>CM016625.1:113031110-115963118 GCA_005393395.2 Gossypium australe | reverse complement strand
TCATAAATAATTATTGTATATATTTCAGCTTAAGGACTTACCTCGGCTGTCGATAGACCGTGTAAATCGGCTATTCGAGAACCTTCGTCTTTCCCCGATCTAATTCCGTTTTTCTTTGTTCTTGATCTAAACATATCAAAAGTAGTCTCATTCAAGCACATTTCATTTCAATTTATCCCAAAACACATAAATGGGCAAATTACTATTTTACCCCTAATGTTTCACATTTTTACAATTTAGTCCTATTTGCATAAAACACAAAATACACATAATTTGCACATAAAACCCTAGGGCCGAATCTTCTATACCTTCATACCAAGGCATACATTTCATTTATTTTGCAACCAAGTCCCTCAAAATTTTTATTTATGTAATTTAGCCCAAATACTCAAATTTACCAAAAATTCAAAGACAAAACATATAAATCTTTAACATATCTATAATTCAAAATCATCAAACATCACAACCTACATGAATCCATCAATGGCCGAATATCACATGTACATTAATCTCAAAAATCTTAGCATGGGTCGGATAATATACTAAGCAACGATCTCAAAACGTAAAAATTAACAAAAACCAATGTCAAACTAACCTTCAATTTGAGCTTCTAAATGCCGAAATTTCAAAGCCACAAACCCTTTTTTTTCTTTCCCTAACATTCGGCCAAGAAGAAAGCTAAAAGATGATGGCTTATTTTATGGTATTTTAACATATATTAACTTAATAAACTAATTACTAATATAACCTTTTAATAATAATAAAACCAACTTATAAAGCAAGGGTAATTTAGTCCAATGCCGTCCACTATCTTAAATAATGGGCCAATTACCCTTTTAGGACTTCCATTTATAAAGCCACAATCAATTTGGTATATTTCACTATAGTTTACAACTTTTACCTTTTACGCGATTTAGTCCTTTTTCTAAATTAAACACACAAACGATAAAATTTTTCTACGAGACTTTCACACACATTAATTCACATATAATAAACACAAAATATAATATAAAAATATTTCTCAGACTCGGATTCGTGGTCCCGAAACCACCGTTCCGATTAGGGTCAAATTCGGTCTGTCACAACTCTCCCCCCATAAGGATTTTCGTCCCCGAAAATCTTACCGTTAAACAACGTCGGATATTGTTGCCTCATTGAATCTTCAGGCTTCCACGTAGCCTCTTCAACTCCGTGTCGATTCCATAATACTTTCACTAACGGTATTCTCTTGTTTCTTAACTCTTTCATTTCCCGAGCTAAGATACGAATCGGTTCTTCATCATATGTCAAATCGGATCGGATTTCAATCTCAGACGGTGTGATCACATGAGACAGATCTGATCTGTACTTACGAAGCATCGAAACGTGAAATACGTCATGTATCCTTTCTAACTCAGAGGGCAACTTCAATCTATAAGCAACAGGCCCAATACGTTCGATGATTTCATACGGTCCGATAAATCTCGGACTCAACTTGCCTTTCCGACCAAATCGGAGTACTTTCTTCCACGGAGAAACTTTTAAGAATACGCGATCTCCGACCTGAAATTCAATGTCTTTACGTTTCAAACCAGCATAGGACTTTCGACGATCCGAAGCAACTTTCAAATTGCCTCTAATAATAGCTACCTTCTGTTCTGTTTCTTTAATCAAATCAACCCCGAGTATCTTATTCTCGCTGAGCTCAGTCCAGTATAACGGTGTTCGACATTTTCATCCATACAAGGCTTCATAAGGCGCCATTTTGATACTAGATTGAAAGCTATTATTATAAGCAAATTCAATCAAAGGTAGGTATCGTTCCCACGTACCTTCAAATTCAAGAACGCAACATCTCAACATGTCCTCAAGTATCTGAATAGCTCGCTCAGACTGACCGTCTGTCTGCGGATGAAAGGCTGTACTAAAATGAAGTTTAGTACCTAAAGCATCTTGCAACTTCTTCCAAAACCGCGATGTGAATTTCGGGTCTCTGTCTGAAACAATGCTCGGTACACCATGCAACCTTACAATCTGTGATACATATAATTCAGCAAGTTTCTCAAGTGAATAGTCTGTACGTACTGGCACAAAATGAGCTGATTTAGTCAGTCTATCAACTATAACCCAGACGGCATCTTTCTTACTCGGTGTCATAGGAAGACCGGATACAAAATCCATTGTAATTCTATCCCATTTCCATTCAGGTATCATGATTGGCTGCAGTAGTCCGGATGGCACTTGATGCTCAGCTTTTACTTGCTGACAAACTAAGCATTTCGAAACAAATTCAGATATATCCCGCTTCATGCCCGGCCACCAATAGAACTGTTTCAAATCATTGTACATCTTTGTGCTACCCGGATGTATCGACATTTGACTATTATGAGCTTCATCCAATACCATCTGAATCAAGTCAGTATTTCTCGGTACACACAATCGGCCTTTATAGATCAAACAGTCATTTTTATCAACTCGAAATTCTGACTCTGTATCATTTTCACATTGTGCTCGTCTAGAAGTTATATCTTTGTCAACTTTCTGTGCATCACTAATTTGCTGAATAAACAACGGTCTAGCCTTCATCTCAGCTATGATCGAACCATCTCTGGACATAACCATATGTGCATTCAACGCACGAAGAGTAAACAATGATTTTCGACTTATGGCATCCGCAACAACGTTAGCTTTTCCCGGATGATAGTCAATTACTAATTCGTAATCTTTTAACAATTCCAACCACCTGCGTTGTCTTAAATTCAGGTCTTTTTGAGTCATCAAATACTTCAGACTTTTGTGATCCGAGTAAACATGGCATTTCTCGCCGAATAAGTAATGACGCCAAATCTTCAGTGCGAACACAATGGCTGCAAGCTCCAAATCATGCGTCGGGTAATTTCTTTCATGCGGCTTCAATTGTCTCGATGCGTAGGCTACTACTCTGCCTTCCTGCATCAATACACAGCCCAAACCACTTAAGGAAGCATCAGAATACACAACAAATTCCTTACCCGATTCAGGCTGAGCTAATACTGGAGCTTCTGTCAAAAGGGCTTTCAACTGATCGAAACTCTTCTGACAATTTTCCGACCACTCGAACTTTACATCTTTCTGAAGTAGTTTTGTCAAAGTGTAGCTATCACAGAAAAAACCTTTCACAAACCGTCTGTAGTAGCCCGCAAGTCCCAGAAAACTTCGAATCTCAAAAACATTCTTCGGTGGCTTCCAATCAAGTATAGCCGAAATTTTGTTCGGATCGACTCGAATACCTGATGCTGAAACAACATGTCCCAAAAAGCTGACCTCTTTCATCCAGAACTCACACTTACTAAACTTCGCATACAACTGTTGATCTCTCAAAGTTTGTAGCACTAATCTCAAATGCTCGGCATGCTCGGTTTCATTTTTGGAGTAGATCAGTATATCATCAATAAACACTACTACAAACCGATCTAAAAACTCTCTGAAGACTCGATTCATTAGATCCATAAAAATAGCAGGTGCATTAGTGAGTCCAAAAGGCATAACCAGAAACTCAAAATGTCCGTACCTCGTCCGGAATGCAGTCTTTGGCACATCTGTATCTCTGACTCGCAACTGATAATAGCCTGATCTCAAATCTATCTTCGAAAATACTAAAGCCCCTTTCAACTGATCAAACAAGTCATCAATCCGTGGTAACGGGTACTTATTCTTTATAGTTACCTTATTTAGTTGCCGATAGTCGATACACATTCGCATAGTCCCATCTTTCTTTTTCACAAATAAAACCAGTGCACCCCAAGGAGAGAAACTTGGTCGTGCAAAGCCCCTATCTGTCAACTCTTGCAACTGTGCTTTCAACTCTTTCAACTCGATAGGTGCCATCCGATACGGAGCTATCGAAATCGGAGTCGTCCCCGGTACTAGTTCAATACCAAACTCAATCTCTCGCACTGGTGGTAAACCTGGTAATTCTTCAGGAAACACATCTGAGTATTCACACACAACCGATACAGATTCAATTTGTTTCTCAGACACTTTATTGTCCAATACATAGGCCAAATAAGCTTCACACCCTTTTCTCACATATTTTTGAGCTAACATCAAGGATATTACTGTAGGCAACCCATCCAAATTATTGGATTCAACCCGGATGATTTCACCATTTTGGCATCTCAAATCTATGATCTTTCTTTTACAATTCACCACTGCATCATACAAAGTTAGCCAATCCATTCCCAGAATTATATCAAACTCGTCAAAGGGCAACAACATTAACTCAGCTGGGAAACAAGAATCTCGAATCATCAACGGGCAACTTTTACACACTTTATCAACAAGTACACAGCGACCCAAAGGGTTGGACACACGAATCACAAACTCAGTAGACTCAACAGGTAGAGTCTTACTGGATACTAAAGTTTCACACACATATGAGTGAGTCGAACCAGGATCAATCAATGCAATCACAGTAGTATCATAAAGTGTGAAAGTACCAGTAATAACATCTGGGGACGAAGCATCCTCTCTAGCTCGTACAGCATAAGCTCTAGCTGGTGCTCTAGCCTCGGATCAAACGGCAGTGTTCTTCGTTCCTCTCTGACTACCACCTACATTGCCTGAATGTCTGGGTGGCCTGCCTCGCGCTGATGGGTTGCTCGACTTAATGTTCTGAACTGTATTCTGCTCAACTAACATCGGACATTCTCTAATAAAATGATCTGACGATCCACATTTAAAGTAAGACCGATCATGGAATCTACAACTCCCGGAATGCCATTTCCCACAATGCTTGCATTCAACTCGATTCTGTGGAACGTTACCAACACTGGCCATCGAGGTAGCTCGGGAGCCCATTGGAGGTCGATCACGTCTAGGTAAATCTGAAGTAGCTTTATGTCGACTGAAGTCATCTCTGAACTTCTTAGATGTGGAATGGAAATTCTTACCCGACGATCTCTTACGAGTGTCTCTAGCTTCTGTCTTAGCCTTTCTTTTCTCCTTCCCTAGCTCTTCCGCTTTGCAAGCTCGTTCGACTAGTGTCACAAACTCTTTGATTTCAAGAATGCCAACAAGCAACTTTATATCTTCATTCAAACCATCTTCGAACCTCTTGCACATAATGGCTTCAATTGATACACACTCTCGGGCATATCTGCTCAATCTGACAAATTTTCTCTCATATTCAGTCACGGTCATTTGACCCTGTTTTAGTTCAAGAAATTCTTTACGTTTCTGGTCGATGAACCTCTGGCTGATATATTTCTTGCGGAATTCATTCTGGAAGAAATCCCACGTCACTTTTTCTTTCGGAACCACTGATACTAGTGTCTTCCACCAGTGATATGCAGTGTCCCGAAGTAACGATATAGCACACTTCAGGCATTCGTCTGGAGTACAAGATAGCTCATCAAGTACCCGAATAGTGTTATCAAGCCACATTTCGGCTCGCTCTGCATCATCATCATCATTGGCCCTGAATTCTTCGGCCCCAAATTTCCTGATTTTATCAACTGGAGGCCTACTAGATTTCATCGGATCTATCATCGGGGGTGCTGAAGGTATCTGAGTTGGATTATTCGGGGGTAAAGGTTGGTGTACAGCCGGGTTAGTCTGGATAAACTGGGTAAACCACTCGTTCATCATCTGATAGAAGGCTTGTTTAGCCTCTCCCTCGTGGCTACCCGAAACTGGTCGAGAGACTACCGGCACTGATCCGTGTGCACGGTCAGGTGCTACACTCTCTACATCATCCGCTACGGCTCTTTCAGGATCAGTGTCCATTTACTATATAAAACACAGTTCAGAATGTCAGAAGTCACTACACTATCGATATATGATAAAGGCATGTATAGCTAGACTCACACGCGCTACGATAGTCCTAGAATCGACTAAACCGTAAGCTCTGATACCAATCAAATGTAACACCCCTTGACCCGAGTCCATCGCTGGATTAGGGTTTACGGGTATTACCATGCAAGCTAACACTCAAGTTAAAACAATTGAATCATGGAAGGTCATCTTTATTAATATTATCTTATAAACAACTAATTCACTCATGTGTAACACATACTAAATACTTTTATCCAAGTCATACATAAATAATCATCGGTGAACATAAGTCATTATACAATGTATATTACGCCAATCTCACATAAACAAGCAGATCTCATGAAAATTCATAAATGTCTAAACTTCTTATAGCCAACTAATCAAATAAGTATACTAGCTTGTCATTACATCATAACATTTATTTAAATCAACTTCTTATAGCATAAAGACTTAGTTACAAATAAACTAATGCATACAACTCAATACACATCTCTTGTACATTCACTTATTTGGCCAAATATGCATGGTTTCGTTTATAGCATTTCACAGACATTACCTAGCACAAACCAAGTTTAGCGGTTTCATGCACTCAATTAAAACAAGCAATTTAACAAGCCAAATACAAATATATATATATATATATATATATATATATATATATATATATATACGCATACATCTCAGTTATGCACTCTTTTTCATATTCAACTATACCTAAACTACTTTAAACATTTTCAACCACATTTGCAAATGTCACCTAGGTTTGGCCGAATACACATACACATTTTATACAATATAATTCATCTTATTTAAAACAACCAACATTGATACATACCTAGATACATACTTCACAAGCATATAACTCAAATTCATATTCATATCAACTTCTTGAAATTCGAATGCCTAACATCTCCCTTTATTAATCTATCACATATACACATGATTAAAAATTCTACCTTAATCTATCAAAGTGACCATCAAAGATCGAAATACATATACATATCATGGCATATAACTATTAAACCATTTCATATAATGCCTAAACCACATCCAAACACAAATGATAATTCATGGCATGAGCAAACTATATCATCAAAACATGAAACAAGTTAACCAAATAGATAGCCATTTTCGCATGGCTAAGCATATTTACACGATTACAAATCATTAGTTATACTGTTTAGTCTAACCTATACATGCCCTTTTTAGTTTAAAACCAAATTATTCAATACCAAAAGAAAGTCGATAGTGCGGTTGACTTCTTCCCAGATCCTTCGAGTCCGTAGCTTGAACCAAAAATCTATAAAATAAAAGTAGACAAAAACACACAGTAAGCTGGCTAGCTTAGCAAGTCCTAAGCAATACTAATTGATATGATGGTAAAACACTTAAACATCCAACTCATGACTTTAAATAAATGTTTCTTATCTTATACATATATATATATATATAGCCGAATAGGTATATATATATGTAACACCAACCTGTACATTTCTTTATACCATTATAGTTATCTAACCTCTTATGCTTTCATTTAATCAATCTTTCTTATCATTTGACCTTTCTTTCTCTCAATAGCATCACTTGTTTACATCTATAAATACATATATGCACATTCATAGTTCACTTAAATATGAATAACACATACCATACAATCGAATTATAATTTCACTACTAAATGCTTAAGCAAACTTGATTCATTAGCTAGAGCCTACTAAACATTACCTGAATCTCACACACCGGCACGAAGCCTGCTGAACTCGAGGTCTGAAATCATATCACCGATACGAGGCCTGCTAGGCATAAAGCCCGAAACATACACCGGCATGAAGCCTGCTAGGCATAAAGCCCGAAATATATCACCGGCACGAAGCCTGCTAGGCATAAAGCCCGAAACATATCACCGGCACGAAGCCTGCTAGGCATAAAGCCCGAAACATATCAATGTGGTCAATCATTCCACACACTATTCATAACAATATTACATATCCAATTCAACTAAGCTTATTCACATTAAACAAATAAAATCATTACGTCATTGTACAATCCCACAATTCACATCGAGACACTTATTCATATCACATTATCAAATTATGCAATCAATCTAATATACTTATATACATTCGGCTATGACATAAATATGTGCTAAAATTTATCAAACATTATCATTTAATATGTTCATAAATAATTATTGTATGTATTTCAGCGTAAGGACTTACCTCGGCTGTCGATAGACCATGTAAATCGGCTATTCGAGAACCTTCGTCTTTCCCCGATCTAATTCCGTTTTTCTTTGTTCTTGATCTAAACATATCAAAAGTAGTCTCATTCAAGCACATTTCATTTCAATTTAATCCCAAAACACATAAATGGGCAAATTACTATTTTACCCCTAATGTTTCACATTTTTACAATTTAGTCCTATTTGCATAAAACACAAAATACACATAATTTGCACATAAAACTCTAGGGCCGAATCTTCTATACCTTCATACCAAGGCATACATTTCATTTATTTTGCAACCAAGTCCCTCAAAATTTTTATTTATGTAATTTAGCCCAAATACTCAAATTTACCAAAAATTCAAAGACAAAACATATAAATCTTTAACATATCTATAATTCAAAATCATCAAACATCACAACCTACATGAATCCATCAATGGCCGAATATCACATGTACATTAATCTCAAAAATCTTAGCATGGGTCGGATAATATACTAAGCAACGATCTCAAAAACGTAAAAATTAACAAAAACCAATGTCAAACTAACCTTCAATTTGAGCTTCTAAATGCCGAAATTTCAAAGCCACAAACCCTTTTTTTCTTTCCCTAACATTCGGCCAAGAAGAAAGCTAAAAGATGATGGCTTATTTTATGGTATTTTAACATATATAACTTAATAAACTAATTACTAATATAACCTTTTAATAATAATAAAACCAACTTATAAAGCAAGGGTAATTTAGTCCAATGCCGTCCACTATCTTAAATAATGGGCCAATTACCCTTTAGGACTTCCATTTATAAAGCCACAATCAATTTGGTATATTTCACTATAGTTTACAATTTTTACCTTTTACGCGATTTAGTCCTTTTTCTAAATTAAACACACAAACGATAAAATTTTTCTACGAGACTTTCACACACATTAATTCACATATAATAAACACAAAATATAATATAAAAATATTTCTCAGACTCGGATTCGTGGTCCCGAAACCACCGTTCTGATTAGGGTCAAATTCGGTCTGTCACACAGCCACTTTAAAACACAAAATGAAAACCTAAGCAATCTCCTACTTTTCCCTACTCGGCTATCGCAAAAATAGTCATCAAAAGCCTTCCAACTACCATACACCTAAGAAATCAGCGATGGAGTTTGATGAGGGCTGGGTGTGGCTTCTTTTGTACCTATACTCAAAAGCATCATCACCTTCACATCCGAATCCCCATTTCAACTTCGATTTTGAGGAAGCGAATGGAGATTCGACGATGGTATTGACAGATACGTATTCTGACTTTTATTTCTTTTGCATGCAATAGATTCGAAAAGAAAAGAAAACAAATCGAAAGTCCATATAATAAAATCGAAAATTTGAAAGAAAACTCAATTCGGAAATCACCTTTTTTCTTTCTTTTTTTTTGTATTCTGTATCTGTTTGTATATATATATAAAAAATGGGGATCTTTTACACTGAATCATATTCGGCCTTTATAGCCAGATCCGAGAGCCAAAAAATAAGAAAAATCCATAAAATACAACGTCTTTCCCCCCGTATCATTTTGCTCGTTTCCCTATTTTCTTTTTCTGTGCTGTACTGCTTTGCTGTTCGTTCGTTTGTCTTTTTTGCAGGTGTGTGATGCACAGTGGAGGCCCGAGCGATGGCGTGCGTGTGGGGAGGGGAAGCCCAAACATTTGGATGGTGCGGGGCTACAGCGCGCATGCGGGGCTATTCAAAGGTTGCGGTGCTAGAGTATTCCAGAAACCCCTAGGATTTCCAGAAATTTATTAGATAATGGGCTTAGTAGGCTAGGTTTAGTTGGGTTTGGGCTGCTGTAATCTGTTATTGGGCTTGTAATTTGGACCTATTTCATATCTTATTTTATTTTTTTGAATTTGGTTTAATTTGTGACGGGTCCGGGCAAATGGGCCTTCTACAGCTGTCCCTCTTTGCTCATTGTCGTGTAACGGGAATGAAGCAAAGAATTTAAAAGGGTCAATTTTGCTCGGTCTTGTCGAATCTTGACTTCATTCAGAGCTTTTCTTCTTCGAGTAGCTTCATTCCATCCCACTGCATCTTCAGGGGCTCGGGAACTAGCGCTTCGATCCAACTCAAGGAAATTAGACTTGTAGCCTCAATCTGCTCCATCATAACTTTGGGGAGATAAGATTTGCTATCTTCAGTCTGCTCTACTGCAAACTCAGGGATGCCAGACTAATGTTCTTGATCCGCTTCACTGCAAACTCAGGAAGATAAGATCTGCTATCTTTAATCTGCTCCACTACAAACTCAGGGAGACAAGATCTGATGTCTTCGATCTGCTCCTGCAACCTCAGGAATGCTAGATCTACTATCTTCAATCTGCTCCACTGCAAACTCAGGGAGATAAGATCTGATGTCTTTGATCAACTTCTATAACTTCAGGAATGCCAGATCTGCTATCTTCAATCTGCTCCACTGCAAGCTCAGGGAGACAAGATTTTCCGTTCGATCTTGGTCCACCACTGCTTAGGGTGACAAGATCTACAACCTTTGACCTATTCCACTGCTGGTAGGGAGATAGGATTGGTGGCTTTAATCTGTTCCACTACTGCTTAGGGAGACAAGATTTGCCGTTCGATCTTGGTCCACTACTGCTTAGGGTGACAAGATCTACAATCTTCAGTCTGCTCCACTGCAAGCTCAGGGAGTCAAGGCTGGGGTCTTCGATCCGCTTCACTGCAAACTCAGGAAGACAAGATCTGTGAATTCACCGATGTTGCGACATCGTCCTCTGGGGGACCTATCTTGTAAAATCGGTTTTATGTGTTTATGCTTATGCAAAATGGTTAGGATGCAATGATTAGAATGAATCTAATGCTCCTAACTAAATGTATTATGGACAACATTTGCATGAATGCAGAATATCGTGAGAATGGTCTTTTGTTAAATGTATAAAGATCAAGATGCAATGATCAGAATAAATCAAATGCTCCTAACTAAATGTGTATTGCACGAATGCAGAATTTCATGAGAATGATCCCTTTTTAAAATGCTTAGGGTTGTCATCGTTCATTGTTTATCAGGGTTTTATCACTGACGTATTATGCTGCCATCTTGTTCGGCTGGTATTCTCGACAAAAAAGCCGAGAAAACAATTATATCTTGCTCAATAGATTTGCCCCACCATAACTTCGGGGTTCATCTCATTGTGACTTAGGGGTATAGAATTTGTTTCATCTTCAATCCATAAAATAAGAAAAATCCATAAAATACGTCTTTCCCCTCGTATCATTTTGCTCGTTTCCCCCTTTTCTTTTTCTGTGCTGTACTGCTATGCTGTTCGTTCGTTTGTCTTTTTCGCAGGTGTGTGACGCACAGTGGAGGCCCGAGCATGTGGCGTGCGTGTAGGGAGGGGAAGCCCAAACTTCTGGCTGGCGCGAGGTTGCGGTGCGCATGCGGGGCTGTTCGTGGGGTTGCGGTGCTAGAGTATTCTGGAAACCCCTAGGGTTTCCAGAAATTTTTTAGATAATGGGCTTAGTGGGCTAGGTTTAGTTGTGTTTAGGCTGCTGTAATCTGTTATTGGGCTTGTAATTTGGACCTATTTCATTTTTTTTAAATTTGGTTTAATTTCTGACGGGCCCGGGCGAAATGGGCCTTCTACAGAGGGCTACCGACAATTGCACATGTCAGAATATATACGAGAATAAAAATAATATAGAAGATCTAAAGGAGTTAAAAAAATGCAGCCAACTCAAAGAATTATAGGAAAATGTTAAATTAAATTCTCACATCTCTTCAAGATTTGTCCAATTTCGGAATATGAAGTCAGGAATTTTTCCTGTAAAGTTGTTGTCACTAATCCGACTATTGAGAATACAAAATTATCATAACTATATCATATAAAATATACTGAAACTTTCGTATCAAAAGCACATTAAAAATTACTTACAACTCCTTCAATGAAGTCAACCCAGCAAATGATGGAGGTATTTCACCAGTAAAATTGTTGGAACTAAGATGCCTAAATAAACCAGCAAATATATCTTAAATCATTTATGTAATAAAAATACTACATATATATAATCAAATGAAATTCATTTAGAATTTTATTTTTTTTAAAAGGAAGGTCTCTCTTACAATCGCTTAATTTTGGGTAGATCCCTTAGTGCTGTAGGCAAAGTTCCTGAAAGACCATTGTTCTCAAGGACTCAACACAATGTTTTTTCAATAAATAAAATTAATTATCCATTAGACATTTATTAAAAACTGAAAAAAAAATCATTCATATATATACATTCAAAGTTGCTATAATCTAACTCACAAGCTAGTAAGATTTTTGAGATTTGCTAGCTCTTTTGGAATTGAACCAGTTAACCAATTTCGTAGAAGGGAACTGAAATACAATAAATCTTTTGCATTTAGAAACATTATATATAGTGTACGTACGAAAAATTATTCTATTCACCATAAAGTAAAACTAACACAATGACACATACCAACTCGACTCATAGCCATGAAAATATATTTTGCAAGAAAATCAGAGGTCATTTTCTGCATGCACAAAAATTGAAAGCTTGAATAGCAGTAGCCTAGACCCTAAAGTTAAGAGTGAACATAAAACATGATTGAAAACCAACAAAATAAAAAACAAAAGTATGCGACAGTGTGTAACAGAATATATTCAAGAATAAAAATAATAGCCTGAATTTCCAGCGGCGGCGTGTAACAGAAGATGCGACGGTGGAGATTTGGGAAAATAGGGATTTCGGTCAGAAGGGAAAATGGGGATTTCGATCAGAAGGGATTTTGGAATGGATTTCGATCAAAAGAGATTTGGGAAAATAGGGATCGCAAAATTTGGGGAAGAACTTGAGGGAATTTGGGAATTTTGGAATCGGGGAAATCTAATTTGGGGAAACTAAAGGTAATCCAGGCCTAAAAAATGATGTCGTTTGAGCTGAGATAAATAAAATTTGTGGCGCTTTTCAAAACGCCACTAAAAATAAATAAAAAAACGGCGCCGTTTTGCAAACACTTAATATATATTAGCGGCGTTTTTTGCTAAAATGCCGGTAAAACACAACATTTTGCGGCATTTTTTCTATAAAACGCCGCTATAAACACGTAAAAAAACGCAGCGTTTTACACTCTTAAATACATTTTTGCGGCGTTTATATAAAAACGCCGGTATTGTATAATCTTTTGCGGCGTTTTAGAGGAAACGCCACTAAACATTCAGCTTAAAACGGCGTCGTTTAGAGGTGAGCATGGGCCAAGCCGGTCCGAGCCCAAAAAAAATTTGACCCATTTTTCAGGCCTGGCCCGGCCCGGCCCGAAATATCGGCCTGAAAAATTGTCTAGACCCGGCCTGACATAAAATTGGTAGGCCCGAGCCCGGCCCGATTAATATTAATTTTTAACTTATTTTATTAAAAAATATAATATAATAAATCAAATACATTTAAAAAAATAAAACAAATATTAAAAAAGAAACAAATAAAAAATGATACTAAAACAAAATACAAAAACATTGAAATTTGTCTACCAATTCTTTGAGTTTTTAGTGGTTGATGCCCAAAGATGTGTTTATTTTATGCTTAAGGTTCATTATGTAAAGGAAAATCGCTGTACAAAATTTACTGTGAACTAGAAAACCGATTGAAAAGGAGGAATCGAAGTCTGTACTTCGAAAAGAAAACCAATTGCAAATATAAACGTTTAGGGTTAGCAGACTTAATCTATGACAAGTAGTTAGCTTCTTGAGTTAAAAGATTATTTCTTATGCCAAATATTTATACAACTGTAAGTTGTATATAGAAAGACAAAAAACTAAGTGTTTGGGTTATACTTTTAATAAAATGGACATGTCATGATTTCCTATAAACAACTTTGTAAATACTAATTTTTGTCCAACTTTATAATCGTATTTTTTGGAATACGTTCAATCTTAGTTCCGATTTTTCATATTAGACCCAATTTTGACAGCTTCAAATTTTAAATTTGTTTTAAACAACTGTCAATGTTATTGATATCATACCCACCAAATCACAAACTAACAGATGTATCAATCTAAAACTATTCAAAACCACCGTTGAATTAAAATTCAAAACGAAACCATTTGGAAAAATGCCCCTACAGGAGGACTAAAAAGTTGACTATCTGTGTGCTCAACATTAACTAATCTTCATTCCTAGCAAATAAAATCAAGTAGCAAACTATAGGATCTCAAAGATCATATCGAAATAATATTAAAAACGACAACAGAACAATAAGAAGTAGTTATATTAAAATTGAAACAACTTGTTTGAACTAAAATAATAACCAAATTGATAATAAAACAAAAGTTCTACAGTATTGAAATAATATTAAAAACGACAATGAATCAATAAAATACCATAAAAGAACAATAAAACAACATCAAAACAACACCAAAACAACACTAAAACAGCAACAAAACAGTGCCAAACAGCATAAAAATAGCACTAAACAACAGAAAAACAACATCACCAACATCCCCAAAACAGTACCAAAAACCTGCAAAATATAATCAACCAACTAAAATATTATACATTAACCAATTAACATATTTAATTTTATAAGAAACTATAAATTGTAAGCTAAATTAAATTGTCAACAGTTAGAAAGGAAGGTAACCTAAAAAGCAACCGAAGAAACATCGTCGTCATCGTCGTCATCGTCGTCGTCATTCTTGTCACCAATTTCTAACATGAAATAAGAATAAATAATTAGATTATCAAATTGATAAAAAATTATAAAATTAACAATAAAACGAGAATAATAATTACCCGTTGAAAATCCCTTAGCTCGCATCCAATCATTAAGGCAAACAACGACTTGAACCATTTTTGGCTTAAGTGAACTTCTCAAAGGTGTGATAACTTTCTTACCCATGCTAAAAGCGGACTCGGAAGCTACATTCGATATTGAAATTGCCAAAAGATCACGAGCCAATAATGAAAGCTCATTATATCGAACTGAACTTTTGCTCCAATAATCCAAAACATCTATTTGACTATTCAACTCAAGCTTCAGTTCTTCCAAATAAATGTCCAACTGTGACTTTTCACTCTTAGTGCTAGATTCAATTAAATACCATTTATAATCATCACTCTCATCAAAATCTCCCCCAAAACCAACATTATTAACATTGTATTGATGCAAACTAGAATCAACAAGATCTTTACCTGATACATTAGAATTCTCGGCCAAAGAGGAAGACGTGGATTTGGATTTCTTAGCATACTCATCAAGCAAGAGTCTAAGATTGCTAAGAATGGTTTCAACAAAATCTGAAGCATGAATACCATAGATTGTAGTAAAGCAATACTGCACATAATTCAACTTGTAACGAGGATCTAAAATTGCAGAACACGACAATATCAACGAATACTCAGCCCAATATTTATTAAATTTCTCTTACATTTGTTTAACCATTGGAGTTAAAAAAGAATAAGGACCTTTAACTGTATCAAGCAAGACTTTGTGAACCTTCCAAACCCCTCTGAAATAAAGATTGACCTTCGAATAATTAGAACCAGAAAAGACAACAGTGCTGTCATGTATGCGGTTAATCCCGTTGGATGAATAGAAATACAGAAGATGATAACAAGGATGAAAATGATGCACAGTCAAGGAAGAAGCCAATTAAGATTTTGCAGTATTTTCCGCTAATACCAAGGCTTCAAAGGCTTTTCATGTCGTCGAAAACAGCCGAGTTTATGACGTGGCACCATGATGGATGAACCGGTGATGGAATGTTAAGGCATCCTGCGGATTCTTTAGCCTGGAAATCATTTGACAGTAAATTTCCAAGCTTTGCAAGGGATCCTCGATGTGTGAGGCTTGGGCTAGCATCTGATGGATTTAATCCTTATAAAATCATGAGCACTGCGTATAGTACTTGGCATGTGGTGCTTGTTCCTTACAATTTGCCTCTATGGATTTGCATGAAACAATCATCATTTATCTTATCTATGATTATCCCTAGAGAGAAAGGTCCTGGAAATGATATTGACATTTATTTGCAGCCACTTATTGAAGAGTTAAAACAATTATGGGCTGGTGTTAAGACATATGATGTACTGAGAAAGGAGAACTTTAATTTACGTGCAGCTTTGATGTGGACTATTAATGACTTCCCGGCATATGCCAATTTATCTGGTTGGAGTACCAATGGACGTTATGCTTGTCCATGTTGTGTTACGCAAACATGTTGCAATGGTTATATAATGGAAAGAAGTTCTCTTACATGGGGCATCGTAAGTGGTTATCGGGAAATCATAGATATAGATTTCAGAGTACTCTGTTTGATGGTACTAAAGAGTTCAAAGAAGCTCCTTCGCAGATCGGTGGATCTAAAATCTTGTTCATGTTGAAAGATTTATGGGAAAATGAATTAACTGCCCAACTTGCAAAGAAATAGAAGATTAAGGGGTGAATTTGATGATGAATCTGATGAAGAGGATGACCCTAATGAGGCGGACTTGTGGGAAAAAAGAAGTATTTTTTTTGAGTTGCCTTATTAGGAGCATCACATTTTACGACATAATCTTGATGTCATGCACATTGAGAAAAATGTCTGTGAGAACATCATTGGGACTATTTTGAATGTCGATGGAAAATCGAAAGACAATCTTCAGAGTCGACTTGATTTAGTCCACATGGGAATTCGGCGTGAGCTTCATCCCCAAGCACTTCCGAATAGGTAATATCTTTGCCGCATTCTATTTTTTCAATGTCGAAGACGAAAAAAAAAGTGTTTTGCATGGTGTTGAAGGATATAAAGGTCTCGGATGCGTATGCATCAAATATATCTCGATGTGTGAGTCTTAAAGATCGAAGACTATATGCCTTAAAATCACATGACTATCACATCTTGATGCAAGATTTACTACCAGTTGCTATGCAGTGTTGTATGTCGAAAAAGGTGACATCTTGTATAATTGAACTATCCAATATAATGAAAGGCATTTGTGGCAAAGTTTTGGATGTTCAAGAACTTGAGACACTACAAGATCGAACCGCATTGACTTTATGCAATCTGGAGAAGATCTTCCCGCCTTCCTTCTTCACTATTATGGTGCACTTGATAATTCATCTCCCTCGTGAAGTAATATTTGGTGGACTCGTTTTCTATCGATGGATGTATCCCATAGAAAGGTGTTAATTTATTTGTAAATTATTCCTTCATTCACCTCAATGCCTTTAGTTGCAACTTTTGATAATGTTGTATATCGTGTTTAGGTTCCTATCCAAATTGAAGTCTTACTGCCACAATAAGCGTTATCCAAAAGGATCAATTGCTGAAGGCTAGTTGGCAGAGGAATGTATGACTTTCTGTTCAAGATATTTGGGAGATGTTGAAACAAGAATGAACAGACCAAGTAGAAATGCTGGGCTCGTTAACCTGGCCGAAACTTATTTATTTCAAAGTTACGAAGAACCAATCGGCAAAGTTGAAATTGCAGAATTAGATGATAGATCGTGGGTCCAAGCACATCGATATGTTCTTTTTCATCACGATTCAATGGAATAATTACGCACGTAAGTTCCAGGATTTGATAAATATTCATCAATTATAATTTGTTTATCTTCTAACAAAGTAAACCTTTTTTTAACATAGTGAGTACAAACAAATATTGAGAGCTCGTTCACGGTCCCGAAGATTACAACAACGAGAAATTAATAAGTTGTTCACAGAATCATTTCATGAATGGTTAAGCCAAACGGTATGCAATTGAAGCTTTCATTGACAAATAATAATATTTTCTCATAACATTTATAATTACTCAATTTATTTTCGATTCAATAGGTTTGGAGTCGGAATGAAGTAAATGACAAAGTTAAATGGCTTTCCCAAGGTCCAAATAGAATAGTGAAAAGATATAGTGCCTTCCTCATCAATGGATTCAGATTTCATACAAAATATCGCGAGAGATTGAGGAGAAATCAAAATTGTGAAATTGTTGTTAAATCTACAATTACAAGTTATGCTAGTGCTAGGGATAGTAATCCAATTGAGGGAAATGTGGAGTATTACGGACTTCTTACTGACATAATTGAGTTGGATTATTATGGCAAATGGAAAGTTGTCTTATTTCGAGGTGATTGGGTTGATGTTAATACGGCTCGCGAAATTAAACAAGATCAATTTGGTTTTACAATGGTGAACTTCTCTCGATTGATTCACACTGGACAATAATTGATAGATGAGCCGTATCTATTTTCTTCTCAAGTGAAGCAAGTTTTTTACTTGAAAGATCCAACTGACAAGGGTTGGTACATTGTACTCTGAAACACCCCTAGAGACTTATTTGACATGGGCAATGGAAGTAGAGATGACATCGTCGAAAGATCAGAAACTTTGCCTTTTCCAGAACAAAACTTAAATGAAAATATCCCTAGTACTAGTACATAATTTCAATAGGTTCGTCAGGACGTGGACGAAGATATTTACGAATTATGATGTATTAAGATTTTACAATTTTTTAAATATATGTAATATTATAATTTTAATATTGGTCATGTTATATAATTTAACTATTTTATATGTACTATTTTTGTTGTTATTTGTTACTAAAATTTCAACTATTTTATGTGTATTGCAGGAAAAATGCGTAGAAGAAAATTACGAAATTTAAGTATTGTCCAGAATACTCCAAATTCGGAAGAAGGAAATAGTGAACAATAGACAGCTATTGGATCTTCGAATGTGCCGGAGACAGTTGACGAGCCTGCAGAATTTCAAAGTAATGTTAAGTTTATTTTACATGCGTATAGACTTTTACTATTGCTCATATTTCTCAATTTCAATATAATAATATATTATTTTCTAGCTGAAAACGGTGAGACGCGTAGAGGTCGAGGACGTACGCTACTTAAAGATTTATACGACTTAAATCCTGTCGAGCGTGTCAAAGTAAGTAGAAACAGTCATGGTCAGCCTGTTGGATCAGAAGCTCGACTTTTAGCAGGCTATTTGGGCATTATAGCACGAAATGCCAATATGTTGCCCACCAAATACGAATCATGGCATCACATGCCTGATAGCAACAAGAATCAAGCTCTCGATAATATTAAGGTAACAAAATGTGAATGTAATTTATAATACTTTGGTTTAAGTTTCATTTATATTTACTTTCTAAACTTGTGTTTTTTAGGAGAGATTTGCTTTACAGGTCTCGGATGCTTATATCAAGAAGGCATTGGGTAAAAAATGGAGAGACCATAAAAGTACTTTGAAAAAAGATTATTTTAAGAAAGACATAAGCCTCGAAGAAAAATTGTGAAATGTCCTGCCGGGAATGCTGAGGTACCAATGGGAAGATGCAGTTAGATTCTGGAATTCAAAGAAAGGAGAGGTATTACGTACTTCCAAACTCTTATAAATTTTTTGATTTATAGTATTTACTATATACGTAATAATAATTTCATTATGTAGGACCGTGAGCAAGTTGGAACAAGCAGCAGGCAAAAACAAAAATTTATGCACACGGTAGGGTCGAGAAGTTTTGCTTGTGTAGTTGAGGCCCAGGTATTATGAATTTATTAATTCTGTCAAATATTAATGACTTTCTACTATTAAATAATATTTTTAATACAATATTATAGGAAGCATCGTCTGGTCAAAAAGTTGGACGCCTTTAGCTTTTTGACATTACGCATAGGAAGAAAGATGGATCTCCGATGACATCCGAAGCTGCAGAAATTATGGTATATTTACTTGATAAAATTTGATTTATTATAAATATTTATAATGTTTAATTATAATGGTTTAATTCGTCTTTAGTAGTTTTAAATAATGTTAAGTTATGTTGCATTCCTTTTTTATTATATATTTCGTTTTTAACTCTTTAATTGATTTATTAGGAGAAACTAAAAGATAAGAAGGCGGAGTAAGGAGCGATTACTTCGACTGATAGTTCTGTTAATTTTGAGGACATTGATAACATAATTATTAATGAAGTTTTGGGTCATGAAAGGTATGGTCGGGTTCGATTTCAAGGATCTGGTGTTAACCCGACCCAATATTTTGGATCCAGCTCGCAGCAATACATGCCTTCCGGGAGTCAAGCTCAAGCTGAAGTTCAGAGGTTAAGAGACCAGATAGCTCAAATGCAAGCGAGCACAGTTGAGCAAATTTCTCAACTTAAAGTGGAGGCAACATCGAGAGAAGCTGAGGTTCAAAGAAAATATGAAGAACTCCAGCTACAACTTAAAGCAGAGGCAGCAGCGAGGGAAGCAGAGGCAACAGCGAGGGAAACAGAGCAGAGCAGAAAATATAATGAACTCCAGCTACAGCTTCAGACTATGATGAAGATGTTCCAGTAATCGCAAATGCCCCCATCTTAGACATTTATTTTCTTCTAACTTTTAACATTATTGTAAGAAAATTTTGAATTATACTTCATTTATAATTTATATCATATATCTTTTGTATAATTTTGTATCATTTAGATTTACTGTTTTTGGTTGGATTTCATGCTATATTTGCTGTTTTTGGTTGGATTTTATGCAGGAAGGGTGGGATATTGGTGAAAAATGTATGTTGCAAATCTGCCCAAATTAGCGGTATTTTATAAAAAAAGCGCCGCTAAAGACCAGGACATTTAGCGGCGTTTTCTATAGAAGCGCTACTAAAGACCAGGACTTTTAGCAGCGTTTCCTATAGAAGTGCCACTAAAGATCAGGACTTTTAGCGGCGTTTTCAATAGAAGCGCCGCTAAAGACCAGGAATTTTAGCGGCGTTTTCTATAAAAGCACAGCTAAAAGTCCTGGTCTTTAGCGGCGTTTTTTTCATATAAACGCCGCAAATTTTAGCAGCATTGTCTATATCGGTATTTTTTGCGGCGCTTAGCGCCACTAAAGGCCCAAAAAAATGCCGCAAAAAGTCTATTTTCCTGTAGTGTGGGCGTACTCTATGTAATATGTGTGTGATCTTAAGAACTGTTCAATTAATATTCTAAGTAATGTATTGTATGATTCGTCTTTGGAACTCACTAAGTTCAAATGAACTTACTCTGTTATTCCTTTTTCCTTCTCAGGGATTGCTGATAGAAGGATGACTTTGTTTAGGACTACGCCAAAGAGCTGTTAAGATTGTGAGCTGACTGTTTTGTGTCTGTATCATGCATGTCTAATGAGGGTGACGCTTAAGTGTATTTTGAAAATGATGTATATAATGAACTTCTATTTATTAAGACTCTGATAAATGAAAACTTTATGAAGTACTAAAACTTGGGTTTAATCCAATACAATCTGTTTATAAATTTACCATATTTGAGTTTAGAGGTGAGCATGGGCCGGGCAGAGCCCAAAAAAAAAATTTCAGCCTGTTTTTCAGACCCGGGCCCGACCCGGCCCGACATAAAATTGGTAGGCTTGAGCCCAACCCGAGCCCGGCCCGGCTAATATTAATTTTTTAACTTATTTTATTAAAAATAAAATATAATAAATCAAATACATTTAAAAAAATAAAAACAAATATTAAAACAAGAAACAAATAAAAAATGATACTAAAACAAAATACAAAAACATTGAAATTTTTCTACCAATTCTTTGAGTTTTTAGTGGTTGATGCCCAAAGATGTGTTTTTTTTTATGCTTAAGGTTCATTGTGCAAAGGAAAATCGCTGCACAAAATTTACTTTGAACTAGAAAACCGATTGAAAAGGAGGAATCAAAGTCTGTACTTCGAAAAGAAAACCAATTTCAAATATAAACGTTTAGGGTTAGCAGACTTAATCTATTACAAGTAGTTAGGTTTTTGAGTTAAAAGATTATTTCTTATGCCAAATATTTATACAACTGTAAGTTGTATAAAGAAAGACAAAAAACTAAGTGTTTGGGTTATACTTTTAATAAAATGGACATGTCATGATTTCCTATAAACAACTTTGTAAATACTAATTTTTGTCCAACTTTATAATCGTATTTTTTGGAATACGTTCAATCTTAGTTCCGATTTTTCATATTAGACCCAATTTTGACAGCTTCAAATTTTAAATTTGTTTTAAACAACTGTCAATGTTATTGAAATCATACCCACCAAATCACAAACTAACAGATGTATCAATCTAAAACTATTCAAAACCACCGTTGAATTAAAATTCAAAACGAAACCATTTGGAAAAATGCCCCTACAGGAGGACTAAAAAGTTGACTATCTATGTGCTCAACATTGACTAATCTTCATTCCTAGCAAATAAAATCAAGTAGCAAACTATAGGATCTCAAAGATCATATCGAAATAATATTAAAAACGACAACGGAACAGTAAGTAGTTATATTAAAATTGAAACAACTTGTTTGAACTAAAATAATAACCAAAGTGATAATAAAACAAAAGTTCTACAATATCGAATTAATATTAAAAACGAAAATAAAACAATAAAATACCATAAAAGAACAATAAAACAACATCAAAACAGCACCAAAACAGCATCAAACAGCAACAAAACAATGCCAAACAGCATAAAAATAGCACTAAACAGCAGAAAAACAACATCACCAACATCCCCAAAACAGTACCAAAAACCTGCAAAATATAATCAACCAACCAAAATATCTATACATTAACCAATTAACATATTTAATTTTATAAGAAACTATGAATTGTAAGCTAAATTAAATTGTCAACAGTTAGAAAGGAAGGTAACCTAAAAAGCAATCGAAGAAACATCGTCCTCATCGTCATCGTCATTCTTGTCACCAATTTCTAACATGAAATAAGAATAAATAATTAGATTATCAAATTGATAAAAATTAATATAAAATTAACAATAAAACGAGAATAATAATTACCCGTTGAAAATCTCTTAGCTCGCATCAAATCATCAAGGCAAACAACGGCTTGAACCATTTTTGGCTTAAGTGAACTTCTCAAAGGTGTGATAACTTTCTTACCCATGCTAAAAGCGGACTCGGAAGCTACAGTCGATATTAGAATTACCAAAAGATCACGAGCCAATAATGAAAGCTCATTATATTGAACTGAACTTTTGCTCCAATAATCCAAAACATCTATTTGACTATTCAACTCAAGCTCCGGTTCTTCCAAATAAATGTCCAACTGTGACTTTTCACTCTTAGTGCTAGATTCATTTAAATACCGTTTATAATCATCACTCTAATCAAAATCTCCCCCAAAACCAACACTATAAACATTGTATTGATGCAAACTAGAATCAACGGGATCTTCATCTGAGACATTAGAATTCTAGGCCAAAGAGGAAGACGTGGATTTGGATTTCTTAGCATACTCATCAAATAAGAGTCTAAGATTGCTAAGAATGGCTTCAACAAAATCTGAAGCATGAATACCATAGATTGTAGTAAAGCAATACTGCACATAATTCAACTTGTAACGAGGATCTAAAATTGCAGCACACGACAATATCAATGAATACTCAGCCCAATATTTATTAAATTTCTCTTGCATTTGTTTAACCATTGGAGTTAAAAAAGAATAAGGACCTTTAACTGTATCAAGCAAGACTTTGTGAACCTTTCAAACCTCTCTGAAATTAGGATTGGCCGTCGGATAATTAGAACCAGAAAAAATACAAGTCACATCATAAAAGACTTTCAAAAATTTGCAAAGAACAGCAACATTTCTCCACTCCTCGTCAAAAAGTGCAAACATTTGATAGTCTTTATCCCGTTGGCCCCAATAATCTAGCACATCTTTATAGTAGAGAGAAGATCCAAGCATCAAATAAGTAGAATTCCATCTCACACACACATCTTGATGCAACGTTTTGGTCACATTCAAATGAAAACTTTTGTCGGCCACATCATGAAATCTTTTCCTACGAATTCCCGACCTTTTTATGTACTTAATTCCATTTCGAATCTTACCAACAACATCATCAGCAAGTTCCAAACCAGCTTTAACTATAAGATTCAAAATATGGGCACAACATCTAACTTGAAAAAAAGCACCATCACACAAAATAGCTCGGTTCGCACGAAAACAATTTTTAAGACAAGAAACCAACACATCATTATAAGAAGCATTATCCAAAGTGATGCTAAAAATTTTCTTGTCTATACCCCATTGAGATAAACATAAAACAAGTTCATCCGCTATGTTCAAACCATCATACGGAGGAAATAAAGCTCTAAACCTTATGATTCTCTTTTGTAGCTTCCAATCTTTATCAATCCAATGAGCAGTAATGCAAATATATTCATCATTAGTATGCTCTGAATTCCAATTATCAGAAGTTAGACAAATTAAACCGGGTGCTTTAGCTAACTCTTCTTTAACATGATCTCTCTCTTTTGCATAATACATTAGGACATCCCTAGCAGCTATAAATCTACTTATATTCTTAAAATTAGGACTAGCAATTCTCATCATGTATCTAAATCCCGGTTCTTCAACTGTCCTAAATGAATGCTTGCCACACACAAGAAAAGTAGAAACAGCTCGACGACACTCATCAGTATCAAACTTGTAGTTTTCTATAGATGGACCACCTCCTAATGATGGTTGATTGGCTATGGTGTATTGAGTGATGTCCTTATTAACTTTTTCAAACATTGATTTAGATGACGTCTTAAATGAGAGGTTCCACTAGAAGATTTAGCAGAAAAGATACTCTTACAGTGATTACATTGTGCCTTCAATTCATTTTTGTCCTCGCAATCAAGCTTTGTCATTTCATCCCACACCTTTGAAGTGGTAGACTTTTGACGTTTGGTAGCACTTTCATACTCTTTAAAACCATCATCCACAGGTATAGGAGTGTTCGAACTAGCCATAGTCATAAAAACTCAAGTCTTGGAATCCAAATAAACCAAAAGTTAATATAATTGTTAAATAATTATATATAATATATGAATCATTCCATATTATTATTTACTACTACCATAAAATGTTAGCTAAAATTAGCCCAAATTCCTGCCACAAATTCAATAAGGTTTTGACTGTTCTTTGTAATTTGATTGGAGTTTTGTTCTTGAATTATGGATTTTTAACTATCATCCTTGGGGGGTAAATGAAAAAAAAAAGATAAACAGGATATGGTATTTGTTGGGAGTATTACATGTGAAATTTTGACAGTGAGGGATTTAATGAATTTTCTAGAAACCATCCTACGAGGTTTCTTTTATGAGTTTTTTCAATGATATTTACTTCAATGATGGTGTTTAAATTTGCATTTCAATGAAAATATCTGCTTTGTTTTGGTGAATTTACACATCTATGCAAACAACACTATAACTGCTGCATGAAATTTCAGGTACATGATGAATCTGCAGTTTAAAGTAAAAACAAGGAAATTTTAATTAAGGAAATTAAAGAGTAATTTCAGCTTTCTTTTGAATTGCAACACTTTGGCAATTGTGTATGAACAGTTCGAATGAAATAGATAATCAAAGTACATAAATTTCAATGCGTTAAAAGTTTGTAATTGGGTGACTAAAATCAGAACATTAGTTCTAAAAAGAAAAAATACATGAAAGGAAAAAAATCTGAACTAAAGAATTATATTCTTGACCATTATTCAAAAAATACATGAAAGGAAAAAAATCTTAGCTTCAAATCTAAGTTACTATAAAACAATAATTCAGGACATTAAACTTCATGGTTCAGTTTCCTCAATTTGGTGTTCAGACTCCAACAAGATCCTTCAGAACTGGAACAGTGTGAGTTGCATTCATATCAAACATGCAAGTTGGAGTCGAAGTTGAACTAGACACAAATTTTCCAGGTCAAACCGGACAAAGACACTAACTTCCTAGAAGATTAAAGCATGACCATTTTCTAGTTACTTCATTACACACTACTCATTTTATGAATTTTGCAGAATAAATCAGATGCATGAATAAAGGGTTCTTGTGTGTTTTATGTAACACCCCTTAACCCCAACCCGTCATCGGAACAGGGTTACGGAGTGCTACCGGATCAATCAGACAACTTTACAATTAATACACAATTATTATCAATCATAATATAAAATAATCTTATAGTCCCTTATATGAATCTTCGATAGGAATGGTTCGAGACTAATTCGAATACTTAGAAAATTTTCAAACATTTTAAAATTTTTCTCAAACTATAAGGCACATATACTCAACCTATTCATTACCTAGTTACATGCCACCATTATCTAAGAAAAGTACATTACTCAAAATTTTCTCTGAGGTCGGGATTACTCTGGATGCTGGTCCGGACACCGACTTTCAATTAACCTGCGCACGAAAACAACCGTACGCTGAGTAAGGGTATACTCAGTAGTATTACCATAATTCAAATTATAACATAACTTATATACATTCAGTTTATGATACAATTACTAAATAGTTATTTCATTCTTTAAATCAAATCATCTAATATAATAAACATTATTTCAAGGCTTGTATTTAATTAGATTTATACATTATTTCACTATCCAATTTTCATATAATTTTATTATTATTATTATTATTATTATTATTATTATTATTATTATTATTATTATTATTATTATTATTATTATTATTATTATTATTTTCCACATTTCATTTCATTAGTTCATTTCATATCATATGCAATTCACTAAATTTTATTCTTTATTCAATATTAATTCTATTGCAATTTGTGTTTACTAAAGTCATATCTCAACAATAACAATTTCACTAGTTTATTTCTTATATCATCACTTTAAACTTCATTCAATTCATACACCTTTGGTCCATATTCTAAATCTCATATCTCAATTTCATTTTCTCATATCAAATTCACACTCAAAATATATGTAATTCAATTATATTATTCTTTTCAATTAACTTCTTATATTATTTATATCATTTCAAGCAAAACTGTAAACTTTAGTTTCATTTCTCCATCATATATAATATTTCAATTCACAATTCATCTTTGAACATTTCATGAACCTTTGGTTCATGCATTCAATTTCATATCACAAATCTCATTTCATATTTTATTTGACAATTTCACTTTCTTATTTCTTTCAATAGCTTAATCACATTTATTCGGAATTTATCATTTCACTTATTTACCCCTATTAACTTGGCTCGGACCTCGACGGATACACGGATTCCATCCCAACACACCAGAATATCCAACCCAAACACACCCGGAATAATATAAATCCTCCATAACACACCAATATAATATAGCCTCCCAAACACACCAATATATCATATCCTCCCAAACACACCAATAAGGCATTAAATGCCTCTTCGGTTAAACCGAAGCATATAATAACAGAAATATCTCCTCGGCCGAGCCAAAAATCTCCTGAATACATCTCAAATCCTATGGCATGCCAACTATATCCGACTAAGCCCGACTAGTTAATAGGGTATTTATATCATTTTCCAATATCTAATCAATACACATTTCAGATAATTTCACTTTGATTCAATTCAATTCGATTCACTTCTCCAATCAATATACAATTCATATATTCACACATATTCATAATTTTCATTCATTTTATGAACATTTCAACTCAATCACTTCCTCATACTTTCAATCCATGTACATTTCAAATAATCACATTCAATTCAATTTGATTCAATTTCAAAACACTTTTCACATTTCCATTCCATTCATTTATATATATATATATATATAATCAATTCAATGCATTTTCCACTTTCTAATCAATATATCATCAAATGCTCATACATATTCAAACTTCATTTCAATTTCATTCAATTCACAATTAAATTCAGTTTTATCTAATTCAATATCAATATTAACCTTATTTCTATTTACTAAACATATTACTCAATTCAACAATTACTAATAATAAATTCAATTCCAATACATATTTATCACTTAATTCATTCTTGATACTTACTTCAATTTTTTTTATCATATATACATATATTAATTTAAAATTTAACAAATAATCAAATTTGAATTATAGTAATACTAACCTGAATTTCTCATTTTTACTCCTCATTTGTTTTTCTCTTTTCCTTCCTTGCTCAATGTCTCGAATTCCTTGTTTGCTACGGAAATAATAATGATTTACATTATTAATTACAACATTAAATCTTAATAAATAATTGAATTTTATTCAATTCCCTACTCTTCCTCTTTATTCCACATTCTTTACACACAATTCTATTATTTACTTATAAGTTCTTTCAAGGCCGTCTACCTGAGTCATTGTCACTAAATTATCTATATCTTGAGTTACATAATTCCAAATTAAGATCCGTAAATTTTCTATGAAACTAGACTCACATATCTTCTTGTCATAAAATTTTCAGAATTTTTGATTTAGCCAATAAGTACAGTTTATTCTTTAAAATTACCCCTATTCTGTTGTCTGACAGTTCCGACCATTCTTTGCTAAAATTTAATTATCTTTTAATCTATAATTCAACTTTTACTCCTATTTCAATTTAGTCTTTTTTACTAATTGCTCTTAATTAAGCTAAATTCACTTAATTAAAACTTGATTAAACACATAACTAACTTTATAAATATTTTACGAGTCCGTTTACTAAAAATGAAGACCCGATAACTTATTTTCCGATATCCATACTTTTGAGGTCATTACATTTTATCTTGTCATAAAGCAATAAGCCAAAACTAGGGGCAATACCAATTACTAGCAAAACTAACAAAGAATCAAAAGGCACCTCGAGAGAATCATTTGATTCACATGGATATTAAGAATATTAACTCAAATTTTGTACGAAAGCATGTTTACTACCCAAAAAAAGTTAACAAGAAAAAAAGAGGAAACACATGTACAAGAAATAATGGCATTAACCTCTTGGTTGAACTTAGGCCTCCAGGGATACAAATAGAGTTTGTAAAGGAAATAGCAGCTCCAATTCCAAAAACACCACGAACTTTGTTCAAGTATAATGATTTTGCACTTGGGGGCAAAACCAGTTTAAAGCTTTTGCACTTGGGGGCACAACAACCTGCAAAGACAATAGTAACATTGCATTGATTCTAAAAAACGAATCAAAACAATTAAATTAATTAACAATGTAATTTTCAAATTTTATTTTCTTCATATCCTGAAGTATAAAACACTTCAACTATGTAAGTACTAATTTACTTACATATATACTAATATCAAACAAATCTACAACCATAAATTTATCATAATTTAAAATAGGAAATAACTCAAATTTATATCATCTTATAATGATATTTATATCATCACCTAACAGAAACAGTTGAAACATTAGATAAATTTATAGAAAAATTAAAAAACTTAATAAAATGAAAGATACAGAAGCAATAAAGGAAATAACCAACATTTTAAAAACAATAAACTTTAAGAGAGAAAGAAAAAACTTATACGATCAGTTAATTTGTGAAGAAAGATACAAAATAACAGAAGAACAATGGAAAATCAAAAATGATGAAACATTAAATGAAATAATAAAGGAAGAAAACCTAAAAGAACTAGAAAAACAATATAATTTATTAAGCTGTTTTAGAAAATTATTTTGCGAATCATGTAACACCCCAAACCCGGCCCATACACCACGGCCGAATTTAGAATGCCACTGCGGAAAACGTTTGAAAAGATTTTGACTTAAAAATAAAAACATAAAAATTTGTTGTCTTTAATAAAACATTGTGTATTTAAAATTCTAAGTAAAATTAAGTTGTTACAAATTCTCCGATTTAAAACTTTAATATATATTTTTAAGATGTAAGTTGCTAACCATGAACTCATTTCCAATTAGTAATTAAATCGACAATCCACCTTAAAACATAATAAAAATTCCCAAATACTTTTAAGTGGCCCTTATTACAATAAATAAATATTTAAAAGTACGGAAAATATAAAATACGCATAATAAATAGACATCTTCTGCATGGCCACCTTTGTACCCGCTCCAACCCGGTCCAAGCATCATGTATCACCTGCGATGTTTGGTAAAAATTTGGGTGAGTCAAACAGACTCAGTGTGTAATTAGTCTACAGACTTCCACACATGGGCTTAGCCCACAACCACACCACATATCATATAATAATGCAATTTATCCACATGATTCCACATATTGGGCTTGGCCCATTACCACACCAATCCACATACCACACAGATTTATGCATAATGCACCCAACCCAGCCTAGGGTCCATCCTCTACACACCCCCGTACCCAGCCACCGCACACCAGGGGATTACTAAATCAACCCTCCAACCTCTACACACCAATTTGGCAATTAATGCCATCCACGTGAACTAAATCACAAATAATCCACAACGCGACCTCAGTCAGTGCCAATCCACGATGTAGCTCGTAGCTAACATCAAACCACGATGTGGCACATAGCCATCACCAACCACGATATGGCACAAAGCCTATACCAACCACGATGAGGCACAGAGCCACTCATCAATCCACGTGAGGCTCGTAGCCATCACTAAACCACGTACATAAAGTACACCCTGTCCTTCTTTCATGTTCATTTCCCACCTCATGCACATGCAACGTACAATAGTGCCATGGTAAATAATGCATGTACATGTTATTCAGGCATTCAATCACATTTTCATAGGCATATTCACAGTCTCATCAATAATTAACACTGACCTGGTTATCGTTATACCCCTTTTTAGGGTAACCATCTCATTGTTGCCACTGCATTAATCCACATATTCATAACACATGCAAATATAACATACAATCGGGAAATTTGTGGGTTAATCACACACCTGATAACCTGAAGTACTACGCTCTCAATACCGATGCTGTCACTAATCGCAACTACCACTATCTGCCTACGCTCCTGTTCTGACGCTGGCCCACACCCCGGTGGCCAATCCCGCACTGCAGAGACTGATCTCTTCTTAAACTTAGGGATAGGGACTACCCCTTTTCCTTCTTGACTGCTACCCACGTCCATCGGAAGTTACTTAATCAGAACATTCGGTTAATCGCCAAAGTTATAGTCTAACATAATGAATCTTAGAACTTATTGAATAATCTTACCAAAATGAATCGAAATCCCGGAAGCTTCTCTTAACCACTGTCGATCTGTCCCTAAAAAGACCACAGTCAAAGTTTGCTACCATTAATAACCAATATAGCCTATGGCCGAATACTACAAACCACCTACCTCGCTCGTCTAAATCCCGAAAGACCTCCTTCACGCTGGCTACACACAATAACACGAGATTATGGCTTAAAGAGTATTCGGCCATCCCTAGAAATCAAGGCCAACCCCTTGATTTCAGCACACCCAAGAAGAAAGGATAAAACCGATTGCTAAAAGGGGTACTTACCACCAACGTTTGCTTGAAGAGACTAAAAGAGTAAAGGTTTCGGCTTCTCTACAAGAAGTGCTTCGGCTTCTAAAACTTGCGACAGAGAAGAGAGAATAAGGCAACCTTGCGATTCGGCTATGGCTCCTAATGGAGATGAGATATTCGGCTATCTCAAGAGTATTTAGGCTTTTGAGAAAACTATGAGAAGAAGAAGTGAATGCTACAGTGGTTCGGCTAATCAAAAGAAAAGAAGAAGTTGGGAAAAGGGTGATAGATTCGGCCAAGTTAGCAATTAGAGAGAAGAAGAATGAAACACAAATGGCCTTAATGCTTTTTGGAGTTTCGGTTAACAAATAAAAGAATAGGCAAGCCTAAACTAGGTGGCTTTTCACAAAAAGAAAATGACACTAAAGAGAGAAGAAAGAATAAAATTCGGCACACACACCCACCATACTTCAAAGCCGAAAAATGCCACCCCTAGAGTCCTATATTCGGCCACCACATCTTCTCATATCATATCCCTTATTTATTTCCTATTTTCTCTCCATGCTACTCATTCAAAATAATTTGAATAAGCCCAACCTTCATCCACCTACCTTAGCCGAATTTTAAAAAAGAAAACCAAGTCTTATCCTCATCTTTTCAAAGTCCCAACGCCGTCCAACACTCCTCCCTTCCTTGACGCAAAAACAAATGTCCATAATGCAACCTCCGCAGCTAAAACCTCCTCCCTCCTAAAGCCCCCTCTGACGCAAACTTCACAGCACCCTAGGTGGCGTCCCTTGCCACTTTTCCAAGGCTATCTTTGTGTCATAAACTCCACCACTTATTCCTTTAAGGCCTAACTCCCTTAGCTCCCCTTTACTAAACTTAAAATCTAATATTTCCTAAGGCACTCTCCTACACCCTAGGGTTTTAGGAACCCCTAAAACACATCCAAACACACACTAAGCCCACTCTCACTTGAATTATGCATTAAACGCATAACCCCTAAATCACGGATGTTACAGTTCTACCCTCCTTAAAAATAATTTCGTCCTCGAAATTACTTGACTAAACTAAGCAAGGTTACTGCTGTTCCCCGAACCTCTAAAGGCACTTACCAAAAAGTACATCTGCTATCACTGATCGCCCTAAAGACTAAGTACGGTCATCTTCCTAGGTATAGTCTTAAGGGTCACATTCAAGGTTCCAAGCACCTCACTAGCCTTATAAGAATAAGCTAACTCTATAACAACCAAGGCATAAAGGGTATTCCAGAAACAAGGAACGTACCCGTTATCACATCTGGCACATCTTCCTCCCTGCGACGACTGACAGCCTAAACCAACCTTGATTGTCTCGCATCTGAACCTTCAATACCTCTGCTTGGTGCTCCACGACCTCGGCCACCACTACTCCTTGTCACCTGCTGACCACCTCTGCCAGGCTGCACATGACCCTGGCCTACTGTCTGAGCCCTATCCATCACTTGAGGACAATTCCTAACCAGATGAGCCTTAGACCCACACCGGAAACATTCCTTGCTATTTCCCCAGCACTCTCCTGCATGAGCTCTCCCACACTGAGCACATGGACGACTTCGATTCTCAGCAACTGGTACAGGTGCACGCACAGAATTCTCAATCCTTGATCTTTTCTGAAAATCCCCAGATGATACTGACGGTCCAAAACTCCTCTTATTCCCGTTCCTATCCTTATCTCGATTCTGTCTCTCAGTCCTCTTAACTTCTTCAGCTATCCGAGCTTTCTCCACTAGAATAGCAAAGTCCCTTTCTCTCTGCGGAGCAATCAACACCCGCAGCTCATCCCGCAATCCATCTTTGAATCGGACACACATCTCGTAATCAGTAGCCACGATCCCCTTAGCATACTGACTTAACCGCAAAAATTTCGCTTCATACTCTGCTACCGACTTACTTCCTTGTACCAAGTTTAGAAACGCCTTTCTCTGCGAGTCTAGGTAACTAGCTCCAACGTATTTCCCTTCAAACTTAGCCTTGAAATACCCCCAATCCACTCGATCTGCAGGGGTACCCTATCTGACAGTGAGCCACCACCGATAAGCCTCATCCCGAAGCAGCGAAACAGCACCTTTCAGCTTTTCCTCTGCCATGCAATCCAAATCATCCATGATCCTTTCGACTGCCTCTAACCAATACTCCGCTACATTCGGAGCTACCCCAGATACTCCTTTAAAAACCTCGGCTCCGTTTGCTCTAAGTCTTTCAAACACTGACTTCCGAGCTCCATTGCCCACATTGGCTCCTGCAACTCGCTCTAGCATTCGCAGCATAGCCTGCGATACTGCGTCATCTCCTCCTGTCTGATCTTGATCCTCCGTGCCCACCGCTGGCGGCGGCACATCATTTTCTGACCCATGGCTAGACCCTACTGGTTCCGATACTGTCATTCTGCCTCTACCACGTCCACGACGACCGCGTCCTCTAGAACTCATATCTAACGTCGCGATCTAATCTGATTTAAGGAATTTTATGCATTAGTACTTTTGTTCCACTGTTTATCCACGAGCAGTTTTATGAAAAGAAGTTTTTGTAGTAGTTCTTTCGATCACCCCAAAGTTTTCAGCTCAAGTTCACTATTCTAATTCAGAGAGTCACATTCATTCATTCACAACATTCAACACACTGCTATGGGCATCTTTGTCCATTCCCAACCCAGGGGTATTTTCGTCATTCATCCTACAGGGGTATTTTAGTAATTAATCGGGGTCAATTCAAAAATAATCTTTACAAATCCAAGGCATTCTAGAATTTTCAAAACTCGAGGGTATTTTGAAAGTTTTTCCAAATCAAGGGTATTGCAGAAATTTTGGAAATCGGGGTTATTTCGGTAATTTTGGAAGTCAGGGGCATTTTAGTAAATTTTCCCAAATCAGGGTATCTTGCTATTTTGTAAAATGGGGTTTTTGGTATTTTTGTAAAGTAAGAATATTCTAATAAAAATTGAGGGTAGTATGGTAATTTTATAAACCAAGGGTATTTTAGTAATTTTGTACAAACCAGGGGTATTTGGGTAATTTTGTAAATCGGGAATATTTTGGAAAAATTTTCAAAAATATTTTTTTCCTACGAATCAAAGGGGTAATTTGGTGAATTTTTTTAAAACTAGGGTTTTTATAAAATAGTATGGCTAGTCCCTTTCGGGTTTTAATTATTGCGTTTAGCCCGTGAACAAGTCCTCTTGGTTAGGGTGAACCGTCACTACGCACCAGGTAGGATTCGAGTGAAGAGGAGGTGAGTCACTAGGACTGCTTAAATACCAAGCTCTTACCGAATCCACTCCTAGACATGCGCACAACTGTTGCCACACCCTAACTCGGCGACTTACTCTCAGGTTTGTTTGGCTGTCCTTAAGTCTTATGTATCTTGTGTTGGAGTAGACTAGTCCTAGGGTTCAATAGCCCTAATCTACTCATCTACGATCCCATAATGCCCATAAAGTTCACATATACAAATCACTTCAATAGCTAGGGGTACTTACCTCGTGGACTTCGGGCCGGAGATACAGGTGCCATGCCAGAATAAACCTGAAAAATTCATGAAAGTCTTTGTTTTTGAAAAACCCCTCTTAAAAAAAATGTTTTTGCGCCCAAAACCCTCAAAGCCGAGTTTTGAACCGGGCTCTGATACCAAACTGTAACACCCCAAACCCGGCCCATACACCACGGCCGAATTTAGAATGCCACTGCGGAAAACGTTTGAAAAGATTTTGACTTAAAAATAAAAACATAAAAATTTGTTGTCTTTAATAAAACATTGTGTATTTAAAATTCTAAGTAAAATTAAGCTGTTACAAATTCTCTGATTTAAAACTTTAATATATATTTTTAAGATGTAAGTTGCTAACCATGAACTCATTTCCAATTAGTAATTAAATCGACAATCCACCTTAAAACATAATAAAAAATTCCCAAATACTTTTAAGTGGCCCTTATTACAATAAATAAATATTTAAAAGTACGGAAAATATAAAATACGCATAACAAATAGACATCTTCTGCATGGCCACCTTTGTACCCGCTCCAACCCGGTCCAAGCATCATGTATCACCTGCGATGTTTGGTAAAAATTTGGGTGAGTCAAACAGACTCAGTGTGTAATTAGTCTACAGACTTCCACACATGGGCTTAGCCCATAACCACACCACATATCATATAATAATGCAATTTATCCACATGATTCCACATATTGGGCTTGGCCCATTACCACACCAATCCACATACCACACAGGTTTATGCATAATGCACCCAACCCAGCCTAGGGTCCATCCTCTACACACCCCCGTACCCAGCCACCACACACCAGGGGATTACTAAATCAACCCTCCAACCTCTACACACCAATTTGGAAATTAATGCCATCCACGTGAACTAAATCACAAATAATCCACAACGCGACCTCAGTCAGCGCCAATCCACGATGTAGCTCGTAGCTAACATCAAACCACGATGTGGCACATAGCCATCACCAACCACGATATGGCACAAAGCCTATACCAACCACGATGAGGCACAGAGCCACTCATCAATCCACGTGAGGCTCGTAGCCATCACTAAACCACGTACATAAAGTACACCCTGTCCTTCTTTCATGTTCATTTCCCACCCCATGCACATGCAACGTACAATAGTGCCATGGTAAATAATGCATGTACATGTTATTCAGGCATTCAATCACATTTTCATAGGCATATTCACAGTCTCGTCAATAATTAACACTGACCTGGTTATCGTTATACCCCTTTTTAGGGTAACCATCTCATTATTGCTACTGCATTAATCCACATATTCATAACACATGCAAATATAACATACAATCGGGAAATTTGTGGGTTAATCACACACCTGATAACCTGAAGTACTACGCTCTCAATACCGATGTTGTCACTAATCGCAACTACCGCTATCTGCCTATGCTCCTGTTCTGACGCTGGCCCACACCTCGGTGGCCAATCCCGCACTGCAGAGACTGATCTCTTCTTAAACTTAGGGATAGGGACTACCCCTTTTCCTTCTTGACTGCTACCCACGTCCATCGAAAGTCACTTAATCAGAACATTCGGTTAATCGCCAAAGTTATAGTCTAACATAATGAATCTTAGAACTTATTGAATAATCTTACCAAAATGAATCGAAATCCCGGAAGCTCCTCTTAACCACTGTCGATCTGTCCCTAAAAAGACCACAGTCAAAGTCGGTTACCATTAATAACCAACATGGCCTATGGCCGAATACTACAAACCACCTACCTCGCTCGTCTAAATCCCGAAAGACCTCCTTCACGCTGGCTACACACAATAACACGAGATTATGGCTTAAAGAGTATTCGGCCATCCCTAGAAATCAAGGCCAACCCCTTGATTTCGGCACACCCAAGAAGAAAGGATAAAACTGATTGCTAAGAGGGGTACTTACCACCAACGTTTGCTTGAAGAGACTAAAAGAGTAAAGGTTTCGGCTTCTCCACAAGAAGTGCTTCGGCTTCTAAAACTTGCGACAGAGAAGAGAGAATAAGGCCACCTTGCGATTCGGCTATGGCTCCTAATGGAGATGAGATATTCGGCTATCTCAAGAGTATTTCGGCTTTTGAGAAAACTATGAGAAGAAGAAGTGAATGCTACAGTGGTTCGGCTAATCAAAAGAAAAGAAGAAGTTGGGAAAAGGGTGATAGATTCGGCCAAGTTAGCAATTAGAGAGAAGAAGAATGAAACACAAATGGCCTTAATGCTCTTTGAATTTTTGGTTAACAAATAAAAGAATAGGCAAGCCGAAACTAGGTGGCTTTTCACAAAAAGAAAACGACACTAAAGAGAGAAGAAAGAATAAAATTCGGCACACACACCCACCATACTTCAAAGCCGAAAAATGCCACCCCTAGAGTCCTATATTCGGCCACCACATCTTCTCATATCATATCCCTTATTTCTTTCCTATTTTCTCTCCATGCTACTCATTCAAAATAATTTGAATAAGCCCAACCTTCATCCACCTACCTTAGCCGAATTTTAAAAAAGAAAACCAAGTCTTATCCTCATCTTTTCAAAGTCCCAACGCCGTCCAACACTCCTCCCTTCCTTGACGCAAAAACAAATGCCCACAATGCAACCTCTGCAGCTCGAACCTCCTCTCTCCTAAAGCTCCCTCTGAAGCAAACTTCACAGCACCCTAGGCGGCGTCCCTTGCCACTTTTCCAAGGCTATCTTTGTGTCATAAACTCCACCACTTATTCCTTTAAGGCCTAACTCCCTTAGCTCCCCTTTACTAAACTTAAAATCTAATATTTCCTAAGGCACTCTCCTACACCCTAGGGTTTTAGGAACCCCTAAAACACATCCAAACACACACTAAGCCCACTCTCACTTGAATTATGCATTAAACGCATAACCCCTAAATCACAGATGTTACAAATCATGACCTTAAAACCTTATAAAGATCTTATAAAAGACTTATAAATTAGACAAAAATTTCATTAAGTGATAAAGTTAAAAAAAAAGAAGAAGAAGAAGAATAAGAGGCTTACAGGTTACTGTGTTGTTGTGGCCGTGGGTAGAGAAAATGAGCTGAGCTTGAGGTGGAGAGTGAAGGACTGGAGGTGAATGGGTGTTCGGGATGGATCGGAGTTGAGCTTGAGCTGGATCGGAGTTGAGCTGCAAAGGGCTGGTAACGCAGGAGCTATAGTGCGCCGTGAGCTGGGAGCCTGGGACAGAAAGTTTAAAAGATGGAAAATGAAGTCAGGCAAAGGTAAATGTAAAAATGAAGTCAGGGAAATTGAAGGTAAAGGTAAAAATTAAAAAAAAAAGGATTAAAAATAAATTATTTAATATGTATTTCGGGCCGGGTCGAGCCAAGCCCGGGCCAAGAAATTCTTACTCGAGGCCCGGCGCGTTTTTTAAACGGGCCTCATTTTCTATCCAAGCCCATTTTTCGGGCCTATATTTTTACCTGAACCCTCCCATTTTTCAGGCGGGCCTTCGGGACGGGCCGGGTGGCCCAGCCCATGCTCAGGTCTAGCGTCGTTCAATAATTTTTCATATATATTACCGGCGTTTTTCATAAAAATGCCACTATTGCTAACTTATTTTTATTATTGTTTTTATTTATTAGATTTATTATTTAATAAATAATTTTCATGTTAGAAAATTGAAAAATGGGTATTCATTTATTTAAATATTTTATAGTTTTGTATATATTTTATAAAAATTAAACATTCATATATATATATATATATATATATATATTTCAAAGTTTTTAGGTTTTTTAATTTTTTTGTTTTTAAGAATAAAGATTAAACTAACAGAATGTGTAAAGTTAAGGGTTAAATTTGTTGAATTTTAAAATTAAGATTAAATTGATAGAATATGCAAATATTAACTTTAATTAAATTTCGATCAGGTTTGTGCGTAAAATAGAGAATAGTTAGGTAATTATTTTTATAATTTTTGATTTATTATAATTTATTTATTACAGTAAAATCAAATTTTATGATTTATTATAATTTCTAATTATAATCAACTTTTTAATCAATATTAAGTACTTCCACTAATTATTATAAACATAAGATTTTACATTAATATCTATATATACACACATCAATATATATCCATATGAAATATATTTTTAAGGTTTAGAGTTTTTGGGTTTAATATTTTGAGGTTTAATGGATTAATGGTTTAGTGCTTGTAGTTTAGGGTTTATGGTTGAGTGTTTATAGTTATTATTTAGGGTTTAGAGTTTAGAGTTATAGATTTAGGGTTTAGGATTTAGGGTTTAGGAATAAACAGATGCACAATTAGAATTTGTTAGGGGTTGAAATTAAATTGTAAGTAAAAAAATGCAATCTCACCATTTTGATAGCATATATTTTTATAAATTTTTAGTGATTAAATCAAATTTGATATTCTGTCTTCATTCGATCTTCCCTAAACCCTAAACCCATAAACCCAAGCCATAACCCTAATCCTAACACTAACCATAAACCATAAACTCTAAACTCTAAATCTTGAAATGCTGAACTCAAAACCCTAGTCGGCCCATACAAACCCCTAAACCCTTAACTATAAACCTTAAACCCTAAATTAATTAGATAAATTTTGAATATTATATATTCTTTCAATATTTTAGGAAATTTAAATAACATTTTCAATTTACTAATTAATTTTGTTTCTCTAGAGATGCAAGGGTTACCAATTTTTTTAATTTTAATATATATAAAGTTTATCTATTATCTCTTAAATAATTTAAACTATAATTATAATTTTAATATATATATAAGAAACTATTTAATATAAATTAAAAATATTCAATTATAAATTAATTGTATTTTAATTAATATAAATTAACAAGTTAAATAATAATTAGATAGGGAGCAAAATGGCAAATAAAATGTTTTTTGTGGCGTTTTTTATAAAACGCCACTAATGCTCAATCTGTAGCTGCACTTTTTAAAAAGCCCCGCTAATTCTCATTCTATAGCGACGTTTATCAAAAATCACCGCTAATGCCCTTAAAGCTCAATATAAAATGATGCCGTTGTGCCAATTATTTTGTGGCGTTGCCGCTCATGGTCATCCTATAGCGGCGTTTAACTAATGCTCAATCTATAGCGGCGTTTTTCAATAAGCGCCGCTAATGCCCTTAAAGCTCAATATAAAACGACGCCGTTGTGCTTAATTTTTTGCGGCGTTTTTTAGAAGGCGCCGTTATTGCTTAGTTTTTTGCGGCATTTGGAACAAAAATGCAGCTATTGCTCAGTTTTTAGCAGCGTTTTGTGGAAAACGCCACAAATGTATAATATTTGCGGAGTTTTTTGACAAAACGTAGCTAAAAACGCCGCTATAACCCTATTTTCCTGTAGTGCCACTAGTGTATACAGAACACAGACAGACTCAGTACGCTAACTCATCTCACTTTGGCATATACTATACGCCAATTTAATATAACTTATACAAAGCCATCTTCATGCCAGCCACGTACCCACAATACTGAATCAAAAGCATATCTTTCATACTTGTTCACATTCAATCTCCCCTTAACTCCTCATATCAATTTTATTCAAAATAACGTGTTTTATCGTGATCTGCCAATCCGATTTGCAATAAATCTGCCCCACCAAAGGTTACACAAACAAATCTCCACTTCTCCTTCATCACATATCATATCGTATCATTTCATACATATCAGAAGCAGATGGTAGTGACTTAAGCATGAAAAATGACGCTTATTTCACATCTCAGACAGACTGTGCACTCAGACTGATGACTTTAGACAATCATTACTCATACAAACATTTTTCATCCATTACTCATTCTCGCACATTTCATCCTTTAAAATAAAAAAGGAATAGTTACCTTACACAAAATATAAAATAAAGAAACTATAACACATGAAAGTAAGAAGGAACTCATCAAAAACTCTAACACAAATCTATAAAGTAGGTCCCTTTCACTTATCAATTGGACATTCGTTATCTTCTTGAGCTAAAATATAGATAATTAAACATATCAGATCATCAATCTATCCAATTTGATCATGCATGAAAAAATCACAACACTTATACTAGAACCAGGAAGTTTCATTCTTTACACCATTCTAACATTTATGTGTGCAAAACAAAGAACACTTAAATGACATAAAGAATAATATAGGATTTATCAGTAATTACCAGTAGGCTGGTACTAACATATAAGTTAGCTGAATACTGCGAACCTTACTTCAAAGAGGTTTTATTAACTTACATTCTCAAAGAGTTGTAGAGAAAAATCGAGAAAGAAGAAGAAAACGTAAAGGTGCTCGGAGACAAGGATTAGTGGAAAAATTAGATAATTTCACTAACTCTCTTGATTCTCATGATTAGGTGCTCTTAAATTAATTTAGGTCTTATCATCTATAGTAGTTCAATTTCGTTCTAACTAAATCTCAATTCAACTAACCAAATTATCGTACTTAAATAATAAACAAATCTAAACAACTACGAACTTACTGAGTTCACCAAAAGCATCTGAGTTAGGCGAATACTAAACAGAAGAGTCCACCAAACTACAGAATATGCCAAAACAAAGACTTTGTCAAACGACGAATACGTAGAAAATCCTATACTTAGTTAAAACAAGCACGTTACTTACTCACATCTATCCTTATTTTACCAAAAACATATCAGACAGTAACTAGATATAAAGACTTCTCTGGGCAGGCTGTATACCAAACTTGTTCTAGGACTTTATATAGACCTAAAAATCGTGGATTCAATTTTCCCTTCTGACCAAACTTGATAATCATCTTCCAAGGAGAAACCTTTAAAAATATTTTATCACCAACTTCAAAAGAAATCTCCTTCATTTTCATATCAACATAAACTTTTCGACGATCCTATGCAACTTTCAAATGACTACAAATAACAAAAACTTTTTCTTCTGTTTCACGCACTAATTCAAGACCTACTAATTTTCTTTTACCAAGTTCCATCCTACATCCAGGCTTTTTACATATTCTACCATACAGGGCTTTAAATGGAGACATTTTCAAACTAATATGATAACTGTTGTTGTAAGCAAATTCAACCAAAAGAACATATATTTCCCAATTCAGCCCAAAATTAATTATACAGCTTCTTAACATATCCTCCAAAACTTGAATAACTCTTTCAGACTAACCATTTGTTTGAGGATGAAACACAATACTAAATTGTAATTTAGTTACCAATGATCCCTGTAATTGCTTCCAAAATCTTGAAGTAAATCTTAGATCCCTATGTAAAACTATGGAAGATGGGATTCTATGCAGGCGTACTATCTTAGAAATATAAAGCTCAACTAAGTTTTCTAAAGAATAAGTAGTGTTCACTGTAGAGGTGTGCATGGGTCGGGTCGGGCTGGGTTCGGGTTAGGCTCAACTAAACCCGGGTTTAACCTGGTCCGCCCATATTAATTTTTGTATTATTTTTATATAACTTTAAATATATATATATATATATAATACATCAAAAATACTAAAAATATCAAAATAAATATTTCCCAACAAATTGAAAATAAATTTTAAAAAATATGTATACTTAAATAACACTAAGATAGATGCAACTTAACAAGCAAATGCCTCTAAAATAATAACAAAATTAACAATTGTCTTTAAAATAATAACAAAATTAACAATAAAATAAGTTTTATACAATATCCAAACAATAATAACAAAATAGTAGCAACATAATAGTAAAATGGTAGCAAAATAGGGAGAAAACAATAAGAAAACCATATTAAAAAAATAGATTTTTTTTGTCCTTTAGTGAATTCAGGTCGGGCCCGGGCCAAAATGCCTTACTTGAGGCCCGACCCGTTTTTTAAACTGACCTTATTTTTTTGTCCAAGCCCATTTTTCAGGCCTATATTTTTGTCCAAACCCTCTCACATTTCAGGCGAGTTTTCGAGCCTGGCCGGGTGGCCCGACCCATGAACAGGTCTAGTTTACTGGCAGAAAATGGACTGACTTAATAAGCCGATCTATTATCACCCAAACTGTGAGTATTTGGTACATTAGCAGTGTATTTTTTTATTCCACAAGAAGCCTTAAAAAATTAAAATATGTATCTTTTTTTAAAAATATTTATTTTTTAAATATTTTATTATACCCCTATAGGAAACTTGTTAATCCTTGACCCTACTTGTGGAGTCTAAAAACCCCACTAGCAATGTACTAAATATTTTCTTTTTTTAGACTCCACAAGCATAGTTAAGAGATTGATAAGTGTCCTATAAGGATATAGTAAAATATTTAAAAAATAATGTTTAAAAAAAGTCAGATGACAATTTTTTAAGGCTGCTTGTAGAATAAAAAAAGTACATTGTTAGTATACCAAACATTAACCCTATTAAAAAATTAAAAAGGAAAGAAAAACTTGTCAAAATTTGAGCTTTGTAGCTAAAAACTAGGTTCAGATGAGTTTTTTCAACGAGTTCTTGAATTTTCTGTCATTGGGGTTTTTTGGTGAAGAACAAAAGAGATAAAAAATCACTATAAGTTTTTTTACAAACTTAAGGAAATAATATTTAATTTTTTTGGATTTTTAGTTAAAAATTGTCAACTGTCATAAAATGATTGGTTAAGAAATTTTTTATACGTATGTGGTAATTTGGGTAATGGAGTATAGATTAAGTACCACCTCGGATAACAGAATATAGTTTAAGTAACATTTATGACAAAAAAATTAAATATAAACTTAGGAAACGGGTATAACTTAAAATATCATTTTATAATTTAAGCCTAAAATACTCAAATATTTTCTCTCATTAATTTTAATTGGTCTAACCGTGCCAAATTTGGGTTTTTAGAAATAAATAAAAACTAATAATAGATGAAAAACACCTACTAGCTATGGTAAAATAAAAACTTTTATTTATGACCATTTCATTTTTAAAAAAAATATTAGTAAAATTTAATTGAAAATATATAAAAATAGAAACACTTAAAAATTGAAAATAATAATTTTCATATTTTCTTATTCTTTTAAAATTAACCATCAATCTCACAAAGAGAAATAAAACTGTAAAAAAAAAAAGAGATCAACTTACGTAAAGTGTAAATGTTGAGGGTTATAAATGTTGAGAATTAAATTTGGTATCATGTCAATTTTAAAAACTAATCATCTTGTAACTTTTCATAGTTGAATGACTAAAAAATAATTTCAATAATTGTTATGTTGAATGACTAAAAAATAATTTCACTAATAGTTATATGAACATTAATGTAATTTACCCTTTGTATAATTGTATTTTTATAATTTAAGCAGATTTTTAGATTATTGATTCTTGTAACTTCAAATGTGAATCTTCAATCTTGTAACGTTTGAATGTTTTGTTAAAATGATCTTAATTGTAATTTTTAGCCTTTTTTAGATATCAGCCTTTGTTATTTTTTTTAATTCGCTTTTTCTAACAGATTTAATGAATAAATTGAAGGTTTCAATTTTTCTTTTATTTCAAAAGGTTTTAATCTTTTGTATGTTTGTTCATGAGAAGTTTTTCTACCGAATTCATTTTTTTTGGATAATTACATTTATTTTCTTTAAATTAAGAGTTATTTTATTAATTAATGTATTATTTATTTATTTTTATTATTTTTCACATATAATTATCTTATTGAATTATCTAAATAATAAATTATATCTCGTTAAACATAACCCACATATGAAATTTTACATGATTTTCGTTAACTTTTTTAACAATATTTTTGTTCAATAGGTTAGAAAAAGTAGATTAAGAAAAAAAAAACAAAAGTTAATAGAGCTATTTTGACAAAATATAAAAACATTAAGCGTTTATTTAAGTAAAAATTTGAAAAAGAAAAAAAAAGGAATGAAAAAACAAAAGTGTGGACCCCACAGAAGTACATCATCCAATGAGGAAATGCTACGTTGTGAGACACGATAAGACTTAAAACAGATATTCTTTAAGAACATGATTGCCACTCCCTAGGAGGTATGAGCCCCGTAATAACCTTTTCTTGTTTTTCTAATAACTACAACTATTCACAATCTTTTTCTGGATGATTAATCATAAATAATATCAAGGGTTTACTTAATTAATTACAAGGTTTTTTTTTTTGGTATAGAAATTAAAAATATTGGGAAATTTTATTTTACGGTCCAATACATAAAGAAATTCACTCCTTATCACTTTATTTGCCAAAAACCTGGTCCGCCCTTTCACTTCTTCTTCTTCTTCTTCTTCTTCTTCTATATAACCAAAGTAAGGCCGATTTTAAACCGGCTATTTCCTTTTGATGGTAGTATTTCTTGTTTCATTTAATCAGATTATCAAGTGAGAAAACGAGAGAATGAAAAGGGAAGATACAGTTAGGAATGGGCATTTCCTCGCCGATAGGAGATGGTTTTTCCCCATCGTTATCGCCGGCCTTATAGCCGGAGCAATTGTTACTTCCAGCTTCATAAAATCCGCCGATTACTCGCTGCTATGCTCCGTCGCCAACACCAGATCACCCCAGGGCGTTGGGAAAGGATCGGCCACGCCGATCCAACTCCAAGCTATCATCCACTACGCCACATCACGCATCACACCGCAACAAAACTTCAGGGAGATCTCCGTTACCTTTGATGTCCTCAAGAAACGTTCTCCTTGTAATTTCCTCGTCTTTGGTCTCGGCTACGATTCCATGATGTGGACTTCGCTTAATCCCAATGGCAACACTATATTCCTGGAAGAGGATCCCAAATGGGTCCAGACCGTGCTCAAAGACGCGCCAGTCCTCCACGCCCACCCTGTCAAGTACCGTACGCAGCTCAAGGAAGCCGACGCTCTGCTCTCCCATTACCGCTCCGAACCCAGCTGTTTTCCCTACAAAGCTTACTTACGAGGCAACGACAAGTGCAAGCTTGCCCTGACCGGCTTTCCCGATGAGTTCTACGATACGGAATGGGATTTAATAATGATCGACGCGCCGCGCGGATATTTCCCTGAGGCACCGGGAAGGATGGCTGCAATATTCTCGGCGGCGGTCATGGCGAGGAACAGGAAAGGGTCCGGCGTAACGCACGTATTCTTGCACGACGTGGACCGGAGGGTGGAGAAGGTCTTCGCCGAGGAGTTTTTATGTAGGAAATACTTGGTTAAAAGTGTCGGTAGACTCTGGCATTTTGAGATTCCTTCCGTTGCTAACATGAGCAGCCACGGGGGCGCTCAGTTTTGCTAAAATGCGCTCCGTTCAGTCATGCTCGTGTGTGTCAGAACTCACTCATAAATTATATATTTTGAAATAGTGATAATTTTTCGTTTTACCGAATTAAGGGTTTTCTTTTATATTATAAATAAAAATCAAGGATGGGTTTTATTATTATTGTTGTTGAAATTGAGACAGGTGGTGGCGCTTTGATGGAAGAAAGTGGCTTTGGTTGCAGAGGCGGTGGTAAGATGAATTATTTTATTTATTTCGCATCTATGTGGTTAAATTGTGTCAATTGATGTGCCCCTCCTCATTTCTCCTCCTTCCCTTATTTCTAGATTAGATATTAAAAAGAAAGACATCTATTATTTTAGTCATCTAATTTTAAAAAAAATTATAAAATAGTTATTGAATTATTTCAAAGCTTTTATTTAACTCAATAGGGCTATTAATATTCTTTTCAAAAAAAAATTAGATTAGCGAGTTTTAAGTAATGATTCAACGTTGATACAGTACATTAATATTCGTCGATGAGTAGAAGAATATATTTTAAAATCAAATTGATCTGATGGTTGGAGTTTTGGTTTGTAAATTTGTAACATTCAAAATAATTTTATAAAAAAAATTAAATTGTTGAAGAGAAGGAAATGAAAACTTTCAATTAATGAGAGTAGCGCAAACAGAGGAGGCCATACAATAATAATATGGTGACTTGAATGAAAGATTTGTAAATTTTTTTAAAGTTAAAATGGCTAAAACATTAATTTATCAATAGTTTAATGATCTTAAATAAAATTTAGCCTGTAAACATTAGTAAAACATTAGTTAGAAAATGAGATCAACTTTAATTTGAATTAATATTTTATGCATTAATATATACATCATTAAAATAAAGTTATTTAAATTTAGTTTTTGAGGAACTTTTGATGATGTGTTATTATTTAGTGTAGGACATATAATTATATATCGTAGTGTATGGAATGTAAATATTTTTAATTTATACATAAAATTTGATTTAATATGCAAGATATGTAAATTTTAATTTAGTATAATTATAAGTGTGAATTGTAATTTTATTTTTTATTCAATTGTACATGTTTTAGTTTAATTATATACTTATAAAAAAATAAATAGGTTTGATTGTTTTTTATTGAATAAATATTATTATTTGTATATATAACAAGAATATATAAATGATGTTATATTCATAACACATTACATTAATAATTTGTAAAATAAATTACAACTTTAATATCACAATATTTATTTGATTCAAGTTAGGTTTAATTTTAAAATTTCAAACACTTCTTAGATTGCTAGGATTTCAAAATGTCTTATTTAGTTATTAGTATATAAGATAAGGAAAAAATTATTTAAATTACATACATATTATAATAGTTAGATATAAATAAAATTAATTAGTATAAATTTAAATTTAAATTTAGAAAGATGAGTGACATGAAATTCGAGTCAAATCAAATCGAGTGAAATTGTTCATGTCAAATTAAAATATTGTCACAGTATAATTAATTTCATGTTAAAGCAAATAAATTTGAAACCATATATATTTGAAAAATTTTTCAAAGCAAAATAATAATAAAAAATATTTTAGTATAATAAACTTGAATAATTAATTAACTTATTTAGATCTCAAAATTATTATTCTAAATTTTTTAACTTTCTTTATATTTTTTAATTTTTTTTTGAAATTTTTATAAATATTTTGGATTTTAAAAATTATTTTAAAATTTTGAAATTATTTTGAATTATTTGTAATTTTTGTTGAGAGAGAGATCAATTTGCTTATTTTTAAACTTGACAATGATTAAAAGGGTATTTACACCAATTTGTTATTCAAATTATAAAATTTAACTCGATTCAAACTCGAAACTCGAATTACTTATTTGTTTAACTCGAAATTCAATTTTTTTTTAATTTTTCAAATCTAATCGAGTTTTGCTCACCCCAACATGAGAGTGGCTAAATATTATCAATTAAATTAATTTATTATTAACCCATATATTAAAATATGTGTAAAAAATAATGCTTTTATCAAGCCTAACATTTTTTTATTGATTTCATAGGTTTTGTAGCTTTTCAATGCTAATTTTTAAATACAATATTTAGAAGTTAGAACTATCTATAACCCCCTTCCTAACCTTTAAATAAGAAGATAAAAACACATTAATTTGCTCAAATCCACGTCTTTATACATTAACAATACTATTTATATCATTCGAATTAATACTTAATCAATTAATTTATAATTATTCAATATGAAAATTATTTATTTTTATTATATCTGTGTTTATGTGACTGCTTTAGTTAACTTTTAAATTTTTTTCATTATTTATTTTTACGATCTCATTCAAATGTATAATGTTTTAGTAGATTGTGTAATTAAATTTGTTTGAGAAAGGATTATAAACCCCTAAAACCAATCATTAAATTTTTTAGTTCATTTCCTTGACCCGTCACTACCATGTAAGTATTAGAAATTTTATCATAAGCATGTATAAATGGAAATTATAGATTTATATTTAAAAATAATATACATTAAATAATAAAATATGATTTGAAATTAATTAATAATAACATACGAAATATACACGATATTAAAACATGTGAATTCATTATATTAAAATTACTAAATTAATGCAATTATTTATCATGGCGTTGATATCAATCTTAAGTTGGTGTTAGTTAATTTTAACAACATAGTTAATATACATACAATGGATGGAAATAGTAAAGTATGAACAATACAATTAAAATGTAAATATCATGTTAAAATATAGATTTGGTTTAGTAGTAATATTAATGTTTTTTTTATTTCAATAACACGGGTTCAAATCTCAACATATGTAATTTTTTATTGGATCTTTTTTAAGATAAAAATACAAAGATACCATCGAATAATATAACTTAATTTAATTACAAAAGTTTCATAATCTCTTAATTGAGTTGGTGTCATAAATATACAATTGGTGAATGCAGTAAAGTATGCATAATGCAATTAAAATATAAATATTATATTAAATTATAGCTTTGGTTTAGTGGTAGTGTTAATGTTTTATTAATTTAAATAATATGGGTTCAAATCCCACTATATATAATTTTTTTGTTGGTTTTTTTAAGATAAAAAGACTAAAGTATCATTAAATACTATAACTATGAAAAGATATTTTTTTAAGTTTCTTAACCGAGTTGATATCCGATTGACTTATGACACCAACTCAGTCAGGGGCTTAAATAATAGTAAGTAAATATATAAAGTACCATCGAATAATATAACTTAATATAATTACGAAAGAATATTTCTGTTAATTTCCTAATCGAGTTGGTGCCCCGTTGACTCTTGACATTAACTCAATCAGACGCTTAAATAATAGTAAGTATATGTATAATTAATGGAGATAATAAATTTGTCACCCCGCAAAATATAAGAGGTTAGTTGTAATGAATAAGTAAGAAATGAGCTTTAGGCTTGATGAATAAGTACCTTGCATATTCCTTAGAAGTCTTAAGTTTAAACCACATTTTTTTCCATTTTTATTTTTAGCAAACTAAGATGAAAAATCACTTTAAAATAAATATTATTTGGAGTAAAAATCTATTAAGAGTAGGCAGTAGCCTAATGGTTAAATGTCTACCTTTTTCCCTTACTTATTTGTGTTCAAGTTATGCCATCCTCGTTCATTTCATTTTAAATTTCGGCCAAGATCGGGTAATTTACCATATAGCCCTTTAAGATTTGAAAACCCTAAGTATTTAGTCATTCTTTTCCTAATTACCCTAGGATTTTGATTTCTTTTCTATTTCAAATTGAATACTCCCTCTTTTCCCCATATCTTCTTATATTTCTTTTCCATCATCTTCTTTACATCAAGTTTTCTCTCCATTGCTGAAATGATTTTTGCCTTCGATATCAAATCAATCTTTGATAAATCGATTCTCTACCAATTGTTAAAATTCTACGTAATAGCCTTTGTAATTCCATTAAGTGCTGTAAGTGCATCTCAATCTAAAGTTTAGGACCCAAAATTCCGTAGGATTTCTATCCAGTATTGGTCTTTCAAATAAATTAGTCAATCTTTCACGGTTCTTGACGAATATTTCGTTAATATCATTGAATCTTGATAAATCTTAGAAAACAAGCTTTAACTCTTGTATAATTATTGCTTGAAAGATCCGATTTAGGTACTCGAGATCAGATTTGAATGTGAAGAACGTCGTTCGAGATCTCGATGACAAGTGCGTGTTCTTTTACAAGGGAATCAAGGCAAAACCATGTTTAAGAATAGGGCTACACAGGCGTGTGGGCCATACGTGTGGACCACAGAACCCCTAACATGGCCATGTGCCTTGAAAATCTAGTGTAGTTCATGAACCACATGATCATGTCTCTTCTGTAGCCTAATTTTGTGTGTTCCACATGACCTCAGCCTGTTACACAATCGTGTAACCCTTCCACACGGTTTAGCCACACGACCATATGCCCTTTGTTTTACAATTTTTCCCAAAAATTTATGTTTTGTTCAGTTTAGTCCCTACTTGATCCTTGAAGTGTTCCTAAGTGTTTTTGTGCACATAATTGATCATTGAATTAATGTTTATACGAAAATTTATATTTTATATGCTTGAATGATCACTAGTATAATGCGTTTCGCGATATTGATTAGGTGAATCATTATGATGCCATGATTGAACATGTGCTATTAACCTTGCTTAATGTTAAAAGTGTTATTGACAAATTGTGAAGTCTTATTATTACTATTGCTCCACTAAATACATGATGAACATATCTATTGCTAGTGTTGAACGAAATAAGTGTTATGCATGCCTACGAATTTTTGCATTATTATGTTATAAAGTATGTCATATTACATTGCATGGGGCGGGATGATTTGTACGAAGGAAGAGTGACAATTTAATAATCTGCAAGCAAGTGGTGGTTTGTCCACAGACCTAGTGGCAGTTCGTTTAATATGCAAATATGTTATGCACTTACAACAAGTGGCAGTAACTGCAAATTGTGGTTCGATCTCGAACCAAGTGGCAGCTCACCTGCAAATGTTTTTATCCAAAAATACTTGTGGTTCACCCACACTTTTTATAAATTCAATGGCAGCTTTTATCTACAATTACATTGTGTATCCACAACAAGTGGTAGTTATCTACAAATCAGCGATGGATCATCCACAACCTGGAGTGATATGGTAGATAAGTTTTGGGGAACTTATAAGCGAGGTGTGTAACAGAGTTGGGTTGGACTTTTATGATAAATTGAACCTGTATTGTTATACATTAGCATGTGCATTTGAAACTGTGTTTTTCTAAAATAGTGTAGTGAAGCGACAATATAATAAACCGTTAATCTGAAGTGCTTTATGATTGTGTTTATTCTTAGAATTGCTAACCCACATGCTTTGCCTGCAGTATTGTTTCAATTTTCTTGTGAACAAACTCACATTGAGTTTCATAGTTCACTCCCCTTTACTTTACATCTTTATAGATAACCCACTAGATTAGGATGCAGAATCGGCAAATCAGAGGGCTCAGCTCAGATTGAAGTTATATTAATATTTTTCATATTTACCCATTATTATTTATGGTTCCTATTATTTATAAACTATAGTTTCTTATTTTAAATTGTGGCACGAGACTTAGTTTTGGGATTATTTAGGGCATACATAGTATATTTAGGCTATTAATGCTTGAGTTTTATTTCATTATATAATGCATGAAACATGGTTTTCATTAAATCTAAGCTAGTATCACTTTTTTCCGCTGAATTGATGAGAAATGAGTTTTTAAAAGAGTATATACAAATCAACCGGTTTTGAATTAATTATATTATTTCGTAAGAAGGGTGGTAAAACACTAAGTTTTTCGAAAATACATTAAATTTCCTCTAAAGTCAAACAAATATTTAAAACGACTATTTTATAAATTCTGCCAGCTTAGTGGGTCATTTCGGTGGCAAATATAATCTCCCGAATTCGGGTCTAATGTTTAGGCCGAGTTGGGGAGATTACAAAATTGCACATCTTAAAATAAAAATATACGAAACACATGAAAAATGAAGTTTTGATTGAGTAATAAATCTAAAATTTTACTAAATCAATTGGTTGTGAATTTAAATCTCATTATATATTTTTTAAATGGTTTTTATTAAAATAAAGAGAGTAACTTAAATAATAGAATACATAATTTATTTTATTAAGAAACGTTAAAAACTTTGATTAGGCTAATCCAACTTCCTAATTTGAACTTGTCAAAAACTCAATGATTGAGTTTATAATGATGGGACTTCTTTAATTTAAATACTCAATTCTGGCAACTATTCTGGCGTTTACGGTAAACGTTGAAAATTACTCAATTTATATTTTTCTGGAAAAACCAATAATTCCATTATAAGTCATTATAAGAGATTATCCAAAAGGAAAAAGTCATTAGCATAGCAGTTTAATTAATGCTCAGCTGATGTGCATATACCCACGCAACAGTTTTTTTTTTTTTTTTTTTTAAGCTGGTACTTAAATATTATATATATATATATATATATATATATATTTTGGTATTTAAATTTTTTGGCCAATTTTATTTTTTTTTAAATTGACACGTCCGTTTGTTACATCATTAAATTTATTTAAAAAACAATTTAACTTATAAATTAGTACTTAAATTATACTATTTTTCTCAAGTTGATACCTAAATATTTTTTTGTCACAACTAATAGATAAACTATTATTCCTACCTATTTTATAGCAAAATATTATATTCATTAAAAAGATTCAAGCCAATCATAGGTTGCCACGTCATATAAACTTTTAATTTTTTTATTCTTTTAATTTTATGTTTTTCTTTAACCTTCTCTCTCTCATCTATTTTTAATTCTTTCTTTATAATATATCAAGCAATGTCAACAATGTTCGAAACTCGTCCTCCAAAATTAAGATGTTTGCGATTAATTCTATTTTCGAATTTCATCGCTTGCTTGCTTAACTTGGCGAGATTAAAAAAGTTCTTTTATTGATCAAAATCAATCTTTTCAAAATTAGAACGGATTGGTTGGTTGAATTGGTTCGACTGGAAATCAATTAGGGTACTGCTTCGAAGATAAATATTGAATCTTTTTTTTTTTAAATATTTTTTTATTTTTATGAATTTTTAATAATTCATTTGATCAAATCGAACAAATCGATTAAATCGAGAATTGGTAACTTGACCAGTTCAACCATCAGTTCGGTTTTAAAAACCTTGATTGACTAAGGATTGAACTAATAGAGATACCAACTTGAGAAAAAAAAAATAGTTTTGGTACCACTTGTGACAAAAACATATGTAAGTGTGGAAAGGGAAAAAAAGGCATAGTTTAGGTACTAATTTGTAATTTAAGCTTCTTTTTAAATAGACTTAATGGTTTAACAAGCGAGAGTTACTAACTCGAGAAAAAAGAATTATTTAGATACTTGTGACAAAAAGAAAATTTTAGATATGAAGATGAAAAATGGTATAATTTAGATGTCATTTTGTGGATTAAGGTTATTGTTATTAGTATTATTATGGGTTAAAAAAAATTGAGTAAGTTGCATATTGTGTCACTCACATAAATTAAGTGAAGTTTGGATTGGAATATGTTTTAAAATTAGATTTGATGAATAAGGTGTGAGTTTATTAATGTTTAATGAAATAATAATTTAAGTTTGTTGGGTTGTGGAATAAATAGTATGTTGGAATGGTATCAAATTCAGCAATTTTTGTGTATGAATAGAAATGGAGTTACTCACACATCCTCTTCGTTTCTCTCCTAACAAACAAGCAAAAGCTAAACAATACTTAAAATATTCTTGTTTGGTTAAGTTATTTTAGGTGTATTTAACCTATCATAATAAAATAAGTATTTAGTTGATTGAATGATAATTTAATCGAATGATTTAATTCAAGATTAAACGGTAAAATCCCATAATCGACATTCAACACACTTACTTTCGAAATGGGTTATTTGATAATTGCACGAAATAAATTTTCTTTTACCGAAATTATCTACGTAGAAAATCATCAAGAACTCCCAACTATATAAAGGAAAGGTAAAAAGAAAAAAAAAATCAATACTCAGGCTAAAAACAAATTATTTTAACATTAAATATTATATATTTGTAATTTTCCTTTAAATTTAAAAGATGATGGTTTAATTTTCCTTTAAAGAACAATATATTTTTTAATCTAAGGATAAAATTGTATTTCAACATTTAACGTTTTAGGTTTATAAAAATAAAATTTTAATTTAATTTATTAAAGGGCATATTTTTAAACAAATTAATTATAAAATTTTAAAAAAATTATGAAAATTATAAATAGTTCCTAAAATTTAAAAAAATGTGTTATTTAATCATTGAATTATAATAAATTTTTTCAAAAATTTGAGCCGTTCAATTCATATTAAATTAAATTCGGACAAATATTTTTTAACTTAATTAATTCAATTATAAAAAATATTTTTATTTAAATTTTATTATAAAATATTAATGTAAAAGCATTTTTAATTAATGATACAAACTTTGAATTGGTTTTAATTAAATTTAATATATTGTATAAACTTGTTCTTCAAAATACACTATATAAAAATAAATTTAATAAATTGATTTAGAGTTGGTATCATTATTTAAAAATTATTTTACACCAATATTTTAATACTTTATAATTAAATTAATTTTTTATTATATAAATTATTTGAATTAAATTAAAAATGCTTACTCAAATCTGATTTAATATAGACCAAATGAATAACTTGCGAGAGATCTTATTACAAGTAGAGGTGTTCATGAAAAGCCCGATTTTTTTTAAATAAAAAAAAAGCCTAATTTTGACCTGCCTAAATCACCAATTTTGTTGCTTAAAAATAATAAAAAATATTTAAATTTAATTATAAAAATAAGTTAATATTAATATAATTTTTTTATCTCTTTAATATAAGTCTAAGCCCAACTAAAGTGGGTCAAATTATTTAAGTCGGGATGGTTATTCAGACCATGACACCTCTAATTGCCATTTAAGGAGTAAATAACATAATTTTGAATTTTTAAACTTTTATATTTTTCATAATTTTTAAATGTTTTCAAAATTTTCAATTTTGAGTTTTATTTTTCATACATACATTTTACTTTTTAGAAAAAATATATTTTTTAAAATTTTATATGATTTTTATTGAAAATACAAAATTTTTTTAAAAAAAATTATTTACTTTTAAAGAGTGAATTAAAAACGAATTTAACAAAAGCTATAAATGTTGTCTGCTAAAAAAAATTACTTTGGCTTTTTTATAATTGTCTCATGACCAGGGGTGGAGCTCAATGTAAAATTGAAGTACAAATTTCAAAAGAAAACATAGATGTTTGGCATATTTTTAAACAAAGAAAATTATGTTTTAATCTTAATTCTTATGTCAACTTTTTACATGTTTTGCATCATTTGTCATAGTTGCAGGATACCATTTTTTAGCTTCATGGATGCATTCTTTGGACATAGTTTCCAAATCTGTATGGATCATAGATCAAGAAAAAAACATCCTTTGTGACAAAATATGGAATATATTGCTACGTTGTAGAGCCATTTAGATTAAAAATGGGTGACGCTCAATACCAGAGATTAATGAATAAATTGGATCCATTTTCCAAATTTATGTGGATGATATGCTAATTAAAAGAAATTTAATACGAATGATTAATTATTGGGTTCGCTCTAGTAAATACCTTAAGAAAAAAAAGAAAAAAAACTCAATATAACAACACTTAGCCACAACCTTTGGTGTGTAGGGGAGATACTGATTACATTTAAACTTTGCAAAAGTACAAGCCATACTCGGGCGAAACCTAAAAATTATTTTAGGGGTTGAAATTAAATTGTAATTTTTACAATAATAAAAATGTAATTTTATCATTTTAATAATCTACATCTTTATAATTTTTAAAAGATTAAATCAAATTGTTATAATTTTTAGGGGATAAAGTACAATTTTAATTTTGCTAATTTAAAATTTTAAAAAATTTAAAGGGCTTAAATGGAAAATTTTCCATTTTAGGGGGCTAGTTACGCCCCTGGCCATAGTTGACATGGAACCTCCCGCTGCAATCAAACTATCAAAGATTAACAACACTTCACAAGAAGAGCGACAACTTTGAGCAATTTCTTTTCTTCTGCCAATAAATGCTTAACTGTTCTTTCCATATCTGCTACATGCAAAAAAGTTCAAATGAAAACGTTTGATGAGCTTAAGGCATATTTAGGATCCATACCTCTCTTTTTTTATTTATCCACATCAGATAGTATTAATCAAAGTATCTAATGGTACACAGTAGCCTATTTAATATGTTAGTCGAGCATTGCAGAACACTTAGCGAGTTTAGACTCACTTACCAACCGCAACGAGCCATCAAGGTTCAGGAACTAGTAGATTTTGTCATTGAAAGTACTTTCTCGGAAAAACGCCACCACAACAGGAACAATTCACAGCAACTGCCATTTTCGTGCCTACTTTAAGTGAACCCGTAAATCCCTCTACAGACACTTGCATACGCCACACAGATGGATCATCCTTTAAAAAGGGTAAGGGTTGGAATAGTGTTGATCAACCCAATAGGTCACGAGTGGCATTATTATCTAATCCTTTCCTTCCCAGCAATAAACAGCGTTGCAGAATATGGAACACTTTTAGCTAGATTGGAGTTAGCTCATGCCCTAAAAGCTCAGCGCTGGGATGTGTTCGTTGATTCACAACTTTGTGGACTTTGTGGCAAGTGAGCCACAAAGTTGGCAAAGGAGTGTCCTATAAATGTATGCCTTTCTTGAAACGACGATTGTTTACAAAGGAATGCAGAGGGCCTCACGAATGAAGCATATAATTGTAATGCAACTACATGATTTGGGCAGATGGCACTCCCTTACTGTCTTTCTATAATCTTGCAACTCACAGCATCAATGGAAAATAACGCCTAACTTTGCTTTCATCATGGCACATTCCCTCTAAAACTAATGCACTAAATGCCTTAAAAAAGATGTCGCCTTTCCTCGACATTCCAGAATAAATAGTTATTGTTTGTCTTTCACAAGCCAAAACCAGCTACAGACTAACTGGTTAAGGGGACTATTGTTAATACTCAAAATACACAAGCTTAGACCGAAAGACAATACATACGTGCTCATGCCCACACAAGCATAACAGCTCAACTAATAAGCAGGTTTGCCAATCAATAAAAACCCACAAAGGTGTCTTACCTACACAGCTCAAAATGTCTCACGCAAAACATCCTCCTTGTGCCTTCATGTAGGAGCAAGAAGCTTTTATAAGTTTCCAGCAAATCAAGTTATTAAAACACAATAAGGTAGGAATCTAAAAATCCAGGATATGCGACAGAGCTCAGGTACAAACGGTTGAATCTTGGCACTAGCCCGAGCAGCTCTAGAGAGTTATCACATAGCCTATAAATATTCAGTTTCACCACGTTGAACAGGTACGCTGAATACTCCTTCCATAAACTCTGCTTCCCTTAAACTTTTCTTTTGTTATATTTTGTTGACTTAGACAAATTTTCCATCTTGCAAATCACTAACAGCTCACCTTAGACCTATCTTTCACCCAACCCTCAAAATTGACATCACCAATTTTTAATGAAATAATAATTGATGTTTGTTGACTGGATTGGATAAAAAAAAATTATTAACCGAATAAATAGATTTCCTTGTAGGGTATCATCAAAATACTAAGTATGAAATTCAACATATGAATAGAAATGGAGGGTAAAACAAAGAAGCAAAAGGTCAACAATAATTGAAATAGTCTTTAGATGGTTTATGTAATTGTCATCTTTGTGGAGTTACGTAAGCAGCATCCCTTTGTATGACTCATCTCCACTTAGCCTTGTAAGTAATTTGGGCTTGAAAGGAAGGCCTTGGCTCAAGGCTTCACTTCCTTTGTACGTCTCATCTCCATGTAGCCTTTAACTAGTTCGGGCTTGAAAGGAAGGCGTCACTTAAGTGGTGGGTAGAAAATTTTTGTGGAGAGTGGGTTTTGAACCCAGCCCATTCGGACCACGCTTTAGATCAACTCAGCTATCTTGGTGGTTTCAAACTTTCTCATTTAAATATTTTATTGCTTAATATCTTAAGAAGTTTTAATCTTTGAGTTTATGGGTTTAACAATTTTTGAGTTTTGCATTTTTAAAATAAATTTTTTAGATTCTGAATAAAAATTTAATGAGTTTTTGAAATTAAAAAAAAATATTTTAAATTTACGGAAGAAACAAAATATAAAAAACTGATGTTTTACTTTAAATAAACTCCCAAAATCATCAACAAGTCTTCATCTTTGTTGTTAAAGGGAAGTGCAAAGTCAAATAATTTTGTTTACTGGAAATAAGTTGTTTCTTTAATTTAATTGTATTTTAATAATAATAAAAATATAATTTTATTAACATGGGTGATTCTAGAATTGCTTTAAACAATATTTTCAACATTTTTTTTATAAAAAATAAGTAAGGCTAATGTCTTATTGCATTACATAATTCTTATCAAATATGTTTCTCCATCATATTGAAAAATAGTTTTTTTTTTTTTATAAAAAAAACATGATTCAAAAAAAATTTCTTTGAACCTAAGTTGTCGCTTTTATCAACTTGGGTTTGATTTTGTTTTAATAGAAATCTAGATTTGATTTCTCAAAGAAAAAAAAAAGATAAAGAATGGTAGTGGATTTAATTTTTTTTAAATATTTTCATCATAATTTTTAATATTTTTAAAAAATAGCACTATTGTTAAATTTTTTTTAAAATATCAAAATAATATTTTAGTTATAGTTTAAGGATTAAATTAGTTATTAACTATTTAAATTAATGTGTCAAGTCATTTCCTTAATGGAAGTTAACGGACAAGTAACTAAAATGTAATAACCTGATAACATTAGTGACTATTATGTTAATTTTAAAAATTGAGTGATTGAAATATAATTTAAAACAAAAGTTTGAGGAAAGTTGACATGGTTTACCCTTCTAATTATTATAACAATCATAATAATCATCTTTGGGACTTTGTTTAGCTTATGAATATTGTAAATTTTTAGATAAATATACTTTTTGATACTTGTATTTGGCTTCAATAATCATTTTGATATCTATATTCTTTTTGGTCAAATTAGTATGGTGTTAACTTTTTTAAGATAGATATACTTTTTGGTACCTATATTTTTTTTGTTCAATTTGAAATTTCTGTTACTTAAAATGTTACCTAAAACTAATGGCGTTAACTTTTTTATGTTCTCTTGTAAATATTGGACACAAGATTGAATTTAGTGGTTTGAATTTAAATTATTAAATTAGAAAAACTTTTCATGTTATCTTTTAAATATTTCACACGTCAAAAATCTAATGGTTGGAATTTAAATTATTAAATTTAAAAGTTTTTTTTTTTGTTTAAAGTTACATAATAACCTCCAATTATATAGTACTAAATGAGTTTTTACTCAATTGCATTTATCAACTCAAGATTTAAACAGAACATTTTCATACACCAAAATTATAACTTTTTCTGAATATACATTTAAAAAAACTAGTTGCCGAACATATTAAAAGTTAAAAATATTTTTTAATAAATATGAAATCGTATTGGCATTCGAATGTTTTGTTGAATGAAATCTATTTTTCATCAATTTTTAAAATCATTTTCTTTAAACAAAATATACTCTAATATTTTTAGGTAATCTTATATTTTATGTAAATATAAATATTTTTTTACAAAGTATACTTTTATAGAAAATAAAAAAAATATTTTTTTTACATGAAGATAAAAAAATTATAAGTTTTTACATAACATAAATTTTTATAATTTTACAATTTTATTTTTGATAAATTTTTCATCATTGCCACGTGTCAAATGTTCATTAGACCACATAGAAAAAATTAACATTGTTAGTTTCGGGTACTATTTTGTATAATGGAAACCAAACATAAGTACCAATTTGAAAAAAAAAAACATAGGAACCAAAAAGTGTTTTGGCAAAATGCGTGAGTTACTGAGTAGCACTCAGCAGTGCCAATTACAAACTGCTACTGGACTGATTAAAAAAATTTGTTTTATTTGATTTGACAATTCAATGAGGAAACTTTTTGGATATGTTAATATGTTGTTTTATTGAAACTACTTTGATCCATCTATAAAAATCAATTCTTAACATTTGAAGATTGGTTTGGATTCGTGTGAATCAATTAATTGCTTGGAATGTGAAGATTTGATCGAGGTGGTGTTGTTGATTTTGGAGAGGATATATTTAGATTTGAAGATTGGTTGTTGATTTTGATGTTGTTTATTTGGTTTGCACAATTTTCACAATATCAAATAGTAATGGCCATTACAATCTAATATTTACATTACAATTTTCATTTTAAGCAAATTAACAATTAAAATAAAATAGGATATAAAAATAGTATAATGTTGTGTAAGACTTATGACAATAATAAACATAAAAAACGTGTCGACTTTGGCATTGTATAGCAAGAATGGATTTCGGGTTTTTACCCAAGTAGTACAAAAGAAAAGAAAATAACGAAAATAGTACAAAATATAAATTCTGTACCAAAATGGTACATGTAGGGTGGTCACGCCTCTGGCAGAGGCGACACCACCCTACTCTGACACATAATTCTGTTAAAAAAACAAACACTGTTAAAAAAAATAGAATCTGTAAAAAAAAAATAAAAACTCGAGGTGATTTGACTGGACAGGGGTGGAGGGTGTGCGACAGGCGTGACAGGTGGAGTGCTCGGCAGAGATGGCACCGGTGGAGGGTACGCCAGAGGCGGCACCAGTCCAATGGGATGCATGCGTGCAGCATGCATTTGTCTATTTCTCAGCTTTGGGGACCTTAAATGGTCCCCAATTTCATTTTCATGAGCATTGTGAGAGAAAAAAAGGAAAGGAGAAGAAGAAGAAGAAGAGAAGAAGAAGAAGGAGAAGGAGGATGACGCCGAAAAAAAAAAGAAAGAGAGAAAGAAAATAGAGAAGAGAAAGGAGAAAGAAAGAGAAGGAAAAAAAGAAAAAAAAAGAAAGAAAATAGAGAAGAGAAAAGAGAAAGAAATAGAAGAAAAAAGAAGGTATAATTTTTTTTAAAAATAATGTTTTTATTGTTTTTTTTTTGTTAGTTTAGTTATTAAACAAATTGTTAGTTATCATTACGGTTTTTTGTTATTTTGTTATTATTAAACAAATTGCTATTTTGTTATTATTTTGTTATTTTGTTATTATTATTAAATATTGATTTTTATTTTTTTTGTTAGTTTATATACCATCTCAAAATAATATTGTAATTATATAGAAATTAAATTAAGAAATTTTACTTCCATAATATAGGTCTTTTGGCATGCATCATTTAAGTTTTGAATTTTTAGTAAAAAAGTAATTATTGTTAGTATAGTTAGTGTTATTGTTAGTAAAAAACTAATATTATTATTGTTAAAAACCCTAATTATTATTGTTAGTAAAAAAATCCTAATTATTATTTTAGTTAGTAATATTGTTGGTAAAAAAAATATTATTATTATTATTGTTAGTCATTAATATTGTCAGTAAAAAACCCTAATTATTATTATTATTATTATTATTAATATTTTCAGTAAAAAACCCTAATTATTATTATTATTATTATTGTTAGTTATTAATATTGTTATGTTATGTTTTTGTTATATTATTTTTATTGGCATGTTATTTTAGTAATTTAATATAAATTTCTTGTTTTTTATGTACGTAAAAACTTAAATATTTGAGACAGCAATGACTCCATTGATTAGTAAAGATTCTCACATATCTGACGTAGCTAATAATATAGTAATGTATTGTTATTTATTAATCACGGGTTATATTAAAAAAATAGATACATAATTTAGGGAAATAAATTATGTTATTATAATTATTTTTTGTGATTTAACACTGTCAGGGCTCGTATCGTGTATTAAGGGGTCAGGTGAATGGCTTAGGATATTCCCCGGATGTACGACTGATGCCCTACTTAGAGCAAGCAGGATTCGGGTCAGCAACACTGATCCGGACGTTTGATCTACGGTATGATTTAATATCTGCACTAGTCGAGCGTTGGCGCCCGGAGACCCACACTTTTCATTTCTCCTGTGGAGAGTGCACAGTCACTCTAGAGGATGTTGCATTGCAACTTGGGCTCCCAATTGACGGGAGTCCCGTAACGGGCATCTCGTAACTGGCGTTAGTACAATAGCTGACCCATTTGCACTTTGTCAGAGCCTACTAGGAGTCTCGTCCGGCGATGATGAGGAAAATTTTTCGGGCTTGAAATTTACATGGCTGAAAGAGAGGTTTGAACACTTATCAGCTAATGCCACTGAAGTCGAGTTGATGTGCACTGCTCGAGCATACATTATGCACATCATAGGGGGTGTACTGATGCCTGATGCAAACAATAACAGGGTTCATATCATGTACTTACCTCTATTAGCTGATTTGAGTAATGCTCGCTCTTATAGTTGGGGGTCCGCAGTTCTGGCGGTGTTGTACCGTGAGCTTTGTCGGACGACAAAGCCAACTGCCGTAGACATAGGCAGATGCCTTACATTATTGCAGTCGTGGGCTCTTTATCGGATGTCATTCTTGGCATCAGTTAGTCACCAACCATATGTATATCCATTAGTTAACAGGTGATAAAACATAACTTGTTATTAATTGACAATTTCTTTATAATGATACTATTGTAACGATATTATATTGACTTGAAATTTGTTTTTGCAGATGGAGTATTTATCCGGGTATCGGGAGGTCGTACACTGTCCTGATATATCAACTTATTATTGAACAACATGCCGGGGAAGGGGTAAGCAATTCCAATATTCGTGACATGTTACTTTGTATATCTTACTCACACCGTTTTCAATTTTAACAATGTTATTAATCGTGCAGTTTATATAGATGCCATATCTTAGACCAGAAATTGCAGCCATTATACCCTCGTCTACCTACATTCACTCTCATATGTGGTGCACTAACGCACCAATTATCAATTTCAATGTAGTCGAGTGGTACCATGGGGATCGACTGCTGCGATAGTTTGGTTACATCCAATATATCCCGGATTCACCATGCGATGTGGGAGAGGTTCATTGCATGAACAAGAGAGGGAAACAGGGATTGCATTAGGGGGTTAAGCACCGGAGATTTGTTGCGGTATAGAATGATCAGATGACTCGAATACCTCATATGGATATGTCTTCCGATTTGCAATCTCCGTTAGAGTACATATAATGGTACTCTAGTATGGGAAAGCCATATATATTTGGAGGGCAGTCGACTGCAATCCCCCCACACATGTAGCGACCTGGGGCATACGAGCCAGTGGCTGATATGGAGGCCGAGCTAGCGGCAGATCTTGATCCCGAGCCGGAGCCCGAGCAATCACATTCACATTCGGATGCACATTCGTATCATCCAGATGTACCGGGCAATGACTATTTCCCGGGCTCGTCAGGGGGTAGATACCATTACGGGTTTGATATCTTTGGATCGTACCCACCGTAGTACAGCACTCTCGGCTCGTATCCACTATAGTACATCAGTCATCCTAGGTCGTATCCACTACATCATGGCACTCCTTCCGGCTCAAGTTCATCGATGCCATTCTAGTCACATGATTTTTCTGCCATGTTTAGCACACCCCCACCTGGGCTTGAAGAGGATGTTGGTCGTCGCGAACACCCACAACGTGAACGTCGACCTCCGCAGAGGTATACCCTTAGGACCACACTATCGAACCATCAATTTTAGGGGTTTATTATGGTTTTGATATTACTCTAGTTTGTATTTTTGTTATATTACAATGTTTGTACTTTTTTGTATAAATTTAATTCGATTAATTGGAACTTTAAAATTTGTAACAAAATTTGACCATAACGCAGAGTAGATTAATTTGGAGATTATAACATTAAAACAGTAATACACTAGTATTTATGAGCCAAATATAGCTTTTAAATGATTTTTGAAATAATAAATTGTGTTTTATAAAGATTTATTTGGTCAAGAACTTGAGAAAAAGAAGTATCGAAATCTCGGTGTTATAAACCTAGCCATAAATATTTTATGAATAATTACGGAGTGTCAATAATGTAGTATTAAAATTTCGTTAGAAAATTTTGACGTTTGGGTGGATAATTAAATGAAAAGGGACTAAATTGCAAAAGTGAGAAAAGTTTTGTTGCCCAGGAGCAAATACTAAAAAATTGAGGGGTTAAAGTGTAAATATGGAAGAGTTGAATGACTAATAGTGTAAATATTTTAAGGGTGGAATGATCAAGAAACTAAGGAAAATTGATGAATTAAGACCAAATATTTTAAGGGTGGAATGATCTAGAAACTAAGGAAAATTGATGATTTAGGACCAAAGTGTAAATATGAAAGAGTTGAAGGACTAATAGTGCAAATATTTTCATGCATCCACGTTAGAAGAAAAAAGGGGGAGAAGAAAGTTTTCTTCCTTTACAATTTGGTCCTTTCACAAAAAATTCACTATTTTCACCTAGAAATCAAAAGAATTTCCATAGCTACCAAGAGAGAGAAATGTTAAGGACACTATGGAGAGTTAGAATATCAAGTTAGATTCAAGAAATAAAAGCTGGAGGACAGAGAAAATTAAGTTAAAGATTGAAATCAATGGGACAAGGTAAGTATATCAAAATTTCAATATGTTTTTAAGTTTAATATTTTTGAAAAAGCATGGAAATGATGTGGTTTTTTATATAAATTAAATACATTACAACATAAGCTCAATTTTCACTCGATCGTGACAATTATCCAACATGATAGTTTCACTGTATTTACTTCGATTATGACCACCTAACATGCATAATCCACAATGCTTATCGTCGGATTTCTCCCTAATGTCCATTTCATTACGGATTCTGGATGATTGTGGACGACCTCTCGAATTCCTGCGTAGCACTCTGTCTAGGACAAGCTCGAAAGTCATCAGAGGCACCTCCCACGTAGATAGGTCAGGCATGACGGGGAACTCATTTTCCCAGACACGCCACGTGTACTCGAGTGTGTACACATCATCCACAAATTGTTCAACATTAAGGTTTACTTTAACACACGCTGCCACAAGATGTGCACACGGATAATGAAGTGTTTGGAATCTCCTGCATTCGCATCGTCTGTTCTGGAGATCAACTCCATAGGACCTAAGTGGTAAACCGGGTCGACGACCGATGGACTCCGTAACTCAAAAAATTTCCAGGCGTCGTGAATATATTTCTACAGTCATCGACCTCGCAATCTGAAGGTTTGCAATCAATGCATCCCTGACATCTTCGACAAACACGTGTCCCGCCTTCATCTGGTTGACTTGTTGTTCACCCATTCTTGGCATCAAGGTTGCCAACCTGTAGAATGTAGCCGAGAAGACAGATAAAATCAGAAGATGTCATATTTTTAACAACACAGGGTTGACTCCTTCCACCAAGTTTGTGGCCATTTGACCATAACGAAAACCCTCGTCAAAACTTTGAACCCATTGCCACGGCTCCATTGTACCCAACCACTGTTGAAAAGATATGTTCGTTTGACCCTCCATGTCACCTTTAAGTCGAGTTATTCTTTGGCGAAAAATATGTGGCTCTAACTTGTACGTTGTATATGTATTAAGAAAAGATAAGTTACAGTAACTAGATAACATAAAACATTAAAACTTATATTGAAAAGATAAGGTTATCCTTTACCCATTTTCACCACTTGTCTCTTCCAGTCTGCATTCTTATAATTTCGGAGGAAGTTAGCCGCAATGTGACGGATGCAGTAAACGGATCTCTATGGCACATCGAAACGCCTAATTGCTGCAATTAATCCTTTCCCTCTATCGGAGATGATGCAAATATTATCATTGCTAATAATATACCTCCGCAGGTTGGCAAGGAAGAATTCCCAGGATTCCAAGTTCTCCTTATATACGATGACAAATGCTATCGGGAACACGTTCCTATTTCCGTCTTGAGCAACCGCAAGAAGTAGGGTCTGTGTATATTTTCCATATAAGCAGGTCCCATCCACCTGCACAAATGGCTTGCAGTGTGGAAATGCCCGCACACATGGATCAAACGTCCAGAACATCCGATGAAAAATTCTTTTCCCCGGCTATAATTGGTCATCCAGGCTGTAATAAGGTTGTGTCTGTAACTCAATCATAGTCCCCGGTACGTACTCCCGCATAGCAGCTATCCATCCTTATAGCTCATTATACGACGAATCGTAATCCCCATACAATTGCTCTATTGCCATCTGTTTAGCTATCCACGCATTTCGGTATGATACTCGATACTAGAATCGTGCTTGTATTTCGGCAGTCAGTACTGAAACTTTAATGGTCGGCATGTCCTTCACGATTGACATGATACACGTATAGATAGTTTTGGAATTAAGTTTTCGATGATCTTTTGTCATACGTCTTGATGTACATGTGTTAGGTCCAACAAATTTTCGTATCTCCCACATCTGTGAATTTTGAATGAATGCAGCTCGTACCCGCCAATTGCAGCCTTCCGCTGCCTTCCAACACCCCCTAATATATACCTTTGGTTTAGACATTGCCACTTTGTAATCCACTGATATATTCATGCTATACCGTTTAATAGCAAATACGCATTCTTCTTTACTTTCGAATCTCTGGCCTACGAATAACTTCTCATGATTAGAATTTACGGTCAGCCAATGAGCAGAAAGTTGCAACACCCCCTACCCGTATCCGTTGCCGGAATAGGGTACGAGGCATTACCAGAGTTCACTGAACATTTTCGAATAATTCCGAGTCATTTATTATTCATATTCTGAAAATAATCATAACGTCCCTTAATTGGCCTTCGAAGCCCAAAACACACATTAGGAACCAACCGGGATTTAATCGGGATCATAGGGAATTTTTCACAAAATGTTAATTTTTTTCTCAACTACAGAGGTCGCACGCCTATGCAGTTCAGGAACACGCCTGTGTGGTCAGGCTGTATGGCCAACACGCCCATGTGACTTAGCTCACTCCAGCTCGTGTGACTTCACACGCCCATGCCCCTAGGCCGTGTAGTTATTTTTTTATTTTCAAATTAGGTGCAACAAATCATTTCATAAGAAATTGCATAACTGAAACCTTTCCATTCTTTCATAGCTCAATTATATTTTCGTTTAAGCACTTACCACTTCAATGCACCTTATAATTAAACATATTACCATCAACCAGTAATTTGGCACTTGCCTAAACTTCAAGCAACAACATTGGTTAGCGTACTTTAATATTGACAAACTTATTTTCTCGACATGTCTCGCTTGAATTTATTACTTGTCCTAATATACATAATTCTCCTTGTATCAACGTATCAAAGATAGTCTCATATTTACATGTCATGATACATATCATTCTCTTGTTGTTTCTTCATAAATATAAATTATTCAATTCATTATGACAATATTTCAGGTACCATCATTTTCATGAGTTTAGTATATATTTATTCTAGTAGCAGTTCATAATCTTGAATATGCATAATTATTAGGCAAGTTTCACATACATGTATTTTCCATGTCATATTTCAATATATCAAATAATTATCATTTCTATGTATTTCAAGTTTAATTTCATGATTTCAAGTACTTTCCATATTCTATATTTATCCCGTTGAATTTCTCGGAATTTCGATGGATTTCCAATAGTACACTTGTAGTGTACAATCCCAGGTCCTTCAATTCGTACACATATGGGAATACCCTTTTTCCAGAGAGCACACTCTCGCGAACCTCATCCTTACAGCGGGATTACTAGCCCAGGCTAAATCCCTTGTAAGAGAGCACACTCCTGCGAACCTCATTTCTTACAGCGGGATTACCAGTCCAGGCTAAATCCCCTGCAACGACAATTACTCTAATGAGCTTGGATCTGAATTACCAGTCCAGGCTAAATTCATACCCTAATTCGGATTATCCGTCCGGGCTAAATCCATTTTCCATATATTCTTTGGGGGGCTTATATCAGGATCACTCATCCGGGCTAGATCCTTTTTACCATCAAATCCTTTTCAGTGATCCATCGAATTCCATTCCATCCAGCCGAGATTTATTTCTCTTTTTATCAAGTATTATCAACATTTCATTTATTATCATACATTAAACATTCAATTAACATTCATGTCACAAAAATATACAATTCAAGCATTTAAGAATTCAATTCAAGTTGTACGAACTTACCTCGTTGCTTGTTCATTTTTATAATTTCACTAATCCGATGTCTTTTCTTTTCCACGTTCAAGTCTCGTATTTGAGTTATCCGGATCTTTATAAATAAATTTGATCATCATTTTCATTCATTTCATATTCTGATACATTCAATTAATGCTCTAGGCAAAATTACCATTTTGCCCCTAAGCTTTTAATTAATGACGATTTCATCCTTAGGCTCAGAAAAATTCTTGTAATTTAATCCTTGTTTCAAGCCTAATTATTCTCATATATATTGATAACAGCCCATGAATTCTATGAAATATCAGAATTTTCCATAATTTCAACACTTCTCAATTTAATCCCTAAAACATGTTTTCACCCGATCTTGATCTAAATTAATAATTTCTTTCAATTTTATAATTTAAATAATAAAATAATCTATTTCATGCAATTTGGTCATTTCTAACATTTTTACAAAATTACCCATAAATTTTTACTTTTATTTAATTTAGTCCCTGAGCCTAGAACATGCAAATTAGCCATGCTAGCTGAATATTCATATATATTTTTCCTCATCCTCCTCTCCATTCCACATCCTTAATTTATGTAACATGCTTATAAGTAATATTATCTATGATTTCACTATTTACTTATAAATTTATTCAAAGTTGTCCATTTGCGTTATAATAACTAAATTATTTATATCTTGAGCTAAAGAATTCCAATTTAAGTTCCACTTGATGTTTTAGAAACTAGGCTCACATATCTTCTTACCATAAAATTTTGGTTTAGCCAATAAGTACAATTTATTCTTTAAATTCACCCCTGTTCCGCTATCCGACAGTTTCGACCCCTCTTCACTAAAAATTAATTATCTCATCATACAGAATTTGGATAATGTTACCGTTTGTTTCTTTTGAAAATAGACTCATTAAAGATTTTAATAATATAAATTATAACCCATAATTATTTTCCTCCACTTTTTTATGATTTTCAAAAGTCAGTACAGGGGAACCCAAAATCATTCTGACCTTGTCTCACAAAACCTATTATATCTCATTGTTTATAATTCCATTGCTTACACCATTTCTTCTATAAGAAACTACACTCAATAAGATTTAATTTCATATTTTATTCATCCTCTAATTCGATTTCTAAAATATTTGGTGAGTTTTCAAAGTTAGGCTACTGCTGTTGTCCAAAACAATTTTAGTGTAAAATGTTAAATACCAAATTTATAACACCTTTATTTCCTTTCTCTACAATATTTCCCATCACTTTCTATTATTTTCCTTCACTAACATATCAAGAACATAAAACCTTATATAAGAAAACTCTACATTAACATCATTTCCATGCTTTTTTCCACAATATCAAACTTAAAATGTATTGAAATCTTGATGTTCTTACCTTGTTTTATTGATTTCAATCTTTAACTTGATTTTCTCTATTCTCCAGCTTCTATTTCTTGAATCAAACTTGATATTCTTGCTCCCCATAGTCTCCTTGTCATCTTTCTCCCTTGGTGGCTAGGGAAATTCTTTTGAATTCTAAGTGAAAATGGTGGATTTTTGGTGAAATGGCCAATTTGTAAAGAAAGCAAAACTTTCTTTCTTTCACTCTTTTTCTCACATTGGTGCATGGGAAAGAAGATGATAATTCTTCATCTTTCCTTCCTTATATACTAAATAAATAATAATAAAATATCTCATTAAAAATTAATAAAATAATATTTATCTAATTAAATAATTATAAAATATCATCAACATCATCATTACTTTCTAGATTTCTCTCTCTTCCAATTGACCATTTTGCCCTTTGTGATCTTTTAAAATTCCATCCTTGAATCATCTCATAATTTGGTAAAATTATGATTTAGTCCCTCATAATTCTTTACCTATTCAATTTGGTCCTAATTTATCCATTTTTCTTAGTTTCTAGATCATTGCACCTTTAAAATATTTTCACTATTGGTCCTTCAACTTTTTCATATTTACACTTTAACCCCTCAAATTTTGAATATCTACTCTTAGGCAACAAAATTTTTCTCACTTTTACCATTTAGTCTTTTCTTGAATTAATATATCATAATATACTTTTCAATATTGTCATAACTCCAAAATTTCCCTTTTTTGTCGCTTTATTTCCTTATTTTACTATATCAAAGATAATATCTTACTGTAAAAATTTTCGGGGTATTACAAAAGTATTTTAGGGTACTTCGGGAACTCAGCTACATGCGCTACGTCGAGGTCTATGAGCGACATGTGTGGCCCAAGATTATTGTGCATCATAATACATTGCATCTGGTTCCCGACAGAAGACGCGTTAATGTTTCCATCGTCATTCACATCTTCATCGTCAATATCATCAGGTACATCGTCCACATCGGGATCACTGTCACTATCGACCTCTTGCTTACAATAATCACTACTATCGTATCCATCATCACCAACCACATCAATATCGGGTGTAATATTAAGATCGATATCGATCCCATGTATAGTCGATTCACTATCAACGTACGATATTGGAGCCACCATGCACGGCTATTGAGCTCCATGTTCTTCACCATATGCATTGATATCTTCATTTTGTTCCATACCGGCTAACTCAGCAAATAAGTGAATCGGTGAATTTTTGTTACTCCCATTCCCATAGTAAAAAGCGATCATTGTCTCCACGTCTTCGTCGTCTACAAGTTCTATTTCGGTGAATTTGATTGGATCTGTCGAAACTGGAAACTTGTAAAAAATTCTCGAAATCATTCTCCCACAACGTCTAACAATTTTTGCGTTAATCTTTCTCTTCATATCATCCAATGAGACATTTCTATTAAATCTCATTGCTCTTTGTTGCCGACATTCAAATATGCATCCAACGGTTGTTGTCAAGATGATTCCATCGAAATAAACGCACACGAAAAATTGATCATCCATCTTCAATATTCAATCTGTTAAAAAATAAATAAAATTTCTCAAAACAATTTCGAACAGTAAATAAATTACTTAAATAAAAAAAATTAATGTTTCAATATGCAATTTTTTTCATTCATAAGCTCATATTATTTCAGTTATCATTTTGAACATGAACAACATTTATCTTTACATTTAACCACTTAAATTCAGTTCTACGTTTTCTTCCATCTCCGATATTGTATCTTCCTCTGGGAAATACTGTACAATCCAATTTAGAAATTCTTGATTCTCTTCATAGTCATCTTCTACAATCTAATTTGGAAATTCCTCGGGATCTTTTTTCTCTTCAATTCTTATAACGGGTATTGAATTTAGAAATTCTCTTGGTAATTTCCTAACATCTAATTTATCCATCATTGGTATGTCAAACACACTTCAGTCAACTTTCGTGAGCCTATATTTTGCCTCACTGTTTTCCTAGCTCCATAAGAGATTATAAACTTCACAAAGCATATAACTAGATTCCAATAGGTTCGTGGTACCAATGTGTTCCAAAGTTCGTCTAAAATGATTTGATGGTCCCGTTCTATTAATGTCCCACTAAGGGTTAATTATTGCACTTTATTCTTCCTAATCATTTCATGACTATTCCACAACACTTCTTGCATCTTTTTTTTACGGTAATAAGGTGTTGAACAATGTATTCTTGTGGTTTCATTCTGTAATCTTGCACTTCTATCATCATTTTATCAACTTTCTCCCTTTGTGCTGAAGTTACTATCTCATCAAGTAATACCAAATATGTTGCCATTTATAACAATATCTATAGCAGAAATATTTTCAATTTATCACCAATTAACAATTACTCTATAATAGTTTTATTAATATAAAAACTTTCAAATATATTAAAAAAATTTAAAACATAACATTCACAATAAACAAATAATTAATATAAACACAAAACTTACTAATAAATCAAAATAAACAAACAAAATAGCTTTAAAACAAAACATAAAAATAAAAAATATAATTAGGGTTATTTACTAACAATATTAATAATACTAACTAAAATAATAATTAGGGTTTTTTACCAACAATATTAATAATACTAACTAAAATAATAATTAGGGTTTTTTACTAACAATACTAATAATACTAACTAAAATAATAATTAGGGTTTTACTAACAATAATAGTTAACAATGATAATAATAATAGTTTTTTTTTACTAACAATATTAATAACTAACAACAACAACAACAACAACAACAACAACAACAATAATAATAATAATAATAATAATAATAATAATAATAATAATAATAATAATAATAATAATTATTAGGGTTTTTACTAATCCTAATAACTAACACAATAATAATTAGGGTTTTACTAACAATAATAGTTAACAACAACAACAACAACAACAACAACAACAATAATAATAATAGTTTCTTTTACTAACAATAATACTAACTAAAATAATAATTACCGTTTTACTAACAATATTAATAACTAACAATAATAATAATAATAATAATTAGGGTTTTTACTAACCCTAATAACGAACACAATAATAATAATAATAGTTTTTACTAAAAATAATACTAACTAACAATAATAATTAGGGTTTTACTAAAAATAATAACTAACAATCATACTAACTAAAATAATAATTAGGGTTTTTACTAATCTTAATAACTAACAATAATAACTAAATTAACAACAAAAAAAATAAAAAAATACAAAAAAACATGATAATCCATTATTTTTAAAATAAATACCTTATTTTTTCTTTTTTTATCTTCTCTTTCTTTCTCCTTTCTCTTCTGTATTTTCTTTCTCTCCTTTTTTTTTTACGCAGTTCTCTTTCTTCTTCTTCTTCTTCTTCTTCTTCTTCTTCTTCTTTCCTTTTCTTCCTTTGCAGCAGCTGCATCTAAAAACCCTAAAACCCAAATAAATATCGCATACATGCATGCACACGTCCCATCACTACCCCGGTGCCGCCTCTGCCGAGCCCTTTACCTATCACGCCTGTCACACACCCTCCACCCTTGTCCAGTCAAATCACCTCGGTTTTTTTTTACAGATTTTATTTTTTTAACAATGTTTTTTTTAATAGATTTATGTGTCATAGTAGGGTGGTGCCGCCTCTGCTAGACCACCCTACATGTACCATTTTGGTACAAAATTTATATTTTGTACTATTTTTTTTTCTTTTGTACTATTTGGGTAAAAAACCCATGGATTTCCAATAAAGTAAAGCCACCAGCTACCTTCTTCTTCCTTTCTTTCACATTTCCAGATTTCTTTACACAAAACCCCAACGTGTCCAAATAGAAAAAGGTTTCCACAACTCTTCCTTTTCTTGTTATTTCTTTACCTAATAATGCCTTCATCTTAACTACTTCTTCCGCCTGGCTTAGAATTTTTTTTAATTTTTTTATCTTATATTTGAGATTCGGGATTCTCTCTTAATAATTTTAGTTATTAAAATTATAAATAAAAATAAAAATATCATTTTAGATTCTTTTTGTTGCATTATAATTTATTTAATTACTAACTAAATTAAATATTAAATAAGTATCTATTAATGCATCCATATACATTTTTTTATGAAGATTAGAAAAGCTAATAAATAATTACCATATAAGGATAATGGAAATGTGGCAGATGAAAGCTTGAGTTTAATAGTAGGGAGAGGTCCAATGAGCTTTAAGATTTTATGTTCAATATTCATTATGTGAGGTATGGGAAATCCAATTAATTCCCTAGTAAAGCTTAAAATATAGGACATATATTTTCTATTAGATTTTTTAATATAATATAATATTTAAATCTATTTAACATATTGTTGAGCAAAAAGTGTGCCACAATGGTGTACATAAGTTTGCTCGCTTCTCTAAAGTCCATGAATTTTAGTAGCCACCTTAAATGGACACGATTTTGTGATTTATCAGGCATTAAGAGACCTCTGATGATCATAAGGATGTACACTCAAAAGTTTTGTTCTCTTTCAACTTTACTCAATTCCGCATCGAGCCTACTAAAATTTCTTTTCAACCAATTCATATATATCCAAGTTCCATAAATCGTGTCTGGAACCCTCCCTAAAAGTTTTTTGCATACATCTCTTCAATCGGCTGCGACAACTGGCCCAGTCACTATCGGCCAATCCATCAGTAACCCGAGTTGTAACTACACGTCCTCAAGTGTGATAGTACACTCGTCGCATAGAAGATGAAATGTGTGTATCTTGGGTCTCCACCTTTCCACCAGCACGCTTACAAGTGTGGCATCCAATTTACACTCCTACTCATACGGGCCACGTGTAAAAATCTTGCATCTCTTAAATATGATTCAATTAAAGACATTGAGGAGCAAGTCAATTACCAATATATGTTTCCAAAATCTAATCTTCCGATTATATATATAAAAATACAAAATATTAAATTTCAATATAACAACAAAATATTTAAATTAAATTAGATTAAATATAAAAAAATTATTACCATTTACAATTGATTGATCGAAATGTGCTCGCCATCCAAACGAATTAGAGATTTTGCCATTACTAATATAAATACAAATAAATAGTAATACAAAAATTAATTTAAAAAAACCTTAATATAATTTTAATAAAAAAAAGAGAGGTGAGAGAGGAAATAAAAATTGATTGAGAAATTAGGAAGAAATTGAGAGAAATTTGAGAGAGATTTAAGAATGCGAGAGAGAGATTAGTTGAGATTGATTTGAAAAATGAATGGAATTAGGGGTTTAAATAGAAAATAAAGAATAATCGTTGGATGGGGGGTTAAACAACTATTGAAATAGCCGCTGGGGTGGGGAGTCGTTGGTTATAAAAAAATTCGATCTAATTCTGTAATTTTTTGAGAAATCGACTTAAATTCATTTTTTTATTATAAAAAGCGGCATTTTTGGATATTTTAAAAAAAAAACTTTTAAAAAGGAAAATCTGGGGACGTCCTTAATGTCTAGTAGCGGTCCATCATCTCCAAAGAAGCTAAGGGAAATAAGCAACGTCAGGCAGTTCACAAGCCCAAGCACTAGGCTACCTGGTCAAAATAAAAATCAATTTCGGCCAAGCACTGCCGTAAAAAACTCAAACCCTCAACGCATCGAATACGTGTATAATTTCTACACAACTTCTTTCCTTTATACTCTTCCCACCAAGAAAGAGATCTCACAATTTCCTCTTTCCTTTTATCTCTTCCTTCCCTCCCCTACAATCCCATCTTTAGATGTTATGATTCCCATCGTTTTGACCCAGATGGCTACCGGTTTGGGTGTATTGGTCGGGGCCGTGTTTGTCGAATTGGTCATGGACCAGAAACCTATGGCCGGACCGTTTCAGAGATTCCCCACTTGCAACGGCATAGGGCATGTCTCGTGTATTTGTTCCCGCTGGTCGGATGGCGATGTTGGTTGTCGAACTTACTCGGGGTCGAGTCGCAGGGCTCGTAGCAGTTGCGACGGATCAGGTACGGGCCTCCCAATTCCGGTCCAACTCATTGTGCGTCAACCAACCAATCGAAGCTTCTAATTATCGAGATTTTGCTGTCCTTGAATCACGACAGTCGTAAAAACTCTTAGCTTACTATAAATTGAACTATATATATATATTTAGGAATTTTATTGTGTAATATATATATGAGAGTGGAAGAGAGAGATGGGCGAGGTTAGCATCTTAAAATCTTATATTGCAATCACTCTATTCAGATTCTTATCAAAGTTCAAATTGAATTTATAGCTTGCTTACCTCTATGGTATTTCTTGATGATTTTAACTACGCTTAAGCTAACTAGTTTTTTAATGCAAAATTATAGTGCCTTTTTTTTCAGAAATTAGAGAATTATTTGTAAAGAAATTCATCCTTGGCAAGAATTCGAATTCCATGAGTTATATAAAATGGGTCTTCCTATCAGCATTTGAATTATTAAAAAATATAGTTGAAAAGTTCTTTTTCTTTTCTTCTTTATATACTATGAAGTGAAGTTGAGGAATTCAAGTGAAGAATGAAAGATTAAGAAGCAAAAATAATGCACCACATCGTGGGATGTTTGGATATTGGAAGTTGTTTCTAAAATTCATTTGGTAGGGAATATAATAATGGACAAGAATGCCAAACTTGTTGCTCTAGTAATCAAGATTTATAGATATTTACTATTCAAACTATTTGTTTGTTCTTTTTATAGAAGAAAACCTTAGCATAAGATTTGTTGCATGGCAACTTAACAGCGCATGCATGATGGCACGTACATTGAAATGGCCTAATAGGCTTAAATCTTACTGCTGAAAAGTTGATGCTCTTTTTGACCAAGTATCCACATAGTGTAGACTAGCTGAGTGGTCTCAAATATTAGGGAGGGATGCTCATTCACTCCATTTCATTTGATTAAGTTATAAAAACATTAGCAGTTAAGTTATAAGTTGTTAAAGAAATAACAGTTGTTTATTATTATTATTATTAATTTTAAGCAAAGAAAGAGAGAGGACCAAGTCAAGGCAGAGTCCAAGTGCATATAATATGACTGGCCTGATTTAATAAAGGAAGTTTCATAGTGGACTAGGTTTTTGCGACTAAGTCAAATTGCTACTATAATACATGCATCCTAATTTCTCAATATTCTCAGTCACCTTAAGCCCGCTATCTCCTTTTTATTTGCATCCCTAATCTACTCTTAATGACTACGGTTCTTCTAATATATTATGAATTGAGTCAAATTTAGTTGTTTTTAAGGTTTTTTTTTTTTTTGTCAATTGAGTTTTAGTTTAGTAGACATCAATATTATTACCAAAGTAGGAAGACGTGGATTAAAGCACATCTAACCTTTTATTTAAAGGTGAGAAAAGAATCTAGTTCTACACATTGTATAAAAAAAAAACACTACCTTTTTATACATCTACGCCACGTCCCTGTATGCGTGTATGTACGTAGGTATGAATGAAGGAAAGAAAAGCTTATTTATTTACCAGCATTTGTTGGGCTTTGGAGTTCATAAATGTTGATTAACCTGAATAAAAAAATTCATTGCATCTAATTCCACACAAATATTTGTACATCACTATAACATCTACAATGCAAACAGAGGCATTGCAGTTTCTACTAATACAAACATTCCCCCACAACATTACAAGTCTTCCGCTCTTCTTCCATCGTATGGAATGGTATGATCATCATTGTCATCCCAACATTTTAATCGCTCTTAAAGGTTGTCTCTTAATTGTGTCTCACTTGGGAGTGAAAGCCTGACATGGACAACCAACACCAGTTAGTCCAACCCTTAGGAAGACAACAAATTTGATTCAAAGTAAAGGTGTTTATTGACAGCATCTATATATGGCATTAAAATTTTAACTCCTAAAGCTTTAACCTCGGAATAAAAAACATAACCAAATAGAATATATTTAAATAATAATTCAACCAAAACCGATTCAAATTGAATAATCTATCCAAATTGAAACTAAACACTACAAATGGATTTGGTTTTTGAGGGGATGAACTTACAACAAAAATGGTGGCGTGACCAGGATCGGCGAGGTGGTTGAAAAGGTTGTCAATGGGTCCAGTGCCAGTATAGATGTGTTGGAACCAAGTACCCATTACCGCCAACATATCCAATCGACCATCCTTGATCTCTTTAGTCCTCAACTCCTTGATCTTCTCAGGGGAACCAGTTGCCCAACCAAGAGGGTCGAACGACAGCCCACAACATCAGTGCTCGTAAGCTTGTTGTTAGGGAATATGGGGTCGGTGTTTACGCATCCAGGCTTAAGAATGTCAGCCCATCTTCTCCTTTCTGCCCACCCGATGAAAATAAGCTCAACGATGAAAAGGGTGGTGGTGTCAGTAAAGTATCCCTCGGTTCCAGCAGAGTACCATGATAGAGTGTTTAAAATGCCAATTTTGGTTAGAAACTCTGGGATGAAAATCCCAGCGGCTCCTAACATTGCCCATCTGCAATGGACGAGCTCTGTATGTGTTCCATCTCAAGGTCTCAAGGTCTGATCCTTTTAAAAATAAAAAATAAAATTCAACCCTATATTACACACACACATACAGAAAAAAAAAAGATTTAACTTTGTGAGGTACTTGATTCAATTCAATGGATGAAACATGATTATACCAAGGCCTAAAGGATCAAAACTGAAGTCTCCAGGGAGGCTACCATCGAGCCATGGAGGAGGAGTACTGCCTGGGAACCAAAGAGGTCGGTCGGGGTCAGCCACTGCACACACTAGAACTATTTGGGCTGCTGCTGGTTTTGTGTACTTTTTGACTGATCAAAGTTTCTTCCCTGAAAGGAAAGAAGCCTTTGTTTTCCTCACTACTAATCCACTCCTTTGGGAACTGTAAACATTTCTTACACATCATAACCTGATCGCCTCAACTATTATTTCTAGTTTTTGTTTACACCATTTTAACCAAAGAATTCTATCACATGTAAATAGCTAGAAAATTCCTACCCGATCAGTGTAGCATGATCACTTATAAATGGTTAACTACCAGTTCATCATTTCTAATACACTTACATGTGCAGACATTTAGCATGGGTAACTATGTTACTATTTTTCTTTTGACATTCATGTCGGCACATATTTAGATATCCCCACACTCACTTTAATTCTGAATAACATAGGTTTATATTGTTTGAAAATAGGTTGATAATAAGGGAAAGAGAGCTTGCCTAGGGGATGAGATGGAAACGACTGCAATGGCAGAAGAAGCACAAACAGATGCCATTTTGCCTACAATGAGGTGGGGAAATTGAGGGGGTTTTGTGGCAGATAAGGATATTGAAATCTGTTAATGTATTCCAGGGGGTTTATCATAATGGATAGGAGAGTGGATGCCCAATTGGCTAGTGTTTTGCCATGTGGCAACCAAAATCTGATATCAAAGCCCCTTTGCCTCCACTTGTGCTTATTAGGAGCAAAAATCTCAAACTTGGTGGCTCACATTGCATGTTTGTGTGGCTCTTATATCTAACAAAAATCCATGCCAATGTACCTTAGGCTGGTTTCATTGTCCTAAACAATAACAAACCCCTATGTTTGATATTAGAATCGTTGGGTACTAGTAATATGTAACACCCCCTAACCCTGAATCGTCGCCGAAACAGGGTTACGAGGCATTGCCGGACATATCAGACAACTTACGAATAATTCACAAATAAAATAACATTTATAGTATAATTTAATAATTAAGTCCCTATAATGAACTCTCGAAGCTTAAAGCATGTATTAAAAGTGAAACCGGACTCGTTTAAGTATTCCAGAAATTTTTTTTATATAAATTTCGATAGCATTTCTGCTTATTTTCACATAAACCCCCTATAATTAAAACCGTATTCATTTCAAACATAACCAATTCAACCAATTCATTTCACATATTCATTTTCTATTCTAAATACCTTCTAATCAAACTCAATCAATATATTATCAATTTAAATTTATCAATGTACTAATTAAATTGAAATGGATAAATTTCTTTCATTATAACTCTTAGACTTGTAATACTAACATTTTTAACTATTTATATTCAAAACATAATAACATTTATACACATCCTATGTATATGCCACATTACCAAAAGAAAATATACATCACCAAAAGTTTACTGAAGTCGGGTCTGGCTTTAGATGTTGGTTCAGTATTTGACTTCTACAACCTGCACATGGAAACAACCGTACGCTGAGTATGCATATACTCAGTGGTATCATTATAATTCAATTTACAATTAAATACATTAAATCACACACATACTTTTACATTATAATTATCATCACTTAATGAACAATTCAATCTTTTCATGTTATCTTTAATTATATATACATACCATTCTTATTTCTTTATTTCAATTTTCACCTTTCACATATGCTATGTCATTCAAATTTAGTTTTATCAGTAAATTTATTTCATTTTTCCCTATTAACTTGACTCGGACTTGGATGGATACACGGATTCCAACCAACACACCAGTACGGCATATTGTGCCTTAACGGTACACAGTACCTAAACAGTAATCAGTAACGATAGTAGTAACGATAACAGTAACAGTATTCAACACACAAAGTGCTAAATCTGTAACAGTAACGGTAACAGTATACGACACACAAGTGTCGAATCGATAACAGTAACAGTAGTCGACACATAAGTGCCTGATCAGTAAGTCGGCAAAAACCCGTATTCTTCCATATCCTATAGCATGCCAACTATATCCGACTAGCTCGACTAGTTAATAGGGTATTTAATTCACTTTTCAGTACAATTTCCATCTTAGTTCAGTATCAATTAAAATTTCCTTATTTCAATCAGTTTCACAGTATTGCAGTAATTCATTACTTCAGTAATTTCACAGTTCAATGCAGTACACATAACAATATTCAGTATTCCACAATTCAGTTCAGTATCAGTCTCAATTTCAATACCCAATCATAAATTTATCATTTTACTAAACACTTACCTTAAAATACTTACCACATATAATTAGTAAATTAAACACATAATAATGATAAAATTTGAATTATAGTGATACAAACCAGAATTCTCTTCGGATTTAATCCTTGACGATATTTTCTTTTCCTTTTTGGGCCGATGCTTCAGGCTCGATATTAGCTTTTAAAGCTTTAAACCTTAAACCTTTAGCTTTTCCTTTTTCCTTCTTTTTCTTGTTTCGAAATGCTTCTCTGTTCTTTCCTTGTTTCTTTTTCTTTTGTTTCTTTTATTATTTCCTTTGTTTTATTTATTTTATTAACTTAATATATTTCATAATATTATAACAAATATCTATTTAATAAACAATATATGTATTACAAATGTGCATTATCATCACCCTACATTTGTCTTAATTTAATTTAATATATTTGTTTTATATAATTTAATTTTTTAATATAATAAAAATCTATTTACTTAAGTAAAAAGTAATTAAATAAATTTATTACAAATGTATAAATATATGCATTATTACACTTGTATAATTTAATCACCATACATTTGTCTTTATTTTGATTTATTTCATAATATAATATCAATTTAATAATAATAATAATAATAATAATAATAATATTATTATTATTATTATTATTATTATTATTAAATATCTAATATAAAACTATAATAATAAATAATAATACTTTAATATATTACTTATGCATAAAAATCTTGCGGGCTCATTCTTTGTTAATGGCTAATTGCCATTTTAGTCCCTTTTATTTTCTTTCAATCTTTAATTAGATTTTACCATTTTTTTACTTTAGTCATTTTTGCTAATTACTCTTAATTAAGCTAAATTTACTTAATAAAAACCTAATTAGACATACTATTAGACTCATAATTACTCCTAATAATTATTTACTAACTCGGTTTATTAAGACGGAGGCCAGATAACACACTTTTTCGGTGCCCACGAATTTTGAGTCGTTACATAATATATCATCCAGGGCAATGGCTTTTCCTTAAACTAAGGTGGATATCAGAAAACTTCACAATTGTTTAAATCTTTGAATGGAGAACTTTACAAGTGTTTTAGTTTTATTTAATTGAAATTCAATTAATCGAACTCTACCTTCTAGATCGATATGAACGGTAATATGAAGCAAGTCAAACAAAGGGCATGTACACTCTTCATTTGTGACTTCTTTTTTTTTATTTAAATGACAAACTGCTGTCAGAATCCATATATAGATAGGGTTTGGTTTTAAATTAACTTGTCCTGCTTATGATCTATATATGATAGGTTGTGACCCAACTTTTAGAACCCAAACAGTCCATACTCTAATCCTAAAAGCACAAGCTAGAGTGCAGTTGGGCTAGGTAGCCTAAACACTCAATGGACTTACTTTTCAGCCTTTTTTTAGGCCTCACAATCTCCATTTAAAATTACCCTCAACCATTGATCAAAAACGAAAAATCAACCCAGTTGACAACCAAAAATCTGGTTAGCTAAATCCTTTACGTTTCATTATTATCCGTATCACCTATTTCTATGGTAAAGAAAAAGATGTAATGATCCTTAATTGTTTGGTAAGAAAAGAAAGTTAAAAAAAAAAAAATCAGCATGCCAGTAAGGCACAGATTGGATCTTATCTGCACGTCTTTGGGCAAAATCATAACCCCCCAATTGGTGTAGATTGAAATATAGATAAAGTTAAGGCCCACATCCACATATTCTATGTGTCTCCATCAATCAACTTGCTTGTTGCCTTCTATACCCCCTAAAACACTATTCCTTTTTCTTCCTTGGAAAATCTCTTTGAAAATCTTGTGCAATCTCCCAAAAGTACAAATCCCATCAATTTTATATCATCTCAACTTTAAGGGTCACCAAATTCCAAATTTCACCATTCGGTTAATCTAAATTAATTTAAACAATCATCTTTAAAAAATATCTATTAAATTTAAAATTCGAATCTCAACACTTACAATCACTTGAAATAATGAAATGATATCGAAATCTATATGTAATCAACATAATCATCGACAATTTGCAACCCCACAAGGTTAACCGACCAGGAATTAGAAGTTTGGTAGGCTTACCAGCATCTGAGTGGCCACACTTTTCCCATTTGCATGACGAACAGTTAGGGGGATCCTTTTATTCACATGGGGATGGCTGACCCCAAGAGTATGTGAATGTGTTATAGCTCTTTTTAAGGAAGCAAACGTGATTATTCAGCATTCAAATAACTCCAAAATGTAATTAGTAATTGTTTGAGGTCTACCAACAATATCAAAGCATGTTTGATTGGAACAGGAAATCCCTTCACTAAGGGAACACGGCTTTCATGCCCTTCTTTTTACTTAAAGACAGCCATGTGCTGTCTATTACTACTACTAATTATATATATGATCAGATTAGGGGTCCTTTAGATTTCCCTAGGACTCACAAAAATTAAAATATGATAAACTCTAATAATCAATTTGGATTTCGTTTCAATTTTATTTTAGTTTGAATTTATATTATTTAATTATATTTAGTTAAATTTTTTAATTCAGATAAGTTGTGATATTCAATTTTATTATTAAAAAACTACAAGAATACACATTAATTATGACTTCTATTGAAAAAAATTGAATCATTATTATCCATAAATTACTGATGGCACAATATTTGGTCTCAATCCTTACATCCTTAAGCATCATTGAGAAGTGTGGGAGAAAGAAACAAGTCATTGTTAAAAGATAGTACATAATAGCACATTTGATTGTTAGAATGAACTTTGCCAAACCCTCGAGAAAGTGGGATTATTGTTGTGTCGGATTCCTTGGCCCCAAAATTGATAATGTTTCTTCATCAACCTGTGTTTTGTAGCATTCATATTTTCACATGCTAGCTAGCAGTAGCAGACCATTTTTTACAGATAAAGACGTAGAAATGATTATTATTATTTTCAATCGGCAGCCATTAGTGACCAATTATGCAGCTTGATGAGTGTTTGCAAGAACCACCATGGGATCTTTTGCCACACTTAGACAACAACATGCAACGATGCCCACCTACTAACTATATTTCAACCCTAACTTTTATACATCACCCTCAAATTTCTTTAACATTCAACTTAAAATTAGTTGATAATTGTTATAGAAATCCAACTTAAATATATCACCATAGACAATCAATGATCTAACCTATGTGATATAATTACAATTAAGTGAAAGTAGAAAATTTTATTACCTAATAAACTTGAATGACTATATTAAGATAGAATAATATGTGATAATAAGAAAATAAAAGGCATAATGTCAAATTTAGACATTAATATTTATATTTTTTGTTAATTTAATTTTTTTTAGATAAATTTAATGATTAACCTTTCAAAAAGAGTTATTTTTTTAAATAAAAATTCTAACTAAAATATTATTATTTTTTAAACGATGTTAGCATAGCAACCTGAATGATAGTCCAAGTGTAATTCATGTTGACATGACACTATTTATTCTAGATGCCATATCAACAACTAATTTAAAATTAAAAAATATATAAAAGTTTAGAAAAATAGCATGAGATACATGCTTTTTTAAAGATGCTTTTCTATTTTTTTTCTCCAAGCCGTTTGTTTCTTATCTTTAATTTTGCCTAGTGGTGGTGCCAGCCTCCGGGCTGGCTATCGCGCGCTTTTTTCTCCCTCCCACCAACCCTTTATTTCTTTCTTCTTCTCATTTACTCCACATGTTTTCTCTCTTTTCAGTTTGCAGATCTATTTTGTGAGTACTTTGTTGTCTTCACAAGTTGTGATGGACAGATGACGATGCCTGTCGTTTGCTAAAACTCCACCTGCCACCACTAATTTTTCTTGGAAAGTGGATGGCTCTTCTTCAAGTTCTTAATATGTTTCTGTTTTGAGAGTATTTCAGAATAATAAATGATTTCACTAGTTGATTTGGACCCATGTTGTCTTGAGGTTTATATGTTTTTTTGTTTGTTTTTCTATTGTTCAATAAGTTTTCAGTTTTAGAAGTTTTTGTCTGCTTTTGTAGCACATTTTTTATTCTTACTTGTGCATGTAACCTTAATTTTACTAGTGATTTTAGGGATGATTTTGTTGTCGTCCTCTCTACTTTGGTGAATACTCGATTCTTTTGTTGATTTTTGCTCGCCGCTTTAGATCATCCGAGGTTGATTTTGATCTTATTGTATTAAGAGCTTGCAAACACTCCAGATATGTCGTCTTGAGTTGTGGCAAAGCCGATTGTCAACGTGTCATGATGCTCTATTGATGTTGAGGCTAAAGCCTTTATTGTGTTGATGGAGCTTGTCTAACGAGGATTTGTTAAAATCAAATTTCGACCTTAAAATTAAAGATTTAACTTATACATATAAGATTTACACTATTATAGTGTAACTATTTTGCATTAGGAACATGAGTTCATTGAGTAAATAAATTGTGTATGAAGTATTTGAGATTTAGTATGATAATTACATATATTTCAAATCTGAAAAAGAATTATGTTCACTACTAATATTGCATTCAATAAATTAATAAATAATCATATGAGTGCTATAATTAAATATACATGTTTATCCTATTTTTAAAACTCAAATCTGTTATTTTTTTTTTCATTCGAGACCACCTCCGAAAAGAATTAGTGAGATAAAGTAATGAAAGCTTGTTGCTTGCATCAATTTTGAAATGATTACCGCTGAAACTCGACAACGTTAGCAAAGAAAAATGGAATTTACATATATCCAAAGCTTTAACTTGTGGGTTAAGCAGCCAACTGCTCTGTTTTATTAAAAACTTAAAAAGCCAACAAATAATGTACTCATAAAGCATGGTTGTTGTTATTTTTCCAACTGGGGTGTGCCAATTTTGTCAAGTTTTAAGGCCAAATCCTTTTTTCAATTTGCCCTCAAATTATACATTATAGCTTCCTATCATTCAATCATGCTCATATTTTATTATCTTATCCTTATCCTCTCTAACTTTAATTAGGTACCTTATTTTAGTTAGGCTCAAGTTACATCTTTTTACTAATTTTCTCAACATATTGATGCAATGTTTAGATTTCCTTCCGGGGTCCAACATATATTCCTTTTTTCTTTTTTTCTTCACCATAATCCTTTCATTTAATATGTATATTCACTTCAACATCATAACTGTTAGGCTTAATGATTTATTTGACTCCTAACTTTATAAAAAAAATTATTTAGCATTTCATTTTTTCCTTTTTTTAGATTTTAAATTTGTTTTTATTATTATCAAAATTAACGTTTTTTTAACTTTACTGACATGGCATACACGTGGATGACACATCAGTATTTAATTAATTTTTAACTTTTAAAAACTTCAAAAAAGATATTTTTAAAAATTAAAATCATTAAAATTATTTTAAAATATTTTTTATATCTTTTAAATTTTAAAAATTCAATTAAATGTTGACATGTACTCATCCACATGGCAATCAACGTGTATGACACATCAGCAAAGTTAACAAACGTTAATTTTTTCTGTCTATTTTAAGGTGATTTGACGGAAAATACAAGTTCAATAATTAAAAGAGACGAAAACTTAAACGGAAAGCTAAAATAATTTTTTTTATATATATATATATTCTTGTTTTTACTTTTTCTTTTACATGTTAGCTATTTCCAAAAGTTGCATGTAGAAATGTTGAACTTTAAATTGAATCCATAATTATAGAAAGATGGAATGCAGTTAGATTAGAACACAACTTAATATTAGATTTATTGGTTTCATTTTATCCCAAAACATAAGATGATTTGGTAGATTTAATTTGTGTGATAGTATAATTATATGAATGCGGAGATATAAAAAGAAATTATCATCACACATTATGAAATTTTCATACCTTGCTTTCACAACTTAATTGATAATCATGCAGAAGATACATCATGACCATAATTATGTGCATATCACATGTAATAAATTGAAGCCCTACAAAAATACGATGAATATTGTTTAATTATTTTTTACATACGTATTTATTTAGCAATTATATTTTGGTTTAATTATTTGTAATTATATATATAATATGCTTTTGGTAATTATTATAATTAAGGAGTTTATTTAATCAAGTTTAATTAGAGTACTTTAATTATATATTTCAATTTTTAAGAAAATGTGAGAATTGAGAGTAATTAAGTAAATAGTTACTAACCATTATACTGAAATCCAATTTGTATATGGCTTTTAAAACACACCTGAACATAATTTAAGTCCAAAAAGTTATTCTATATAAAATAATATTTTAATTTTAGAATATATATTATATTTAAAATAAAATTATAGTTTATTTTATTGACCTATTAAGATGGCTGAGGATAGTGAAACAAATGATTAAAATAAGAAAACAATCGATTGAAATGAGAGAACAATCGATTAAACAAAAAGAACAATCAATTGAAATAGGAAAACAATCAATTCAAGAGTAAAAGAATTTCTTACTCGGTATAGTTGACTTCTATACACCATTCTACTAATAGTTTAATAAACAAACTTAATAATTGTCTAACCATATTTACAACTTCTACACTCCCCCTCAAGTTGGTGGATGAGAGTGAAATAAATCTTTCATGCCTAACTTGCCAACTAAGTGTTCATGCTACTAAATCCAAGTCCCTTTGTTAGAATATCTGCAAATTGATCTTTTGTTGACACAAACCGAGTCTGAACCAACCCCCTTTGTATTTTTTCTCTCACAATGAGACAATCTATTTCTATATGTTTTTGTTCTCTCGTGAAAGACAAAATTATTTGCTATTTGAATTGCTACTTTATTATTACATAATAACGTTGTTGGTTCCCTGTCTTTAACAACAAGCTTGTCTAATAACCCTCTCAACCATATAATTTCAAATATTGTGAAGGCCATGCTTTTGTATTCGACCTTCATTGATGACTTTAAGATGGTGTTTTCTTTTTCTTTCTTTCTTTCTTTCTTTTTTTATTTCCACGAGATCAATGAATCTCACAATTTCAAATAAAATCCTGTAATTGACTTTCTCAATATTGGACAAGATGCCCAATCCGAGTCACAATAAGCTATTAACTATGTGGACCCATTTATCAGAAAAAACAACCCTCTTACGGGATCTTTCTTCACATATCTTACTATTCATAGTGCTGCCTCGTAGTGTGGCTTTTTTGGTCGTTGCATGAACTGACTTAAGTGTTGAACTGCAAAAGCAATATCTAGCCTTGTTTGATTCAAGTACAACAATCTCCTAATAAGTCATTGATACATTCTCACATTTGATAACATTTCATCACCGTATTGACTTGTACTGTTTCATCATATTCAATGAAACTTAACTTCTGATTTTGTTCTAAAGGGGCAACAACTAATTTCCCTCCAGTAAGCCCCATATCTAAAATCAATTCAAGAGCATACTTTCTTTGATTCAATATAACCCCATTTCTTGACCGAAGAATTTCAATACCAAGAAAATATTTAAGCTCTCCCAAATCTTTCATCTAAAAACTCTGATGTAACACTTGTTTCAACTTATCAATAAACATTCCATCATTTTCGGTTATCAATAAACCATCAACATATATAAGCATGATAACAATTCGATCATCGACTCTCTTAGTAAAAAGAGAATAGTTATGCTTACTTTGTGAATAGCCATAAAGTAAAAGAGCCTCTGTAAGCTTCATGTTCCACCGCCTTAATGCTTGATTCAATCCATAAAGTGATTTTCGTAGTTGACAAATCTGAGTCTCCCCCTGAGTGCAAAAATTGGGAGGAAGCAACATGTACACTTCCTCATATAAGTCACCTTGTAAAAAAGCATTGTAAACATCCATTCGAAATAATGGCCATCCATGGTGAGCAACAAGGGCAATGATAGTGTGAACATTGACTTGTTCGGCAACCAGAGAAAATGTGTCATTGGTGTGTCGTTGAAAGCACCAAAATAACCTATCCCTATGAAATAATGAAAAAGAATAGTATAAGGGAAGTAGGGTCAAATCCTTAGGGACTGTATTTGCACAACTTCTTGTTCCTCGAGATCCCAAGCATAGTCGTGCCCAAGAAAAAGCGGCATACTTGAAAAAAAAAACAGAATTAAAAATATGGACGGGTTGAAATTGTATAAATTGAAATCGAAATTGTAAAGAGAAACAGAATTGAGAAAAGAGGTTCTTTGATTGAGAGATTCCAGCCTCCAGTTGTCTCGATCCTCCTTGGGTTCAATCATTGGCTTTTAGGTGATCCTTCTTATGACAGAATAAGCCAGTTATAATGGAAGAGGACGCCTACAACCACCAGCTCTACTTAGATTTTAGACTTACGATTTAAAGGAACCTGACTCCAGGGGCGAAGCCAAGGGGGGCAGGGATAGGCCTCAGCCCCCTAAAAGGTAAAATTGCTAGTTAGGCCCTTGAAATTTTTTTAAAATTTTAAATTAATAAAGGTAAAATTACACTTTGCCCCCCCTAAAATTATAAAAATTCGATTTAATCCTTTATAAATTAGAAAGATATAAACTATAAAAAATTAAATTTCATCCGGTCCCCCTAAAAAATTTTCCTGGCTTCGCCCCTGCCTGACTCTAGCCAACCGTCACTTTTGTGGGATCGTCTTACACTAGATCATCATTTCTCAATGGCAAATGCCACGCCATTTTGTCTCTTGGGCTCGACAATCACTAACGCAGTAAGCTAACGAACCGGCTGTGCAACATTCCCAAAACATACAAAGCGGCTGCCTTTACACAAGATGAAAAGATCACTTTTGGAAGGACATGGACAGAAGCGTCAGTCCCGTAATGCGGAGAAATAATGAATACTCGTTGAGAAGGTTAAGTGCGGATTCTAAGCCTCATGAACCCTTTTTTTGGGGAATCTTAGTGGCTCATGCTTTTTGGGAAAAAGAAATAAGTTTAATAAAATGAAATTTTATTGAATAATAAAAGGAACAAAAGCTAAGAGCTTTTACAGAAAAGATGAGTGTTAATTTGTGTCACTCCATCCCCTATCTATAGTACATGAAAAACTAAGTTTGTTCCTATTTAAACTCTCTAAAGGATAAATGAAGATAAAAGCTGAAATTAAATCTAAATAATAATCCTAACAATAATCCTAATAAAATTCAAATTTAAATAGTCTTATGTTTATAAATCTCTTATTTGAATTTTTGCCCCTCAAGTCTTCCACACTTTGCATTTTCAGCACCACTTCTTTTCTATTTCGCATGCTGGCCCATTTTATCTTTAAATTTACACTTTTTACCCCCAAATTTTCTTTTACCTTTAATTTAGTCCCTACAAGATAAAAAAAAACCATAAAAAAGCACAAATTAATAGAATCATACTCAAAATATATATGCAACTAACACATAAAAGTCTGTCATTTTAGAATATTAGCAGTCATGGTAATCAATACCCTCTTGCTAAGTAAACCCCTGTAGATTTCAGTTGCACCACCAATTCAACGCACTTTGCAATTGGATAGTTCAGCAACTTGCCATATATGCTGGCATATTTTAACTCAAATATTGTGATTATATTTTCTTACAACTTTACGAGGACTTTGAGCAACAATTAGCTAAATTGAATTATGGTGAATATCAATTAAGTTGGGACAAAATTTCAAGAGTTCTAGTACAATTCACTTAACTTACCATGTTCTAAGAGATTCTTTTGTATAGAAGTTCAAATGTTAAATATCTTTTATTTTTTTCATGTCTTATAGAAGACCAATTGAAGTGCAACTACTAAGGAATATTTCGAGTACACTATTTAGAGGATTACAAGTCAAAAATGCCTATTAATTAAAGATTTGTTTTATTTTGTGATGTAGAAATTAGATAGAGCACTTATTTTATTCATGAGAAGAATTTCTTTTAGTGCAAAATACTTGTAAATAAATTGTTTGTAACTAAGTTTTTATAAGGAAAATTTTAGAGGAGAATGATCTTAGTTGAAATATAGGAGTGAGGTTGTAACTAGGTGAACAAGTTGGACCTAAATCACAACTTGTATTGTTGATTCATAATAAATTATTCTTTAAACAAGACTTCGTAATTATAGGAAATGGATCTAAACTGTGTAACGAATTCTTGTGTGCATCTTAATTATTTTCCTCTTTCAATTATTTCTTTAGTTACATATTAACATGCAACTAACAAACAACTTAAAATTAACATAGAATAATAAAAATGTTTTTACATTTAAATTTAATTAAAATATATTTTTATTAATTAAGATTCTTTTAAACAAAAATCAGAACCAATGGCCTTAGGACAAGTTTTAACGAGAAAAGTGCAAATAAAAAGAATTCAATTTGGTTTCAGAGATTCTATCAATTACTACTTTCTTAGATGCCTTTGATTTTGCTTTTAGAAGTTGAGACATTCATATCTAAGTAAGCATTATAATGTTGTTAATTCAAGATGAATTGATGGGTTGAGTTGAAAATCAATTAATATACGATTAAATCGGTCTTTGAATAAAGTATTTGAAATTGATAAAAAATAAAAATTGAAAGAAAAAAAATTGACGATTGAACCGATCAAATCGATTTATAAAATTTTAAAATTTTTAATTTTTATGATTTTTTAATTCTTTATTTAATTATTGTTGAACTAATGGTCAAACCGATTGAACCAAGTCTTGTGATCAAATTGATTCAACCATTGATCCAATTTTTAAAACATTGGCTATATCTATATTTATATAATGGGGTCGACTAAGCTTGCGTCGCGAATCAACTCGACACCAATTCAATTTAAAAATTACTTAAAACCCTTTTTAATAAAAAATTGAATATTGATATAATGTGTTTTCGTCTATTAGTATTTTTATATGAATGTTTAAAGAAAACAAATAAAAATACAATGTCTAAGGTTTGAAGAAAATTTCTTTATAAATATTTTACCACTTTACTTATAACTCAATTTTTTTATTAGATTTTTTGTATAAATATAATCTAATTATTAAATTTTTTTACTAATATCATGAGTGTGATAAAAACTAATAATTAATAATCTTTTACTGAAATTGAAATTTTGGATACTCAAAATTTTTTTTTTTGTTAATGAATTAGATTATAATTCTTATTCAAAAATAAAAAATAATAATATGTTTAATAGATTTTAGTACACCCACTACACCGATATTAAAAATATTTTCTTTTAAAATTAATATATTAAATATTAAATAATAGTAAACAGTTTCAAGTTTTGTGGAAGAAACTATTAGTTGTAGATATGTCTATTCTTTTTATAGACAAGCATGTGTTCATAGATGGTTCTCCAAGAAAATAATTTAAAGGAATTACAGGAAATTTACTTAAAACTAAAATCTGACAATTAAAATGATATTCTTTAAATATTCTTGTTTAGGTTTTCCTTTTTGGTTACAAATACTGAGTTGCACTAATTAGATGCCGACCAAGCATCACATGTTTTGTTTTTAACACGTACAATGATGCAACGCTTGCTGGCAAGATCACCTAACCTCACACCGCCTCTCAATTTTAGGGACTCTATTTTAAATATATACACAATTCATATTTTAAGTTTGCATAATTATTTATTTATTTTCTAATTTTATAAAAAATTATTTTAATTCTTCATTTAATTTTAATTTTTTATTTTTAAATTTATATTTTTTATCAAATCACTCTAAAATAGATAAAAAAAATATTTTTTTAATTTTATTGTCATTCCATAGACGTGGACTATCATGTGAATGACACATCAACATTGAAATAATTTTTCAAATTCAAAAATTCAAAAAAATATTTTAAAATATTCTAAATATTAAAATATTTAAAATTATTAAAAATATATAAAAATATTTTTAAAAATTAAAATTTTAATTAAATGTTGAACAATCCATATATATAGGTGTAATTGGTGATATATAAAAAGGCAAGGGATTCACCCACCTCTACTCTTATTCCTACTACACTTGTAATTTGTGTTTCATTATCATATTGTAAACATTATATATAAATAAATTTTGATGTGCTGATTTTTTTTTAATTTTAATTTTGTTTGATAACCCATTAAAATATTAAATAAGTTGAAATTTAATATTTTTAATGATTTAATTTTTAAGCACACTTGGTAGTTCATAGTAAAGAAATAAATGATAAAAAAACTTTAATGAAAAAGTGTGAATATGATAAGTAGATAATCAAGTACTTATCACTTAATGTAGAATTTTAGCATTTTGCTTTCAATAGTTTATCTTGAAAATTTAAAATTCTTAATATTTTATATTTAATTTTTTTAAAAAAAATACCAAATAAATTCACTACGTTATCCTAAAATGCGTTTGTTTTATGTTTTTATTCATTTTTATGTTGTTTGTATTTCAATTATTTTCCCTGCCCTCCCTCAACTCTTCTTATAATTACTATTTACTAGTCTTTTTACATTATTGTTTTTTATACAATTTCTATTATTACTATTTAATCACCCATCTTTAAATAATAAAAAATACATATTCAAATTAATATTTTTATCATTATAACAATAATATCAATTAAACTAAAACTCCATTATCAAGTAGATACCATTATTGTTATTGAAAACAGAAAACAAAGTCAGTAGATACACAAAGCGATGAAATTAGATAATATGGAGCTCTCAATGCTGACATTCAATTGCCTGTACACATAAATGTATATTTATGCATACTTATTCAATATTTATATAACTATATACAAAAGCTCAAAGGACCTTGACATGTGTTACTTTTTTCATCATATAAAAATGGTAAATTTTCAATTTTAGTCCTTTTTTTCCTCACTTATATATAATGGGTCATCTTCTCCTTTTTTGTATTATTAAGATGAATAGTCAAATTTCAATTTTTGTGTGACACCACTAACCCATATCCGTCGTTGAAATAGGGTTTTAAAGTATTACCGAAGTTTATCGATCAAACAGGCAGAATTCTCAAACATTTCATATCATCAAAACAAGTTATCAAAGCAGCATTTTAATCCAAATTATAAACATACCAAATCCAAATCAATTTGCCTAGTTCATTATCACTTAAACATAGAATTAAATTCACATGCACCTATCTAGATGTAGTTCAATTTACCATGCCATAATATGGCTTCAAAAATAAACACATATTTATATGTATAAAACTAACCAATATTAAACTTATAATCTCATTTACATTCAATTCACAAAATAACTATTATTTAGACACTCTAGGTACATGCCGACACAAAAGAGTAATCATCACCACGTTTGAGTTAGGGAGCGTTATTGGATGCTGAATCGGCGATCAAAATTGAAGTACCTAATCTGCGCACGGAAAACAAAACCGTACGCTGAGTAAAACTCAATGGTATTTTTATAATCCGAATACTTAAAGACAAGATAATATAATATGCATATTTTAATTATAAGCACATTTGAATATTTAAGACCACATTTATTCATACAATGGCATTAGCCATTCAATATTCAATTCATAAATACATCATTTCATACCATTCTTAAATCTCATCACTTGCTATATAATAGCTTTTCACAATTTAATATATATATCATTTAAACAATAATATTATTCAATTCATATCCAATTCATGAATGCGTAATTCACGTGTCTCATTTTCATGTTTCAATTCACTATCTCATTTTCATTCACAGACAATATCATTCAATATCAATCATAGTACTATTTTATTTAATTACCCCTATTAACACGACTCGGACTCGAACGGATACACAGATCCAACCAACGCACCGATTTGACACCCAGTGCCTCATCGGATAAATACGAAGTAATAACTGCACCCAACGCTATATAAATTTGACACCCAGTGTCTCATCGGTTAAACCGAAGTAAATTGACATCCAGTGCCTCATCGATTCGAAGTCGAAGAAATCTCTGAACTCTTCCAATCCTATGGCATGCCATCTATATCTGACTTAGCCTGATACAGTTAATAGGGTTTAATTTCACTTTCCAAATACAACCAATATTCAATTATCATATTTGCACATATATATTCGTTTCAATTCAAATAATCAATATATTCATAATATATACATCAATTCAATCAACTTTTAATTCAATTCAATGTCAAAGTGCCAAATACTCACCTCAACACTTACCATATGCATTAAATAAAAAATGCAATAATTAATAACTAGTTTCGGATTATAGAAATACAAACCTAGAATTCCGAGCTATTCCAAGTCAACTTTATCTTTCCCCTTTTTAGTTGAGGACTCCAGTACGACGTTGGCTACAGAATTAAAACAATTAAAATTGTATCACAATGGATTTTGTAACGGGGTTACCTTTATCGACAAGTAAGAAAAATCTTGTATGGGTGATTGTTGATCGACTTATGAAATCGGCTCATTTCATTGCAGTCAGGACAGATTGGTCACTTCAAAAGCTTGCTGAAGTTTATATTCAATAAATAGTAAGATTGCATCGTGTCCCTATGTCGATAATTTCTAACTGAGATCCATCCAGGGATACTGATATTCTGAATTGTGAGCATTGTGGGAAAAAGCATCGTGGTGAATGCTGGAAGTTAACTCGAGGCTGTTTTCGCTGTGGATATACGGAACATTTTGTTAGAGAGTGTCCAAAGAATGAAAATGCTACATCTGTTACTTCTAGAGATCTATGCCTGCTTCTAGGGGTCGCGAGTTGAGTCGAAATGGTTCATTTTCAAGAGGTGGTGCTAGAAAGGGAAATGATGTTGTTACTCAACAGTCAGAGGCCAGAACGCTAGCTCGAGCTTATGTTGTGCGGGCTCGTGAGGATGGTGATACTAATGATGTTGTGACATTTGGTCTTTATGTTACTCTCAAATTTAAGATCATATAACAATGGTCAATTTTTTATTTTGGCATACATGCTACACTCAACTTTTACAATGGTCAAATCCTTATCCTTCAACTTTTTGATATAATTTGGTACCTCAAATTTTACAATGTCATTGATTAGCCCAAATACTATATTTGATTAGAATGTTGATATAACTTTTAAGAGTAATGCTATTAAAATTATTTGTTAAATTTAAATCCATTGCATTTTTTTTACATGACTACTAAATTTTTTTTAATTACAAAATGTCACACCAGTGGAATTAACAGAAAATTTTAATAGTGTTAACAATTAGGTTTGAATTTTTAAATTCGAAAAATAAATGGACTATTTTTTTTTAAATAAAAATACAGAAACTAAATTTCAAATGTATGAAGACTACAGAGACTTAGAGTATATTTTAATTTTTAAATATTGACTCTATAATTTAGCCAAAAAGAAAATTAACTCCGTTGGGGATCAACCCGTATAAAATTTTTTAAATATTTACTCTATAATTTAACCAAAAAGACAATTAACTCCGTTGGGGATCAACCCGTATAAACAACGAGATAGTAAAAGTGGAGAAGAACGAACGCAAATATTTTATGTGGAAAACCCTCAAAGAGGGAAAACCACGAGGAAAGAAGGCATCGACTTTTCACTAAATGAGTAAACAAAAGAGAGTACAAAATGGAGAAAATGAACCTAAATGTATTAAATGTACATTACCCAAACCCCAAAAACAAAGTCTTAACTCAAGAATAAAATTCTCTATATAGTTATCACGAAACTCACACAAAAAACTCATATGCGACTATATCTTGTCACTCTTAAAGAAAAGCCCTTGTTGATTGGCATGTCTGGACAGTGATACAATAACCCCTTTAAATAGGCTTAGGTTAGAGTTCTAATAATATTAAAATACCCTTGAAATAATCAAAGTCCAACTCAGAGAAGAAATCCTACTTGGAGTCTAAAACACGACTGCATAACTTGGGAGAAATTGTCGTAATGTCATGACGTCCCATGCATGCTCATCACAATGTCGCCGCCATATTCGTTTGGGGTTTCATCACGTCGTCACGATGTCACCTCTGTTTTACCTCTTTTTCGGTAAATTGTCGAATGTATTTCTAAGTGCCTACAAAACATCTGATAAATATGAGGCACACCTTACAAACTCAATGCGAAGTGTGGTAGGAACCATACTAGTTATATATAAAAGTCAGATTCTTTTTTTTATAAAATGTTTAATTTCTATTCTAATTCATATATTATGTTTAAATTTGAAATTTAATCTGTATACTTTAATTCATAATATAATTTGGTTTCAATATTTTTATAATATTATTAGTTAGCCCAAATAATTAATATCATGAACTTTTTGATTAAAAGTTACATGACTATTGTAACCTCCCCAACCTGGCGTAGAAGTTAGACCTGCATTCGGAAGATCACATTAGCTACCGAAATGGCCAATAAGCTATCGGAGTTTTGAAAATCGTTATTTTAAAATATTTGTCTAGTTTTAGTTGAAAACTTACCGATTTATTATTCTCAAAATTTTAATTATAATTTAGCAGTGGAAAAGCAAAGTTTTTATATGTGTTTTAAATAAAAATTAGGGTTCATGTATAGCAAATTAATAATCATATATTTGATATCCTAAAAACAACTTAATGTCATGCGAGTTGTATATATATAAGGAAATACCCAAATTCAAAGTTTCATGCCACAACTCAAAATAAAATATTATTGTCCTCAAATAATATAATAAAACATGTAATGAACCTAAAATAAATTTGTAATTAAAAACCAAGTCGAGACCCTTTATATGTCACGTTCGCGTCCTAACTGGTGGGTTATCTGTGAGGATAAAAACTAAGGGGGGAGTGAGCTATGACGGTTAGCGTGAGTTCCATCACAAGTAAATTATTGGCAAACAGTAATCCAAGCATATGTAATAACAGTTTACATTTCATTAGCAATCTCACAACATTACAAAAAGTGACAATACATTCGAGCATGCTTATGCGTAATGATGCAATACATAGAAATTCCAGTTTAACAGTATAAATAGGTCGTACCCCACTACTACACTCCACAGTAACTCCAATTTGTGGATAAACCGCCAATGCTACAGGTTAATACACTGCCAGTAGTTTTGAATACACAACAGGTTTGTAGATAATAGCTGTCAGTATAAGGTGTGGATAAACCATGAGTGCTTGCAAGTTAATACATTACAAGTAGTTGTGAATACACAACAGATTTACAAGTTAAAGCTGCTAGTAATTTGTGGATAAACCACTAGTGTTTGTAGTTAAAACTGCCAATACTTCCTCCTTTCAAAGCGTCCTGTCCCATGCAATGCAGTATGACATGCTATTAAGAGTATAGTACAGAAACAGTAGACATGCATAAAATGTACTCAGCTTTAACAGTAGTAGTGGACATGAATGTCATAATTTCAGTTTATCAATAACAGTAGGTTTGTTGTTCATGCAATCAGTAATGCCGTAGTACGAGTAAAAGTGACAATGCATGAATAACCCCTATAACAGTAAACAAGTTTCAATCGTATAATGCACAAACAAAAATAATCTAATCAACCAAATCATAGATTCCACATTATTCAAAATATCAGATGCATAATTGTAATAGAAAAAACTCTAAAAACAATTCACGGATCATGCAGGAACTAAATTGAATAGTTTATAAAAAATTTGGGCAAAAATATAAAATTTGAGAATCAAGGGACACATGGTCGTGTGGGAAGCCTTGGGCCGTGTGAATGGGGTACACGACCGTGTGGTCAGGCCATATAACAGACTGAGGTCGTGTGGAATTTGTAAAAATCAAAGTTTAGGGGAGACATGGTCATATGGTAGACTGCGTGGAAAGGTTCAGGTCGTGTGCGAGTCGAACTCCTAGCGTTTCATGGTGGACATGGCTGTATGAGAAGGCCATGTGGTTCACACGCCCATGTGGTAGACAGTGTAGCTTTATCCTAGGCACGATTTTACCTCAATTCACTTGTAAAAGAACACACACTCGTTATTGGGAGATCGAGAAAAGATCCTCACGTCCAAATCTGACTTGAGATACATAGAATGAGTCTTTCAACCAATAATTATGCGAGAATTAATAACGGATTTCAAGAAAAATCAAGATTTTGGAAGATTTTCAGCTAGATTCGTAAAGGATTCATTAATCTGGATGAATGATTAACACCAGATGTAAATACTACAAGAATTCGAGATTAATTATTGGTTTGAATTGAACTTACCGATTCTTGGCAAGGATTGGGAATGTTTCTAACAATGATTTCGATTTCGGCAAAAAACGAGTTAATATCGGGGATGAACTTTGATTCGAGTTGCAAAAAGAAATATAATTTCAATAATGGGAGGAAAATATTTGCAAAGAAGAAGATGGAAAAGAAAGGGGAAAATAAATAGGGAAAAGAAAGTAAAACTTTTAGTTTAATTGGGAAAATGAAACTATAGTTCTATTATGACTTGAAAAAGAGACTAAATATCTAGGGTTTTCAAACTGAGCAATTAATTCATTCTGCCAAAAATAAAAGAAATGATAGGGAGAATGTCGTGATTTGAACTTGGGTAATAAGAGAAAAATAAATGTTAAACCATTTGGGCTACCATCCATACTTATTATATTTTTACCCAAACAATTATATATCCTAGTATAGTTTTGCTCCTTGGTTGCTGAAAAAAAAAAAGAAAAGAAAATGAGAAGAGTGTGGCTTAAACCTTTAATTTCTTAAGGGGACACTAATTACTTAACCACCAAGTTTAGGTCATTACTTGGTTAATTTTTCAATTAAATTCCTATAGTTTGGGGTGTGAAAACTATATATAATTTGAATGTCTTAACTCTTAAGGGTCTTAGAGATTGACATATCTTTTGGGTTTGCTTTGATTGTTTTTTGCATTATAAGAAAATGGTCAAAGTTCAATTTTGCCCTCTATATTATGTTGAAACTTGATTGAATCCATAATTTGGTCTTAATACTTTTATAATATCATTAATTAGTCTAAATAATTAATATCGTTAACTATTTCAATTATAATGCTGACATAATTTTCTTCTTAAGGTATCTATTGGAGCGAGCCCAAGAACTAATCATCCGTATTTTGTAGGCCCATTAAGAGGGTAGATGTTGGCCACAAGTTTTAAAGCTACTTCATACCCAAGGCGATGATCGAACCCTTAACCATTAATTAAGATAGAAAAAACTCTTACCATCTCACCTAATTCCCATAGTTTTATGACGTTTAGTTTTAACTAAAAAACGAATTTAGGGAAAAAAAGTGAGATTTTCCAAACTCTTCAATTTAAATAACAAATGCAAAATTAGGTGATCCATTATTTTATAAATAAGATAAGTAATAAAAATAATTGAACTAATAAATTTATGGGTAATATTAAAAAGAAAAGAAATGATAATCTAAAGTAACAAGATTATTTAAATGCATAAAATTGAGTCTAAAAGCTTTACATTACCTCATGAAGATTTGAAGTTAGAAAATTTAAGATAAAAGTGAAACTTTTTGGTAGAGTTGTGAAGTCTATTTGATAATGACATTATTGTTCATATCAATACCAAACAATTCGAAACGTTAGAATTTGACTCCATTTCTTATTTAATTACAAACTAAATCCTGCTTTCCGGCATGACGCTTCTTTTTTGTTGTCTTTTAACAGCCCCTTTAAATGAAATAAAAAAAAAAAAAAAACAGATTCATGGTGACAATAATAGTTCAAATGTCATATATAATAAATAAGAAATGGGGGCTATTTTTGTGGTTAAAATTATATTTATATTTGTAAAATAAATTAATTAAAATTGGTAAATAAGGAGTTATTTTGGTGGTTAAAAAAATTGTGATTGAAAAATAAACACCTCAGATAATTCTATCTAACCATGAGTATGATTATTTGTAATAAAAAAGAAAAAGGAAGAGAATGGTAGGATGGGTTCAAAACGAGTGGAGAGTGATGATATAAAATAAGAAATGGGGAATGCGTTAAGGTGCAACATCCGTAGTTCCCTCCCCCTAATCCCATTTATGGTTCGTTACGCTAAATTCTCACATTTCCCTATTTTAATTATTTCTTTTTATCATTCCTTTTAGGTAAGCATTCGAAGAAGATATGGCGCCAATTTATTTAAATAATTAACCCACTCTACTTTTATTTCATCAATGGAGAGAGAGGGTCATGAAAACGTGAAAAATGAGAATGAGACAACAGTTGTTAAGAGGCCGGCACAATGTTCCCAGCCAGTCCACCTTCTATTTTATTTAATCACCCCTCATCCTGGTCAAAGTTTGTCACCGACCACTCTTTTCTTTTGCATTTTTCAGATCATGAACCCTTTTTATTATCAAAGCTTTGATTTTTTTTCCTCCCATTTGGGATCTTATGGCAAGAAAGAAATCCCTAGTATTGGTGCATATTATTAGTTTTAATTTCGGCTAAAAATATCTGAAACCTTGTCTCTGTTTTCATGCTCCTCAAGTTAAAAGAAATTAAAGTCAGTATGGTTGGGATTACAAGGGCTAGGAGGGGAGTTAAGGGTCCGTGCATGCAATCATTCTTAGTAATAATGTAGTTGTACGTTACATTAGATTAGAAAGCAGGAGAAATAAACGTGATATCTCAATCTCATGGTTTTTACCACTACCCCTCTCCACCTTCTCCCTCAATCTCTCATAGACTATACTGTTAAATGATTTTTCGCATTTCTTATGATCAATTTTATACCTTAAATAAACTATTCATTTTTTATTAGAAAAGAGTGAACCAACATTGAACTGTCCACAGGAGAAAAGTTGATTCAGATAAACTTGCATATAAAAAGTGAAGGGGAAGTGTCGAAAAGTTTTGGCAGTGTGAGGTGGCGTGTCCAACTTTTTCTTTTTTTTTTTCTGGAAGCAAAATTTAGTTGAGATGATGGAATAATAAAGACCGGTCAAACATCTGGTCGGAACTCAGTCACGTGTTTCAATGAAGAAAACATGTGTGGTTACATCAACCGTCTCAGAATTTTGCAGATGTGAGTTATATAGAGCGCTTCGCAACACTCGTCTCTGCCCTCATTAAAATCTCGTTTTTTTCATATATATATATATTTGGACGTATTAGACGAGGAAGGGATAGATCTTGGCTTTTCAAAATGGAAAATTATTCTTTCCTCTCTTTTAAAATTACAAAATTTTAAGTTAATTTTTTAGTAAATTTACATATTAACACTCTTTTAAAATTTAAAATTCAGTTCTAACCCTTCCAAAATGAAAAAAATAGATGTTTTAATACCTAAAGAAATTGTAACATTTACATTGATGTATACATTTTAACTCCCCTAAAATTCGATTCTTTAAAAAATATTTCTAATTTTCTACTTGAATGAATTCATGCTAACCTGAATTTGAAATAAATCATACTTAAAAAAAGTCAATATGACCCATGTGGCCTTGCAGTGGCAAAATGTCTTTTGAGCACTTGGGGAGATTTATATTCTATTTCTGCTTTATATTAGTTTATAAAATCAGTAGAAAAACACACTTGAATATGAATAAATTTAATTTCCAAATAAAATAAAGCTTAAAATAATTGAATTATTTGATTTAGTGGATTACAATAATTTGTATTTAACTGAATTAAATTGGAGTCATGTTTGGCAAATTTGCAAAAGCAAGTGTCACCAATTGGTGGTTGTATTTAGAATTTGGGTCAAAAGAAGCGTGTTTGATGTATAGTTTTGATTAGGATATATCCTAGTAAATGGGCACAAAACAAACAAGCGAAAATGGCTTCAACCATACTCAACCACAGTCCACATGATCACGTGGTTGCGCATGCATGCATGCAAAACTTCACCATTCTTTTAGGGTTTTGTTTGTATTCACAGCAGATACGAGGGGGAAAGAGAAAGGCAAAATCAATGGCAAATGCGTTAAGCAACATCCTCTCCATTGTCTCCTTCATATTCTCTGTTTCCTTATTGTTTGAATATTAAGATAAAAGTGCAGTTTCTTCTTCTTCTTTTTTTTCTTTTTTTTTTTTGTCTTAAAGTTTGATTTAAGCTATAAGATAGATAGCTTAATGGTCCCTCACTCAAGCGTTACAATTCTTCAGGGACGAACCACATTGATGCATTCCTACGTTAACCACTCCCCAAGGACTTTAATCTTCACTCCTAAAATAGCTTATACCTTTCATTTATTTATTTATTTTTAACCCATCTACTTGTGTTTGAGTAATAATGGGTGGTTTGCATTTTTCTTGTTCATGGTGCACATGGCAGCATTATTACTGCCATGAATTTCCACCAAACAATACCAATGGAGGTTCAGTGATGAATATTTAGTTACAAATGACAAAATTTGTTTGTTAGTTAGCTCATCTTATCACCTTCTTGAATGGATAAAGCCCCCACATCTCTCAACCACACCTCTTGGATTTCATTTTCTCTCTACAAAAAACACACACAGTATGAAAACATGACATGACACCAAAACATACCTGCCTGGTACAAATACATTAAAATTTCAATATCTATTACCATATCAAAAACTATAGATTTCAGTTAAATATGGGTTTGCTTAATCCATGTATATATATGTATCAGATTTAACTATCTTAGTTAGTGAAGGTTTGCTTAATACGGACTTACATGTGTGATTTTAATTAATTTCTTTATTAATCCACATATTTCTTGAAATTTATAGTATTCATTCTAATCCTAATTAATAATTACGAGGGGGGTTTAGCATCACTTTCAGAATTTAATTGGTGAGAGAATGATTCTTATGTTTCGTATATTAAAAACTTATTTATTTATTATAATCAGAGTCCAAGGATTGGGTTTCATTGGATTGAATCCAAGGTCTCAAGCTTCATAAAATAATGTTTTTACCACTGGCACAAAAGCTTTTCGGTTAAAAAGTATTTATCTTTTTTTGAGAATGTTACTTTCTCTTACTACTTACAACCATGGAATGCAAATCCTTGGAATAATGTTGGGAACCTAACTTTCTAATATAGTACCAAAGCTAATATTTATTTTTGAGACAAAATTACCCTTTTTGTTTTTTTATTTCATTATTTTTATACAATATTGCTTTTTCGTAAAAATTTTTTTTTCAAATTTAGTTTTATTTTAAATACATATTAGTTATTTTAAATTTAATCATCTATTAAATTTGTGATAAATGTATAACATGCTTATTTATAATGAACTAACTTTTGTTAATAATATATATCGTTAAAAATGTTAAAATTAATAAACTTCTCATTTTATTCATTACGGGTAATTTCAAGATTTACCATCACATCCTTAATAAAGTGCTTGATGAACCAAGCGTATCAACATAACTTTCTTGAGACTTTAATTAATAATTTCTCATGTATATCAAACACTATCATGTTACATTCTTAGTAATAAGATTCTTAGTGATCACATTTGCAAAAGTCACATTCCATTGAAATATGGGAAAGTATTAAAAGCCATCTATGATTACGGTGAAACTCAAATTGAGACCTCAAAGTTCTCAATAAGAGTGAGTGTTCGATTGAATCAAGTTGAATTAAACGAAAAAATTTTGACTTAATCGAATTGCTGAATCCTAATTTATCAATTTAACTCATTTTTTTAATCAAGTAAAATAAATTTGTTCGAGTTAAATTTTAAAAAATAAATTGGCTATATTGAAATATTGTTGACAATGTAACTACATTCCAAGTTAAAATAAAATAAATACAATATATATTTGAAATTATATTTTAAGAAAATAAAAGAAGTTTTTTAAGGCATACCATATTGAATATATGGTATAAATATATACAGCGGAAATTTCATTTTATTTGATATTTATGATATTAATAAATCAATCAAATTTTGTTAAAATTATATTTATATCAAATAATAATTTTACTAATAAACAATTAAAAATTATAATGCATCAAGAATTATTTTTATTATAACTATAATAAATAATTAAGAATTTTTAGAACTATTTTTATGTAAAATAGTAATTTTTATTAATAAAAGCCCAAAAAATTAAAAAAATAGTAACTATACATTAAATCATTTTATTAGATAATTATGAAATTTATTTATTATATTAAAAGTTGTTAAATAAAACATTAAAATAACAAAAAGATATGTGTATATTAAATAAAAATTAAATTTAGATTTGCAGTAGTAATAAAAGCGGGAAGAGATAAAATAATAATAATTACAAGAGTTTTAGTTCATTCACTAGTGTGATTGGAACACCTCATTGAAAATTATCCAAATACACACCACCAATCTATACTCATGTCAATGACAAGCCATTTTTACACGCGGCAGCCTTAGCTACTACAACCGATATGCATTTATATTTAAGATAAGATGTATATATATATATATATGTAATGCGTGTAAGTTATATATATTGTTTATTTCTAGTACTTATTTGTTGGAAGGTAGGATTGTGGCGAAATATTTTCATTTGGATGGACAATTGGCTTTTAGGATCGGTTGTTTGCAAAATTCGAGATACTGAAGTTAGTGGTAATGTTTCTATGCTATCTGATTTTATTGATCATGAAAATAAGATTTGGAAAGCTTATCTCATCAATCATTTGTCGAGGAAAGGATAATGGGCAAGATCAGTTTAAAAGGGTATGTTGATTTGGAAGGTTAGAAATATTGACGAATATATTGTAGGTAGTGGTTATAAGCTTTTACTCCACAGCTCTATGGCCCCTAATTATGCAACTGCATACAAGTCCTTTTACAAAAAAATTATGGCAAGTACAAGTTGCTAGTAAAATTAAATATTTTTGACAACTTGTACAATAAGAGGATTGTAGTTTCACCAATTTGCCCATGTTGTAGGTATGTCAACTATTGGGAATTTCTTGGCCTACATCGAACAAGTCAGATAATTTTAGGATTTGATGGTTCATGTTTTTAATAATGCTCATTATGAAGTCAGCCGTATAGCTGTGATAATCGGGAGCATATGGTATTCTTTAGCAGGGGAATTAAAAATGCTAGATGGTACCCTATCTTCCCAATCTTGTCAGTCTCTCCCCTCAACCTCGTTTGTTAAAATTAACTTTGGTGCGGGGTTTAAAGACAAATGAAAACAATCAAGATCAACTATTGTTATCTGGAATAGTGATGATTTAATATTAGGACCGACAACAATGATGAACAAGAACATACCTGAAGCTTTTTCAGTTGAAGCCCTCGCTTGCGTCTCGGCCATTTAGTTCGCTGAAGACGTGGGTTTCCAATTGGCGAAGATTGAAGGAGATGCACGCAGGATGATTAGGAGACTCATAGATACCCAGACGTACCAATCAGTTATCAGCACTTGTATTGATGGGAAGCAAGGTACGAGTCGTTTTGGTGCTTGTGGGTTCAAATTTTGCAGTAGGAACAACCTTGTGGGGCTTCAATTTTAACGAGAACAAATATTGAGTGGAGGAGCTGCCGAATTTCGCCGAGGTATTGTTGGTGTGTAGATCCACCTGAGTGAAGGTTTTTTAACAACTTTATTTTCTGTTTGGAAAATTGTGTTTTTGGTGCCCTCTGAGTTTATTTAATTTATTAAATGAGGGTCATTCATTTGGCTAACTGTATTTTTAAGGGAGAGTGCGTTGTAATAGTTGAGGTTAAAGAAGGGTTTATAAAAATATTTACATAAATCAATTGCATTAAACAACCTAATTTCCTTATATTCTTAGAACAAAACTGTTATCCTTGTATGTCCACAAAATGAACTAACGGACGGATGTATTCTAAAATAACGTAATTAAAAGAGAAGAAACGGAAATAAAAATAACAGTAACTGAAGTGAACCTTAGAAGTTTAAAATTGTCCGACCGGCAAAGAGAGAGCGTGTGAATCACTCCCGAAACAAGAGCCCAAAATGGCCGGCTCGTATAACCTTGGAGCAAAACTGAATAACAGAAAATAACCGTAGTTAGTTTTTTTTTTTTTTTTTTTTACTTGAAACAAATTTAACCGCTTTCAAAACAAACCCACAACTATTTCTGGAGTTGGACAAGGTACTGCTGCGGGCGAGACAAAGGGAAACATACGAGGTATTTTATTGCTTACTTTGGCTTTTATTTACATTTCTCTCGTCTTGATAATAAAAACAATTAAGTTACAAAGGAGTGGTCGGAGTTGTTGAGTTTCCCAGTGAATCATAAAACCGACGACGAGATAAGGGATCTGGGTCAACGGTATTTGACCGTAGAAACAACCACTTAGCAGGGTCAATAATGTAATTGAATGTTCTTTTGTTATTTTCTTATACTTTCCAATCTTGTTTAGGTTATCAGTAGACAGCATATGTTTTTTTACTATTTATAAAATTATCAACATTAATTAATTTTAGAGAATTTCAACTCGGTTCTGTCGTTGTTTCTTTTATCCCTTTGAGCCTCTGGTTATATATAAGGTCTCAGTTTAGCTTTTCATTTCCTCTCTTTATCTTTTGTGTTTTGAGCCACTAAGATAACGGATATAGGGATAGAGAAAATGAGAACAAGAAGAGGCCTTTGTTACCCTAGGCCCGCCGATGTTTGTGTAGACAAACTAGTTGTTAAAACTCAGGATTTCGCCCGAGATTTTATGGGTTGCCGGAAACGCCAAAGATTCTCCCCGGAGATTGCAGCAAACCCTGATTTCTTCGATCTTTTACCCGATGATATTGCCATTTCTATATTCTCCAAGCTCAGCTCTACTGCCCGTTCCCCTTCTGATTTCATCAACGTCTTGATTACGTACGTCCACCTCCACTGGAATTTCCAATTGTGTTTTTAGCCATAAGTTTGGGTTTCTTTTTCTTACGAATTTTTATTTTTATTTTGTGAAACCAGATGCAAGAGATTTAAGAGTTTAGCACTCAGTTCGGTGGTGTTATCCAAGGCATCTCCGAAAATGTTTGCGATAAAAGCAAAAAACTGGTCGGAGTCAGCTCACCGGTTCTTGAAGACTTGCTCTGATGCCGGAAATGTTGAAGCTTGTTACACTCTCGGCATGGTGAGTTGTCTCGGAATCAATACCAGCTGATTATGATTTGTTGTTAATTTTTATCGAGTCTCTTACTGTTTTACGATTTGCTATCAGATTCGGTTCTACTGTTTACAAAATCGAGGCAGTGGAGCCTCTCTTATGGCCAAGGCGGCGATTAACTCCCACGCGCCGGCGCTTTACTCCTTGGCTGTGATTCAGTTCAACGGCAGCGGCGGCTCTAAAAATGATAAGGACCTTAGAGCCGGTGTGGCTTTGTGCGCCCGGGCTGCTTTTCTTGGCCACATCGACGCCCTACGTGAACTCGGCCACTGCCTGCAGGACGGGTATGGCGTCCGCCAAAACATCGCCGAGGGACGTCGGTTCCTCGTCCAAGCCAACGCCCGAGAGCTAGCGGCGGTGTTGTCATCAGCGACTGCTTCTAACGAAACGACGCACACTTGGCTCACGTGGAGCCCACACCCAATCCCGCCCGCCAGCCAACGTCATCCGGCCATGCCCGGTTGCCCATTGCTGAGTGATTTTGGGTGCAATGTACCAGCACCGGAGGCGCATCCAGCAAGCAGGTTCTTAGCGGAGTGGTATGAAGGTCGGGGAGGGATACCGGGGCCTGGTTTGAGACTTTGCTCGCACGTTGGTTGCGGGAGGCCGGAGACAAGAAAGCACGAATTCCGGAGATGTTCGGTTTGTGGGGCTGTAAATTACTGCTCACGCGCTTGCCAGGCTCTGGATTGGAAGCTTCGCCACAAAGCAGAGTGCGCGGCTGTTGAGCAGTGGCTGGATGAAGAAGCTGATGGTGGTCATGCTGGTGCTGGGAATGATGACGTTATTGCTGGAAGTTAAAGGGCCATGGTAATTTACTGTTTCAGAGGCCCTAAAAGCTGAAAAAAGGGAAATTTACTATGGTGGTTGAAACGGCAGAGTTTCCATTCATTCCCTTAATTGGGGGTGTAAGTTGGGAGTTGTCCCTCCAAAAAAAAGTTGGGAGTTATTTGGAGATTGAAAATTGGAGTTTTACTCTTCTCTTTTTGTATTATATAAATTTATAGAGGAAAAATGGAGTAAAAATTAAAAATGAATGTTTGGGTAATTTGTGGGAGAATAATTCCATTGAAATTGGGCATTGCTTGCAAAGTGGGTTTGGGAATGGCATAAGTTTGAAAGTTGGATAAGAAATAAAAACAAAATTAGGTATGTGGATGGAAGTGTGAAGTTTGCATTTCATTCAATTCCAACAAAGAAAAAAGTAGAAGAAAGAGGGAGGGAGGCAAAGTGTATGGCAGACAATGGGGTTTCCTTTATAATTTTTCAACCCACTTTTTCCCCCCTCCCTGACTTTTTGGTGGTCAAGAAAAGCACTGACCAGAAAATTTTATATTCAGAAAGTGAAAGTGGTGGGAGAGATGCTTCTTCCTCATATTGCGAGCGTTGAGTTTTTACATTAAAGTTTTGGTCTAAACTCCAAAATAAAGTAGAGGTGGTGGGGATGCTCTTATTCTTTTTCATTAATGCTCATTGGGTCTATCTTTATTTAATAGTGAAGCCCAACCCATTTAAAAGGTTGTTTTATCGACTTTGCAGAAAAAAGGAAGATCCACACCCTCATTTCCAACCACATCCATCATTACAACGCATTTCTCACACTTTCACTTTTTTCCTGAATATGATAACAATTACCAAATAACTTCCCCAGTTTTTTTATCATTAAAATCAACCCATTTACCATTTCAACTCTTCATTTTTAATCTTTCATTCTTCTAATAAATAACTTACCAAAATTTACTAATACACATAAATATTGTAAAACCTATAAAAAAGATTCGAATGAAATAGAAAATTATATTTATATATTTTAAAAAAATATATATGAGGCCCTAGTTGAAAATTGAAATGGTAATATTATGGTGTTTTAGATTCAAATCTCATTAAGTATAATTTTCTAGGTTTTACATAAAACATAAAATAACAAAAATAATGTTTTTTATTTTATAAAAGAAATAGGTTCTTTTGGTAATTTCCTACCTAAGGGCCTGTTGAAAAAATTCCATTTAATTTTTCTAGTAATTTATTTTTTAAATGCGTTTGATAATTAAAAATATAAATTATTTTCTAGATTTTTTAATAAAAAAATATTAAAAATAATAAGTAGATAAAAGTTACTTATCACTTAACGAAGAATACGTTAAATTTAAATTGATTTATTTTGAAGACTATATTATCCTTTAACTATTTTGAAGACTATCATATCAATTATATCATCATTCCAATTAATTACTTTGTTTAAGATATTGGACTTGAATTTCACATTCTTCTTGATTTAATATTTATTTTTTAGATTTATAATATTTATATTTATTAAGGATACACTTTATTCCAATTTTTTAATATGTAAAAAATGTTATTTAAGAATTCAACTAGGACACAAATATAAAATAAAAACTTTCATAATCTAAAATTTAAATTTACCAAATAGTTTAGTTATATTTAGTGCTTAATTTTAAGTAACATATCAAATATATTTTATAATTTAAATTCAGATTTAATTTTATAATTATCAATTTTATAATAAATTTAAATTGAATAAATAACATGTTTAACTTTAATTTAATTTTGTCTTAAAATTAAAAAAATTAATTAAATCGACTTTATTGGCTAAAGTAGAAAAATGAGTATAATTTAAATCTAAAACAATTCAACATGTTTTAAATTGTTAAATTACTAAAATTAAACCCAAATGATGATAAAATGAAATGATTTGTGAATTTTTTTAAATAAAAAAATTGTAAAATCCAATCAAATTGCTGACTCAATAGATTTTTCATCTCAATACTAATTCACGGAACAATTAATTCTCAAATTAGTGTATCCATCGGTTCTTAGTTTGACCGATCAAACAATATAATTTTAGTCCTGAAAAACGTTGACTTCAAATATATAACTAATATTATCATTTATTTATTTCAAAACAGCTTTTGTTAATTTAGGTTGCAAACTAGTTTGGATAATATGATCCAACGGATACCAGATACGTCCTTGCTTTGAATCGTGAGGCGATGAATTATCGTGTGTTCCCCATATATTAAAAATCTGTAAATGTCATATTTCACTCAAAAACTCCCTTCTTTCTTTCCTAGTTACCCCGTTTCACTTCAGACATTTCTTCCTCTCTCCGCTCCCTCACTTCACTTTACGGTAAGATTTTACCTTTTTTTGCTCAAAATTGAAATCCTAGGGTTTATACTTTCTAATCCGTTCATCGTTTCCCTCCCCCCTCTTCTGCTTTTCTGATTCGATTTTGTTTTTGCTTCTTGATCGAAATTTATCAATTACGAGGGAAATGAAAGGGAATTGCACATTCCCGCTGTAAATTCGTGGATTATTAAAGTCTATTTTCTCTGAAACCAAGCGTAGCCCAAATATTTAGCCGTCAATTTTTTATTCTTGATTTCCTACCTTCTGATCTCGAGTGATTTTGGTGATCTTAGATTATTATAATGAACAGTTAGCTTCCATGGCTTTTAAGTTTATTTATTTTTCCATTCGATTTCTCGCTAACCAAACATCATATAGGGTTTTGATTTAGCAGTCTTCGCTCCCAAATCATAATCAATTTTCTCTTGGGTTTATAAAAAAAACGTACTTGTAGGAACCTATTTGGGGATCGGGATTCATGTGTATAGTAAATTTTGCATATTCCAGTTGCAGAATTGGAAATGAAGCCCGCAAATATTGATATCTCTATTGGCGAAGCTCTGAAATGCTAAATCATTACAAGGTTTAATGGGAGATTAGTGATAAGGATGGATGGGCTTCTAGTAATAGTTCTTTTAATTGCTTTAGGGATTGTTTTTGTCGGCACTTAGAGCTTGGATTGTTGTTGAATTGTATTGTAGATGGATTGGCAAGGGCAAAAGTTAGCGGAGCAGGTAATGCAGATAATGCTGTTGGTGTTTGCAGTGACTGCATTCGTTGCCGGTTATGTATTGGGATCGTTTCAGATGATGGTTCTCGTATATGCCGGTGGTGTGACACTCACTGGATTGATTACAATTCCAAATTGGCCTTTCTTCAACCGCCATCCACTCAATTGGTTGGATCCCAGCGAAGCTGAGAAGCATCCCAAGCCACAAGTGACTGTGAGTTCGAAAAAGAAAGGCTTCAAGAAGTAAGGTCATTCAATTTGATCTTAGCATCGTTAGAGTTTTCTAGGGGACTGAATTGATGTTTTCTTCTTTTATGTGCTTCGATGGATACTATAGTCGAGACCTGATTTTCCTGAAATTTTTTTGAACCATGAAACAATTAATTGAAGAGTAACCTTCTTAAGCATTAATTTCTCTTCCTTCTTGACAATTATACTATATTACATTGTTGCTATTGGATTTTGATTTAGATTTCCTTGATTTTATTGTTGTTGGTTGGTTTGGTTATAAATTAATATAATGGAAATCATTTAATACTTTCCAGGACAATTGAACCTGCTCATAGATTAGACCCATCTCTTCCCACAGCCAACCTAGTTACATTAGCATGATAAAGATGCATTTGTGCTTATGTGAATGATTACATGAGAAATGATTGTATGTGACCATTCTGCTATGTCAGTATATATCACTCTTGCTCGAGTCATGTCATGGAATTAGGTTTTTGAAAAGAAAAAAAATCAATAAATCATTAGTGGAGTTGTTTTATTGTTTAATCATAGCATGTGATATGTAAATATTTTTTTTTCAAAATTTTGATTATATGGTTTGAATGATAGTAATATATGTTGATGGCGTAACTATATATGTATTTTATATATTCCATGGTTTTATAATAATGAAGAATCTGCAAGGCTATTTAGAATTCACTCTTTTTCAAAACACTACTTCACATTGGTAAATGACACTACTTCCTCTTTGATTAAACCATCTTCGTTATTCATTTTCATTTCTAACTTATATTTTCATTTTGTTTAACAAAATTAGACAATATATTAATTAATAGCAGTATAATACACAGTTATTCTAATTGGATTCAAGTCCTAGAATGACTAGATACAGAAGCAGCATTATTCAAAACTTTAAAAAGTATATTCTAAGGTAAATAAAAATTATTATAATATTAAAAACGCTTAATGTATTATAAGCCCTTAAACTTAAAAAAAAAAAAAAAAAAAATCACTTAAGCTCCTTTGAACTTTTTGCACCCTAACAAAATTGCCCAAATAGGCCCTATGTCGATACTTGTTAATATTTAATGACAATGTTGCGTAGTTGTTATGTTTGTTGATGTAGCAGTGCCATGTCATCATTAATGATTGATGTAGTGGTGCCATCATTAATGATTGATGTAGTGGTGCCATGCCATAATTGATTGCTAACGTGATAGTGTCACATCATTGTATATTATTAATGTGACATTGTCATGACAAAAAATAAAAAAAAGAAAAAATAAATTTATTTTAAAAACAAGAATACAATGAATTTGGATAAAGAGTTGTCTAAGTTCATTTGAATCTAGATACCCATTTATTTAGATAAATTCTAGAATTATAAAAAATCATAAAAATTATAAAAAATTATAAAAATTATTAGAAATTAATTAAACATCATAAAAAATTTAAAAATTATTATTTTTATATTTTAAATCATAAAAGGAACATCAACAACTTATATCATAAAATGAAGATGAACAAATTTTGCTTTATTTTTTACTCTGATTTTTCAATTGGTGAAAGTTATACTAATCAAATAACTTAATAAAAATGAGAATAATAATTTTTATAAAATCTTACAAAAATTAATTTATTTTTAATAAATATTATGGTTTTTAATTAATTTCTAAATATTTTTATAAATTATTTTTTTCTAATTTTTTATTTTTAATAAATTATTTTCTTTATAAATTATATAAAATTTTATAGGTTTTAATTAAAGGTAAAGTTTTTTAGATTTCGCAAGCGGGTGTGACAAGTGTCATATTTATTTATATAATTATTTATTTTCATTTTTACTTTTTTTCTACATTCTATGATATACTTGTCAAACCTTCAACCGCTTGTGGAGTCTAATAAACTCCATTAGTGGGTATATCAAATAATTTTTCTTTATTAATTTTTAATAATTACTATAATTATTAATGATTTTTATATATTTCTTTTTTTTTTTTATAATTCTAGAATGAAACTAGACAAATTGGTGTCTAGATTCAAGTGACCTTGGTCAATTAATTGTCTAGATTCATTGTATGCTAATTTTTTTATATATTTTTAATCTTTTTGCTGATGTGGCACTGCCTCGCAAGCAACAAGCAACTATTTGGCATTGCTACATAAGTAAACGGTGATGATATGGCATTGCCACATTAGCAAACAATATTAACATGGTGTTAGATTGCAATCAATTGCAAAACTAGGCTTTCGAGGGGGAAACTTAGTAGGAGATTGATCTAGCCTTTGTATAACGATGAGGTCGCCAATTTAGTGAGAGTTAGATTGATGTCAAGACTTGAATCATTAGTTGTATTCTGAGAAAGATAGTGGATCGTTACTCTAGGCTAGGCCTCGCAGATGTACATTAAGGTTGATCTGCGTAAACAATCTCGGTGTTCATCTTTATGTTTTTGTACTTTTGATTTTGTGGTTAAAATTGTGGCCACAGTTCCAAGCATTATTTTAGACACAATTTATGTTTGCAAAACTAGTACCCCCTCATTTTTACAATGGGTATAAGAGCCTCTCACTTAACATAAATAGTGATTATCCTGGTTGATACAGTTGCTTGCAATGGAAGAATCTTTAGTCTCATGCCACCCTATGCTCGATGGGGCAAATTATGTATATTGGAAAGCTAAGATGAAATCATTTATTAAGTCAACAACCGAACGAACCTAGAACTGGATGAACTCATCCTTTCACAGAAATTGAAGGAGTAAAAACTCCTAAGGCTGAGACAACCTGGACTACTGAAGAAGAAATGGCTGCTAATGTCAACTCCAAAACACTTTAACTTGAGTGGATGATGGACTTGTTGGAAAATGGAGTCCAGACAACATAACGGAAAATAAGTTTAAGGGAAAATCAAAGTTTTAAAACTTTTTTTTCCGAAAATAAGAACTTAGTTGTGTTATCTAAAGTAATAAATATTTAATTAAAATCGTACCATTATGATTTGTCAAGGATGAACGCTTCAATCGAGTTGTCTTCTTTGCTATCCTCAAGCTCAAGTCTGTCGAGTCTGGGCTCGTTTTGGATTAGAATTTTTTTCACAAAATTAACAATGGGGCAATTTTATAATTTCTCTAAACTTATGCGATCAAGTTGTAAATAACAAGAATATCTCTAAAAATTTTCTCAAATGATTTCTTTAAAGAATTTTTTTCTACAACTTTTCTTGAATTCGAGTGTATGAAAATGATGACTCATGCTCTCTTTATATAGGGAGAGTTTAGAGAAAGTCCAACTAGGATTAGAATTAATCACATTAATATTAAATTAATATAATATTATCTAGATAAATATTAAATTAAATTTAATATCTCTTATTAATATCTATATAAATATTAAATTCAATTTAATATTAAATTCATTAAAATAATATTATCTTTGGAAAAATTAATTTGAAATCAAGTTACCTAGTAGAATCCTTCTAGAAGTCTAATTTTTCCACTACTTCACCACTGAAGAACCACCGCCACCAACTGTCCTCTGGTCGCCAGATTGTTGTCGTGCCTGATGGTGCCATCACCGACACGACTCCCTCAATACCCCGAACTGTCGTCGTTTTGCCTGAATGGGCCTGGCCAGTTCGATCAGTCCAGTGACGTCTCGACTGGTCCAGTCCAGCCACCGGTTGGACTGCTAGTCTAGTTTCATACGTCGAAACAATAGTTTTTTTGAAAAACGGGAATCGACTTTGGTTTTTGAAAATGAATACGGGACTCGCCACCAATCCTTTTTGATGAGGTGTGATCGGGTCACCTCGTAAAACCGTTGTTTTTAATAAATAGTTTGATTTATCAAAACAACGATTTTGGTCTACGAAACTCAGAAAATGGGTTCGGGAGTCGGTTACGTACGAGGAAGGGTTAGCACCCTCGATACGCCCAAAATTGGTACCGAATTGATTATTAATGTCCTAATGTCGAAAATTAGAAAAGATTTTAAAATACAAATCCTTTAGAAAATATTTGGATAATTCGGATTTGGATATTGAAATTCTCTTGTTCCAAAAAGACGAAATATCTCTTCCTGCACGATAGGACACGTTGTTTCAACCCTCGATACCAAGATCATTTCATGATTTCCAAAACTCATACATTGCGATTTTAAAAAGGGTATTCCACTATTTGGCCAAACCAAAAAAAACCGAAACCCAGCACGATTGGGCACGATTCCTCGAATGTCCAAACACGAAATATTGCCTTATTGAAGAAAACACGGTCAAAATCTTAGAAGGATATTTAGTCATTTAGACGAACGAGAAATCGAAACCCAGCACGATTGGGCACGATTCCTCGAACTTCTAAATACAGAATATCGATCATTTTAAAACTTGATGTATCGAATAAACGTTAATGTAATATGATCTGATAAAAAGATAAGTTACGAAGTTAGGTTGCGTAATAAAAAATAAGAATGATATACGTAATAATAATAAGTTAACCAATTTAATAATAGAATGATGATAATAACAATGATAATAGTAAAATAAAGAATAATGACAACAATACATTCATGATAATAATAATAGTAATAGAAGGAACAAAAATAAAAATAATAGTAATAATAATAATAATAATAATAATAATAATAATAATAATAATAATAATAATAATAATAATAATAATGGTGAGAATAAGAAATAATGATAACAAAGTAATAATGATGTTATTGGAAAGAAAGAATAAAATAATAATAGTAATGGTAATAGTAATTAATAAATAAATAATAAAATATATATAATAATATAATGATAGTAATAATAATAGTGGCAGGAATAATAATAATAAATAAAAAGAAGAAATTTTAGTTAAATTCATAATAAATAGTGAAAATAATAATAAAAGGATTAAATTGAATTAAAAACAAAATTTCGGGGCAAATTTAAAAAAAATAAAAGGGGAAAAGGGGCCCAATGTGATGCGCGAAAACGAAGAGGGACCAGAAGGGAAAATATCCCCATCCCACGAAACGCAGCGTCTTGTCACGGGCTAAAATGGAACCAGAGAAAATCTATAGGGGTAAATTTGCAAATAAAAAAAATTGAATTAAAAAAGGTCAAAAAAGGCGGAAGGGCTAAAAGTGCAATTAGCCTTTCCGTTGAAAACACGCGGATCCTAGGCCTGGAGCAGGTCGGATCGGGTCGGGCCAGGGTGAAACGACGTCGTTTTAGGGCTTTTGGACGCCGGCCAAAACAGCGTCGTTTTACAAGGCTATATAAGGCAAAAAAAATTTAAAAATTTCATTTCTCCTTTGTTTTTTTTTTAAAAACAAACTGACTCTTCTCTCTCTTTTGCTCTCTGCAGGTCTGAGGAGGGGAAGGAGATTCCGGCCGGCTTCCGTAATGGGCTCCGTCGCGGGCTCCGTCGCGGGCTCCGTCATGCACGGCGGCCGGAGCTCGAAAAAGGTAAAAATATTTATTTTTTATTCGTTAATAATATATGTATCTATAAGCCGAAAAAGAAAAGAAAAAAAAAAGAACCCTTCAAAAATAAAAAGGGAGAGAAAATCACCTCATTGGGTCTCTGTTTTTGACTGTTTTAGTGGGTTTTTATGCTTAATCTATGCCTGCTATTTGTGTTGCTCGTTCTCTTTTTTGAATCTGTCTCTTTTTTGTATATATTAATAAAAAAAAAGGTCCCTTACAATCGGTTCTTCGATGGCTTATATAGCCATCTTTTTACAACTTTTTCTTTTCTTTTTGTCTCTTCTGTTTTAATGCCTTGCAGGTGCTAGTGGTGGTGGTCGGTGTAGATGGGACGGTGGCCGGTGGCGTCAGAATGTCAGGGGTCAGAAGCCAGCCCTAGGTGCGGCGCCTAGGGTTCCTATGCTGTCCCCTTTTTTATTTGTTTAGGCTAGGGTTTTTTTGAAAATTTGTCTGAATTAGGTCTGTTTTGTTTGGGCAATGTTTTTGGGTTGCTGTTTATTAGTTGTGGGTTTGTTGTAATTGGGCTTTAGGGTAGGCTGATTAGGTTTTGGGTGTAATGAAATGGGCCCCGGGCAATTTGGGCCTTCTACAGCTGCCCCTCTTTGCTCATTGTCGTGCAACGAGAATCGAGTAAAGACATAAAGAAGGACCAAATTTGCCCGGTCTTGTTGAGTCTTGATTCTTTGGTGCTCCTATCCTTCAGGTAGCGTCATCCCAGTCCACTACTTCTCGTTGCTTTGATCCGCTTCACTGTAACTTTGAAAGATGAGATTTGTAGTTATAGTAGATTTAATCCCACCAACTGTAGCTTCAGAGGTATAGGATTTGTCGTTTTAATCTGCTCCACTGCAACCTCAGGGAGATAGGATCAACTGTCTTCTGTCTGCTCCGCTACAACTTCAGGAAGATAAGATCTAATATCTTCGATCTGCTCCTGCAACTTCAGGAATGCCAGATCTGCTATCTTCAATATGCTCCACTGCAAACTCAGGGAGACAAGATCTGATGTCTTCGATGTGATTCCTGTAACTTTGGGAATGCCAAATCTGCTATCTTCAATCTGCTCTCTGCAAACTCAGGGATCGCCAGACTGATGTCTTCGATATGCTTCTTACAACTTCAGGAATGCCAAATCTGCTATCTTCAATAGGGATCGCCAGACTGATGTCTTCGATCTGCTTCCTGCAACTTCAGGAATGTCAAATCTGCTATCTTCAATCTGCTCCCTGCAAATTCAGGGATCGCCAGACTGATGTCTTTGATCTGCTTCCTGCAATTTCAGGAATGCCAAATCAGCTATCTTCAATCTGCTCTCTGCAAACTCAGGGATCGCTAGACTGATGTCTTCGATCTACTTCCTGCAACTTCAAGAATGCCAGACCTGCTATCTTCGATTTACCTTACTACACTGTCCTCTTGACGACATAACCTGTAGAATGGGTACATGCTTATGCCTAATAATTAGGATGACATGATTAAAATGAGTGAAATGCTCCTATTTAGACATGTTATGATATATAAATGTGAAAATTTTATGAGTATGATTCCTATTCAAGGTGTTATCACCCATTTATCCGTCAAGGTTTCATCTTCGTTCCCCTTGAAGTATCATTTTCTTGCTCAAACAATTTGGCCCTATGGAAATTTTAGGGCTCATTCCTCTTGGACCTCGGGATACGAGTCATATATCGACTTCCAACCATCCCCCCAAGAATCACAACTTTTTCTGTCCGTCCTTATCGTAACTTAAAGGATATAGGACTTGTTTCAACTTCGATTCATTCCACCGTAATTTAGGGTTTTTATCTCCGTCACAACCACTTAATTGGGCAAAGAATTCAAAGAAATAGTCTCCATTAAGGCTCTTCTTTCTCAAGTATCTCCAATCTGTGTACATGGAAATTCTAAACAATTGTACTGTTTCGGTTTCTTGTTTTTTCTAGAAATTTCCAAACTAATATGTAGAACTTTCTTTTGTGAAATTATTAGTTCATCAATCATTATTTCAATACAACATGTTTATGAATGATGGGTAACAATAAATTGATCTCAAATAGAGTTAAAATGAATTATCAATGATACGAGGAAAATTGACTGGGAACATCTCTTTTCGCGGAGAGAAAGGGCCCCAAAAATAAAATGAATAAAAGAAAGATCAGATGCCCTAGCTATCGCCGATTGGGCTTCTATATACAAACTTCATAAAGACTGTTTTGAGCTTAACATGTGTTTATAAAACTCAAAGTACTTTGTTGATGCCCCAATATGCAACATACTTCATTTCTTTGTTGATTCAAGTGTAGCAAAATCACTGCACGTCCATTCAAAATTTGAGCCACCCTTTTCGGGTTTTCAACTCAAAATCCCTTTGGTCTCAATGCGCCCTTTGCGGGTTTTCGTCTTGGCCTCTCCATTTTTTTTAGAAGTCTCAAAGCGCCCTTTGCGGGTTTTCACCTTGGCCTCTTCTTCTTTTTCAAGCAAAGTATTTTTTGACTAAATCTGAGTTCACAGGATTGGGTAAGCTTTTCCCATCCATTTGAGTCAGAATCAGTGCACCTTCAGAGAAAGCCTTTTTCACCACATATGGTCCTTCCCAATTCGGCATTCATTTTCCTCTGAAATCCTTTTGTATGGGAAGGATCTTTTTCAGTACAAGGCCGCCCTCATGAAATTCTCTTGGGCGAACTTTTTTTGTTATAGGCTCGCATCATTCATTTTTGGTACATCTGACCGTGATGAGTAGCCCTTAGCCTCTGTTCTTCAATTAAGTTTAACTAATCATATCGAGCCTGGATCCATTCAGCTTCATCCAGCTTTATTTCTGACAAAACTCGAAGAGAATGTATTTCCACTTCAATAGGTAGAATTGCCTCCATCCCATAAACCAACGAGAAAGGCGTTGCCCCAATAAAGGTTCTGACGGACGTTCGATAAGCATAGAGTGCAAACGGTAATTTCTCATTCCAATCTCTATAAGTCTCGGTCATCTTCCCCACTATCTTCTTGATGTTTTTATTGGCTGCTTCCACTGCCCCATTTATTTTTGGACGGTACGGAGACGAGTTGTGGTGTTTGATGTTGAATTGACTACAAACTTCTGCTATCGTATTGTTGTTCAAGTTCAATGCGTTGTCTGATATGATTCTCTCAAGCATTCCATATCGACAAATGATCTCCTTCTTTAAAAATCGACTAACTGTTGACTTGGTGACACTAGCGTATGAAGCAGCCTCTACCCATTTCGTGAAGTAGTCGATAACCACAAAGATTAACTGATGCCCATTCGAAGCTTTCGGTGAGATAGGTCCAATAACATCTATGCCCCACATGGAAAAAAGGCCATGGGGAAGTCATAACATGCAAGGGTGGCAGAGGCACATGAATTTTGTCTCCATAAATCTGGCATTTATGACATCTCTTGGCATAGCTGATACAGTCCCCTTCCATGGTAGACCAATAATATCTAAACCTTGTTATCTGCCTGGCCATTGTGAATCCATTAGCGTGTGTTCCACAAACACCCTCATGAACTTCCTCTAGGATTTTCCTAGCCTCTATAGCATCAACGCATCTCAGTAACACTTGATCTTTTCTCTTTTTATACAAGATATCCCCATCTAAAACATAGTCAGTGGCCAATCTTCTTAGTGTCCTTTTCTCATTCTCAGTTGCATGCTCTGGGTATTCACGATTTTTTATGTATCGCAATACATCATGATACCAAGGGTGATCATCTCTTTCCTCCTCTTCCACATTATAACAATGAGCTAGAACTTCGAGAATACTCATCTGAATGGGTCTCATATCTTCTGGTCTGTTTACTTTGATCATAGAAGCCAGAGTTGCCAAGGCATCTGCCATATGATTTTCATCATGTGGGAGATAATTAAAAGTGATGTCGTCAAACTCCTTAATCAATCCCAAAACTATCTTTTGATAATTGATCAGTTTGGGATCTCTTGTCTCCCATTCACCTTTAAGCTGGTAAATCACTAGTGCAGAATCTCCATATACTTCTAGTACTCTGATTTTACGCTCTATAGCTGCTCGAATTCCCATGATGCATGCTTCATACTCTGCCATGTTGTTTGTGCAATCAAAATCCAATTTACATGTAAATGGATAATGATCACCGCTAGGGGATACCAAGATTGCCCCAATTCTATTTCCCACTGCATTTGACGCTCCATCGAAATTTAACTTCCACGGACATTCCTCAATAGTTGCTACATACATTAGCTCCTTATTGGGGAATTCAAAGCTCAAAGGTTCATAATCCTCTAGGGCCCTGCTAGCCAAGAATTCTACTATTGCGCTCCTTTTTATAGCCTTTTGGTTTACATTGACTATATCAAATTCAGACAGCAAAATCCGCCACCTTGCCATCCTTCCATTCAAAGTAGTTGACTCCATCATATATTTTAACGGATCAAGCTTCGAAATTAACCAGGTAGTATGATATAGCATATACTGCCTTAGTCTTCGGGTTGTCCAAATCAAAGCGTAACACAATTTTTCAATCAACGAATATCTCATTTCACATTCATTGAACTTTTTACTGAGATAGTATATCGCCTTTTCTTTTCTCCTTGACTCGTCGTGTTGACCAAGCACACATCCCATGGAATTGTTGAACACTGATAAATACAATATCAATGGTCTATCTAGATTAGGCGGAGATAGTACTGGTGCATTTGACAGATATTGTTTGACTTTGTCAAAAGCTCTCTGGCATTTATCATCCCATACACATTAGTTGTGTTTCTTGAGAAGGTGAAATATGGGATCACATTTCTCGGTTAACTATGAAATGAACCGAGCAATTTAATTTAATCTTTCAAGAAAGCCTCGAACTTCCTTTTGAGTGCTTGGTGGAGACAACTCTTGTATTACTTTGACCTTATTTGAGTCAACTTTGATTCCTCTTTCGCTGACCACAAAACCTAGTAATTTCCCTGACCGAGCTCCGAAAGTATACTTGGCCGGGTTGATCTTCAGTTGAAATTTCCTTAACCTTAAGAACATTTTTTTCAAAACCTCAATGTGTTACTTTTCTGTTCGAGATTTGGCGATCATATCATCAACATATACTTCAATTTCTTTGTGCATCATGTCATGGAATAAAGTTACCATGGCCCTTTGATAAGTTGCCCTTGCATTCTTTAGCCCAAATGAAATTACTTTATAGCAAAAGGCACCCCACAACATTCTGAAAGTGGTTTTCTCCATATCCTTAGGGTGCATCTTGGTCTGATTATATCCGAAAAAACCATCCATGAAAGAAAACAACTAGTATCCCGCCGTATTATCCACCAACGTGTCAATATGAGGCAAAGGGAAATTGTCCTTTGGGCTGGCTTTATTTTAGTCCCTATAGTCTACACACATCCGGACCTTTTCATCTTTCTTAAGGACAGGAACAACATTGGCGACCTATTCTGAGTATTTGCCCACTTGTAGAAAGCCAGCATCAAACTGTTTATTGACTTCCTCTTTTATTTACAACACTACGTCAGGCCTCATCCTTCGTAGCTTTTGCTGCACTGGCTTGCATTCTTCTCTTATGGGAAGGCGATGCACTACAATGTCAGTACTTAGACCAAGCATATTTTGGTATAACCATGCAAAGTCGTCCTTGAATTCCTGTAGTAACTCAACAAGGTCTTGTCTTGTCTCTTCGGCTATGCGTGTTCCAATTTTCACCACATTTCTCTTCTCTAAGGCTATGTTCTCTACTTCCTCTCCGTGGGGTAAAATTTGTTTCTCCTCTTGCTTTACCATTCTCAACAAATCTGGAGACAAGTCACAATCTCTGTCACCTTCAAAATCCTGAAATTCCTCTAAACACATGTCTTGCTCAAAATGGACCTCTGGATCTATAGATCATTGCTCATATCATTGACGTCTAGGGACATGTGATGGGCACCAAATAATGTGCAAAGAACAAATGAATTTGAGGACAACTATTCATATGATATGAATGGGAACAGTAAAAAATAAAAAATAAAAAATGAGAGAATGTTTGCCAGAATTGGTCATTAAAGATGTATTTCATTGAAACAAAAATATCCGAACATGAGCCTATTTCACAAAAGAAGTCTTATTGTTTCTAGGCTTAAAAACAACAAGTGCGTTCTGAATATTACTCTGTATAATCTCTAAAAACTACAAGAAATTCCTCTGCAGTCCAATTGTCCAAAACGCTTCCAGGTTCATACGGGCGAATGCCCAACAGGTTTCCTTGCTCGGTTTCCTCATCGTGTATGGTATTGATGTGAGGATTTTCATCTCTCGATAATCCTCTCTCCGGGTGGATTATCCCTCCCGATACGAAGGTATGGGATATGTGGGGGAATGTCATCGATTCTCACTTGACGTCTTCCCTATTCAACCATGCCCTTCTCCTCTCTTGCTTTTTCTCTATTTCCTTCTTTATTTGTTTAGCATCTGGCTTGAAACCCAAGCCAAAACGGTCTCTCTTCTCTTTCAGCATCGGAACTTGAACTTTCCCTTGGAGATGTCTGCCTAATCCTTTTCCTGGTAGAGCTTCTTTTCCTATCATCATTTGTAAGCCCATCCTCATGGTTCTGGATATCTTAGGCACTGGAACTTCATTCACTTCCAAGATGAACGTTGCATTTACGAACTCTAAAGATCGAAAGGAACATTCAGCGGCCTCCTCATTTGTCTCTAAATATGGCGCTTCATTGGTAACAGTCGCTATGATGTCTTCTTCTGCGTTTATAGTTACTAGCTGATTCTCCGTTACCAGTTTCAACTTTTGGTGCAGCGATGAGGGTACTGCCCCCGCCGAATGAATCCAGGGCCTTCCCAACAAGCAGTTGTAGGAGGGCTTGATATCCATCACCAGAAAGTCCACTTCATATATGTTAGGGCCGATCAATAGTGGTACGTCAATTCTCCCCAGCACTCTTCTTTCGGTGCTGTCAAATACTCTCACTATGTTCTGGCATGTTTTCATGTGAGAACTGTCTATAGGCAACCTCTTCAGCGAAGACAAGGTTAAGACATTCAAATCTGATCCATTATCTATTAACACACTTGGCAGAGTGTATCCCTTGCAACGAGTAGTAATGTGCAAGGCCTTTGTTGATCCCATGCCCCCCGGTAGGATTTCATCATCACTAAAGTAAATGAAATTGTCAGCACTTATGTTACTAACCAGACGATCTAGCTTGTTGACAGATATGTCTTTAGTAACGTAAGTTTCATTCAACACTTTCATCAGTGCTTCGCGATGCACTTCTGAGCTTAAAAGCAAGGCTAGGACAGATATGCGAGCCAGTTGTTTGCGCAGTTATTCTACCACACTGTACTCACTGTGCTTCAAGAATTTCAAAAATTCTTTAGCCTCTTCTTCCTTTATAGGTTCGTTGTTAAGGGCCTTAGGTCCTTTCTCTTGCTCAACTGTCATGGTCTTTGATTTCACTGGTGCTGCTCTAACGTTCCCCGACTCGTAACGCTTCCCACTACGAGTGTAGGACCCTTCATTTTGGATTTCTTTGGAAGTGTTACCTGAGCTTTGCACTCCCGGTATTGTCACATTATAGTTGTAATTCCATGGTACCCTTTTGTTGTCCTTGTAAGAAAAGGAAACAGGTCTCTGGATTACAATTTTTGGCACTCCTTGTGCTCCACCTTCCGTGTTTCTTGGTCGGGAGATAATGATCCTCGGATAGTTGACTTCTTGCTTCGTCAATTCTCTTTCGATTGCATGTATGTTTCCTCCCTCTAAGTCTTCTTCATAAAACTCCAATTCCTTGTTGTCCATGAGGCTTTGTACCAAGATCCTAAACTCAACACATTCCTGGATCTCATGTCCCTTCGCTTTGTGAAATTCACAGTAGTCCCTTATTCTTTCACATCCTTTCACCAATCCTCTTCTCACCATTCCCTTCAAACCATTCTTAACAGGGTTTTCACCTACGGGATATCTCCCTTGATATTGTTCACGACCTTTTCACCGATCGCAATTATCCCTTATCCCCATAGTTGGGTAATGGGTTCTCCGCACTGGGTGTATCATCAAGTTTAATAATCCCCATCTTGATTAGCCTCTTGACTACCTTTTTGAAGGCAGTGCAATTCTCTATTGAATGCCCCGCTATTCCTGCATGGTAATCACAGTGAGCGTTTGAGTCATACCATTTAGGATATGGGGGCTGCAACGGCTGTAGATAGAATGGAGACACGACGTGCGCGTCAAATAAAATTTGGTATAGATCTTTATATGTCATTGGGATTAGCGTGAATTGGAGCTTTTCAGAATTTGTCTAGTGCCTGATTCCTGTCTCATTGACCCTTGTTGCCCGGCTGTAACCACCTTTGGCTGGCTAACAGTGATTGCCTTTGAGTACCCTTTGTTATATGTACTCGTATTATTCACATCATTGTCTTTTTTCCTAGGAGCAGCTCTTCTAGTGTTTTCCCCTTCTTCAATCTTGCCACCCCTTATGGCATTTTCAATTGTCGAAACCATTTTTAATCGGAGTTTTGAAAAAATGAGAATCGACTTTAAAAATATGGAAATGGAGTCGCCACCGATCTTTTATTCAAGGTGTGATCGGACCACCTTGAGATGTATCATTTTAATAAAACATCTTTATTAAAATAATAACTTTGGTCTACGAAAACTCGAGAAAACAGGTTAAGGAGTCGGTTACATACGAGGAAGGGTTAGCACCCTCGTAGCGCCCAAAATTGGTACCTAATTGATTATCTAATGTCCTAATGCCGAAAATTTGAAAAGATTCTAGATTACGATCCATTTATTTAAGATGTATTTGAACATCATCATATTGGATGCCGAAAGTCCTTATTTCGAAGAAATAAAATGTCGTACTCAGTAAGTTAGGGCACAATATTTTATATTCTCAAAATTAGATTTATCCTTCGACATTCGATACTCATTCATTTAAAAATAAGAAGAATATTCCATTATTTGGGTCGAATGAAAAATCGAAACCCAGTAAGTTAGGGCACTATTTCTCAAAATCCCCGAATACGGAATACTGCCTTTGTTCTTTTGAAATTCTTATCTCGAGATGATGAAATATCACACCCAGTAAGTTAGGGCACAATATCTCAAATTCCCGAGAATAAGTTTTTATTTGAAATATTGTTCATTTGAATTTAAGAGAAAAAAAGAGCATTCGGTTGCTAGGTTTTAATGAGGAAAATCGGAACCTAGTAAGTTAGGGCACGATTTTCTAGGACCCCTAAACACGAGCATCACCTCATTTTAAAGCTGAGAAAAGCACGAATGAAGTCTCACAAGGATATTTGGTTATTTGATCAAACAAAAAACCGAAACCCAACACGTTAGGGCACGATCTCTCGGATTTCCAAACACGAAATGTTGCCTCGTTTTAAAGTTGAGAGAAATGATTTTAAAACTTAAACGGTATTAAAACATGACTTTTTAAACGAACAAAATGCGATCGAATAATAACATACAACGCGAAGTAATTATTTATTAATGAAGTACAACATAATTAAATTGCAAATAGGAAATAAATGTAAAATGAGAATTAAGCATTCATGATAGTAATAATCGATAAATATTGAATCAATAGCAATGGAAAATTAATTAACGTACACGCATCAACAATATTATGAAATCAATGAAATAATTCTAATACTGATTTTACATATATGTATGTATATACACATTAAAATATATACACTAAATTATAAAAAAAAACATATATATCATAATTAGTTTTAGAGGAAATTAAATGTCTACATAAATATATAAAAAATCTATATACATAATATGAACTTAATTATATATGCACAATAATAAAATAAATTTTAATACAAATTATATATACATATGTTAGAAAATAGCTTGATTTAAAAAGTATATAATAAAATGATGTATAACGGTATTTAAAACTATTATATAAATGGAAGCATAAAGCAAATTAAAACATCAAAATAATTCAAAACAATTTATTAAAACTATTCCTAAAAATGAATAATGAATAAATTTAATTAGATTAAAACTTAATTGAAATAAAAATAAAGTTATCAAGCTATATTATAAAAATTTAAATAGAATTAAGGACTCAATTAAGATGCGCTCCAATGAGCGAGGATTAAACCAGCAAATATTCCGAGTCGCGAAGCGCTGCGTAAAAAAGGGGACTAAAATAAAAACAGAACAAAAATTGAAGGCGAAATTAAAATAAATTAAAACTTGATTACAAAGGGAATAGAATGAGGAAAGATTGAATGTGCAAATATTTCTTCTAAGACCGAAACACGCGGATCTTGGCCGCATTCGGGTCAGGTTGCTGGGTATCGGCCAATACGGTGTCGTTTTAGGCTATTAACGCGAGCCTAAACGGCACCGTTTTGCTAACAAATTTAAAAACCAATTAAAATAGTTTAGACCCTATCTGCCCTTCCGAAACCAAAACCCTAAGTCCCCTTCCCATTTTTGCTTCAAGCCACAGAGGAGAGAAGGAAGATCCGGCCACTTCAACGCCATGATAATCGACGACAAGTGGCCGATTTGAAACTGACCAACGGTTCTCCTCCAAACCAGGCCTGAGCCTAGCCTCGACGACCCCTTTTATCTCAATTGCGATGAAAAACTGGGTCTGCCGATTCGACTTTCGCAGGTAAGTTCTCGCCTTTTTTTTTATTTTTTGCGTATGGAAAAAGAAGGAAAGAACAAGATATCGAAATAGATTCAAAAAAATGAAGAACAATAAAAGAGATGAAATTCTAAAAGCAACCTTTTAAATGTCTTTGCTATTGATTTTTGTATTCGAAAATTGTCCAGAAACGTTACAGTGGTTTGTTTCGTCCATATAAAGGCCGAAACCAGAAATTAATAAAAAATAAAAAATACAACCGTTTTTCTTCTTTGTTGTTTTCTGTTTGCTGTCACTTTGTCATTTTCTGTAGGTACGGAGGCCGCGTGGATGCACGGTGGTGGTGACGTAGAGTACGACGGTCGTACGGAGGTGCGCTGGTAGAGGCTTGCGGGGTGCGCGTGGGGACACGCGCGATGGAAGCTGAAGCGATGGTGGCGGCGCTGGAAAGGGGAACCCTAGGGTTTCTGTTATCCCAGCTTGTTTGGGTCATTTGGGCCGTCTGGGCATTGGGCTAGAGTTTGGGTTTAGTTTGGGCTCAGCTTAGTATTGAGTTAGGTAATTGGGCCGTTAATGTAATTGGGTTTGTGAAGAACTGTAAAAAGGGACTGTTTGGACTTTTATTATTGGACTTTATTATTTGTGTTTGGTTTTTGGTTATAAATGGTTAATATGGGCCCAGGCAAATTTTGGGCCCTACAGCAATCATTTCTCCTGCCATTACTAAATCAGCAAAGCTCTTGGTGGCACTCCCTATCATGTGGGTGATGAAAGGAGCTTTCAGGGTGTTGATAAAAAGCATGGTAGTCTCTTTTTCTAGGAGAGGTGGTTGAACTTGCATGGCAACTTCTCTCCATCTTTGCGAGTATTGCCTGAAGCTTTCATTTGATTTCTTTTCCATGTTTTGTAAGGTAATTCTGTCAGGCGTCATGTTCGTGACATGATTGTATTACTTCATGAAGTCTTGGGCTAGGTCTCTCTAGGAACTAATATTAGCACGGCTAAGTTGATTGTACCATCTAGAAGCCGCCCCCACTAAACTTTCTTGGAAACAATGAATCAAAAGTTGATCATTGTTCATGTAGCCAGTTATCCGTCTACAAAACATAGTGATGTGGGCTACAGGGCAGCTGGTCCCACTGTACTTCTCAAATTCTGGCATCTTAAACTTATGAGGAAGCACCAAATCTGGAACCAAACTCAAGTCTTTTGCGTCAATACCATGGTGATGATCGACATTTTCCAAAGCCTTGAACTCTTGTCCTGTCCCTCTCTGCTATATCCAAATCAGGAATAACGGGATTGGCTGGGCTATCTCTTGGATTGGATCCTGAGCCAATGTGGAAGTTCATGAGAGGTCTAGTATCAGCTTGCCCTTGCTGAGGCCTAATCGTGACAGATGGCCTTTGGGGATACTCTTCAGGCTGTATTTGTGCATGTGGTGGGGTAAAACCTGGGGGAATACCTTCACTATCCTCTCCAGCCATAGCCATGGGACATTTTCCTTTGTCCATCGCCCCGTTCAGCATTTGGGCCATTTGAGCCATCATGTTTCTTTGAGCTTCCAACATTTGGTCTCTTATTTCTTGTTGGAGCTTTGCTAATTGCTCTTGCATTTGGTCTTGTATGTCCTTCCGGACTTGTTCAAGTCTTTGACCCAATTTCTTTGTTTTGGCACGTGTACCGTAATGGTGTTCAGCTTCCAGATTTTTTCTCCTCTTTTTCTATCTCTCTCTCACTCTGTGATAATTTCAACTAATTAGGCTCTCTTGATGGACTTAAATGCATCTGATATGATGCAATGCAGATGCATGAAAGAAGAAAGCATCGATTCAGATTCAACTTCATTTTAGAAAACTTTATTAGAAAATAAAACCTTTTACATAAAACGAACTACAAATATGCTTTCGCTTTTAGGCCCAAAGTTCTGATTTTCCTAAGCAAAGAGGTTAGCTCTTGACTATGATCTGACTATAGCTCATACTTCATTCTCAGTATATCAGCCTGTGCTGCCAAAGTCTGTATATGATCAGCTACCTCTCGAATCTGAACTATTGCTTCACCCATGAGGTAATCCTGATTTCTAACTTGATCATGAGAATGGTGAAGCTCTTCCTCCCAACGCCCTTCTCTTGTTTCAAGAAGCTCCATCCGAAGTTCACAACTGTGCAATGCTGATTCTAATTCTTAAATCTTACCCTTCATTTCCTAGATCTTGTTTAGACTCTATTTCAGTTCGATTTCAGAATTACGACTTCGATGGTGATGAAGAGACCGCCCAAGTTCAACCACTCTAGCTTTTAATCTCTTTTTCTCTTCTTGGCTCTCTACCAAATTCTTCTCTAAGGCCTCGTTTTGCGCTTTCAGTTCTTAAAACTTCTTCTCCCAACAGTTAGCTTTGGCCTTTTCCTCTCGAATCTCCCGTCGCCACTGTTCCAGAGTCTTTCCTAATCTAGTGTTTTTTATTGTTAGACGTATCTTCTTATATTCTATCTTCAAACTGTCTCGATCTTCCTCTATCTTCCAATTTTCTTTTCTTAGTTTCTTAGCCTCCGATTTCTAAACATCCGCATCTAATTTCAGGTGCATTTTTTCTTCTTCCAACTTCTCTATCCTCTTTTGAAGCTCTAAACTCATCTTTTCGAAATCTTGTTTCATAATCTCTAACTCTGATAGGACCACTCGCAAGCATTCTTCTCTTGATCGGGCGCTCTCTGGATTCGGCTCGGGGATGTTATCATTAATATAACACCCCCTACCCATATTCGTTGTCAGAATAGGGTACAAGGCATTATCGGAGTTTACGATTTTTTTTTAATATAGCCCCTTTATAAATATCTAGTCTTCCCTGTAAATTTTAAACCGAGACTAATCCACATCAACCAATCCAATTCAACATATTTTCAAAATAGATTCATGCATATTTATAAGATAACATCAACACATACCAAGCCAAGGTTTGCTAGCCATTCCAATGGCTGACCTTACATTCATTTCATATTAACATTACTTTATTAGCCTATACATGCCATTGATTTTCAAAATAAAGTTTCTTTATCTACCGAAATCTTGAGGCTGATAATGTGATGTATCTCCTACCGAATCCGACTGTAATGGCCTAAATTCAAGGTTATCGGAACAATGGTTTCGTAACCATAAATCCGATTTAAAGAGAAATTTATTTTAATATTTTTGCATGAATATTTATATGATAGGAAAATCGTATTAAAATATCGATAGAAAAATTTTACCGATTTAGTGGTTAGTTAGAAAAAGGAATTATTGAAGGAATTGGGTAAAAACAAGGTATCGAGACCTTGATCTCATAAAATTGAGTAGGAAATATTTTTATAAATATTTATAGAATGTTAGTAATGTGGTATTAAAATTTCGTTAGAAAATTTTAACGTTTGAGTATGTAATTAAATGAAAAGGACTAAATTGTAACAAACACAAAATTATGAAAAATGATTAAATAGTTTAAATGATAAAATAAAGAGGGCTTAAAAGGAAAATAGACCCAAGGTCTAATTGGGCTGGACGGCAAAGGTATGAAATCAGCAAGAAAATAAGGAGAAATAAGGGTAAAATGGGAAAATAACAAAATTTGCTAAATAAAACTAGGACTAAATAGGGATATCTAGAAATTTCTTCATTTTTCTTCACTCTCATCAGCAAAAAACGCCATAGGAGGGGTATCTAAGCTGGTATATCATAATTTTTGCACCAAGTAAGTGAATCCTTGCCTATTTCTTGTAATTTTGTGTTTTTAAAGACTTTTACAACTAGGTCCTATCATTAAATTCATTAGTCTTTGATTTCATGGATGAAATTGAAAGCCACCATGGTTGGTTTATGTAAGTTTATGATGAAATAGCATGAAATTTAAGCCTTAATTCGTTTAAGAGATGATTTTATTAGGTAATTTCAATAGAAATTGATTTTTGGGACCTAATTATGAAAGTGTTTGGAATTAAAGTCTATTACTGAAATTATGATTTCCAAAGGTTATAAAGTAGTTTAAAGTGATATAATAAAGTGTTAATTGAGAAAAATAAGCTCAATTGAGAGGTTAATTGAGCAGGGACGAAATTATCATTCATTGAAAGTTTAGGGGAAAAATGGTAATAACCAGCTTGCACTAAAACAGTTTTTGACAGCAGCAGTAGTCTAACTTTGAAAAATCACCATAAATTGTAGAAGTTGAATTAGAAGATGGAAAAAATATGAAATTAAAGCTTATTGAGTCTAGTTTCTTATGGAAGAAACGTTGTAAGCAATAGAATTGTAAATCATGAGATATAATAGGTTTTGTGAGACAAGGTCAGAATGAATTCGGGTTCCCCTGTTCTGACTTTGAAAAATCATAAAAAATTAAATAAAAATAATTATGGGGAGTGGTTTATATTCTTAGAATCCTTAGTGAGTCTATTTTTTTATGGTACAAACTAAAACATTATTTTAATTCTGTACAGTGAGATATCTGAGATTTTGTGAAGAGATAGCAGAACTGTCAAACAATGAAATAGGGGAAACTTTAACGAATAAACTGTACTAATTGGCTAAGCCAAAAATTATGAAAATTTTATGGTATGAAGATATGTGAGTCTAGTTTCAAGGAAAATTAACGGTTCTTCATTTGGAGTTCTGTAGCTCGAAAAATAAATAATTTAGTGACTATGACTCAAGTAGACAGCTTTGAATGAACTATAAATAGTAATAGAATTATAATGAATGCTACATGTGAACATGAAATGTATTGAATTGATAATTGAAGTTATTTATTTAGATCCGGAAAACTCAAACACAAAGCTAAATCGAGGAAAGGAAAAAGTTCCGGATTAGTAGATTTTGTATACAAACTAGAATCAAGGTAAGTTCGTGTAACTTGAATTGTACTCTTAAATGCTTGAAATGTATGTTATTGATGTAAATATAATTTGAATGTTCATTGTATGAAAATTGATGAAACATTGATATATTTGGTAAAAAGGGGAAGAAATCCCGGTTGAATGAAAGGAAAATTCGATGGATCTCTGAAAAGGAATTGACGGTAAAAAGGATCTAGCCCGGACGGGTGATCCTATCCTGATATAGCCCTCCCGAAGAATATGTGGAAAATGGATTTAGCCCGGACGGGTAATCCGAATTAGGGTCTGAATTTAGCCTGGACTGGTAATTCAGATCCAAACTCATTAGAGTAATTGCCGTTGCAGGGGATTTAGCCTGGACTGGTAATCCCGACAATACTCTATGAGTTTATATTACAGGGGATTTAGCCTGGACTGGTAATCCCGCTGTAAAGATGAGGTTCGCGGGAGTGTGCTCTCTGAAATGAAAATGTGCGCACATGAATATGAATTGACGGATCCGAATTTGTACACTAAAGTGTACCTCTGAAAATCCATCAAAATTCCGAGTAATTCAATGGGATAAATATAAAAAAAAAATGGAAATTATGGTATTGATGAGCTCATCAATGATAGTATATATTGATATATGAAAATTATTGGACTGACTTGAATGTTGAGTTTGTAAATGTTAAGGTAATAATGCATTGAATGGATATATAAATGGTTATTACATTATATTGAAAATGTTAGGTAAGTATAATTCTTGTTACATGGGCTTACTAAGCACAAAGTGCTTACTCTGTTTCCTTTTCCCTATTTTGTAGTATTAAGAGCTCGGAGGTCGGATTCGGTGGGAGACACATCACACTATCAACCCCAAGATTTCGGTATATAAAGAAACTTTATTTTGGAAATCAATGGCGTGTATAAGCTAATAAAGTAGATGTTAATATGAAATGAATGTAAGGTCAGCCATTGGTATGGCTAACAAATTTCTAGTTTCAGTATGTAATGAGGTTATCTTATAAATTTGCATGGATCTATTTTGAAGATATGTTGATTGGATTGGTTGATATGAATTAGTCTCGGTTTAAAAAAAATTTTGCAGGGAAGACTAGATTGTTTATAAAGGAGTTATATTGAGTAAAAAAAAATATTGTAAGCTCCGGTAATGCCTCGTTCCCTATTCCGATAATGAATACGGGTAGGGGGTGTTACACCAACCTCCGAGCTCTTAACATTACAAAACAGGGGAAAAGGAAATAGGGTAAGCACTTTGTGCTTAGTAAGCCCATATAACAAGAATTATACTTACCTAATATTTTCAATACGCAATAAACATTCATATATCCATTCAATGCACTATTACCCTAACATGCACAAACTCAACTTTCAAGTTAGTCCAATAATTTCCATGTATTAGTAATATATACCATGATTGATGAACTCATCAATACCATGATTTCCCATTCCCTTATTCTTTTTCCATATTTTTCCCGTTGAATTTCTTGGAATTTTCGATGGATTTTCATAGGTACACTTTTAGTGTACAAATTCGGGTCCGTCAATTCATATTCATGTGCGCACATTTCTATTTCAGAGAGCACACTCCTGCGAACCTCATCTTTACAGCGGGATTACCAGTCCAGGCTAAATCCCCTGTAATATAAACTCATAGAGTATTGTCGGGATTACCAGTCCAGCCTAAATCCCCTGCAACGACAATTACTCTAATGAGCTTGGATCTGAATTACCAGTCCAGGCTAAATTCAGACCCTAATTCGGATTACCCGTCCGAGCTAAATCCATTTTCCACATATTCTTCGGGAGGGCTATATCAGGATAGGATCACCCGTCCGGGCTAGATCCTTTTTACCGTCAATTATTTTTCAGAGATCCATCGAATTTTCCATTCATTCAAGCGGGATTTCTTCCTCTTTTTTTTATCAAATATACCAATGTATCATCAATTTTAATACAATGAACATTCAAATTATATTCACATCAATAACATACATTTCAAGCATTTAAGAATATAATTCAAGTTACATGAACTTACCTCGATACTAGTTCGTATATAAAATCTACTAATCCGGGACTTTTTCCTTTCCTCGATCTAGCTTCGTATTTGAGTTTTCTGGATCTAAATAAATAAATTCAATCATTAATTAAATACATTTCATGTTCACATGTAGCATTTTCTATAATTCTATTATTATTTTTAGTTCATTCAAAACTGTCTACTTGAGTCATAGTCACTAAATTATTTTTATCTTGAGCTACAGAACTCCAAATTTTTGGTTTAGCCAATAAGTACAGTTTATTCTTTAAAGTCACCCATGTTCTGCTATTTGACAGTTCTGACCCTTCTTCACTAAAAATTAATTATCTCATCATACAGGATTCAGATGATGTTCCCATTTATTTCTATTGAAAATAGACTCATTAAGGATTCTAAAAATGTAAATTTAAGCCCCTAATTATTTTTCTATAATTTCTTATGATTTTCTAAAGTCAAAACAGGGGAACCAGAGTTCATTCTGACCTTGTCTCACAAAATTTATTATATCTCATGATTTACATATCTATTACTTACATTGTTTCTTCTATGAGAAACTAGACTCAATAAGCTTTAATTTCATATTTTTTTCATCTTCTATTTCGATTTATACAATTTATGGTGATTTTTCAAAGTTAGTCTACTGCTACTGTCCAAAACTGTTTTAGTGCAAAGTGTTGATTTCTATTTTGCCCCAAATTTCACAGTTCATACAATTCAGTCCTTACTCAATTAACCCCTCAATTAAGCTAATTTCTCTCAATTAAAACTTTATTCTATCACTTTAAACTACGTTATAACCTTTGTGAATCATAATTTCAGTAATAGACTTTAATTCCAAACATTTTCACAATTAGGTCCTAAAAATCAATTTCTATTGAAATTACTTATTAAAATCATCTCATAAACAAATTAAAGCTTAAATTTCATGCTATTTCATCATAAACTTACAGCACTCAGCCATGGTAACTTTCAATTTCATCCATGAGATAAAAAACTAATGGATTTAGTAATAGGCCCTAGTTGTAAAAGTCTTAAAAACACAAAAATTACAAGAAATAGGCAAGTATTAACTTAATTGGTGCAAAAATTATGATATACCAGCTTGTAAAACCCTCCTATGGCATTTTTGGCTGATGAGAGTAAAGAAAAATGAAGATATTTCTAGATATCTCAAATTAGTCCTAGTTTTATTTAGTAAATTTTGTTATTTTCCCATTTTACCCTTCTTTCAGTAATTCTCCTGATTTTTCTCAGCTTATGCCGCCCAAAATATCTCCTTTGGACTTATTTGCTCTTTAGATCCCTTTTCATTTGACAATTGAGCTATTTAATCCTTCTAATAACTTTTACACCTTTTTCAATTTAGTCCTTTTCATTTAATTACCTACCCAAACGTTAAAATTTTCTAACGAAATTTTAATACCACATTACTAACATTTTATAAATATTTATAAAAATATTTCCTACTCAATTTTATGAGATCAAAGTCTCGATACATTGTTTTTACCCAATTCCTTCAATAATTCCTTTTTCTAACTAACTACTAAATCGGTAAAATTTTTCTATCGATATTTTAATACGATTTTTCCTATCATATAAATATTCATGCAAATATATTGAAATAAATTTCTCTTTAAATCGAATTTATGGTTGCGAAACCATTGTTCCGATAACATTGAATTTAGGCCATTACAATTAACCATTCTAATCCTCCATCTACTGTATTCTAAGGTCGTCATTAGGCCTGTAGATAATCTCTTCATTCTATGAATCTGATTCCAGGCACTAGAAATCTCTTTAACCTTCTTATTGTAGCTTTCCCCATTGTATGAGAACTCACATTGACCCAGCCCGTATGTCGTTGGTACGAACTGTCTTGAACCATACTGCCTCAGTACAAGCAAAGCGGCATACCCAATGGCACCCCAAATTCCAAGTAAAGGAACCCAGTCGAAGCTCCCATATCGATAAAGGATTTCGTCGGGAACTATCCAAGGAGCCTTCCACTCGATGTCTTCTTCTGAATATTTTGAAGGAGCGCCATCCAGTTTTATTCGAACACGTCTTCTCTTCTCTGTATAGCTACTATCTCTTTCAACAGAGAATGATTCTCAGAGAAAACCCAATAAGACATTTTCTCCACCTTCCAGAGATGAGTATGGAACCAAGCCAACAACAACTGCGCGCATCCAATGAACATGCCTTCACCTGTTCTCCGACATGCATTCAAAGATCTGAACGTCTCGGCTAAAATTGCAGGCACAGGCATGACCCCTTTGTCTAGTCGGTCGAATAGATCAGTAACTGCTTCGTCTACATGTCTTAGAGCTTTAGGGAAGATTACCAAACCGTAAATACACAAGGCAAAAACGTCAATCTTCTTCTTTACATCGGGATGTGTTAGGATCAGATCCCTCAAACTTACCCAAGGTATGCATTTACCCTCGCCTTTCTTCTGAATTCTGGCTGAGACCCACTGCTCACTCATCCCATGATATTCATTAATTTCTTCACAAAAGTAGGGGTATTGGTAGCCCTAAAATAAGCTTTGTTGGCTTGGACCCTTGAACAGCGAAGCAAGGTTGTATATTCCTCCACCGTGGGCACTAAATCCACTTTCCTGAAAGAGAAGAAGCTATAAGCAGCATTCCAAAATTGAGTCATTGCTCGGAACAGATGCTTATCTACTTTGACATCGAGCAGGTAAGGTAAATCGCCATAAGTACGATAGAACAGCTGCTTTACCTCATCATCCTACTGGGTCCATATCTCTTTCAACTCTTGGAGCTCATTTTGCGTGACACTGATGCTAGTGAAATCCCGTAGTTCCGACACATATCCCTCAGCTAAGCTGTCCCCTTTCTCTAATTGTCTTTGCTCTGACCATATGCGGACGGCTGCATTGTCTTCCACTTTATCAAGGAATTCGTTCTCCATAACCAGCTTTCTAACTTAGAAACTGACCATGAATCGATACCTATTAAAAAATGAAATGTGATTCACAAGAATAAAACATAACCAGTTAATACCACAGAATGAAATATAAAACAAGTAAAATAAACAAACACCTATCAGGGTAACTCCTAAGGTTTGACATAGTTCTATATAGGGTGGGCTCCTATGTTTTCTACGTGTGGTTTAACTCTAAAGTTCAGGTACCCGAACCAGCAGATTCCTCGATCCTCACCCATTATAGGCTCATACGGACCGAGTTCGGTTCAGGGGAATACATTTCCCTATGGGCATGCAGAAGTGTAAACTTCACGAATACATAGGTATAGATGTATCCCGGAAGTAATTCGCTAGCCCATGCGGAGGTGAAAACCTCACGAAGGCGTAGCTTCTCGCTCCCACTTAAAGGTGCGACCACAACGGTCATGCAATGCAATGTGTGCAAGAAAATAATAATCATATGCAATGACACAAACGAATGTAACAAAAGGATCGTAATTTTCAAATCAAATTTTCAAATTTTCAAATCAAATTTCCAAGTTTTCGACAAAGGACAGAAAATAATCAATTTACGGCCTGACTCTCTTTATGTCCCCAGTGGAGTCGCCAAGCTGTCGAAACCATAGTTTTTTTTGAAAAACGAGAAACTTTGGTTTTTGAAAACGAATACGGGAGTCGCCACCAATCCTTTTTGATGAGGTGTGATCGGGTCATCTCGTAAAACGGTTGTTTTTAATAAACAGTTTGATTTATCAAAACAACGATTTTGGTTTACGAAACTTAGAAAATGGGTTCGGGAGTCGGTTACGTACGAGAAAGGGTTAGCACCCTCGATACGCCCAAAATTGGTACCGAATTGATTATTAATGTACAAATGTCGAAAATTGGAAAAGATTTTAAAATACAAATCCTTTAGAAAATGTTTGGATAATTCAGATTTGGATATCGAAATTTTCTTGTTCCGAAAAGACGAAATATCTCATCCTGCACGAAAGGACACGATGTTTCAACCCTCGATACCAAGATCATTTCATGATTTCCAAAACTCATACATTGCGATTTTAAAAAGGGTATTTCACTATTTGGCCAAACAAAAAAAAAACGAAACCCAGCACGATTGGGCACGATTCCTCGAATGTCCAAACACAAAATATTGCCTTATTTAAGAAAACACGGTCAAAATCATAGAAGGATATTTAGTCATTTAGACGGACGGGAAATCGAAACCCAGCACGATTGGGCACGATTCCTCAAACTTCTAAATACAAAATATCGATCATTTTAAAACTTGATGTATCGAATAAAAGTTAATGTAATACGATTTGATAAAAAGATAAATTACGAAGTTAGGTTACGTAATAAAAAATAAGAATGATATACGTAATAGTACTAAGTTAACCAATTTAATAATAGAATGATAATAATAACAATGATAATAATAAAATAAAGAATAATGACAACAATACATTCATGATAATAATAATAATAATAGAAGGAATAAAAAAAAAATAATAATAAAAACAGTAATATAAATAAAAATGGTGAGAATAAGAAATAATGATAACAAAGTAATAATGATGTTATTGGAAAGAAATAATAAAATAATAATAGTAATGGTAATGGTAATTAAAAAATAAATAATAAAATATATATAATAATATAATGATAGTAATAATAATAGTGGCAGGAATAATAATAATAAATAAGAAGAAGAAATTTTAGTTAAACTCATAATAAATAGTGAAAATAATAATAAAAAAGGATTAAATTGAATTAAAAACAAAATTTCGGGGCAAATTTAAAATAAATAAAAGGGGAAAAGGGCCCCATGTGATGCGCGAAAATGAAGAGGGACCAGAAGGGAAAATATCCCCATCCCACGAAATGTAGTGTCTTATCACGGGCTAAAATGGAACTAGAGAAAATCTATAAGGGCAAATTTGCAAATAAAAAAACTGAAATAAAAAAGGTCAAAAAAGGCGGAAGGGCTAAAGTGCAATTAACCCTTCTATTGAAAACACGCAGATCCTAGGCCTGGAGCGGGTTGGATCGGGTCGGGCCAGGGTGAAACGACGTCGTTTTGGGGCTTTTGGACGCCGGGCAAAACAACGTCATTTTACAAGGCTATATAAGGCAAAATTTTCTTAAAAATTTCATTTCTCCTTTGTTTTTTTTCTTAAAAACAAACCGACTCTTCTCTCTCTTTTGCTCTCTACAGGTCCAAGGGGGGAAGGAGATTCCGGCCGGCTTCCGTCGTAGGCTCCGTCGAGGGCTCCATCGCCAGCGCCGCCGTGTACGGCGACCGGAGCCCGAAAAAGGTAAATTTTTTTATTTTTTTATTCTTTAATATTATATGTATCTATACGACGAAAAAGAAAACAAAAAAAAAAGAACCTTTCGAAAATAAAAAGGGAGAGAAAATCACCTCATTGGGTATCTGTTTTTGATTGTTTTAGTGGGTTTTTATGCTTAATCTATGCCTGCTATATGTGTTGCTCGTTCTCTTTTATTGAATCTGTCTCTTTTTTGTATATATTAATCGAAAAAAAGGTCCCTTACAATCGGTTCTTCGATGGCTTATATAGCCATCATTTTACAACTTTTTCTTTGCTTTCTGTCACTTCTGTTTTAATGCCTTGTATGTGCAAGTGGCGGTGGCTGGTGCAGATGGGATGGTGGTCGGTGGTGTCAGAATGTCAGGGGTCAGAAGCCAGACCTAGGTGCGGCGCTTAGGGTTCCTATGCTATCCCCTTTTTTATTTGTTCGGGCTAGGGTTTTTTGAAAATTTTTCTGATTTGGGTCTGTTTTGTTTGGGCAATGTTTTTGGGTTGCTGTTTATTAGTTGTGGGTTGGTTGCAATTGGGGTTTAGGGTAGGCTGATTAGGTTTTGGGTGTAATGAAATGGGCCCTGGGCAATTTGGGCATTCTACATCATAGACATGGCTCGATTCAACCAGTTTTTGGGTTTCAATCTCGGGTTTTAATTCTTGGGTTCAATTTTCAATCTTAGGTGCAATTTTCAAGTTCAGTTACCCATTGGGCCATTTGTATAACTTAAAAATTAATTTTTAAAAATATCATATTTATTTTAATTAATTTGATTAATTTAATTTTATTTGATCAAAATTAATTTTCCTAAAAATCATTAAGATTTTTCAAATTAATTTTTCAAGAAAATTCTTTAATCAAATTCTCTAGTTGAACAAATTCTCACGACTGCCTAATTTAAATTCACATCGAATAAATTGACTCAATTAAATTATTTTCAAAGTTGTAGAATTTTGTTCTCATTCAAATGTAATCCAATCGAGCTTTTGTTGAGCTAGTGGAGGGACCAATCAGACATATAGAATTAGGCTTGAGTAATTATAATTTTGTCTAGAAGCATCGTTCTAATAATTTGCAATTACTTAATCATGTAGTTAGTCCACAATAAATACAATGATTGAAAACTCCTTATTATATACTATTTACGAAAGCAATTCATCCAACTACTTTGTCCAATGACCTCGCCATATGTGTGTTACCCTCATATGATATCCTTGATTCCGTTGAGTTAAATTCGTTCACTCAATACAATCCTATTTTATCTCATTGTCACCATTGAAATTTCTTAATGATTAGTATGTGTGATAACCAATTTTGGCTCGGGCCCGTCAGAAACAACCAAGGCCCAAAACCATTAAAACCCAACAATAAACAGCCCATTTACAACCCATCAAGCCCAGATTAGCCCAAAATACCAAACCCAAATTATAACCCAATCCCAAATAGCCCGTTTAAGCACAAAAAAATAATAACCAAATAAACAAAACAAAAGATCCAATAATTAATAAAGTCCACCAAAAGTCCATTTACAAAACAAAACATTAGCCCAATTACAAAAGCCCAATACAGCCCAACAACCGAACGGCCCAGTGGCCCAAAATAAAAAACAAGCTGAAAACCCTAGAGTCCCCTCACCAGCTCCCCCGCGCGTCCGCCACACGAGCACCGCTCCAGTCTCCCACGCGCGCCTTTTCGGATTCTCGTGAGTGTCCACGCGCGCCTTTTTAGATCCGCGCGTCCCTCGTCCTCCACGCATGCCTCCACCAGCGCCCTTCCACACGCCCCGGTCTCGCACGCCCATGCCTTTTGACGATTGGAGTTCCCCTAGGCGCCTCGGCCTCCATCATCCTCTGCTTCATCCAAACCCTGTAGACAGAAAACAAAAGCAACAGAGTATGGAGCAAAATAGTTTAATGGTGAAAAGCATGGTGTACTTGGCTATAAAGCCTTTTAAAATTGATGTAAGGGGGGGTCTTTTGGTTTTCTCTTTGAGGAACATTTCAAGAGCCAGCAGAACATAAAAGAAAATAAACATTCAAAACAGATCTTTTTTACGCATTCAGAAGTCAAAAATCAGGAAAAGAATCGAAAGAACTCTTGCAATCTTATTCTTTCTACGACCATCGGGAATCAAAGAAATCGAAAGGCAGAAGGTTGACCCCAATTTCCTTTTGCTATCATCATCTCTCTTTTCATTTTTATTTCCTCTATTATTCGAAATCTTTCGAAAAACACTAAAAAAAAACAAAAAAAACAAGAAGACTTACCTAAGGCCCGTCCTTCGCTTTTGTCGACCACCAAAAACGATGGTGGTGCAACGGTCTGCTTGGAAGTCCCATCGCCGGATGAGTGGGGGAAATGAGGGCTTTTGGGGGTCTCTGTTGAAAGGGAAAAAGGAAATGGCTGCTGCGAAAAGTTATTAGGGTTTAAAAATCCGATTTTTTCAAGAAACATTGGGTTTAATATGTTCTTAACAAAACGGCGCCGTTTGGGGAAGGTGAGGATCCGCGCGTCAACCCGATTTGCGATCCGGATCCGCGCCTTCCCCCTTAAAAGGACTATTTATGAAATTAGTCCATCACTTCCTGATTCCTCCGCAACTTAGTTCTTTTAAAAGCATCGTTTTACGATAAGGGGCTATTTACTGGTTTAGTCCCCAATCATTTGCGCGCATCACTTTCTAATCCTTTTTGCGTCCTTTTAATTTATTACTTCCAGCTCCCCAATTTCGTTATGATTTCAATGTTATCCTTTAATTATTTTATCTGATTATTTGATTACTTTTTTTAATTATCCTATTTTAAAAAAAAATTAGTATTACATGTTTTTCGTTCTAGGTATTGTGTCTCCATTTGGTCTTCACTTAAATTTTATATATTATATATAGTTCATATTGGACGATTTTTGTGCACACGTGGTTAATCTCATATTAGTTTATATATATGCATATTCTCTTCCAAATCTATGCACATACGTATTCTGTTCTAAATATGTATATAAACATATGGTTATCATTTTAAAAGTCTTATTTTAGATTTTTTTTTTGTTTATTTCGAAAACCCTCATATATTATTATCTTCATATATATATTATTAATGCTACATTTCATTTCACATATTATAGATTAGCATGTTATTTGCACATTGTTTGTCTTGATTTTTCTTGGTATATAATACTTATTTGTAATCTATTGGCATTCAAATTTTTATGTTTACGCATCTCATCCTTGTGTTGTATTTCAAATTGCAACATATTCAAACCTTTTCCAAATAGTTTATTACGTTCAAAAAAATTAACATTGAGCAAATTTTTAATATTTCATAAAATAAGACAATATTTGTGTGTTTAGGAGTACGGAAAATTACATCCCAAAGTGCTGGGTGTTGATCTTTCGTTCTACTAAACAACCAAATACCATCTTCATATGTTTTGAAACTCGAAGATGATCTCGATGTCAGAATATAAAGGTGTTATATCCTAACGTGCTGGGTATGGTGCTTTTATTCCTTTGAAACGAGTTAATTTTGAGATTCAACTCGGATTTAGTTTATTCTAAAAGTTTTACAAAATTAAGGCAATATTTGTGAGTTTAGAGGTACGGAAAATTACATCCTAACGTGCTGGGTGTCGATTTTTCGTTCAACTAAATAATCAAATACCCTCTTCACATGATTCGAAGATCAAAGATGATCTCGATGTCAGAGTATAAAGGCGTCATATCCTAACGTGCTGGGCATGATACTCTTATTCCTTCGAAACGAGTTAATCTTGAGATTCAATCCCGATTCAGTCAACCCATTCTTTTAATTCTTTTTACCCTAGATATTTTCAAGTTTTCAACATTAGGACAACATCAATCAATTTGGTACCAATTTTGGGCGTTGCAAGGGTGCTAATCATTGCTTGCACGTAACTGACTCCTGAACCCGTTTTCTCAAATTTCGTAGACCAAAATTATTTTAATAAATCAAAATGCTTTATTAAGATAACCCATCTCAAGGTGACCCGATCGCACCTCGAATAAAAGATCGATGGCGGCTCCCTATTTTTAAAGTCGATTCCCGTTTTGTCAAAAAATGGTTACGACAGCTTGGCGACTCCACTGGAGACTTCGAGAGTCAGGCCGTAAAATTGATTGATTTTTGTCCTTTTGGTTGAGAACTTGAAAAGTTGCTTTTGTTTTTAAACGAAAAAATCATGTTTCTCCTAAAGCATTTGTTCGTGCTATAACTGCTACACTGCTGAGTCTCATAATACTTGCATTTACATTGCGTGACCATTGTGGTCACGCCTTTAAGTGGAGTAAGAAACTAAGCCTTCGTGAGGTTTTCACCTCCGCATGGCCATAGGGAAATGTATCCCCCTGAACCGAACTCGGTCCGCATGAACCTATAATGGGGGAGGATCGAGGAATCTGCTGGTTCAGGTACCCCTCTGTAGAACCGAACCCCATATAGAAGCCCTAGAGCCTACCTTAGGCAGAGTGTCGAAATAGTTACCCAGATAAGCGTTTAATGATATTTTGCTTGTTTCGATTATGCAATACTAACTCGTGTTGATTTGTTTGATTTGCATAACATTCCATGTAGAAGAGGTGTCAATTTCTATTCGGTTGCTAAGATAGGAAATTTGCTATGGAAAACGACTTTCTTGATAAAGTAGAGGACAATGCGGCCGTGCGCACATAGTCAGAAAGTTGCAGTTAGAAAAAGGAGATAACTTAGTTGAAGGTCATACGTCGGAGCTGAGGGATTTCACCCTTGTTAGCGTGACACAAAATGAGCTTTAAGAGTTGCGGGATATCTGGCCCCATTGGGAAGATGAAGCTAAACAAATGTTCTGCCACCGTTATGGTGATATCTCTTACTTATTGGATGTTAAGATAGATAAACACATGTTTCGGGCTATGGTCCAGTTTTGGAATTCCGCGAACAGTTGCTTCACTTTTGGGAAACTGGATTTGGTGCCAACAATAGAAGAATACACCACTTTACTTCGTATTTCCGAGATGCAGGTTAACAAGGTTTATATTAGGCCCGCCTATGTCCCTCTTTTTGCGAAGAAGTTGATGAAAATTACGGGAATGAGTGAACAGTGAGTGAAAAGTGGAGGGAGATGTATTCCTTGGGTAAATTTAAGGGATCTGATTTTGACGCACCCTGATGTGAGGAGGAAGGTTGATATTTTCGCCTTAAGCCTCTACGGACTAGTCATCTTCCCAAAAGCCCTAAGACACATAGATGAAGCAGCGGTGGATTTGTTCGATCGATTGGATAAACAAGTTACACCTGTCTCAGCAATTCTCGCAGAGACTTTCAGATCATTAAATGTATGCAGAAGAAGCGGGAGAAGGAAGGTTTATCAGATGCGCATAGCTATTAATGGTATGGTTTTACGGGCTTTTTTGGAAGATGGATAAAGTCCCTTATCGACCCTTTTATAAGGATTATTCACCGATAAAAGAGGAAGTGGCCGTCTCAAGACGAGAAGATATAACGGAAGAAGGATGGAGGATAATTCTTCAGAATCTTCATGAAGAAGACATTGAGTGGAGAGCTCCATGGTTGATGCCTGGAGAGATCCTTTATAGATGCGGAGACTTTAATTGGGTCCCTCTACCCGGAATTTGGGGAGTCATCGGGTATGCCCCATTGCTAGCAGCAAGACAATACCAGTCTAGACAATTCGTGCCAGCAACACATGGGTTGGATCGAAGCAAATTCTCTTATACAGGAAAGGGTTATAAGAAGAAGATTAAGGAAATTGCAAATGCTTGGAAGCAAACCTACCGAATGAAGAGGTTAACTGTGGGCGAAACGGCGACTTCTGAGTATAAAGTGTGGCTAAACAAAAGAATCAACGACAATATCCCGAGACCAAGTTCAGATAATGCTTAATCTATAGAGGAACGTTTGCAAATGATACCAACGGAATTAGAAATTATAAAGTAAGATTTTGTAAAGCGAAGTTCAGAGCTTGAGAAAAAAATTGAGCAGTTGGAGGAAGAGAAGATGCTTTTGAAGTTGGATGTAGAGATACAGAAATCAGAAGCAGAAAAGATAAAAAAGGGGAAGAGCAAAGCCGAAGAAGAGTTGGATAGCCTAAAGGGGGGCTACAAGAAGATACGTCTCTTAATGAGAACTGCGGGACTAGGAAAGACTTCGAGTCAATGGCGACAAGAGTTACAAGAGGAGAGAGCTAAGATCGAGCCATGGGAAAGGAAATTTCAAGAAATGAAGGCTCAAAAGGATATCCTAGAAAAGCAAGTGTCAGAAGGCCAAAACGGAAGAAATGAATTGAAGACTAGAGTGGCAGAGTTGGAAAGGTCCTTAAATCATTATCGAAATCGCAACTCAGCGATAGAATTAAAAGCAAGCTTGAGTAGAATCGAAGAAATGGAAAAGAAGACTGAAGAGCTAGAAGGGGCGCTGCAGGGATGTCAGGATTATATTAGGTACTTAAAAGAGAGCAAAGAGCAACAGAAGGAGGAGTTACATAATGCCCAGCAGCAAATTGAAAATAGGGACTATTGCATGAGGGAGGCCATAAATCAGATTCGAGAGGTGGCCGAGCACTTGCAAACTTTGGCAGCAGAGACGGAGATATTAAGTGTGCAGCACGAGTCACGGACAAGCCGAGGACAGGAGTTATCTTCGTTACTCCAAAAGATTAGGGATCTAGGCGCTAAGGCCAGACCATATCTGTAATCTGTTTTATGTAAAGAGCTTTGTTTTCTAAGGAAGTTTCCTGTGGGGAATTGAATCAGAGTTGACACCTTTTACATTCATACCATACATTTGCATTGCATTGCATCATCATAGAAAGGGGGTGTTGATTCATATTCGATTGCTGAATAGGAGAGTTTGTCATAAGGAAATGTGTTACTTGATGAAGTGGATTATAATACGGTCGTCTGAACATAGTCCAGGTAACAACGAAAGTAGGTCTTGCCCGAAGATTCAAAGCCTGCAAAGATTGTTTGAGGGTCATCAGAAGATTGACCTGGACCAAGCAACAAAGAGCTAGAAGAGACTTCTATTGAGAAAGTTTAAAGGACACATCCATAAACATCCGGATACGAAGAAGAGGATTTACCTGAAGGTTCAAACTGACAAGGATTGTTCGGGAGTCATCGAAGGATTACGAGTATCGCGGAGGTTAAGCGAATGACGAGGTACGACCTGGACCAAGCGACAAGGAGTTAGAAGAGACGTCTATTGAGAAAGTTCACGGGACACAATCACAAACTCCAGACACGAAAGAGAGGATTGGTGTTTTCGCCTAGACTATGAGGACACGGCCGTCTGTGCAATCCGTTTTAATGTAAAGAAACGTATTTTCTGGAAAAGTTCTTCTAATGGAATTGAAATCATGATCAACGCCTCTCTTTCTTTTTGCATTCATCCCATGCATTTGCATTGCGTTTCATGCATTTGCATTACATCGTATCACATGCATTAGAATTTGTAGAAAGACTCTAATTAGGTGAAATTATTTTGTTAACCTAGAAAACATGGAACAAAGGTTGGAAAGATTAGAGGAAAGACAAATATTGATCTAAGAGCAATTGATCAGAATTCAACAACAGATGCAAGAGCAATCAACCAGAATTCAACGAGAGACGCGAGAGCAAATACGAGAGTTCTAAGAAAATATGATATGCCGTCTAACCCAGTTACTAGCGAGAGGATTTGAAACAAGGAGGGGCCAAGTGGTCGACAATGTGGATGAATATGAAGAATTGTTTATTCCCCGATAAATATCCCAACTCAACCAGACGCGCGGTCGCATGGGGGACCCGTCACTATCAGGCCCCAATATCAGACTAATACCTCGACCCCGCTGAACTTCTCGACGGGCTCACGTTTTAACCCTGAGAAGGGTAGGACTAAACCAATGGTCCAAGCAGAGGCAAAAGAAAGAAGGGAGCGGACATTGAGGGCCCCTAAGAAAAGGGAAAAGGAAGTGGGTAGTACGAGTAGAGATGACCAAAGACCATTCACCGTGTTCCCACCTAATAACACGCCTGCTCCAAACCGACTCAAAAACGAACAAGGACCGACGAGACCCAATCCTAAAAAACCTCGACTCACCCCTATTCCTATGTCATACGGAGAACTGTGCCTAAAATTGTTGGAAAAACAATTAATATCGCTACATTATATGACACTATTGAAGCCTCCATACCCGAAATGGTATGATCCTAATGCTAGTTGCATGTATCACGCTGGGAACCAGGGGCATTCTACAGAAAATTGTCTAGCCTTTAAGAGAAGGGTTCAAGGTCTTATTGATGTAGGGATTTTACAATTTGACGGTACTGGTAATACGATTGGAAATCCGCTCCCTAACTACCTTGAAGGGAACGTAAGCGCAGTGACAAAAAGGGATGATGCAATTAAAGAGGTTTCAATGATACGCCCTTGTCCTCCCGGGTTTGTTTTGAACAATGAGACTGCGAAGGGATCCATGTATTTTAGCTAATCTAGAGTAATATTTAAAACATGCTTGTTGCTTTAAGCCTAGAGGCAATAAGAGTCCTTTTGTGAAATAGGCTTGTGTCCGGAGTTTTTATTTCAATTAAACGCATCGTCCTAAGTAAACATTTTCATTTTATTCTGTACATTTTTTCATTTTTTTATTCATGACCACATCACACGAATAATCATCCTTAGAATCATTTATTCTTTGGATTTTCTACCTTCATACCCACAATGGGGTCCCCAGATATCAATGACATGAGCGACACTGTTACTGACTCCCTTTTAGGGAGGTATGTGTCTAGAGGGATCTAAGAACTTGGAAGATGACAGAGATTGCAACTTATTTCCTAACTTGTTAAGAATGACAGATCCTACCCTACGAAGTGTCAGCGGACAATACGAGCTAACGAATGAGATAAAGATGGAAGCTTAGCCCACCACAGAAATAAGGCAAGGCATCATTGAGTTATCCTTAAGAATTCAAAGATGTCTTCGCATGATCACATTAGGACACGTCTGGACTACTGAGGCGAGGTTCGAGCTACTAGTTTACCAAAGAAAGGGAAATTGAATAAAGGACTTACGCGCCTCCTTTATTTCTTTACAGATTCCCTATATGTGGGGCATAGGATCTTATCAAGCCAGTCTCCTCAAAAGCTTTAGCCAACATCGATTCATATTCATGGTCGCTGGTTACCTCACTGAGAGGGTAAAGGTCGCTTCATATGCCAAAATTACAAAGTCGATAGTCATTAGACCAAAAAAGGAAAAAAAGAAAAATATTAACAAAAAGGTGAAAAGATCATATTTACCCACACAACGACAAAAGTTCGCGGCATTTTCAAAGATCAAGTGCCACGTCATAGCGTAAAAAAAAAGGAAGAAGAAGAAGAAAGGGGGCAACAAAACAAAGATTGTTAGGAAGCTGACCTAAACTTGTGAATGTTGGCATATAGAAGTCACGTTTACCCTTTTATGCTCGTTAAACATCGGCCGGGACCTTTGCTGGGGCAACGCCTCCCTCATTAGGTTTTGCCTAGTGAAGTCAAAATCCTCTTTTCCAGGGCACAGGCCGAGCCAAAATTGGATGAGGCGAAATGGATCCAATCTCGATGTGATCAAGTGGATTTGTAGAGAAGATGTTAAGAACTATCGTTCACGATCGGATGATGCGAGTTTACTACAAAAAGGATCGCCTTAGAAAATTTCATGATAGGGCTTTAAAGAAGATCCTTTCCCTTGCAACAAAGATTTCAGAAGAAAGAATATGCCAAGCCAGGAAGGACCGTAGGTAGCAAAGAAGGCCCGTTCTAGGGAAACAAGGATATTGTATGAGATAGACGACAAGGACTTGCCCAATCCGGTGAATTCAAAAAATTCAAAAAAACAAAAATAAAAAAAACAAAAATGAGAAGAAAGAAAAAGAAGAAAAAGGAGAGGCCAAAGTGAAAACCCGCAAAGGGCGCTTTGAGACCAAAGGTGGGTTTGAGTTGAAAACCCGAAACGGGCAGCTCAAATTTTGATAAAAATGGGGCATATAGTAGTCTTGCTACGCTTAAAGTAACAATGAAGAGGAATGTTGCGCCTTGGGGCATCGACAAAGTACTCCGGATCCCCTAAACACATATTAAGTTTAAAATAGTCCTCAAGAAGTTTGAACAGAGAAGCTCAAGCTGCGATATCTGGGGCACCTAGTGTCCATTTTACCCATTTTGAGTCAGCTAACTTTGTCTTTTCGAAATACACTCTAAATAGATTTGCTTCTTCATTGCATATGCTAGCTTTGAATATACGAGAAACGCAGATTACTCCTGAGGTTTGAGGACGGGTACAAAACCTAAAAGGAGAGTCAAGAATCGAAGCAATGAATACAGGTCATCATGAAAGTCATAACAAAAAAGAGATACATGGCAAACAAACCAAGGGCGCATGGCATAGTCATGTAGGCATAAAAGCATTTAAGACAAACACGTGCATATCATGACAATATCACGCATGACGCATACAGGTACACCAGTAAAACAAGAAGCTTTGACGATAACTGTACCGAGCCAAAGAGAAAGAAGGCATCCGAGTTCCACCGGATGACACATTTTCAATTTCTGTTCAAAATATCAACTCATAATACGAGAGGTGAGTTGAGCCTCGGGTCACAACCTGAGGTGTTTTTCAATTTTAATTTTTCAAATATCAATTCATAATACGAGAGGTGAGTTGAGCCTCAGGTCACACCCTGAGGTGTTTTTCAATTTCTGTTCAAAATATCAACTCATAATACGAGAGGTGAGTTGAGCCTCGGGTCACACCCTGAAGTGTTTTTCAATTTTTATTTTTCAAATATCAACTCATAATACGAGAGGTGAGTTGAGCCTCAGGTCACACCCTGAGGTGTTTTTCAATTTCTGTTCAAAAATCAACTCATAATACGAGAGGTGAGTTGAGCCTCAGGACACGCTGAGGTATTTACTTTCTGTCTTTCAATTTCTGTTCAAAAATCAACTCATAATACGAGAGGGGAGCTGAGCCTCGGGACATGCCGAGGTATTTAATTTCTGTCTTTCAATTTCCGATTAAAATCAACTCATAATGCGAGAAGTGAGTTGGGCCTCGGGTTACGCACGCTAAGGTATTTTTAATTTATGTTTTTCAATTTCCGTTTAAAATCAACTCATAATGCGAGAAGTGAGTTGAGCCTCGGGTTACGCACGCTGAGGTATTTTTAATTTCTGTTTTTCAATTTCCGTTTAAAATCAACTCATAATGCGAGAAGTGAGTTGGGCATCGGGTTACGCACACTGAGGTATTTTTAATTTCTTTTTTTTAATTTCTGCTAAAATCAACTCATAATGCGAGAAGTGAGTTGAGCCTCGGGTTACGCACGCTGAGGTATTTTTAATTTCTGTTTGTCAATTTCTGCTAAAATCAACTCATAATGCGAGAGGTGAGTTGAGCCTCGGGTTACGCACGCTGAGGTATTTTTAATTTCTATTTTTCAATTTCCGTTTAAAATCAACTCATAATGCGAGAAGTGAGTTGGGCCTCGGGTTATGCACACTGAGGTATTTGTAATTTTTGTTAAAATCGACTCGTAATGCGAGAAGTGAGTTAGCCTGGGGTTATGCACGCTGAGGCATTTTAATATCTGTTAAAATCAATTCATATTGTGAGAGTAAGGAAACAGTCGAAAAGTTCAGATTTATCTCCCCGAGGTCCCGATGCAGCAGATCAAAGCTGCAAGACTTACCTCCCTGGGTCAACATTCCAGCGAAGTAGTTTTCAGCAGAGAAGGGTGAGCAAAGAGGATTGGACGAGAGCAAATGGAAGCTAAGGTCTTATCTCTCGGAACCAGCGGTGAAGTAGATCAAAGCGACAGGTTGCATTGGAGTTTGAAGACGTTTGGGGAAGACGAGGACCAATAAATCGAGGTTTGACCAAGACCGGGCAAAATTGGTTCTTCTACTGTCTTTGCTCTATTCTCGTTTCACGACAATGAGTAAAGAGGGGCAGCTGTGATAACCAATTTTGGCCCGGGCCCGTCAGAAACAACCAAGGCCCAAAACCATTAAAACCCAACAATAAGCAGCCCATTTACAACCCATCAAGCCCAGATTAACCCAAAATACCAAACCCAAATTATAACCCAATCCCAAATAGCCCGTTTAAGCACAAAAAAATAATAACCAAATAAACAAAACAAAAGATCCAATAATTAATAAAGTCCACCAAAAGTCCATTTACAAAACAAAACATTAGCCTAATTACAAAAGCCCAATACAGCCCAACAACCTGAATGGCCCAGTAGCCCAAAATAAAAAACAAGCTGAAAACCCTAGAGTCCCCTCACCAGCTCCGCCGCGCATCCCCACACGCGCGCCGCTCCAGTCTCCCACGCGCGCCTTTTCAGATCCGCGAGTCCCTCGGCCTCCACGCTCGCCTCCACCAGCGCCCTTCCCCACGCCTCGGTCTCGCACGCCCACGCCTCTTGACGATTGGAATTCCCCTAGGCGTCTCGGCCTCCATCATCCTCTGCTTCATCCAAACCCTGCAGACAGAAAACAAAAGCAACAGAGTATGGAGCAAAATATTTTAATAGTGAAAAGCATGGTGTACTTGGCTATAAAGCCTTTTAAAATTGATGTAAGGGGGGGCTTTTGGTTTTCTCTTTGAGGAACATTTCAAGAGCCAGCAGAACATAAAAGAAAATAAACATTCAAAACAGATCTTTTTTACGCATTCAGAAGTCAAAAATCAGGAAAAGAATCAAAAGAACTCTTGCAATCTTATTCTTTCTACGACCACCGGGAATCAAAGAAATCGAAAGGCAGAAGGTTGACCCCGATTTCGTTTTGCTATCATCATCTCTCTTTTCGTCTTTATTTCCTCTATTATTCGAAATCTTTCGAAAAACACTAAAAAAACAAAAAAAAAACAAGAAGACTTACCTAAGGCCCGTCCTTCGATTTCGTCGACCACCAAAAGTGATAGTGGTGCGACGGTCTGCTTGGAAGTCCCATCGCCGGATGAGTGGGGGAAATGAGGGCTTTTGGGGGTCTCTGTTGAAAGGGAAAAAGGAAATGGCTGCTGCGAAAAGTTATTAGGGTTTAAAAATCTGATTTTTTTTAAGAAACATTGGGTTTTATATGTTCTTAACAAAACGGCACCGTTTGGGGAAGGTGGGGATCCGCGCGTCAACCCTCCTTGCGATCCGGATCCGTGCCTTTCCCCATAAAAGGACTATTTATGAAATTAGTCCATCACTCCCTGATTCCTCCGCAACTTAGTTCTTTTAGACGCAGCGTTTTACGATAAGGGGCTATTTACTGGTTTAGTCCCCAATCATTTGCGCGCATCACTTTCTAATCCTTTTTGCGTCCTTTTAATTTATTACTTCCAGCTCCCCAATTTCGTTATGAATTCAATGTTATCCTTCAATTATTTTATCTGATTATTTGATTACTTTTTTTTAATTATCCTATTTTAAAAAAAAATTAGTATTACATGTTTTTCGTTCTAGGTATTGTGTCTCCATTTGGTCTTCACTTAAATTTTATATATTATATATAGTTCATATTGGACGATTTTTGTGCACACATGGTTAGTCTCATATTAGTTTATATATATGCATATTCTCTTCCAAATCTATGCACATACGTATTCTGTTCTAAATATGTATATAAACACATGGTTATCATTTTAAAAGTCTTATTTTAGATTTTTTAGTTTATTTCGAAAACCCGCATATATTATTATCTTCATATATAGATTATTAATGCTACGTTTCATTTCACATATTATAGATTAGCATGTTATTTGCACATTGTTTGTCTTGATTTTTCTTGGTATATAATACTTATTTGTAATCTATTGGCATTCAAATTTTTATGTTTACACATCTCATCCTTGTGTTGTATTTCAAATTGCAACATATTCAAACCTTTTCCAAATAGTTTATTACGTTCAAAAAAATTAACATTGAGCAAATTTTTAATATTTCATAAAATAAGACAATATTTGTGTGTTTAGGAGTACGAAAAATTACATCCCAAAGTGCTGGGTGTTGATCTTTCGTTCTACTAAACAACCAAATACCATCTTTATATGTTTTGAAACTCGAAGATGATCTCGATGTAAGAATATAAAGGTGTTATATCCTAACGTGCTGGGTATGGTGCTTTTATTCCTTTGAAACGAGTTAATTTTGAGATTCAACTCGGATTTAGTTTATTCTAAAAGTTTTACAAAATTAAGGCAATATTTGTGAGTTTAGAGGTACGGAAAATTACGTCCTAACGTGCTGGGTGTCGATTTTTCGTTCAGCTAAATAATTAAATACCCTCTTCACATGATTCGAAGATCAAAGATGATCTCGATGTCAGAGTATAAACGCGTCATAATCTAACGTGCTGGGTATGACACTCTTATTCCTTCGAAACGAGTTAATCTTGAGATTCAATCCCGATTCAGTCAACCCATTCTTTTAATTTTTTTTACCCTAGATATTTTCAAGTTTTCAACATTAGGACAACATCAATCAATTTGGTACCGATTTTGGGCGTTGCAAGGGTGCTAATCCTTGTTTGCACGTAACCGACTCCCGAACCAGTTTTCTCAAATTTCGTAGACCAAAATTATTTTAATAAATCAAAATGCTTTATTAAGATAACCCATCTCAAGGTGACCCGATCGCACCTCGAATAAAAGATCGGTGGCAACTCCCTATTTTTAAAGTCGATTCCCGTTTTGTCAAAAAATGGTTACGACAGTATGATCATTGCTAACTAATGACTGTGATAAATTGCTCGTTCGAGAACGAGCAACCCGTGGCCACATTTCATATTTATCAATTCACACAATGCCAATAAGAAGATATTGTAAACTCTTTAATCAAGCTATTAATTTCATTGTTTCTAGTAAAGCCATGTACTTCATTATCATCTTTAGAGCATAAGCCTCCACCTGTATCAAAGCACATGAGTTATATAGCCATGGTCAGTGACTAACTCAGGATTTAGGTAAGCTACACTATGAAGGTCACAAGTGGATTAATTCACAAACGGATTCAGAATTTATTCAACTTGTTTCCAATCCAATGTATCATTCTTTCAATGAGTACATTTATGCCTCTACCAGTGGAGCCAACTGCTCTGATAGTCAAGGCTAGCCATCCCCCTAATTGGTATTGTAGGCAACATAATACTCATTCTGAATATTTTGATTCTTTTACGGGATTACAACTTATTTAGATTATCTACTGAAGTAAGTTGTTTTTCTTGCAATGTAAACATTCTTATAGTGTCATTTATCATTAGTTTGAACTTAGACAATCAATAAGTTAACATTTGTTTGTCACAATTTTTCTATGTATGCAAAACATACACAAAAGATATAATAGTGACATGTGAAATTAACTTTATTTATTTATTTATCATTTAAATACATAGAAAACAGTTGCATATTTACTACAATATGGGCACATTTCCCAATAGGACTATGTATGCGTGACTTGTATACTTTGATGTAAATGAAATCCTAAGTTCAAATTGATAAAGAACCAAAAGTTGATACATTTGGTGTACGACTTCTACATGATGTTGCATCATTCCACAATAGTGGAATTCATAGCCTACTAAAGGGTAAATAATATCCTCCCATCGACATTATATGATAGATGGAAAGTAACGTGGCCACGGGTCAATTGTTTTAGTATAAATGATTAAATTACTATTTGATAGTAATTAACTTTTCATGAAGGAAGATATAATAGTTACCATGAGATTAAATAGGATTATATTGGGAGAATGAATTTATCCCACATGAGATTAAAGATATTCTATGAGGGTAACACACTTATAACAAGGTCATTGGACAAACACTTATTGAGTAGCTTTCATAATGGTATACAATACGAGAAAGCTCAGTCATGATACTTTAATGAATGATTTCATGACTAAATAATATTGTAATTAATAGGCAAAGAGCTAGAACTTAGTTACAAATTATTTGATCCCAAATTATATATATCCAAACGGTCCTTCCGCTAGCTTGAGATAACTAGAAATGAATTGCATGTAGAGCCAATAATTTGAAATGAATGAAAATGATAAAGTAAGAGAAATATATCGCATGTATTATTATTCGCAATGAATGTGTTTTCTCGCTAAGTACAAAAGATGACTTAAAAATTAATTTAAGTTCTTCGAATTATTATTTAATTAATTTTAATTAAATAATTGATGTTCGAAGTAAGAGTTAAATTAATTAGTCATTGTGGATTTGCTGAATAAGTCAATTAAATATATTTTCTCAATAGATTCTACTATTGTAAAGTGGCCATGACTTTAATGGTATTAGAATTAAGTTGAGAAATAATTTAATTGAAAAATTAATTTAGTTAACGTAACTAATTAAATTAATTGATTAAATAAATAATATTTGAGAAATAGAGAATAAATATTGGGTTGGATAAATTATGAGTGTTGGATAAAANATGAAGCATTATATGGTCGAAGATGTCGATCACCGGTATGTTGGACAGAGTTGAATGAGAAAAAGATAGTTGGACTGGAATTAATTCAGGAGACAGAAGAAATAGTTAAAAAGATTAGAGACAGGTTGAAAGTAGCTTTTGACAGACAAAAGTCTTATGCAGATCTGAAGCGACGGGATATAGAGTATTCTGTGGGTGATAAATTGTTTCTAAAAGCTATCACATTGGAAGAAAATTTTGAGATTTGGTTGCAAAGGAAAATTAAGTCCTCGTTACATTGGGCCATATGAAGTAATTGAAAGAATCGGACCGGTTGCCTATCGACTAGCTTTACCTCCGGAATTACATAAAATTCATGATGTTTTTCATGTTTCCATGTTACGAAGGTATCGATCAGATCCATCTCATATTATTTCTACTGAAGACATTGAGAGTAGACCGGATTTGTCATATGAAGAAGAATCAGTTCAAATACTAGCTCGAGAAGTGAAAGAATTAAGAAACAAACGAGTCTCTCTGGTAAAAGTACTGTGGAGAAGCCATAGTGTGGAAGAAGCAACATGGGAACTGGAGGAAACTATGAGATCACAGTATCCTCACTTATTTTCAGGTAAAATTTCGAGGACGAATTTTTTTTAAGGGAGGAGAAATATAAAGACCCAAAATCCGTGGGCACCGAAAAAGTGTGTTATCGGGCCTCTGTCTTAGTAAACCAAGTTAGTAAATAATTATTAGGAGTAATTATGAGTCTAATAGTGTGTTTAATTAGATTTTTATTTAGTGAATTTGGCTTAATCAAAATAATTAGGAAAAAGGATCAAATTGAGTAAGGGTAAAAGTTTAATTATATTAAAGAAAAAGAGGGACTAAATAGGTAAATAAGCCAATGGCTTAAGATGAGGCGGCAATACATGGAAAAATCTTAGATTTTTCTTGATTTATATTATAAAAAATATTATTTAATTAAAACATTATAAATTACATTAATTAAAGTTAAGATATTTAATTATAAGAAATAAATAAAATAAAGACAATTGTATGATAAATAAATTAAAATTTGCCACATGGATGGTGATGATATTGTACAAATGTACAAAAATATGTGTATTGTAGTTAAGATTTTTTATATGGCAAATAAATTAAATGGTGACAAGTGTAAGGTGATGAATCCAAGTGTACTAAATAAAATATACATTTGTAATTTATATATGTATTTACTTAATATCTAAATAGATTTTATTATTTTTATTAAATTAAAAAGATAGTTATTAATTAAATAATTATTTATAAGATTTTTTAAAATAATTAGATAAAATCATAACAAATGTATGGTATTGATCATGTACAAATGTAGAAAAGTAAATGTATACATTTGTATTATATTATAATTATATGCTATATCTTTTATAATTAAATTATAATATATTAAGTTAATAAAATAATAAAACAATGAAATAATAAAAGAAACTAAAGAAACAAAGGAAAAAGAAAGGAGAAAGAACAGAAGCTTTCGAAATAGGGAGAAAGGAAAGAAGAAAAGAAAAAGAAAAGGAAAAATTAAGGTTTTAAAGCTTGAAGTTTAATTGCTAATATCGAGCCTGAAGCATCGGCCTAAAAAGGAAAAGAAAAAATCGTTGAGGATTAAATCCGAAGAGAATTCTGGTTTGTATTACTATAATTCAAGCTTTATCATTATTATGTGTTTAATTTACTAATTATGTGTGGTAAGTATTTTAAGGTAAGTGTTTAGTAAATTGATATATTTATGATTTGGTACTGAATATGGTTTTGTGTACTGCATTAAACTATGAAATTATTGAAGTAATGAATTACTGCAATACTGTGAAACTGATTGAAATAAGGAATTATAATTGATACTGAACTAAGATGGAAATTGTACTGAAAAGTGAATTAAATACCTTATTAACTAGTCGGGCTAGTCAGATATAGTTGGCATGCCATAGGATATGGAAGTGTACGGGTTTTTGCCGGCTTACTGATCAGGCACTTATGTGCCAACAACTGTTATTGTTATCGTTACTGTTACCTATTTGATACTTTGTGTATCGAATACTGTTACCGTTACTATTACAGATTCAGCACTTTGTGTGTTGAATATTGATACTGTTACTGTTACTGCTATCATTACTGATTACTGTTTAAGTACTGTGTACCGTTAAGGCACAATGTGCCGTACTGGTGTGTTGGTTGGAATTCGTGTATCCGCCAAGTCCGAGTCAAGTTAATAGGGACAAATGAGATAAATTTACTGATAAAACTAAATTTAAATGATATGGTATATGTGAAAGATGAGAATTGAAATAAAGAATTAGGATGGTATATATATATATATATATATATAAACCAAATGATAACATAAAAAGATTAAATTGTTCATTAAGTGAAGATAATTGTAATGTAAAAGTATGTGTGTGATTTAATGTATTTAATTATAAATTGAATCATAGTGATACCAATGAGTATATGCATACTCAGCGTACGGTTGTTTCCATGCACAGGTTGTAGAAGTCAAGTACTGAATCAGCTTCCAAAGCCAGACCTGACTTCAGCAAACTTTTGGTGATGTATATTTTCTTTTGATAATGTGGCGTGTACATAGGATGTGTATAAATGTTATTATGTTTTGAATATAAATGGTTAAAAATGTTAGTATTACAAGTCTAAGAATTATAATGAAGTTATCCATTTCAATTTAATTAGTACATTGATAAATTTAAATTGATATTATATTGATTGAGTTTGATTAAGAGGTATTTAGAATAGAAAATGAATATGTGAAATGAATTGGTTGAATTGGTTATGTTTGAAATGAATACGGTTTTAATTGCAGGGGATTTTATGTGAAAATAAGTAGAAATGCTGTCGAAATTTATAAAAAAAAAATCGGAATACTTGAACGAGTCCCTTTCACTTTTAATATATGTTTTAGACTTCAAAAGTTCATTATGGGGACTTAGTTATTCAATTACACTATGAATGCTATTTTTATTTATGAATTATTCGTAAATTGTCTGATATGTTCGGTAATGCCTCGTAACCCTATTCCGGCGACGGTTCGGGGTTAGGGGGTGTTACAAATTATATTAAATTATATTAATTTTTTTATGTATCAATATATAATTGGTTTAATGGAAGTGGAATGTTGGACCAAAGTGATAACAAATTTAAAGTTTAAACTACAACTTTTGACAAAAAAAAAAAAAAGAAAAAGTTTAAATAAATGAGAAAAACTCTTAATCTAGGATAACTTTTAACAAAATTCTTTTTTTTTTTTTTAAACTTTTGTTGAGTTTAGAAACAGTGTTTTTTACATTGATTTTTCCAACATCTATATTTTGGAGAGATTCACAATATTTTTTCACTTGATGTTGTGTAGTTTCAGAAAGAGAAAGATAGGAGAGAGCAGGAAAAAAGAAAGAATTTATATTAAATTTTATTTTTTATGTGTTAACATTTAATTTGTTTAATGGAATTGGAATGTTGGACCAAAGTGATAACAAAGTTAAAGTTTAAAGTACAATTTTTGATTAAAAAAAGTTTAGATATATGAAAAAAAACCTCCATAATTTAGGATTTTTTATTTATTTAAGCAAAATAAATTTTTTCCTTTAATTTATGAACTGAACAATACAAATTTGATGCCTTGGTTAAACACGGATAGGGATCGTATAAAAATAATTAATTTAAGTCAGCGCATACCCTTTTATAAAAAAAAGTCATCACCTATCCATATCGTAGTGGAAGTCATCGTATATCTCTTTTATATGACGTTGTGATGCTCTGTCTGTTCTATCCTCGATGTTATATTTATATTATATATTCAGTCCTCCATTCCTCGCTCTTTTTCATCAAATCTCCTCATCTGCTTCTCTTTTTACACAAGCAAATTCTTTTCCATTATTTTCAGGTAACCCTTTCCTTCAATCTATTACTTGTTTGCTAAGACTGAGAGAAGGTTTTACATGGATTTTTCTAAAGGTTGTACGTTGCTTTTTGTTCAGACATGAACTAGTATTCTATTATTGTAGATAAAAAAGAAAATCTAGGAAAAAATGCCTGCTTTTGAGAGAGGAAAGAAGAGGAACAAAGGATTCATCGAATGTCTCACTTCCCTGGTTGACCAAGATAAATGGATTCATTCAAAAATTAATGAGGGTGATAAATTTGAAGCCATCACGTTGCTTCCGGGGCTTCCAGATGATGTGGCTAAGTATTGCTTGGCTCTTGTTCCTCGTTCGAGCTTCCCTTCCATGGGCGGTGTATGCAAGAGGTGGAGGTCGTTCATTGAAAGTAAAGAATTCTTGAGAGAGCGAACAATGGCGGGTATGGTTGAAGAATGGCTTTATGTTTTAACTACGGAATCTGAAGGTAAAGAAAGTCGGTGGGAGGTTTTGGATTGTTTGGGACATAAACGTCAAGTTCTTCAACCAATGCCAGGGCCTACAAAAGTAGGTTTTGGGGTAACTGTCGTTAATGGAAAGCTTCTTGCCATAGCCGGCTATTCAGTTATCGACGGGATTGCTTCTGCCTCACCTGATGTTTACCAATATGATTCTTGCCTCAACAGGTTTGTGCTATTATTTACTGGTTAATTAGGAAATAACCATTTGAAAAAAAAAAAAATTAAATAATAATATTTAATTTTCATATTAAAGTTAATATATTATAAAATTGAAGAACGGGTCAACCTAGTTTGATTTTTTTTCCTTGGGGAAAGCACATTTGTAGGATAATTTTTTACCAAATTCTCTGAGATATGGATGAGTGTTCAAGGTGCAAAGGATAGCCCGTCCTTTTGATAGGTTTAATCATCATCCGTGACATATCTCTATGCTTGCAGATGGAGCAGACTAGCAGACTTGAATGTTGCTCGTGCGGATTTCGCCTGCGCAGAGGTAAATGGCAAGGTTTATGTTGTCGGAGGCTATGGGGTTGAAGGTGAAAGCCTTTCCACCGTAGAGGTGTATGATCCTGACACAGATAAATGGACTCTAATCGAAAGTCTCCGTCGACCACGGTGGGGTTGCTTTGCATGCGGATTGAATGGAAAACTTTACGTATGGTGCGGAAGGTCAAGCTTTACAATTGGAAACTCTAGATTTGTGGATGTGTACAACCCCGAGAACCGCAACTGGTGTGAGATGAAGAATGGTGGTTGCGTCATGGTCACTACCCATGCCGTGGTGGAGAAGAAACTTTTCTGCATGGAGTGGAAGAACCCACGGAATTTGGCAATTTTTGACCCGAATGATGGTTCCTGGAAAAGGGTTTGGGTTCCACTGACAGGGAGCACAAGTGTAGGGTTTCGGTTTGGAATATTGGATGGGAAACTTCTACTGTTCACGGTTGAGGGCGCCCATGATTATCAAACCCTTTCGTATGATCCAAATGCAAGGCCTGGTTCGGAATGGCAAACTTCAAATATAAAGCCTTCGGGTTTGTGCCTATGCAGTGTCACAATCAAAGTTTGAATGAATCGTTGATTGATAATTTTATGGCTTCATTTGGATTCACACACCGTCAGTGCGTTGGAATCTCAACACTTTTATAACACAAGTTAAAAATCCATCGTACTGTTTTGTGCCTTTGAGTGGAGAACTTGTAAACATGGCTCCATTTACTCACTGGAGGCTTTGGGTGAAGTTGCAAAGTTGAACATCCAACGGAAATAAAAATGGTTTAGCTCTTTCTTTGGACAGTCTTTTTAGATCTTTAACTATTTAATTTTTAATAGTTTTTCTACTTTTAACTTCTAATTTTATTCATTTTTTTATTAAAATGTTTTTGAATTAATTATTTTAATCTGGTTAAATTTTTAAAAATTATTAAAACTATTTATTTTTAAATAAATAATTTATTAAGTATATAATTAGTTGATTAATATGGATAATAATATATTGAAAATTTAAATTATTTTTAAAATATATAAAAATAACTTAAAAAGGAAAAAAAAACACTCCCATATTAATGTTTTTAATAGTCATTTTTCATTCTCACTTTACTGTTATATCTATATTTGAATCTAAACATGCATCCAACTATTGAGCTAGAATCTCGTCGCTACAATATTCAATTTCGCAATTACTATTGTTTTTAATTTTACCAAAACCAATTTCACTCTAAATTCTCTAGACTTTGATGTTTGGATAACAACACAATTGTGAGTTTAATCAATTGAATCATTATTTTTCACTTCGAGGTAGGAGAATTCATTGGACCACTGTTTGACAACATTAACCTTGTTTTTTGTTTTTTTGGATAATGCCATATAAATTTCATATATAATATTTGTACTTTAAAAAGGTTTAATAAGGTACTTGAATCATCAATTCGTGTATTATTATTACAGTTAGAGTTAACCCGTTTGTAAGTGCCAAAGAGGCAAAGCCAAACATATATAAAAAGGGTTGGAATATTTCTATAAAGTAGACACGTTTAAAGTAGGCCGGATCCATATGGGTCAGTCCAAACAAAATGTGTTTAACTTAAGCTAGTTTTTAGTCACCTAAATTAGCATTTAATAAAGCAAAATAAGTTAAGTATTCAATTTATATTAGATGTTGAAATTATTTAAGTTCATTTTTATCAAATTAATATTTAAATACTACTTTATATTTATATACTGCAATTATTTAATGTTATATTTTTACCAAATTAATATTTAAATACGACTTTGTATTAGTTTATTAAATTAAACTAAAAATATTAACAAATTTAATATAAAGTTTTATAAATTATATAAAAGATATCAAGCTAAAAGAACATTGGAAAACTTTGAGGGACCAAACACAAATTATCATATATTTTTAGACCTTAGTTATAAGGTAATAAATTTTTTTTAAAAAATTTAAGGGGGTAAAATGAATTCTCACAAAATTTAGGATATATATATATATATATATTTCAAAATAGCAATTCTACATGGATATTATAATATTTTTTGTGAAAAACCTAAATAAAACGTAACTGCTGTTAAATCGAATTAAAACCTTTAAACCCATAAGTCATCTCCTACAATTCAAAATTCTATTTAATTGATCACACTGAAAATTTATTTAAATGATTTGTTTTAGAGTTAGAAAATTTTGTATTTAACTTATTTGTTTATGTTTAAGGTGCGGGATGGATTGAAGTGATAGATAATGAAGAGATGAAGAATAAGATATACCGAAATGAGGATTAAGAATAATTTGTTGAAAGAAAGTGGCAAGTCTGATGAATTTAGCAAGTTTATGAAAAAGGTGAGATTTATACAATGATATGATTGCAAGAACTGAGGGTGCCATTAGAATTTGTTTTAGTTGGATTCTATCTTTTTTTTTATTCATTATGTATTTTGGGATCCTTAAGCTTACACTACACCAAAACAGACTTTTAGCGGCGTTTTTTTGGGCCTTTAGCGGCGTTTTTAAGCGCCACTAATAGTACTTGCGGCGCTTTCGAAAGCGCCGCAAAAAACGCCGCTACGGAAACCGCCGCAAAAATTAGTGGCATTTTTTGTGAAAAAACGCCGCTATAGGTACGGGCTTTTAGCGGCGCTTTTAATACCAACGCCGCTATAGGTAGGGGCTTTTAGCGGCGCTTTTAAGACAAACGCCGCTATAGGTAGGGGCTTTTAGCGGCGCTTTTAATACAAACGCCGCTATAGGTAGGGGCTTTTAGCGGCGCTTTTAAGACAAACGCCGCTATAGGTAGGGGCTTTTAGCGGCGCTTTTAAGACAAACGCCGCTATAGGTAAGGGCTTTTAGCGGCGCTTTTAAGACAAACGCCGCTATAGGTAGGGGCTTTTAGCGACGCTTTTTAAAAAAACGCCGCTATAAGTAGGGGCTTTTAGCGGCGCTTTTCAAAAAACGCCGCTAAAAATAAGGGCTTTTAGCGGCGCTTTTCCAACAAACTCCGCTAAAAGTCATGAAAAATAAAAAAATTTAAAACATCATACTTTTAGCGACGCTTTTTCCAAAAACGCCGCTAGAAAAATTAAAAGATTTAAAATATTATTCTTTTAGTGGCGTTTTTTCCAAAAACGCCGCTAAAAGTCTTGAAAATTAAAAAAATTATAATTCTAGCAGCGTTTTCTCAAAAACGCCGCTAAAAGTCATGAAAAATAAAAAAAAATTAATTAATTAAAATTAAGCTTCCCAAACAATTAATTAAAATTTGGTATAATATGCATCAGACCCGGCTTCTCCTTTTCCAGTTCAACAAATTAAGATTCAGCCTCCTATAATTACAACAACCTCATAAGTTGAGCGACTGTCCATTCAACAGAAACAAAACTACTACCCTACTTTGCAATGAATGTGGAATGGATACAGGATGAGATGGAGCACCCCATTTTATGCCTTGTTTACACGAATTTCTTGCCCCTCCAACATCTGCAATCACCAACCCTTTTATATCAGTAATACTTACATTGCTCATTTCCCACAAAACCTATACTACAAAACTACCACTAACTTGGCAAGTTTACGACTGTACATAAGAAACCAGGTCTTGGCTTGTTTGGAGTCTGCCATTTTCTGAAACAAATGTCTTATATATCAAACATGCACAACCAATTTACAGAACAGTAACTAAAAACTTTTGAGATTTGGGCAAAATCAAAATTTCCATCAACACAGAAGAAAACTAAACCTTATTCTTCAGATACTCTGGATTTGTAGAGAGGGCCTGAACCAAAGTATTTCTATCCTGTCACAATGAGCAACAATGAAATATGAGCATTTAACATGAAGGGCATTTGCTAAAACTTGTTTACGAAATTGAGAATTATTATGACATGTTAATGAGACAGTTTTGCTAGTTCATACGTATATACTCCTATATGTTACTTTGTTGGTCAATGCTGCACCCCAATTATCCCAAACCAGGATAATATACTAGGTAAACTGCAAAATATCGGGGAAATGGAGAAGAAAAAGCCAGTATCCCCAATTATTCTATCACTTCTCGTAAAATCTCTAAGTTTAGCTCCAATTGTATTTGTATTTATCCTATTCCGTTTAAGTAACAAAGATTCTAAAACCTTCAAAATCACAGCTCAAAACAAGATCAATACATAATTAATGAATAACAGAAGGGCAGGTTAATTTGGAGTCTATATTCTTCTTTAGGAGAAAATTTATGAATAGCAGCAAATTTTATTATTATCAGCTAAAGCTCCATATAGGGATCAAAAAAGTTGTGAGGAAGAAAAAAAAGAGTAACCCATAGTGTATCTTGGATGAACGAGTTTTGGAAGATAATAGTTTACCTCGGACATGAATTTCTTTAGAATTTCCTGCTTTTGAAGCTCATCACTGGTTGGAAGGCCCATGGCCTTCTGTCTCTGGTCAAACTGCAACAAAGAGCACAATTTGTGATAAGTATCAATTATGGTTTATGATGAATCTGAAGTTTATAAATGTAAACAAGTAAAATTAAAACTGGAAATAAAAGAAAAAAAACCTAAGCAATTTGGCATGGTCCGGGATGAGAGCTCTTTTAGCAGATAGAAACTATATCCAGAGGCAAAATATAATGGAAAGGTCAGAACTAATTACCATCATCTTTTCTACAGTTTGCCGTGTTTCGGGATCCAAGTCAGATAGTTTGCTGTTCTCTGGTTCGACTTTCTGAGTGTCAATTTCAGGATCTCCTTTCACCAATGATTTCCACCACTCCATTTGGTTGTGCTTGGTCAAAAGGATCGGCAGTGCACAACTATCCTCTACAAGAATTGTGGGAAGATTTTTATAGTACCGATAAAAGAGAATGTTGCAGAATTAAACATGGTTTCATTTTCACCAAAAAGTATTGGAGTTTGAAGATCACAATTGCAATGCGATTATATAGACAATCCTAATAATAACGAAACAACTATTTGGTTGGTCAACAATGCTAAAATATTACTCAATGTAAAATTTAACCAGAACATGAACTTTTCTCTCTGAGAAAATAAAAGACAGATTCAAAAGCATTTCTGTATAAAGTTCAAGTAAATTGCATAGAATGAAAGAAAATAAACAAGGAGAGGAGATAAGAACCAACTACAAAATTGATTTTGGAAAAGTCAAGATTTACTAGGTTGGAATTTAAACAAAATATATATCTTATAGCATTAGCTCTCTGCCACAAAGCAATTGCATAAACAGACCCAAAAAACTTGTTATAAAAGGAATATAACTTCTTTAACTAGCTTTTCATTTGGAAAAAAGAAAAAGATCCAATTACATGTGTTAATATAAACCAATTCAATCATAAACCCAATTATAATATAAGTGTCATTACCTTTTAGTGTGTAAAAGGTTCAGCTAGATTACAAGGCAATTCAACAAATAATCAACCATGAAAAGCTGCGAAACATATGGTATCATTCACTAACAAATTCAACATTCACAGCAATGCAAGTGAAAGTCACCAATGTCACCACCGAAAAGCCTTTAGATACCAATGTCACCAAGGTCCCCTGAACATCCACAGCAGAATCTTCGACTTGAGAAACACTATTATTCAACTCTTATTAATATAGGTGCCAACATGAGATCTAAGAAAATGACGAAGAAGTTTCCATTGGTTAATCCATTGCCTCTCCAATGCAAGTATTTGACATGGTAAAAGTCTATCCTTTTCTTTTGCTTGATATTTTTGAGCTAGTCAAGTTGGCTAAAAGAAACTCCAAAGCAGGGAGTAGATATCTAGATATCTTTTACTTTATATAAATATATTTTCTGATTGATTTTCCCATTGATCAGAATACAAGACCTCTTTATTTATATTTTCCTCGATCAATTACATTTCTAACTAGTATTAACTCTAAATTGTTATTTTTCTGTCAAAAAGAATATAGTATTTTTCCTCAAATAAGTTTCAACAAATACATAAGCCCCGTATTAAGTGGAAGCAATTTGCTCATTTTGATTAATCTTTGGTCAAAGTGCAAATCGTTGTGTGCTATTCTTAAGGAGCTTCTTCCATTTTCAGCATTTATTGTTGTCTAAGGCTACTGGGGTAACCAACATGTAGTTATTGTTTGGGTTAATTCCATTTCTCAAAGACCAAAAGGATTAAGGTAAATCAAGAATCAACCCAAGTGCGAATGTTTCATTTCAATTCTTAATAACCAAACAACTGTGAAAATGCCACAAGAAAATTTAAAACAAAAAAAAAAATCAAAACATCTTCTAGCAACATCAATAAATAAATTAAACCAATATGCAGGAACAGCTACGGAATCAGAACATAATTTTCTACATAGTACCAAAAAAAAAAGAATTCAAGGCTTTTCATCCCACGAAAGTGCTAACAACTTTTCCTCAGTGATACTAAACAAAATCCTTAATAGCTTTCTGTAATTCTAGAATCAAAGTTGAGGCAATTGTCAATTATAATAAAAGAACAAAACAAGTAGCCAACAACCGATATTGGCGATGATAAGTAAGATTTCAGCAAGAAACATGTAGAAGTTCAAACAATTTCAACCAGAAACTCGGTGGAAGAAGAATAAATAAAGCAATAGCAATCAATCAAGTACTGATAAAACAAGAAGAGCCAGCTCCTGTTACGCTATATAGGTCAACGAAACTAAAATATCAACATCTAAGCACTTGCAACGAATTAATTGTCTCTAAGCAAACCGAGGTAATAGAGTTCGATATTAACCTAAAATTATAAAAAAACCAATCGAAACGAAAGAAACTGACCTTTCCTGCGCGAGAGAGCAGGTGACTGGACCCGCACACAACGCCATGAGCAACGCCGCGCAGGATTACGCCCTTTCGCGAGCAAGACGCGGATGCTAAAGAAGCTAGAGGGCTGGGCAAATAGGAAATTATCATTACAATATACAAAATTCGAACTGAATTTTTAGGAAATATATGGAGAAATAGTTACGAACCTTGGTAGTTAGGGGGAAGATTACTTCTGAAAATATGTAAATTTTAGAACAGATGGACGAAGATCGGTGGGGGGAAACCGATTTGGGGATTTTGGGAGGGAAATTTTGGGACTTAGAAATTTTGATTTTGGGAAAATGATATCCCTAAACCCTATCATTTTAGCAAAGAAATTTTGTGGCGTTTTATTAAAAAATGCCACTATAGGTTATTTTTTGCGGCGTTTTTAATTAGAAACGCCACTATAGTTTTATTTTTTGCTGTGTTTTTTCAAAAAACGCTACTATTACATAATTTTAATTTTACCTATATTTTTTATGTTTTTTCTTCTAAAAATTGTGTGTTCAGATTATTATTTTTTTGAATTTTTTATTATATTTTGAATATTGAACTTTTTAACTAAAATATTAAATATAAAAATTTAAGTTTTTAATTTTTTATTATTAAATTTTAAAAATTTAATTACTAATTCTTTTAAGTATGGTCTGCATTAGTTGTTTAGATTTTTATATAAATAGCATTTAATTATATGTATACATCTAAATTTTGATATAGATACATCTCAGAATTATATATGAATTTTAGTTTAATATGTAATTCTAGATGTGAAATTCTAATTGTGGTTTAAATGTATAGTTGAAACTTTAATTTTGATTTAATCATACACATTATTTTAAAATATAAATACATCAATATATTTTTATATTGAATAAATATAAATTTTTATGTATGCAATATATAAATAAAAAATGATGTTAATTATATCAATAATTGTGTTAATATCTGGATTAAATTAAAGTTCATGTATACAATTGCACACTAAACCATTGTTTATGTATGCTTTTGGGATTTAACCCATTTTGATATATATTTTTTTAAAATAATAATTTATATTTATCTTATTTTGATTTATATTCTAAAAAATCTAAGATTAATCCTTAACGTTTTTATTAAAGTCTTAAACCCTAAAATCCTAAGTCTTAAACACATAGCCTAAACCTCAAACTCATAACCCTAAACCATAAACCATAAAAGTCTAAGATTATATATGCTAAACCATAAACCCTAAACTATAATGATAATTAATTTAATATATTCAAATTAATATATCTATTTTACAATTATGTAATAAATTATTTAATATATAAATAAAAAGAGACTAATTACTCTAAACCTTAAACCTCTATCTTATATCTCATAAACCCTAAATCATACAACATAAACCTCTAACCCCTAATCCTTAACCATTAACCCCTAACCCCTAATCATTAACCCTTAAACCCATGAAACCCTAAACTTTAAACCATAAACTATACACCATAATCCCTAAACAATTAAAATAGTAACTCCTAAACCTTACACCCTAAATTTTATACGCTAAATCATAAACCCTAAACTATAATGATAATTAATTTAATATATTAAAATTAATATATCTATTTTACAATTATGTAAGAACCCCTAACCCTTAACCCATGAAACCCTTAACAGTCAATCATATATACCCAAAAAAACTTTCAAATTATTTGCGGCGTTTTCCCAAAAGCGCCGCTAAAGCTCAGACTTTTAGCGGCGTTTTCCCAAAAGCGCCGCTAAAGCTCAGACTTTTAGCGGCGTTTTACCAAAAGCGCCGCTAAATCTCAGACTTTTAGCGGATTATGGTTAAATTTTAATGGTATGTACATGGATGTGTTTTGTGCCATTTTGCTAATTTTTATAAATTCCAGACTTACACTAGAAAAAAGAAAAAACTAGAGTTGAACCATTTTCAATTTTGAGATTGTAGATTGTTTACAAGAGATTTATACAGAATAAATATCAGTTATTTTGAGGGTTTATTAGCCCTTTCTTTATCTCATTAAAGCTCATGTTTGGTGGGCTGATTTTTCTTCCCCAGGGAAGCATCTTGCTTCATTACTGCCAACGGAGTTGGAGATGGATTCATGTGGACTTCTGCTTCTTGACTTTGGAAGCTTGTTCAGCATTGCAGCTTTGTCTTCCAACTCATCTTTCATATTTGGGTTATTATTCACAGCATCATCATCATCACCATTAGAGCTCTCTCTAAATAACTCAATTAGTTGCTTCTTTGTATCTGTGGGAGAATTTTCCTTCAAGGTTTTCAGGTTTTTAGGGCTATTTCCGCAAGAAAAAGTAGAATCTGGATGAAACCAAGCTTTGTCAAAAGCAACGATGTGATTTTGAAGTTAAGAAACTTAGCAATGCTATTATTATGGGGAAATGAAAATAGTTTGTCTCAACAAAATTAGGGAAAATCTCACCACCATTCACACTGAAGAAATCTTCACTGTCAGATTCTAACCATTGGATGGAATCAAAAAACTTCTCCTCTGTGTTACCTGCATAGAAATGATAGGCACACTTCACTTAGATATGTTAAAAACTTGAGTAAATTAGTTTCCAGGCAATAATAAAGGTTAAAGATCTGCATAATGTAATAATCCATTGATGACAAAAAAAGAAAATAAAGGTTAAGAAAGCCAGGTTAAGGAACAAACTCAAGTCTCGAAAACTAATTTCTTGTTCCATTGATGATGGCTGACGCCTGGAACCGAGTTCAGCAATGGAGCGCTCCTTTCTGGCAATGTTCTTAGTGGGGGATTGAATTTGGGCACTAAGATTCATGTCTATAGCATCTTTGTTCTTGCAAACTCTAGCGCAATTGCCCATGTCTTTTTGTGACAATGTGTCTCCTACACATTCATGAGGCGGCACTTTAACCAGCCTGTTTTTCTTCAATGCAAGCCAAGAAAGAAGAGATGAAAATTGAGAGAGAAAGGATAGGAATATGGGGTTTTAGCTTCTTTTTTGCTTGAATTAAATCAACCAAAATGAGGGGAAGGGAGTGGGGAGCTGATTGCTCTTAAAAGCAAAGAAATATCACTGCTTGCTAGCTTGGGTCCATCCATAATCAATGATCTCTTAATTTGGCCTTTATACTGTGCCATTATCTTTGTTTGATTGATACCTTTCTTACTGAACTATTATTTTCATGGCCGTTGCAGGAAAAGAAATAAAGGTTGTTGTGGGGGTGGTTTCATCATTCCTCTTTTTTGGATTTGTTTTTTCTTTACCGACATTAACCTCGTTCCAAACTTGTATGCTAAGTTCAGTGTATAAAAGAAACCCTGAATCCAGATCAACTTGACAGTTCTTTTCTTATCTTTGCTTTGCTTTGAATAATTTTCAGATCCCGTTGTATTGTATTGTAGGGATCACCAAAGACTGAAGAATTCAACTTTGATTTTGTTATACCAACAAATACAACGCCACAACCCAACAAAACTTAGTGTTGGCCACCTCAGAAGCGGAGTACAGAAGTGTAGCTAATGCAACATCCGAATTGACATGATTTCGTTCTCTGCTGGATGAAATATGTGTGAAGATTAAAGGCATACCAGTAATTTGGTGTGATAATTCCAGCACGGTGTCCTTGGCAGCAAATCCAGTGCTACATGCTATCATGTTAAGCATGTTGAGCTTGACTTACATTATTTTGTGCGTGACAAGGTGCTCAGCGACAACTTCAGGTCAACTATGTACCTGGGAATGATCAAGTAGACCAAACCGTTAACCATAGGTGTTTTTTCTTGTTGCCATGCTAAGATGAATGTGATTGCTATTGAGTCTGGAGGGGGAATATCAGAAGTAACTAAGTAACTTGAATTAATTAAGAGCAATTCATTGTTAGTGAAGTAGTTAAGGTTAGTTTTCTACATTGTTAGTGATTCATTTCTGGAGTATAAGTATTGAATGTCGATTGTAATTGTTAAGTTAGATTAATGAGTTTTCTAATAAGACTATACTCTTACTTTCATTAGAAGTCTAGAATGGTTGAGTTTCAACTTTCATCTATATTTACTTTTTCTATTAAGAGTTAGAAGTTGCCAACTAACCGGCGAGTTCCCTCATGGTTTATTTCCCAAAAACATAAAATCTGAGTACTGGTTTTTTCTTCTCAAATTTCATGGCCTTATAGGATACACTTGCCATATGATCAACAGTGTCAAGTAAAAGGGTCAAACTTAATGTCAGAAAAATAATATCCAACAAAAATGATATGCTTAACCCATGAAATGTGCATTTAACCCTAGATAGAATTAATACCTTACCACTGTGCCCTTGAATTGTTAGAAAAGAAAGAAATTATTACAATCACATCCCAGGTATAAACAGAAATTTAAATTACAAAAAAAATAAAATAAAATAAAATTGTAGCCAAGGAAGGACACATTGTCTCCTATTGGCTCTCCCCAGACAGTTGAATTTTCAAGAAAATTTTAGGCCTAATCTGGAAAACCATTTAGAGGAATGAATATAGTTAATCTTCGACCCCTAAAAAAAATCAGTATACCACGTTATTTCACAGACAAAAGACGAAACAAGCTATATATGTGTTGTTAATTTATGTCCCAATTCTTTCAAGATTCTCGGAAACAGTTTTCATCCTGGGTCGAATCTCAGGGTCTGCTTCAGTGCATGCAAGCGCTACATGAAAAACAGCTAACACTTCCTTCTTGGCATGCACTTCTTGTAATAACATCGGATCCACCATATCCGACAAGGGGTTTTCTTCTTCGAATCCTTTCCTTACCCACCTCACCAGGTCTGGAATTTCCATGGAAGTGGATGTGGTCGGAGATAGCTCAGGGGACTTCCCGGTGAGTAGTTCAAGTAAGACCACTCCAAACGAATAGACATCCCATTTTTGGGTGGGTCGACCACCGATGGCTCGAGCCTCCGGCGCTCGGTAGTTGTTGGTTCGTTCGGTTTGGATCGATTTGTAAGGAAGTCCGCCAATGAAGCCACCGGAGGAAGAGGGATCGCTGCCGGTGATGGTGATGAGTTTGTTGAGGCCAAAATCGGAAATGTAGGGATGGAATTCATGGTCAAGGAGGATGTTGGAGGGTTTGACGTTGCCGTGAACAAATTTCCTGGGACTGCATTCGTGAAGGTAGGCCAGGCCACGGGCGGATCCCTTTGCGATTTTCAGCCTTGTTGACCATGTAAGGTTTGTTGATGGCTGACCATTTCTGCCTGAAATTATTGTATTAGCTATATAATAAAACTACATAATTTGGAAAAAGTTGAAAATGGGTAATCATACGTGTATTTATAGAGATATCAAATGAGTTTCTAAACTCTTTTTCTTCTACGTAACATGTGTGGTATGGTAACTTAAAAAGATAATACTAAATTGACTTTTTTTTTTTAACCATATGATCCAAGGCCAAAGGTGACTGTTGAGGGACCTACCATTTGGTATACAACTCATTTAAAAGCAATAGTACCAACCTACAAACCTGTCAACCTCACTAACAAATAAGAGAGAAGCAAAAACAACTAGATTTTCTACTGTAATTTACCACTAAATTTGTACTAAACCACACCCGCTTTGGGTGTTTTCTTTTTCAAAAGATCTCTTTATTATGCATGCATTTTTATTTTTTAAAATAATAATATTTATTCTAAATATAAATTTTTAAAATACAACATCTTTATAATAGATCGGAAAGTGAAGGTCTTTAACAAAAGTTTCGGCACTATAAGAGTACAATTGTAACGGAAAGGGACTACACTGGCAGGCCTAATGAGTCCCCGTGGGTGAGTAACTACACTCATAACGGGTCGCCCACTTTGGACCACTTAATTTCTAGATCATCATCATTAAGCATGACCAACGTTAGATTATTGTTGTTGCCATTATTTATGCTTTTAAATCTACCAAATAAAGAGAAAGGGAAGGAATACTAAATTTTATTAACATAACAAACACACGATTAAAAGAAGCAAATGTATCAACTAATGTTAGGAATGAACAGGGTTGAACATTCAACATCATAGAAAAATATATAATAAAAAAAGAACGCAAATTGTATTAAATAATGATAAAAACTTAAAACAAATTGTGACTGATCGGATGCAAGTGTTGAATATGTATTTGAAGGATAGGAAGACAGATTTTTTAAAAAAGAATAAAAAAAGTGTGGAGGATAAGGAAATAGTAGAGTTGGGTGGAAGAAGAGGGAAAAGAGAAGCTAACCTTTCATGGCATTGGTCAAATTGCCATTGGAGATGAAATCACTAATGAGAAGCTTTTCATCAGGAGCCCAATAATAAGCTCTCAACTTCACAACATTGGGATGCTTAACCTTCCCAATGGCTTGAACTTCAGCAGCAAACTCCCTGTACCTCTGCTGATCTGATCCACCCTCACCCAATCGACGTACAGCCACGGGGACCCCATTTCCAAGGACCACCTTGTAAACTATGCCAAGCCCACTCTTTCCCAACACATAAGCTGACGCTCTAAGCAGCTCGTCCAGTTCAATGCTGAACCCTTTATCAATGGCCACCAACTCTCCTTCTCCCTTCGCCGATCTCTCCCCTTTCTCATGCTCTTCATTTTCCGAATCTTCGTTTTGAAACCCATTGATACAAGCACATGAACAAAGTTTCCTTCTATCGCTTTCACCAAATTTGCGTTTCCCAGTGCAGCTACAACCATTTGACGAATCTTTCTTTTTCCAGTAAATGTAGACTATAATCAACCCTAAGAAAGCCAGTCCAGCGGCATCGGCAGCAGAGATTAACAAAATTAGTCCAGTGCCAAGCCCTTTTTTTTGTGTTTCGCTTAAATTATTAGGGCCCGAGCTTTGAGTTCCTGAAAGACCAATGTTGGAGTTTGTACAGGGTTTTTGAAGAGGAAACCCACATAAAAGAGGATTGTTTAGGAATGCCGTTGGTCCCTGGTTAGCAAACGATCCAGTTTCCGGTATTTCGCCGCTTAAATTGTTGTTTCTGAGATCAAAGCTGACAGTAACCGGCAAGTCACCTAAGGTTTTCGGGAGCTTACCAGACAAGTGATTGTAAGACAAATTGAGTGTCGTCGACAATGAATTTAACTCCCCGATGGTACTGGGAATCGACTCGTTGAATTCATTGGAGGAAAGATCGAGCTGAACTAAGTTTTCCATTTCCGGCCAAATCCCGCCGGGAATTTGACCCGAGAACTTGTTTTGAGCTAGGATCAACCTCTGTAACTGCTTGCAATTCTTAAGATTCTCAGGCAAAGAACCCGACAGCGAGTTGTTGGAGAGGTCAAGGTTTTGTAACATCGGAAGATTGCAAATCAATGGAGGCAGCGAACCGGAAAGATTGTTACCGTACAAAAACAAGCTGTGAAGCGACGTTGCGTTGAACAGCTGGTCCGGTATGGAACCGTAAAAGTTATTATTGTGAAGATTCAACCTTCGGAGGTAAATTAATGTTCCAAGCTCTGACGGAATGTAACCCCTGAGATTCTTACCGGAAACGGCGATCCCGACAACACGTGGGTCAGGGAAGCCTGTAATGTTCATGCAGGAAATGCCGGACCAACGGCAGGGCGTGGCGTCGTTTTCGTTCCAGTCGGCGAAAGGTGAGTCGTGACCGGCGGGTAGGTCGACGGCTGATTTTAAAGAGAGGAGAGAAAGACCGTCAGGGGAAAGTGAAAGGATAGGGTTCAGGTTTCGGAATAGGAAGAAGAGAGTAAAGAGAAGCAAATTGTTCATGATCAATTAAAAGCAGCTCAGTTTCCCTGTTCTCTTTTCTTTTTTCTTTTTCTTTCTTGAGAATAGAAAATGTGGGTTTTGAAGAAAAAATGAAAGAGAAGAAGAAATGAGGAATAGTTGGTTGGTTTAATGTGGTTTTGAGTGAGTTCTTACAGGGAAGTTAAAGGAGGAGAAGAGGAGGGGGTAGTTGGGTGAAGAAGAAGAGGTATTTATGAGAAAGAGACTTGAGGAAGACGAGATTTCTGTTCGACCGTGGGACCCTACCTCGGGCTAGAAAAAGTTGAGGCGAAAGTGGATATGGTAGTGGTCGTGGTGGAGAAGGGTTTGTAGTAGAAGAAATGCGAGTTAGAAGAATGGAGTGAAAACGGGAAAATGATATGGAACTGCTGGTTATATATTGTTTTAAGATTATTTTTTTAGATTTAATATACTATTTTTTTTATGTAATCCCACAAAAATCAATATAATAATTAATTTTTAATTATATATTAGATTAATGAAGAAAATTATGCAAAACATATATTATTAAAATTTATATAAAAATTTAATAAAATTCTGATTAAAATAATAAAATTGAATGATTAAAATATTGGTTCACCGTTTACGTTCCCTGTCGAGTAACAAAGTGCAATCATTGTTTTAACATCTTCATCATCTACAAGTTTCATCTCGATAAATTTGATAGGATTTGACGAAACTATAAATTTATAGAATTGTCTAAACATCCTCTTCTTACAACGTCGAGCTATTTTTACACCAACATTTTGTTTCATATCTTCAACTTTTACATTCTTATTAAACCTCATTATTATTTGTTGGCGGGATTCAAAAATACAACCATCTAGTATTTGTAAAATAATCTTGAATTGAACGTATATAAAGAATTGGTTATTCATTTTCGATACAATATCTGTGAAATAAATTAAAAATGGAAAAAGATAGGTTTTATTTTTAAAAAATAGTAGCTCCTATTAAAAAATAATAATAATTTCATACAAATAATAACAAACTAACCTTATAAACCCGAGCTTGATTTTTAAAATTAAAAACACAAATCTTTCTTCTTTTTCATAGTTTTCTACCCTCCTACTAAACACAAATCTTCCATTTTCTTTTTTCTCTCTCTTAAACCGATATCGAAAATTCAATAAAAACCAAAACATTCAACAGATACCATTTTTTGCCAAGATGGAGTTATATATTTTGGGTGGTGCCACTTGTCATACTGGCAGCACACATTTTAAAAAAAAAATTCCTTATCAACTTACCACTGGCACCGCTTGACGCACCGACGAATTGACAAAAAAAAAATGAACTGGTGCCCTTGACAGATTGGCAAGACCCATTAAAAATATTTTTTTTTTCATTTTTTTCTCCACTATGAATACTCATATTTTTCACGGTTATTTCAAAAAATATATACGGATGTCATCTAACACAATGGCGAAACCAAAAGGAATTAAAAAAAAATGATGATTGGATCATGATTAAGGGGAAAAGGGGATGCTATAACAAACAATTGATTTTCGTACATAATTTTTCTTATAAAATACTGTTTTTAAGTTATTTATATAAAAATGAACTGAATGTGGTTGAACTCTCATATCAATGAAGAAGTGAGCAACTACCAATTCGTTGAAACCAAATATTTGGATTGGGTGAAAAGTTATTTCTATTATGTTTATATTTATAGAATAGAATTGATAAAATATAAATATTAAATATATATATATATATATATTCAATGCATCTATGCATTGTGAATAAATCATATGTTATCTCACATCACTGATGAAAATTATTTGTATTTAGTTTAAATTATTTATTTATTTATTTATTAGTAAAGCAGTACTTTATAAATTTATACATAAACAATTCATAAAATGCAACACTATTTTTTTCCGATACAATTATATTGGTGATAATTATCGTGCGAAATTTAATGGTGTGATTTTATTGCAATTCAAAATTATTTGAACCATTAAACTTATGAAAATAAAGTTAATTTATTAATTAATTATGTCAACTGTTACTTACTCAATCAATGATCCAATATCTTCTTACATTGGAAAATGAATTTTTAACTGCAACTATGACATGAAACCTAAATCAAGTCCGAGACCAAAATTATCGTTTGGTTTATTTTTCCTTTTTTTATTTTTTCATTTAGTGAACTCTTCACTTTTTTTCTCGAATTGTTAGTCTTCTTACCTCAATTGTTAGTCTCTCTTTTTTTTCAAACTTTTAAAAATCAAGTTTATCTATTTAATTATTTTAAGAATAAAAACAATTACCTTTTAATACGCTCTTCTTATAATATAATTATTTAACACATTTGATTTTATATAATAATTTTTATAATTTTTACACTAACAGGTAACAATAACAAAAATTTTACTGAAAATTTAATTAAAATATTTCATTATAATAAAAAATTACTTAATATATAATAAACTAATAATTTACATTGAGATCAATGTTTTTGGAATTGAACCAATGATTGAATTGACAATAATAGCAATGCTCGAAATTTTTCTTTCAAAGGTCGAGAGGCTGGCGATTAATTTTATTTTTGAACATTATCGCTTGCTTGTTCTACCTAACAAGATTGAAAAAGTTATTTCATTGATCACAATGTTTCCAAAACTGGAACTGGAATGGTCGGGGGTATTGGTCCGAAGATAGGGGTTGAAGCGATTAAGTTGTGAATAGATACAGATTGATTGAACAAAGCTAAGAAAACCAATTGAACTGATTTTGCTCTATTTTGAATTTTTAATTTTATGAATTTTTAATGATTTATTTAATTGAACCGGATGAACTGATCAAATCGAGAACTGATGGCTTGATTGGTTCAACCATCGATCTAGATCTGAAAAAAGAAATAAGAAAAAAGAAAACATATAAGAAAAAAATAACAATTTGTCTTTTTTTACCACATGTCAATTTTTAATTAGTTTTTTTAAAATAGACTTAATGATTCAACTAACAATTGAACTAACAAAGATATCAACTTAGAAAAAAATACTTTAAGTATCACTTGTGACCCCAAAAAAAAGAGTATCAAAATGAAAAAAAATACATAATTTAGGTACTAATTTGTTGGTTAATCCTCTTCTAAAATATATTTAATGGTTTGACAAATAAGGATACCAATTTGGGAAAAACAACTTAGTTTAGACGCCACTTTGTGACAAAAAAATTTTAAGTACCAAGATAAAAAAATAGTATAATTTAGATACCAATTTATAATTTAAGCCTATAATAAAAATACAACCTTAAAAAACTAACTTTGTTAGTTGGCAAGGGATCCAAGTGCTTAAAAAACTACTAAAATGTGGTATAACTTTAAAAAATAAATTGAAATGCTAAAAAGTTTAAAAAGTAAAAAATCAAAACAATATTTATATACCCTTAAAAGATCACTAACAAAGGTAGAGCTTGAGAGGTTTTCAAAAGTAATTTTAAATGCTAAAAAGTTTTAAAATAAAAAATAAAAAAATATTTATATACAAACTTGAATTTTTATTTAATTTTCAAGTAAGAGAAAATCAAAAGAAAAAGACAGTGATCCCCACATATCATTAAAATTTATTTTCATAGTTGATTATTTAACTTGTAATGGTAAACAATTATTTCAAAGTTTGCGGATTAAAAAATAAATTTAAGTTGGTATGGGGTTTACACCACTAAAATTTTCACCATATTGGACATCCTAGTATGTCATTAGGTCAGTAACATTCTCGTCTTATTTTTGAGTGGAAAAACAAGTTGTAGTTTAAGCTTATGAAAATGGAGAATCTTAAACTTTTTAAAATTTAACCTAAACTGTGAAATATTTAACTTAGTGTTCTATATTATACAATTATAGAATCTAATTAACCTCACTTCCAAGTTTCAATCATGAAAACATGCTTAGAAGCTAACAAAAGGATGAGAGAGAAGAAAGAGGCCTAGCTAGGTTTACTCAAGTTGCCATTATTGTTTTTTATCCGTACCAGTTATGCTACCACTAAACAATGCCTTATTTTTCTTCTATACACAATATTTGAGTTTTAACCCAAATATAGTGCTTTTTAAATCTTATTTATGTGTGTTTTCAAAATTTATTTTATATTTTTAAGATATTTTAACATTCAAAGGTATAAAGTTCAAATCATCACAATACTATGTAACTATCAAGAGGAAGGTACTACAAAATGCAGTTGATAGTACCTTAACTTCTATAGATGTGAGTCTAGGATTGTGAAATTTGACAAGATAATTTATTTATTTGTTGTCTCAAAAAACTTATTTAATAAATGAAAGTCGACAACTATATTAGTTGACTTTACTTCGCAAATACTCACCCATTTTTCTTCTTCTTTTCTCACCCAAAATCCTCTTAAATTATCCCAAAAAAATTGTTTTTTTTTTTTTTGAGAAAAATGGTCATATTAAGATTTTAGGAACAACACATACCAAACCATGCCATCAATGTAAAAGTTCCAACTAAATTGTTTTTAGTTTTGTTATTTTTGTGAAAACGTTTTTAAGATTTTATGAATTTTGAACATCGAAGCGGTCAAGTTGTTCGTGCTTAGGAAAGTTTAAAATTCCTTGAGAAAGATGCACTGCCAAAGAGTGCTCGAAAACGACTAGTTTGTATGTGGTATTTACAATAACGAAATTTAGTATAACACCTAAGTTACTTGTTGCCTTGTAGGAAAGATGGAAGTCGAAAACACATCTATTTTCCATGTAAGGAAGCAACTATAATGCTAGAGGATATCATTTTAATAATCAACATTCCAATCGATAGATATGCAATAATTGGAACTACTAACGTCAACACAAAGTAAGTGCCGTCAATTTTTGGGTGTCATCTCGTCTAAGGATAAGGACAATAATGAATTAGATGGCAATATTGTGAAATGCATATGGTTGGAAAGGTTTGTCAAACCAACCCTTCCACTACATGCAACTGTGGAGAAGATGGATCGATATGCCAAAGCTTGGATGCTTGCTAGATAAACTCAAATTCGAAAAGGCTCGAGCCTATAAAAAATCTTGCCCAAGAAAGCTTGAGCCTGAGAAATAATTTGAATTTGAAGATAGCTTGATCCAAGCCTACTTGAACTTGCTCGTTTGCCACCTTGCCTTTACCTTCTATCAAAAGGGAAATTGAAAGCTTGAGAAGGTATTGATGTAACCCACGAAACCCCTAATTGTATATACTAGCTAATTGAAATTTGATAATAAAGGAGGTACATGATATAAACTAAGTTGCTAGACTTTTTTGGCATCAATGCACCTTCGATCAACTTAAGAACGTATTGTTTAGCATGATGGTCAATATCTCCAGGTGTAGATTCTGTGGGAGATGCTTGAAGGTCATAAACCATTTTAACTTAATTTGAAGCCCTTGGAAATTGAACTGAAGGTCAATACATGTTCCAAATGTTGGATAAAGGATCTGCCTTAAATTGTACTAAAAACTTCCCATTATAAGATGTTTGTCCACTGGTCAACAATGTTATATCTTTTAGTGTTATTATTGCTATGCCACATGAGAGATGAAACATATAGGTCTCAAATCTCCATCACTCAATTAGTGCATATATGAATGATGGCACAAAAGTACCTTTCTCAGTTCAGCTAGCATAATAGAATCCGACTTGCATTAATTAAGAATGAATCTATGGTCAAGTAAAGTCTAAACCTATGTTACCACAAATTTGAGCCACGAGAGAATATTCCAATGTTGTTGTGTTCTTGACAAAATGTCCTTATTCATATCTTAATAAACGGGCATTTATTACAGTATACTTGGAAATTAGAATTTTGAGATACTTATGTACTTAGACTAGAGTAGAAGTAAAAGAGGATTTGTGTTGGTTCTTTTAAATTAGAGTTATGTTAGGTTTTTAATAAAACCTCAACACTTATGGGTGACAAGGTTAATCTAATTTTTTGTTAAAATTTTTTCATATTACATTATACATTTGTTTTGAATTTTCATAACAAACCTGACATTTGATGAGATTAAATGTTATCCATAGTCATTAGAAAATTAAATTATGACAATTTAAAAGTTAAATGTTATACAAGAATCTCAACACTTGTAAGTGTCAAATTTCTGTAATTATTTCAAAATAATTATCCTGATTTCAACGTGGAGCTGAAAACTTATGAGTAAATAAACTTCAAAAGAACTTGATACCTATGAATATTGAGGTAACCCGTCAGAAAAGAACTTATTATTAGAAATAACTTTTGAAAAAACATAATTTAATAATATTAAAAAAGGGTAAAAAAATCTATATTTAATAATCAAAACGTTTTAAAAACGAATAAATAAGGGAATATTGTAAAGTTACTTTAAAATTCAATGTATATAAATATACATTTACACAATTTAGTATACTTTTTTTGAAGGTTCTTTTTCCCTTTTTCTTTTTGAAGAAAATTGAGAAGTATGAAAGAAGAAAGAAAAGATGAAGACATAAAGATGAAGACATACTCCAATCTCAATCTCAATCTCCTATATAATTAATAATTTAATATGCATCACTTAGGAAAAATACAAAAAGTTAATTGTTCCAACAAAAGATTCCTTTTCCCTTTGCTTACTTCCAAAGGGATGTAGGTATTGATTGGATTCTTATTTTTGTTCTTTCTTTTTCATTACCTTTTGATACTGCATGCTGTTATTGTTATTGCTTTTATGTTATATTTAATTGTGTTATATATTTATATATTAATAATTTAAATTGGTTTAAAGGTTTGTACCTAAAATGAAATTTTAATTAATTATTTTACTTAATTGAATTCTCTTAACTAAGAAAATTATCATTTAATCTCTTTAATAAGTAGAAATTTTCATTGACTCTTAAGTTTTATCGGTCATGATGACATGTTTTTTGGTAATCGTTGATTCTTTGTTAACATAACATGTTATGTGTACGATGATGTTGACTTAATACTATTTTGTCTTATTATATTATATCAGTAAATAATTTAAATTTTTTAAAAATAGAAAAAAATATAAAATTGTAAAAGTTCTAGAAAAATTATAAAAAAAGTTTATAAATTAAAATTTATATATAAATTATTTAAAATTCAAATGGTTTTAAAAAATAAAAAGTAAAAAAAAAAAACTTTCTTGGGTAATCGGTTTTTAGTTCTAGAAAGTTTTCACAAGTGTTTATTGGTTCACAAACAAAACCCACACTTTAGCAACTCAAGGTCGAGATTAACGAAGAAGTTCAAGAAGTTGAAAGTTTGGAATGACCCATTCTGCCTATTCTGAAAACATAGGTATAATTTGAATAAAGGGTTTGTTGTTGTAAATATCACAAAAGTTCAATTTTTTTTTAAAAAAAATTAAACTTCCACCATGCAACAACCACATTTTCTAAACCGTATTTTCCCAACATTCTCATCATTCAAAATAGTAGAGTTTGGTCGATCTACAAAGATTCTAACATGGAGCAACCAAAGTTATTGGATTCCTTAAAAACAATTTATTTTTGTTATGGGATAATATAATATTTTTCCTGAACTTGGTAACTAGATTCATTTTAGTACCTATATATTTTTTTGTCAATTTTGGTACTTGAATTTAACAATTAGGTCCATTTTGATCTCTGAATTTGAAAAATATAAAAGTTTGATGACGTTGCACTTTAAGAATGTGTCATATCATTACTTGAAAATTAAAAATTTTATATAAACTTTTAAGTAATCATATGGTACAAGCTTAGAGTGTCACGTTCAGTATTTTAATAATCAGACTAATGGTTGAACAAGTCAAACCACGGGAAACAGATTCAACTACTTCGACCAATTCAACCACCGAAACAACAATAATTAAATAAATAATTAAAATTTTATAAAAATATAAAAAAATTTTTAAAAAAAAAAGAAATTTATTAAATCAATTTAGCTGTCGATTTTTGTTTTAATTTTAGATTTTTACTAATTTTAAGCAGGATCTAAGTCAACTGGTTTAATCCTTTTGTTCGGATTGTTATACCAATCAATTTTTAGTCCATATGATCTAATCTTATCCCAGAAACGTTAGTTATATTATCAAATCTTGCCAAAATTACAGAGTTTATAGATCAAAATAGAATATATATCCCTTTTGGAATTGATTCAAATTAGTACGCATGAATTGGAGGCTCCACCGAATGGGCAAATCCATTCTTGTGGTAGGTTTTATCTTGTTATTGCTGTCTTTTTATTATTTCAGTTTTTTGGTTATTCATTGGGTCAAAATAGTCTCTGCCCTCTGGCTCCGAGCAGTAAGAGAGTTTCTTTCTGATAAGAGAGATTCTTGATTATTAGTATGTATTAATATGGTTTTACTCTCCTTGGCTTGGGTTAATTATTTATTTTTTGATTAAATTATAAAGTGAAAATTTAAAAGATATTATATTATAAAGTATTTTTTGAGTATTTAGAATTTAATTTTTATTTTTTTATTTTTGGAAATTTAGTCTTCCTATTTTTTGAATTTAAAAATTTAGATTTGTTTGTTAACATTGTTATAAATAATTCTTTTGTTAAATTTGTTAGCGTAACATTTTGAAATTAAAAAGATATGTAACACCCCAAAACTCGACCTACAAGTTTAGCCTAATCTCAGAGGTCACATTGATCACCGAAGTGACCTGAAAATATTTTTAGTTTGACAAATCGCATTACAAAACTGTATTTAAGTCACGTAAAAACAATTAGAAATAAAATCCCAAAATTTCAAAAACATTCAGTCTAATTAACACTTACGTGCATATAACACAAGAATTCGTACCACAGTTTTCAAATCAGTACTTACAGTCCAAAACCATTTATTTAAAACTTCGAATTTAAGAAAATACTTTAATAACTAGTTTAAAACATAACGCTTCCGAGACCTCCGCATACTGAGTCCAGCTACAGAAAACGGGAATGTACCTGAAAGGGGAAACACTAAGGGGGTGAGCTACACGAGCTCAGTGTGAGTTCGAGATATGATCAATAATAGAATTACAGACCGGAATTCCATATAACAGTATAACAGTGAAATGTACTTAAGTAAAACACTTATCATCACATACAGTGTTACCAAACACCGTTACACACAAGCTCAATCACAAAAGATAAGTCAAACAGACAGAATGCAGACAAACAAACTTACACCCAAACACTTAAATAGATGCTTATAAATGCAGTCAAGTAGTGAAAACCCACCCATCCAGCTATAACACCTCTCCGTCCCCTGATCACACCCCAGTAGAGTTGCTTAAGCTCATCCAACCAAACACACCACATAAGACCTCGAAAGGCCCATCCAACCCTACACACCATATATGTGGACTAAGCCACTTAGATAATAATACGCAGCAAAGTTGACGTATCTGCAGTACAATACATTGCGGTAAACCGATTTACAGACATGTTGCAGAAAAAATGCCAGATCAGATAATAGTATGCAACAAAGCTGACATACATGCGGTACAATGCGGTAAACCACTGTACGAATAGGTTGCAGTAAAACTGCCAGTCAGATCAGAATCAGAACCAGTCTCCCTTCTCTTCGCAACCAACCCCAAAATTTACTTTATGCAAGTGTATATATGCACACAATCTCATAGAAACAATGAACACATTAATAGATAGTTAAACAGAATAGATATGTACACACACCCAGCTAACCGGGTTCAGAAAAAGACATCTCACACACATCAGTCACAAGCAACACTTAAGCTGAAGCCCATATCAAAGTCTTACTTACCTTCCTTAAAGCCTAGCCAAGAGTCGAAACACATACAGACACAAATTCAAATCAAAACATACACAGAACCAAAATAAGTGACTTATGGCCACGCGCCCGTATGCTCTGGCCATATGGAAATGCCTAGGCCGTGTGGGGGTCAAAACATCCGTGTGAAGAGGGGCACACGGCTGTGTGTCTGAGGCACACGCCCGTGTGAAGAGAGGCACATGGCTACGGTAACAGGCCGTGTAACTTACTGTCCAAATATGCTAAATTAGAGTATAGGGCTGACACGGCCGTGTGAGGGTCTCACACGCCCATGTGCCCACCAGACACGGTCATGTGTCTAAAATGCATGCCCGTGTGGGATCTCTAAATCCCCAAATTAGTCACACAGCTGTGTGGCACCAAAACACCAAATCCCTAATTCCTAACCACACACGCCTGTGTAACTAGAGGACACGACCGTGTGAAAATCGATTAAAATCCCCAAATAGGACACACGGCCATGTGGCACCAGATTTTGCCCGGAACCCTAATTCCTAACTACACACGACCGTGTGAACTGCCCATGTAGGGGCACACGCCCGTGTGGTCACAAAACCACCCTAAAATAGTCTCGAAAAACGTGCTTTCACCCTCGAAGCACTTTTCCGCCCTTTATATCTTGAGATTATACCAAAACTAACAGGTTCTAAACATAAAATAGCGGTACAACATCAAAAACAACAGATTTGCGAACACACATACAACTTGTTGACTTTTCACAGAGTCGAATTGAAATTCGCAAATAAATTACAAAAGGTACAATACCACAGCTGATTCGCAATCGAATATGCCCAGACACTAATTCGACGACGGAGGAGCGAAATTCCTGAAATCAGCCAGCAAAATCGTTTTTGACAATTCAAAAAAAAGAGTAAAAGAGAAACAAAAAGAAAAGAAACAGAGAGAAAAAGAAGAGGAGAACGTCCAGGAGAAAGAAAAATAAATAAATAAATATATATTTAAAATAAAAATAAAAATAAAAATATTCCTCCAAAACAGAGCACTCACACCACTACCAGCACGCTCTGCAAAATTGTTATTTCCACTCAAATGCGTTCTAACACGCTTCGCAGAACGAGGCTCCAACCTCGGAGGACTGCGATCTCTTTTCTTCCCACAATCTACATACCTAGCTTGAAGCGTTTCACTAGTTCCCCTTATCCTAGCCTCAAACACTTTCTCTAGTACCTCCCTTACTACCCAAGTCAATGCTTCAGTACCAAGCTCTGGGTTATCTCTACCTGAAGTTGGCGGAATTGCACTGACCTCCAACTCCAGAACAGGCACACGTCTTGGAGAAGCAAACGACTCCTCGCAATCTTGCTTACCTTTAGAATCCATATTCGTCTTGTACCTGATCTTAAAGAATATACAATTTCCAACATCGAACACAAGCATTAATGTCTAAACATTACAGTTTTAATCTGACAGAACTAATTTGACAAGCTCAGAATTTCGCACAGACCAGCATCAGAGTCTCAGACATTTTATTTTCTCAAAAACTCTTCGAACAACTGTGGTACATTTTTCTCAAAAAAAAATTTAAACAACACGCACGCACACGAATACGTAAAAACACGTGCCAAGTTTTTGTAAACTTGGATCTGATACCACTAAATGTACACCCCAAAACTTGGCCTACAAGTTTAGCCGAATCTCGAAGGTCACATTGATTACCGAAGTGATGTAACGACCCAATATTTACAGGTATCAGAAAAGTGCATTTTCGGGTCACCATTTCGTAAAATGAATTTGTAAATATTTATGAAGTTAGTTGTGTGATTAATTAGGTTTTAGCTAGGTGAATTAGCTTGAATTGAGGGTAATTAGGTGTAAGGACTAAATTGAATAAAGGGTGAAAGTTTATTTATAGAATAGAGAAAATTGAAGGACTAAAAGTTGATTAATTAGGAGTTTTTGATGCTAAAACAAGACGAGATGTCAGTAGTAGACTATGAACAGGAATTCTCACGACTCAGTAGATATGCAGCTGAGTTTGTGCCAACTAAAGCTGACAGTTGTAAGCTATTTTTACGGGGTTTACATGATAAGTTACAGGTACAATTGGTATCACATAGAATTAAAGAATTTGTAGATTTGGTTGAGAGGGCAAAAGATGGTTAAACAAGTACTAGGTCTCGACAAAAAGCCTGAAAATACTCGCATGATTGGGAAACGTACTGGAGCTACTAGTTCAATCCCGTAACCCAAAAGATCAAAAGAATCTCGTGGTAGCTGGAGATCAAGTTTTAGATTAGACAGGGGTGATAGAAATCGTGGAAGAAAGATGACAATTTCTACTGGTAGTGTACGAGGTTTATCTCGGGATACTGAAATTTTGGATTGTGAACATTGTGGGAAAAAGCATCGAGGTGAATGCTGGAAATTGACTCGAGGTTGTTTCCGTTGCGGATCTACAGAGCATTTTGTTAGAGATTGTCTGAAAAATGAGAATGCTACACCAATTACATCATAGAGATCTGTACCTACTTCTAGAGGTCAAGGATAAGGTAGAAGTGGTTCATTTTCCAGAAGTAGTGCTAGAAGAGGAAGTGATGTTGCTACTCAACAATCAGAAGCTCGAGTACCAGCTCGAGCATATGTTGTACAAACCCATGAAGAGGGTGATGCACATGATGTGGTGACAGGTATATTCTTATTGCATTCAGAACCTATTTATGCTTTAATAGATCTGGGATATTCACATTCATATGTTAATACAAAATTGGTTGAGTCGAAAAATTTAAAATCTGAAATGTCTAGAGTATCAATAGCGGTGTCTAGTCCATTGAGGCAAACTGTGTTAGTGGATCAAGTATTTTGAAGATGTCCGTTAATGATACAGAATAAAATCTTCTCTGTTGATTTGTTGATAATGCCATTTGGTGATTTCGATATAATTTTGGGAATGGATTGGCTGTCTGAGCACGGGGTGATTTTAGATTGTTATAAAAAGAAGTTTATTGTTCAGAGTGAAAATGAGGATAAGATTGAGGTAAATGGTATTCGAACCAGTAGGTCGACTATTATTTCAGTGATTCAGGCTAATAAACTTTTTTATCAAGGTTGTGCAACTTTTTTGGCTTATGTTATTAATTCAAATTCTGTTGAAAGTCAATGCAATAAAATCAGGACTGTTTGTGAATTTCTTGATGTATTTCCTGAGGAATTACCGGGATTACCACCAGATACAGAAGTTGGATTTGCAATTGAAGTTTATCCTATTACAGCTTCGATATCAATACCCCCATAACGTATGTCACCTACCGAGTTAAAAGAATTGAAAGTGCAGTTGCAGAATATACTGGATTGAGGATTTATACGTCCTAGTATTTCACATTGGGGAGCTCTAGTACTGTTTGTTAAAAAGAAAGACGGTTTAATGCAGTTGTGTATTGATTATCAGTAATTGAATAAGGTGACAATCAAGAATCGATATCCGTTACCTCGTATTAATGATCTATTTGACCAGTTGAAAGGAGCTTCTGTGTTTTCAAAAATTAATTTAAGATCGGGTTATTATTAGTTAAAGGTGAAAGAAAATGATGTACCGAAGACAGCATTTCGTACAAGGTATGGTCATTATGAATTTTTAGTAATGTCTTTTGGATTGACAAATGCTCCAGATGCTTTTATGGATCTTATGAACCGTATTTTTTAACCGTATCTAGATAAGTTTGTGGTGGTTTTTATTGATGATAATCTAGTATATTCAAAGTCTGAATTTGAACATGACCAGCATCTCAGAATTGTTTTGCAAATATTACAGGAGAAACATCTATATGGAAAGCTTAGCAAATGTGAATTCTGGCTATTAGAAGTTGTGTTTTTAGGACATGCGGTATCGGCAGATGGAATTAGAGTTGATCCGAAGAAGATTGAAGCAATTGTTCAATGGAAAACACTGAGAATTGTGTCAGAGGTACGTAGTTTCTTTGGAATAACTGGTTACTATCAGAGATTTGTAAATGGATTTTCAAAGATAGCTTTACTGATGATAAAGTTGTTGCAAAAGAATGTTCAATTTGTTTGGGATGATCAATGTTAGGAAAGTTTTGAGAAATTGAAGCAAATGTTGACTAAAGCACCAGTTTTGACTTTGCCAGAGTCGGGAAAAAAATTATTATTTATAGTGATTCTTCTTTGAATGGTCTCGAGTGTGTTTTGATGCAAGATGGAAAGGTGATAGCTTATGCATCTGGGCAATTGAACCACATGAGCATAATTATCTGACCCACGATCTAGAATTAGCTGCCGTGATTTTTGCACTTAAGATCTGGAGACATTACTTGTACGGTGAGAAATGCTATATTTATACGATCATAAAAGTCTCAAGTATCTATTATTTCAAAAGGAGTTAAATTTGAGACAACGTTGGTGGACAGAACTTTTAAAAGATTATGACTGTGTTATTAATTATCATTTGGGAAAAACAAATGTTGTGGCTGATGCATTGAGTAGAAAGGCAGCAATTGAGTTACGAGCAATGTTTGCACAGCTTAGTATTAGTGATGATGGAGGTTTGTTGGTTGAATTAAGAATTAAACCAATGATGTTTAATCAGATCAGGTCAGCACAATTAGAAGATGACAAGTTAGTGAAGAAGAAAGAAATGGTTTAGAATGGTATGTTAGAAAATTTTAGCATTGATGAACATGGTTTCTTGAGATTTCATAATCGGGTTTGTGTACCAGATGTTTCAAAATTGAAAGAGTTGATACTTCGATAAGCTCATGACAGTTATTTTGCTTTGCACCCTAGAGGAACGAAAATGTACCGTAATCTACGAGAATCTTATTGGTGGCCAGGTATGAAAAGAGATATAGTTGAATATGTGGCTAAATGTTTGACTTGTCAACGAGTTAAGGTAGAGCATCAGGTTCCTATTAGATTACTTCAGCCTATTAATATTCCTGAATGGAAGTGAGATTGTATTATGATGGATTTTGTAATGGGGTTACCATTGTCGGCAAGTAAGAAAAATGCTATTTGGGTGATTGTTGATCGGCTTACAAAATCGGCTCACTTCATAGCTGTCAAAACTGATTGGCTACTTCAGAAGCTTGCTGAAGTCTACATTCGGGAAATTGTGAGATTACATAGTATTCTTATGTCAATAATTTCTGATCGAGATTCGCGGTTCACATCGAGATTTTGGAGGCAGTTGCATGAATCACTCGGTACTCGTATCAGTTTTAGAACAACTTTCCATCCGCAAACTGACGGACAATCTGAGCGAGTTATTCAAATTTTAGAAGATATGCTTCAAGCTTGTGTTATTGATTTTGAATCAGGTTGAGAACATTATTTACCATTGGCTGAATTTGTATATAAAAATAGTTTCCAATCGAGCATTCAAATGGCTCCGTATGAGGCTCTATATGGTCGGTGATGTTAATCACCTGTGTGTTGGATGGAATTGAATGAAATAAAAATGATTGTGCCGGAATTAATTCAAGAAACAGAGGACACTGTTAAGAAGATTCGAGATAGACTGAATACAGCTTTTAACAGACAGAAATCGTATGCAGATTTGAAACGTCAGGATATTGAGTACTCTGTTGGCGATAAAGTATTCCTTAACGTATCGCCTTGGAAGAAAATTTTGATATTTGGTCGAAAGGGAAAATTAAGTCCTCGTTTTATTGGGCCGTATGAGATTGTGGAAAGAGTTGGGCCAGTTGTTTACCGTTTAGCTTTGCCTTCGAAATTATAGAAAATTCATGATGTTTTCTATGTTTCCATGCTCAGAAATATCAATCAGACCCTTCTCATGTTATTTCAACAAAAGATATTGAAATTCGACCTGATTTGTCATATGAAGAAGAGCCGGTTGAGATTTTAGCACGAGAAGTAAAATAGTTGCATAATAAATAGGTTTCATTAGTAAAAGTACTGTGGCAAAGTCATAGATCGAAGAAGCAATTTGGGAACCAGAAGAAATTATGAGATCTCAGTACCCCCACCTCTTTTCAGGTAAATTTTAAAGACGAAATTTATTAAGAGGGAGAAATGTAACAACCCAAAATTTACAAGTATTGAAAAAGTGCATTTTTCGGGTCACCATTGTCGTAAAACGAATTCATAAATATTTATTAAAAATATTTACGAAGTTAGTTGTGTGATTAATTAGGTTTTAGCTAGGTGAATTAGCTTGAATTGAGGGGAATTAGGTGTAAGGACTAAATTGAATAAAGGGTGGAAGTTTAATTATAGAATAAAGAAAAGTTGAAAGACTAAAATAGTAAATAAATCATAAGTGATAAATGTATGGAAAATATAATTCCATGTGTATGTATAATATACATATATTATTTATATTATTAAATACATACTTAATATTTAAGTATATGATAAAATAATATATTATTATAATAATAATTAAATAATAAACAAAACATAAAAGAAAAAAGAAATAAAAATAAATGGAATTGAAAAAGAACAAAGGAAAGAAAACGAAACAAAGAAAGGAAAGAAAGAAAGAAAAAGGGAAAGAAAATGAAGGAGAAATTAGGGTTTAAGGTTCAAAGGTTTAATTGGTAAGTCAATTTAGCCCATTTTCTTGTAATTTTGATGTTTTTAGAATCCTAGAACAAAACACTACTTGATTTATGTTGAAATTTTGAAAGTTAGTGGATTTTAGATGTTGTTTATATTGAATAAATTGAAGTATTAGGGGTTAAATTGATAGAATTTCAAGTTAGAATTGAGAAAAAGATTGAATTATAAAATAAACTATAAGTTTTAAGTAATAGGGACTAAATTGAGAGAATTTCAAAATTAGGGATTTATGGTGAAATTAGAGAGTTGAAATTAGTTTAAAGTGAGAATTGAATGAAAATATGGAATTAGTTTTGAGAAAATAAAGTTAGTCTTGGTCAGGGATTAAATTGGAATTTAGGCAAATGTTGTATATAAATTGAAATATTTAATGATAAATTTTATTGAATTGATGATTTTAATTGTTTCGACTTCTGTAGCTAACATTGAGCCGGAAACCTCGGTTAGGAAAAGAAAAGACAAAGTTAACGAGGAGTAGCTCGAGAATTCTGGTTTGTATTTCTATAATCCGAATCTAGTAATATTAATTGTTGTATTTTGATTAATATGTATGGTAAGTGAAATAAGGTGAGTATGTGATATTTTTATATTGATTTGAATTGAATTGATATTATGAATATAAGTGATTATTGAATGGTATGAATTTTGATTGAAATGGAAAATATGATTTGAAAACCCTATTAACTGTATCGGGCTGAGTCGGATATAGTTGGCATGACATAGGATTGGAAGTGTTCAGGGATACTTCGATCACGAGTCTGTGAGACACTAGGTGTCATATTATTACTTCAGATAAATTCGATGAGGTACTGGGTACCAACTTACTTCAGCATGGCCGATGAGACACTGGGTGTCACTTTATTACTTCGAATTATCCGTGTATCCGCCAAAGTTCGAGTCTTGTTAATAGGGGTAAATAAATGAATTGGCAATATGAACGATATTGGATGATTTTGAATATGAAATGGTTATTGATATAGTGAGATGATATGTGTATCCTATTGAGAAATGCTATTGAACAGCAATTATGATATTTAAATAGTAAGAGATGAGTATTGAAAATGTTATAAATGATTGTTTATGAAATTGATTATTTGTTGAATGATTTTTGTTATGTGTATTTAGATATTTAAATATTATAAATTCTTGTTTAATAAGTATTCAGATTATAGAAATACCACTGAGTTTATACTCAGCGTACGGTTTGTTTTCGTGAGTAGATTAGGTTAAAGTCCGATCGTTGAATCAGCATCCAAGGTCGATCCCGGACTTATTGTGGTGAAGTACATTTCTTTTTGGTAAATGGCATGTACCTAGGATGTTGTGTTTGTCATTTTGGGAAATGTTTGTAAATGATGTTGTAATATGATAATGGATGGTTATATATATATGAAATGTTAAAATCATCAAATGATAAGTTTTAGTAGTAAATTTGTACGAAATTAAAATTGGTTTGAATGAGTTTTAATTGAATTGATTTGGTTAGTATATGTGAAATACCTATAAGAGTTTATTAGTTAGGTACTTAGGATGATTAAATTGATATGTTTTAAATGTATTTGAATGTGTTTTGGATTGGTTGAATGTTTGGTTTTTGAATTGCTTGGTATTCAAGATTTTCAGGGTTGGTAAACTTGATGTATAAGGCTCATTTTGAGTCTACACGGCCTAACACACGGGCGTGTGACTAGATCGTGTGAGACACACGGTTTACACATGGGCATGTGGATAAGCCGTGTGTCCCTTGCAACTTAAAAATTTCAAAACAGAATGCCTAGGATTCTCCACATGGGCAGAGACATGGGCGTGTGTCTCAACCGTGTAAGGAACACGGCCTAGCACACGGGCATGTGCCCTGGCCGTGTGAAAACTGCACTTAATGTTAAAAAAAATAAATTAAACATACGGCCTTGTAACAGCCCAAATTTCAGCGATGTCGAAAATAGTGGTTCGAGACCACCAAATCCGAAAAATAAATTCATAGATTATATTATTTAATATTTACGAGCCAAAAATAACTTTTAAAATATTTTTGAAATAGTAAATTATGTTTTATAAAGATTTATTTGGTCAAGAAATTGAGAAAAAGAGATATCGTGATCTCGGTATTATAAACGGAGCCATAAATATTTTTATGAATATTTACGAAGTGTCAATAAGTTAGTATTAAAATTTTGTTAGAAAATTTTGACGTTTGGGTGGTTAATTAAATAAAAAGGACTAAATTGAAAAAAAATGTAAAAGTTGCTAGAAGGATTAAATAGCTCAATTGTCAAATGAGGACGGACCTAAAGTGCAAATAAGCCTAAAGAAGATACTTTGGGTGGCAATAGCTGAGAAAAATCAGGAAATGGGTGAAATAAGGGTAAAATTGAAAAATTGCTAAAATTAGTTAAATAAAAATGGGACCAAATTAGAATATCTAGAATTCTCTTCATTTCTCTTCATTTTCATCAGCTAAAAAACAACCATGGAAGATGGTTCAAGCTGGATTTCATACTCTAGCTTCATGTAAGTTTAATTCTTGCTTTCTCCTTGAAATTTCTATGTTTTTGGACTTTTACAATTGGGTCCAACTTATTATGTCATTAGTTTTTAATTCTATGGCTAATTTTTAAAGTTTATATGGATGAGTGCTAGAAGCATATGATGAATAAACATATAATTGAAGCTTTAATTTTGATATATGATGATTTTATCAAGTAAAATTGATGGAAATTGGTTTTAGGACCTAATTGTGAAAGAGTTTGGAATTAATGTCTAATGCTAAAGTTATGATTTTGAAGGGTTATCAAGTAGTTTAAAATGATATAATAAAGTATTAATTGAGAAAAATTATCCCAATTGAGGGGTTAATTGGACAAGGACTGAATTGTATGAACTGTGAAATTTGGGGCAAAATGGAAATCAACACTTTGCACTAAAACAATTTTGGACAATAGCAGTAGTCTAACTTTGAAAAATCACCAAAAATTGTAGAAATCGAATTAGAGGATGAATAAAATATAGAATTAAAGCTTATTGAGTCTAGTTTCTTATACAAGAAAGGTGTAAGCAATAGAATTTTAAATCATGAGATATAATAGGTTTTGTGACATAAGGTCAGAATGATTTCGGGTTTCCCTATTCTAGATTTGAAAAATCATCAAAACTTGGATAAAAATAATTATGGGATTAAATTTATATTTTTAAAATCCTGACTGAGTCTATTTTCAATAGAAACAATCGGGAACATCATTCGAATCCTGTATGAGGGGATAATTAATTTTTAGTGAAGAAGGGTCGGAACTGTCAGACAGCAGAACAGGGGTAATTTTAAAGAATAAACTGTACTTATTGGCAAAACCAAAAATTTTAAAACTTTTGTGGTAAGAATATATGTGAGTCTAGTTTCAAGGAAAATTAACGGATCTTAATTTGGAGTTTGGTAGTTCAAGATAAAAATAATTTAGTGACTATGACACGAATGGACAGCTTGAATATTCACATAAATAAATAGTGAAAAATTATAGATAATGTTACTTACAAGTGTGTTATTTATACTAAGGATGTGGATGGAGAGGAAGATGAGGAAGAATATATGAACGACTTGTGTATAAATTGATCACATGCCCGATTATAATTGATAAATGTTGAAGTAGAAATGATATAATGTTTTATTTGGAATATTTATTATGAAATTATGATTATCGTTATAATACAAAAATTGAACATGTGAGTTTATATAGCTAAATTTTGGTGATAATTTGTTAATTTTATTAACTTTCTGATGTGTTACTTCATATATATTGATGATAAAATCGTGAATAATGTAAAAGCATGAAAATTGAATACATGATCAAATTGAGCACTTCAGTTCAGTGACAAGATGAATTGACGGAAAAGACCATGGTTGAACCATGGAAACAAGTGATAAGTGATAGCTTCGGTTACACTTATCTGATCAAAGACAAGTGAAAGTGATAAGTGGTAGCTTCAGCTACCTGATCAAGTGAAAAGTGGTAGCTCCGACTACCTGATCAATGAAAAGTGGTAGCTCCGACTACCTGATCAGTGAAAAGTGGTAGCTTCGGCTACAAGTGACAAGTGATTTCCGTGTAAGACCATATCTGGGATATAGCATTGGTGTGATACATGTTTAAGATGTAAGACCATAGGTGGGCTATGGCATTCTAGTGAAAAGTGATGAATTGACGGATAAGACCATGGTTGATCCATGACAAAGTGTGAAACGTAGGTATGGTATTAACCATACTGAGTTGTGAAACGTAGGTATGTCATTTTCCATACCGAGTTGTGAAATGTAGGTATGGTATTTCAATGAGGAAAACCATATTGAGTTGTGAAACGTGGCACTAAGCAACGACGTATTCAAATTCGTAAGACGTTCACTAAATTTGACAAGGTTTGGTGAGTGTTACATAGAATTATGTGATATAAGGAAATACGAGTTGATGAGACATGAACATAGAACTTGGTTGATGAATGAGTTCTTTTGTGATTATATATTTGTACACCCTTGAGTGTATTATCCATATGAATTGGTATTCCAAATGAGTTAATAGGAAGAGTTCTAATATGAAATAATCTGAATTCTAAATGAAATATTATGAAAACGTACTTGAAATACATTGGTATGTCTTGTATATGTTATTTGAGTTCATAATGTGGAAAGTAAATGTATGTGGAAATATGAGATGATGATACCTGTACATGGAATTTATTGGTGGATATGTACATCCAAATTTATATGATAGGTTTTAGTGAACATTGAAATTGGGCACAATTAGTGATTTGTCAATTTAAATTGTGATTGGCAGGAAGAGCTAGTGAATTGCATGTTTATGAATTGTTACGCGTATTTTTCGAAATACGAGGAAATGATAGTAATTGATACATGGAAATATGAGACTATGATATATATAAATGTGTTCATTCATAATTATAGAATTGTGCACCTCAAGTGCACTATATGTTTAAAGATGATGTTTCAAATGATTTGATAAGTAAAACTCAAATATGAAGTAGTTTGAAACCAAGACAAATTGTTATAAAAATGTATATGAAATACAGAGGTATGATTGTTCTATGTTATATGAATACATAATGTGAAAAAGTATAAGTACAAGAGAAATTTAATGAGAATTGAGCCCATATACATTTTTTGTTAATTATATGAAGTGTGCGACTAACAAATGGTATTAAGTATAAGGCTCGGTTGAATATCTTAAATGGCTTTTTGTATGTATTAAATGTGGGTGAAGAATACGGATCAAATGAGTGAGAAATATGGCTTGGAAAATAACCTTATTTGTGAAAATTAACTTTAGCACATGGCCTAGCAACACGGGCGTGTACTAAGGCCGTGTGACCCGAGTTCATTCATAGATGCAAGTCAGAGAGTTACACGCCCCAAAGACACGGCCATGTGAGCCACACGGCCATGCCACATGGGAGTGTCCCCAGTCACACGAGCGTGGGACCCTTGTAAATGAGATAAATTTTGGGATTTTACGAAAAATTTCATACGATTCTAATTTAGTCCCGACCTGATCCTAATGCATGATTTGGACCTCGAGGGTCCGTTAAAGGAGCTTTTATAGTCAATTTCAGTATTTGAGCAATAAAAGGTTTAAATTATCTGTAAGTGTTTTGTACTCCTCGGTAATGCCTCGTACTTTATTCCGGCAACGGATACGAGTAGGGGGTGTTATAGCCTAGCACACGGGCATGTGACTTAGCCGTGTGAGTAAGTCAGAGAGTTACACGGGGTGGGACACAACTTGAAGCACGGGCGTGTCCCTGGACCACACGGGCGTGTGAGCCTTGTATTTAGGAAAAAATTTAAAATTTCACGAAAAGTTTTCTGGACTTTCGATTAAGTCCCGATTTATTTCTAACACGTGATTTGGGTCTCGAGGGCTCAATAAATGGACATTATAATTTAAATTATGATGTGTATGTTATATTATTATATGATTGTTCATATTTATTTTGAAATGTCCGGTAATGCTCCGTAACCTTGTTCTGGCGACGGATAAGGGTTAAGGGGTGTTACAAGTGAGCTAAAAATATTTTTAGTTTAACAAATCGCATTACAAAACTGTATTTAAGTCACATAAAAACATTCAGAAATAAAATCCCAAAATTTTAGAAACATTCAGTCTAATTAACACTTACGTGCATATAACACAAGAATTCGTACCACTGTTTTCAAATCAGTACTTACAGTCCAAAACCATTTATTTAAAACTCCGAATTTAAGAAAATACTTTTGTAACAGCCCAATTTTAATAGTGTCGGAACAGTGATTCGAGATCACTAAATTTGACGAAAAGTTAGAAAATTTTGTTAATCGATAATTATAAGTTAAGTGTGATTTTAGAAATATTTTAAAATTAGTGAATTTTGTGAACTGAAAGAATTAATTAGAAAAAATTGGGCCAAAAACGAGGTATTGAGACCTCGAATTCATAAAGTGAGCCATAAATATTTCTAAAAATATTTATGGAATGTCATTAAGTTATTATTAAACTTTCGTTAGAAAATTTTAACGTTTGGATATGTAATTAAATGAAAAAGACTAAATTGAAAAAGGTGTAAAAGTTTCATTATAGATTAAAGAAAGTATAAAGGACCAAAATGGTAATTAAGCCATTTTGTTTAATGGAGGCGGTTATTGTGAAGAAATCTGAGATTTTTTTTAAGTATATTATTATTTATTATATTATTATATTATTATTATATATATAGAAACAAAAACAAAAAAGAAGGCAAGGTGAGAAGGGAAACAGAAAAGAAACAGAGAACAAGACGAAAGCAGGGGAAGAAAAAGGGAAAGAAAGAAAAAGGAGGAATTGATGATTTAAAGCTTGAATGTTTAATTGGTAAGTCAATTTAGCCATTTTCTTCTAATTTTGATGTTTTATAAGTTTTAGAACAAAGTTTTATTGAATTAAGATTGAAATTCTGGAAATTCTTAGATTTTTGAACATGAGTTTTGTGGATCAAATTGGTGAATTAGGGGTTTAATTAATGAAATATCTAGTTAGAAATTGATTTTAAGGATTAAATTGTGAAAATGTTTGGAATTAAAGTCTATTATTGGAATTCTGATTTCCAAAGATTATAAAGTAGTTTAAAGTGATAGAATAAAGTGTTTATTGAGAAAAATCAGCTCAATTGAGAAGTTAATTGAGCAGGGACGAAATTATCATTTATAGAAAGCTTAGGGGAAAAATGGTAATAAACAGTTTGCACTAAACAGCTTTGGGACAGCAGCAGTATACTAACTTTGAAAAATCACTAAAAATCATAGAACTGGAATTAGAATCTGAATGAGATATGAAATTAAAGCTTATTGAGTCTATTTTCATATGAAAGAAACAAGGAAAGCAAAGGAATTCTGTATTCTGAGATATTTAGATTTTGGTCAGACTGGTTCAGAGTAATTTCGAGATGCTCTGTTCTGACTTGGAAAAATCATCAAAAATTGTATAAAAATAATTTGGAAACATAATTTATATGGTTAGATTCCTTAATTAGTCTAGTTTTAGAAGAAATAAACTATAACATCATCTGAATTCTATATAAAAAGATAATTAATTTTTAGTGAAGAAGGGTCGGAACTGCCAGACAGCAGAACAGGGGTGACTTTAAAGAATAAACTGTACTAATTGGCTAAATCAAAAAGTCTAAAAATTTTATGGTAAGAAGATATGTGAGTCTAGTTTCAGGAAAAATTAATGGTTCTTCATTTGGAGTTCTGTAGCTCTGGAAATAAATAATTTAGTGACTATAACTCAAATGGACAGTTTTGAATATACTTATGAGTAATTAATGAAATTATTGACAATGTTACTTATAGCATGTTATATACATTAAGGACGTGGAATGGAGAGGAGGAGGAGGAAAATATGTATGAATATTCAGCTAGCATGGCTAATTTGTAATGTTTTAGGCTCAGGGACTAAATTGAATAAAAGTAAAACTTTATGATTAGTTTTGTAAAAATGTTGGAGATGACCAATTTACATGGAATGGATTATTTTATTATTGAAAATTGCAAAATTGAATGAAATTATTAATTAGATTAAGATCGGTTGAAAAATCGATGAAAATGGAAAATTACCAAAATGCACTTAAATCTTGGTATTTCTGCAAATTTAGCCAGGTAAGTTCGTGTAACTTTAAATATGTGATATAAGGAACTATAAGTTGATAGTACGTGAAATATTGATATAATGAATTAACTAAATTATGTTTATGAATAAACGGCAAGAGAATGATATTTATCATGGCATGTCAATATGTGATTATCTGTAATATGTAAATAAAAGGTAATTAAATATGTTGAGACGAGAAATAAATTCAAGTAAGTCATGAAATGAGAAAAATAAATATGTTTTAAGGGACAATATGTTTGATTTTGATTGATTTCAAAGATAAAAATGCTAGATGAAATAAAATGTTTGATAAATAAATTTGTAATTCTGGTAATGCCTCGTATCCTATTCCGGCGTTGAATACGGGTAAGGGGTGTTACAACTTTAATAGCTTGTTTAAAATGTAACGCTTCCGAGACCTCCGCATATCGAGTCCAGCTACAGAAATCGAAAATGTACCTGAAAGGGGGAACACTAAGGGGGTGAACTACATGAGCTCAGTGTGAGTTCGAGACATGATCAATAACAGAATTATAGACTGAAATTCCAGATAATAGTATAACAGTGAAACGTACTTAAGCAAAACACTTATCATCACACACAGTGTTACCAAATGTCGTTACACACAAGAACAATCACTAAAGATAAGCTAAACAGACAGAATGTAGACAAACAAGCTTACACCCAAACACTTAAACAGATGCTTATGAATGCAGTCAAGTAGTGAAAACCCACCCATCCAGCCAAAACACCTCTCCGTCCCCCGATCACACCCCAGTAGAGCAGTTTAAGCTCATCGAACCAAACACATCACATAGGACCTCGAAAGTCCCATCAAACCCTTCACACCATGTATGTGGACTAAGCCACTCAGATAATAATACGCAGCAAAGCTGACATATCTGCAGTATAGTGCATTGCGGCGAACCGCTGTACAGACATGTTGCAGAAAAACTGCCAAATTAGATAATAGTATGCAGTAAAGCTGGTGTACATGTGGTACAGTGCGATAAACCACTGTACGAATAGGTTGCAGTAGAACTGCCAGATCAAATCAGAATCAGTCTCCCTTCTCTTCGCAACCAGCCCAAAAATTGCACACAATCTCACAGAAATAATGAACATATTGACAGACAGTTAAACAGAACAGATATGCACACACACCCAACTAACCGGATTCAGAAACAGACATCTCACACACATCAATCACAAACAACACTTAAGCCGAAGCCATTATCAAAGTCTTACTTACCCTCCCTAAAGCCTAGCCAAGAGTCAAAACACATACAGACATGAATTCCGATCAAAACATACACAAAACCAAAATAAGTGACTTAGGGCCACGCGCCCGTGTGCTCTGGCCGTGTGGAAATGCCTAGGCCTTGTGGGGGTCAAAACGCCCGTGTGAAGAGGGGCACATGCCCGTGTGCCTCGTGTGAAGAGAGGCACACGCCCGTGTGAATTAAGGACATGGCCGTGGGAACCATGTAACTCACTGTCCAAATATGCTAAATTAGAGTATAGGGCTGACACGACCGTGTAAGGGTCTTACACGCTTGTGTGCCCACCAGACACGGCCGTGTGTCTAAAATACATGCCCATGTGGGATCCCTAAATCGCTAAATTAGCCACATGATCGTGTGGCACCAAAACTCTAAATCCCTAATTCCCAACCACACACGCCCGTGTGAAAATTGACAAAAATCCCCAAATCAGCCACATGGCCATGTGGCACCAGATTTTGCCCGGAACCCTAATTTCTAACTACACACGACCGTATGAACCACCCATGTGGGGGCACACGCCCGTGTGGCCACCCGTGTGGTCACGAAATCACTCTAAAACAGCCCCAAAAAAATGTGTTTTCACCCTTGATATGTTGTGAGTATACCAAAACTAATAGGTTCTAAAAAATAGCAGTACAACATTGAAAACATCAAATTTTCGAACACACACACACACACACAACCTGTCGACTTTTCACATAGTCGAATCAAAATTCGCAAATAAATTAGAAAAGGTACGAAACCCACACCTAATTCACAATCAGAGATGCCCAGACACTGACTCGACGACGGAGAGCGAAATTCCCGAAATCAGCTAGCAAAACAGTTTTTGATAATTTAAAAAAAAGTAAAAGAGAAAAAAAAAAGAAAAGAAACAAAAAGAAAAAGAAGAGGAGAATGTCCAAGAGAAAAAAAAATAATTATTTATATATTTAAAATTAAAACAAAACAAAATAAAAATATTCCTCCAAAACGTGCACACAAAGAGTCGAACCCAGAACCCAGAGACAAATTAACACACAACAAACCACCAGACCAGCAGGCCCATTCTGCCACCTAAATACGCAACTAAACACAATAGCACATCTCTCTCTCTGACCCTAACCACAAAACTCAAAAAATTATAACCCCAAAATTCAGGGTGTTACAAGATACTCATTTGGTATCCATGTAACAAAAAAAATGTCATTGTAATGAACTTGAATTTTATAGAGAATTTTAACGGTGTTAACAATCCTTAAAATTTCACATGTGCATTGTAATCAGAATAAAGTATTTAGATTAACTAATGACATTGTAAGAATTGATGTGCCAAATTATGTCAAAATTAAAGTGTAGAGATTCAGTTTCAAATTTGAGTGAAATATAGAGATCAAAATTGAAATTTAACCATTCTTGTATAATCTCAAAAAAATAAAGGGATTAAAGTTGAAATTTAACCATAGTCGTCAAATTTGACCATAACCATTAAAGATTAAAGTAAAGGTAAACTGATTAGTTGGTTACCCAACTTTTAAAGCGTTTTCATTTTAGTCACCCAACCATTAAATCTCTAATGGTGGTTAACTGTACACAACATGTCACGGGGCTAGATATTTCGTCTTGCGATCCGTTCATCCAAACTTGCCTAAGTTAGCCTTTACTCAAGTGAGGATTCCTTTAGAAGTCCTCCAAGGCACCAATTTGTATAACGGAAGTGATTTATGCCAAAAGAAGCTTACAAAGAACAACAGAAAGAGTGCACACAAAGTGCTTGAGTAAATGCTCTCAATATTCTCTTATTCACAAAGAATAATGAAACAATGAATGGAGTGACTACAAATGAGGGGGAGGCTCTCTATTTATAGTTGAGTTCCCCCGAAACAGACGGTCAAGATACATTTACATCGACGAACGAGATTAACCATATCCCTTAAATCATGGGATTTACAAGATATACCATATCAAATCTAATCTAATCTTTACAATATATGATTCTATCATTCTTCTAAGATTAGTTACCAAAATAGCCTAAGTTGCCATATCTTCATTATCGGGCCAACCAAGCTTCAATATGACAGGCTTCTCCAACAGGTTACCGAATCAGGCCAGTTCTTGTTGGCCAAATGATCCCCATCTACACAATACACCTCCATCGGATGCATTTGGTGTGATGGTCACGGGCTTTGAACTGCGGCCCGTGACACACCACATCATATTCACACTTGCATTTTGGTCATCCAACTTTTATGTAGCTTTCATTTTGGTCACCCAAAAAAAATATTTTTTTAAGTATTTGATAGGGGAAAAAAAATTGAGGATTAAAGTGAAAAGGCGGTAGAAACTAAAATAATGTATTAAAAATTTGTTAAATTTTACTTGTTTATCACATTGCCAAAAATTCTAATTTTCTTTTCTTTTCAATATTGAAATTTTAAATTTCAAAAGATAAAAACCAATTAAATAAATTGTTGAAAAAAATTTATCCCTTGATAATGTTAATCGATTTGTCACTGTGATATTGAAATTAATTAAATTAATCTTTCTAAAATTAAAAATTTTATTTTATGTTTTCATATTATTCTTAATGAAATCAACTCGATAACTCATATTTAATAATTGTCTGTGAAACTTAAATTTCTTTTGATTATATAATGTAAAGAAAAATCATTGCAATTAATTAAATTAATTGTTTGTTCTTCGTTTCGGTAAAGAAGTGATGAAATTTTTTTTGGAGTTTGTTTGGCATGGAAGATAAATTTAATTAATTAAATTAATTGTAAAGATTTCTCTTTATTTTTAGCTTAGTAGGAAAGACTTGAGATCATATAATAAAAAAAATAAATTTCATGTACAATCATTAAAATAATTTATTTGAGTTGATTTTAATTTGGAAACATAAAATAAAATTTAAAAATTTAAAAAGAGGCTAAGTTAATTAATTTAATTATTTCAATATTATTATATAACAAATGGTTGATACTATCAAGGGATAAAAAATCATCAATAACTTATTTAATTGATTTTGATGTTTGGAAATTTAAAATTTCAATATTCAAAAAAAAAAAAAAGTAAACTTTTGCCAATGGGGTAAACAAGTACAAGCATTATTTTAGGTTTTACCGCTTTTTTACTTTAATGGTTAATTTTTTTATCCAAACCAATACTTAAAAAAATGATATTATTTGGTGACCAAAATGAAAGTAGCCTAGAAGTTAGGTGACCAAAATAAAAGTGTGAACATGATGTGGCATATACAGTTAACTGTCGTTATAGATTTAACGGTTGAGTAACTAAAATGAAAGCATCCTAAAAATTGAGTGACGAAATTGCAAAGATTTCATTTTATGTGACCAAAATGAGAACGCCCTAAAAGTTTGGTGACCAATTAGGTAGTTTACCCAAAAAAACAAAAAGATAGTTGTATAGGTTTATTATTTTTATTGATTTTCCATATATTATCTAGATCCACTTAATAATTGTTATAATCTTTTACTCTTTTTTATTTCTAATTTTTTTTTATATTCCCATATCTTCTATATATTTTTATATCATGTTAGCATTTTATATACATGGTATGCGGCTTCATCATAATCAACTGAATCAATATTCATTAGCCACTATTTAGGATGGGTTTGGATGGATAATTAAATACGGTGTGGTGTATTTAATTTATTTTTTATTTCACACTACAATATAATTATAGTATCTAATCATAGTCGTTACAACTTAACAATCGATGATGATTTTTGTCGGTCAGAAATTTATTTAATACTCTTTTTTTCAATTCAAAAAGTCAACTGGGTGTAAAAACAGTTTAATTGATTTAATAAAAATTGAGGATTTTTAAATTATTAAAATTTTGTAAATTTTTATGTATTCGTGCATTAATATATGTTATATTTTAATTATTTGTTATATGGATATCATGGAATCAAGTCATATCCAAAATTGTTATATTTAATTTTTGGTTATTTAGTATCAACAAAAAAAAAATCTAATTTTTTATTTTTAACATTTGAGGTTAGTGATTGTCTATTCTAATAATGTCATTTTTTAAGCTTGAATTTATATTTTTTTAGAATGCAATGTAATTTACCATTGTACTCAACGATATACTCATAAACCAAGTTGAAATGGTAGATTAATGTTGCATGAAAGATGATGTGATAATGGAATAAGAGAAAATCTTTGATTTACTTGGTAGGAGCCAAGCAAATTTGAGCTCAAAACACAGTAATAGAATTAATGACAAAGAAGGATTGAGAAGGCCAACAAGAAAATTTGATTGAAGCAAATTATATTTATTCAAAGCTTAGATGAAGAACCAAAGCATGCTTATTTCCAAAACTGTGGAAATCCAGTGTTTTCAGAAGGAGCAGATGGAAGTAAATACTGAATTGTGTTGTGATATTATCAACAATGAAGAAGCACAGGCCACGATCGTCCGAGTGCTCCACTTTCTTTAGATTCTATTTTGTCATAATAGCTAGGAAATTTGGGAAATACAATTGCTTTAAATTTAGCCACTCATTCAATCACAATGTCTGTATGTTCAAAACCGAGCATTGGAAAATGGACTTTCACTTGGGCTTTAGTGCACAAACGCGTATATATACAGTAGATCCAGAAAATCGTGTACTCAATTCATATTTGTGTAATTTTTTTGTATTATAATTTTATTTAAGATATTTTATGTTTATATAATTTTTTTTATAAGCTAATAATTTATGTTATATAAAATTTGATATTTTTCATTTTTTTTTACAACAGTTGTTTGCTATGAAATACTTTTCAAGTTTTAACTTCCAAAATATTTTCTTTCCACAGTTTGTAGACATGGGTTCATATCTCAATTATAGAATCCTACATATTGTTGCGGGAATGTAATTAGTCAAAGTAAAAGCTATTTTAAATTATTTTGATAAGCTTTCAGAATGCCCGTCTAGCTCAGTCGGTAGAGCGCAAGGCTCTTAACCTTGTGGTCGTGGGTTCGAGCCCCACGGTGGGCGTATTAATTTCCAATTTTTTCTTTTTTAAAATTTACGAAATCTGCCATTTCGATTTTCCACATGGGTTTGTTTTGTTTTGGTTCTAATTTAAGTTTGTTTGTTTTTTAAAAGCGAAAACGTCCAAAAAGGACAAAATCAGTACAAACTGGGCCAGTGGGCCCATTTCTTTATTTGAATAATTTGAGTACATCTTATTTACAATATACACTAAAATTTAATCTAAAAACACAATATTTAAATAATGTTTATGTAAATATTTGAAGATTAAAATATACTCTATGTCTAGTCTTTGTACATTTGAAATTTAATTTTTATGTTTTTGTTTTTAAGAATTTAATTTCTATATTTTTCAAAATTAAAAATTTAAATTCAATTGTTAACATTATTATTATTATTTTGTTAAATTTGTAAGTGTAACATTTTGAAATTTAAACAAAAATACTCATTTGTGATAGGGATTAAAGATGGAAGTGGATCGAATTCAAATTGTTCAACTTGAAAAGGAAAGATTTGGATCTGATTTGAAAAAAAAGAAATAATTAAATTTAGTAATAAAGAAGTTGAAAATAGTAAAAGAAGAAATTTGAGAACAAAGAACAAATAATAATATACAAATAAATAAATAAATAAAATTTAAAAGTGGAAAATGAATTGAATAAACCAATAGCTATGATGGATAGAAAGATAAATGTTCAATTGAACCCTTTAAGATATAAATCCCAACAAATTCAATTAATGGCTCTAATAAATCCTCCAAGAAATAATCCTTGGCAAACTGAAAGGTGAGGAATGAATTCTCAAGACTCTTTGAAGAAAATCGAGAATAAAAAATTCTAAAAATCACAAGAAAGAAATCTTGCACAAGAAACAAACTCCCAGAATTAAAAATTTTATTAATGAAAACAAATTTGTCTCTTTTATGTACAATACAAATGTCTATATATAGACTAGCTAAATAAATCTAAATAAAACTTTTAAGTATACTAGCTCTAATTAATCTAAACAAGAAGTAGTTTTAAACTAAACTTTCTTATTGATATAAAAATCCTAAATAACTTAAATTACTTAATAGTTATTAAAAATTTGAAAAAAAAAATTATAATTAAAAAATGGTTCCAATTGAGTCCCAATAGTGCTTTGCTTAGAGTCCTAAAGAAAGCAGTAATTGCTGCGCCTTGGGATGGAGGAAAACGGTGGTTACGATTGAGAGGGGATGGATGAGATCTCTCTTCTAGCAGAAGAACTCATTCAGTTATCAATCAAGGGTTCACTGGTGGTACCAAGCCCAAACCTACTCTGATATGTACAATTTGGACAGAGAAGCTTTACAATCCAGAAAGCTTTAGGGCACAAATGAAAAGTATATGGAAGACAAGGAAAAAGTTTGAGGTCTAGATGGTGGGGCAGAATTTATTTTTGATAATGTTTGATTTGCAAGAAGATTTGGAGACGATTATGGAGGGGAGGCCATGGCTTTTTCGCAAAAGTATTATTTTATTTGATAGGTTAATTCAGCAGGTAGAAAGAGGTCAGATTCGACTCACTTCATCACCGTTTTGGATAAAAATAGGTTCATGTTTACCAGAGTTTGATAAGAAAGATCTCTTGCATGCAATCTGTGTCACGTTTGGTATGGTTATCAGATCTGAAATTAATGGAGATTCATGTCAGCTTTAATTTGGATGTACAGAAACCGCTTCGCTGAGGTATTTTTGTCACTATTGATAATGTTAATAAATCGTTGGTTCCTTTTAAGTATGAGAAGCTACCGATGTTTTACTTTGGATGTGGAAGAATGGGGCATGAGCTTAAAGACTACCTTCAGCTAATTCCTGCAGAAAAAAGCAAAATCAGTGATGATCCACCTTATACGTTGGCTTTAAAAGCAGAATCAAAGTTAATCGGGAAAGAAAGTATGAAATTTAATGTTTTTTCGAAGAAGGTGGGGCTCAATGCTCTTATACACGAGGTACATAATTGCTTCCAAATAGTTCTAAAATACCAACAGGGGGGAATAACGAGATTTGAGGGTTACAGGGAATATGGAACTGATGGGAGGGGAGGAGGTGATCAAGGAGCAGACGCGTATATCTATAATAAAGGAAGATGAGAAGCTAAATGATAGTACACAAAAGCAGGGTAATAATTCAAATCTTGCTAAAAAGACAAGCTGGAAAAGAATTAATCCAGTGGCCACGATGATTCAAACAAAGGCTGAGAGTAATACGAGGAAAAGGAAGTCCCCGGAAGCATGAATTGTTATTTGCGGTATGGAAGTCGTATATAAAGACGAAATTAAAAGATTGAAACAGGATAGAATAGAGGATTGTGATAATTAAAAGATTGAAACAGGACAGAATAGATTATTGTGATGAAGTCTTATCAGAAGCGATGACTGAAAATTCTGAGCAATTTGATGCTCCAAAATTTTTGAAATCGGGCGGCTGCAAGAGGCAAGCCGACCGGACGTAATGATAAATATAAGTTGGAATGTCCGAGGATTAGGGAGTCCACGGGCAGAAGGCTGCGATATTTTCTAAATTAGCACAATCCCCATATGGTCTTCTTAATGGAGACAAAACTTGATAAGCAACGTATGGAAAAAGTCAGAAGGAGTTGTTGTTTTATGAATGGAATTGATGTTGAAGCGGAGGGTTCGCGAGGTGGATTGTTCTTAGCATGGAGATGTGATATTGTAGTTAGTTTAAAAAGTTTCTCTAGGAATCATATTGATGTCACGGTTAAAGAAGAAAAGGATGAAGAATAATGGAGATTCACGGGGTTCTATGGTTTACCCTATGTTAATAATAAGAACGTTTCTTGGAATCTGCTAAGGAAATTAGGGCAAGATAAAAATCATCCATGGTTATTAAGTGGTGATTTTTATGAGATCATGTATTCTTTTGAAAAAAGTAGAGGTATACCAAGGGAGGAGAGAAGAATGGAGGCCTTTCGAGAGGCTCTAGAAGAATGCCAATTAGAATATTTGGGATATTCGGGGGTTTGGTTTACTTGGGAAAGGGGGAATTTGCCAGAAACAAATATTAGGGAAAGACTTGATAGGGGAGTTGTAAATGATAAATGGAGGCATCTTTTTCCAACAGGTAACATTCAACATTTACCCCATTCGATGTCTGACCACTGCCCACTTCTTCTAAACACAATAAGTGGAAACACTTATGTGGGAAACCCAAAATTTAAATTTGAGGCGTGGTGGATCATGAAGAAGACGTTTGAAAAAGAAATTAAAGCATCCTGGGAATCAATAACAGGCACAATAGTTGAAAAACTTGAAAGATTACAAGTAGATTTAAAGGTATGGGCGAGATCAATTAAAAAAGGGCGAGATGGACTAAAGAACAAGCTCACTGAGGAACTTGATATGCAAATGGCGGAAGAGAAGACTGATAAAATGATGGCAAAAATCGTTGATACTAAGATTTATATGAATGTGGAAATGGATAAAGATGAAGTTTACTGGGAACAAAGGGCAAGGGCAAATTGGCTTAAAGTAGGGGAAAAGAAATCAACTTTTTTTCACAGGTTTGCCTCATTTCAAAGACGCATTAACACCATATCTAGGCTGGAGTTAGCTGGAGGAGGAGAGGCTAATGAAGTGAGTGAGATTAATGAAGCTGCTACTTTATATTTTCAGAAGTTGTTTACATCAAGTAGAGTTGGGGATCTTTCTTATCTCCTAACGGGCATTGAAAATAATATTTCGCCAGTTATTAATATAGCTTTATTGTCAACTTATACATCAGAAGAAGTGTATGCGGCCTTGAAAGGAATGAGACCTACTAAAGCACCAGGACCTAATGGTTTTCAAGCACTTTTCTTTCAGAGATATTGGCACATCATAGGTGAGGAAGTAACAATTTTTTGTTTGGGAATTTTAAATAATGATCACAGTTTTGGTCCTTTCAACCAAACAGATATCGTGTTGATCCCAAAAACCCCAAATCCCACAAGTTTAGTTAATTTTGGACCTATTGGTTTGTGTTCGATCATTTATAAAGTTGTGGCAAAGACAATTGCAAATCGACTTCAAGTAGTAATTAGGAGATGTATTGATGCGACCCAAAGTGCTTTTGTCCCGGGGAGTTTAATTTCTGATAATGTGCTTCTAGCTTATGAGATTTTGCATACTTTTCAACAAAAGCGCACAGGGAAAAAATGATATATGGTAGTAAAGCTTGATATAAGCAAAGCCTATGATAGGGTTGAATGGGGTTTTCTTAAAGAAGTCATGTTACGAATGGGTTTTGCAAAGGAATGGGTGGAGATGATTATGAAATGTATTACCACAATGTCTTATGTAGTAAATACAAATAGAGGAAGGGGAAGAATCTTTCAATCGACTAGAGGCTTGCATCAGGGAGATCCTCTAAGTCCTTTCCTTTTTCTACTTTGCAGTGAGCGACAAGCCCTAGCTCGTCTTGACGTCACTCACTGTAATGATAACATTGCTATGACCAAAATCTAAATTTAATGTTTTTATTTTAAATAAGCTTAATTACCACGATGCATTTTTTTCATTGGCCAAAACATGCCATGTGGCAGTTTTTCTTTGGTCAAAATTGCCTAACAAATTTTTAAAACGACGGTTACAAAATAGACCAAAAATATAAAAAATTGATACTTTAAATACTAAATTAAAAAAGAAAAAATTTAAACACCAAAATGAGAAAATATATACACTTTAAGAGCGGAACAATGAATTAAGCCTAATATAAACATGAAAATTGAGCCCAGAACAAACTCATCCAGGCTAGAGGTGTACATGGGCCGGGCGGCCCGGCCCGGCTCGAAGGCCCGCCCGAAATGTGGGAGGATTTGGGCAAAAATATAGGCCCGAAAAATGGGCTTGGACAAAAAAATAAGGCCCGTTTAAAAAATGGGCCGGGCTCGGGTAAGGCATTTTTGGCCCGGGCCCGGCCCGGCCCGACCCGAATTCACTAGAAGAAAAAAAAACTATTTTTTTATATTATTTTCTTATTGTTTTTCTCCTTATTTTGCTACCATTTTACTATTATGTTTCTATTATTTTGTTGTTATTGTTTAGATATTATATAAAACTTATTTTATTGCTAATTTTATTATTATTTTAAAGACATTTGTTAATTTTGTTATTATTTTAGAGGTATTTGCTTGTTAAGTTGCATCTATTTTAGTGTTATTTAAGTCTACATATTTTTTAAAATTTATTTTCAATTTGTTAAAAAATATTTATTTTGATTTTTTTAGTATTTTTGATTTATTATATATATTTAAAAATTATATAAAATAATATAAAAAAGTAATACGGGCGGGCCGGGCCGGGCTCGGGTTTTAGCATTTTTATATGGGCCGGGCTTGAGCAAAATTTTAGGCCCATTTTTTGGGCCCGGCCCGGCCCGAGCCCAATGAACGGGCCTAAATTTTTACTTGGGCCAGACCCAAACCCGGCCCGGCCCGGCCCGGCCCATGTACACCTCTAATCCAGGCCTTGCTCCCACAAAAGCGCAAAAAGTATAAAAAGAAGGGTGTTTTTGGCCATTTTACAGTAATAATTCAATCTCGACTTAGGGTTTTGGTTCTTCACCACCCTCTATATAAACGACCCTTCTTCCAAAAAATCTATATCTGCCATCTCACAGCTGCTCCTCTTCTCCGCCTATTCTAAAGATTTTTTTTTTTTTTTCCTTTTGCTTCTTATTTAAAGAAAGCCAATTTGCAGAGCAAAGGCGTCAATTAATTATTGATGGCGTGATTTGCATTGAAGGTTGGCAATATCATTGAGCGATTCTCCGTGCCCATTAACTTCATTTTCGTTTTGATCGTGGCCTCGAACAAGTCGCTACATCTTTTTATCTCAAAATTTACTTCAAAATCTATAAATATCTTTCCCTCATAATATTACTTGCAAGTCAAAATCCAAGGTATTTAAATTAATATGTTAAATGACTGTGTTTGTGTTTATATGTTCTGATATAGTGTTATATTTTTAGATGATGAGTATTAAAGAATAGCAATATACAAGTACAAATGATAAGATTTTGTTGATTTCATCGTTAACATTGATTGTATTGAAGGATGGTTGTTTATCCTTGAGCATCTTGTACCTTTTTGAAAATTTGAAACAGAAGTTTTAAATACCGATGTAATTCAAGGGTTTTAATAATTAAAGTAGGTTGTAAATATTTTAAGTTGAATTTTAAATATATTAAATAATATGTTATGTTGATTAGTTGAGTTGAAATTTTAGAATGATTTTACTCAATCAAAACTTGTTTTGAATTTTTTTCTTAAATCTAGACAATAGAGGTGCTTATAGAATGAATTAGGTTTTAGTTGACCTAAAAATGATATGAATTTAGTTTATGTAGGTTTAAAATTTTGATAATTTTGTTTATATTTGTGAATGATTAATTTAAGTTTATTTTAAGCTTGTTTTGTTATTTTTAAAAATATAACTTAAAATTTTTAAAAATATATATTATATTTATTTTAATATTTAATAATTATATATATTTGATATTTAATATTATATTTATTATAGATTTAATTTTTATGTGTTATAAATTACTTAATATAAAAAATAACATAATATAAATATTAAATTGTAAAATGAGTTGAGTTTTAAATGTTTAAAGCTTATTTCATATTTTAAATGGACTTTATTTTTTGGGCTTAATATTATTTCCTAAATCTTCTAAAATTTTGGGCGAATATTTTGATCTGAATGGATAACTTGATCTAATAAGTTTATTGACCAACATTGATCAATCATATTCTAATTATTAATTTTTTATTTCGTTGAATGTATCAATTAAATTTTGTAACATTTTAATAATATTAATATTGAAAAATAATAATAAATTAATATAAATATTCAATTTGTAGAATTATGATATTTTGTATTATAATAAATATATATTAAAAAAAGTAATATTTAAAATAAAGATGAATTAATTACTAATATTCTTCCAAATGAACAAATGAGTCAAAAGATTAGAATTTATAAAAAGAACTCTTGATTTCTAATATTTAATATATTCAATCTCAGCCTTAAAAAGTTGTTCCAAAATGTTGTTATAATTCCTACTTTAATTAGAATGTCATAAAATTTTTTAATATTTAAACATTGCACTATTATAATGTATACTAACTTGTCAATTTTATTGTGTATGATTATTGAAAAGTCATTTTTATTTTAATTATACACAGATTAATTGTATTTAAAAAAAATAATCAATAATTTTATATAATAATTTTAAAGGATAGCTTGTTTAATAAGAAAAAGGAAGTTAATATTGTAAAAATTATGATGATCTTGGTATGTAGGGATGAAAAACTAACATATTCCACAATTTACAGCTCATAAATAGGGACTAATTGAAATTACTCATTGAAATTATAGGGATCATTTCCAAATTTGTTTATTATCTTTAATGAATGTGTTTCACCAATTAAACTAATGTTATTTAGTGGTGACACTTATTGGATGGCTCATTGGATGGCTTTTTTTTTTCTTTTTCATTTCATTTTTTAGGTAATCGAAAACTAGCTTGTTTTAACACTTTTCTAAACCTTCTTTTAAAATACCTTACATATATGATACCAACCAAAGGAAAATTGGTTTTTTCTCCACTTACACCAACCAAAGATAAAGTTGGTTAGTTGAAATAACCAATTCTACATATCAGTAAAAATGATGAGTCATCCTTTCTCAAATTTTATCTAGGGCAATTCTAGAAAGCTCTTAAAGGTTCTGGAACAAACAACATAATGCTATGCAAGTTTGTTATTTTCACATATTGTTAAGATTAAAATTTCAAATTTTGAAAAACAAAAAGATGATATAAAATGATCCAATTGGAAAATATTGACTAAAGGTGCAAAAAGATTTAAGTCTAAGCTTAGCTTTACTTTATGTTGGCATGCAAAATAACATAACGTAGACGATATGAGCTCTTAATAAATAGAAGAATAGCTTATGGAAACTACCGATTTCTGTTAAAATTCAACAACTTAATACACTAGCCTATAAGTCATGAGCTTATATACAAAACCATGTTGTTAAGTTTTTAATCACAAAACAAGAACAAAAGAACTAAAATTTGTGTTGAAAGATGAAAACAGAAACAAAATAGATGTTGAAGGAGAAACAAAAGTTGACTTCTCAATATTCTCATTACTTCATCCAGCTAAAATAAAATGTACACAAAAAAGATATTACATTGAAAGAGCAATAAATTTTTGCTTGTGCAAGTAAACAAGCTGTAAAAAACAACTCAATGATAACCTGGGACCTGTCTAAAGCTACTTAGTCCTTGACTAACTTTATCCAGTCAAAAAGTTGTTAGATCAAATACAGGTCGCCTGGTACAAAAACGTACTTCATGCGGATAACATCATAGACAAATGCATGCTGCTTTATTTCATCCGGATTTCTTACATACTGCTGTTTGTGGCCACCTTTTAACACTCCTCCTTGGCTACAAGATAGCAGACTCCAACTTCCTTCTTCAAATACTCGAACCTTGTGGCAGCTAATGGCTTGGTCAAAATGTCTGCCAATTGAACCTCTGAGCAGCAATGAATCAAGTTGATTTCCTTTGACAAATCTGCCTCCCTCACAAAATGGTATTTGATCTTGAAGTGTTTAGTTTGCCATGAAACACAGGATTCTTGGCAATTGCAACAGCTGACTGATCGTCAACTTTGATCTCTGTTGCTTCCACTTGACCAGCATTCAGATCGTTTAAAAGTTTCCTAAGCCAAATGGCTTGATTAACAGCAGTAGCCGCTGCAATATACTCTGCCTCTGCAGTGGATTGAGCTACTGTCTGTTGCTTCTTAGAACTTCAGCTAAAAACTCCTGAACCTAGAGTGAAGAAGTAGTCTGATGTGCTCTTCATATCATCAACTGAACCAGCCCAACCACTGTCAGAATAGCCAACCAGCTTCAATTCTTCAACCCTTTCAAACTTCACACCATAGCCTAAGATTCCTTTAACATACCTTAAGACTCTTTTAGTAGCCTTAAAATGAGCTACATTGCAGCAATGCATGAATCTCGATAGAAGGCTAACATCATACATGATGTATGGTCTTGTTGCTGTCAAGTAAAGTAGGCAACCAATCAGACTTCTATAGCTATTCTCATCCACACGATCATGATCACTATTGCTTGAGAGTTTTTCTCCTAGTGCTATAGGAGTGTTAGCAGGTTTGCAGTTTGCCATGCAAAATTTACTTAGAACCTTCAATGCAAAAGCTTACTGGCTTATAAAAATACCCTGCTCATTCTGATTCATTTCTATACCAAGGAAGTAGGTCATCAAACCTAAATCAGTCATCTCAAAAACATCTTGCATCTGCTTCTTGAATTATTCAATCAGCTTATTCTTGAATTATTCAATCAGCTTACTCCTGCAACCAGTAACCAATAAGTCATCCACATAAAGTGAGACAATCAACAAAGTTTCTTTTTTCAGCTTTTTTCACATAGAGTATAGGCTCACTGATGCTCTTCTCGAATCCCAGCCTTGACAGGTATGCATCAATCCTATCATACCAGGCCCTTGGAGCCTGTTTTAGGCCATACAAAGCCTTCTTGAGCTTGTAGACTTTGTGTTCTTCACTAGTAACCTTAAATCCATCATGTTGTTCAAAAAAGATTTCTTCCTTGAGAAATCCATTCAAAAAAAGCTTATTTAACATCCAGCTAATGTACTTTCCATTGCTTCTGAGCAGCTAAGGCAAGCAATAGCCTTATGGTGTCTAACCTTGCAACAAGTGCAAATGTTTCAAAGAAATCGATTCCATGCTACTGACTGTACCCTTTCATAACCAGCCTAGTCTTGTGTTTGTTCAGTGACCCATCTGCATTATTTTTGGTCCTGAACACCCATTTTACACCAATAACTTTTCTGTTTACTGGTCTATCAACCAGCTCACATGTGTCATTCTTATGGATCATACTCAATTCAGCTTCTATAGCTTTTTTCCAACACCCCTCCCTTGCAGCCTCATCAAAGTAGGAAGGCTCAACAATGGTCATATCACACCTCTCATAGATGTCCATTAAGGTTCTAGTGCCTCTGATTGGTGCATCATCGAAATCATCTTTAGCTTTGGCTTCAAATTCAACCTACTACAGATTAGGATCATGCTGGTCTTGCTCAGACAAGCTTGCATCTGTTCCATCCCATTTCCAATAGCTTACTTCATTGAACTTCACATCCCTGCTTACAACAATCTTTTTGGTAGATGGATCGAAGACCCTATACCCCTTTTTTTCATTGCTGTAGTCAACAAAGACTCCCGGCATGGATCTCTTTTCAGCTGGCACCAATGTATAGCACAAACAACCAAACACTTTCATGTGTGAGACAGTTAGTCTTTATCCAAACCATGTTTCAAAAGGTGTTTTGCCTTTGACTGCATTAGCTGGCAGCCTATTTAGCAAATACATAGAGGTATTTACTGCCTCAGCCCAAAAATTGTTAGGCATCTTGGCTTCTAATAGTAGGCACCTAGCCATATCAAGAACAGTTCTGTTCTTTCTCTCACAAACATCATTCTGCTATGGTGTGTAGATGGTAGTTAATTGATCCTGAATTCCAGCTTCATCATAAATCTTCTGAAACCTTTGAGACACATAGTCAGTCCCATTGTCAAACCTCAACATCTTCAGCTTACAATTTACTTGATTCTCAGCCAATGCCTTAAATTTGCAGAAGAAATCAGCCACATCTGACTTTTGTTTCAAGAAATTCACCCAGCAAAATCTGGTACAATCATCAATAAACAACACAAAATACTTGCTGCCATTTAAAAAGGAGGTCTTCATAGGTATACAAATGTCTGTATGGACCAGTTGGAGCCTCTCTTGAGCTCTCCAATCTTTGTTGACAGAAAAAGGTAGTCTGGTCTACTTGCCAAGCTGGCAAACCTCACACACATCATTCTTGTGCTCGATCCTGGACATGTCTTCAACTAAGCTCATTTTGTGCAGCAAGCTTAGTGACTTATAGTTCACATACCTCATTCTCTTATACTACAAACATGATTCATCAGCTAGAGCAGTATGTGCCTTAGCTTGCAACCGATTCATATCTAAAATGAAAGATCTGTCATACATAGCTACTATCACTAGCTCTTGACCAAAAAAGTCATTGATCATACAAGTTTTTCCTTCAAAAATAAGGGAGTAACCCTTCTCCAACAACTGACCAACACTAAGTAGATTCTGGTTAATATCAGGTACAAAAAGAACTTCTGAAATGGTTTTGTTACCTGATTGTGTGCAAATTACAGCCTTGCCCTTGCCTTTGGCCTCTAAAAGCTCACCATTGCCAATTCTGACTTTGGACACAAAGCTGGTGTCTAGCTCCCTAAACATGCCTTTGTCTGAAGCCATGTGATGAGTGCAACCACTATCAATCAACCAATTCTTCCTGACTTTGCTCGAGCTTGCAAAGCAAGAGGCAGTAAAGACTTGCTTCTCTTGAGCTTGGACATCCTCAGTAGCTTGAGCTTGATTCTGCTGCTGTGATTGTGCTTTAGCCTTGTTCTTGCAAACTTTCGCAATGTGACCAAATTGTTTGCAGCTTCTACATTGAATGTCAGGCCTGTACCAGGAATATTTTTCCAAGTGAATGGACTTCTTGCAATGAGTACATGGTGGAAACTTCTTTTTTGTAGCATCCTTCTTCCCTTTCTCTTTCTTTTCTAGCCAAGGCTTCTTGCCCTTGTAACTTGAGCTTGAGTTTGAGCTCTCTCTACTCCTGGCTTGAAAGGCTCCCTCAGGATGCTCCTCCATTCTGTTTGCTCTTCTTTACTCTTGTGCATGGAGAGTATTTATCAGCTCTGTCAAGGGTGTAGCTGATAGGTCTCTTAAGTCTTCCAAAGAAGAAATTTTTGATTCATACTTCTCTGGTAGAGTAGTAATGACTTTTTCAACTATTCTCTTGTCACTAAACTCATCTCCAAGTAGTCTTATGTTATTGACTGTGGCCATAATTCTATCAGCACACTGCTTGATGGTTTCAGACTCTTTCATCCTTAGATTCTCGAAACCCCTTCTCAAGTTTATCAACTGCTGCTGCCTGCTCTTGTCTGACCCTTGAAACTCCTCATTGAGTTTGTCTCAGGCCTACTTTGGAGTGTCACAGGCCATTATCCTTGTGAAGATGACATCTGAAACTCCACTCTGAAGGCACGACATGGCCTTGTACTTCTTAGCATAGTCTTCATTATGCTGCCTAATCTGAGCTATGGTCGGATTTGCTCTCAAGGAAGGTGGCTCTGTGTCATTCAGAACAACATTCCACAGATCATGTGCCTGTAGGTATGTCTTCATTTTCACAGCCCAAATGTTGTAGTTTTCACCAGCAAAAATAGGTGAAGGAGGTGGTGAAAAGCTCATTTTTGCAGCAACCAAACAAACCAACAAAAAACAGCTTCTACTTTTTTCTTTCAAACACGAGTCACTCACAAACAAAGCATAATCAAGGCCCTCAAAGACAACAGGCTCTTGATACCATTTGTTGAGTTTTTAATCACAAAACAAGAACAAAAGAACTAAAATTTGTGTTGAAAGATGAAAACATAAGCAAAATAGATGTTGAAGGAGAAACAAAAGTTGACTTCTCAATATTCTCATTACTTCATCAAGCTAAAACAGAATGTACATAAAAAAGTTCTATTACATTGAAAGAGCAATAAATTTTTGCTTGTGCAAGTAAACAAGCTGTAAAAAACAACTCAATGATAACCTGGGACCTGCCTAAAGTTGCTTAGTCCTTGACTAACTTTATACAGTCAAAAAGTTGTCAGATAAAATACAGGTCACCTGGTACAAAAACTTACTTCATCTGGATAACATCATAGACAAATGTATGCTGTTGTATTTCATTTGGATTTCTTACATACTGCTGTTTGTGGCCACCTTTTAACACATGTTCTGTGAAGAACAGTGGGAGGGGGTTAAAACTTAAGAAATTTTACCATTCGCCTTCTTTCCATATTTCTCGGATTAATTGATATCGAATTACTTTTCGGTCTCCCTTTCTTATTCTCATCCAATTCAATGATTTTGAATCGGTTGAACCGCTGCGGTTCTCGATAATGATCGAGGTGATGGGTGAATCCAACTCATCAAGCTCATCATCACTAGTGTATGATTTTCTAATCACTGATCTACTTCTTCGCAAGGCTTGACTTCCGACCTCTCCGACAATGCATGTTAAGGAAGCTGCCGAAGGTGGTGAATACACTGTTGGAGCTGCCATACATGGAAAGTTTGTAATAGACTCGTCCCCAACCTCAGAAATATCCTGAATACGAGAACACGGATCAGTCAAGAAAACTAAAATTTAGCACCATAAACTTGGAAGGTTCCGGGTTGACAAAAGAAATGGAAAGTTCATTTTAAGCAAACTTTTTCTTTTTGGGGTTATGTCATGACAAACCTCGTCCAATGATTCAAAAACTGCCTTTGAAACTAGGTTCGGATTGAATTCATCAGGCACAAAATTGTTAAGAACCTTGATGATCAATCGTGGGCTGAATTTGGGGCATACCTTCAACATGAATAAAGATGCAACAGAAGAATGAGGTCTATACAAGACTAAATATGTATGTTGATACATATATATATGATTCTGAACTATACCTCCTTCCTTAGGGACCGATTGACAAGCATATCGGATGGAAGCATCATGAGATCACTCAATGCATTGAGGAGACCAAAGGCCTTGAAGGAAGCCTCAAATCCTGCCTTTTTGTCATCATCAACTTCGTTGCTATCTTCAAGACCGTCATTATCGTCAATACCGAATAGATCAGTTAGCCATCTTGACCAGTTTCCAATCTGCTAACACAAGGTCAATAGAAAAAAGATCCCTCTTAGTCAAATGTTAGACACATAATAAGCTTCTGCATGCTTAAATTAATTCTTAATAAAATATTTGGGGGCCAAGAGATCACAAGGTTCAAGCATTTAACTTCTTCAAAGTGTATGAAATTTCCGACTGTCGAATAAAATCATGTGTTAAGAGAGAAAATACAGCAGAAGGTAAAGCATATTAATAGGCTGGAATTGCAGGTATTGATACAGTTATCTCCAGCAGCAGATGAGTTATTAAATTCATATGAAAATGTGTACTTTTGATGTGCATATAAAAATATTAACATCAGTAAAATGTAAGTTGGGTGGATTTCTCTTTAAATTTATGGAAACGGGTTCAGAAGTTACGAATCATAGAGGCAATTAAGTACTGAAGTAGCTCAACAGAAAGAGCAACCAAATACTCACAGCATTTTTTAATTGTACACCAGCCCCAAAGCTTGATTTTCCTGCAGGAATGGGAAGAACCTTTGAATCACATATAGGATCAGAAACAGGATCTGTTGGCATATCGTCCACTGATTCACGAAGAATAGCATTGAACATTGCAACATCCAATCTACCCACCAATTGCTCCATGACCTAATCTCAAATTTGCATGTCGACAACATTAACAATTTGATAATTAATGTGATAGAAACAACGACATGGCCCCATCATATCACAAAGAGACATAATGAACATAAACAAGGTTAGACTTCAAGGCCAAGTTCTTTATGCGTAAATAAAAATAACTTAAAATGTATCATAATACCAATTTAGCCAGCATGGATAAGCAACCACACTCATGTCCACATGCTCGAATGGGACAAAGCCTCTCGCAGGCATCTTTAAAAGCCTTCTTCCAAAGCTCGACTGAAAAATTCCCCTGCTCTTCATCACCTAATCCATATCTTTTGGTTGATGTTTTCCTTGAGCTTGACCTCTTTGCAGCAGCCGACTGCATATGTGGAGTCAAAGTCTGGCAAGTATATAGGAAGAAATAGCATTAGATATGAACTTAGAAGACGATATGCACTAAGCTTTTAAAAGAAAGGATTGACCTGCCACCAGACTGACTCAATTATTCTGGAGAAGATCCAAGTTTCAAACTTCTCCAATGCAAGTAGAAACGTCTGAGGGTCCACCCACTCTTCAAAACTTTCCGTTGAATTGCATTCCTCTTGCAGATGGGAGTTGTCCTCCAACACCATTCCCTCGCTACTACTTTTTAAGCATGGTCCAGAATATAGCTGAATTCCCCCAATAGCATTGCTCACAATTGCTCTCAGTACAATTGAATTTGACAACCAGAAGGTTAACCTATGAATAATGGGATATGAATGATCAACATGCAAACCAAACTAACATCTTTGGTGGTAGAGAAGGTAGAATCTAAAATCTTCCAGTTTCATTTTCTAAAAGGGAAAAAGGGAAAAAAATTACAGGAAGTGTAAGAACACACCTTGGAACATCATTTCCACAGGCTTTAGAGACCAAAATCAATCCTGAAACAGCAGCCCTAGCAGCACTTGCCCTCTTATCTGGGTTACTTGTTCTACAAACATAGATATAGAATCTAGAAAGTCGTCTAGCTGGTGCATGAACCTTGTTTATAGAACCCCCATGCTCTGCAATAACAGAATAAAGACTAGCCTCAACAACAGCAGCTTCTCTCAATTCTTGTTCAAGCATTTCAATTTTGGACTCCAGTTCAACTTTGCTGTTGGAAAAGCTATTTGCATCTTCTTCGCTTTCATTACATGTATCCTTTGTAGAACCATTATGAATCTCTTCAGGAATATCAGATTCCTTTGCCTTCTCCATGAACTTAGTATTCTTTAGTGGCCCATAACTGTTACCTGAGTTAAATTTACTGTTAAAAAAGTTGTTTACAGTTTCTTCCCTTTCACTAAGCATATCACTTGAGTTACCATTAGAAATCTCCTCGGAAATATCATGTTCCTTTGCCTTCTCCATAAACTGGATCTTCTTTGACAGGCCATTGTTGTCAAAATGCAATTGAACAGGTGCCGCATGCTTCTGTCCATCGTTTGCAATGAAGCCACCTTTGACTTCAGTTGTTTCACAGCTGGACGCAAAAGTGTCACTCCTCCAAGTGATTTCATTTTTTGTAGAATCTTGAGTCGGTATAAAACCTAACATGTCCTGCGGAGAGTATTCCTTGGCATTTAAAATCTGGCTATCCAGCTCATCTTCCCACAGTGTATTTTCCTCATTTTCCTTCCACTGACCAACATGTGAAATGCTACTTAAAGATCTGTCTACATGACTTTGGTCATACCTCAATGCTTTCCTATCACCCTCTCTTTTGGCATGGGAATCTTTTACATGGTCAAAGTTCATGTCTACTGGAATGGTAATGCTCGTCTCTGAGGATGTAACTTTAGCCATAGGAGAAGTTACAGGATTCTTGGGGCTATTGGGCAAACCGTTATCTGTTACATGGTCTAAATTCGTATCTACTGGAATTGTAACACTTGTCTCTGCGGATTCAACTTTAGCCATGGAATAACTTACAGGATTCTTGGGGTTGTTGGATAAACCTTTACATTTTACATATTCTAAATTCGTATTTACCGGAATGGTAACACTTGTCTCTGAGGATGCTACTTCAGCCTTGGGATAACTTACAAGATTCTTAGGGTTGTTGGACAAATCTTCATCTTTTACATGGTCTAAGTAGGTCTCTACTGGAATGGTAGTAGCACCATGCTCCGGGGATGCAACTTTAGCCATAGGATTAGTTACAGGATTCATAGAGTTGGAGCACAAGTCCACTGAAGATGAAGGAGAAGTATTGCCATTCACTTGTTTGAATGCTTCAACAATTGGACTTACCCCCGAGTTTACATGTGTTCCAGCAGAAGGAAGCGTGAGCCCAAGCCTTTCAAACCCACCAGTGGCTGATTCTGATTGATTCTGTAATCAACAGTGACATGCTATTAAACATTCAGAAATTCTAGCTTTGTTAAGATGACATTGACAGCCACCAAATTAACCAGAACTACGACAGACATCCCAGAATAGAATCATGGTGGTAGCGGATGATAAGAAACAACCATCTGATGTGTTCCCAAAACTAATAGCTATGTTTGCGTAATGGTTAAACAGGGATCATATCTACAAATTAATCACTATAATATAATTTTGGCTCATCTTATTGCTCTTAGTGATTTTCAAGCCAAGCCATAGCCTAAAATCACCAGCTACCCCTTAAGAAAAGGTCCCAAGATGAAATCCCATTCCCCATATTAACTAAACAAATTGTAACCATACAGAAAATTGCATGTGCAAAATATATGCAATTTCAATTAACAATACTAAGAGTAGCATACATGAGTGTCCAAGTAGGACGGTGTTAAGTCCTCAAAAAGCAGTACTTATGGTAATGCCCAAGGATCAAAGTCCTCCAAGCCAAATTCATAAATCCAATCCAATCTTATACCCCAATTCAAAGACAACAGTTAACAGACAATTCAATGAAAATGGGAATGAAGAACAAAAGGAGGATGATGAACCTAAGTACCTTATCATGTTGAATATGTGACTCTCTAGAATGATCGAAAATAGAAGAAGAAGAAGAAGTAATATGGGATGACTGTGAGGAAAGATCATCAACATCATCATCAGTAAAAGAAGCAATCTCGATTTCCTCATCATTTCCTTCATTTATGAATTCAGAAACACATTCACTGCCATCCTGGTCTAATGACACTTCTTTCGACAAAGCGCTCGAGCTATCTTTATCAAAAGGTTGGATATTAAGATAAAGAACTGGGTGTTCTATGTTCCTAGAACTCTTCTTCAAGTTAAAAGGAGCACTAATGGATATAGCTTCCTTGATAATTCCATAATCAGCAAGATTTACAATAGCAGATCCCAAAAGCTGAGCTTTTGACACATTTTCTTTCCGAGAGTCATATAAGTAAAACTCTAAACAGTTCTTGTGGAAACTCAAATGATTCGTGCTCTTACGGGATGCTTCTTGACGTAAAGTTAATGGAAGTTTGAAAGATTCATTGAACTCAATCTTTCCATTATCAATGGTAGAAGCTATGAATCCAGAACTCTTACCACCAGTTTCCCATTGTAGCAAAACAGATTGAGCCGATCGCGATTGCAATGGTGTCCAAGGATTAATCTCCTTCACATTTACAGTGTAAACAAGCTGATGTAAGCAGCCTTTTCTGTTCTTAGTTCTTAGGCCAAGAACCATTGTTGGAACTTGGATGAAACACCCGCTTCAATCTTAATTGATATGATCCGCTAAAAGGCCTTAAAGTTTGATGAAAACCATAAAGACCTGTATTTAGAGAAGAAGAAAAAGAAGAGATTAGAATGTTTCTTCAGCGAACTAAAACAATTAGCGTGCGTGAACCTGAAGGGAATCTCCACCAATGAACAATATATTTAAAATTTGGAAAAAAACAAGTTAACAACCTACCACTTGATAATCAGACGAAAGACAGAGTGAGAGAAGTACAGATTAAACCCTTTTTTTTATAAAATAAAAATAAAATCTATATTTAAAACATTACTTCAGTTGCAATCAAATAAAACGAATCATCGTAACAGCAATGGAGAGAAGAAAAGCAACCCAATTCATGCAAACATCATTTAACTCAGGAAAAATAGAGTTAGAAGAAAGAACAACATTGGATATCCCCAGAGAAAAAGAGAGTTGAAATGTACATAGTGGAGGCAGATGAGGAATTCAAAGGAAGAAAATGTTAATAATTTTCTTTCTAGAAAACAGCTAAACAAAAGTTGAGGAAATGTTGGTATTTTGAATTGTAAAGGGTCAAAACTTTGAACAATGTGTTTGAAAATTATAGAAATCAGAACTCGTGAAGAAATGTCACAATTTTAGGATGCAAGATACAGGTTTTTTCTTTTTTGCCCAACAATTCTTTTTCCCTTTGTTTTGGTAACTTAGTAGAATGTAAAAAGAGAATGAAGTATTTTATTATCTGACCAAGTAATAAAAAATTATACATCTCTTCATGTTATAAAAATGTCAATTCATGTTTTTATGAATCCACTATAACAAAAGCCTAAATACAACTCTGCAACGCAGTAAGAATGGCAATTGACAAAGTCAATAAGCAAAGCAGGAAGTAATAATTTTTTTTTACGAGTCAATTTATTATATTATTACTAAATGAACCTATTTTTGTTTTAAAACTTGGATTATATATTTTTTGAAAGACATTCTACATTCTGATAATATATCACCAATTTTCCTTTATTCAACGTTTCAACTAATAAAAAGGACGGCTCCTTTTTGGGGCATCAAGAGAAATAATTGAATAGCACTACTTAACTGTGTTTGGTTGATCCATATTATTATAAATGATTTTTAATGTTAGCCAACTAATAATAAAGGTGCGGAAATTTTGAAATTTTAAGTTCTAACTTCCTATTTTAATGTATTAATTCATTAGTAAAAACATGCTAATTTTTGTAATAATCTAGTCTCCATTCTAAAAGGGTTAAGGTTTAATCACGAATTTGGCCACTAACATTTATATATTTTGTCAAAATGATTTTAATTGTATTGTTTGAATTTTTTTAGCTATCAATTTTTGTTCTTTTTTTCAAACTGTTTTTTCTAACATATTTGATGAAAAGTATCGTTAAAATAGTTAAGGGGATGGAATATTTTTAATGAGATGTAATTTATTACTTAAATAACCCTATAAGATAATTACATATGGAAAATAATAAAATAAATAAACAATACATGAAATTAAAATAAAACTCTTAATTTAAATAAAATAAACGTAATTATCTAAAAAAATTTAACTCAATAGAACTCAGTAAACAAACGTATAAAAGATTGAAACTTTTTGAAAAAAAAAAGATTGAAACCTTGAATTTATTCATTAAATCTGTTAGAAAAAACAGTTTAAAAAAAATCAAAGGCTGATGACAAGAAAAGGCTCAAAAATACAATTAGGATTATTTTGACAAAATATGCAAATGTTAGTGATCAAATTTATCATTAGCCCTTAATTAATAAAGACCGACTTTTCTGTAATCCATTTTTGTGAATGAAAAATGATCCTCCAATTAGGTCAAAGTCTTCCCAGCACAATAGCCAATCAAATTAATTCCATTTAAATTTTGACAATTTTTTTTTTTTTTTCATTTCTAGATCACTTGTCTCCCCGAATTTAATCCCACAACCTTACAAAATAAATAGCAATTAAATGATTTTTTTATACCATACTTACTTTTACTATAATTTCCAAATTTTTAAATAAAAAAATTAAACACCTTTGAATTTATATTTAGTAACTTTACTTTCAAAAAATGTTTAATGCAGTATTTGTATTTTGAAAATGTTCAATCTGGTATCTGAACTATCAATATGTGTTTTATTATGATACATGCATTTTCATAAAATGTTCAATATGATGTCTGTACTTTGAAAATGTCTAATATAGTACCTAAACTATCAATATGTGTTTTATTTATGGATGAAAAAAAAATCCCGAAATCAACAAGTTCTGACCCAATTTGACTTGATAAGGTCGGATTTTTTCTTCTAAAAATTAGTTTTAGTTTGGTTTGAGTTTAAAGTAAACCCGCTCCAAAATATTTATAATATTACCGTCTTTATATTTTTATATATGATTTAACTCCTAAATGATTGTGTTTTTTTTTATTCAACTAACTAATAGGTTATGTTTTGAAAGTGCCTTATTTATGTTTCGACTCAAATCGTGAAACATGTTGGACAAACTATTGAATTATTTTATATACATTTGTTTATGGGTGAAATACCCAAATATACCAAAAAAATAAAAAAATTTACGGAATTGGGCCGGTTTCTCGAAAATTTACGGAAAAGGGCCGTTTCCCCACAAAACGCGTCCACGTCAGCGCGTTTTGTGGGAAAATGGCAGGAAAGCGCGCCCCTGAGGACGCGCTTTGTGCCACATCAGCGAAAGCGCGCTTACGTGGACGCGCTTTGCTGATGGCACAAAGCGCGTCCTCAGGGGCGCGCTTTCCCTTTCCTCAAATATTGGATATTTATTTTTAAAATTAAATTTCAAAAAAAAATTAAACAAATTCTATTTTATAAAAGATATTGAAATTAAATTACAAAACATATAAGCAACTATTATTTTATTAAATAAAAAAATAAAAAATAAAAATCTTATTATATTAAAACTAAATTACAAAAAAAAAAAAAAAAAAAAACTTCTTATTTTTAAATATAAAATTAAATTAGAAAAAAATAAAAAAAAATAAAAAAACTTCTTATTTTATTAAATATATTAAACTAAATTACAAAAAAAAAAAAAATAAAAAACTTCTTATTTTATTAAATATTAAAACTAAATTACAAAAAAATAAAAAAATAAAACTTCTTATTTTATTAAATATATAAAGCTAAATTACAAAAAATAAAAAATAAAAAAACTTCTTATTTATTAAATATATTAAAACTAAATTAAAAATTAAAAATAAAGAAAACTTCTTATTTATTAAATATATTAAAACTAAATTACAAAAAATAAAAAATAAAGAAAAATTCTTATTTATTAAATATATTAAAACTAAATTACAAAAAAATAAAAATAAAAAAACTTCTTATTTATTAAATATATTAAAACTAAATTACAATAAAATAAAAATAAAAAACAACTTCTTATTTTATTACATATATTAAAATTAAATTACAATAAAAAAATTAAACAATTTCTATTTTATTAAAGATATTAAAATTAAATTACAATAAAAAATTAAACAACTATTATTTTATGAAATATATTAAAACTAAATTACAAAAAATAAAAAATAAAAAATAACTTTTTATTTTATTAAAAAATTCAAATTAAATTACATACAAAAAAATAAACAACTTCTATTTTAGTGAAGATATTAAAATTAAATTACAAACACAAATAAAAACAACTTTTTTATTAAAAAAATAAAAAAATTATTACAATTTAAAAAATAAAAAAGCCCATCCGAATCAATGTTGATGCCGGCCGGAATCAGTGCCACACGGGGGCGGTCGGCGGTTACGCGCTGGATTCCTCCTTCTTCTAGCTTCCGGCGGGGGTCGTGGAACCTCGGGCGGGGATTCCGGTTCCTCCAGCAGTGGGTCTGGTTGTGGGTGTTGCGAGGATGACCTACCTTGATAAAATAATGACCCCGGAGGTGTTTGCATAAACCACGGCGGGGGTGTCTGAATCCCGTATGGCGAAGGAGACTGGTAAAAAGAAGTGCTCCCCGACGGCGCCTCCTGTGATCCCTCACGCGACGACGGCCTCAAGATCGGCTGGCCAGTCGGAGTAGCCGGGAACGGACTCGAACCTAGCTATGCATTCCAACCTGAGGTGGGACTGGGAAAAGGAAACATATATGGGTTAGGATACATATAAGGGCTAGGGTACGCACCTGGCATAAAGGCTAAAGGCTTTGATGTCGGTGTCGTCGGCTGAACTGATGGGCCCTGTGACTGTGTGGGCGCTGTTGATGGGCCCGGTGACTGTGTCGGCGCTATTGATGGCCCCGTCTCATCACCCTTTCTCCTTGGATTTAAAGGGCCCTGACATTCCCTTTGTTGACGAAGTTGCCGTCGCCTCTTTTCTTCCGACAACAAATACGGCTTACCATGGATCCTAAACCATGGCATGTATTTCGGCACACACGCTAACTCAGGAACGACAATCAGTTCCCAGTTAGGTAAATAGTCATACCGGTTCTCCCATTTCTCGATTTATGCTGACCAAAATCTTGGCCAATCCATGTGCAACTGCCGTAAGTCCACTTTGTGCTCATCATCGAGCACCTCAGGTGGCACGGGAATCCGTTGCCGGAATCCAAATTGTCGCAGAACCCGATCTGACTGGTGCATCTCCACGGTTGCATAGTTGATCAATGGGACCTTCACGTGCCAACTGTTTGGATTTTACAAGAACTCTTCCGGAATTACTGCCCGAATTGCCGGATCCTCGTACGGTGTCCATTGAAACTATATTAACATTACCAAAATATTAGTTATATACATAATACTAAACACTAAATACGAAATACTAAATTATAAAAACGAAATTCGAAACTTACTTGTGATTCCGACCATTGGTCCAATAGAAGCCGTATATCTTCAAGCGAGGTAGGTACTCCAGCATAACTCGCCGAATGGTTCCACCTAATTAAATAAATTTTTAGCATACAATTATACTATAAATCTACGTAATAATTGTAAAATATAACATTAAATTTACCTCGTTATCAGTGAGAATGAATATGGGTGGTCGAGTCGGAAACGTAAAAATGGAAATCGAAACCGTGCCCATGACTGCAGTAGTGATAGGCAACCTCCAATTTTCGCTTTACTCGGCCGCGTCGTCCCGTACATCTCCCGATACAACCTCGATAGCACGACAGACCCCCAACTCAATTCACCGATTACTCTAAAATCAACAAGTTTCAGCAGCCATCTCAAGTGTACGAGGTTTCTAGAAAGGTCCGACATCAGATAGCCTCCAATTATCTGAAGAATGTATGCCCGAGCATACCGTATTCTTTCTATTTCAGTCGAACCATCATTCGACTCCGGGAATGTGCCTCGTAATCGGGCCATCTCGATCCAACCTCCTTGAATGTTATCTGGAATGGCACCCAGAAGCTCGTAGCATACGGCCATCCAATCGGTAGAAGTTGCGAACCCGGTGACTACCGACCCGTCCACCGGCAATCCCAACTGCAACTGCACATCTTCTAGAGTGATGGTACACTCTCCGCATGGAAGATGGAAAGTGTGCGTCTCGGGTCTCCACCTCTCTATCAACGCACTGATCAAAGGCGGCTCCAACTTGAACCACCAGCCTATCGTGGCCAAGTGCCAAAAACACGCTTCCCGCAGGTAATTCTCGATCAACGGTGATGGGGGACCATGCATATTGCGAATATAACATTTCAACACCCGATCTACAGACTTTTAAAAAATTATAAAATAAAAATTAATTAAAATTGCATAAACCTAAAAAATATTAAATAATATTGAAAAATTAAAATTAAAACTTACCATTTGCATTTGATCGACGGAGATGTGCTTGTTGTCTAGACGAATTAATTCCCCAGCCATTGTAATACGATCAAAAATTTTAAAATTTTCCAAAAAAATATATTAAAAAAATTAAAAAGGGCTTTTTTGTAAATAGTAAAGGACTATTTTGAAATTTGAGAGTAAGTTTCAAGGACTTTAAGAGAAATTTGAGAGAAAATTGAGAGAAAGATGATAGAGGACTAATGTGTGAAAAAAATAAAAGGTTCGGGGATATTTATAGGGTTTTAATTTTTGACCGTTGGCCTCCAACGGTCAAAATTTTTTACCGTTGCAGGGCTAAAGCGCGCCCCTGGGGATGCGCTTTGTGCCACATCAGCAAAGCGCATCCACGTCAGCGCGCTTTTGCTGATTTGGCACAAAGCGCGTCCCCAGGGGCGCGCTTTTCTGGTTTTTCCCCACAAAACGTGCTGACGTGGACGCGTTTTGTGGGAAAACGGCCCTTTTCTGTAAATTTTTTAGAAACCGGCCCAATTCCGTAATTTTTTTTTTGGTATATTTGGGTATTTCACCCTTTGTTTACTGCTTCCTATTTTTTTCAATTCATTACATTTTCTTATTGCTCCTAACTTTTTTAGAGTAAGCAAATTTGTTGAAAACTCAAAATTTCAGGAATTCAACACATTGCCAAATATTTGATACACCACTGCTTTATAATTAAAAATTAAAGAATGGGTTTGAAGTAATAAAATGAAACAGGTTTGGGGTCTCTTTTCTTTTTTTTTTTTAAATATTAGTTCAGAGCACAGGTGTAGAATTTCGAGTTCAGGCATGCAAAAATTCACCCTCTTATCATTTATACTTTCATAAAATATCTAATTTCATACATATAATTTATAAATGTGAATTCTTAAATCAATTAATAAAAATTTGACACGTAAAATATACTTTTTTAAATCATCAAGTTCACATAGGTAATATAATATTATTTGAAAAACTAAATAAAACAAAAAAATTTAAATTGAATTGAATTTAAAAAAAAAAACCCAAATAACTAAACATTAAGTAAATGATAAAATATAGATATTTTTATGTAAGTTTAGTATTTACTTCTTTTTCATTAATCATATTAATTAATTAATTATTTTTAATTTAATTTATTTTTTGTTTTATTTATTTTTTCACATAATTTTATATTATCTATATGGATTTGATTATTTGAAAAAAAAATTATGTGTCAAATTTTCATTAATTGTTTTAGCAATTCATTAATGGTGCTAACACCCGATACCATAACAAAACACATATTGATAACTACAGTACCACATTGGACATTTTATGAAAGTACATGTAACATAATAAAATACATATTGATAGTTCAAGTACCACATTGGACATTTTCAAGATGCAAGTACCACATTAGACATTTTATAAAAGTACAAGTACCATAATAAAAACTCATATTGATAATTCAAGCACCAAATTGGACATTTTCAAAGTACAAGTACCACATTAGATATTTTATGATAGTACATGTACCATAATAAAACATAAATTGATAGTTCAAGTGTAACGACCCAAAATCCTTGGGCACCGGAAAAGTGTGTTATCGGGCCTCCGTCTTAGTAAACCGAGTTAGTAAATAATTATTAGGAGTAATTATGAGTCTAATAGTGTGTTTAATTAGATTTTTATTTAGTGAATTTAGCTTAATTGAAAGTAATTAGGAAAAAGGATCAAATTGAATAAAGAGTAAAAATCTAATTATTGATTAAAAGAAAGTAAAAAGGGCTAAAATAGAAATTAAGCCATTTATATGAAATGAGACGGCATATATGCATTAAAATCTAAGATTTTATTTAAGTTATATATAAATATTATATATATATAATTATTATAATTATTAAGCATTATTATGGTTTTATATTATTTTTATTATTATTAAATAAAGTAAATAGTAGACAATTGTATGGTAATAAAATATACATGTGTAAAAATTATATTTGTACATTTGTAAACTAAACTGTAACAGTCTAATTTTCAGAAGTGTTGGAAATAGTGATTTGAGATCACTAAATCCGATAAGTAAGATTGAACAAGATAGTAATTTAATATTTATGAGTCAAGTAAGAGTTTAGAAGAATTTGTGAATTGGTGAATTTGGTGGATTAAAAGAATTTATTAGGTCAAATAGGTCAAAAAACGAGGTATCGAGATCTCGAATTTGAAAAGCGAGCCATAAATATTTTTAGAAATATTTATGGAGTGTCATTAAGTTAGTATTAAAGTTTGGGTAGTCAATTAAATAAAAAGGACTAAATTGTAACAAATGCAAAATTTGCTAGAAGTATTAAATAGTTCAAGTGTAAAAAGAAAGAGGATTTAAAGTGAAATTAAGCCTAAAAGTGAATAGGTTGGACGGCAAGGGCAAGAAAATCATCAGAAAAATAAGGGAAATAAGGGCAAAATTGGAAATTTTACAATTTTAACATATAAAATAAGGACAAAATTGAAAACTCTAGAGATCTCTTCATATTTTCTCAGCCAAAACGCCATAGGAGGTCTGGAGAAAGCTGTTTTTCATATTTTTACATCATGTGAGTTTAATTCTTGCTTTTTCTTGATAACTTTTATGCTCTTATGACTTTTACAACTAGGTCCACTTATAGAATTCATTAGTTTTTGATTTGGTGGGTGAAATTGGAAGTTAACCTGGCTGAGTAAGGGAATTTTATGATGAATTATTATGAAATTTAAATTATAATTTCATATTAAGGTGGTTTTATTAAGTGATTTTGATAGAAAATGGTATTTAGGACCTAATTGTGAAAAAGTTGTGAATTAGAGGTTGGTGTTGAAATTCAGAATATAAAAGGTTGTGAAATACTTTATAATGATAAAATAAAGTGTTAATTGAGAAAATTTAGTTCAATTGATGGGTGAATTGAGTAGGGACTAAATTGTAAAAACTATAAATTTTGGGGTAAAAGTGCAATTTCAAAAATTGAAGAGCATAAATTATGAAGTGAAATAGAAATGAAATAAATGCTAATGAGTGAAAATATTTTATATTATAGATCAAGAATCCAAAGAAGAACGAGGAAAAGAAAAAGTTGCGGAATAGTCTTTAAATTTCAATATCTTCTACAAATCAGCCGGGTAAGTTCATATAGTTGAATTTACATGTTTATTTGTGAATGATTGAATGATATAATGTGTTATTGAATATGAATTTGCTGTGGGATGGTGAAAATTATGATAAAATGAAAGAATAAAGGTGGTAATTCAAATTAGGAAAAAACGCAGGATTGAGTACGTTCGTTTCATGACATGTGATGAATTGACGGGTAAGACCATGGTTGATCCATGGCAAAGTGTGAAATGCAGGTATGGTATCATCCATACTGAGTTGTGAAACGTAGGTATGGTATCATCCATACTGAGTTGTGAAACGTAGTACGGTATCATCTATACCGAGTTAAGAAACGTAGGTATGGTATTTCCCATACCGAGTTGTGAAATGTAGGTATGGTATTTCAATGAGGAAAACCATACTGAGGTGTGAAATGTGGCACTGAGCAACGACGTACTCAAATTTGTAAGACGTTTCCTAATTTGATAATAAGTAATACAAGAGGAGTGAATCAAATGAAAGAGATTGAGTAGTTGTTAATGTTGAGCTCAACTATGTGAAATATTATAACAGTAGTTGTGAATGGCAGGGAACTTTAGTAAATGTTTTGTTATTGTTTAGAAATATTATGTTTGGTAAGCATTACTTTTAAACCTATGAACTTACTAAGCTTCAATAAGCTTACTTGTGTGTGTTTGATATTTTATGTAGATTGAATTAAAGAGAAGTTAGTAGATCGGATCATCACAACAAAGCTCACTATCCAGATCAATTCCGGTAGCTTTTGTTTTATGTTTAAAGATTTATATGGCATGTATAGAGTTTAAATGAAATGAAGTAAAGATGTTATAAACTAGTTAACAATATTTTGTACTAAAACAGTTTTTGGTTAGTAGCAGTAGTTTGACTTTGAAAATTCACCATAAATTATGGAAATCGAATTAGAGGCTGAATAAGATATGAAATTAAAGGCTATTGAATTTAGTTTCACATAGAAGAAACAGTGTAAGCAAAAGACTTCCATATTAGGAGATATTTGAATTTTTGTGAGACAAGGTTAGACTGATTTCGAGCTCCCCTTATACGAGCACGCCCAAAGCAACTCAATATTCAAACTTCAATCCTCTTGAGCTCAGATTCCTGCCTTTGCCTGCTTAGATTGTCAAATTCTTCTCTAAGAAGACGAACGACATTTGCTTGCTTATATTTCCAGTGTTTTACAAAGTATACTAACTGAGACGAGCCCTTGTCTGTATAATTAGTTAGCTCTATAAGATGTTGGAAAATCAACTATAGTTGGCTCCCCCACAATTGTTACCTCCTCCAACATATCTTGGTCATCTCTTGGCTTTTCTACATTAAACTGCTTCCCAGCTTCATGCTCAATTAGCTTGATTCGCACCTTTCTTCAAGCTGATTTAGTCGTGTTAGCTTAGTTCATCTTCATTCGGCTTTCAACTAGCCCAATGCCTTTTGGTAAACATGAAGAGACAAAGTTACCAGGTGCCTTTTGGTGAACATGAAGAGACAAAGTTGCCAGGTGCCTTTTGGTGAACATGAAGGGACAAGGTTGCTGATGCCCTTTCAAAAACCTAAGGGTTAAGGGACAAGGTTACTAGTGTCTTTTCAAAAAACTTAAGGGTTAAAAGGTTGTTAGGTGCCTCTTCAAAAACTCAAGGGTTAAGGGTTAAAGGTTGCTGGTGCCCTTTCAAAAGCTTAAGGGTTAAGAGGCAAGATTAGAAGACTATTTGGCTAGCCTTTGTTTAGCCTATAAAAAGGCTATGTAATTCTCATTTGACACAATTCAGACTTCAATGAAATTTTATGAGTGAGTTTATCTCCTCTTCATTTTCGTACAAGTTTCGTTAGACTTATCAAGCTTGCTTGTGGGTCTTCGACTTGTTTGAACTTATCACCAAATTTCGTTTGGTGTGGCGTTCATCAACCTATCTCCATCTATCCACCTTAACGATATAAGAAACGGGGTGACAGTGTTATATAGTGTTGAATCTTTCTTAAGTTAAGTTCATATTTCCATTTCCATCTTCGATTACCATTTTCCACCTTAAACATTATAGAACTCGGGGTGACACTCTTTAGTATTGAATCGATTCTTGTTTAAGTTCTTTTATCCATCTCCATCCAATTATCATTTTTATTTATTTTATTTTTTTATTTTATCAAACCGAACCAACTCCTATTTATTTACTTAAAGCTTCCGCAAACTCATTTATATTTTTCGAATTATTTTCCAAAGGCTTATTCCCTCCTCGTAGACGATTGGGCAACCCGCATACGTTTCGACTCACCCCGAGCCGGCCCGTATCATCCCCTGTTCTGACTTTGAAAAATCATTAAAAATTTTAGAAATATAATTAGGGTTTATAATGTATATACTTAAAAATCCTTAATGAGCCTAGTTTCAAAATAAATAAATTAGAACATCACTCGAATTCCGTACTATGAGATAATTAATTTTTAGTAAAGAAAGGTCGAAACTGTCAAACAGCAGAACAAGGGTAAATTTGAAGAATAAACTGTACTTTTTGGCTAATCCATAAATTCTGAAAATTTTATGATAGGAATATATATGAGTCTAGTTTCAAATGATTTTTACGGATCTTAATTTAGAATTCTGTAGCTTAAGATATAAATAATTTAGTGAATATGACTCAAGTGGACAGCTTTGATGTAAATATAAGTAAATAATGGAATTTATGTGTAATTATTCTGTAAATTTCGGTAACATCTTGTAACCCTGTTCCGACGACGGATATGGGTTAGGGGTGTTACATAAACACTTAATTTACTTATAATTTAAGTATGAAAATATTTTATAATTATTAATTGTATTAATTATAATGAGATTTTTAGTTGATAAATAAATTAGATTTATGCCAAATGTATGGTGATGATAAAATACATGTGTAATATTTGTATTTATACACTTGTAAATATTTATATATTTCTTAAATAATAAGTAAAAACAATATTTGTATATTAATTATATATAAGATTTTTATATGATAAATAAATAAAAAATATAACAAATGTAGGATAATGATATATACATGTGTAAGTATATATAATATTACATTTGTAAAATATTCATTTGTTATTAAATAAGATATTTATAATATAATTATTAAGTAATTAAAATAAAATAAAGCAAATAAAAGAAACTAAAGAAATAAAAGAAAGAATAAAGGAACAGAAAAAAAAAAGAAAGGAGAAAGAACAGAGAAGGAAACGAAAACAGGGGAAGAAAAAAAAAGGAAAGAAAAGAAAAGGGGAAAATTGGGATTTTAAAGCTTCAAGTTTAATTGGTAAGCTAAATTTAGCCCTTTTCTCTTAATTTTGATATTTTAGAAGCTTTAAAATAAAGTTTTGTTGAAATTAAGTGGAGGTTATGGAAGTTCATAGGTTTTTGAATATGAGCCATGTTGAACAAATTGATGAATTAAGGGTTTAATTGAATGAATTCTAAGTTGGAATTGAATAAAGGATTGAATTGTAAACTAAGCTATAAGTTTTGAGTTTTAGGGATTAAATTGAAATAAATTTGAAATTATGAAAATATGATAAAAATTAGATAGTTAAATGTGAGTTTGGCAAGAAATTGAGTAGCAAAAAGGTATGAATTGAGAAAGAAAAATATATAGGTTTAGTTAGGATTAAATTAGAATTAAAGTAAAAGTTAGATAAAAATTTCAGCAATTAAATTGTGTTGTGTTAATGATTGTGAAATTATTTTAATTGTTTGTAGCTAATATCGAGCCTGAAGCATCAGCCCAAAAAGGAAAAGAAAAGATCGTTGAGGAGTAAACGCGTATTTCGGGTTTCTATTACTATAACTCAATCTATTTATTAATTGTTATATTGAATTTGTAATCATGGGACATATAAGGTAAGGTAAGCAATAACATTTGAAATTAAGTAAAAATATGTGTGAATATTGAATTATATGTGAATTGAGATAATAGATGTTTTGAATTAATTGAATATTTGAAGTTGTTGTGAAAATGAATTCGAAATTGAAAAAGTAAAATAGTATCCTATTAACTTGTCGGACTAGATTGGATACAAGTGGCATGCCATAGGATTCGTGATGTGATGAGGAGATTTGTAGCTCGGCCGAGAAGATGATCCTGTTATTATATGCTTCGATTTATCGAAGAGGCATTTAATGCCTTATTGGTGTGTTTGGGGAGGATATGATTTACTGGTGTGTTTGGGAGGCTATATTATATTGGTGTGTTATGGAGGATTTATATTATTCCGGGTGTGTTTAGATTGGATATTCTGGTGTGTTTGGATGGAATCCGCGTATCTGTCAGAGTCCGAGCCTTGTTAATAGAGTAAATAATTGAAATGAAACTTTGAAAATGAGATTGATTGATTTGGCTCTATTAAAAAGTATGTGAAAGAATGTATGAGTTAAATTATGAATTGAATTAGTACGTGAAAAATGAACTATGAATTTAAGATATATGAAGTAATATATAATTATGTATAATTAGTTTAAATGATTTATAAAGTTTATGGTTGATGTTTGTTATTTATTAAGGTTAAATAGTTTGATTTATAGTAATACCACTAAGTATGAAAATACTCAGTGTACAGTTGTTTTCGTGCGCAGGTCATTAGAGTCATAGATCCGGTCCAGCATCCAGAACGATCCCGACTCCAACAAGAAAAATTTTGGTGATGTTTTCTTCCTTAAATGAAAGTGGCATGTACATAGGTGTGGTAATGGTTATTTTGGTATGTTATAAAATCTTGTTGTAAAGAAAAGTATTTGGTGTTTTGATGTTTTTAAACTAGTGAAATGGCATAAATTTGTTTATGGTATTGGTTTGAATTTGCAGGGGGTTTTATGTAAAAATAAGCAGAAATACTGTCGAAATTTTAAAAAAAAAATTACAGAAAAATTTCCGGAGTACTCGAACAAGTCCTGTTCCACTTTTAATACATGTTTTGGGCTTGGAAAGTCCATTATAGGGACTTATTTAATAATTATACTATGAATGTTATTTAATGTGTGAATAATTCGTAAGTTGTCTGATATGTCCGGTAATACCTCGTAACCCTGTTTCGGCGACGGTTTGGGGTTAGGGGGTGTTACATCAAGTAGCACGTTGGACATTTTCAAAATAGAAATACCACATTAGAATTTTATGAAAACATACATACCAAATGTGACATTATCACTTTCTATAATAATTAGGTTGATCAAGAGTCAAGATTGGCGACGGACACCATTACCCACCAATCACACCATGCATAAGGCCGAAGGATTACATCTCCTCAAATACAAGGTTAAAATATCCACACCCAACCCAAAAATTGATGCCATATTGATTATTGAAGTAACCTCAAACAAAACCAAAACAATCAAATCCAGTTTCATTAATCACAATTGCATAATATTTATAAGCATTCATACATTCTAAATATTAATTAAGCAAAGATACAATAAAACGAGCTAAAAAACAACATTCAAGACCCAAAATATCAAAAAAAACAAGGGACAAATTTCGGTATCTTGTCTCGATGTATCAATACCTGTACCAAAAATTTAAACAAACAATTACATGAGTACAAGTTCCACTACATGAGAGCCAATTTATTGATACGTAGAGTAACGTATCAATACCTTGATCTATATTCTGACTCCTCATACAATGTACTAATACTTTGTGAAGAAGTTTTGATACCCCATCTCAAAATCCAGAAAAATTACAAAATTGACAGTTTAAGCCTTCCAAACTAACCCCAAAACATGCTCAAACATTACCAACATATAACCAAGGCTATTCATACACATTTAACATATCAAATTTAGTCTAAAAAGTAAAGTCTCATGCTTTCAAACATATTAGATAACGACAAAATATAAAACATGAAATTTAATTAGAAAATTCATGTATCAATCAAAGCAAGTTACCAATATACTATATATGTTCAAATATATCAAAAATAACATTTAAAATTCAGGTGAAACCAACATTTAAAATACAAATGACATTTGAAACTCCTAATACGTGCATTACAAAAGTTGAATATAGCCAACGATCCTTTAATATTTTTTAAATTCTAAGAAAACTCTAACATCAAAAATCTGCGCACACTGAACATATAATGTACAGTGGTGCAAAAAAAATCCAAAATACCCTAAACTAAAGTTAAATCACAAATTATATAAAAACAACTTCAACATATACCACAAAACTAACTCCAATTTCACATGCTTTCATCACAACTCTCCAATAATGCTTCAAGGTTCATTTCGCATATCTCATTTTCAATACATACCAACATATTCCAAAATTTGTAACACCATATCTTTTCCATTAACATATTTTAGTTCCCTATTAACCGAAATTAGATTTGTAAACAAATATATGAAAAGTGCATAAGCACAAATAGTAGGTACTCTGTATATAATACGACTTAATCTAATCATTCCTATAAGTTACGTAAAGTGCCATAAAACAAATCTCTCAAGCGCACAAAGCTAACCCGCAACACAAGAGCTTAAAATATACCCTATGACATGCTAATTATACTCTAGAATTATCCAATTTCATCTAATGAGCCAATTAATATATATTAGTTCACTTTAATAACATAACCAATATAGCAGCACCATGATTAATTCAATAGTCTAAGCATTTAACAATGACATCAGTACCATCAATCCTTACTAAACAAAGTTCACTTTCAACATGAATTCCCAAGCATATTACCATCATATAACAACATAAACTTGTATAAATTATTCAATTTAAACAATAGCACAAGATAATTCGGAAATGAAATGCACAAATCAAAAAATCAAATCAAGCCTCCCCAACTTTCTCCCTACCTTTCTTGCTAAAGCTTCCACCAACTTCTTTCGCTTCAAAATTAACATCAACATTATGTCGAAACCATTCTTTTTTGGAAAAGGCGGGAATCAGACTTGGGTTTTGAAAATGAATAAAAACGGGAGTCGCCACCGATCTTTTATTAGGTGTGATCGGATCACCTTTGTTTTAATAAAACGTTTCGGTTTACTAAAACGGTGCTTTTGGTCTACTAATATTCGAAAAAATAGGTTCGGGAGTCGGTTACGTGCGAGGAAGGATTAGCACCCTCGCAACGCCCAAAATTGGTACCAAATTGATTAATCAATGTCCTAATGTCGAAAAGTTTGAAATGATTTTGAAATTTCGTTTTTTTTTATGATTTTTAAACAACTTGATTGAATATTGAGTTTCCCTTATTTCGAAAGAATAGAGTCTCACATCCAGCACGATTGGATACGATAATCTGAGTCCTCGAATTCAAGATCATCCCCAAAATTCTCCAAGCACATACATTTAAATTTCGAAAGGATATTCGTTCATTTGGTCAAACAAAAAGAACACACCCAGCACGATTGGGCACGATCTCTTTGAATTCCCAAACTCACAAATATTACCTTATTTAAAAATATGAACAAGATTTGGAATGATATCCGTTTATTTGGTCAAGCAAAAAATCACACCCAGCACGATTGGGCACAATTTCTTCGAATTTCCAAGCACATGAATATTACCTTTGTGAAACCCCTTTTTTATGAATTTTAAAGAAACAAAATAAAATGTCGAGTTGCGGTTCAAAACTGTCGATCTACATGAAATGACGAGAACGAGAAATAACAAAATATAATAATAAAAGATGCAATAATAAAAACGAAAAGATAACATTAAAATAATAACGATAAATAAAAAACTAAAAGATGTTAGTAACGATAGAGATAATAGTAAATACAATAATAATAATAATAATAATAATAATAATAATAATAGTAATAATAATAATTGTATAGTAATAATAATAATAGTTAAATAAATAACAATAAAATACGTACATTAAAAAATATAATAATGGTAATAAAATAATAATATAATGATAAAAGGACTAAAAGATTGCAAAATAACTAGAAAAGGATCAAATTGTATTTAAACGAAAGTTTGGGGTCAATTCGAAATAAAATAAAGGGGAAAGGGCCTATCCGAAATGCGCGTTGAAAGGAGAGGGACCAAAATGGACAATAACCCTTTTTCCAAAATGCATAGCACCAGGTGGACCCAATTGAAATCTGAAACAAATTGTTGGGCCAAATTAAAAATACCAGAAACTTAATCGCAAAACCAAGAAAAAGCGGGAGGACCAAAAGCGCAATAAACCCATTAATAAAAAAACACGCGGATCCTCCCTAGCGGGTCGGGTCAAAAACGGGTTGGAAGCAAAACGACGTCGTTTTGGGTGTTTAAAGCTAGCCCCAAAACGACGTCGTTTTGGGAGGCTATATAAGGCCCAAAATTCCTAAAAAAATTCATTCCATCACTTGCTTAAAAAAAAAAACTTCTCACCCTCATTTTTTTTCTCTGCAAGGGCTGGAATCCGGCGAGGTTCCGACGTCGCCCACCGCCGCGCCACCGGCTGGAAAAAGGTAAATTTTTTTTCTTTTAAAATATATATGTGTATTTTTAAATAAAAATAAAATAAATAAATAAATAAATGAAATAAAAAGGATTAGGAATAATAAAAATAAAACCTTAACACAATATTAGTCTTCCTTTCCTTCGAATATTGTTGATGTTTTTGCTTTTTTTTTTTACTCAAATAAAATCTTATTTCTGTTGTTTTGTTGTGGTTTTGAAACTCTTGCGTTGTATTCCTCCAAAAGGATCCCTTCTTATATCGTTTTCATCGGTTTTTATAACCGAAATTGAAGAAAAAGTAGAAATAAAAAATACAATAGCTTTCCGTTTTCTGCCATTATTGTCTGTTTTCTTGCTTTGTCTTTGTCTCCTTCTTCTCTCTATAGGTGGACGAGCGGCGCAAGTGGAGTTGCAAGTGGGGAAGTGGTGGAGCAGGTAGTGGCAGGCAAGTGGAGAGCGGCGGCAACATTAGGGGTTAGGGTTTTCTTATTCTTCTTTATTTTTTTTTTAGTTTTGGGCTTATTGTTTTGGGCTAGGTAAATTTTGAATTTAATAATTGGGCTGGAATTTGGTTGTATAATGGTTTGGGTAGTTAGGTGGTTTTGGTAATTGGGTTTATTAATTTTGGGCCTTAATTGATTTTGTAACAGGCTCGGGCTAAAATTGGTTATTACACATTATGAGTCAAGTTAGTGTAGTAAGAATAAACAATTAAAACCTCTGAAATTTATATATATATATATATATATATGCAATGCAATCAAGCGATACTTTTCACCCTTTCAATGTCCATTTTTGAGAACTCAAATCAAAATTTATTGCTACTCAAATCTAACCTTATATTCACTCCTATATCTAATCTATAAATGTCAAAATATCAATTCAACACTCATTCTTCCACATCAATAGGAAATTTCAAGGAATTATGTCCAAATTTTAATCTAATCCGATTTTTAGTCTTCAATCAATCTTCTAAACTTATAATCAATAGCCTAAATGAAACTTGAAAACAAACTAAAAATTCGAGAAATTTTTAACCGTCTTTTCTAACCCAAAAATCTAAAACAAAATTGAGAAAAATGAAAAATCTTTACAAATCCATTTAATAAGATTAGAAAACCATATATTATAGTTAGAAACTACATTACCTTGCTGGATTTATAGTAATCAAATGAAAGATCAAGCAAAAACATTTTCCTTCTCAATTCTCACATTCTTGCAAAAATGAAAAGGAAAAACAAATCGTGTTTTGATCTTGAAAACTCTAAGAATCATACTAAATAATCAATTTACCTTTTAAGATTGCTGATTAGAAATGAAAACCTTAAAAAATTAGAGAGAATTTTAAAAGAGAAAGGGTAAAGAATTTTCCGTACTCTTGCGTAGGATTGAGCAAAATCCGATTTGATTCGAAAAACTCGATAAAAAATTCAAATTTTGAATTAAATAGTTTGAGTTATTTGAGTTAATTAAGTATTTCGAAACAACTCGAATAAAAAATTAAGTTTTTTTGGTTTAACTCGAATAAAAATTACACAATTCAAGTTATCCGAAAATCTGAATAAGAAAAGGTAAAACTACGTCGTTTTGATAAATGTTTACCTTTTCTAAAGTTAAAAGTCAAAACTATTAAGTTAAAAAGTAAAATTTCCATGTTTTGATAAATATTTACTCATTAAGTTAAAAAGTAAAACAATTATATTGCTTATGTAGTTAAATAATCTTGTACTTCGTCTACTAGTTAAATAATCGGTTCATATAAACGCAACATTGAGTATAAATAATATGATTCGTTAACTCAACTCAAAATTTTTTCACTCGATTCGGTTCGAAAAAAATTCAAATTAAGTTCGGTTGCTAAAATATGATTCGTCAACTCGACTAACTCGAATTTTTTTTACTCGATTCGACTCAACTCGATCGAATACTCACCCCTACTCTTGCACATTTATGAAATTACCTCAAAAATTTTGAAACCTTATCCATGCTATCTCCCGAAAAACTCTCAAATTAACCCCCCGAGATGTTTGATTCACAAAACTGATCCAAAATCGACTTTCGATTCTCGAAAAAATTCGGAACGTTACAATGTGTCCAAGGATTACATCTGCTCAAATTTACCGCAGCACGACACCAGAGGGTTATAAGTTTTAGGGTTAACAAAATTCGTTCATTAAATTGCTGGAGCACAAATTATTTAACCAGCCAAATTCAAGCATTTTGATGCCCAATTTAAGTAGTTAACAAGTCTAATCGAATTTTTATATTTTAGATATAATATTTTTTAATTTATATTGAGAAACAAAAAATATTTCAAACTCAAAATAAAGCATGAAGCTTGAAATCAACCATAAAAATCAAAGCTTATTTGAATTTTTTTTTTCTTCCTCCTGATAATATGGAATCAAGGTCACGCTTTCAAAATAAAATTCTATCAGGATCAAGCCAAGTTCTAGCATCCAGTCAAAATTCTTACTGATTGAACTCAATTCAGCTTCATTACATCCCTAGCTCTACCACACCCACCCAACCTACTCCATATTCGTATTCTATTCATGCCAGTTCCATCATTATCCATTTCAATATCTGGGTAGTAGTATAACTTTATTTTAATTCTCTGAAAACGTTTATTTTTATCCTACGACATCTATGATCATAGAAAAATACAGATACCATTATATGTTCCCAAAAAGAAATAAAAAGAATACAGATCATTAACCATGTTCATCAAATGGGCCAAAAAAGAAAACGCTGTGGAAGCTATGAGAAACAAGTATCCCTGCCCAGACATTGGAGACATTCATTATTTTCTAAAACAGTGAAATGTTGTTAACACAACAGCTTAGGAGATAACAAATAAAACACTTCCACAACACCAGATGCCTGAGAGTCACCTATTCTCCAAGTTTTGGGTACTTCAATTTTATTCCATAATGGCCACTTGCACAGGTAATTCCCTACATAGCAAGAAGAAACTTGTCAAAAACCTTCAAATGTAACCCTGCAGTTGCTGTGGAACTGATTTATATGTTGAAAGAATATGCAAAGGATCACAAAACAGGTGTTAAGTATGCTATCCTACTCATTTCCATGGCTTACAAAGAGGGAACTAAATGTTATGCATTTAAGAATAAGGATGCACTCCTCGTTAAACTTGCATCCTTCAATGCCGTTTTCCACTTGAAAATAACTAAAATTGATTTGGTATGTCTTATGCCTCCTTCCCTTGCCTTTTCGTCCAACTCTTTTCTTGCACATCCTTTTAATAAAATCATCGTCTAACAACCAGAAAACCAGATACTAATTCATGAAGAAAATATGTAAGGTTCTTTTGCCCTTTTTCAAGTGACAAGGCAACCATTACTTAGGTGCCACTGCCAGATGATATGAAGAGAAAACTAAAATGAATTCCTTAAGGACAGTAAAAGAAATAAGTTAGTTCTATTTCACTCATCTGCAGGCATTGTACTAATCAGCACCATATTTTTTTCTTCCTTCTCATGAAATCATTCATGTATATACTAGGGTACATAGTTGTGAAAGCAAGCATAATGTGGCTGACAGACTGAGAAGATAGACAACAGATTACATAATTCCATAGAAATGTACATTTGCACATAAAGAAATAGAAATTGATGCCAAATCATGCAAGATAAGAATACTTCAATATTATGGAAGAAAAAGATGCAGCAACAAATTGAAAGTCAAAAAGATGCCAGAAGCAACCTGAGCAGAGATTAAGCAGAAGCCTCCAGCAACTCCCTTTCTGCACGCTCTTTAATCCTTCTCTCCAGCTCTGGCCTAAAATGCCGTATAAGACCCTGCACAGGCCAAGCTGCTGCATCACCCAAAGCGCAAATTGTGTGCCCTTCAATCTGCTTGGTCACCTCCTGAAGCATGTCAATCTCTTCCAACTTTGCATTCCCAACTTTCAATCTTTCCATGATCATCCATAGCCATCCAGTCCCTTCCCTGCAGGGTGTGCACTGTCCACAACTCTCGTGCTTGTAGAAGTATGAAAGCCTTGCGATTGCATCTACAACATCAGTTGATTTATCCATCACAATTACTGCAGCAGTTCCTAGTCCTGACTGGACAGCCTTGAGTGCATCGTAATCCATCAAGACATCATCACATATGTGCTTGGGTAAAAGTGGAACAAAACTGGCAAACCACTCAGGCCCACGTCTCAGTATTGTGGGCGAAACAGCCACTGTCTCCACATTTGTGACAGTGGTGGGACAACCATATAATCCAGCATTAGCAGGGAAAGGAGGTTTCAATCTAGGTTTCCCTTGTTTTCCTTCAAGGCTCTCTAGAAGTGCTGTTTCTTCACCACAAATATAGGCACCAGCACCATAATGGATGTGAACATCAAAATCATAACCAGAACCACATGCATTTTTGCCCAATAGTCCAGCTTCATAAGCTTCTTTTCTAGCTCTTTCAAGGTTTTTACGTTCATTCACATATTCACCCCTGATGTGGATATAAGCAGCTGTAGCTCTCATTCCAACCCCCGCAATCAAGCAGCCCTCCAATAGTTTGTGTGGATCATGCCGCATAATTTCCCTGTCCTTACAGGTTCCAGGTTCACTTTCATCAGCATTGACAACAAGATAAGAAGGACGACCATCAGATACTTTTGGCATAAAAGACCATTTGAGGCCCGATGGAAATCCAGCACCACCACGTCCTCGAAGTCCAGATTTCTTCATTTCATTCACAATCCAATCAGTACCCTTGAATACTAAATCCTTGGTTCTATACCAGTCACCACGTTTCATGGCACCTTTGAGAAAAGGGTCATGCAACCCATATAAGTTGGTGAAAATACGGTCTTCATCTTTTAGACCACCAAAATGGGTTTTTTCAGGCGGTGGAGGAGAAGGAGGTGCCTGTGGAGCACCAGCAGTTGTTGCTTCTTGAGTACTTAATGATCTAGTGCCTAGTTTCCACTTTTCACCGCAAGCTCTTAACAAAGCTGCCCTTTGCAAGGAAAGAATGCCCTTTATGGGTGCCTATGCAAAGAAAGAACAACCGTTTCTTTATTCTTTCTCATTAAACATTTTTCCCAAAGATATTGGAACATAACTAATCAACTTTTTTAGCTTCCATGAAATGATCTAATTATCAGAAATAAATCTAACAAATGCTCGAAAACACTCTAAGAAGAAAATAATAGCAAATTTGAAGTAACACACATGTTTGAATGAAGCAACTGACATCGTAAAACCTATAAAAACGGTCCAAGTGGAACAATGAGGGGGATTTGGATGTCAATAATACAACCAGAGCAGCTAGTGGAAACCAAAGTAACGGAAAGAAAATAAGAAAAGACCATCAACTTTGATTATGCAAATAAATCAGTCCAATTTTGAAGTCTGAAGTCTGACTTCTCTCTGAATTGAACTAAAACCACCTTTCTGAGAATTAAGAAAGTTATCACTTTTTTAAGGAATTTAATTGGTTGGAATGTGATTCCAATGTTTGGTAAGCAAAAATTGCTTCTTTCCTTGGAATGTAACATTCCCTTGGGAGTTAATTTCTCACAAGTAGTGTGAAGTCATTCCCTTGATAATTAGTGGGAGAGTTACTTTTCCATCTAGATGGGAAGTAATAAAAAAATCACTAGAACAAAATTAGCCTTTCTTTTATTTGTGTTTAGGGTATTAACTAGTTCATCGTAAAAAAAGAAAAACACAACTGATGCTTGTTCTTTCGTTCTCTAGTCTCTACAATTTCAATTATCATTCCAAAGTGTTTTTTTTCTAGTTTTATTCTCAATCTACAAATTCTACTCTGCATATTATTTTTTCCCTTTTTAACATGTCATATATGTGTGCTATCACAGGGTAAATATCTATATTTTCTTTTCTTATAAATATTTTAAAAAATATTTTTTTCATCAATATCAAATTTTAGTAACAAGATAATTTCAGGCCATGCATGCAATATATGAATACATCACTACACTTGAATTTATACCTATAATGCAATAAGAAATTGCAAATTGTATATCTTCAAAATCTTAAGTTAATATGCAAGTTGTTTTTCAAAGTATTCACTTGATGGATTCAATCAAAATGTAAAAAAAAAAACATTATTGAAAAATATTATTATTAGATATTTAATTCAAATAGAGATTATTGAAAAATATTAAAATACATCTTTTATTTTAAGGATAATTTAGTTAAAATAACATTATATTCTCAGAAAAAACATTGAATTTAACAAACGTCTTAATATAACTTTCTATGATTTTAACTGTATATCATGTTATAAAATAACTTTCACAGCAATAATGTTATCACAATCACATTTTAAAATCATAACATGGGAAATCACCAAACACCCCTAAATGTAGAAATTAATTCCTTGGGCCAAAATATGAGCCACATCCAATTTATCCAAATTTGAAGCAACAAACAACATTCCTCATTCCTTTGTGGTAAGGTATGCGAATGGACAAGGAGATATTAAAATCTACACTAACTAAAATTAGTTTCATAACCCTAAAACAAACAATCCAGCTTCAGTAAGCTAAGTTTCTAGCAAATTAAAACTAAAACCTTTTCTTCTGTGCGCTCATTTTCCACTTGCTTAATCGCATCTAAACAGAAGATGAAGGAAAAAAATTCAATTGCTTGGATCTATAACTAAACGCGAAACAACATTTCACGATCAAACAATGAAATGAATCGACGAGAAACCCGAGGCAACTGAAAGAGTAAGGAAAGAGGCGTACCATAGAGTGAAATTTCGCGGATGATCCTTGATGGTTGCGATTCGGCTCGACTGCAAAATTCAGAAACAAGGGCGGAGGAAGAGGGAATAGGGAATTTAAAGATGGGGAATGGTTGGCTACGGTATCTAGCAACGGAGATTGATGGTGGAAAATAAAAAATGTCGATTGATTGGGGGTGGTAAGTGATCTAGCGGTCAATATTTCATGGAGTGTTTGTGATGGCTATCGGTGATACGTTGTGATGTCGTGGATGTTATTTGGGCCACCATTCAACGGATATGATTAATTTGCCACGTCCACTGTTGCATTAAATATTTGCTCTGCTGAAGACGAGTTTGTCTTAACAGAATTCAGCAATTAACATTTACATTTACATTTAAAATATTAAATATTAAATATAAATGAAAACTTTAATAATTTATTAAATATGCCTTTAGTTAAAAAAATTAAATCACTTTTTTTATAAAAATATTGTTTAAAATATTAAAATTTTAACCATGCTCGCATAGTCACCTACATAATCGTTTATATGCATTTCATATTAACATGACATAATTTATTTTATATGTCATATAAATAAATAATTAAAAATTATTAAAAATATTCTAAAATTTAAAACATAAAAATCAAATAAATAATTAGCGATAAATATCAATTTTATACTGCACTTGATCCATATGCAGTTTGATATATGCTTTAATTTGATATAATTATACACATGAAACTTGAATTTTAATTTATATGCATACATAAAACTTGATTTTAATTCAAATGTACACATTTAAAAAATAGATACATACATTTATTTTATATGGATTAATATAATAATTTGTGTATACAATGTTAACGTAAATGATGATAATTTAATAATTGTCAGTGATTTGTGAAAATTGAATTAAATTAAAATTTCATATATAAAATCGCAGAAATACATAAAACTTTGATTTTAATTCAAATGTACACATTTAAAAAATAGATACATACATTTATTTTTATATTGGATTAATATAAAAATTTGTGTATACAATATGTTAACGTAAAATGATGATAATTTAATAATATTGTCAGTGATTTGTGAAAATTGAATTAAATTAAAATTTCATATATAAAATCGCAGAAAATCGAAGTTCATGTATGACATTGCACATTAGATAAAAATTCATGTATAATTTTGATATTTATCCCAAATAATTATAAAAAGTTTAAAAAATAAAAAAAAAATTAGCATAAAGTACACTCGAATTGTAATGTAGGCTGCCATGTTTAAAATTTTAAATTTTTAGTTAGTATTTTCATTAAAAAATATCAATTCAACTTTTTTTTTAAGTTGAGAGTGAAATTTAATTAGAAAAAAAAGAGAGTCAAATGAAAATAAATAAATAAATAAATAAATATATATATATATATATATATATATATACATTAAGGGCCTTCTTGATATTACCAAAAATTAATTGTTTACTTTTAAAAATTAAATTTTTTATTCCTTGAGAAAATTTGGAGAATTTTAATATATTAGTATTTTAAGATGTATCATTTCAAAAGGTTAGTAATTGTGATTATTTGTTTATGTAATTTTAAATAAAAAATTATATTATTGGAATTTTATAAATTAGAAAGTAATTAAAATATAACAATGATATTAAAATAAATAATATAAAATATATGCAATATGAATGTTATTAGACTCATAAAAAAGTATATAAATATTTTTAATAACATAAAATATAAAAATATACTAGCGTTTAGAAAGTTAAGTAAGTAGCGTTTAGAAAGTTAAGTAAGTGGATTTAGATTTAATTGTTTGTAATTGTATGAGTGTGTCAAATTTGTATAACCATTGCAATTGATAGGTCTCACTGAATTAAGTGTGATTGAAACACTCTAATTATACTATCTAATTCTTAGAAGGTGACAAGAACTAGAGTAATTACGCGAATAATTATAAGCATTTACCAATTATCTTATAACTTTTTAAATACAGATACATGATTTAAGTTTAAAAATTTTGTTTTTTTATAGAATCTAAAATGTTACATATATTTCATTTTAAAAAATATAATATATAATTTATTATTGGATTTAGGTTTACAGAGGCTATATTATAATTTATATATTATTCTTGTATGGACACGCATTTGAGCACCCAAAAATAAGTGTTATAAAAAATTTTCAACACTATAAAACCTCTTTTATAAAGGTTATGTTATAAATTTTATATTATTTTTTACTAAAAAATATTAATCGAAATATTTTTAAAAAGGATTATAAAGTCTCTTTGCTATTAGGCACCATGCATAAGTCAACTGCAAATTAGGTTTATAAAAATTATTATAATTGAAGAATTCTAAAATTATTTTGTATCTTAAATTTTAAAATGCCAAGAAACGTTGTTTGGGAGATCCCAAAATAGGTTAAAGATTGCATATAGTAATCCACTAATATTATAATATATATTGTTGCAACGTCTTGTTGGCAAAAAAATTGCTCACAAACAAGTAGGCGAACTCATTAAAGTTGTGGACAGAAACCCTCGGGAGTGACAAGTACCAGGCTTGGGTTGTGGTAGTTAAGGTCATGGAGAATGCTCGACATTTTAACCTTGTTGGAGACCCTCCAGGATATTCATGTGTTATTGTAGTAGGCTAAGTGGCCCTATGGGTCACATTGGCCTTCGTACAATGCTTTGGAGAACTTGAACATTGAAGGGAGGTTGTGGGGCCAAAATTTTTGTAGAGAGAGGGCTTGTCCACATAACTCCATGAAGCTTCCTCACAGGGGCAAAACCAATGGGGCCTGGCAAGGGCCGCCCCCCCTAAAATGGAAAAATTTTCTAAGCCATTTGAAATTTTTAAAATTTTAAATTAGTAATGGTAAAATTACACTTTGCCCCCTAAAATGATAAAAAAATTGATTTAATCCTTCAAAATTATAAAGATAGAGGCTATTAGAATGGTGAAATTGTATTTTTACTATCATAAAATTTACAATTTAATTTCGGCCCCCTTAAAAAAAAATTTTGGTTTTGCCCCTGCTCCCTCAGTCTTTGTATTGAAAAACTCTTGTAGTTCTCTCGTCAATGCTTACATCTGCTTTTCCAAAGAGGCACTTTGGCATCAAAGGTTTTCATCCTATAGCTAAGTCCCTAAGTGATTGGGTTTGAGGGGTTGGTTTAACGAGTCATTCTTTTGCTGGCGATTCTGCTGTCTGTTCAAAACACGTTGGTCCCTAAGCAATCATGCTGTAAGAGATTCCTACGTGTTTTGAACTCCTCAATAATTCACTCATTTTTTTTTTTGTTTTTAGGTCTAATAGGCGTTCTTATTGTTCCTGATATAACCTTTGTTGTTCTGAGAGTTGGGCCTCCAACATTTTTATCCTTTCATGCATTTTAGTGAATTGTTGTGAGCTAGATTGGGATTTTGAAAGGCTTGGTTAATTGACGGGGCACTAGTGTTGGTATTGCCTTGGTGGAGGTGGGGGTAGTACCATGGTGGTGGTGGATACTGATAATATGGAGGATAGGTTTGCTAGTAAGCATATGCGTTGCGAGGAATGGGTGAAGATGTTCCCGGTGGAGGTGGATGATATTGTTGTTTGTGCTTCTGTTACTAGTTTAGGTTGTGTTGGAAAATTGATTTGAAAATAGTGTTTCAAGGCACAACGAAAGTTTAAAATTTTTCATTAATAACTAATCGATTGTGATGTTTATAGAAATAAACCATTTACCCAAATAGTACATGTATTTGTGATTAGGTAGACTTAGACGTTCTCGACTTTCGACCACTCGATCTTCTTCACTAATCTCGACCTCGATTTGCTAGAGTGTGGTCTCTATTCGTAAATCAATGAACACTTTAGTGAAATTTTAAGAGCTAGAAAATCAAAAGACGAACTTTAACAAAAGATACACTTTATCTGAAAAATAATTTGACTATATTTTGATAGAATATCAACATAGAAAAGTGTGTATATTAACTTAGCTTTTGGTCTCTATTTATAGAGAAAACAACAATAGTTTCAATATCATTAGAAATAACTGAAAAATAATATTTTAATAGGAAAAGTCAACTCCTACTGGGAGTATACTAGGGGACGACGCCAAGCCCTTTTTGGGACTAGGGTTGCCGCCCCTCCATATTAAATCGGGCTAATTAGGCCTCATATTGTATAGGGTCAATTATATGTATTATTTAATCTTTAAACCAACTCATATAATTTTTCCAGCCTAATAAATATATTTCATATGCCCAAAATATTAATTATTCAATTAATTAATTAATTAAACTAATTAAATTATTTTCTCAACCCAGTTCTAATTCCGTTAAAATCATGATAAACTTACCATACTATAATCTATGAGTAAATTAATTTAATTAACTCGTTCTCATAAAAGTATGATGACTTAATTAATTTAATTTTCACATCAAACTTCAATTGTTTAATTAAATAATAATTTGGATAAATTAATTTAATTCCCGAGTCATCTTTTGTTCATAGCGAGAAAACATAATAATTATAAATAGTGATACATGTGATCTTCTTTATTTCATTGTTTCACTTTTTCCATATTATTGATTAATGCAAACCATCAAAGTTATACTGAGCTAATGGAGGGACTGAGTGGACATATATAATTAGGGCTCAAATAATTTGTAATTAAGTATCAACTCTCCAACTATTAATTACAACATTATTCAGTCATAGAGTCATTCCATTAAAGTACCATGACTAAGCTCTCCCTATTACATACCATTACGAAAACTACTTTATCAAGTGCTCGTCCAATAACCTTATCATATGTGTGTTACCCTTATAGGACATCCTTAATCCCTTTAGGATAAAATATGTTTTCCCAATATGATCCTATTTTATCTAACGGTAACCATTACATCTTTCTTCATGAAAAGTCAATTACTAGCAAATAATAACTAAGTTACTTTCCATCTACAATGTAACGCCAATGAGAGGATATCATTTACCATTTATTGGGCTATGAATTCTATTATCATAAGTGAAGTTATGTCATGTAGAAGTCATATATCCAACGCACCAACTTTTGACTCTATTACCAATTGAATTCAGGTTATCAATACATCAAAGCGTACGAGTCACGTACACATAGTCCATCACTTACTCGGGATTGAAGCAAGCTACACTATGAACACCGCAAATGAATAAATCTATAAACAAATATATGATTTATTCTACTTGGGTCATGTCCGATATATTATCAGTCCAATCAGTCACATCTATGTCTCTACCTTCTGAGAGTTATCCACTTCGATACCCAAGACAATGCATCTCCCTATTTGGACTTTATAAACGACATATTAGTCTTTTAATCCACGAGGGTGCATGTAACATCCTGAAAAGGGCCTATGCATTTTCGGTTTAATTGTACGAAGTGACATGTTTTATGTACTAGGAATAAATTTCGAACATTTCTGGAAACCCGGAAATGAATGGAAATGATTTGGAAATGAACATTTTTGGAAACCTGAAAATGTATAGAAATGTTGAGTTTAAAAATGGAAAGTGAACATTTTTGGAAACTAGGAAATGTAAGGAAATGATTTGGAAATGGTTCAAAAGAGGAAAGTGAACATTTCTGAAAACTTGGAAATGTAAGGAAATGTCAAGTTTACAGAGCCGATCGAAAATTTTAGGAAACTTAGAAATGACCTAGAAATGTCGAATTTTAAAGTTTAAAATAGGAAATTAGGGCAAGGAGGCCTTAAAAGAAAAAGTTGGTAAGATTTGACACACAAACAGGCTTGGAAAAGTGGCCTGAAGGTGTCACTTAGGGCCTATGGAAATGGCGCCATGTGCAAGAGGAATGAGCCTGGGTTCGAGTCACTTGGGAAGCAAATAAATAAGGTTTTATTTTGGCTTCCAGAAGGCTGAGGTGGACGGCACATGCTTCTAGAAAAGGAGGTGTTTTATTTTCATAAATATGTGATTAATAAGGTGATAGTAAAGGATTTTTATTGAATTATTTTTTGAAGAGATAATAGATGGATAAATATGGATTTATCCCTTTTATTTTGATAGATAAGGAAGAGATAAAAGAGGATTATTATTAGTATTATTTTTATTAAGATAAGAGATAATAAAGGATATTTCTTTAATTATTTTAAATTAAAGAGATAAAGCTATCAAATAAAGAAGAGTGGTGGCCAAGTAAGGGACTCTAGCCTAGTAAATTTGGCTATAAAAGGAAAAGAGAGGCCATTCATTCATTCACTTTTCCTTTGCCGAATTTCTTAAGCAAATTCTCTTCTCTCTGCCGAATTCTCTCTGTCATTGTTCTTCTTTCTCTTTTCAATTCTTCACAAAGCCGAAAGCAGAATCCCCCTAGTCTTGCCGAATTTTCCTAAGTTTTATATCTTCCTCTTCTTTCTTTGAAAAACCAAAAATCCTCTACTGTTCATCAAGAAGCCGAAATTTTAATCCACATCAAGGCCATAGCTGAATATTGTTAAAGGCTCAAGCAAGGATTGTCGATTCCTAAAGTAAGGAGATCTTTCGGGATTTACTAAGTGTCAACTACAAGGAAGGAGAAGTTCTTTTCCCGAAGGTACACCATAAGCCGCGTGTTCTCTAGTTATTCGGTGAATTTCGGGATTTAAGAATCTAAGGTAAGTCATATTTAACATACGGCTAAGGGTTATTTGTTGTGAATAAATGTTAGAAATTGATCTAACATGAAGTTATAGGGATTTCGACAGAGGGATACAAGGATTTCGGGATTTGAGAATTTCAAGGTAAGTTTTAAGAATACTAATCCTACTAGGATTTGGATTTATGGCCGAATGGCTTTTTATTAAAGTAGTAAGTGATTAATCAAATGTAGGAATTTGAGATCTAAGGCAGTAGATCAGATTTCGGGATTTCAAGGAATTCGTTAAGCAAATCAGGCGTGTACCCTACCCTAAGTTTTGATAGGTTCATGGCTATGTTTAAATTAAATGTATTATTAAGAATGTGTGTACTCCACACTAATTTGTAATATGAATTATGGTTGCATGTATTAAAATATATGTTAATGAAAATATGAGCATGGCTAAGGTACCATGTTAAGGTACTAAGTACTCAGGTACGTTTCCTACTTCTACTAGGAATATGAAATATGTTATTCATAACATGAGAATATGATAAGAATGTGAACTATGGTATATTATGCATATTAATGTTTATGGGGCATATGGTTGTATATTGAAAGGGGAAGTGAAAAGTGGTGATTTAAGACCACAGTAATCTGAAAAGTGGTGACTTACGACCACAGTAATCTGAAAAGTGGTGATCTAAGACCACAGTAATCTGAAAAGTGGTTTCCTAAAACCACAGATGCGGAGCCTTAAGCCCGCAAATTGGTGTGTAGCGGAAGGAGGGTCGACTTAGTAGTCCCCACGGTGTGTTTGGCAGGTACGGGGGTGTGTAGCGGATGGACAATTAGGTTTGGGTTTGGGAATGCATCATTAATTGTATTCTATGATTTGAATGTGTATCATTTGTATGCCTGATTCTATTATGACTTAGTGTTGTGTACACATTGAGTCTGTTGACTCACCCCGTTGGGGAATATTTTTCAGGTGATGAGCAGTAATGGACCGGGTCGGCAGGAGCTTAAAGGTGGCCATGCATAGCAAGAAATTTATGATTTGGACTTTCAATTTATTTTAAGTATTTTAAGTTTTACTTTGGGATCATTGATATAATAAGGCCATTGTGGTTTACTTTATTTTTTTTCTTTTATTTATTATGTTTATGGATTTTTATCAATTAAAGTTTAAGTAAATTCCTTTTAAAATTAACTCTAAATGTTTTGTCACCTTAAATAAATGGGTTTTAACATAAGATAAATTTGTTTTCAACTCAAGCCCAACCCAAGCAATATTTTTTTTAAAAATCACACAAGTTTCTCCTAAGTAACAAAAGAATTTTGAACCGGTTTACTTGAGGAACATACCAAATCTGGTCAAAGCTCGTGGGCCGGGTTTGGGGTGTTTCAGTGCATCATAAGGGGTAAGTTGCAAACCGTCTACGTGCTAATCCAATGAGGGGTTTGCGAAAGGTCAACCACGGGCCATTTAAGAGCCATGTGTCCTACTCTACTAGGGTAAAACAATAACCATACATTTGTAAAATATAAATTTGACTGGTAATGTTTTTTTCCCATTTTCTCCATAAATAATGGTTTCTACTTTTTTTTTTCAAAATTTTAATGATTTATTTTTTAAAATAATATTGAATATGGATAAGTATATAATAATATTTTATGAATTTGATGACATGATAATTTGATTGGTACCTAATAATTAAAGATTGATTTGGTTTCAAGAAACAAAGGAAAGTAAAATTAAAAATATGTAAAACTAAAAAACAAACAAATTTGTTAATGGCTTGCACAATTGGAAATGTTAGAAAATAAAAGTTTTTAATTTTGACGAGTTCACTTTAGTTCAAATCCACATGAAAAGAAAAAAATTCTAACAATTTTTAAATATAAACTTTCTAATGTTGGTTGCACTCTATATAAATGTAAAAACCTTATTTTATTGGCATACATTTATTATATTTACTACCTCATAAAAAATAATATTGTTCATATATTACAGTAAGTTGTATAATATTTTACAAGTTTAGGTATTAAATTGGTCAAAAAAAATTAGATATTAAATTAAGAAAAAGTGTAAAATTCAAGTATCATATTAGACAAAAAAAAAACTTTAGTACCATACTAAAAAAAAGTGCCAAGTTAATGTACTAAATTGGAGGGGTGATACTAGTTGGGATCAGTAGGGTGTTTTTTGGATTTTTTGTGTTGCTTATCCTAATTTGATTCCACTTACTTCGATTTTCGATCTTTTCATATTAATTTTTTATTTTAGATTTTTAGTTTTATTTTGACAAAATTAACTTTGTTTTATGGTTTTGGAATATTATTTGACAAAAACTCAAATTTCTTTCATTAACATTTCTAAGTTACAATAATTTTTAAATATAAAAAATAAAATTAATTATAAATTAAATAAAAAATTTAATTTAATTTGGAAAAAGTAAAAATACTATTTATTTTAACAATAACGTATAAAGTTATATTTTTCACTATAAACAAAATTAATTTACTCATAATGGAAACCACAGATAATTTAACCAAAATAAAATTCAAGCAGCAAGGGAACTTTTTTATTGCTAGGTAAGAAAATGAGCTTTAATTTTGTGTAAACAGAGGTCACTCATGGGGTCTGCAAGTTCTAAATTTAATTTTTGATTATTTGTAATGATATGAAACAGTTCAATTATATAAAATAGATAAACGACAAGATTTAGCAATTTTGGAATCATAAAAACGTGGAAAGGTGGAAGAAATTTACAACTTGGAGGTAGCACTTGAAAATTTGATCACCAATTCCTTCCTCATCACCTTACCAGATGCATTCTTTGGCAATGAATCAATAAACATTATTCTACTTATTCTCTTATATGGGGAAACCTGAGATGAAATGTTTGAGAATGTCAACAAAAAAAGATAAAAAAAGAAATTGTTTTGCATTTAGTTAGAAGCAACGCATGCCTGTTGGGCAACAAAATGCTTGAGTTTTGATTCATCAATGTTGCTCCCTGATTGTCTAACCACAAAGGCCACTGGTACCTGGCCTGCTTCCTCATCTGAAAACCTGTTGAGAGTGTCAAAAGTAAGCACTTGGCAGGTTTAACCAAGCATTTACTCCAATACAACATCTATCTGATATTGGTATACCTAGGGGGGGCTATAGGTTTAGTGAGCAATTTAGTCTTTCTTCGGATAAGTTTGAAGCATTAAACGTTAAAATATATTAAATATACAGGGACTAGATTGCACTTGAATTATTATAGACTAATCCATTTGGAACGTTAAATGAGAATAAAGAGAAGTAAAAGTGACATACGGAACAACTGCAGACTCGACGACATCTGGATGGGAATTAAGCAGATGTTCTAATTCAGCTGGGGCAACCTGTTTGATTGAGAAACCAACTTTAAAAACCATAATAAAATAAGCTTTTAGTTCTTGGGGGGCACCATACTTTTTAACAAAGCTTAGATTTAGAGCCAACCTGGTAGCCTTTGTATTTGATCAACTCCTTTATCCTATCTACGAAAAACAGGAAACCTTCATTATTAATGTAGCAAAGATCGCCAGTTCTTAACCATCCATCTGAATCCAAAGTCCCAACAGTTGCCTCCTCATTATCAACGTATCCTGAACCACCCCCAAAACAAAATTGTAAAACAGAGCAATCAACAACAACAAACAACAGTGGCCACTTACTCTCTTGCCAGTTAATCAATGTACAGAAATCAGTGATTACCCTTCATTACGAGAGGTCCCCTAACCCAAAGCTCTCCAGGCTTTGCAGGTGGCAAAGCAGCACCAGTTTCAGGATCCACGATTTTGGCTTCACAATTTGGCATAAGCTTCCCTGTCGCACCTTCTACTTGGGTTTCATCGGGAACCATTGTGCTAAACACTCGCCCCGTTGTTTCAGTTAGCCCATATGCCTTCATCACAAATATTGAAAACTTCATTTATCAAATCAAAGCCAATCATGTTGATTGGTCAATTAGCACTGTAATTAAGTGTTACCTGCGCCAGCTTAACTTTGGGCAACCGTTTTCTCAGCCTTTGGATCATGCTCTTACTCAAATGAGCGCCGCCGCAGAGGACAGCTTCAAGCGAGCTCAAATCATAGCCATCCATTATCGCAGTATCGTTCACCATCTTTACAATCAACGCTGGAGCCAAAGCCAAGTGGCTAACCCTATACTCATAGATAACTCCATACATTTTTCTCAGATCAAATGAGCAACTTCCTCCCGTTATCACCATGCAGTCGCCCGAAACCATGGACCTCAAACTGAGTACTAGTCCATACACATGAAATAATGGAACCGTACAAAGGACAACCGTCGGGGAACTCCTCACCGGACGCATTCCTCCGGCAATCGCCGCTGTCAAGTTACGGTGAGTCAGTGCAACTCCTTTGATCCCACCGGTTGTGCCGGACGAATAGAGAATCGTGGCTACATCAGACTGGTTCACTTTGATTCCTCTGTTTTCAGTTTTTTCACTTGGGCTTTCCATTAACGACTCGAATTCAACAGAGTCAATAGCAACGACTCCGTGTTTGAGCAAAGGGATTTTGTGAGCTGAATCCGACGAGGCGAAAGCTATGACAGGTTTGGAATGTCGGATTAGGTGATGAATCTCGGGGACAGTGGCGGCGGGATTGATGGGAGAGATAACAACGCCGATAGATAAGAGAGACAAGTAAAGAATGGGAGTGAAGATATTGTTAGGGGTGAAAACGACAGCACAATCGCCTTTAGAGAGGCCAAAGTGGGTGCGGAGGGAGGTGACTAGGTTTTCGAATCGGAAGATAAGTTCCGTGTGGAGAATACGGCGGCGCGTGGTGGCGTCGATGAGAACTACGGCGGTGGGGGAGGGTGGGGAGGACTGGAGCATAAAGAAGAAGAAGTCGGTAGATGAAATGGGTACGGATTCGGGTGGGAGTGAAACGGGAGATCGGAGGCTGTGGAACGTCATGGTTTTGGAGCAAAAGCCGCTGTTTGGATCGACGACCAAAGTGGCCATAAGAATGGAATGGAGTTTTTCTGTTATTACAAAAGAAATTGGAGGGATGGATGGGGTTTGAAACTGTTTTAGAAGCTTGTGGTATCCTTATAAAAAAGTTAACAAATAATTTGATAAACAATTATCAAAATAACATGATAAACTTACCTACTTTTCCTTTTCACAGTTTTATCACTCTCATTGGTTCAAAATTTGTATCAAGTGACCCATTGGCAGTAGTCAAGAATTTTACAACTCTTGTTATCTGTTGATCTCCAAACCTAGGACCACCTCGTGGACGCCTCCTTAATTGTTGGCCAGGGCCACTCTTTCTTCCTTTTAAACATGTTTACAAATGAAGAAAGGACATCGAAATGGTCCCAAGACATAAAAAACTTAACCTTAAAACCATTACTACAATAGAAAACTGATGGTTAAACCACAAACATCACGGAACAATCACATTTGTCGATCATTAAATCGAAGTCTATGAGTTGGTATGATGTTTCTATTGATGATGGTCCTATCCTAATTCTCCCAACAAATTCCATGTAGCTTCATTAAGTCATAGTTCACTGAATTAAGTGTAAACAAAATGAATCATCAAAAACTTGAGAGAATGAGCTCGCTTTGACTTGAGAAATCCATGTAGTCCTAGACCCGATCGCACGAGCCATCAATGCCTCTAGAAAGCTTAACTATCACCCTCAAGCAAAGAGAGAAGAGAGAGAGCCAAAGGCGTACAAAGTGTTGCCTAAAATTATTCTATCGAAAGGAAAACGTAAAAAGTACCAAAAATTGTGAAAGGATGGATGTGAGAAGGCTAGGGAAGGAGAATAAACGGGGAAAAGGATGAGGAGGGTAGTGGCAGAGGTGAGGAGCAAAGGAGGAAATGAGCAGGGAAAACAAGGAAGTCGGAGGGGTGACCGACAAGGAAAGAATGTTATAAATGAGAGAAGTGGAGAGCTAAGGAAGGAGAAGAAAACCAAGGGGAGGGGAAGGGGAAAATAGGAAAAAGGGAAGAGAGGGAGGTGGCAGGTAGTCACCGGCTACCGACGTCTCTACTAAAGAGGCAAGGTATTGAAAAGGGAGTTGACGGCGAGGGCTTCACTTTGGGAAAAAATAGGAAAATGGGAAGAAAACCCCTTACTTTGTCAAAGTGCTTTTCTTCCTGATAACTTGTTGAAAGTTTGGAGTTTAGGCTAACCTTGTATAATATTTTAAGTTTTGGGATTTGATACATTGAAAGTAAAAATGTTTGTGGTACTTTTGTTCTCTGTAGAATATTTTTTAAGGTTTAGTATTTCTTTTGTGCCGCACTTACGTTCTATCCTTTCATACTCAATGTTTGCAACTTTGGTGTTTCCATCCTTGTGTTTTGTTTTGTTTTTAGCTTTCATCTTTAGTGCTTCCCATTGTTGGTGTTTTCCTTTATTTTCCTTCTAAGAGTCTCAAGAATATGAAGTAAGGAGAATATTTTCTAGTGTTGATTTTGGATCCAAGCTATTGTTGTTGCTGATAGGAGTTTTATTTTGTTTTGGTAAAGAAAAAGTTTTTTTTTCTTCTTTCTTTTTGGCCTTTTAGTATGTTTCCAACCTTTCTTCCTATTTTGTTGAAGGTTCTCATAATACAATGAGTTTAACGCATTATATATTTCTCCCATGGAAACATGTCATGTCACTGACAATGCACCAAGCCGTTTTGGTGGTTAAGGTTGATTTAGATCATGGCTTTAAGTATGTCATCTAACTTTCATATTCATTCATATGTATTTAACTCTACCAACATGAAAAGATTGAGATCATGTTTGGTTCCATGCCTTTGTATGACTATTTTTTTTCTTTTGTTTTATGATTTTTTTGTTGTTTTTGTTTTGCCTTTCTTAGTTATGCCTTTATGGCTTGTATGGATCATTAATCTCCCTCCTTTTATGATCAGAAAGTTCTTTTGTTGAAAAAAATTTAAAAACATTTAATTTAATAAGTTTGCAACTTGCACTTTATTAATTTCGATAATAAATTTCGATGATTACTCAAAGTTCTTGAAAAGAAAAATCCTTTAAGATCCTTTAAAAGTTCTCAATTGAGCTTATGAAAGTTTACGCATCGACTCGAACATGTAGAAGGACTAGTTTGTAAACTTTCAAAGATTTGAAAATAGGTATCAGTACCTAGGACAAGTACCGATACCAATTTTAACTTCGATGTTTCCAAATTTAAGGCAAAATACACAAGTATCGATACTTGGAATATGGTATTGATACCCCTATTAAGAAGTATCAATATTAAATTAAGTTTCAATACTGTTTTGGCATTCTATTTGTTTGAAAACAAAATGAAAGATGTTAAGTATAGATACATTTACCATGGTATCGATACCATATTACCAAAAGTGTCAAAACTCTCACTTTGTTCCCTTTTTCATGCCTAAACTAAGTATGTATTCAAATGGAGCCTTAGGCACACTTAGAACCTGCACAAAACAAGCACAAAACATACACAAATATTCATATTTGAATTCTTGAAATCAACTAGCCAATATGCCACATTTTGACACTATTTCATAACCAAACATATCAATTTCATCCATTAATTAAACATTCATTCATATACATCATTTTACCCATTTTATTAACTTCCATATTGGCATTCATATGAACATTTATATACCTCAATATGATGCCATATATGCACACTTTTATATAGTCATTAACAATCTAAGTTTCAAAGTAACTTTTCTCTAAAATCTCGTACACATAATGACACCTAAATACATGCCACAATACTGAGTTAAAACAAGTAAAAGTCTACTAAGTCGATAGAAGGATAGCGTGAGCTTTGGTGTGATCCAATCGACACGTTCCGCAACCTACAATCTACAAGAGAAGGAAAACAATGGTAAACATATAGAATGCTTAGTAAGTTCATAAGAAATTGACTTAACTTACCTTGTCATTATAACAATTTAAGTAATTGTAACACAAAGGTACAACATGACATCTCATTGGTATCCTTTTATATATATATATATATATATATATATATTCATAAACCATTCCACATGAAAACCTGTAGGTTAGTACCTCACATGACAAGATCATGGTATTAATTCCATATACATGTACAACCAAACTACTTTACGTTATACCATTCAACCTTGTTCAATATGTAAACTCATCAACGGAATCCAATTTCAATAATTTCATTACCATTTAATTTTCATTTTCTGTTCGGAGAACTATAGTAATTTAACTTTAGATACACTGCACTAATATGCTCCCACAAGCTGTAGAGCTGATCTATTTGTACAAGTTTTATTCGATGCTGCTCACTCAAGCTATTGAGGATCTTCAACCTATGTTGGATCTCAACCATTGATAAAGAATGATTCGACGCTGCTCACTCAAGCTATCGAGAATTCGCAACATGTGCTAAATCTCAACCATCGATAAAGAATGATTCGATGATACTCACTCAAGCTGTTGAGAATCCGCAACATATGCTAGATCTCAGCCATCAAATTAATTTCTAATCACAACACTCATTTTCCTTTCTGGAATCTAAATGGCATGTCCTTCGTATCACAATTGTTTAGTAAATTCACACGGGCTTGTTATCGATTCGTATCATTTCTATTTATGTAATTATATACACTTTTCATATTTCAAATAGCAAACCATATACCTTTTAAACATATTACAACATCTGTAATGACCCAAAATTCACGGGTATCGGAAAAGTACATTATCGGGCCTTCGTCTTAGTAAACCGAGTCCGTAAATAATTATTAGAAGTAATTATGAGCCTAGTTGTGTGTCTAATTAGGTTTTTATTAAGTGAATTTAGCTTAATTAAAAGTAATTATGAAAAAATGGACTAAAGTGAATAAAGGGTAAAAGTTGAATTGTAGATTAAAAGAAAATAAAAAGGACTAAAAGGGCAATTAGGCCAATCCTCATAAATGAGGCGGCAAACCATGCTAAAAATCTTAGATATTTTAGATTTTAATTATATAATTATAAAATATATTATTAAATTAAGTTATTATAAATATTATATTATGAAAATAAACTAAATTATGCCAAATGTATGGTGATGATAAAATAAATGTGTAATGTTCGTATTCATACGCTTGTAAAATATTTATATATTTTCTTAAATAATAAGTAAAAGATATTTGTATATTAATTATATTATAATATTTTTTATGGTAAATAAATTAAAATAAAGACAAATGTATGGTGATTAAATTATACATGTGTAATGCATATATTTATACACTTGTAAAATAAATATATAATTACTTATAATTTAAGCTAAAAGATATTTGTTATTAATAATTATTATATATTATATTATTATAACATAAAGTAAATAAACTAAAAAGAAATAAAAAGCAAAAGCAAAACAAAGAAGAAAGAAACAGAGGCATTCGAAACACAGCAGGAAAAAGAAAGAAAGAAAAGAAAGAGGAAAGACTAAGGGTTTAAGGTTTAATGCTTTGATTGATAAGTTAATTAAGCCCTTTTTATTTAATTTTGATGTTTTAGAAGCTTTAAAATAAAGTTTTGCTGAAAATAAGTTGAGGTTTTTGGAAGTTTATAGGTTTTTAAGCATGATTCATGTTAGACAAATTGTTGAATTAGGGATTTAATTGAATGAATTTCAAGTTAGAATTGCTAAAGGGATTAAATTGTAAAAAAAGCTATAAGTTTTGTGTTGTAGGGACTAAATTGAGAAAAATTCAAAATTAGGGATTTATGCTGAAAATTTAATAGTTAAATTTGAGTTTGGTCAAAATTTGAATAGAAATAAAGTATGAATTGAGTTAGGAAAGTAAGTGAACATAGTTAGGATCAAATTGAGAATAAGAAAGAAATTAAATAGAAATTCAATTGTTATTGTAAAAAAATTAATGTTGTAATTAATAGTATAATTATTTTAATTTTCGTAGCTAATAAAGATTTCGAGGCATCGGCACAAAAATGGAAGGAGAAGGTCGTCGAGGAGTAACTGCCAAATTCGGGTTTGTATTTGTAATGACCTAAAATTCATGGGCACAGGAAAAGTGAGTTATAGGGCCTCCGTCTTAGTAAATCGAGTTCGAAAATAATTATTAGAAATATTTAGGAGTCTAGTAGTGTGCTTGATTAGGTTTTAATTAGGTGAATTTAGCTTAATTGAGATAAATTAGGAAAAAGGACTAAATTGAATAAAGAGTAAATGTTTAATTATAGATTAATAGAAAGAAAAGAGGACCAAAATGGAAATTAAGCCATTAAAGAGGAATGAGGTTAAGTAATAAAAATCCAAGATTTTATGTATTAGCATATATTATTATTAAATTGAATTATATTATTATTATTATTAATATTATTATGAAATAAAATATGATTTTGACAAATGGATGGTGATAAAAATATACAAATGTAATAATAATATATATACAATTGTAACATATTTATTTAATTACTTTTTATTAAAGTAAATATATATTTATTATTATTTATAATCATTTAAATAGATATTTATTATAATTATAAAGGGGTTATATCGATTTTTTTTATAACCCTTTTATAAATATGTAATATTCTCTACGAATTTCAAATCGCAACCAAACCAATTTCAGTATTTCAACCAATGCATTTATATACTCAAATATACTTAAATCATACTTGACATATTGACTTAACAACTTAATTAATGAAAACCCTATTATCATTTCTAATTAACTCATAAAACTATTCAAACCATTTCAATTCAATACCAATGCCATAAACAATTTCTACCATTTCACTAATTTAATCACCAAAACACCAAATACCTTTCTTTACAATAAAATTATATAACATACCAAAATAACCATTATAATCCCTATGTACATGCCACTTTCACTTAAAGGAAGAAAACATCACCAAAATCTTTATGCTGGAGTCGGGATCGTTCGGATGCTAGACCGGGACATTGGACTCCTATCAACCTGCGCACGGAAGCAACCGCATGCTGAGTATTCCATACTCAGTATTATTACCATAATTCAAATTATAATACAATAACCGAGTAAATTAAATTATATAACTTTAAGATTTACCAAACTAATTCATATATATAACTTTTCATTTCTCAATATTTACAATTCGATTTAGCTTTTCATTAGTTAATATCATATACTTTCACATTGAGTCATTATTTATCTCATGAACATTTAGTTCATGCTTTCCCTTCACATTTTCATATTCAATTCACATTTTCAAATCATATTCCATAATCAAGTTTCTTTCCAATGGCTCAACTGATTCATTTCGTTCGATTTAACTTTTCATTTAATTACCCCTATTAACGGATTCGGACTTTGGCGAATACACGGATCCAACCATACACACCAAATTGGCGCTCAGTGCCTCATCGGATAGTTCGAAGCAATATTTGACATCTAGTGTCTCATCGGCCAAGCCGAAGAATGTTGGTACCCAGTACCTCATTGAATCTATCCGAAGTAATATAATGACATCCAGTGTCTCATCGACTCAAGGTCGAAGAATCCTTGAAATCTTCCAATCCTATGGCATGCCAACTATATCCGACTCAGCCGGACTAGTTAATAGGGTATTCCATATTACTTTTCAATTTCAATTTCATTCTCAATTTAATTACAACTCAATTCAATATACTTTTCCATTTCAATCCACATACAATTCAATTTCAATATATATTCATCATTCAACTCAATTTTCATTCAATTTAACAAAAACACTTACCTTATAATTTACTTACCATATACATAAATTAATTTAACATTTAATGAATAAATAAATAATTTGAATTATAGTAATACAGACCCGGATTTGTTCGATTATTCCTCGACAACTTTTTCCTTTCCTTTCGATACCGATGCCTCGGGTTCTTTGTTAGCCACGGAAATTAAAATAATTATACTATTAATTACAGTACTAATTATAATAAATAATTGAATTTCTAATCAATTCCTACCTTATTCCCAATTTAATCCTAACTAAGTTTACTTACTTTTCTAATTCAATTCACACTCTATTTCTATTCAAATTTCATCCAAACTCAAATTTAACTATTAAAATTTCAGCATATTTTCCAAATTTTGAATTTTCCCCAATTTAGTCCCTACAACATAAAACTTAGAGCTTACTTTACAATTTAATCGCTTTATCAATTCTAACTTGAATTTCATTCAATTAAATCCCTAATTCATCTTTTTGTCCACATAAATTATACTTGAAAACCTATAAACTTCTAAACTATCAACTTAATTTTACCAAAACCTTGTTTTAAGACTTCTAAAACATCAAAATTAAGAGAAAATGACTTAATTAAGCTTACCAATTAAACTCCAAGCTTCAAATTCCCTATTTCCCCTTTTTTTCTTTTTTCTTTTTTCTTCTTTCTTTCTTCTTTCCCTGCTCTATTTCGAAAGCTTCTCTATTCTTTTACCCTTTTGTTTCTTTTGTCTTTCTTTTTATTCTTTTATTATTTCATTTGTTTTATTTATTTTATTAACTTAATATATTATAATTTAATTATTATAAATATCTATCATATAATTAATAATATAATACAAATGTATACAGTTACTTTTCTACATTTGTACATGATCAATATCATGCATTTGTCATGATTTTATCTAATTATTTCATAAAAATCTAAAAATAATAAATATCTATTTACTTTGATATTAAGTAAATACATATATAAATTACAAATGTATATATTTTATTTAGTACACTTGGATTCATCTTCACCTTACACTTGTCACCATTTAATTTATTTGTCATATAAAAATCTTATAATATTATATAATTATAATAATATCTATTTAAATAATTATAAATAATAATAAATATCTATTTACTTTAATAAAAGTAATTAAATAAATATGTTACAATTGTATATATTATTATTACATTTGTATATTTTATCACCATCCATTTGTCAAAACCATATTTTATTTCATAATAATAATAATAATAAAAATATAATTCAATTTAATAACAATAATATAATAATATATGCTAATACATAAAATCTTGGATTTTTATTACTTATATGCCACCTCATTCCTCTTTAATGGCTTAATTGCCATTTTGGTCCTCTTTTCTTTCTATTAATCTATCCTTTATTCAATTTAGTCCTTTTTCCTAATTTCTCTCAATTAAGCTAAATTCACCTAATTAAAACCTAATCAAGCACACTACTAGACTCCTAAATATTTCTAATAATTATTTTTGAACTTGATTTACTAAGACGGAGGCCCTATAACTCACTTTTCTGGTGCTCGTGAATTTTGGGTCATTACATTTCTCCCCCTTAATAAATTTCGTCCTCGAAATTTACCTGAGAAAAGATGAGGATATTGTGCTCTTATCGTTTCTTCCGATTCCCAAGTCGCTTCCTCTATATTATGATTTCTCCATAACACTTTTACTAGAGGAACCCGTTTATTTCTCAGCTCTTTTACTTCTCGAGCCAATATCTAAACTGGCTCTTCTTCATAAGTCTAATCAGACCGAATTTCAATATTTTTCAGTAGGAATAACATGAGAAGGATCTGATCTATATCTCCGAAGCATCGAAACATGAAAAACATTATGAATTTTCTGTAATTCTGGAGGTAAAGCTAATCGATAGGTAACAGGCCTAATTCTTTCCACAATCTCATACGGCCCAATAAAACGTGGACTTAATTTACCCTTTCGGCCAAATCTTAAAACTTTCTTCCAAGGTGATACTTTGAGGAATACTTTATCACCAATAGAATATTCAATGTCTCGCCGTGTAACATCCTAGATTAGGGGTTATGCGTTCGTGCATAATTCGAGTGATAATAAGCTTGGAGTATGTTTGGATATGTTTTAAGGGTTTTGGGAACTTTAAAAATATAAGGGAATGCTTTGGAAAAATTTTGGATTTAAGTGTAAAAAGAGGAAATTAGGCTGAGGAGGCCTTAAGAATAATTTCTGGGCGTTTTGGGTCATAAAAAGGGGCTTGGTAGAGTGGCTTAAGGACGCCACATAAGGCCTGGGAATGACGTCAACAAGGGTCTAAAGTTCGAGTCTTGAGGGCAGCATGGGAGTGTTTTATTTTTGTATTTTGCGTCAAGAAGGGAGGTTGGACTGAAGACGGCTTTAAGGAAATATGCAGTGGTCTTTGGACATAAAGCAGGCCTTGGTAAAGTGGCTGCAAGGCGCCACTTAAGGGCCTGGAGGTGACGCCTGGCGCAGATTTTGGGTTCGAGTAGCGTGGAAAGCAAATGGGTGTTTTATTTTTGCTTTTGGCGTTAAGAGGGGAGCAAGATAAAGAGGCTTTAAAATTAGTTGTGGCGAGTTTATGTCATAAAAAAGGCCATGGCAGAGTGGCTTGGAGCGCTATATGCGGCTTGCGGCAACGAGGGCCTTGGTTCGAATCCCGTTGGCGGCATGGTGCGTGTTTTTATTTTGCTTTGGCGTTAGGACAAGGGGGAGCTTGGGAAAGAGGTGTTAAAAGAAGTTCAGGGTGAATCATATCACTAAAAACACCTTGGCAGAGTGGCCTGGGGCGTTACCTGTAAGCTTGCTCCAGCAGGTCTTGGGTTCGAGGCTGGTGAGCAGCAGTTGGGTGCTTTAATTTTGGCTTTTGGCTCCAAGAGAGAAGGAAGCATCGGATGGCATTTGGACTTTTAATTGAAAGGGGATTAAGCTTTTTATCCTTTTAAAATTGGCTGGAGTAAGGATAATTGTTGGATTTATTTTGTTATTTGTTTATTTTGAATAGGTAGAGATAATGGTTGTATTATTTATTTTAGATAATAGAGGTGTTATTTTATTTAGTTTATTTTATGGAGATAAGAAATAAAGAGGAGATAAAGTATTTATTTTATTTTATTACTTTGAATGGGTGTTAAAGAGATAAAGATTAAGCTAGTTTTTGGTTTTTAAATTCGGTTGGGATAAATGTTGTTTTTATTTATTTATTTAGTTAAGATAAGAGATTAAAGGGGAGATTAATGATAGGATAAGGGATTAATGATGGATAATTTTTATTCTATTAATTAAGGTGGATTTATTTTAAGTTGATAAATAGAAGATATTTATAGATTTATTTTATATATTTTGAATATGTGTTCAAGAGTTATTATAGGAGAAGGAAGTGGAATTTGAGAGGAGATAGGAGTGCCGAAATTGAGTAGTATAAATAGGGGTGACCATCCTTTAGCTATTCTCTTCTTCATTTTATTTTCCTTGGCCGAAAATTGTTCCTCTAATTCTCTCTTTGAGCCGAATTGCTTCTCACTTCTTCTCCCTATTCTTTCCTCACTTATTTTTGCTAAGGCCGGAACTCCACCATTCTTTCACCATTGCCGATTTCATACAACCCTCTTCCATACTCTTTTTCTTTCTCTCAAACATCAACTCTACATTATTGTTTGAAGGCCGAATATTCCAACTTCAATTGTTAAGCCATAGCCGAATAACAAGGTGCTCTATTCTATGTTTTTCTGTCGCAAGTTTTAGAGACCGAAGTATCATAAGTGGTAAGTATTTAAGTATTCGATTTGTTTCTTTTTTTTATTTGTGTGACGAATCCAGTGAGCGATGCCTTGATTTCTAGGAATGGCCGAATGGGCTTAGGGCCTTATTAATGCGTTTCTTTTGTGTGTCGACGTTAGGGACCGTTAAGGAAGCTTATAAGGACTCGACTACAGCAAGGTAAGCCATCGTAGTTTCGGCCTAAGGCCATATTTTGTCTTATAAGTGTGACCGATTTGACTATGATGGAATAGGGGCAAATCGACAGTGGTTAAGAGGAACTTTCGGGATTTCTATTCGTTTTGGGTAAGATTATTCGATAAGCCCTTGGATTCGTTATGTTAGATTATAATATGGATGATTAACCGTTTGATGCTGATTAAGTGTTATCGATGGATTCGAGTGCTAGTCAAGGAGGACAAGGGATAACTCCTATCCCTAAGTTTAAGAGGAGAGCAGTCTCTGCAGTGCGAGATTGGCCACCGGGGTGTGGGCCAGCGTCCGAACAGCAAAGTAGGCAGATAGCCGTAGTGTCGCTTAGTGATAGTATCGGGATTAAGGGCGTAACGCTACAAGTTATCAGGTGTGTGATTAACCCACCGTTTTCCGGGTGTATGTTATATTTGTATGTGTGATTTATGTACTAACCAGTGCAGTGGCAATTACATGGTGAATACCCTAAAAAGGGGGTATATAGATATTCAGGTTAGTATTATCTGTTGATAAGAATGTGAAAGTGCCGATGTGAATGTGACTATGCCTGTGGAAATGTGGTTGATTGCCTTAATAACATGTGCATGCATTTATTATTATGCCACTATTACATGTTGCATGTGCATGGGTTGGGATATGAAAGAAGGTACGGGTGTACTTCGATTTGTGCATGTACGTGGTTTGTTGTTAGCCTTGAGCTACATCGTGGATTGACGTTGACTGAGGTCACGTTGTGGATTATTTGCGATTTAGTTCGCGTGGCTTGATGAGTAGCTCTGTGCCTCATCGTGGTTGATATCGGCTATGTGCCATATCGTGGTTGATGAGTGACTATGTGTCCCATCGTGGTTTTGGTGTTAGCTACGGCTACATCATGGATTGGCGCTGACTGAGGTCGCGTTGTGGATTTTTGTGCTTAATTGCACGTGGACGGCATTGATTGCCTTTTGGAGTGAAAAGGAGAGGGTGATTTAATAATCCCCTGGTGTGTGGTAGGCTAGATAAGGGGGTGTGTAGAGGATGGACCCTAGGTTTGGGTTGGGTGCACTTTGCATAATTATATTTGATATGTGAATTTAATGTGAAAGTGGGCCAAGCCCAGTGATATGTGGTTTAATGTGAAAATGGGCCAAGCCCAGTGATATGTGGTTTTGAATAAGAAATGGGCTAAGCCCAGTATGTGGAGATTATGTGGTTAATTACCCTGTTACCTGATAAGTGTTATGAATATGGGCCAAGCCCAGAATGTGTTATTATATGAATAGTTATCTTGTTATTTGATAAATGGGTTAATATGTGGTTAACATGTGGGTGGAATTCAGCGGTTTAATTACACACTGAGTCTTTATGACTCACCCAAATATTTTATCAAACATCGCAGGTGATATGATGATCGGACCGGGTTGGAGTGGATACGAGGTGGCCCATGCAGAAGATATTTTAATTAATTAAGTATTTATAGTTTCAGTATTTGGTTAAGTGTTTATTGTAATAAGGCCCATTAAAGTATTTAAGTATTTTTATTAAGTATCTTTATTATTATGTTCTATTATGGATTGAAAATTTAAATGTTGATTGCAAATGATTTTATTTTCTTAAGTATGTATAATAAAGCTTGAATCCGGTATTTTTATAACAAACTTTAATTCTTACTTAGAATATTTTAAGTCACGAAAATGTTTTATTCAAGGAAACAAATTTTTAACGGTTTTTTACTCTTAAGTAAGAATATTTCCGAACGTGTTCCGCAGTGGCATTTCAAATTCGGTCGTAGTGAATGGGCCGGGTTTGGGGTGTTACACGCCGTTTCAAGTCTGCATATGATTTCTACTTATCAAAGGCTGCTTTCAATCTGTCTTTAATCTTCTTAACTGTTTCTTCTATTTCTTGAATCAATTCTGACCCAATCACTTTTCTTTCATTCAATTTTGTCTAACATACCGGTGATCGACACCTTCGACCATATAATGCTTCATACGGAGCCATCTGAATACTAGATTGAAAACTATTGTTATAAACAAATTCTACTAGTGGCAAATATCGTTCCCAACCTGATTCAAAATCGATGATACAAGCCTGGAGCATATCTTCTAGAATTTGAATTATCCGCTCTGATTGTCCATCCATTTGTGGATGAAAAGCCGTACTAAAATTGAGCCAAGTTCCCAGAGAATCATGCAGCTGCCTCCAAAATCTCGAAGTAAATCGCGAATCCCGATTTAAGATTATCGATGTAGGAATACCATGTAATCTTACAATTTCCCGGATATAAACCTCAGCAAGCTTCCGTAATGACCAGTCAGTTCTGACTGCTATGAAATAAGGTGACTTTGTAAGCCGATCAACAATTACCCAGATAACATTCTTTTTGCTTGCTGATAACGGTAGCCCCATAACAAAATCCATAGTGATACAATCCCATTTCCATTTAGGAATACTAATAGGCTGAAGCAGACTTGTCGGTACCTGATGTTCTGCTTTTACCCGCTGACATGTCAAACATTTACTGACAAATTCAACTATATCTTTCTTCATTCCTGGCCACCAATATAGATCTCGTAAATTACGATACATCTTCGTTCCACCAGGGTGTAATGCGAAAATGCTATCATGTGCTTCCTGAAGAATCAACTCTTTAAGCTCAGAAGTAGCTGGAATACAAATTCGATCTCGATATCTTAAACAACCATGATCATCAACACTAAATTTTTCTGCTATGCCGTTCTGTACTATATCTTTTTTTTTATCAGCTTTTCATCTCCCAACTGTGCTAACCTGATCTGATGAAACATTACCGGCTTTACTTTCAACTCGGCCAAAAGACTCCCATCATCATTGATACTGAGCCGTGCAAACATTGCTGTTAATTTTATTGCAGCTTTTCTACTTAGTGCATCAGCTACTACGTTTGCCTTTCCCGGATGATAATCTATAACACAATCACAATCTTTCAGAAGCTCGATCCATCGTATCTGTTTCAAATTTAACTTCTTTTGCGACAGAAGATATTTGAGACTTATGATTGGTATATATGTAACATTTCTCACCATAAAGATAATGCCTCCAAATCTTCAATGCAAAGATTACTGCAGACAATTCTAAGTCGTGTGTCGGGTAGTTGCGTTCATGTGGCTTCAATTGACGAGATGCATAAGCTATTACTTTTCCGTCCTGCATCAGTACACAATCCAAACCACTCAAGGAAGCATCACTATACACAACAAAGTCCTTACCTAATTCTAGTAATGTCAGAACTGGTGCCTCGGTCAACATTTGCTTCAATGTTTCAAAGCTTCTTTGATATTGATCATTCCAGATAAAAGGAACATTCTTCTGTAGTAGCTTAGTCATCAGCAAAGCTATATTTGAGAATCTGTTTACAAATCTTCTATAATACCCGGCTAGACCGAGAAAACTACGTACCTCGATACATTTTTGGGTGGTTTCTATAGGACAGTCGCTTCAATATTCTTTGAATCGACTCGAATTTCGTCTGCAGATACTACATGTCCCAAAAATAAAACCTCTGATAACCATAATTCACATTTACTGAGCTTTCCATACAACTGTTTCTCCCGTAATATCTTTAGCACTATTATAAGATGCTGATCATGTCATGCCTCTGTCTTTGAATAGACCAGTATATCATCAATGAAGACTACCATGAACTGATCTAAATACGACTGGAAGATATGATTCATGAGATCCATGAAAGCAGCTGGAGCATTAGTTAACCCGAATGGCATTACCAAAAATTCATAATGACCATACTTCATACGGAAAGCTGTCTTCGGTACATCACTTTCCTTTACTTTCAACTGATAGTACCCAGACCTCAAATCAATCTTCAAAAATACTGAAGCTTCGTTCAGTTGGTCAAATAAATTGTTAATCCGAGGTAATGGATATTTATTCTTGATTGTTACCTAGTTCAACTATCGGTAATCAATACATAGCTGCATTAACCCATCTTTCTTCTTAACAAACAATACCGAGCTCTCCCACGATCTAGTAAATCCTGTAATTGCACCTTCAACTCTTTCAATTCAGTGGGTGGCATTCGGTACGAAGGTATAGAGATTGGTGTTGTACCCGAATACACCTCAATAGCAAATTCAACCTCTCTATTAGGTGGTAAGCCCAGCAGTTCTTCAGGGAATACGTCTGGAAACTCACATACGGTCCTGGTCTGACTATACTAACTTCCAACTGAATCAGAATTAATAACATATGCCAAATATGTTGAACAACCCTACTGAAGTAATTTATTAGCTTTCATCGCCGAAACAATACGTACCAAACCACTGGTACAGATGCCATTCACCTCAATTCTGTCTCTATCATCTGTTTGAATACTAAACTTCTTTTCGTAACAGTCCAAAATCAACCCATATTCGGATAACCAATCCATACCAATATTATATCAAAAGCACCGAAAGGCATAATCAGCAAGTCAACAGAAAACATTTTATTATGTATCATCAACGGGCATCTCCGGCATACTCGATCTACAGACACAGTTTGTCCCAAAGGGCTAGACACTTCTATTAAAACTCTAGACATTCAGATTTTAACTTTCCCAACTCAACCAATTCTGAATTAATATATGAATGTGACGACCCTGGATCAATTAAAGCATAACAGGCTCAGAATACAGTAAAAATATACCTGTCACAATATTGTGGGCATCACCTTCTTCTCGAGTCCGGACTATATAGGCCTTGGTTGGCGCTCTAGCCTCCGATTGCTGGGTAACAATGTCATTGCTTCTCTTAACTCCACCTCCTCTACTAGATCCTCTACCTCTAGTTGTAGGTACTAATCTCTGTGATGTTACTGGTGCAACACTATCAGTTTTCGGGCAATTTCTGATAAAATGATCTGTAGAACCACATCGAAAGTAGCCTCTAGTTAATTTCCAACATTCTTCTCTGTGTTTCTTTCCACAGTGCTGATAATCTGGAATTTCCACACTCCGAGGTGGACCTCTCACACTGCTAGTAGATACTGTTGTCTGTCTCCCTCTGCTTCTACCGCTTCTATTAGATCTAAAACTGGATCTCCATCCACTTTGAGATTTCTTTGATGTTTTTGGCTGTAGATTTGAGCTGGTAGTTCCCGCACGTTTCCCAGTTAGTCTGACACTCTCAGTCTTTTTGTCAAGACCCAACACTTACTCTACCATTTTGGCTCGCTCAATCAAATCCATAAACTCAGTGATACGGTGAGATACTAACTGTACTTTGATCTCATCTTGCAATCCCCGTAAGAATCTTTTACAACTATCTGTTTCAGTTGGAATAAACTAGGAGGCATATCTGTTGAGTCTTGAGTACTCTCTCTCATAATCTAAAACTGACATGTCACCCTACTACAGCATTAAAAACTCTTGTTTCTTGTCTTCAATATACATCTCTCCAACATATTTCATTTGAAATTCCTTCTGAAATAGGTCCCATGTTATCTGATCTTTTGGTAAATTTCGTGCCACTGATTTCTACCATAGACAAGCTTCCCCTTATAGCAACGATACACACAAATCAAGCACTCTTGGGGGATACATTCTAATTGCTATAGAACTCGTTTACTTGATTCCATCCAATTCTCTGCAGTGGATGGATCAACTCCCTTCAAACCCAAAAATTCGGTGGCACCATATTTTCTTAACTCTTTTATCGAGGCCTGTCTTTGAGTTGGTGCAAAAATCGTAGCAGGAACAGTCCCCACTACTTTTTGCAAAGCATCGACAATAACTCTTAATATATTAGAATCATCTCTATCATTTCTTCTTTCTACTCTAAGAGGTTGGTTTCAATTGGGTTAATACTAGGTGTTACCGATTCAGTTTCATCTAACCCGCAAGATTCTTCATCTCTGGTATACATTTCTTCATCAGTATCGTTTATTCTTTCATCTCACATCTTTAATCTATAGAACAAAACAAACAAATATGTCAGCATCTAAAATCCTGTCTCAATTTCGACTCAACAGTGGCATGTACTTCTAGACTCACTTCTGAGCCCGATTTAGCCCGAGAATCGGCTAAACTTGATAGCTCTGATACCAACAAATGTAATACCCCTTAACCCTAAACCGTCGCCAAAACAGGGTTACGTTACCGGACATATCGGACAATTTACAAATAATTCTTAAATAAATAAAAATCATATTATAATATAATCATAAATTCATATAAATTTTTGCTAATTGACTTCATTCATTTTTTTTGTTAAATATGTCCGGTAATGCTTCATAACCCTGTTTCGGTGACGGTTTAGGGTTAAAGCGTATTACAGTATTACTATAATTCAAATTATTTATTTATTCATTAAATGTTAAATTAATTTATGATATGGTAAGTAAATTATAAAGTAAGTGTTTTTGTTGAACTGAATGAAAATTGAGTTGAATGATGAATATATATTGAAATTGAATTGTATGTGGATTGAAATGGAAAAGTATATTGAATTGAGTTGTAATTAGATTGAGAATGAAATTGAAATTGAAAAGTAATATGGAATACCCTATTAACTAGTCGGGCTGAGTCGGATATAATTGGCATGCCATAGGATTTGGAAGAGTATGGGATTTATTGGCTTTGCCGATCAGGCACTTTATGTGTCGTATATCAGGCACTTTATGTGTCGTATTTCAGGCACCTCGTGTGTCGTATCAGGCACCTCGTGTGTCGTATCAGGCACATCGTGTGTCGTTTCAGGCACTTATGTGTCGTATACTGATCATATACTATGTACCATTTTAGGCACAATGTGCCGCACTGGTGTGTTTAGGTTGGAATTCGTGTATCCGTCAAAGTCCGGGTTCGTTAATAGGGTGAATAACCGAATTGGGAAAAAATTAAATGAATTTGATCGATTGTACTATTGAAAATGTGAGAAAGTTGAATTGTGGATTGAAATTGAGATTGGAAAGGAAAGGCATGAACTTAATGTTCATGTAATGATTGAAATTGATACATATGATATGTGAATGAAATTGAAGAATAGCTATATATATATATATATATATATTTTATTGTTAATTAATGAAAGTTTAAGAATGAATTGATATTTGAGAAATTGGATAGTTATATGCTTGATAATTATATTCCATTATTATTATTATTATTTGAATTATAGTAATACCACTGAGTATGAAGTACTCAGCGTATGGTTGTTTCCGTGCACAGGTTAATAGGAGTCCAGGGTCCCGGTCCAGCATCCGAACGATCTCGACTCCAGCATAAAGATTTTGGTGATGTTTTCTTCCTTTAAGTGAAAGTGGCATGTACATAGGGATTATAATGGTTATTTTGGTATGTTATATAATTTTGTTGTAAAGAAAGGTATTTGGTGTTTTGATGATTAAATTAGTGAAATGGTAGAAATTGTTTATGGCATTGGTATTGAATTGAAATGGTTTGAATAGTTTTATGAGCTAATTAGAAATGATAATAGGGTTTTCATTAATTAAGTTGTTAAGTCAATATGTCAAGTATGATTTAAGTATATTTGAGTATATAAATGCATTGGTTGAAATACTGGAATTGGTTTGGTTGCGATTTGAAATTTGCAGGGAAGGTTAAATATTTATAAAGGGGTTATATTGAATTTTTTTTTTAAAAATGAATGAAGTCAATTAGCTAAAATTTATATGAATTTATGATTATATTATAATATGATTGCTATTTTTTTAAGAATTATTTGTAAATTGTCTGTTATGTTTGGTAATACCTCATAACCCTGTTTCGGCGGCGGTTTAGGGTTAAGGGGTATTACAACATCCCCATGTACCTATCATCCATTCATATAACAATTTTACATCCATTCGAAACCGCGTAACTATTCGTATTTATCATGTAGTTCATATCTTTCAATTTAGTCTTTTTTATGCCAAACATTATATATACATAACCATTCAACTAAAAGCAAGACAATATAATACAGATATATCATCAATTAATAGAATAAGTCTCATATAAACTTATGAGACAAAAGCAACTACAAGCAACATATCAAGGATTAATCTACAAATTTTTCTTTTTGACAATTATCCTCTGATTGATTCAATTCCTAATCATGCAAAAGGGCCGAATAGTTGAAGCGTTAACAATGACTTCCTCAAGTTTCTTTAGAGCAATCAGTGGGGAGAAAAGAAAAATAAGGATAGAAAGCTTTTGATATTATGTTTTAATATATTATACTAATAATTTAATCATAAATTTTAATAATAATCGTTAATAAAACACCACCAACCGTGCACTTATTCACATAATGGTCTAATTGTCATTTTAATTTTGATTTTATTACTAAATAAGTCCTTTAACAAATAAAAATCCATAGCGATTAATTTTCATAGTTTTTATGATTTAGTTCTTATACTTTAACTAGTCACCAATTCGGTAAAATTACTTATCCAAAATTTAATTCACCTATATAATAACTCCGTAAACATTTAATAAAAATATTTACGGGCTAGGTTTACCGAAATGAGATCCTAATATCTCATTTTTCGACACCACTGACTTAAAGATCTTTACACTTGTACCTTAATTAACTATGCAATTAACAAAATTAAAGGACCAATCTCTAATTAAACTTTATACTAACCTCTTAATATCAAATAATAATATTTACGGACTTAAACATCAAAAGTGTGATTTTAAAATCACCGTTTTTGATACCACTAAAAAACGAGCTATAACACGATTAGTCAACTGGGTACACATGCGAACAATTTATCCGGAGGTGATTTTTGTAAGGATAGTAGCAGGGCAAGGTGGGACGGTTTTTCGTTCACTTTCATTCTAGCTCATTACTAAAGAAACTTGGTTCTAACAGTGACAAGCTAGATGAAATTCTCGCAACTAGCAAGAGAGACCCTAGTAAGGGTGGACTTGACTATGTGGGCAAATGAGACAAAACAATTCATCTATATTTGTCAAGGCCGAAAGAGCTGCTGATCATCTTGAAAGCTCTAAGAAAGCTGAAATTATCCATACAGAGAGGCGTACAAAGTATAATCACAAGATCATTTTCTATTATTGTGGTGTGACAAGTCATATTGAGACAAGGTGTTTCAAGCTTCTAAAAGATTTAAGAAAGACGTGCCTAGTTGTTGCTCCAACTGCAACTCAAGAAAAGACTGCCAAAGGACAGAAGCAAAAGCTAGTCTAGAGGATAAAAGATTAGAAATGTTATTTTGTTGCGCATCAACTTTGAAGGCAACTGCTAATCATGTATGGTACTTGACAATGAATGTTCCAGACACATGATTGGTAACAACTTTTGTCTCAAGAACTTCCGAAAAAACCATGAAAGAAGAGTTGATGCGGAACCATCTAAGATGAATAAATAAAGAAAATTAAAATTGAATTTATGAAATAAAGTTCTAAAAAGAAAGTGGAAAGTAGAAAAGAAGAAAATGACTTAAAGATGTATTAATCAATAAAAGAATGGAATTGCTGTGCCCAAATGAAGGAGAGCTCAAATCAAATTAATCAATCTGAAAAAATAGAGTAAATTAAGATGAAAGTCAGATTTGAATAATATAAAATAAAATGTAATAACCAAATAAAAATTTAAAGGATAAAATTGCCCTATGGAATCCATGAAAGACTTGCTCTTAAAAATGTCAATGATCGAACAAATTTTTCCCTATGAAACTCCTAAGAGAAAGACCTTTAGAAATGTCAATAATCTGACTTTGAAGATTGAAAACTCTACAACTCCAGAAGACTTGAAAAGGAACAAACTTCTAAGACAAATAAGAGTTGAACCATTCGAACTCTCAAAACTCTTTTTGCATCTCACAAAAAAAAAAACAAAAAAAAACAAAATTTTACCAAAGAGAAATATAATTTATTGAATACATAATGAGAGTGGTAGCAAATCCTATTATAGGCTGAAAATACTAGTAGTTACAATAAATAATATTTTTGTATAAATTAAATGTCACCAATATCTCTTTTATATTAGCAATTAATTTACCAAAAATGATTTCTTTAAATATTTTTCCTATTAATTTGATGTCCAATTAACTCGAGAAAGCAATTTAAAAAAAGATTTTAATATAATAAAATAGATAATAACTAGTTAAATTAATCCAACACTTCACTAAGTTAATTCAAGAATTTCATTGATAACTTTTTTTTTCTACAAATTTATTTGGTTAATTACCAGATTTAAAATTTGATAATCAACTAACAAAATATTAATTAGAATTCAAATATGAAGTTAAAACTTTTAAGTGATATGTCCTAAACTTTAAAATAAAAAATTATGTATACAAAATCATTCTTGTATACTCAAAGAATAATTAATGAAATCAATTGACTTGTTTTCTTCCATTTTTATTATTTATATTTATATATTGTTAGAATTAAGTGACCCAAATTCTTATTTAAATAAAATACAATGGTAAAATAAAATAAAAGAAGAATCCCTATAGAATTACACTTCTTTTATTTTATTTTGAATAAGGTTTTTAAACCTTATTAAACTCCATCTATTTGATATTGATTAGAATTACTATTCCTATTAGAATATGGCTTTATAAGCCTATAAATAGACATGGTCTATTCCTCTTGTAATTGATTTGAATTCGACATAGTAAATTTTCTTCTCCTCTGCCCGTGGTTTTTCCCGAAAGGGTTTCCACGTAAAATCTGTGTGTTCCTTATTTTTATTTCTATTTCTTTTTTTTTTTGCGATATATTGTCATTACCGACGTTATATTTTTCACAAATTGGTATCAGAGCTTCCGGGTATTTCATCTCAATCACGGTAATGACGTCTTTGAAGTATGAAATTCCGCTGTTGGATCGCAACACCAGATTTGCGTTGTGGCAGATAAAGATGCAGGCAGTTCTTACACAGATGAATTTAGAGGAAGCCATGCTAGGGGTAGATAAGATGCCTTCGACATTGACGGAGGAAGATAAGAAGCACAAGGATCGAAAGGCGTTAACACAGTTACATCTGCATTTGTCTAACGAAATTTTGCAGGATGTGATGAAGGAGAAGACTGCCGCAGTATTATGGAAAAGGCTAGAACAAATATGTATGTCGAAAACTCTAACTAGCAAGTTGCATATGAAGCAATGTCTTTATGCTCATCGTTTAGAGGAAGGTGCGTCTGTGCACGAATACTTAACAGTGTTTAAAGAAATTCTCTCAAACTTGGAGGCCATGGAGGTTCAGTATGATAAGGAAGATCTAGGGTTGATTCTACTTTGTTCGTTGCCCCCATCTTATTCAACCTTTAGAGACACGATTTTATATAGCCGCGAGTCTCTCACAGTTGATGAGGTTTATGATTCTTTGACCTCGTATGATAAGATAAAGCATCTTGTGGTTAAACCCGACTCCCAGGGAGAGGGTCTCATTGTTCGTGGGAGACAAGATCGGAATGCTGATGATGATCGTGGAAGGACATAGGATCGGAATCCTCGTGGTAAATCTAAGGGTAGATCAAAGTCTTCAAACAGAGGTAAAACTTGTAACTTCTGCAAGAAGAAAGGGTACATTAAATCTGAGTGCTATAAGCTATAGAACAAGATTAAAAATGAGGCTGCGAATCAAAAGGGAAAACAACCAGAAAATTCCGGTGAAGCTGATATTGTAGAAGACTACAGTGATGGTGAACTTTTTGTCGCTTTTGTCAACAATTCTAAAGAGAGCGATGAGTGGATACTTGATTCAGGCTGCACCTTCCACATAAGTCCCAATCGGGATTGGTTTACAAATTACGAAACGGTGTCTGAAGGTGTTGTTTTAATGGGAAATAATACTTCGTGTAAAATCGCAGGTGTTGGAACAATTAAAGTTAAGATGTTTGATGGAGTTGTCAGAACACTTAGTGACGTACGGCATGTTCCAGAATTGAAAAGAAATTTAATTTCATTGAGTACTCTTGATTCAAAAGGGTACAAATACACAGCTGAAAGTGGGATTTTGAAGATTTCCAAAGGTTCCCTCATTGTGATGAAAGGGCAGAGAAAGACTGCCAAGTTATATGTTTTGCAAGGTTTTACTGTTATTGGTGATGCAGCTGTCGCTTCCTCTTCTTTGTCAGATGATGATATTACTAAACTTTGGCATATGCGCCTAGGGCATATGAGTGAGAATGGCATGGCAGAGTTGAGCAAAAGAGGACTTCTTGATGGGCAAGGAATTTACAAACTGAAGTTCTGTGAGCACTGCGTTTTTGGGAAGCAAAAGAGAGTTCGATTCACCAGAGGAATCCATAACACGAAGGAAACATTGGAGTATATTCATTTTGATCTGTGGGGGCCATCAAGAGTGCCTTCGAGAGGTGGAGCTAATTATATGCTAACTTTTATTGATGATTGTTCCAGAAAAGTTTGGGCATTCTTCCTGAAGCAGAAAAGCGATGTGTTTTCCGCATTTAAGTCTTGGAAAACTATGATTGAAAAACAGACGGGAAAACAAATAAAATACCTCCGCACAGACAATGGCTTAGAGTTTTGTTCTGATGAGTTTAATAAACTGTGCAAGTCAGAAGGGATCGTGAGACACTTAACAGTTCGTCATACTCCACAGCAAAACGACGTTGCAAAACGAATGAACAGAACGATCATGGAAAAGGTTCGATGTATGTTGTCAAATGCCAACTTACCAAAGTCGTTTTGGGCCGAAGCAGCCTCTACTGCATGTTTTTTGATCAACCGATCTCCATCCGTTGCTATTGAGAAAAAGACTCCACAAGAGGTATGGTCTGGTAATCCTGCTAATTATTCTGATTTAAAGATCTTTGGGTGTCCTGTACATGCTCATTTTAATAATGGAAAATTGGAACCAAGATCCATTAAATGTGTTTTTCTTGGTTATAAAGCTAGTGTAAAAGGGTATAAGTTATGGTGTCCTGAAAATAGAAAAGTTGTGATTACCAGAGATGTTGTTTTTGATGAAACTGCTATGCTACCTAACTTATCTCTTAAAGACTCTTCCAATAAAGAAAATCAAAAGCAGGTGGAGCATCAGATTAATACAGAGTCAACTACTCAAGCCAGTACAAAAATTGAGAATAGAGTTGCTTCTTCACCACAATACTCTATCGCCAAAAACAGAACTAGAAGAGAAATTAAACCTCCAAAGAAGTATGCTGAGGCTGACCTAGTCGCTTATGCTTTAAATGTGGCTGAAGATATAGATGCAAACCAAGAGCCGTCTAATTATTCTGAGGCAGTTAGCTGTGAAGACTCAGAAAAGTGGATGTTTGCTATGCAAGAGGAAATAGAATCACTCCACAAAAACAGAACATGGGATCTTCTGAAACTTCCTAAAGGTAAAAAGGTTGTTCGCTGTAAATGGGTGTTTAAAAAGAAAGAAGGAACTCCAGGAGTTGAAGAACCCAGATATAAAGCAAGGCTTGTTGCAAAGGGTTACAGTCAAATTCCAGGAGTGGACTTTACAGATGTGTTCTCCCCAGTTGTGAAGCACGATTCGAGCTTTGCTTGGTATTGTGGCCATACATGATTTGGAGCTTGAGCAGTTAGATGTAAAAACTGCATTTTTGCATAGAGAACTTGAGGAAGATATTTACATACAACAACCAGAGGGTTTTACAGTCTCAGAAAAAGAGGACTATATTTGCTTGCTGAAAAAGTCTCTTTACAATTTGAAACAGTCACCAAGACAGTGGTACAAGAGGTTTGATTCCTTTATGACTTCTCATGATTTTAAAAGAAGTAGTTTTGACAGCTGTGTTTACTTTAAGAAAAACAGTGATGGTTCTTTTGTGTATCTACTTCTTTATGTTGATGACATGTTGATAGCAGCAAAAGATAAATGAGAGATAAGAAAGGTCAAAGCCCAATTAAGTGAAGAATTTGAGATGAAAGATTTGGGACCAGCAAAGAAGATACTTGGTATGGAGATTCTTAGAGATAGAAAAGAAAGTAAATTGTACCTAAGTCAGAAGGGGTACATTGAGAAAGTTCTTTGCAGGTTCAATATGCAGAGTGCTAAGCCTGTTAGTACTCCTTTAGCAGCCCATTTCAGACTTTCATCTGCTTTGTCTCCACAATCAGATGATGAGATTGAGTACATGTCACATGTTCCATACTTTAGTGCAGTGGGATCTCTCATGTATGCTATGGTTTGTTCACGTCCAGATTTATCATATGCAGTCAGTGCAGTTAGCAGATACATGGCGAATCCTGGTAAAGAACATTGGAAAGCAGTTCAGTGGATTTTAAGATACTTACAAGGTACTACTGATGTTTGTTTACAGTTTGGAAGAACTAGAGATGGAGTCATTGGGTATGTTGATGCTGATTTTGCTGGAGACCTTGATAAAAGAAAATCTCTTACTGGTTATGTCTTTACAATAGGAGGTTGTGCAATCAGTTGGAAAGCTACTTTGCAAACTACAGTCGCTTTGTCTACCACTGAAGCTGAGTACATGGCGATTACTGAGGCTTGTAAAGAAGCTATTTGTTTGAAGGGACTCTTTAGTGAGCTCAATGAAGACCTTCAAATCAGCATAGTATTTTGTGACAGTCAAAGTGCCATCTTTCTTACAAAAGATCAAATGTTTCATGAGAGAAAAAAACACATTGATGTTCCGTATCATTTTGTTCGTGATATTATTACTCGTGGTGATATTATTGTGAGCAAAATTAGTACTAATGAAAATCCTGTAGATATGATGACTAAGTCACTTCCTATAACCAAGTTTGAGCATTGCTTAGACTTGGTTGGTGTTCATTGTTGAAATTAAACCCTTAAGGGGTTTTATGGAAGAGGTGGAGAACTTGTTCGTTGAGAGTTCGCGATGAAGAACTTGTTCATTGAGAATTCGTGTCAAGGTGGAGATTGTTAGAATTAAGTGACCCAAATTCTTATTTAAATAAAATACAATGGTAAAATAAAATAAAAGAAGAATCTCTATAGAATTACACTTCTTTTATTTTATTTTGAATAAGGTTTTTAAACCTTATTAAACTCCATCTATTTGATATTGATTAGAATAAGGAGTTTCAATCTTACTACTCCTATTAGAATATGGCTTTATAAGCCTATAAATAGACATGGTCTATTCCTCTTGTAATTGATTTGAATTCGACATAGTGAATTTTCTTCTCCTCTGCCCGTGGTTTTTCCTGAAAGGGTTTCCACGTAAAATCTGTGTGTTCTTTATTTTTATTTCTATTTTTTTTGCGATATATTGTCATTACCGACGTTATATTTTTCACATATATAATTATATATTTTAAGCTACCCCTAAACCTTAAACTAATTTATGAAAAATATTTGTCCTCAAAAAAGTTATATGAAAAACATTAGATGTATATTCTAAACAAAATCATCTGACCTTTAAGTCCAATTAAACCAACTCCATTTTAAATATCTTCAGTAATAATTAAATTAATACACAATTGGTTATGCTATTATGACATGTTTTTGCCTGCTTTTGCTTTTGTGACACGATTTTTCTTGTTTTTTTTCCTTCATGTACCATTTATTTTATTGTTATTATTATCTCTTTGATGTTTTTCATTGATTTTATTCGTTTTATTGGATCTGTGAGTTACTGTGGCGGAAGTAAAGGAGGAGTTGGCGGGACTAGTGATTGATGACAACAAGGATGACGCATGGGAAGTTAATTAGGGTGATGAGGCAGTTATTTCTTATTACGATCTATGTTTGGTGGGTTCTTTTCTCACATCAAGTGTTATACATTTTCAATCCATGCGAAATACTTCAGCAAATTTTTGGCATCCGATTGGAGGATTAGCAATTTTAGATTTCGGAGAAAAGTGATTTTTTGTTCTAATTTGTTTATGAAGTTAACATTAAAAGGGTGGTACATTGTGGTCATTGGACATTCAGCAACCACTTGTTTGTATTCCATCGAATGGTGCCAGGTGAAGACCTTTTTTAGGTTCCATTTTTTTCATTGACCATTGGGTTTAGATCTATGATCTTCCGCATGGCCTAATGTTTGAGTCCATGGCGAAACGATTTGGAAATTTCATTGGATCATTTGTTGATTACAATGCAAAGGCCATTTATAGAGGTTTCCAACACTACATGAGAGTTTGGGTTCGTATTGATATCCACAGCCTATTAAAGCGAAAGAATAAGATTGCCTTTGGCCAAGAGAATCATGTTTATGCAAAGTTCAAGTAAAGGTGACTCTCCTTAGTATGTTTTCTATGCTGTCGACTTAGCCATGAAGATAGTTTTGTCTAGTTCAGATCACTCAGGGAATGATGAAACTTGTGATGGGATAGGATGCTTCCCTCAAAGTGGCACCTCGATGGCGGTTTCACCAACCAGTTGTTGGCTAAGAGAGGAAAGCGATTTGATTTTCCCTCATTTGTAAGGATAGTGATAAAAATATGAAGAATTTTCAAGATTCTTTCCTTAATTCAAATTTTATCAATAAGGCAAGCATTGATTTAATGACAAGAAGGATCGGGTAAGACCCTGTCGATTATGGTTGAAGATGAGGATGACATGGGCGTGGAATATGAGGAAAGCCCAATGGACCTAAAAGATGGAAAAAAGAGCTCGAGGATAGATGTGAGTGTTTCTAATGTTTCTAAGTTTATGGATTCGTTAGGGACCTATAGGGATGAGAAATTGGCTGGGCTAGTCAGCAGACTAGCTGAAACCAATGTAGATCACAAGTTGGAACATCTGCGAGCTGGGGAATCCATAAGTCGTTCGACAACTTCAACACTTGTTGAAGAGTTATAACCCCATTGTAGCTTTCTTCATAGAAGCAAAGCTATGTGGAAATAGGATGGAGTGAACCCAACAAAAAAAAATAATAAAAGGGAAAAATAGGAAGAAGTATCCCTATATTGAAGCCAAACAAAACTTGCATGAAAAAGAGTTAAAGAAACAAAATTCGAAAAAGAGAGAAAAAAGAAAAGAAAAGAGAGAGAAGACTCCCTATTTTGACTTCCAGGTTCTCAGGGCTCCAATAGTATTCTTGCTAATCACAACTGTCAAAAGGATGTGACCAATGAGGAAAAGCATATATCATAAAACTAATTCGACCAGAAAATGGAGATTGGATATTGAATGAGAGAAAGATTAGGATTCAAACTTTGATTTTGGGTGATAGAGAGTTGATTTCAAGATAATCCTAACATGCAAATGTAAAAGAGATAATGAGAGCTTTCAATTGGCTGTGGATTTGGCCAGTGATGATGACATTAGAGCAAGTGTAACACCCCTATCCCGTAACCGTTGCCGGAATAGGTAAAGGGCATTATCGGACTTGTAACACAGTTTGGAACAGTAAAATTTTAACTTTTATCAAACATCATCTCAATTCAATAATATCAAGCATTCATATTCATAGCATGCTTAAAACGAGCATATAAAATTCTAATTACACAACGGGGAATAATTTAATAACATATAAAAGATATAGGAAAACTTACGAAATAGGGTCACACAGTCAAGTCACACGCTCGTGTGCTCTGACCGTGTGGCACAAAATAGGCTTGGTTTAAGCCATTTTCACAGCTCTTATGACATGTACCTACAAGCATCATTTGCATAACATGTTCAAGTATATATATCATCTATACCAAAATGCCAATTAACAAAACTATCACAAGATGAATACATCATATAATACTTCTATATCAAATCAACCATTTTCACTCAAGCCATATCACATAGCTTGATCAAAATACAACAGATCATATCTCATTCATATACACAAGTGACCATATAATTCAACTTATTAACTAGCCTATACATGTCATATTATCCCACATCAAAGAGTTTAGAAATACCAATTACCCCCTAGATAGTGTGATGAAATCTTTGATGACTTCCAACCTGAACGAGCATTTGAATCACTGTAAAATGCAGAGAATAAACAGAGTAAGCTAATAAGCTCAGTAAGCTCGTATAATTAATAGCACTATATAAAAGATTTAACAATTAGCTTGTCATTTTAAGCAATTTGATTGCTTTTGAACCAGCCTTATTTAATTCAATATTTATTTCCTTAATAGTCATGTAATTCATGTGTAATTTATCACATCTACTCACGTATCACATGAATTTATCAATGTCACTTACTTGTCGAGTATTACACATATACCTGTACTGATTCGTATCCTCATTTCTATTTTCACATCGTCATCTTTTCAGTCAAATCAATGAAACTATCATTGAATACTCAGTATCTTGCTCATTAAGAACCATATACTTGGTAGCCATTTATACTTATACCATATAAATATTACCTATTCATATTTCATCAAAACATCATGAGTAAAAACAATAAGCATTTAAATTCACATAATATTCATATCAATTTATTTCCATTCAAATGACCTATAATACATTCATATAGCCGATAGCAGAATTATACCGTATAACATCAATTCATTAGTAAGAACAATAGTTCATCCATTCACAAGGAAGAAACCAAACTTATAATGTCTATTTAATATCTAATTCATCTCTCATTTCATTTATACCCATCAAATCTCATATAAGATTTCATCTTGTAACTTATATAATTCATGTAACACATCATCTTTATAATTCATCTACTCGTGTAGCAGTCAATTCATGTAAATCATGTAACCTATATAACATATATTCATGTAAATCATATAACTCTTGTAGCAATATAATATCCATGTAATTCATGTAATTAGTATAGCATGTATTCGTATAAATCATGTAATTCCTGTAACATATAAATCATGTATACCAAGTATTATGTATCATGTACACATATAATTGTAACATATAATCCATGCAACTTATATTTCATTTATCATATAATCTCATATAAATTATGTAACGTATATCATGTACTTCTTATATCTCTATTAGCATTTACTTTATATATTACAAATAGGTAAATTACTCGTTATTTTGGAATTGGATAGGATACACAGATAATCACACATATCGTACAATGCCAACGTCCCAGACGTGGTCTTACATGCAATCACATATCAATGCCATATCGGCATAAAGTCTTCTAGGCATAAAGCTTATAATAATTCACCGGCATAAAGCCTGCTAGGCACAAGCCTGTATCACACACCGGCACAACGCCTGCTAGGCTTAAAGCCTGATTTAATACACCGGCATAAAGCCCAGTGCAAAGCCTGATTTAATTCACCAGCGCAAGGCTTGCTAGGCTCAAAGCCCAAATATCACTGTTATAAAGTCATCTTATACATAATTCATGTAACGCCCCGAATTTGGGCCTAGTAGATTTGGGCCTATTGGGTTGTAACGCCCCAAAAATCCCGAAGCTCTAAATTTTCGTGCATTGAGGTTGGTATGTAGGAGTAGCACTTAGAATATTAATTTTAAGGATTATCGAGATTATTTGAAGCCTTAGAGATAGGGAAGACAATAGGGAAAAATTTATTTTTCTTGCTTTAGTGGACCCTAGTCTCAGGCATTAGCCTCTTAAGCAGATTAAGGGGAAAATAGGACACAAATGGGCTTGTGGTCCTGTGGCAAGGTGGCGTCACTAAGGGAGCTACAAGGTGGCGTGAAGAGGTCCAAGGTTCGAGTAGTGGTAAGGTGTTTTTGGAGTGTTTATTTTGCTTAGTGGACGGCCAGAGTTGTGTGGAATTTGGACTCTTTTGTTGAAGTGTTTGAATTGGTCTTGTGAGCTGATAAAGGATGGAATTTCGGATGAGATAAGGGAGATATCATGGAGAAAAATCAGGAGATGAGAGGTAGGAAGAGTTGGTGCCGAATTGAATTGTGGGGAAGGTAAGATTCGACTATTGGCTATAAAAGGAGGTGTCGACTCCCTTTGTGAGGTTCTTGGAATTTTGTTTTTTCTCCCATTTAGCCGAATTCTTCCAATTGCTAGAAAAAAACCCCATCATTCCTTTGCCAAAATTTTAGTTTCCTCTCTAGCCGAATTCCTCATACCTTCTTTTCTTAAATTCCTTCTCTTGTCCACCTTTAGTTCCAGCCGATCACTTCTCCTCTTCTTCTCCCTATTGGTGCCGAATTGTCCCTATCACCATACTAGTCTCAAAAGCTGAATTGTCCCTATTGGTAAGTACTTAGTCAATTTTTCCTTTAGTATGTTCGGTAAAAGCCGAAGGGCTATCTAACTTCTCATCGTCGTTAACATGATATTAACAAGGATAGGGTTGAGAGATCGCAAGCGTGGTAAGGATCGTTAGCAAAGTGGTAAGTGTACTTGTCTCAGTTATGAATTAATGGATGGCCGAATGTAGGTATGGCTTATAGGGGTGATATGTGAAAAATGGGTCACTCGATTTTGATGATATATGTTTGGGTGCAGATCTAGGGATATTCGCAAATAGTAGCTAAGGAAAGGCTACTAGAACGTGTGGCACACGGTAAGGTTACGGTGAGGTTTCGGTTTTTGATAAAGTGTGTATTAAGTCAAGATTAATCGTTAAGTGTTGACTATTGTAGGTTCGTGATTAAGGGGTTTAAAGCACGCATAGTAACCAGGTGTGTACAAACACTATGCACACACGAAATCAGTAATGCCGAAAAGCTGAAAAGCCGAAAGTGGCTAAATGGGCCCGGTGGGCCCTGAGGCTAAGTTTGATAAAATTGATTGATTGGGTTATATGAATTGAGTTAGTCATGCATGTTACATGATCTGGAATTATTTTGGGCCTAATAGGCCATATGAATGAGATCTGGGCCAAATGGGCCATAAGGATGTGATTTGGGCTTAATGGGTTATATGAACGTGAAATGGGCTTGATGGGCTTTATGGGGACGTTGAGAAGTATGCTAGGGTTTTATGGACTTTAGGCTTAGTACTGAACAACTCTTAAACCGCATAAGACTTTCTAATAATTAAACATGTCCGTGGACAAGTCGCTAGGTTAGAGTGTGGTAACGGGCATATGCATGTCTAGGATTGGATCTAGGGAGAGCTTGATACTTAAGCGGCCCTAGCAGCCTACCTCATCTTCTCTGGAATCCTACCTGGTGCATAGTGTCTGTTCACTTTAGCCGCAAGGACTTGTTAATGGGCCAAAGTTCATAACTAAAACCCAAGAGGGACCAAATACCTCTAGATTTGTAAAATTATTAAAATACCCCTACCCCTGTAAAGTAGATTTACGGAAATACCATTGGGTTGTGAAATGACGAAAATATCCCTGTGTGATGAGTATGAGTTTTGTGGATGTTACTCATGTGCATGTTGCATTCATATGATATTTTGAGTAGGATGCATATGGGTGGGTTTTGATGATACGGAGGAAGATTTGAGGATCGCATAGTCGCTTGACGATCGTGGATCCACCGATGGCTTTAAGCCCATTATAGCAGCTTTGCTGCAACGCTTGAGTAGTGCCACTGTTGGTGCTACCTTTGGAGTGTAGGGATGGGTGACTTGATATTTATATCCCCACAGGTGTGTAGGGTTGGAAGGGAAATGATGTGTAGGGTTGGATTTGGGATGGGTGCATTGCATTCATGTGACTCTGATGTGGTATGAGGTCATTGTGGGCTAAGGCCCAAGACCACTGATTTTGATAGGGCTTAGGCCCAATGTAATATTTGTATGTTGATTTGATTGCCAAGGGTCGTACACATTGAGTTTTGAAACTCACACCCTTTTTATTGAATGTTTCAGGTGATCCTCAGTAAACGGCTCGACATGAGAGAGGACTCGGAGATGGCCACACTACAAGATATTTAGAAGTTTTATTTATTTGTTTTCAAAGGACATGATTTTAATTGCTTTATTTTCATAGGACGATAAGGCCTTGTACTCCGTTTTGACTTTGGATTTTGAGTTTTGTTGTTTCCACTATTTACTTAATTATTAAACCTAAGCAAATTTCTTTTGTTTAAACATGGTTTTCGGAATACTTAAATTAATTAAATGGGCTTTTATCATTACTTAACAAGATTCAAGGATTTTGGGCTTTTAGGCCTTAAATTTTAACTTAGCAAAATCGTTTTGAATTATGCCTTTGATGTGACATTCCCGGATTCGGGCCTAACTTCTAGACCGGGTTTAGTGTGTTACAATTCATATATTGAAAATTCTAGCTATTCCATAAAGTTCATACAGACTTTCAAATGTCGTAACTCAATCGAATTAAACTCAAATATATATTATTTCCATGCATAATCATATTCAACTACCTCAATTATAACTCTATAAAATTCAAAACAACATATCAAACTAATTTAAATTCAAAATTAACTATATTTAATATAACAATTTCTCAATTCATATATTTTCAATTCAATTAAAACATATATATTCAAATGCTCAGTTTGCATAAGCCATGTATATTATCCAGCTGAATTCCTGTACATATATAACATCTATAACATTTTTTTTATTCAAGTACCAATTCATCCCATATCTCATTTACTCATATAGTTCTTGTACCATATAATATATTTAGTCATATAATCATGTATCAGGAAACTTGTATTCAGATACTTGTAACATATAATTTTTGTATCAATTAATCATTGATAAACCGTAAAAGTAACATATTTTAGGCCCACATTTAGCATACTTTTGGATGATTTAAGCCTTGAATTATGTAATTTGGTGCTCTTAATCCTTTGTTTTCATGTTTTATACCCAGGAGAGCACATGATGATGAAAAGAACGGAAAATGGGCCCAAAATGGAGTAAATGGGACATATTACAAAATCCACACGGCCTGGGCCCAATCTACACGGCCGTGCCTCACTCAACAGTCTCGAACACGGCCTGGGCACGACTTATACGGGCGTGTGCCATGGGCGTGTCCCTGCCATCAGAAAGAAGAGTTTCACTCGGATTAGGATACTTAGGAGCAAAGAAACACATTCTGAAGCCTATATAAACACCCTAAGTGTAAACTAAAAGGGGGGAACTCAAGGCTTTAGTTAGGGGGTGTCCAGTTAGGCCAAAGAAAGTAGATTTGTGGAGATTTACTAGAAGATAGCCAGTTGATTCATCTCAAGAAGCCAGAATTATACTCAAGACGGCAGATCTCTCCTTCAATTCCTTCAGGGGGTTTTAGGGATTTCTTATGTTTTGTTTTTTCTTTTGAGATGTATTCTTTTATTATTATGAACTAAACCCTCAGATACCTGAGGGGGATGAAACCTAAGATGAATCTTGTTATCGTTTGCTGAACTATATGATAAATATTTGACTTGTTCTTAATTATGTGTTCTTAATTCTTGTGTTGATATTTCCGGGATATTAATTCAAGTGTGATGTGCTTAGGTGGAGGAGCAAAAGTCCCTGCCTAAGAGTAGATCTAGCATAATTAAGCGGAGTTGATCGCACGCCTAGAGATAGGGTGACAAGATTTTGCCGGATTAGGGCGAAACTTAATATGGGAGTCCATAGATCGAGTTAATGCAATTCTAGGGGTTTTAATTAGAAAGAGATTTCAATTAATCAACCTAGGGTTAGACGTTAGTCGCCTCGACAGAGGGATTAATATACATTAGGGAATCTTACGGATCAAGTCAAGTGAATAAATCGTCTGGTTCAGGGTTAGATAACAAGTGAAGTCTAGGTGGATTCTTCCTTGGGCATCGTCTTAATCAATTGGTTTTTCCTAAAGTTATTTTCTCAATAACAAGTGAAGTCTAGGTGGATTCTTCCTTGGGCATCGTCTTAATCAATTGGTTTTTCCTAAAGTTATTTTCTCAATTTCATTCTTCTTTTTCTTAGAGTCTTTAGTTTAGTCGTTAGTTAATTTTAGATTAGATAAACAAATCCCTTAATTCTTAGGTTAAATAATAAAAAGAGAGTTAGTATTAGTACTTTTGGTTCCTTTGGGATTCGACATTCCGATCTTGCCTAAACTATACTACTGTTCGATAGGTGCGCTTCCCCTAAATCGTTGTCATAGTTAGTTTCTAGGTTCGATCATTTTTTATATAAATTTTTAAGACTCTGAAACGCGATCAATCATATAATTCGGTGGCAGCAACATATTCATAAAGCCGATAATTCTAGTAAATTATTCATTACGCATATATATATTCAATTTAAATAATTACACATATCTAACAGTTCGATTTTTAGCTGTACGAACTTACCTCGTAATCCGTCGACTATTCGTCTACTTTCTGTTTTCCTTGATCTAATTCCAATAATTGTTTCTCTTGATCTATATTAATTCAAATTCAACCCATTTAATCACCAACACATTCAATTTAATCCATAAACATGTAATTTGACCTATTTATAAAATAACTCTTATACTATCACATTTTAACACTTTAGTCCATAATACATAAATATGCAAAATTACACAAAATTTTCATATACCCATTCATAACCGAATTTTCTATAGCATCAAAATAGCCCATATTTTTATTTTATTCACATTTCTAGCCACAAAAATTCTATCTTTTTCAATTTAATCCCAAATACTCAATTTTGTCAAAAATCACTTTATAAAACTTGTATATATATAAACAACCATCAATAATTTATCAAGAAACATAAAAATACATAAGTATTCAACAATGGCACATTTTAAAAACATCACCAATTTCAGAAATTAGGGCATGGGCTTTGTAGATTACTAAGCAACGATCTCAAAAATGTAAAAATTATCAAGCATCATATAGCTGAACCTTAAAAATGTGAAGAAGAATTCTTTTCTTTCTTATAATCGGCCATGCATGAAGAAAATAAAGACATTTTTCTATTTTATTTTACTAATATAACATATATTAACCAATTTACAAATTTAACCTTATTAATAAAACATAAAGCCATGCAAACTTAAACCCACTACCGTCCATTCAAAAAGGCAATGGTATAATTTCCATGCAAGGACTCCCACTAAGACAGCCAATGTCATTTAAGCCATTTATGCAATAGAACTCATAATTATCGCTTTACGCGATTTAGTCTTTTTTACCGAATTAACTATTTAATCGATAAAATTTCTTTATGAAACTTTTATACCGTAATACTATCATGCAGAAAATACTAATAGAATAATAAAATAAATATTTTGACTCGATTAGGTGGTCCCAAAATCACTCGTTCTGATCAGACTCAAAATTGAGCTGTTACAGCAAGCAAGGACTAGGGTTTGTTATAAGAGAAGAGAATGAAGGAAAAATGATAAGAAATGAAAGAATAAGAAAAAATAAAAGGAAAGGAAGGAAAAAATGAAAATTGAGAAGTGAAAAAAAAGTTATTTAAAAAAACTTGATGATATGAAAGTCATGTCATCATTTAACGACTCAATTCTTACCACGTGAGATTTTTGTAAAACTACAAATGTTGGATAATAACACCACTATAAAAATATTACAAATTAATAATATTAATGACTATTTTGTAAGAAGTAAAAGTCTAATAATTAAAAAATAATTTAAATTATACATAACACTTTTATAGTTTACCCATACAATAACCGAAGCTGTCCTTTCTCAGACCATTGGTGGGCCTTCGCTGCTTGCATACGGTTGAGCTGATTAACCTAATTTTCATCTAATTAACTATCAGATTTGCTTACATTATAGGAAGCGGAACACCGTTATTTACTGCATTGCCACCCAACAGACACTACCCGTTAAAACGGGTTGGTTTGCATTGTAATTATCACGTAAACAAGACCCATTACTTAACAAATCATGAAAGCTAATCCTCAACTGTTCGAACTCACTTGGTAGGAATCGCCAAGTTCCCAAACCAAAACCGCACGCCCATCAGCAATCTCCGTTCGTCATTTGGCTTAATATAAAGGTATCATAGTCTTCATTTCTGGCTACTCTTTTTGCTTCTCGTTCTTATTCTCTTTTCGCTCTTCGCGGATTCCACCGAGCTTCGATTCCGATGGTTGCTGTTGCCGGATCCAATGTCGTTGCCCTGAACTCCGCCGTGAAGGTTGGAGATTACAGCAACTGCAGATTTGTTCAGATTCGGCAATGCTCTCCGGTTTCTGGTGGAACAGGATCGATTCGGACTCGTCCATGCATTGGACTCCGTTGCAGATCGAGGGGTATTTGTTTTCTTTTGCTTTTAAGCATTCGTTTTCATATTTGTGGGCGTGTTTCTACTTATTTAACAGAAAAGCTCCACATTTTAGGAGCCAGGGATACTTATAGTAAAATTTACCGTTGAAGCTAGTTGAATTTGCTGTTTCACAAATTTAACAAATAAGAAATATTTTGTTAAATTTGTCAGAAAAGTTAGAGAAGGAAACAAGAAAATTAAAATAATATTATAAAAGTAAGATTGGTTTTGAAGAATGTGAAACATGGTTACTAGATAGAAAAAGACCCTAAGCAGAGACAACTTCCTAAAATTTAATTATTTCTGAATTAAAATTATAATAAAAATAATTGCATTATATAAGCTTTTTCTAAGAATAGTTGTCTACCAATTATAAATTACTAACAATACACGAGTGGAATGTTTATTGTTTATTTTGTAGCCTTTTCACATAAACATATATTTAGCATGCCAATTTCTCATGATATAGATCTTATAACTTAATATTCTAAACTGAGCGTTTTTTATTTCATGATTCTTGGTATTCAGCCTCATATTGATTCAGCCTTTTCTAACAAAAAAAAAAAAATAGTGTTTATCATGGATTAAAATAATAGTCTTAACATAAACCGTAAGCATGCATGCACTTACTTTCATTAAATATCATTATGGGTTATGGCTTTTGTGTTGTAGAAATTGCTTCACAAAGTATTTTTAGCAAATTAGTGATTAACGTTTCAATTGTTATTAAAAGCACCAAAAGAAAATAAGGTAATTTTCGTCAAAACCATAGATTACAACATTATTCAAACATTTTAAAGGTAAATTGCATAACAATTTTCAAAGAGAATTTAGCATATCAATAGGAAACTACTTTTCTTAATCACAATTCTTATAAAAATGTTTATAAATATGCCACAACTGTAAAACATCAATCATGTTCTCAGTCAAGAACATGAAATTTATCTGGTACTTCAATCAAAACTATTTTAATCTTCTTGTTTGGTGAGAAGTAACCATATCATTATTCGAATGCTACCCAGATCCATTTTTTCTTATATTTTATTAAAGGCTTAAGGCTGTTAGAAAAACTAGAGAATGTATCTAGAAAAAGAAAATAATGTCAAGAAAGTAAGATAATTTTGAGGCACATAGAACATTTTTCATAAGGCTTTAACATGTTTTCAAGATACAAAAAAGCTGAACACTCCAAGAAAAATTAGTGTAAATGATTATACAGAAAAATCCTTTATATGGATAATATACAGATGTATCTTTCAATAAGATAGATTTATATAAGAGTCAAGTTGTTTTACAAGACCATTTTTACATGTAAAACTTACAACTTTTACTATATAAGAGTTGTGTCTTTACAAGATAACTAATCAGTAACAATTATAAATTTCGAATTTTAATTATTTCAAAATTAAAATTATAATGAAATAATAATTTCTTATATACTATTCAAGTTTGATTTTTCCAGAGAATGTGCAATTGGTTACCCACCAATGTTATAAACTACTAAGAAATTTGGCTTTTGACTTTATTTTTCATGTTCCAGGTGTAAGAGCGCAGGTCGCCACTGTTGAGCAAGCTAGCCCTGAATCAGCTCAAAAATTGGAAGCTCCTGTAGCCATAATTACTGGAGCTTCTAGAGGAATTGGTAAAGCTGTTGCACTGGCCTTAGGAAAAGCAGGTTGCAAGGTTAGTGGGTCTTCCTTGTTAGTATCTATCTTTTCCAAGGAAAAAAAAGATTTGTCTTATGTCATTAGTCATTGGCCAAAATTTTGAGATAATGCCATAGAATGTAATTTACATAGACTGAAGTCTTGAGTAAATCTACAAATTGTAGAATAACTTCGTTATATTATGTGGGCTTGATTATAATATTAACAATAAACTTTAATTTGCATCGGGTTTGCATCTAGGTCTATCTCTTGAATATGGAATTGGTTTATCAATCTCATGAATAGTTAATAGTGCTGTGATCATGAGAACCATAATCTAGATTAAGTTTATGGTCAAATATTTTTAAACTTTAACCATTAAGTAATGGGGTGGTACTTATGGTTCATTATACACTACATGCTTAAGCCTCTATTCTTCTTTGCTGATAATAATTGCATCTCAAGTGTCCTTCAAGTACTTTAAGAACAAGTCTTTTAACAGCAAAAGCAATATTTTGTGTTTACCATTTTTTTATTGAAATGACTGTTTTTGATGCCTTTATGTGTTACAGGTCCTAGTAAATTATGCTAGATCATCAAAGGAGGCTGAGTATGTTTCAAAAGAGGTGATCAATATGCCCTTAGAAGAAATTTATATGAACATTTGAGTGGGATTTTCCTTCTTTTTTCACAAACTTTGTTGTATAATTTTCTCTTGTGTGATAAATAAGAATTCAAATTTGCAACCTTCTGAGGTTTGCTAGAATAGATTCTTTCGTTTCAGTAGTAGATGAGAGTTTGTTGGCTGCCTAAAGCTAAAATCTAATTCTAGGACTCCTTGTGTACTACACAAATATGAATTTTTTTTCCCTGATATAACAATTGACATTTTATACTTGACCATTTGTTATCTTGGCTTCTACTTAAATCTTGCTTTAAAACTTTTTATTATAGTGCATTTTTTTCGGTTTTCTGAAATGGTCTTTAGGCAGTGGTTAAACTATATTGCATGGATGAAATGACTAATGTTAAGATGTCATGGGACTGTTTTGTAGATTGAGTCATATGGTAGTCAGGCTCTTACTTTTGGTGGAGATGTTTCAAAAGAAGCTGATGTGGATGCAATGATAAAAACTGTGAGTAATGTTCCCTATCATTTCACAGTTTATAATTTACTGGTAGATTGTGTTTCGTTACTTTGTATCTGCAGGCTGTTGATACGTGGGGAACTGTTGATATATTAATAAACAATGCAGGTTTATTGGAAACCCTTTATTTTCTCATTAGTTATTCAATTGTTGATTTCAATCTAGTCCCCTAATCTGGTGTGAATGGCTTCAGGAATTACGCGGGATACTTTGTTGATGAGAATGAAGAAATCACAGTGGGAGGAGGTTATTGATCTGAACCTTACAGGAGTGTTTCTTTGTACACAGGTTTGAATGCTAGACTTCTGACTGATTATTCTAGTGGATGCTTGTAAATTTTTTAGATTGAGTTACTTTTCTCTTTTGCAGGCAGCAGCAAAAATCATGATGAAAAAGAAGAAGGTAATAGGATATTTCTGATTCGAAGGTCATGAACTCACGAGTGGTATACTTGCTTACTCAATTTGTTTGGAGTAGAACTTTCTACCTGCAAATAAACTGATTGAACTACAGCCTTAAAACCTGAGCCTCAGTATTTTTACATGCCATAGCTTCAAAGTTGCATCTTTCTTGTTGATACCCTTTCTTTTGTAGTGTCAGAAATAAAGCAAAAGAAGATTTTTTAAACATGCATCAAGGTTGTGTTTTAGACAATGAACCATGTCTAAACATATGTTATAATTTCAGGGAAAAATAATTAATATTGCATCAGTTGTTGGCTTGGTTGGCAACGTTGGGCAAGCCAACTACAGTGCTGCTAAAGCAGGCGTCATTGGCTTTACAAAGACTGTTGCAAAGGAATATGCCAGCAGAAACATTAACGTAAGTTTTCTAAAATTTTCTTCCAGCAATAAGATCCTTGCTTTTGCATTTTGGAAGTACGTTGATACCCCAACTCTTCTCTTGTCCAATATTTCTCCTTTTGCTTAAGAGGAAAAAAAAAAAAATTAGAAGATGCATTGTGGGATAAGTTAAAGAAAGATGAAAAAAAGTTAATATCTAGACCATTCAGTTATTAATGTATTATGAAACATGAGGAAAAGAAACAGTAAGGGTGCTGTCCTTACATGCTGGCTATGTTTGCTTTGATATTGTTATATAAAAATATTCTTCCAGGTCAATGCTGTTGCCCCAGGATTCATTGCATCTGATATGACTGCCAAGCTTGGGGAGGACATTGAGAAGAAAATCTTGGAAACAATCCCCTTAGGTGAGAGATGACTATATAAAATCGAAGTTCATAATTTCTTTGTGAATTTCCTTTAGTTCTTCTCAAATGGTTAGCTTTTTTAGCCTTGACAAGGTTACCGAATATTTTCTAGCTTTCTTCTGAAATGCCTCAAGAGTTCTTTTTGCTACTAATTTTGCAATGTACCAAATATGTCACATTTTTATTGATTTTTCACACAACTTTCTTCCACGGACTTTATTACTATAAGCTTGTATTAATAATGTGATATTTTAGTTTCTACTGATTCAAATTTGAATTTTAGTAAAAATACTTGGCAAAATTCGCAGCTGTGATAACAATTTTTATTCTTGATACAGGAAGATATGGTCAACCAGAAGAAGTTGCGGGACTGGTGGAATTTTTGGCCCTAAACCCTGCTTCCAGTTACATAACAGGACAGGTTATATATCTCATTTGTCATTATGCTTTGTTATATATCTATTTAGCCCAGTGTGATAGACAAACTTTTGCTAGAAATCGCAAGATACCATGACTCCACTGGCTTGCTATTAATGATGCCTAAAGATTAGTTGCTGTTGATGTATTGGATCTTGCCTTTGGGCTTTTCATGCATACTTGCTTAGGCTAATATAACCTTGGAGCTTGCCTTTAGTTGCATAGGTATAACATTTGACTGTGTATTCTTTGCTAATTGCTTAGCGTTGCATTGGTTAGATTTGCCGTTTTTGCTCCCCTTGCTACATGTAGGCATTTATATGGTCTTACTTTTCCCAACTTGGTCCTTGAACTTTTTGGTCCACATTAGTCTTAGAACTTGGCATCTTTTCCCAATTTGGTTCTTAAACTTGGATCCTGTTAACATGTGATGACGTGGCACTTTGAGATCGTACCATGTCATCACTTTAAAAGAAATGTAATTTTTTAAATATTTTTTCAATTATTTTAAGATTGTGTATTTATTTTTCAGTTGATGTGGCACAATCTTAGAGTGCCACATTATCAAACCTTCATGGAATCCAAATTTAGGGACCAAATTGAAAAAAAGCTTCAAGTTCTTGGACTAATGTGGACCTAAAAAGTTCAAGGACCAAATTGGAAAAAGTTGCTAAGTTCAAGGGCTAAGTCTTGCCTTATCTCTAAGCTATACCATTGGCCACGCTTACTAAATGTTTCAAACTTGCATTCTTTTCTTGGACTTGGCCTTAGCATTTGCTTGCTTGGTAAGTCATCAGCTTTTTCATAAGGCGGATTGAGTGACCTTTGTAGAACAACTAGGACAAAGGCCATAGCCTTATAATGGCAATTTCTCTGCTTTATTGTTGTTGTAACTGTCTTATCTTGTGGTGTTCCTTTTTAACTTTTATTGACTTAGCTGATAACCTGTGCATTGTTGTCTTGCAGGTGTTCACTATTGATGGGGGAATGGTCATGTAACGTTTCTTCCTTCCACTAAGCTCTTAGCTGGTAATTCTGCGATACTTAGATTGTTTAGTGGATGATGTTGACAGTTATAGCTTCTGTTTTTTTTTAATATATATATATATATATATATATATATATATATATATATATACAAGAGTTCCCTATTTTCGGGCAGCATTAACTTTAACCATGTTGTAAAACCAAACAAAAAGGGCTTTTTAAGTAGTCTACAGTTTGTAGGGTATCATTTGGCTTTGCAAAATCCTGGTTAATGAGCATTTTGTTAGAACTTCATCCATGAAGTTATATATAATATATAAAGTTGGGATGCTAACAAATACTTCAACCATCTCTCTCTTTCTGAATGTAACCCTTGAAGTCATTCAAATACTTTACGCACTCAACCACTGAAAATTGGACTGTAGAAATAAGAGTAGGAAGCTCATAGGATACCGAAATTCCTACTTGAAACTGCAGTGCATCAAACAACTAAGAGCGCGACATGGCTGGGTGTTGTGCTCCGAAACTGAATAACTGGTTCACCAAGCTTCGTATTGACTTAAGTTTGCGTATTAGAATATCTCTGCATTAGGAACTCCAAATGAAGTTCCAGTGCCCTGCTCTTTTTAGATGGGAAACAACGAAAGTTGTAGCCATATTGTCCGGACAGTTGGACATCCCATCAGATGCCTGCAATTAGTTCTTCGATCAAAATTTCAGAGGTTGCTGATTTTAAGGAGATCTAATGGTGTCATGCCATCGGCATCGCGAATGTTCAAGTCCATTGATGATACAGTCATGAGTAGTTTACACCGGATTAGATTGAACATTCCATCCATTCTCCTAATCTGTTCGGTTTTTAGTGCTACATGCAGGGTAAAGGGAAAAAATTAATTAGATCTATTGTAAGAAAATATATTTTAAATTACCCTCAAATCTCATCAATTTGATTAAGGGTAAGTTTAATGGATAAATACTTTTAACAAACCCTGTTGAAAAAAAATAAAATGATAATTTTAGACGTGCTGTGAAGTAAAAGATATGTTGAGACTTTTTTAATAAGATGAGAAAGTAATTTTAACCAAAAGCATTTTTGTAAAAGCTAAAAATTTTGTCTTTTTGCCTTTGAGTTAAAATCCCAATATGATTTGGTTTGAAAACTACTTGTTTTAGCATTGCATTTGGTTTGAAATTTAAGTCTGGGTTGAAAATCATCGTAGAGGTGTGCATGGCCGGGCGGCTCGGCCCGGCCCGAAGGCCTGCCCTAAATGTGGGAGGGTTTGAGCAAAAATATAGGCCCGAAAAATGGGCTTGGACAAAAAAATAAGGCCCGTTTAAAAAATAGGCCGGGCTCGGATAAGGTATTTTGGTCCGGGCCCAGCTCGGCCCGGCCCGAATTCATTAAAGAAAAAAAACTTTTTTTAATATTATTTTCTTATTGTTTTTCTCCTTATTTTGCTACCATTTTACTATTATGTTTCTATTATTTTATTGTTATTGTTTAGATATTATATAAAACTTATTTTATTGTTAATTTTGTTATTATTTTAAAGACATTTGTTAATTTTGTTATTATTTTAGAGGCATTTGCTTGTTAAGTTGCATCTATTTAAGTGTTATTTAAGTCTACATATTTTTTAAAATTTATTTTTAATTTGTTGTATTTTAGTCTACATATTTTAGTGTGAATGTATTTATTTTGATTTTTTAGTATTTTTGATGTATTATATATATTTAAAAATTATATAAAAATAATATAAAAAATTAATACGGGCGGGCCGGGCCGGGCCCGGGTTTTAGCATTTTTATATGGGCCGGGCTTGGGAAAAACTTTAGGCCCATTTTTTGAGCCTGGCCCGGCCCGAGCCCAATGAACGGGCCTAATTTTTAGTTGGGCTTGGCCCAAACCCAACTCGGCCCGGCCCATGCACACCTCTATCAATACTAAAAGAGCTTAAAGGAATATCGGTAGTACAAAAAATGATTAGGGTAAATTACATTGGTAGTCACTCAACTATTAGTATTTTTTTTTGGTCATCTAATTATGAAAGGTTACAAAATAATCACCCAATTATTCGAATTTTTCTTTTTTAATCACTCAGCTATTTAATTTTTTTTTTTACTAATGGGAAGATAGCTTGGTAGCTTTTAAAAATGACATAAAAATAATTTAACTCTCAACAGTTATACATTGTGTCAATTTAGTATTGGTTCCAATAAAATAACCCTCAATATTTACACATTGTATAATTTGGTCTCTCTCTCTCAAGCTTTGCTCGCATTGTTTGGAGTTTGGCAGATGAGTTTTAAAGAACTCGTGGTGTGTAATGGATGGTTGGGGTAGGAATTCATTTTTGCATTATGATATGTCCATAACTCATTCTAATGTTGATATGGTTGTTATGATTATGTTACATGGATGTTTTGTGTGATTGATCTTAAATGATTGTTGAATGTGCTTATTGATTAGACTCACACTAAGTTAGCTCATTGCATTACTTCAAACCTCTCAGGGATTGAACCAGACTAGAATTGGACATGGCATGTGGACGTACGACGGACTTCAGACTTGGTTTCTATTTTACTTTATTTGAAGTTCCCTAAATTAATTTGCTTTTTGGACTGTAAAATTATTTGAACTGTGGTTTGAGTTTATTTATGTTTTGGGGATTTCCATGCATGCATAACTTCATACTTTAAATTAATTTATAAGCATATTCTGAAAGTGGACTGAGCATGTCACTCGGCTTAATAAATAATTTGTTCTTTAATCGGTTTTCTACTGCAACTAGATTTAATAAGGTTTTTCAAAAGCAATGACGAGCAACGTGTTTTTCATAAAACCACGCCAATGTTATTAATTTGACTTAATAAAATTTGAACTATTTAAAGAACATTGTCCAAAATAACAAAGGCAACCACCGTTTTATCTAAAAGAGAGTGCATTTGAGGTTTTCAACCAATGATAAGGTGGATTCGTTGTTTGGGTGTCCCAGGTGACCTTTACCATTCGGCCATAATATCTACGCTGGGTTTGGGAGGTTATAGCATGTTACTTGGCTTAATGATTAATCGGTTATTAATTAAGTTTTCTGTCGTAACCAAAGATAATAAGATTTTATAAGAGCAATGATGAGCAATGTGCTTTCTAAACCACGCTAATGCTAATAACATGACCTAAGAATGGTTGATTTACTCAATGAACGTTTTCCCAAAATAACAAAGGTAAACCGCGATTTTTCATAAAAGATAGAATTTTCAAGGTTTTTGACGAATGGTAGAGTAGCTTTGTCACCTAGGTGACTAATGTGACTTTCACGATTCGGCCATAACGTCTAGACCAGGTTTGGGAGGTTACACACTCCGTTGTATTTAAATGTGTCGTACGATTGTAGGAATCCATTTAAGTGTTGGTTCGAGTCTTACATCATGTTACCCTGAAATTGCAAATTGTTCATTTGGATGGTAGCCATCTTGATTTCAATTTTTTTTTTTTTTGCGTTAATCTCAGGCCTTTCAATACTAAATCAGACAACGTCTAAAGTGGGCAGTGCGTACTCGGCAATGTCATCTCTGGTTGAGCAATCAGTGGCTCCCTTCGTACTAGTGCAAGCAATTTGGTGTTCTCTTTGAACAATGGGTTTCCTCGCGGCAAGTCAGCCACTACAGATGGATTGTTTTTCATTTGCTGATGGGCTCACCTTAAAATTCTCTCCAGTTTAAGATCTGGCTTGATGGGAAGAGTTCTACTCTGAGTCATACACTGAATCCAAAAGAAGTTAAAATAAATTAAAAATCACATAAAGAAATAAAATAACAAAAATAAAAATTTGTATCTATAATTCTAAATTTACCTGTTTATCTTATCAAGTGTAGAAAATAAAATTCAAGTCTAATTCTGAAACCTCCTCGGCAGCGGCATCAATAACTTGATCACTGCCAGATGTGCCAAATTGAAAATACTGCAGCAAAATAGATAATTAATTAAACAACGGTATCTGCAAGTATACAAGTCAAATTATAATATAGAAGAATGTTACAACGAAACACTCTGAAAAATATTTCGATGATCGTACCCAAGGGAGGTTGAATTAAACCAAAATTATTTCTCTACACTAATAAGTATAAATAGTACCAATTTAAAATTATATTACGAAAAATCAAATTAATATAAATTAATCTAATTAAACTAAAAATCAACCAATTAAACAATAAAAAATAATCCCATAAAACAAGCAAGAGCTTAACTCACTTCAGTGATCCTAATTAACTTCAAAACTCGGGTTTTATTGAGTTAGCTGTTAATTAACTAGTTATTACCTCTCGACCTCTAAATAGTTAACTAATCGACCAATACAAGCTTACCTCTCGGCCTCACTTTCTTAACCGAGATAAATTATGAGGAGCTCAGTAAACTTATCTCTATATCTTATTTATCCTAAATTACTTCCTAGGGGCGCCACTTCCTAGGGTTTAGTCGTACATAATTTAAACCAACTAACCTGCATTTCAACTGTAACAACACGTTTTAAATGGTGTCAGAAACAATGGTTTCGAGACCACAATTTCGACTAGTGAGTAAATTTTTATTTTTTTAAATATTTATATGGTTTTTACAGTGTCATATTAAAATTTGGTTAGAAAATTTTAAGGTTTAAATAGTTAAGTAAAAGGACTAAATCATAAAAGCTATAAAAATTAATCATTATAAGTTTTTTTGTACTAAATGGTTATAAAAGTATGAAATGAAGGTTTTAAAATGAGAATATCCTTTAATTATTATAATGGTCGGTTAGTGGGTGGAAAAATATGAAATATAATGTGTTTACAATGTTTTAATTAAAAGATTATATGTTAAAATATTAGTAAAGGAATAAAACTAAAAGTCCATTATCATCATCTTCATCATTTTCTTTATTTAGAATCGAAAACCATTGTTGAAGAACATAAAAGATTCGGTCAGGCTTTGTTGGTGTGCAAGTAAGTATTTTTCAACTCATTTTTGATATTTTTATGTTTTTGAGATCGTTGTAGCTAAATCTAGCTAATTTGGGGATTAATTTGTAAAATTTTAAATATTTTGAATTATGTCATTGATGAATTTTTAGTGTTTTTGAAATTTGGTGATGAATTTGTAAGCTTGATAGTGAAATATGATTATTTTGTAAAGTGAGTTTTAGTGATTTTAATGTTTAAGGACTAAGATGTTAAAATAGTAAAATTATATAAAATTTTTATGAAAGTGTGAAAAATATGTGCTGTATAGGGACTATAAGAAATTTGGCTAGCATGATTTGGGGTTAAATGTAATTAAATTAAAAGTTTCGGACTTAGGAACTAAATTGCATAAGGTGTGAAATTTTAGGGTAATTTTGTAAAACAAGAATAAAAGGGCTTAAATGTATGTGTTTAATTTTAAATTGTCTTAAGTGTTTAATTGAATTAAAATTATTATCTAAATCAAGAAATAAATAACCAGACACAAATTGTGGAAAATCGAAATTAGTGGAATAGTCGTCGACATCGCGTTTGTAATCGTTTTTAAGGAGGTAAGTCCGCATGTTGTTTAAACTTATTAATTGCTATTTTTGATAATATGTTAACTATGATTCCTGTTATGAATGAATTAAATTGATTGATATATGACAATTAGTAAATTGGACTGTATTGCAGTATTAGCTAAATTGATGATTATATATGAAAAATGGGAACTATATGAATGTTTGCATGTAATGGTATAATGTGAATAAAGTTAAATGATTTGGATGTGGAATTTGGCTCATATTAACCTGTGCTAGTCTTGGATGTCCTACCTATAAAATCCCAAACTTTTGCTTAAAAGGATGAAGAATTATATCAAATGTAGTAAATAGCTCGGTGGTTGAAAGAAAAATGAAAAATTGTGCAATTAGATCAAGGTCTCAAGTTTTATCCCTTGTACTTGTAAGATAGCTTAATTTTGTTAAATTTTCTCCTTCCCTATTTTTGTGCTGCTCATGCCTATTAATCTAGGTATAAATATCACATTTTTATTAATTTTTCAGCCTTTAGTCATTTTTTCAACCCTAGCCGCCCCTTTCTCTAACTCTCCAATTTTTCTTCTATTCTCCCTCATTGTTCTGCCGCCCAAAACCCCTTTTTTACTGCCCACCTTTTGTTCATTGGCGATGGATTTTTGCACAATTTTCCTTCTCTTCATTGCTGCTATTTTCCCTTAATTTTTAATCCTTAAATCTGGTATTTTTATCACTTGAAAGAAGACCTCCATAGTTGCCACGAGGTTCACCATTGTCGCCTCTTAGATATCTCTCGAGTAAATGTCTTATTCTTCCGTTTTTCTTCTTAATTTTTCAGTAGGAAAATTCCCCATTCAAGATATGGAATTTTTGTGTTGATTACTGACTTAAATGGTCATTTTTTTTAGTTTTTAAAACACACCTTTTGAACCGCCCAAAGCTGTCCCCAAAACTGCCAATCTTCCCTTTTATGTTATCAGTGCACTGCACCGGGAGTAATAAGGAGAATCGCATTTTAAATGGCAGTATAACTGCATTAGATATAATGGTAATTTAACCACGTTGAGCCTAGCTCACAATGTTTGTTTCAAAATTTGTACCATGTTTCAATATTTTTAAAATTAGGGGAGTCTGAAACATGTTTACTTTTTCCTTTACTCAAGGTATTGTCCAACTAAATTTTCTTACAATTTTTTGTTAACGTTGTAGCTTATAACAGGTGATTGTGCAATTTTTTCTAATAAAGTTTTAACATAGCATATTTCCATTTGATACACATCTAGCATAGAGTGTTGTTAATAAATTAACAAAGTGTCCCCACCAAAAGAGTGCGGTGGAATTTGCAACTTATGAAATACCCATTCAATTTATTTAGAGTTTTGATATTCATATTTATATTATTTTTAGCCTATAATTGTTGAAGCACTATAGATTGAAGCCATGTACAAGCTTATGAGATACAAGTAGAAAGAAGAATTATCATCTCATTTTGTGTCTTAAATTTTCTCCTATCTTTTGTTCTTACTATTATTTCTTTTAGATTTAAAACAAGATTGTAATTCTTTTTATAAATTTGAAATGTAACCTGCTTTAATAGAAAGGGAGAGAGGGAGGGTGGGAGGGGAAGAGAAGGGTAAAAAGAACAATAAAATAAAATAATAACAATATTTTTTCTTATTAGATCCATTGCACACAAAAAATCCCACCATTTAATTTAATTATAGGAGTGTGTAGATTCTAAAACAATGAAAATGGAGGTGTTCCTGAAAGGCAAGTACAACGGTTATTATTGCACTTATAGTTGGAGCACAAGGCGCAAATACCATGACAATCTTCAGTTTTGTAACACGAAATGACAGGTCCTCTTGCCTCTGCCATCATCTTTGAATCTGCAACCAAAATTCCCTTATACTAGAATTAAACAAAAAAGATAATATTTATATCAAAGGAAAGAAATTAACGAGTTGCAAAGATTAAGATAACAGCGAATATAAACAAATTGAATGAAAACTTCTCCATCTCTTTATATCTAATCAAATATGTTGGTGGAAATGTACAGCTTATGGCTTTAATATATATAGTATCTTATTTTGTGTTGCGTGGAGTAATATTAATTTCTTTGGATTTTTTTGAGATTATTATGTTTTAATTTTTCCTTATGAAACTATGTCTAAAAGGGAAAGTAACTCAGCAACACATCCTTAAGAGGATTTATGGGGATTTATTTACTAATGATTATTATTTTATTCTAAGTGTAGTCATGGAAATTGGTGCTACCAAATTTGGAATGCATGATGCCAATAAATTGATTATTAGTCCAACCGTTTAGAAACAACTGTGAATTATGTTCCAAAATTTTTATTTGTGGTCTAGGATAATAAAAGATTAAATTATATATTTCTTGTTATTCAAAGTCATTTTTTACTAAGTATTAAATATTAAAATACTAAAAACATTAAAAATTTGAAAATAGTATGGAGAGAAAGTAGACCAAAAGCCTGACCCCTTCCTACACCACCAGTTATATGCGTTTGAAAATAATATTAACTCTTGTATCAAACTAAAAACTTTAAATTTATTTAATGGGGTAGAATTGAGCCTAGAAATTCAATCTCAATCTCCATAGAAACCTCGAGAATTGAAAGCTCCAATATAGCTTCATTGACTTTCACTTTTAAAACATAAACTTGATATAGGATAAAGATTAAAATGCTTTAATTAACTTTACTAAATTTAATTAGGCTTGTTTATTTGATAAAACTTGAGTTGGATTCTCATACTTGACATCAAGCTCAATTTCTGTGTTACAAATCAAGTTCAAACTCAAATTGGAATTGGAATTAGAATTAAACATATTTGATACATAGTTTGTAACGCCCCGATTTTGGGCCTAGAAGTTTTGGGATTTGAGCATAGGGACAGTGAGAAGGCTGCACATATGTCTTTAGTCATGCAATTTAGTGACAGAATAGGCTTGTTGGTCTAGTGGTTGGATGAGTGTTAGTGTACCTTGAGGTTTTGAGTTCAAGTCTTGGGGTTCGCATTTTTGGAGAGCCTTTTTATTTTTATTTTGTTTTGTTTTTATTTAGTTAATAATTATAATCTTTTAAAATTATTAAATTATGTTTTTAGTATATAAGTTTATTTTTTTTTTGTTTTTCCCGTTTTCACGTTTTGCTACTTCTCTGCTCTTTTTGCTTTTATTTTCTCTTTTGATAAAATTACTTAAAGATCGGTTTTGGTTTTTGGCATCGGGGATTTCTGCTCATCTCTCGTTTTCTTCGTCGTCGAAACAGGTGTGGGATTCGAACCTTGATTACTTTTCTTTTGTTTTGCAAGTAATTGTTTCGGCTATTCGAGAGAGTGCTTTAACTCATTGGTTTCAGAGTTTTGATGGTTGAAAGGGAGTGCGATACTCCATTTTCTGATGTATTTTTGAAGTTGCTAAGGTTGGAGACGTATTAGGTGGCTAAAACGACGTTTTCGGGGCTGTTTAAGGGTGGTTTCGTGACCATTCCGACGACCACATGGGCGTGTGTCGACCCACACGGCTGTGTGAAATTGGGCGTTAGGGTTTTCAGGCCAAGTTGGGTGCCACACGGCAGTGTGGCCGATTTGGGATTTTGTCGTTTTGTCGATTTTCACACAGCCGTGTCCCCTAGGCACACGGGCGTATGGGTTAGGGAATTAGGGTTTCAGAGATTTAGTGTCACACGGCTTGGCCACACGGTCGTGTGGCTGATTTGGGGATTTAGGGATCCCACATGGGTGTGTGTTTTAGAACACACAGCCGTGTCTGGTGGCACACGGGCGTGTGAGACCCTCACATGACCATGTCTGCTTTGCACTTGACTTTAGCGAAATTAGGCAGTGAGTTACACGGCTTGTTCACACGGCTGTGTCCCTGCACCACACGTGCGTGTGCCTCTGTCACACGGCCATGTGCTACCTTTCACACGGGCGTTTGGACCCCCACACGGCCTGGACTGCTCCACACAGCTGTGTGGCCCTATCTCGCCAGATTTTGGTTCTAGGTCAATTTAAGCGTAACGGTGACTTTGTGTGTTTCAACCCTTGGCTAAGCTTTAGTAAGGGTAATTATGACTCTGTTCTGACTTCGGTTTAGGTGAGATTCGTGATTGGTTGCATAAAATTTTTGTTTCTGAACCCGATTGACGAGGTGTGTGTGTGCAATATGCTTCTGTTTGATTGTTTGACTAGGTGTCACAGTTCCGTGAGGTTACATAGCCATTGAATCTGAATATGGGTAATTGAGTACACTCCTATCTGTATCTGACTGACTGGATGTGAATGACTGTCTGTAATATTGTACTTTGTTCCTGTTCATCTGTTTGCACACATACATATGCATATAATGTTTTTGGGTGGGATTGTGAAGAGAAGGAAGACTGGCTGAACTGAACTGGCAGTTGATCTGTTTGTTGTTAGCCCCTAATACCCAGAGGGTCGTAGGCAGTCCCAATACCCTGAGGGTCGTGGACTATGCTATTAGCGGGTTACCGCATTGCACTATACAGCTCATACGTCAGCCTTGCTGTGTGTACTTATCTAATCTGGCAAGTTAACTGCACTTTATCAGTATAGCGGTTTACCGTATTGCACTGTACAGCTTATACGTCAGCTTCACTGCATATCATCACTATATGATCTGGCAGTTCATACTGCATGTCTGTATCGCGGTTTACCGTATGGCACTATACAACTTACTAATAGCCCCTAATACCCAAAGGGTCGTGGGCAGTCCCAATACCCTGAGGGTCGTGGACATTAATGGAGTGTAGGGATGGATGGGCCTTACGAGGTCCTATGTAGTGTGATTGGTTGGATGAGCTCAAACAACTCTCATATGGAGTGATGGGCGACGGAGTGGTGTGTTGGCTGGTTGGGTGGGTTTTATAACTCAGTTGCATTCATAAGCATCTGTGTGACTGTTCTATGTGCTAGAATATCTGATTGTTCTGTTTGACTGAAAAGAACTCTTGTGGTTCTAAGTACATTGTAACTCCGATTGTATCTAACTGACTGAATTGAACTGTGATTATCTGATTGAGACTTCTGTCTCGAAGTTACCATTTGATTCTGTAAGTATGTTCCGCTTTTGAACTGCTACTGGTTTTCTGTTTCTGATTTTGTAGTAATTGGTTTTGAACTCACACTGAGCTCGAGTAGCTCACCCCCTCTTAGTGTTTTCTTTTCAGGTATCTTTTCCTGAATTCTGATGCTGGACTCGGTGTGCGGAGGTCTCGGACAGTTTTAGTGCTATGGAATGTCAGATTTTGCTTTCTATCACGACTTTATCATTTAGTTAAATGTTGAACTGTAAGGTTTTATAAGACTGTGGTACATTTTTCACTTTATATTTTCATTCGTACATATATTCTGGTGATTTATTTTACTTAACGGTAACTTTATCGTAAGGACTTTTAACAATTAAATATTTTTGGTGCGTAAAGATATGAATGGTTTTTGGAAATGAGATTAAGATTGACTGGTTTTGTAAAATTTTTCCCATGATCACTTCAGTGATCAATGTAGCATCCTGAGTTCGGTCTAAACTTCTAGGCCGGGTTTGGAGTGTTACATAATTTTTTATATTTACTAATTTTGTACAAACACAATATACCTAAATAAAAAAAAAGATATTTTAAGTAAGATACGACTGTAGCACAATTAATGTATTGTTACCATATTCACCTATATATCATATCAAGTTCTTGTTCATCAATTTAGGTGATAACAAATTATCTCTTCTTTCTGTTTGAAGTAAAATCACTTTTTTTTATAAATGGCAAATTTACAAGTCCAAATTAAATATCTTAATTCAGCTCAAATCAAAATCAAATAATCTATATTGAATATGATTAAAATATGTTTTTAGTAATTTATGCCACTGATATTGTAACCTCCCCAACTCGGCCTAGACAGTAGGCCCGGATCCGAGAGATCACATTGGCCACCGAGATGGCCTAGTGTAATCGAAGATTTTAAATAGTCAAATTAAAATATTTGTTTATATTTAGAAAGACTTAGTCTATTTTTAGAAAACGAATCATGGGTTGATAAAATACAATTAATTTAATGTTTTTCTTGTAAAAGGTGATTACTATTGAAAACTTAGTTAACTTCTAGTTTATTTATTAGACAGAATTTAATTATGACATTGTAGTGGAAAAGTGATTTTTTCTGAGTTTTATTGACATATATATTTCATGCATAATTAATTCAAATCCATATTTCATCATCTTAAAAAAACAATTTAAATGTCATGCATGTAATATAAAACTAAAACCTAAATATCAATACAATGCCACAAAATAAATAATATAATAGAGTTTCGAAATAAAAAATATAAAAAAAGCCTAATAAAACTTTCATAATATTAAAGTTTCTGAGCCCTCCGTATGCCACATCGGCGTCTTAATCCGGCGCGTTATCTATAAGGATGGGAATTAAAGGGGAGTGAGCTATAAAGCTGAGTGTGAGTTTAGTCACTAGAAAACCAGAACAAAACAACAAACCAACAAAGCGCATGAATTAACAATCTTGAGATAATAAAATTGTTTATATTCAAGCTTCTTAAGTACAAAAACTAGTTTAATCTGCTACAACGAATTGCAATAAATCAGAAAGAAAAGCGTGGGTAAACCACTAGTATTTTAGATAAAAAAATTTTGCAGTTATTGCAACTTTTTGAGAGTGCACAACATGGGTACAGATTAAACAAACCGCTACTGGGTTCATGGACTAGCCACATATTTACAATTACTGCCACTTGTTGTGGGTGCACAACATATTCGTAGATTAAACAAACTACCACTAGGTTTTGTGGACCAGCCATCACTTGTTTGCAGATTTAATAAACTGCCACTCTTCCTTCGTACAATGTCTCGCCCCATGCAATGCACTATGTCATGCTTTATATTATAACAAATCAACACTAGTAGTAGACATGTAACATTTACTCAATTCATCACTAACACTTAACATGCTGATCATGTTCTTCGTAGGGCAGTAGCAATATTATCACTTTCAATTTAACAGTTTCACTTTATCAGAAAACACATAATGTTCACATATCATGTGATCTAATAAGAGCATTTAAGGAATTAAACACAAATTTTAGAATTCACACAATATTAGGGACTTATTTGAGCAAGGAAAACTCTAAAAACCATTTAGAGAATGGACAGGGATTAATTTGACATATTATACTTTTTCATAATATTAATAATTCATTCAATCAGGTCTTAGATTGTAATATTATTCGTATTGCCAGGGACTTAATTGAATAAAATAATACACTAAAAATAGTTCAGGGATTAATTAAGAACTAAAATGTAACACCCCATACCCGGCCTAGACGTTATGACCAGATCTGGCATGTCACATAAAAAGGGTTGTTTAAAAACTGCGCGTTCTTTAAAAACTTCGTATTCTTTTTGAAACTTCAGGCTTTGTTGTTTGTGAAATTTAGATTCGCTTTTATGGTTTTCTTGTAAAAACGTTGAAATTATTATTTTTGAAAACCTTGCTTATAACAGAAATCATACTCAACAAACTGTGGAAATGTGATGTTTTGAAAACCGTTATTAACATTTTGGAAAACTCAGTATTCAAACGTCTAACAGTTTAAAAATAATTGAATTGAAAGTTAAAAGAAAAATAAAATCCCAAAGGCCTTATTACAAAATATTAACCCAAAATAAATAATCTTAAAAATTAAGTAAAACTGAATTTACTGAAGTTCGGGAGGAACATCTCCGATGTATGGCCACCTCAGAGTCCTCGGCGGCTCCAAATCCTCTATCGTTGGGGATCACCTGCAAGGTTAAAGCAAAGGGGTGAGTTACGAGAACTCAGTGTGTAATCCCCTAATCGGTCATTAACTGGGCCTGAGCCCATACAGAAGCAGACTGGGCCGAAACCTATACAGAAGCAGACTGGGCTGAAGCACCAAATGGGCTTAGCCCTATAAACATGATAATGCAAACAGAGTATGCAGCCCAATCCAATAATCCATCCACTACACACCCCCGTACCAGCCCTACACACCTGTGGGGACCAAGTCAACCCACACAGCCCTACACACCTGTGGGGGACCAAGTCAACCCACCCAGCCCTACACACCAATATGGCAGACAAGCTGCTCATCACAGAATTTGTGGCAGAGCCACCAGAATAACAGAATATACGTGGCATAGCCACCAGACAGAATGTGGCAGAGCCACCAGAATACACTTCCTCCGATCATCAATATCCCAATCCCATGTAGAATGTCATGTATGCAAAACACATATAAAAAATGATGTCTGAAATAAATTACCATCAAAACCAGTTAAACAGAGTACACACAATCATACCAATCAACCCTTAAGGGTATAACAGCAATTTTACCCACCGAGGGTATTTCAGTAATTTACCTTTCAGGGGTATTTCGGTAATTTACCCTCCAGGGGTATTTCGGTAATTTACCCTCCAGGGGTATTTTGATAATTTTGCACTTAATGTCCTTTCCGAAGACCAACTGTCACCTCGAGCGACACGGAACCCTTTTTGGGTCTCTACGAAACTATTAGGCCAAAAATCTATTTTAGGCCCAAATGGGCCCACACGCTCGTGTGGCCCATTTCGCATGATTTCGGTCTTAGTTTTCCAGATTACGCAAATGGACCTATCAATTCATAGTTTTCCAACAATTTTGCCTAAGTGGGCTGGATAGCCCATTGGGCCAATTTGGCCTGTTTCGGCTCGATCAGGCCGGTTACAGCCTCAGTTTCGCGAGAGTGCTCGTGACACTCTCAACGAATTACCGTCATTATTCGAAATTTGATTTACCACTACGAGCGCTTGCACGCTCGAGTGGTCACAGTTGCCGTTTTTTCGGTCTTTCGGCTTTTGGCCGATTCACAAAACATCACATGCCATCATTCAGAGGGGTGTGAGATTGCACACCTGATTTAGATTGCCGAAAGAACTCCTCGCTTGCCCCACGAGACATGATCTTCCCTACCGAGTTTTAAAATCTGGCCTTGCTTCTTGGCTACCACCACAAATACCTTACCGAAACCAAGATTAATGATCTACACCCGATGGTTGCTAACAAATTCGGCCTACCCCCAACAAGAGTGTTTCGGCTTATGTTTAAAAGAGAAAGAGATGGGATCCAAAATCGGCCAAGAGAGAAGGTGTGGCTAACAGCTTAAAGAAAAGAGAGGAGAGATTGAAGAGAAAATACCCGAGTAGTCAACTCCCCACAGGTTCGGCCAAGACTCAACATAAAAAGAAAGAAGGAGAAAATATGGAGATTCGACTTTGGAAAGAAGAATTCGGCAAGTATGGTAGAAGAGAAGAAGGAGAGAGGTGTTGTTTTGGTTTAGGAATAGTAGTAATTGAGAAGCTAAGAAGGTAGTCTTACCAAAATGGTACCTAGCAAAAACAAAGAAGAATCCGAAATGCTCAAGGAAAGAAAAATGCTCAAAATGCCATAAAAGCCGAAAATGCAAGATACTCCCCAGAGAAATTCGACTACACTCTACCCAAAATGCTCAACTCCTCCCCCTAGCCGAAAATGTCTAGCTTGAAACCCCACTCACGGCACATTCTCTCACACACTCCACCCCTTGATCCACTCCATCATTTCCTCCTAAAATCCCTCTCTTCCACCCATTCAAATCATTTGACCAAGTCTCCAACCACCAAGGCAGAGTTTGATCCCAACTCTGCTTCCTCCTTTCCTGAGCACAAAATAATAACCACCTAAAATGCAATTTGTGAGACTCAAACTCTCTCCCCCTCTGTTCCCTTGTGGTGCCACACCACTAGGCCACCTTGCTCATTGTGTTAGCAAACGCAATTAATTAAACTTAAGTCCATCCTCTACTAGCCCTCTCCCCTAAAGAGCCAAAAACTAAAATTTTTCCTATGGCCTAACTTGAACCCGGGACTTCATAGGAACCCCGTAACCTTCCAAAATCACTCACCTAATAGGTCCAACTTGTAACAATGTCGTTTTCATGTTCAGAAAAATTTTAAATGCTCCCACGCCCAAGGCCCAATAGGTCCAATTCTACTAGGCCCAAATTCGGGGCGTTACATAAACTAAATAAATAACAAAATTTTGGGCAAAACTATAAAATCTGAAAAATAGAGGCACATGGCAATGTGGCCAGGTCGTGTGAGATGCCTCAAGCTATGTTGAAGGGTTACACGACCGTGTGGCCTGATCGTGTAACAAATTAAAGCTGTGTGGTTTGCGAAGTACATTAGGGTTTCCAGGGTACTTGGTCATGTGTAGGCTATGTTGTCCACACGTCCGTATGGCAGGCTGTGTGGAAGGGTCGTGTCCGTGTGAGAACTGTACTATCCTAGGGCTTTGTAGGAGGATGTAACCTCCATAACCCAACCTAGACGTTATGGCTAGATCGAGAAGGCTACATTAGCCATCGAAAAGGCTAAGCTAACTTACGTTACTTTTGAAGACCTTAAATAAACTCATTTTAGAGAAAAAAAACTGTAGTTGTACTTTGAGTTAGTTTAAAAACTTTATTTATTAGGCCATTTGTACTTAAGATTCATTTTATTTTTTACAGTGTTGTTTTAGAAAAATCATTTGTTCATCCCTTTACTTTGTAAAAACTTGATGTTAATTAATGCAGCTGAAAAACCATTATTTATGTCATTTTGGAAATCTGGTTGTCTTATTGATTTGTTTTTTTTTCCAAAAACAGTTTCTTTGTAATGCAACAAAAATTAATGAATAATGTTAAATTTATTTAAGCTAGACATCATGCATTTTCCGGTTATTATGCTTGAGTAATCCATGCATGCAAAAATCCTCAAATGAAAAGTTACCAAGCCACAAACCAGAAATAATTAAAAATTACAAACCAAAACCAACAAAGACTAATTAATAATACTTATTAAAAATCAGTATGAGTTCCAAGGTGATTCTTCGTGTGTTGAGTTCGGTCCTAGTTTCGAAGTTTACCTAAAAAGTTAAACACTATGTGTAACATCTCAAAATAAGACTTAAGAGTTTTAATGGTATTTTAGGGATTATAGCTTTGGTGTGCTCGAGAATTTAGTTATCATGGTATTCAGAAATGTTTTTGTTTATGGTATTTAGAAAATCCAATCAATTTCTTAAATTAATGTTAAAAAGGTTTTCAATTTTGAAATAGAGACTAATTTGTAAAAGGGGTAAAATTCTGTGTGTTTATGAAGTAGTTAAACCAGAACTTTAAAATCAACCTAATTCTTCCCCTACCTACAAGTTTCACGTTATTTTTCTTCGCATTCAATTTTCTTGCCATTCATTGCTCTCCCAAGTCTCTCCCATTCAATTTTTTTTTACAAACTTGATTCCTTTTGTTCTATCATCATCCAAGCCATAAACCTCCATAAAATATCAAGAAAAACACCCAAAATCACCATAGATTTGTCCATTGTTAAGCTTTTAGGTTTTCTGGGTTTTTGATCAAATGCTTGTTTTTTCGAAAACTAAGGTAACGATTCAATTCCATGTTACTTTTTTTATACTATTTGATCCTTTAAACTGAATTTTTAGCCATTAAATCACATGTTTTGAATAAAAATTAAAAATTGGGTCGTTAATGGTGGATTTTGGGATTTTGAGTAAAAAAGTGGTTTCAAAGTGTCTTTCAATTAGTTTTGACATAATTAGTAGGTTTCTAAACTTACTTTGAAGTTTCGTTAAAGATTTCTTAAGTTTTAATTAACTTTCGTGAAAATGGCCAAAATTTGTCGAAAAATTTTGATACCATGAATTGGGTAGCTTTGTGTAGTTTAATGGTTGAGAATCGGTCGTAGGTGAATAATTAGATAAACAAAATTAGTTTTAGGCAAAAAGATTAAGTATAGACTGAGTTGTTTGAATTTCAAGTTTGCTATGTTGAAGGTTCCGGTTACACGAGAATTTTGCTTAGGCTTGTGTTTTGATTGTTTGAAGTGAATCTTTGGATGATTGTTGATGGTGTATATTGTGTGGTTGTTATGTGTGAAGCACCAGAACTGTTAGAGCCTTCTATGAGCAAGGCGAAAGGCAAGGAAAAACTAGTTTAAGCTTTTGGCAATTAGGCAAAAGCATGATCAGTGAGTGTTTGGAATCGCTACTTGTAGACACGATTCATAATGTTAATTGGGAGCATAGGAATAGCCTAAACCCTTATCCTAAGTTCCGAGTGTAAACTTTCTATTTCCCTTTTTTTTTTATTTTGGCAAATTATATGATTATGTGAATAATTGTGGATTGACTATTATGATTCGATATTGTGATATGAGACATATGTGATGACTATTGTGAATTGTGTTGTGTTGTGGGCATAATATACATACCAAATAACAGTGATAATGATATACTAATAATGGAAATATGCATTCGAAGTAAGTGATATTTTGGTAAGTACATATGTGTTGACTTGTGAAATGTGATATTATTATGACAGGTAATATGTGAGAATACTTGTATGTGATATATGATGTACTCATTTTAATATAAGCACATGAATTAAAAATCTTGAGATTAAACAAAACCATAAAACACCTCATGTTATAAGTTTTTCACATAAAACACTTCACTTCACTTCACTATTTTGGTATTCACAGTTTTATATGTGCATGCTTATGAATGCATTGAAGTTTCAAATAAACAGAAAAGTCCTACCCAACTCCGCTACACACCTCACTTATGAATTCCCCAGAACTCATCTAACATATCACTCTGGATTGTAGATGAGCCACCACTTATTTGCAGATAAACTGCCACTTTGGAAAGTGACCACCTTCGGACGTACTAGAATCTAGAGTGTGAATATTGCTAAAAAAATATATAGAATTGAGGCGGTGTCCGCAAGTATACGAGTTAGGTTGTAATATAGTTTTACAATGAAGTAGGTGAGTACTCGAGGATCGTACCCAATGGAGGCAAGTACTAAATTAATATTAACCTAAACGCAAATAGATCTAATTAGTAATTTAAATAGATTATAGTACGATGATCATAAAGTGAAAAACAATTGTTTTTATAAGAAAAGAAATAAACTTGCATAAAATAATAAAACTAGGCAACGGATATTTATTCTTTATAGTCACTTTATTCAACTGATGATAATCAATGCACATTCTCATCGTGCCATCTTTCTTTTTCACAAACAGAACAGGAGCACCCCAAGGCGAGAAACTCGGTCTTCCAAACCCTCTGTCAGTCAACTCTTGCAACTGTGACTTTAATTCTTTCAAATCTGTTGATGCCATTCTATACGGAGCTATTGATATAGGAGTTGTTCCTAGTAACAAATCAATACCAAATTCAACTTCACGTATTGGAGGCAATCCCGATAATTCTTCAGGAAACACATCAGAGAACTCACAAACAACTGGCACTGATTCAACTTTTCTTCTAGACACTTTCGAATCAATTACATAAGTAAAATAAGCTTCGTAACCCTTTTTCACTTAACTCTGAGCTTTTAACACATATATCACAGCCGGTAATCCATTCAAATCATCAGACACAATATGAACTATTTCATCATTCTAACATCTCAAATCAATAATCTTTCTTTTGCAATTCACAACCACATCATACAATGTCAACCAATCTATACCCAAAATTATATCAAACTCGTCAAATGGTAATAGCATTAGATCAACAGGAAAACAAATATCTCGAAACATCAATAGATAGTTCTTGTATACTTTATCAACTAGTACACTTTTACCTAGGAGGTTCGATACTCTAATAACAAATTCAGTAGACTCTACTGGAAAAGTCTTATTGAATACTAAGTTCATGCATATATACGAATAAGTAGAACCAGGGTTTATCAATGCAATCACAAAAGTATCATAAAGAGTAAATGTACCCATTATAACATCAGGAGAAGAGGCTTCCTCAAGGGCTCGGATAGCATACGCTCTGGCAGGTGCTCTAGCTTTAGATCTCGTTATAGTGTCTCTCGTAGTTCTTTGACTGCCACTGACATTTCTTATATTTCGAGAAGGTCTACCTCTCGCTGAAACATTATCGGATCTCAGACTCTGAACAATCTCTGGCTCAACAGACTCTGGGCAATCACGAATAAAATGATCTAACGATCCACATCTGAAGCAAGCTTGATCATTTAATCTACAACTTCCCAGATGTCTTTTACCACAATGCTGACACTCGGGTCACTCGGATTGAACATTTCCAACACACGCCATCGATGTTGTTGGAGCTTTGGAGCTCAACTGGGAAATAGCTCGGTCTCTATTCGAATGTCCCACATTAGCCTTTGATCGACTATGCTCATCTCTGAATTTCTTCGAAGCAGACTGAAATGGTTTGCTCAGAAATCTCTTTCTCGCATCTCTGACTTTAGACTTAGCTTTTCCTTTCTTTCTCGAGTGCCTCATCTTTGCACGCTCGGTCAACAAGCACAACAAACTCTTTTATCTCCAGAATACCAACTAGCAAACGAATATATTCATTGAGGCCATCTTCGAACCATTTACACATTATCGCTTCCGTTGATACACATTCCCGAGTATACTAACTCAGTCTCACGAACTCTCGTTCGTATTCAGTGACAGACATGCGGTCCTATTTCAATTCTAGAAATTCTTTCCATTTCTGATTTGTGAATCTTTGACTAATGTATTTCTTCTTAAACTCAGACTAGAAGATATCCCAAGTAACCCGTTCCTTTGGAACCACTGAAACCAAAGTCTTCCACCCCTGATAGGCTGCATCTCGTAACAAGGAAGCAACACACTTTATACATTCTTCAGGAATCAATGACATTTCATCAAATACCCGGATTGTGTTTTCTAACCAAAACTCGGCCTTTTCAGCATCGTCATCACTAGCATCCCTGAACTCTTCAGCCCCATATTTACGGATTTTGTCAACCGAAGGCTTGTTCAATAGATTCATATTCATAGCCGAAGGTATAGCAGAAGCCTGAGGGGGATTAGACGGGGGCAGAGGTTGTGAAACAGTCGGATTATTTCTCATAAACTGAGTGAACCACTCACTTATCATCTGGAAGAAAGCTTGTTTAGCTTCTCCCTCTTGACCGCTCGTAGCCGGTCTTGAATCAGATGGCCTTGTCCCTTAAGCGGGAGCAGGCACATTACTTTCTACATCATCAACTACGACTCTTTTGGGATCCAATACTATACGATAAACACATTTTACATGTTAGGATTCATCACACTATCACAGTTCAGATATATGGCATGTATAGCTAGTCTCTTACACTCCGAGAATCAACTAAATCGTAGCTCTAATACCAATCAAATGTAATACCCCTAACCCGTATCTGTCGCTGAATTAGGGTTAAGAGGCATTACCGGACAAACAAAATCTTATACAGACATTTAATAATATAATTCATTCAATGCAATCAAAGCGTCCTTTAAATAGGTCAACGAGACCTTAAGCATGCTCTAGAATAAGGCCGGGACTAAACTGAACACATACGAAAATTCTCAAAAATTTAAAAATTTTTCTAAGTTACAGAGGTCACACACCCGTGTGGGCAGGTCGTGTGCCTCTCATGGCCTCAGACACGCCCGTGTCTCTAAGCCGTGTCAAAACAGGGCATATATACTGACTTGTCCACACTGCTGTGGACACGCCCGTGTGCCTCACCAGTGGTCGATCCTGACTTACACTACACGGCCAGTCACACGCCCGTATGTCCAGCACGTGGTTGATCCTAACTTGTTTTGAATTACAACCACGAGGGACACGGTCGAGCCACACGCCCGTGTACTGAACCGTGTGGGCACTTATAGGCCATTTTCAAGGCCAAAATGCCACCCACACTTGGGTCATGTAACACCCCAAACTCGGCCTAGACGTTATGATCGGATCTAGCATGTCACATAGAAGGGTTGTTTAAAAGCTTGTGCGTTCGTTAAAAAGTTCGTATTCTTTTTTGAAACTTCGAGCTTTGTTGTTTGTGAAAAATCAAACTTGTTTTTATGGTTTTCTTGTAAAAACATTATTGTTGTTATTATTGTTATTATTCCCAAAAACTTGTTTATAACAGAAGACAGATTCAGTGAGGTGCAGGAATGTGATGTTTTGAAAACCGTTCGTTAACAATTTTGGAAAACTCAGTATTCAAATGTCTAACAATTTAATAATAACCGAATTGAAAGTTAAAAGAAAAATAAAATCCCAAAGGCCTTATTACAAAACATTAAACCCTAATTAAAATAAATCTCAAATTAAAGTGAAACGGAAATTTACTAAGGTTCCGATGTATGGCCACCACAGAGTCCTCCGCAGCTCCAAATCCTCAGTGTTGGGGATCACCTGCAAGATTAAAGCAGAGGGGTGAGTTACGAGAACTCAGTGTGTAATCCCCTAATCGGTCATCAACTAGGCCCGAGCTCATACGGAAGTAGACTGGGCCGAAGCCCATATAGAAACAGACTGGGCCTTAGCCCATACAGAAACAGACTGGGCCTTAGCCCTATAAACATGATCATACAAATATAGAATGCAACCCAACCTAATAATCCATCCACTACACACCACCCGTACCAGCCCAACACACCTGTGGGGATTTCTAAATCGACCCATCCATCTGCCACACACCTCAATGGCAGACAAGCTGCTAATCACAGAATTTTGTGGCAAAACCACCCGAATAACAGAATATACGTGGCATAGCCACTATACAGATTGTGCCAGAGTCACCAGAATATACTTCCTCCGATCATCAAACCCAACCCTATGTATGATGTCGTAACATAAATAACTCATGTATGCAGAATGTCATAATCATTATCAATCATGTAATATCACACACACTTACTTAAACTACCACTAGAGGATAACGGTCATTTACCCTCCAGGGGTATTTTGGTAATTTACCTTTCCAAGCGTACTTAAGTAATTTTACCATTTAACAGCCTTTTCGAAGGCCTATTGTTGCCTCGAGCGACACGAGACCATTTCTGGGTCTCTACGGAGCTATTGGGCCTAAAATCCATTTTAAGCCCAAACGGGCCCACATGCTCGTGTGGCCCAAAACGCAGGGTTTCGGTTTCAGATTCGCAGATTTCGCATTCGGATCTATCTTTTGCTAGTTTTCCAACAATTTGGCCCAAATGGGCCAGATAGCCCACTGGGCCCATTTGACCCGTTTCGGCCCATTACTGCCCTAGTACCGCGAGAGTGATCGTGGCACTCCCAACGACTTAGCATCACGATTCGTATCTCGATTTACCACTACGAGTGCTCACACGCTCGAGTGATGACAGTTGTCGACTTTTCGGCTTTTTGGCCGGTTCACAGAACATCACAAGCACTTATCGAAATAGGTGTGAAATTATACACCTGATTACGTAGAGTACTATACACTCACGATCATCGTCACCTTCACTAGCTCGCTCAACCGCAATCTGCCTATCTAAACCAGACACCGACGTCCCTCCATAATCCGGCGGAAAGTCCCGAACCGCTGACACTCTACGCCGCTTAAACTTGGGAGCAAGGGTCACGATTCCACTTCCATTAGGCACCCTTCCTGCTCCTCCCTCAGATCGGCTATTACCTGTCTCCATGAAGAACTCTCGATTAGCAAGCGCCAATCTCCTATCACTCCTCGAATGACCCTAACACCATCCTACATCAAACTTAAAAAGGAGAAAAATTCAGCAATAGGAAAACTAGGAAACGATACCACTACTTGCCCACAAAAATGATCTCCTTCAATAGTGTGACAAAATTCGGCTTTGCTTCTCTGTTGGCTAGAGCAACGAGTTCCTAAAAATAAGTGATGTACCAAGGGGTTAGCCTTAATCCAATATTCGGCCTTTCCACAAGAGCAAGAAACCGATATCATCACCCCAAAATAGAATCACATAAATGTCACTAATCAACGAAATAAAAGAGTATTTGAATAACTTCACCTTTACTAAAAACAATGCTAACAATCTTCGCCCGTTGTTTATCAGAGGAATCGGCCTACCCCCCAAAAAGAGTGTTTCGGCTTAGCTTTAAAAGAAGAGACAAGAGAAGAGATAGAGGAAGACGTTACCTTGTGATCACAGATGAATCGAATAAACAAGGTAGGTTCGACGGTCAAAGGAACCCAACTTTCGGCTACTAAAGTTCGGCTATTAGCAAAAGCAAAGAGAAACCGATTCAAATGAAAGTAAAGAGGAGGTTCGGCTTTTGGAGCAACTCTAGAGAAGAGAAATGAGAGGAGAATGGAAAGAAAAATAGTGAATAAGAAAGCTTACCAGGTATTCGGCTCAAAGAATCAAAGTAGAAGTAGGATGAAATGAGAGAATAGATGAGTAGGAAGGGGTTCGGCTATGAAGAAAAGCCAACAAAAGGTGATGAGAAGAGAAGAAAGAAAAGGTTCGGCCAAGTCTCAAGGAGAGAAAAAGGAAGAAGCAACAAGAGAAAGGCAAAGAAACGGCCTGAAATGTTCCCAAGAACCAAAATGCCAACACTTCTTTAAGAAAAATTCAAACCAACAATTCGACACTTCACCCAAAACCGAATGTGCACATCCCCCAAAAGACCTCTCATGACCGAAATTGCTTAACCTCACTTCCCCATATTCGACCACCACTTGCACACTCTCTATCCCTTGATTTCCTCCACCATTTCCTCCTAACTTTTCTCTCCTTCATCCATTTGAAATATTTGACCAAGTCTTCTCTCTCTTCTGTAGAGTTCTAAACCAACTCCACCTCTTCTCCTCTCATAGCATAAAATAAAAACCCACATATGCTGCTTGTGGGATTCGAACTTCCACCCTCCTTGCTATCATACTGACGCCACCACCACTCTACCATGTGGCCATTTTGTGTTAGCAAACCTACTTAATTAAACTTAACTTCTGCTAGCCCTCTCCCCTAAAGAGCCAAAAACCAAAATTTTTCCTATGGCCTAACTTGAACTTGGGACTTCATAGAAACCCCGTAACCTTCCAAAATCATCTTCCTAACCGGTCCAACTTGAAAGAATGCCGCTCTCATATTCCCAAAAATTCTAAAATGCTTCTACGCTCGGGGCCCAATAGGCCTAATTCTCCTAGGCCTAACTTCGGGGTGTTACAGGTTATTCCTACAATCTCAAACAAGCATTATTCCATACACAATTGGCAACCAAAATCATGTCAAATGAACAACATATCATCTCATTCAATCTCATTTCTATTCATGCCAACTTGTATACTAATTTGCACAACCAATTCACATGTATAACCATGCATGGTACATTCACATTTTACCATACATATAATCACTTCATTGATCACACATATGTGCTGATCAATTTGCTTACCACAATTTTGACCATTTCATAGACATATAATCATACCAAAACCAACATCATATACCATATTCACACATGCGTATTACCAACATTTAACTAGCCACATCACATGGCTAATTTCATATCTCAAACATATTTTCCAAAACAACTAGCCTATACATGACATATTTGCTATAAACACTTCCAAAAGCACCAAAGTTGAGTTTGATAGTGTATCAATCATAAACTTGGCAAATCAAATTCATATACATATCTTCATTCCATACACATAAATATCTCTTTGGCTCTATTGAAATTGCCTTTGCTTACTAACATATCTCAAGCATTTCTTTTGCTCATTTATCAAACATACACATATCACACTATGTTCAAAGCAATTAGGTACATGTTAACTTACCTCTTATGCTTATTCAAAGCATATACTTCACACATACTTGAAACGGATGTACATCACTCGTAAACATTCATTTCCTGGACTTGCCTGTTGAACCGTGCGGAATTAAATAGGACACTCAGAAAGCTCGGAAAAAGTCGTATAATGCCAACGTCCCAGACGTGGTCTTACATGTCACCAGATATCGACGCCACTGTCCTAGACAGGGTCTTACACGAATCAATATAGTGCCAACGTCCCAAACGTGGTCTTACACGAAATCTTGAATCAATGCCAACATCCAAGACGTGGTCTTACATGATATCGAATATCGGTCACCTATGTCATGACATACGTATTCCTATCTATTCTAAGGTTAGTACGGGACTTCTCGGACATCAGTAACTTGTCTATATAATCCTCGAATTTCACATACATCTCATCTCGAGCATAATCATAACAACCAAATTTCATAGATGCATAAATAACTCAATTCAAATACATTTATTTGTATATTCGATCGAATTCGGTTATTCGACAACTTTTGACTTCCCTCAATCTGAATTCGTTTTCTTTGGTTCTTGATCTATACATATATAGATTTAACCAATTCATTCATCAAATCATTCAATTCAATCTAAAAAACACACATTTAGGGCAATTTACAAATTAACACTTGTATTTTCACATTTGGACAATCTAGTCCTTATTTCACAAAATCACAAAATATACTAAATTTCATATTACCTATGCCTAGCCGAATTTTACTCATACTCATATGAGTCCATACATTTCATTTATTTCACAATTTAGCCCCTCAAATAATCATTTTCTCAATTACAACCAAAATACTCAAATTCATCAAAAACTCAAAGACAAACTATGTTAATCAAACATATATCTTTCATAATTCACCATCAAACTTCACAAAACTCATGTGTTCATCAAAAGCACATTTCAAAATCATCATCAATTATCAAAATTAAAACATGGGTTTTATAGTTCTCGAAGCAACGATTGCAAAAATGTAGAAATTATTAAAAACCGATTAAAAACATACCTTGAGTTTGAATCAGAACCTAGTCGAAACCTAGGTTTTTTCTCCTTTCTTCTTCTTTGGTATTTTCGGCCAAAATAAGATGATAACATTCATCTTTTAATTTGTTTGTTTTATTATAAACATACTAATATCCATTTTACTAAAATGACCTTAGTAGAAATAATTAGAAAACCATATGTTTTATGTCCAAAACTATCCATTAACCATCCACTATCTTAAAAATGGTTTAATTGCCACATAAGGCCTCCCCATTTAAAAGCCATCTCAAATAGGTGTCTTTTCATAAAGCATGCAAATTTTGCATTCAATACAATTTAATCCTTTCCTCAAATTGAGCATACAAACAGACAAATTAACTCACAAAAATTTCACACATACTAATTCACATATCAGAAGCACGTAAAATAACAAAAAAATTATTATTCTAACACGGATTCGTTGTTTCGAAACCACTGTTCCAACCAGGGTTAAAATCAGACTGTTACATAGATGACTTCCTAGGTTTGTCAAGCCTAGGGTTTAAGTTCTTCCAATCCCAAGCAGCTGATCCGCTAAGTAATAAAATTTAGAAGAAGATTAGTTTATTTTTTAAATTTCAAAAACATCAAAATCATTTAAATAAAGTATTTAAAATTCAAAATCATGGGTGGGAGCAATTGGTATCTTGAGCTCGCTACAAGGCTAATAAAACTATCACTATTGTTAAAATGTCAAAATTTGTTGCAAGAGATTGTGAATAAATGGAAACAAACAACCAAGGCTATCCACGGAGGAGTCTGAACTTCATGAAAGATGTTATCAAACCTGAAAAGAAAGGTTACAAAAAGGAAAAAAAATGATTGTTCGATTTTAAGTTCATAAAAGTACACCCAATCTGACTAATGAAATAAATAGAGGGGGCAATACCTAAAGATGGCCTCATTAACACAGGTAACAGTGTAGGTGAAACACCCCAAACCCGGCCACAAGCCTTGACCAGATCTGGTATGTTCCTCAAGTAAACCGGTTCAAAATTCTTTTGTTACTTAGGAAAAACTTGTGTGATTTTTAAAAAAATATTGTTTGGGTTGGGCTTGAGTTGAAAACAAATTTATCTTATGTGAAAACCCATTTATTTAAGGTGACAAAACATTTAGAGTTAATTTTAAAAGGAATTTACTTAAACTTTAATTGATAAAAATCCATAAACATAATAAATAAAAGAAAAATAAAGTAAACCACAATGGCCTTATTATATCAATGATCCCAAAGTAAAACTTAAAATACTTAAAATAAATTGAAAGTCCAAATCATAAATTTCTTGCTAGGCATGGCCACCTTTAAGCTCCTGCCGACCCGGTCCATTACTGCTCATCACCTGAAAAATATTCCCCAACGGGGTGAGTCAACAGACTCAATGTGTACACAACATTAAGTCATAATAGAATCAGGCATACAAATGATATACATTCAAATCATAGAATACAATTAGTGATGCATTCCCAAACCCAAACCTAATTGTCCATCCGCTACACACCCCCGTACCTGCCAGTCACACCGTGGGGACTACTAAGTCGACCCTCCCTTCGCTACACACCAATTTGCGGGCTTAAGGCTCCGCATCTGTGGTTTTAGGAAACCACTTTTCAGATTACTGTGGTCTTAGATAACCACTTTTCAGATTACTGTGGTCGTAAGTCACCACTTTTCAGATTACTGTGGTCTTAAATCACCACTTTTCACTTCCCCTTTCAATATACAACCAAATGCCCCATTAATATGCATAATATACCATAGTTCAAATTCTTGTCATATTCTCATGTTACGAATAACATTTTTCATATTCCTAGTAGAAGTAGGAAACGTACCTGAGTACTTAGTACCATATCATAGTACTTTAGCCATGCTCATATTTCTATTAACATATATTTTAATATATGCAACCATAATTCATATTACAAAAATAGCGTGGAGTACACACATTCTTAATAATACATTTAATTTAAACATAGCCATGAACCTATCAAAACTTAGGGTAGGGTACACACCTGATTTGCTTAACGAATTCCTTGAAATCCCAAAATCTGATCTACTGCCTTAGATCTCAAATTCCTACATTTGATTAATCACTTACTACTTTAATAAAAAGCCATTCGGCCATAAATCCAAATCCTAGTAGGATTAGTATTCTTAAAACTTACCTTGAAATTCTCAAATCCCGAAATCCTTGTATCCCTCTGTCGAAATCCCTATAACTTCATGTTAGATCAATTTCTAACATTTATTCACAACAAATAACCCTTAGCCATATGTTAAATATGACTTACCTTAGATTCTTAAATCCTGAAATTCACCGAATAACTAGGGAACACGCGGCTTATGGTGTACCTTCGGGAAAAGAACTTCTCATTCCTTGTAGTCGACACTTAGTAAATCCCGAAAAATCTCCTTACTTTAGGAATCGACAATCCTTGCTTGAGCCTTTAACAATATTCGGCTATGGCCTTGATGTGGATTAAAATTTCGGCTTCTTGATGAACAGTAGAGGATTTTTGGTTTTTCAAAGAAAGAAGAGGAAGATATAAAACTTAGGAAAACTCGGCAAGACTAGGGGGTTCTGCTTTCGGCTTTGTGAAGAATTGAAAAGAGAAAGAAGAACAATAACAGAGAGAATTCGGCAGAGAGAAGAGAATTTGCTTAAGAAATTCGGCAAAGGAAAAGTGAATGAATGAATGGCCTCTCTTTTCCTTTTATAGCCAAATTTACTAGGCTAGAGTCCCTTACTTGGCCACCACTCTTCTTTATTTGATAGCTTTATCTCTTTAATTTAAAATAATTAAAGAAATATTCTTTATTATCTCTTATCTCTTAATAAAAATAATACTAATAATAATCCTCTTTTATCTCTTCCTTATCTATCCAAATAAAAGAAATAAATCCATATTTATCCATTTATTATCTCTTCAAAAAAAATAATCCAATTTAAATCCCTTATTTATCCCATTAATTGCCGAAATTTAAAGGGAATAAAACTCCCTTTTTCTAGAAGCCTTGCCGTCCACTCCTCTGCTTCTGGAAGCAAAAATAAAACTCCTTTTATTTTCTTCCCAAGTGACTTGAACCCAGGCCCAACACCTTGCATGTGGCGCCATTTCCAGAGGCCCTAAGTGGCATCTCCAGGCCACTTTTCCCAGACTGTTTGTGTGTCAAATTTCACAAACTTTTTCTTTTAAGGCCACCTTGCCTTAATTTCCTCTTTTAAACTTTAAAACTCGACATTTCTAAGTCATTTCTAAGTTTCCAAAAATTTTCGTTCGGCTCTGTAAACTTGACATTTCCTTACATTTCCAAGTTTCCAGAAATGTTCACTTTCCTCTTTTGAATCATTTCCAAATCATTTCCTTACATTTCTTAGTTTCCAAAAATGTTCACTTTCCATTTTTAAACTTAACATTTCTATACATTTTCAGGTTTCCAAAAATGTTCATTTCCAAATCATTTCCATTCATTTCCGGGTTTCCAGAAATGTTCGAAATTTATTCCTAGTACATAAAACATGTCACTTCGTACAATTAAACCGAAAATGCATAGGCCCTTTCCAGGATGTTACAGTTCTACCCTCCTTAAAAATAATTTCGTCCTCGAAATTACTTATTAACAGTCGTACAATCCTTCTCACCGCACTATGCTTACACTGCGCACTCTGATCTTAATAGAACCATCATACTTTCTAGGCATAATCTCTAAGTTCACGTCCCCTAGAACTTATTTCTAACGTCGCGATTTAATCTGATTTAAGAGTTTTATACATTAGTCTTTGTTTCACTTGATTACCCGCGAAGAAGTTTTATGAAAAGAGTTTTAGGAGTGGTTCTTTCGTATTCATACAGGCACACAGTCTATTCATACATTCATCAATCAATTATGAACTTCCGTTCATTCAGAGAAACGTTGTAGTTTTCATTGTTGTTGTTTTCCACTACCCAGGGGTATTTTCGTAATTTGCCCTACAGGGGTATTTTTGTAATTTGTCAAAATAAGGTTCCTTGGTGATTTTGTCAATAAGGGTATTTTGGTAATTTTTGAAATCCGAGGGTATTTCGGTAATTTTGAAATTCCAGGGGTATTTCGATAAATTTTTACAAATCAGGGTAAATTTGTAAAGTTCAATAAATCAGGGGTATTTCAAAATTTTGCAAAACTTGAGGGTTCTTTTGAGAATTTGTTTTCCAAATCGGCGATGTTGCAAAAATTTTGAAAATCAGGGTCATTTTGATAATTTTGTAAGTTAGGGGCAATTTTGTAATTTTCCAAAATCAAGGTATTTTGATATTTTGCAAATAAGGGTTTTTTTTTTTAAAATAGTGAAATTTTGGAAAAACTGTTGGGTAATTGGACCTTTTATAAACCAAGGGTATTTTTGTAATTTTTTTGGCAAATAGGAAATATTTCAGAAAAAATTTATTGAATATCTTTTACAAGCCAAAAGGGTAATTTTAGTGATTTTAAAACTAAGGTTTTTATAAAAACACAGCTAGTTCCCTTTCGGGTTTTAGTTATTGTGTTTAGCCTATGACCTAGTCCTCTTGGTTAGGGTGAATCGAAGCTACGCACCAGGTGGATTCGAGTGGAGAGGAGGTGAGTCACGCGGACTGCTTAAGTACCAAGCTCCCACCGAATACCAATCCTAGACATGCGTACATTGGTTACCACACCCTAACTCGATTGACTTAGCCATAGGTTTGTTTAGTTAAGCATTTAAGTCTTATGTAGTAGTTGGGGTAGACTAGTCCTAGGGTTCAAGTATCTATCATTCTATTCTACGTTCCATTCCTCTTCTACCCTTCTATAAATCACATAATCACACAGATGGTTAGGGGTACTTACCTGGTGGACTTTGGGTCGGAGACTTAGGTGCCATGCCAGAAAAACCTGCTTATCTTCAAAAACTCATTTGGGGCTCGATTTGAAAATGTTTTGGGCCTTAAACCCCAGGCCGAGAGTTTAAAACTGGGCTCTGATACCAAACTGAAACACCCCAAACCCGGCCCACAAGCCTTGACCAGATCTGGTATGTTCCTCAAGTAAACCGGTTCAAAATTCTTTTGTTACTTAGGAAAAACTTGTGTGATTTTTAAAAAAATATTATTTGGGTTGGGCTTGAGTTAAAAACAAATTTATCTTATGTTAAAACCCATTTATTTAAGGTGACAAAACATTTAGAGTTAATTTTAAAAGGAATTTACTTAAACTTTAATTGATAAAAATCCATAAACATAATAAATAAAAGAAAAATAAAGTAAACCACAATGGCCTTATTATATCAATGATCCCAAAGTAAAACTTAAAATACTTAAAATAAATTGAAAGTCCAAATCATAAATTTCTTGCTAGGCATGGCCACCTTTAAGCTCCTGCTGACCCGGTCCATTACTGCTCATCACCTGAAAAATATTCCCCAACGGGGTGAGTCAACAAACTCAATGTGTACACAACATTAAGTCATAATAGAATCAGGCATACAAATGATACACATTCAAATCATAGAATATAATTAGTGATGCATTCCCAAACCCAAACCTAATTGTCCATCCGCTACACAACCCCGTACCTACCAGTCACACCGTGGGGACTACTAAGTCGACCCTCCCTCCGCTACACACCAATTTGCGGGCTTAAGGCTCCGCATCTGTGGTTTTAGGAAACCACTTTTCAGATTACTGTGGTCTTAGATAACCACTTTTCAGATTACTGTGGTCGTAAGTCACCACTTTTCAGATTACTGTGGTCTTAAATCACCACTTTTCACTTCCCCTTTCAATATACAACCAAATGCCCCATTAATATGCATAATATACCATAGTTCAAATTCTTATCATATTCTCATGTTACGAATAACATTTTTCATATTCCTAGTAGAAGTAGGAAACGTACCTGAGTACTTAGTACCATATCATAGTACTTTAGCCATGCTCATATTTCTATTAACATATATTTTAATATATGCAACCATAATTCATATTACAAAAATAGCGTGGAGTACACACATTCTTAATAATACATTTAATTTAAACATAGCCATGAACCTATCAAAACTTAGGGTAGGGTACACACCTGATTTGTTTAACGAATTCCTTGAAATCCCAAAATCTGATCTACTGCCTTAGATCTCAAATTCCTACATTTGATTAATCACTTACTACTTTAATAAAAAGCCATTCGGCCATAAATCCAAATCCTAGTAGGATTAGTATTCTTAAAACTTACCTTGAAATTCTCAAATCCCGAAATCCTTGTATCCCTCTGTCGAAATCCCTATAACTTCATGTTAGATCAATTTCTAACATTTATTCACAACAAATAACCCTTAGCCGTATGTTAAATATGACTTACCTTAGATTCTTAAATCCTGAAATTCACCGAATAACTAGGGAACACGCGGCTTATGGTGTACCTTCGGGAAAAGAACTTCTCATTCCTTGTAGTCGACACTTAGTAAATCCCGAAAGATCTCCTTACTTTAGGAATCGACAATCCTTGCTTGAGCCTTTAACAATATTCGGCTATGGCCTTGATGTGGATTAAAATTTCGGCTTCTTGATGAACAGTAGAGGATTTTTGGTTTTTCAAAGAAAGAAGAGGAAGATATAAAACTTAGGAAAAATCGGCAAGACTAGGGGGTTCTGCTTTCGGCATTGTGAAGAATTGAAAAGAGAAAGAAGAACAATAACAGAGAGAATTCGGCAGAGAGAAGAGAATTTGCTTAAGAAATTCGGCAAAGGAAAAGTGAATGAATGAATGGCCTCTCTTTTCCTTTTATAGCCAAATTTACTAGGCTAGAGTCCCTTACTTGGTCACCACTCTTCTTTATTTGATAGCTTTATCTCTTTAATTTAAAATAATTAAAGAAATATTCTTTATTATCTCTTATCTCTTAATAAAAATAATACTAATAATAATCCTCTTTTATCTCTTCCTTATCTATCAAAATAAAAGAAATAAATCCATATTTATCCATCTATTATCTCTTCAAAAAAAAATAATCCAATTTATATCCCTTATTTATCCCATTAATTGCCGAAATTTAAAGGGAATAAAACTCCCTTTTTCTAGAAGCCTTGCCGTCCACTCCTCTGCTTCTGGAAGCAAAAATAAAACTCCTTTTATTTTCTTCCCAAGTGACTCGAACCCAGGCCCAACACCTTGCATGTGGCGCCATTTCCAGAGGCCCTAAGTGGCATCTCCAGGCCACTTTTCCCAGCCTGTTTGTGTGTCAAATTTCACAAACTTTTTCTTTTAAGGCCACCTTGCCTTAATTTCCTCTTTTAAACTTTAAAACTCGACATTTCTAAGTCATTTCTAAGTTTCCAAAAATTTTCGTCCGGCTCTGTAAACTTGACATTTCCTTACATTTCCAAGTTTCCAGAAATGTTCACTTTCCTCTTTTGAATCATTTCCAAATCATTTCCTTACATTTCTTAGTTTCCAAAAATGTTCACTTTCCATTTTTAAACTTAACATTTCTATACATTTTCAGGTTTCCAAAAATGTTCATTTCCAAATCATTTCCATTCATTTTCGGGTTTCCAGAAATGTTCGAAATTTATTCCTAGTACATAAAACATGTCACTTCGTACAATTAAACCGAAAATGCATAGGCCCTTTCCAGGATGTTACAGTAGGACTTATAGAAAATATGCACATTTCATCTCCCAAAATAAAAGTTACAAGATAGATACACTCTTGTCTTACCATGGCCCATAAAGCTCCTAAAATCAAGTAAGAAGATAATAAGATATAATGTTGATAAGATTAATGGCACTGCATTCAATAGATTCTATGTATTATGCAAATTACCTTAAGGAGAAATACTGCAACAAGCTTATAAAGGGTAGGAAACCAAAACGAGAAAAGAAGAAGAAAATATAAAAGAGAGCAATCTCAAATTGAAACAACAATAATAGCCTTCAATTGGACCAAATGACATGCCAATATCCTCAAAACCTGCAAGAGTAAACCATATTGGTAATGATTATTAAAGTCACAATAATGGCAGGAAAGACTCAATATTTGTTTTAATAAGAATAAAGAAACCATACAACTATCTATCAGGTGGTCTACATGAACATCCTTGCAACGAAGTAAGAAAGAGAGAGAGGATGCAGAAATCTCCAAAACCAGGACGCTAAATTTAATATAGAATTTTCCTTAAGTGATATACAATAGCAAGGTATCATGTTCGCATAAGAAAAATGTTGATTGTGGCGATAAAGATAAGCTTATAAGAAATTAATGGAGGCTCTAATGTGTGTACTAATGTCACTTTATTTAAGGTTTTATTCGCCCCTACCTATATTATGATGTGCAAAAGAGTTATTGGCAAATGAACCTTGAGTATACAATGAAACTCAATGGCTATCATTGTAATTAAAAAGGCATGTCTTCATTGTATAATTCTCTTTGACGAAGTATTTAGCAACAAAAATTTGTTTCAAAATTTGTACCATGTTTCAATATTTTTAAAATTAGGGGGAGTCTGAAAACATGTTTACTCTTTTCTTTACTCAAGGTATTGTCCAACTAAGTTTTCTTAGAAAATGTTTTTAATGTTTTTAATGTCCAACAGAGCACATTTCCATTTGATACACATCTAGTGCAGAGTGTTGTTAATAAATTAACAAAGTGCCCTCACGAAAAGAATACGATGGAACTTGCAACGTATGAAAAACCCATTCAATTTATTGAGTGTTTTGATATTCCTATTTATATTATTTTTAGCCTATAATTGTTGAAGCCCTATAGATTGAAGCCATATACAAGCTTATGAGATACAAGTAGAAAGAAGAATTATAGTCTCATTTTGTGTCTTAATTTTTCTCCTATCTTTTGTTCTTACTGTTATTTCTTTTAGTTTTAAAACAAGATTGTAACTCTTTTTATATATTTGAAATGTAACATACTTTACGCTACTAGAAAGGGAGGGATGGGGAGAGAAGGGTAAAAAGAAAAATAAAAATAACAATATTTACAATATTTTTTTCTTATTAGATCCATTGCATGATAATTTATTTCAAATTACACAAAAAAATCCCACCATTTAATTCAACTATAGGAGTGTGTAGATTCTAAGACTATGGAAATGGAGGTGCGTATGAAAGGCAAGTACAAAGGTTATTAACGCACTTATAGTTGGGGCACACGGCGCAAATACCCTGACACTCTTCGGTTTTGCTGCATCTACACGAAATGACAGGTCCTCTTGCCTCCACCATCATTTCTGAATCTGCAACCAAAATTCCCATGTATTAAATTAAACGAAAAAGATAATATTCATACCAAAGGAAATAAAAGAGTTGCATAAGAAGAAACTAACGAGTTGCAAAGATTAAGATGACAACAAATATAAACAAATTGAATGAAAACTTTGCCATCTCTTTATTTCTAATCAACTATGTTGGTGGAAATTTATAGCTTATGGATTTAATATATATTATATATATAATATCTTATTTTGTGTTGCATGGAGGAACACTAATTTCTTTGGATTCTTTGAGATTATTATGTTTTAATTTTTTTTCCTTATGAAACTATGTCTAAAAAGGAAAGTAAATTAGGAAAACATCCTTGAGAAGATTTATGGGGATTTTATTTACTAATTATCATTATTTTGTTCTAACTGTAGTCATGGAAATTAATGTTACCAAATCTGGAATGCATGATGCCAATAAGTTGATTATTAGTCCAATCGTTTAGAAACAAATGCGAAATATGTTTCAAATTTTTTATTAAAGATTAAATTATATTTTTCTTGTGATTAAATTTTTTTTTAAAATGTTCAAATATGAAAATACTAAAAACATTAAAATTTTGCAGATAATACTGAGAGAAAGCGGACCAAAAGCCTGACCCTTTCCTACACCACCAGTTATATGCGTCTGAAAATAATATTAACTATTATATCAAAATAAAAAAATTTAAAGTTATCTAATGGGGTTGAACTGAGCCAAGAAATTCAATCTCAATCTCCATAGAAACCTTGAGAATTGAATGCTCCAATATAACTTCATTGACTCTCACTTTTAAAATATAAACTTGATACAAGATAAAGATTAAACTGCTTTAATTAGCTATACTAAATTTAATTAGGCTTGTTTATTTGATAAAAGTTGAGTTGGATTCTCATACTTGACATCATATTCAATTTTTGTGTTCCAAATCAAGTTCAAACTCAAATTGGAAATGGAAATGGAATTAGAATTAGAATTAGAATTGAACATATTTGATGCATAGTTTTTTATCTTTACTAATTTTGTACAAACACAATATACCTAAATAAAAAGGATATTATAAATAAGACACAATTGTAGCACAATTAATGTATTGTTATTGTATTCAAGTAAATATCATATCAGGTTCTTGTTCATCAATTTAGTTGGTAACAAATTATCTCTTCTTTTTGTTTGAAGTAAAATCACTCTTTTTTTCTTTACAAATGGCAAATTTATATGTTCAAATTAAATATTTTAATTCAACTCAAATCAACATTAAATAATCTATGCTGTGTTAGATTTGTAAAATAAATCTAAAAATAAAACTTAATAAACTAGGATCTATCATGTCAAATCATCAAGAATAAATCAAGAATAAAACTAAATGCGGAAGCGTACCTGAATCCACGAATTTCTTGATGTTTTGCCGGATCTTAGGGATTTGATCTTCCAAATTAGCAGCTCTCTCTTTCCTAATGATGGGATATTAGAAAATATATCTTGTGTGTAATTTGGGGACCATAACCCTAATATTTATAACCTTAGCATATTAGTTCTAATCAAATTCTAATTAGCCCATCATTAATTAGAATTTGATTAGGAGAGTATCTATACATATTTATCCCTTACTTTATTTAATAATTAAAAGCCCAATAAAATTCTAACCAAATTAGATCACTTTTAATTTGGGCTAACCTATCATGATAGTAGATAATAACATGTAATTATCCTTATTATATATGTGATGTCCAAATTTTCCAACAATCTCCCACTTGGACCACATATATACTAATTACTTTATAATTACATGCCATTATATAACCTTATGAGCTCAAAATTTTACTATCATATCCAAAAGGTATTCCGAACAATCTCGTCCATTAGTTATGTTAACATAGAACCAAGGCGACTTTTGTTACATATGTCGTAACTACATCCATCCATGATCACGTATATTAACACAACCAAATGACATAGATCAAGTATGGATGTGTAGCATGGAAATTACATGCAATATGATCTAAACATGTCTATTTCCAACTGGTCCTCTTTAAACTAAAGTGAGGTCAGTTTCAAAACAATAAACTGAGTGAATAAATGAATACTTCATTTCTGATCAGAAAGTAACCGAATACATAAATGTCTGAAAACAAATAAAACATAAACTCCTACTAAATCATGATATCCTTAAACAATGTAACACCCATGTGAGCAGTGTGCTCATGAAAAACCTTGGGTGGTAGACCTTTTGTGAGCGGATCCACTATCATAGAGTTTGTCCCAATATGCTCTATAGATATTTGACCATTTTGCACTCTTTCTTTTACAACTAGGAACTTTAAGTCAATTTGCTTTGACTTAGATGAACTCCTGTTGCTATTGGAATACAATATTGCTGACTTATTGTCACAAAATAATTTGAGTGGTATTTCTACATTCTCCAAAATACGTAGCCCTGTGACAAAGTTCTGCAACCATATTCCATGGTTTGATGCCTCATAGCATGCTACAAACTCTGCTGCCATAGTGGATGAAGCTACAAGTGTCTGTTTAACACTTTTCCAAGATATAGCTCCTCCAGCTAACAGGTAAACATAGCCTGATGTAGATTTCCTAATATCTTGGCATCCAGCAAAATCATAATCAGAATACCCAATGACCTCCAAAAGATCTGATCTCTTATAAGTAAGCATATAAATTTTTGTTCTCTGCAGATATCTCATAGCCCTTTTGGCTGCTATCCAATGGTCTATACCAGGGTTGCTTAAATATCTGCCTAACATCCCAACAATGTACGCAATGTCCGAACGCGTACAAACTTGAGCATACATTAAATTCCCAACAACTGATGCTTAGGGAATCTTTTGCATTTCCTGAATTTCAAGGTTACTTTTAGGGCATTGAGTAAGACTAAATTTGTCTCCTTTAGCGACAGGGGTGTCACCTGGTCTACAACTCTGCATGCCAAACCTTTTGAGTACGTTACCGATATAGTTCTTTTGTGATAATCCAAGAATACCTCGAGATTGATCTCGATGTATCTGAATTCCTAAAATAAAAGAGGCGTCCCCAAGATCTTTAATCTCAAATTGCTTAGATAAAAACCTCTTGGTTTCGTTCAATAAGCCTATATCATTAGCGGCAAGCAAAATGTCATCAACATATAGAACCAGAAATATGTACTTACTCCCATTAAATTTGTGATACACACAATCATCAACAATATTTATCTGAAAACCAAACGAGACAATTATTTGATGAAACTTATGGTACCATTGACGAGAAGCTTGTTTGAGTCCATAGATGGATTTTGTCAATTTGCAAACCATATTCTTTGAGTCTTTTAACTTAAAATTTTCTGGTTGCACCATATAAATTGTTTCTTCAATGTCGCCATTAAGAAATACAGTTTTAACATCCATCTGATATAACTCAAGATCAAAATGAGCAACAAGTGTCATTATTATCCTAAATGAGTCTTTCAATGAAACTGGAGAGAAAGTCTCTGTAAAATTAATACATTTTTTTTGAGTATATCCTTTAGCTACAAGACGCGCTTTATACCTCTCCACAGTACCATTTGCATCCCTCTTGGTTTTAAATATCCATTTGCAACCAATTCGTTTTGCACCTTCAGGTAATGGGACAAGTTCCCAAACTTTATTGTCTTGCATAGATTTATACTCATCTTTCATGGCATCAATCCACTTTTTAGAATTAGAACTTTTCATGGCCTGATGAAAGTTGATTGGATCATCTTCCATCATTCCATTATCATCCTCATGTTCTTGGAGAAATACAACATAATCATCTGGAATAGCATTTCTCCTTTCTCTTGTGGACCTCCTTAATGGCACTTGTTCTTGAGGTTGTTGAGTTTGTTCTTCTGGAACAATTACCTCATTTTGAATGGGAAGTTGTTCAACATTGTCTTGTAGAGGTTCTGGATTCACTTCTTGATCAATGATAGGTATAAGAACCTGAACATCGTCAAAAGTGATAGTAGGAACTGAGTTAGAATCCAATTCCTCCTCAAAAACAATGTCTCTAACCTTATTTCTCCCCCCAAACTCAACATCCTCAAAAAATGTTGCAGTTCCCGTCTCAAAAATATTCCTTATTATGGGATCATAAAATTTATATCCCCTAGATCGCTCAGAATAGCCAATAAAAGTAGCTGCTTACTGTTTTAGAGTCCAATTTCTTTTCATGTGGCCTATAAGGCCTTGCCTCAGCTGGGCATCCCCAAATGTGAAAGTGCTTTAGACTAGGCTTTTAACCTGTCCAAAGCTCATAAGGTGTTTTTGCAACTGCTTTATTGGGTACATTGTTTAGAATGTAAGCTGCTGTCTTTAATGCTTCTCTCCAAAGGGACTCAGGTAAGGTAGAATGAGCAATCATGCTTCTTACCATATCCTTAAGAGTTCTATTTCGTCTTTCAGCTACACCATTCATACTAGGTGATCCTGACATGGTGTACTGTGGGACAATACCGCATTCCTCTAGGAATCTCGCAAATGGTCCTAGACATTGTTCACCTGAGCCATCATATCTACCGTAGTACTCACCACCACGAACAGATATGATGTTTTTAATCTTTTTGTTGAGTTGATTCTCAACTTCAGCTTTATAAGCTTTGAACACGTCTAAAGACTGAGATTTCTCATGAATAAAATATAGGTACCCATACCGTGAGTAATCGTCTATGAATGTTATGAAATATTGTTGACCATTCCAAGATGCCGTAGGGAATGGCCCACAAATATCTGTATGAATTAATTCTAAGATGTCTGAAGATCTGTTGGCACCCAATCTCTTGGTTTTGGTCTGTTTTCCCTTATTGCAATTGACACAGACATCAAAGTCTGTGAAGTCAAGGGACTCTAAAATACCATCAGACACAAGGCGTTCAATTCTAACTTTTGAGATATGACCTAAGCGCTTTTGCCATAATGATGCTTAATTATCCTTATTTAATTACGTTTAATACCACGTGATTCCACATGCAAGGTTTCATTATAGAATGCAATTGTTTCTAGCAAATAAAGGTTGCCATAAGTATTTAAATAACTAGTTCCAATAACATTTGAATTTAAAGAGAAATTAAATTGATTGTTTCCGAATGAACAATAATAACCAAATTTGTCCAAAGAAGAAACATAAACTAAATTCTGTCTAAATGACGGTACAATATAAGTGTCTTTTAAATCCAAATAAAAACCAGTTCCTAATAACAACCTAAAATGCCCAATCGCTTCCACTTCTACCGATTTTCCATCGCCCACAAAGATGTGTCTTTCACCATCACTTGGCTTTCGGTAACTCATGCAACCCTGCATAGAAATACTTATGTGAGTAGTAGCACCAAAATCTATCCACCAAGTGTTTCTAGGTACTGAAGCTAAATTAATCTCTGAACAGACTAAATTAAGAATTATACCTTTCTTTGCACGCCAAGCATGATATTTGGTACAATCTTTCTTTACGTGTCTAGACTTGTTACAAAAGAAACAACTCTCTGTAGCTTGTTGTTGTTTCTTTTGAGCTGGACCCTTAGCAGGTTCATTCTGATATTTTCTTTTCTTGCCCTTGTCTTTAGGGGCATTGGCCAAATGAGCACTTTCAGACTTATCACGCTTCAACCTTTCTTCCTCTTGCACACAATGAGAAATGAGCTCATTTAGGGTCCATTTCTCCTTTTGACAGTTATAACTAATTTTAAATTGATTAAACTGTGCAGGAAGCGATACCAAAACCATAAGAACAAGCAATTCCTCAGAAAGCTCGATCTTAAGTGCCTTAAGTCTTGAAGCAGTATGGAACATCTCCATAATGTACTCCCTTACGTTTCCTTGACCCTTATACTTCATAGACATCAAAGAAGTCAGAAGTGATGTCATCTCAACCTTATCATTTTTAGCAAAACGTTTCTCAACTTCATCAAGGAAACCCTTGGCCTGAGTAATCTCTTCAGATTCTATGCCCCTAAAGGCTTCTGGAATACTGTGTTTCATGATCATAAGACTCATGTGATTTGAACGATCCCACCTCTCAAAATCCCTCTTAACATCAGGGGTGCTTTCCGCAGTGAGAGGTGCATGTTGTTCTTCCCTTAGTGCAAGGTCTATGTCCATACAGCCAAGCACTATAAGTAAGTGCCTTTTCCATTCCTTAAAATTAGTCCTATTAAGCATGGGTATAGAATTTATATAGCAGATATTGTGGCAGCATAAGATGAATTAGCTGAATATAGAGCAAAAAACAAGCTTAAATCAATATTCATAAGTAATCAATAGATTCAGGATAATGGCTAATCCCATCTCAAGATACCAAACACAACATTAATATCAAGTCTTTGGACAGTAATATTAACAGCAAGCGGTACTCTTGTTGTAGCAATCAAACATTGACAATAAATTATGTCAAACAATGAATTAATCTTTGGACTAACTTGTTGCTCACATAAAATATCTTATAATTGTCACACGTTTATCACCACAGATGTCGTTGAAATTCTGTCAAATATTAACTTACCTTTGGGTCAATTAATAAACGCATGAATCACAAAAACATATAATCATCTTAATATTTCAAATAAACTAATCTACACAAAAGAGGTCACATTGGCGGCATTTTGTTTCAACTAATTTATTTAAAATATTAGACATCCTTAATTAAAAGCCAAAATTTGAATTTATTTGTTTCAAAATATTTACCTTAATGCCATCTTTCAATCAAATTTGAAAGATAATTATATACATACATATATATATATATATATATATATATATAAATTTCCAAAACATGCATTAAACCAATCAAAGCATGCATATATTATATAACAGAACATATATATGAATCAATTCTATATATATTTCTATATATATTTTTAAATGTCATATAAGATTAAAATAATAATCACATGCCTTGCAAATATCAAACTAGATTATATTTATAAAACCTTAAAACTTTATTTAAAGAATCAAAACCCAAAATTATCAAGAATCTCAAAGATTCAACATAATATTAAAATATCAAATTCATAAAGAATAAATTCTTTCTCAATGATTCAACATGACAAAGCTCTGATACCACTTGTTAGATTTGTAAAATAAATCTAAAAATAAAACTTAATAAACCAGTATCTATCATGTCAAATCATCAAGAATAAATCAAGAATAAAACTAAATGCAGAAGCGTACCTGAATCCATGAATTTCTTGAAGTTTTGCCGGATCTTAGGGATCTGATCTTCCAAATTAGCACACAAGAAAATCAAAGAATATATGCTCTCTCTTTCCTAATGATGGGATATTCGAAAAGATATCTTGTGTATAATTTGGGGACCATAACCCTAATATTTATAACCTTAGCATATTAGTTCTAATCAAATTCTAATTAGCCCATCATTAATTAGAATTTTTTTAGGAGAGTATCTAAACATATTTATCCCATACTTTATTTAATAATTAAAAGCCCAATAATATTCTAACCAAATTAGATCACTTTTAATTTGGGCTAACCTATCATGATAGTAGATAATAACATGTAATTATCCTTATTATATATGTGATGTCCAAATTTTCCAACATGCTGAAGATGATTGGAATATGTTCTTAGTACTTTATGCCACTGAAATTGTAACCTCCCCAACTTGGCCTCGTCGGTAGGCCCGAATTCAGGAGATTACATCGGTCACCGAGATGGCCTAGTGCAATCGAAGATTTTGAATAGTCACATTAAAACATTTGTTTATCTTTAGAAAGACTTAGTCTATTTTTAGAAAACAAATCATGGGTCGATAAAATACAATTAAATTAATATTTTTTTCTTGTAAAAGGTGATAACTATTGAAAACATTGTTACATTCTAGTTATTAGACAACATTTAATTATGACATTGCAATGGAAAAGAGGTTTTTTTCTAAGTTTTACTAACATCTATATTTCATGCATAACTAATTGAAATCCATATTTTATCATCTTAAAAAAAAACAATTTATATGTCACGGTTGCAATATAAAACCAAAACCTAAATATGAATCCAATGCTAGAAAATAAATAATACAATACAGATCTGAAATAACAGAAATTTTAAAAATAAGCATAATAATACTTTCATAACATTAAAACTTTTTCGAGGCCCTCCGAATGTCGCATCATCTGTAAGGATGAGAACTAAATGGGAGTGAGCTATGAAGCTCAGTGTGAGTTCAGTCACAAGAAAACCAAAATAAAACAACAAACCAACAAGGCACATGAATTAGCAATCCTGAGATTAAAGAAAACCATAAAGCACCTTAGATTAATGATTTTTCACAAAAAACACATCATTTCACTATATTGTTATTCACAGTTTTATATGCACATGCTTATGAATGCATTGAAATTTCAAATTAACAAAAAAGTACTACCCAACTCTGCTACACACCTCACTTATAAATTCCCTAGAACTAATCTAACATATCACTTCGGATTGTAGATGAGCCACCACTGATTTGCAGATAAATTGCCACTTTGGAAAGTGACCACCTTCGAACGTACGAGAATCCAGAGTGTGAATATTGCTAAAATAATATATAGAATTGATGTGGTGTTCGCAAGTATACAGGTCAGGTTGTAATATAGTTCTACAAAGAAGTAGGTGAGTACTCGAGGATCGTACCCAATGGATGCAAGTACTAAATTAATATTAACCTAAACGCAAATAGATCTAATTAGTAATTTAAATAAATTATAATACGATGATCATAAAGTGAAAAATAATTGTTTTTATAAGAAAAGAAACAAACTTGCTTAAAATAATAAAACTGGAGAACTAATATGTGATTCAATAAAATCTAAGCATGCGTGATTAGCTCGCTTTAGTGGTCATAACTAATTCCTATTTTAGGTTCTACTCAATCAATTAGTCGCTAACCTAGTAGGATCTCTCGATCTTCCACTAAACTAATGAGTTGTCAATAACTACTTATCTTTCGACCTCACAATCCAGACCAACTTAAGGTAAGAGGTTCATGGATAGGCAATACCAATTTTGGGTTAATTCCCACCTAGATGACTTCCTAGGTTTGTCAGGCCTAGGGTTTAAGTTCTTCCTATCCCAAGCAACTGATCCGCTAAGTAATAAAATTTAGAAAAAGATTAGTTTATTTTTTAAATTTCAAAATATCAAAATCATTTAAATAAAATATTTAAAATTCAAAATCATGGGTGGCAGCAGTTGGTATCTTGGGCTCGCTACAAGGCTAATAAAACTATCACTACATTTAAAATGTCAAAATTTGTTGCAAGAGATTGTGAATAAATGGAAACAAACAACCAAGGCTATCCACGGAGGAGTCTGAACTTCATGAAAGATGTTATCAAACCTGAAAAGAGAGGTTACAAAAAAGAAAAAAAAATGATTGTCCGATTTTAAGTTCATAAAAGTACATCCAATTCGACTAATGAAATAAATAGAGGGGGCAATACCTAAAGATGGCCTCATTAACACAGGTAACAGTGTAGGACTTATAGAAAATATGCACATTGCATCTCCCAAAATAAGAGTTAAAAGATAGATACACTCTTGTCTAACCATGGCCTATAAAGCTCCTAAAATCAAGCAAGAAGATAATGAGATATAATGTAGATAAGATTAATGGCACTGCATTCAATAGATTCTATGTATTACCCAAATTAACTTAAGGAGAAATACTACAACAAGCTTATAAAGGGTAGGAAACCAAAACGAGAAATGAAGAAGAAAAACTAGAGAGAGCAATCTCAAATTGAAACAACAATAATAGCCTTCAATTGGGCCAAATGACACGCCAATATCCTTAAAACCTGCAAGAGTAAACCATATTGGTAATGATTATTAAAGTCACAATAATGGCAAGAAAGACTCAATATGTGTTTTAACAAGAATAAAGAAATCATACAACTATCTATCAGGTGGTCTACATGAACATCCTTGCAACGAAGTAAGAAAGAGAGAGAGAGGATGCAGAAATCTCCAAAACCAGGACGCTAAATTTAATATAGAATTTTCCTTAAGTGATATACAATAGCAAGGTATCATGTTCGAATAAGAAAAATGTTGATTGTGGCGATAAAAATAAGCTTATAAGAAATTAATGGAGGCTTTAATGTGTGTATTAATGTCACTTTATTTAAGGTTTTATTCGCCCCTACCTATATTATGATGTGCAAAAGAGTTATTGGCAAATGAACTTTGAGTATACAATGAAACTCAATGGCTATCATTGTAATTAAAAAGGCATGTCTTCATAGTATGATTCTCTTTGACGAAGTATTTAGCAACAAAAATTTGTTTCAAAATTTGTACCATGTTTCAATATTTTTAAAATTAGGGGGAGTCTGAAAACATGTTTACTCTTTCCTTTACCAAGGTATTGTCCAACTAAGTTTTCTTAGAAAATATTTTTAATGTTGTAGCTTATAATAGGTGATTGTGCAATTTTTTCTAGTAAAGTTTTAACAGAGCATGTTTCCATTTGATACATATCTAGTGCAGAGTGTTGTTAATAAATTAACAAAGTGTCCCCACCAAAAGAATACGATGGGATTTGCAACTTATGAAAAACCCATTCAATTTATTGAGTGTTTTGATATTCTTATTTATATTATTTTTAGCCTACAATTGTTGTGTAACACCCCAAACCCCGCCTATGCGTTAAGACCATATTTGGCATGCCACACAATTCGAACTTACATCTAGTCATCAATGCTTTTAAGGATAACAATTCTTCAAAACGATTTTGAAGTTGGAGTTTATCAAAAATCGAGATTTATTTGAAAACCATGATTTTAAAACATAAGAGTTTACAATTTGATTTTTAGAGAAATAATTGTTTAAAATCTTAAATAATTGGTTGAAACAAACTTATAAAAGAGTTTTCACAAAAATTTTACGAGTAAATGATATTTAAGAAAAACCCTTTTTTTTTATATACGTAAGTTTAAGAAAACATTTACAGAAATTAAAACAGTCCCAATCAAGCATCTAAAACATTTTAAAATCCATCCACGAAATAAAATCCATAAAAATAATACCAGAGGCCTTATTACATCGCAAAATAAAAAAAAATGTACTTAAATAAAAATACTTAAAAGAAGTTCAATGTTTTTAAAACTCATCATTCGAAGTATGGCCTTCACACGAAGTCATCCCCGGCCCAAACCTCCATCAATTATCATTACCTGAGAAGGGTAAGATTAACAGGGTGAGTTACTTAGAACTCAGTGTGTAACCCACTTACCGTGTTCACTGGGCCACAACCATTTTAGCAATTAATTGGGCTTGAGCCCATTTACAAATGTACAGTATATATAAATCAAATATAAAAAATAATGCATGTGATATGCAATTCCCAACCAAGCCTAATTTCCATCCACTACACACCACCCGTACCAACCATCACACTTGTGGGGATCAAGTCAACCCACCACGCCAACACACCAATAGCAGGCATTTAGCCAATTAAAATATTTGTGGCAGAGCCACCGAACTAGATTGTGACAGAGTCACCGAACTAGAGGCATTAAGCCATTTAAAATATTTGTGGCAGAGCCACCGAACTAGATTTTGGCAACAGGCCTTTCTTCTATTCGTCAATTATCCCAACCCATGCAGTCACGTATATATATAATGCATAACAATATATTTATAAGGTAAATTTCAACAAAAAGCCCATATTACAAGTTATCAATTTGGCCCATTAGTCAAAATAGCATTTTAGCCCATTTAACGATCTAGCAATTTTGGCCCATATATCGATCTAGCAGTTTTGGCCCATATATTAATCTAGCAGTTTTGACCCATATATCGATCTAGCAGTTTTGGCCCATATATCGATCTAGCAGTTTTGGCCCATATATAATGTGAGGCATAAAAAAAATTTACTATTTATCCATTTAACCCATTGAGGGCGATTTCGTAATTTTCATGACTTAGATACCGTTTTCATGCATTTACACAAAAGTGTTAATTATACCGTATTTTTTGATTTTGCCATCTTTACGATTTTTATCCTAATGCTTACGGTATAACATCCAACTCGAAATATAAGTGTAAAGTTACACACCTGATTACGGTGAGAACTATACTTTCCCGCTCGTCGATACCTAAACACGCATCACGATGGATTAGAACACTAATACTTATTTACAAATCTATTTTTAAAAATAAGCGATCTAAACTTTTACCCTCGGAATTTTGAACAACTTCTATTTGTGGTTTCTCCCCGATTGATGGTTCGTTACTCGTTGAATATCCACGAACAAACAAAGGCTCAGGAGTACGAACGACTTCAATTAATAGATTCTCCTCGGATGAGGGTCCACAACCCGATGGAAAGTCTCTGATTCCCGAAATAGCCCTTCGCTTAAATTTAGGGGAAATAGCAGAACCACCCCTCTTCCAAACACTACTCACCACCCTTTTCGTCCCTATCTTGATTGCCTCCATTGACAAAAGATCATTAGTCCGACTAAAAAGTATATCGAAATTTATGACTATCGGTTTTAAGGCGAAATTGACTTACCACAAAAATAAATATGCTTATGTTCTCGAAATGAGAATCAAGCGATAACGTCCCTTAAAACGAAATCGATTAGTAGTCCTTCTATAATGATATGACGAGTAATATAGAAATCCTTGATAGGAACCCTTACCTTAACACTTCGACTCGATTTCTAGCGAGTCACTATGATAACGAATACTCGGAGTTCGGCCTTCTTTATAACACGATTGCTTAAACGAAGGTTGAAAGAATAATCAACAAAATAATATAGATGAAGAGAAGATTTGGCTTTGATAAAAACAAAGGAGAGAAAAGAATGGTTCGACTATGGAGATAGTCTAACATTCGGCCATGTGAGAAAAATGATGAAGGAAGTATGGTTGAAAAGAAAATAAAAGAAGAAAGAGAGAGAATGAAGATGTGAGGTTTATGATTTAAATTTTCAAAGATAAAAGAAAAGCAAAGAGAGAGGGTTTGAAACAATGATGCATTCGGCCATGGGAGAGAAGGAAGAGATGATGTTTGTTTTTGATGTTTTAGGCACTAGAAAAGAGACACAAATTGAATTGACAAAATATGACCAAAAAGGTGAAACAAAGATAATTCTTCCTAGCCAATACACATTCGGTTTTTGAGAGCATGAGATGAAAAGAGAAAAAGATGTCTTGTAAAAGCAAAAGTGACCAAATGGAATTATCCAAAAGCTACTAACCATTCCAAACCTATCACCAAAATTCGGCCTTCCCCCTTAGCCCCCTATTCTATCCAAATACATGGTCAAACTTGGCCATCTTAACTTTCCAAAACACTTTCCTTTAAGAGGTGCCTTATGTTCCTCCACCTTCCAAAAGTTTAGAAATCCTATCCCCAAAATCAAGCAAATTCTATCCCTAAATTCATGTTTGCCATAACCTTTAGCCACCTTACAATTAAAGAATTAGTCCATCCTTACCAAGAATAGAGCTTGGCCGACACTTGCTAAGAAAGAGTAAAAATAAATGACACCAAAATGCTATCCATGGGATTCGAACTTCTCCCCTCAAGCTACACTCATGGCGCCAATTCCACCTTGCTACTAGCTCATCTTATGCTAGATTTTGACACTTAATTACCTTAAGCATTAGGGTCACTTGATCCACTTCAATAAATTACTCATTTCTAAAATTTATTCTAATACCGAATAAATCCCGAGCCTTCTCAAGACTATATATTAAGCATATAAATTTAATCATTCACAAGCTAAGCACCAAAAACATGCAACATATCGATACTCAAATTTTTAGGATGTTACAATTCTATCCTCATTAAAGAAAATTTCGTCCTCGAAATTTACCTGGTTAAAATAGGTGAGGATAATGTTGCCGAATTGCGTCCTCAGGCTCCCACGTAGCTTTCCCCGCTCCTTGATTACGCCATAGAACCTTAACCAATGGCACAGTCTTCTTTCTTAACACCTTAACATCACGGTCTAAGATTTTCACTGGTTCTTCCTCGAAAGACAAGTCTGACCTCAACTCCACTTCTTCTACCGGTATCATGTGAGACGGATCCGATCTATAACGCCTCAGCATAGAAACATGAAAAACACTATGAATCTGACTCAACTCCGAAGGTAATTCAAGCTGATAGGCCACTGGTCCTACACGTTTCAACACACAGTACAGTCCAATGAACCTAGGGCTCAACTTGCCCTTCCTTCCAAATCTGAAAATCTTCTTCCAAGGTGAGACTTTCAGAAATACCTGATCTCTCACTGCAAACTGAATATCCTTACGCTTCAGATCTGCATAAGACTTTTGTCTATCTGAAGCTTCCTTTAACCGCGCTCGAATCACCTTTACCTTTTCTTCCGTCTCAGAAATCAACTCAGGACCCAATAACTGCCGTTCCCCCAATTCAGTTCAACAAGTAGGGGTACGACACCTACGTCTATATAACGCTTCATAGGGCGCCATTTGCATACTAGATTGGTAACTGTTATTATACGCGAACTCTGCCAATGGTAGAAAATCCTCCCAACTACCTCTGAAGTCGATCACGCAACCTCTTAACATGTCTTCCAAAATCTAAATTACTCTTTCTGACTGACCATCTGACTGAGGATGAAAAGCCGTATTGAAGTTTAACTTTATTCCCAAAGCCTCATGTAAAGCTTTCCAAAACTGTGATGTAAACCTAGGATCCCTGTCCGATATGATAAACACTGGTACCCCATGCAACCTCACAATCTCAGATACATATAGCTTAGCCAACTTTTGCAGCAAGTAATCTGTACGAACTGGTAGAAAATGAGCAGTCTTCGTTAATCAATCTACTACCACCCAAACAGAATCTTTCTTAGTAGGTGTTAAGGGTAACCCACTAACAAAATCCATCGTTATCCACCCCCATTTCCATAGAGGAATCTTTACCGGTTGCAATAAACCCGATGGTAATTGATGTTCCGTCTTCACTTGTTGACACGTCAAACACTTTCCCACAAAATCAGTAACCTCCCGCTTTAACCTTGGCCACCAATACTGCTCACGGAGATCCCGATACATCTTATTTCCTCCAGGGTGCATAGCATAAGGGCTACTATGCGCCTCTCGTAGAATCATTTGTCTCAAATCTGAATCCATGGGCATACAAACTCTTCCACGAAAACACAACATGCCATCCTTGTTCAATCCAAAGTCCCCTATTATACCACTTTCAACTTGTTGCATTAAAGGACCCAACTTTTCATCTAATAACTACTTTTCCTTGATTTGCTCCAACCACAGAGGCTTCATCTGAAGTTCCGCTAGCAGACTGCCATCCTCATACAAACTGAAATGAGCAAACATTGCTCTTAACTCTGATACTACCTTACGACTCAACGCGTCTTCCACCACGTTAGCCTTTCCAGGATGGTACTCAATTGAGAAGTCATAATCCTTTAACAACTCCACCCATCTCCGCTGTCTCAAGTTCAACTCCTTTTGAATAAGGAGGTACTTAAGACTCTTATGATCCGTATAAATGATAGACTTCTCGCCATAAGGATAGTGCCTCCAAATCTTTAAAGCAAACACTACCACAGCCAACTCCAAGTCATGAGTAGGGTAGTTGACTTCGTGCGGCCTCAACTGACAAGAAGCATAAGCCACCACTTTTCCACCTTGCATTAGCACACATCCTAAACCCGTATGTGACGCATCACAGCAAAACGATAAACTCTTTTCCAGCCTCAGGCTGAATCAGTACTGGCGCTTCCGTCAAAATCTTCTTCAGTTTCTCGAAACTTTCTTGCTGTTTATCAGTCCACGCATACGGTACTCCCTTTCGCAACAGCTTAGTTAGGGGTGCAGCGATCAACGAAAACCCCTCAACAAAGCGTCTATAGTATCCAGCCAAACCCAAGAAACTCCGAATCTCAGCCACTGACTTCGGTGGTTTCCAATCCAACACCGCCTCTACCTTCTGAGGATCAACTCTTATTCCTTCGGCTGACACCACATGACCCAAGAAAGTCACTTCCTTCAACCAAAATTCGCATTTACGGAATTTGGCATAAAGTTGCTTATCTCGCAAAATTTGCAACACAATGCGCAAATGTGAGTCATGCTCTTCCTCATTCCTCGAATATACCAAGATATCATCTATGAACGCCACTACGAACTGGTCTAGATAAGGTTGAAAGACTCGGTTCATCATGTCCATAAGTGCAACTGGTGCATTGATCAAACCAAACGGCATCACCAAAAACTCATAATGTCCATAACGAGTTCGGAATGCCATCTTATAAATATCTGCCTCTTTCACCTTGAGTTGATGATAACCTGATCTCAAATCAATCTTGGAGAAAACTGAAGCTCCTCTCAATTGATCAAACAAATCGTCAATTCTCGGCAATGGATACCTATTCTTGATCGTCAATTTATTCAACTGCCTATAATCAATGCACATTCGCATCGGCCCATCCTTCTTCTTGACGAACAAAACTGGTGCTCCCCACGGAGACACACTCGGTTAAATAAATCCCCCATCTAACAATTCTTGAATTTGAGCTTTAAGCTCCGCTAACTCTTTCAGCGCCATTTTATAAGGAGCAATGGACACCGGAGCCGTTCCGGGCAAAAGCTCAATGCCAAACTCTACTTCCCGATCTGGAGGTAGACCCGAAAGTTCTTCGGGAAAGACATCTGGAAATTCTTTCACTGTTCTCACACTTTCCACCGATAATTCCTTGGTATCCAAAGCACTAACGAAAGCTAGGAATGCTCCATACCCTTTCCGCACCAACTTCTTGCCTTTAATGCAGATACCACATTTGCCAAAAAGTTCCTTCGCTCGCCTATCATTACTACCTCCTCATCATCCACAGTCCTTATTGACATCCGCTTTTCAGCACAATCCAATTGCGCCCGGTGCTTTACCAACCAATCCATGCCTAGAATAAGATCGAACTCGCCAAAAGGCAATACCATCAAATCCGCCAGAAATATTTCTCTTTGGATTTCTAAGGGCACGTATCTAAATAGTTTATTCACAATTACAGACTGTCCTAAAGGACTAATTACCGTCATCTCTCTATCAGTAATCTCAGATCTAATATTCAGGTTCTAGATATGGCACTAGCAACATATGAGTGGGTAGACCCGATATCTATCAAAGCAATAACAGGTACATCAAAGATGAAGAACGTACCATTTATCACATCAGGTGCATCGCCATCTTCCCGACGCCTGACCGCATAGACCAATCCCGGCTGTCTTGCCTCCGCGTTACCTCTAAAGCCATTACCTCGACCCGGTGCACCTTGACCACGTCCAACACCATTACTACCACGACCTGGTCCACGGCCTCTCGGTGGTTGCTGAGTACCTCTAGCTGGCTGAGCATCAGGGTTACGAGCTTCCTGAGTCGTATCAGTCTGTTGAGGACAATTCTTATACTGATGATCCTTGGAACCACATTTGTAACAGGCACCAGATTTCCTCCAGCATTCCCCAGGGCGTCGTTTCCCACAATCAGCACAGTCTCGACTCTGATTGGTAGTCACAGGTGCTCTAGTGTAACATCCTAAAAATGGGCCTATGCATTTTTGATTTAAGTATACGAAATGGCCTGTCTTATATGTTATGAATGTATTATGAACATTTTTGGAAACTTGGAAATGATTTAGAAATGTTAAGTTTCAAAAGAGGAAAGTGAACATTTCTGGAAACTTGGAAATGTAAGAAATGTTAAGTTCAAAAGAGGAAAGTGAACATTTCTGGAAACTTGGAAATGTAAGAAATATTAAGTTTAAAGGAGGCAAACGAACATTTTTGGAAACTTGGAAATGTAAGGAAATGTAAGGAAACGTTTTAGGAAAAGTTAAGTTCTGAGGTTAAGAGAGGGAAGTAAAGCAGGGTGGCCTTAAGAAAATTTATGGGTGAAATATGACATACAAATGGGCTTGGAAAAGTGGCTTGGAGGTGCCACTTAGGGCCTCTGGAGTGACGCCACAAGCTATGCAAATGGGCCTAGGTTCGAGTCACAGGGGAAGCAAATAAAAGAGTTTTATTTTGCTGCAAGGAGCAAGGGAGTTGGACGGCACATGGCTAAATTCTAGGAGCTTTTATTCTTTTATTTTTAAGAGATAAAGGGTGGATAAATAAAGGATAAATAATGGATTTATTTTAGATTATTTTCAAGAGATAAATGAGGATTTATTCTTTAATTTTTAAATAAAGAGATAAGGATATGTGAGTGATGGCCAAGTAAGGGAGTCTTGGCCTAGTAAATTCGGCTATAAAAGGAAAAGAGAGGCCATTCTGCATTATTTTCTTTTTCCTTGAAGACTCTGCCGAAATTCTCTAGCAAATTTCTCCACTCTTTTCTTTCTTCTCTCTGCTGAATTTTCTCTGCTCATCATCCTCTTTTTCTTTTTGATTCTCTTTGGCTGAATCCTTCTACACCTATTCTCTTATTCTTGTTCTCTCAATCTCCTAAAAGCCGAATATTGTTGAGGATTCAAGCCAAGGTGTTGTTGACTACAACATTAGGGGAGGAATTTCGGGATATCAAGTGTTGCCGATTTCAATACTAAAGGTAAAGATGTTATTGACATCGTTTTGGTTCTTTTCTTTAAGCTGAAATTTAGATTCTAATGCCATTAATATCTTGTTGCCGAAACCTTGAAGAGATCTTTCGGGATTTACTAAGTGTCGACTACAAGGAAGGAGAAGTTCTTTTCCTGAAGGTATACCATAGGCCGTGTGTTCCCTAGTTATTCGGTGAGTTTCGGGATTTAAAATCCACAAGGTAAGTGTTTATATGCAATCGGCCAAGGCTTATTTTAGCACTAGATCTATTTTCTTACATGATTTAAAAGACGAAAACTAATCTATGAAGGGATTCAATACCAGCCGATTACAAGGAAGGGAATCTACAACATTCCGGGATTTGATTAGTAAACAAATCGGCAAGGTAAGGATTTTAGTGTACTAATCCTACTAGGATTTGGATTTATGGCCGAATGGCTCTTTACTAAGTATTAAATGATTGATTAAATGTAGAGATCTAAGATCTAAGGCATTAGATCAAGCTTTTCGGGATTTGGATTGGAAACCCTAAGCGAATCAGGTGTGTACCCCACACTATCTCTTAATATGATTTATGGCAATGTTAATATATATATGTTATTAAGAATATGAATATGGCTAAGGTACCATGCTATGGTACAAAAGTACTCAGGTACGTTTCCTACTCCTACTAGGATTATGAATATATGTTATTTTTAACATGTGAAAAGTGATAAGAATGTGAATTAAGGCATGATGTGCATGATATGTATGATATGGGCATATGGGTTATTAAAAAGGGGAAGTGAATGTGGTGACCTAAGACCACGATATCTGAATGTGGTGACCTAAGACCACGATATTTGAATGTGGTGACCTAAGACCACGATATCTGAATGTGGTGACCTAAGACCACGAATTTTATAAGGGCGATGAGCACGTCGACTGCAGCGACTGCCTTCGATGGTGTGTAGCGGATGGAGGGTTGACTTAGTAGTCCCCACGGTGTACAGGTTGGTACGGGTGATGTGTAGCGGATGGCATCTAGGCTTGGGTTCGAGTTTGCATCATTACTTTATATCTGTTATATGAATAAGTATGTGATATGACATTGTATGCCTAAATTGTTAAGTTATAGTGTTGGTTACACATTGAGTCTGTTTGACTCACCCCGTTGGGGAATATTTTCTTCCAGGTGATGATCAGTAATGGACCAGGTCGGCAGGAGCACAAAGGTGGCCATGCACAGCAAGGAAAATTTTATTATTTGGACTTTTATTCTATTTAAGCACTTTAATTTATTTTTGGGAATTATTTGATGTAATAAGGCCATAGTTGAACTACTTTATTTTTCTTTTATTTATTTTGTTACGAATTTTTAATGGTTATAAGATTAAGTAAATTTATTTAAAATAAACTCTAAATGTTTTATCACCTAACATAAAAGGATTTCGACATAAGATAAAACTTGTTCTCAACTTGAGCCCAACCCAAAACAATCTTTTTTCCAAAACACTCAAGTTTTTCCTAAGTAACAAAAGGATTTTGAACCGGTTTACATCGAGGAACATACCAGATCCGGTCAAGGCTCGTGGGCTGGGTTTGGGGTGTTTCATCTAGCTTGAGCTGTCTCATCATTTCGAGGCCTCTTCTGGAACCTTTTAGAAGAACCCGAGTACTTAAAATCCCTCTTGCCTTAACTCTTTCCCGGTTCTAGCATTCCGATCTCTTAGCCTCTTCGGCTCTCTTGGCTTTCTCCACAAGCGAGGTAAAAGTCCGTACTTGTTGTGGGGCTATCAGTACCCGTAACTCATCATTCAGCCCATCCTCAAAGCGTACACAGCGCTCATGATCAGTCGGCACCATTGTTCGAGCATAACGGATCGAGCGAAGCAATTCTGCCTCGTAAGCTGCCACCGTCTTATTTCCTTGAACCAAATTCAGGAATTCCTTCCTCGGGCATCTACATAACTTGTCCCGATGTACTTCCCTTGAAAAGCAGCTTTAAAGAAATCCTAAGTAACCAATGCAGCCTCGGTGCCTTCTCGAATAGTAAGCCACCATTGATACGCCTCGTCCCTTAGCAAGGACACGGCTCCTCTCAGTTTCTGCTCGACGGTGCACTCCAGATCATCCATGATCTGCTCTACAGCCTCGAGCCAATATTCCGCAACATTCGGAGCTACACCGGAGACACCTCTACAAACCTCGGCACCACTTGACTTGAGTCATTTCGATATTGATCCACGAACTGCTGGACCAGTTCTAGTCCCAGCAACCCTTTCTAGGACTCGCAACATTGCTTGCGTCAATGCATTGTCCTCTCTCGTATGATCATGTGATCCAGTCTCACTCCCGGGTGATGCAGGTGCATCCATTTCCGCCATATGACCCGACGCTTCAGACGCAGCACCTCGTCCTCTACCACGGCCATGTCTACCGCGTCCACGACCACGTCCTCTAGTTGTAACATCCCCAAACCCGGCCCATTCATTACGACCGAATCTGGTTATGTCACTGGGGAAAGTCGGTTGAAAATCTTTCTAATTTAAGATAAAACATTGTAGTTTGTTCAATTTTGGAAAACTTATCCATTGAAGCTTTTGAGTAAAACTTTATTATTAAAACTTATGCATTTTTAAAGCTTTAGTATATGAAAACCGGTTTGAATAATTAGGATGCAACCCATAAATCATTTCCACCTAGCAACTTAAATTAAATAACCATAGTTAAAGTAATACCAAAAACATAAAATGGCCTTTGTTACAACCCAACAATTCAAATAAAGTACTTATGTCAAAATCAAGCATGAAATAATTAAACATCATCCTCGGCATGGGCCACCTTGTCCTCTCCGATCCCGGTCCAGCTTTATGCACTACCTGAAATGGTTAAAGGAAAAAGGTGAGTCACCAAGACTCAGTGTGCAACCCTTTTTCCCGGATTAGCAAAATATCATATACAAACATAACCATGATCATCATGCATCCAATTAATATGCACCCAACCTAGCCATCCACAACACCTTTCTCTACCCCGTGTGGTACCAAACCACTGGTGGTGCCAAACCACTGGTGACGTATAGTCACAGATGTGATGCCAAATCACTGGAAGTGCCAAACCTCTGGTGTCCGAAGACACGATATCCGTCAATGTGGTGCCAAACCACTGGTGTCCCAAAGACACAAAGTGTGTTACCAAAACACTGGTGACTGAAGTCACAAATCAATTGATGGGGCCAACCCATCATGTGATACCAAATCACTGGCGTCAATCCCTCAATACCGCCTTGTGGGGCCAACCCACTGTGGTGCGAAACCACAGGGATGAGACGCTGAGGTGCCAAACCTCTGGAGGTGCCAAACCTCTGGTGACCCAAAGTCACAAAGTGTGTTACCAAAACACTGGTGCTCGTCAGCACAAAATATCACTGCCCCCTCCACTCATATCACCCATCATCATACCAACTCATGTATAGTATTCAAATCATGCAAACATGTTTAACGTTGCATCTCATAGCACATACATCATAAATCATGATATCATGTATCAATAACAGTACTCATAATGAAACGGACTTACCTGAATCCGTGCACATACCCCATAGGGTATCATATCACTCAACCATACTATTTCGGTTTTACCAATCAATCAGTTTATCAAACATATACAAAGCAAGAAGTGTGTTAGTTTACACACCTGGTTACTAATGCGACTATCAAATCTCGTAGATCAAGATCTAACGCACTAGATCCCCCTTCCTTAACACTTTTCGAGCACTAGCCACAACCCGAGATATGCGAGATCAAGCCTTCCCCTACAATCGGCCAAAACTAAACAACATAATCATGCTAATCAACCTCTAAGGGTATAATCGTAATTTTACCTACTAAGGGTATTTTCGTAAATTCACACCTGCAATGGCCTTTCTGAAGGCCTAATGTCGCCACTAGCGACTCAGCTACCATTTCCGGTTGTACCGGACGATTGGGCCTAAAACCCGATTTCGGCCCATCCGGGCCCACAAGCTCGTGTGGCCCACCTAACACGAATCTAGCCACGTATTTAACTTCCACCTAGTCTAGTTCAACATATACTAACCAATCATGCAATTTACTCATATGGGCCCACGGGCCCATTGGGCCCACTTCGGCCCATCGAGGCCCAAGCAGCCCCAACCCACGAGAATACTACTTATGGCCTCAACTATTGCGTCGAAGCCCCACACATGCGCTCGCACGCTCGTGTGACTACTAATGCCGTGTAACCGGCATTTCGGCATTTTGCCGCTCTACAACTAGAGTAGAGAGAGTTACACACCTGATAGGACTCTGGGGCTAATCCGCGCTCCGACCACTCTTGTGCCCAAACGCCCTCCAAGATGTGTTTACTCTCCTCCTAGGATGCTCCTTATATAGCTAGCTCTTCACCTTCATTCTTTGTGTCTTTCCGATGTGGGATCCCTTCCTCAGTAGAGTTTAAATTCAACTGAAACTCTTGTCGTCCAATCCGCAAAATAAATACTCCATTGCTTGTCATAAGATTCGAACCCAGGCTCCCTTGCAACATAATCCACGCTGCTAACCACTTGGCCACAAGCTCCTCTTGTGTCTTAAACCATGCGCAACTAAATATAAACTATGGGCCAAATTCTAAGGTCCAAGCAAAAAGAAACCAAAATGCAAAAGCCAAGACTTGAACCTTGGACCTCCTTCCTTCCTTGTGGCGTCACCCCCTTGTCTCTTATGTGGCGTCACTTTGCCACTACACCACACACTCCACTTGTGTCATTTTCTCCATATTTTATTCTTAAGGCCTATCTGCCAACTTCCAGGGTTTTTTTCACCTAAAACCAAAATTTCCCCAAAGGCAATATTTGATCCCGGGACTTCATAGAAGCCCTCTAACCTTCCAAAATCACTTATCCAATGGGTCTAACTAGCATTTAAGCCGATCTCTTGTTCTCCAAAAATTTAAACGCTACTACGCCTAAGGCCCATTGGGCTCAATTCTCCTAGGCCCAATTTTGGGATGTTACACTAGTACTCATAATGACTAATTCAATTTTATCTGATTACAAGTTTTATGAATCAGAATACTATTTCAGTGTTTATTAACGATATTTTATGAGTTATAAAAGATAGAGTTGTTTTCGCAATCAATCCTATAGTCTCGATCTCTACTGTTTTCAACACCTAAAACTAGTAGTTCTAGAGTGTTCCTATGATCATATCACAATAATAAACATTTAATATACAAATACTTACTTGACTTGGTGCCGGATGCTCGTGGTGCCATACTACTTTTAAAACATAGAGTCTAAAAATTTAAATAGTTTTAAACAAAAATTGTTGTTGAACCCAAACCACAGCCGAGTTTTGAAACTAGCTCTGATACCATAAAATGTAACACTCCAAACCCGGCCTATGTGTTAAGACCAGATTTGGCATGCCACACAATTCGAACTTACATCTAGTCATCAATGCTTTTAAGGATAACAATTCTTCAAAACGATTTTGAAGTTGGAGTTTATCAAAAATCAAGATTTATTTGAAAACCATGATTTTAAAACATAAGAGTTTACAATTTGATTTTTAGAGAAATAATTGTTTAAAATCTTAAATAATTGGTTGAAACAAACTTATAAAAGAGTTTTCACAAAAATTTTACGAGTAAATGATATTTAAGAAAAACCCTTTTTTTATATACGCAAGTTTAAGAAAACATTTACAGAAATTAAAACAGTCCCAATCAAGTATCTAAAACATTTTAAAATCCACCCACGAAATAAAATCCATGAAAATAATACCAGAGGCCTTATTACATCGCAAAATAAAAAAAATGTACTTAAATAAAAATACTTAAAAGAAGTTTAAAGTTTTTATAACTCATCATTCGAAGTATGGCCTTCACACGAAGTCATCCCTGGCCCAAGCCTCCATCAATTATCATTACCTGAGAAGGGTAAGATTAACAGGGTGAGTTACTTAGAACTCAGTGTGTAACCCACTTACCGTGTTCACTGGGCCACAACATTTTAGCAATTAATTGGGCTTGAGCCCATTTACAAACGTACAATATATATAAATCAAATATAAAAAATAATGCATGTGATATGCAATTCCCAACCAAGCCTAATTTCCATCCGCTACACACCACCCGTACCAACCATCACACCTGTGGGGATCAAGTCAACCCACCCCGCCAACACACCAATAGCAGGCATTTAGCCAATTAAAATATTTGTGGCAGAGCCACCGAACTAGATTGTGACAGAGTCACCGAACTAGAGGCATTAAGCCATTTAAAATATTTGTGGCAGAGCCACCGAACTAGATTTTGGCAACAGACCTTTCTTCTCTTCGTCAATTATCCCAACCCATGCAGTCATGTGTATATATATAATGCATAACAATATATTCATAAGGTAAATTTCAACAGAAAGCCCATATTACAAGTTATCAATTTGGCCCATTAGTCAAAATAGCATTTTAGCCCATTTAACGATCTAGCAATTTTGGCCCATATATCGATCTAGCAGTTTTGGCCCATATATAATATGAGGCATAAAAAAAAATTTACTATTTATCCATTTAACCCATTGAGGGCAATTTTTTAATTTCCGCGACTTAGATACCGTTTTCATGCATTTACACAAAAGTGTTAATTATACCGTATTTTCCAATTTTGCCATCTTTACGATTTTTATCCTAATGCTTACGGTATAACATCCAACTCGAAATATAAGTGTGAAGTTACACACCTGATTACGGTGAGAACTATACTGTCCCGCTCGTCGATACCTAAACACGCATCACGATGGATTAGAACACTAATACTTATTTACAAATCTATTTTTAAAAATAAGCGATCTAAACTTTTACCCTCAGAATTTTGAACAACTTCTATTTGTGGTTTCTCCCCGATTGATGGTTCGTTACTCGTTGAATATCCACGAACAAACAAAGGCTCAGGAGTACGAACGACTTCAATTAATAGATTCTCCTCGGATGAGGGTCCACAACCCGGTGGAAAGTCTCTGATTCCCGAAACAGCCCTTCGCTTAAATTTAGGGGAAATAGCGGAACCACCCCTCTTCCAAACACTACTCACCACCCTTTTCGTCCCTATCTTGATTGCCTTCATTGACAAAAGATCATTAGTCCGACTAAAAAGTATATCGAAATTTATGACTATCGGTTTTAAGGCGAAATTGGCTTACCACAAAAATAAATATCCTTATGTTCTCGAAATGAGAATCAAGTGATAACGTCCCCTAAAACGAAATCGATTAGTAGTCCTTCTATAATGATATGACGAGTAATATAGAAATCCTTGATAGGAACCCTTACCTTAACACTTTGACTCGATTTCTAGCGAGTCACTATGATAACGAATACTCTGAGTTCGGCCTTTTTTATAACACGATTGCTTAAATGAAGGTTGAAAGAATAATCAACAAAACAATATAGATGAAGAGAAGATTTGGCTTTGATAAAAACAAAGGAGAGAAAAGAATGGTTTGACTATGGAGATAGTCTAACATTCGGTCATGTGAGAAAAATGATGAAGGAAGTATGGTTGAAAAGAAAATAAAAGAAGAAAGAGAGAGAATGAGGATCTGAGGTTTATGATTTAAATTTTCAAAGATAAGACAAAAGCAAAGAGAGAGGGTTTGAAACAATGATGCATTCGGCCATGGGAGAGAAGGAAGAGATGATGTTTGTTTTTGATGTTTTAGGCACTAGAAAAGAGACACAAATTGAATTGACAAAATATGACCAAAAAGGTGAAACAAAGATAATTCTTCCTAGCTAATACACATTCGGTTTTTGAGAGCATGAGATGAAAAGAGAAAAAGATGTCTTGTAAAAGCAAAAGTGACCAAATGGAATTACCCAAAAGCTACTAACCATACCAAACCTATCACCAAAATTAGGCCTTCCCCCTTAGCCCCATATTCTGTCCAAATACATGGTCAAACTTGGCCATCTTAACTTTCCAAAACACTCTCCTTTAAGAGGTGCCTTATGTTCCTCCACCTTCCAAAAGTTTAGAAATCCTATCCCTAAAATCAAGCAAATTCTATCCCTAAATTCATGTTTGCCATAACCTTTAGCCACCTTACCATTAAAGAATTAGTCCATCCTTACCAAGAATAGAGCTTGGCCGACACTTGCTAAGAAAGAGTAAAAATAAATGACACCAAAATGCTATCCATGGGATTCGAACCTCTCCCCTCAAGCTACACTCATGGTGCCAATTCCACCTTGCTACTAGCTCATCTTATGCTAGATTTTGACACGTAATTACCTTAAGCATCAAGGTCACTTGATCCACTTCAATAAAGTACTCATTTCTAAAATTTATTCTAATACTGAATAAATCCCGAGCCTTCTCAAGACTATATATTAAGCACATAAATTTAATCATTCACAAGCTAAGCACCAAAAACATGCAACATATCGATACTCAAATTTTTAGGATGTTACATGTTGAAGCCCTATAGATTGAAGCCATATACAAGCTTATGAGATACAAGTAGAAAGAAGATTTATAGTCTCATTTTGTGTCTTAATTTTTCTCCTATCTTTTATTCTTACTGTTATTTCTTGTAGTTTTAAAACAAGATTGTAACTCATTTTATATATTTGAAATGTAACATACTTTACGCTACTATAAAGGGAGGGAGGGGAGAGAAGGGTAAAAACAAAATAAAAATAACAATAATTACAATATTTTTTTTTTCTTTTTAGATCCATTGCATGATAATTTATTTCAAATTTCACAAAAAAAATCCCACCATTTAATTCAACTATAGGAGTGTGTAATTCTAAGACTATGGAAATGGAGGTGCGTCTGAAAGGCAAGTACAAAGGTTATTAATGCACTTATAGTTGGGGCACACGGCGCAAATACCCTGACAGTCTTCGGTTTTGCTACATCTACACGAAATGACAGGTCCTCTTGCCTCCACCATCATCTCTGAATCTGCAACCAAAATTCCCATGTATTAAATTAAACGAAAAAGATAATATTCATGCCAAAGGAAATAAAAGAGTTGCATAAGAAGAAACTAACGAGTTGCAAAGATTAAGATGACAACAAATATAAGCAAATTGAATGAAAACTTTGCCATCTCTTTATATCTAATCAACTATGTTGGTGGAAATTTATAGCTTATGGATTTAATATATATTATATATATAGTATCTTACTTTGTGTTGCATGGAGGAACACTAATTTCTTTGGATTCTTTGAGATTATTATGTTTTAATTTTTTTCCTTATGAAACTATGTCTAAAAAGGAAAGTAAATCAGGAAAACATCATTGAGAAGATTTATGGGGATTTTATTTACTAATTATCATTATTTTGTTCTAAGTGTAGTCATGGAAATTAATGTTACCAAATTTGGAATGCATGATGCCAATAAGTTGATTATTAGTCCAACCGTTTAGAAACAAATGCGAAATATACCTAAATATTTGATGCATAGTTTTTTATCTTTACTAGTTTTGTACAAACACAATATACCTAAATAAAAAGGATATTATAAATAAGACACAATTGTAGCACAATTAATGTTTGTTATTGTATTCACGTAAATATCATATCATGTTCTTGTTCATCAATTTAGTTGGTAACAAATTATCTCTTCTTTTTGTTTGAAGTAAAATCACTTTTTTTTTTCTTTACAAATGGCAAATTTATAAGTTCAAAGTAAATATTTTAATTCAACTCAAATCAACATCAAATAATCTATGTTGAAGATGATTGAAATATGTTCTTAGTACTTTATGCCACTAAAATTCTAACCTCCCCAAATTAGCCTCGACGGTAGGCCCAGATTCAGGAGATTACATCGGCCACCGAGGTGGTCTAGTGCAATCAAAGATTTTAAATAGTCACATTAAAAAATTTGTTTATCTTTAGAAAGACTTAGTCTATTTTTAGAAAACAAATCATGGGTCGATAAAATACAATTAAATTAATATTTTTTCTTGTAAAAGGTGATAACTATTGAAAACATTGTTACATTCTAGTTATTTGACAACATTTCATTATGACCTTGCAGCAGAAAAGAGGTTTTTTCTGAGTTTTACTAACATCTACATTTTATGCATAACTAATTGAAATCCATATTTTATCATCTTAAAAAAAAAACAATGTATATGTCACGGTTGCAATATAACACCAAAACCTAAATATGAATCCAATGCTAGAAAATAAATAATACAATACAGTTCTGAAATAACAAAAATTTTAAAAATAAGCATAATAATACTTTTGTAGGAACCCAATTTCGCACGGGCCCATATAACCAACTGTAACACCCCCAAACCCGGCCCATGCTTTTCAACCGGATCTGGTATGTCACTAAAGAAATTTTTATAAAACATGTCGTAGCACTTTGGAAAAACATTTATCAGGTTTAAATATTTATACCGAAAACTTAATAATTTATTAAATCATATATGGTATAAAGTTATAAATTACCTTGGTGAGTTTTTAAATAAAAACCGAAATTTTATACATGTCTTAACTTAATTTAGACATAAAATTTAAATGCCCAGTAATAATAGCCCAACATAAAACCGAAACATAAATAACAGTCTAGTGGCCCAAGGCCTTATTACAACGAAATTGAAAACCCTTAATCAAAAATATTGAAAACAATATTTTAAGTAAAATCTTCTGCTGGATCAAGTATTCTCTCTCATGGCCACCTCGTGCTTCTTAGTGACAGTGTGCAACCCTCATGCACCATTAGACTTGGGCCTTCACCCCACAGAACATATAACAAAATATAATATATCAGAAAATATGCAAAGCCCAACCCAAATCCTAGGTTTCCATCCGCTACACGCCACCCTTACCTGCCAGTCACACCATTTGGGGATTTCTACAATCAACCCACACCGCTACACACCATTGATGGCACACATGCTACTCATTGTCAGATCATGGCCGTAGCCACTACAACATGTAACACCCCAAACCCGACCCAAACACTACAACTGGATCTAGTATGTCACTAAGGAAATTTTGTAAAAGATGTTGCAATTTCGGAAAAAAATAATTTTTTTTCTTGTATTTAATCCTTTGTTCGGGAAAACTTAATAATTCGATAACTTTATAATAAGATATAAATTTAATTTGTTGATTTATGAATAAAAGCCAAAATCTTAATACATGCCTTAGTTTAATTAAAGTTTAAGTGTCTAAAAATTAATAAAGGCCCAAAATAAAAACCCAAAACAGAGAATAATAGTCTAGTGGCCCGTGGCCTTATTACAACCAGATTTAAAAACCCACTAAAATAAAAAAAATGTAAAATAATAAACTATAGTCTTTTCGCTGAATCCAAATGCTCTTTTGCATGGCCACCTTGCCCTCCTCTCCAGCCCGGTCCGATGCGCTAAGGGTCACCTGAAATCGTTAAAATAAAAGGGTGAGTCGCAAGACTCAGTGTGCACCCCTCAAGCACCGTTAGATTGGGCCTTAGCCCACAGATCAGAACATAAAACATAGTACAGAAAATAACATACATAAAACCCAACCCAATCCTAGGTTTCCATCCGCTACACACCACCCTTACCTGCCGATCACACCATTGGGGATTTCTACAATCAACCCACACCGCTACACATCATCAATGACAGTCATGCTGTAGTTACCTGCTCATCGTCAAAGATGTGGCAGAGTCACCGGGCTGAAATGGCTAGAGCCACCAGAAACAGAGTTGTGACAGAGTCACCAGGCTGAAATGGCATAAGCCACCAGAAACAGAGTACTTCCCCCTTTACATCAACTACCCAACCCCAAGCATACAGAGAATTGACATACAGAGCATGTTACTGAAACAGGACAGAAATCACTAACCTGATGATTTGTAACACCCCAAACCCGGTCAAAACGCTACAACCGGATCTGGCTTGCCACGGAAAAGAAATTGTTTTTGAAACCGATCTGTCGACTTATTTTAGATAGAAAATCGATGTAAGATTTTAGAGAAAACGTCGATGCATTTTGTATCGTGTAAAACATGTTGAAACTTGGTTTGAAAACTTAGTGATCACATTGTTACTCCGTATTGTTTACTGAGTCATTGCATAAAAATAAACAAATATTTCTTTAGCCTTTGAAAACAACCAATTCATAGTCTAATCAACATATTAAATAGAAACTCTAAAATCACCTAAGTAAAAGAACCCAAAATAAAACTTCAGCGGCCTTATTACATATCTGAAAAACCAAAATTTAAAAAATAGCTAAATCCAACAGAAAACTTTGATATAAAACAAATGCTGTGCATGGCCACCTTGAGTCCACTCCGGCTCCATATCCACGATCTACGCCTGATCTGCAAAATATAACGGAAGGGGTGAGTCACCGAGACTCAGTGTATAAATCCCCATCCCAACAGAAATTATGCTCTTACACAAATTCATACAAAAATATGCAAGTCATGCAACACATCCAACCTAAGTATCCATCCGAGTCTCCCAAGTCTACCCCTTGTGGTACCAAACCACTGGTGGTGCCAAACCACTGGTAACCGAAGTTACAAAAATAACATATGTGGTACCAAACCACTGGTGGTGCCAAACCATTGAGACTTAGTCACAATTTTATAATATGTAGGGCCAACCACTGTGTGATACCATATCACTAGTGACAGTCTGATAGATCATACTTCCCCCTCCTCTCATCACCCATAACACATATTTATGGTAACGACATCAATATGATCATGCTTAACATACCAAATTATGTATACAGAATAATATGCTTTCATATACCACATTCATCGCAAGTAATAATAACAACTTACCCGGCATCCACGTTTTTACCCACCAGGGGTATTTTAGTAACCATTACCGTCATTCCGGCTTTTTAACAACACACAACATTAACATATTAAGTAAGAAAGTGTGTAAGAGTTACACACCTAGTTTTTGTACTAACGCTTTTACTGCCTCTACGCTACTGTCACTCGAGACTACCACTATCGGCCTATGATCTACTTCCGATGTCGGCCCACACCCCGATGGCCAATCTCGCACTCCCGATATTGATCGTTTCTTGTACTTTGGCGTTGGATTTACAGATCCAACCTCTCCTATTGCTTGGCTGTTATTCAAGTCCATAGTAATCCCTTAATCACTAAACCATTTAAACGATGAGATCTAATTAATAATAATAGTGTTAAAAAGGGACCCTTACCTAACTATCGAATCCCGAAAGTCTTCACGAACACGTCACCTTCCAACCTACATTCGGCCAAGCCCAAAACATCAAACAAACCGATAGTCACAACCAATCTAGCCCATGTGACATCCGGCCAAATGAAAAAGAATCAAGAAAGGGCCATTTGGCAGAACCTACCACCACCTACCTTCGGCTTTTCCACCAAATCGGCATAGGAGACTTTTAATGAGACATATTCGGCTTCTAGGGGCAAAGAGTGAAATCGACAGGGCCTTTGAACAAGTGTTTCGAGTTAGAACTTAATAAAAATAGGGGAATCGCAGAGGAAAGAAATCCCGAAACTCACCAGATTACTAAGGAGTATGCGGCTTATGGTGCACCTTCGGGAAAATGAAACCACCCTTGTAGATTCGGCTATGGAGGAAGATGATGTGCACAAGGAGTATTCAACTTTCAAAGGGTTTTCGAGGAGAGGAGAAACACTAGGGAGTTTCGGCTAGAAGAGAAAAATCAAGGCAAGTGGGTGAGAAGAGTTTCGGCTAGAGAGGAAAAAGTGTGAAAGAAAGAAAAAAAAATGAAAGAAAAAGATGATATCTTCCTACTAAATTCGGCTACACATGCACACACCTCAGAGTTGGAGTTTCGGCCAACTCTCCCCTCTCCTGATAGCCTTTATCCCTTATCTTATCCATCTATCATCACATCCCTTATCTTACCTCTCTTAATTATCAACTTTTAATCACTTAAATAAAAGGAATAAAGCTCCTAAATTCTAGCCATTGTGCCGTCCACCTTCTTCCTCTAAGTGCCGAATTTTACCCATTAATTTGGGCCCCAAGCGGCCACACTAGGCCCAAACTCCTTCCCCCTTGTGACGCCACCTTCATGCCCACCTAAAGCACCCCCCATTTTTGGGCCACAAGCCCAACTGGCTACTAAACTTAATAATTTAAATTAAATTATAAACTAACACTATTTATCAGCCATTTAACCCAGGTTTTAAAGCCCAAACCTGAGCCCAATACACACCGTAAAGCCTTAGCCTACTAACTTAGCCATGCAACATACCAAATGCATAGACCCACAAAATCAGGATATTACAGTTCTACCCCCCTTAAAAATAAATTTCGACCCCGAAATTTACCTGGTCAGAAAAGTTGAGGGTATTGCTATCACATAATATCCTCCGGCTCCCATGTCGCTTCCTCCGATCCATGGTTCCGCCATAACACCTTTACCAAAGGGATTGATTTTCCACGTAAAACCTTAACATCCCGATCTAGGATCTGTACTGGTTCCTCCTCAAAAGATAAGTCTGGATTCACCTCTATCTCCTCCACTGGCACAACATGTGATGGATCCGAGCGATAGCGTCTAAGCATGGAAACATGAAACACATCGTGGATTTGACTCAACTCTGGTGGCAACTCAAGCTGGTACGCCACTGGTCCTACCCGCTTCAACACCCGATATGGTCCGATAAATCTAAGGCTCAACTTGCCTTTCCTACCAAATCTCAGAACCTTCTTCCATGGCGACGCCTTCAAGAAGACCTTGTCACCTTCAGCAAACTCTATATCTTTTCGTTTAAGATCGGTATAAGACTTCTGCCTATCCGAAGCTTCTTTCAACCGAGCTCGAATCACTTTCACCTTATCCTCTGTTTCCGCAACCAACTCTGGTCCCAACAACTGCCGCTCCCCCAACTCCGTCCAACATGTAGGGGTACGACACTTCCGACCATATAAAGCTTCATATGGAGCCATCTTAATACTCGCTTGATAACTATTGTTGTACGCGAACTCCGCCAACGGTAAGAATTCTTCCCAACTGCCTTTGAAATCCAAGACACATCCCCTTAGCATATCTTCTAAAACTTGAATCACCCTCTCCGACTGTCCATCAGACTGGGGATGGAACACTGTACTGAAATCCAACCTTGTACCCAATGCCTGATGCAAAGCTTTCCAGAACCTTGACGTAAATCTAGGGTCTCTTTCTGAAATAATCGACACTGGCACCCCAAGTAACTTTACAATTTCTGCTATATATAGTCTCGCTAACTTCTGAAGAGAATAATCCACACGTACAGGAATGAAATGAGCAGACTTCGTTAGACGGTCCACAATCACCCAAACTGAATCCTTCTTGGTAGGCGTAAGAGATAGCCCACTCACGAAATCTATTGTAATCCTTTCCCACTTCCATTGTGGAATCTTAATCGGTTGCAACAATCTCGAGGGTAACTGATGTTCAGCCTTGACTTGCTGGCACGTCAGACACTTACCCACAAACTCCGTTACCTCACGCTTAAGGCCCGGCCACCAAAACTGCTCCCGCAAGTCCCGGTACAACTTACTACCTCCCGGATGCATAGCATAGGGACTGCTATGTGCCTCCTGCAAAATCTTCTGCCTTAACTCCACATCCTTAGGCATACACATTTTTCCCTAAAAACATAACACTCTATCGCTGCTCAGACTATACCCCTCCAGTCCACCATTCTGTACTTGCAAACATCGAGCACTTAAAACTTCATCTTCCCGCTGTTTTTCCTTAACCTCATCAATCCATGTTGGCCTCACTTGCAATTTCGCTAACAGGCTTCCGTCATCATACAGACTAAGGTGGGCAAACATGGCTCTTAAATCTGCCACCACCTTACAGCTCAAGGCATCCGCTACCACATTAGCCTTTCCCGGGAGGTACTCAATCGAGCAGTCATAGTCCTTTAACAACTCAATCCACCTTCTTTACCTTAAATTTAACTCCTTCTGCGTGAGAAGGTACTTCAAACTCTTATGGTCCGTGAAGATCACCGACTTCTCCTCGTTAAAATAATGCCTCCACACCTTCAAAGCGAAGACCACTGCAGCCAACACCAGATCATGCGTCGGATAGTTAACTTCATGCGGTCTCAACTGCCGAGACGCATAAGCAATAACCTTCCCCTCCTGCATCAATACACAATGTAACACCCCAAACCCGGCCCAAACGCTACAACCAGATCTGGTATGTCACTTAAGGGATTTTACAAAACATGTCGCATTTTGGAAAACAACTACTAGGTTTAAAAATTTATATCGAAATCTTAATAATTCATTAATTCATATAAAATATAAAGTTATAAATTACCTTGGTGAATTTTAAACAAAAACTATAATTTCATACATGTCTTAACTTAATTTAAAACATAAAACTTAAAAGCCCAACATAAAACCAAAACATAAATAATAGTCTAGTGGCCCATGGCCTTATTACAATAAAATTTAAAACCCATTAAATAAAAATATAAAATAATAAACTGGAGTCTTCTTGTTAAATCCAAGAGTTCTTTTGCATGGCCACCTTGTCCTTCTCTCTAGCCCGGTCCGATGCACTAGGTGCTACCTGAAAATGTTAAGAAATTGGTTGAGTCGCGAGACTCAGTGTGCAACCCTTATGAACCATTAGATTTGGGCCTTAGCCCCACAGAACAGAATAACAGTTTAATATATATATAACAAAAAAAATTATGCAAGCCCAACCCAAATCCTAAGTTTCCATCCGCTACACGCCTCCCGTACCAGCCGTTCACACCATAGGGGATTTCTACAATCAACCCGCACCGCTACACGCCGTTGATGGCAGTCGTGCTGCTCATCGTCAGAGTTGTGACAGAGTCACCAGGCTGAAATGGAAAAAAGCCACCAGAAACAGAGTTTGTGACAGAATCACTAGGCTGAAATAGCAAAAAGCCACCAGAAACAGAGTTTGTGACAGGGTTACCAGGCTGAAATGGCAAAAGCCACCAGAACAGATCACTTCCCCTTTTCATCAATTTCCCAACCCCAAGCATACAATGAAATCGTCATACAAAGCATATCGTTTTAACAGGAATAATCACTGAAATAGGACAGAAGTCACTAACCTGTTGATCAGCCTTTACCCTTCAAGGGTTTTCACTTATTATGCCGGGATTTCGGCATTTAGCAGAGTATAGCAGATTTATACATATGAATATATATTAGCAAATAGTCTAACAGTGAGAAAGGTTACACACCTGATTAATGTCGATACCCTTGCTAGACCGATCTACAACTTTGCTCAAAAAGTCGAAAAGATGTGAAAATAGGGCCTCTCCTATATTCGGCCAAGGGTTAGTAAATCCTGAATTTACACATTGAAACTAATAGATCTTCTTACCTTGAAATCTCGAAAGTAACACGATTCGAGTGCTACCGATCTATAACTCAGAGATCTATGCGATTGACTCCACTAAAGTTCCCTTCAGATTTCGGCACAAGTAGGCACCACAGAAGTAATTCGGCAATCACAGGAGATGAGATCTAGGGATTTCGGCTTTTAGGAAAATCCCGGAAAATGTATGAACAAGAGAAGGCTGATGTGTCTTTGGCTTTTAAAATACTTGAGTGAAGAGTTTTGATTTCTAACAGGAAAAGAGAAGAAGAAAAGAAAACAAGGAAGAGACTTGAAGATTTCGGCTAGGAAGAAAAAGAATGGAAAGAGTTTCGGCTTTTGAATCAAAATGAAGATGAGGGAATTGGCTTAGAGATTTCGGCTTTTGCAGAGAATGAAGAGGAAGATGGAACTTTAGGAGTTTTCGGCTTTTACTTAGAGAAGAAGAGAAAAGAATGAGAGAAAAACCAAAATGCCGAAATTGAAGAAATATTCCCCCTATTTATAGAAATTTCGGCACTTACCTAACCTTGCAGATAAATCCTATCTTTTCTCCTTTATCTTAATCTACTAGCTCATCTAAAAGAGATGTAATTATCTCTAAATCCTCCCTCCTTTATCAGTATATTATCCACATATTTTAATCATTAAAATCCCTAAATTTTAGCCTTTATCTGCTTATTATCCACATAAAATAAATTCCTAAATAATAGCCTCTATCTGCTTATTACCCACATATTTTAAAAATTAAAACCCCTAAATTTTAGCCTTGTTGCCATCCATTCCATGTAACTAATGCCCAAAATTTAGCTAACTTAAATTAAAAGAATTGGGCTCCATGAAACTTAAATTTGGGCCCCTTACTCCCTTGTGTGGCGTCACCTCCTAAGATTGGGCCACAAGCCCACTTTGGTATTTTAAACATAGATACTACCTTTTAAACCTTATAATGCCCAAACAGATAATTTTAATCAAGGCCTCTGCCTAAGCCTGAGCCCAATTTGGACCCCTAGCACTTAAATTAACACATTAAACATATCCACCCATGAAATGCATAGGCCCAAAAATTCAGGATGTTACAGTTCTACCCCCTTAAAGAAATTTCGTCCTCGAAATTTCCAACTAACTATTAATCGTACTACCCAAGTCTCACCACTATGCTTTCGCTGCGCACTCTAATTTAATAATATATAAACATTGCACGCATACAGTTTCTATACCCAAAAATATAGCATCCACACAAAACATACCCGACTTAATAGTGATTGAACAATCCCGAGCCTTATGCTCCTCAGACCCGCATCTTAAACACGTTCCCGACTTCCTCCAACATTCACCCGGATGACGCCTTCTGCAATATTCGCAAACCCGGAAGTTTTGACGTACCTTAACATGCTTCACAGAACGAGACTGCAACCCTAGAAAACTACGATCTCTTTTTTTCTTACAGTCCACGCACCCAACCCGAAGTGTTTCGCCGATTTCTTTAACCTCCTTCAGTACCTCCCTAACTAGCTGAGTCAGCACAACAGTCCTAACACTTCCACAGCCTCGGCCGCGGCCTCTTCTTCCTCTTCTAGCGCTCATCGTTGATTCTCGTATTATCGGAATTAGAAATTTCATGACTTATTAATTTCTTTCACTGATTAACCACGAACAGTCTTATGAATAGTAATTTTAGAGGTAGTTTTTTTTCAAATTCGAACCTATCTACAGTTTTAGTCTCAAGTTTACCTTCTAATTCCAGGAAGCGCACACATTCAGTCATCAGACATTAGCATACAAGTACATCCACAAACCTACATTCATATTGGAGGGGTATTTTCGTCATTTCACTACCCAGGGGTATTTTCGTAATTTATCCTACAGAGGTATTTTCGTAATATTCAAAATAGAGTTCCTTGTTGATTTCATGAAATAAGGGTATTTTGGTAACTTTTGCTATCCAGGGGTATTTTGGTAATTCTGTAATTCGGGGGTATTTCAGTAATTTTGTAATCCGAGGGTATTTCAGTAATTTTACAAATCAAGGGTATTTTGGTCATTTCACAAATTAGGGGTAATTTGGTAATTTTACAAATCAGGGGTATTTTGGTCATTTTACAAGTCAGGGGTATTTTCATAAAATTTTACAAAACTAAGGGGGTATATATATATATATTTTTTAAAACAAGGGTATCTTGGAGAATTTGATTTCAAAAAAAATAGTAGTGTTCAGGTGTTTGTGGGTTTTTAGTTGTTGTCGTGTGTTGTATGTGTTTTTTTTAAGGAAAAATTTTGTTGACTTTGTAAATCGGGGTATATTTGCAAATCATGGTATCTTGGTACTTTGTTTTTTCAAAAAAAAGGGTATTTTAGCAATTTTATAAAAATAATGTGGCTGGTCCATTTCGGATTTTAATTATAGATTCTAGCCCGTCAACAAATCCTCGTGGCTAGGGTGAACAGTCACGACGCACCAAGTAGGGTTCCAGCGAAGAGGAGGTGAGTCACTAGGACTGCTTAAGTACCAGGCTCTTCCGGATCCAATCCTAGACATGCGTATGCCTGTTGCCACACCCTAGTCTTGCGACTCGTTCACGGGTTTGTTTAGTGAAATTAAGTCTTATGAGATTTTAGGAGTTGTTTCAGCTAGGCCTAAAGTCCATCAAGTTCTAATCTAACTGATCTACGTCCCATAGAGCCCATTAAGCCCACATCTATATATATCACACAATGGTTCAGAATACTTACCTGGCGAACTTGGGCCGGAGACGCAGGTGCCATGCCGAGCTAACAAACCTGTTATCATTTAAAAACATGCATGTTTCAAAACTCATCTTTAGAAAATGTTTTGAGCCCAAAAACCCCCAGAGCCGAGTTTTGAACCGGGCTCTGATACCAGATTGTAACACCCCAAACCCGGCCCAAACGCTACAACCGGATCTGGTATGTCACTTAAGGGATTTTACAAAACATGTCGCATTTTGGAAAACAACTACTAGGTTACAAAACTGGAGTCTTCTTGTTAAATCCAAGAGTTCTTTTGCATGGCCACCTCGCGCTTCTCTCCAGCCCGGTCCGATGCACTAGGTGCTAGCTGAAAATGTTAAGAAATTGGTTGAGTCGCGAGACTCAGTGTGCAACCCTTATGAACCATTAGATTTGGGCCTTAGGCCCACAGAACAGAATAACAGTTTAATATATATATAAAAAAAATTATGCAAGCCCAACCTAAATCCTAAGTTTCCATCCGCTAGACGCCTCTCGTACCAGCCGTTCACACCATAGGGGATTTCTACAATCAACCCGCACCGCTACACGCCATTGATGGCAGTCGTGCTGCTCATCGTCAGAGTTGTGACAGAGTCACCAGGCTGAAATGGCAAAAAGCCACCAGAAACAGAGTTTGTGACAGAGTCACTAGGCTAAAATAGCAAAAAGCCACCAAAAACAGAGTTTGTGGCAGAGTCACCAGGCTGAAATGGCAAAAGCCACCAGAACAGATCACTTCCCCTTTTCATCAATTTCCCAACCCCAAGCATACAATGAAATCTTCATACAAAGCATATCGTTTTAACAGGAATAATCAGAAATAGGACAGAAGTCACTAACCTGTTGATCAGCCTTTACCCTTTAAGCGTTTTCACTTGTTATGCCGGGATTTCGGCATTTAGCAGAGTATAGTAGATTTATACATATGAATATATATCAGCAAACAGTCTAACAGTGAGAAAGGTTACACACCTGATTAATGTCGATACCCTTGCTAGACCAATCTACAACTTTGCTCAAAAAGCCGGAAAGATGTGAAAATAGGGCCTCTCCTATATTCGGCCAAGGGTTAGTAAATCCTGAATTTACACATTGAAACTAATAGATCTTCTTACCTTGAAATCTCGAAAGTAACACGATTCGAGTGCTACCGATCTATAACTCAGAGATCTATGCGATTGACTCCACTAAAGTTCCCTTCAGATTTCGGCACAAGTAGGCACCACAGAAGTAATTCGGCAATCACAGGAGATGAGATCTAGGGATTTCGGCTTTTAGGAAAATTCCGAAAAAAGTATGAACAAGAGGAGGCGGATGTGTCCTTACCTTTTAAAATACTTGAGTGAAGAGTTTCGGTTTCTGACAGGAAAAGAGAAGAAGAAAAGAAAACAAGGAAGAGACTTGAAGATTTCGGCTAGGAAGAAAAAGAATGGAAAGAGTTTCGGCTTTTGAATCAAAGTGAAGATGAGGGAATTGGCTTAGAGATTTCGGCTTTTGCAGAGAATGAAGAGGAAGATGGAACTTTAGGAGTTTTCGGCTTTTACTCAGAGAAGAAGAGAAAAGAATGAGAGAAAAACCCAAATGCCGAAATTGAAGAAATATTCCCCCTATATATAGAAATTTCGGCACTTACCTAACCTTGCAGATAAATCCTATCTTTTCTCCTTTATCTTAATCTACTAGCTCATCTAAAAGAGATGTAATTATCTCTAACTCCTCCCTCCTTTATCAGCATATTATCCACATATTTTAATCATTAAAATCCCTAAATTTTAGCCTTTATCTACTTATTATCCACATAAAATAAATTCCTAAATAATAGCCTTTATCTGCTTATTATCCATATATTTTAAACATTAAAACCCCTAAATTTTAGCCTTGTTGCCATCCATTCCACCTAATCCTAATGCCCAAAATTTAGCTAACTTAAATTAAAAGAATTGGGCTCCATGAAACTTAAATTTGGGCCCCTTACTCCCTTGTGTGGCGTCACCTCCTAAGATTGGGCCACAAGCCCACTTTGGTATTTTAAACATAGATACTACCTTTTAAACCCTATAATGCCCAAACAGATAATTTTAATCAAGGCCTCTGCCTAAGCCTGAGCCCAATTTGGACCCCTAGCACTTAAATTAACACATTAAACATATCCACCCATGAAATGCATAGGCCCAAAAATTCAGGATGTTACAGTTCTACCCCCTTAAAGAAATTTCGTCCTCGAAATTTCCAACTAACTATTAATCGTACTACCCAAGTCTCACCACTATGCTTTCGCTGCGCACACTAATTTAACAATATATAAACATTGCACGCATACAGTTTTTATACCCAAAAATATAGCATCCACACAAAACATACCTGACATAGTAGTGATTGAACAATCCTGAGCCTTATGCTCCTCAGACCCGCATCTTAAACACGTTCCTGACTTCCTCCAACATTCACCCGGATGACGCCTTCTGCAATATTCGCAAACCCGGAAGTTTGGACGTACCTTAACATGCTTCACAGAACGAGACTGCAACCCTAGAAAACTACGATCTCTTTTTTTCTTACAGTCCACGCACCCAACCCGAAGTGTTTCGCCGATTTCTTTAACCTCCTTCAGTACCTCCCTAACTAGCTGAGTCAGCACAACAGTCCTAACACTTCCACAGCCTCGGCCGCGGCCTCTTCTTCCTCTTCTAGCGCTCATCGTTGATTCTCGTATTATCGGAATTAGAAATTTTATGAATTATTAATTTCTTTCACTGATTAACCATGAACAGTCTTATGAATAGTAATTTTAGAGGTAGTTTTTTTTCAAATTCCAACCTATCTACATTTTCAGTCTCAAGTTTACCTTCTAATTCCAGGAAGCGCACACATTCAGTCATCAGACATTAGCATACAAGTACATCCACAAACCTACATTCATATTGGAGGGGTATTTTCGTCATTTCACTACCCAGGGGTATTTTCGTAATTTATCCTATAGAGGTATTTTCATAATATTCAAAATAGAGTTCCATGTTGATTTCATGAAATAAGGGTATTTTGGTAATTTTTGCTATCCAGGGGTATTTTGGTAATTCTGTAATTCGGGGGTATTTCAGTAATTTTGTAATCTGGGGGTATTTCAGTAATTTTACAAATCAAGGGTATTTTGGTCATTTCACAAATCAGGGGTAATTTGGTAATTTTACAAATCAGGGGTATTTTGGTCATTTTACAAGTCAGGGGTATTTTCAAAAAATTTTACAAAACTAAGGGGGTATATATATATATATATATATATAAAAACAAGGGTATCTTGGAGAATTTGATTTCAAAAAAATAATAGTAATGTTCAGGTGTTTGTGGGTTTTTAGTTGTTGTCGTGTGTTGTATGTGTTTTTTTTAAGGAAGAATTTTGTTGACTTTGTAAATCGGGGTATATTTGCAAATCATGGTATCTTGGTACTTTTTTTTTCAAAAAAAAGGGTATTTTAGCAATTTTGTAAAAATAATGTGGCTATTCCCTTTCGGATTTTAATTAGAGATTTTGACCCGTCAACAAATCCTCGTGGCTGGGGTGAACAGTCACTACGCACCAGGTAGGATTCCAGCGAAGAGGAGGTGAGTCACTAGGACTGCTTATGTACCATGCTCTTCCGGATCCAATCCTAGACATGCGTATGCCTGTTGTCACACCCTAGTCTTGCGACTCGTTCACGGGTTTGTTTAGTGAAATTAAGTCTTATGAGATTTTAAGAGTTGTTTCAGCTAGGCCTAGAGTCCATCAAGTTCTAATCTAACTAATCTACGTCCCATAGAGCCCATTAAGCCCACATCTATATATATCACACAATGGTTCAGAATACTTACCTAGTGGACTTGGGTCGGAGACGCAGGTGCCATGCCGAGCTAACAAACCTGTTATCATTTAAAAACATGCATGTTTCAAAACTCATCTTTAGAAAATGTTTTGAGCCCAAAAATCCCTAGAGCCGAGTTTTGAACCGGGCTCTGATACCAGATTGTAACACCCCAAACCCTGCCCAAACGCTACAACCGGATCTGGTATGTCACTTAAGGGATTTTACAAAACATGTCGCATTTTGGAAAACAACTACTAGGTTTAAACATTTATACCGAAAACTTAATAATTCATTAATTCATATAAAATATAAATTTATAAATTACCTTGGTGAATTTTAAACAAAAACTATAATTTTATACATGTCTTAACTTAATTTAAAACATAAAACTTAAAAGCCCAGTAATAAAAGCCCAACATAAAACCAAAACATAAATAATAGTCTAGTGGCCCATGGCCTTATTACAATAAAATTTAAAACCCATTAAATAAAAATATAAAATAATAAACTGGAGTCTTCTTGTTAAATCCAAGAGTTCTTTTGCATGGCCACCTTGCGCTTCTCTCCAGCCCGGTCCGATGCACTAGGTGCTACCTGAAAATGTTAAGAAATTGGTTGAGTCGCGAGACTCAGTGTGCAACCCTTATGAACCATTAGATTTGGGCCTTAGCCCCACAGAACAGAATAACAGTTTAATATATTTATAATAAAAAAAATTATGCAAGCCCAACCCAAATCCTAAGTTTCCATCCGCTACACGCCTCCAGTACCAGCCGTTCACACCATAGGGATTTCTACAATCAACCCGCACCGCTACATGCCGTTGATGGCAGTCGTGCTGCTCATCGTCAGAGTTGTGACAGAGTCACCAGGCTGAAATGGCAAAAAGCCACCAGAAACAGAGTTTGTGACAGAGTCACCAGGTTGAAATAGCAAAAAGCCACCAGAAACAGAGTTTGTGACAGAGTCACCAGGCTGAAATGGCAAAAGCCACCAGAACAGATCACTTCCCCTTTTCATCAATTTCCCAACCCCAAGAATACAATGAAATCGTCTTACAAAGCATATCGTTTTAACAGGAATAATCACTGAAATAGGACAGAAGTCACTAACCTGTTGATCAGCCTTTACCCTTCAAGGGTTTTCACTTGTTATGCCGGGATTTCGGCATTTAACAGAGTGTAGCAGATTTATACATTTGAATATATATTAGCAAACAGTCTAACAGTGAGAAAGGTTACACACCTGATTAATGTCGATACCCTTGCTAGACCGATGTACAACTTTGCTCAAAAAGCCGGAAAGATGTGAAAATAGGGCCTCTTCTATATTCGGCCAAGGGTTAGTAAATCCTGAATTTACACATTGAAACTAATAGATCTTCTTACCTTGAAATCTCGAAAGTAACACGATTTGAGTGCTACCGATCTATAACTCAGAGATCTATGCGATTGACTCCACTAAAGTTCCCTTCAGATTCCAGCACAAGTAGGCACTAGAGAAGTAATTCGGCAATCACAGGAGATGAGATCTAGGTATTTCGGCTTTTAGGAAAATCCCGAAAAAAGTATGAATAAGAGAAGGTTGATGTGTCCTTGGCTTTTAAAATAATTGAGTGAAGAGTTTCGGTTTCTGACAGGAAAAGGGAAGAAGAAAAGGAAACAAGGAAGAGACTTGAAGATTTCGGCTAGGAAGAAAAAGAATGGAAAGAGTTTCGGCTTTTGAATCAAAGTGAAGATGAGGGAATTGGCTTAGAGATTTCGGCTTTTGCAGAGAATGAAGAGGAAGATGGAACTTTAGGAGTTTTCGGCTTTTACTCAGAGAAGAAGAGAAAAGAATGAGAGAAAAACCCAAATGCCGAAATTGAAGAAATATTCCCCCTATTTATAGAAATTCCGGCACTTATCTAACCTTGCAGATAAATCTTATCTTTTCTCCTTTATCTTAATCTACTAGCTCATCTAAAAGAGATGTAATTATCTCTAACTCCTCCCTCATTTATCAGCATATTATTCACATATTTTAATCATTAAAATCCCTAAATTTTAGCCTTTATCTGTTTATTGTCCACATAAAATAAATTCCTAAATAATAGCCTTTATCTGCTTATTATCCACATATTTTAAACATTAAAACCCTTAAATTTTAGCCTTGTTGCCATCCATTCCACCTAATCCTAATGCCCAAAATTTAGCTAACTTAAATTAAAAGAATTGGGCTCCATGAAACTTAAATTTGGGCCCCTTACTCCCTTGTGTGGCGTCACCTCCTAAGATTGGGCCACAAGCCCACTTTGGTATTTTAAACATAGATACTACCTTTTAAACCCTATAATGCCCAAACAGATAATTTTAATCAAGGCCTCTGCCTAAGCCTGAGCCCAATTTGGACCCCTAGCACTTAAATTAACACATTAAACATATCCACCCATGAAATGCATAGGCCCAAAAATTCAGGATGTTACACACAACCTAACCCCGTATGGGAAGCGTCACAATACACCACAAAATCTTTCCCTGCCACAGGATGTATTAAGACCGGAGCCTCAGTCAAAACCCTCTTCAGCTTCTCAAAACTCTCCTACTGCTTATCCGTCCATACAAAAGGTACCTCCTCCGTCAACAACTTTGTTAAAGGTGCCGCTATCGAAGAAAACCCTTCCACAAATCTCTTATAGTAGCCTGCTAACCCCAAGAAACTGCGGATCTCCGCCACCGACTTAGGTGTTTTCCAATCCAATACTACCTCAATCTTCCGAGGATCCACTCTTATCCCTTCCGCCGATACCACATGACCCAGAAAAGTAACTTCCTTCAACCAAAACTCACACTTACTAAACTTGGCGTATAATTGCTTTTCCCTTAAAATCTGCAACACTACCCGCAAATGCGCGTCGTGTTCCTCCTCCGACCTCGAGTACACCTGAATATCATCTATAAATACTACGACGAACTGATCCAAGTACGGCTGAAACACCCGGTTCATCATATCCATAAACACTGCCGGTGCGTTCGTCAACCCGAACGACATAACCAAGAATTCATAGTGCCTGTATCGAGTACAAAACGCCATCTTATGGATATCTGCCTCCTTTACCTTAAGTTGGTGATACCCCGACCTTAAATCTATCTTGGAGAAGACCGATGCTCCCTTCAGCTGGTCGAACAAGTCATCTATCCTAGGCAACGGATACTTGTTCTTAATCTTCAATTTATTCAACTGACGGTAGTCTATACACATTTGCATCGACCCGTCCTTTTTCTTAACAGAGAGCACAGGCGCTTCCCAAGGTGATACACTTCGCCGAATGAAACCCCGATCCAACAACTCCTGAATCTGCGCTTTCAACTCCACCAATTCCTTTGGCACCATCCTATATGGAGCAATGGATACTGGCGCTGTTCCAGGTAAAAGATCTATACTAAACTCCACTTTGCGATCCGGAGGCAAACCCGGAAGCTCTTCCGGAAAAACATCAACAAACTCTTTCACCGTCCGAACACTTCCTATGGCCGGTTCCTTACCTTCCAAAGCACAAACATAAACTACAAACGCTTCACATCCTTTCCTTACCATCTTTTCCGCCTTCAGCGCGGACACCACATTAGATAGGTAATTCCTTCTCTCCCCTATCATCACCACTTCTTCACCCTCAACCGATTTTAGCACCATGCGCTTAGCTGTACAGTCCAGCTCTGCCTGGTACTTTACTAACCAATCCATTCCTAAGATTAAATCGAACTCCCCGAAGGGTAGTTCCATCAAATCCGCTTGAAACACAACCCCTTGAAGTTCTAGGGGTACTTCCCTATACAGTTTGTCTACCACCATAGAGTGTCCTAGAGGGCTAACTACCATCATCTTCCTAGCAGCAGTCTCACTAACTAAGTTCAAAGTTTCCACTATACTACTAGGAACATACGAGTGTGTCGAACCAACATCAATCAAAGCAGTATAAGACAACCCAGAAATTAAAAACGTACCGATTATAACGTCCGGTGCGTCGCCCTCCTCCCGACGTTTGGCTGCATAGACCAACCCAGGCTGTCTAGCATCAGTACCTCCAGCACCTCGGCCAGGTGCTCCGCGGCCTCGCCCGTTACCATTACCACCCCTAGCTGCACCTCAACCCCTCTGTGGCTGCTGACCATCCCTCCTGAATTGACCACGTCCTTGACCCTCAACTTGAGTCCTAGCTAACTTCCGCGGACAATCACTTACCCGGTGCTCCAATGACCCACACTCAAAGCACCCTCTATTACCAGCCCAACACTCTCCCGAATGAGACTTCCCACATCGAGCACACTGGGGTGGCCACTGAGCAGCAGCAGGCTTTGCAGCTCGATCCGGTCCACCAAATCTAGCCCTTTTCTGAGAACTTTCAGTTACCCAGATGGCCTAATACTCCTTTTATCTTTACTTCTGTCCTGATTGCGCCTCTCGGTTCGCTTCACCTCCTCGGCTATTTTGGCCTTTTCCACGAGAACGGCAAATTCCCTTTCACACTGAGGTGCAATTAACACCCGCAGCTCATCTTTTAACCCGTCCTCGAACCTAACACAGCGCTCATGTTCCATAGCCACCATACCACGAGCATACCTACTCAATCTCAAGAATTCAGCTTCGTACTCGGGTACCGACTTATTCCCCTGAACCAAGTTCAAGAACTCCCTACGTTGTGCATCAGTATAACCAGCTCCCACATACTTCCTCTGATAGGCCGCCCTAAAGTAATCCCAGGTGATATCATCGGCCACTGCACCATCCCTAACCGTGAGCCACCACTAATACGACTCATCCTAGAGGAGAGACACTATCCCTTCAACTTCTCCTCAGCCGAGAAGTCCAAGTCATCCATTATACGCTCCGTCGCCTCTAACCAGTACTCAGCAGTGTTGGGAGCCACTCCAGAAACTCCCCTAAACACTTCTGCTCCGTTAGCCCGGAGTCGCTCAGCCACGGATTTTCGGGCTCCTGCACTCGCGCCTGCCCCAGCAACTCTTTCCAAAACTCGCAGTACCGCCTGAGATACCACATCATTACCACCAGTCTGATCCTGGAACTTAGCTTCCGCCGCCGGTAGATTCGACATCACATTTCCAGACCCATGGCCAGACTCTGCTGGCTCCGACAAGGCCATCCTACCCCTACCACGGCCATGCGGCGGACGTCCACAACCTCGTGTACTCATGCTTCTCGTTCGCGTTTATCTGGTTAAGAATTTTATGGATTATTAACTCTGTTCACTATTTATCCACGAACAATTTTATGGAAGATAGTTTTATAAGTGATTCTTTCGAATTCGAATCTATCTAAAGTTTCAGTTTCAGGCTTATCTCCTAATTCTAAGTACATTCATCACACAACCAACATTCATAGACCACATTCAACATGTAGGGGTATTTTTGTCATTTCATTACCCGAGGGTATTTTCGTAATTTTAACCTACAAGGGTATTTTCGTAAATTTTCAAAATAAAGTTTCGGGTGATTTTTTTCAAGATAAGGGTATTTTGGTAATTTTGTGAAGCAGGGGTATTTTGGTAACTAACAAGTTAGGGGTAGTTTGGTAATTCTTCAAACAGGGGCACTTTGGTCATTTTCCAAATTCAAGGTAGTTTTTACAAATCAAGGGGGTAATTCAGAAATTTTCAAAACTAGAGATTTTACAAACAGTGTGGCTGGTCCCTTTCGGGTTTTAATTATCGAATTTAGCCTGTAAATAAGTCCTCTTGGTTAGGGTGAACCGTCACTACGCACCAGGTAGGGTTCTAGCGAAGAGGAGGTGAATCACTAGGACTGCTTAAATACCAAGCTCTTCCTGAACCCAATCCTAGACATGCGCATGACCGTTGCCACACCCTAACTCAGCGACTTTCTCACAGGTTTGTTTAATTAAACTTAAGTCTTATGTAATTAAAAAGTTGTGTAAGCTAGCCCTAGGGTCCATCAGTACTATCACGCTTAACTACGTCTATGTCTAAAGCCCACAAAGCCCAACATATAAATATCACAGCAAAAGTTAGGGTACTTATCTGGGTGGATCGGTGCCGGAGTCTCAGGTGCCATGCTTTCCGGAAAAATAATCATTTCACAAACTTTTAAAACATATTTTGGGCCCCAAGCCCACAACCGAGCTTTTGAACCGGGCTCTGATACCAAAATGTAACACCCCAAACCTGGTCAAAACGCTACAACCGGATCTGGCGTGCCACGGAAAAGAAATTATTTTTGAAACCGATCTGTCGACTTATTTTAGATAGAAAACCGATGTAAGATTTTAGAGAAAATGTCGATGCATTTTGTATCGTGTAAAACATGTTGAAACTTGGTTTGAAAACTTAGTGATCACATTGTTACTCCGTATTGTTTACTGAGTCATTGCATAAAAATAAACAAATATTTCTTTAGCCTTTGAAAACAACCAATTCATAGTCTAATCAACATATTAAATAGAAACTTTAAAATCACCTAAGTAAAAGAACCCAAAATAAAACTTCAGCAGCCTTATTACATATCTGAAAAACCAAAATTTAAATAAAATAGCTAAATCCAACAGAAAACTTTGATATAAAACAAATGTTGTGCATGGCCACCTTGAGTCCACTCCGGCTCCATATCCACGATCTACGCCTGATCTGTAAAATATAACGGAAGGGGTGAGTCACCGAAACTCAGTGTATAAATCCCCATCCCAATAGAAATTATGCTCTTACACAAATTCATACAAAAATATGCAAGTCATGCAACCCATCCAACCTAAGTATCCATCCGAGTCTCCCAAGTCTACCCCTTGTGGTACCAAACCACTGGTGGTGCCAAACTACTGAGACTTAGTCATAATTTTATAATATGTGGGGCCAACCCACTGTGTGATACCAAATCACTGATGACAGTCTGATAGATCATACTTCCCCCTCCTCTCATCACCCATAACACATATTTATGGTAACGACATCAGTATGATCATGCTTAACATACCAAATTATGTATACAAAATAATATGCTTTCATATACCACATTCATCGCAAGTAATAATAACAACTTACCCGGCATCCACGCTTTTACCCACCAGGGGTATTTTAATAACCATTACCGTCATTCCGGCTTTTTAACAACACACAACATTAACATATTAAGTAAGAAAGTGTGTAAGAGTTACACATCTGGTTTTCGTACTAACGCTTTTACTGCCTCTACGCTACTGTCACTCGAGACTACCACTATCGGCCTATGATCTACTTCCGATGTCGGCCCACACCCCGTTGGCCAATCTTGCACTCCCGATATTGATCGTTTCTTGTACTTTGGCATTGGATTTACAGATCCAACCTCTCCTATTGCTTGGCTGTTATTCGAGTCCATAGTAATCCCTTAATCACTAAACCATTTAAACGATGAGATCTAATTAATAATAATAGCGTTAAAAAGGGACCCTTACCTAACTATCGAATCCCGAAAGTCTTCACGAACACGTCACCTTCCAACCTACATTCGGCCAAGCCCAAAACATCAAACAAACCGATAGTCACAACCAATCTAGCCCATGTGACATCCGGCCAAATGAAAAAGAATCAAGAAAGGGCCATTCGGCCGAACCTACCACCACCTACCTTCGGCTTTTCCACCAAATCAGCACAGGAGACTTTTAATGAGACAGATTCGGCTTCTAGGGGCAGAGAGTGAAATCGACAGGGCCTTTGAACAAGTGTTTCGAGTTAGAACTTAATAAAAATAGGGGAATCGCCGAGGGAAGAAATCCCGAAACTCACCAGATTACTAAGGAGTATGCGGCTTATGGTGCACCTTCGGGAAAATGAAACCACCCTTGTAGATTCGGCTATGGAGGAAGATGATGTGCACAAGGAGTATTCGGCTTTCAAAGGGTTTTCGAGGAGAGGAGAAACACTAGGGAGTTTCGGCTAGAAGAGAAAAATCAAGACAAGTGGGTGAGAAGAGTTTCGGCTAGAGAGGAAAAAGTGTGAAAGAAAGAAAAAAATGAAAGAAAAAGATGATATCTTCCAACTAAATTCGGCTACACATGCACACACCTCAGAGTTAGAGTTTCGGCCAACTCTCCCCTCTCCTGATAGCCTTTATCCCTTATCTTATCCATCTATCATGACATCACTTATCTTACCTCTCTTATTTATCAGCTTTTAATCACTTAAATAAAAGGAATAAAGCTCCTAAATTCTAGCCATTGTGCCGTCCACCCCCTTCCCCTAGGAGTGTACAATTTTACCCATTAATTTGGGCCCCAAGCGGCCACACTAGGCCCAAACTCCTTCCCCCTTGTGACGCCACCTTAATGCCCACCTAAAGCACCTCTCATTTTTGGGCCACAAGCCCAACTGGCTACTAAACTTAATAATTTAAATTAAATTATAAACTAACACTATTTTATCAGCCATTTAACCTAGGTTTTAGAGCCCAAACCCGAGCCCAATACACACCTTAAAGCCTTAGCCTACTAACTTAGACATGCAACATACCAAATGCATAGACCCACAAAATTAGGATATTACATGATTAGCCTTTACCCTCCTCGGGTTTTCAATCATAATGCCGGGATTTCGGCATTTAACAGAGAATAGCAGATTTATACAAATATACATATATTAGCACTCAATCTAATAGTGTGAAGGGTTACACACCTGATTAATATCGATACTCTTGCTAAACCGATCTACAACTTGCTCAAAAAGCCGGAAAGATGTGAAAATAGGCCTTCTCCTATAATCGGCCATGGTTAGTGTTCTATTCGATTTTACACACTAAAATCAATAGACTTCCTTACCTTGAAATCCCGAAAGTACCTTGATTCGAGTATTACTGAACTTATGACTTAGAGATCTACGTGATTGGCTCCTCTTCAGATCCCAGAATGCCGAAAATAAGAGTGAAATAAGAGATTAGTTTCTAAATAGCCATTCAGCTAGGGACTTTGAAAAGCCAGAGAAACATTGAAATCCCAAAATTGACACTTACCTATTGTTTCCTTCAACATTCGGCACAAGCAAACTCCACTGAAGAAAATTCGACAACTTCAGAAGGTGAGATCTTGGTGATTTCGGCTTTTTATGAAAATCCCGAGTGGATGAACTGATATGATTTCGGCTAAAAAGAAAACTGAAAAGAGAGCAAGGAGAGGCTTGGGGATTCGGCTAACTAAAGAAAAAGAGAAGAGAGGAAGAATGGAGTAGGGAATTTTCGGCAGAGAAAAGAGAAGAATGATGAGAACTTTGATAGCAAAATTTGGCACATACACCTTAAGCTAAAACCGAATGCCCCTTTCTTTTCAAATTCTTCCAAAGTTTTGGCTAGCATTGAACACTTAAAGATAGCTCCTATCTTTGATCTATTATCTCCTCAAAAATAGCTTTTATCTGCTTATTATCCACACAATAAAATCCCTAAAATTTAGCCTTGTGCCATCCCCCCTTACTCATCTAAGTGCCGAAATTTTGCCCTAAAACTTGGGCTTCAAGCCACCACAATTTGGGCCTTCCTCATGCACATGTGACGCCAACTCCTCTTCCTCCAAGTGGCACCATTTCCTTTGGGCCACAAGCCTAATATGCCCATTAAACTACTAAAACTTCAATTTAAACCCCTAGAGTGTCTAAACAAAATATTTAAAACAAGGCCTCAGCCCAATTTGAGCCCCATTTGTACCTCAAATTCTCAAATTATTATTTTAAGCAATCACTATATAAAATGCACAGGCCCAATAATTCGGGATGTTACACAACAGGTCATGGCAAAAGCCACTACAACAGGTCACGGCAGGAGCCGCTACAACAGGTCACGACAGAAGCCACTACAACAGGTCACGGCAGAAGCCGCTACAACAGGTCACGACAGAAGCCGCTACAACAGGTCACGGCAGAAGCCGCTACAACAGAACACTTCCCCTTTCAATAAACCCAACCCCATGCAATCACAGAAACAGCATACTTATCACAGATGTCACCTTAACAGGAACATTCACTTAGGAATGACAGGGATCACTAACCTGGTGATTCGCTTTTACCCTCCTCGGGTTTTAACCATGATGTCGGGATTTCGGCATTTATCAGAATATAGCAGATTTATAACATATTTTAACAGGCAATCTAAATGGTGTGGAAGTGTTACACACATGATATCGCGTAGTTTTACTCCCTAGTTAAATCCTTACTATCTGGATCTACAACCCTTAGTCTAAAACCTTGCTCAAAAGCCGGAAGAATACGAAGATTTGGGCTCCCCTACATTCGGCCAAGGGTTAATAAATACCCAAATTTACACATTAAAACTCAATAGATCTCCTTACCTTGAAATCCCGAAAGTAACACGATTCGAGTGTTACTGAACTCTGACTTAGAGATCTAAGCAAATGAATCCCCTTCAAATCTCGGAATGTCGTAAATAAGAGAAAAACTTAAGATTAGTTCCCTTATAGCCATTCGGCTAAAGTCCCTAAAAAGCTGGAAAAGATTGAAATCTTACGAATCAATACTTACCTTCAGTTTCTTTCGAGATTCGGCACAAGCAGATACCTCAGAGAGAATTCGGCAAACACAGGAGATGAGATCTAAGGATTTCGGCTTTTATGGAAATCCCAGAAAAGATGAACTGATGCGCTTTCGGCTTTTAGAAGATCTAAGTAAAGTGTTTCGGCTTTGGCTTAGAAAGAAAGAAAGCAAGGAGAGATTTAGAGATTTCAGCTAAAGTATTTGAAAGAGATGAGGAAGAGATTGTCAGAGAGTTCGACCAATAAGGGAAAAAGAAAATAAAGAAAGTTAAGAGGGAGAATAGAGTGGAGGTTTCGGCAGAGAAAAGAAAAAAGATAAAGAGAACTATACAGCAAATTTCGGCACAATGAAAGAAGAAAAGAGTAGGGTTCAATTGCTGGAATTGATGAGATATCCCCCCCTATTTATAGAAATTTCGGCACTTACCTAACCTTGCAGATAAATCCTATCTTTTCTCCTTTATCTTAATCTACTAACTCATCCAAAAGAGACTTAATTAGCTCCAACTCCTCCCTCCTATATCAGCTTATTATCCACAAATTAAAAACATTAAAATTTTCCTAAATTATAGCCTTGTGCCATCCCCCCTAGCTCCTCTTTAAATGTTGAATTTGGCCCAAAATCATGGGCTCCAAGTGGCCAAAACTTGGGCCTCCTCCTTTTCCAGTGATGCCAACTCCCTTCCCTCTTAGTGACGCCATTTTGCCACTGGGCCATAAGCCCAATCTTGATATTTTTAACATAGATAACTATCTTTAAAACTTATAATGCCCAAACAGAATATTTTAACTGAGGTCTCAGCCTATTCCTGAGCCCAATTAATACCTCAATTCTCAATCTAACATATTTAAGCATTCATTACACAAAATGCACAGGCCCTAAAATTCAGGATGTTACACCAACCAAATAAAAATAATAATAAATACCAAATGTCCAATAAACAGTCCATTTATAGGCAATAGCCTACTACTCTACCCAAACCCGATTAGCCTAAACCTGTGGCCGAATTACATCATCAATACCCAATACCATCAACAACCCAAATTAAACCTAAGGACCCAAGAGACTTCAACCCAACACCCAGACCAAACATAGGCGGCCCAAAAGGGCTCAATGACTAAACGAAATCAGCAGAACCCTAGGGTTCTCCCTTGCGCCGCAACACCCAGCACCCAACAGCTCCTCGCGCCTACGCCACCTTTGATTGCGCCGCGTTCAACGCACGAATCCCGGACATCACCGAGACCCTCATTGATTGCCTGCACAAGAAAGGAAACAAAACAACAGCAAAATGGCAACAAAATATTTTCCTTTTTTTTCATTATTTTCGGGCTTATAAAAACCCAAATAACAATCTGTAAAAAGGGGGATACAAGGAGACTTAGATATTGAACACCAATACAAAAGCAGTCAATTTTTTTAAGGTGGTTTCACTTTCTATTATTTTGCTTATTTTTTTATTTATTTTTACATATATTTCAACATATGAAATAAAAAAACAAAGACGAAAGGAAAAGAAAGTACCTAAATGGCCCTCGTCGTCGGAAGTCGCCGCAGGCGTCGGAGACAGACCAAGCGGAGTCGGGACCTTGGTCGCTTCTCCTTTCTCTCTGTTTTCGAGTTAAGAAGGCTAAGCCTTCACATCTATTCCAAAAAGGGGTTAACCCCCATATAACGAAGCCCAGAGCACCAGCCGAACAAGAGATGGAGGGGATTGAGGGAAAAGGGGTTTACCTTAAATTTATTTTTTTGAAAATCTATAAAAAATGAATTTTTAGAAAAAAAATGGGGCTTTAAGTGGAGTTTAAAAACGACGTCGTTTAAGCTAATAAAGACCCGCGCGTGACCCGACCCATCAACAAGGGTCCTCGCGTTTTTTGCCCATAGGGAAAATTGCACGACAATTCCTTCCGTGTTTTTTGATTTTTCAAATAAGTTTTCTTCTTTTTTTTTGAATTTTGCCCAGGAATATTGCGCTTAATTTCAACTTAGCCCCTATTTAAACGCTGCGCTTCGGTATTTGGATATTTGCTTTTTAAACCCCCGATCATTTGTGTGCATTTCATTCAGGTCTTTCACTCTGTTTTATTAATTTGTAAATTGTCCTTTTAATTTTGTTTTTATTACAATTGAGTATTATTATTCATTTCATATTTTTATTCTTCGTAATTCTTTCTTTTATTTATTTAATCATTCATTTCTTAAAATTGTTTTAACGCAGCATCGTAAATCATTTTATGAATTCTACATAGTTTTAATTATTATTTTTATATATTTGCATAAAACTTTTAAATGGTTCTTATATAAAACTTTTTTTTATTTTAAAATTTTCTTTATATATGTCTCTTTGTTTTAAAATTTATAGGACATTTACTTCAAATAATTATATTATACATTATTTTTTTTGTAGATCGCTTTTTAATTGGCTTTTTAATCTATTTATGTTTATATATTTTCTTTTAAGCATATATATGTATATTATTATTAATTTATTATTATTTTCTATTATTATTATTACTATTATTAATTTTATACTATCTTTATTATATCATATATTTTCTTCTTTTGTATTTACTCATATCATTTTAATTATCATTTTTATAATTGTTATTATTATCATAATTATTATTATAATTTTCATTTTGTATTTTTTATTCTTTTCTATTATTATTTAAACTTTTATCAATTTTCATTTATTGTTTTATTTATTATTAGCTTGTTATTTTATTCATATTGTTGATTCTTTTTGATTTCATATGTAAAGTTTCATGTTTATTTCGTAGTTTTTTATCCTTTGTTATTTACTACTCTATATCTTTTATTCTTTATTTGTTTGTTATGTTTTCTTAGTATAGTCATTTTATTTCCTGCATTATTCGCTATTTTATATTATTATTTCTTTAATTGTTTATATTAGTATTAATTGTTAATATGATTTTTAATTTGGAATTGCCGTTTTAATATATATATGCCATATCTACTCCAAAATCATTTGTTTTATAAAACACATTTAATTACATTTACGCATTTTATTCAAAGGCTTTTAAATACAATGATATATGATATTTGGGGACTTCGAGAGAAATTATACCCTAACTTACTGGGTTTTAATCTTTTTCGTAGAGCTTAAAATATCAAGTATCCTCCTTTTTTTAAAACCTATAAATTTTAAATAAAAACTTAATCTCGAGAATTCAAAATTGTCGTGTCCTAACTCACTGGATATGACATTTTGTTATCTCGGGGTAAGGATTTCAGAAAACAAGGCAATGTTTCGTGTTTAGAAATTCGAGAAATTGTGCCCTAACGTGCTGGGTTTCGATTTTTCGTACGTCCAAATAACTAAATATCCTTTTAATGTCGTGTTTTGGAGATTAAGGGACGATTTTAGTTTTGAGGGTTAAAATGTCACACCCTAATGTACTGGATTTGATATTTTATCCTTTTTGGACAAAAAGAGTGTTAATATTCCAAAACAAGTTATATAAACATTCTTTAAAAGAAATTGTATTTTAAAATCTTTTCAAATTCTCAACATTAGGACATGAGATTACCGATTAGGTACCAAATTTTGGGGGTTACGAGGGTGCTAACCCTTCCTCGTACGTAAACGACTCCCGAACCCGTTTTCTTGTATTTCTTGGACCAAAATCAATGTTTTGAAATAAAACGTTTTATAAGGTGATCCAACCACACCTAAGTAAAAAGGGATTGGTGGTGACTCCCATTTTCGTTTTTTAAAGTCGATCCTCGTTTTTCAAAGAAATTTTCAAAATGGTTTCGACAGCTTGGCGACTCCACTGGGGACGGATAAGAGAGTCAAGCCGTAAAATTGATTATTTTTTGTCCTTTGTCCGAAATTTGAAAATTTGATTTGAAAATTCAAAAATTTTGATTTGAACATATGATTATTATTTTCTTACACACATTGCATTGCATGACCATTGTGGTCGCACCCTTAAGTGGGAGTAAGAAACTATGCCTTCGTGAGGTTTTCACCTCCGCATAGGCTAGTGGTGTAACACCTCAAACCCGGCCCATGCGTAATGACCGGATCTGACATGTCACATGAGAAAAATACTACGAAGTCCTTTTATTTGTACATAAATAGATTTAAAATCGATTAAAACAAACTCCCATTTTTAATAAATTTGATAAAGTATTATTGAATAAAAGATTGATTGATAAATCAATAAATTTAAGATACGAAAATCTTATAAACAGAGACTTTGAAAATATCGTTAGTAATTCGAGAAGATTTAAAATAATTTGAAAATAATTTTCGAAAAGTGTTGATGAAAATTTTAAGATAAAATTTCCGATTTAAAAAAAATATTTATGAAAGTTTATTATGAAACCCTTTTTGTATATCCATTTTAGAAAAAAGTTTATTTAAGTTTTTAGAAAAATCTCAAGTTGAAGTACTTAGAGCAAATTATAAATTCGTCAAACAATAAACAAAACAAAAATTAATCCAGAGGCCTTATTACAACTTTAACTCAAATAGTAAAGTAATTAAAAGTACTAAAAGAAATCCAAATTCCAAATTAAACCGTTTTTGTAGTATGGCCTCCACCTAGTCATCCATGGCCCAAGTCTCCATCAATGATCATTACCTGAAAGGGGTAACGAAAAATGGGGTGAGTTACTAGAACCCAGTGTGTAACCCTCTTACCGTTGTTCACTGGGCCAAAATCCATTAAGTAATTATTTGGGCCAAAGCCCGTTTACAATAATATAAATGTATCATATATAATATGCATATGATATGAAATTCCCAAACCGAACCTAGTTTTCCATGCGCTACACACCACCCATACCAACCAACACACCTGTGGGGAGCTTTAGTCACCCACCCCGCCAACACACCAGAAGTAGGCATTAAGCCATTTATCAAATTTGTGGACAAGCCACCAGATTAACAGAATTTATATGGCATTGCCATTTTTCAGATTTGTGGCAGAGCCACCAGATTTATGTAGCAGAGCTACCAGAACTTCTCTTCATCATTATCCCATCCCATGCAATTCATGTATATAATGCATAACAATTCATAATAATGCATTCAAATATTTCTTACAAATTTTCTGGCCCACTATAACAATTTATTAACTTGGCCCACTAAGCAGAATATTATCTTGGCCCATTTCACATATTTTCAGATCGGCCCATTTAGCAAATTGGCCCATATAGCAATTTATCAAATTGGCCCATATAGCAATTTATCAAATTGGCCCATATAGTAATTTATCAAATTGGCCCATATAGCAAATTATCAAGTTGGCCCATATAGCAATTTATCAAATTGGCCCATATAGCAAATTATCAAGTTGGCCCATATAGCAATTTATCAAATTGGCCCATATAGCAAATTATCAAGTTGGCCCATATAGCAATTTATCAAAACAGCCCATTAAGCATTATCTCAATTCGGCAATCGTACCCACTAAGGGTAATTCGGTATTCTCGCAACCCAAACTTAACTACTAATTTGGGCATAAAAATTTAAAACTGTCCATCTGCGTCGTACTGACTAAATTGACTATAACTCGAGTTAAGAAACTCGAAATTTAGATCCGTAAATTTTTCCTGAAACTACACTCATATATCTTCTTATTATAATTTTTCCAGAATTTTTGGCTTAGCCATTTAGTACAGTTTATTCATTAAAGTTTCCATTGTTTCACTGTTTGATAGTTCTGTCCTATCTTCACAAAATCTTAGATATCTCATTGTACAGAACTTAAATAACATTTTTGTTTGCTCCAAATAAGAATAGACTCACTAAGTATTATAAAGATATAAACCACGTCCCATAATTAGTTTTTTGCAATTTATAGTGATTTTTTCAAGTCAGAATAGGGGATCACGTAATCATTCTGAACCAGTCTTACAAATATTTAAATATCTCAAAATATACAAATTCTTTGCTTTCTCTGTTTCTTTTATAAAAAAATAGACTCAATTAGCTTTCAATCTATATCTCCTTCAACTTCTAATTCAATTTCCACTATTTTCAGTGATTTTTCCAAATCACGTCACTGCTGCTAAACAAAACTGTTTTGTTGCAAAATATGGTTACCACTTCGAACATACGTACGCTCGAGTGGTTACAGATGCCGGTTTACGGCTTTTCAGTCTTTCGACCTAATCACAGAACATTTCATGCAAACATTTAGAGAGGAATGAGATTACACACCTGATTTCGGTAAGGACTAAACCTTCTTGATCGTCGGCACCTATGACACCCCAACACTCGATTAGAAAAATACCACGATGAGAGAAAGTAGTTGTTTAGGGGTAAGATTCGGCTTACCACTATTTCCGAAGGATTAACAAGTAGAGAATATCGAGTGATTTCGTCCCTAAAAATAACCGATTAGTTGAAACTTCGATCCGATTTGCAACATAGTCGAGTAGAGATATAACGAAAAATCCAAGAAGAAACTCATTACCTAAATGATGATGAATCCGATTTCCACCGATTGACTTATGACTACGGATGAATCAAAGTTTCGGCCTTCCACTGTAACTCGATTGATCAAAGGAGTGAGTGTCAACACGAATGGGAATAAATGATAAAGAAGAGATGAAGGGTTCGGCTATGGAGGAAAAATGAGCAAGAATATTCGACTATGGGGGTATGGATTAGAGAAGAAGAAGTTTGGAGAAAAAAATATGACACAAAGTAATGCTAAAAGGAATTTGGCCTAACAAGCACCAAAGTTTTCCAAATGACAAATGAAGAATTTGGCTACCCAAATACTCCTTCCCAAGCTGTGTGTTGCTTCTCCAAAAAGGGATAAGTGTTGACCAAAAACACTTTCTAAAACATCACCCATGAAAAATGCCTACATATTCCCCTTTTTACTCCTTTTCTTCTTGTTTCTTTCTTTCCACTTTCCCATATTTCCCTCCATACCATAATTTCTTTTTGTTTCTTTCTTTCCACTTTCTTTGTTTTCTTCCTTACCTTATCTTTTTAGTCATCATTCCATTTTTCTTTTATTTCTTTCCTTCCTTTGATGCCATGACCGACACTTACCATGCAACACTTGAGAAGCTCAGAAATTTAAATCCCAAAAGTTGCAATAGATGGGATTTGAACCCCTTCCCTCCATGCTCTCCACTTGACACCAAAACCTCCTTGCCATATGTCCATTTATGCTAACAAAATACACAATTATTTCCTTAAGCATTGATGCCTCTTACTATCTCTCCTTAAAATACTTAAACACAAAAATTATACTAAGGCCCAACTCATCCCCAAGCCTTATTAGGACCCCTAAACATACACAATTAACATTCTTAACTAGCCTATTGCATGATATAATGCAAAACATAAAATTCTAAATTTCAGGATGTTACAACTGGACTACTTCCAGGATACATCTGTACCTATGTCTTCGTGAGGTTTTCACCTCCGCATAGCCATAGGAAAATGTATTCCCCTGAACTGAACTCGGTCCGTATGAGCCTATAATGGGTGAGGATCGAGGAATCTGCTGGTTCGAGTACCTCAACTATAGAGCTAAACCACATGTAGAAAACCTAAGGGCTTACCCTAGGTAGAACTATGCTAAACCCTAGTGGTCACCCAGATAAGTGCCCTATTCTGTTATTTATTTCTCTTGTACTAACATGTTCTCTTTTGTTTTGATTGCATTGCATTCACATAATAGAAAAGAGGTGTTGATTCAAATTTGATTACTAAATAGAAGAGTTGGTCATGAGAAAATGGATTTCTTGATAAAGTGGATTATGATATGATCGTCCGAATATGGTCCAAGTAAACACGACGAGAGAAGACTGATAAAGGAAAACAAGATTTTATTGCCCAAGGATTCAAGCTGACAAAGACTATTCTAGAATCACTAGGTCCTGGCTTTCTTGAGGAGGCTAACGAGATTTATGAAAAGAAGTGAGTGAAGAGTCACGGCTAGGATCAAGTAACAAGGAGCTAGAAGCGGCATCTATTGGGAAAGTTCATGGGACACGACCATAACATCCGGATACGAAGAAAAGGATTGGCGTCTTCACCTGGACTATGAGGACAAAACCGTATATGTAATCCATTTTGTGTAAAGAAATTTATTTTCTAGTAAAGTTTTTCTAATGGAAATTCAGAATCAACGCCTCCCTTTTTGCATTTCATTCCTTTGCATTGCATTTCATGCATTTGCATTACATCATATCATATGCATTTAAGCCCATAGAGAGAGCCTAATTAGTTGAAATTATCACAGAGAAAGAGAGAGAGAGAGAGAAAAAGAGAAGGAAAATCTGGAAGCTGAACATCCTTACGGTACACGTGCCAAATTAAAAAAAATGGATCAAAGATTGGAACAATTCCAAAGAGACATGCAAGACCAGATGCAAGAGCAAATGGCAAAACTACAACAAGAGATGAGGGACCAGATGTTGGAAGCTCAAAGGAATATGATGACTCAAATGGCCCAAATGCTGAGTGGGGCAATGGAAAAGGGAAAGGGTCCCCTAGTTAATGCTGAAGACAACGAGGACTTTCCTAGGGGTTTCACCCCACCACATGTACAACATGAGGAGTATCCCAAAGGCCACCTGTTACGATTAGGCCTCAACAGGGGCAAGCTGATACTAGACCACCCATGAACTTCCAGGTCTGCTCAGGATTTAATTCGGGAGATAACCTTGCCAACCCCGTCATCCCTGACTTAGACATAGCAGAGAGGGAGGGAATAAGGACTGAATCTTTAAGGCAGTTAGAAGATCGTTGCAGATGGTTGGAGGAAAAGTTCAAGGCCTTGGAGAATGCTGATATTAACCATGGAATTGATGCTAAAGACTTGAGCTTGGTTCTCGAATTTGAGAAGTACAATGGAACCAGCTACCCTGAAGCTCATATTACTATGTTCTGTAGACGGATGACCGGCTATGTTAACAATGATCAACTCTTGATTCATTGTTTCCAAGATAGTTTAGTAGGGGCAGCATCCAGGTGGTACAATCAACTCAGCAGTGCTAGGATTAGCTCCTGGAGAGATTTGGCCCAAGCCTTCATGAAGCAATACAATCATGTCATAGACATGACGCCTGATAGAATCACTTTGCAAAACATGGAGAAGAAGTCAAATGAAAGCTTCAGGCAGTATGCGGAAAGATGGAGGGAGGTTGCCATGCAAGTCCAGCCACCGCTCTTAGAAAAGGAAACTACAATGCTCTTTATCAATACATTGAAGGCTCCATTCATCACTCACATGATAGGGAGTACCACTAAGAGCTTTGCAGATATAGTAATGGCAGGAGAAATGATTGAAAATGCCATAAGGGGTGGCAAGATTGAAGCAAGGGAAACCATTAAAAAGTCTACTCCTAGAAAAAAGGATGACGAGGTGAATAATACGAGTACATACAACAAAGGGTACTCGAAGACAATCACTATTAGCCAGCCAAAAGTAATTACTACTGGACAACAAGGGTCGGTAAGACAGGAATCAGGCGCAAGGTAAAACTCTGAAAAGCTCCAATTTACACCAATCCCGATGACGTATAAAGAGTTATATCAAAGTTTATTTGATGCACATGTGGTGTCCCCATTTTATCTAAAGCCGTTACAACCCCCATATCTTAAATGGTATGACCCAAACACTCAATGCGACTACCATGCGGGAATAACGGGTCACTCAATTGAAAACTGTACTACGTTTAAAAAGTTGATCGAAAGGTTCATTAAAATGGGAATTGTGAAGTTCGATGGCGCATCAAAACCTGATCACTTTGACGGGGCAGTAAATGCAATAATTGAAGGAGACAAGAAAGTTGCGACTCCTTGAAGAAATCAAAAGCAAAGAGGGAACCGAGGAATGAAGTTTCCAAGCCCTTGTGTATTTGGGAGTGTTTTGAATAATGGGACTGTGGAAAAGATCCCAGTATTTTTTAGAGCTGATCTAGAGTAATATTCAAAACACGCTTGTTGCCTTAAGCCTAGAGGCAATAGGAACCCTTTTGTGAAATAGGCTTGTGTCCAGAATTTTCATTTTAATAAAATGCATCTTTTTGAGCAAATATTCTTTTATTTTTTCATACTGTACAAACAATTATTCTTAGTTTTTTTTCTTTTGTTTGTTCTTTTGAGTATCTTTCAAATATTCTTTTATTCATTCATGATCATATAAATAATCATTCTTTGAATCATTTATTCTTTGGAATCTTCCTCCGAACCTACACTAGGTCTCCAGATATCACGATGTGAGCAACGCTGCCCCTGACTTAGAGTCTTCTTTCGAGTAAGATATGTGTTTAGGGGGATCTTAGGACTTTGAAGATGACAGAGATTGTAACCTACCTTCTGATTTGTTAAGGATAGTAGAACAAGATGAAAGACAAACCTTACTCTACAAAGGGTCATTGGATATTATGAGCCTAAGAAATGGGTGAAGATCGGACGGGACATCATTGAGCTATTTTCAAGAATTCAAAGATGTTTTTTCACGATTATATCAAGACATGCCTGGACTACTAAGGCGTGAGCTAAACATGAGGATCAGGTACTATTGGTCTACCGTGGAAGGGGATCACATCAGTTATACCTCAAATACTGAATTGAAAAAGATGAGATTTATGTGACTCTTCCATTTTCTTCGCAGACTTTTCTATATGTGGGGCATGGATATTATGGGGCTAATCTTGTCAAAAGCTTCTAGTCGATATCGATTCATAGTCGTGGTCATTTGTTTACTTCACTAGAAGGTGGAAGTAGCTTTCTATGCCAATGTTACAGGGTCGAAGTTATTAAATTATTTTTTTTAAAAAAAGGAGGAGATCAGGCACCGACAAAGAATGCCAAAAAGGAAAAATTTGAAAGTTTGTAGTTTGATCAAAGATCAGACGCCATATTATAAAGCAACAAAGGCAGCAAAAAAAAAAACAAAAACAAAAATGAAAACAAAACAAGGATTGTAAAAAAGATGACCGAGACTTGGAAAGATTAGCATAAAGAAGTCACTACTTATCTTCTATGATTATTGAACGTTGGCCAGGACTTTTGCCGGGGCAACATTTTACCCATGGGTTTATGGAATGGAAGTATTTTTGCCTTTTGAACCTAATCGAAGAAAAGGTTGAAAGTTATCCATCATGCTCAGATGATGCAAGCTTACGTCAAAGATGTTTATCCTAGAGAATTCCATGAGGGGAACCTAATCTTTCTTATACAAAAGGATTTATGAGGAAAGCAGATGTCGAACTGGGAAGGACCTTATATTATAGAGAAGGCCTTTTCTGGAGGAGCATTGATATTGACTGAGATGGATGCCAAAGACTTGCCAAATCCGGTGAATTCAGATTCAGTCAAGAAGGATTTTATTTGAAAAAGGAAGGGCCAAGGTGAAAACCCGCAAAGGGCGCTTTAAGACCAAAGGGGATTTGAGTTGAAAACTCGAAAAAGGGGCGGCTCAAATTTTGATTGAAAGTGGGGCATACAGTAGTCTTGCTATGCTTGAATTAACAATGAGGAACTATGTTACATTTTGGGGCATCGATAAAGTACTCCGGATCCCCTAAACACATATTGAGATCAGAATGGTCCTCAAGAAGTTTGTACAGAGAAGCTCAGGCTACGATATCTGGGGCACCTAATTTCTATCTTACCCATTTTGAATTTGCTATCTTTGATTACTTTATTCTTTTCAAAGATACACCCCAATCAATTCCCAATCAATTACTTTATTCTTTGATTAGCTTATTCGTTTCAAGCTATGCTCCTGATTAATTCCTTTTACGTCCATTGTTGTGATCTTTTTCAAGCATTTTATATTGAAATAATGATTATTGGACTAATAATACTTTCATAAAAGGAGTTTCACATATTACTCTGGAAGCTTTAAAATAGTATAGGAACCTGAAACAAGACTATTGTTTAAAACTCACCAAGCCTAAGGGTTTGAAATATTAAAAGATAATTATCTCTTTTGGATTTTTATTACAAGATAAGTGATATCATCTCGACAAATGACGAGTAGTGTCAACCCAAGTGTAGAAGGGGATCATTCTTGGGAAAAGAAAAGATACCTTACATTCATCTGGTCATTACACCCAGGGGACGATGTAACAGACCAAGTTGATTGAAGATTCCATACCTTTGAGTGGTAACTGGATGGATGGAAGGAACCAAATGTTATTCCCCTGAAGTTTTAGTGGGAGGTACAAATTTTATGTCCTAAGTTTCAAGGGAAGGGACTCTAAAATTACAGCGGGGCAAGCTTGCTGAGTAGAATATGATTGTTTCTTTGGGTTTTCTGTCAAAGATACTAGTTGAACGAGAAAATAGGGTAACACATTAGTGATAGAACCTTGATGAACTATGAGCAATGACAACCCAAACATTAAAAAGGGATCATTCTCATGTAAATATCATTCATACACTTCCAATTAGGAGCATTTGATTCATTCCGATCATTGTATCCTAATTATTGTACATTAAAAAAAAAGAGAGAGAGAAAAAGTGGGAGATCATCCTCATGACATTCTGCATTCATGCAAATATCATCCATAATACCATTTAGTTAGGAACAATTGATTCATGCTGATCATTGCATCCTAATCATTTTACATTTAAAAGGGATCATTCTCATGACATTCTGCATTCATGTAAATGTCATCCATAATACATTCGAGTCTACAGGACAAGTCCCCCAGAGGACGGTGTAGCAACATCGGTGAATTCACCAGTCCTATTTCCCTGACCAGCAGGGGAATGGGTCGAAGATTGTAGATGTAACATCCTGAATTTTTGGGCCTATGCGTTTAATGGGTGAACATGTGTAATGAGTTAATTTAAGTGTTAGGGGTCCAAATTGGGCTCAGGCTTAGGCAGAGGCCTTGGTTAAAATTATCTGTTTGGGCATTATAGGGTTTAAAAGGTAGTATCTATGTTTAAAACATCAAAATGGGCTTGTGGCCCAGTGGTCAGTGGTGCCACTTAGGGAGCAAGGAGGTGACGCCACACAAGGGAATAAGGGGCCCAAATTTAAGTTTCGTGGAGCCCAATTCTTTTAGTTTAAGTCAGCTAATTTTTGGCATTTGGGTTAGGTGGAGTGGATGGCAACAAGGCTCAAAAATAGGAGGATTTATATGAATAAGATAATGTAGATATTATAGTTGATAATATGGAAGATAAAAGGAGAAAAGATAGGAGCTATCTACAAGGCTAGGAGTTAGCCGAAATTTCTATAAATAGGGAGGGTTCTCTTCTTTATTTTGCGACAATTAGGGTTTCCACCTTTTCTTTCTCTTCTTTCTTCTAAAAGCCGAAAACTCCATTATTTTTTTCTCTTCTTTCTTCTAAAAGCCGAAAACTCCATTATTCTCTTCTTTCTTCTAAAAGCCGAAAACTCCATTATTCTCTTCTTTCTTCTAAAAGCAGAAAACTCCATTACTCTCTTCTTTCTTCTAAAAGCCGAAAACTCCATTAGTCTCTTCTTTTTTCTAAAAGCCGAAAACTTCATTATTCTCTTCTTTCTTCTAAAAGCCGAAAACTCCATTACTCTATTCTTTCTTCTAAAAGCCGAAAACTCCATTATTCTCTTCTTTCTTCTAAAAGCTGAAAACTCCATTATTCTCTTCTTTCTTCTAAAAGTCGAAAACTCCATTATTCTCTTCTTTCTTCTAAAAGTCAAAAAATCCATCATTCTCTTCTTTCTTCTAAAAGCTGAAAACTCCATTATTCTCTTCTCTTCTTTCTTCTAAAAGCCGAATCTCTATAGATTTCTTTAAATCATCTTCTCTATAGATCCTTATCACATAAGTTTTATTTTGTATTATACCTGTTAGGGGCTGAAAAGCCAGAAAATGAGGCTGTATGAACAGTCATGTGTAGAACCTTATCACATAAGTTTTATTTTGTATTATACCTGTTAGGGGCTGAAAAGCCGGAAAATGAGGCTGTATGAACAGTCGTGTGTAGAACCTTATCACATAAGTTTTATTTTGTATTATACCTGTTAGGGGTTGAAAAGCCGGAAAATGAGGCTGTATGAACAATCGTGTGTATATCCTTATCACATAAGTTTTATTTTGTATTATACCTGTTAGGGGCTGAAAAGCCGAAAAATGAGGTTGTATGAACAGTCGTGTATAGATCCTTATCACATAAGTTTTATTTTGTATTATACCTGTTAGGGGCTGAAAAGCCGGAAAATGAGGCTATATGAACAGTCGTGTGTAGATCCTTATCACATAAGTTTTAGTTTGTATTATACCTGTTAGGGGCTGAAAAGCCGGAAAATGAGTTTGTATGAACAGTCGTGTGTAGATCCTTATCACATAAGTTTTATTTTGTATTATACCTGTTAGGGGCTGAAAAGCCGGAAAATGAGGTTGTATGAACAGTCGTGTGTAGATCCTTATCACATAAGTTTTATTTTGTATTATACCTGTTAGGTGCTGAAAAGCCGGAAAATGAGGCTGTATGAACAGTCGTGTGTAGATCTCTAACACACTAATAATCTGTATGAATATATGTATGTTTATGTTATGGGCTAAAAAGCCGGAAAGTGGCTGTGTAGACAGTCGAATGAAACCCAAAAAGGGTTAGGTAAGGACTGCCAGGTACGTAATCATAGAACTTCTCTATGTGTATCGATGTAGACGAATGACTGTAATCTCTTAGGTAGTAGGTTGTTTGATTTTGCACAAATGTATGCATGGGATGGGTTTGATATGAAAAAAGGGGAAGAGCATGATTGGTCACATGGTGATCGATGGTAGAAAACCCACCTAATGAAATGTTAGATCACATGGTGATCGGTGGTAGAAAACCCACCTAATGAAATGTTAGATCACATGGTGATCAGTGGTAGAAAACCCACCTAATGAAATGTTAGATCACATGGTGATCGGTGGTAGAAAACCCACGAAATGAAATGTTAGGTCACTTGGTGATCGGTGGTAGAAAACCCTCGTTAAAATTCCTGATTGATAGGAATAGGCAGTACGACTGTCGTTTTGGTGTGTAGCGGATGGAGGGTTGATTGTAGAAATCCCCAAGGTGTGATGGTTGGAACGGGTTGGTGTGTAGAGGATGGAATTTTAGGATGGGTTGGGCTTTGCATCATTTATTATCTGTCATGTGATTATGATTGTTGCCATTGTGTATGGGCCATAGCTCATTGTGTTTTCGGGATTTACACACTGAGTCTTGGTGACTTACCCTATTATTTTTCCCTAACTTTTCAGATGAGCAGTAGATCGTGGACATGGGAGCCGAGACGGACTCGAGGGGCCATCAAGCATTTATTTCTATAGATTATTTTCGGTTTTCCTTTAAGTTTTGTTTTGGGAATATTTAGGTAATAAGGCCCTATAGTTTATATTTGCCTAAGTAGTTTTTTAATATTTGCAACTTATGAATTTATGTCAGGGGTTTATTTATACCAAATAATAATAATACAAGGTTCTTTTCAAATGTCACTTATTTATTCAAATATTGCCTAATAACTTATGATTTTCTAAAAACTTAGCAAAAGATTTTAACGTTCAACCCGTAGCATACCAGATCTGGTCGAAACTTATGGGCCGAGTTTGGGGTGTTACAGTAGATCTTGTCACCCTAAGCAGTAGTGGAACAAGATCAAACGGTGAATTTTATCTCCATGAAGCAGCGGAGTAGATTCAAGCCACCAGTCTTATCTTCCTCGAGATGGTAGTGCAGCAGGCTGAAAATTGAAGTCTTCCTGAGATAGTAAGGAAGCAAATTGAAAAGTTCAGATTTTGCTCCCTCGAGATGGTAATGAAGCAGACTGAAAATTGAAGTCTTCCTGAGATAGTAAGGAAGCAAATTAAAAAGTTCAGATTTTGTTCCCTCGAGATGGTAGTGGAACATGTTGAAGATTGAAGTCTTCCTGAGATAGTAAGGAAGCAAATTGAAAAGTTCAGATTTTGTTCCCTCGAGATGGTAGTGGAGCAGGCTAAAGATTGAATCTTCCTGAGATAATAAGGAAGCAAATTGGAAAGTTCAGATTTTGTTCCCTCGAGATGGTAGTGGAGTAGACTGAAGATTGAAGTCTTCCTGAGAAAGCAATGAAGCAAATTGGAAAGTTCAAATTTTGTTCCCTCGAGATGGTAGTGGAGCAAACTGAAGATTGAAGTCTTCCTGAGATAGTAAGGAAGCAGACTGAAAAGTTTAGATTCTGTCCTCTCAAGATAGTAGTAGGGCAGACTGAAGATTGTAGATCTGGCATTCCTGAGATTGCAGTGAAGCAGATCGAAGATACTAATATGGCATTCTTGAAGTTGCAGGAAGCAGATCGAAGACATTAACCTTATCTCCCTGAAGTTGCAGTGGAGCAGGTTGAAGTCACAAGTCTTATCTCCCTGAAGTTACAGTGGAGCAGACTGTAGACAATTAATCCCATCTCCCTGAAGTTGCAGTGGATCGGATTAAAATGATGAATCCTATACCTCTGAAGTCGCAGTAAGTCGGATTGAATTTACCATAGAAAGTCTTATCTCCCTGAGTTTGTAGTGGAGCAGGTTAAAAGACAACAGATCGAAGATACTAGTCTGGCATCCCTGAGTTTGCAGTGGAGCAGATTGAAAATAGCAGATTTGACATTCTTGAAGTTGCAAGAAGCAGATCGAAAACATTAGATCTTGTCTCCCTGAGTTTGCAGTGGAGCAGATCGAAGATAGCAGATTTGGCATTCTTGAAGTTGCAAGAAGCAGATTGAAAACATCAGATTGGAAACATCAGATCTTGCATCCCTGAAGTTGCAGCGGAGCAGATTAATGATAGTTGATTTTGCCTTCCTGAAGTTGTAGTGAAGCAGATTGAAGCCATCAGACTTATTGCAATCAAGATGAAGTTCCAATACCGTTGAAGTTGTAGTGGAGTTGGAAGCCATTTGAAGAAGATGAGGACCAAGAAGTCAAGGCTCGACAAAGACCGGGCAAAATTGGTCCTTTTATAGTCTTTGCTTTATTCTCATTACACGACAATGAGCAAAGAAGGGCAGCTGTAGGAACCAAATTTCGCCCGGGCCCATATAACAAACCAAAATAAAAATAATAATAAATACCAAATGTCCAACAAACAGTCCATTTACAGGCAATGGCCCACTACTCTACCCAAACCCGATTAGCCTAAACCCATGGCCCAATTACACCCTCAATACCTAATACCATCAGCAACCCAAATTAAACCTAAGGACCCAACAAACTTCAACCCAACACCGAGACCAAACATAGGCGGCCCAAAAGGGCCCAATGACTAAACGAAATCAGCAGAACCCTAGGGTTCTCCCTCATGCCGCAACACCCAGTGCCCAACAGCTCCTCGCGCCTACGCCGCCTTCGATTGCACCGCGTTCAGCACACGAATCCCGCACCACCGCTGAGACCCTCGTTGATTGCCTGTACAAGAAAGGAAACAAAACAACCGAAAAATGGCAACAAGATATTTTCCTTTTTTTTCATTATTTTCGGGCTTATAAAAACCCAAATAACAATCTGTAAAAAGGGGGATACAAGGAGAAATAGATACAAAAAAAAACACCGATCAATAGAAAATCGAAAACTTAGATATTGAACACCAATACAAAAGCAGTCAATTTTTTTAAGGTGGTTTCACTTTCTATTATTTTTCTTATTTTTTAATTTATTTTTACATATATTTCAACATATGAAATAAAAAAACAAAGAAGAAAGGAAAAGAAAGCACCTAAATGGCCCTCGTCGTCGAAAGTCGCTACAGGCGTCGGAGACAGACCAAGCAGAGTCGGGACCTTGGTCACTTCTCCTTTCTCTCTGTTTTCGGGCTAAGAAGGCTAAGCCTTCACATCTCTTCCAAAGATGGGTTAAACCCCCATATCACGAAGCCCAGAGCACCGGCCGAACAAGAGATGGAGGGGATTGAGGGAAAAGAGGTTTACCCTAAATTTTTTTTTTTTGAAAATCTGTAAAAAATGAATTTTAAGAAAAAAATGGGGCTTAAGTGGAGTTTAAAAAACGACATCGTTTAAGCTAATAAGGACCGGTGCGTGACCCGACCCATCAGCAAGGGTCTGCGCGTTTTTGCCTATAGGGAAAATTGCGCGACAAGTCCTTCCGTTTTTTTTTTGATTTTTCAAATAAGTTTTCTTCTGTTTTTGAATTTTGCCCAGGAATATTGCGCTTAATTTCAACTTAGCCCCTATTTAAATGCTGCGCTTCGGTATTTGGATATTTGCTTTTTAAACCCCCGGTCATTTGTGCGCATTTCATTTAGGTCTTTTACTCTGTTTTATTAATTTGTAAATTGTCCTTTTAATTTTGTTTTTATAACAATTGAGTATAATTATTCATTTCATATTTTTATTCTTCGTAATTATTTCTTTTATTTATTTAATCATTCATTTCTTAAAATTGTTTTAACGCAGCATCGTAAATCATTTTATGAATTCTACATAGTTTTAATTATTATTTTTATATATTGTATAAAACTTTTAAATGGTTCTTATATAAATTTTTTTTTATTTTAAAATTTTCTTTATATATGTCTCTTTGTTTTAAAATTTATAGGAAATTTACTTCAAATAATTATATTATACATTATTTTTTTTGTAGATCGTTTTTTAATTGGCTTTTTAATTTATTTATGTTTATATATTTTCTTTTAAGCATATATATGTATATTATTATTAATTTATTATTATTTCTATTATTATTATTATTACTATTATTAATTTTATACTATCTTTATTATATCATATATTTTCTTCTTTTGTATTTACTCATATCATTTTAATTATCATTTTTTTATAATTGTTATTATTATCATAATTAATATTATAATTTTCATTTTGTATTTTTTTATTCTTTTCTATTATTATTTAAACTTTTATCAATTTTCATTTATTTTTTATTTATTATTAGCTTGTTATTTTATTCATATTGTTGATTCTTTTTGATTTCATATGTAAAGTTTCATGTTTGTTTCGTAGTTTTTTTATCTTTTGTTATTTACTACTCTATATCTTTTATTCTTTATTTTTTTATTATGTTTTCTTAGTATAGTCATTTTATTTCCTGCATTATTCGATATTTTATATTATTATTTCTTTAATTGTTTATATTTTTATTAATTGTTAAAATGATTTTTAATTTGGAATTGGTGTTTTAATATATATATATATATATATATATATATGCTATATCTACTCCAGAACCATTTGTTTTATAAAACACATTTAATTACATTTACGCATTTTATTCAAAGGCTTTTAAATACAACGATATATGATATTTAGGGACTTCAAGAGAAATTATACCCTAACTTACTAGGTTTTAATCTTTTTCGTAGAACTTAAAATATCAAGTATCCTCCTTTTTTTAAAACCTATAAATTTTAATAAAAACTTATTCTCAAGAATTCAAAATTGTTGTGTCCTAACTCACTGGATATGACATTTTGTTATCTCGGGATAAGGATTTCAGAAAACAAGGTAATGTTTCGTGTTTGGAAATTCGAGAAATTGTGCCCTAACGTGCTGGGGTTTGATTTTTCGCACGTCCAAATAACTAAATCCTTTTAATTTCGTGTTTTGGGAGATTAAGGGACGATTTTAGTTTTGAGGGTTAAAATGTCACACCCTAATGTACTGGATGTGATATTTTATGTTTTTGGGACAAAAAGAGTCTTAATATTCCATAACGAGTTATATAAACATTCTTTAAAAGAAATTGTATTTTAAAATCTTTTCAAATTCTTGACATTAGGATATGAGATTACCAATTAGGTACCAAATTTTGGGCGTTACGAGGGTGCTAACCCTTCCTCGTACGTAAACGACTCCCGAACCCATTTTCTTGTATTTCGTGGACCAAAATCAATGTTTTGAAATAAAACGTTTTATAAGGTGATCCAATCACACCTAAGTAAAAAAGGATTGGTGGCGACTCCCATTTTCGTTTTTTAAAGTCGATCCTCGCTTTTCAAAGAAATTTTAAAAATGGTTTCGACAAATTTCATAACATTAAAACTTTTTCGAGCCCTCCGTATGTCGCGTCATCTTCCTAACCTGGTGGGTTATCTAGAAGGATGAGAATTAAATAGGAGTGAGCTATGAAGCTCAGTGTGAGTTCAGTCACAAGAAAACCAAAATAAAACAACAAACCAACAAGGCACATGAATTAGCAATCCTGAGATTAAAGACAACCATAAAGCACCTCAGATTAACAGCTTTTCACATAAAACACTTTACTTCACTATATTGGTATTCACAGTTTTATATGCACATGCTTATGAATGCATTGACGTTTCAAATTAACAGAAAAGTCCTACCCAACTCCTCTACACACCTCACTTATGAATTCCCCAGAACTCATCTAACATATCACTACGGTTTGTAGACGAGCCACCACTGATTTACAGATAAACTGCCACTTTGGAAAGTGACCACCTTCGGACGTACGAGAATCCAGAGTGTGAATATTACTAAAAAAAATATAGAATTGAGGTGGTGTCCACAAGTATACGGGTCAGGTTGTAATATAGTTTTACGAAGAAGTAGGTGAGTACTCGAGGATTGTACCTAATGGATGCAAGTACTAAATTAATATTAACCTAAACGCAAATAGATCTAATTAGTAATTTAAATAAATTATAGTACGATGATCATAAAGTGAAAAACAATTGATTTTATAAGAAAAGAAACAAACTTGCATAAAATAATAAAACTGGAGAACTAATATGTGATTTGATCGCTGGAAATCAAATTCTTAAATCTATAAAGTGAATGATCGAACCTAACAACTAACTCTGACAACGATTTTAAGGCAAGCGCACCTATCGAACAGTAGTATAGTTTAGGCAAGGCCAGAATATTGAATACCAAAGGAACCAAAAGTACTAATACTAACTCTCTTTCTATTATTTAGCCTAAGAATTTAGTAAATGGTTATCTAATCTAAATTTAACTATCAACTAAACTAAAGACACAAAGACAAAAATAGTGAATTGGGGAAATACTTGAAAGAAAAACTCAGTTGATTAAGACGACATGCAAGGAAGAATCCACCTAGACTTTACTTGTTATCTAACACTGAACCAGACGATGTATTCACTTGACTTGATCCGTAAGACTCCCTAAGTTATATTAAACACTCTCTCGAAGCGAATAACGTCTAACCCTAGGTTGATTAATTGAAATCTCTTTCTAATTAAAACCCCTAAAATCACATTAACTCGATCTATGGACTCCCATATTAGGTTTCACCCTAATCGGCAAAATCTCGTCACCCTATCTCTAAGCGTGCGATCAACTCCACTTAATTATGCTAGATCTACTCTTAAGCACCGACTTTTGCTCCTCCACCTAAGCACATCATACTTGAATCAATATCCCGGAAATATCAACACAAGAACTAAGCACACATAATTAAGAACAAGTCAAATATTTATCATATAGTTCAGAAAACGATAACAAGATTCATCTTAGGTTTCATCCCCTCAGGCATCTGAGGGTTTAGTTCATATCAAATAAAGAAAACATCTCAGAAGAAAAGATAAAACAAAACATAAGAAATCCCTAAAACCCTTTGAAGGAATTGAAGGTGAGATCCACCGTCTTGAGTATAATTCCGGCTTCTAGAGATGGATCAACTGGCTATCTTCGAGTGATTCCCACAATATTCATCCTAGAGATGGGTCAACTAGCATGAGTGATTAGCTCACTTTTTTGGTCATAACTAAATCCTATTTTAGGTTCTATTCAATCAATTAGTCGCTAACCTAGTAGGATCTCTCAATCTTCCACTAAACTAATGAGTTGTCAATAACTACTTATCTTTCGACCTCACAATCCAGACCAACTAGAGGTAAGAGGTTCATGGATAGGCAATACCAATTTTGGGTTAATTCCCACCTAAATGACTTCCTAGGTTTGTCAGGCCTAGGGTTTAAGTTCTTCCTATCCCAAGCAACTAATCCGCTAAGTAATAAAATTTAGAAGAAGATTAGTTTATTTTTTAAATTTCAAAACATCAAAATCATTTAAATAAAGTATTTAAAATTCAAAATCATGGGTGGGAGCAGTTGGTATCTTGGGCTCGCTATAAGGCTAATAAAACTATTACTACATTTAAAATGTCAAAATTTGTTGCAAGAGATTGTGAATAAATGGAAACAAACAACCAAGGCTATCCACGGAGGAGTCTGAACTTCATGAAAAATGATTGTTCGATTTTAAGTTCATAAAAGTAAATGCAATCAGACTAATGAAATAAATAGAGGGGGCAATACCTAAAGATGGCCTCATTAACACATGTAACAGTGTAGGACTTATAGAAAATATGCACATTGCATCTCCCAAATTAAGAGTTACAAGATAGATTGTAACATCCCAAACCCGACCCATGCGGTATGAGTGGACTGACATGTCACATGAAGAAAGTGTAAAACATCATGTGATTCTTACTAAAATAGGCGTTACTTGGTTGTGTTTAAGTAAACGAGTTATGTATGTAAATATTTGATAAAATACAACTATTTTTGAAAGATCATTTGATGAGTCGAAAATCGAGGTAGTGAGCTTTAAAACCGTGACTTTTGGAAATGTCGTAGATAATTTTGAAAGAAAATCCGAGTTAAATCATTTGTAAAAGTTTGCTATAAAATCCATTTATTAATCAATTTTGGAAACCATTATTTATATTTTTAGAAAATTCCCTTTTTAAACAAATTAAGAAAAATAATAAAAACATCCTAACCATAAAGCAAAACTAAAAATAGTCCAGAGGCCTTATTACAACTTAAAAACCCAAAATAGTAAAACTAATAAAGTAAACAAAAATAGAACTTAAAGTTCAAAACACCATTTCTGAAGTATGGCCTCCATCGAGTCATCCATGGCCCAAGTCCACATCACTGAGCATTACCTACAAGGGTTAAGAAAAATGGGGAGTGAGTTACAAGAACTCAGTGTGAAATCCCCTTACCGTCTTCCACTAGGCCTGAACCCATATAGCAATATCTTGGGCCTAAGCCCATTTACATAACAATCTTAAAATGAAATGTATGAATGTATGCAACCCAACCCATCCTAGATATCCATCCGCTACACACCACCCGTACCATCCCATCACACCTGTGGGGATCAAGTCAACCCACCCCGCCAAACACACCAATCGCAGACAAGTTGCCATTTATAATATTTGTGGCTGAGCCACCAGAATCAGAATTATGCGTGGCATAGCCACTATACAAATTGTGGCAGAGCCACCAGAATATCATATACGGTAATATAATAGGCACACAGCCTTGGGTAAATATGATCGACACAGAGTCGTTGATTCATATGTTAGGCACATTGTAACACCCCAAACCCGGCCCAAACACTACAACCGGATCTGGTATGTCACTAAAAAGATTTTCCAAAACATGTCGCATTTTGGAAAACAACTACTAGGTTTAAACATTTATACCGAAAACTTAATAATTCATTAATTCATATAAAATATAAAGTTATAAATTACCTTGGTGAATTTTAAACAAAAACTATAATTTCATACATGTCTTAACTTAATTTAAAACATAAAACTTAAAAGCCCAGTAATAAAAGCCCAACATAAAACCAAAACATAAATAATAGTCTAGTGGCCCATGGCCTTATTACAATAAAATTTAAAACCCATTAAATAAAAATATAAAATAATAAACTGGAGTCTTCTTGTTAAATCCAAGAGTTCTTTTGCATGGCCACCTTGCACTTCTCTCCAGCCCGGTCCGATGCACTAGGTGCTACCTGAAAATGTTAAGAAATTGGTTGAGTCGCGAGACTCAGTGTGCAACCCTTATGAACCATTAGATTTGGGCCTTAGCCCCACAGAATAGAATAACAGTTTAATATATATATATAACAAAAAAAATTATGCAAGCCCAACCCAAATCCTAAGTTTCCATCTGCTACACGCCTCCCGTACCAGCCGTTCACACCATAGGGGATTTCTACAATCAACCCGCACCGTTACACGCCGTTGATGGCAGTCGTGCTGCTCATCATCAGAGTTGTGACAGAGTCACCAGGCTGAAATGGCAAAAAGCCACCAGGAACAGAGTTTGTGACAGAGTCACCAGGCTGAAATGGCAAAAAGCCACCAGAAACAGAGTTTGTGACAAAGTCACCAGGCTAAAATGGCAAAAGCCACCAGAACAGATCACTTCCCCTTTTCATCAATTTCCCAACCCCAAGCATACAATGAAATCGTCATACACAGCATATCGTTTTAACATGAATATTCACTGAAATAGGACAGAAGTCACTAACCTATTGATCAGCCTTTACCCTTCAAGGGTTTTCACTTGTTATGCCGGGATTTCGGCATTTAGCAGAGTATAGCAGATTTATACATATGAATATATATTAGCAAACAGTCTAACAGTGAGAAAGGTTACACACCTGATTAATGTCGATACCCTTGCTAGACCGATCTACAACTTTGCTCAACAAGCCGGAAAGATGTGAAAATAGGGCCTCTCCTATATTCGGCCAAGGGTTAGTAAATCCTGAATTTACACATTGAAACTAATAGATCTTCTTTGTAACATCCCGAAATTGGGCCTAGTAGGATTGGGCCGATTGGGCTTGGGCTTAGGAGTGTTTAAAATCTTCAAGAATATGAGAATGGTGTCTTTGCAAATTGGATTTATTAGTTAAGTGGATTTGGAAGGTTACGAGGTTTTTATGAATTCTCGGGTTTAATTGGGTTTTAGGAAAAATTTGAGTATTTGTTGGCTACTTGTGTTAGCTCGGGTAGTATTGTTTATGTGCTTAGCATAGCCTTATGAAGGTTTGGATTTAATTACGAAGCTAGAATAATTCTTAGTATTGAAATTTAGTGAAGTGGATTAGGTGAACCTGACACTTAAGTTAATTTAAGTGTTAAATTCTAGCACATGAGGAGTTGGTGGCAAGGTGGTTAAGATGCATGAAGGGTTGCTTGAGGGAAGATGTTCGAGTAGCATGGGTTGCATTTGGAAGACTTTATTTTTATGTATCCTAACATTAAGTGTCGGCCAAGCTCTAATTATGGTAGGTTGGACTTTCAATTTTTATGGCAAGTTGAATAGTAAATTAGGAAAGCTTGAACTTTGGGAGAGGAATCATATGGATTAAGGAAGGATAGGGGACATAAGGCTTGGTTTAAGGTGTGGTTTTTGGAAGCTTTTTAATGGCTAATTGTCCATGAATGTGGACGGTATGGTTGTCTAGGGGGTGGCCGAATGTTGATAGGATGTTGGGGGGATTAGTTGGTCAATTTTAGCATTTGTGCATCTTTTGCATTTTTCTTTTCCTCTCCAAAGCTTTCCTCCTTAGCCGAATGTACCTTGGTCATTAGGTGCAATTTTTGTTTTGTTTTAGCTATCATTTTTGTTTGAACCAAATTCTAATTTCTTTCATTTCTCTTTTGAAACCGAAACCACACTTAGCACTTTGTGCACTTCTCTTTTTTGGCAAACAAGGTGTTGGACGAACCTCTTTCTCCCATTTCTCTCTTTTCTTTCTTTTCATATTTGTTCAAAACCACATTTCTTTTTACTTTCTCTTGGCCGAATCTTCCTCCTCCCTAATTCCCTTCTCTATCACTTTTGCTCAAAGTTAAAAACATCCATCCTCATTCTATTTTCTTCCCACGTTGCTCGAATTTCTGAATCCTCCTTCTCCTATTTTCACTATTATTTTCCTTTCTTTTTCTCCACTAAAGCCGAATCCTCTTTACTTCTTTTCTCTTTGTCTTGGCCGAATATCATCAAGGGTAGGTCTTCATTTGGTTCTCTTCAATCGGTTTTGGAAGGGGTGGTATAGTGGAGTGCTGATCATTTCTTTATTGATAGTCGACCATAGCCATACTAAGAACGTGTGGAAAAGGATTTCATCATTCAAGGTATGGAATAATCATATTCGGCCAAAGGCCATGTGTTTTGGTTCATTAATGTTAGAAATCGAATCTAATATATATCTTTTAGGATTTTGAAGGGCTCCTTAGGCAAGTGACGATTTTCGGAATTGAATTGAAGTGTTAAGATTTTTTTTGGGGCAATCAAATGGGTTCGAAAAGAGCAGTTAATAGTGTTTGGAAGAGGGGTGGTTCTGCTATACCCTCAAATTTCAAACGAAGGGCTGTGTCGGGAGTCCGAGATTTTCCACCGGGATGTGGACCTTCTGCCGGCGAAAATCGATTATTTGAAGTCGTACGTACCCCCGAGCCATTGTTTGTTCGTGGTTCTTCATCGGGTTATGAACCATCAACCGGAGAGAAATCGCATATAGTTGTTGTTCGAGATTCTGAGGGTATCGACGAGCGGGAAAGTTTAGTTATCACTATTATCAGGTGTGTATCTTACACACTTTATAACTCGGTAATATATATATATATATAAATATACTAATCATGTTATTAAAGCAGAAACTGTGAGATCTTGATATGATACTTTGATGGTTATGAGCAAGGATTCGGGTAAGTCTGTTTTGATATGATGTTGATATATGTTGTTTAATATCATGATCTACGATATATTTGTTATATGTTCATATTAGAGCATGATGGTATGATTTGCATAATAATTCCATTGTTATGGGTGATATGAGAGGAGGGGGAAGGATTTGATATCCGTGTCTTTGGGACACCAGAGGTTTGGCACCTCCAGTGGTTTGGTACCACAGATTATTTTGTGTCTTTGGGACACCAGAGGTTTGGCACCTCATAGCGACTTGTCCCAGTGGCTTAGTACCACCGTGGGTTGGCCCCACATTTGATGTATTGGGATCGTCGCCAGTGATTTGGTATCACACGTGGGTTGGCCCCACACCTGGATCGTTGATATTTTGTGTCTTTGGGACACTAGAGGTTTGGCACCTCATAGCGACTCGTCCTAGTGGTTTAGCACCACCGTGGGTTGGCCCCACATTTGATGTATTGGGATCGTCGCCAGTGATTTGGTATCACACGTGGGTTGGCCCCACAATTTGATTATTCGTGACTTTGGGTCACCAGTGGTTTGGCACCACATTATTGGATATCGTGACTTTGGGTCACCAGTGGTTTGGCACCACCAGTGGTTTGGTACCACACGAGGTAGAAAAGGAGTTATGGATGGTTAGGTTGGGTGCATTATATATATATTGCTTGGTTATGAATTGTGTAAGAATGTTGCATTAACTGGGGGAAGGACTTATGCACTGAGTCTTGGTGACTCATTTTCTCCCTTATCTTTTCAGGTGATTCGTAAAATTGCGGATGAGGAGTCGGATGAACTCGAGGAGGCCATGCAATAAAAATTCGATTTTATAAGAACTTCGATTTGGGTACTTTATTTTATCTTAATTTGGTTTACATCTTTATTTGGATTTGTAATAAGGCCTTTTTAATTATGTTTTTGGATCATTTATATGTTTTGGACTTGTTTTAAATATGGCTTAGAAATTACATGGTTGATATATTAATTTGAGCACAAAGTTTTCTAAACTACAAAACAAAATGGTTTTCAAAACGTTACCATCGGGTAAAATAAATCATTTGATAATTTTTAATAACTTAAGTGTTTTCGATAACGCATACGATTTTTCCAAAACTTAAGTTTCCAAATTTCAGTTAGAAACGGTTTTCAAACTAATCGCTTGGGTTTCCTTTAAAATTATAATTAGTTTTCTAATCTATGGATTTGCAACTAGGTTCTAAAGATTTATTTACGGAATTTCAAATTAAATTATCAGTTTTTAACTTATTATACACTTGTTTTCTACAAATATAGAACATAAAGAGTTTTTCACTAAAATTTAATCGTTAACTCGAATATCTTCAAAACATTTTCCTCTGTGGCATACCAGATTCGGTCATGGCGTATTGACCGGGTTTGGGGTGTTACAAATTGGTATCAAAGCTAAGTTCAAAAGCTCGGCTGTGGGCCCGAGGCCCAAAATGTTTTAAAGTATGGTCTCAAAATATTTTTGCTTGAAATTATATGATTTGAAAGGCATGGCACCGAGTCTCCGGCATCAATCCGCCCAGGTAAGTACCCCTAGCCTTTGGTTGTGATTTTTGGATGTTATAAACTTTGAATGACTGAATAGTAGTAGGAACTACTCTAGAGATCCAAAACTCTAGGTTGGATGTACTCGCGAAAACAAAACTCTTTAATAAGAATTATTCATAAAACTGTGTTTTAAAGATAGTGGAATGATGACTAAGCATAAAACATTTAAATTAGATAAGTCGATACGTTAGACATGAGCACTCGAGATCGTGGTCGTCATGGACGTGGTAAAAACCGAGGTGCTAGGGCTAGATCTTCGGCACCGAGGCGTATTTCTGAAAGGAGGCGTTAGCATCGCTAGTGGTTGAGACGGGGTCTCATGATCGAGTTGGGATAGATGAGCTGACTCAAATAGTTAAGGAAGTATTGGAGGAGGTTAAAGGAATCGGTGAAGCACTTCGAGTTGGGTCTGTGGACTGTAAGAAGAATAGAGATCACAGTTCTCTAGGGTCACAATCTCGTTTTGTAAATCATGTCAAGGCACGACCAAACTATCCGGCTTGTGATTTTTTTTTGCAAGAGGCGTCATCCGGGAGAATGTTGGAGGAGGTTAGGAGCATGCTTGAGATGCGGGTCTAAGGAGCATAAGGCTCGGGATTGTTTCCTCACTCTCAAGTCAGATATGTTTTGGTTGGAAGTGATGATTGAATGTAGGAAAAATTTTTGGTATAAGTGGTAGATAACGGTTTGTTATTGTGGTTAGATGTTTGATTGTGTGAAAAAGGATTCAAGATTATGTTAAAAAGCACATTGTAGTTTCTAAGGGCAGAGTGCGCAGCGAAAGCATAGTGGTGTGATTTGAGCAGTGTGTTAGTAGTTGGTTGGAAAATTTCGAGGATTTAGGAGGGTAGAATTGTAACATCCCGAAATTGGGCCTAGTAGGATTGGCAGATTGGGCTTGGGCTTAGGAGTGTTTAAAATCTTCAAGAATATGAGAATGGTGTTTTTGCAAATTGGATTTATTAGTTAAGTGGATTTGGAAGGTTACGAGGTTTTTATGAATTCTCGGGTTTAATTGGGTTTTAGGAAAAATTTGAGTATTTGTTGGCTACTTGTGTTAGCTCGGGTAGTATTGTTTGTGTGCTTAGCATAGCCTTATGAAGGTTTGGATTTAATTACGAAGCTAGAATAATTCTTAGTATTGAAATTTAGTGAAGTGGATTAGGTGAACCTGACACTTAAGTTAATTTAAGTGTTAAATTCTAGCACATGAGGAGTTAGTGGCAAGGTGGTTAAGATGCATGAAGGGTTGCTTGAGGGAAGATGTTCGAGTAGCATGGGTTGCATTTGGAAGACTTTATTTTTATGTATCCTAACATTAAGTGTAGGCCAAGCTCTAATTATGGTAGGTTGGACTTTCAATTTTTATGGCAAGTTGAATAGTAAATTAGGAAAGCTTGAACTTTGGGAAAGGAATCATATGGATTAAGGAAGGATAGGGGACATAACGCTTGGTTTAAGGTGTGGTTTTTGGAAGCTTTTTAATGGCTAATTGTCCATGAATGTGGACGGTATGGTTGTCTAGGGGGTGGCCGAATGTTGATAGGATGTTGGGGGGATTAGTTGGTCAATTTTAGCATTTGTGCATCTTTTGCATTTTTCTTTTCCTCTCCAAAGCTTTCCTCCTTAGCCGAATGTACCTTGGTCATTAGGTGCAATTTTTGTTTTGTTTTAGCTCTCATTTTTGTTTGAACCAAATTCTAATTTCTTTCTCTCATTTCTCTTTTGAAACCGAAACCACACTTAGCACTTTGTGCACTTCTCTTTTTCGGCAAACAAGGTGTTGGCTGAACCTCTTTCTCCCATTTCTCTCTTTTCTTTCTTTTGATATTTGTTCAAAACCACATTTCTTTTTACTTTCTCTTGGCCGAATCTTCCTCCTCCCTAATTCCCTTCTCTTTCACTTTTGCTCAAAGTTAAAAACATCCATCCTCATTCTATTTTCTTCCCACGTTGCTTGAATTTCTGAATCCTCCTTCTCCTATTTTCACTATTATTTTCCTTTCTTTTTCTCCACTAAAGCCAAATCCTCTTTACTTCTTTTCTCTTTGTCTTGGCCGAATATCATCAAGGGTAGGTCTTCATTTGGTTCTCTTCAATCGGTTTTGGAAGGGGTGGTATAGTGGAGTGCTGATCATTTCTTTATTAATAGTCGACCATAGCCATACTAAGAACGTGTGGAAAAGGATTTCATCATTCAAGGTATGGAATAATCATATTCGGCCAAAGACCATGTGTTTTGGTTCATTAATGTTAGAAATCGAATCTAATATATATCTTATAGGATTTTGAAGGACTCCTTAGGCAAGTGACAATTTTCGGAATTGAATTGAAGTGTTAAGATTTTTTTTTGGGGCAATCAAATGGGTTCGAAAAGAGTAGTTAATAGTGTTTGGAAGAGGGGTGGTTCTGCTATACCCTCAAATTTCAAACGAAGGGCTGTGCTGGGAGTCCGAGACTTTCCACCGGGATGTGGACCTTCTGCCGGCGAAAATCGATTATTTGAAGTCGTACGTACCCCCGAGCCATTGTTTGTTCGTGGTTCTTCATCGGGTTATGAACCATCAACCAGAGAGAAATTGCATATAGTTGTTGTTCGAGATTCCGAGGGTATCGACGAGCGGGAAAACTTAGTTATCACTATTATCAGGTGTGTATCTTACACACTTTATAACTCGGTAATATATATATATATATAAATATACGAATCATGTTATTAAAGCCGAAACTGTGAGATCTTAATATGATACTTTGATGGTTATGAGCAAGGATTCGGGTAAGTCCGTTTCGATATGATGTTGATATATGTTGTTTAATATCATGATCTACGATATATTTGTTATATGTTCATATTAGAGCATGATGGTATGATTTGCATAATAATTGCATGGTTATGGGTGATATGAGAGGAGGGGGAAGGATTTGATATCCGTGTCTTTGGGACACCAGAGGTTTGGCACCTCCAGTGGTTTGGTACTACAGATTATTTTGTGTCTTTGGGACACCAGAGGTTTGGCACCTCATAGCGACTTGTCCCAGTGGCTTAGTACCACCGTGGGTTGGCCCCACATTTGATGTATTGGGATCGTCGCCAGTGATTTGGTATCACACGTGGGTTGGCCCCACACCTGGATCGTTGATATTTTGTGTCTTTGGGACACTAGAGGTTTGGCACCTCATAGCGACTCGTCCCAGTGGTTTAGCACCACCGTGGGTTGGCCCCACATTTGATGTATTGGGATCGTCGCCAGTGATTTGGTATCACACGTGGGTTGGCCCCACAATTTGATTATTCGTGACTTTGGGTCACCAGTGGTTTGGCACCACATTATTGGATATCGTGACTTTGGGTCACCAGTGGTTTGGCACCACCAGTGGTTTGGTACCACACGGGGTAGAAAGGGAGTTATGGATGGTTAGGTTGGGTGCATTATATATATATTGCTTGGTTATGAATTGTGTAAGAATGTTGCATTAACCGGGGGAAGGACTTATGCACTGAGTCTTGGTGACTCACCTTCTCCCTTATCTTTTCAGGTGATTCGTAAAATCGCGGATGAGGAGTCGGATGAACTCGAGGAGGCCATGCAATAAAAATTCAGTTTTATAAGAACTTCGATTTGGGTACTTTATTTTATCTTAATTTGGTTTACATCTTTATTTGGATTTGTAATAAGGCCTTTTTAATTATGTTTTTGGATCATTTATATGTTTTGGACTTGTTTTAAATATGGCTTAGAAATTACATGGTTGATATATTAATTTGAGCACAAAGTTTTCTAAACTACGAAACGAAATGGTTTTCAAAACGTTACCATCGGGTAAAATAAATCATTTTATAATATTTAACAACTTAAGTGTTTTCGATAACTCAAACGATTTTCCAAAACTTAAGTTTCCAAATTTCAATTAGAAACAGTTTTCAAACTAATCGATTGGGTTTCCTTTAAAATTATAATTAGTTTTCTAATCTATGGATTTGCAACTAAGTTCTAAAGATTTATTTACGGAATTTCAAATTAAATTATCAATTTTTAACTTATTATACACATGTTTTCTACAAATATAGAACAACAAAGAGTTTTTCACTAAAATTTAATCGTTAACTCGAAATTCTTCAAAACGTTTTCCTCTGTGGCATACCAGATTCGGTCATGGCGTATTGACCGGGTTTGGGGTTTTACAATTGACTTAGAGGGTCTCGTTCTAACGGTAATCAGGTGTGTAGATCTCTAAGACACTAGTTATTTGTGATATATATATGTTATGGGCTTAAAAGTCGGAAAGAGGCTGTGTAGACAGTCGAATAAAACCTGAAAAAGGGGTTTGCAAAGGATGCCAGGTACGTAATCATAGAAATCTCTCTATGTGTATCGATGTATGCGATAAACTGAAATCTCTTAGGTAATACATTGTTTGATTTTGCATGTATTTGTGCATGGGATGGGATTGATATGATGAAGGGGAAGAAGGTCGCATAGCGATCGGTGGCTTTGCCACATAGGTCACATAGTGATTGGTCTTTATGACAGGTAGCTCAGCTGTCGAAACACTACGATGTATTATTAAGGTCGCATGGCGATCGGTGGCTTTGCCACATAGGTCACACAGTGATCGGTCTTTAAGACAGGCAGCACAGCTGTTGATATGGTGTGTAGCGGTTGGCGAGTTGATTGTAGAAATCCCTAAGGTGTGATGGTTGGTTCGGGCTGGTGTGTAGATGATGGATTTCTAGGCTGGGCTGGGCCATGATGCATATATAGTTACCCTTGTATACGGGCCAAGGCCATAATGTGTTTGTGGGCCAAGCCTTTGATGTGTTTTTGGGATTTACACACTGAGTCTTGGTGACTCACCCTATTATTTTTCCCTAACTTTGCAGATGAGCAATAGATCGTGGACATGGGAGCCGAGACAGACTCGAGGGGCCATCCAGACTTTATTTCTATAAATTATTTTCGATTTTCTTAAAGTTTTATTTTTATTTTGGGAATGTTTATGTAATAAGGCCCCATAGTTTATATTCACCTAAGTAGTTTCTAATACTTGCAACTTATGAAATTATGTCAAAGGTTTAATTATACGAAATAATAATAGCACAAGGTTTTCTTCCAAATGTCATTTATTTATTCAAATATTGCCTAATTAACTTACGATTTCCAAAAACCAACAAAGCAAAAGTTTTCAATGTACAACCCGTACATACCAGATCTGGTCAAAACTTATGGGCCGGGTTTGGGGTGTTACAAATTTTGTACAGACACAATATACCTAAATAAAAAGGATATTGTAAATAAGACACAATTTTAGCACAATTAATGTATTGTTATTGTATTCACGTAAATATCATATCAGGTTCTGGTTCATCAATTTAGTTGGCAACAAATTATCTCTTCTTTTTGTATGAAGTAAAATCACTTTTTTTTTCTTTACAAATGGAAAATTTATAAGTTCAAATTAAATATTTTAATTCAACTCAAATCAACATCAAATAATCTATGCTGAAGATGATTGAAATATGTTCTTAGTACTTTATGCCACTTAAATTGTAACCTCCCCAAAGTGGCCTCGACAGTAGGCCCGAATTTAGGAGATTACATCGGCCACCGAGATGGCCTAGTGTAATCGAAGATTTTAAATAGTCACATTAAAACATTTGTTTATCTTTAGAAAGACTTAATCTATTTTTAGAAAACAAATCATGGGTCGATAAAATACAATTAAATTAATATTTTTCTCGTAAAAGGTGATAACTATTGAGAACATTGTTACATTCTACTTATTTGACAACATTTAATTATGACCTTGCAGCGGAAAAGAGGTTTTTTCTGAGTTTTACTAACATCTATATTTCATGCATAACTAACTGAAATCCATATTTTATCATCTTAAAAAAAAACGATTTATATGTCACGGTTGCAATATAATTGAACATCCTTGCAACGAAGTAAGAAAGAGAGAGAGAGGATGCAGAAATCTCCAAAACCAGGACGCTAAAATTAATATAGAATTTTCCTTAAATGATAAACAATAGCAAGGTATCATGTTCGCATAAGAAAAATGTTGATGTGGTGATAAAAATAAGCTTATAATAAATTAATGGAGGCTTTAATGTGTGTATTAATGTCACTTTATTTAAGGTTTTATTTGCCCCTACCTATACTACGATGTGCAAAAGAGTTATTGGCAAATGAACCTTGTGTATACAATGAAACTCAATGGCTATCATTGTAATTAAAAAGGCATGTCTTCGTAGTATGATTCTTTTTGACGAAGTATTTAGCAACAAAAATTTGTTTCAAAATTTGTACGATGTTTCAATATTTTTAAAATTAGGGGGAGTCTGAAAACATGTTTACTCTTTCCTTTACCCAAGGTATTGTCCAACTAAGTTTTCTTAGAAAATCTTTTTAATGTTGTAGCTTATAATAGGTGATTGTGCAATTTTTTTAATAAAGTTTTAACAGAGCACGTTTCCATTTGATACGCATCTAGTGCAAAGTGTCGTTAATAAATTAACAAAGTGTCCCCACCAAAAGAATACGATGGAACTTGCAACTTAAGAAAAACCCATTCAATTTATTGAGTGTTTTGATATTCCTATTTATATTATTTTAGCCTATAATTGTTGAAGCCCTATAGATTGAAGCCATATACAAGCTTATGAGATACAAGTAGAAAGAAGAATTATAGTCTCATTTTGTGTCTTAATTTTTCTCCTATCTTTTGTTCTTACTACTATTTCTTTTAGTTTTAAAACAAGATTGTAACTCTTTTCATATATTAGAAATGTAACATACTTTACGCTACTAGAAAGGGAGGGAGGGGGAGAGAAGGGTAAAAAGAAAATTAAAATGACAATAATTACAATATTTTTTTTCTTACTAGATCCATTGCATGATAATTTATTTCAAATTACAAAAAAAAAAAAATCCCATCAGTTAATTCAACTATAGGAGAGTGTAGATTCTAAGACTATGGAAATGGAGGTGCGTCTGAAAGGCAAGTACAAAGGTTGTGAATGCACTTATAGTTGGGGCACACGGCGCAAATACCCTGACAGTCTTCGATTTTGCTGCATCTACACGAAATGACAGGTCCTCTTGAATCCACCATCATCTCTGAATCTGCAACCAAAATTCCCATGTATTAAATTAAACGAAAAAGATAATATTCATACCAAAGGAAATAAAAGAGTTGCATAAGAAGAAACTAACGAGTTGCAAAGATTAATGAAAAACAGTAATATATACATATTTTAATCCCACATTTAGCATAATTTTGGATGATTTATTCCCTGAATTGTGGAATTTGGTGCTCTTAATCCTTTAATTTCATGTTTTATACTTAGGAGAGCACCGGAGGATGAAAAGAACAAGAAACGGGCCTGAAAATGAGTAAATGGGCCAAATTACAAAATCGACACGGCCTGGGCCCAAGACCACACGGTCGTGCCTCTTTAACAGAACCGAACACGGCCTGGCCACGATTCACACGGGCGTGTGCCATGGGCGTGTCCCTGACGTGACCTGTTTGAATTTCATTCGGATTAGGGTACTTAGAGGCAAAGAAAGCCATTCCAAAAGCCTATATAAACACCCTAGAGGCCAACCTTTAAGGGGCGTCCAGTGAGGCCGAAGAGTCAAGCCTAAGAGGCCAGAATTGTGGGATTTACTCGAAGAAAGCCAGTTGATTCATCTTAAGAAGCCGAAATCATACTCAAGACGGAGGATCTTCCCTTCAATTTCCTTTAGGGGGTTTTAGGGTTTTTCTTATGTTTTGTTTTATATTTTCTTCTGAGATGTATTCTTTTAAAATTATGAACTAAACCCCCCAAATACCTGAGGGGGATGAAACCTAAGACGGATCTTGTTATTGTTTTCTGAACTATATGATAAATACTTGATTTGTTCCTAATTATGTGTTCTTAATTCTTGCTTTGATATTTCAGGATATTGATTCAAGCATTGATGTCTTAGGTAGAGGAGCAAAAGTCCTTGTTTCAGAGTAGATCTAGCATAATTAAGCGGAGTTGATTGCAACCCTAGAAATAGGATGACGAAAATCTGCCAGATTAGGGTCAAACCTAATATGGGAGTCCGTAGATCGAGTTAATGCAATTCTAGGGGTTTTAATTAGAAAGAGATTTCAATTAATCAACCTAGGGTTAAACGTTAGTAGCCTCGAAAGAGCTATTAATATAAATTAGGGAATCCTACAGATCAAGTCAAGTGAATAAATCGTCTAGTTTAGAGTTAAATAACAAGTGAAGTGTAGGTGGATTCTTCCTCGGGTATTGTCTTAATCAATTGGTTTTTCCCACAAGTATTTCCCCAATTCATTCTCTTTGTCTTAGCATCTTCAGCTTAGTAATTAGTTAATTTTAGATTAAACAACAATTCACTTTTATTTTAGGCTAAATAATAAAAAGAAAGTTAGTATTAGTACTTTTGGTTCCTTTGGGTTCTACAATCCGTCTTGCCACTAAACTATACTACTGTTCGATAGGTGCGCTGGCCTCAATCGTTGTTATAGTTAATTTCTAGGCTCGATCATTCTTTTTATATGTAACATCCTGAAATTGGGCCTAGCAAAATTGAGCCCAACGGGCCTTGAGCGTAGTAGCGTTTAAATTTTTGGAGAACAAGAGATTGGCTTAAATGCAAGTTGGACCTATTAGATAAGTGATTTTGAAAGGTTAGAGGGCTTCTACGAAGTCCCTGGATCAAACTTTGGCTTTGGGGAAATTTTGGTTTTAGGTGAAAAAAACCCTGGGAGTTGGTAGGTAGGCTTTAAGAATAAAATATGGAGGAAAATGACACAAAAAGGAGTTGTGGTCTAGTGGCAAATGGCGCCACATAAGAGACAAGGGGGTGACGCCACAAGGAAGGAAGGAGGTCCAAGGTTCAAGTCTTGGCTTTTGCATTTTGATTTTCTTTTTACATGGACCTTAGGAGTTGGCTATAGATTTATATTTAGTTGCGCATGGTTTAAGACACAAGAGGAGCTTGTGGCCAAGTGGTAAGCGGCATGGATTATGTTACAATGGAGCCTGGGTTCGAATCTCATGAGAAGCAAGGGAGTATTTATTTTGCGGATTGGACTGCAAGAGTTTCAGTTGAATTTAAACTCTACTGACGAAGGGATCCTACATAAGAAAGGTACAAAGAAGAAAGGTGAGAAGCTGGCTATATAAAGAGCATTCTAGGAGGGGGGTAAACATACCTTGGTGGGCGTTTGGGCACAGGAGTGGTCGCAGCGTGGTTTAGCACCAGATTCCTATCAGGTGTGTAACTCTCTCTACTCTAGTTGTAGAGCGGCAAATGCCGAAGTGCCGGTCACGACAATAGTAGCCTGTAACACCCCAAACCCGGCCCAAACCATAAGACCGAATTTGGTTTGCTACAGAGAAAACATTTTTGAAAACCATTTAAAACTTAGTCAAATTGCCTTTCAATTAAAATTTTATTTGTTAGAAACCACACTCAAAAGAAATTTGTTGAGTCAGGTTGTTTAAAAATTTCAGAGGTACCCGATGGTACTTTAAAACATTTTGCGTTTAATTTGAGAAAAACATGTGCATCCATTTTAACATCATCAAGTAGTTTAAACCAACATTCAAAACACGCAGCAATAATAAAATAATTCTAGGAGGCCTTATTACAAACATAAACCCAAAAGAAAAATAGATAAAATCCAAAATTCATTTATTAAAAAGTCTCCACTGCATGGCCACCTCGAGTCCATCCGGCTCCTCACCCACGATCTACGAGTCACCTGAAAAATTAAAGGAGAAGGTGAGTCACCAAGACTCAATATGTAACCCTTCCCCGGTTTAGTGCAATAACATACACAAATCATAACCAATTAACATGCATAAGTTTAAATGCACCCAACCTAACCATCCATACGCCTTTTTCTACCCCGTGTGGTACCAAACCACTGGTGGTGCCAAACCACTGGTGACGTATAGTCACAAATGTGATACCAAATCACTGGAGATACCAAATCTCTGGTGTCCGAAGACACAATTGTGTTACCAAAACACTGGTGACCGAAGTCACGAATCAAGTGATGGGGCCAACCCATCGTGTGATACCAAATCACTGGCAGACGATCCCATATCTCAAAGTGGGGCCAACCCACGGTGGAATTAACCACAGGGACAAGTCGCTATGAGGTGCCAAACCTCTGGAGGTACCAAACCTCTGGTGACCGTAGTCACGATGTGTTACCAAAACACTGGTGTCCGTCGACACGAATATCACTGCCCCCTCCACTCATCAACCCATATCAATCAAATACATGCTTTTACAGAAATCATGCTAAAAGTTTCATTTAACATCATTTGTATATTTTATCAATGCCATAAATCAATAATACACATACCAAATATGTCATGCTTCCCAAAAGCATCAAATAATAATCTCATAGTCACCAAGACTTACCCGAATCCTTGTTAATACCATGATGGTATTACATCCATGTCTACATAAATCGATTAGACAAAATATAACACTTAGCATATTAAAAAGTTATAAGATGTGTATGTACACACACCTGATACCAACAAGAGTCCTAAATCTCGAACAAACAAATCGGCCACACAAGTATTCTTGTCCCTATATTCGGCCAAAAATGAATATTAGAATCATGGCCTATTCGGCCAAACCAAAATAATTGAGAAGAAGGGTTCCTTGTGAACCCGAAACCTTACCCAAAAATCGATTGATCAAAGATGATGGATTCGTTTGCTCGCTTCCAAATCCCGAAGGCCCTATAACAAATCAGATTAGCACCCTTGCTACAAGTGCCGAAATTGGCCTTTTACTCCTTTAGAAGTCAACAAAATAAGAAAACCAAAGAAAAAGCATTCGGCCTTGAACCCTTACCTTAGAATCGATTAAAGGAAAAAGAATAGAAGAGACACCCTTGCTAAGATATTCGGCCAAGACTACACACAATAGGAGAAGAAAATCGGTATACCCAAGGGAGTGGTTTCGGCTATGATTGTTCAACACAATCAACCAAGGTTCAACTTTGTATGGAAAAAGAGGAAATAAGAAAGTGAACTAATAGTTTCGGCTAAGAGCCTTTGAGAAGAGAAAAGAAAGAAATAGATGGAATATTAAGGTATAGGAGATTCGGCTAAGAAAGAAAGAAGAAAATGGACAAAAGGGATAGAAGTTTCGGCTATGGTTGAAGACAATACTCAAGTTTCGGGTTTGAGTGAAAAAGAGGAAGAGAATAGAAATTTAGCAAAAATGACCAAATGGTCAAAAGAGTTTAGGCTTACCACAAAGTAAAATTCGGCCAAAAAGAAAAGTGTTTGAGAGAAAATTATTTTGCAACTTTTGCACCAAATGAACCAAATGACCAAAACAATTCCTAAGCCTTACCAACACTAGCATATTCGGCCAAAAACCCCCCCTTAGCCACAATGCCGTCCAAGTTCATGGCATAAAGGCCATGATTTTGTTTCCAAAACATTTCCCACAAACCAAGCCTTTGTCCCCTCAATTTACCAAAACTTCAAGATATCTTACCAAAACCTTAGGAATCTTATCCCTTATTTCATGCTTTCCTTTAGAATAAATTCAACTTACCAAAATGAATGTCCAACCTATCATAATTATGTTTGACCGTCCAATAAAGCTAACATACAAAAATAACTTTTAAAAATGCTATACCTACTACTCGAACCACTAACCTCCTACAACCTTTCAAGAGCCTTAACCATCTTGCCCCTTACTCCTCTTGTGCTTTAATATACACTTAAATTAACTTAAGTGCTAAGCTCATTTAATCCTCTTCATTAAATAAGCCATACTAAGAATTATCCTACTAAACCGAGCTTACTCAAGACCCCTAATTAAGTCTTATAACACCACAAATAATATCACAGAAATTTAAACACAAGCAAAATAATTTAATCACGAATAACCCCTATTTCAGGATGTTACAGTTCTACCCCCCTTAAAATAATTTCGTCCTCGAAATTACTTGATCAGAAGAGATGGGGGTATTGCTACCGTATTACATCCTCGGGTTCCCACGTCGCTTCCTCCGTACCATGGTTTCGCCATAGCACTTTCACCAAAGGTACTGACTTCCTACGCAACACCTTGACATCACGATCTAAGATCTGAACTGGTTCCTCCTCGAACGATAAGTCGGAGTTAACCTCAATCTCTGCTACTGGCACGACGTGCAATGGATCCGACCTATACCGTCTAAGCATCGACACATGGAAGACATCGTGAATCTGACTCAACTCTGCCGGCAGCTCGAGCTGATAAGCTACCGGTCCTACTCGCTTCAACACAGTATACGGGCCGATGAACCTTGGGCTTAACTTCCCTTTTTGCCCAAAATGCAACACCTTTTTCCAAGGCGACACCTTCAGAAAGACTTTATCTCCTACCTCGAATTCCATATCCTTGCGCTTGAGATCGGCGTAAGACTTCTGCCTATCTGACGCTTCCTTGAGACGAGCCTGAATTATCTTAACTTTGTCCTCAGTTTCAGTCACCAACTCTGGACCCAAAACATGTCGTTCACCTAATTCCGTCCAACACGTAGGAGTTCGGCACTTCCGTCCATACAGTGCTTCATATGGAGCCATTTGGATACTCGCTTGATAACTATTGTTATAAGCGAATTCCGCCAACGGTAGATACTCCTCCCAACTACCACTAAAATCCAGAACGCAACCTCTGAGCATATCTTCTAAGATCTGAATCACTCTCTCCGATTGTCCGTCGGATTGCGGATGAAAAGCTGTGCTAAAGTCCAATCTCGTACCCAAAGCTTGATGCAACGCTCTCCAAAACCTCGATGTAAACCTCGGATCCCTATCCGAGATAATCGATACTGGCACACCAAAATTGCTCTCTCAAATCCCGATACATCTTGCTACCTCCAGGATGCATAGCATATGGGCTGCTATGTGCGTCCCGAAGAATCCTTTGTCTCAACTCCACATCCTTCGGCATACAAGCTTTCCCTTTAAAGCACAAAACTCCATCACTGGACAGACTAAAATCCTCTAAGCCACCATTCTGAACTTGCAACCTCCGATCATTCAAAACATCATCCTCTAACTGCTTCTCCTTAATCTGATCTAACCAAGTCGGCTTGACTTGCAATTCTGCCAAAAGACTCCCATCGTCGAACAAACTAAGTCGAGCAAACATCGATCTTAAATCCGATACAACCTTACGACTCAACGCGTCTGCCACCACGTTAGCCTTACCAGGATGATACTCGATCGAACAGTCGTAGTCCTTCAACAGCTCAATCCATCTACGCTGCCTCAAATTCAAATCCTTCTGAGTCAAGAGATACTTAAGACTCCTGTGATCCGTATTAACTATCGACTTCTCTCCGTACAAGTAGTGCCTCCATATCTTCAAAGCGAAGACTACAGCCGCTAACTCCAAGTCATGAGTCGGATAATTAGCCTCATGTGGTCTCAACTGCCGAGATGCATAAGCCACTACCTTCCCTTCTTGCATCAGCACACATCCCAAACCAATATGTGATGCATCGCAATAAACCGTGAATTCCTTGCCTGCCTCAGGTTGAATCAAAACCGGAGCTTCAGTCAGAATCTTCTTCAATTTGTCGAAACTTTCTTGCTGCTCCTCAGTCCACACAAACGGAACTCCTTTCCTCAACAACTTGGTCATCGGTTCGGCAATCAAAGAAAATCCTTCCACAAATCTTCGGTAATACCCCGCCAGACCTAGAAAACTCCGAATTTCAACCACAGATTTAGGCGGCTTCCAATCCAACACTGCATCAATCTTTCGAGGATCCACTCTAATCCCTTCGGCTGAAACAACGTGACCCAAGAAAGTCACCTCCTTAAGCCAGAATTCGCACTTACTAAATTTCGCATACAGCTGCTTTTCCCTCAGAATCTGCAACACCACTCGCAAAAGCGCATCATGCTCCTCTTCTGACTTCGAGTATACCAAAATATCGTTTATAAAGACCACAACAAATTGATCCAAAAACTGTTGGAATACCCTATTCATCATGTCCATGAAAGCTGCTGGTGCATTAGTCAAACCAAACGGCATCACCAGGAACTCGTAATGTCCATACCGAGTACGAAATGCCGTCTTATGGATATCAGCCTCTTTCACCTTCAGCTGATGATATCCAGACCTTAAATCAATCTTAGAGAAAATCGCAGCCCCTTTCAGCTGATCAAACAAGTCATCTATCCTCGGCAAAGGATACTTGTTTTTGATCGTCAGCTTATTCAACTGGCGGTAGTCTATACACATCCGTATCGCACCATCCTTCTTCTTGACAAAAAGTACCGGCGCTCCCCAAGGTGAAACACTTGGTCGAATAAAACCTCGATCCAACAACTCTTGAATCTGAACCTTCAATTCCATCAATTCCTTCGGTGCCATCCTATACGGAGCTATAGACACTGGCGCCGTTCCAGGTAACAGGTCTATACCAAATTCGACCTCACGATCCGGAGGCAATCCCGGAAGTTCTTCAGGAAATACGTCAGCAAATTCCTTTACAGTTTGAACATTCCTCACAGAAGACTCCTTAGCTTCCAAAGCACACACATGAACTACGAACGCCTCACAGCCCTTCCTGACCATCTTCACCGCTTTCAGCGCAGATACCACGTTGGATAGATAATCTCTCCTATTACCTATCATGACCACTTCTTCACCTTCAACCGTCTTCAAAACCATGCGCTTAGTAGCACAATCCAAACTTGCTTGGTACTTGACCAACCAGTCCATCCCAAGAATCAGATCGAACTCCTCAAACAGCAGTTCCATCAGATCAGCTACAAACACTACCCCTTGGAGTTCTAGGGGTACATCTCTATATAGCTTATCTACTTCTACAGAGTAACCTAAAGGACTAAGTACGGTCATCCTCCTAGAAGCAGTCACAGGAACTAAACTCATGGTCTCAACTATGCTACTAGCAACGTAAGAATGCGTCGAACCCACATCTATCAAAGCAGTATATGGAACATCAAATATTAAAAACGTACCGGTTATGACGTCCGGTGCGTCTCCTTCCTCACGACGCCTTGCAGCATACACCAACCCAGGCTGCCTAGCCTCCGTGTTGCCAATACCTCTGCCAGCTGCTCCGCGACCTCCACTAGAGCCATAGCCACCTCTACCATAACCACGACCTCTCTGTGGTACTGGTCCCTCCTTTCTGAACTGAGCACGACCTTGACCTTCAGACTGATTCCTAGCTTGCTTACGCGGACAGTCTCTCACACGATGATCCAATGAACCACACTCGAAACATCCTTTCCCTCTGGTCCAACATTCTCCCCAATGGAACTTCCCACAATGATTACACTGGGTCGGTCTCTGATTAGCAGCTGTGGACCTTCCTGCCTGATTTGACCCACTCTGCCTAAACCTTTTCTGAACATTACCACCTGACCCAGACGATCCAAAGCCTCTCTTCAGCTTGCTCCTATCATAACTTTGCCTCGCGGACTCCTTGACTCCTTCGGCTACCTTGGCCTTCTCCACTAAGACAGCAAACTCACGCTCCTGCTGCGGAGCAATCAGCAACCTTAACTCGTCTCTAAGTCCGTCTTCAAAAAGAACACAACGATCATGCTCCGATGCCACTATTCCCTGAGCATAACGACTCAGCCTTAGGAATTCCGCTTCATATTCCGACACAGATTTACTTCCTTGTACTAACCCCAGAAAAGCTTTCCTTTGAGCATCAATGTAGCTTGAGCCAACATACTTCTTCTGATAAGAATTCTTGAAATACTCCCAAGTGAGATCATCTGCCGTAGCACCATCTCGAACCGTGAGCCACCAACGATATGACTCATCCTTGAGAAGCGACACCGCTCCTTTCAGTTTCTTCTCATTAGTCAAATCTATCTCATCCATGATTCTTTCGGTCGATTCTAGCCAATACTCAGCCGTATTGGGCGCTACACCAGACACACCTCAGAAAAATTCAGCTCCGTTAGCTCTAAGTCTCTCAGGAACCGACTTCCGAGCTCCTCCACCTCCTCCAATTCCAGCTACCCTTTCCAGAACCCGTAGCATCGCTTGTGACACAGCGTCGTCACCCGTCTGATCCTGCTCTTCAGCTCCAAAGGTTGGGGGTGGTGGTGGCGGTATCTCATTCTCAGATCCTTGACCCGACCCGACAGGTTCCGATACAGCCATCCTACCCCTTCCGCGTCCACGACGTCCACGACCTCTAAAGCTCATTCTAACTATCGTGCTTTAATCTGATTAGGGAATTTTATGAATTAGTACATGTTTCACTTGATTATCCGCGAAGAAATTTTATGAAAAGAGTTTAATAGAGATTCTTTCGATCAAACAAGGTTTTGGGTCTTCTATCCTAGTTTACACAGAAAAGTATATCCATTCCCTATACCTTTCATACCTATGCACTCTTCGGGCATTTCTGTCCGTTTCTAACCCAGGGGTATTTTCGTCATTTTTCCTACAGGGTATTTTTGTAATAAACCGAAGAAAATTTTAAAACTCTAATAAATCGAGATATTTTGAAATTTCTAAAATTGAGGAGTATTTTTCAAGAAATTCTCAATTTGAAGATATAGCAAAATTTTGGAAACCAGGGGTATTTTGGTAATTTTGTCAATCAGGGGTAATTTTGTAAATTTCAAAGTCAAGGTATTATTTTGGAATACAACATTTTTGAGTACTTTTGTAAAATAAAAATTTGATCAAAATTGGGGTAATATGGAAATTTTAAAGACCAAGGGTATTTTTGTAATTTTGCCACTAGGGGCATTTTGGTAATTTTGGTAAACCGGGATTATTTGAAAATTTTTGAAGATAAATTTGTCCTACTATCTAAAAGAGATAATTTAGTGATTTTAAAACCGAAGTTTTCCTTAAAACACGGCTAGTCCCTTTCGGGTTTTATTTAAGGTTTTGCCTATGACCGAGTCCTCTTGGTTAGGGTGAACCGAAGCTACGCACCAGGTAGGAATCTCGCGAAGAAGGAGGTGAGTCACGAGGACTGCTTAAATACCAAGTTCTTCCGGATCCAATCCTAGACATGCGCACCAAGGTTACCACACCCTAACTCGGCGACTTGGTCACGGGTTGGTTCTAATTAGGCCATTAAAGTCTTATGTCTTTGTTTGAGATAAACTAGTCCTAAAGTTTAAAATACTTATCACTATCTACGTCCCATGCTTCCTACCCTTCTACAGTAAATAATTCATACAAAAAGTTAGAGGTACTTACCAGGGCGGATCGGTGCCGGAGACTCGGTGCCATGCTTATTCAAAACAAAAATATTTCAAAAAGGCCTACCAAAACATTTTTGGGCCTTGGGCCCCCACAGCCGAGCTTTGAACTAGGCTCTGATACCAATTTTCTAACACCCCAAACCCGGCCCAAACCATAAGACCGAATTTGGTTTGCTACAGAGAAAACATTTTTGAAAACCATTTAAAACTTAGTCAAATTGCCTTTCAATTAAAATTTTATTTGTTAGAAACCACACTCAAAAGAAATTTGTTGAGTCAGGTTGTTTAAAATTTCAGAGGTACCCGATGGTACTTTAAAACATTTTGCGTTTAATTTGAGAAAAACATGTGCATCCATTTTAACATCATCAAGTAGTTTAAACCAACATTCAAAACACGCAGCAATAATAAAATAATTCTAGGAGGCCTTATTACAAACATAAACCCAAAAGAAAAATAGATAAAATCCAAAATTCATTTATTAAAAAGTCTCCACTGCATGGCCACCTCGAGTCCATCCGGCTCCTCACCCACGATCTACGAGTCACCTGAAAAATTAAAGGAGAAGGTGAGTCACCAAGACTCAATGTGTAACCCTTCCCCGGTTTAGTGCAATAACATACACAAATCATAACCAATTAACATGCATAAGTTTAAATGCACCCAACCTAACCATCCATACGCCTTTTTCTACCCCGTGTGGTACCAAACCACTAGTGGTGCCAAACCACTGGTGACGTATAGTCACAAATGTGATACCAAATCACTGGAGATACCAAATCTCTGGTGTCCGAAGACACAATTGTATTACCAAAACACTGGTGACCGAAGTCACGAATCAAGTGATAGGGCCAACCCATCGTGTGATACCAAATCACTGGCAGACGATCCCATATCTCAAAGTGGGGCCAACCCACGGTGGAATTAACCACAGGGACAAGTCGCTATGAGGTGCCAAACCTCTGGAGGTACCAAACCTCTGGTGACCGTAGTCACGATGTGTTACCAAAACACTGGTGTCCGTCGACACGAATATCACTGCCCCCTCCACTCATCAACCCATATCAATCAAATACATGCTTTTACAGAAATCATGCTAAAAGTTTCATTTAACATCATTTGTATATTTTATCAATGCCATAAATCAATAATACACATACCAAATGTGTCATGCTTCCCAAAAGCATCAAATAATAATCTCATAGTCACCAAGACTTACCCGAATCCTTGTTAATACCATGATGGTATTACATCCATGTCTACATAAATCGATTAGACAAAATATAACACTTAGCATATTAAAAAGTTATAAGATGTGTATGTACACGCCCCTGATACCAACAAGAGTCCTAAATCTCGAACAAACAAATCGGCCACACAAGTATTCTTGTCCCTATATTCGGCCAAAAATGAATATTAAAATCATGGCCTATTCGGCCAAACCAAAATAATTGAGAAGAAGGGTTCCTTGTGAACCCGAAACCTTACCCAAAAATCGATTGATCAAAGATGATGGATTTGTTTGCTCGCTTCCAAATCCCGAAGGCCCTATAACAAATCGGATTAGCACCCTTGCTACAAGTGCCGAAATTGGCCTTTTACTCCTTTAGAAGTCAACAAAATAAGAAAACCAAAGAAAAAGCATTTGGCCTTGAACCCTTACCTTAGAATCGATTAAAGGAAAAAGAATAGAAGAGACACCCTTGCTAAGATATTCGGCCAAGACTACACACAATAGGAGAAGAAAATCGGTATACCCAAGGGAGTGGTTTCGGCTATGATTGTTCAACACAATCAACCAAGGTTCAACTTTGTATGGAAAAAGAGGAAATAAGAAAGTGAACTAATAGTTTCGGCTAAGAGCCTTTGAGAAGAGAAAAGAAAGAAATAGATGGAATATTAAGGTATAGGAGATTCGGCTAAGAAAGAAAGAAGAAAATGGACAAAAGGGATAGAAGTTTCGGCTATGGTTGAAGACAATACTCAAGTTTCGGGTTTGAGTGAAAAAGAGGAAGAGAATAGAAATTTAGCAAAAATGACCAAATGGTCAAAAGAGTTTAGGCTTACCACAAAGTAAAATTCGGCCAAAAAGAAAAGTGTTTGAGGGAAAATTGTTTTGCAACTTTTGCACCAAATGAACCAAATGACCAAAACAATTCCTAAGCCTTACCAACACTAGCATATTCGGCCAAAAACCCCCCCTTAGCCACAATGCCGTCCAAGTTCATGGCATAAAGGCCATGATTTTGTTTCCAAAACATTTCCCACAAACCAAGCCTTTGTCCCCTCAATTTACCAAAACTTCAAGATATCTTACCAAAACCTTAGGAATCTTATCCCTTATTTCATGCTTTCCTTTAGAATAAATTCAACTTACCAAAATGAAAGTCCAACCTATCATAATTATGTTTGACCGTCCAATAAAGCTAACATACAAAAATAACTTTTAAAAATGCTATACCTACTACTCGAACCACTAACCTCCTGCAACCTTTCAAGAGCCTTAACCATCTTGCCCCTTACTCCTCTTGTGCTTTAATATACACTTAAATTAACTTAAGTGCTAAGCTCATTTAATCCTCTTCATTAAATAAGCCATACTAAGAATTATCCTACTAAACCGAGCTTACTCAAGACCCCTAATTAAGTCTTATAACACCACAAATAATATCACAGAAATTTAAACACAAGCAAAATAATTTAATCACGAATAACCCCTATTTCAGGATGTTACATAGCCACACGAGCGTGCGAGCGCACGTGTGGGGCTTCGACGCAATAGTTGAGGCCATCAGTAGTATTCTTGTGGGTTGTGGTTGCTTGGGCCGCGATGGACCGAAATGGGCCCAACGGGCCCGTGGGCCCAATTGAATAAAATGTATGATGGTGTAGTATATAGTGAACTAGACTAGGTGAATCTCATATACGTGGCTAGATTTTTGTGTTAGGTGGGCCACACGAGCGTGTGGGCCCGAATGGGCCAAAATCGAGTTTTAGGCCCAATAGTCTGGTACGACCGGAAATGGTAGCTGAGTCACTTGGGGCGACATTAGGCCTTCGGAAAGGCCATTACAGGTGTGAAATTACTAATATACCCTTGGAAGGGTGAATTACCAAAATACCTCTGAAAGGTAAATTACGAAAATGCCTTGGTGGGTAAATTACGAGAATACCCTTGGTGGGTAAAATTACTGTTATACCCTTAGAGGTTGATTAGCTTGATTATGTTGTATTTTATTATTCTGATTATGACGGGAAATTGTTTCATACTTATATTTGACATATGTTTTGCATACATAACATACTGCATACACGAACTATTATGCCATCTTGCATGGGCTTGGGATATGATGATAAAGGGGAAGTGATAAGGTCACGTAGTGATCAGTGGCTCTGCCACATTTGATTATAAGGTCACATAGTGATCGATGGCTCTGCCACATTTGGTTATAAGGTCACATAGTGATCGGTGGCTCTGCCACAAATGATTTATGAGGTCACATGGTGATCGGTGGCTAAGCCACAGTGGATTTCAAGGTCACATAGTGATCGGTATTATAACTGGCAGCATGACTGTCGAGATGGCGTGTAGCGGATGGAGGGTCGATTGTAGAAATCCCCATGGTGTGATAGGCTGGTACGGGTTGGCGTGTAGAGGATGGAAAAACTAGGTTTGGGCTGGGACATGATGCATTCATTTATTTTTGTATCATTTTGAGTAGGCTAAGGCCGATATGCGATTGTGGGCCTCGAGCCGTTTATGTGTTACGGGGAATTTACACACTGAGTCTCGATGACTCACCCCTTTGTTTAATTTTGCAGGTAATCATTAGATCGCGGATTTGGGGAGCTAAGGCAGACTTGTGGTGGCCATGCAATGTTTTCTCGTAAATTCGTTTCTTTTATTTGGGCTTATTTTTATTTAGGTTTTTGTTATGTAATAAGGCCACTATAGCTTTAATTTTGGTATTTTATTTGGTTTAGCTTTTAATTTGATTACTGCCTATTATTATTAAATGTTCAATACGGGAATTTCCTAAACCCTTAATAACCGTTTTCCAAAATGTTAACAAAAGGATAACAAGCGAATAAATATTTAAACTCGAAATTTTTAACAAATGCGCAGTTTTTTAAACAACCTTTTTATGTGACATGCCAGATCCGATCATAACGTTTAGGCCGGGTTTGGGGTGTTACATTATAAATTTCTAAGACTCTGACATACGATCAATTAAGATGACAACAAATATAAACAAATTGAATGAAAACATTGCCATCTCTTTATATCTAATCAACTATGTTGGTGGAAATTTATAGCTTATGGATTTAATATATATTATATCTATAGTATCTTATTTTATGTTGCATGGAGGAACACTAATTTCTTTGGATTCTTTGAGATTATTATGTTTTAATTTTTTCCTTATGAAACTATGTCTAAAAAGGAAAGTAAATCAGGAAAACATCCTTGAGAAGTTTATGGGGATTTTATTTACTAATTATCATTGTTTTGTTCTAAATGTAGTCATGGAAATTAATGTTACCAAATCAGAAACGCATGATGCCAATAAGTTGATTATTAGTCCAACCGTTTAGAAACAAATGCGACATATGTTCCAAATTTTTTGTTAAAGATTAAACTATATTTTTCTTGTTAGTCAATTTTTTTTAAAATGTTCAAATATTAAAATGCTAAAAACATTAAAATTTTGGAGATAATACTGAGAGAAAGCGGACCAAAAGCCTGACCCTTTCCTACACCACCAGTTATATGCGTTTGAAAATAATATTAACTATTGTATCAAAATAAAAAAAAATTTAAAGTTATTTAATGGGGTTGAACTGAGCCAAGAAATTCAATCTCAATCTCCATAGAAACCTTGAGAATTGAATGCTCCAATATAACTTCTTTGACTCTCACTTTTAAAATATAAACTTGATATAAGATAAAGATTAAACTGCTTTAATTAGCTATACTAAATTTAATTAGGCTTGTTTATTTGATAAAACTTGAGTTGGATTCTCATACTTGACATCATATTCAATTTTTGTGTTCCAAATCAAGTTCAAATTCAAATTGGAATTGGAATTGGAATTGGGATTAGAATTAGAATTGAACATATTTGATGCATAGCTTTTTATCTTTACTAATTTTGTACAAACACAATATACCTAAATAAAAAGGATATTATATATAAGACACAATTGTAGCACAATTAATGTATTGTTATTGTATTCAAATAATTATCATATCAGGTTGTTGTTCATCAATTTAGTTGGTAACAAATTATCTCTTCTTTTTGTTTGAAGTAAAATCACTTTTTTTTTCTTTACAAATAGCAAATTTATAAGTTGAAATTAAATATTTTAATTCAACTCAAATCAACGTCAAATAATCTATGCTGAAGATGATTGAAATATGTTCTTAGTACTTTATGCCACTGAAATTGTAACCTCCCCAAATTGGCCTCAACGGTAGGCCCGAATTCAGGAGATTACATCGGCCACCGAGATGACTAGTGCAATCGAAGATTTTGAATAGTCACATTAAAACATTTGTTTATCTTTAGAAAGACCTAGTCTATTTTTAGAAAACAAATCATGGGTCGATAAAATACAATTAAATTAATATTTTTCTTGTAACTGGTGATAACTATTGAAAATATTGTTACATTCTAGTTATTAGACAACATTTATTTATGACCTTGCAGTGGAAAAGAGGTTTTTTCTGAGTTTTACTAACATCTATATTTCATGCATAACTAATTGAAATCCATATTTTATCATGTTAAAAAAAAACAATTTATATGTCATGGTTGCAATATAAAACCAAAACCTAAATATGAATCCAATGCTAGAAAATAAATAATACAATACAGTTCTGAAATAACAGAAATTTTAAAAATAAGCATAATAATACTTTCATAACATTAAAACTTTTTCGAGCCCTCCGTATGTCACGTCATCTTCCTAACCTGGTGGGTTATCTGTAAGGATGAGAACTAAATGGGAGTGAGCTATGAAGCTCAGTGTGAGTTCAGTTACAAAAAAAACCCAAATAAAACAACAAACCAACATGGCACATGAATTAACAATCCTGAGATTAAAAACAGCCATAAAGCACCTTAGATTAACGATTTTTCACAAAAAAACACATCATTTCACTATATTGTTATTCACAGTTTTATATGCACATGCTTATGAATGCATTGAAGTTTCAAATTAACAGAAAAGTCCTACTCAAACTGTTACACACCTCACTTATAAATTTCCTAGAACTAATCTAACATATCACTCCGGATTGTAGACGAGCCACCACTGATTTGCAGATAAACTGCCACTTTGGAAAGTGACCGCCTTCAGATGTACGAGAATCCAGAGTGTGAATATTGCTAAAAAAATATATAGAATTGAGGTGGTGTCCGCAAGTATACGGGTCAGGTTGTAATATAGTTCTACAAAGAAGTAGGTGAGTACTCGAGGATCGTACCCAATGGATGCAAGTACTAAATTAATATTAACCTAAACGCAAATAGATCTAATTAGTAATTTAAATAAATTATAGTACGATGATCATAAAGTGAAAAACAATTGTTTTTATAAGAAAAGAAACAAACTTGCATAAAATAATAAAACTGGAGAACTAATATGTGATTAAATAAAATCTAAGAATGAGTGATTAGCTCACTTTAGTGGTCATAACTAAATCCTATTTTAGGTTCTACTCAATCAATTAGTTGCTAACCAAGTAGGATCTCTCGATCTTCCACTAAACTAATGAGTTGTCAATAACTACTTATCTTTCGACCTCACAATCCAGACCAACTTGAGGTAAGAGGTTCATGGATAGGCAATACCAATTTTGGGTTAATTCCCACCTAGATGACTTCCTAGGTTTGTCAGGCCTAGGGTTTAAGGTCTTCTTATCCCAAGCAACTGATCCGCTAAGTAATAAAATTTAGAAGAAGATTAGTTTATTTTTTAAATTTCAAAACATCAAAATCATTTAAATAAAGTATTTAAAATTCAAAAACATGGGTGGGAGCAGTTGGTATCTTGGGCTCGCTACAAGGCTGATAAAACTATCACTAAATTTAAAATCTCAAAATTTGTTGCAAGAGATTGTGAATATATGGAAAAAAACAACCATGGCTATCCACAGAGGAGTCTAAACTTCATGAAAGATGTTATCAAACCTGAAAAGAAAGGTTACAAAAAAGAAAAAAAAATGATTGTTCGATTTTCAGTTCATAAAAGTACATCCAATCTGACTAATGAAATAAATAGAGGGAGCAATACCTAAAGATGGCCTCATTAACACAGGTAATGATAAACCGTAATATGAACATATTTTAATCCCATATTTAGCATACTTTTGGATGATTTATTCCTTGAATTGTGTAATTTGGTGCTCTTAGTCCTTTGTTTTCATGTTTTATACTTAGGAGAGCATCGGAGATGAAAAGAACGAGAAACGGGCCCAAAACAGAGTAAATGGGCCATATCACAAAATCAACATGGCCTGGGCCCAAGACCACACGGCCGTGCCTCCTTAACAGACTCGAACACGACCTGGCCACGATTAACACGGGCGTATGCCATGGGCGTGTCCCTAACTTTAGAAAGAAGAGTTTCACTCGGATTAGGGTACTTAGAGGCAAAGAAAGCCATTCCAAAAGCCTATATAAACACCCTAGAGGCCAACCGTCAGGGGGCGTCCAGCTAGGCTAAGGAGCTGAGCTAGAGAGGCCAGAATTGTGGGATTCACTTGAAGAATAGCCAGTTGATTCATCTCAAGAAGCCGAAGTTATACTCAAGACAGAGGATCTCTCCTTCAATTCCTTCAGGGGGTTTTAGGGTTTTCTTACGTTTTGTTTTATCTTTTCTTCTGAGATGTATTCTTTTATCATTATGAACTAAACCCTCAGATACCTGAGGGGGATGAAACCTAAGATGAATCTTGTTATCGTTTGTTGAACTATTTGATAAATACTTGATTTGTTCTTAATTATGTGTTCTTAATTCTTGTTTTGATATTTCCGAGATATTAATTCAAATGTGATGTGCTTAGGTGGAGGAGTAAGAGTCCCTGCCTAAGAGTAGATCTATCATAATTAAGCGGAGTTGTTCGTACGCCTAGACATAGGGTGACGAGATTTTGCTGGATTAGGGTGAAACCTAATATGGGAGTCCATAGATCGAGTTAGTGCAATTCTAGGGTTTTAATTAGAAAGAGATTTCAATTAATCAACCTAGAGTTAGACGTTAGTAGCCTCGACGGAGGTATTAATATAACTTAGGGAATCCTACGGATCAAGTCAAGTGAATAAATCGTCTGGTCCAGAGTTAGATAACAAGTGAAGTCTATGTGGATTCTGTAAGAGTATGCCCAAAGATCAATCATGAGATGGATGTAATAACATACTTTATTTACCATATTTATTAATATAAAGCGTTGTCATTATTATTTCAGTTTTTCTATCTGTGTATACAAATAAACTATTTTATAATAATGTCCTAAGAATAATATGATTATTCTTAAAAGATCCTTAGTCGAGTATTATTGTTGACTAGGACAACAATAATGCATTAAGACTAACATGTAGTTGATTGATGATAAAGAGTTGTCATTGATATGGAGTGTCAAAATCAATGCATGAATATGTGTGTTAGAGAACAACATATTGGATTGACCCGCTATGAGTATGTTTCTTGGATTATTATGTAATTGTCACAACATTACTCATAATGATTAATATGTATATAATCCTTAGACTTGAGATCATTATTATCCCAGCATCGTGAGTTGTATATTTTGATATAGTCAAACGTACACCATAACAGGTTGTTCTATAAAGGCTGATGTTGGATATACCACAATCTATGTAGAGGGATATGGTTGATCAATAAAGGATAAGTCCCTCCTACATAATAGGAGTAATATCTTAGGCCACTTGATTGAGTGAGACTAGAAATGCATGGCCATGCTCAAATAAGTTGATATGAGATGTCATACTAATTTGTATATCATAGTCTACTCAAGATATCAAGAAACATGGGATGGACTATGCAAGTGTGACTATCCCATGACTTGTATCCGTTCCAGAGATAAAGGACATAAGGATTAATGCATGAAAGGTTAATCACGAAAGGTTATGTTGAATCATGACTTCTTGTAACTTAGGTAGCAATGATGCATTGCTAGATGCCACTCATTGTCTGTAACAATAGAATCGTTCTAGTATTACTGCTAACGTTGCAAGAACCTACAGGGTCACACCCTATGGTTGAAATGAACGGAATAAAATATAGTTGGTATTGTGTTTGGTTGTCACATGAATTAAATTAATTAAAGAATTAATTTAATTGGGCAATCAAATATTGAACATATTATATGTACAAGGATGTTGTACACATAATGATAACATAATTTTATTAATATATGAATTTGATTCATATATAAATTTAAATAAATATAGTTTATCGAAATCCTTATTATAATTAATGTAATTATAATTTTCAGATATAATTAATGTAATTATAATTTTCGGTTAAAAACTTTATTGTATTTATTTAATCTTGTAATACATTCAAGAGATACCAATTATAAAAGGCCCAATTAAGAGGATACCTATTATAAAAGGCCCAATGAGAAAGGCACCCATTATAAAAGGTATTAAAAGGAGACAAAACTTAACAAGAAAACCCTAAGTGATTGCTTGTTAGGTCTAGCAGCCGTCAAGCAAATAAACCTCCAAAACTGTTTTGGAGATTTCTTCCGTTCATAGTCAAACCGGGTGGATTACGTAGAGGCCGACATCGGAAAAGGTTGTGGCTTGATTCGACAGTAGATCAAAACTCTTGTTGCCAAGGCGTCGCTGTCTACTCAGATTGAAGTTTTGGTAATTTCGAAACCTTTATTTCACCCCGATTCGTTCCTCACACATGGATCCATGATTTGGATCGCCGGATCTAATTTTATTCTACTGCGCCATGGGGTACCGGCGTTCCAACAGTGGTATCAAAGCCACTTGTGTGATACGAACTCGGGTTTAAATACTTGGGTGACGCAATTGTATGAGATACATGTTTTGATCTTATTATATTTTCGATTGTTTAAATCGTTTAAGCATAACCTGATAATTGTTCCTTTCGGTAATTGATTAAATGTTAATCATGGTGTTGTGGCCTATTCGATTTTATGTTAGTACTATTAACTATTAACAAATCTGTAATAATGCGGCGGTGGTATTTATAGTTTCCAGTAAGTGTTAACTGGCTAGTGGAACAAGGGTTGTTCCGATATGAAACCTCAAGGATTAAAATCCTAAAAACACGATTCTGTTGATAAAAATTTATCAAATCGTGAGGCTTCATTTGACTGGGGTATGCGATTCGTACCGCGGGGGCTCCGCCCCCGCACCCCCTGGGATAGGGGTCTGAGGATGTCGGAGGAAGCGGGCCGAAAAAATTTTGTTAATAAAAGAAATTTATAAACTTGATGGGCCACAAAAGGTTGAAAGGATATTTTATAATTCACCTTAGCAAAAAGCATTGAATTAAGTATGCTATTTTTGATATGCACGGTGTTTGAAATGCATAGTTATAGCCCCATGACCCATTCGATAAAAGGTTGTATTTTTTTTAATACGGCCTGCGTGTCGTGCCTTACTACTATTCTCTTGTATTTCTCTTCTCATCTTATTCCCTCGTATGTAAAACGAGTTTCTGCATATTGTAATTTGCAAGAGTTGCTGTGGGCCAAACAAGAAGGAAGGTGGGACAATGATTGTGAATGATAGCTTGTGAAAGGGCTTACACCTTTAGGTTTCCTTTTGGTTTTCCCATTGGCTTGGGTTGAACCACTTTAGTTTATGGGCTATAACTATTGCATTTATTTATTGCTTTTTTATTCATGTATGAGATGCTATGGATGATAATAAACCTTGTTGATAATAAACCCTATTAATTGATGAGATCGATTAGAAGACTAAATGGACTAAAGTAGACCATAATTGGTGAGATGCAACAACCTTAATAAAATCCCTCTATTAAAATATTAAGTCAACATGGCCTTCCAATTTTGCCCTCGTTAAGGCCTCGATCAATACTATGTAGGTTCTGCCAAAGCGAAGTACTAGTATTTATCTTGGTTAAACGCGAAGAATAAATAAGTGATATTCGCTGGTTAAAAAAAAAAAATTGGTTAATGACTTAACTAGGTTACTCTAATAGGATTAGAAACCTAGAGGCAAGTAAATTGGATAAATCATAAGATGATTAGAACAAGAATTGTTCACCAAATATTAGGAATTACATATGATGTAATTAGCAAATGTTGCTTACCTAAATAACCATAATCTTAAGAGTAAAGCCAAAGCTGACTTAAGAGGTGGTGAAATATGGATCCTTAACCTACTAGAAATACTTTTGAGAAAGTTTTTCCGAAATTAATATACGAGGGTTATTAATTTTGAAATAAAATAGTGGGAATATCATTTAATAAAGTCTTTTTAATGATTGATATAAAATTGGTAAATTTACTCACATGCATATTTAATTGTTGTAGATATATTATGGCTGCAAACACTAGCACACTCTCATTGCGATCGGTCCTTGAGAAGGACAAATTGAATGGTTTGAATTTTCTTGATTGGTTCCGTAACTTGAGGATTGTCCTTAAACAAGAACGGAAATTATATGTCATTGAATAACCGCTTCCTAATGAACCACCCGCTAATGCCTCGAGGACTGATAGAGATGCTTACAAGAAGTATCTCGATGACATGATAGATGTTGGATGTCTTATGCTTGCCACTATGAATCCTGAACTTCAGAAGCAACATGAGGACATGGTTGCTTATGATATGATCGAGCACCTGAAAGAAATTTATCAGGGGCAAGCACGGCAAGAGAGGTTTGATATCTCTAAGGCCCTATTCCAATGTAAGTTGGCTGAAGGAAACCCAGTAGGGCCTCATGTTCTTAAGATGATTGGCTATATTGAAAGCCTATCTAAGCTTGGGTTTCCATTGAGCCAAGAGTTGGCCACTGATGTTATTCTACAATCATTACCGGATAGCTACAGCCAGTTTGTCCTCAATTTCAATATGAATGAAATTGACAAGACTCTACCACAATTACTCAGAATGTTACGAACTGCTGAAGGCAACTTGAAAAAGGTTGGATCCAAGCCCATACTGATGGTCCGTAATAACAAGGGCAAGGGAAAGGCCAAAGTTCAAACAAAGCCCAAGGGCAAAGGTAAGCCCAAATTTGGAAAAGGAAAGGCTGCACTGAAACCTAAAGGTGGGGTGTCTAAGGAAGGAAACTGTTTTCATTGTGGTGTGACTGGACATTGGAAACGGAACTGCCCTGCCTATCTTGAAGAAGTCAAGAAGGCTAAAGCAAGCGGAATGTCTACTTCAGGTATTTATGTTATTGATATTAATTTATCAACTACTACTTCTTGGGTATTAGATATTGGTTGTGGTTCTCATATTTGTACTTCTGTACAGGGACTACAAAGGAGTAGGACTTTGGCTAGAGGAGATGTGGACCTACGAGTTGGAAATGGAGCAAAAGTTGCTGCATTAGCTGTAGGAACATATACTTTATCTTTGCCTAATGGACTTGATTTATGTTTAGAGGATTGTTATTTTGTGCCCAGTTTGACTAAAAACATTATTTCAATTTCTTTTTTAGACAAAATTGGTTTTGAGATAATTATTAAGAATAATTGTTGTTCATTTTATCTCAATAATGTTTTCTATGGTTCGGCACAATTGATTAATGGCCTCTATATTTTAGATCAGACGAATCCCATTTACAACATAAATACTAAAAGATCTAAAATAAATGACTCAAATCAAACTTATCTTTGGCATTGTCGTTTGGGCCACATAAGTGAGAAACGCATATCCAAACTCCATAAAGATGGTCTCTTGAATTCATTTGTTTTTGAACAATTTGAAGTATGTGAATCTTGCTTATTGGGAAAAATGACTAAATCTCCTTTTTCTGGAAAAGGTGAACGAGCTAGTGATTTATTGGGCCTAATACATTCTGATGTATGTGGACCAATAAATACACAGGCCAGAGGTGGATTTCACTACTTCATTACTTTCACTGATGATTTCAGTAGATATGGGTATGTTTATCTCATGCGCCATAAGTCTGAGTCCCTTGAAAAGTTCAAGGAATTCAAAAATGAAGTACAAAATCAACTAGGCAAAACTATCAAGTCATTTCGATCTGATCGAGGTGGAGAGTATTTGAGCCTAGAGTTTGATGATCTTTTGAAAGAATGTGGGATTGTCTCACAACTTACTCCTCCTGGTACTCCTCAATGGAATGGAGTATCTGAGAGGAGAAATCGAACTTTGTTAGACATGGTTCGGTCCATGATGAGTCATGCTGATCTAGCGACTTCCTTTTGGGGACATGCACTTGAGACTGCTGCTTTCACACTAAATCGTGTTCCATCTAAATCGGTTCAAAAGACGCCATATGAGATGTGGACTGGGAAACGTCCTAGTATGTCTTTTATGAAAATTTGGGGTTGTGAAGCTTATGTTAAACGTCAGACGTCTACTAAGCTTGAACCCAAATCTGAAAGGTGTATTTTTGTGGGGTATCCAAAAGAAACCAAAGGATATTATTTTTTAATCCCACTGAGAACAAAATTTTTGTTGCTCGGACTGGTGTCTTCCTAGAGAAAGAATTTACTTCTAGAAAAGGAAGTGGGAAAAAGATTGAACTTGAAGAAATTCAAGAATCACAAGATACCATTGAACCAGAGATTGAACAAAACCAAATTCCACAAGAAATTGAGGAACAAACAACTGCTATAGAAACACAACCACCGCGCAGATCTTTAAGAGAACGCCGTGCACCTGAGAGATATGGATTTCTCATTACTACTCATGGTGACGTTCTTCTTATAGATCAAGATGAGCCTAGGACTTATCAAGAAGCGGTGACGAGCCCAGACTCTGAGAAATGGCTTGAGGCCATGAGATCTGAGATGGATTCCATGTATGAAAACCAAGTATGGACTTTGATTGATCCACCTGAAGGGGTTAAACCTATAGGGTGCAAATGGGTTTTCAAAAAGAAAACTGACATGGATGGTAATGTACAAACATACAAAGGGCGATTAGTCGCTAAAGGTTTTCGCCAAATTCATGGTGTTGACTATGATGAAACCTTTTCTCCTGTAGCTATGTTTAAATCCATCAGGATCTTGCTTGCCATAGCTGCATTTCATGATTATGAAATCTGGCAGATGGACGTCAAAACAGCTTTCCTTAACGGGAAACTTGAAGAGGATGTGTATATGACACAACCTGAAGGTTTTGTAAATCCAAAGGATGCTAGAAAGATATGTAAGCTGCAAAGATCCATTTATGGATTAAAGCAAGCTTCTCGAAGTTGGAATCTTCGTTTTAACGATGCAATCAAAGAGTTTGGTTTTGTCAAAAATGAAGATGAACCATGTGTTTACAAGAAAGTTAGTGGGAGCACTATCACATTCTTGGTACTATATGTGGATGACATACTTATCATGGGAAATGACATACCTACCTTGCAGTCTATTAAGACTTGGTTAAGAAGTTGTTTTTCTATGAAGGACTTGGGCGAAGCCACTTATATCTTAGGAGTCAAGATCTATAGAGATAGATCAAGACGACTACTAGGTCTAAGCCAAAGTACATACATAGATAAAGTACTGAAAAGGTTCAGTATGGAAGAATCTAAAAGAGGATTCCTACCTATGAGACATGGTATTTCACTCTCGAAGGAAATGTGTCCTTCAACTCCACAAGAGAGAGAACGCATTCCGCTATTGGATCTATCATGTATGCCATGTTATGTACTCGTCCAGATGTCTCATATGCCTTAAGCATGACAAGCAGGTACCAAGTAGATCCCAGTGAAGGTCACTGGACCATAGTCAAGAATATCCTTAAGTACTTAAGAAGAACTAAGGATACGTTCCTAATATATGGAGGTGAGGAAGAGATAAGTGTAAAAGGTTACACTGATGCCAGCTTCCAAACCGACAAGGATGGTTCTCGATCGCAATCAGGTTTTATGTTTTGCCTTAATGGTGGTGCTGTGAGCTGGAAGAGTTCAAAGCAAAGTACAGTAGCCGATTCTACAACAGAGGCCGAGTATATTGCAGCCAGTGAGGCAGCAAAAGAAGCAGTTTGGATCAAGAAGTTTATTACTGGACTAGGGGTTGTGCCTAGCATATCAGATGCTATAGAACTCCGATGTGATAATAATGGAGCCATTGCACAAGCTAAAGAACCCAGATCTCACCAGCGATCCAAACATATACTTAGGCGCTACCATCTTATTCGAGAGATTATCGATCGAGGAGATGTAGAGATATGCAGAGTACCTTCAGATGATAACATCGCTGATCCCCTGACCAAGCCTCTGACAAGCAGAAGCATGATCGTCACACTAAGTCGCTTGGTATTAGATATATGAGTGATTGGTCTTAGTGCTAGTGGGAGATTATAAGAGTATGCCCAAAGATCAATCATGAGATGGATGTAATAACATACTTTATTTACCATATTTATTAATATAAAGCGTTGTCATTATTATTTCAGTTTTTCTATCTGTGTATACAAATAAACTGTTTTATAATAATGTCCTGAGAATAATATGATTATTCTTAAAAGATCCTTAGTCGAGTATTATTGTTGACTAGGACAACAATAATGCATTAAGACTAACATGTAGTTGATTGATGATAAAGAGTTGTCATTGATATGGAGTGTCAAAATCAATGCATGAATATGTGTGTTAGAGAACAACATATTGGATTGACCCGCTATGAGTATGTTTCTTGGATTATTATGTAATTGTCACAACATTACTCATAGTGATTAATATGTATATGATCCTCAGTCTTGAGATCATTATTATCCCAGCATCGTGAGTTGTATATTTTGATACAGTCAAACGTACACCATAACAGGTTGTTCTATAAAGGCTGATGTTGGATATACCACAATCTATGTAGAGGGATATGGTTGATCAATAAAGGATAAGTCCCTCCTACATAATAGGAGTAATATCTTAGGCCACTTGATTGAGTGAGACTAGAAATGCATGGCCATGTTCAAATAAGTTGATATGAGATGTCATACTAATTTGTATATCATAGTCTACTCAAGATATCAAGAAACATGGGATGGACTATGCAAGTGTGACTATCCCATGACTTGTATCCGTTCCAGAGATAAAGGACTTAAGGATTAATGCATGAAAGGTTAATCACGAAAGGATATGTTGAATCATGACTTCTTGTAACTTAGGTAGCAATGATGCATTGCTAGATGCCACTCATTGTCTGTAACAATAGAATCGTTCTAGTATTACTGCTAACGTTGCAAGAACCTACAGGGTCACACCCTATGGTTGAAATGAACGGAATAAAATATAGTTGGTATTGTGTTTGGTTGTCACATGAATTAAATTAATTAAAGAATTAATTTAATTGGGCAATCAAATATTGAACATATTATATGTACAAGGATGTTGTACACATAATGATAACATAATTTTATTAATATATGAATTTGATTCATATATAAATTTAAATAAATATAGTTTACCGAAATCCTTATTATAATTAATGTAATTATAATTTTTAGATATAATTAATGTAATTATAATTTTCGGTTAAAAACTTTATTGTATTTATTTAATCTTGTAATACATTCAAGAGATACCAATTATAAAAGGCCCAATTAAGAGGATACGTATTATAAAAGGCCCAATGAGAAAGGCACCCATTATAAATGGTATTAAAAGGAGACAAAACTTAACAAGAAAACCCTAAGTGATTGCTTGTTAGGTCTAGCAGCCGTCAAGCAAATAAACCTCCAAAACAGTTTTGGAGATTTCTTCCGTTCATAGTCAAACCGGGTGGATTACGTAGAGGCCGACATCGGAAAAGGTTGTGGCTTGATTCGACAGTAGATCAAAACTCTTGTTGCCAAGGCGTCGCTGTCTACTCAGATTGAAGTTTTGGTAATTTCGAAACCTTTATTTCACCCCGATTCGTTCCTCACACATGGATCCATGATTTGGATCGCCGGATCTAATTTTATTCTACTGCGCCATGGGGTACCGACATTCCAACAGATTCTTCCTCGGGTATCGTCTTAATCAATTGGTTTTTCCCAAAGTTATTTTTCCCAATTCGTTCTCTTTGTCTTTGCATCTTTAGCTTAGTTGTTAGTTAATTTTAGATTAGATAACAAATTCCTTTAATTCTTAGGCTAGATAATAAAAAGAAAGTTAGTATTAGTACTTTTGGTTCCTTTGGGTTCGACAATCCGGTCTTGCTGCTAAGCTATACTACTGTTCGATAGGTCCGCTTGCCTCAAGTTGTTGTCACAGTTAGTTTCTAGGCTCGATCATTCTTTTTATAAATTTTTAAGACTCTGACATAACGATCAAGTTTTTGGCGCCGTTGCCAGAGAACTAGAATTTTAAGAAAGCTCAATTTGTATTACTTTAGCCATTTTTTTTATTTTTTGCAATTTACTTTTATTTCTTAGTTTGTTTTTAACTTTGTTAATCTTCTTTCTTTTGTTCCTTTTAGGTACCTCTAGTTTATGACTAGAAGAAACCCGACAGGACCCTTGATTTACGACAGTGATATTGAAGGTACTGTTCACAGAAATCGTAGAGAAATAAGGCAGAGTGATTGTTGATTTCAGAGTTTTAAATTTATATAAAGAGAATGATCGAACCTGGAAACTAACTATGACAACGATTGAGGCAAGTGCACCTATTGAACAATAGTATAGCTTAGGCAAGACCGGATTGTCGAACCCAAAGGAACTAAAAGTACTAATACTAACTTTCTTTTTATTATCTAGCCTAAAATAAGTGAAGTTGTTCTCTAATCTAAATTTAACTAACTACTAAGCTAAAGACGCAAAGACAAAAAGAATGAATTGGGGAAATACTGTTGGAAAAACTCAGTTGATTAAGATGATACCCAAGGAAGAATCTACCTAGACTTCACTTGTTATCTAACACTGAACCAGATGATTTATTCACTTGACTTGATCCGTAAGATTCCCTAAGTTATATTAAATCCTCTCTCGAGGTGAATAACGTCTAACCCTAGGTTGATTAATTGAAATCTCTTTCTAATTAAAACCCCTAGAATCGCATTAACTCGATCTATGGACTCCCATATTAGGTTTCACCCTAATCCGGCAAAATCTTGTCACCTATCTCTAGGCGCGCGATCAACTCCGCTTAATTATGCTAGATCTACTCTTAAGCAGGGACTTTTGCTCCTCCACCTAAGCACATTCAACTTGAATCAATATCCCAGAAATATTAACACAAGAATTAAGCACACATAATTAAGAACAAATCAAGTATTTATCATATAGTTCAGAAAATAATAACAAGATCTATCTTAGGTTTCATCCCCTTCAGGTATCTGAAGGGTTTAGTTCATAACAATAAAAGAAAACATCTCAGAAGAAAAGATAAAACAAAACATAAGAAATTCCTAAATCCCCCTGAAGGAATTGAAGGAGAGATCCGCCGCCTTGAGTAGAATTCCGGCTTCTTGAGATGGATTAACTGGCTATCTTCGAGTGATTCCCACAAATCTGACCTTTTTGGCTCAGCTCCTTGGCCTAGCTAACCGCCCCTTGAAGGTTATACTTAGGGTGTTTATATAGGCTTTTAAAATAGGTTTCTTTGCCCCTAAGTATCCTTTTTCGAGTGAAATTGCTCTTCTCCATGACAGGGACACGGCCATGGAACACGCTCGTGTGAATCGTGGCCAGGCCGTGTTCGAACCTGTTTAATGGGGAACAGCAGTGTAAATCGTGATCAAGCCGTGTTCTAGTAGAACAATGAGGCACGGCCGTGTGGTCTTGGGCTCAGGCTGTGTGAATTTCATGATATGGCCAATTTACTCCATTTTGGGCCCGTTTTACGTTCTTTTCATCCTCGGGTGCTTTCCTGAGTATAAAACATGAAAAGAAAGGATTAAGAGCACCTTTTTACATAAATTGAGGGATAAATCATCCAAAAGTATGTATGATTAAACTACATAGAAGAAGAGCAAGAAGTCGAAGCTAATACCACCGAAGAGATGGCTGAGAATAAGCCGCCACCTCTAGAGATGGTCGAACATCATGCTCCTCGAACCATGTATGATTATGCTAAACCTAATTTAACAGGAACTGAGTCAAGTATTGTTAGACCTACTATTGCTGCAAATAATTTTGAACTGAAACCTAACACTATACAGATGATACAACAATTTGTTCAGTTTGATGGTTTGCAGGATGAGGATCCTTACACACACTTAGCAAATTTTCTAGAATTCTATGATACCTTCAAAATAAATGGCATTTCTGATGATACCATCCGTCTTCGGTTATTTCCCTTCTCTTTGAGGAATAAAGCCAAACAGTGGTTGCATTCTCTTCCACGAGGGTTAATCACCACATGGGATCAAATGAACGAAAAATTTTTATTAAAATATTTTTCGCCGGCCAAAACGGCCAAGTTAAGGAATGATATCTCTTCTTTTGTGCAGATGGATTTAGAGACACTTTACGATGCATGGGAGAGATACAAAGATTTGTTGAGGAGGTGCCCACACCACGGATTACCTTTGTGGCTACAGGTCTGAACTTTCTACAATGGTGTGAACCCCTTAACAAGGCAATTAATCGATTCAGCAGCCGGCGGAACTCTAAATAACAAAACTCTTGAAGCAGCCTACTAGTTTATAGAAGAGATGTCATTGAATAACTATCAATGACAAGTTACAAGGACAAGGCATGCAAAAGTAGCCGGAGTTTTCAACCTCGACGCAGTAACCTTACTATCAAATTAGGTAGACATGCTAAATAAAAAGATTGATGGTTTGTGTTCCTCGTAGGTACATCCAGTTATGCAATGTGAGACAAGTGGAGGCGTGGTGAATCCTGAGTACCCACCCTACGGACAGGGCATGGAGAGCGAACAAATGAACTATATGGGTAACAATTTCCGATCTCAAAATAACCCTTATAGTAATACTTATAATCCAGGTTGGAAGAATCACCCCAATTTTTCATGGGGTGGTCAAGGAAATCAAAGACGACAACCACCCCAAAACTTCCAACAACAGCCTTACCCACAGGAAAAGAAGCCGAACCTTGAGGAGATGCTGACAAAATTCATAGCAGTCTCAGAAACACGTCTCTAGAATATAGAAACAAAACTTGAAAATCAGCAAGCATCAACACAGGAGCTCAAATATCAAATTCGGCAACTTACTAAGTTAGTTTCTAAAATGCGACCAAAAAGCTTACCTAGGGAAAAAAGAGCAGGTAAAGGCAGTGACGCTAAGAAGTGGAAAGAAGTTAGTCGAAACGAAGAAAAAGATACCACACGAAACCGATAAAGCAAATGCAACTCCGATCCGTGAGGAAATTAAACCACCGATCCCTTATTCATTAAACTTGAAGAAAGACCTCTTAGACGCACAATATGGTAAATTTCTTGAACTTTTCAAACAGTTGCATATTAACTTACCTTTTGTTGAAGCTATTTCGCAGATGGCAACATATGCAAAATTTTTAAAGGAGCTTCTAACAAATAAGAGTTAGAAGAAATTTCAACAGTGGAACTTAATGAAGAATGTTCAGCTATCATCCAAAATAAGATGCCAACCAAATTGAAAGATCCAGAAAATTTCACTATTCCCTGTTTAATTGGTAGTTTGAGCATAGAGAAAGCACTTGCTGATCTAGGTGCCAGTATTAATTTAATGCCTTACAGAATGTTTAAGCAACTTGGTTGTAACACCCCAAACCCGGCCCAAACATTATGACCGAATCTGGTATGTTACGGAAGAAAACATTTTGTAAAATCCCTTTAAGCCGATTTAAGTTTTGTCAAAACATTTCATTTTCAATTGTCTTGTTAAAAACCATTGAGGTGTGTAAAGCGAACAATACTTAGTTCGTTTAAAAATATATATTAAGTCAGATTGTTACCGATTTCAGATGTGCCCGATGGCACAAAAAAACATTTTACGTTTGAATTTAAGAAAATTGGTGTAATCATTTTAAAGTCACTAAGTGATTTAAACAAATTATCCAGACATGTAAAACAATAAAAATAATCTTAGGAGGCCTTATTACAACTAAACAAATAAAACCAAAGTAAAATAAAACAATTCAAAATCCATTTAATCCATATTTTCACTGCATGGCCTCCTCGACTCTATCCGGCTCCTCATCCGCGATCTACGAGTCACCTGAAAAACATTAAAGGAGAAGGTGAGTCACCAAGACTCAATGTGTAACCCTTCCCCTGGTTTAGTGCAACATCATACACAAGTCATAACTAAGTTTAACATGCACAAGGTTCAATATGCACCCAACCTAGCCATCCAAACACCTTTCTCTACCCCGTGTGGTACCAAACCACTGGTGGTGCCAAACCACTGGTGACTTAAAGTCACAATATCCATCAATATTGTGGTGCCAAACCACTGGTGGTGCCAAACCACTGGTGACTTGAAGTCACAAATCATGTGTTGTGGGGCCAACCCACGTGTGATACCAAATCACTGGCGTCAATCCCATAATGTCATCTGTGGGGCCAACCCACTGTGGTGCTAAGCCACGGGGACGAGACGCTATGAGGTGCCAAACCTCTGGTGACCGAAGTCATGAAATGTGGTACCAAACCACTGGTGTCCGTCGACACGAATATCACTTCCCCCTCCACTCGTTTAATCCCACATCAATCAAGGATATGCATTTAACAGATATCATGCCAATATGTTTATTAACAACATCCCACAGATTTACCATCAGCCATATATTATGTAGCACATATAACAAATATGTCATGCTTCCCAAAAGCATCATAAGAGAACTCATAACAACAAGGACTTACCTGAATCCTAGCTTATACCTTTATGGTATTAAATTCGGAGCTACACAAACCCGATTTAGCATACACCAAATACTTAGCACATTAACTAGTTATAAAGTGTGTATGTGCACACCTGTTACCAACGTTAGTCCTAAATCCCGAAGAGTCAATCGGCCACACTTGGCTCCCTGCTCCTATATTCGGCCATTACCAATGTTTAGTGCCATAGACCATTCGGCCAAATCAAAATAAATCCAAAGGGTTAACACTTTGAAACCCGAGACCTTACCTAAACGCCTTTGAGTACCAGCCACAACACACGAGATGTGAGTCTGCTTTACTCCCCTACAATCGGCCAACATCCATGTTAATAGCCTTCGGCTTTTGATTACTAAAAAGGGTTAATGACTTGAAAATGAATCCTTACCACCCTTACTAAAACCGATTGCCAAAGAATGGAGATTCGGATTGCACACTTCAAAATCCCGGAGTACCCTTATGAGAAATCGGTTCCAAAGAAGAAAATAGTTAGCCACATCATCAACCAATGCCGGATTTCGGCTTAAGCAGAGTTTAAAAGAAAGGTGCAAAGAAAGAGGGAAATAGGTACACAAAACGTTATGCCCACTTTCGGTTTTGGCTACAAAGAAATAAGAGAAAAGAAGAGGGTTTCTTTGACTTACTTTCGGCAAAGGGGAAGAATAAGTGAAGGAAAGGGAAGAAACAACTTTCGGCAATGAGAGGATAAATGGTGAAAAGGGTGGCCAAAAGGTGAGCACCCCCTATTTATACTACTAAGTTTCGGCACACACCTAAGCACACCCAACAAAGCCGAAAATACCCTCCTCAAGCTCCCCAAAACCGACCACTAGCTCAACTCCTCCCAAATCCCAAGATTTCTTCCTAAACTTCCTCCCTAACACTCATTCAAAAAGTTTGAATGAGTCCAACCTATATCCTACCTACCTAGCCGAATTCAAAAATGGAAGACCAAGTCTTTACCTCATCTTTTCAGCATCCACCAACCGCCCAACTCCTCTTCTCTTTGACGCAAAAACAAAGGCCAAAGTGCTGCCTTTGCAGCTCGAACTTGAGACCCCTTAGCACCCTTGAGGCGTCACCTTCCCAAAGCTCTAAGTAGCGCCTCCATGCCACTCAACCAAAGCAATTCTTGAGTCTAAACCTCCCCAATAATTCTCTTAAGACCTCTATGGCCAAGCTCCCCTTTTTAACACTAAAAACCAAAAATTTCCTAAGGTATTCCACTACCTCTTAGAATTCTCAAGACCCCTAAAACTCGTCCAAACACACACTAAGTCTACCATCGCTTGAGTTATGCACTAAATGCATAACCCCTAGAACCCGGATGTTACAATTCTACCCTCCTTAAAAATAATTTCGTCCTCGAAATTACTTGGCTAGACTAAACAGGAATTACTGCTGCGCACTCTGATCTTAAAGAGCTATCCATGCATTCTAGGCACAGTTTCTAAGTCCACACTCAAGGTTCTAGATACTATACTAGAAACAAAAACAAACTGCCACGTTTGGAGCTACCCCAGACACTCCTCTGAAAACCTCGACTCCGTTCGACCTAAGTCTTTCGGGTACTGACTTCCGAGTCCCACTGCCCACATTGGCTCCTTCCACTCGCTCAAGCACCCACAGCATAGCCTGCGATACTGCGTCATCTCCTCCTGTCTGATCCTGATGTTCAACCTCAACAGCTGGTGGTGGCGGCACATCGTTTTCTGACCCGTGGCCAGACCCAACTGGTTCCGATACTGCCATCCTGCCTCTACCACGTCCACGAGCATTGCGACCACGCCCCCTAGAACTCATATCTAGCGTTACGACTTAATCTGTTTAGAAAGTTTTATGCATTAGAAATTTTGTTTCACTGTTTATCCACGAGCAAATTTTATGAAAAGAAGTTTCCTGAAGTAGTTCTTTCGATCAACCAAAGTTTCATTCCCAACCCAGGGGTAATTTCTTCATTTCCTATAGAGTATTTTGGTAATAACTCAGGGTCAATTTGAAAATAGTTTTTCAAATTAAAGATATTTTAGAATTTACAAAATCTCGGGGGTCATCTTGAAAATTTGTTTTTCAAATCAGAGATGTTGCAAAAATTTCAGAAATCGGGGTTATTTCAGTAATTTTGGAAGTCATGGGCATTTTCGTAAATTTCTCCAAATCAGGATAGCTTGATACTTATAAAATAGAAGTTTTTGATATATTTTTGTCATGTTGCGACATTTTAATAAAAGTCGAGGGAAATATGAAAATTTAGAAACCAAGGGCATTCTGGTAATTTTATCAACTAGGGGTGTTTTCGTAATTTTGCCACTAAGGGCATTTTGGGTAGTTTTGGTAAGTTGAAAAATTATTTTGAAAATTTTCCAAAAAATAAATTTTTGCTGCTATTAAAAGGAGTATCGTAATGATTTTTAAAACTTAGAGCTTTCATAAAACAGGGTTAATCCCTTTCGGGTTTTATTTAATGTGTTTAGCCTATGACCGAGTCCTCTTGGTTAGGGTGAACCGAAGCTACGCACCAGGTAGGATTCCTGCGAAGAGGAGGTGAGTCACGAGGACTGCTTAAGTACCAAGCTCTTCCGGATCCAATCCTAGACATGCGCACCAGGGTTACCACACCCTAACTCGGCGACTTAGTCGTCGGTTGGTTTAATTAGGCCTTTAAAGTCTTATGTACTTTGTTGGGGTAAAACTAGTCCTAAGATTTAAACACTTATCATACTATCTACGTTCCATACCTACCCTTCTACAAATAATAATCCACACAGAAGTTAGAGGTACTTACCTGGGCGGATTGGTGCCGGAGACTCGATGCCATGCTGTTCAAAAACCCATAAATATTTCACAAAGGCCTACCAAAACATTTTGATCCTTGGGCCCCCACAGTCGAGCTTTGAACTGGGCTCTGATACCAATTTTGTAACACCCCAAACCCGGCCCAAACATTATGACCGAATCTGGTATGTTACGGAAGAAAACATTTTGTAAAATCCCTTTAAGCCGATTTAAGTTCTGTCAAAACATTTCATTTTCAATTGTCTTGTAAAAACCATTGAGGTGTGTAAAGCGAACAATACTTAGTTTGTTTAAAAATATATATTAAGTCAGATTGTTACCGATTTCAGATGTGCCTGATGGCACAGAAAAACATTTTACGTTTGAATTTAAGAAAATTGGTGTAATCATTTTAAAGTCACTAAGTGATTTAAACAAATTATCCAGACATGTAAAACAATAAAAATAATCTTAGGAGGCCTTATTACAACTGAACAAATAAAACCAAAGTAAAATAAAACAATTCAAAATCCATTTAATCCATATTTTCACTGCATGGCCTCCTTGAGTCTATTCGGCTCCTCATCCGCGATCTACGAGTCACCTGAAAAACATTAAAGGAGAAGGTGATCACCAAGACTCAATGTGTAACCCTTCCCCCGGTTTAGTGCAACATCATACACAAGTCATAACTAAGTTTAACATGTACAAGGTTCAATATGCACCCAACCTAGCCATCCAAACACCTTTCTCTACCCCGTGTGGTACCAAACCACTGGTGGTGCCAAACCACTGGTGACTTAAAGTCACGATATCCATCAATATTGTGGTGCCAAACCACTGGAGGTGCCAAACCACTGGTGACTCGAAGTCACAAATCATGTGTTGTGGGGCCAACCCACGTGTGATACCAAATCACTGGCGTCAATCCCATAATGTCATCTGTGGGGCCAACCCACTGTGGTGCTAAGCCACGGGGACGAGATGCTATGAGGTGCCAAACCTCTGGTGACCGAAGTCACGAAATGTGGTACCAAACCACTGGTGTCCGTCGACACGAATATCACTTCCCCCTCCACTCGTTTAATCCCACATCAATCAAAGATATGCATTTAACAGATATCATGCCAATATGTTTATTAACAACATCCCACAGATTTACCATCAGCCATATATTATGTAGCACATATAACAAATATGTCATGCTTCCCAAAAGCATCATAAGAGAACTCATAACAACAAGGACTTACCTGAATCCTGGCTTATACCTTTATGGTATTAAATCTGGAGCTACACAAACCCGATTTAGCATACACCAAATACTTAGCACATTAACTAGTTATAAAGTGTGTATGTGCACACCTGTTACCAACGTTAGTCCTAAATCCCGAAGAGTCAATCGACCACACTTGGTTCCCTGCTCCTATATTCGGCCATTACCAATGTTTAGTGCCATAGACCATTCGGCCAAATCAAAATAAATCCAAAGGGTTAACACTTTGAAACCCGAGACCTTACCTAAATGCCTTTGAGTACCAGCCACAACACACGAGATGTGAGTCTGCTTTACTCCCCTACAATCGGCCAACATCCATGTTAATAGCCTTCGGCTTTTGATTACTAAAAAGGATTAATGACTTGAAAATGAATCCTTACCACCCTTACTAAAACCGATTGCCAGAGAATGGAGATTCGGATTGCACACTTCAAAATACCGGAGTACCCTTATGAGAAATCGGTTCCAAAGAAGAAAATAGTTAGCCACATCATCAACCAATGCCGGATTTCGGCTTAAGCAGAGTTTAAAAGAAAGGTGCAAAGGAAGAGGGAAATAGGTACACAAAACGTTATGCCCACTTTCAGTTTTGGCTACAAAGAAATAAGAGAAAAGAAGAGGGTTTCTTTGACTTACTTTCGGCAAAGGGGAAGAATAAGTGAAGGAAAGGGAAGAAACAACTTTCGGCAAGGAGAGGATAAATGGTGAAAAGGGTGGCCAAAAGGTGAGCACCCCCTATTTATACTACTAAGTTTCGGCACACACCTAAGCACATCCAACAAAGCTGAAAATACCCTCCTCAAGCTCCCCAAAACCGGCCACTAGCTCAACTCCTCCCAAATCCCAGGATTTCCTCCTAAACTTCCTCCCTAACACTCATTCAAAAAGTTTGAATGAGTCCAACCTATATCCTACCTACCTAGCCGAATTCAAAAATGGAAGACCAAGTCTTTACCTCATCTTTTCAGCATCCACCAACCGCCCAACTCCTCTCCTCCTTGACGCAAAAACAAAGGCCAAAGTGCTGCCTTTGCAGCTCGAACCTGAGACCCCTTAGCACCCTTGAGGCGTCACCTTCCCAAAGCTCTAAGTAGCGCTTCCATGCCACTCTACCAAAGCAATTCTTGAGTCTAAACCTCCCCAATAATTCTCTTAAGACCTCTATTGCCAAGCTCCCCTTTTTAACACTAAAAACCAAAAATTTCCTAAGGCATTCCACTACCTCTTAGAGTTCTCAAGACCCCTAAAACTCGTCCAAACACACACTAAGTCTACCATCGCTTGAGTTATGCACTAAATGCATAACCCCTAGAACTCAGATGTTACATTGGTCTCCGATCGCTTGATTTCAGAGTTTTAAATTTATATGAATGAGAATGATCGAACCTTTAAACTAAATCTGACAATGATTGAGGCAACTGCACATATCGAACAGGAGTATAGCTTAGGCAAGACCGGATTGTTGAACCCAAAGGAACTAAAAGTACTAATACTAACTTTCTTTTTATTATCTAGCCTAAAATACATGAAGTTGTTATCTAATCTAAATTTAACTAACTACTAAGCTAAAGACTCAAGACAAAAAGAACAAATTGGGGAAATACTATAAGAAAACTCAGTTGATTATGACGATACCCTAGGAAGAATCCACCTAGACTTCACTTGTTATCTAACACTAAACCAGACGATTTCTTCACTTGATTTGATCCGTAAGATTCCCTAAGTTATATTAAACCCTCTCTCGAGGCGAATAACGTCTAACCCTAGGTTGATTAATTGAAATCTCTTTCTAATTAAAACCTCTAGAATCGCATTAACTCGATCTATGGACTCCCATATTAGGTTTCACCCTAATCCGTCAAAATCTCGTCACCCTATCTCTAGGCGCGCGATCAACTCTGCTTAATTATGCTAGATCTACTCTTAAGCAGGGACTTTTGCTCCTCCACCTAAGCACATCCAACTTGAATCAATATTCCGGAAATATTAACACAAGAATTAAGCACACATAATTAAGAACAAATCAAGTATTTATCATATAGTTTAGAAAACAATAACAAGATCCGTCTTAGGTTTCATCCCCTTCAGGTATCTGAAGGGTTTAGTTCATAACAATAAAAGAAAACATCTCAGAAGAAAAGATAAAACAAAACATAAGAAATCCCTAAAACCCCCTGAAGGAATTGAAGGAGAAATCTGCTGTCTTGAGTAGAATTCCGGCTTCTTGAGATGGATCAACTGGCTATCTTCGAGTGATTCCCACAAATCTGATCTTTTCGGCTTGGCTCCTTGGCCTAGCTAACCGCCCCCTTGAAGGTTATACTTAGGGTGTTTATATAGGCTTTCGAAATAGGTTTCTTGGTCCCTAAGTATCCTTTTTCGAGTGAAATTCTTCTTTCTTACGACAGGGACATGGCCATGGCACACGCCCGTGTGGATCATCTTAAGGCCGTGTTCGAACCTATTGAATGGGGCACGGCCGTGTAAATCGTGAGCAGGCTGTGTTCTAGTAGATAATTGAGGCACGGCCGTGTGGATAGTGATATGGCCCATTTACTCCGTTTTTGGGCCCATTTTACGTTCTTTTCATCCTCGGGTGCTTTCCTGAGTATAAGACATGAAAAGAAAGGATTAAAAGCACCTTTTTACATGAATCAAGGAATAAATCATCCGAAAATATGCTAAATGTGGGATTAAAATATGTTACTTTTACGGTTTATCACATACCCCCACACTTAAGCTTTTGCTTGTCCTCAAGCAAAATTCTCAACTCACAATTAAAACGAACTTTCCATGATTCATTATTCCTATCAACAATGTCTCATCATAATTCATAGATAATTTATACATGGCTGATTTAACTCGAAGAGTCCTAAAGATTCAAACAATATAAGTCATACATTTGTATCACGAAAACGTAGGTGTTTCCCCTTACCCGAACAATTACCTTTAATTCAAAATCGACAAGGATTGACATCCTCGCAAAAGATTCACTCAAATCACTCCAAGTGTTTAAGGTTCAAGAAAAGAGCACTCAAAATTCGAACTTGAAAAATTAATCCCATAGGCTTGCCTAAAAATCAAATCTCCACCACTATAAAATGAGATGATAAATAGATCAAAAGGTCTTTAACAGGGTTGTAACGGGGCTAGGGTTAAAGGTGTGGATAAAGGCTAAATCAGAAGGTTAGAATCAAGATTGACCTGACAAGTTACCTATCTAATAATAAGTAACTACATCAACTGAAAAGTAATAACCCTAATAATACGAGCTTTTCTTTTGATAAATAGACTTTTAACTGTATCAGCTCTTTCTTTCATATTACTAATACTAAATATAAATTAATATTTTTAAGAACAAATCAAGTAATAAAAGATAAATTTAACTACTGAAATAATATAATTAGGTAACTAATCAAATCAAATCTCGATATAAGGGTAGTCAAAAGGAATGGTGATAACAAATACAAAGGGTTTTGGGGTAGTATTAGTGGGTGAGTCAATAAAAAGGGTTGTTAGGATCAACGGGTTTCACTAGGGGTTAGTTATGAAGGTAATCTTTTTAGTAGAGTGAGTGGGTTAAAACCTAAGTGCCTTTATCATCTCGATGTATCAAATCATAAGTGTGGTCTCAACATGTATAATCGAGGCAAGTTCTAGAATAACAGTTCAATGTTGACACACTCATAATTAGAAAGTGAGCAAGAAAAAAGAATATATGCTCTATAAGGCTCAAAATCTCACAAAAATTATTGGTTTTGTTGACATCAACCTCGTAAATTTCAAACTTCAAGGTAACATTCAGATTCAGGTAGACAACCTATTCAAAAATTTTATTCTGAAAAATAGACTTATCATACTTGATTATCTAATATTCTTCTAATTTAACCATCAATGCATAATTAACTATGGCTTACTCAGAAACACGTCAATAAAGATGATAGTTCATCAGAAATTTCATCCTAATTAGTAATATGAGGAAATTACTTAAGAACAGAATATAATTCAGGGATTTGAGAATAATGAAGAAAGTTAGGCCGTATTTGAGAATAATGCAAAAAGTTAATAAGGAGAGAGTGGTGAAACTTAAGATGTATATTGCCCTCAATGTACAAAGATGTATATAAAACTTAATAAGGAGAGAGTGGTGAAACTTCCTGAATTTGGATGGTTTCCTTGAGGTGAAAGTTCCGAGGGGTGGTAGCTTCTTCCGAGCTTTGCGCTAGATGAAGAAGTTGGGAAGCTCGTGAAGAATTAGCCAGGGATTATTGAAACACATTTACAAAAAGAAAGAAAAAGAGAAGGAGACTAAGAAGGAAAATAAAAATGAAAGAAAAGACTAATGGACCTAGAAGTCCTTATTGATGGATGGTTCACGAGGTGGGTGTCATTCCTTAGGTTGCGAAGGTGCTGGCGGTGGCGGAAGTGGCGTGATTCCTAAGTAGCCTTTAGTATTTCAAAGGCTGTGGTGGCGATGGTTGCGGTTCCCAAGGTGTGATTCCCTAACAGCCTGACAAACGTAGCACTAAGAAACTAAATTAAAATAAACTAAATTAAGCATAAGATTGTCAAAGAGAAGGAAAATAAAGGAGAAGAGAAAAGTAAAATTAAAACTAAATGGTCTCAAAGACCCTTGGCTTGTCGGTGGAATAAAGCAGCCGGCATGAGCATATGTAGATCGGTCTCCCTTGGGGAGACTTTGCTTGGCTTCTTCCGCTTCTTCGACATGGATATGTGTTGCTCAAGAGTATAGAGACTTTGTTATGGGAATGAGAGAAATCTGAGAAAAGAAGGAACAAAGAAGATGGGGAGTTGGTGAGAAGAAGGGGAAAGGAAATGTGGGTTTAAATAGAGTTCTGATTTCTGATGCTCTCCCACGCCCGTGGACTGTGGGCGTGTTGATTCACATGGCCGCCTCGCACGGTCGTGTCTAGGCATGTTGGTTCACCCACGCCCGTTTCACGGATTGCCACGCCCATTTTTGAGAAGTCAGTATCGACCACGGCCACGTCGGATGGCCGTGGCCTTTTTTCAGTGCCCGTGTTGGAGTGGTTGGGTCCGTGACTTCAAAAATTAGTTGAGTCTGATTTGTACGGTCTCTGCCATTGTCAGTACGGAGAATTTGTACTACCACACGGCCACGGCCACGGCCGTGTGCATGGCCGTGTGGTCTGGAAATCTGCCCTTTTTGGTTAGTTTAAAGTTAGGTCCTAAAACAAAATAAATAAGACAAAATAAAAAGTTAAATTAAAAAAAATGTAAAAGTTGATGGGTTAGTACTCGGGTTGCCTCCCGAGAAGCGCTCGTTTAAAATCTTAAGCTAGACTTTCCTCGTATTTGCAAAACTCATGGTGGTTTAAAAGTTTGAACATATTCCCTCATGCTATTAATTCTATCTTCTTGATAAAGTCTAAGTCAAGAAGCGTTTACCTTGAAAGTGCTGAATATATGGTTGCTTACTTCGACTGTTCCGTATGGAAAAATATTATGTACCTCAAGAGGAATTTCTTTGTTCGTGTTCAGGTCTGATGTGATGATGCGAGGATCTGCTTTATCTAACAGTACCTGGTCTCCTATTCTAAAGTGGTTTGCTGTTCTTATGAGCTCTTCTGGGGGCTCCTTCGGCTTTACTACGCACGATTCCTGTTCTTCTTTAAAGGATGTCGTCCACTCTTCTAGTTTGTCGACCCTAAGGCTTCGTTCCTTGTGTAGTTCATCTTTGTTGGCATGGAGTCCATGATTCGGCTCAGGTTTGTAATCTTGTGGTGTTTCCTGTGGTGAAGATGGGACAATCTGGTTATCAACTGAATTTACTTTCTCACCTTCATCAATTGTTATCCTGGCCGAGTCAAGAGCTTGTAGACTGATCGATTTGTCACCTACTTGAAGTATTAGTTCTCCTGTGCTAACATCAATTTTAGTCATAGCAGTTGCTAAAAAGGGTCTTCCTAAAATTAGGGGAATCGAATTATCCTCATCCATGTCTAAGACAACAAAATCTACTGGGAAAATGAATTTATCAATTTTTACAAGAACATCTTTGATAATACCACTAGGAATTCTAACAGTTTTATCAACTAATTGAATGCTCATCCTAGTTTGTTTGGGTTTCCCTAGACCTAGTTGTTTAAACATTTTATAAGGCATGACATTTATACTTGCCCCTAAATCAGCTAATGCATTATCAACAGTTAATCTACCAATTAAACATGGAATTGTAAAACTCCCTGGATCTTTTAGCTTTCGCGGTAGTCTATTCTGTAACATTGCTGAGCATACTGCGTTTAATTCCACATTTGGCTAATAGTCTAACTTACGCGGCAAGAGTTGTTTTAAAAATTTCCTTGAATCTGGCATCTGTGAAAGAGCTTCAAGAAGAGGTAAGTTGGTATGTAATTTCTTCAAAAGTTTAAGAAACTTACTGAACTGTTCCTCTGTATCATCTCTCTTCATCGCTTCGGGATAAGGAATGCGAGGTTGGTACTCTTTGATTACCGGTTTTGGTTTTTCTTGTGTTACCTCAACTTTACCTTTTTCTACCTCGTTTTCTTGTATTGGATTGGGTTCATCTAACCCTATACTATCATGAGCTGTGATGGCTTGGATTTGCTCGCTTGGGTTAATCTCAGTGTTGCTCGGTAGACGCCCTTGCGGTCGTTTAGAAATCTCTGATCGAATTTCGGAAACTATCTTGGTAAGTTGTCCAACTAACTTAGTAAGTTCTCCAACTTGGCTCTCGATCCCTTTGATTGATGTTTGTTGATTATCGAGCGTTGTCTCGTTTTTTTGTAAACGAGTTTCTGTGGCTACCATAAATTTTGTCAGCATCTCTTTGAGGTTCGGCCTCTTTTCCTGTGGATAGGGCTAATTTTGGAAATTTTGGGGAGGTTGTTGTCTTTGATTTCCTTGACTTCTGATAAACTGTAAAAGCAACATATTTTAATCCCACATTTAGTATGCTTTTGGATGATTTAAGCCTCGATTGATATAAAAAGGTGCTCTTAATCCTTTCTTTTCATGTCTTGTACTCAGGAAAGCACCCGAGGATGAAAAGAATGAGAAACAGGCTTAAAACGGGCCAAATGGGCCAATTCACGAAATCGACACGACCTGGACTTCAAGCCACACGGCCGTGCCTCATGGATCAGCTAGAACACGGTCTAACCATGATTCACATGGCCGTGCCTCCATAAACAGACCCAAACACGGCCTGAAGTCGATCCACACGGGCGTGTGCCATGGCCGTGTCCCTGTCGCTGGAAAGAGCAATTTCATTCGGGAAAGGATACTTGGAAGTAAAGAAACACATTCCGAAGCCTATTCAAATACCCTAGTAGGAATTCTACTTAACTTAGGATACTTAGGGGCCAAGCAAGGCATCACAAAGTCTATATAAACACCCAAGGGGGCAACTTGAAAGGGGAGTTCGGCAGAAGACTTCTGCCAGGGCTTTTGTCAGGGCGATGAAGCTAGGCCAAGGAGCCAAGCCGAAAAGGTCAGAGTTGTGGGAATCACTCGAAGTTAGCCAGTTGACCCATCCCAAGAAGCCAGAATTCTATTCAAGACGGAGGATTTCTCCTTCAATTCATTCAGGGAGTTTTAGGAATTTTTTATGTTTTGTTTTATCTTTGCTCTTGAGATGTTTTATTTATTTGTTATGAACTAAACCCTTCGGAAACCTGAAGGGGATGAAACCTAGATGAATCTTGTTATTGATTTTTGAATTATATGATAAATACTTAGTTTGGTCTTAATTATGTGTGCTTAATCCAAATTTGATGTGCTTAGGTGGAGGAGGAATAGACCCTGCCTAAGAGTAGATCTAGCGTAATTAAGCGGAGTTGATCGCACGCCTAGAGATAGGGTGACGAGATTTTTACGGATTAGGGTGAAACCTAATATGGGAATCCATAGTTCGATGTACTGCTATTCTAGGGGGTTATTATTTGAGAAAGAGATTTCCGTTAATTAATCTAGGGTTAGACATTATTCGCCTCGAGAGAGGGTTTAATATACGTTAGGGAGTCCTACGGATCAAACTGAGTGAATAAATCGTATGGTTCAATGTTAGATAACAAGTGAAGTCTAGGTGGATTCTTCCTGAGGGTATCGTCGTGATCAACTGAGTTTCCTTTCAAGTTATTTTACAATTCATTCTTTTTGTCTTCGCGTCTTAGCTTAGTAATCGTTAATTTAGATTAAAGAAACTCCACTTTATTTTAAGCTAAATAATAAAAAGAAAGTTAGTATTAGTACTTTTAGTTCCTTTGAGTTCGACAATCCGGTCTTACCTAAGCTATATTACTGTTCGATAGGTACACTTGCCTTTAATCGTTGTCAGAGTTAGTTTCCAGGTTCGATCTCATTCATTATAAATTTAAAACTCTGATTTCAGCGATCAACTTCCCCATGAAAAAATTGGGTGGTTCCTCCAACCTGGATTATAATTATTGCTATAAGGGTTATATTAGATCTGAAATTATTACCTATATAGTTCATCTGTTTGCTCTCTGTGCCCGGTTGGTAGGGTGGGTACTCAGGATTTGCCCCAATTCCACTTGCGTCGTACAGCATTACTGGATGTGCCTGCGAAGAACACAAACTATCAAGCTTTTTATTCATCATCTCTACCTGCGTTGATAGCATGGTTACTGCGTCGAGGTTGAAAACTCCGGCTGATTTTGTTGGTTTTGTCCTGGTGACCTGCCACTGATAATTATTTAGTGACATCTCTTCAATAAACTCGTAGGCTGCTTCAGGAGTTCTATTGTTCAGGGTTCCACCGGCGGCTGAATCAATTAGTTGCCTCGTTAAGGGGTTTACACCGTTATAGAAAGTTTGGACTTGGAGCCACAATGGTAAACCATGGTGCGGACACCTTCTCAAGAGATCCCTGTATCTCTCCCATGCATCGTATAATGTCTCTAAATCCATCTGCACAAAAGAAGAGATATCATTCCGTAATTTGGCCGTTTTGGCCGGTGGGAAATATTTTAATAAAAATTTTTCGGTCATTTGATCCTATGTAGTGATTGACCCTCGTGGTAACGAGTTTAACCACTGTTTGGCTTTATTCCTTAATGAAAAGGGAAATAACCAAAGACGTATGGCATCATCAGAAATGCCATTTATTTTGAAGGTATCACAGAACTCTAAAAAATTAGCTATATGAGTGTTCGGGTCTTCGTCCTGCAAACCATCAAATTGAACAAATTGTTGAATCATTTGTATAGTGTTAGGCTTTAATTCAAAATTATTAGCAGCTATAGCAGGCTTAACAATACTCGATTCTGCTCCTGTTAAATGAGGTTTAGCATAATCATACATAGTGCGCGGAGCATTGTGTTCTGCCACATCTTGTGGTGGTGGATTATTCTCATCCATCCCTTCAGTAGGATTGGATCTGTCCTCTCGCTCTTCCTCTGTATAATTTAGGGCTTTCCCAATTTCTCTGCGATTCCTACGAGCGGTAGCTTCAATATCACTATCGTATAGTAGTGGTCTTTTCGGGTTCCTTCTAGTCATAAACTAGAGGTACCTGCGTTGGAAAAAGAAAGAAAATTTAGCAAAATCAAAATTTAACCTAAGAAATAAAAAATAAATTGCGGAAAATAAAAATAATAATGGCTAAAGTAATAAAAATATAGCTTTCTTAATATTTTAGTTCCCCGGCAACGGCGCCAAAAACTTGATCGCTTGATTTCAGAGTTTTAAATTTATATGAATGAGAATGATCGAACCTGAAAACTAACTCTGACAACGATTGAGGTAAGTGCACCTATCGAACAGTAGTATAGCTTAGGCAAGACCGAATTGTCAAACCCAAAGGAACTAAAAGTACTAATACTAACTTTCTTTTTATTATCTAGCCTAAAATAAAAGAAGTTGTTATCTAATCTAAATTTAACTAACTACTAAGCTAAAGACTCAAGACAAAAAGAACGAATTGGGGAAATACTGTTGGGAAAACTCAGTTGATTAGGATGATACCCTAGAAGGAATCCACCTAGACTTCACTTGTTATCTAACACTAAACCAGACGATTTATTCACTTGACTTGATCCATAAGATTCCCTAAGTTATATTAAACCCTCTCTTGAGGCGAAAAACGTCTAACCCTAGGTTGATTAATTGAAATCTCTTTCTAATTAAAACCCTTAGAATCGCATTAACTCGATCAATGGACTCCCATATTAGGTTTCACCCTATTTCGGCAAAATCTCATCACCCTATCTCTAGGCCCACGATCAACTCCGCTTAATTATGCTAGATCTACTCTTAAGCATGGACTTTTGCTCCTCCACCTAAGCACATCCAACTTGAATCAATATCCTGGAAATATTAACACAAGAATTAAGCACACATAATTAAGAACAAATCAAGTATTTATCATATAGTTCAGAAAACAATAACAAGATCCGTCTTAGGTTTCATCCCCTTCAGGTATCTGAAGGGTTTAGTTCATAACAATAAAAGAAAACATCTCAGAAGAAAAGATAAAACAAAACATAAGAAATCCCTAAAACCCCCTGAAGGAATTGAAGGAGAAATCCGCTGTCTTGAGTAGAATTCCGGCTTCTTGAGATGGATCAACTGGCTATTTTCGAGTGATTCCCACAAATCTGATCTTTTCGGCTTGGCTCCTTGGCCTAGCTAACCGCCTCCTTGAAGGTTATACTTAGGGTGTTTATATAGGCTTTCAAAATAGGTTTCTTGGCCCCTAAGTATCCTTTTTCGAGTGAAATTCTTCTTTCTTACGACAGGGACACGGCCATGGCACACGCCCGTGTGAATCGTCTTAAGGCCGTGTTCGAACCTGTTGAATGGGGAACGGCCGTGTAAATCGTGAGTAGGTCGTGTTCTAGTAGATAATTGAGGCACGACCGTGTGGTCTTGGGCCCAGGCCATGTGGGTTTCATGATATGGCCTATTTACTCCGTTTTGGGCCCGTTTTACGTTCTTTTCATCCTCGGGTGCTTTCCTGAGTATAAGACATGAAAAGAAAGGATTAAAAGCACCTTTTTACATGAATCAAGGAATAAATCATCCAAAAATATGCTAAATGTGGGATTAAAATATGTTACTTTTATGGTTTATTAGTCTCGAGGGAGCCTAAACCCACTAGGATAAGTATTTAGTTAGCTGACAGATCTGTTAAATATCCTAGGGGAATTATCGAAGATATTCTGGTAAAAGTTGATAAATTTATATTTCCTGTTGATTTTGTTGTGCTTGACATGAATGAGTACATAGAGGTACCTTTAATTTTGGGACGACCCTTTTTAGCTATTGCTAGGGCTGTCATTGATGTTGGTGATGGTAAATTTGCGCTAAGGGTAGGCGATGAGGAAATTATTTTTCTGATTTACAATGCTATGCGATAGTCTGGAGAACAAGATGATTCTTGTTACTTTGTTGATATTACTAATCACATTATTCAAGAATCTTTGCAGGAAATCATGCACAATGACACGATGGAACTGTGTCTTACACAAGGTGAGGGGATAGATGACGATATCGATGAATTAAATCCTAATACATCCTTCTTTAAACAGAAGAAAATAGAAGGTATTGAAATCAACGACGAACTAAAACAAAAGCCCTCTATTGATGAGCCACCAAAATTGGAATTAAAACAGTTGCCAAAACACTTAGAATATGCATTCCTCGGGGATAATTCTACGCTACCAGTAATCATCTCTTCAGAACTAGAACCCAAAGAGAAAGAAGAATTGCTAAAGGTACTAAGGGAACATAAAAGAGCCATAGCTTGGAAAATGTCTGACATTAAGGGAATAAGCCCATCGTTTTGCACCCACAAAATTTTAATGGAAGATGAATATAAACCATGTGTGCAACCTCAGAGACGATTAAACTCCAATATGAAAGAAGTTGTCAAAGTTGAGGTAATTAAACTTCTGGATACAGGAATAATTTATCCTATTTCTGACAGTACTTGGGTAAGTCCTGTGCAGGTAGTTCCAAAGAAAAGAGGCATGACTGTTGTAGCCAACGAAAAGAATGAATTGATTCCTACAAGAACAGTTACAGGTTGAAGAGTCTGTATTGACTATAGAAAGCTAAACAACGCCACCAGAAAAGATCATTTCCCTTTGCCCTTTATTGATCAGATATTAGAAAGATTATCTAGGCATATGTACTACTACTTCTTGGACGGACTCTCTGGTTACTTCCAAATTCCAATAACCCCTGAAGATCAAGAAAAGACAACATTTACATGTCCATACGGTACATCTGCATATCGTAGAATGCCTTTTGGATTATGTAATGCTCCTGCTACTTTTCAGCGCTGCATGCTAGCCATCTTTGACGAACTTGTGGAAGACATTATGGAGGTATTTATGGATGATTTTTCAGTATTTGGTAATTCTTTTCATCTTTGCCTTAAAAATCTAAAACGAGTTCTGATGAGATGTGAGGAAATGAACCTTGTTTTAAATTGGGAAAAGTGTCACTTTATGGTTCGAGAGGGGATTGTGTCAGGACATAAAATTTCTAGTAAAGGGATTGAGGTAGACAAAGCAAAGGTTGAAACCATGGAAAAATTACCTCCTCCTAGTTCAGTTAAGGCTATTAGAAGCTTTTTAGGACATGCTGGATTTTATAGAAGATTTATTAAGGATTTTTCTAAAATAGCTAAGCCTTTAACGAAATTACTAGAAAAAGATGTACCTTTCAACTTTGATCAAGAATGTTTAGATGCATTTAACATCCTCAAAGATAAATTAATAAATGCTCCAATTATAATTGCACCTGATTGGAATTTATCCTTTGAACTAATGTGTGATGCGAGTGATTTTGCAGTAGGTGCAGTTTTGGGACAATGAAGGGACAAGCATTCTCAGCAGATCTATTACGCTAGCAAGACATTAACGGCTGCACAAGAAAATTACACCACCACAGAAAAAGAATTGCTAGCTGTGGTTTTTGCATTTGATAAATTTATACAGTATTTGATATTATCTAAAGTTGTCGTTTACACTGACCATTCAGCTCTTCGTTATCTCTTAACAAAAACCGATGCAAAACCTCGACTCATAAGATGGATTTACTCTTGCAGGAATTTGATCTAGAAATTCAGGATAAGAAAGAAGCTGAAAATCTTGCAGCAGATCATCTGTCTAGGCTTGAAAATCCATATATTAAAGAACTAGAAGAGAGGGAGATAAATGACTCATTTCCTGCAGAACAATTATTTGCTATTTCTAACTCTGAGGTACCCTGGTTTGCAAACATTGTAAATTACCTAGCTGCTAACGTCCTACAAAAAAGGTTAACACATCATCAAAAGAAGCGATTCTTTGCTGATGTGAAAAACTATTTTTAGGAGGACCCTTTTCTTTTTTGTATATGTGCAGATCAAGTAATTCGAAGGTGTGTTACAAAAGCAGAAGCAAGCAAGATCTTAGAACACTACCATTCAGGACCTTCAGGAAGACATTACAACGGGATTAAGACAGCACACAAAACGCTCGAATCAGATTTTTATTGGCCAACTCTATTTAAAGACGCCAACAGGTATGTCACTTCGTGTGATAAATGCCAAAGAACAGGTAATATCTCTAAACGCGATGAAATGCCTCAAACATATATGTTATCATGTGAAATATTCGACGTACGGGGTATTGACTTTATGTGTCCATTTCCTAGTTCATTCGAAAATAAATACATCTTAGTAGCAGTAGATTACATGTCAAAATGGGTGGAAGCCCAAGCTTTGCCTACTAACGATGCTAGAGCTGTAGTAAGGTTTCTTAAGAAACTCTTCTCTCATTTTGGAACACCCAGAACGATTATTAGTGATAGGGGTACTCATTTTTGTAATACTCAATTTGATAAAGTCTTGAAAAAAAATATGGAGTACACCACAGGACAGCTACCCCTTATCACCCTCAAACCAGTGGGCAAGTGGAAGTGGCAAATCAAGAGCTTAAACGGATCTTAGAGAAAACAGTTGAATCAAACAGGAAAGATTGGGCATTAAAAGTAGATGATGCTTTATGGGCCTATAGAAAAGCGTTTAAAACTCCCCTAGGAACATCCCCTTACAAACTTGTCTACGGAAAAAGTTGTCATCTACCATTCGAGTTAGAACACAAAGCTTTTTGGGCTATAAAATTCTTAAATTATGATCTTAAAACCGCAGGTGAGAAAAGGATGATGCAGATGAACGAGCTAGATGAATGGCGAGCTAATACCTATGAAAATTCATGACTATATATGGAGGCAACAAAACGGCGCCATGATGCTTGCTTAAAACAATCAAAGCTATTTGAAGTAGGAGACTTGGTCCTGCAGTATAATTCAAGGCTCAAACTGTTTCCTGGAAAGCTGAAATCAAGGTGGTCAGGCCCATTTGTGATCAAAACTATTTTTCCTTACGGCACAATCGAGATAACCCATCCAACTCATGGGACATTCAAGGTAAATGGTCATCGACTGAAACTTTATAATGGTGAAGATTTCAAGGAATTGAGAGTGGAGCTTCAGCTCCATGAACCTTCATTTAGAAATGAAAACAGGGTGAGTCTAGCTTAAGACTTTAAACGAGCGCTTCTCGGGAGGCAAACCGAGCACTAACTTTACTAACATTATATTTGTGATTTTTTTAGCATCTAAACTCCAAACTAACCAATTCAGTGAAGCGCAGGTTTCCCTACCACACGGACTTGCACACGGGTGTGCCCGTGGCCGTGTAGACGCCATGGGATGAAAAAACGGGCGTGCCGATAGTCGTGCGAGATGAAGAAGAAAAATTTTCCCAACACGGGCTACGATAATGGGACCACGGCCGTGCAATTCAGTCGTGGTCTATCCTGAGTAACCATCACGGGCATGAGCCACGCCCGTGCCTACCAACCGTGTGAGACACTGACTACATAAACACGGGCGTGGGATATTATGCACGGGCGTGGGAAAAGTGAACACAATAACACACGCCCAAGGAACATGGGCGTGGTACCTGCCCGTGTCCCCTTCACTATTTAAAGAACATAACCCCCATCTTCCCCAAAATCCTCCCCCAGACTCCCAACCCTAGCTGTTTCCCTCAAAATTCTCTACCCCACTCCGGCCACCATCAAAGAAACCAAAACCCTTGACTTTCCCTATCCTTTATCTCCATCCCTCTTTCACATACACATAAAAAACCAGTCCATGCTTGTGCCAACAGAGTACATGCCCGCCCAAAGGTGTTCCACCGCCGTGTTTCCCCAACTATTTGCAGTACACGCCCATGCTTCGCCCAACCATGCTGCCACTCTCCGAAAACACTACTTGTCACCTCTCATTGTTACATTTTCCCCCCATTTAACTGTTTTATAATTAGAATTTCATTTAGTTAAAGTTTATTCTTATTATTCAATATTAGTTTATTCTTATTATTAGATTGATTTAGTCATTTAATCTTTGTTTAAATAATAATGTTTAGAATTAGATGGAATCATTCGTTGACAAGTTCTTGCTCATGCTAAATATGGTTGAACTATCTTATTATGAGTTTAGTTTTTGTGTATTTTGGATATTGATCGAAGCCTTGATATATCTCTGTAGGAAATATTACTTGAATCATCGATTATCTGATATTTTCAGGACCACAATGTCATCGTCCCGAGGCAAGAAAATCGTACTCCCTAGTTCCAAAAAACGAAAGGGACTCGGTTCATCATCGGTCAGCGCATCCGCCGAAGTGCGCCACCCATTCTTATGATTTCTTTCAGGAGCCCAAGAAGACCTTTATAAGATACTTCGGGCACTACCACTCGGCACAGGGAGATGTATTGATTGGGCTGCTTTGGAGCAGGTCCAACTAGCCGACGACTTATGGGCCCTCTTAACTACCGGCCCTTAGAACCAATTCTTCAACATCACTGAGCCCACATATCTAGAGCTCACTTTGGAGCTTTGGTCAACATTCCACCTTCAGACAGTGATGTCGTGCCATGATGACCCTGGTACGATCCAATTCCATCTCGGAGGCATTGTACGAGAACTAAATGTACTGCAATTCGGGCCGCATTGGGACTTTATACTGACGAATTCATGGAGGAAAATGATCTCTCGGAGCTTCATCGCCATATCAACAACACCCCCACAAGATGTTGGTACAATATAGCACCCAACAAATATTATGACCCCAGCCACTCCAAGGCGACGGCCCTTGCCCCATCCCTGAGGTACGTACACGCGCTCTTAGCACATACACTGACAAGTCGGTAAGAGAGTGGCGTCGTCAACACTCACGATGCCTACTTCCTATGGCGCATTGCGAACGGGCACGTTTTTGACTTAGCCTATTTCATAGCTCACACCATTCAACATCAGACGGAGCCGCACAGGAGAGGAGTCATATCTATGGGTCCCTACATCACACGCTTGGCTCGACATTTTGGGCTCCTAGACACCGACACTTAGATTTCCTCCCTCACACTGATAGGTTAGATGTCCCCACAGGGCATCTAGATGATGCTACATATGAGGATGATTCAACGTCGACGTGGGACCGATCCCCCCAATATCGGCTAGCACCTACCACCGAAGAGGAGGACCCTAAAGACATCACTGAAGATGTACCTCCACCACAGGAAGCACCACAACAGAGCCATCACCCAGTTCATTCAGCTGTTTCACTCTCAGACATTTCTGCACGTCTCACATAGTTCGAGCATTATTGTACGTAGCAATTCAATAACACCGCTCAAAGATTTGACGGCATTGAGGCTACTCTTCAGCAGATCTATCATCACCTTCATATCTCATCGCCACCACTACCTCCCGACCCAACTGATGCAGAGGACCTCTGAGTCCTTTTCTTTTTCTTTTTCTTTTTATTTTTATCTTTATTTCTACTTCTATTTTCATTTTTTTTTTCATTTTTAGTTTACTGTCTAAAGACTTGAAAGTTTCGTTAGTACTATTGATCTCACTTTATCACTGGCTACCTAACCCTAATTTTTCATAACAACATCCATTCCCTAAAATATAATTGATGACTTCGCAGAGTAAATAGATTAAATATACCACTCAAGGAATGAAAACATCACTTATACCTAGTCATCACATTAGTCATGGAACATCCTCCAAGGATCTCATCCATAATTCAGGAAGTTTCACTTCTCTCCCTATCTTATGATTTTATTTTACTATTATCTATCTTTGTACATTGAGGGCAATGTACATCTTAAGTGGGGGGTTAACTATAGTATTATTTGAAAATCCCTGAACTATGCTTTGTTCTTAAGTAATTTTCGCATATTATGATTAGAATGAAATTTCCTTTAATTTATGATACTTGTTGATATGTTTTGGATTAAATCATTGATAATTCTGCAGTGATGATTTAAATTTTAGAAGACTAGACAATCAAGCATGATGAGTCTATTTTCAAAATTTAAAATTTTGTTAGGTTGTCTACTTGAATCTAATTATTACCTTGAAGTTTGAAATTTACAATGTTGACATCAAAAACCCATAATTTTTGTGAGATTTTGAGCCTTTTAAAGCATACATTCTTTCATGCTCACTTTTTGATTATGAGTGTGTCAACATTGATTTGTTATTCTAGAATCTGCTTCGATTATACATGTCGAGACCAACCTTTGATTTGATATACAGAGATGATAAAGGCACCTAGGTTTTAACCCACTTACTCCACTAAAATCCTACCTTCATAACTAACCCCTAGTGAACCCCTTTGATCCTAACAACCATTTATTGACTCATCCACTAATATTAACCCAAAACCCATCTTGTATTTGTTATCACCATTCCTTGACTCCCTTTTTGTCGAGATTTGATTTGGAACAGTTTCCTAACTATGTTTTATATTTCAGTTATTAAAGTTCTTTCTTATTATTGGAATGATTTGTTCTTAAAAGAAAATTGAAGTATATTCATTATTAGTTCTATAATTAAGTGAGCTTACATGTTGAAAATCCAAATCTTGAAGAAAAAGCTCGTATTATTAGTTTCAAGTTTTCAATTAATGTAATTATTTAGGATTAGTTTATTTTTCTAGTTAGGTAAATTGTCAATTCGATCTTGATTCTAACCCTCTAATTCAGCCTTTATCCACACCTTTAACCTAAGCCCCGATACAACCCTTTAAAGACCTTTTGATTTGTGTATCATCTCATTTTATAGTGGTGGAGATTTGATTTTTAGGCAAGCCTATGGGATTAACTTTTCATGTTTGACTTTTGAGTGCTTAATTTTGAACCTTAAACACTTTGACTGATTTGAGTGAATCTTTAGTGAGGATGTCAACTCTTGCCGATTGCGAATTAAAGGTAATTATTTAGGTAAGGGGAGACACCTAACATTTTTAGGCTATAAATGTATGACTTTGATTGTTTGAATCTTTAGGACCCTTCTACTTAAATTATCAATGTATGAATTATCTTTGAATTATGATGAAACATTATTGATGAATATTATGAATCAGGGAAGTTTATTTTAATTGTGAGTTGAGAATTTTGCTTGAGGACAACCAAATGCTTAAGTGTGGGGGTATTTGATAAATCATAATATGAACATATTTTAATCCCACATTTAGCATACTTTTGGATGATTTATTCCTTGAATTGTGTAATTTAGTGCTCTTAATCCTTTGTTTTCATGTTTTATACTTAGGAGAGCACCAGAGGATGAAAAGAACGAGAAACGGGCCCAAAATGGAGTAAATGGGCCATATCACGAAATCAACATGGCCTGGGCCCAAGACCACACGGTCGTACCTCCTTAACAGACTCGAACACAGCCTGGCCACGATTCACACAGGCGTGTGCCATGGGCGTGCCCCTGACGTGAGAAAGAAGAGTTTCACTCAGATTAGGGTACTTAGAGGCAAAGAAAGCCATTCCAAAAGCCTATATAAACACCCTAGAGGCCAACCTTCAGGGGGCGCCCAGCTAGGCCAAGGAGCCAAGCCAGAGAGGCCAGAATTGTGGGATTCACTCGAAGAATAGCCAGTTGATTCGTCTCAAGAAGCCGGAGTTATACTCAAGACAGAGGATTTCTCCTTCAATTCCTTCAGGGGGTTTTAGGGTTTTCTTATGCTTTGTTTTATCTTTTCTTCTGAGATGTATTCATTTATCATTATGAACTAAACCCTCAGATACCTGAGGAGGATGAAACCTAAGATGAATCTTGTTATCGTTTGCTGAACTATATGATAAATACTTGATTTGTTCTTAATTATGTGTTCTTAATTCTTGTTTTGATATTTTTGGGATATTAATTCAAGTGTGATGTGCTTAGGTGGAGGAGTAAAAGTCCATGCCTAATAGTAGATCTGGCATAATTAAGCGGAGTTGATCGCACGCCTAGACATAGGGTGACGAGATTTTGCCGGATTAGGGTGAAACCTAATATAGGAGTCCATAGATCGAGTTAATGCAATTCTAAGGGTTTTAATTAGAAAGAGATTTCAATTAATCAACCTAGGGTTAAATGTTAGTAGCCTCGATGGAGGTATTATTATAACTTAGGGAATCCTACGGATCAAGTCAAGTGAATAAATCGTCTGGTTCAGAGTTAGATAACAAGTGAAGTCTAGGTGGATTCTTCCTCAGGTATCGTCTTAATCAATTGGTTTTTCCCAAAGTTATTTTTCCCAATTCGTTCTCTTTGTCTTTGCATCTTTAGCTTAGTTGTTAGTTAATTTTAGATTAGATAACAAATTCCTTTAATTCTTAGGCTAGATAATAAAAAGAAAATTAGTATTAGTACTTTTGGTTCCTTTGGGTTCAACAATTCGGTCTTGCTGCTAAGCTATACTACTGTTCGATAGGTGCGCTTGCCTCAAGTCATTGTCACAGTTAGTTTCTAGGCTCGATCATTCTTTTTATAAATTTTTAAGACTCTGACATAATGATTAGGTAACAGTGTAGGACTTATAGAAAATATGCACATTGCATCTCCCAAAATAAGAGTTACAAGATAGATACACTCTTCTCTAACCATGGCCCATAAAGCTCCTAAAATCAAGCAAGAAGATAATGAGATATAATGTTGATAAGACTAATGGCACTGCATTCAATAGATTCTATGTATTACCCAAATTAACTGTAACACCCCAAACCCAACCTAAACGTTACGATCGGATCTGGTATGTCACATGGAAATGTTGTTTTAAAGAACTTTGATATTTTAAAAAAAATATTTCGCGTTGTGTTAACAATTTGGAACTCAAATTCAGTTTTAAGGTTTCCTTGCAAAAATTTTATGAATAGTCTTAACAGTCGAAGACAGATTTTGTGATACGAAAAATCGAAAACTAGTGGTATTCCGAAACGTGACATTTTGAAAATAGTGTTTGTGGTTTTAAGTAAATTTCCGAATTTAATTATTTGTTTGCTTATTAACTGAGTGTCATTATTAAAAGAAATGTTTGCTTTCATTTTGTTTAGAAAACTCCCAATTTAACGTTTCATAAAATATAAATTACCGTAATAAGTTGAAAATCGAATTATAAAATCCCGGAGGCCTTATTACATAACAAAATCCCAAATTTAAAATAAGTTCAAATAGAGAAAATGGAGGTTACAAAAGAAGTAATGCATGGCCACCTAAAAGTCCTCCCCGGCTCCAAATCCTCAACTAAGGGTTACCTACAAAATTAAGCAGAGGGGTGAGTCACCAAGACTCAGTGTGTAATTCCCTTTACGAATGCAATCTGGGCTTAAGCCCACAGAAGCACATTGGGCCTTAGCCCTCACAACATAACATATTAAGAAGTGTATGCAATGCAGCCCAGCCCAATCCATCCTCTACATCACCTGAACCAACCAAAACACCTGTGGCACCAAGCCACTGTGGTACCAAACCACTGTGACAGAGTCACCGATATATATATATATATATTTATATATAACCACTGAAATAATGTGACATAGTCACTGTTATATATGGTACCAAACCACTGTGGTGCCAAACCACTGAATTACACTTCCCCTTTCAATCAATATCATATCCTAAAGCCCATGCAACATATTATCATAATGTGATGAATGCAATCATATTTCCAATGTACACCCGATAATCAAATCATACATATATTTAGGCTATGTTATTCGAAAGGCACAATCATAAAGGTGCTTACCTGGTGTCTCCATACCCACAAGGGTATCTCAGCTATCAATACAGTCGTTTCGGCTTTCAGCCAATACAGTTATTAATGCAAAATATTAAAAGAAGGTGTGAGCATTACACACCTGATTACACGAAGAACTAAAGACTCTAGATCGTCGACACTCACTAGCGAGAATAACAGCGATTTGCCTATCCCAAACAGATGTCGGCTCTCTACCACAACCTGGCGGAAAGTCTCGAACTGCCGAAACAGCACTGTAACACCCCTTAACCCGTACCCGTCGCTGAATTAGGGTTATGAGGCATTACCGAACTAGACACAGTTTAGCACAGTCATATATGGAATAAACCCAATACGCATATTTAAATTTTCCATATCAACAAATGATGATCAAGACTTACATTACAAACAACCATGTTTCATAATGCAATACGTCATAACTCATAATCTATACAAGTTTCGAATCAAGCTTCCACATAACAACACCAAATTTCATATATTAAACATATATAAATACATCTATTTCATTAGTCGAATATCAACATATCATTTTATACCTTCTACAAATATGCATATTAAAACAAATAGGTCCGTGATACTCTATTAGCTTTTCATTCACATATGTGACATTCGAACATTATAGCATAACCAAACATACACATCATGCTATCATAATATGCGCAATGTCCCTAAAACAAAAGCCATGTTAAACCATAATTATCAATTCATCCTACCTTATTAATTAATGGACACAAAGATTATTGAATAACCTACCAAACACGTATGATATGTGACTAGTCCAAAATATATAAATATAACCAATCCATTGACCATATATTCGGTCCTCAATTTAAAACTCCAATGGTCAACCCAAAACATAAGTATACACATTTTCATGATCATCTCTGAATTATAACCAACCACATAATAATTTAAGTAGAAAAATTCACACGACATAATATGCATACTTATACATATATATATATATATAATACATATAAATGATTATTTCTATATAACCACATTAAACTTCCAAGCATAATATGCACACCTCTTATACCAAAGATTAAAACAAGCCATTATATCAAACATACAAATTATGCTTAACCAAAAGTAATAGCCTTATTCGCAAGGCCATATATATATACATTTACAAGACCGAACATCATTCATTCAAGTCATAAGTCAGCCTATACATGCCTTTGATTCGAAAAGTAGACATATATATACCAAAGAGAGTGATAGTGTGGTCGACTTTCTTGATGATCCCCTGAGCCAGTAGCTGAATCAACGATCTATAAAATAGAGATACAAACATATACAGAGTAAGCTCATTAGCTTAGTAAGTTTTAAGCAATAGATAATACAACAATCGAGCACTTGAACATTTTTAATCAATAATTCTAGGACATTGGATATGAATATTTCAATATGCAATTGATACAAGACCGAATACTAGTAGTATATTAACTCAAATAATTGTACTTCATTACCATCAACCTACATCTCATCAAAGTACAAAGTGCATATATTGCTTGAATCACATGTTTAAAATCATATAAATACAACATTCATATCAACTACATTATCACACTAAAGATTCTGTCATATAATATTCATACACATCGATTATAAGCTCAATTTCACATAACACCGTTCTTATCATATTATTTCAACTCAAGTAATATTAAACACAACTTACCTTACTTCTGATGAATTCAAAAAGGGACTTATGCTTACCTGAGTCTTTAACTCGATACATTAACTATGTTACACCTCGAGCAATTTATAGTTTCTTCGTTTAAAAGTATCACCGGCATTAAGCCTGCTAGGCATAAAAGCCCTAATATGTCACCGGCACTAAGCCTGCTAGGCACGAAGCCCGAATATGTCACCGGCACTAAGCCTGCTAGGCACGAAGCCCGAATATGAACACATTCAACCTTTCGATACACATTACTTAGTATTAAAATATCAACCATCTCATATTCTTCATTTTACTTTCACCTATTAATCCAAACATACATATTCACATTACATTAACCAAATTAAATTCACTACAAACTCATACTCCACATTCGGCCAACATGTATATTTATACTTTAAATGTCCAAACTTCATCATATACTATGTTCATAAATAATTCTTTGGCATATACTTGCTTAAGGACTTACCTCGACTGTCGACGGACCGCGTAAACTGGCTATTCGATGACCTTTGTCTTTCCCCGATCCAAATCCGTTTTTCTTTGTTCTTGATTTAAACACATTAAAATTTAGCTCATTCAAGTACATTTCATCTCAATTTAGTCTCTAAGCACATAAATAGGCAATTTACCTACCCTACTATTTCACATTTTTACAATTTAATCCCATTTGCATAAAACACAAAATACACAAAATTTCTCAATACTACTTAAGGGCCGAATATGTATAGGGACTATACATGTAACATCCTGAAAATGGGCCTATGCATTTTTTATTTAAGTATACGAAATGGCATGTCTTATGTGTTATGAATGTATTATGAACATTTTTGGAAACTTGGAAATGATTTAGAAATGTTAAGTTTCAAAAGAGGAAAGTGAACATTTCTGGAAACTTGGAAATGTAAGAAATGTTAAGTTCAAAAGAGGAAAGTGAACATTTCTGGAAACTTGGAAATGTAAGAAATGTTAAGTTTAAAGGAGGCAAACGAACATTTTTGGAAACTTGGAAATGTAAGGAAATGTAAGGAAACGTTTTAGGAAAAGTTAAGTTCTGAGGTTAAGAGAGGGAAGTAAAGCAAGGTGGCCTTAAGAAAATTTATGGGAGAAATATGACATACAATTGGGCTTGTCTAAGTGGCTTGGAGGTGCCACTTAGGGCCTCTGGAGTTGACGAGACAAGCAGGTGCAAATGGGCCTAGGTTCGAGTCACTTAGGGAGCAAATAAAAGAATTTTATTTTGGTGCCAGGAACAAGAGAAGTGGACGGCATTAAGGCTCTATAGGGAGGTGTTTTATTGTTGTTAAAATTCGGCAAATAGATGGATAAATGATGGATTTTTATTGATATTTTTATTAAGAGATAAGAGATAATTATTGGATTAAGTTTTAGGTGATAATTAAAGTGATAAAGCTATAAAAATAGAAGAGTGGTGGCCAAGTAAGGGATTCTAAGCTAGTAAATTCGGCTATAAAAGGAAAAGAGAGGCCATTCAGCATTATTTTCTCTTCCTTGGTAACCTCGGCCGAATTTTCTCTGCAACCCCTTTTCTTTAACCCATATTCTCCAAAAAACCAAAAACGAGAGTAAGATCCCCTAAGCCTTGCCGAATTTCCCTTCTCCTTATTTCACCATTGCCGAATTCTCTTAAGCAACTATTCTTTTCTTCTTCATTCTTCTCCTCTCAATATTCCAAAAGCCGAAACTAGGAAATCTAACCCCATTATTGTGTTAGTCGAAACTTGGAAAGAAGGCTCTTCGCGATTTCTGCCATTGTCGACAACTTCATAAGACAAGTCAACTATTTCGGGATTTAAGAATCTAAGGTAAGTCATATTTAACATTCGGTTAAGGGTTATTTGTTGTGAATAAATGTTAGAAATTGATCTAACATGAAGTTATAGGGATTTCGACAGACATCTAAGGCAAGGAATACTTTCGGGATTTACTAAGTGTCGACTACAGGGAAGGAGAAGTTCTTTTCCTGACGGTACACCATAGGCCGCGTGTTCCCTAGTTATTCGGTGAGTTTCGGGATTTAAAATCCACAAGGTAAGTGTCTATATGCAATCAGCCAAGGCTTATTTTAGCACTAGATCTATTTTCTTACGTGATTTAAAAGCCGAAAACTAATCTATAAAGGGATTCAATACCAGCCGATTACAAGGAAGGGAATCTACAACATTCCGGGATTTGATTAGTAAACAAATCGGCAAGGTAAGGATTTTAGTGTACTAATCCTACTAGGATTTGGATTTATGGCCGAATGGCTCTTTACTAAGTATTAAATGATTGATTAAATGTAGGGATCTAAGATCTAAGGCATTAGATCAAGCTTTTCGGGATTTGGATTGGAAACCGTAAGTGAATCAGGTGTGTACCTCACACTATTTCTTGATATATTTATGGCAATAATTAATATGTATGTGACTTTAAGAATGTGTAAGAATATGGCCAAGGTACCATGTAATGGTACAAAAGTACTCAGGTACGTTTCCTACTCCTACTAGGAATATGAAATTATGTTATATATGTAACATGTGAAAAGTGATAAGAATGTAAACTAAGGCATGATGTGCATGATATGTATGATATGGGGCATACAGGTTATATGAAAAGGGAAGTGAATGTGGTGACCTAAGACCACGATATCTGAATGTGGTGACCTAAGACCACGATATTTGAATGTGGTGACCTAAGACCACGATATCTGAATGTGGTGACCTAAGACCACGAATTTTATAAGGGCGATGAGCACGTCGACTGCAGCGACTGCCTTCGATGGTGTGTAGCGGATGGAGGGTTGACTTAGTAGTCCCCACGGTGTGCAGGTTGGTACGGGTGATGTGTAGCGGATGGCATCTAGGCTTGGGTTCGGGTTTGCATCATTACTTTATATTTGTTATATGAATAAGTATGTGATATGACATTGTATGCCTGAATTGTTAAGTTATAGTGTTGGTTACACATTGAGTCTGTTTGACTCACCCCGTTGGGGAATATTTTCTTCCAGGTGATGATCAGTAATGGACCGGGTCGGCAGGAGCACAAGGTGGCCATGCACAGCAAGGAAAATTTTATTATTTGGACTTTTATTCTATTTAAGCATTTTAATTTATTTTTAGGAATTATTTGATGTAATAAGGCCATAGTTGAACTACTTTATTTTTTTTCTTTTATTTATTATGTTACAAATTTTTAATGGTTATAAGATTAAGTAAATTTAATTTAAAATAGACTTTAAATATTTTGTCACCTGAAATAAATGGGTTTTCAATATAAAATAAACTCGTTTTCAACTCAAGCCCAACCCAAAACAATTTTACTTTCAAAACATACAAATTTTTCCTAAGTAACAAAAGAAATTTGAACCGGTTTACATCGAGGAACATACCAGATCCGGTCAAGGCTCATGGGTCGGGTTTGGGGTGTTTCAATTGGTATCAGAGCCCAGTTTTAAACTCTCGGCCTGTGGTCTAAGGCCCAAAACATTTTCAAATCGAGCCCAAATGAGTTTTATGAAAATATTTTTGGAAGTAAGCAGGTTTTCTGGCATGGCACCTAAGTCTCCGACCCGCAGTCCACCAGGTAAGTACCCCTAACCTTTGTGTGATATCTATTGTGAACTGTAGAAGGGTAGAAATGGAATGGAACGTAGACTAGCATGATAAGTATTTGAACCCTAAGACTAGTTTACCCCAACTATTACATAAGACTTAATGCTTAATTAAACAAACCTATGGCTAAGTCGCCGAGTTAGGGTGTGGCAACCATTGTGCGCATGTCTAGGATTGGATCCGGAAGAGCCTGGTATTTAAGCAGTCCTAGTGACTCACCTCCTCTTCGCAGGAATCCTACCTGGTGCGTAGCTTCGGTTCACCCTAACCAAGAGGACTCAGTCACAGGCTAAACCCAATAACTAAAACCCGAAAGGGATTAGCCACATTTTTATGGAAACCCTAGTTTTAAAATGACTAAATTACCCTTTTGATTTATACAAGCTATCCCATAAAATTTTTCTGAAATATTTCTTGATTTACAAAATTACTAAAATACCCCTAGTGGTAAAATTACAAAAATACCCTTGGTTTATGAAATTTCCAAAATACCTACAGTTCTTATTAAAAAAAATTCATTACTTTATAACAAGTCCAAAAACCCTAATTTGCAAAATATCAAAATACTTTGATTTTGGAAAATTACAAATTGCCCCTAACTTACAAAATTACCAAAATGACCCTGAATTTCAAAAATTTTGCAACATCACCGATTTGGAAAACAAATTCTCAAAAAGAACCCTCAAGTTTTGCAAATTTTGGAAATACCCTTGATTTATTAAGCTTTACAAATTTACTCTGATTTATTACCAAAATACCCCCGAGTTTCAAAATTTACCGAAATACCCCTGTGATTTCAAAATTTCTGAAATACCCCCGGGATTTCAAAAATTACCAAAATACCCTTATTGAAAAAAACCACAAGGAACCTTATTTTGAAAAAAAATTTACGAAAATACCTCTGTAGGGAAAATTACGAAAATACCCCTAGGTAGTGGAAAAACAGCAACAATGAAAACTACAACATTTCTCTGAATGAACGAAAGTTCATAATTGATTGATGAATATATGAATGTAAAGACTGTATGCATGTATGAATACGAAAGAACCACTTCTAAAATTCTTTTCATAAAACTTCTTCGCGAGTAATCAGTGGAATAAAGGCTAATTCATAAAATTTCTTAATTAGATTAAAGCACGATCGTAGAAATGAGCTCTAGGGGACGTGGTTCTGGAATACCTTAATTGCCTTGTTCGTTGTAAAGTCAGTTCGTTCTTATGTTGCTAGTAAGGTGTATGGAACCTTGATTGTAAACTAAGAGAATGTGCCTAGAAAGTATGATAGTTTCTTAAGATCAGAGTGCGCAGCAGTAGCGTAGTGTGGTGAGCTAGGAAGTACGACTGTTCGTTAGTAAGTAATTTCGAGGACGAAATTATTTTAAGGGGGGTAGAACTGTAACATCCTGAAAATGTGCCTATGCATTTTTGATTTAAGTATACGAAATGGCATGTCTTATGTGTTATGAATGTATTATGAACATTTTTGGAAACTTGGAAATGATTTAGAAATGTTAAGTTTCAAAAGAGGAAAGTGAACATTTCTGGAAACTTGGAAATGTAAGAAATGTTAAGTTCAAAAGAGGAAAGTGAACATTTCTGGAAACTTGGAAATGTAAGAAATGTTAAGTTTAAAGGAGGCAAACGAACATTTTTGGAAAATTGGAAATGTAAGAAAATGTAAGGAAACGTTTTAGGAAAAGTTAAGTTCTGAGGTTAAGAGAGGGAAGTAAAGCAGGGTGGCCTTAAGAAAATTTATGGGAGAAATATGACATACAATTGGGCTTGTCTAAGTGGCTTGGAGGTGCCACTTAGGGCCTCTGGAGTTGACGCCACAAGCAGGTGCAAATGGGCCTAGGTTCGAGTCACTTGGGGAGCAAATAAAAGAATTTTATTTTGGTGCCAGGAACAAGAGAAGTGGACGGCATTAAGGCTCTATAGGGAGGTGTTTTATTGTTGTTAAAATTCGGCAAATGGATGGATAAATGATGGATTTTTATTGATATTTTTATTAAGAGATAAGAGATAATTATTGGATTAAGTTTTAGGTGATAATTAAAGTGATAAAGCTATCAAAATAGAAGAGTGGTGGCCAAGTAAGGGATTCTAAGCTAGTAAATTCGGCTATAAAAGGAAAAGAGAGGCCATTCAGCATTATTTTCTCTTCCTTGATAACCTCTGCCGAATTTTCTCTACAACCCCTTTTCTTTAACCCATATTCTCCAAAAAAAAAAAAACGATAGTAAGATCCCCTAAGCCTTGCCGAATTTCCCTTCTCCTTATTTCACCATTGCTGAATTCTCTTAAGCAACTATTCTTTTCTTCTTCATTCTTCTCCTCTCAATATTCCAAAAGCCGAAACTAGGAAATCTAACCCCATTATTGTGTTAGTCGAAACTTGGAAAGAAGGCTCTTCGGGATTTCTGCCATTGTCGACAACTTCATAAGACAAGTCAACTATTTCGGGATTTAAGAATCTAAGGTAAGTCATATTTAACATTCGGCTAAGGGTTATTTGTTGTGAATAAATGTTAGAAATTGATCTAACATGAAGTTATAGGGATTTCGACAGACATCTAAGGCAAGGAATACTTTCGGGATTTACTAAGTGTCGACTATAGGGAAGGAGAAGTTCTTTTCCCGACGGTACACCATAGGCCGCGTGTTCCCTAGTTATTCGGTGAGTTTCGGGATTTAAAATCCACAAGGTAAGTGTCTATATGCAATCGGCCAAGGCTTATTTTAGCACTAGATCTATTTTCTTACATGATTTAAAAGCCGAAAACTAATCTATGAAGGGATTCAATACCAGCCGATTACAAGGAAGGGAATCTACAACATTCCGGGATTTGATTAGTAAACAAATCGGCAAGGTAAGGATTTTAGTGTACTAATCCTACTAGGATTTGGATTTATGGCCGAATGGCTCTTTACTAAGTATTAAATGATTGATTAAATATAGAGATCTAAGTTCTAAGGCATTAGATCAAGCTTTTCGGGATTTGGATTGGAAACCGTAAGCGAATCAGGTGTGTACCTCACACTATTTCTTGATATATTTATGGCAATAATTAATATGTATGTGACTATAAGAATGTGTAAGAATATGTCCAAGGTACCATGTAATGGTACAAAAGAATGGTACAAAAGTACTCAGGTACGTTTCCTACTCCTACTAGGAATATGAAATTATGTTATACATGGTACATGTGAAAAGTGATAAGAATGTAAACTAAGGCATGATGTGCATGATATGTATGATATGGGGCATACGGGTTATATGAAAGGGGAAGTGAATGTGGTGACCTAAGACCACGATATCTGAATGTGGTGACCTAAGACCACGATATCTGAATGTGGTGACCTAAGACCACGATATTTGAATGTGGTGACCTAAGACCACGATATCTGAATGTGGTGACCTAAGACCACAAATTTTATAAGGGCGATGAGCACGTCGACTGCAGCGACTGCCTTCGATGGTGTGTAGCGGATGGAGGGTTGACTTAGTAGTCCCCACGGTTTGCAGGTTGGTACGGGTGATGTGTAGCGGATGGCATCTAGGCTTGGGTTCAGGTTTGCATCATTACTTTATAGTTGTTATATGAATAAGTATGTGATATGACATTGTATGCCTGAATTGTTAAGTTATAGTGTTGGTTACACATTGAGTTTGTTTGACTCACCCCGTTGGGGAATATTTTCTTCCAGGTGATGATCAGTAATGGACCAGGTCGGCAGGAGCACAAAGGTGGCCATGCACAGCAAGGAAAATTTTATTATTTGGACTTTTATTCTATTTAAGCATTTTAATTTATTTTTGGGAATTATTTGATGTAATAAGGCCATAGTTGAACTACATTATTTTTTTCTTTTATTTATTATGTTACGAATTTTTAATGGTTATAAGATTAAGTAAATTTAATTTAAAATAGACTTTAAATATTTTGTCACCTGAAATAAATGGGTTTTCAATATAAAATAAACTCGTTTTCAACTCAAGCCCAACCCAAAACAATTTTACTTCCAAAACACACAAATTTTTCCTAAGTAACAAAAGAAATTTGAACCGGTTTACATCGAGGAACATACCAGATCCGGTCAAGGCTCATGGGCCGGGTTTGGGGTGTTTCAATACAAGTCCATTTCTTTCATTTATTTCGCAAATAGGCCCATCTAAAAATTTATTTTTTGCAATTTAGCCCAAATACTCAAATTTACCTAAAATTCAAAGACAAAACATATTAATCTTTAACATATCTTTAATTCAAAAATCATCAAACATCACAACCTACATGAATACATCAATGGCCGAATATTACACATGCTTAGATTCAAAAATTTCAACATGGGTCAACTAATACTCTAAGCAACGATCTCAAAAACGTAAAAATCAACAAAAACCGAGCTAAAATTCTTACCTAATTGAACCAAATAGTTGCCGAAAATTCAAAGCTTCTTCAACCCCTTTTTCTTAGCTACATTCGGCCATGAGAGAGCATGAATATGATGGCTTATTAATTTTATGTTATTATAACATATATCATGTTATTAAACTAATTACTTATTTAACCTTATAACATAAAATTTCATAACATATAACTTAAGGGTAGATTAGACATATGCCGCCCACTACATCTAAAATTGGACTATTTACTCTTTTAATACCCCACTTTAAAAAGCCATCATCAAATAGGCACTTTTCACTATAGTTTGCTACTTTTACCTTTTACGCGATTAAGTCCTTTTTTCTAAATTAAACACACAAACGATAAAATTTTTCTACGAGACTTTCACACATATTAATTCACATATAAAAAACACAAAATATAATATTAAAATATTTCTCGTACTCGGATTCGTGGTCCCAAAACCACCATTCCGATTAGGGTCAAATTTGGTCTGTTACAAGCATGTCGTTTAAACTTAGGAGCAGAGACTACGGGTCCACTCCCCTCCTTAGATTGGCTAGCACTCATATCCATGAAGAGAATCTTTGATCAGGAGATTGGGTTAAGGCAACGAAAGAGAAAAGGGAATAGACAAACCGCAATCAAGAGAACCTCCTTACCTTTACTACTTAGAAATCGCACCAATAAATTCGGCTTGCGGTTCCAGATGAATCCCTAATAACCCACAAGTTAGAAATAGTGCTCCAAAATAGGAAAGAAACAGCCTTTCGGCCTAAAAGAAACATGAAAGGGGCCTCCCCTTATTCGGCCAACAAAAACTTACCACCCTCTTTACGAGATTCCGAAACTAAGAAGAGGCTTAAAGGGGTGCTTGCACTCCAACAGATTTGGCCCTTGGAAGAAGAGACAGAGTGAGACTTTCGGCTTTTAGAATGAAGAAGATAGAAAGGAAAAGAACAAGAACCGAAAAAAATTATGAACTACAGAGAAGAACCTTACCTTGTACAATCCAATCCAATTGAAGAAACTATCAATAGACGAGAAGATTCCTAGCACCTTGCTTCCCAATATTCGGCTAACAGCATAAAGTGACAAAATAGATTTAGTTCAGTACAATAGGAAATTCGGCCAGCCAAAAGAGAATGAAAATAGAAGAAATTAAAGTAAAGAAAGAACCCAATTTCGGCTATGGAGGAAAACTAGCCAAGAGTCACAAGAAGCAGGGGTTTCGGTTTGAAGGAGAAGGTAGAGAAGTAAAGAAGAGGTGTGGAGGTTCGGCTATGGTGGAAATCAAAAGAGAAAGGTTCGCCAAGGAGGGGCTTCAAGAGAAACCGGCTTGTGGTGAAGAAGAAAAGTAGGAAGAAAAGAAAAGGCGAGAAGAATGGGAAGGTTAAAGTTTCGGCTACCAAACTTGAGGGAGAAGAGAAAAGAAATGAAAAACAAAGAGAGTAATCCTTTAAGGTTTCGGTAAAGAAAAGAAAGCAAAGATCTTCCCAAAATGCTATGACCGAAAATGCTAGGAAACAAAACTCACCTTTCCACTCTTGACACAAACGGCACACTCCTCTTCCCTTACCGAAATTGCTATTCAAAAGTCCCCTACACCCCTTCACTTTGGCCGAATTTTTCCCCCTTCTCAAGTCTCCCACTTTCGGCCAACTTTATCACTCCACCACCCACTTCCTTGATTTGCTCCTTGTTTCACTCTCCATCACCAATTTGAATTGTTTGACCAATTCAAACTCCCCAAGCTACTCTTGTCCATCCATTTCAAACTGGTTGACTCATTCAACAACCACCCCTCAGAGTCCAAGCCGAACATCACTTCTTCCCCATCCTGGCACAAAATAAATACTCCAAAATTGCAACCTGTGGGATTCGAACCCTCTCCCCCTTGGTCCTACAAGTGACGCCACATCCACTCCACCATAAGCTCATCTTTGTGTCTTCAAACACCAATAATTATCCTTAAAGCCCGCATCTACTAGCTCTCTCTCTTAAACAAAAATTTTACCAATGCTCCGACTCGAACCCGAGCCTTTCCAAGGCCCCCAAACACACCAAAACAATAAGCAAAGCTAGCCAAACACGTGAAAATAGTGCAAAATACAGAACCCCTAATTCTAGGATGTTACAGTTCTACCCCCTTAAAGAAATTTCAGCCTCGAAATTTACCTGATCAAAAGAAGTGAGGGTATTGCTGTCGCATCACATCTTCTGGCTCCCACGCGGCCTCTTCTGAACCGTGATTTCGCCATAAGACTTTGACCGACTGAACTGACTTTCTTCTCAACACCTTGACATCTCGATCTAAGATCTGCAATGGTTCTTCTTCAAAAGACAGATCGGGTCTTACTTCAATTTCCTCCACTGGCACTATGTGAGATGGGTCCGAACTATAGTGCCTTAACATTGACACATGGAATACATCATGTATCCGATTCAACTCTGGAGGTAACTCGAGCTGATAAGCTACTGGTCCCACACGTTTCAACACTCGATAAGGCCCAATAAATCTGGGGCTCAACTTGCCTTTCCGTCCAAATCTTAGAATCTTCTTCCAAGGTGAAACTTTCAGAAAAACCCGATCACCCACTGAGAACTCTATTTCCTTACGCTTCATATCTGCGTACAATTTCTGCCAGTCAGAAGCTTCCTTCAACCAAGCTCGAATCAACTTAACCTTTTCATATATTAACACAAACACCTATAAGATGCATTTTCACATTAACCAACATTATGACCGAATTCACACAAGATCAAACTAACATAGTTTAGCCATTTTCACATGGCAAAAGTACACATACAGATCGTTGAGAACAATGCAAAATATATTTTAGCCTATACATGCCATAATGGTCAAGGTTCACTACTTTAAGAGGGCACCAAAAGGGATAATAGTATGGAGAGCTTCTGAAGTGATTTTCCGAGCACAAAATGAGCTTCCGAAGGTAACCTACGCATTTAGAAAATAACCAACACAAGGTAAGCTTTCATAGCTTAGTAAGAATTAAGCAATTATTTCCATTCACATAAAATTTTACCAATGAAACAAATAATTTATTTCTCACCATTAAACTGAATAATCAAAACTCCAAAGATTGAATGCATACTACATTATAATTAATTTATAGAGATGATACTCACCTTTATCTCTAGTATATTGACCAACTCTAAACTTAGTCATGCATGCACATACCTAGGATAATATACTCAATCATTCCTGTATATTTATTTGGATTTATAATAGAAGTCTTTAAAACGAATCTCACACCTGCACATTGTCAATATGATTAGCAACATCCCATACACTTAGTATCATTCATTAATAATTTGCGTAACGTGACGCTCACATAGAGCCGTTACTTCTTACTTCTTGTAACGTATCGCTCACATAGAGCCGTTACTTTCTGCTTATCGTAACATATCGCTCACATAGAGTCGTTACTTCATACTTATCGTAACGTGTCGCTCACACAAAGCCGTTACTTAAACTTGCACATATGGTACTAATTGAACCGTTTCACCCAATGTATGCTTCTCCTAACTTGTTATTCAATCAATATGCATATATATATATATATATATATATATATATATATCACATACACTTCGCACAGAAGAATGTATACTTATACATGTATATATGTCAAGGTATTCAATATACCAAGTACTATATTGCATTCGGCCTACATCACCTCAAACCATCATCAACTCCACTTATTATGCATAAATATCAATCATAATGTTATAATTAAATTCCCTATTTCATGCATCTAATTACAACAATCAAGTACCATCACCCTCGATCATTTCTTATCAATTTAAAATATATATGTATATTCGGCAATACCTTGAAATAACCATCACCATTTAATTTAAACTTATAAGTAAATATTATTTCGATTTAATTCCAATACTTGAAACTTACCTTGATAGTTGAAGGGTAAGGATATCCCAGCTACTCGTCTAGTTTAGCTTTCCCCCGATCTTTTTCCAACTCTTTCTTCCCTTGATCTAAACAAAGTTCGAAAAGAGTCTATTCAAATAATTTTTCATTCATCTCAACTCATAACACATCATTGTATTATTCACTCAATTTGTCATTCATAGTTTCGAAATCCTTACACTTTAATACCAAATTCTTTCATTCATTCTAATACATAAAATTCATACACATTTTAGGCTAATGCCGAATACTCCTCAAAAATGAATTAATCCTCTTATACACTAAAATAACTCTTAACATGTAATTTCTAATTTACACATTCACTCCTCTAGTTCGATTTTCTCACTAATTTAGTCCCTTAACATATAACACATGAATTACATGAAATTCGGATTAATCCTTTAAGAACCGAATTTCCACTAGTCCTATTCAAGTCTACATGAGTTATTTCTTATGGAATTTGTACCCTTAACCATTTAATTTATGCAATTAAACCCCTAATACTTAATTTAATCAAGCTTTCCAATTCAAAAACATTTCTATTTATCACCTATCTTTAATATTCTAGCAACAATCATTTCCAAGGTATAAACATTCATCCATATATATAACATATATATACATATATATAACCAACAATTTAGTTAAACTAAACCTTATACAAGCTCACTTCAACATTCGGCCAAGAGCAAAGAGCATCTCTATGCTCCAAATAAAAAATAACTTCCATAGCATTCATACAATTTTAAATCACTATGCTCCATTTCATCTAGATTTCTATCTCAAATCATCTTATATTTTTCAACACTACAAATCACAAATACTTCCCCCATGGCTGAATCTAAACATGTTAAATTCCAAAAATTTTAACATGGTTTCGGTAATGTTCAAAGTGACCAGCTCAATTATGAAAGGATCTACTAAATTAAAACTCAATTACTCACCTTACAACCACATGCAATGGTCGAATGATGAAGGAGAAATTTCTTCTTTTCTTTGAAGAGAATTGGTGAAGAAGATGAAGGCAAGAGAGAGAAAATGAATTTTTCATATGTTTATTTTATTATCTCCACATAATACATATTATAATATTCATAAAATATAACATTTAACATTATAAAATAGTTAAAAAGCCTCCCCCATCATCATTGCCGTCCACTACCATGTAATGTGGAAAATTTGACATGCAAGTCCTTATAAGAAATAAAACAATTTATTTGACCTTTCCAATTTCATGCACATTACTTTTACTAGTTTAGCTATTTGATCCTTTCTTAAATTAAACATCTAAACATTTAAATTATACTACGATATTTTTACTCATGCACAAACACTTAACATAGACCTCAAATAAATTAAGAATATATTTTTCTAACTCGGATTCATGGTCCAGAAACCACCATTCCGATTAGGGTAGAATTCGGACTGTTACAATTCTCCCCCCTTAGAAATTTTCGTCCTCGAAAATCTTACCAAAAAAGAGGTTCGGATATCGCTCTTTCATCACATCCTCCGATTCCCAAGTTGCTTCTTCCACTCCGTGCTTTTGCCACAGTACTTTAACTAAGGGAATTTTCTTATTTCTCAATTCTGTTATCTCACGATTCAGGATACAAATTGGTTCTTCTTCGTAAGTCATATCAAATTGAATCTCAACTTCAGCCGGGCAAATCACATGCGATGGATCAGATCGGTATTTACGAAGCATCGAAACATGGAAGACGTTATGAATCTTTTCTAACTCAAGTGGTAACTGTAATCTATAAGCAACCGGCCCGATACGCTCAGTGATTTCATACGGCCCAATGAATCTTGGACTCAACTTGTCTTTATGGCCAAATCTGAGAATCTTCTTCCAGGGTGAAACTTTCAAAAATACCCGATCTCCAATCTGAAACTCAATAACTTTACGTTTCAAATCGGCATAAGACTTTTGACGATCTGAAGCAGCTGTTAAACTATCACGGATCACCGCCACCTTCTGTTCAGTCTCTTTAATCAAATCAACCCTGAGTATCTTGTTTTAGCTAAGCTCGGTCCAGTACAATGGTGTACGACACTTGCGACCGTATAAAGCCTCGTAAGGTGCCATTTTGATACTAGATTGAAAGCTATTATTGTAAGCAAATTCAATCAAAGGCAGGTATTGTTCCCACGTACCTTTAAACTCGAGGACGCAACATCTTAACATATCCTCCAGTATCTGAATGGTTCGCTCAGACTGACCATCTGTTTGCGGATGAAAAGCTGTGCTAAAGTGTAGTTTGGTGCCTAAAGCATCTTGCAATTTCTTCCAAAACCGCAACGTAAATCTCGGGTCTTTGTCCGAAACAATGGAAATCGGCACACCATGTGATCTCACAATTTGAGATACATACAACTCAGCAAGTTTATCGAGAGAATAGTCCGTACGCACTGGAACAAAGTGAGCTGATTTGGTTAGTCTATCCACTATAACCCAGATTGCATCTTTCTTGCTCGGTGTTGTGGGCAAACCGGGTACAAAATCCATAGCAATACTATCCCATTTCCATTCAGGTATCATAATCGGCTGAAGTAGCCCTGATGGAAGTTGATGCTCTGCCTTTATTTGCTGACAAACTAAGCACTTCGAGACAAATCCAGCTATGGCCCGTTCCATACTGGGCCACCAATAGAACTGTTTTTAATCATTATACATTTTCGTGCTACCCGGATGTACAGATAATCGGCTATTATGAGCCTCATTCAATATCATTTGGATCAACTCCTTATTTCTCGGAACGCACAATCGGCCCTTGAATTTCAGACAGTCATTCTCATTGATCTGAAATTCTGACTCAACGTTACTTTCACCCTGAACTCGTCTTGCCAACAAATCTTTGTCAACTTTCTGGGCATCGCAAATTTGTTGAATAAACAACGGTCTTGCTTTTAATTCGGCTACTATCGAACCATCACCTGACATAGCCATATGTGCGTTCAACACACGAAGAGCAAATAATGACTTTTGACTTAAAGCATCCGCAACAACGTTAGCCTTTCCTGGGTGATAATCAATCACGAGTTCGTAGTCTTTCAACAACTCTAACCATCATTGCTGTCTCAAATTCAAGTCCCTATGAGTCATTAAATACTTTGGACTCTTATGATCTGAATAGATGTGACATTTCTCACCGAATAAATAGTGATGCCAAATCTTCAAAGCAAAAACTATAGCAGCCAACTCAAGATCATAAACCGGGTAATTCCTCTCGTGCGGTTTCAACTGTCTCGAGGCATAGGCTACGACTTTGCCTTCTTGCATCAATACACAACTTAGTCCATTTAAAGATGCATCGCTGATAACAACGAACTCCTTACCCAATTCTGGCTGAACGAGTACCGGAGCCTTCGTTAACAAGGTCTTTAGTTGATCAAAACTCTTCTGACACCTTTCTGACCACTCAAATTTTACATCATTCTGAAGTAGCATTGCCATCGGAGATGCTATCATGGAAAACCCTTTCACGAAGCGTCTATAATATCCAGCTAGCCCCCAAAAGCTACAAACCTCGGAAACATTCCGCGGAGGTTTCCAATCAAGTATTGCTGAAACTTTACCCGGGTCAACTCGAATACCCGACATTGAAACAACATGTCCGAGAAAACTAACTTCACTCAACCAGAATTCAAACTTGCTAAATTTCGCGTACAATTGTTTATCACGCAAAATCTGCAACACTAGCCTCAAATGCTCAGCATGTTCAATTTTGTCTCGAGAATAAATCAGGATATCATCAATGAACACAACTACGAACCGATCTAAGTACAGTCTAAATACCCGATCATCAAGTCCATGAAAACTGCAGGGGCATTACTGAGCCCAAACGGTATCACCAAGAATTCATAATGACCTTATCTCGTTCGAAAAGCAGTCTTTTGTATATCCGATTCTCGAACTCGCAGCTGATAGTACCCCGACCTTAAATCAATTTTTGAGAACACTGAAGCTCCCTTAAGTTGATCGAATAAATCGTCGATACGAGGCAACGGGTATTTATTCTTTACAGTGACTTTATTGAGCTGTCGTTAGTCAATACACATTCTCAAAGTTCCGTCCTTCTTTTTCACAAATAGAATAGGTGCACCCCATGGAGAAAAACTGGGTCGAGCAAAACCTTTATCTGACAATTCTTGCAACTGAGCCTTCAATTCTTTCAATTCAGTCGGTGCCATTCTGTACAGAGCTATTGAAATCGGGGTAGTTCCCGGATTAACTCAATCCCAAATTCTACCTCACGAATCGGTGGCAGTCCTGGTAATTCCTCAGGGAATACATCTAGATATTCATTCACAACCGGCACTATTTCAATCTTCTTTTCGATTACTTTGCTATCAATTAAGTAAGCAAAATAGGCTTCACAACCCTTTCTCATATATTGCTGAGCCAACATCGAAAATATCACAGCAGGTAGTCCACTCAAATCCGCCGACTCAATTCGGATTGTCTCGTTATTCTGGCATTTTAGATCAATAGTCTTCCGTCTGCAATTGACTATTGCATCGTGAATTATTAACCAATCCATACCGAGAATAATGTCAAACTCATCAAAAGGTAATAACATCAGGTCAGCCGGAAAACACATCTCTCGAATCATTAAAGGGCAGTTCTTGTACACTTTATCAACTAATACCCACTGACCCAAAGGGTTTGAAACACGGATCACAAATTCAGTAGACTCAACAGGTAGAGTCTTACTAGATACTAATGTCTCGCACACATAGGAGTGAGTTGAACCGGGGTCAATCAAAGCAGTTACATTAGAATCAAAGAGGGTGAAAATACCAGTAATGACATCTGGAGATGAGGCCTCCTCTCTAGCACGGATGGCGTACGCCCTAGCCGGTACACGAGTATCTGGCCGAACCACTGCATCCGTAGTCCCTCTCTGAGCAACACTCCTACCTCCCCCATAACAAGACGATCTACCTCTAGCTGATATGCCGCTAGGTCTCGCACTCTGAGCAGCCCCCTTTCCAGTAGTCTCCGGGCAATCTCGAATGAAATGGTCCTGCGAGCCACACTTATAACAAGTGCGAGAAATGGATTTTCCCCAACACTCACCAAAATGTCGTCTGCCACACTGTTGACACTCAGGTTTGCTCGATCAATCATTGCCAACACTAGCCACCGATGTAGCCTGAGAACTTACTGGTGGTCGCTCTCGTATAGTCCCGGAGTTGGGTCTGAATCGGCTACCATCATTCTTAATCTTCTTTGTTACCATCTGTGATTATTTACTCGCCAATCTCTTCTGGAAGTCTCTAGATTCAAGTTCAACCTTTCGTTTTTCTTTACCCAGTTCTTCCGCCTTACAAGCTCTTTCAACTAGCACTATGAACTCGTTAATTTCAAGAATACCAACCAAAAGCTTTATATCTTTATTCAGACCATCTTCGAACCTCCGACACATAACCGTCTCTGATGAAACACACTCATGAGCGTAGCGACTGAGTCGTACAAACTTTCGTTCGTATTCAAATACGGTCATACGACCTTGTTTAAGCTCGAGGAATTCTTTACGCTTGGAGTCAATAAAATGTTGACTTATATACTTCTTGCGAAATTCAGTTTGAAAGAAGTCCCAAGTAATCCTTTCTTTTGGAACAACTGACACCAGCGTGTTCCACTAGTAGTAGGCAGAATCCTGTAACAAAGATATAGCACACTTCAAGCATTCATCAGGTGTGCAAGATAATTCATCGAAAACACGAACGGAGTTATCAAGCCAAAATTCGGCTCGCTCAGTGTCATCATCATCCTCAGCTCTAAATTCTTGAGCTCCATGTTTCCTAATGCGATCAATCGGAGGTTTAGTTACTCTTTCAAGATTGGCAACTGGAGGAATCACCGATACTACAGGGGGTACATTCGAATTTTGGGGTGGTTGAACAGTCGGATTGGTTCGTATATAACGGCTAAACCAATCGTTCATCATACTGTAGAAGGCATTTCTAGCTCCCTCATCAGGATTATTCGTAGCCGGTCGAGATTCTTCTGGCACGGTCCCTTTCGCGGGAACGGCCGCTACACTCTCGACGTCCACGGCTACAGCTCGCTCATGATCAGAATCTATTACTAAATAGAAGAGCAAAAACATTACACTGTCAGAAGTCATCATACTATCATTTATATATTATGGCATGTATAGCTACACTCGCACGTGCTACGTTAGTCCAAGAACCTACTAAACTGTAGCTCTGATACCAATCAAATTGTGACACCCCTAACCCTAATCCGTCCCTGAATTAGGGTTACAAGGCATTACCGACTAACCAAACCCAGAATAGGTATTAATACACATGTCCGTTAGAAATTTTTCGAATTCGTTATTAAACATTCATTCATTTCCTTCTACTTACTCTCGCATATAAAAACTAAAATATAATATATGCCATTTCAATCATTATACATTTTAAAAGCTTTCTATAAACAAATACACAAGCATATCGTCGTCAACTTATTAAATTATTCAACTATATATATATATATTAAAAACATATTACCAACCTATCAATACATTACAATATACCAATGCCGATACTCATAATCAATTATAACATAACTGTTGATCAAAATTAAACTCACCAAAGGAAATTTTTCATTTGATCATTATTAACCACAGACCAAATGTGCGCATATTACATTCACTCTACTAAAACAGGTTCATCAATTTTCAACACCAAGTATGCATATACCCACATAAAAAAAAAATCAATGTTATACAATAATCACACTATTTGCCAACTATATCCAAACTTGTAAACAACCAACTTACATACGATTATCAAGCAACCACATCTTTTATTTGACCTAAACATACAAGCCGAACATATTATGCAAGAATATGACCATTACAATTAATTCGTACCATCCAAATTTTACCTAACCAATAATACTCTTCTTGCGTATCATGAGATTTTATTTACCTATCTATACCAATACCATATTCGAAAATACATAGCAAGAATGTTAACTTTAAAATTCATTCAAGTCACCTTTTCATATATTAACACAAACACCTATAAGATGCATTTTCACATTAACAAACATTATGACCGAATTCACACAAGATCAAATTAACATAGTTTAGCCATTTTCGCATGGCATAAGTACACATACATACCGTTGAGAACAATTCAAAATATATTTTAGCCTATACATGCCATAATGGTCAAGGTTCACTACTTTAAGAGGGTACCAAAAGGGATGATAGTATGGAGAGCTTCTGAAGTGATTTTCCAAGCACAAAATGAGCTTCCGAAGGTAACCTACGCATTTAGAAAATAACCAACACAAGGTAATCTTTCATAGCTTAGTAAGAATTAAGCAATTATTTCCATTCACATAAAATTTTACCAATGAAACAAATAATTTATTTCTCACCATTAAACTGAATAATCAAAACTCCAAAGATTGAATGCATACTACATTATAATTAATTTATAGAGATGATACTCACCTTTATCTCTAGTATACTGACCAACTCTAAACTTAGTCATGCATGCACATACCTAGGATAATATACTCAATCATTCCTGTATATTTATTTGCATTTATAATAGAAGTCTTTAAAACGAATCTCACACCTGCACATTGTCAATATGATTAGCAACATCCCATACACTTAGTATCATTCATTAATAATTTGCGTAATGTGTCGCTCACATAGAGCCGTTACTTCTTACTTCTTGTAACGTATCGCTCACATAGAGCCGTTACTTTCTGCTTATCATAACGTATCGCTCACATAGAGCCGTTACTTCATACTTATCGTAACGTGTCACTCACACAGAGCTGTTACTTAAACTTGCACATATGGTACTAATTGAACCGTTTCACCCAATGTATGCTTCTCCTAACTTGTTATTCAATCAATATGCATATATATATATATATATATATATATCACATACACTTCGCACACAAGAATGTATACTTATACATGTATATATATCAGGGTATTTAATATACCAAGTACTATATTGCATTCGGCCTACATCACCTCAAACCATCATCAACTCCACTTATTATGCATAAATCTCAATCATAATGTTATAATTAAATTTCCTATTTCATGCATCTAATTACAACAATCAAGTACCATCACCCTCGATCATTTCTTATCAATTTAAAATATATATGTATATTCGGCAATACCTTGAAATAACCATCACCATTTAATTTAAACTTATAAGTAAATATTATTTCGATTTAATTCCAATACTTAAAACTTACCTTGATAGTTGAAGGGTAAGGATATCCCGGCTACTCGTCTAGTTTAGCTTTCCCTCGATCTTTTTCCAACTCTTTCTTCCCTTGATCTAAACGAAGTTCGAAAAGAGTCTATTCAAATAATTTTTCATTCATCTCAACTCAAAACACATCATTGTATTATTCACTCAATTTTTCATTCATAGTTTCAAAATCCTTATACTTTAATACCAAATTCTTTCATTCATTCGAATACATAAAATTCATACACATTTTAGGCTAATGCCGAATACTCCTCAAAAATGAATTAATCCTCTTATACACTAAAATAACTCTTACCATGTAATTTTTAATTTACACAATCACCCCTCTAGTTCAATTTTCTCACTAATTTAGTCCCTTAACATATAACACACGAATTACATGAAATTCGGATTAATCCTTAAAGAACTGAATTTCCACTAGTCCTATTCAAGTCTATATGAGTTATTTATTATGGCATTTGTACCCTTAACCATTTAATTTATGCAATTAAACCCCTAATACTTAATTTAATCAAGCTTTCCAATTCAAAAACATTTCTATTTATCACCTATCTTTAATATTCTAGCAACAATCATTTCCAAGGTATAAACATTCATCCATATATATAACATATATATACATATATATAACCAACAATTTAGTTAAACTAAACCTTATACAAGCTCACTTCAACATTCGGCCAAGAGTAAAGAGCATCTCTATGCTCCAAATAAAAAATAACTTCCATAGCATTCATACAATTTTAAATCACTATGCTCCATTTCATATAGATTTCTATCTCAAATCATCTTATATTTTTCAACACTACAAATCACAAATACTTCCCCCATGGCCGAATCTAAACATGTTAAATTCCAAAAATTTTAACGTGGTTTCGGTAATGTTCAAAGTGACCAGCTCAATTATGAAAGGATCTACTAAATTAAAACTCAATTACTCACCTTACAACCACATGCAATGGTCGGATGATGAAGGAGAAATTTCTTCTTTTCTTTGAAGAGAATCGGTGAAGAAGATGAAGGCAAGAGAGAGAAAATGAATTTTTCATATGTTTATTTTATTATCTCCACATAATACATATTATAATATTCATAAAATATAACATTTAACATTATAAAATAGTTAAAAAGCCTCCCCCATCATCATTGTCGTCCACTACCATGTAATGTGGAAAATTTGACATGCAAGTCCTTATAAGAAATAAAACAACTTATTTGACCTTTCCAATTTCATGCACATTACTTTTACTACTTTAGCTATTTGATCCTTTCTTAAATTAAACATCTAAACATTTAAATTATACTACGATATTTTTACTCATGCACAAACACTTAACATAGACCTCAAATAAATTAAGAATATATTTTTCTAACTTGGATTCATGGTCCCGAAACCACCATTCTGATTAGGGTAGAATTCAGACTGTTACAAGCCCACTAACAAAGTCCATCGTTATCCTCTCCCACTTCCAAAGTGGAATCTTCACTGGCTGTAGCAACCCCGAAGGCAACTGATGTTCTGCCTTCACCTGTTGACACGTCAAACATTTACTCACAAACTCAGTAACTTCTTGCTTCAGACCTGGCCACCAATGCTGTTCACGCAAATCTCGATACATCTTACTCCCACCGGGATGTATAGCGTATGGGCTATTATGCGCCTCCTGCAGAATCATCTGTCTTAACTCGGAGTCTTTGGGCATACAAACCTTTCCACGGAAGCATAATACTCCATCCCTGTTCAGACCAAAATCTTCTGTTTCTCCCCCTTCCACTTGCTGAAGTCGAAAACTTAACACTTCATCTAACAACTGCTTTTCCTTAATCTGACTTACCCATGAAGGCTTCACTTGAAGCTCAGCTAACAAGCTTCCATCTTCATATAAACTGAGATGGGCAAACATTGCCCTCAAATCCGATATTACCTTACGGCTCAACGCATCCGCCACAACATTAGCTTTACCCAGGTGATACTCGATCGAGCAGTCATAGTCTTTCAACAATTCAATCCACCTCCGCTGCCTTAAATTCAACTCCTTCTGGGTAAGGAGATATTTCAGGCTCTTATGATCGGTGTAGATAATTGACTTTTCTCCATACAAGTAGTGTCTCCAAATCTTCAAGGCGAACACTACCGCAGCTAACTCCAGATCATGAGTGGGATAATTCACTTCATGTGGTCTTAATTGCCGAGACGCATACGCTACTACCTTCCCTTCTTACATTAACACACATCCTAACCTTGTGTGTGATGCATCACAATAGACGACGAACTCCTTCCCAGCCTCAGGCTGAATCTACACTGGTGCCTCAGTCAAGATCCTCTTTATCTTCTCAAAGCTTTGTTGCTGCTTATCAGCCCAAACAAACGGTACCCCTTTTCGTAACAACTTGGTTAATGGCGCAGCAATCAACTAGAATCCCTCAACGAACCTTCTGTAGTACCAGTTAACCCAAGGAAACTTCAAATTTCTGCTACTGACTTCAGCGGTTTCCAATCCAAAACAGCTTAAATCTTTCGGGGATCAACCCTAATCCCCTCGGCAAAAACAACATGCCCCAAAAAGGTAACCTCCCTCAACCAAAATTCACACTTGCTGAATTTGGCATACAATTGCTTCTCTCTTAAAATCTGCAGAACTATCCGAAGATGCGAATCATGCTCCTACTCAGTCCTTGAATATACTAAGATATCATCTATGAACACTACGACAAACCGATCCAGGTAGGGTTGGAATACCCAGTTCATCATATCCATAAATGCAGCTAGTGCATTCATTAACCCAAACGGCATCACCAAGAACTCGTAGTGACCATAACGAGTTCGAAAAGCAATCTTATGAATATCCACCTCCTTGACCTTTAACTGGTGGTACCCCGACCTCAAGTCTATCTTCGAGAAGACCGAAGCGCCTTGCAGCTGATCGAACAGGTCGTCAATCCTTGGCAACGGGTATTTGTTCTTAATCGTCAACTTGTTCAATTGCCTGTAGTCAATGCACATCCGCATTGACCCGTCCTTTTTTTTAACAAACAACACCGACGCTCCCCATGGTGACACACTTGGTCAGATAAAACCATGGTCCAACAGCTCTTGGATCTGAGCTTTAAGTTCTACCAGCTCCTTCGGTGCCATCCTATATGGGGCGATGGACACCTGAGTCATTCTCGAAAGTAGATAAATGCCGAACTCCACCTCAAAATCCAAAGGTAACCCTGGAAGCTCTTCTAGAATGACGTCCGAGAACTTTTTCACCGTTCTAACATCCCTTACAGACAATTCTTTGGCCTCCAAAGCACTGATGAAAGCTAAGAACGCCTCACACCCTTTTCGCACCATCCTTTCAGCCTTTAATACAGACACCACATTGGACAGGTAATTCCTTCTCTCACCTAACATCAGCACCTCTTTATCCTCGAGAGTCTTCAATATCATGCGCTTAGCAGCACAATCCAAGTTTAATTGATACTTAACTAACCAGTCCATGCCTAAAATCAAGTCGAACTCACCGAACGGCAATTCCATCAAGTCAGCCATGAAAACAACCCCTTGCACTTCTAAAGGCACATTCCTAAATACACCACTACAGATTGTCCTAAAGGGCTAATCACAGTCATTTCTCTAGAAGCAACCTCAGATTCCATACTCAAAGTCCCAGACACAGTACTAGCAACATATGAATGTGTAGACCTAATATCTATCAAATCTGTAAAGGGCACACCAAAAATAAAGAACATACCGGTTACGACGTCCGGTGCATCGCCATCCTCTCGACGTCTAGCTGCATAAATTAATCCAGGTTGTCTTGCATCTGTACTCCCAGCAGCTCTACCCGGTGCTCCACGCCCTCAACCAAATGCATTTCCTTATCTGGCCGGAACACGACCTCTCGGTGGCTGCTGCCCACCTCTTCCAAACTGTACATATCCCTGACCTACTGGCCGCGCCCTGTTTGGTTCTTGTGGACAATCTTTTATCCGATGATCCATAGATCCACACCTGAAACATCCTCTATTTCTTGCCCAACACTCTCCCGAATGAAAATTCCCACATCGAGCACACGGTTGAGACCAACCAACAGCAATAGGCATCGCAACTAGACCCGGCCCCTCAAACCTAAGCCTCTTTTGGAAACCCCCAGCAGACCCTGACGATCCAAAATTCCTCTTATTCCTACCCTTATCCTTATCCCGATTCTACCTCTCAGACTGCTTCACCTCTTCAGCTATTTTTTCCTTCTCAACAAGAATGGCAAACTCTCTTTCCCGTTGCTGAGCTATCAGTACTGCAACTCGTCCCTCAGACCATCCTCAAACCGAACACAATGCTCGTAATCAGTGGCGACAATACCCCGACCATAGTGGCTTAAACGTAGAAACTCCACCTCATACTCAGCCACCGACTTATTCCCCTGGACCAAGTTTAAAAATGCCTTTCTCTGAGCGTCCACATAACTCGTCCCAACATACTTTCCCTGGAATGCTGTATTAAAGAAGTCCCAGGTAATACGGTCCACTGGTGTACCATCCCTTACCGTGAGCCACCACTGGTATGCCTCATCTCGAAGGAGAGACACTACTCCTTTCAACTTCTCCTCTGCCGTGCAGTCCAGATCATCCATAATCCGCTCGACTGCTTCCAACCAATATTCCGCTACATTTGGAGCCACACCAGAAATACCTCTAAATATCTCAGCCCCGTTTGCTCGAAGTAGCTCAGGAATAGATTCTCGAGCTACCGATCCCGTGCTTGCTTCAGCAACCCATTCCAAAACACGTAACATAGCTTGGGACAAGGCATCGTCCCCTTCAGATCGGTCCTGAGACCCTACTTCCGCTACTAGTGACACTGGCACTTCGCCTTCCGGCCCATGTCCTGACTCCAAGGGTCCAGCCTCAACAACCCGGCCTCTACCACGACCGCGCATACCACTTCCACGTCCTCTAGTGCTCATGTTTTCTAAATCAACTTATTCTGATTACAAATTTTATGAATTAGTATATCTTCCACTGCTTATTAATGGATAACTTATGAAGATAGATTTAGAAGTAGTTTTTTTCGCAGAACGTATCCTTAAAGGTCTCAATCTCTAGAGTTGAATCTCTTAACACTAGCAATCACAACACAATATAATATTTTCATACAAATCAACCAATGGTCAGAAAACTTACCATATGGATTTGGTGCCAGCGACTCGAGTGCCATACTTCCAGAAAACATATATTTTTCTAAACCATATTTCTAACCATCTTTAAAAAAACACTTTTTGAACCCATTCCACAGCCGAGTTTTGTAACCTGGCTCTGATACCATAATTGCAACACCCCAGACCCAGCCTAAACGTTACGACCGGATCTGGTATGTCACATGCAAAGGTTGTTTTAAAGAACTTTGATATTTTAAAAAAAACATACTTCTCGTTGTGTTAACAATTTGGAAATCAAATTCAGTTTTAAGGTTTCCTTGCAAAAATTTTATGAATAATCTTAACAGTCGAAAATAGATTTTGTGATACGAAAAACCGAAAACTAGTGGTATTTCGAAACGTGACTTTTTGAAAACAATGTTTGTGGTTTTAAGTAAATTTTTGAATTTAATTATTTGTTTGCTTATTAACCGAGTGTCATTATTAAAAGAAATGTTTGCTTTCATTTTGTTTAGAAAACTCCCAATTTAACGTTTCATAAAATATAAATTACCGTAATAAGTTGAAAATCGAATTATAAAATCCCAGAGGCTTTATTACATAACAAAATCCCAAATTTAAAATAAGTTCAAATAGAGAAAATAGAGGTTACGAAAGAAGTAATGCATGGCCACCTCAAAGTCCGCCCCGGCTCCAAAACCTCAACTAGGGGTTACCTACAAAATTAAGCAGAGGGGTGAGTCACTGTTTAGTTCAGTACAATAGGAAATTCGGCCAGCCAAAAGAGAATGAAAAAAGAAGAAATTAAAGTAAAGAAAGAACCCAATTTCGGCTATGGAGGAAAACTAACCAAGAGTCACAAGAAGCAGGGGTTTCGGTTTAAAGGAGAAGGTAGAGAAGCAAAGAAGAGGTGTGAAGGTTTGGCTATGGTGGAAATCAAAAGAGAAAGCTTCGACAAGGAGGGGCTTCAAGAGAAATCGGCTTGTGGTGAAGAAGAAAAGTAGGAAGAAAAGAAAAGACGAGAAGAATGAGAAGGTTAAAGTTTCAGCTACCAAACTTGAGGGAGAAGAGAAAAGAAATGAAAAACAAAGAGAGTAATACCTTACGGTTTCGGTAAAGAAAAGAGAGCAAAGATCTTCCCAAAATGTTATGACCGAAAATGCTAGGAAACAAAACTCACCTTTCCACTCTTGACACAAACGGCACACTTCTCTTCCCTTACCAAAATTGCTATTCAAAAGTCCACTACACCCCTTCACTTTGGCCGAATTTTTCCCCCTTCTTAAGTCTCCCACTTTCGGCCAACTTCATCACTCCACAACCCACTTCCTTTATTTGCTCCTTGTTTCACTCTCCATCACCAATTTGAATTGTTTGACCAATTCAAACTCCCCAAGCTACTCTTGTCCATCCATTTCAAACTGTTTGATTTATTCAGCAACCACCCCTTAGAGTCCAAGCCGAACACCACTTCTTCCCTATCCTGGCACAAAATAAATACTCCAAAATTGTAACCTGTGAGATTCAAACCCTCTCCCCCGTGGTCCTACAGGTGACACCACATCCACTCTACCATAAGCTCATCTTTGTGTCTTCAAACACCAATAATTATCCTTAAAGCCCGCATCTACTAGCTCTCTCTCTTAGGTGCCCTAAAACAAAAATTTTACCAAGGCTCCGACTCGAACTCGAGCCTTTCCAAGGCCTCTAAACACACCAAAACAACAAGCAAAGCTAGCCAAACACATGAAAATAGTGCAAAACGCAGAACCCCTAATTCTAGGATGTTACATTAACTTAAGGAGAAATACTACAACAAGCTTTAAAGGGTAGGAAACCAAATTGAGAAAAGAAGAAGAAAAACTAGAAGAGAGCAATCTCAAATTGAAACAACAATAATAGCCTTCAATTGGGCCAAATGAAACGCCAATATCCTCAAAACCTATAAGATTAAACCATATTGGTAATGATTATTAAAGTCACAATAATGGCAAGAAAGACTCAATATGTGTTTTAATAAGAATAAAGAAACCATACAACTATCTATCAAGTGGTCTACATGAACATCCTTGCAACGAAGTAAGAAAGAGAGAGAGGATGTAGAAATCTCCAAAACCAAGACGCTAAATTTAATATAGATTTTTCCTTAAGTGATATACAATAGCAAGGTATCATGTTCGCATGAGAAAAATGTTGATTGTGGTGATAAAAATAAGCTTATAAAAAATTAATGGAGGCTTTAATGTGTGTATTAATGTCACTTTATTTAAGGTTTTATTCACCCCTACCTATATTATGATGTGCAAAAGAGTTATTGGCAAATGAACCTTGAGTATACAATGAAACTCAATGGCTATCATTGTAATTACAAAGGCATGTCTTCATAGTATGATTCTCTTTGACGAAGTATTTAGCAACAAAAAATTGTTTCAAAATTTGTACCATGTTTCAATATTTTTAAAATTAGGGGGAGTCTGAAAACATGTTTACTCTTTCCTTTACCCAAGGTATTGTCCAACTAAGTTTTCTTAGAAAATGTTTTTAATGTTGTAGCTTATAATAGGTGATTGTGCAATTTTTTCTAATAAAGTTTTAACGGAGCACGTTTCCATTTGATACACATCTAGTGCAGAGTGTCGTTAATAAATTAACAAAGTGTCCCCACCAAAAGAATACGATGGAATTTGCAACTTATGAAAAACCCATTCAATTTATTGAGTGTTTTGATATTCCTATTTATATTATTTTTAGCCTATAATTGTTGAAGCCTTATAGATTGAAGCCATATACAAGCTTATGAGATACAAGTAGAAAGAAGAATTATAGTCTCATTTTGTGTCTTAATTTTTCTCCTATCTTTTGTTCTTACTGTTATTTCTTTTAGTTTTAAAACAAGATTGTAACTCTTTTTATATATTTGAAATGTAACATACTTTACACTACTGGAAAGGGAAGGAGGGGGAGAGAAGGGTAAAAAGAAAATTAAAATAACAATAATTACAATATTTTTTTCTTATTAAATCCATTGCATGATAATTTATTTCAAATTACACAATAAAATCCCACCATTTAATTCAACTATAGGAGTGTGTAGATTCTAAGACTATGGAAATGGAGGTGCGTCTGAAAGGCAAGTACAAAGGTTATTAATGCACTTATAGTTGGGGCACACGGTGCAAATACCCTGACAGTCTTCAGTTTTGCTGCATCTACACGAAATGACAGGTCCTCTTGCCTCCACCATTATCTCTGAATCTACAACCAAAATTCCCATGTATTAAATTAAACGAAAAAGATAATATTCATACCAAAGGAAATAAAAGAGTTGCATAAGAAGAAACTAACGAGTTGCAAAGATTAAGATGACAACAAATATAAACAAATTGAATGAAAAATTTGCCATCTCTTTATATCTAATCAACTATGTTGGTGGAAATTTGTAGCTTATGGATTTAATATATATTATATATATAGTATCTTACTTTGTGTTGCATGGATGAACACTAATTTCTTTGGATTCTTTGAGATTATTATGTTTTAATTTTTTTTCCTTATGAAACTATGTCTAAAAAGGAAAGTAAATCAGGAAAACATCCTTGAGAAGATTTAAGGGGATTTTATTTACTAATTATCATTATTTTGTTCTAAGTGTAGTCATGGAAATTAATGTTACCAAATCTGGAATGCATGATGCCAATAAGTTGATTATTAGTCCAACCGTTTAGAAACAAATGTGAAATATGTTCCAAATTTTTTATTAAAGATTAAATTATATTTTTCTTGTTAGTCAATTTTTTTTTAAAATGTTTGATCGCTAAAATCAGAGCTTTAAAATTTATAAAACGAATGATCAAACCTGGAAACTAACTCTGACAACGATTAAAGGCAAGTGTACTTATCGAACAGTAATATAGCTTAGGCAAGACCGGATTATCGAACCCACAGGAACTAAAAGTATTAATACTAACTTTCTTTTTATTATTTAGCCTTAGAAATAGAGTGAAGTTGCTAAATTAACGACTTACTAAGCTAAAGACACAAGACAAAAAGAACGAATTGGAAAATAATTTGAAGAAAAACTCAGTTGATTGCGAAGATACCCTCAGGAAGAATCCACCTAGACTCCACTTGTTATCTAACCTTGAACCATATGATTTCTTTACTTAGCTTGATCCGTGAGACTCCCTAACCTATATTAAACCCTCTCTCGAGGCGAATAACGTCTAACCCTAGGTTAATTAGTGGAACTCTTGTTCACTTATAATAACCCCCTAGAATAGCAGTAAATCGATCTGTTGATTCCCATATCAGGTTTCACCCTAATCCAGCACAATATCGTAACCCTATCTCTAGGCGTTCGATCAACTCCGCTTAATTATGCTAGATCTACTCTTAAGCAGGGTCTATTCCTCCTCCACCTAAGCACGTCAGATTTGGATTAAGCAACATAATTAAGAACAAACTAAGTAATTATCATATAATTCAGAAATCAAATAACAAGATTCATCTAAGTTTCATCCCCTTCAGGTATCTGAAGGATTTAGTTCATGACAAATAAAGAAAACATCTCAAGAGAAAAGATAAAACAAAACATAAGAAATCCCTAAAACCCCCTGAAGGAATTGAAGGAGAAATCTGCCGTCTTGAGTATAATTCTGGCTTCTTGGGATGGGTCAACTAGCTATCTTTGAGTGATTCCCTCAACTCTGACCTTCTCGGCTTGGCTCTTTGGCCTAGCTTTGATGCCAGTTTCGGCTTCTGCCAAACTCCCCCTTCACGTTGCCCCATTGGGTGTTTATATAGACTGTGAGATGCCTTACTTGGCCCCTAAGTTTCCTAATTTAAGTAGAATTCCTACTAGGGTGTTTGAATAGGCTTTGGAATGTGTTTCTTTGCCTCTAAGTATCCTTTCCCGAATGAAATTGCACTTTCCAGCGACAGGGACACGACCATGGCACACGCCCGTGTGAATCGTGGCCAGGCCGTGTTCGGTCTTTTAATGAGGCACGGCCGTGTGGTCTTTGGGCCAGGTCGTGTCGAATTCGTGATATGGCTCATGTACTCTGTTTTGGGCCCGTTTTCCATTCTTTTCGTCCTTGGCTGCTCTTCTGGGTATAAAACATGAAAACAAAGGATTAAGAGCACCAAATCATATAATTCGAGGCTTAAATCATCCAAAAGCATGATAAATGTGGGCTTAAAATATGTTACTTTTACGGTTTATCAAATACCCCCACACTTAAGCTTTTGCTTGTCCTCAAGCAAAATTCTCAACCCACAATTAAAACAAACGTCCTTGATTCATAAAATTCATCAACCATGCTTTATCATAATTCAAAGATAATTCATACATGGATAATTCAACTCAAAGAGTCCTAAAGATTCAAACAATCAAAGTCATGCATTTTTAGCATGAAAACATAGGCGTTTCCCTTTACCTGAATAGTTACCTCTAATTCAAAATCGACAAGAGTTGACATCCTCACTAAAGATTCACTCAAATCACTCAAAGTGTTTAAGGTTCAAAATTAAGCACTCAATAAGTCGAACCTGAAAAGTTAATCCCATAGGCTTGCATGAAAATCAAATCTCCACCACTGTAAAATGAGATGATACACAAATCAAAAGGTCTTTAGCAGGGTTGTAACGGGGCTTAGGTTAAGGGTATGGATAAAGGTTGAATTAGAAGGTTAGAATCGAGATTGACCTGACAAATTACCTAACTAGAAACACGAACTAATGATAAGTAATTGCATCAAATGAAAATTTGTAATACTAATACTCTAATACGAGCTTTTTCTTCAAGACTTGAAATTTACATGCATAAGCTCACCTAACATAGAACTAATAATGAATATACTTCGTCATTTTTTTTAAGAACAAACTAAGTAATAAAGGATAAATTCAACTTAATGAAATAATATAATTAGGTAACTAATCAAGTCAAAATTTGATATAAGGGTAGTCAAGGAATGGTGATAACAAATACAAAGGATTTTGGGTTAAAATTAGTGGGTAAGTCAATAAAACGGGTTGTTAGGATTAAACGGGGTTCACTAGGGGTTAATTACAGAGGTAGGCTTTTTGTGCAGTAAGTGGGTTAAAACCTAGGTGCCTTTACATTTCTGTATATCAAATCATAGGTGTGGTCTCGACAAGTATAATCAATGCAAGTTCTAGAATAACAAATCAATGTTGACACACTCATAATAAAAAGTGAGCATGAAAGGATGTATGCTCTAAAAGGCTCAAAATCCTACAAAGATTATGGGTATTTTGATGTCAACCTTGTAAATTTCAAACTTCAAAGTAACATTCAGATTCAGGTAGACAACCAATTTTTTTTTTTTGAAAAATAGACTTTATCATGCTTGATTCTCTAGTATCCTTCAAATTTAATCATCAATGCACAATTATCAATGACTTACTCCAAAACATATCAACAAAGATCATAAATCATAGGAAATTTCATTCTAATCATAATATGAGAAACTTTACTTTTGAACAAGGCATAATTTAGGGATTTTCAAATAATACTATAGTTAACCCCCCCACACTTAAGATGTACTCAATGTACAAAGATAGATAATAGCAAAATAATCATAAAAATCATAAGATGGGGAGAGAAGTGAAACTTCCTGAATTTTGGACGAAGTCAATGAAAAGAAATCGGATAGGATTGGAGGTGAATGTAACACCCCAAACCCAGCCCATGCGTTATGACCGAATTTGACATGTCACATGAGAAAACGTGTTAAATCCTTTTGATTCGTACTAAAATAGGTATTATTTTTTTATAATCAAGGGAAAAAAGTTTGATTTGATATATTTGATAAAATACAACTATTTTTGAGAGATTGTTTGACGAAACAAAAATAGAGGTAGTGAGCTTTAAAACCATGACCTTTGAAATGACGTTGAAAATTTGAAAGAAAAAGAATTCGAGTTAAATTATTTGTATATATATATATATATTATGAAAACCATTTATTAATCAATATTAGAAAACCATTGCTTACGATTTTAGAAAAATCCCCATTTAAAACAATTTAAGAAAACATAATAAATACGTCCAAACATAAAGCGAATTAAAGTTTATCCCAGAGGCCTTATTACAACTTTAAAACCTGAAATAGTAAAGGTAATGAAATAATACGGAATAGTAGTTTACTAATGTTTGCAATCATCATTTATGAAGTATGGCTTCCACCGAGTCATCCATGGCCCTAAGTCCTCGTCACTGAGCGTTACCTATAGGGATTAAGAAAAGAAAAGGGGGTGAGTTACAAGAACTCAGTGTATAATCCTCTTACCGTCATCCACTGGGTCTGAACCCATTTAGAAAAAACTTGGGCCTGAGCCCATAAAACATAATCTTGGGCCGAAGCCCATTTACATAACAGAATATACATATATGCAATGTATGGAACCCAACCCATCTAGTAATCCATCCGCTACACACCACCCGTACCATCCCATCACACCTGTAGGGATCAAGTCAACCCACCTCGCCAAACACACCAAAATGCAGGCTAAATGCCATTTAATATAATAATTCACAGGCCAGTGGCTATTTATAATCGCAGGCAAGATGCCATTTATAATATTTGTGGATAAGCCACCAGAGTCATAATTATGTGTGGCATAGCCACTATACAGATTGTGGCAGAGCCACCAGATATCATATACGGTAATATAATCGGCACACAGCCTTGGGTAAATATGATCGACCCAGAGTCGTTAGTTCATATGCTAGGCACATAGCTGTTATCAGAATTTGTGGCAGAGCCACCAGAATCAGAATGTGGCAGAGCCACCAGGCTACACTTCTCTTCTTTAACAATTTTCCCATCCCATGCAAAATATGCAAATGCAACATAAATAATAAAACATAATATTCACATATATTGTAACATCCTTAAATAGGGGCTATTATGTTTGAACTATTTGCATGTGTATGGATTGATTTGCGCTATTAATTGAGGTGTTTTAGGGTCTAGATATAAGCCAAGGGTAGGCCCGAACTATAGGAAAAATTTTATTTTCAAGCATTGGTTCAGGGGAGCTGAGGGAGCTAGGGGTTAAGAATGTTTTGTGGTAAACTGTAGCACAAGAAAAGCCTTGGTAAAGTCGCAAGGAGGCGCCACTTAGGGCCTTATGCAGTGACGCCACAAGCAGGGGAAGAAGAGCTTGGGTTCGAGCTGCAGAAATCCCTTGCTGCTAATTCTTTTTGACGCCAGAGAGGGGAAGAGTTGTGCTCAGCTCAAACTCTGATGGATAACTGTTGAACAAGTCAACAGATTTAAACCGGTGAAGAAGAGAGAATTTAGGAGTTTGAATAATTCAAACTCGTTTGAATTAGTGGCCAGGAGAGATTTGGGGTTTACCGAATTTGAATTGTGGAGGAGGAGTGTTCGGTTGGGAAGCTTGCTAGGTGTCCCGTCCCTCCATAGGCAACTTAGGAGGACATTTTCGGCTAACTCAAGGCCATAGTGCATTCGGTTGTGAGCCAAAGCTGAAATCCCTTTTGCACCTGTCGAATTCTCTTTGAAGCACCTTGCCAAATGCCCATCTAAACTTCCTTAGTGCCATTTCTTTTTCTTCTTCTTCTCAAGTGCTTAGCCGAATTCACTTGGAACCAATTGAGCTCTCTCTCTTTCTTCTTTGAACCGAAACCCCTTTTGGCCGAATCTCTTCAAGGCCGAATCCCTTCACTTCTTTCTCTCCTTTCTCTCATATTTGCTCAAAACCGCGTCAGCATCTCTTCTTCCCAAATCGGCAACTTTCTTTTCTCTTCATCTTCTCTTGTGCCGAAAGTTCATCAATCTTCTCTTGGTTCTTTGCAAAGCCGAATCTCTTTTGCTCTTCTTTCAAAAGCCATAGCCGAAACTCCTTTGATTGTTCCACCACCATTGCTGAAATCTCCCTTTACTCTCCTCTTCTTATTTCAACACTTTGGTCGAATATCAATTAAGGGTAGATCTCTTTGGTCTTTTTCTCTAATCGGTTTTGGAGTGGGTAAGTGTCCTTGGCCGAATCCCTTCTATTTTTCTTCTTCTTTTCTCTGTCGACTTACATAGAGCCAAAAGCCGAATTTCGGCATTTGTCTTGGTTCTCATTCATCTGTGAAATCAGTTTCTTCTAGGATCTCCAGGATTTTGAAGTAGTGGATCAGGGTCATCTATTCTCTGTCAATCGGTCTTAGTAAGTCAGTGGTAAGGTTTCATGCCGATTCAATCTTTCTCTTAGTTATTTGAAAAGCCGAAGGCTATTAAGATTAAGTGTTTAGTGTTGGCTGATTTTAGGGGAAGGCTCTATCTCGCATATCTCGGGTTGTGACTGGTGATAAAAAAGCGTTAAGGTAAGGATGGTTATTAGATGCGTTAACTTTTTGGGATTTACAAGTGTAGCCGAATGGCTTTTTGCTAATAGTGGTCATTGGCCGAATGTAGGAAAGGGGGATCTAGTACGTTAGATCTTGATCTTCGGGATTCAGTAGTCGCGTTAGTAACCAGGTGTGTAACTTACACACTTCATAATCGTTGTAAACTTGCTAATAACCTAAACATGTTAAAAGCTGAAAACTGTGTAGATTTCGATATGATACCTTTATGGGTATGAGTAAGGATTTCGGGTAAGTCTGTTTTGGTTGAGATTATGGCACATGATTTCTGATGATATTAACTATGTTATGTTCGATATATGTTTAACGATTAAGCATGAAGGCATGATTTGTATGTGCATGAGCATTAATGTGGGTGACATGAGATGAGGGGAAGATTGATATCTGTGACTTTGGGTCACCAGTGGTTTGGCACCACCAGTGGTTTGGTACCACAGTTAATATTCGTGACTTTGGGTCACCAGAGGTTTGGCACCTCATAGCGAATCGTCCTAATGGCTTCGCACCACAGTGGGTTGGCCCCAGATTTGATAAAATGGGATTGTCGCCAGTGATTTGGTATCACAACGTGGGTTGGCCCCACATATGGATTATTCATGACTTTGGGTCACCAGTGGTTTGGCACCACATTATTATTGATATCAGTGACTTTGGGTCACCAGTGGTTTGGCACCACCAATGGTTTGGTACCACACGGGGTAGAAAAAGGAGTCGTGGATGGCTAGGTTTGGGTGCATGATATGTTTACTTGGTTATGACTTGTGTAAGGATGTTGCCATATTCGGGAGGGGGATTATGCACTGAGTCTTAGTGACTCACCTTCTCCCTTATCTTTTCAGGTGATTCGTAGATCGCGGATGAGGAGCCGAGTGGACTCGAGGTGGCCATGCGATACTTGTTTTCGGTTTTACATGGATTTTCGACTTGGGTACTTTAACTTTATATTTCGGTTTTATTTGGGTTTGTAATAAGGCCATCAGTATTTTTATTTTGGGTTTTATTACATCTGCTTTAAATTTTTAAATGTGGCTAAGTAAACTATTTAACATGTTTTAAATAACCTGATAATCAAGTTTTCGAAATTATACTATGCAATAGGGTTTCTAAACGTTACCATCGGGTAACAAAACACATAAGATGATAATTAAGCTAACTTAAATGATTTTCACATCTAAGTTTTTTCCAAAACTCCAATACAAACGGTTTTAAAGTAACTAAGTTTAACTCATTCGAATTTTCATGATTTCAAAGCAACTTAACGATTTCAACTATACATGCACCGAATTTCTGCAAACACAAAGCAAACAAAGAGTTTTTCGCTAAAATTAAACTGGCAACTTGTTTTCTTCGAAACGTTTTCACTCTGTGACATGCCAGATTCGGTCGTGGTGTGTTGACCGGGTTTGGGGTGTTACATTTTTGGTATCAGAGTGTAACATCCTGAAAAGGGCCTATGCATTTTCAGTTTAATTGTACGAAATGACATGTCTTATGTGTTATGAATGTATTTTGAACATTTTTGGAAACCTGGAAATGTATGGAAATGTTAAGTTTAAAAGAGGAAAGTGAACATTTTTGGAAACTAAGAAATGTAAGGAAATGATTTGGAAATGATTCAAAAGAGGAAAGTGAACATTTCTGGAAACTTGGAAATGTAAGGAAATGTTAGGTTAAAGGAGGGAAACGAACGTTTTTGGAAACTTGGAAATGTAAGGAAATGTCAAGTTTTAAAGTTTAAAAAGAGGAAACTAAGGCAAGGTGGCCTTAAGAAAATTAATAGGAGGAATTTGACACACAAACAGGCTTGGAAAAGTGGCCTGAAGATATCACTTAAGGCCTAGGTAGGTGACGCCACCAGCTATGCAAGTGGGCCTGAGTTCGAGTCACTTGGGGAGCAAATAAAAGAAATTTTATTTTGCTACAAGGAGTAGAGAGGTGGACGGCACAAGGCTATATTTTGGGAGTTTTATTCTCTTTAAAATTCGGCTAAAGGATGGATAAGTAATAGATTTATTTTAGATTATTTCAGAGATAATTGTTGGATTAAATTCTTTTATTTTGTGATAATTCAAAGGATAAAGCTATCAAAATAGAAGAGTGGTGGCCAAATAAGGGATTCTGAGTAGAAAATTCGGCTATAAAAGGAAACAAATAGGGCTACTCATCAATTTTTCTTCCTCCTCTTCTCTCTGTCGAATTTCATAGTGCTCTCCTCTCTTCTCTTCTCTTTCATTTGTTAAGCTGAATCTATAGTCCACCATTGCCAAAATTCTCAAGTTTTCTTTTCTTTATTTTTGTGGAAACTGAATACCCCAAGAGAACCCCTAGCCGACTTCTCCATTAAAACCCAAAAGCCGAAACCTTATCATCTAGTCGTCAAGGTCGATTCTTTAAGGGGTTTTTAACAAGGGTGCTGTCGACTTCTTCAAGTAAGGGTAAGGATCTATTGCTATTATTTTCTTCCTTCTTTAAACCGAAAGTCAAGATTCTAATAAACATGTTGGCCGAAACTTTGAAGGAAAACTTCCGGATTCTGTGACTGTCGACTACAAGGAGGAAGGTTTCGGGATTTCTAAAGATTTAAGGTAAGACATATGTATATTCGGCCAAAGCCCATGTTTTATGTTTTAATGTTAGATTAAATCTAACATATGGTTATAGGAATTTCGACATCCTTAAGGGAGCAAGGATCAATTTCGGGAATTTCATCACAAGGTAAGTGGTTATGTAATCGGCCAAGACCCTATTTTAGTAGTAGATCTATTATTATGTGTTTTAAGCCGAAAACTAACCAATTCAAGGGATCTAGTGACTAGCCGATTTCAAAGGGGAAGAATACAAGTTTTCGGGATTTGATTAATCATCAAAATGGCAACAAGGTAAGTTTTAAGAATACAAATCCTACTAGGATTTGGTTTTATAGCTGAATAGGCTTTGTCCCTAAAAATATTAAGTGTGGCCGATTGTAGGGAATTAAGGATCTAAAGGCATTAGATCAAAGCTTTTCGAGATTTAAGTGAATTGCTAAGCGAATCAGGTGTGTACCCACACTTCTTCTTAATAAAATTTATGGCTATAATTAGTATGTGCATGTTTATAAGAATGTGAATATGGCTAAGTACCATGTAATGGTACAAAAGTACTCAGGTACGTTTCCTACTCCTATTAGGATTATGAAATATGTTATATGTAACATGTGAATAAAGATAAGAATGTGAAATTTGGCATGTTAATGCATAATATTTATGATATGGGGCATATGGGTTATTGAAAAGGGGAAGTGAATGTGGTGACCTAAGACCACGCTATTTGAATGCGGTGACCTAAGACCGGGATATCTGAATGTGGTGACCTAAGACCACAATATCTGAACGTGGTGACCTAAGACCACGAGACTATAAGGGCGATGAGCACGTCGACTGCAGCGACTGCCTTCGATGGAGTGTAGCGGATGGAGGGTTGACTTATTAGTCCCCACGGTGTGCAGGTTGGTACTGGGGAAGTGTAGTGGATGGTTAACTAGGTTTGGGTTTTGGGTTGCATCATTATCGTAAATTATTACGTGAATATGATATGTATGTTATGCCTAAACTTATTTGGACTTAGTGTTGTGTACACATTGAGTCTGTTGACTCACCCCGTTGTGGGACTATTTTCAAGTGACGAACAGTAATGGACCGGGTTCGGCAGAAGCTTAGGGATGGCCATGCACAGTAAGAAAATTTACGATTTGGACTTTTATTTTATTTAAGCATTTTAATTTATTTTGGGAATATTGATGTAATAAGGCCATAGTTGAATTTCTTTATTTTTACCTTTATTTATTATGATTACGAACTATTATTAATTAATGGATTAAACAAATTTATTTCAACAAACCCTAAACGTTTTGTCACCTAAAGTAAGAGATTTCTTTTAATGAAACAAACTAGTTTTCAATACAAGCCCAACCCAATAATAATTTTTCTTTCAAAACACATAGTTCTCCAAAGTAATCAACGAATTTTGAACCGGTTTTCTTCGAGGAACATACCAGATCCGGTCAAGACTCGTGGGCCGGGTGTGGGGTGTTTCAATTTGGTATCAGAGCCCAGTTTTCAACTCTCGGCCTGTGGTCTAAGGCCCAAAATGTTTTCAAATCGAGCCCAAATGAGTTTTTTTGAAATAAGCAGGTTTTCTGGCATGGCACCTAAGTCTCCGACCCGAAGTCCACCAGGTAAGTACCCCTAACCTTTGTGTGATTTATATTGTGATCTATAGAAGGGTAGAAATGGAATGGAACGTAGAATAGTATGATAAGTATGAGAACCCTAGGACTAGTGTACCCCAACAAATACATAAGATTTAATACTTACTTAAACAAACCTATGGCTAAGTCACCAAGTTAGGGTGTGGCAACCCCTGTGCGCATGTCTAGGATTGGATCCGGAAGAGCCTGGTATTTAAGCAGTCCTAGTGACTCACCTCCTCTTCGCTGGAATCCTACCTGGTGCGTAGCTTCGGTTCACCCCAACCAAGATGACTTAGTGGGTGTGGCAACCTCTGTGCGCATGTCTAGGAATGGTTTCAGTAGGAGCTTGGTACTTAAGCAGTCCATATGACTCACCTCCTCTCCATTCGAATCCTACCTGGTGCGTAGCTTTGGTTCACCCTGACCAAGAGGACTCGGTCATAGGCTAAACACACTAACTAAAACCTGAAAGGGAACTAGCCGTGTTTTTATGGAAACCCTAGTTTTATAAATTCAACAAACCACTCTTTTGAACTGATAAAATTGTTTTGAAAAGAAAAAATATTTCCGAAAAATTTCTGATTTATGAAATTACAAAAATACCCCTAGTGGTAAAATTACAAAAATGCCCTTGGTTTATGAAATTTCCAAAATACCCACAGTTCTTATTAAAAAAAAATTCATTACTTTATAACAAGTCCAAAAACCCTAATTTGCAAACTATCAAAAATACCTTGAGTTTGGAAAAAAAATTACAAAACTGCCCCTAACTTACAAAATTACCAAAATGACCCTGATTTCCAAATTTTTGCAACATCACCATTTTGAAAAGTACAATTTTCAAAAAGAACTCTCAAAGTTTTGCAAAATATGGAAATACCCCGGAAATATTAAACTTTACAAATTTACCATGGTTATTACCAAAGTACCCCCGAGATCCAAAATTACCGAAATACCCCCGGATTTCAAAATTTTCCAAAATACCCCGGGAATTTAAAAATTTCAAAATACTTTTTGACGAAATCACCAAGAAACTTTTTTCTTTTGAAAAATTACGAAAATACCCCTGTAGGGCAAATTACGAAAATACCCTTAGGTAGTGGGAAAACAACAACAATGAAAATTACAACGTTTCTCTGAATGAACAAAAGTTCATAATTGATTGATGGATGTATGAAGGAAAAGACTGTGCATGTATGAATACGAAAGAACCACTCCTAAAATTCTTTTCATAAAACTTCTTCGCGAGTAATAAGTGAAACAAGGACTAATTCATAAAACTTTTTAATCAGATCGCGACGATAGAAATGAGTTCTAGAGGACGTGGCTGTCATGGACGCGATAGAGGAAGAATGACTATGTCAGAACCCGTTAGATCGGGTCAAGGGTCTGATAATGAGATACCACCGCCACCACCACCCCCAGCTGTTAATGTTGAGCAGCAAGCTCAGACGGGGGATGATGCTGTGTCGCAGGCTGTGCTGCGAGTTTTGGAAATGGTGGCTGGTGTTGGAGGAAATAAGGGAACTCGGAAATCTGTGCCTGAGCGGCTCCGAGCTAATGGAGCTGAAATGTTTCGAGGAGTATCTAGGGTGGCACCCAGTACAGCGGAATATTGGTTGGAGGCAACCGAGCGCATTATGGATGAGCTTGATCTGACCCCTGAGGAGAAGTTGAAAGGAATGGTGGCACTGCTACGCGATGAAGTGTATCAATGGTGGTTAACTGTTCGGGATGGTGCCACGGCTGAGGATCTGACCTGGGAGTATGCCAAGGAAGCGTATCAAAAGAAGTATGTTGGAACTAGGTATACTGATGAGCAAAGGAAAGCATTTCTGGGACTGGTTCAAGGGAGCAAGTCCGTTGCGGAATATGAAGCTGAATTTCTGAGGTTGAGTCGGTATGCTCGAGGAGTAGTGGCAATTGAGCATGAGCTCTGTGTCCGTTTTGAGGACGGACTAAGGGATGATCTGAGATTGTTGATAGCACCGTATCAGGAGCGGGAGTTTTCTGCTTTAGTAGAAAAGGCCAAGGTAGCCGAGGGAATTAAGGATTCTACCAATCAGACCATGGATCGGAATAGGCCAAAAAGAGGTTTTGGATCGTCTGGGAAGTTTCAAAAGAGGCCTAGAGTGGATGGGCCGCGAGGTCAGCAAGTTGGTACAGGAGGGCAGTATCGTCCTTGTGATTTGTGTGGAAAGAAGCTCCTAGGAGAGTGCTGGAAGAAGACGGGAGGATGTTTTAGGTGTGGGTCCAAAGACCATATGATCAAGGATTGTCCTAAGAAACCGGATGAAAGTCGACCAGCAGCTCAGAATGTTAATCAGGCTAGTAGAGGGGGACAGCAGCCTCAACGAGGTCGTGGTTCGAATAACAAAGGTAATGGTGCTGGCAGAGGACGTGGAACACAGGGCAGAGGTGCTGCTAATGCTGAGGCAAGACAACCGGGTTTGGTTTATGCGGTTCGCCGGAGGGAGGATGGAGACGCGCCGGATGTTATAACCGGTACGTTCTTTATTTATGGCAAGCCCTATTTTGCTCTGATTGATGTGCGCTCGACCCATTCTTATGTTGCATGTAGGGTAGTGGAAACACTAGGCTTAGACTCTAAACTTTCTGATAGGTAGATGACTATAGTAAGCCCATTAGGTCAAACTGTAGTGGTGGATAAGATCTTTCGGAATGTACCCCTAGAGATTCAAGGAGTAAACTTTCAGGCTGACTTAATGGAACTACCCTTTGGGGAGTTTGAACTCATACTTGGAATGGACTGGCTAGTAGAGCACCGAGCCGTGTTGGATTGTGGGGCTAAACGTATGGAACTAAGGACCCCGGAGGATGAAGTAGTAGTAATAATCGGAGAAAGAAGAAACTACCTGTCTAACGTAGTTTCGGCGTTGCAGGCAGAGAAAATGGTTAGGAAAGGGTGCAGGGTGTTCTTAGCCTTCATAAGTGCGTGGGTTGGAAAGGAAAAAGGTGTCAGTGGAGTTAGAACAGTAAGGGACTTTGAAGATGTGTTTCCGGAGAAATTACCAGGAATACCCCCAGATAGGGAGGTGGAGTTTGGAATAGATCTGCTGCCAGGAACGGCTCCTGTGTCAATCGCTCCATATAGAATGGCACCTAAGGAGTTGGTGGAGCTCAAGGCTCAAATCCAAGAATTGTTGGATCGTGGGTTCATTCGACCCAGTGTGTCTCCATGGGGAGCACCGGTCTTGTTTGTAAAGAAGAAGGACGGAACTATGCGGATGTGCATAGATTACCGTCAGTTGAATAAGCTGACCATTAAGAACAAGTATCCTTTGCCAAGGATCGATGACTTGTTCGATTAGCTGAAAGGGGCCGCGGTATTCTCAAAGATAGACCTAAGGTCAGGATATCATCAGTTGAAGGTGAAGGAGGCAGATATCTATAAGACAGCTTTTAGGACAAGATACGGCCATTTTGAGTTTGTAGTGATGCCGTTTGGGTTGACGAACGCCCCAGCTGCGTTCATGGATATGATGAATCGAGTTTTTCAACCCTATTTGGATAGGTTCGTTGTTGTGTTTATCGATGACATCCTGGTGTATTCGAAGTCGGAGGAGGAGCATGATGAGCATCTCCGAGCTGTGTTGCAAGTGTTAAGGGAGAAGAAGCTCTATGCCAAATTCAGCAAGTGTGAATTTCGGCTTAAGAAGGTGGCATTCTTAGGGCACGTGGTGTCCGCAGAGGGAATAAGAGTGGACCCTAGGAAGATCGAAGCAGTGTTGGATTGGAAACCACCTAGGTCCGTGGCTGAGATCCGAAGTTTCTTAGGTTTGGCAGGCTATTACAGAAGGTTTGTGGAAGGGTTCTCGTCAATAGCCGCGCCTTTGACAAAGTTGCTAAGGAAGGAAGTACCCTTTGAATGGACTGATAAGCAACAGGAGAGCTTTGAAAAGCTTAAGAAAGTGTTGACGAAAGCTCCAGTGTTAATTCAGCCGGAGGCAGGGAAGGATTTTGCGGTATACTGTGACGCTTCTCACACGGGATTAGGCTGTGTGCTAATGCAAGAAGGAAAAGTAGTCGCTTATGCGTCTCGACAGTTAAGGCCGCATGAGGTTAACTACCCAACTCATGACTTGGAGTTGGCAGTAGTGGTTTTCGCTCTTAAGGTTTGGAGGCACTACCTGTATGGGGAAAGGTCGATAATCTACACAGACCACAAGAGCCTTAAGTATCTGTTGACTCAGAAGGAGTTGAACTTGAGGCAGCGAAGGTGGGTGGAGTTATTGAAGGATTATGATTGCTCGATAGAGTACCACCCGAGCAAGGCGAATGTGGTAGCTGATGCCCTAAGTCGGAAGGTTGTGTCGGATTTAAGGGCTATGTTCGCTCACTTAAGTTTGTATGATGATGGAAGCCTATTGGCAGAGTTGCAAGTCAAGCCCACATGGCTCAATGAGGTGAAAGAGGGACAGTTGGCTGATAAGGACCTAAGTGCTAAGTTACAGCAAGTACAGAACGGAGAGTTAGAGGATTATGGCGTTAATGTTGAAGGAGTATTGTGCTACAAAGGAAAAGTCTGTATGCCGAGGGACGAAGAGTTAAGACAAAGGATTCTTTGGGAGGCGCATAGTAGCCCTTATGCTATGCATCCCGAAGGCAGTAAGCTGTACAGAGATCTAAGGGAACAGTTTTGGTGGCCTGATCTTAAGCGGGAAGTTACTGAATTCGTGGGAAAATGTCTGACGTGTCAGCAAGTTAAGGCTGAACATCAAGTTCCATCGGGATTGCTTCAGCCAATCGAGATTCCGCAGTGGAAGTGGGAAAGAATTACCATGGACTTCGTTAGTGGGTTTCCCCTTACGCCTACTAAGAAGGACTCGGTATGGGTAGTAATGGACCGTTTGACCAAGTCTGTGCACTTCATCTCGGTAAGAGTCGATTATTCTCTTCAGAAGTTGGCCAAATTATATGTAGCGGAAATTGTGAGGTTACATGGAGTACCGGTATCGATCATCTCCGATAGAGACCCAAGGTTTACGTCTCGGTTTTGGAGGGCACTTCATCAAGCTTTAGGCACTAAGTTGGACTTCACTACGGCTTTTCATCCACAGTCAGACGGGCAGTCTGAATGGGTTATACAAGTGTTGGAGGATATGTTGAGAGGCTGTGTGATGGACTTCCGAGGAAGTTGGAAAGACTACTTGCCTTTAGTAGAGTTCGCCTACAATAACAGCTATCAGGCTAGTATTCGGATGGCACCATATGAAGCGTTGTATGGTCGGAAGTGTCGAACTCCTACTTGTTGGACTGAGTTAGGAGAACGACGAGTTTTGGGTCCAGAGTTAGTGGCAGAAACTGAAGCAAAGGTAGAGATAATGAGGGCACGGTTAAAGGAAGCCTCTGACAGGCAGAAGTCGTACGCCGACCTTAAGCGGAAGGAAATAGAGTTTGAAGTGGGAGACCACGTGTTTCTGAAAGTCTCGCCTTGGAAGAAGGTGATGAGGTTTGGTCGCAAAGGGAAGTTAAGCCCAAGGTTTATAGGGCCCTATCGAGTACTGAAACAAGTTGGACTAGTGGCATACCAGTTAAAGTTGCCACCAGAGTTGCAGCAGATGCACGACGTATTCCATGTATCCATGCTACGTCGATATCGATCAGACCCATCCCATGTGGTACCAGTTGAAGATGTGGAGTTAAGGCTAGACTTATCCTACGAGGAAGAGCCGATTCAGATTTTGGAACATGATATGAAAGTGTTACGGAGGAAGTCGGTTCCTCTAGTCAAAGTGTTATGATGCAATCATGGATCGGAGGAAGCTTCGTGGGAACCAGAAGAGACAATGCGACAGCAATACCCTCAATTATTTTAGCCAAGAAATTTTAAGGACGAAATTATTTTAAGGGGGTAGAACTGTAACATCCTGAAAAGGGCCTATGCATTTTCAGTTTAGTTGTACGAAATGACATGTCTTATGTGTTATGAATGTATTTTGAACATTTTTGGAAACCTGGAAATGTATGGAAATGTTAAGTTTAAAAGAGGAAAGTGAACATTTTTGGAAACTAAGAAATGTAAGGAAATGATTTGGAAATGATTCAAAAGAGGAAAGTGAACATTTCTGGAAACTTGGAAATGTAAGGAAATGTTAGGTTAAAGGAGGGAAACGAACATTTTTGGAAACTTGGAAATGTAAGGAAATGTCAAGTTTTAAAGTTTAAAAAGAGGAAACTAAGGCAAGGTGGCCTTAAGAAAATTAATAGGAGGAATTTGACACACAAACAGGCTTGGAAAAGTGGCCTGAAGATATCACTTAAGGCCTAGGTAGGTGACGCCACCAGCTATGCAAGTGGGCTTGAGTTCGAGTCACTTGGGGAGCAAATAAAAGAAATTTTATTTTGCTACAAGGAGTAGAGAGGTGGACGGCACAGTGCTATATTTTGGGAGTTTTATTCTCTTTAAAATTCGGCTAAAGGATGGATAAATAATAGATTTATTTTAGATTATTTTAGAGATAATTGTTGGATTAAATTCTTTTATTTTGTGATAATTCAAAGGATAAAGCTATCAAAATAGAAGAGTGGTGGCCAAGTAAGGGATTCTGAGTAGAAAATTCGGCTATAAGAGGAAACAAATAGGGCTACTCATCAATTTTTCTTCCTCCTCTTCTCTCTGCCGAATTTCTTAGTGCTCTCCTCTCTTCTCTTCTCTTTCATTTGTTAAGCCGAATCTATAGTCCACCATTGCCAAAATTCTCAAGTTTTCTTTTCTTTATTTTTGTGGAAACCGAATACCCCAAGAGAACCCCTAGCCGACTTCTCCATTAAAACCCAAAAGCCGAAACCTTATCATCTAGTCATCAAGGTCGATTCTTTAAGGGGGTTTTAACAAGTGTGCTATCGACTTCTTCAAGTAAGGGTAAGGATCTATTGCTATTATTTTCTTCCTTCTTTAAACCAAAAGTCAAGATTCTAATAAACATGTTGGCCGAAACTTTGAAGGAAAACTTCGGGATTCTGTGACTGTCGACTACAAGGAGGAAGGTATCGGGATTTCTAAATATTTAAGGTAAGACATATGTATATTCGGCCAAAGCCCATGTTTTATGTTTTAATGTTAGATTAAATCTAACATATGGTTATAGGAATTTCGACATCCTTAAGGGAGCAAGGATCAATTTCGGGAATTTCATCACAAGGTATGTGGTTATGTAATCGGCCAAGACCCTATTTTAGTAGTAGATCTATTATTATGTGTTTTAAGCCGAAAACTAACCAATTCAAGGGATCTAGTGACTAGCCGATTTCAAAGGGGAAGAATACAAGTTTCCGGGATTTGATTAATCATCAAAACGGCAACAAGGTAAGTTTTAAGAATACAAATCCTACTAGGATTTGGTTTTATAGCCGAATAGGCTTTGTCCCTAAAAATATTAAGTGTGGCCGATTGTAGGGAATTAAGGATCTAAAGGCATTAGATCAAAGCTTTTCGAGATTTAAGTGAACTGCTAAGCGAATCAGGTGTGTACCCACACTTCTTCTTAATAAAATTTATGGCTATAATTAGTATGTGCATGTTTATAAGAATGTGAATATGGCTAAGTACCATGTAATGGTACAAAAGTACTCAGGTACGTTTCCTACTCCTATTAGGATTATGAAATATGTTATATGTAACATGTGAATAAAGATAAGAATGTGAAATTTGGCATGTTAATGCATAATATTTATGATATGGGGAATATGGGTTATTGAAAAGGGGAAGTGAATGTGGTGACCTAAGACCACGCTATCTGAATGCGGTGACCTAAGACCGCGATATCTGAATGTGGTGACCTAAGACCACAATACCTGAACGTGGTGACCTAAGACCACGAGACTATAAGGGCGATGAGCACGTCGACTGCAGCGACTGCCTTCGATGGAGTGTAGCGGATGGAGGGTTGACTTATTAGTCCCCACGGTGTGCAGGTTGGTACGGGGGAAGTGTAGCGGATGGTTAACTAGGTTTGGGTTTTGGGTTGCATCATTATCGTAAATTATTATGTGAATATGATATGTATGTTATGCCTAAATTTATTTGGACTTAGTGTTGTGTACACATTGAGTCTGTTGACTCACCCCGTTGTGGGACTATTTTCAGGTGACGAACAGTAATGGACCGGGTTCGGCAGAAGCTTAGGGATGGCCATGCACAGCAAGAAAATTTACGATTTGGACTTTTATTTTATTTAAGCATTTTAATTTATTTTGGGAATATTGATGTAATAAGGCCATAGTTGAATTTCTTTATTTTTACCTTTATTTATTATGATTACGAACTATTATTAATTAATGGATTAAACAAATTTATTTCAACAAACCCTAAACGTTTTGTCACCTAAAGTAAGAGATTTCTTTTAATGAAACAAACTTGTTTTCAATACAAGCCCAACCCAATAATAATTTTTCTTTCAAAACACATAGTTTTCCAAAGTAATCAACGAATTTTGAACCGGTTTTCTTCGAGGAACATACCAGATCCAGTCAAGACTCGTGGGCCGGGTGTGGGGTGTTTCACAGAGCCAGGTTCAAAAGCTCGGTTGTAGGCCCGAGGCCCAAAATGTTGTAAAATGTGGTTTTAAAAAGTATTGATGGAAAAATACACGGTTTGAAAAGCATGGCACCGAGTCTTCGGCACCAATCCGCCCAGGTAAGTACCTCTAACCGTTGTTTATGATTGTGATGATATATGATATTATATGAATACTATTAGTGGACTACCCTAGAGACGAAAACCTATAGGATTCTATGAACTCGCGGGAAACAAAACTCTTTAAAGAACTGTTCATAAGACTATGCCTTAATAATAGTGGAATAAAGACTGACGCATAAAACTTTTAAATCAGATAAGTCGAGACGTTAGACATGAGCACTCGAGGTCGTGGTCGTAATGCACGTGGACGCGGTCGTGCTGTGTTGACCAGGTTTGGGGTGTTACATATATAAACGACAATTATCAATCCAATAATTTATTACGGGGAATCAGCCCATTATAGCACTTTGCAAATTGGCCCATTAGGGCAATCTATCAAATCGGCCCATTAGGGGCATTTTCATAATTCGGCCCATTAGGGGCATTTTCGTAATTCGGCCCATTAGGGGCATTTTCGTAAATTCGTAATTTTACCCACTAAGGGTAATTCGGTAATCTCGCAACCCAGGGGTATTTCGGTAATTTCACAACTCAAACTTAACTATTAATTTGGGGCATAAAAATTAAAACTGTCCATCTGGGTCATACTGACTAAATTGACTATAAATCGAGTTGGGAAACTCGAAATTTAGATCTGTAAATTTTCCTTGAAACTAGACTCATATAACTTCTTACTATGATTTTTCCAGAATTTTTACCTTATCCATTTAGTACAGTTTATTCATCAAATTTTCCCTTGTTTCACTGTCCAACAGTTCTGACCTCTCCTAACCTAAACTCAAATATCTCACTGTACAGTTTTCATATGTTGCTCCCACTTGTTAGTATTGAAAATAGACTCACTAAGGATTCTATACATATATATTATAACCCATAATTCAATATGTACAATTTTAAACGATTTTTCCAAGATAGAATAGGGAACCACAAAGTCAATCAGAACCAGTCTCACTAAAATTAAAATATCACAGAATATAAAATTCCTCTTTCTCCTCTATTTCTTTCATATAAAAATAGACACAGTAGGCTTTAATTCAATATCTTATTCACTTTCTAATTCCCTTTTTCCTATTTTTCGATTTTTCAAAATCACGTCACTGCTGTTGACCAAACTGTTTCATTGCAAAATATGGTTACTACTATGAACATACGCACGCCCGAGTGGTCACGGATGTCGGTTTCCATTTTTTTTTTTTGGTATTTCGACCGAATCATAGAACATTTCATGCAACATTCAAAGAGGTATGAGATTACACACCATTTCAAACAAGTATTCGAAAGGGTACGGGATTACACATCTTATTTGGATTCCCTAAAGAACCACTCTTCGTTGCCCCCTAAAAATAAAATCGATCAAAAGTTAGCCTCGATTTCTTAAAGGTTCCAAAAGCCCAAAAGTACTAACTCACAAGAGTCACTTACCACAATCGTGATCCTTCCCTATTAGGTTCTAAAATCCGACCTTGGACCTTGGCAATTGCAACGAGTTCCTAAAGTAAATAAGTGATGTACCAAAGGGGTTAGCCTTCATCCAATATTCGGCCCTTCCACAAGAGCAGGAAGTTGATATCTTCACCACAAAATAGAATCACATGAGCGATGCAAAACATCAAAATAAAGAGTAACATCTTACCACCAATATTCGGCCTAATCACCCACTTACCGATCAACTTCTGAAACCAAGGTTATGAGAATGATAAGTAGTAGCAAAGAATGGCTTGATTCGGCCCTTATCAAAAGAGAACAAGAGGAGTTTAAAAATAAGAACAAGTGGCTAAGTTCGGTTTAGCCAAGAGATGAAAGTTTCAGCAACAAAGGAAGAATGAACAAAGATGGATTGAAGGTTACGACACAACAAGGGAACAAGATGAACAATGGCTAGAGTGTTTAGACCAAAACAAGAGAAAATAAGGTGAACAAATGGCTTTAGAATTTTCGGCAAGCAAAGAGAAAGAATTGGAAAAGAAACACAAGAAATTCTAAAAGAAACAAGCCCTTCCAAACACCAAAATTTTGCCAAATACTATAGGAAATTCGGCTATCAAGTTTTTCCCTAGCAAAACCATGTATCATCTTTACCAAAAGATGAGTGTTGACCCAAAATGCTTTCCAAAACATCCTCCACATAATAGGCCAACATGTTCCCTTCTCTTACCATTTTCCTTCATTTCTTGCCTTGATTTTCCCTACCCTTTCTCCTTACCATATTCCTTAGCCATCTTTCCAAAAATTAAAAAGTCTTACTTACCTTATTAAAACCTTGACCGACACATGGATGAGAAGCTCAAAAATAAATCCAAAAGTTTGCAATAGACGGGATTCGAACCTCAGACCATTAGTACACTTCCACACGCCACTTGCCACTTTACCAATAGACTCCTTGTGCTAGTAAAATGCACACTTATTTCCTTAAGTCTTGATGCTACTTGCCTACTCTCATTAAATGCTTAAACACAAAATTTTTCCTATAGCCTAACTTGAACCCCAAAATTCCTAGAAACCTCGTAACTTTCCAAAATCACCTTTCTAATAAGTCCAACTTAAAATAATGCCATTCTCTTATTTCCAAAAATTTTAAACACTCCTACGCCCAAGGCCCATTGGGCCCAATTCTACTAGGCCCATTGGGCCCAATTCTACTAGGCCCAAATTTGGGTCGTTACAGTGAACGTGGGGAAGCATCTTGAACCGTTTGAAATTGAATCCTCGAAGCAGTCGGTCTAATTTTATTGTATCCTAAGCTAAATCTAAATATCATAAAGAACAAGAAGAAAAAAATAAAATAAAATAAAGTAAAAAAATAATATAATGAAAATAAAATAAAAATAAAAATAAAAATAAATAATGGAAAATGAAAGACAACTAGAAAAAGGGAGAATGAGGTTTAAATAGAGATGTAGCCCTTGTTTTGGGATTTTGAATTTTGGGCGCGTTCAGGGTGTTCGGGCACGACCGTGGGTGAAGTGGCACGCCCGTGTCTTTCTTCACACAGTCATTTAATACGGGCGTGGTCCTCCCATGTTTGACAAGTCAGAATGTTGGCACGGTTGGAAGGCACGGCCGTGTTTAGCCCGTGCTTAACAAGTCAGTAACCTCGCACGGGGTGTCGGCACGGGCGTGGACTATTATCGCCACCCGTGTTGGGAAACGAAATTTTTCTATATCGTGCACGGCTACTAGCACGCCCATGGTTCATCCCATGGCTTCTATACGGCCACGGGCACACCCGTGTGCCGTGTGGCCTAGATTTCTGCTCTTTTGTTAGTTTATGGTTAGGTGCTAAAAGGAAAAAGAAAAGAAAGAAAAAATAAAAAATAAAAAATAAAAATAAAAAAAATGTAATAATGGGGTTAGTGCTCGGGTTGCCTCCCGAGAAGCGCTCATTTATAGTCTTAAGCTAGACTTTACCTGTTGTACGCACAATCATGGTGGTTTGAGGAGGTGGAAATCCTTTCTCATGCGATCAACTCGGTGATGGATATAAAGTTTAAGTCGAGTAGTGTTTACCTCAAAAATGTTGAATTTGGGATTGCTTACCTCGACTGTGCCATATAGGAAGACATTAAGTACCTCAAAAGTGATTTCTTTGTTTTCCTTGAAGTCTGAATTGGTGGTTCGAGGGTCTTCCTTATTGAACAATACCCGATCCTCTATTTTGATGTGATTTGTTATTCTTATCAGCTCATCTGTGGTTTCTTTTGGTTTCACTTCGTGTGGTTCCGGTTCTTCTTTAAATTGTGTTTTCCACTCTTCTAGTTTGTCGACCTTAAGGCTTCGTTCCTCATATAATTCTTCTTTGTTGGCACGAGGTCTAAGATCTTTATTACTCGATGTCCTAGCTGAGTCAAGAGCTTGAAGAGTGATTGTTTCGTCATCTACACGAAGTGTGAGTTCACCGAATTCTTCCTCTGTGTGGTCTTTCTTTATTGCATCGGGATATGGCACACGAGGTTGGTATTCTATAATTGCCGGTTTTGGTATATCATGGCACACCTCAACCTTACCTTCACTTACCACAGGTTCTTGTCGTGGGTCAGATTCCACTAACAATTCACTGTTATGAGCTTGTACGGCTTGGGGCCCATGATTCGGCTCAGATTTGTAGCCTTGTGGTGTTTCCTATGGTGAAAGTTGAACAATTTGATTATCAACTAAATTTACTTTCTCACCTTCATCACTTGATGTCCTGGCCGAATCAAGAGCTTGTACACTGATTGATTCGTCACCTACACGAAGAATGAGTTCTCCTGTACCAACATCAATTTTTGTCCTGGCAGTTGCTAAAAAGGGTCTTCCTAAAATTAAAGGAATCGAATTGTCCTCATTCATGTCTAAGACAACAAAATCTACTGGGAATATGAATTTATCAATTTCGATTAGAACATTTTCTATTATACCCCTAGGAATTCTGATAGTTTTATCAGTTAACTGAATGCTCATCCTAGTTTGTCTGGGTTTCCCTAGACCTAGTTGTTTAAACATTTTATAAGGCATAACATTGATGCTTGCCCCTAAATCAACTAAAGCATTATCAACAGATAAACTACCAATTAAACATGGAATTGTAAAACTCCCTGGATCTTTTAATTTCTGTGGCAGTCTATTTTGTAGAATTACTGAGCACATTGCGTTTAGCTCCATATGCGATGCCTCGTCTAGTTTCCGTTTGTTTGTCAACAGCTCTTTTAAAAATTTTCTATAAGCGGGTATCTGCGAAAGAGCTTCGAGAAACGGTAAGTTAATATGTAATTTCTTTAAAAGTTTAAGAAACTTACCGGACTGTTCCTCTGTATCGTCTCTCTTCATCGCTTCGGGATAAGGTGTGCGGGGTTGGTACTCTTTGATAACTGGTTTTGGCTTTTCTTGTCTTACCTCAACTTTACCGTCGTCTACCTTGCTTTCTTGTATTGAATTGGGTTCATCTAACCCTATACTCTCTTGAGCTGTTATGGCTTGGAATTGCTCCTTTGGGTTAATCTCTGTGTTGCTTGGTAGACACCCTTGCGGTTGTTCTGCCATTAACTTTGCAAGTTGACTGACTGCATTAGTGACTTCCCCAACTGATTTAGTAAGTTTTTCCATCGACGCTTGTCGATCTTTAAGTGTTCTCTCAGTTTCTTGGAAACGGTTTTCCGTGTTTGCCATAGATTTTGTCAGTATCTCTTCGAGGATCGACTCCTCTTCCTGTTGGTAAGGTGGTTGTTGAAAATTTGGAGGAAGTTCCTGTCTTTGGCTATTTTGATCATCCTACGAGAAATTGGGATGGTACCTCCAACCTGCATTATAAGTGTTACCATAAAAATTATTTTGAAGTCTAGGATAGTTACCCATATAGTGGACTTGTTCGTTCTCCATGCCATATCCGTAGGGTGGGTACTCAAGATTCGCCATGCCTCCACTTGGTTCGTACTGCATAACTGGATGTACTGGGTTGAGGTTGTAGATATCCGCTGTTTTTGTTGGCTCTGTCCTCATGAATTGCCACTGATAATTATTTAGTGCCATGTAACATCCCAAAATTGGGCCTAGGAGAATTGAGCCCAATGGGCCTTAGGCGTAGTAGCGTTTAAATTTTTGGAGAACAAGAGATCGGCTTAAATGCTAGTTAGACCCATTGGATAAGTGATTTTGGAAGGTTAGAGGGCTTCTATGAAGTCCCGGGATCAAATATTGGCTTTGGGGAAATTTTGGTTTTAGGTGAAAAAAAAACCCTGGAAGTTGGCAGATAGGCCTTAAGAATAAAATATGGAGGAAAATAACACAAGTGGAGTGTGTGGTGTAGTGGCAAAGTGACGTCACATAAGAGACAAGGGGGTGACGCCACAAGGGAAGGAAGGAGGTCCAAGGTTCAAGTCTTGGCTTTTGCATTTTGGTTTCTTTTTGCTTGGACCTTAGAATTTGGCCCATAGTTTATATTTAGTTGCGCATGGTTTAAGACACAAGAGGAGCTTGTGGCCAAGTGGTTAGCAGCGTGGAATATGTTGCAAGGGAGCCTGGGTTCGAATCTCATGACAAGCAATGGAGTATTTATTTTGCGGATTGGACGGCAAGAGTTTCAGTTGAATTTAAACTCTACTGACGAAGGGATCCCACATCGGAAAGACACAAAGAATGAAGGTGAAGAGCTAGCTATATAAAGAGCATTCCAGGAGGAGAGTTAACACATCTTGGAGGGCGTTTGGGCACAAGAGTGGTCGGAGCGCGGATTAGCCCAGAGTCCTATCAGGTGTGTAACTCTCTCTACTCTAGTTGTAGAGCGGCAAATGCCGAAGTGCCAGTCACGGCAATAGTAGTCACACGAGCGTGCGAGCGCACATGTGGGGCTTCGACGCGATAGTTGAGGCCATCAGTAGTATTCTTGTGGGTTGGGCTACTTGGGCCACGATGGGCCGAAGTGGGCCCAATGGGCCCGTGGGCCCAAATGAGTAAATTGCATGATTGGTTAGTATATGTTGAACTAGACTAGGTGGAAGTTATATACGTGGCTAGATTCATGTTAGGTGGGCCACACGAGCGTGTGGGCCCGGATGGGCCGAAATCGGGTTTTAGGCCCAATCATCCGGTACAACCGGAAATGGTAACTGAGTCGCTAGTGGCGACATTAGGCCTTCAGAAAGGCCATTGCAGGTGTGAATTTACGAAAATACCCTTAGTAGGTAAAATTACGATTATACCCTTAGAGGTTGATTAGCATGATTATGTTGTTTAGTTTTGGCCGATTGTAGGGGAAGGCTTGATCTCGCATATCTCGGGTTGTGGCTAGTGCTCGAAAAGTGTTAAGGAAAGGGGATCTAGTGCGTTAGATCTTGATCTACGGGATTTGATAGTCGCATTAGTAACCAGGTGTGTAAACTAACACACTTCTTGCTTTGTATATGTTTGATAAACTGATTGATTGGTAAAACCGAAATAGTATGGTTGAGTGTTATGATACCCTATGGGGTATGTGCACGGATTCAGGTAAGTTCGTTTCATTATGAGTACTGTTATTGATACATGATGTCATGATTTATGATGTATGTGCTATGAGATGCAACGTTAAACATGTTTGCATGATTTGAATACTATACATGAGTTGGTATGATGATGGGTGATATGAGTGGAGGGGGCAGTGATATTTTGTGCTGACGAGTACCAGTGTTTTGGTAACACACTTTGTGACTTTGGGTCACCAGAGGTTTGGCACCTCCAGAGGTTTGGCACCTCAGCGTCTCGTCCCCGTGGTTTCGCACCACAGTGGGTTGGCCCCACAAGGTGGTATTGAGGGATTGACGCCAGTGATTTGGTATCACACGATGGGTTGGCCCCATCAATTGATTTGTGACTTCGGTCACCAGTGTTTTGGTAACACACTTTGTGTCTTTGGGACACCAGTGGTTTGGCACCACATTGACGGATATCGTGTCTGCGGACACCAGAGGTTTGGCACCTCCAGTGATTTGGCATCACATCTGTGACTATACGTCACCAGTGGTTTGGCACCACCAGTGGTTTGGTACCACACGGGGTAGAGAAAGGTGTTATGGATGGTTAGGTTGGGTGCATATTAATGAGATGCATGATAATCATGTTTATGTTTGTATATGATATTTTGCTAATCCGGGAAAAAGGGTGGCACACTGAGTCTTGGTGACTCACCTTTTTCCTTAACTGTTTCAGGTAGTGCATAAAGCTGGACCGGGATCGGAGAGGACAAGGTGGCCCATGCCGAAGATCAAGTTTAATTATATTATGCTTAATATTGATTCGAGTATTTCATGTTAGTATTGGTTTGTAATAAAGGCCATTCTATTATTTTGGTATTACTTTAACTATGGTTATTTAATTTAAGTTGCTAGGTGAAAATGATTTATGGGTTGCAACCTATTTATTCAAACCGGTTTTCATATACTAAAGCTTTAAAAATGCATAAGTTTTAATAATAAAGTTTTACTCAAAAGCTTCAATGGATAAGTTTTCCAAAATTCAACAAACTACAATGTTTTATCTTAAATTAGAAAGATTTTCAACCGACTTTCCCCAGTGACATAACCAGATTCGGTCGTAATGAATGGGCCGGGTTTGGGGATGTTACATGCCATCTCTAAAATTATCTGCCAAAAACAAAAACAAAATAGCAAAGTAAAAAAAATGAAAAATAAAAAATAATAATGAAAATAAATTGCAATAATACTAATAATAATAATGGCTAAAGTAATAAAAATTAAGCATTCTTAATATTTTAGTTCCCCGGCAACGGCGCCAAAAACTTGATCGATGAAATCAAAGCTTTAAAATTTATAAAACGAATGATCAAACCTGGAAACTAAATCTGACAACGATTAAAGGCAAGTGTACCTATCGAACAGTAGTATAGCTTAGGCAAGACCGGATTATCGAACCCACAGGAACTAAAAGTATTAATACTAACTTTCTTTTTATTATTTAGCCTTAGAAATAGAGTGAAGTTGCTAAATTAACGACTTACTAAGCTAAAGACACAAGACAAAAAGAACGGTTTGGAAAATAACTTGAAGAAAAACTTAGTTGATTGCGACGATACCCTCAGGAAGAATCCACCTAGACTCCACTTGTTATCTAACCCTGAACCATATGATTTCTTTACTTAGCTTGATCCGTGAGACTCCCTAACCTATATTAAACCCTCTCTCGAGGCGAATAACGTCTAACCCTGGGCTAATTAGTGGAACTCTCGTTCGCTTATAATAACCCCCTAGGATAGTAGTAAATCGATTAATCGACTCCCATATTAGGTTTCACCCTAATCCGGCAAAATCTCGTAACCCTATCTCTAGGCGTTCGATCAACTCCGCTTAATTATGCTAGATCTACTCTCAAGCAGGGTCTATTCCTCCTCCACCTAAGCACATCAGATTTTGATTAAGCAACATAATTAAGAACAAACTAAGTAATTATCATATAATTCAGAAATCAAATAACAAGATTCATCTAAGTTTCGTACCCTTCAGGTATCTGAAGGATTTAGTTCGTGACAAATAAAGAAAACATCTCAAGAGAAAAGATAAAACAAAACATAAGAAATCCCTAAAACCCCCTGAAGGAATTGAAGGAGAAATCCGTCGTCTTGAGTATTGATAAACCGTAAAAGTAACATATTTTAATCCCATATTTAGCGTACTTTTGGATGATTTATCCTTTGATTTATGTAAAAAGGTGCTCTTAATCCTTTCTTTTCGTGTCTTATACTCAGGAAAGCACCCAAGGATGAAAAGAACGTAAAACGAGCTTAAAACGAACCAAATTGGGCCAAGAGAGAAATCGACACGGCCTGGCCCAAATACCACACGGTTGTGCCTCATTAAAAGCCCGAACACGGCCTGGCCACGATTCACATGGGCGTGTGCCATGGCCGTGTCCCTGTCACTGGAAAGAGAAATTTCATTCGGGAAAGGTTACTTGGAGTCAAAGAAACACATTCCAAAGCCTATTCAAACACCCTATTAGGAATTCTACTTAAATTAGGATACTTAGGGGCCAAGTAAGGCATCACAAAGTCTATATAAACACCTTAGGGGGCAACTTGAAAGGGGAGTTCGGTAGAAGCCGAAAGAGCGAAAGCTAGGCCAAGGAGCCAAGCCGAGAAGGTCAAAGTTAGGGAGTAACGCGAGGATAGCCAGTTGATCCATCCCAAGAAGCCGGAATTATACTCAAGACGGCGGAATTCTCCTTCAATTCCTTCAGGGGGTTTTAGGGTTTTCTTATGTTTTGTTTTATCTTTTCTCTTGCGATGTTTTGTTTATTCAGTATGAACTAAACCCCTCAATACCTGAAGGGGAAACCTAGATGGATTTTATTATTTGATTTTTAAGTTATATGATAAATTACTTAGTTTGTTCTTAATTATGTTGCTTAATCCAAATCTAATGTGCTTAGGTGGAGGAGGAATAGACCCTGCCTAAAAGAAGATCTAACATAATTAAGCGGAGTTGATCGGACGCCTAAAGATAGGGTTACGAGATTTTGCCGGATTAGGGTGAAACCTAATATGGGAGTCCATTGATCGATTTACTGCTATCCTAGGGGGTTATTATAAGCGAAGGAGAGTTCCACTAATTAACCTAGGGTTAGACGTTATTCGCCTCGAGAGAGGGTTTAATATAGGTTAGGGAGTCTCACGGATCGAGCTAAGTAAAAGAAATCATATAATCTATGGTTAGATACTAAGTGAAGTCTAGGTGGATTCTTCCCGAAGGTATCGTCAAAATCAACTGTATTTTTCTTCAAAGTTATATTCCCAATTCGTCTTCTTGTCTTTGTGTCCTTTGTTTAGTTGTCATCAATTTAGTTTAAAAGTAATCTTCACTCTAACTTTAAGGCTAAATAATAAAAAAGAAAGTGAGTATTAATACTTTTAGTTCCTTTGGGTTCGATAACCGGTCTTGCCTAAGCTATACTATTGTTCGATAGGTACACTTGGCTTAATATCGTTGTCAGAGTTAGTCTCCAAGTTTGATCATTCTTTTATAAATATTTATGACTCTAATTTGCAGCGATTAAGTATAATTCCGGCTTCTTGGGATGGGTCAACTGGCTATCTTCGAGTGATTCCCTCAACTCTGACCTTCTCAGCTTGGCTTTTTGGCTTAGCTTTGACGCCAGTTTCGGCTTCTACCAAACTCCCCCTTCAAGTTGCCCCCTTGGGTGTTTATATAGACTGTGAGATGCATTACTTGGACCTTAAGTTTCCTAATTTAAGTAGAATTCCTACTTGGGTGTTTGAATAGGCTTTGGAATGTGTTTCTTTGCCTCCAAGTATCCTTTCCCGAATGAAATTACTCTTTCTAGTGACAGGGACAAGGCCATGGCACACGCCCGTGTGAATCGTGGCCAGGCCGTGTTCGGACTTTTAATGAGGCATGGCCGTGTGGTCTTTGGGCCAGGCCATGTCGAATTCGTGATATGGCCCATTTACTCCGTTTTGGGCCTGTTTTCCATTCTTTTTGTCCTTGGGTGCTCTCTTGGGTATAAAACATGAAAACAAAGGATTAAGAGCACCAAATCATATAATTCGATGCTTAAATCATCCAAAAGCATGATAAATGTGGGCTTAAAATATGTTACTTTTACGGTTTATCAATATTCAAATATTAAGATACTAAAAACATTAAAATTTTGGAGATAGTACTGAGAGCAAGCGGACCAAAAGCCTGACCCCTTCCTACACCACCAGTTATATGCGTTTGAAAATAATATTAACTATTGTATCAAAATAAAAAAAAAATTAAAGTTATTTAATGAGGTTGAACTGAGCCAAGAAATTCAATCTCAATCTCCATAGAAACCTCGAGAATTGAATGCTCCAATATAACTTCATTGACTCTCACTTTTAGAATATAAACTTGATATAAGATAAAGATTGAACTGCTTTAATTAGCTATACTAAATTTAATTAGGCTTGATTATTTGATAAAACTTGAGTTGGATTCTCATAATTGACATCATATTCAATTTTTGTGTTCCAAATCAAGTTCAAACTCAAATTGTAATTGGAATTAGAATTAGAATTGAACATATTTGATGCATAGTTTTTTTTTATCTTTACTAATTTTGTACAAACACAATATACCTAAATAAAAAGGATATTATAAATAAGACACAATTGTAGCACAATTAATGTATTGTTATTGTATTCAGGTAAATATCATATCAGGTTCTTGTTCATCAATTTAGTTGGTAACAAATTATCTCTTCTTTTTTCTTTACAAATGGCAAATTTATAAGTTCAAATTAAATATTTAAATTCAACTCAAATCAACATCAAATAAACTATGTTGAAGATGATTGAAATATGTTCTTAGTACTTTATGCCACAAAAATTGTAACCTCCCCAAATTGGCCTCGACGGTAGGCCCGAATTCAGGAGATTACATCGGCCACCGAGATGGCCTAGTGCAATCGAAGATTTTAAATAGTCACATTAAAACATTTGTTTATCTTTAGAAAGACTTAGTCTATTTTTAGATAACAAATCATGGGTCGATAAAATACAATGAAATTAATTTTTTTCTTGTAAAAGGTGATAACTATTGAAAACATTGTTACATTCTAGTTATTAGACAACATTTAGTTATGACCTTGCAACGGAAAAGAGGTTTTTTCTGAGTTTTACTAACATATATATTTCATGCATAGCTAATTGAAATCCATATTTTATCATCTTAAAAAAAACAATTTATATGTCACGGTTGCTAATCGCTGCAAATCAGAGCTTTAAATATTTATAAAAGAATGATCAAACCTGGAGACTAACTCTGACAACGATATTAAGGCAAGTGTACCTATCGAACAGTAGTATAGCTTAGGCAAGACCGGTTATCGAACCCAAAGGAGCTAGAAGTATTAATACTCACTTTCTTTTTATTATTTAGCCTTAAAGTTAGAGTGAAGATTACTTTTAAACTAAATTGATGACAACTAAACAAAGGACACAAAGACAAGAAGACGAATTGGAAAAATAACTTTGAAGAAAAACACAGTTGATTTTGACGATACCTTCGGGAAGAATCCACCTAGACTTCACTTAGTATCTAACCATAGATTATATGATTTTTTTTACTTAGCTCGATCCATGAGACTCCCTAACCTATATTAAACCCTCTCTCGAGGCGAATAACGTCTAACCCTAGGTTAATTAGTCGAACTCTCGTTCGCTTATAATAACCCCCTAGGATAGCAGTAAATCGGTCAATGGACTCCCATATTAGGTTTCACCGTAATCCGGCAAAATCTCGTAACCCTATCTTTAGGCGTCCGATCAACTCCGCTTAATTATGTTAGATCTTCTCTTAGGCAGGGTCTATTCCTCCTCCACCTAAGCACATTAGATTTGGATTAAGCAACATAATTAAGAACAAACTAAGTAATTTATCAGATAACTTAAAAATCAAATAATAAAATCCATCTAGGTTTCATCCCCTTCAGGTATCTGAGGGGTTTAGTTCATAATGAATAAACAAAACATCGCAAGAGAAAAGATAAAACAAAACATAAGAAAACCTTAAAACCCCCTGAAGGAATTGAAGGAGAATTCCGCCGTCTTGAGTATAATTCCGGCTTCTTGGGATGGATCAACTGGCTATCCTCGCGTTACTCCCTAACTTTGACCTTCTCGGTTGGCTCCTTGGCCTAGCTTTCGATCCTTCAACTTCTGCCGAACTCCCCTTTCAAGTTGCCCCCTAAGGTGTTTATATAGACTTTGTGATGCCTTACTTGGCCCCTAAGTATCCTAATTTAAGTAGAATTTCTCCTATGGTGTTTGAATAGGCTTTGGAATGTATTTCTTTGCCTCCAAGTATCCTTTCCCGAATGAAATTGCTCTTTCCAGCGACAGAGACACGGCCATGGCACACGCCCGTGTGGATCGTGGCCAGGCCGTGTTCGGACTTTTAATGAGGCACGACCGTGTGGTCTTTGGGCTAGGCCGTGTCGATTTCTCTCTTGGCCCAATTTGGTCCGTTTTAAGCCCGTTTCTCATTCTTTTTATCCTTGGGTGCTTTCCTGAGTATAAAATATGAAAAGAAAGGATTAAGAGCACCATTTTACATAAATCAAAGGATAAATCATCCAAAAGTATGCTAAATGTGGGATTAAAATATGTTACTTTTACGGTTTATCAAATACCCCCACACTTAAGCTTTTGCTTGTCCTCAAGCAAAATTCTGAACTCATAATTAAAATGAACTTTCTTGATTCATAAAATTCATCAATCATGCTTTATCATAATTCAAAGATAATTCTTACATGGATAATTCAGCTCAAAGAGTCTTAAAGATTTAAACAATCAAAGTCATACATTTATAGCATGAAAACATAGGCGTTTTCCCTTTACCTGAATAGTTACCTCTGATTCAAAATTGACAAGAGTTGACATCCTCACTAAAGATTCACTCAAATCACTCAAAGTGTTTAAGGTTCAAAATTAAGCACTCAATAAGTCGAACATGAAAAGTTAATCCCATAGGCTTGCATGAAAATCAAATCTCCACCACTGTAAAATGAGATGATACACAAATCAAAAGGTCTTTAGCAGGGTTGTAACGGGGCTTAGGTTAATGGTATGGATAAAGGCTGAATTAGAAGGATAGAATCGAGACTGACCTGAAAAATTACCTAACTAGAAAAATGAACTAATCCTAAATAATTACATCAATTGAAAACTAATAATACGAGCTTCTCTTTCTTTCTCTCTTTTTTTTTTCAATATTTGATATTTAAACATGTAAGCTCACTAATAATGAATATACTTCGTTTTTTTTTTACAAATCAATAATAATAACGAACTTTAACAACTGAAATAGAGAACATAGTTAGGTAACTGCTCAAAATCAAATCACGACAAAAAGGGTAGTTAAAAAGAACGGTGATAACAAATACAAAGGGTTTTGGGTTAATGTTAGTAGGTAAGTCAATGAAAAGGGTTGTTAGGCTTAAACGGGGTTCACTAGGGGTTAATTGTGGAGGTAGGCTTTTTAGTAGAGTGAGTGGGTTAAAACCTAGGTGCCTTTATCATCTATGTATATCAAATCAAAGGTGTGGTCTCAACATGCATAATCGAGGCAAGTTCTAAAATAACAAATCAATGTTGACACACTCATAATCAATACGTGAGCATGAAAGAATGTATGCTCTAAAAGACTCAAAATCTCACAAAAATTATGGGTATTTTGATGTCAATCTCGTAAATTTCAAATTTCAAAGTAATATTCAGATTCAGGTAGACAACCTAAAAAAAAATTTAATTCTGAAAAATAGACTTATCATGCTTGATTCTCTAGTATCCTTCAATTTTAATCATCAATGCACAATTATCAATGACTTACTCCAAAACATATCAACAAAGATCATAAATCATAGGAAATTCCATTCTAATCATAATATGAGAGACTTTACTTTTGAACAAGGCATAATTGAGGGATTTTCAAACAATACTATAGTTAACCCCCCCACACTTAAGATGTACATTGCCCTCAATGTACAAGGATGGATAATAGCAAAATAATCATAAAATCATAAGATGGGGAGAGAAGTGAAACTTCCTGAATTTTGGATGAAGTCAATGAAAAGAGTCCGGATGGGATTGGAGGTGAACATGGGGAAGCGTCTTGAACCATTTAAAATTGAATCCTCGAAGCAGCCGATCTGGTTTTATTGTATCCTAAGCTAGATCTAAATATAAAGAATAAGAAGAAAAATGATAAAATGGAAATAAAATTAAAATAATAAATAATGGAAAATAAAAGAGAACTAGAAAAAGTGAGAATGAGGTTTAAATAGAGATGTAGCCTGTGTTTTGGGATTTTGAATTTTTGGGTGTGTTCAGGTGAGGTAGCCACGGCCGTGTTATAGCTGATACGCCCGTGCTCGACAAATTAGTAACTTTGCAGGGTAGGTAGCACAGGCATGTTTAGCCCGTGGTATGCAAGTCGGTGAGTTTACACGATCGTGGGGCACGGGCGTGTGTACCCCGTGCTCGACAAGTCAGTAACTTCGCAAGGGTAGTTAGCACGGGGGTGGCCTAGTATCGTAGCCCGTGTTGGGGAAAGAAATTCTTCTCTGGTTGTGCACAGCTACTGGCACGCCCATGGTTTATCCCCTAGCTTCCACACGGCCATGGGCACGCCCGTGTGTAAGGCCGTGTGTCCTAGAAATCTGCTATTTGGTTAGTTTATGGTTAGGTGCTTAAAAGGAAAAATAAAAGGAAGAAAATAAAAAAATAAAAAATAAAAAAATAAAAAATGTAAAAATAGGGTTAGTGCTCGAGTTGCCTCCCGAGAAGCGCTCGTTTATAGTCTTAAGCTAGACTTTACCTCTCATTCGTATGGTCATGATGGTTTGAGGAGGTGAAAATCCTTTCTCATGCGATCACTTCGGTTATGGATATATAGTTTAAGTCAAGTAATGTTTACCTTAAAAGTGTCGAATTTAGGATTGCTTACCTCGACTGTGCCGTATAGGAAGACATTAAGTACCTCAAAAGTGATTTCTTCGTTTGTCTTGAGGTCTGAATTGGTGATTCGAGGGTCTTCCTTATTCAACAATACCTGATCCTCTATTTTGATGTGATTTGTTGTTCCTATCAGCTTGTCTGGGGTCTCCTTCAGTTTCACTTCGTGTGGCTCCTGTTCCTCTCTGATTTGTGTTTCCTGCTCTTTTAGTTTGTCAACCCTAAGGCTTTATTCCTTATGTGTTTCTTCTTTGTCGGCACTAGGTCTAAGATCTAGCTCAGCTAAGTGATTTCGTGATGCTTCCTGTAAAGAAGGTTGAACCAAATGATTATGAAAAGAATTAACGTTCGTACCTTTATTACTCGATGTCCTAGTTGAGTCAAGAGCTTGAAGAGTGATTGTTTTGTCGTCTACACGAAGTGTAAGTTCACCGAATTCTTCCTCTGTGTGGTCTTTCTTTATTGCATTGGGATATGGCACACGAGCTTGGTACTCTGTATTTACTGGGTTTGGTAAATCATGGCTTACCTCAACCTTACCTTCACTTACCATAGGTTCTTGCCTTGGGTTAGATTCCACTAACAATTCACTGTTATGAGCTTGTACGGCTTGGGGCCCATGATTCGGCTCAAGTTTGTAGCCTTGTGGTGTTTCCTGTGGTGAAAGTTGAACAATTTGATTATCAACTGAATTTACTTTCTCACCTTCATCACTTGATGTCTTGGCTGAGTCAAAAGCTTGCAGACTGATTGATTCGTCACCTACACGAAGAATGAGTTCTCCTGTACCAACATCAATTTTAGTCCTGGCAGTTGCTAGAAAGGGTTTTCCTAAAATTAAAGGAATCGAATTGTCCTCATTCATGTCTAAGACAACAAAATCTACAGGGAATATGAATTTATCAATTTTGATTAGAACATTTTCTATTATACCCCTAGGAATTTTGATAGTTTTATCAGCTAACTGAATGCTCATCCTAGTTTGTCTGGGTTTCCCTAGACCCAGTCGTTTAAACAATGTATAAGGCATGACATTTATGCTTGCCCCTAAATTAGCTAACGCATTATCAATGGTTAAACTGCCAATTAAGCATGGAATTGTAAAACTCCCTGGGTCTTTTTGCTTCTGCGGTAGTTTGTTCTGTAACATTGCCGAGCATGCTGCATTTAATTCCACGTGGTGCACCTCGTTTAATTTGCGTTTGTTTGTCAAGAGCTGTCTTAAAAATTTCCTCTAGTCTGGCATCTGAAAAAAAAACTTCAAGAAGAGGTAAGTTAATATGTAATTTCTTTAAAAGTTTAAGAAACTTACCGAATTGTTCTTCTGAATCGTCTCTTTTCATTGCTTCGGGATAAGGTATGCGAGGTAGGTACTCTTCGATTACCGGTTTTGGCTTTTCCTGTGTTGCCTCAACTTTACCTTCTTCTACTTTGCTTCCTTTTATCGGATTAGGTTTGTTCACATTTGTGCTATTATGAGCTGCGACGGCTTGAATTTGTTCTCTCGGGTTAGTTTCAGTATCGCTTGATAGGCGCCCTTGTGATCGTTCGGACATTAATTTTGCAAGTTGTTCGACTGCCTTAGTGGCTTCCCTTGGCTCTGGATCTCTTCAATCGATGTTCATTTCAGTGTCTTTCAAACAGTTTTCTGTGGCTGCCATGAATTTTGTCGGCATTTCTTCAGTGTCCGATTCCTTTTCCTGTTGGTGAGGTGGTTGTTGAATATCTGGAAGAAGTTCCGATCTTTGGCTACTTTGATCATCCCATAAGAAATTGGGATGGTACCTCCAACCTGTATTATAAGTGTCACTATAAAAATTATTTCGAGGTCTAGAATAGTTACTTGTATAGTGAGCTTGCTCGTTTTCCATGCCATATCCGTAGGGTGGGTAATCAGGATTCACCACGCCTCTTGGATTCGAGTTATATTGTAACATCCGGGATTTTGGGGTCTCGCATTTTTTTTAATTCGTATTTATGTGTTAGTATGTTCTGTATGCCTGTTTGAGTGTGTTTGGGGGCTTCGGGGAACCTCGGGATGGGGTAGGAGCTTGGTGAAAATTTCTAGGTTGGAGCCTTAAGGGGAGAGCTAGTGGCGTCAGGCCTTAAGGGATTTAAAGTGGTGTTTAAGGACACAAGAATCCAAGTGGTAAAGTGGCAGGGAGGCGCCACATAAGTCTCAAGGGAGTGACGCCTCAGGAGAGTGGGGGAGCCTTGGTTCGAGCTGCGAAGATCCCCTTTCTGTTATTCTTTTTGATGCCAAGACCAAGAGGAGTTGTGCTCAGGAGGGACTGTGATGGATAGGTGTTGAAGGAGTCAACACATTCGAATGGGTGGATGAGAGAAATGTTAGGAGTTTGAAGAGTTCAAACTTGTTTGAATGGATGACTAAGAGAAAAGTAAGGAGGAAAAAGGGGGATTGAGTTGGTGTGTGTTAGCCGAATCTTTAGTGGCTATGAGGTGGGAGTATTCGATTCTTGTGGGTTAGGAGTGTGCTGAATTTCAATAGTAGACTTAGGGGAGCATTTTCGGCTAGCTTGGAGGACATTCTTTTGCATCGTTTCTTTTTGGTCAAAACCGAAATACCCATAGCATCTTTGTTGCTTTTTTTCTCTCAGGAGCCAAAACCGAAACCTTTTTCTAATCACTTCTTATTTCTTTTCTCTCATCTCTGCTTCTTTTTTGTTTGGCCGAATCCACCTTGCTCCCCGCCCATCATTTGTGATTCGTTTTCTTGCCATAACCTTATGAACCGAAACCATATTTCCATTCTGTCTCTCCATCTTTTCATTCTTTGGTTGTCGAAACCTCTGCTACTCTTCTCTTTTCTCCTCCAGCACCTTGGCCGAATATCAACTGTTAAAGATCACCTTCTCTTCATCTTTTTCTTTGCTTAGAGGAACAACTTCGGCATTTAGGGGTAAGTTCTTGGCACTTTGGCCGAATCTCTCTTATCTCTTTTCCCTTCCCTCTATCGTTTTCTATGGTAACAAAAACTGGAATTTGGCATCTGTTTCGTATAGTTCTAACTCATCTTTAAGCCGAATTCTTTTGGTACTCATAAGTGTTCTTTCGGGTCTTGTGATAGCAGATCATTGTTGGCTATTCTCCATCACTCCCAATCGGTTTGCTTGTGTTGTGGTAAGTGACTCTATCGACCAATCATCAGCTAAAAAGGGTTTTGACTGAGGCTCCAGTTTTAATTCAGCCTGAAGCAGGGAAAGATTTTGTGGTGTATTGTGATGCTTCTCATACGGGGTTGGGTTGTGTGCTGATGCAGGAAGGGAAGGTTGTTGCCTATGCGTCTCGTCAGTTAAGACCTCATGAAGTTAACTATCCGACGCATGACCTGGAGTTGGCTGCAGTGGTTTTCACTTTAAAAGTGTGGAGGCATTATTTGTATGGAGAGAAGTCGGTGATCTACACGGACCATAAGAGTTTGAAATATCTGCTGACTCAGAAGGAGCTGAACTTGAGACAGCGAAGGTGGGTGGAGCTGTTGAAGGATTACGACTGCTCGATTGAATATCACCCGGGTAAAGTGAATGTGGTGGCAGATGCACTAAGTCAGAAAGTAGTATCGGATTTGAGAGCGATGTTCGCTCATCCTAGCCTTTATGATGACGGGAGTTTGTTAGCAGAGCTGCAGGTGAAGCCGACATGGGTAAGTCAGGTAAAAGAGAAATAGTTGGTGGATGAGGTTCTAAGTGCTCGACTTCTGCAAGTACAGAATGGGGGATTAGAAGACTACAGTGTGAACAGCGACGAAGTTTTGTGTTTCTGTGGTAGGGTTTGTATGCCAAAAGATGTGGAGTTGAGGCAGAAGATTCTTCGGGAATCGCATAGTAGCCCTTACGCTATACATCCTGGAGGGAGTAAGTTGTATAGGGATCTACGGGATCAGTTTTGGTGGCCTGGATTGAAGCGAGAAGTTACGGAATTTGTGGGAAAGTGCTTGACGTGTCAGCAGGTCAAAGCTAAACACCAAGTGCCTTTGGGATTGCTGCAACCAGTGAAGATTCCGTAGTGGAAGTGGGAGAGAATCACGATGGATTTCGTTAGTGGGCTTCATCTTACGCCTACAAAGAAAGACTCGGTATGGGTGATTGTGGATCGGTTGACAAAATCCGCTCATTTCATACCTCTTCGTGTCAATTACTCTCTGCAGAGGTTGGCGAAGTTGTATGTGGTAGAAATTGTGAGGCTGTAAGGGGTATCAGTATCGATCATATCAGATAGGGACCCTAGATTTACGTCGCGGTTTTAGAGAGCGTTGCATCAGGCTTTGGGCACCAGATTGGATTTTAGCACAACGTTTCATCCGCAGATAGATGGCCAGTTTGAAAGGGTAATTTAGGTGTTGGAAGATATGTTGAGGGGATGCGTTATCGACTTCAGAGGTAGTTGGGAGGAATTCTTGCCTTTAGCAGAGTTCGCTTACAACAACAGTTATCAAGCTAGCATTCGAATTGCGCCGTATGAAGCATTGTATGGGCGGAAGTGTCGGACTCCTACTTGTTGGACAGAACTGGGTGAACGTCATGTTTTAGGTCCGGAGATAGTGGCAGAATTAGAGGAGAAGGTTAAGGTAATCTGAGCATGATTGAAGGAGGCATCTGACAGACAGAAATCGTATGCGGATCTTAAGCGAAAAGAGATAGAATTTGCAGTAGGTGACCATGTGTTTCTGAAAGTTTCACCGTGGAAGAAGGTGATGAGGTTTGGACGTAAGGGTAAGCTGAGTCCCAGGTTTATAGGACCTTATCAGGTTTTGAAGCGAGTTGGACCAGTGGCGTATCAGTTAGAGTTGCCTTCAGAATTGAAGCAGATGCATGATGTGTTTCACGTCTCGATGCTACAATGTTACCGATCAGATCCATCTCACGTGGTGCTAGTAGAGGAGGTTGAGTTGAGGCCAGACTTGTCTTATGAGGAGGAGCCGATTCAGATTTTGGAGCGAGATGTGAAGGTGCTACGGAAGAAATCAGTTCCTCTTGTCAAGGTTTTATGGCGGAACCATGGTTCAGAAGAAGCTTCGTGGGAGCCGGATGAGGCAATGCGGCAGCAATACACTCATCTGTTTTGACCAGGTAATTTCGAGGCCGAAATTTCTTTAAGGGGTAGAACTGTAACATCCAGTATTTTGGGGTCTCATATTTTTTTAATTAGTATTTATGTGTTAGTATGTTCTGTATGCTTGTTTGAGTGTGTTTGGGGGCTTCGGGGAACCTCGGGATGGGGTAGGAGCTTGGTGGAAATTTCTGGATTGGAGCCTTGAGGGGAGAGCTAGTGGCGTCAGGCCTTAAGGGATTTAAAGTGGTGTTTAAGGACACAAGAATCCAAGTGGTAAAGTGGCAGGGAGGCGTCACTTAAGTCTCAGGGGAGTGACGCCTCAGGAGAGCGGGGGAGCCTTGGTTCGAGCTGCGAAGATCCCCTTTCTGTTATTCTTTTTGACGCCAATACCAGGAGGAGTTGTGCTCAAGAGGGACTGTGATGGATAGGTGTTGAAGGAGTCAACACATTCGAGTGGGTGGATGAGAGAAATGTTAGGAGTTTGAAGAGTTCAAACTTGTTTGAATGGATGACCAAGAGAAAAGCAAGGAGGAAAAAGGTGGATTGAGTTGGTGTGTGTTAGCCGAATCTTTAGTGGCTATGAGGTGGGAGTATTCGGTTCTTGTGGGTTAGGAGTGTGCCGAATTTCAATAGTAGACTTAGGGGAGCATTTTAGGCTAGCTTGGAGGACATTCTTTTGCATCGTTTCTTTTTGGTCAAAACCGAAATACCCATAGCATCTTTGTTGCGTTTTTTTCTCTCAGGAGCCAAAATCGAAACCTTTTTCTAATCTCTTCTCATTTCTTTTCTCTCATCTCTGCTTCTTTCTTGTTTGGCCGAATCCACCTTGCTCTCCACCCATCATTTGTGATTCATTTTCTTGCCATAACCTTAAGAACCGAAACCACATTTCCATTCTGTCTCTCCATCTTTTCATTCTTTGGTTGCCAAAACCTCTGCTACTCTTCTCTTTTTTCCTCCAACACCTTGGCCGAATATCAACTGTTAGAGATCACCTTCTCTTCATCTTTTTCTTTGCTTAGAGGAATAACTTCGGCATTTAGGGGTAAGTTCTTGGCACTTTGGCCGAATCTCTCTTATCTCTTTTCCCTTCCCTCTATCGTTTTCTATGGTAACAAAAGCCAGAATTTGGCATCTGTTTTGTATAGTTCTAACTCATCTTTAAGCCGAATTCTTTTGGTACTCATAAGTGTTCTTTCGGGTCTTGTGACAGCAGATCATTGTTGGCTATTCTCCATCACTCCCAATCGGTTTGCTTGTGTTGTGGTAAATGACTCTGTTGACCAATCATATCTTGTTGCGTTAATTGCCGAAAGGCAGAAGCCCTATGTTATTTGATGCTTGGTCGAATACAGGGGGTGTGTTGACGCCATCTTGCGTGGAGACTTTTGGGATTCGTTGGTTGTGAGTCAAGCCTAGAACCTCAGGTTCTGTCAATTTAGGTAAGGGTTCTAACTTCGGGTTTTAGTTCCTTACGATTTGTTTCACTACTTTAATCTGAGTTAGTGACTAAGGTGTGTTATGGACTCGAAGGCTAACCAAGCGTTAGGAGGGGTTGGATCTGAGACCCCAGCCCCTAAGTTCAAGAAGAGGGCCGTATCTGCGGTTCGCGATTGGCCACCTGGCTGTGGACTAGCATCTGAGCAGGAGGGTAGACAGATAGCGGTAGTGTCTATTAGCGATAGTGTCGACATAGAGGGCGTGGTATTACGAGTTATCAGGTGTGCAATTAACACACTGTTTATTTATTTGCTTTAATTAAAATATATGTATTGTGTGTGGTAGCCAAAACAGTGGCTGTGGTGGCGTTATTACCCATTTTGGGTAATCTGGTAACCAGGTTAGTATACTACCTATGTTGAGGGTGCGGTTAATAATTGTGGATCTATGTAAGCATGTCATATATGCATATCGGGTATGTTCCTATGATTTATTGCCATTTCATCATATTATGCTGCATGTGTATGGGGTTCGGGATATACTGAATAAAGGGGAAGTGTGTACATTTATGTACGTGGGTGACTCTGTCACGATTAATGATGGCCTCGAGCCTTATTGTGGATTGATGATGACCTTGAGTCTCATCGTGGATATTTGTGATTTTAATCACGTGGATCAGTGGCTAGACCACTAAGTGGACTTTGAGCAGTGTGTCATCAGCATTGACTGCCAAAGAGGTGTGTAGCGGATGGAGGGTCGATTTAGTAATCCTCAAGTGTGTGGTGGATGGATATACGGGAGGTGTGTAGCGGTTGGATACTAGGTTGGGTTGGGTTAACATATTGCATCATTATGCGTGGTATGTGGGTTGATGTGGATTTGGGGTCAAGCCCATTTGTGGAATCATGTGGTTTAATTGCACACCAAGTTTGGTGACTCACCTTGTTCTTCAAACAATGCAGGTAATTCGTAGTTCATTGGACAGGGCGGGAGTGGATCCGAGGTGGCCATGCAGAAGTTGTTTTTTTTTTTTATTTCTAAGTACATTATAAACTTTTAATTACTTTTTTTTGGGATATTTTTATTATAATAAGGCCGCTTTAAATGTTTTGAGATATCATGGTTTAACTCAGAATTATTATTGGTTAATTAAGTAAAAGTGGTTTTTAAGATATTTATAACATAACAGTAACAAATGAAGTTTGTGTTTAAATTTTGGAGCGCTTATAAACAATCGTTTTTCTTGAAACTGAAGCATGAATAACGATTTGAACTTTATACAACCCGGGATTTTTATTCTTCGACAAATTGCTAATTTGAAACGAGAAACCCCTTTTAAACGAAGTATTTGTTTTAGAACTTAAAACTTATTTTTTTTCACCACCTTCAAACCAGAGCCCTTTTCAACATTTTTTTTCCTAGTAACATTCCGAATTCGGTCGTGGTGTTTTGGGTCGAGTTTGGGGTGTTACATATATTGCATTATTGGGTGTACCTGCGAGAGACTATGCAAACCATCAATCTTTTTATTCATCATCTCTAGCTGGGTAGATAACTTGGTGACCACGTTGAGGTTGAAAACACTGGCAGCTTTTGTTGGCGTTGTCCTCATAACTTGCCACTGATAGTTATTTAGTGCCATCTCCTCTAAACTAAAATTACCTGTCAAAGCAAAGAAAAATTAGCAAAGTAAAAATAAAAAAAATAATAAAAATTTTGCAATAATAAAAAAATGGCTAAAGTAATAACAATTAAGCTTTCTTAATATTTTAGTTCCCCGGCAACGGCGCCAAAAACTTGATCGCTGCAAATCAGAGCTTTAAATATTTATAAAAGAATGATCAAACCTGGAGATTAACTCTAACAATGATATTAAGGCAAGTGTACCTATCGAACAGTAGTATAGCTTAGGCAAGACCAGTTATTGAACCCACAGGAACTAAAAGTATTAATACTCACTTTCTTTTTATTATTTAGCCTTAAAGTTAGAGTGAAGATTACTTTTAAACTAAATTGACGACAACTAAACAAAGGACACAAAGACAAGAAGACGAATTGGAAAAATAACTTTGAAGAAAAACACAGTTGATTTCGACGATACCTTCGGGAAGAATCCACCTAGACTTCACTTAGTATCTAACCCTAGATTATATGATTTCTTTTACTTAGCTCGATCCGTGAGACTCCCTAACCTATATTAAACCCTCTCTCGAGGCGAATAACGTCTAACCCTAGGTTAATTAGTGGAACTCTCGTTCGCTTATAATAACCTCCCTAGGATAGCAGTAAATCAATCAATGGACTCCCATATTAGGTTTCACCCTAATCTGGAAAAATCTCGTAACCCTATCTCTAGGTGTCCGATCAACTCCGCTTAATTATGTTAGATCTTCTCTTAGGCAGGGTCTATTCCTCCTCCACCTAAGCACATTAGATTTGGATTAAGCAACATAATTAAGAACAAACTAAGTAATTTATCATATAACTTAAAAATCAAATAATAAAATCCATCTAGGTTTCATCCCCTTCAGGTATCTGAGGGGTTTAGTTCATAATGAATAAACAAAACATCACAAGAGAAAAGATAAAACAAAACATAAGAAAACCCTAAAACCCCCTGAAGGAATTGAAGGAGAATTTCGTCGTCTTGAGTATAATTCCGGCTTCTTGGGATGGATCAACTGGCTATCCTCGCGTTACTCCCTGACTTTGACCTTCTCGGCTTGGCTCCTTGGCCTACCTTTCGATCCTTTGACTTCTGCCGAACTCCCTTTCAAGTTGCCCCCTAAGGTGTTTATATAGACTTTATGATGCCTTACTTGGCCCCTAAGTATCCTAATAAGTAGAATTCCTACTAGGGTGTTTGAATAGGCTTTGAAATGTGTTTCTTTGCCTCCAAGTATCCTTTCCCGAATGAAATTGCTCTTTCCAGCGACAGAGACACGGCCATGGCACACGCCGTGTGAATCGTGGCCAGGCCGTGTTCGGACTTTTAATGAGTCACGGCCGTGTGGTCTTTGGGCCAGGCCGTGTCGATTTCTCTCTTGGCCCAATTTAGTCCGTTTTAAGCCCGTTTCTCGTTCTTTTTATCCTTGGGTGCTTTCCTGAGTATAAAATATGAAAAGAAAGGATTAAGAGCACCTTTTTACATAAATCAAAGGATAAATCATCCAAAAGTATGCTAAATGTGGGATTAAAATATGTTACTTTTACGGTTTATCAGTTGCAATATAAAACCAAAACCTAAATATGAATCCAATGCTAGAAAATAAATAATACAATACAATTCTGAAATAACAAAAATTTTAAAAATAAGCATAATAATACTTTCATAACATTAAAACTTTTTCGAGCCCTCCGTATGTCGCGTCATCTTCCTAACCTGGTGGGTTATCTGTAAGGATGAGAATTAAATAGGAGTGAGCTATGAAGCTCAGTGTGAGTTCAGTCACAAGAAAACCAAAATAAAACAACAAACCAACAAGGCACATGAATTAGCAATCCTAAGATTAAAGACAACCATAAAGCACCTTAGATTAACAATTTTTGTAACACCCTAAACCCGGCCTAGACGTTATGATCGGATCTGGCATGTCACATAGAAGGCTTGTTTAAAAATTACGCGTTCGTTAAAAACTTCGTATTCTTTCAAAACCCAAACTTTGTTGTTTGTGAGATTTAGATTTGCTTTAATGTTTTCTTGTAAAGATGTTATTATTATTTTCGAAAACTTTGTTTATAGAGAAATTAGATTCAATGAGTTACGGAAACGTGATATTTTGAAAATAGTTATTTGTCATTTTATGAAAACCCAGAGTTTAATCATTTCTAGTTTAAGCATAACTAAAATGAAAGTTTAAAAGAAAAATAAAATTTCAAAGGCCTTATTACAAAATATTAACCCAAAATAAATAATCTTAAAATAAAGTTAAACTGAAATCTACTAAAGTTCATGAGAAATACTCCAATGTATGGCCACCAAAGAGTCATCTGTAGCTCCAAATCATCTAACGCTGGGGATCACCTGCATGGTTAAAGCAGAGGGGTGAGTTACGAGAACTTAGTGTGTAATCCCCAAATCGGTCATTAACTGGGCCCAAGCCCATACAGAAGTAGACTGGGCCGAGGCCCTATTCAGTGACAATCTGGGCCTTAGCCCTATAATCATGATAATGCAAATAGAGTATGCAGCCCAACCCAATCCAACCCTACACACCACCCGTACACACTTATGGGGACCAAGTCAACCCACCCAGCCCTACACACCAATATGGCAGACAAGCTACAAATCACAGAATTTGTGCCGGAGCCACCAGAATAACAGAATATACGTGGCATGACCACTATACAGAATGTGGCGGAGCCACCAGAATAACTTCCTCCGATCATCAAACCCAACCCAATGCAGTATGTCGTGTATGTCATGCTCAATCATTACACGTGTATGCAAAATGGCCATGCTTAGTAACAGTCATTTCAACACATATTAACAGCAAATCAGACACATGCCCATAGTCAAGTCAGTTAAAACACCGTCACACAATCACAGTCAAATCATGGAACAAAACCAGTCTTTTACCCTCAGGGGCAAAATAGTCATTTTACCCTATAAGGGTATTTCGGTAATCCTACCCTACAGGGGTAATTCGGTAATTCTACTCATAACTAATCCATATATGCAGTGCATCTCAAACATAATCAATCATACAATTAACACATACAACACTAGTACTACCACGAGGGTACAACGGTCATTTAATCGGTTAGGGGTAAAACGGTCATTTCACCACTTAAGGGCATCTCGATAATTTTACCCATCGAGGGTATTTCGATAACTTTACCCATAGAGGGTATTTTAGTAATTTTGCAATCTGAGGGTATTTCGATCATTTCACAAATCAGAGGTATTTCGATAATTTCGCAAATCGGGAGTATTTCGATAATTTCACAAATCGGGGGTATTTCGGTAATTTTTCAAACCAATGGTATTTTGGTAATTTCACAAATCAGGGGTATTTCGATAATTTTGCAATCCAAGGGTATTTTAGAAATTTCACAAATCAGGGGTATTTTGGTAATTTTGTAAATTGAGGATATTTCGATAATTTCAAAAATCAAGGGTATTTTGGTAATTTCACAAATCGGGGTATTTCGGTAATTTTACAAACTGGGGGTATTTCGGTAATTCCATAAATCAGGGGTATTTTAGTAATTTTACAAACCGGGGGTACTTCGGTAATTTTACAAATCAAGGGTATTTCAGTAATTTTGTAAACCAAGGGTATTTCAGTAATTTTGTAAACCAATGGTATTTCAGTAATTGTGTAAACCAAGGGTATTCTAAACAGAGATAACGATGCGAATGGGCCTAAGGCCCATTCTCGGCCCAAGTGTGCCCACACGTTCGTGTGGCCCATTTAGCCCAAATCTAGCCACAGATATGATATTCACATAGACCAGTCCAATATCTACTACACAATCATACAATTTATTCATATGGGCCCATGGGCCCATTGGCCCCACATAGCCCATTTTGGCCCATCGAGGCCCAAACAGCTTAACCCACAAGAACACTCATGATGGCCTCAACTATCGCATCGAAGCCCCCACACGTGCGCTCGCACGCTCGTGTGGCTACCATTGCCTTGTGACCAGCATTTCGGCATTTGCCGCTTTACAGCTAGAGTAGTGCGAAATACACACCTGATAGGAATCTGAAGCTGCTAATCCGCGCTCCGAGCACTCCTATGCCCAAACGCCAACCAAGGTGTGCTTACTCTCCTCATAGATTGCTCTATTTAAAGCTAGCTTCTCACCTTCCCTCTTACTAGCTTCCCGATGTGGGGTCCCTCCTTCAGCAGAGTTTAATTCCAACACAAACTCCGGCCGTCCTATAATATAATCCACACCGCTAGCCACTAAGCCACAAGCTCCTCTTGTGTATAAAATCATGCACAACTAAATATAAGTCTATGGCCAAAGTCTAAGTTCATTTAAAAAGAAATAAAAAAGAATTGCAAGCGCCAAGACTTGAACCTTGGACCCCTTCCTTCCTTTTGTAGCGTCATTCCCTTGTCTCCTATGTGGCGTCATTTTCCACTAGACCACAACCCCTTCTGTGTCATTTTTCTCCATATTTTATTCTTAAAGCCTACTTACTAACTCCCAGGGTTTTACTCACCTAAAATCCAAAATTTTCCTAAAGCTCAAGTTTGATCCCGGGACTTCATAGAAGCCCCCTAACCTTCCAAAATCACTCACCTAATAGGTTCAACTTGCATTAGTGCCATTCTCTCGTTCTCAAAAATTTTAAACGCTCCAACGCGCAAGGCCCAATGGGCCCAATTCTACTAGGCCCAAATTCGAGGCATTACAATTTTTCACAAAAAAACACATCATTTCACTATATTGTTATTCACAGTTTTATATGCACATGCTTATGAATGCATTGAAGTTTCAAATTAATAGAAAAGTCCTACCCAACTCTGCTACACACCTCACTTATAAATTCCCTAGAACTAATCTAACATATCACTCTGGATTGTAGACGAGCCACCAATGATTTGCAGATAAACTGCCACTTTGGAAAGTGACCGCCTTCGGACATACGAGAATCCTGAATGTGAATATTGCTAAAAAAATATATAGAATTGAGGTGGTGTTCGCAAGTATATGGGTCAGGTTTTAATATAGTTCTAAAAAGAAGTAGGTGAGTACTCGAGGATCGTACCCAATGGATGCAAGTACTAAATTAATATTAACCTAAACGCAAATAGATCTAATTACGAATTTAAATAAATTATAGTACGATGATCATAAAGTGAAAAACAATTGTTTTTATAAGAAAATAAACAACCTTGCATAAAATAATAAAACTGGAGAACTAATATGTGATTCAATAAAATTTAAGCATGAGTGATTAGCTCACTTTAGTGGTCATAACTAAATCCTATTTTAGGTTCTACTCAATCAATTAGTCGCTAACCTAGTAGGATCTCTCGATCTTCCACTAAACTAATGAGTTGTCAATAACTACTTATCTTTCGACCTCGCAATCCAGACCAACTTGAGGTAAGAGGTTCATGGATAGGCAATACCAATTTTGGGTTAATTCCCACCTAGATGACTTCCTAGGTTTGTCAGGCCTAGGGTTTAAGTTCTTCCTATCCCAAGCAACTTATCTGCTAAGTAATAAAATTTAGAAAAAGATTAGTTTATTTTTTAAATTTCAAAACATCAAAATCATTTAAATAAAGTATTTAAAATTCAAAATCATGGGTGGGAGCAGTTGGTATCTTAGGCTTGCTACAGGGCTAATAAAACTATCAGTACATTTAAAATGTCAAAATTTGTTGCAAGAGATTGTCAATAAATGGAAACAAACAACCAAGGCTATCCACGTAGGAGTCTGAACTTCATGAAAGATGTTATCAAACTTGAAAAGAGAGGTTACAAGAAAGAAAAAAAAATGATTGTTCGATTTTAAGTTCATAAAAGTACATCCAATCTAACTAATGAAATAAATAGAGTGGGCAATACCTAAAGGTTGCCCCATTAACACAGGTAACAGTGTAGGACTTATAGAAAATATGCTCATTGCATCTCCCAAAATAAGAGTTACAAGATAGATACACTCTTGTCTAACCATGGCCCATAAAGCTCCTAAAATCAAGCAAGAAGATAATGAGATATAATGTTGATAAGATTAATGACACAGCATTCAATAGATTCTATGTATTACCCAAATTAACTTAAGGAGAAATACTACAACAAGCTTATAAAGGGTAGGAAACCAAAACGAGAAAAGAAGAAGAAAACCTAGAAGAGAGCAATCTCAAATTGAAACAACAATAATAGCCTTCAATTGGGCCAAACGACACGCCAATATCCTCAAAACCTGCAAGAGTAAACCATATTGGTAATGATTATTAAAGTCACAATAATGGCAAGAAAGACTCAATATGTGTTTTAATAAGAATAAAGAAACCATACAACTATCTATCAGGTGGTCTACATGAACATCCTTGCAACGAAGTAAGAAAGAGAGAGAGGATGCAGAAATCTCCAAAACCAGGACGCTAAATTTAATATAGAATTTTCCTTAAGTGATATACAATAGTAAGGTATCATGTTCGCATAAGAAAAATGTTGATTGTGGCGATAAAAATAAGCTTATAAGAAATTAATGGAGGCTTTAATGTGTGTATTAATGTCACTTCATTTAAGGTTTTATTTGCCTCTACCTATATTATGATGTGCAAAAGAGTTATTGGCAAATGAACCTTGAGTATACAATGAAACTCAATGGCTATCATTGTAATTAAAAAGGCATATCTTCATAGTTTGATTCTCTTTGACGAAGTATTTAGCAACAAAAATTTGTACCATGTTTCAATATTTTTAAAATTAGGGGGAGTCTGAAAACATGTTTACTCTTTCCTTTACCCAAGGTATTGTCCAACTAAGTTTTCTTAGAAAATGTTTTTAATGTTGTAGCTTATAATAGGTGATTGTGCAATTTTTTCTAATAAAGTTTTAACAGAGCACGTTTCCATTTGATACATATCTAGTGGAGAGTGTTGTTAATAAATTAACAAAGTGTCCCCACCAAAAGAATACGATGGAACTTGCAACTTATGAAAAACCCATTCAATTTATTGAGTGTTTTGGTATTCCTATTTATAATATTTTTAGCCTATAATTGATGAAGCCCTATAGATTGAAGCCATATACAAGCTTATGAGATACAAGTAGAAAGAAGAATTATAGTCTCATTTTGTGTCTTAATGTTTCTCCTATCTTTTGTTCTTACTGTTATTTCTTTTAGTTTTAAAACAAGATTGTAACTCTTTTTATATATTTGAAATGTAACATACTTTACGCTACTAGAAAGGGAGGGAGGGAGAGAGAAGGGTAAAAAGAAAATTAAAATAACAATAATTACAATATTTTTTTCTTATTAGATCCATTGCATGATAATTTATTTCAAATTACACAAAAAAATCCCACCATTTAATTAAACTATATGAGTGTGTAGATTCTAAGACTACGGAAATAGAGGTGCGTTTGAAAGGCAAGTACAAAGGTTATTAATGCACTTATAGTTGGGGCACACGGCGCAAATACCCTGACAGTCTTCGGTTTTGCTGCATCTAAACGAAATGACAGGTCCTCTTGCCTCCACCATTATCTCTGAATCTGCAACCGAAATTCCATGTATTAAATTAAACGAAAAAAGATAATATTCATACCAAAGGATATAAAAGAGTTGCATAAGAAGAAAGTAACGAGTTGCAAAGATTAAGATGACAACAAATATAAACAAATTGAATGAAAACTTTGCCATCTCTTTATATCTAATCAACTATGTTGGTGGAAATTTATAGGTTATGGATTTAATATATATTATATATATAGTATCTTATTTTTTGTTGCATGGAGGAACACTAATTTCTTTGGATTCTTTGAGATTATTATGTTTTAATTTTTGTCCTTATGAAACTATGTCTAAAAAGGAAAGTAAATCAGGACAACATCCTTGAGAAGATTTATGGGGATTTTATTTACTAATTATCATTATTTTGTTCTAAGTGTAGTCATGGAAATTAATGTTACCAAATCTGGAATGCATGATGCCAATAAGTTGATTATTAGTCCAACCGTTTAGAAACAAATGCAAAATATGTTCCAAATTTTTTATTAAAGATTAAATTATATTTTTCTTGTTAGTCAAATTTTTATTTTTAAAATGCTAAAATATTAAAATGCTAAAAACATTAAAATTCTGGAGATAGTACTGAGAGAAAGCGGACCAAAAGCCTGACCCTTTCCTAGACCACCAGTTATATGCGTTTGAAAATAATATTAACTATTGTATCAAAATAAAAAAATCTAAAGTTATTTAATGGGGTTAAACTGAGCCTAGAAATTCAATCTCAATCTTCATAGAAACCTTGAGAATTGAATGCTCCAATATAACTTCATTGACTCACACTTTTAAAATATAAACTTGATAAAAGATAAAGATTAAACCGCTTTAATTAGTTATACTAAATTTAATTAGGCTTGTTTATTTGATAAAACTTGAGTTGGATTCTCATACTTGACATCATATTCAATTTTTGTGTTCCAAATCAAGTTCAAATTCAAATTGGAATTGGAATTAGAATTAGAATTAGAATTGAACATATTTTATGCATAGTTTTTTTATCTTTACTAATTTTGTACAAACACAATATACCTAAATAAAAAGGATATTATAAATAAGACACAATTGTAGCACAATTAATGTATTGTTTTTGTATTCACGTAAATATCATATCAGGTTCTTGTTCATCAATTTAGTTGGTAACAAATTATCTCTTCTTTTTGTTTGAAGTAAAATCACTTTTTTTTTTCTTTACAAATGGCAAATTTATAAGTTCAACTTAATTATTTTAATTCAACTCAAATCAACATCAAATAATCTATGCTGAAGATGATTGAAATATGTTCTTAGTACTTTATGCCACTAAAATTGTAACCTCCCCAAATTGGCCTCGACGGTAGGCCCAAATTCAAGAGATTACATCGGCCACCGAGATGGCCTAGTGCAATCGAAGATTTTAAATAGTCACATTAAAATAATTTTTTATCTTTAGAAAGACTTAGTCTATTTTTAGAAAACAAATCATGGGTCGATAAATTACAATTAAATTTGTAACGCCCCGAATTTGGGCCTAGTAGAATTGGGCCCATTGGGCCTTGGGCGTAGAAGCGTTTAACATTTTTTTAGAACAAGAGAAAGTCACTAATACAAATAGGACCCATTAAGTGTGTGTTTAGAGGGTACTATGAAGTCCCGGGTTCAAGTTAGGCCATAGGAAAATTTTCCATTTTTGGCCTTAGTGGAACCACTGATCTCAATTGGTATGACTCAAAAGCATATTAGGGTAAATAAGACACAAGTTGGCCATGTGGTAAATTGGTTGTGGCGTCACTAAAAGAGAGAGGGGAGAAGGAGTTCGATTCCCTTGGCAAGCATTTGAAGGCTTTTATTTTATTCCTTGGAAGAGGAGGTAGCTGAGTTTGGATCAGATTCTAGTAAGGGAGTTGGAGACTTGGTCAATCAAGTTGAATGGAAGGCTAAGAATGGTTCAAAGAGAGAATGGTGGAGGAAATCGTGGGATTCAAGTGGGGGGAGGAGTTGGCCGAATGTGGGGAGGTTGATTAGGGAGATTCGGCTAAAAGTTGGCATTTTTGGGAGAGTGCATTCTTTTTGTTTTGGTTGGTGTTAGTGTGAGAGGGCCGATTTTTCTCAAGTTCACTTTGGGGAGAAAGTGTTTCTTTGTGGCGTTTTTTTACTATGGCTTTTCAAGTCTTTTTCTCCTCAAGTCTCTTTGTCGAATTCTCAACTTCCCTCTTCCCCTTTCTTCCCATTTTGTTTCATGCATTTTTCTCTACTTGTTAACTAAACATCTGTTGGCCAAAACTCTTCTTTCCTTCTCCCTTCATCTATTTCTTCCTACTTTCCTGTCATCTTTTTCTTCTGTTTTCCCATAGCCGAAACTTCCACCCTTTTCTTTTATGCTTCAATTGGCCTTGCTTCTTTTCTTTCCCCATCGCTAGATTCTTTATTCCGGTTTAACTCTCATAGCCGAACCTGTTCTCCTTTCTCTCCATGAGCCGAATCTCTCCTCTCCTCTCTTCTCCAACTTGAAACTGTTCCTTCTTACTTTTGTTGATAGTTGAAATTTGGTTCTTTTGTTTTGCTGCTTGTATCGAATCCCTCCTTCCCTTATGGCTCGTCCCTGATCAAAGATCGAATCTATTCACTCTTCTCCCATCGATTCTTTTAGTTGAAGGCCGAATCTATTTACTTCTCTCCATCTCGAATCACGTTTGTTCTCTTTTGTGGAAGCCGAAACCCTTATTAAACAACTGCCATTTTCTGTGGTACTTTGTTAATCGAGAATTCTTCATGGAGGCGAGTAATAGCTAGTCTGAAGGGGGATCTAGAAGTGTGCCTAATGGAAGTGGACTTGTAGCCCCTGCTCCTAAGTTTAAGCGGCGTAGGGTGTCAGCGGTTCGGGACTTTCCGCCGAGTTGTGGAAGGGCGTCGACATCTGGTTTAGATAAGCAAATCGTAGTTGATCGCGCTAGTGAGGGTAAGTATTAGTAAGTTGTATAGTTAGGTGTTTGGATTAAAGATTCCCCATTTTTATTTTCATAGAGTTAATTTTGTGTTATGTTTGGTATAGGTGACAATGATCGTGAGTGTATAGTACTCTACGTGATCAGGTGTGTAATCTCACACCCCTCCGAATGCATGCTTGCAATGTTCTGTGATTCGGCCGAAAGTCAAAAAGACGAAAAACCGACATCTGTGACCACTCGAGTGTGCGAACGCTCATATTGGTAAATCAAAATACGAATAATGACGACAAGTCGTTGAGAGTGTCACGAGCACCCTTGCGAAACTGAGGTTGTAACGGGCCTGATCGAGCCAAAATGGATCAAATGGGCCCAATGGGCTATTCGGCCCACTTGGGCAAAATTGTTGGAAACTATCAAATGATAGGTCCGAATGCGAAATCTGCAAATCTGAAGCCGAAACTGTAACACCCCAAACCCGGCCTAGACGTTACGACCGGATCCAGCATGTCACATGGTCAGGTTGTTTAAAAGTTGTGTTCTCGTTAAAAGCTTCGTATATTTTTATTTTAAGACTTTGGCTTTGTTGTGTGTGAAAATCAATTTCGCTTTTATGGTGTTGTTGTAAAAACATTGTTTATTATAACTATTGAAACCTCTATTTATGACAGAAATCAGGTTCAGTGATTTGCAAAGATGCGATATTTTGAAAACGGTTATTTTCGTTTTAAGAAAACTACAAATTTATAAATCTAGCAGTTATTAAGGAAAACTTAAAAGAAATTATACCAATGGCCTTATTACAAAAATATTCACCCCAAAATAAAAATAAGACTGAAGTAAAGCAAAACGAGAATTTACTAAGTTCGCAATAATAAATTCTGGTGTATGGCCACCACGGAGTCCTCCACAGCTCCAAATCCACTAATGCTGGGGATTACCTATAAGGTTAAAATGGAGGGGTGAGTTACAAGAACTCAGTGTTTAATCCCCTAATCGGTCATCAACTGGGCCCGAGCCCATACAGAAGTAGACTAGGCCGAAGCCCATACAGTATCAATTTGGGCCCACGGCCCCAAAATCATGGTAATGCAAACAGAAAATGCAGCCCCAACCTAATAGTCCATCCGCTACACTCCACCCATACCAGCCCTACACTCTATGTGGGGACCAAGTCAACCCACCCAACCCTACACTCCAAAAATGCAGTCGAGCTGCCAGTATGAACGCAGCAAAGCTGCCAGTATCAGTATATATGGCGGAGCCACTGAAATCAGTATATTGTGGCATAGCCACCAGTACAGCACTTCCTCTAGTCATCAATATCCCAACCCCATGCAGAATCTTATGTATGCAAAGCACATATAAAAAATGATGTATGAAATAAATTACCATCAAAACCAGTTAACCAGAATACACAATCATACTAATCACAGTTAAATCGGTCATATCATAGCACAAGCCAATCATTTACCTACAAGGGCAAATCAGTCATTTCACCATGTAAGGGTATTCCGGTAATCCTACCCTTCAGGGGTAGTTCGGTAATTCTACTCATAACTAATTCCTGTGTGCAGTGCATCTCAAACATAATCAATCATACAATTAACACAAGCAACGCTAGTACTACATCGAGGGTACGACGATCATTTTGTCGTTTAGGGGTACAACGGTAATTTCACCCCTTGAGGGTATTTTGGTAATTTTGCAAACCAGGGGTATTTCAGTAATTTTGCAAATCGGGGGTATTTCGGTAATTTTGCAAACAAGGTCTATTTCGATAATTTTGCAAACTGGGGGTATTTCGGCAATTATGCAAACTGGGGGTATTTCGATAATTTTGCAAACTAAGGGTATTTTGGTAATTTCACAAACCAGGGTGTTCTAATCAGAGATAACGATGCGAATGCGCCTAGGACCCATTCTTGGCCCAAATGGACCCAGACGCTCGTGTGGCCCACTTAGCCCAAATCTAGCCACAGATACGAGATTCCCATAGTCTAATCCAACATCTACTACACAATCATACAACTTATTCATATGGGCCCCCGGGCCCATTGGGCCCACTTGGCCCCTTCCAGCCCATTGTGGCCCAAACAGCATCAACCCACAAGAATACTCATGGTGGCCTCGACTATCGTGTCGAAGCTCCCACGCTCGCACTCGCACGCTTGTGTGGTAATCATTGTCGTGTGATCGGTATTTCCGCATTTGCCGCTCTACAGCCAGAGTAGGGCGAAATACACACCTGATAGGAGTCTGAAGCTAATTCGCGCTCCGAATGCTCCTATGCCCAAAAGCCCACCGAGGTATTCTTCCTCTCCTCATAGACAGCTCCATTTATAGCCAGCTTCTCACCTTCCCTCTTGCTAGCTTTTCGATGTGGGATCCCTCATTCAGTAGAGTTTAAATCCAACACAACTCTGGCCGTCCAATCCGCAAAATAAATACTCCCTTGTTTGTCATGAGATTCGAACCCAGGCTCCCTTGTAACATAATCCACGCCTCTAGCCACTTTACCAACTAGCTCCTTGTTGTCTTAAAACATGCGCAACTAAATATAAGTCTATGCCCAAAGTCTAAGTTCACTTAAAAATAAATCAAAATGAAATGCAAGCTCCAAGACTTGAACCTTGGACCCCTTGCTACCTTGTGGCGTCATTCCCTTGTCCTTTATGTGGCGTCATTGCCACTAGACCAGAAACTCTTCTTGTGTCATTTTTCTCCACATTTTATTCTTAAAGCCTACTTACCAACTCCCAAGGTTTTATTCACCTAAAACCAAAATTTTCCTAAAGCCCAAGTTTGATCCCGGGGCTTCATGGAAGCCCTCTAACCTTCCAAAATCACTCACCTAATAGGTCCAACTTGCATTAATGCCATTCTCATGTTCTCAAAAATTTTAAACGCTCCCACGCTGAAGGCCCAATGGGCCCAATTCTACTAGGCCCAAATTCTGGTCGTTACAGAAACAATACACTTTTACTTAATGACACTAATACACTTTTACTTAATCTTGAAACCTCTTACACACAACCAAACATCTAATCACAGAAACAAACAGATATTTTTCACACGTGCATACAGTTGCTATATTCAAACATCACATCCAACCAGAACACACACAAAATAAATACCAAAATACAGTCATTACAACATATAACAGAGCATAAGGTCAGGAAACTTACGGATTTGGTGTCGGAGACTCGGTCTGCCATACTTGCAGTAACACTATTACTTTTTCTAAACCACATTTTAAACAGATTTGAAAAAATTTTCAAACCCATCCCACAGCCGAGTTTTGCAATCGAGCTCTGATACCATAAAATATAACACCCCAAACCCGGCCTAGACGTTACGACTGGATCCAGCATGTCACATGGTCAGGTTGTTTAAAAGTTGTGTTCTCGTTAAAAGCTTCGTAAATTTTTATTTTAAGACTTTAGCTTTGTTGTGTGTGAAAATCAGTTTCGCTTTTATGGTATTGTTGTAAAAACGTTGTTTATTATAACTATTGAAACCTCTGTTTATGATAGAAATCAGGTTCAGTGATTTGCAAAGATGCAATATTTTGAAAATAGTCATTGTCGTTTTAAGAAAACTACAAATTTATAAATCTAGCAGTTATTAAAGAAAACTTAAAAGAAATTACACCAATGGCCTTATTACAAAAATATTCACCCCAAAATAAAAATAAGACTGAAGTAAAGCAAATCGAAAATTTACTAAGTTCGCAATAATAAATCCTGGTGCATGGCCACCACGGAGTCCTCCACAGCTTCAAATCCACTAATGCTGGGGATTACCTACAAGGTTAAAACGGAGGGGTGAGCTACGAGAACTCAGTGTGTAATCCCCTAATCGGTCATCAACTGGGCCCGAGCCCATACAGAAGCAGACTGGGCTGAAGCCCATACAGTATCAAATTGGGCCCACGACCCCAAAATCATGGTAATGCAAATAGAAAATGCAGCCCCAACCTAATAGTCCATCCGCTACACTCCACCCGTACCAGCCTTACACTCCATGTGGCGACCAAGTCAACCCACCCAACCCTACACTCCAAAAATGTAGTCGAGCTACCAGTATGAACGCAACAAAGCTGCCAGTATCAGTATATGTGGTAGAGCCACTGAAATCAGTATATTGTGGCATAGCCACCAGTACAGCACTTCCTCCAGTCATCAATATCCCAACCCCATGCAGAATGTCATGTATGCAAAGCACATATAAAAAATGATGTATGAAATAAATTACCATCAAAACCAGTTAACCAGAATACACAATCATACTAATCACAGTTAAATCGGTCATATCATAGCACAAGCCAATCATTTACCTACAAGAGGTAGTTCGGTAATTCTACTCATAACTAATTCCTGTATGCAGTGCATCTCAAACATAATTAATCATACAATTAACACATACAACGCTAGTACTACCACAAGGGTACAACGATCATTTTGTCGTTTAGGGGTACAACGGTAATTATACCTCTTAAGGGTATTTCGGTAATTTTACAAATCAGGAGTATTTCGGTAATTTTGCAAACTGGGGGTATTTCAGTAATTTTGTAAATCGGGGGTATTTCGGTAATTTTGCAAATTGGGGGTATTTAAATAATTTTGCAAACCGGGGGTATTTTAGTAATTTTGCAAACTAAGGGTTTTTGGGTAGTTTCGCAAACTAAGGGTATTTTGGTAATTTCACAAACCAGGGTATTCTAATGAGAGATAACGATGTGAATGAGCCTAGGGCCCATTCTCGGCCCAAATGGACCCACACGCTCGTGTGGCCCACTTAGCCCAAATCTAGCCACAGATACGAGATTCCCATAGTCTAATCCAACATCTACTACACAATCATACAACTTATTCATATGGGCCCACTTGGCCCCTTTCGACCCATCGTGGCCCAAACAGCATCAACCCACAATAATACTCACTTGCTTGTCATGAGATTCGAACCCAGGCTCCCTTGTAACATAATCCACGCCGCTAGCCACTTTTCCAACTAGCTCCTTGTTGTCTTAAAACATGCGCAACTAAATATAAGTCTATGCCCAAAGTCTAAGTTCACTTAAAAATAAATCAAAATGAAATGCAAGCTCCAAGACTTGAACCTTGGACCCCTTGCTTCCTTGTGGCGTCATTCCCTTGTCCCTTATGTGGCGTCATTTGCCACTAGACCACAAGCTCTTCTTGTGTCATTTTTCTCCACATTTTATTCCAAAGCCTACTTACCAACTCCCAAGGTTTTATTCACCTAAAACCAAAATTTTCCTAAAGCCCAAGTTTGATCCCGGAACTTCATGGAAGCCCTTTAACCTTCCAAAATCACTCATCTAATAGGTCCAACTTGCATTAATGCCGTTCTCATGTTCTCAAAAATTTTAAACGCTCCCACGCCCAAGGCCCAATGGGCCCAATTCTACTAGGCCCAAATTAAGGTTGTTACAGAAACCATGCGTTCTGGGCCACACGAGCGTGTGGGCCCGTTTGGGCCTAAAATGGATTTTAGGCCCAATAGTTCCGTAGTGACCTAAAAGGGTCCGGTGTCACTCGAGGCGACAGTAGGCCTTCAGAAAGGCCTTCAAATGCGAAATTACCAAAATACCCCTGGAGGGTAAAATTATCGAAATACCACTGGAGGGTAAATGACCGTTATACTCTTGATTATAGTTGGTTATCATGTATATGTTTATTCACACTTTTATATGTATGATGCATTGCATTCATATATGTTGCATGGGTTGGGATTGATGATCGAAGGAAGTGTATTCTGGTGGCTCTGCCACATTCTGTCTGGTGGCTATGCCACGTATATTCTGTTATTCTGGTGGCTCCGCAACAAATTCTGTGAATTGTAGCTTGTCTGCCATATTGGTCTGTAAGGCTGGGTGGGTTGACTTGGTCCCCACAGGTGTGTGGGGCTGGTACGGGTGGTGTGTAGGGTTGGATTGGGTTGGGCTGCATACTCTATTTGCATCATCATGTTTAATGGGCTAAGGCCCAGTCTGCTTCTGTATGGGCTTCGGCCCAGCCTGTTTCTGTATGGGCTCGGGCCCAGATATTGACCGTTAGGGGATTACACACTGATTTTTCATAAACTCACCCTGTTTTTAACTGTGTAGGTAATCCCCAGCCTTAGACGGTTCGGAGCTGCGAGGGACTCGGAGAAGACCACACACTACTTTTGTCTTCCGTTTTGATTATCTACTTTGAAATATTTTGATTTGGGTTGTAATAAGGCCTTTTAAAGTTTTCGCACTTTAAATTTTAGATTGGTTTTATTTTAATTTATATCTGTTAGAAGTAAATCGCAGTTCTTCGAAATGTTAATTGTTTTTAAAACAACACTACGTTTTCGCAACATTTTTTTTAATGGTTTTACGACTTAATCTTTTCGTAAATTAATTACTTTCAAAATTAGCTTCCGCAACTGAAAAAAATGTTTTGGGAATAAAACTAACGTAACTGGGATTTTACTTAAGCTTTTAAACAAGAAGGGTTTTCAATGAAAACATGGTTTTCGAAAAACACTTCAATTTGACACGCCAGATTCGGGCCTAACTTCTAGGCTGGGTTTGGGGTGTTACAAAATTAATATTTTTCTTGTAAAAGGTGATAACTATTGAAAACATAGTTACATTCTAGTTATTAGACAAAATTTAATTATGACCTTGCAGTGGAAAAGTGGTTTTTTCTAAGTTTTACTAACATCTATATTTCATGCATAATTAATTAAAATCCATATTTTATCATCTTAAAAAAAATAGTTTATATATCATGCTTGCAATATGAAACCAAAACCTAAATATGAATCCAATGCCAGAAAATAAATAATACAATACAGTTCTGAAATAACAAAAATTTTAAAAATAAGCATAATAATACTTTCACAACATTAAAACTTTTTCGAGCCCTCCGTATGTCGCGTCCGCGTCCTTACTTGTGGGTTATCTGTAAGGATGAGAATTAAGTAGGAGTGAGCTATGAAGCTCACTGTGAGTTCAATCACAAGAAAACCAAAATAAAACAACAAACCAACAAGGCACATGAATTAGCAATCCTGAGATTAAAGACAACCATAAAGTACCTCAGATTAACAGTTTTTCACATAAAACACTTTACTTCACTATATTGGTATTCACAGTTTTATATGCACATGCTTATGAATGCATTGACGTTTCAAATTAACAGAAAAGTCCTACCCAACTCTTCTACACACCTCACTTATGAATTCCCCAGAACTCATCTAACATATCACTACGGTTTGTAGACGAGCCACCATTGATTTACAGATAAACTGCCACTTTGGAAAGTGACCACCTTCGGACGTACTAGAATCCAAAGTGTGAATATTGTTAAAAAATATATATAGAATTGAGACGGTGTCCACAAGTATACGGGTCAGGTTGTAATATAGTTCTACAATGAAGTAGGTGAGTACTCGAGGATCGTACCCAAGTGAGGCAAGTACTAAATTAATATTAACCTAAACACAAATAGATCTAATTAGTAATTTAAATAAATTATAGTACGATGATCATAAAGTGAAAAACAATTGTTTTTATAAGAAAAGAAACAAACTTGCATAAAATAATAAAATTGGAGAACTAATATGTGATTCAATAAAATCTAAGCATGAGTGATTAGCTCGCTTTAGTGGTTATAACTAAATCCTATTTTAGGTTCTACTCAATCAATTAGTCGCTAACCTAGTAGGATCTCTCGATCTAACTAATGAGTTGTCAATAACTACGTATCTTTTGACCTCACAATCCAGACCAACTTGAGGTAAGAGGTTCATGGATAGGCAATACCAATTTTGGGTTAATTCCCACCTAGATGACTTCCTAGGTTTGTCAGGCCTAGGGTTTAAGTTCTTCCTATCCCAAGCAACTGATCTACTAAGTAATAAAATTTAAAAGAAGATTAGTTTATTTTTTAAATTTCAAAACATCAAAATCATTTAAATAAAGTATTTAAAATTCAAAATCATGGGTGGAAGCAGTTGGTATCTTGGGCTCGCTACAAGGCTAATAAAACTATCACTACAGTTAAAATTTCAAAATTTGTTGCAAGAGATTGTGACTAAATGCAAACAAACAACCAAGGTTATCCATGGAGGAGTCTCAACTTCATGAAAGATGTTATCAAACTTGAAAAGAGAGGTTACAAAAAAGCAAAAAGTGATTGTTCGATTTTAAGTTCATAAAAGTACATCCAATTTGACTAATGAAATAAATAGAGAGGGCAATACCTAAAGATGGCCTCATTATACAACAGGTAATTATGTAGGACTTATAGAAAATATGCACATTGCATCTCCCAAAAGAAGAGTTACAAGATAGATACACTCTCGTCTAACCATGGCCCATAAAGCTCCTAAGAGCAAGCAAGAAGATGATGAGATATAATGTTGATAAGATTAATTGCACTGCATTCAATAGTTCTAATAATAGCATGAAACACCCCAAACCCGGCCCACGAGCCTTGACCGGATCTGGTATGTTCCTCGATGTAAACCGATTCAAAATTCTTTTGTTACTTGGGAAAAACTTGTGTGTTTTGAAAGAAAATTGTTTGGGTTGGGCTTGAATTGAAAACAAGTTTATTTTATAAAAATCTTTTACTTTAGGTGACAAAACGTTTAGGGTTTGTTTTAAAATAAATCTACTTAATCTTTTAATAATTAAAATTTCGTAACATAGTAAATAAAACAGAAATATAATAATTCACTATGGCCTTATTACATCAAAATAATTGCCAAAATTAAATTAAAGTACTTAATAAAATAAAATCCAAATTAATTAAATTTCCTTGCTGTGCATGGCCACCTTTGAGCTCCTGCCGACCCGGTCCATTACTGCTCATCACCTGAAAAATATTCCCTAACGGGGTGAGTCAAACAGACTCAATGTGTAACCAACACTAAATCCAAACAAATTCAGGCATATCATACATATCACATTCACATAATAAGTAAGATAATGATGCAACCCAAAACCCAAACCTAGTTAACCATCCGCTACACTTCCCCCGTACCAACCTGCACACCGTGGGGACTAATAAGTCAACCCTCCATCCGCTACACTCCATCGAAGGCAGTCGCTGCAGTCGACGTGCTCATCGCCCTTATAATCTCGTGGTCTTAGGTCACCACGTTCAGATATTGTGGTCTTAGGTCACCACATTCAGATATCGCGGTCTTAGGTCACCGCATTCAGATAGCGTGGTCTTAGGTCACACCACATTCACTTCCCCTTTTCAATAACCCATATGCCCCATATCATAAATATTATGCATTAACATGCCAAATTTCACATTCTTATCTTTATTCACATGTTACATATAACATATTTCATAATCCTAATAGGAGCAGGAAACATACCTGAGTACTTTTGTACCATTACATGGTACCTTGGCCATATTCTTACACATTCTTATAGTCACATACATATTAATTATTGCCATAAATATATCAAGAAATAGTGTGAGGTACACACCTGATTCGCTTAAGGTTTCCAATCCAAATCCCGAAAAGCTTGATCTAATGCCTTAGATCTTAGATCTCTACATTTAATCAATCATTTAATACTTAGTAAAGAGCCATTCGGCCATAAATCCAAATCCTAGTAGGATTAGTACACTAAAATCCTTACCTTGCCGATTTGTTTACTAATCAAATCCCGGAATGTTGTAGATTCCCTTCCTTGTAATCGGCTGGTATTGAATCCCTTCATAGATTAGTTTTCGGCTTTTAAATCATGTAAGAAAATAGATCTAGTGCTAAAATAAGCCTTGGCCGATTGCATATAGACACTTACCTTGTGGATTTTAAATCCTGAAACTCACCGAATAACTAGGGAACACGCGGCCTATGGTGTACCGTCGGGAAAAGAACTTCTCCTTCCCTGTTGTAACACCCCCAAACCCGGCCCACAAGTCCCGACCGGATCTGGTTATGTCACTGCGGAATGACGGTTAAAAATCTTTGTCTTAGAGTAAAACTTGAAGATTTTGTTAACTTTCGGGAAGTAAGTCCATTAAAAATTATTAAATAATATAAGCTTGGTTGGAATTAAAACTTTATTATAATTTATTAAAAGATAAGTCATTTGTAAAAAAAAAAAATATTTCTAAGTACGATATAAACTTTATCATCCATAAAAAGAGTACTTTAAACAAAAGTGGCCCTTATTACATAAAATCAATAACCAAAATACGGATAATATAAAAATCAATATTACTTAATTAAAACAAATAAACATCTACTTCTGCATGAAAAACTTCTTCTGCATGGCCACCTTTGTATCCACTCCAACCCGGTCCGATCAACATGTCACCTGCGATGTTGGATAAATAATTGGGTGAGTCACACAGACTCAGTGTGTAATTAAACCATCGAAATCCACCCACATGCTAGCCACATAACGTCCCAATTATCAAATGCAACATGTAAGTATAATCATTTAGACATTACCACAATCTGGGCTTGGCCCACATTCAATCCACATTCAAGTACTGGGCTAGGCCCTTTTCTCATTAATCCACTGATTACTGGGCTTGGCCCATTTCCACGTATGTTCTCATACCATACCAATCCACATGTCATATTGGGCTTGGCCCATTTCCATATCATTTCATAACGGAACAATGCAACATGAAACCCAACCCAATCCTAAGGTCCATCCGCTACACACCCCCTTATCCAGCCTACCACACACCAGGGGACTATCGAGTCACCCTCTCCTTTTCCCTCCAAAAAGGCAACCAATGCCATCCACGATGTAGCGTATAGCTAACATCAAACCACGATGGGGCACATAGCAACCCATCAAGCCACGATAAGGCACAGAGCCGATATCAATCACGGTAACCACGCGAACTTAATCGCTAAGATCCACAACGCGACCTCAGTCAGCGCCAATCCACGATGTAGCACAAAGCTGACATCAACCACGTACTCGAAGTACACCCTGTCCTTCTTTCATAACCCGTCCATGCACATGTAACATGATATAATGACAAGATGATGCATGTACATGTTATTCACAAATATAGGCATGTTTCACATTTTCAAATCAGTGATCACACATTAACAAGTTTGTCACTAACCTGGTCATCGTCATACCCCCTTAAGGGTATCCATTCCACTTTTATCACTGCATTTATTGGTGAACATACAATACTAACAGATATCACACAAATCCCAGAAACAATGGCTAACTACACACCTTATAACCTAAAGCTCTAAACCCTCGATCCCGACGCTATCGCTCAACGAAACTACGGCTATTTGCCTATAGTTTTCTGTTGTTGGCCCACACCCCGGTGGCCAATCTCGTACAGCAGAAACGGATCTCTTCTTGAACTTCGGGATGGGAGCTTTCCCTTGCCCACCTTGACTGGCACTCGCATCCATCGACGATACTTAATTAGGACTACACGATTAATCAACGAAGTCATGATCAACTAATAACAAAACTACATCACTTACTAACATCCTTACCGAATGAACTGAGATCCCGAAGGCTTCCTTTGCTTCTGTCGATTTACCCTATACACCATAGTCACCATTTGGTCAACCCATAAACACAACCCATGGCCTAAGGACGAATACCAAAGAATCACTTACCCTCCTTTACCTGAATCCTGAAACGCCAATGATCCTATGGAATTGTCGAAAGTCCCTTGATGAGTCTAATCTCGAGAGACTCCCCCTTTAAGCTCCTTGGTGCTGGCTACAAACAACACAAAACAAAGCATCACCTTGGCCCTAGAGACATTCGGCCATACCAAAACTAAGGCCAACCATTCGGTTTTGGCCACTAAAACAAGTAACTAGAACACTTACCCACAAGCTTTAGATGTCGACAGCACCACACTTCACAGGTTCGGCTTCAAGCGTGGTAAAATAGAAGAGGGATGGAGAGGTTAAAGATTTCGGCAAAGCTTCTAAAACAAGGTGGAACATTCGGCTTAAGAACGAAAGAAGTAGTAGACAAAATGAGGTTTAGGGAGGGTTCAAGTGGACATTCGGCTATTAGCAAAATTTAGGAGACACAAATACTACTTTTCGGTCAAGAGACTAAAAGAATAATTTCGGCACTCCCCCCCTATTTATAGAATTCGGCCACTTTCCCACATGAAGAACCCAGGATTCGGCCATCACTTATGGCCACTAATTCAAATCAATTTTGAATTAGCCAACTCCCTCACTAGTTATCCATATTTTATTACCTTATCAAATCAAAAAATATAACCATTATCTTCTAATCACTAATTTTAAACTAAATAAGATAATCCTATATTTATCAAAAATAAATAAAGCAAGCCTACCCACCAGCCGAATTCAAAAAGCTAAACAACACCAATTTAATCTTATCTTATTTGAAGCTCTCCATGTGCCGTCCACCTTCACGCCAATCAGCAGCAAAAGAAGAAAAACAACCCCACCTGCAGCCTCCAAGGTTCGAACACAGGACCTGGGGGAACCAGCAGCCAAGTAGCGCCCCAGGCCATTCGGCCAATCCTGACTTTCATGTCAAAAAGCCCCAACATTTATTTTTAAAACCTTCCTACTTCAACCCATCACCAAATAACAAAAATATAAAGCACAACAATGCTGCTCCAGCCCTCGAACCTACGCCCTTCCTCTCCTCCAGCTCCTAAGTGGCGCATGAGAGCCACTTTGCCAATGAGCTCTTTGCGTCACAACTCATTCCAGCTCCTTTTAAGGCCTCCTCCCCTTTAAACGCCAAACCCAAACCACTTTGCTGCCTCCTTGATTCGAACCTGAGACCTTAAGGCGTCACCTTCCCACAGCCCCAAGTAGCGCCTCCATGCCACTCCACCAAAGACATTCTTGTGTCTTAGCCTTCCAAATATTTGTCTTAAGACCCCCTTAGCCAAGCTCCCTCTCTTAACACTAAAAATCTAAAATTTTCCAAGGTACTCCCCTTTCATCCAAGCATTCTTAAAACCTCTAAACACATCCAAGCACACCCAAAAATCTTCCAACACTTGAATTATACTCAAACTGCATAGCCCCTAAATCTTGGATGTTACACCTGTAGTCGACACTTAGTAAATCCCGAAAGTATTCCTTGCCTTAGATGTCTGTCGAAATCCCTATAACTTCATGTTAGATCAATTTCTAACATTTATTCACAACAAATAACCCTTAGCTGAATGTTAAATATGACTTACCTTAGATTCTTAAATCCCGAAATAGTTGACTTGTCTATGAAGTTGTCGACAATGGCAGAAATCCCGAAGAGCCTTCTTTCCAAGTTTCGACTAACACAATAATGGGGTTAGATTTCCTAGTTTCGGCTTTTGGAATATTGAGAGGAGAAGAATGAAGTAGAAAAGAATAGTTGCTTAAGAGAATTTGGCAATGGTGAAATAAGGAGAAGGGAAATTCGGCAAGGCTTAGGGGAATTGAAGAGAAAAGAAAAGGGGTTGCAGAGAAAATTCGACAGAGGTTATCAAGGAAGAGAAAATAATGCTGAATGGCCTCTCTTTTCCTTTTATAGCTGAATTTACTAGCTTAGAATCCCTTACTTGGCCACCACTCTTCTATTTTGATAGCTTTATCACTTTAATTATCACCTAAAACTTAATCCAATAATTATCTCTTATCTCTTAATAAAATATCAATAAAAATCCATCATTTATCCATCTATTTGCCGAATTTTAACAACAATAAAACACCTCCTTATAAAGCCTTAATGCCGTCCACTTCTCTTGTTCCTGGCACCAAAATAAAATTCTTTTATTTGCTCCTCAAGTGACTCGAACCCAGGCCCAATTGCACCTGCTTGTGGCGTCAACTCCAGAGGCCCTAAGTGGCACCTCCAAGCCACTTAGACAAGCCCAATTGTATGTCATATTTCACCCATAAATTTTCTTAAGGCCACCCTGCTTTACTTCCCTCTCTTAACCTCAGAACTTAACTTTTCCTAAAACGTTTCCTTACATTTCCTTACATTTCCAAGTTTCCAAAAGTGTTCGTTTGCCTCCTTTAAACTTAACATTTGTTACATTTCCAAGTTTCCAGAAATGTTCACTTTCCTCTTTTGAACTTAACATTTCTTACATTTCCAAGTTTCCAGAAATGTTCATAATACATTCATAACACATAAGACATGCCATTTCGCATACTTAAATCAAAAATGCATAGGCCCATTTTCAGGATGTTACAGTTCTACCCCCCTTAAAATAATTTCGTCCTCGAAATTACTTACTAACGAACAGTCGTACTTCCTAGCTCACCACACTACGCTACTGCTGCGCACTCTGATCTTAAGAAACTATCATACTTTCTAGGCACATTCTCTTAGTTTACAATCAAGGTTCCATACACCTTACTAGCAACATAAGAACGAACTGACTTTACAACGAACAAGGCAATTAAGGTATTCCAGAACCACGTCCCCTAGAGCTCATTTCTACGATCGTGCTTTAATCTAATTAAGAAATTTTATGAATTAGTCTTTATTCCACTGATTACCCGCGAAGAAGTTTTATGAAAAGAATTTTAGAAGTGGTTCTTTCGTATTCATACATGCATACAGTCTTTACATTCATACATTCATCAATCAATTATGAACTTTCATTCATTCAGAGAAATGTTGTAGTTTTCATTGTTGCTGTTTTTCCACTACCCAGGGGTATTTTCGTAATTTGCCCTACAGGGGTATTTTCATAAATTTTTTTTAAATAAGGTTCCTTGTGGATTTTGTCAATAAGGGTATTTTGGCAATTTTTGAAATATCGGGGGTATTTCGGAAATTTTGAAATTACAGGGGTATTTCGGTAATTTTGAAACTCGGGGGTAATAAACCAGGGTAAATTTGTAAATCTTAATAAATCAAGGGTATTTCAACATTTGCAAAACTTGAGGGTTCTTTTTGAGAATTCTATTTTCCAAAACAGTGATGTTGCAAAATTTTTGAAATTCAGGGTCATTTTGGTAATTTTGTAAGTCAGGGGCAATTTAGTAATTTTCCAAAATCAAAGTATTTTGATATTTTGCAAATTAGGGTTTTTGGACTTGTTATAAAGTAATGAATTTTTTTTTTGAATAAGAACTATGGGTATTTTGGAAATTTCATAAACCAAGGGCATTTTTGTAATTTTACCACTAGGGGTATTTTAGTAATTTTGTAAATCAAGAAATATTTCAGAAAAATTTTATGGGATAGCTTGTATAAATCAAAAGGGTAATTTAGTCATTTTAAAACTAGGGTTTCCATAAAAATGTGGCTAATCCCTTTCGGGTTTTAGTTATTGGGTTTAACCTGTGACTGAGTCCTCTTGGTTAGGGTGAACCGAAGCTACGCACCAGGTAGGATTCCTGCGAAGAGGAGGTGAGTCACTAGGACTGCTTAAATACCAGGCTCTTCCGGATCCAATCCTAGACATGCGCACAATGGTTGCCACACCCTAACTCGGCGACTTAGCCATAGGTTTATTTAATTAAGCATTAAGTCTTATGTAATGGTTGGGGTAAACTAGTCCTAGGGTTCAAATACTTATCATGCTAGTCTACGTTCCATTCCATTTCTACCCTTCTACAGTTCACAATAGATATCACACAAAGGTTAGGGGTACTTACCTGGTGGACTGCGGGTCGGAGACTTAGGTGCCATGCCAGAAAAACCCTGCTTATCTTCAAAAACTCATTTGGGCTCGATTTGAAAACGTTTTGGGCCTTAAACCCCAGGCCGAGAGTTTAAAACTGGGCTCTGATACCAAATTGAAACACCCCAAACCCAGCCCACGAGCCTTGACCGGATCTGGTATGTTCCTCGATGTAAACCGATTCAAAATTCTTTTGTTACTTGGGAAAAACTTGTGTGTTTTGAAAGAAAATTATTTGGGTTGGGCTTGAATTGAAAACAAGTTTATTTTATAAAAATCTTTTACTTTAGGTGACAAAATGTTTAGGGTTTGTTTTAAAATAAATCTACTTAATCTTTTAATAATTAAAATTTCGTAACATAGTAAATAAAACAGAAATAAAATAATTCACTATGGCCTTATTACATCAAAATAATTCCCAAAATTAAATTAAAGTACTTAATAAAATAAAATCCAAATTAATTAAATTTCCTTGATGTGCATGGCCACCTTTGAGCTCCTGCCGACCCGGTCCATTACTGCTCATCACCTGAAAAATATTCCCCAACGGGGTGAGTCAAACAGACTCAATGTGTAACCAACACTAAATCCAAACAAATTCAGGCATATCATACATATCACATTCACATAATAAGTAAGATAATGATGCAACCCAAAACCCAAACCTAGTTAACCATCCGCTACACTTCCCCATACCAACCTGCACACCGTGGGGACTAATAAGTCAACCCTCCATCCGCTACACTCCATCGAAGGCAGTCGCTGCAGTCGACGTGCTCATCGCCCTTATAATCTCGTGGTCTTAGGTCACCACGTTCAAATATTGTGGTCTTAGGTCACCACATTCAAATATCGCGGTCTTAGGTCACCGCATTCAGATAGCGTGGTCTTAGGTCACCACATTCACTTCCCCTTTTCAATAACCCATATGCCCCATATCATAAATATTATGCATTAACATGCCAAATTTCACATTCTTATCTTTATTCACATGTTACATATAACATATTTCATAATCCTAATAGGAGTAGGAAACGTACCTGAGTACTTTTGTACCATTACATGGTACCTTGGCCATATTCTTACACATTCTTATAGTCACATATATATTAATTATTGCCATAAATATATCAAGAAATAGTGTGAGGTACACACCTGATTCGCTTAAGGTTTCCAATCCAACTCCCGAAAAGCTTGATCTAATGCCTTAGATCTTAGATCTCTACATTTAATCAATCATTTAATACTTAGTAAAGAGCCATTCGGCCATAAATCCAAATCCTAGTAGGATTAGTACACTAAAATCCTTACCTTGCCGATTTGTTTACTAATCAAATCCCGGAATGTTGTAGATTCCCTTCCTTGTAATCGGCTGGAATTGAATCCCTTCATAGATTAGTTTTCGGCTTTTAAATCATGTAAGAAAATAGATCTAGTGCTAAAATAAGCCTTGGTCGATTGCATATAGACACTTACCTTGTGGATTTTAAATCCCGAAACTCACCGAATAACTAGGGAACACGCGGCCTATGGTGTATCGTCGGGAAAAGAACTTCTCCTTCCCTGTAGTCGACACTTAGTAAATCCCGAAAGTATTCCTTGCCTTAGATGTCTGTCGAAATCCCTATAACTTCATGTTAGATCAATTTCTAACATTTATTCACAACAAATAACCCTTAGCCGAATGTTAAATATGACTTACCTTAGATTCTTAAATCCCGAAATAGTTGACTTGTCATATGAAGTTGTCGACAATGGCAGAAATCCCGAAGAGCCTTCTTTCCAAGTTTCGACTAACACAATAATGGGGTTAGATTTCCTAGTTTCGACTTTTGGAATATTGAGAGGAGAAGAATGAAGAAGAAAAGAATAGTTGCTTAAGAGAATTCGGCAATGGTGAAATAAGGAGAAGGCAAATTCGGCAAGGCTTAGGGGAATTGAAGAGAAAAGAAAAGGGGTTGCAGAGAAAATTCGGCAGAGGTTATCAAGGAAGAGAAAATAATGCTGAATGGCCTCTCTTTTCCTTTTATAGCCGAATTTACTAGCTTAGAATCCCTTACTTGGCCACCACTCTTCTATTTTGATAGCTTTATCACTTTAATTATCACCTAAAACTTAATCCAATAATTATCTCTTATCTCTTAATAAAATATCAATAAAAATCCATCATTTATCCATCTATTTGCCGAATTTTAACAACAATAAAACACCTCATTATAGAGCCTTAATGCCGTCCACTTCTCTTGTTCCTGGCACCAAAATAAAATTCTTTTATTTGCTCCCCAAGTGACTCGAACCCAGGCCCAATTGCACCTGCTTGTGGCGTCAACTCCAGAGGCCCTAAGTGGCACCTCCAAGCCACTTAGACAAGCCCAATTGTATGTCATATTTCACCCATAAATTTTCTTAAGGCCACCCTGCTTTACTTCCCTCTCTTAACCTTAGAACTTAACTTTTCCTAAAACGTTTCCTTACATTTCCTTACATTTCCTTACATTTCCAAGTTTCCAAAAATGTTCGTTTGCCTCCTTTAAACTTAACATTTCTTACATTTCCAAGTTTCCAGAAATGTTCACTTTCCTCTTTTGAACTTAACATTTCTTACATTTCCAAGTTTCCAGAAATGTTCATAATACATTCATAACACATAAGACATGCCATTTCGTATACTTAAATAAAAAATGCATAGGCCCATTTTCAGGATGTTACATAGCACTTAAGGCATTAAACACAAATTTCAGAATTCACACATTATCAGGGACTTATTTAAGCAAGGAAAACTCTAAAAGCAATTTAGAGAATGTACAAGGATTGGACTGGACATAATATACTTTGTCATAATATTAATAATTCAGTGAACTAGATAATTGATTCTAACATTAATCGTATTGTCAATGACTTAATTGACTAAAATAAAACACTAAAAATTGTTTAAGGATTTATTAGGGACTAAACTAAATAAATCATAAAATTGGGAAGAATTGTAAAATCTGAGAAATAAAGGCACATGACCGTGTGACTAGGCCATGTAACAGACTGAGATCGTATGGTTTACGAACTACACTAGGGTTTCCAGAGCATGTGGTCGTGTGGTAGGCCATATTGTCCATATGCCTGTGTGACAGACTATATGGAAGAGTCGTGCCCGTGTGAGAACTGAACTATCCTAGGTTTTGAAAAAGGACATGGCCGTGCGGCCAGGTGGTGTGGTCCACACGCCCGTGTGGTCCTATCCTAGGCACAGTTTAGCCCCGCTTCGCTTGTAATAGAACACACACCTTTCACCGGGAGACCGAGTGACGTCCCTTTCGTTCAAATTTGATCCGGGTTACCTAAAATGGGTCCTTCAACCGACAATTACACAGGGATTAATGATTGATTTCAAGATAAAATAAGATCGTTAAAAGTTTCAAAGAAAAATCGAGAAAGATCGTTTAGTCGATCGCAAGATTTTCATTAGATAGAAAATTTTTAAAGATTTCAGATCTAAACATCGAGATTGAAGCACACTTACTGATTCTTGGCTAGGATTTGGAATGTTTCTAATAACAATTTCAATTCTGAAATAAAATCGAGTTAATGGAGATTGACTTTGATTCGGGAAAGGCATTAATATTTCAACAATGCATTAAAAATATGATGAAAAGAAAAGGGTAGCAAAGAAAAGATGAAGATATAGAGAAAAGATGGAGGAATTCTAATTTGGGATCGAAAAAAAATCCTAATGTAATTAGGGAAATGTGACTGAATAGTTAGGTTTTTGAACTTTTAAGGGTTTGCAGGATTATTTACCCTTACTGTCAAAATTAAAAGGAAAAATGGGGGAGTTTTGGCATGGCTTCAACCTAAAATGTAAGAAAGGAGTAGCTACTTAACCATTTGGGCTACTACCCATTCTTGTTATGTGTTTACCCCATTTAATATTTATTTTAGGAGTGTTTTATAATCTAGTTTGCTGAAATGAAAACAAAAAGAAATGAGAATGCAATGAATAAAACTTAAGATCTCTAAACAATGCACTAACTACTTATCCATCAAGACTAAGTCACTTCTTAGTCATTCTTTACAATTAACCTCCTATGTTTTTGGTTGTTACAAATATTGGCCGCCCTTCAACTATCACTTTTAGAGTATTAGGTTGCAAATGGCTTAGATAATAGTATTTAATAAAATAACCAAAAGAAAGACAATTTCTCAAAACTAGAGTTTCGAGAAGTTGGTGACAGTCAATCAAAATTCGATAAAATTGGCACCATGTAAAACATTGCTAGAACTACTCTATTGCTAACTAAACAAATTATACTTGAGTGAATACCTAAGAAGAAACATTACACAACATACTATTAACAACTCAGTTCATGCAAAATAGCAAAATCAAAATCTTAAGAAAAGTATTAGAGCAAACCTAAGAATTCCACATGCTTAGCTATGCTAGGATAAAAATAAAGAAAATTTCTTACAATTAATTTAATTAATTAATTTTATCTTTCATGCCAAATAAAAACATATTATCAATTGTTTACCCAAATGAAGAATGTTAGGGTTTTTTTTTTTTTTTTGCTTTTAGCTTAACATGAAAGATTCAATATTATATAATCAAAATAAATTTAAGTTTCATAAAATATATTAAAGATGAGTTATTTGAATTGAATTCATTATCAACAACTTGGACATATAAAAAACTTTAGAAAAAGATTAATTTAATTAATTTCGATATGATAGTAACAAATCGACTGACATTATCGAAATAATTTTTTTCAATAATTATTTTTTAAAAAAAATTCAAAACATCAAAATAAATTAAATAAAGTATTTAAAATACAAAATCATGGGTGGGAGTAGTTGGTATGTTGGGCTCGCTACAAGGCCAATGACACTATCACTACAGTTAAAATGTCAAATTTTGTTGCAATAGATTATATATAAAGGGAGACAAATAACCAAGGCTATCCATGAAGGAGTCTCAACTTCATGAAAGAAGTTATCAAACCTAAAAAGAGAGGTTACAAAAAAGCAAAAAGTGATTGTTCAGTTTTAAGTTCATAAAAGTACATCCGATTTGATTGATGAAATAAATAGAGGGGGCTATACGTAAAGATGTCCTTATTAACACAACATGTAATAATGTAGGCCTTATGGATCATATGCACATTGCATCTCCCAAAATTGGAGTTTCAAGATAGGTACACTCTTCTCTAGTCATACACCATAAAGCTCCTAAAAGAAAGCAAGAAGATGATGAAATATAATGTTGATAAGATTAATGACACTTCATCTAATAGGTTCTATTTATTACCCAAATTAACTTGAGGAGAAATACTACAACAAGTATATAAAGGGTAAGAAACCAAAAGAAGAAAAGAAGAAGAAAAACTAGAAGATAGCAATCTGAAATTGGAACAACAATAATAGCCTTTGATTGGGCCAAATGGCACGCCAATATCCTCAAAACTTGCAAAAGTCAAACCATATTGGTAATGATTATTAAAGTCATAGTTATGGAAAGAAAGACTCAATATGTGTTTCAACAAGAATAAAGAAACAATACAACTATCTATCAAGTGATCTACATGAACATCCTTACAACGAAGTAAGAAAAAGAGAGAGGATACAGAAATCTCCAAAACCAATAGGCTAAATTTAATATACAATTTTCTTTAAGTGATATGTAATAGCAAGGTATCATATTTGCATAAGAAAAATGTTGATTGTGGCTATAAAAATAAGCTTATAAGAAATTAATGGAGGCTTTAATGCGTGTATTAATGTCACTTTATTTAAGGTTTTATTCACACCCACTTGTATTATGATGTTCAAAAGAGTTATTGGCAAATAAACCTTAAGTATATAATGAAACTCAATGGTTATGATTGTAATTAAAAAGACATGTCTTCATAGTATGATTCTCTTTGACGAAGTATTTAGCAACACAAATTTGTTTCAAAATTTGTACCATGTTTCAATATTTTTAAAATAGGGGGAATCTGAAACATGTTTACTCTTTTCTTTACCTACGGTATTGTCCAACTAAGTTTTCTTAGAAAATGTTTTTAATGTTGTAGCTTATAATAAGTGATTGTGCAATTTTTTTCTAATAAAGTTTTAACAGAACACGTTTCCATTTGATACACATCTAGTGCAGAGTGTTGTTAATAAATTAACAAAGTGTCCCCACCCAAAGAATATGGTGGAACTTGCAACTTATGAAATACTCGTTCATTTTATTGAGAGTTTTGATATTCCTGTTTATATTATTTTTAGCCTATAATTATTGAAGCCCTATAGACTGAAGCCATATACAAGCTTATGAAATACAAGTAGAAAGAAGATTTATCATATCATTTTGTGTCTTAATTTTTCTCCTATCTTTTGTTCTTACTGTTATTTCTTTTAGTTTTAAAACAACATTGTAACTCTTTTTATTTATTTGAAATGTAACCTACTTTATGTAGCGCCCCAAAATTTCTATTTCAGCTTTTGTGAAATATGACACAGTTATGTATCTGCTTCATTGGTTAAGTGTTCTAGGTGTGTGTGAGAGGTCCCAAGTTCAATCCTTGGATTTAGCAAATTTTAGAATTTTTTTGACTTAAGCCTTTTACTTGTTCAGTGGGCTTATATGGAGATAATTGTAGAAACATATTAGAATGGGCCTGCTAGTCTAATGGTTAAGTTGAGTGTGTGGGTTTGCTGGAGGTCTTGTGTTCGAACCCTGGCACAAGCGATATTGTTAATGTTTTTGCGCCGTTGGCTTATAGAGTTTCAGTTTTAGCAAGAAACCTGAGTAGTGGGGAGATGGGGGATATTAAAGTTTATTTTCGTTTTTATTTTCATTTTATTTTACCAAAAATCACTTTTCTTTTTGTTACGTTTCTGTGCTTCCATCTTCCCCAATCCTTTTTCTTTTGAGTTTCTTTTTTCCCCTTTTCCTTTTCGATTTCAATTCAATTCCTTTTGGAGCAATTTCCTACTGTTATCGCTCGGTAAGTCCTATTCTATTTAATCTCGATGCTCTTGGTTAAGTGTTTGATGAGGGGTCGTTTATGTTGTTTTCGATTTAGGCGAAGGGCAAGATTTGGCTGGGATTCCTACAACAATTTAAATGTTTGGGGTGCTAATTGATAACGGTAAGTTTTCGCACGCGTTGATTAATGGTATAAGGCTTCGATTGAGAATTAAGTTCGGTTGCGATTTCGTAAATGTTAATAATCCAGGCTCTGGAATGTATATAACAATTTTGGAGGTCTCGAAATTACTTAAGTTGCGAAAATGAACCAGGTGTGTACCCGATTAAGCAGAAATTGGGGTTTCGATAGAAGTCGAAAACCCCACTGTTGACGCCACACGGGCGTGTGGCTGCCCGTGTGGTAAGCTGTGTGCCATAACACGGGCGTATGAATGACGAGGCCAGGCCGTGCGCATAAGACACGGCCGTGTGATGGCTAAGTAGGCCGTGTGTGACACACGGGCTAGACTGATTTAGGTCGTGTGGGCCACACGGGCGTGTGGGGTTTTGGGCCAAGCCATGTGATCCACACAGCCAATGCCAATTTCGGCCATATGGGCCCACACGGGCAGGCCACATTGGCGTGTGGACCTGTAACAGCCTGATTTTGGCTCTAATCGGAACGGTGGGTTTGGGACCACGAATCCAAGTTAGAAAATATTATAATATTATATTTGATATCTATGATATATGTTTGAGCGTGTGTTAAAATATCGTGGGTTAATTTGTTCGTTTGTGTGTTCAATTTAAGAAAAAAGACTAAATTGCATAAGTGGTAAAAAGTAGCCTTTTATTAATTGAGTGGTTTAATTGTTTTGATTTCTTTTATATGTGGACTTAGGTGGTAAATTTACCATCTAGCATGTAGAGGACAGCATGTGGTTTTTAATTTCATGCTAACATGTTTTATATATTATATAATTAAGTTAAAAAAAATGTTATATTATAATATATGTGTTAAAATAATAAAATAAAGAGAACATATTTATTTCATTCTATTATTTTCTTCATCACCGAAAAACAAAAGAAAAGAGAAGAACTCAAGCTCTTTAGACATTTGGCCTTTGCATGTATTGATTAAGGTACGATTCGGTTTTAGTTTTCGATAATTTTTACGTTTTTGAGATCGTTGTTTAGAGCTTTACCTAGCCCATGTGTAAATTTTTGAATTGGTTGTATTTTTCATGTGATGCCATTGAAGGGAGTTTGATGTTTTTGTTGTTTACTGATGAAATATTGATTCTATGTGTTAGACCAACAAATGTTATTCTTGAATTTTTGATGAAATTAGATGATTTGGGTTTAATTGTAAAAATAAAATATTTAGAGGTTGGAATGTGGAATAAATGAGTTGTATAGGTTTGTAGAGAGAAGATGGAAATTCGGCTTTAAAGAATGGTAGCCAAATTTTGAGTAATTTGTGAGTTGTGTACTAGGGACTAAATTGTAAAAATTTTAAATGTCAGGGGTAAAATAGTAATTTGCCCGTTTATGTGATTTTTGTATTAACTTGAATGAAAATATAATTTAATGAGCTTAATTTGGAAATGATTTAGATCAAGAACAAAAAGATACGGGATTAGATCGGGGAAAGGCAAAGTTGAACGAATAGCCGGGAAATCGTAATCCGTCGACTTTCGAGGTAAGTTTTTAAGCAATTGGATGAAATGAGTTTGAATATATATATATATATATATATATATATATAATGTGTATTTGAATAATTGAATTAAGCATATTAAAACTCTTATTGCCGAATGTGATATGGAATGGGATGAAATATATATAAACTAGCCGAATGTAAGGTTGGTAAATATATATAAATGTAAAGTGTTGATTCATTGAGTAATGTGAGTTTATGAATGAATAAAGAGGTAGCTAAATGTGAATATGAAATGAGAGAGATGTTTGTTTTGAATAGATGGATGCAAATATATATATATATATATATATACATGTATATTAGTTGTGCCGAATGAAATGGTATGACATAAGGAAATTGAGTTGTTGTTGGACATTTGAATATTTGTGTATGTATGTATGAGAATGAAATTTTAAGTGTTCGCATAAACAAAGAAAGGTTCGATTAAGGGGCACTATGTGTGCGAGCTTAAATACCGAGCACTGAGTGTGCGAAATCGGTCGAATGGCACTATGTGTGTGGAAAAATAAGTAATGGCACTAAGTGTGCGATACATTACTAATAAATGGCACTATGTGTGCGGAAAAATAAGTAATGGCACTAAGTGTGCGATACATTACTAATAAATGGCACTATGTGTGCTCTTTTTCAAGTAACGGCACTAAGTGTGCGATACGTTACATGAGTTGCACTGTGTGTGCGGATTATCGGATCTCTCAAGGACATGAACCAATGAATGGAGATAACCTAAAGAGACATGTAGGTAAGTGATGAATGGTAATTAAATAACTTGGTGCTAATGAGGTAAGTTATTCTTGTATACTAAATTATAGAAATGTGATGTATTCATTAATCTTTGAGCTTGTTCGAAATGGATATAGGGCATGTGAACATTCGGTTTTGGAGATCTAATGATTATGATATTGCTGTATGGTAATATGCTATATGTAACTGTTACGAACTCGTTAATGATTTAGTTGTATTGATTAAATTTGTATAACTATTCGTTGTATATATTTCATTTTTCTTATAACTTACTAAGCTATATTAGCTTACCGTACATGTGTTTGTTTGACTATTGTATAGATCCTGAAGTCTAAACTCGAGCTCGGGGATATTCGTCAAAGTCAATCACACTATCAACTATCTTTGGTACCTTTTGTGAATGACCTTAAATTCTATGGCATGTATAGGCTAAACTACTTTGGAGTAGATTCAAATGATGTAAATGTGTATGTATTTAAATGCCATTCGAAGATTGCTTTGTTTCTATGCTTGAGTTGGTTGCTTTTGGTTGGGATGATATATATATGAATATGCATGTTCGGTTATAACATAAATTTGTGTGGGATGTGTGTATTTCATGAAAGTTAGAAAGGTATATTATTTATAAGTTATAAATAAATATTTCATATATGACGTATAAACTTAACTTGGATGTTATTTCATATCTATGTTATGGGTTATATTTGAAGTCATGAGTTGGTTTGATTAGGTATATAGAACACTTTGGTTGATGAATATACCCTTGCTTAATTATATATATACTTGCGAAACAAGTCTTGAAAGAATGAAGTTATACTTTATGCATGTGAATCTTGAATGTGTCATATTAATGAACAAGTTGAAGTATGCTCATTTATAAGTATTCGGTCATTGTATTGAATTAACTTGGAATTCATATTACACATTGGATGTCTATATATACATTCAGTTATGAGGTTTGAAATGGGTAATTATTGTAGTAAAAAAAATTAATTACGTTATGCATGTGATTGAATTATTATATTATTTGATTGGTATATGTTGAATAAGAGTAACATATATATATATATATATATATACATATATATATGCGGCCATAGTATACAAATTGACTAAATGAATAGTGTTTTGCTATTTGTATGTAATTAGTTTTAATTGATGTTAATGATATTATTTGTGATATGATTATCTACGTTTTGATATTAAAGACGAAGATACATATTTGATGTAATGTTATAAATTACTTATACATATATTTAGGTATTAATATTTATATGAGTGTGTTGTTGGTGGTTAGGCGGGTAATGCCTCATAACCCTAATCCATGTAACACCCCAAACCCGACCCAAACACTACAGCCGGATCTGGTATGTCACTAAAAAGATTTTGTAAAAGATGTCGCAATTTCGGGAAATATTTTTCTTGTATTTAATCTTTTGTTCGGGAAAACTTAATAACTTGATAGGTTTAAATAAGATATAAATTTCATTTGTTGTTTTATGAATTAAAACCAAAATCTTATTACATGCCTTAGTTTAATTAAAATTCAAGTGTCTAACAATAATGAAAGCCCAAAATAAAACCAAAGCAAAGTATAATAGTCTAGTGGCCCGTGGCCTTATTACAACCATATTTAAAACCCACTTAAAATAAATTTCTTAAAAATAAATAAATAAAGTAAAGTCTTTTGCGAAAGTCCTTGGTTCTCTATCGCATGGCCACCTTGCTCTCCTCTCCAGCCCAGTCCGATGCGCTAAGTGTCACCTAAAATTGTTAAAATAATAGGGTGAGTCGCAAAACTCAGTGTGCAACCCTCGTGCACCATCAGATTGGGCCTTAGCCCACAGATCAGGTATAGAACATAATATAGAAGATAATATACATAAAACCCAACCCAATCCTAGGTTTCCATCCGCTACACACCACTCTTGCCTGCCAATCACACCATTGGGGATTTCTACAATCAACCCACACCGCTACACACCATCGATGGCAGTCATGCTGCAGTTAGTTGCTCATCGTCAAAGTTGTGACAGAGTCACCAGGCTGAAATGGCAGAAGCCACCAGAAACAAAGTTGTGACAGAATCACCAGGCTGAAATGGCATAAGCCACTAGAACAGATCACTTCCCCTTTCATCAATCACCCAACCCCAAGCATATATTAAACAATCGACATATATCACATATCGTTTTAACAGAATCATTCACTGATGAATGGCAGAATTCACTAACTTGATATTTAGCCTTTACCCTTCTTGGGTTTCCGAACGTTATGCCGGGATTTCGGCATTCAACAGAATATAGCAAATTTATTACATATATATATATATATATATATATAAGCAATCAGTCTAATGGTGTAAGAAGTTACACACTTGATTAATGTCGATACCCTTGCTAAACCGATCTACAACTTTGCTCAAAAAGCCAGAAAGATGTGAAAATAGGGCCTCTCCTATAATCGGCCATGGTTAGTGTTCTACCTGATTTTATACACTAAAATCAATAGATGTAACACCCCAAACCCGGCCTAGACGTTATGACCGGATCTGGCATGTCACATGAAAGGAATGTTTAAAAAAAAACTGTGCGTTCGTTAAAAAGTTCGTATTCTTTTGAAACTCCGCATTTTGTGGTTTGTTTATAAAAGTCGATTCATTTCAATGCCCATTTTACAAAGTTGTTATTAATTTGAATAAAATTGTATTTGTTGTGACAACCGAGCTTAAGTAATTTTGAATAAAAATAGTTTATTATCATTTTAGGAAAATCCCATATTGAACATTTAATAATGAACAGTAACCAAATTGAAAGCTAAAACCAAATAAAATACCAAAGGCCTTATTACAAACCCAAATAAAAAACCAAAATTTAAAATAAATACCCAGACCAAAAGTCCATGTAAAACTGAATGTATCTAATGCATGGCTACCTCGAGTCCATCCGGCTCCTCATCCGCGATCTACGATTCACCTGAAAAGATAAGGGAGAAGGTGAGTCACCAAGACTCAGTGCATAATCCCCCTCCCGGTTAATGCAACATGCTTACACAAATCATAACCAAGCAAATATATCATGCACCCAAACCTAGCCATCCATAACTCCGTTTCTACCCCGTGTGGTACCAAACCACTGGTGGTGCCAAACCACTGGTGACCCAAAGTCACTGATATCCAATAATAATGTGGTGCCAAACCACTGGTGACCCAAAGTCACGAATAATCCATCTGTGGGGCCAACCCACGTTGTGATACCAAATCACTGGCGACAATCCCGTTATGTCAAATGTGGGGCCAACCCACTGTGGTGCTAAGCCACTGGGACGAGTCGCTATGAGGTGCCAAACCTCTGGTGACCCAAAGTCACAAATATCAATAATCCAAGTGTGGGGCCAACCCACATTGTGATACCAAATCACTGGCGACAATCCCGATATATCAACTGTGGGGCCAACCCACTGTAGTGTTAAACCACTGGGACGAGTCGCTATGAGGTGCCAAACCTCTGGTGACCCAAAGTCACGAAATTAACTGTGGTACCAAACCACTGGTGGTGCCAAACCACTGGTGACCCAAAGTCAGGGATATCAATCTTCCCCCTCCTCTCATCATACCCATGCAATATGACATAATAATTCGTATGCAGTATGACATGTATGCAAATCATATATCACAGATACCGTATGAAACAAATTACCATCATAATCAAAATAACAAAAACAACATAATCAAGCCAATCAACCTTTAAGGGTATAACAGTAATTTACCTTCTAGGGGTATTTTGGTAATTTACCCACTAAGGGTATTTCAGTAATTTCGTACATGGAATGGCCTTTCTGAAGGCCCAATGTCGCCCCGAGCGACTCGACTACCAATTCTGTCTTTACCGAACTATTGGGCCTAAAACCCAATTCCGGCCCATTCGGGCCCACACGCTCGTGTGGCCACCTAGCACAAATCTAGCCACGCATATAAATTCCACCTGGTCTAGTTCAACATATACTAAACAATCATACAATTTACTCATTTGGGCCCACGAGCCCATCGAGCCCACTTTGGCCCATCGTGGCCCAAGCAACCCCAACCCACAAGAATACTACTGATGGCCTCAACTATCGCGTCGAAGCCCCACACGTGCGCTCGCACGCTCGTGTGGCTACTATTGTCGTGATCAGCACTTCGGCATTTGCCGTTCTACAACTAGAGTAGAGAGAGTTACACACCTGATAGGACTCTGGTGTTAAACCGCGCTGTGCCCACTACTGTGCCCAAACGCCCACCAAGGTATGTTAACTCTCCTCCTGGAATGCTCTTTATATAGCTAGCTCTTCATCCTTCTTCTTTGTGTCTTTCCGATGTGGGATCCCTTCGTCAGTAGAGTTTAAATTCAACTGAAACTCTTGCCGTCCAATCCGCAAAATAAATACTCCCTTGCTTCTCATGAGATTCGAACCCAGGCTCCGCTGTAGCATAATCCACGCCGCTAACCACTTGGCCACAAGCTCCTCTTGTGTCTTAAACCATGCGCAACTAAATATAAACTATGACCCAAATTCTAAGATCCAAGTAAAAAGAAACCAAAATGCAAAAGCCAAGACTTGAACCTTGGACCTCCTTCCTTCCTTGTGGCGTCACCCCCTTATCTCTTATGTGGCGTCACTTTGCCACTACACCACACACTCCACTTGTGTCATTTTCTCCATATTTTATTCTTAAGGCCTACTTGCCAACTTTCAGGGTTTTTTTCACCTAAAACCAAAATTTCCCCAAAGCCAATATTTGATCCCGGGACTTTATAGAAGCCCTCTAATCTTCCAAAATCACTTACCTAATAAGTCTAACTTGCATTAATACCGTTCTCTAAAATTTTAAACGCTACTACACCTAAGGCCCATTGGGCTCAATCCTACTAGGCCCAATTTCAGGATGTTACAATAGATCTCCTTACCTTGAAATCCCGAAAGTAACACGATTTCAAGTGTTACTGAGCTATGACTTAGAGATCTACGCGATGGACTCCACTTCAGATCCCAGAATGCCAAAAATAAGAGAGAAATAAGAGATTAGTTTCTAAATAGCCATTCGGCTAGGGACTTTGAAAAGTCGAAAAAAAACATTGAAATCCCGAAGTCGACACTTACCTATTGTTTCCTTCAAAATTTGGCACAACCAGACTCCACTGAAGAAAATTCGGCAACTTTAGGAGGTGTGATCTTAGTGATTTCTGCTTTTTGAAGAACAAGGAATTGGAAAAATATAAGCAAGGAGTGGATAGAGGGATTCGGCCAAAAGAAAAGAGAAAAAGAATGGTGGGGTTTCGGCAATTGAGATCTAAGAAGTTTTGGTTTCTGTCAGAAAAAGAAAAGAGAAGAGAGGGTTCAAGTTTACCGAAAATAAAAGAAAAATCTTGAGAGAATTTTCAAAGAACATAATGATGAATTCGGCACACCCACTTAGACTATACTAAACCGATTTCTCCCCCCTTACTGAGTTTGATTTTTGGCCAACTCAAGCCTCTTGGATGAGCTCTTATCTTTTCCCTTATCTTGATCCATTATCTCCTCAAAAATAGCCTTTATCTGCTTATTATCCACATGGAATAAGCATTAAAAATCCCTAAAAAATAGCCTTGTGCCGTCCCTCTATTGCTCCGTTTAAGTGCCAAAATTTAGCCCTAAAACTTGGGCTTCAAGCACTTATAGCTCCCCTAAACTTGTGCCCTCCTCATGCACTTGTGACGCCACTTATAGCTCCCCTTTTCTGTGCCCCTAGTTGCTGGGCCACAAGCCCAATATGTCACTTAAACTACTAAAACTTTAATTTAAGCCCCTAGAGTGTCTAAATAAAATTTTTATTCAAAGCCTCAGCCCAAACCTGAGCCCCATTTGCACCTCAAATCCTTAAATTAATAATTTAAGCACACATTACACAAAATGCACAAGCCCATAAATTTAGGATGTTACAGTTCTACCCCCCTTAAAATAAATTTCGACCTCGAAATTTACCTGATCAAAAGAGATGAGGATACTGTTGTCATATAACATCCTCGGGCTCCCACGTCGCCTCTTCTGCGTTGTGATTTTGCCACAAAACCTTGACCAAAGGGATGGACTTCCTTCTCAATACTTTTACATCTCGATCCAAGATTTGCACTGGTTCCTCCTCAAAAGATAAATCTGGCCTTACTTTAATCTCTTCCACCGGCACCACATGCGATGGGTCAGAACGATAACGTCTTAGCATCAAGACATGAAACACGTCATGTATCTGCTCCAACTCTGAAGGCAACTCCAAACGATAAGCCACTGGCCCCACGCGTTCCAATACCCGATAAGGCCCAATAAACCGAGGACTTAGCTTACCCTTTCGTCCAAACCTCATTACCTTCTTCCATGGAGATACCTTCAAGAAGACTTGGTCTCCTACTGCAAATTCCATCTCCTTTCGCTTTAGATCCGCATAAGACTTCTGCCGATCAGACGCTTCCTTCAACCGAGCCCGTATTAACTTAACTTTCTCCTCCGTTTCTGAGACTAGCTCTGGACCCAACACCTGACATTCACCCAACTCTGTCCAACAACTAGGGGTACGGCATTTCCTTCCATATAACGCTTCGTAGGACGCCATCTGAATACTAGCTTGATAGCTATTATTATATGCGAATTCTGCTAAAGGTAAATACTCCTCCCAACTACCTCTAAAATCGATGATGCAACCCCTTAGCATATCCTCCAAGATCTGAATTACCCTCTCAGACTGACCATTAGTCTGTGGGTGAAAAGCGGTACTAAAGTCTAACCTTGTTCCCATCGCTTGATGAAGAGCCTTCCAAAATTGTGACGTGAATCTAGGGTCCCTATCCGATATGATCGACACCGGTACACCATGTAGTCTTACAACCTCAGCCACGTACAACTTAGCCAACCTTTGCAGAGTATAGTCCACCCGAACTGGTATGAAGTGAGCAGACTTCGTCAATCGATCCACGATTACCCAAATCGAATCCTTCTTAGTGGGCGTAAGAGGTAACCCACTAACAAAATCCATCGTGATTCTTTCCCATTTCCATTGGGGAATCTTCACCGGCTGCAACAATCCCGAAGGCACTTGATGTTCAGCTTTCACCTGCTGGCACGTCATGTAACATCCTGAAAATGGGCCTATTCATTTTTGCTTAATTTTATGAAATAGCATGTTTATGGTGATATGGATGTGTTGTGTACATTTTTAGAACCTTGGAAATGTAAGGAAATGTCCGGGAAATGTAAGGAAATGTCTTGTCTTGGAAATGTAGGGAAATGTCTTGGAAATGTAAGGAAATGCTTTAGAAATGTTAAGTTTAAAGGAGGCAAACGAACATTTTTGGAAACTTGGAAATGTAAAGAAATGTAAGGAAATGTAAGGAAACGTTTTAGGGTGGCCTTAAGAAAATTTATGGGTGAAATATGACACACAAACAGGCTTGGAAAAGTGGCCTGGAGATGCCACTTAGGGCCTCTGGAGTTGACGCCACAAGCAGGTGCAATTGGGCCTGGGTTCGAGTCACTTGGGGAGCAAATAAAAGAATTTTATTTTGGTGCCAGGAACAAGAAAAGTGGACGGCATTAAGGCTCTATAGGGAGGTGTTTTATTGTTGTTAAAATTCGGCAAATAGATGGATAAATGATGGATTTTTATTGATATTTTTATTAAGAGATAAGAGATAATTATTGGATTAAGTTTTAGGTGATAATTAAAGTGATAAAGCTATCAAAATAGAAGAGTGGTGGCCAAGTAAGGGATTCTAAGCTAGTACATTCGGCTATAAAAGGAAAAGAGAGGCCATTCAGCATTATTTTCTCTTTCTTGATAACCTCTGCCGAATTTTCTCTGCAACCCCTTTTCTTTTCTCTTCAATTCTCCTAAGCCTTGCAGAATTTCCCTTCTCCTTATTTCACCATTGCCGAATTCTCTTAAGCAACTATTCTTTTCTTCTTCATTCTTCTCCTCTCAATATCCCAAAAGCCGAAACTAGGAAATCTAACCCCATTATTGTGTTAGTCGAAACTTGGAAAGAAGGCTCTTCGGGATTTCTGCCATTGTCGACAACTTCATAAGACAAGTTAACTATTTCGGGATTTAAGAATCTAAGGTAAGTCATATTTAACATTCGGCTAAGGGTTATTTGTTGTGAATAAATGTTAGAAATTGATCTAACATGAAGTTATAGGGATTTTGACAGACATCTAAGGCAAGGAATACTTTCGGGATTTACTAAGTGTCGACTACAAGGAAGGAGAAGTTCTTTTCCCGACGGTACACCATAGGCCGCGTGTTCCCTAGTTATTCGGTGAGTTTCGGGATTTAAAATCCACAAGGTAAGTGTCTATATGCAATCGGCCAAGGCTTATTTTAGCACTAGATCTATTTTCTTACATGATTTAAAAGCCGAAAACTAATCTATGAAGGGATTCAATACCAGCCGATTACAAGGAAGGGAATCTACAACATTCCGGGATTTGATTAGTAAACAAATCGGCAAGGTAAGGATTTTAGTGTACTAATCCTACTAGGATTTGGATTTATGGCCGAATGGCTCTTTACTAAGTATTAAATGATTGATTAAATGTAGAGATCTAAGATCTAAGGCATTAGATCAAGCTTTTCGGGATTTGGATTGGAAACCCTAAGCGAATCAGGTGTGTACCTCACACTATTTCTTGATACATTTATGGAAATAATTAATATATGCATGTTTATAAGAATATGAATATGGCTAAGATACCATGCTATGGTACAAAAGTACTCAGGTACGTTTCCTACTCTTACTAGGATTATGAATATATGTTATTTTTAACATGTGAAAAGTGATAAGAATGTGAATTAAGGCATGATGTGCATGATATGTATGATATGGGCATACGGGTTATTAAAAAGGGGAAGTGAATGTGGTGACCTAAGACCACGATATCTGAATGTGGTGACCTAAGACCACGATATTTGAATGTGGTGACCTAAGACTACGATATCTGAATGTGGTGACCTAAGACCACGAATTTTATAAGGGCGATGAGCACGTCAACTGCAGCGACTGCCTTCGATGGTGTGTAGCGGATGTAGGGTTGACTTAGTAGTCCCCACGGTGTGCAGGTTGGTACGAGTGATGTGTAGCGGATGGCATCTAGGCTTGGGTTCGGGTTTGCATCATTACTTTATATCTGTTATATGAATAAGTATGTGATATGACATTGTATGCCTGAATTGTTAAGTTATAGTGTTGGTTACACATTGAGTCTGTTTGACTCACCCCGTTGGGGAATATTTTCTTCCAGATGATGATCAGTAATGGACCGGGTCGGCAGGAGCACAAAGGTGGCCATGCACAGCAAGGAAAATTTTATTATTTGGACTTTTATTCTATTTAAGCACTTTAATTTATTTTTGGGAATTATTTGATGTAATAAGGCCATAGTTGAACTACTTTATTTTTCTTTTATTTATTTTGTTACGAATTTTTAATGGTTATAAGATTAAGTAAATTTATTTAAAATAAACTCTAAATGTTTTATCACCTAACATAAAAGGATTTCGACATAAGATAAAACCTGTTCTCAACTTGAGCCCAACCTAAAACAATCTTTCTTTCAAAAGACACAATTTTACAAAGTAACAAAAGAATTTTGAATTGGTTTACACCGAGGAACATACCAGATCTGGTCGAGGCTCGTGGGCCGGGTTTGGGGTGTTTCACGTCAAACACTTCTCCACATATTCTGTAACTTCTCACTTCAAACCTAGCCACCAGAATTGTTCTCGCAAATCCCGATACATCTTAACTCCTCCAGGATGCATAGCATAAGGGCTACTATGCGATTCCCGAAGAATCATCTGCCTTAACTCCACATCTTTTGGCATACAAATCTTCCCACAAAAACACAAAACTCCATCACATTCCAACTATAGTCCTCTCCTTCACCATTCTGCACTTGTCAGAGTCGAGTACTCAAAACATCATCCAAAAGTTGTTTCTCCTTGATCTGTCTTGTCTACATAGGTCTTACTTGAAGTTCGGCTACCAAACTGCCATCTTCATACAGGCTAAGAAGAGCAAACATCACCCTCAAATCCGCTATCGCCTTCCTACTCAACGCATCTGCCACCACGTTAGCCTTACCCGGATGGTATTCGATCAAACAATCATAGTCCTTCAAGAGTTCAATCCACCTACGTTGCCTCAGATTCAATTCCTTTTGGGTAAGGATATACTTCAGACTCTTATGGTCCGTGTAAATAACCGACTTCTCCCCATACAGGTAATGCCTCCAAATCTTTAAACCAAACACTACCGCCGCCAATTCTAAATCGTGCGTAGGGTAGTTCAATTCATGCGGTCGTAACTGTCGAGACGTATATGCAACAACTTTTCCGTCTTGCATCAACACACATCCTAAACCCGTGTGTGACGCATCACAATAGACGGTAAATTCTTTTCTCGCCTCTGGCTGAATTAACACTAGCGCTTCCGTCAAGATTCTCTTCAGCTTCTCAAAGCTCTCCTACTGTTTGTCAGTCCATACAAACAATACTCCCTTCCTTAACAACTTAGTTAAAGGTGCCGCTATTGAAGAGAACCCCTCAACAAATCTCCTGTAATACCCTGCCAATCCCAAGAAACTTCGGATTTCCGCCACAGACTTTGGCGGCTTCCAATCTAGTACAGCTTCTATCTTCCGAGGGTCTACCCTAATTCCCTCTGCGGAAACTACATGCCCTAAGAAAGTCACTTCCTTCAGCCAGAACTCACACTTACTGAACTTTACGTACAGCTGCTTCTCCCTCAGAATTTGCAACACTATACAAAGATGTGCAACATGCTCCTCCTCGGACTTGGAGTAAACCAAAATATCGTCAATAAACACCACGACGAACCGATCAAAATATGGTTGGAACACCCGGTTCATCCTATCCATGAATGTTGCTGGCGCGTTCGTCAAACTGAACGGCATTACCAAGAACTCATAATGACCGTAGCGTGTTCGAAACGCCGTCTTATGAATGTCCCCTTCCTTCACCTTTAACTGATGATAACTCGACCTTAGATCAATCTTCGAACCTCATCGACAGTCACCTCCTTAGCATCCAAAGCACTAATAAAAGCTAGGAATGCGTTGCATCCTTTCTGAATCATCTTAACAGCCTTCAATGCCAATACTACATTGGACAAATAGTTCCTTCTTTCCCCTAACACAACCACCTCCCTGCCTTCCGGGGTACTCAACACCACACGCTTAGTCTCACAATCCAACTTAGCACGATGCTTAGTCAACCAATCCATTCCTAGGATAAGATCGAACTCTTCAAATGGCAACTCCATTAAGTCTGTCGGGAACACTACCCCTTGAGTCTCTAACGGTACATCCTTAAATAGCTTGTCCACTACCCTAAATTTTCCTAAGAGACTAACCACGGTCATCTTCCTAGTAGTCGTTCCAGAGTCTATACTTAGGGTCTCAGATATCGAACATGCAACATAGGAGTGGGTTGACCCAATATCAATCAAGGCAAGAAAAGGGTTATCAGTAATAAGAAACGTATCGGTATGACATCCGGTGCGTCACCATCCTCCTGTCGACGAACTGCATAAACTAGACCCGACTGCCTCGCATCTACATTACCTGCACCTCTACCAGGTGCTCCACGACCGCGACCAGCCCCATTTCCACCTCTACCTGAACCACGACCCCTCGGTCCAGGCTGGTCACCTCTCCTAGTCTGATCAGAACCTTGGCCCGTTGGCTGTACCTGATCCACTTGCGGACAGTCCTTAATTAGATGCTCCGTGGATCCACACCTGAAACATCCACTCGTTCTTCTTCTACACTCCCCAGAATGTGCTTTCCAGCACCAATTACATAATCGATTCTGATTTCCCCAGCAGGTGTCAGAGCATGAGCTGGCCCATCAGACCTAGGCCTTTTCTGCGAATTCCCAGATGCTCCTGCCAGCCCAAAATTTCTCTTATTCCTTCCTCGCTCCTTATCTCTTTCCTGTCTCTCAGTACGTTTTACCTCCTCAGCTATCTTAACCTTCTCCACCAGAACAGCAAAATCTCACTCTCTCTCTGCGGTGCTACCAAAACCCTTAACTCTTTCCGCAATCCATCCTCGAACCAAACGCAGCGTTCATATTCGGTTGCTACCATTCCTCGAGCGTAACGGCTCAACCGCAGAAACTCCGCCTTGTATTCAGATACAGACTTACTTCCCTGTACCAAGTTCAGAAATGCCTTCCTCTGGCCGTCCACATAGCTGGCCCCAACATACTTTCCTTGAAATGTTTCCTTAAAGTAATCCCAGTCAATCCGGTCTGCGGCAGTACCCTCCTTTACCATGAGCCACCACTGATAAACCTCGTCTCGAAGAAGAGACACGACCCCCTTCAACTTCTCCTCTACAGTGAAGTCAAGGTCATCCATTATACGCTCACTTGCCTGTAACCAATACTCAGCTGTGTTAGGGGCTACGCCAGAAACTCCCCTAAACACCTCCGCTCCATTGGCTCGGAGTCGTTCAGATACAGATTTCCGGGCTCCTGAACCTGTGCCTACCCCAGCAACTCTTTCGAGGACCTGCAACATCGCCTGAGATACCGCATCATCTCCGGCTGCCTGATCCCGTAACTCTCCCTCCAAAGCTAGCGGATTCGGCATCTCGTTTCCTGATCCGTGGCCAGGCTCTACTGGCTCAGACAAGGTCATCCTACCCCTACCGCATCCACACGGCGGACGTCCTCGACCCTTTATACTCATTCTTTCGATTGGCGTTTATCTGATTAAGAATTTTATGAATCATTAATTCTTTCCACTGATTAACCACGAACAGTCTTATGAATAGTAATTTTAAGAGTAGTTCTTTCGAATTTGCAATTATTTCTACAATTCAGTCTCAAGTTCACATCTCCTAGTTCTAGGAACTACATACATTCAACAATCAACATACAGACAACATCCGTACACCCACATTCAATACATAGGGTCCACTACCCAGGGGTATTTTCTTAATTTTATCCTATAGGGGTATTTTCGTAATTTTCAAAATAGAGTTCCTTGTTGATTTCATGAAATAAGGGTATTTTGGTAATTTTTGCAATCCAGGGGTATTTCGGTAATTTTACAAATCAAGGATATTTTGGGATTTTTTTTTAACAAATCAAGGGTATTTTCAAAAATTTTACAAAACTAAGGGGTTTTTTTTTAAAACAGGGGTATCTTGGAGAATTTGATTTCAAAGGAATAATAGTAGTGTTCAGGTGTTTGTGGGTTTTTGGTTGTTGTCGTGTGTTGTGTGTGTGTTTTTTTCCCCAAGGAAAAATTTTGTTGACTTTGTAAATCGAGGTATATTTGTAAATCATGGGTATCTTGGTATTTTTTTTCAAAATAAGGGTATTTTAGCAACTTTGTAAAAATAAGGTGGCTGGTCCCTTTCAGGTTTTAATTATAGATTTTGGCCCGTCAACAAATCCTCGTGGCTAGGGTGAACAGTCACTACGCACCAGGTAGGATTCCAGCGAAGAGGAGGTGAGTCACAAGGACTGCTTAAGTACCAAGCTCTTCCGGATCCAATCCTAGACATGCGCATGCTTGTTGCCACACCCTAGTCTTGCGACTCGTTCACGGGTTTGTTTAGTGAAATTAAGTCTTATGAGATTTAAGAAGTTGTTTAAGCTAAGCCTAGAGTCCATCAAGTTCTAATTTAAATAGTCTACGTCCCATAAAGCCCATCAAGCCCACATACAGATATAACACACAGTGTGTTCAGAATACTTACCTGGCGGACTTGGGCCGGAGACGCAGGTGCCATGCCGAAAGAACCATCCTGTATTATGTATAAACATGCATGTTGCAAAAACCCTTTTTTAGAAAACGTTTTGAGCCCAAAAACCCCAAAGCCGAGTTTTGAACCAGGCTCTGATATAAATTTGTAACACCCCAAACCCGGCCCAAACACTACAGTCGGATCTGGTATGTCACTAAAAAGATTTTGTAAAAGATGTCGCAATTTCGGGAAATATTTTTCTTGTATTTAATCTTTTGTTCGGGAAAACTTAATAACTTGATAGGTTTAAATAAGATATAAATTTCATTTGTTGTTTTATGGATTAAAACAAAATCTTATTACATGCCTTAGTTTAATTAAAATTCAAGTGTCTAACAATAATGAAAGCCCAAAATAAAACCAAAACAAAGTATAATAGTCTAGTGGCCCGTGGCCTTATTACAACTATATTTAAAACCCACTTAAAATAAATTTCTTAAAAATAAATAAATAAAGTAAAGTCTTTTGCGGAAGTCCTTGGTTCTCTATCGCATGGCCACCTTGCTCTCCTCTCCAGCCCGATCCGATGCGCTAAGTGTCACCTGAAATTGTTAAAATAATAGGGTGAGTCACGAAACTCAGTGTGCAACCCTCGTGCACCATCAGATTGGGCCTTAGCCCACAGATCAGAGTATAGAACATAATATAGAAGATAATATACATAAAACCCAACCCAATCCTAGGTTTCCATCCGCTACACACCACCCTTGCCTGCCAATCACACCATTGAGGATTTCTACAATCAACCCACACCGCTACACACCATCGATGGCAGTCATGCTGCAGTTAGCTGCTCATCGTCAAAGTTGTGACAGAGTCACCAGGCTGAAATGGCAGAAGCCACCAGAAACAGAGTTGTGACAGAGTCATCAGGCTGAAATGGCATAAGCCACTAGAACAGATCACTTCCCCTTTCATCAATCACCCAACCCCAAGCATATATTAAACAATCGACATATATCACATATCGTTTTAACAGAATCATTCACTGATGAATGGCTGAATTCACTAACCTGATATTTAGCCTTTACCCTTCTTGAGTTTCCGAACGTTATGCCGGGATTTCGGCATTCAACAAAATATAGCAGATTTATTACATATATATATATATATATAAGCAATCAGTCTAATGGTGTGAGAAGTTACACACCTGATTAATGTCGATACCCTTGCTAAACCGATCTACAACTTTGCTCAAAAAGCTGAAAAGATGTGAAAATAGGGCCTCTCCTATAATCGGCCATGGTTAGTGTTCTACCCGATTTTACACACTAAAATCAATAGATCTCCTTACCTTGAAATCTTGAAAGTAACATGATTTCAAGTGTTACTGAGCTATGACTTAGAGATATACGCGATGGACTCCACTTCAGATCCCGGAATGCCGAAAATAAGAGAGAAATAAGAGATTAGTTTCTAAATAGCCATTCGGCTAGGGACTTTGAAAAGCCGAAAAAACATTGAAATCCTGAAATCGACACTTACCTATTGTTTCCTTCAAAATTCGACACAAGCAGACTCCACTGAAGAAAATTCAGCAACTTCAGGAGGTGTGATCTTAGTGATTTTGGCTTTTTGAAGAATAAGAAATTGGAAAAATATAAGCAAGGAGTGGATAGAGGGATTCGGCCAAAAGAAAAGAGAAAAAGAATGGTGGGGTTTCGACAATTGAGATCTAAGAAGTTTTGGTTTCTGTCAGAAAAAGAAAAGAGAAGAGAGGGTTCAAGTTTACCGAAAATAAAAGAGAAATCTTGAGAGAATTTTCAGAGAACATAATGAAGAATTTGGTACACCCCCTTAGACTATACTAAACCGATTTCTCCCCCCTTACTGAGTTTGATTTTCGGCCAACTCTAGCCTCTTGGATGAGCTCTCATCTTTTCCCTTATCTTGATCCATTATCTCCTCAAAAGTAGCCTTTATCTGCTTATTATCCACATGAAATAAGCATTAAAAATCCCTAAAAAATAGCCTTGTGCCGTCCCCCCTATTTCTCCCTTTATGTACAGAAATTTAGCCCTAAAACTTGGGCTTCAAGCACTTATAGCTCCCCTAAACTTGTGCCCTCCTCATGCACTTGTGACGAAACTTATAGCTCCCCTTTACTGTGCCCCTAGTTGCTGGGCCACAAGCCTAATATGTCACTTAAACTACTAAAACTTTAATTTAAGCCCTTAGAGTGTCTAAATAAAATATTTATTCAAAGCCTCAGCCCAAACCTGAGCCCCATTTGCACCTCGAATCCTTAAATTAATAATTTAAGCACACATTACACAAAATGCACAAGCCCATAAATTCAGGATGTTACAACCCATTTAACTGAAAAGTTTCTTAAGGTTGCACGGGTCACCCAAGTCGACTGTGAACCTACTGTAGGGTCGATAAGCACTACTTGGACCCATATATGCATAAATTTAATGCATGATGTATGTACTAAGCATGATGCTTATATGCATGTATACTGAACTGTATGTGTAACTGTTAATCATGTAATAGCATGTCATTTTTTGTATGTTTGCATTGCATTGGGTTGGGATGATGATATATGAAGGAAGTGTACTGAAAGGCTCTTAAGCCTAATATCTGGCAGCACAGCTTCAAATTTACTGATAATGTGCCGTATTCCGTACTACTTGGAGTGTAAGGATGGGTGGGTGTTTTAAACCCCACATGGAGTGTAGGGATGGACGGAGATAGTGTGTAGAGGCTAGTGGGTAGGACTCTGTTACTAATTACTATTGCATTACTGATGCTGTGATGGGCTAAAGCCCTAATGCATATCTGATACTGGACTGAAATGGGCTAAGGCCCAAACTACTATGATACTGTAATAGGCTTAGGCCCCAGACTGCATTTGACTGTTTACTGCTATTTGCCTATACGCATTTTCTGTGGGGATTACACATTGAGTTTACGTAAACTCACCCCTTTCTATTTTAACTGTACAGGTAATCCCTAGGCCTAGATGGATCGGTGCGGTGGGGGACTCTACGGTGACCACTTGACTACTGAACGGTTTTTATTTCATTTATGGTTTTTATTACTTATTTTGAGGTTATTTGATGTAATCTGGACTTTTCGGACTGTTCACCGTTATTTTGGGAGTTTAACTACTTTCATGGATTTTAAAACTGCGAAACTCAACGAAAACTCGGTTTCACTAAAAACAACATTTTTCCTAAACGCGAGCGGTTTTCTTAAATATCACAGTTTTAAAAGCTTCCACTCCTCAATATGTATTTAAATGAATCCAATTCAATGAGAAAATGATTTGGAATTGTCAAGAGATATATAGAAGCTAATAAACGGTAAAGGTTTTAACATGATAAATTTGTTTTCAAATTCAATCCATGTGACATCGCCAGAGTCGGCCATAACGTCTAGGTCGGGTTTGGGGTGTTACACTTTACACTACTACAAATGGAGGGAGGGGGAGAGAAGGGTAAAAGGAGAATTAAAATAACAATAATAACAATATTTTTTTCTTATTAAATCCATTACAAGATAATTTATTTCAAATTACACAAAAAATCCCACCATATAATTCAACTATAGGACTATGTACATTCTAATACTATGGAAATAGAGGTGCGTCTGAAAGGCAAGTACAAAGGCTATTAATGCACTTATAGTTGGGGCACGCGGCGCAAATACCATGACAGTCTTCAGTTTTACTGCATCTACACGAAATGACAGGTCCTCTTGCCTCTGCCATCATCTCTGAATCTGCAACCAAAATTCCCTTGTATTAGATTAAAAGAAAAAGATAATATTCATACCAAATGAAATAAAAGATTTGCATAAGAAGAAACTAACGAGTTGCAAAGATTAAGATAATAGCGAATATAAACAAATTGAATGAAAACTTCTCCATCTCTTTATATCTAATTAACTATGTTGGTGGCAATGTATAGCTTATGGCTTTAATATATATAGTATCTTATTTTTTGTTGCATGGAGTAATATTAATTTCTTTGGATTCTTTGAGATAATTATGTTTTAATTTTTTTCCTTATGAAACTATGTCTAAAAAGGAAAGTAAATCACCAAAACATCCTTGAGAAGATTTATGGAGATTTTGTTTACTAATTATCATTATTTTTTTCTAAGTGTTGTCATGGAAATTAATGCTACCAAATCTGGAATGCATGATGCCAATAAATTGATTATTAGTCCAACTGTTTAGAAACAAATGCGAATTATGTTCCAAATTTTTTATTTGAGGTTGATCGTGTCCGAAAGTCTTAAAAATTTATAGAAAGAATGATTGAGCCTAGAAACTAACTATGACAATGACTTGAGGCAAGTGCACCTATCGAACAGTAGTATAGCTTAGTGGCAAGACCGGATTGTCGAACCCAAAGGAACCAAAAGTACCAATACTAACTCCCTTTTTATTACCTAGCCTATGAATTAAAGGAATTGTTGTTTAATCTAAAATTAACTAACTACTAAGCTAAAGATGCAAAGATGATAAACCGTAAAAGTAACATATTTTAATCCCACATTTAGTATGCTTTTGGATGATTTAAGCCTTGATTCATATAAAAAGGTGCTCTTAATCCTTTCTTTTCATTTTTTATACTTAGGAAAGCACCCAAGGATGAAAAGAACGAGAAACGGGCTTAAAACGGACCAAATTGGGCCAAGAGAGAAATCGACACGGCCTGGCCCAAAGCTAACATGGCCGTGCCTCATTAAAAGTCCGAGCACGGCCTGGCCACGATCCACACGGGCGTGTGTCATGGTCGTGTCCCTGTCGCTAGAAAGAGCAATTTCATTCGGGAAAGGATACTTGGAGGCAAAGAAACACATTCCAAAGCCTATTCAAACACCCTATTAGGAATTCTACTTAAATTAGGATACTTAGGGGCCAAGTAAGGCATCACAAAGTCTATATAAACACCTTAGGGGGCAACTTGAAAGGGGAGTTCGGCAGAAGCCGAAGGCGTCAAAGCTAGGCCAAAGAGCCAAGTCGAGAAGGTCAGAGTTGAGAGAATAACGCGAGGATAGCCAGTTGATCATCCCAAGAAGCCGGAATTATACTCAAGACGGCAGAATTCTCCTTCAACTCCTTCAGGGGGTTTTAGGGTTTTCTTATGTTTTGTTTTATCTTTTCTCTTGCGATGTTTTGTTTATTCATTATGAACTAAACCCCTCAGATACCTAAAGGGGATGAAACCTAGATGGATTTTGTTATTTGGTTTTTAAGTTATATGATAATTACTTAGTTTATTCTTAATTATGTTGCTTAATCCAAATCTAATGTGCTTAGGTGGAGGAGGAATAGACCCTGCCTAAGAGTAGATCTAACATAATTAAGCGGAGTTGATTGAATGCCTAGAGATAGGGTTACGAGATTTTACCGGATTAGGGTGAAACCTAATATGGGAGTCCATTGATCGATTTACTGCTACCCTAGGGGTTTATTATAAGCGAACGAGAGTTCTACTAATTAACCTAGGGTTAGACGTTATTCGCCTCGAGGGAGGGTTTAATATAGGTTAGGGAATCTCACGGATCAAGCTAAGTAAAGAAATCATATAATTTGGGGTTAGATAATAAGTGAAGTCTAGGTGGATTCTTCCCGAAGGTATCGTCACAATCAACTGAGTTTTTCTTCAAAGTTATTTTCCAATTCGTTCTTCTTGTCTTTGTGTTCTTAGTCTTAGTCTTCGACAGTATAGTTTAAAAGCAACCTTCACTTTAATATAGGCTAAATAATAAAAAGAAAGTTAGTATTAATACTTTTAGTTCCTTTGGGTTCGATAATCCGGTCTTGCCTAAACTATACTACTGTTCGATAGGTACACTTGCCTTTAATCGTTGTCAGAGTTAGTCTCCAGGTTCGATCATTCTTTTATAAATTTTAAAGCTCTGATTTTGACATGATCAAGTTTTTGGCGCCGTTGCCGGGGAACTAAAATATTAAGAAAGCTTAATTTTTATTACTTTAGCCATTTTTTATTATTGCAATTTTTTTTATTTGTTTTATTTTTACTTTGCTAATTTTTCTTTGCTTTGACAGGTAATTTTAGTTTAGAGAAGATGGCACTAAATAACTATCAGTGGCAAGTTATGAGGACAACACCAACAAAAGCCGCCAGTGTCTCCAACCTCGACGTGGTCACCAAGTTATCTAACCAGCTAGAAATGATGAATAAAAAGATTGGTGGTTTGTATAGTTCCTCGCAGGTACACTCAGTAATGCAATATGACTCGAATCTAGGAGGAGTGGCGAATCCTGAATACCCACCCTACGGATATGGCATGGAAAATGAGCAAGCTCACTATATGGGTAACTATTCTAGACCACAAAATAATTTTTATAATGACACTTATAACGCAGGTTGGAGTTACCATCCCAATTTCTCGTGGGATGATCAAAATAGCCAAAGACCGAAACTTCCTCCAAACTTTCAACAACCACCTCACCAGCAGGAAGAGGAGTCGCACCTTGAAAAGATGCTGACAAAATTTTCGGCAGACACAGATAAACGTATCCAAGAAACTGAGAGAACAATCAAAAGCAATGAGAGCCGAATCATGGAAATTACTAAGTCAGTCAAGGAAGTCACTAACGCAGTCGAACAACTTGCAAAGCTGATGTCAGAACGACCGCAAGGGCGTCTACCTAATAACACGGAGATTAACCCTAAGGATTAAAATCAAGCCATCACCGCTCGGGACAGTAAAGGGTTAGATGAACCCAATGCAATACCAGAAAACAAGGTAGACAAAGGTAAAACAGAGGTAACACAAGAAAAGCCAAAATCGGTAATCAAAGAGTACCAACCTCGTATACCTTATCCCGAAGCAATGAAAAGAGACGATTCAAAAGAACAATTCGGTAAGTTTCTTAAACTTTTAAAGAAATTACATATTAACTTACCTCTTCTTGAAGCTCTTTTTCAGACGCCAGAATCGAGGAAATTTTTAAGACAGCTCTTGACAAACAAACGCAAATTAGATGAGGAGCACCACGTGGAATTAAACGCAACATGCTCAGCAATGTTACAGAACAGACTACCGCAGAAGCAAAAAGACACAAGGAGTTTTACAATTCCGTGTTTAATTGGTAGTTTATCTATTGACAATGCTTTAGCTGATTTAGGGGCAAGCATCAATGTTATGCCTTATAAAATGTTTAAACAACTAGGTCTAGGGAAACCCAGACAAACTAGGATGAGCATTCAGTTAACTGATAAAACTATCAGAATACCTAGAGGTATAATAGAAAATGTTCTAATCAAAATTGATAAATTCATATTCCCAGTAGATTTTGTTGTCTTAGACATGAATGAGGACAATTCGATTCCTTTTGTAACATCTTGAATTATTGGGCCTTTGCATTTGTTGTGTGTTATGTAGGATGTGTTAATTAGAGTGTTTAAGGGGTTTAGATTCGGCTCAAGGTTGGGCCGAGGCCTTAGTTAAAACTTTCTGTTTGGACACTCTAGTGGAAAGTCCGATAAGATAAGGCTTAAAAGATGTATCTGTGTTTTAAAATATAAAATGGGCTTATGGCCCAGTGGCAAAGTGACGCCACTAAAAGAGCAGGGAAGTGGCGTCAACTGGGAGGCCCAAATTCAAGTTGTATGAAGCCCAATTCTTTTAATTAAAATTTAGCTAATTTTCGGCATTTAAGTGGATAAAGTGGGATGGCAATAAGGCTTAAAAATAACAAGATTTAATGAGTGGGATAATGTGGATAATGTGGCAGATAAAGGAAGGAAGAGGTGGTGTTATCCATGTCACTTGAGGATGAGTGATTAGATGTTGATAAGGGAGAAAGTTTAGGAATTATCCATAGGTCAAGGTGGTGGCCGAATTTCCAACTCTAAGAGGGGGAAGGAATCGGTTTTAATAAGGCTAAGGAGTGCCGAAATTTCCCTTATTAGTTGATCAATTTTAAGCTATCAAAAGGGGCACTTTCGGTTTTTAGAGGTAGTTACCGAAATTTAGGTTAAGTAAGGGGGAATATCTTTTATTTTCGGCACTAGGGTTTTATTCTTCCATTCTCTTCTTCAATTTCGGTAATTAGGTCTTTATTCTCCCAATCTCTTTTCTCATTATTCTGCTAAAGCCGAACTACCTCTAGTCTGCCGAAATCCTTTTCTCTTTACCATTTTCCTTCTATTCTACTCCTCTCTTCTCAACTGTTTCTTTACCAAAGAGCCGAAACCTTAATTTCAATTCCCTTTCATCCTGTACCTATAAGCCGAATGTTCATTGTTCTTTCGGGATTTCTTTGCCGATCTCTTCACTAAAAGCCGAAATCTTCTAGGAGTTGCCGAAATCACTGTAAAGATCGTCTAGATCTAAAAGCCAGAAATCGCTAGTCTCTAAACTCCATCTCTTTCGGGATTTCAAGGCGAAGGAGGGGATTGGATCTGTAAACCCAATCCCTAAGTTTAAGAAGCGGGCAGTGTCGACAATTCGGGATTGGCCACCGGGTTTTAGACCGACTTCGGAACAACACCTTAGACAGATAGCAGTCGTATCGGCTTCTGATAGTGTTGACATAGAAAGTCTTGTCTTGTCGGTAACTAGGTGTGTAGATCTCTATCACACTAATTAAATTGTATTATGTATGTTATGGGCTAAAAGCCGAAAAAAGGCTGTGTGGACAGTCATATTACCCAAAAAGGGTAGGCAAGGGATGCCAGGTACGTAATCATAGAAACTTCTCTATGTGTATCGATGTATGTGATAGTCTGTGATCTTTTAGGCAGTACATTGTCTGTTTCTGCATGAATGCATACATGGGATGGGGTTAATATGATGAAGGGGAAGAGCATGTTAATAGGCCACTTGGTGATCGGTGGTTAAACCACGATTTATAAAATTAGGTCACAAAAGTGATCAGTGGTATTCCAAATTGATAGGAATAGGCAGCATGACTGTCGATATGGTGTGTAGCGGTTGGTGGGTTGATTGTAGAAATCCCCGAGGTGTGTTGGCTGGTACGGGCTGGTGTGTAGAGGATGGATTTTTAGGTTGGGTTGGGCCATGTTGCATGTAAATATTTTGTTGCCATTGTGTATGGGCTAAGGCCCATAATGTGTTTGTGGGCCTCAAGCCAATTATGTGTTTTCGGGATTTGCACACTGAGTCTTGGTGACTCACCCTTTTATTTTCATGACTTTTCAGATAAGTAGTAGATCATGGCATGGGAGTCGAGGCAGACTCGAGGGGCCATCAAGTTTTATTTCCATAAATCATTTTTCGGTTTTTCTTTAAGTTTTAATTTTGGGAATGTTTATGTAATAAGGCCCATAGCATAGGTTATCAATTTATATTTGTTAATGTCCTCATTCTTTATAAACTTATGTTCTAAGACTTATTCATAAAAAGAAATAAAATGGGATTTTCAACCAGGTTATTTTTATTTATAAAAAAAAAATTCAGAGGTTTTCTACAAATAACACTTATTTAACGAATACTTCTACAAATCAACCGAGATTTCAAATCCTTTCAAAGCAAAGTTTTCAACTGTTAACTCGTGGCATACCAGATCTGGTCGTGACGGTTGGGCCGGGTTTGGGGTGTTACACCTTTAATTTTAGGAAAACCCTTTCTAGCAACTGCCAGGACTAAAATTGATGTTGGTACAGGAGAACTCATTCTTCATGTAGGTGACGAATCAATCAGTCTACAAGCTTTTGACTCGGCCAGGACATCAAGTGATGAAGGTGAGAAAGTAAATTCAGTTGATAATCAAATTGTTCAACTTTCACCACAGGAAACACCACAAGGCTACAAACCTGAGCCGAATCATGGGCCCCAAGCCGTACAAGCTCATAACAGTGAATTGTTAGTGGAATCTGACCCAAGGCAAGAACCTGTGGTAAGTGAAGGTAAGGTTGAGGTAAGTCATGATTTACCAAACCCGGTAAATACAGGGTACCAAGCTCGTGTACCATAACCCGATGCAATAAAGAAAGACCACACAGAGGAAGAATTCGGTGAACTCGCACTTCGTGTAGACGACGAAACAATCACTCTTCAAGCTCTTGACTCAGCTAGGACATCGAGTAATAAAGGTACGAACATTAATTCTATTGATAATCATTTGGTTCAACCTTCTTTACAGGAAGCATCACGAAATCACTTAGCTGAGCTAGATCTTAGACCTCGTGCCAACAAAGAAGAAACACATAAGGAACAAAACCTTAGGGTTGACAAACTAAAAGAGAAGGAAACACAAATCAGAGAGGAACAGGAACCACACGAAGTGAAACCGAAGGAAACCCTAGATGAGCTGATAAGAACAACAAATCCCATCAAAACAGAGGATCAGGTATTGTTCAATAAGGAAGACCCACGAATCGCCAATTCAGACCTTAAGACAAACGAAGAAATCACTTTTGAGGTACTTAATGTCTTCCTATACGGCAAAGTCGAGGTAAGCAATCCTAAATTCAACACTTTTGAGGTAAACATTACTCGACTTAAACTATATATCCATAACCGAAGTGATCGCATGAGAAAGGATTTTCACCTCCTCAAACCACCATGACCATACGAATGAGAGGTAAAGTCTAGCTTAAGACTACAAACGAGCGCTTCTCGGGAGGCAACCCGAGCACTAACCCCATTTTTATATTTTTTATTTTTATTTTTTCTTTTCTTTTTTCCTTTTAGCACCTAACCATAAACTAACCAAAGAGCAAATTTTTAGGCCACACGGCCCTACACACGGGCGTGCCCGTGGCCGTTTGGAAGCCAGGGGATGCACCATGGGCGTGCCAGTAGCCGTGCACGACATAGAAAAATTTCTTTTCCCAACATGGGTGACAATAATAGTCCACGTCCGTGTCGACGCCCGTGCAAGGTTACTGACACGGTCGTGCCTTCCAACCGTGCCAACGTTCTGACTTATCGAACACGGGAGGAGTACGCCCATATTAAATGACCGTGTGAAGAAAGACACGGGCGTGCCACTACACCCACGGCCGTGCCCGAACACCCTGAACGTGCCCAAAATTCAAAATCTCAAAACACAGGCTACATCTCTATTTAAATCTCATTCTCTCTTTTTCTAGTTGTCTTTCATTTTTCATTATTTATTTTTATTTTTATTTTTATTTCCATTTTATTATTTTTCTTCTTCTTCTTCTTATTCTTTATGATATTTAGATTTAGCTTAGGATACAATAAAATCAGACTGGCTGCTTCGAGGATTCAATTTCAAACGGTTCGAGACGCTTCCCCACGTTCACCACCAATCCTATCCGGATTCTTTTCATTGACTTCATCCAAAATTTAGGAAGTTTCACTTCTTTCTTCATCTTATGATTTATGATTATTTGATATTATCTATCTTTGTACATTGAGGGCAATGTACAACTTAAGTGTGGGGGTTAACTACAGTATTATTTGAAAATCCCTAAATTATGCCTTGTTTAAAAGTAAAGTTTCTCATACTATGATTAGAATGAAATTTCCCTGATTTATGATTTTTATTGATATGTTTTGGATTAAGTCATTGATAATTGTGCATTGATGATTAAATTTGAAGGATACTAGAGAATCAAGCATGATAAGTCTATTTTTCAGAAATTTAAAATTTTTAGGTTGTCTACCTGAATCTAAATGTTACCTTGAAGTTTGAAATTTACAAGGTTGACATCAAAAACCCATAATTTTTGTGAGATCTTGAGCCTTATAGAGTATACATTTTTTTCTTGCTCACTTTATTGACTATGAGTGTGTCAGCATTGATTTGTTATTCTAGAACTTGCATTGATTATACTTGTCGAGACCACACCTATGATTTGATATACCGAGATGATAAAGGCACCTAGGTTTTAACTCACTTACTCCACTAAAAGCCTACCTTCATAATTAACCCCTAGTGAACCCCGTTGATCCTAACAACCCTTTTTATTGACTCACCTATTAATAGCCCAAAAAACCCTTTTGTATTTGTTACCACCCTTTCTTTTGACTACCCTTTAATCGAGATATAATTTGATTAGTTACCGAATTATATTATGCTATGAGCTAAATTCATTCAGTATTACTTAGTTTGTTCTAAAATAAATAAATAAATAAAAATTGAAGTATATTCAGTATTAGTGGTGAGCTTATACAGTTAAAGTTTATTTTTCAAAAAAAAAACGAGAAAGAAAGAAAAGCTCGTATTATTAGGATTATTATCAGTTGATGTAAATATTATTTCAGTATTCTTAGGTAGGTACTTGTCAATTCAATCTCAATTCTAACCTTCTAATTTCAGCCTTTATCCGCACCTTAACCCTAGCCCCGTTACAGCCCTAACAAAGACCTTTTGATCTGTTTATCATATCATATTTTAGTGGTGAAGAGTTGATTTTCATGCAAGCCTATGGGATTAACTTTTCATGTTCGACTTTTGAGAGCTTAATTTTGAACCTTAAACACCTCGAGTGATTTGAGTGAATCTTTAGTGAGGATGTCAATCCTTGTCGATTTTGAATTAAAGGTAATTATTTAGATAAGGGGAGACACCTACATTTTTGTGCTACAAATGTATGACTTTGATTGTTTGAATCTTTAGCACTCATTGAGTTGAGTTATCCATGTATGAATTATCTTTGAATTATGATGAAACATTATTGATGAATACTATGAATTGAGGAAGTTCGTTTTAATTATGAGTTGAGAATTTTGCTTGAGGACAAACAAAAGCTTAAGTGTGGGGGTATTTGATAAACCGTAAAAGTAACATATTTTAATCCCACATTTAGTATGCTTTTGGATGATTTAAGCCTTGATTCATATAAAAAGGTGCTATTAATCCTTTCTTTTCATGTTTTATACTCAGGAAAGCACCCAAGGATGAAAAGAACGAGAAATGGGCTTAAAACGGACCAAATTGGGCCAAGAGAGAAATCGACACGGTCGTGCCTCATTAAAAGTCCGAGCACGGCCTGGCCACGATCCACACGAGCGTGTCCTATGGCCGTGTCCCTGTCGCTAGAAAGAGCAATTTCATTCGGGAAAGGATACTTGGAGGCAAAGAAACACATTCCAAAGCCTATTCAAACACCCTATTAGGAATTCTACTTAAATTAGGATACTTAGGGGCCAAGTATGGCATCACAAAGTCTATATAAACACCTTAGGGGGCAACTTGAAAGGGGAGTTTGGCAGAAGCCGAAGGCGTCAAAGCTAGGCCAAAGAGCCAAGCCGAGAAGGTCAGAGTTGAGAGAATAACGCGAGGATAGCCAGTTGATCATCCCAAGAAGCCGAAATTATACTCAAGACGGCGGAATTCTCCTTCAATTAATTTAGGGGGTTTTAAGGTTTTCTTATGTTTTGTTTTATCTTTTCTCTTGCGATGTTTTGTTTATTCATTATGAACTAAACCCCTCAGATACCTGAAGGGGATGAAACCTAGATGGATTTTGTTATTTGATTTTTAAGTTATATGATAATTACTTAGTTTGTTCTTAATTACGTTGCTTAATCCAAATCTAATGTGCTTAGGTGGAGGAGGAATAGACCCTGCCTAAGAGTAGATCTAACATAATTAAGCGGAGTTGATGGAACGCCTAGAGATTGGGTTACAAGATTTTGCTGGATTAGGGTGAAACCTAATATGGGAGTCCATTGATCGATTTACTGCTATCCTAGGGGGTTATTATAAGCGAATGAGAGTTCCACTAATTAACCTAGGGTTAGACGTTATTCGCCTCAAGAGAGGGTTTAATATAGGTTAGGGAATCTCACGGATCAAGCTAAGTAAAGAAATCATAGAATTTGGGGTTAGATAATAAGTGAAGTCTAGGTGGATTCTTCCCGAAGGTATCGTCGCAATCAATTGAGTTTTTCTTCAAAGTTATTTTCCAATTCGTTCTTCTTGTCTTTGTGTTCTTAGTCTTAGTCTTCGACAGTATAGTTTAAAAGCAACCTTCACTTTAATTTAGGCTAAATAATAAAAAGAAAGTTATTATTAATACTTTTAGTTCCTTTGGGTTCGATAATTCGGTCTTGCCTAAGCTATACTACTGTTCGATAGGTACACATGCCTTTAATCGTTGTCAGAGTTAGTCTCCAGGTTCGATCATTCTTTTATAAATTTTAAAGCTCTGATTTTGACACGATCAAGTCAAAGAGAAGGAATTGGGGAAAATAACTTTGGGAAAAACCAATTGATTAAGACGATATGTAACATCCTGAAATTGGGCCTAGTAGGATTGAGCCCAATAGGCCTTAGGCGTAGTAGCGTTTAAAATTTTATAGAACGGTATTAATGCAAGTTAGACTTATTAGGTAAGTGATTTTGGAAGGTTAGAGGGCTTCTAGGAAGTCCCGGGATCAAATTTAGGCTTTAGGGAAATTTTGGTTTTAGGCGAAAAAAACCCTGGAAGTTGGCAGGTAGGCCTTAAGAATAAAAAGTGGAGGAAAATGACACAAGTGGAGTGTGTGGTGTAGTGGCAAAGTGACGCCACATAAGAGACAAGGGGGTGACGCCACAAGGAAGGAAGGAGGTCCAAGGTTCAAGTCTTGGCTTTTGCATTTTGGTTTCTTTTTACTTGGACCTTAGAATTTGGCTATAGATTTATATTTAGTTGCGCATGGTTTAAGACACAAGAGGAGCTTGTGGCCAAGTGGTTAGCAGCATGGATTATGTTGCAAGGGAGCCTGGGTTCGAATCTTATGAGAAGCAAGGGAGTATTTATTTTGCGGATTGGACGGCAAGAGTTTCAGTTGAATTTAAACTCTACTGACGAAGGGATCCCACATCGGAAAGATACAAAGAAGAAGGGTGAAGAGCTAGCTATATAAAGAGCATTCCAGGAGGAGAGTTAACATACCTTGGTGGGCGTTTGGGCACAGCAGTGGGCGCAGCTCGGTTTAACACCAGAGTCCTATCAGGTGTGTAACTCTCTCTACTCTAGTTGTAGAGCGGCAAATGCCGAAGTGCCGGTCACGGCAATAGTAGCCACACGAGAGTACGAGCGCACGTGTGGGGCTTCGACGCGATAGTTGAGGCCATCAGTAGTATTCTTGTGGGTTGAGGCTGCTTAGGGCCGCGATGGGCCGAAGTGGGCCAATGGGCCCGTCGGCCCAATTGAATAAATTGTATGATAGTGTGGTATAAAGTGAACTAGACTAGGTGGAACTTATATACGTGGCTAGATTTGTGTTAGGTGGGCCACACGAGTGTGTGGGCCCGAATGGGCTAAAATTAGGTTTTAGGCCCAATAGTCCGGTACAACCGGAAGTGGTAGCTGAGTCGCTCCGGGCGACATTAGGCCTTCGGAAAGGCCATTGTAGGTGCGAAATTACTGATATACCCTTGGAAGGGTAAAGTACCAAAATACCCCTAAAAGGTAAATTACGAAAAAACCCTTGGTGGGTAAATTACGAAATGCCATTGGTAGGTAAAATTACGGTTATACCCTTAGAGGTTGATTAGTGTGATTATGTTGTTTTATGTCTATTTGATTATGATGGTAATTCATGTTATACTTATATTTGATATATGTTAGCATACCTGACATACTGCATACACGAATTATTATGTCATATTGCATGGGTATGATGAGAGGAGGGGGAAGATATGATTATTTTTGACTTTGGGTCACCAGTGGTTTGGCACCACCAGTGGTTTGGTACCACATATGTTATCTTCGTGACTCGTCCCAGTGGTCTAGCACCACAGTGGGTTGGCCCCACATATTATATTAAAAGGGATTGTCACCAGTGGTTTGGCACCACAGTGGGTTGGCCCCACATATGATTATCTGTGACTTTGGGTCACCAGTGGTTTGGCACCACCAGTGGTTTGGTACCACATATGTTTATTTGTGACTTTGGGTCACCAGTGGTTTGGCACCACCAGTGGTTTGGTACCACATATGTTTATTTGTGACTTTGGGTCACTAGTGGTTTGGCACCACCAGTGGTTTGGTACCACACGGGGTAGAATCAGGAGTTTCGGATGGTTAGGTTTTTGGGTTGCATGACATGCATACTTGTTTATGAACTGTGTAAGGGCTTGTTATCTCCGGGATGGGGAATTGCACACTGAGTCTCAGTGACTCACCCCTTCCTTTACATTTTGCAGATAATTCCTAGATCGCGGATATGGAGCCGGGATGGACTCGAGGTGGCCATGCTCAATAGTTGGCTTCATTTTAAACGGTTAAATTTCGGTTTTACTTTGTTTTAAATTTTGGGGTTTTGGTTGTGTAATAAGGCCATCTATATTTTTCTTTGGGTTTAATTATTTATTTGAATTTGTGTTAAACATTAAAGCATGATTGACAAGTAAAGAAATTATAAAATGAATGTTTTCACAACCTTAATAAATTTCGAGATTTTTCCAAAACTTTACCATCGGGTAAATAAGTGAACTTGTAACAACGATAAGTCAACTCGATTCTCTTTAAAACAAACTTTGAGATGATTTTAATAAACTACTTAACGCAACTTTGGTTTTCATAAGATTAAGTGTTTTCTTCGCAAATTGACTCAACAGACTTGTCTTCCAAAAATGTTTTACCCTGTGACATACCAGATTCGATCGTAGTGTTTTGACCGGGTTTGGGGTGTTACACGATACCCGAGGAAGAATCCACCTAGACTTCACTTGTTATCTAACTCTGAACCAAACGATTTATTCACTTTGACTTGATCCGTAGGATTCCCTAATGCATATTAATCCCTCTCTCGAGGCGACTAACATCTAACCCTAGGTTGATTAATTGAAATCTCTTTCTAATTAAAACCCCTAGAATTGCATTAACTCGATCTATGGACTCCCATATTAGGTTTGACCCTAATCCGGCAGATTTTCGTCACCCTATCTCTAGGCGCGCGAGCAACTCCGCTTAACTATGCTAGATCTACTCTTAGGCAGGGTCTATTCCTCCTCTACCTAAGCACATCAGTACTTGAATTAATATCCCGGAAATATCAAAAAAAGAATTAAGGACACATAATTAAGAACAAATCAAGTATTTATCATATAGTTCAACAAACGATAACAAGATTCATCTTAAGTTTCATCCCCCTCAGGTATCTGAGGGTTTAGTTCATAACGATAAAAGAATACATCTGAGGGTTTCTCCGTGTTGATTTCGTGTTATGGCCCATTTACTCCGTTTTGGGCCCATTTCTCGTTCTTTTCATCCTCCGGTGCTTTCCTAAGTATAAAACATGAAATTAAAGGATTAAGAGCACCAAATTACACAATTCAAGGCTTAAATCATCCAAAAGTATGCTAAATGTGGGATTAAAATATGTTCATATTACGATTTATCAAATACCACCACACTTAAGCATTTGCTTGTCCTCAAGCAAAATTCTCAACTCACAATTGAAGTGAACTTCCTCGATTCATAATATTCATCAATAATGTTTCATCATAATTCAAAGGTAATTCATACATTGGTAATTTAAGTAGAAGGGTCCTAAAGATTCAAACAATGAAAGTCATAGTTTTTATAGCACGAAAACACAGGCGTTTCCCTTTACATAAATAATTACCTCTGATTCGAAATTGACAAGAGTTGACATCCTCACTAAAGATTCACTCAAATCACTCAAAGTGTTTAAGGTTCAAAATTAAGAACTTAAAAGTCGAACATGAAAAGTTAATCCCATAAGCTTGCCTGAAAATCAAATATCCACCATTGCAAAATGAGATGATACAGAGATCAAAAGGTCTTTAAAAAGGGTTATAACGGGGCTTAGGTTAAAGGTATGGATAAAGGCTGCATTAGAAGGTTAGAATCGAGATCAAATTGACAATTTACCTAACTAGAAAAATGAACTGATCCTAAATAATTACATTAATTGAAAACTTGAAACTAATAATACGAGCTTCTTCTTCAAGATGTGGATTTTCAACATGTAAGCTCACTTAATTATAGAACTAATAATGAATGTTCTTCGTTTTTATTTAAGAACAAATCAAAGGAAGAATTCAACTACTGAAATAATAAAATTAGGCAACTGATCAATTCAAATCTTGATATAAGGGTAGTAAAAAAGAATGGTGATAACAAATACAAGACGGGTTTTGGGTTAATATTAGTGGGTGAGTCAATAAAAAGGGTTGTTAGGATCAAAGGGGTTTACTAGGGGTTAATTATGAAGGTAGGCTTTTGGTGGTGTGAGTGGGTTAAATCCTAGGTGCTTTTATCATCTCTGTATATCAAATCAATGATGTGGTCTTGACATGTATAATCAAAGAAAGTTCTAGAATAACAAATCAATGTTGACACACTCATAATAAAAAGTGAGCACGAAAGAATGTATGCTCTAAAAGGCTCAAAATCTCACAAGAATTATGGGTTTTTGATATCAACCTTGTAAATTTCAAACTTCAATGTAATAATTAGATTTAGGTAGACAACCTAACAAAATTTTAATTTTTGAAAATAAACTCATCATGTTTGGTTCTCTAGTCTCCTAAAACTTAAATCATCATTGTACAATTATCAATGATTTAATCCAAAATATATCACTAAAAATCATGAATCACAGGAAATTTTATTCTAATCATAATATGAGAAAATTACTTAAGAACAAGGTATAATTCAAGGCATAATTCAGGGATTTGAGAATAATGCAGAAAGTTAGGCACTTTCTCGAAATAAATATTCACCCCCACACTTAATATGTACATTTCCCTCAATGTACAAAGATAGATAATCATAATAATGGAGTAATAGAATCAAAAAAGAAGGGGAGAAGTGAAACTCCCTGAAGTATGGATGAAATCCTTGGCGGACGTTGAAACACCCCAAACCCGGCCCACGAGCCTTGACTGGATCTGGTATGTTCCTCGATGTAAACCGGTTCAAATTTCTTTTGTTACTTAGGAAAAATTTGTGTGTTTTGAAAGAGGAGTTGTTTTTGGGTTGGGCTTGATTTGAAACCAAGTTTATTTCATTAAAAACCTTTACTATAAATGACAAAAACGTTTAGGGTTTGTTTTGAAATAAATTTATTCGATCCATTAGTTAATAATAGTTCGCGGTCATAACAAATAAAAGTAAAAATAAAGAAATTCAACTATGGCCTTATTACATCAAATATTTAAAAAAAAAATTAAAATTTAAAATACTTAAAATAAAATAAAAGTCCAAATCGTAAATTTCTTGCTGTGCATGGCCATCCCTAAGCTTCTGCCGAACCCGGTCCATTACTGATCGTCACCTGAAAATAGTCCCACAGTGGGGTGAGTCAAACAGACTCAATTTGTAACCAACACTAAGAATTAACATTTCAGGCATGCATTATCATATCACATACATATTCATACAACAGGTAAAAATAATGATGCAACCCAAACCCAAACCTAGATAGCCATCCGCTACACTTCCCAGTACCAACCTGTACACCGTGGGGACTACTAAGTCGACCCTCCTTCCGCTACACTCCATCGAAGGCAGTCGCTGCAGTTGACGTGCTCATCGCCCTTATAAAATTCGTGGTCTTAGGTCACCACTTTCAGATTTCGTGGTCTTAGGTCACCACATTCAGATATCGTGGTCTTAGGTCACCACATTCAGATTTCGTGGTCTTAGGTCACCACATTCACTTCCCCTTTTCAATAACCCATATGCCCCATATCATACATAGTATGCATCAACATGCCAAATTTCATATTTTTGTCTTTATTCACATGTTACATATAACATATTTCATAATCCTAGTGGGAGTAGGAAACGTACCTGAGTACTTTGTACCATAGCATGGTACTTAGCCATATTTTCACATTCTTAATAATACATTTAATTTAAACATAGCCATGAACATATCAAAACTTAGAGTAGGGTACACACCTGATTTGCTTAGCGGTTCACTTAAGTCCTGAAAAACTTGATTTAATGCCTTAGATCTCAATTCCTACATTCGGCCAACCTTAATATATTAGCATAAAGCCTATTCGGCTATAATACCAAATCCTAGTAGGATTTGTATACTTAAAACCTACCTTGTTGTCGATTGGGACACCAACAAATCCCAAAATCTTTGGTTTATTCCTCCTTGTATTCGGCCAGGCATTAAATTGACGAATGGGTTAGTTTTCGGCTTTTAAGAAGATAATAAATAGATCCACATATTAAAATAGGCCTTGGCCGAATTTACCTTTGTTCTTACCTTCCAAATCTTAAATCCCGGAATTGATCTCTTGTCTTGGGGAGTTGTCGAAATCCCTATATTCACATGTTAGATCGATTTCTAACACTTAATCATCATTAAATGGCCTATGACCGAATATCAGATGTCTTACCTTGAAGCTTTAAATCCCGAAAAATCCTCCTTTTAGTCGACTACTCTGATAATCCCGAAAGATTCTTCCAAATTTCGACAAATAAGAATATTGATGGCTTAGTCCTAGATTTCGACAAATCTAAAAGGAAAAGAATAGAAATCAAACTTGTTCTTACATTTGAAGAAATCGATAGCACCTAAACTTGAAGCCCCTCAAAGATTCGACTTCTGATGGATTGGAAAGAAAAGAAATCGGCTAATGGTATATCTTGAATTTTCGGCTTTGGCTAACAAAAAGAAGAAGAATAAAGGCTGTAGGAAATTCGGCAGAGAGAGGAGAATTTGCTTAAGAAATTCGGCAAAGGAAGAGTGAATGAATGAATGGCCTCTTTTCCTCTAGTAGCCGAAATTACTAGCTAGAGTCCCTTACTTGGCCACCACTCTTCTATTTTGATAGCTTTATCCCTTGAATTATCACTTTATTAAAAGAATTTAATCCAACAATTATCTCTTGAAAATAATCTAAAATAAATCTATTATTTATCTCCTATTTAGCCGAAATTTAAAGAGAATAAAACTCCTCTTTTAAAAGCCTTGTGCCGTCCATCTCTCTGCTCCTTGTAGCAAAAAAATAAAAATTTATTTCGCTTCCTAAGTGACTCGAACTCAGGCCCACTTGCATAGCTTGTGGTGTCACTTACCTAGGCCTTAAGTGATATCTTCAGGCCACTTTTCCAAGCCTGTTTGTGTGTCAAATTCCTCCTATTAATTTTCTTAAGGCCACCTTGCCTTAGTTTCCTCTTTTTAAACTTTAAAACTTGACATTTCCTTACATTTCCATGTGAAAGACCGAATTTGACCCTAATCGGTACGATGGTTTCGGGACCACGAATTCGAGTCCGAGAAATATTTTTATATTATATTTTGTGTTTATTATATGTGAATTGATATGTGTGAAAGTCTCGTAGAAAAATTTTATCGTTTGTGTGTTTAATTTAGAAAAAGGACTAAATCGCGTAAAAGGTAATAGTTGTAAACTATAGTGAAATATACCAAATTGATTGTGGCTTTATAAATGGAAGTCCTAAAAGGGTAATTGGCCCATTATTTAAGATAGTGGACGGCATTGGACTAAATTACCCTTGCTTTATAAGTTGGTTTTATTATTATTAAAAGGTTATATTAGTAATTAGTTTATTAAGTTAATATATGTTAAAATACCATAAAATAAGCCATCATCTTTTAGCTTTCTTCTTGGCCGAATGTTAGGGAAAGAAAAAAAGGGTTTGTGGCTTTGAAATTTCGGCATTTAGAAGCTCAAATTGAAGGTTAGTTTGACATTGGTTTTTGTTAATTTTTACGTTTTTGAGATCGTTGCTTAGTATATTATCCGACCCATGCTAAGATTTTTGAGATTAATGTACATGTGATATTCGGCCATTGATGGATTCATGTAGGTCGTGATGTTTGATGATTTTGAATTATAGATATGTTAAAGATTTATATGTTTTGTCTTTGAATTTTTGGTAAATTTGAGTATTTGGGCTAAATTACATAAATAAAAAATTTTGAGGGACTTGGTTGTAAAATAAATGAAATGTATGCCTTGGTATGAAGGTATAGAAGATTCGGTCCTAGGGTTTTATGTGCAAATTATGTGTATTTTGTGTTTTATGCAAATAGGACTAAATTGTAAAAATGTGAAACATTAGGGGTAAAATAGTAATTTGCGCATTTATGTGTTTTGGGACTAAATTGAAATGAAATGTGCTTGAATGAGACTACTTTTGATAAGTTTAGATCAAGAACAAAGAAAAACAGAATTAGATCGGGGAAAGACGAAGGTTCTCGAATAGCCGATTTACACGGTCTATCGACAGCCGAGGTAAATCCTTAAGCTGAAATATATACAATAATTATTTATGCACATATTAAATGATAATGTTTGATAAATTTTAGCACATATTTATGTCATAGCCGAATGTATATAAGTATATTAGATTGATTGCATAATTTGATAATGTGATATGAATAAATGTATCGATGTGAATTGTGGGATTGTACAATGACGTAATGATTTTATTTGTTTAATGTGAATAAGCTTAGTTGAATTGGATATGTAATATTGTTATGAAATGTGTGTGGAATGATTGACCACATTGATATGTTTCGGGCTTTATGCCTAGCAGGCTTCGTGCCGGTGATATGTTTCGGGCTTTATGCCTAGCAGGCTTCGTGCCGGTGATATATTTCCGGCTTTATGCCTAGCAGGCTTCGTGCCGGTGATATGTTTTGGGCTTTATGCCTAGCAGGCCTCGTGCTGGTGTTATGATTTCGGACCTCGAGTTCAGCAGGCTTCGTGCCGGTGTGTGAGATTCAGGTAATGTTTAGTAGGCTCTAGCTAATGAATCAAGTTTGCTTGAGCATTTAGTAGTGAAATTATAATTCGATTGTATGGTATGTGTTATTCATATTTAAGTAAACTATGAATGTGCATATATGTATTTATAGATGTAAACAAGTGATGCTATTGAGAGAAAGAAAGGTCAAATGATAAGAAAGATTGATTAAATGAAAGCATAAGAGGTTAGATAACTATAATGGTATAAAGAAATGTACAGGTTGGTGTTACATATATATATATATTCGGCTATAATGTATATATATATGTATAAGATAAGAAACATTTATTTAAAGTCATGAGTTGGATGTTTAAGTGTTTTACCATCATATCAATATTAGTATTGCTTAGGACTTGCTAAGCTAGCCAGCTTACTGTGTGTTATTGTCTACTTTTATTTTATAGATTTTTGGTTCAAGCTACGGACTCGAAGGATCTGGGAAGAAGTCAACCGCACTATCGACTTTCTTTTGGTATTGAATAATTTGGTTTTAAACTAAAAAGGGCATGTATAGGTTAGACTAAACAGTATAGCTAATGATTTGTAATCGTGTAAATATGCTTAGCCATGCGAAAATGGCTATCTATTTTGGTTAACTTGTTTCGTGTTTTGATGATATAGTTTGCTCATGCCATGAATTATCATTTGTGTTTGGATGTGGTTTAGGCATTATATGAAATGGTTTAATAGTTATATGCCATGATATGTATACGTATTTCGATCTTTGATGGTCACTTTGATAGATTAAGGTAGAATTTTTAATCATGTGTATATGTGATAGATTAATAAAGGGAGATGTTAGGCATTCGAATTTTAAGAAGTTGATATGAATATGAATTTGAGTTATATGCTTGTGAAGTATGTATCTAGGTATGTATCAATGTTGGTTGTTTTTAATAAGATGAATTATATTGTATAAAACGTGTATGTGTATTCGGCCAAACCTAGGTGACATTTGCAAATGTGGTTGAAAATGTTTAAAGTAGTTTAGGTATAGTTGAATATGAAAAAGAGTGCGTAACTGAGATGTATGCGTATATATATATGTATATATATATATATATATATATACATATATATGTATTTGGCTTGTTAAATTGCTTGTTTTAATTGAGTGCATGAAACCACTAAACTTGGTTTGTGCTAGGTAATGTCTGTGAAATGCTATAAACGAAACCATGCATATTTGGCCAAATAAGTGAATGTACAAGAGATGTGTATTGAGTTGTATGCATTAGTTTATTTGTAACTAAGTCTTTATGCTATAAGAAGTTGATTTAAATAAATGTTATGATGTAATGACAAGCTAGTATACTTATTTGATTAGTTAGCTATAAGAAGTTTAGACATTTATGAATTTTCATGAGATCTGCTTGTTTATGTGAGATTGGCGTAATATACATTGTATAATGACTTATGTTCACCGATGATTCGTTTATATATGACTTGGATAAAAGTATTTAGTATGTGTTACACATGAGTGAATTAGTTGTTTATAAGATAATATTTAATAAAGATGACCTTCCGTGATTCAATTGTTTTAACTTAAGTGTTAGCTTGCATGGTAATACCCGTAAACCCTAATCCAGCGATGGACTCGGGTCAAGGGCTGTTACATTTGATTGGTATCAGAGCTTACGGTTTAGTCGATTCTAGGACTACCGTAGCGCGTGTGAGTCTAGCTATACATGCCTTTATCATATATTGATAGTGTGGTGACTTCTGACATTCTGAACTGTGTTTTATATAGTAAATAGACACTGATCCTGAAAGAGCCGTAGCGGATGATGTAGAAAGTGTAGCACCTGACCGTGCACACGGATCAGTGCCGGTAGACTCTCGACCAGTTTCGGGTAGCCACGAGGGGGAGGCTAAACAAGCCTTCTATCAGATGATGAACGAGTGGTTTACCCAGTTTATCCAGACTAACCCGGCTGTACACCAACCTTCACCCTCGAATAATCCAACTCCGATACCTTCAGCACCTCCGATGATAGATCCGATGAGATCTGGTAGGCCTCCAGTTGATAAAATCAGGAAATTTGGGGCCGAAGAATTCAGGGCCAATGATGATGATGACGCAGAGCGAGCTGAAATGTGGCTTAATTACACTATTCGGGTACTTGATGAGCTATCTTGTACTCCAGACGAATGCCTGAAGTGTGCTATATCGTTACTTCGGGACACTGCATATCACTGGTGGAAGACACTAGTATCAGTGGTTCCGAAAGAAAAAGTGACGTGGGATTTCTTCCAGAATGAATTCCGCAAGGAATATATCAGCCAGAGGTTCATCGACCAGAAACGTAAAGAATTTCTTGAACTAAAACAGGGGCAAATGACCGTGACTGAATATGAGAGAAAATTTGTCAGATTGAGCAGATATGCCCGAGAGTGTGTATCAACTGAAGCCATTATGTGCAAGAGGTTCGAAGATGGTTTGAATGAAGATATAAAGTTGCTTGTTGGCATTCTTGAAATCAAAGAGTTTGTGACACTAGTCGAACGAGCTTGCAAAGCGGAAGAGCTAGGGAAGGAGAAAAGAAAGGCTGAGATAGAAGCTAGAGACACTCGTAAGAGATCGTCGGGTAAGAATTTCCATTCCACATCTAAGAAGTTCAGAGATGACTTCAGTCGACATAAAGCTACTTTAGATTTACCTAGATGTGATCGACCTCCAGTGGGCTCCCGAGCTACCTCGATGGCCAGTGTTGGTAACGTTCCACAGAATCGAGTTGAATGCAAGCACTGTGGGAAATGGCATTCTGGGAGTTGTAGATTCCATGATTGGTCTTGCTTTAAATGTGGATCGTCAGATCATTTTATTAGGGAATGTCTGATGTTAGTTGAGTAGAATACAGTTCAGAACATTAAGTCGAGCAACCCGTCAGCGCGAGGCAGGCCACCCAGACATTCAAGCAATGTAGGCGGTAGTCAGAGAGGAACGAAGAACACTACAGTTCGATCCGAGGCTAGAGCACCAGCTAGAGCTTATGCTGTACGAGCTAGAGAGGATGCTTCGTCCCCAGATGTTATTACTGGTACTTTCACACTTTATGATACTACTGTGATTGCATTGATTGATCCTGGTTCGACTCACTCATATGTGTGTGAAACTTTAGTATCCAGTAAGACTCTACCTGTTGACTCTACTGAGTTTGTGATTCGTGTGTCCAACCCTTTGGGTCACTGTGTACTTGTTGATAAAGTGTGTAAAAGTTGCCCGTTGATGATTCGAGATTCTTGTTTCCCAGCTGAGTTAATGTTGTTGCCCTTTGACGAGTTTGATATAATTCTGGGAATGGATTGGCTAACTTTGTATGATGCAGTGGTGAATTGTAAAAGAAAGATCATAGATTTTAGATGCCAAAATCGTGAAAACATCCAGGTTGAATCCAATAATTTGGATGGGTTGCCTACAGTAATATCCTTGATGTTAGCTCGAAAATATGTGAGAAAAGGGTGTGAAGCTTATTTGGCCTATGTATTGGATAATAAAGTGTCTGAGAAACAAATTGAATCTGTATCGGTTGTGTGTGAATACTCAGATGTGTTTCCTAAAGAATTACCGAGTTTACCACCAGTGCGAGAGATTGAGTTTGGTATTGACTAGTACCGAGGACGACTCCGATGTCGATAGCTTCGTATCGGATGGCACCTACCGAGTTGAAAGAGTTGAAAGCACAGTTGCAAGAGTTGACAGATAGGGGCTTTGCACGACCAAGTTTCTCTCCTTGGGGTGCACCGGTTTTATTTGTGAAAAAGAAAGATGGGACTATGCGAATGTGTATCGACTATCGGCAACTAAATAAGGTAACTATAAAGAATAAGTACCCGTTACCACGGATTGATGACTTGTTTGATCAGTTAAAAGGGGCTTCAGTATTTTCGAAGATAGATTTGAGATCAGGCTATTATCAGTTGCGAGCCAGAGATACAGATGTGCCAAAGACTGCATTTCGGACGAGGTACGGACATTTTGAGTTTCTGGTTATGCCTTTTGGACTCACTAATGCAATTGCTGTTTTTATGGATCTAATGAATCGAGTCTTCAGACAGTTTTTAGATCGGTTTGTAGTAGTGTTTATTGATGATATACTGATCTACTCCAAAAATGAAACCGAGCATGCCGAACATTTGAGATTAGTGCTACAAACTTTGAGAGATCAACAGTTGTATGCGAAGTTTAGTAAGTGTGAGTTCTGGATGAAAGAGGTCAGCTTTTTGGGACATGTTGTTTCAGCATCAGGTATTCGAGTCGATCCGAACAAAATTTTGGCTATACTTGATTGGAAGCCACCGAAGAATGTTTTTGAGATTCGAAGTTTTCTGGGACTTGCGGGCTACTACAGACGGTTTGTGAAAGGTTTTTCTATGATAGCTACACCTTTGACAAAACTACTTCAGAAAGATGTAAAGTTCGAGTGGTCAGAAAATTGTCAGAAGAGTTTCGATCAGTTGAAAGCCCTTTTGATAGAAGCTCCAGTATTAGCTCAGCCTGAATCGGGTAAGGGATTTGTTGTGTATTCTGATGCTTCCTTAAGTGGTTTGGGCTGTGTATTGATGCAGGAAGGCAGAGTAGTAGCCTACGCATCGAGACAATTGAAGCCGCATGAAAGAAATTACCCGACGCATGATTTGGAGCTTGCAGCCATTGTGTTCGCACTGAAGATTTGGCGTCATTACTTATTCGGCGAGAAATGCCATGTTTACTCGGATCACAAAAGTCTGAAGTATTTGATGACTCAAAAAGACCTGAATTTAAGACAACGCAGGTGGTTGGAATTGTTAAAAGATTACGAATTAGTAATTGACTATCATCCGGGAAAAGCTAACGTTGTTGCGGATGCCCTAAGTCGAAAATCATTGTTTGCTCTTCGTGCGTTGAACGCACATATGGTTATGTCCAGAGATGGTTCGATCATAGCTGAGATGAAGGCTAGACCGTTGTTTATTCAGCAAATTAGTGATGCACAGAAAGTTGACAAAGATATAACTTCTAGACAAGCACAATGTGAAAATGATACAGAGTCAGAATTTCGAGTTGATAAAAATGACTGTTTGATCTATAAAGGCCGATTGTGTGTACCGAGAAATACTGACTTGATTCAGATGGTATTGGATGAAGCTCATAATAGTCAAATGTCGATACATCTGGGTAGCACAAAGATGTACAATGATTTGAAACAGTTATATTGGTGGCCGGGCATGAAGCGGGATATATCCGAATTTGTTTCGAAATGCTTAGTTTGTCAGCAAGTAAAAGCTGAGCTTCAAGTGCCATCCAGACTACATCAGCCAATCATGATACCTGAATGGAAATGGGATAGAATTACAATGGATTTTGTATCCGGTCTTCCTATGACACCGAGTAAGAAAGATGCCGTCTGGGTTATAGTTGATAGACTGACTAAATCAGCTCATTTTGTGCCAGTACGTACAGACTATTCACTTGAGAAACTTGCTGAATTATATGTATCACAGATTGTATGGTTGCATGGTGTACCGAGTTCCATTGTTTCAGACAGAGACCCGAGATTCACATCGCGGTTTTGGAAGAAGTTGCGAGATGCTTTAGGTACTAAACTTCATTTTAGTACAGCCTTTCATCCGCAGACAGACAGTCAGTCTGAGCAAACTATTCAGATACTTGAGGACATGTTGAGATGTTGCGTTCTTGAATTTGAAGGTACATGGGAACGATACCTACCTTCGATTGAATTTGCTTACAATAGCTTTAAATCTAGTATCAAAATGGTGCCTTATGAAGCCTTGTACGGGCGAAAATGTCGAACACCGTTATACTGGACTGAGCTCAGCGAGAATAAGATACTCGGGGTTGATTTGATTAAAGAAATAGAACAGAAGGTAGCTATTATTAGAGGCAATTTGAAAGCTGTTTCGGATCATCAAAAGTCTTATGCTGATTTGAAACGTAAAGACATTGAACTTCAGGTCAGAGATCGTGTATTCTTAAAAGTTTCTCCGTGGAAGAAAGTACTCCGATTTGGTCGGAAAAGCAAGTTGAGTCCGAGATTTATCGGACCATATGAAATCATCGAACGTATTGGGCCTGTTGCTTATAGATTGAAGTTGCCCTCTGAGTTAGAAAAGATACATGACGTATTTCACGTTTCGATGATTCGTAAGTACAGATCAGATCCGTCTCATGTGATCACACCGTCTGAGATTGAAATCCGATCCGATTTGACATATGATGAAGAACCGATTCGTATCTTAGCTCGGGAAATGAAAGAGTTAAGAAACAAGAGAATACCGTTAGTGAAAGTATTATGGAATCGACACGGAGTTGAAGAGGCTACGTGGGAGCCTGAAGATTCAATGAGGCAACAATATCCGACGTTGTTTAACAGTAAGATTTTCGGGGACGAAAATCCTATGGGGGGAGAGTTGTGACAGACCGAATTTGACCCTAATCGGAACGGTGGTTTCGGGACCACGAATCTGAGTCCGAGAAATATTTTTATATTATATTTTGTGTTTATTATATGTGAATTAACGTGTGTGAAAGTCTCGTAGAAAAATTTTATCATTTGTGTGTTTAATTTAGAAAAAGGACTAAATTGCGTAAAAGGTAAAAGTTGTAAACTATAGTGAAATATACCAAATTGATTGTGGCTTTATAAATGGAAGTCCTAAAAGGGTCATTGGCCCATTATTTAAGATAGTGGACGGCATTGGACTAAATTACCCTTGCTTTATAAGTTGGTTTTATTATTATTAAAAGGTTATATTAGTAATTAGTTTATTAAGTTAATATATGTTAAAATACCATAAAATAAGCCATCATCTTTTAGCTTTCTTCTTGGCCGAATGTTAGGGAAAGAAAAAAAGGGTTTGTGGCTTTGAAATTTCGGCATTTAGAAGCTCAAATTGAAGGTTAGTTTGACATTGGTTTTTGTTAATTTTTACGTTTTTGAGATCGTTGCTTAGTATATTATCCGACCCATGCTAAGATTTTTGAGATTAATGTACATGTGATATTCGGCCATTGATGGATTCATGTAGGTTGTGATGTTTGATGATTTTGAATTATAGATATGTTAAAGATTTATATGTTTTGTCTTTGAATTTTTAGTAAATTTGAGTATTTGGGCTAAATTACATAAATTAAAAATTTTGAGGGACTTGGTTGCAAAATAAATGAAATGTATGCCTTGGTATGAAGGTATAGAAGATTCGGCCCTAGGGTTTTATGTGCAAATTATGTGTATTTTGTGTTTTATGCAAATAGGACTAAATTGTAAAAATGTGAAACATTAGGGGTAAAATAGTAATCTACCCATTTATGTGTTTTGGGACTAAATTGAAATGAAATGTGCTTGAATGAGACTACTTTTGATATGTTTAGATCAAGAACAAAGAAAAACGGAATTAGATCGGGGAAAGACGAAGGTTCTCGAATAGCCGATTTACACGGTCTATCGACAGCCGAGGTAAGTCCTTAAGCTGAAATATATACAATAATTATTTATGAACATATTAAATGATAATGTTTGATAAATTTTAGCACATATTTATGTCATAGACGAATGTATATAAGTATATTAGATTGATTGCATAATTTGATAATGTGATATGAATAAGTGTATCGATGTGAATTGTGGGATTGTACAATGACGTAATGATTTTATTTGTTTAATGTGAATAAGCTTAGTTGAATTGGATATGTAATATTGTTATGAAATGTGTGTGGAATGATTGACCACATTAATATGTTTCGGGCTTTATGCCTAGCAGGCTTCGTGCCAGTGATATGTTTCGGGCTTTATGCCTAGCAGGCTTCGTGCCGGTGATATATTTCGGGCTTTATGCCTAGCAGGCTTCGTGCCGGTGATATGTTTCGGGCTTTATGCCTAGCAGGCCTCGTGCTGGTGTTATGATTTTGGACCTCGAGTTCAGCAGGCTTCGTGCCGGTGTGTGAGATTCAGGTAATGTTTAGTAGGCTCTAGCTAATGAATCAAGTTTGCTTGAGCATTTAGTAGTGAAATTATAATTCGATTGTATGGTATGTGTTATTCATATTTAAGTAAACTATGAATGTGCATATATGTATTTATAGATGTAAACAAGTGATGCTATTGAGAGAAAGAAAGGTCAAATGATAAGAAAGATTGATTAAATGAAAGCATAAGAGGTTAGATAACTATAATGGTATAAAGAAATGTACAGGTTAGTGTTACATATATATATATATATATATATATATATATTCGGCTATAATGTATATATATATGTATAAGATAAGAAACATTTATTTAAAGTCATGAGTTGGATGTTTAAGTGTTTTACCATCATATCAATATTAGTATTGCTTAGGACTTGCTAAGCTAGCCAGCTTACTGTGTGTTATTGTCTACTTTTATTTTATAGATTTTTGGTTCAAGCTACGGACTCGAAGGATCTGGGAAGAAGTCAACCGCACTATCGACTTTCTTTTGGTATTGAATAATTTGGTTTTAAACTAAAAAGGGCATGTATAGGTTAGACTAAACAGTATAACTAATGATTTGTAATCGTGTAAATATGCTTAGCCATGCGAAAATGGCTATCTATTTTGGTTAACTTGTTTCGTGTTTTGATGATATAGTTTGCTCATGCCATGAATTATCATTTGTGTTTGGATGTGGTTTAGGCATTATATGAAATGGTTTAATAGTTATATGCCATGATATGTATACGTATTTCGATCTTTGATGGTCACTTTGATAGATTAAGGTAGAATTTTTAATCATGTGTATATGTGATAGATTAATAAAGGGAGATGTTAGGCATTCGAATTTTAAGAAGTTGATATGAATATGAATTTGAGTTATATGCTTGTGAAGTATGTATCTAGGTATGTATCAATGTTGGTTGTTTTTAATAAGATGAATTATATTGTATAAAACGTGTATGTGTATTCGGCCAAACCTAGGTGACATTTGCAAATGTGGTTGAAAATGTTTAAAGTAGTTTAGGTATAGTTGAATATCAAAAAGAGTGCGTAACTGAGATGTATGCGTATATATATATATATATATATATATATATATATATGTATATATATATTTGTATTTGGCTTGTTAAATTGCTTGTTTTAATTGAGTGCATGAAACCGCTAAACTTGGTTTGTGCTAGGTAATGTCTGTGAAATGCTATAAACGAAACCATGCATATTTGGCCAAATAAGTGAATGTACAAGAGATGTGTATTGAGTTGTATGCATTAGTTTATTTGTAACTAAGTCTTTATGCTATAAGAAGTTGATTTAAATAAATGTTATGATGTAATGACAAGCTAGTATACTTATTTGATTAGTTAGCTATAAGAAGTTTAGACATTTATGAATTTTCATGAGATCTGCTTGTTTATGTGAGATTGGCGTAATATACATTGTATAATGACTTATGTTCACCGATGATTCGTTTATATATGACTTGGATAAAAGTATTTAGTATGTGTTACACATGAGTGAATTAGTTGTTTATAAGATAATATTTAATAAAGATGACCTTCTGTGATTCAATTGTTTTAACTTAAGTGTTAGCTTGCATGGTAATACCCGTAAACCCTAATCCAGCGATGGACTCGGGTCAAGGGGTGTTACATTTCCAAGTTTCCAAAAACGTTCGTTTCCCTCCTTTTAACCTAACATTTCCTTACATTTCCAAGTTTCCAGAAATGTTTACTTTCCTCTTTTAACTTAACATTTCCATTCATTTTTAGGTTTCCAAAAATGTTCAGAGCACATTCATAACACATAAGACATGTCATTTCATACAATTAAACCAAAAATGCATAGGCCCTTTTCAGGATGTTACAGTTCTACCCCCTTAAAATAATTTCGTCCTCGAAATTTCTTGGCTAAAATAATTGAGGGTATTGCTGTCGCATTGTCTCTTTTGGTTCCCAGGTGGCTTCCTCCGATCCATGATTGCGCCATAACACTTTGACTAGAGGAACCGACTTCCTCCGTAACACTTTCACATCACGTTCCAAAATCTGAATCGGCTCTTCCTCGTAGGATAAGTCTGGCCTTAACTCCACCTCTTCAACTGGTACCACATGGGATGGGTCTAATCGATATCGACGTAGCATGGATACATGGAATATGTCGTGCATCTGCTGCAACTCTGGTGGCAACTCTAACTGGTATGCCACTCGTCCAACTCGTTTCAGTACTCGATAGGGCCCTATAAACCTTGGGCTTAACTTTTCTTTGCGACCAAACCTCATCACCTTCTTCCAAGGCGAGACTTTCAGAAACACTTGGTCTCCCACTTCAAACTCTATTTCCTTCCGCTTAAGGTCGGCGTACGATTTTTGCCTATCAGAGGCTTCCTTTAACCGTGCCCTGGTTATCTCAACCTTTGCTTCAGTTTCTGCCACTAATTCTGGACCCAAAACTCGACGTTCTCCTAACTCAATCCAACAAGTAGGAGTTCGACACTTCCGACCATACAACGCTTCATATGGCACCATCCGAATGCTAGCTTGATAGCTGTTGTTGTAGGCGAACTTTGCTAAAGGCAAGTAGTCTTCCCAACTTCCTCAGAAGTCCATCACACAGCCTCTCAACATATCCTCCAACACTTGTATAACCCGTTCAGACTGCCCGTCTGATTGTGGATGAAAAGCCGTAGTGAAGTCCAACTTAGTGCCTAAAGCTTGATGAAGTGCTCTCCAAAACCAAGACGTAAACCTTAGGTCTCTATCAAAGATGATCGATACCGGTACTCCATGTAACCTCACAATTTCCGCTACATATAATTTGGCCAACTTCTGAAGAGAATAGTCAACTCTTACTGGGATGAAGTGCGCAGACTTTGTCAAACGGTCCACTATTACCCATACCGAGTCCTTCTTAGTAGGCGTACAGGGAAGCCCACTAACGAAGTCCATGGTAATTCTCTCCCACTTCCACTGCGGAATCTCGATTGGCTGAAGCAATCCCGATGGAACTTGGTGTTCGGCCTTAACTCGCTGACACATCAGACATTTTCCCACGAATTCAGTAACTTCCCGTTTAAGATCAGGCCACCAAAACTGTTCCCTTAGATCTCTGTACAGCTTACTGCCTCCGGGATGCATAGCATAAGGGCTACTATGTGCCTCCCGAAGAATCCTTTGTCTTAACTCTTCGTCCCTCGGCATACAGACTTTTCCTTTGTAGCACAATACTCCTTCAACATTAACGCCATAATCCTCTAACCCTTCGTTCTGTACTTGCTGTAACTTAGCACTTAGGTCCTTATCAGCCAACTGTCCCCTTTTCACCTCACTCAGCCATGTGGGCTTGACTTGCAACTCTGCCAACAGGCTTCCATCATCATACAAACTTAAGTGAGTGAACATAGCCCTTAGATCCGACACACCCTTCTGACTTAGGGCATCAGCTACCACATTCGCCTTGCTCGGGTGGTACTCTATCGAGCAATCATAATCCTTCAATAACTCCACCCACCTTCGCTGCCTCAAGTTCAACTCCTTCTGAGTCAACAGATACTTAAGGCTCTTGTGGTCTGTGTAGATTATCGACTTTCTCCATAAAGGTAGTGCCTCCAAACCTTAAGAGCGAAAACCACTGCTGCCAATTCCAAGTCATGAGTTGGGTAGTTAACCTCATGCGGCCTTAACTGTCGAGACGCATAAGCGACTACTTTTCCTTCTTGCATTAGCACACAGCCTAATCCTGTGTGAGAAGCGTCACAGTATACCACAAAATCCTTCCCTGCCTCCGGCTGAATTAACACTGGAGCTTCCGTCAACACTTTCTTAAGCTTCTCAAAGCTCTCCTGTTGCTTATTCGTCCATACAAAGGGTACTTCCTTCCTTAGCAACTTTGTCAAAGGCGCGGCTATTGACGAGAACCCTTCCACGAACCTTCTGTAATAGCCTGCCAAACCTAAGAAACTTCGGATCTCAGCCACGGACCTAGGTGGTTTCCAATCCAACACTGCTTCGATCTTCCTAGGGTCCACTCTTATTCCCTCTGCGGACACCACGTGCCCTAAGAATGCCACCTCCTTAAGCCAAAATTCACACTTGCTGAATTTGGCATAGAGCTTCTTCTCCTTAATACTTCCAACACAACCCGTAGGTGCTCATCATGCTCCTCCTCCGACTTCGAATACACCAGGATGTCATCAATAAATACGACAACAAACCTATCCAAATAGGGTTGAAAAACCCGGTTCATCATATCCATGAACGCGGCTGGAGCGTTCGTCAATCCAAACGGCATCACTACAAACTCAAAATGGCCGTATCTTGTCCTAAAAGCTGTCTTATGGATATCTGCCTCCTTCACCTTCAACTGATGATATCCCGACCTTAAATCTATCTTTGAGAATACTGCGGCCCCCTTCAGCTGATCGAACAAGTCATCGATCCTCGGCAAAGGATACTTGTTCTTAATGGTCAGCTTATTCAACTGACGGTAATCTATGCACATCCGCATAGTTCCGTCCTTCTTCTTTACAAACAGGACCGGTGCTCCCCATGGAGACACACTGGGTTGAATGAACCCACGATCCAACAATTCTTGGATTTGAGCCTTGAGCTCCACCAACTCCTTAGGTGCCATTCTATACGGAGCGATTGACACAGGAGCCGTTCCTGGCAGCAGATCTATTCCAAACTCCACCTCCCTATCTGGGGGTATTCCTAGTAATTCCTCCGGAAACACATCTTCAAATTCCCTTACCGTTCTAACTCCACTGGCACATTTTTCCTTTCCACCCAACGCACTTACGAAGGCTAAGAACGCCCTGCACCCTTTCCTAACCATTTTCTCTGCCTTCAATGCCGGAACTACGTTAGACAGGTAGTTTCTTCTTTCTCCGATCATTACTACTACTTCATCCTCCGGGGTCCTTAGTTCCATACGTTTAGCCGCACAATCCAACACGGCTCGGTGCTCTACTAGCCAGTCTATTCCAAGTATGAGTTCAAACTCCCCAAAGGGTAGTTCCATTAAGTCAGCCCAAAAGTTCACTCCCTGAATCTCTAGGGGTACATTCCGAAAGATCTTATCCACCACTACAGTTTGGCCTAATGGGCTTACTACAGTCATCTGCCTATCAGAAAGTTCAGAATCTAGGCCTAGTGTTTCCACTATACTACATGCAACATAAGAATGGGTCTAGCCCACGTCAATCAGAGCAAAATAGGGCTTGCCATAAATAAAGAACGTACCGGTTATAACATCTGGTGCGTCTCTATCCTCCCTCCGGCGAACCGCATAAACCAAACTCGGTTGCCTTGCCTTAGCATTAGCAGCACCTCTGCCCTGTGTTCCACGTCCTCTGCCAGCACTATTACCTCTGTTATTCGAACCACGACCTCGTTGAGGCTGCTGTCCCCCTTTACCAGCCTGATTAACATTCTGAGCTGCTGGTCGACTTTCATCTGGTTTCTTAGGACAATCTTTGATCATCTGGTCTTTGGACCCACACCTAAAGCATCCTCCCGTCTTCTTCCAGCACTCTCCTAGGTGCTTCTTCCCACACAGATCACAAGGACGATACTGCCCTCCTGTACCAACTTGCTGACCTCGCGGCCCATCCACTCTAGGCCTCTTTTGAAACTTCCCAGACGATCCAAAACCTCTTTTTGGCCTATTCCGATCCATGGTCTGCTTGGTAGATTCCCTCGGCCACCTTGGCCTTTTCTACTAAAGCAGAAAACTCCCGCTCCTGATGCGGTGCTATCAATAATCTCAGATCATCCCTTAGTCCGTCCTCAAAACGGACACATCGCTCATGCTCAGTTGCCACTACTCCTCGAGCATATCGACTCAACCTCAGAAATTCAGCTTCATATTCCGCAACGGACTTGCTCCCTTGAACCAGTCCCAGAAATGCTTTCCTTTGCTCATCAGTATACCTGGTTCCAACATACTTCTTTTGATACGCTTCCTTGACATACTCCCAGGTCAGATCCTCCGCCGTGGCACCATCCCGAACAGTTAACCACCATTGATATTTTTCATCGCGTAGCAGTGCCACCATTCCTTTCAACTTCTCCTCAGGGGTCAGATCGAGCTCATCCATAATACGCTCGGTTGCTTCCAACCAATATTCAGTCGTACTGGGTGCTACACCAGATACTCCACGAAACATTTCAGCTCCATTAGCTCGGAGCCGCTCAGGCACAGATTTTCGAGTTCCCATATTTCCACCTGCGCCAGCCACCATTTCCAAAACTCGCAGCACAGCCTGCGACATAGCATCATCCCCCGTCTGAGCCTGCTGCTCAACACCAACAGCTGGGGGTGGTGGTGGCGCTGGTATCTCATTATCAGACCCTTGACCCGATCTAACGGGTTCCGACATGGTCATTCTACCTCTACCGCGTCCACGACGGCCACGTCCTCTAGAACTCATTTCTATCGTCGCGATCTGATTAAAAAGTTTTATGAATTAGTCCTTGTTTCACTTATTACCCACGAAGAAGTTTTATGAAAAGATTTTTAGGAGTGGTTCTTTCGTATTCATATATGCACAGTCTTTTCATTCATACATCCATCAATCAATTATAAACTTTCGTTCATTCAGAGAAACGTTGTAGTTTTCATTGTTGTTGCTTTCTCACTACCTAGGGGTATTTTCGTAATTTGTCCTACAGGGGTATTTTCTTAATTTTTCAAAAGAAAAAGTTCCTTGGTGATTTTGTCAAAAAGTATTTTGGAATTTTATTTTTAAATTCCCGGGGTATTTTGGAAAATTTTGAAATCCGGGGGTATTTCGGTAATTTTGGATCTCGGGGGTATTTTGGTAATAACCAGGGTAAATTTGTAAAGTTTAATATTTCTGAGGTATTTCCATATTTTGCAAAACTTTGAGAGTTCTTTTTGAAAATGGTACTTTTCAAAATGGTGATGTTGCAAAAATTTAGAAATCAGGGTCATTTTGGTAATTTTGTAAGTTAGGGGCAGTTTTGTAATTTTCCAAAAATCAAAGTATTTTGATATTTTGCAATTTAGGGTTTTTGAACATTTATAAAATAATGAAATTTTGGTAAAACTGTTGGGTAGTTGGACATTTTATAAACCAAGGGCATTTTTGTAATTTTACCACTAGGGGTATTTTTGTAATTTCATAAATCAAAAATTTTTCGGGAAATATATATTATTTTTTTATAGAGATAGTTTTCACAATTTAAGAGGGTGATTTTAAGAGTTTTAAAACTAGGGTTTTCATAAAAATACGGCTAGTCCCTTTCGGGTTTTAGTTAGGGGTTTAGCCTATGACTAAGTCCTCTTGGTTAGGGTGAACCGAAGCTACGCACCAGGTAGGATTCGAGTGGAGAGGAGGTGAGTCACGTGGACTGCTTAAATACCAAGCTCCCACCGAATACCAATCCTAGACATGCGCACAATGGTTGCCACACCCTAACTCGGCGACTTAGACACAGGTTGGTTTTATTAAGCATTTAAGTTTTATGTAACTGTTGAGGTAAGGTAGCCTTAGAGTTCAAGTACCTATCATACTAATCTACATTCCATTCCATTTCTACCCTTCTACAGATCACAATATAAATCACTCAAAGGTTAGGGGTACTTACCTGGTGGGCTTCGGGTCGGAGACTTAGGTGCCATGCCAGAAAAACCTGCTTATTTAAAAATATTTTCATAAAAACTCATTTGGGCTCAATTTGAAAACGTTTTGGGCCTTAAACCACAGGCCGAGAGTTTAAAACTGGGCTCTGATACCAAATTGAAACACCCCAAACCCGGCCCACGAGCCTTGACCGGATCTGGTATGTTCCTCGATGTAAACTGGTTCAAATTTCTTTTGTTACTTAGGAAAAATTTGTGTGTTTTGAAAGAGGAGTTGTTTTTGGGTTAGGCTTGATTTGAAACCAAGTTTATTTCATTAAAAACCTTTACTTTAAATGACAAAAACATTTAGGGTTTGTTTTGAAATAAATTTATTCGATCCATTAGTTAATAATAGTTCGCGGTCATAACAAATAAAAGTAAAAATAAAGAACTTCAACTATGGCCTTATTACATCAAATATTTAAAAAAAATTAAAATTTAAAATACTTAAAATAAAATAAAAGTCCAAATCGTAAATTTCTTGCTGTGCATAGCCATCCCTAAGCTTCTGCCGAACCCGGTCCATTACTGATCGTCACCTGAAAATAGTCCCACAGCGGGGTGAGTCAAACAGACTCAATGTGTAACCAACACTAAGAATTAACATTTCAGGCATGCATTATCATATCACATACATATTCATACAACAGGTAAAAATAATGATGCAACCCAAACCCAAACCTAGATAGCCATCCGCCACACTTCCCCGTACCAACCTGTACACTGTGGGGACTACTAAGTCGACCCTCCTTCCGCTACACTCCATCGAAGGCAGTCGCTGCAGTCGACGTGCTCATCGTCCTTATAAAATTCGTGGTCTTAGGTCACCACTTTCAGATTTCGTGGTCTTAGGTCACCACATTCAGATATCGTGGTCTTAGGTCACCACATTTAGATTTCGTGGTCTTAGGTCACCACATTCACTTCCCCTTTTCAATAACCCATATGCCCCATATCATACATAGTATGCATCAACATGCCAAATTTCATATTTTTGTCTTTATTCACATGTTACATATAACATATTTCATAATCCTAGTGGGAGTAGGAAACGTACCTGAGTACTTTGTACCATAGCATGGTACTTAGCCATATTTTCACATTCTTAATAATACATTTAATTTAAACATAGCCATGAACATATCAAAACTTAGAGTAGGGTACACACCTAATTTGCTTAGCGGTTCACTTAAGTCCTGAAAAACTTGATTTAATGCCTTAGATCTCAATTCCTACATTCGGCCAACCTTAATATATTAGCATAAAGCCTATTCGGCTATAATACCAAATCCTAGTAGGATTTGTATACTTAAAACCTACCTTGTTGCCGATTGGGACACCAACAAATCCCGAAATCTTTGGTTTATTCCTCCTTGTATTCGGCCAGGCATTAAATTGACGAATGGGTTAGTTTTCGGCTTTTAAGAAGATAATAAATAGATCCACATATTAATATAGGCCTTGGCCGAATTTACCTTTGTTCTTACCTTCCAAATCTTAAATCCCGGAATTGATCTCTTATCTTGGGGAGTTGTCGAAATCCCTATATTCACATGTTAGATCGATTTCTAACACTTAATCATCATTAAATGGCCTATGGCCGAATATCAGATGTCTTACCTTGAAGCTTTAAATCCCGAAAAATCCTCCTTTTAGTCGACTACTCTGATAATCCCGAAAGATCCTTCCAAATTTCGACAAATAAGAATATTGATGGCTTAGTCCTAGATTTCGACAAATCTAAAAGGAAAAGAATAGAAATCAAACTTGTTCTTACCTTTGAAGAAATCGACAGCACCTAAACTTGAAGCCCTCAAAGATTCGGCTTCTGATGGATTGGAAAGAAAAGAAATCGGCTAATGGTGTATCTTAAATTTTCGGCTTTGGCTAACAAAAAGAAGAAGAATAGAGGCTGTAGGAAATTCGACAGAGAGAGGAGAATTTGCTTAAGAAATTCGGCAAAGGAAGAGTGAATGAATGAATGGCCTCTTTTCCTCTAGTAGCCGAAATTACTAGCTAGAGTCCCTTACTTGGCCACCACTCTTCTATTTTGATAGCTTTATCCCTTGAATTATCACTTTATTAAAAGAATTTAATCCAACAATTATCTCTTGAAAATAATCTAAAATAAATCTATTATTTATCTCCTATTTAGCCGAAATTTAAAGAGAATAAAAACTCCTCTTTTAAAAGCCTTGTGCCGTCCATCTCTCTGCTCCTTGTAGCAAAAAAATAAAAATTTATTTCGCTTCCTAAGTGACTCGAACTCAGGCCCACTTGCATAGCTTGTGGTGTCACTTACCTGGGCCTTAAGTGATATCTTCAGGCCACTTTTCCAAGCCTGTTTGTGTGTCAAATTCCTCCTATTAATTTTCTTAAGGCCACCTTGCCTTAGTTTCCTCTTTTTAAACTTTAAAACTTGACATTTCCTTACATTTCCAAGTTTCCAAAAACGTTCGTTTCCCTCCTTTTAACCTAACATTTCCTTATATTTCCAAGTTTCCGGAAATGTTTACTTTCCTCTTTTAACTTAACATTTCCATTCATTTTCAGGTTTCCAAAAATGTTCAAAGCACATTCATAACACATAAGACATGTCATTTCATACAATTAAACCAAAAATGCATAGGCCCTTTTTAGGATGTTACAGACGTTCCATGACGTATGTGATGACTAGGTATAAGTGATGTTTTCGTTCCTTGAGTGGTATATTTAATCTTTTTACACTGCGAAGTCATCAATTAAATTGTAGGGGATGAATGTTGTTATAGAACATTTAGAGTTAGACAGCCAGTGATAAGGTGAAATCAATCATACTAATGAAATTTTCAAGTCTTGAAAGGTAAGGAAATAAGCTGAAATAGAAGTAAATTTGAAATAAAAGTAGAAGTAAAATAAAGATAAAAATAATAATAAAAGGAAAAAGGAAAAGTCTCAGAGAGTCTCGTCATCTCCTGGATTTTGTGGTGGGGGCGGCAATGAAATGTGAAGGTACTGACATATCTGGTGGAGGGTGCTGTCGATATGGTCGAAGCGCTGAAAGCATTGCCGATCAAATTGTGTTAAGCGCTCATATATGTCTGAGATGGACGCTGCCGTATGGAATGGGCGATGGCTCGATGGTGGTGCTTCCTGTGGTGGGGGAACATCTTCAATAATGTCCGCAGGATCCTCCTTGTTGGTGGGAGGTGCTAGTCGAATTGAGGAGGATCGGTTCCACGTCATCGTTGGATCATCCTCATGTGTAACATTGTCTGGATGCCCTGTTGGGACATCTGACCTATCATTGTGAGTGAGGATGTCTGAGCAGCGGTGTTCAGGAGCCCGAAATATCGAGCTAAGCGTGTGATGTATGGACCCATAGATATGACCCCTCTCCTATGTTGCTCCGTCTGATGTTGAATGGCGCGAGCTATGAAATAGGCTAAGTTGAAAACATGCTCGTTCGCCATGCACCATAGGAAGTAGGCGTTGTGAGTGTTGATGACGCCGGTGCTCTCTCGCCGACCTGTCAGTGTATGAGCTAAAATAGCATGTATGTACCTCAGGGATGGAGCAAGGGCCGTCGCCTTTGAGCGGCTGGGGTCATAATTGTTGTTGTTAGGGGCTATATTGTACCAAAATCTCGTGGGGGTGTTATGGATATGGCGATGAAGCTCCGAGAGATCATTATCCTTCATGAATTCGTCGGTATAGAGTTTCAATGCAGCCCTGAATTGCGGAACGTTCAATTCTCGTACAACACCTCTGAGACGGAATTGGATTGTACCGGGGTCATCATGGTGCGTCATCACCGTCTGAAGGTGGAATGCAGAACAGAGCTCCAAAGTGAGTTCTAGATATGTGGGCTTGATGATATTGAAGAATTGGTCCCACGGATCGATAGTCAGGAGAGCCCGTACATCGTCAGCTAGTTGGACCTGCTCCAAAGCCTAATCAATACATCTCCCTATGCCGAGGGGTCGTGCTCGAAGTATCTTATAAAGGTCCTCTTAGGCTCCTTGAGGAAATTGTGAGAATGGGTGGCGCACTTCGGCGGATGCGCTAGCTGATGACGAACCGGGTCCCTTTCTATTTTTGGAACTAGGGACTGCGACTTTCTTGCCTCGGGACGATGACATTATGGTCCTGAAAATAATCGATAATCAATGATTCAAGTACATTTCCAACCAAGACATATCAAGGGCTTTGATCAATATCCAAAATATACAGAGACTAAATTCATAACAAGATAATTCAACCATATTTAGCATGAGCAAGAACTTGACAACGAATGATTCAATCTAATGCTAATCATTATTATTTAAACAAAGATTAAATGACTAAATCAATCTAATTGTAACACCCCAAATTAGGGGTTGTTTGTAACTTAGCTAATTTCCCATGTGTGTACTTGAAGGGTTAAAATTCTAGAATTTATTTGACATATTTAAGGGTCTAGAATTAACCCCGAGTTAGGCTTGACCTAGTGTTAAAATTTTCTTTTAAGTGTCTAAAAGGAGGAAGCTAGGCGAGATAGGGGTTAAGTAAAAATTTGGGAAAATGTGGCACAAGGAATAGGCTTGGTTCAATTGGCTGGGTGCGTTTAAGGGGGGTTGCAAGGGCCTGGGTTTGAGGCACGATGGCAGCAAGTGGCGTTTCAATTTTTTTTTGGGGCGTTGGAGTTAGCAAGGGAGGCTTTAAAGAATTTTGGGGGCTAGGTATGGACATGAAAGTGGGTTGGCTAAGTGGCTAGCGTGTGCTACTTAGAGGCTTGGAGGTTGTTGGGTGCATGTTCGAGCTGCTGGAGCAGCGTTTGGCATTTTTAATTTTTGGATAAACGGCCTTGGGAGGTCTTATAAATAAATGGTGGGGTAAGTTGGCATGGAAGTTGGGCTGGAAGAGGTGGCTAGGGACGTGGAAGAGAGGGCTGCGGTAGTAGGTCCTGCGTTCGAACCGAAGCAGCAGTGGGGATTTTATCTTTTTCTATTTTAGCGTTAGAAGGGAACTAAGGAGGGAAGGCCTAAAAGAAATTATGGCGCGTTTGTATCACAAAACAACGCCTGGCCCTGGTGGCCTGGGCGCTACTTGGCTGCTGGATTCCCCCAGGTCCCATGTTCGAACCCAGCATGCAGCAACGGTGGTTTTTATTTTGCAAGGCTGGCGTGAAAGGGAGTTGCCCTGCACATGGGGTTCCTTGTTCGGCTAGTTGATGGGCACATGGTCCTGTTTTGTTTTTATTTATTTATTAGTATTAGATAATAAGAGATAATCAAGGATAATATTATTATTATTTAGATAACAAGATAATAGTAGATAACAAGAATATTAGTTGATTTTTATTTAGATTATTATAGTATTTTTATTTGAATCATATTTGAGTATTCAAATTAAATCAAATTAGTGGCCTAGAGAAAAACAAGGACTTGGCTAGAGTTTAAACTCTTTGGACGGCAAGCATAAGGGGGAGGGGGGTGCCGAATTCCTTTATAAGCACCCATCTACCCTCTTGATTTTTTTTTTAGCCATTTATGCAAATAGCCGAAATTCTCAACCCTTCCTTATTGGTTTTCTTTTTCCATTCTCTTAAAACCTTGGCCGAAACTCCTCCCATATTTTCTTCTCCATTCTTTTTGTTTTCACCCAAAGTCAAGCCTTGATTGATATTGAAACCAACCTTAGCCGAACCTACTCCCTAGCCATAGCCGAATTTCCCCTCTCCATATTTTCAAGTCTTGGCCGAATATTAAAGCAAGGGTACCCGGGATTTTGAAGTATTCGATCCAAGCCTCAGTCCCTGTAAATCGGTTTTGGAAGTGAAGCAGATTTGTGAACCAGGTGCCGAAGTGAGTACTTAGAGGCAAATAGGTGTAGGGAGATCTAGGGAGACCAACTTTCTTTTCGGGATTTAGACTTCTCGTGGGTGACAGGTGTGTACATACACACTATATGACTTTTTAACTGTGCTAAATACTGTGAATGCTAACTCTGATTGATGTAGCATTGGATTTAATACCATATCGGTATAAAGTGATGATTCAGGTAAGTACCTGTTAATATGAGTACTATTTGATGCTTTTGGGAAGCATGGCTTATGTGATACATGTGATAAATGTATGTTTATATAAACTTTGTTTATAAACTGCTTGATATGGGTTGATGAGTGGAGGGGGCAGAGATATTGTGTCGACGGACACCAGTGTTTTGGTAACACACTGTGACTACGGTCACCAGAGGTTTGGTACCTCCAGAGGTTTGGTACCTCGTAGCGTCTTGTCCCAGTGGCTTAGTACCACAGTGGGTTGGCCCCGCAGATGATAATACGGGATCGACGCCAGTGATTTGGCATCACACGATGGGTTGGCCCCATCAATCGATTTGTGTCTTCGGGCACCAGAGGTTGGCACCTCCAGTGATTTGGCATCACATCTGTGACTTTAAGTCACCAGTGGTTTGGCACCACCAGTGGTTTGGTACCACAACGGGGTAGACTGAGGCGTTTGGTTGGCTAGGTTGGGTACACTTTCTCGTGCATGTTAATTGTTATAATTTGTGTATGAAATTGGTTTAAACCGGGGGAAGGGTTACATACTGAGTCTTGGTGACTCACCTTCTCCTTTATACTTTTCAAGTGATACATAGATTGCGGATATGGAGCCGGGTGGACTCGAGGTGGCCATGTAGTGGACTTGAATTAATTGAACTTTAAACTTAGCTATTTTATTTTTGGTTTATTTTTATTTTGGATGTAATATGGCCTCCATATACTTTATTTTTGTTATTTCTCATATGTTGGATGCTTTATTTTAAACTATATTATTAAAATTAAATTAAATCACATGTTTTTCCTAAATTAATTACAAAAATGTTTTATCGTGCCATTGGGCACATTTGAAATTTGTATAATAACTTGACCCAATTGAATTTTCAAAATTTAACCTAAGTATGGTTTCAGCAAGATAACCAAAAACGAGAAGTTTTCAACAAAATTTAAATTGGTTTTAAAATGGATTTCAAAAAGTTTTTCTCCGTAACAAACCAAATTCGGTCATAATGTTTGGGCCGAGTTTGGGATGTTACAGAATTGGTATCAGAGCCCAATTCAAAGCTCGGCTGTGGGGGCACAAGGCTCAAAAAGGTTTGGTTTTATGATTAGTAGGCCTTATTAAGGGATTTGAAATGTTTTTGGGTTTTTTTTTTGAACGGCATGGCCCGAGTCTCCGGCAACTATCCGCCCAGGTAAGTACTTCTAAACCTCTTGGTGAACAATCTTCTATAGAAGGGTAGGAAGCATGGAACGTAGAATAGTCATATAGGATTTGAATCCTAGGATTAGACTACTCAAAAACACAGACGGAACATAAGACTTAATGAACTCAACCAACCTATGGCTAAGCCACTAAGCTAGGGTGTGGTAACCCCTGTACGCATGTCTAGGATTGGATCCGGGAGAGCCTGGTATTTAAGCAGTCCTAGTGACTCACCACCTCTTCGCAGGAATCCTACCTGGTGCGTAGCTTCGGTTCACCCTAACTCAAAGGGCTCAGTGGTGTGGCAACCTCTGTGCGCATGTCTAGAAAGGTTCGGTGGGAGCTTGGTATTTAAGCAGTCCACGTGACTCACCTCCTCTCCATTCGAATCCTGCCTGGTGCGTAGCTTTGGTTCACCCTGACCAATAGGGCTCGGTCATAGGCTAACCATAACGACTAAAACCCGAAAGGGAACTAGCCATATTTTCGAAAAGAGGGAAACAACAAAACTGGGTTTCAAAACTTTTAAGAATTACTCTTCCAACCATAAGAACAACCATTTTTACAATGTTTTCCCCGAAAAAGTTGATTTGCGAAAAATTACAGAAATGCCCTTAGGGGTAAAATTACTAAAACGCCCTTGGTTCATAAAGCATTAATCCAATGGTTTTGCCCAAAAAAAATTTCCTTATTTTATAAATATCCAAAAACTCTACTTTGCAAATCACCAATAAAATACTTTGGGTTTGGAAAAATTACGAAAATGCCCTCAACTTGTAAAATTACCAAAATGACCCTGAGTTCAAAATTTTTGCAACATCCTCGTTTAAAAAGGGAAACTTGCAAAAGGAACCCACAGAGTTTTACAACTGTTAAAATGTCCCAGATTTGTTAAAATTACAAAATTACCCCTAATTGACAAAATTACCGAAATACCCCTAGTTTCTAAATGATGCCATAACTTCAAATTTTACAAATTTTCAGAACTGCTATTCAATTTTAGGAATTTCAAAGTGACCTGTTTTATTAAAGTTTTGAAATCTCTCGGATTTTATTACAAAAGTACCCCTGTAGGAAAATGACGAAAATACCCCTGGGGTAGAAACCGGACAGAAAGGTCCGAAGAGTGTATAGGTATGGAAAGTATTAGGGAATGGATGTGCCCTTTTGTGTGAACTAGGGTAGAAGACTTAAAACATTGTGTGATCGAAAGAATCCCTATTGAACTTTTCATAAAATTCTTCGCGGATAATCAAGTGGAACAAATTATTAACCCATAAAATTTTTCTTAATCAGATTAGAAGCGCGTTAGATAGAATGAGTTCTAGAGGACGTGGCCGACGTGGACGTGGTAGGGGAAGAATGACCGTATCCGAACCTGTTAGGTCAGGCCAAAGTTCTGAGAATGAGGTACCACTACCACCACCACCCCCGACTTTTGGAGCTGAGGAGCAGGATCAGACAGGGGGTGAGGCAGTATCGCAAGTGGTGTTGCGAGTTCTCGAGTTGGTGGCTGGGGCCAGTGGAAATCTAGGAGCTCAGAAATCTGTTCCCGAGCGAATTCGGTCCAACGGAGCGGAAGTGTTCCGGGGTGTGTCGGGAGTAGCACCCAGTGCAGCAGAATACTGGCTAGAATCTACAGAAAGGATCATGGACGATCTTGACCTGTCCAATGAGGAGAAGCTGAAAGGGGCAGTGTCGCTTCTAAAGGATGAAGCGTACCAGTGGTGGCTCACAGTCCGAGATGGAGCCACGGTAGATGATCTCACGTGGGATTATTTTAGAGTTGCTTTTCAGAAGAAGTATGTGGGCACCAGCTATACTGATGCTCAGAGGAAAGCTTTTCTGGGATTAGTGCAAGGAACTAAGTCAGTGTCGGAATATGAGGCGGAATTCTTAAGGCTAAGTAGATATGCTAGAGGCATCGTGGCTACTGAACATGAGCGTTGCGTCCGCTTTGAGGACGGGCTTAGAGATGACTTGAGGCTGATAATTGCTCCACAGCAGGTTCGTGAGTTTTCGTCGCTAGTGGAGAAGGCTAAGGTGGCCGAAGGGATCAAGGAGACCGTAAGATAGAAGCATGATAGGAACAAACAGAAGAGAGGCTTTGGATCGCCTGGATCGGGCAGTAATGTGGAGAAGAGGGCTGGATTTGGGGAATCAGAAAGAACCACAAAGCCTGCTCAGTGGCCACCTCAGTGTGTTAGATGTGGGAAATCCCACTCGGGAGAGTGTTTGGCTGGAAGTAGAGGGTGCTTTGAGTGTGGATCGTTGGATCACCGCGTGAGGGATTGTTCTCGAAAGCTAGCTAGGAACCAACCAGAGGGTCAGAACCGTGCGCAGGTTAGAAATGAAGGACCACCACAGAGGGGTCGAGGTACAGCTAGAGGTAATGGAAATGGTAACGGGCGTGGCCGAGGTGCTGAAGGTGCAGAGGCGAGGCAACCAAGGTTGGTTTATGCAGTTGGCTGTCGTGAGGAGGAAGATGTGCCAGACATGACAACGGGTAAGTTTCTTATTTTCGGAATACCCTCAATTGTCTTGGTTATGGTTACGTTAGTTCATTCTTATGATTGCTAGTAAAGCGTATGGAACGTGGATTATGAACGTAGGGAATGTTTCTAGGAAGTATGATAGTTCTCTAAGATCAGAGTGCGCAGCAGTAGCGTAGTGTGATGAGTTAAGGATACACGATTGAACGATAGTAAGTAATTTCGAGGACGAAATTATTTTTAAGGGGCGTAGAATTGTAACACCCCAAATTAGGGGTTGTTTGTAACTTAGCTAATTTCCCATGTGTGTACTTGAAGGGTTAAAATTCTAGAATTTATTTGACATATTTAAGGGTCTAGAATTAACCCCGAGTTAGGCTTGACCTAGTGTTAAAAATTTCTTTTAAGTGTCTAAAAGGAGGAAGCTAGGCGAGATAGGGGTTAAGTAAAAATTTGGGAAAATGTGGCATAAGGAATAGGCTTGGTTCAATTGGCTGGGTGCGTTTAAGGGGGGTTGCAAGGGCCTGGGTTCGAGGCACGATGGCAGCAAGTGGCGTTTCAATTTTTTTTGGGGCGTTGGAGTTAGCAAGGGAGGCTTTAAAGAATTTTGGGGGCTAGGTATGGACATGAAAGTGGGTTGGCTAAGTGGCTAGCGTGTGCTACTTAGAGGCTTGGAGGTTGTTGGGCGCATGTTCGAGCTGCTGGAGCAGCGTTTGGCATTTTTAATTTTTGGGTAAACGGCCTGGGAAGGTCTTATAAATAAATGGTGGGGTAAGTTGGCATGGAAGTCGGGCTGGAAAAGGTGGCTAGGGACGTGGAAGAGAGGGCTGCGGTAGTAGGTCCTGCGTTTAAACCGAAGCAGCAGTGGGGATTTTATCTTTTTTTGTTTTAGCGTTAGAAGGGAACTAAGGAGGGAAGGCCTAAAAGAAATTATGGCGCGTTTGTATCACAAAACAACGCCTGGCCCAGGTGGCCTGGGCGCTACTTGGCTGCTGGATTCCCCCAAGTCCCATGTTCGAACCCAGCATGCAGCAGCGGTGGTTTTTATTTTGCAAGGCTGGCGTGAAAGGGAGTTGCCCTGCACATGGGGTTCCTTGTTCGGCTAGTTGATGGGCACATGGTCCTGTTTTGTTTTTATTTATTTATTAGTATTAGATAATAAGAGATAATCAAGGATAATATTATTATTTAGATAACAAGATAATAGTAGATAATAAGAATATTAGTTGATTTTTATTTAGATTATTATAGTATTTTTATTTGAATCATATTTGAGTATTCAAATTAAATCAAATTAGTGGCCTAGAGAAAAACAAGGACTTGGCTAGAGTTTAAACTCTTTGGACGGCAAGCATAAGGGGGAGGGGGGTGCCGAATTCCTTTATAAGCACCCATCTACCCTCTTGATTTTTTTTTAGCCATTTATGCAAATAGCCGAAATTCTCAACCCTTCCTTATTGGTTTTCTTTTTCCATTCTCTTAAAACCTTGGTCGAAACTCCTCCCATATTTTCTTCTCCATTCTTTTTGTTTTCACCCAAAGTCAAGCCTTGATTGATATTGAAACCAACCTTAGCCGAACCTACTCCCTAGCCATAGCCGAATTTCCCCTCTCCATATTTTCAAGTCTTGGCTGAATATTAAAGCAAGGGTACCCGGGATTTTGAAGTATTCGATCCAAGCCTCAGTCCCTGTAAATCGGTTTTGGAAGTGAAGCAAATTTGTGAACCAGGTGCCGAAGTGAGTACTTAGAGGCAAATAGGTGCAGGGAGATCTAGGGAGACCAACTTTCTTTTCGGGATTTAGACTTCTCGTGGGTGACAGGTGTGTACATACACACTATATGACTTTTTAACTGTGCTAAATACTGTGAATGCTAACTCTGATTGATGTAGCATTGGATTTAATACCATATCGGTATAAAGTGATGATTCAGGTAAGTACCTGTTAATATGAGTACTATTTGATACTTTTGGGAAGCATGGCTTATGTGATACATGTGATAAATGTATGTTTATATAAACTTTGTTTATAAACTGCTTGATATGGGTTGATGAGTGGAGGGGGCAGAGATATTGTGTCGACGGACACCAGTGTTTTGGTAACACACTGTGACTACGGTCACCAGAGGTTTTGGTACCTCCAGAGGTTTGGTACCTCATAGCGTCTTGTCCCAGTGGCTTAGCACCACAGTGGGTTGGCCCCACAGATGATAATACGGGATCGACGCCAGTGATTTGGCATCACACGATGGGTTGGCCCCATCAATCGATTTGTGTCTTCGGGCACCAGAGGTTTGGCACCTCCAGTGATTTGGCATCACATCTGTGACTTTAAGTCACCAGTGGTTTGGCACCACCAATGGTTTGGTACCACAACGGGGTAGACTGAGGCGTTTGGTTGGCTAGGTTGGGTACACTTTCTCGTGCATGTTAATTGTTATAATTTGTGTATGAAATTGGTTTAAACCGGGGGAAGGGTTACATACTGAGTCTTGGTGACTCACCTTCTCCTTTATACTTTTCAGGTGATACATAGATCGCGGATATGGAGCCGGGTGGACTCGAGGTGGCCATGCAGTGGACTTGAATTAATTGAACTTTAAACTTAGCTATTTTATTTTTGGTTTATTTTTATTTTGGATGTAATAAGGCCTCCATATACTTTATTTTTGTTATTTCTCATATGTTGGATGCTTTATTTTAAACTATATATTAAAATTAAATTAAATCACATGTTTTTCCTAAATTAATTACGAAAATGTTTTATCGTGCCATCGGGCACATTTGAAATTTGTATAATAACTTGACCCAATTGAATTTTCAAAATTTAACCTAAGTATGGTTTCAGCAAGATAACCAAAAACGAGAAGTTTTCAACAAAATTTAAATTGGTTTTAAAATGGATTTCAAAAAGTTTTTCTCCGTAACAAACCAAATTCGGTCATAATGTTTGGGCCGGGTTTGGGATGTTACACTAATAGTCATGAAATAATAAGAATAAACTAAAATAATAAGAATAAACTTAACTAAATAAAATTCTAATTATAAAACAGTTAAATGGCGGGAAATGTAACAATGAGAGGTGACCAGTAGCGTTTGTGGAGAGAGGCAGCTTGGTTGGGCGGAGCACGGGTGTGTAGAGGTGCAATACGGGCGTGTGCTGCAAATAGTCGGGGAGCACGGCTGTAGAATTCCTTTGGATGGGCGTGTACTCTTGTTGGAACTGGCGTGGCCTAGTTTTCTATGGGTATGTGAAAGAGAGAGAGATAAGGGAATGGTGGAAGTCAAAGGAGGGGAGGTTTCTTTGCTGGTGGCCAAAATGGGGTAGGAATTTTTTAGGGAACGGCTAGGGTTGGGAGTTTGGGGAAAACGGGGGCTGTGTTCTTTTAATAGGGAAGGGGGCACGGGTATATGCCATGCCCGTGTGTCCTTTATTCAGCCTGTGTTTTTCGAGATTTTTAAATTTTGGGAGCGTTCGAGATGTTGTCCACGCCCGTGTTCCTCGGGCATGTGTTATTGTGTTCGCTTCTCCCACGCCCGTGCTTAATGTCCCACGCTCGTGTTCATGTAGTCAGAATAGACCACGAGTGGTAGGCACGGGCGTGGCTCATGCCCGTGCTGGTTAATCAGGATAGACCACGGCTGCATCGCACGGCTGTGGTCCTGTTATCGCAGCCCGTGTTGGAAAAATTTTGTCTCGACTACTACCGTCACGCTCATTTTTCATCCCATGGCGTCCACATGGCCATGGGCACGCCCGTGTGCAAGGCCGTGTGGTGGGGAAACCTGCACTTCACTGAATTGGTTAGTTTGGAGTTTAGATGCTAAAAATCACAAATATGATGTTAGTGAAGTTAGTGCTCGGGTTGCCTCCAGAGAAGCGCTCGTTTAAAGTCTTAAGCTAGACTTACCCTGTTTTCATTTCTACATGAAGGTTCATGGAGCCGAAGCTCCTCTTTCATATCCCTAAAATCGTCCCCATTATAAATTTTCGGTCACTGACCATTTACCTTGAATGTGCCACGTGATGGATGAGTTACCTCGATTGTGCCATAGGGAAAAATAGTTTTGATAATGAATGGACCTGACCATCTTGGTTTCAGTATTCCAGGAAACAGTTTGAGCCTTGAATTGTATAGCAGGACTAAGTCTCCTACTTCGAACTATTGTGATTGCTTTAAACGAGCATCATGGCGTCTCTTTGTTGCCTCTTTATATAGTCGTGAGTTCTTATAGGCATTAGCTCGTTATTCGTCTAGCTCGTTCATCTGCACCATCCTCTTTTCTCCTGCGATTTTAAGATCGTAATTTCAGAATTTTATAGCCCAAAAAGCTCTGTGCTCTAACTCGAATGGTAGATGACAACTTTTCCCGTAGACAAGTTTGTATGGGGATGTTCCTAGGTGAGTTTTAAACGTTGTTCTATAGCCCCATAAAGCATCGTCTACTTTTAATGCCCAATCTTTTCTGTTTGATTCAACCGTTTTCTCTAAGATGTGAGTAAGCTATCGATTCGCTACTTCCACTTGCCCACTGGTTTGAGGGTGATAAGGGGTAGCTATCTTGTGGTGTACTCCATATTTTTTTAAGACTTTATCAAATTGAGTATTACAAAAATGAGTACCCCTATCACTAATAATTGCTCTGGGTGTTCAAATCGAGAGAACAATTTCTTAAGAAACTTCACTACTACTCTGGCATCGTTAGAAGGTAAAGCTTTCGCTTCCACCCATTTTGACATGTAATCTACTGCTACTAGGATGTATTTATTTCCGAATGAACTAGGAAATGGAACCATAAAATCAATACCCTATACGTCGAATATTTCATATGAAAGCATATATGTTTGAGGCATTTCATCGCGTTTAGAGATATTACCTGTTCTTTGGCATTTATCACACGAAACGACATACCTGTTGGCATCTTTAAACAGATTTGGCCAATAAAAACCTGATTCGAGCATTTTGTGTTCTGTATTAATCCCGCTGTAATTTCCTCCTGAAGGACCTGAATGGCAGTGTTCTAAGATTGCTCGCTTCTGCTTTTGTAACACATTTTCGAATTACTTGGTCTGCACATATACGAAAAAGAAAAGGATCCTCCCAGAAATAGTTTTTCACATCAGCAAAGAACCGCTTTTTTTGATGATGTGTTAACCTTTTTGGTAGGATGTTAACAGCTAGGTAATTTGCAATGTCTGCAAACCAGGGTACCTCGGAGTTAGAAATAGCAAATAATTGTTCTGTAGGAAATGAGTCATTTATCTCCCTCTCATCTACTCCTTTGATATGTGGATTTTCAAGCCTAGATAGATGATCTGCTGCAAGATTTTCAGCTCCTTTCTTTTCCTGAATTTCTAGATCAAATTCCTGCAAGAGTAAAATCCATCTTATGAGTCTGGGTTTCGCATCGATTTTTGTTAAGAGATAGCGAAGAGCTGAATGGTCAGTATAAACGACAACTTTAGATAATATCAAATACTGTCTAAATTTATCAAATGCAAAAAACACATCTAGCAATTCTTTTTCCGTGGTGGTGTAATTTTCTTGTGCAGCCGTTAATGTCTTGCTAGCGTAATAGATTGGCTGAAAATGCTTGTCCCTCGCTGTCCTAAAACTGCACCTACTGCAAAATCGCTTGCATCATACATTAGTTCAAAGGGTAAATTCCAATTAGGTGTAATTATAATTAGATCATTTATTAATTTATCTTTGAGGATGTTAAATGCATCTAAACATTCTTGATCAAAATTAAAGGGTACATCTTTTTCTAGTAGTTTCGTTAAAGGCTTAGCTATTTTAGAAAGTTCTTTAATGAATCTTCTGTAAAATCTAGCATGTTCTAAAAAGATTCTAATGGCCTTGACTGAACTAGGAGGAGGTAATTTTTCTATGGTTTCAACTTTCGCTTTATCTACCTCAATCCCTTTACTAGAAATTTTATGTCCTAACACAACCCCCTCTCGAACCATAAAGTGACATTTTTCCCAATTCAAAACAAGGTTCGTTTACTCATATCTCATTAGAACTCGTTTTAAATTTTTAAGGCAAAGATGGAAAGAATTACCGAATATTGAAAAGTCATCCATAAATACCTCCATAATGTCTTCCACAAGTTCGTCAAAGATGGCTAGCATGCAACGCTGAAAAGTAGCAGGAGCGTTACATAATCCAAAAGGCATTCTACGATAAGCAAACATACCATATGGACATGTAAACGTTGTCTTTTCTTGATCCTCGGGGGCTATCGGGATTTGGAAGTAGCCGGAGAGTCTGTCTAGGAAGCAATAGTACATATGCCCAGATAATCTCTCTAACATCTGATCAATAAAGGGTAAAGGGAAGTGATCTTTTCGGGTGGCGTCGTTCAACTTTCTATAATCAATACAGACTCTCCAACTCGTGACTGTTCTGGTAGGAATCAATTCATTCTTTTCGTTGGCTACAACAGTCATGCCCCCTTCCTTTGGAACGACCTGCACAGGACTTACCTAAGAACTGTCAGAAATAGGATAGATTATTCCAGCATCAAGAAGTTTAATTACCTCAGCTTTAACAACTTCTTTCACGTTGGGATTCAATCGTCTTTGAGGTTTCACACAGGGTTTATACTCATCTTCCATTAAAATTTTGTGGGTGCAAAATGATGGGCTTATTCCTTTAATGTCAGAAATTTTCCAAGCTATGGCTCTTTTATGTTCCCTTAGTACCTGTAGCAACTCGTCTTTCTCTCTTGGTTCCAGTTCTGAAGAGATAATTACTGCTACCGTAGAGTTATCCCCTAGGAATGCATATTCTAAGTGTTTTGGCAACTGTTTTAATTCTAATTTGGGTGGCTCATCAATAGAGGGTTTTTGTTTTAGTTCGTCGTTGATTTCAATACCCTCTTCTTTCGTTTGTCTAGAGGAAAATGTATTAGAATTCAATTCATTGATATCATCATCTACCCCTTCGCCTTGTGTGAGACAGTTCCATCGTGTCGTTATGTATGATTTCCTGCAAAAAATCTTGAATAATGTGATCAGTGGCAACAATAAAATAACAAGAATCATCTTCTTCTCTAGAATATTGCATAGCATCGTAAATTTGAAAAATAATTTCCTCGTCGCCTACCCGTAGTGCAAGTTTACTATCACCTACATCAATAACGGACCTAGCAGTAGCTAAAAAGGGACGTCCCAAAATTAAAGGCACCTCAACGTCCTCATCCATGTCAAGCACAACAAAATCAACAGGGAATATAAATTTATCAACTTTTACTAGAATATCTTCGACAATTCCCCTAGGATATTTAACAGATCTATTAGCTAACTAAATACTCATCCTAGTGGGTTTAGGTTTCCCGAGACCGAGTTGCTTAAACATTTTATAAGGCATTAAATTAATACTGGCTCCTAGATTAGCTAGTGCTTTTTTCTACGTTTAAACTACCAATTAAATAGGGAATAGTGAAACTTCCTGGATCTTTCAATTTGGTTGGTAGATTATTTTGGAGGATGGCTGAACATTCTTCATTAAGTTCCACTGTTGAAATCTCTTCGAACTTCATTTTATTTGTTAGAAGCTCTTTTAGAAATTTTGCATATGTTGGCATCTGCGAAATAGCTTCAACAAAAGGTAAGTTAATATATAACTGTTTAAAAAGTTCAAGAAATTTACTGTATTGTGCATCTAGTCGGTCTTTCTTCAACTTTGCCGGATATGGGATTGGTGGTTTACATTCTTCGCGTACCAGTGTTAAATTCTCATCTTCTTCATCTTTTGGTTTATCAGTTTCGTGTGATATCTTCTTCTTTGTTTCAACTAACTCCTTTCCACTCCTTAGTGTGACTACCGTTACCTGCTCTTTTCCTTTAGGTAAACTTTCTGGTTGCTTTTTAGAAACTAACTTAGTTAGTTGCCCAATTTGATTCTTGAGCCCTTGAATTGATGCTTGCTGATTTTTCAATATTGTTTCGGTATTTTGGATACGGGTTTCTGACACCTCTATAAATTTTGTTAGCAATTCTTCAAGGTTCGGCTTCTTTTCTTGTGGGTAGAATTGTTTTCTTTGGTTTCTTTGACTGCCCCACGAGAAATTTGGATGGTTCCTCCAACCTGAATTGTAAGTGTTACTATAAGGGTTATTTTGAGGTATAAAATTATTACCCATATAGTGAACTTGTTCGTTTTTAGCGCTCGAGTTGTAAGATAGATAAACTGTGTTGTTCATCCAATTTCCATTTGTATTGTACTGCATAACTGAATGTACCTGTAAAGAATCACATAAACCATGAATCTTTTTGTTTATCAGTTCTACCTGATTTGATAGCATGGTTACTGCGTCGAGGTTGAAAACACTGGCTACTTTTGTTGACTTTATCCTTGTGACTTGCCACTGACAGTTATTCAATGACATCTCCTCAATGAATTCATAGGCAGCCTCAGGTGTTTTATTATTCAAAGTTCCGTAAGCGGCTGAATCGATCAGTTGCCTAGTTGAAGGGTTTACCCCGTTGTAAAAAGTTTCGACCTGTAGCCATAAGGGTAATCCATGGTGTAGGCACCTTCTCAATAGATCTTTGTATCTCTCCCATTGGAACGGTGGAAATGTGCAAGTGTACACAATCGTAACAAGTAATAAAAGTGACAAGTAAATGTCGAGTTATCGTACCCACAGGGACTGTAAAAGAATTTTTATGAAATAATTTCAAACACTTTGGTTAGGGAAAAATATTTGATTTTTGGAACTATTTGAAAACTAAAACAAAAACAAGTGAATTAAAATAAAACAAAGTTCACGTGTGCGATTTCGAAAACTGATTTTAATCAATATGACATGAATGTGTTGGTTTAATCACATTTCTCACCTTAGAATTATTAAACTTGTGTCTATACTTGTTAAAACATGGCAACTCGGTAATTTGCTAACTTATGAACACATTTACAAATCAAAAATCCATTTATCTCTTGTACATATTTCTATGCCAATTCGACCGATTAAACAGACTGCAAAAAGTAAACATGTTATTGCACATACATACTCATTAAATTAAACAATCTCTCGCATATTCCTATGTCGATGCAAACGATTAATTCAACCTAACAAGCATATAAAAGATCATGTGAAGTAACAAAGTATTTTTACTTTGAAACAATTTAATCACAAAAATCCTGCAAGTTATGCAAGGCATACATATTGTCAAATATAATGCTAATTTAATCTTCAGCTACCTTAGAAGAATTAAACATGCACAGATTAAGTATTGTGTCTATTAATTATAATTTCAATGCGTTTAAATAATTAATTCATTAGCTATCTAAACAATTAAAATGCCACATAACTTAAACATAATTTTACTTAATCAAACATTTCACTGAGGCCTTTAACAGCATAAACATAATTTTAACAATCAAAGGGGGCGAAATGGAATCAAACCAACACAAATTAAACTCAAGCTAAATTGATTAAATTAAAAATTTCAAAAGCATGAATATTCATAAACATGTTTGTCAAAACAACAACAAATAATTTAAAGAGATAGGGAACAAGAAACAAATCCAGTGGCTCTCCGTGGCTTGTCTGATTGAACCCTTCTTCGTTCTTCGTTGTCCTCGGCTATCAAGGGGGCTTATGAACACTTCAAATGGCTGGCAAACACCTCTTTTCCAAGAGGGGAAATCGGCACAAGAACAATGGGAAAATAGAATGGAAATGAAAGGAGGAGAGTTGAGAGAATGAGAGAATGTTGGAGAATTGATGGATGCTTTGAATGAGCAGCTAGGGGTTGTATTTATAGTGTTTAGGGGCTGCTAAAAATAGCAAATAATCAGCAGCTAAGAGTCCCACATGGCCGGCCATCCCATGTGGCAAAGTTGATGGATTCAACTTTGCCAAAATTAGCTTGGGGCAATCTAAAAAGCCTTGAATTTTGGAGGGGTTTGAATGTGATTTTGAAAGATCTTCAAGTTCTCCTTTGCAAGCTGAATAAATCAGCAAATAAGCTGATTTGGGCCTTCATCATGGACGGTTTGGGCTGCCCAATTAGTGGCTGGTCCGGTTCGATTGGTTCGGTTCAACCAGTGCGGTTTAACTGGACCCTTTTTTCATAATTAATTAAAAATAATTTATTTAACCCAAAGTAAATTGGGAATAAATTAAAATTAATTAAATTATGATTAAATCTTCATAATTGGACCGTCTTGGGCTGGAGATAGAGTCGCCTTGACACTTCAAATTGCTTCTCGGTTTAATTCTTAGAGCAGTGTCTGCCGAGCCGATTTTTCCCTCTTTGCGATTCTGTCGAAAATAATCAAAATTTAAACCTAATTAACTATAAAATTAATTAAAATTCAGCATGTTCATATTTTTAGAAAAAATTAATTATTTTATAATATTTAATTATTTTCCGACAAGAATCTACTTGGAACCACATGAAATTGGGTCAAAAAGGGCATGAAAAAGTATATAAATTTTCGTGTTTCCACCCATGCATTGTGAAGTGTTTCTAAATCCATCTGCACAAAAGAAGAGATATAATTCCTTAACTTGGTCATTTTGGCCGGCGAAAAATATTTTAACAGAAATTTTTTGGTCATCTGATCCCATGTAGTGATTGATCCTTGTGGAAGAGAATGCAACCACTGTTTGGCTTTATTCCTCAAAGAAAAGGGAAATAACCGAAGATGGATGGCATTATCAGAAACCCCATTTATTTTGAAGGTAGCACAGGATTCTAGAAAATTCGTTAAGTGTGTGTTAGGATCCTCATCCTGCAAACCATCAAACTGAACAAACTGTTGTATCATCTGTATAGTGTTAGGTTTCAGTTCAAAATTATTTGCAGCAATAGTAGGTCTAACAGTACTTGACTCAGTTCCTGTTAAATTAGGTTTAGCATAAGCATACATAGTTTGAGGAGCATGATGTTCGGCCGCCTTTGGAGGTAGTGGATTATTCTCAGCCATCTCTTCGGTGGTATTGGTTTCGACTCCTTGCTCTTCTTCTATGTACTTTAAGCTTCGCTTTATTTCTCTACGATTCCTACTAACAGTACCTTCAATATCACTGTCGTAAATCAGGGGTCCGGTCGAGTTCCTTCTAGTCATAAACTAGAGGTACCTGCTAGAAGAAAAGAAGAAAATTTAGAAAAGCAAAAATAAAATTTAATTGCAAAAATAAAAATTCAGCGTTCTTAATATTTTAGTTCCTCGGCAACGGCGCCAAAAACTTGATCGTGTCCGAAAGTCTTAAAAATTTATATAAAGAATGATTGAGCCTGGAAACTAACTGTGATGACGACTTGAGGCAAGTGCACCTATTGAACAGTAGTTTAGCTTAGTGGCAAGACCGAATTGTCGAACCCAAAAGAACCAAAAGTACCAATACTAACTCCCTTTTTATTATCTAGCCTATGAATTAAAGGAATTGTTGTGACTAATAAGCTAAAGATGCAAAGACAAAGAGAAGGAATTGGTTAAAATAACTTTGGGAAAAACCAATTGATTAAGACGATACTCGAGGAAGAATCCACCTAGACTTTACTTGTTATCTAACTCTGAACCAGACGATTTATTCACTTTGACTTGATCTGTAGGATTCCCTAATGCATATTAATCCCTCTCTCGAGGCGACTAACGTCTAACCCTCGGTTGATTAATTGAAATATCTTTCTAACGAAAACCCCTAGAATTGCATTAACTCGATCTATAGACTCCCATATTAGGTTTGACCCTAATCCGGCAGATTTTCGTAACCCTATCTCTAGGCGCGCGAGCAACTCCGCTTAACTATGCTAGATCTACTCTTAGGTAGGGTCTATTCCTCCTCTACCTAAGCACATCAATACTTGAATTAATATCCTAGAAATATCAAAACAAGAATTAAGAACACATAATTAAGAACAAATCAATTATTTATCATATAGTTCAGCAAACGATAACAAGATTCATCTTAGGTTTCATCCCCCTTAGGTATCTGAGGGTTTAGTTCATAACGATAAAAGAATACATCTCAAAAGAAAAGATAAAACAAAACATAAGAAAAGCCTAAAATCCCCTGAAGAAATTGAAGGAGAGATCCTCTGTCTTAAGTATGACTCCGGCTTCTTGAGATGAATCAATTGGCTTTCTTTGAGTAAATTCCACAATTCTGACCTCTCCGGCTCGGCTCCTTGGCCTAGCTGGTCGCCCCCTGAAGGTTGGCCTCTAAGGTGTTTATATAGGCTTTTGGAATGGCTTTCTTTGCCTCTAAGTATCCTAATCCGACTGAAACTCTTCTTTCTCAAGTCAAGGACACGCCCATGGCACACGCCCGTGTGAATCGTGGCCAGGCCGTGTTCGAGTCTGTTAAGGAGGCACGGCCGTGTGGTCTTGGGCCCAGGCCGTGTTGATTTTGTGTTATGGCATATTTACTCTGTTTTGGGCCTGTTTCTTGTTCTTTTCATCCTTCGGTGCTTTCCTAAGTAGAAAACATGAAATTAAAGGATTAAGAGCACCAAATTACACAATTCAAGGCTTAAATCATCCAAAAGTATGCTAAATGTGGGATTAAAATATGTTCATATTACGGTTTATTAGAGGTCTAGGGCAATAAAAGATTAAATTATATTTTTCTTTTAGTCAAATTTATTTTTTTAATAAGTTTCAAATATTAAAATACTAAAAACATTAAAATTTTGGAAATAGTGGTGAGAAAAAGCGGATCAAAAGCCAGACCCCTTCCTACACCACCACTTATATATGTTTGAAAATAATATTAACTCTTGTATAAAAATCAAAACTTTAAAGTTATTTTATGGGGTTTAACTGAACCTAAAGATTCAATCGCAATCTCCATAGAAACCTCGAGAATTTAATGCTCCAATATAGCTTTATTGACTTTCACTTTTAAAATATAAACTTAATACAAGATAAAGATTAAACTGTTATAATTAGCTTTACTAAATTTAATTAGGCTTGTTTATTTGATAAAACTTGAGTTGGATTCTCATACTTGACATCATGCTCAATTTATGTGTTCCAACTCAAGTTCAAACTCAAATTGGAATTGGAATTGGAATTGGAATTAGAATTAGAATTGAACATATTTGATACATAGTTTTTTATCTTTACTAATTTTGTACAAACACAATATATGTAACGCCCCAAATTTTATAATTCTGTTTCTGTAAATTCTTGACACAACTGTGTATCTGCTTCGATGTTTAGGTGTTCTTGGTGTGTGTGTGAGGTCCCAAGTTCAAGCCCTAACTTTGGTAAATTTTGGTATTTTTTTGACTTAAGCCTTAACCTTGCTCAGTAGGCTTAAATTTAATTGTTTGTAAGTATATAACAGAATGGGTCTGCTGGTATAGAGGATAAGTGGAGTGTCAATCTACTGGAGGTTTTGTGTTAGAAAATTTGAAAATTGGGTGGTTGAGATAGTGTAGGTAGTGGAATTTGAGTAAATCAGTTTTCCCAAAAATTTCTCTCTTTAGAAAAACTGACCATTCTCTCTACCATTTCTCCTTTTCTTTTTCTTATTGTTTCCTTTTTGCCACTGCCCCTTTTGTTCCCTTGCTGTTGTCTTTCTGTTTTTTACCCATCCACTTCTGAATTTCCGTGACCCATTAATTCGGCTTTTGCGCATTATTGGTAAGTTTCAGCTTTTGCTAATCTAAACATTTTTCTGAATACTTTCTAAGAGGGGTTTCCTTTTGGTGTTTAGAAGTTAATCAAGGGACTGTATGTCATTCTCAATCAACGAGTTAAGTGCATCAAATTCTCGTTTCGATCAAAGGTATGGTTATCGATGGTTAATGGATGAACATATCATTACAATCTCATTTAAGTTTTGATAAAGTTACTAAAATTGGGTGTTGGAATGTCGGTTTTAAGGTTCTGGAGTGCTCAGGGATCGTTTTAGCATCAATTGATACCATGTGTGCCCCTAATTACGCAAAAAATGGGTTTCAGCGAAAGCCGAAAACCCCACTGTCGACACCACACGGGCGTGTGGTTGCCCGTCTGGTAGGCCGTGTGCTATAACACGAGCATGTGATCGACAAGGCTAGGCCATACGTGCAAGACACGGCCGTTTGATGGCTAGGTAGGCCGTGTGTGTCACACGGGCTAGACCGATTTGAGCTGTGTAGGCCCACAAGGGTAGTCCACATGGGCGCGTGGGAATTTAGGCCAGGCCGTGTGATCCACATGGGCCAAGGCCAATCTAGGCGTGTGGACCCACACGGGCAAGCCACATAGGCATGTGAGCCTATTTATCTGAAATGATTCCTAGGGTTGCACGGGTCACCCAAGTCGACTGTGAACCTACTGTAGGGTCAGTAAACGTTACTTAGACCCCTAAATGTATTATCTGAGTGTATGTACTGAGCATGATGCTTATATGCATGTATACCGAACTATATGTGTAACTATTAATCATGTAATAGCATGTCACTTATTGTATGTCTGCATTGCATTGGGTTGGGATGATGAAATATGGAGAAAGTATACTGAAAGGCTTTAAGCCTAATATCTGGCAACTCAGCTGCAACTTACTGATTATGTGCCGCATTCGGTACTACCTGGAGTGTAGGGATGGGTGGGTGTTTTAAACCCCACACAGAGTGTAGGGATGGACGGAGATGGTGTGTAGAGGCTGGTTGGGTAGGACTCTGTTACTGATTAATGCTTATCTGATACTGAAACTGAAATGGGCTACGGCCCGAACTGCTACTGAAACTGAAATGGGCTTAGGCCCAGACTACATTTGACTGTTTACTGTTAATTGACTGTATGCATGTGATCGTGTCCAAACTAACTATGACAACGAATAAGGCAAGCGCACCTATCGTTTGGTAGTATAGCTATGGCAAGACCGGAAATATCGTATCCTCAAGGACCAAGAGTACTAGTAATTACTATCTTTCTATTATTTAGCCTAAGAATTAAGGGAATTGTTGTTTAATCTAAAACTAACTAATTACTAAGCTAAAGATGCTAAGACATAGAGAATCAATTGGGGAAATACTTTTGAGAAAACCAATTGATTAAGACAATACCCGAGGAAGAATCCACCTAGACTTCACTTGTTATTTAACTCTGAACCAGACGATTTATTCACTTGACTTGATTCGTAGGACTCCCTAATTTATATTAATACCTCTCTCGAGGCTACTAACGTCTAACCATAGGTTGATTAATTGAAATCACTTTCTAATTAAAACCCCTAGAGTTGCATTAACTCGATCTATGGACTCCCATATTAGGTTTGACTCTAATCCGGTAGATTTTCGTCGTCCTATCTCTAAGAGTGCGATCAACTCTGCTTAAGTATGCTAGATCTACTTTAAAACAGGGACCTTTGCTCCACTGCCTAAGCACATCAATACTTGAATCAATATCCTGAAATATCAAAGCAAGAATTAAGAACAAATCAAGTATTTATCATATAGTTCAGAAAAACAATAACAAGATCCGTCTTAGGTTTCATCCCCCTCAGGTATTTGAGGGGTTTAGTTCATGTTTATAAAAGAATACATCTCATAAGAAAATATAAAACAAAACATAAGAAAAACCCTAAAACCCCTGAAGGAAATCGAAAGGAAGATCTTCCGTCTTGAGTATGATTCTGGCTTCTTGAGATGAATCAACTGGCTGTCTTCGAGTAAATCCCACAATTCGGCCCTCTCTAGCTTCGCTCCTTCGCCCCCCTTTAGGTTACCCTCTATGGTGTTTATATAGGCTTTCAAAATGTCTCTCTTTGCCTCTAAGTATCCTTTTCTGAGTGGAATTAAAACAGGTCACGGTAGGGACATGTCCGTGTGGCACGCCCGTGTAAATCGAGCCCAGGCCGTGTTCTGGTCTGCTCAAGTGGCACAGCCGTGCGGTTATCTCCAGCCGTGTGGATTTTTTAATTTGGCCCATTTTCTCCGTTTTTGGCCCGTTTCTCGTTCTTTTCATCCTTCGATGCTCTCCTAAGTATAAACCATGAAATTAAAGGATTAGGAGCATCAAATTCCACAATTCAGGGGATAAATCATCCAAAAGTATGCTAAATGTGGTATTAAAATATGTACACATTACGGTTTATCAAATACCTCCACACTTAAGCATTTGCTTGTCCTCAAGAAAAATTCAAAATTCACAATTAAAATGAACTTTCTCAATTCATAATATTCATCAACAGTGTTTCATCATAATTCATAGGTAATTCATACATTGATAATTTAACCAAAAGGGTTCTAAATATTCAAACAATCAAAGTCGTAGTTTCTATAGTACGAAAACATAGGTGTTTTCCCTTACCTAAATAATTACCTTTAATTCAAAATCGACAAGGGTTGACACCCTCACTAAAGATTCACTCAAATCGCTCAAAGTGTTTAAGGTTCAAAATTAAGCACTCAAAAGTGGAACATGAAAAGTTAATCCCATAGGCTTGCATGAAAATCAAATCTCCACCACTATAGAATGAAATGATACACAGATTAAAAAGGTCTTTTAAGGGTTGTAACGGGGCTTTGGTTAAAGGTGTGGATAAAAGCTGAATTAAAGGGTTAGAATCGAGATTGAATTGACAAATTACCTAACTAGAAAGATGAACTAAGATACGGATAATTACATCATTTAAAATTTCATAGCACGAGCTTCTTCTCAAGATGTGAAATTTAAACGTATAAGCTCAATTAACATAGAACTAATGATGAAAATACTTCGATTCTTTTTAAGAACAAATCAAATTCAATAATAGAATTTAACAAATGAAATGGAAAACATAGTTAGGCAACTTCTCAAATCAAATCCCGACAAAAAGGAGTTAATTTAATAGGAAAAATTCTTTATAAATAAAAAAGAATGAGTTTTTTTTTGGTCAATGTTGAGGGTAGATCAATGAAAGGATTGTTAGGATCAAAGGGGTTTCCTAAGGGTTAAACATGAAGGTAGGCTTTTTAGGAGTAAGTGGGTTAAAACCTAGGTGCCTTTATTATTTCAGTATATCAAATCAATGGTGTGGTCTTGACATGTATAATCGAAGCAAGTTCTAGAATAACAATACAATGTTGACACACTCATAATCAATAAAGTGAGCAAGAAAAGAATGTATGCTCTAAAAGGCTCAAAATCTCACAAAAATTATGGGCTTTTGATATCAACCTTGTAAATTTCAAACTTCAAGGTAATAATTAGATTCAGGTAGCCAACCTAACAAGCTTTTAATTCTAAAAATAGACTCATCATGCTTGATTCTCTAGTCTCCTAAAGTTTAAATCATCACTGCACAATTATCAATGACGTAATCCAAAACATATCAATAAAAATCATGAATCAAAGGAAATTTCATTCTAATAGTAATATGAGAAAATTACTTAAGAACAAGACATAATTCAGGGATTTGAGAATAATGCAAAAAGTTAGGAAATTTTTAAAATAAAATTCACCCCCCACACTTAAGATGTACATTGCCCTCAATGTATAAAGATATATATCTAGAGATTAATAGCATGAAATCAAGAGAGAAAGGGAGAGGTGAAACTTCCTGAATTTTGGATGGATTCCTTGAGTTGGAAGTGTAGAAACTTGATTTGGAGGTGTGGGATAAGTTGGAAGAGGCATGGTAGATTTTCCTCCTTAGAGTTGGATATTCCAGAGTGCTATTTTAGGCTTTTTTTACTACGATAAAATCAATCGGTTCTTTAACATTTAAGGATTACTCAAATATTGCCAGAAAATGTAAATTGAGAAACAGTGCTTATGAAACCTAAAAATTACTGAAATAAACATTAGTCAAAATTAAAAATTAAATGAAAATAACATAAAGATAAAAGAAAAAGGACTTAGAAGTCCTCATCGCCAAATGGCTCACGAGGTGGAGGCGGTGATGAAATGTGAAGGTGCTGACATATTTGGGGGACGGTGGCGTCGATGTGATCGAAGCGCTGAAAGCATTGCTGCTCAAATCGTGTTAGGTGCTTAGATATGTCTGAAATAGAAGCTGCCACATGAACTGGGCGATGGCTCAGTTGTAACACCCCAAACCCGGTCAATACGCCACGACCGAATTTGGTATGTCACTAAGGAAAATATTTTTGAAGGAATCGAATTAACAATTAAATTTTTGTGAAAAACTCTTTGAAATTCTTTATTTGTAGAAAATAAGTTAAAACTGAAATTTAATTTGAATTTTACATAAAACTTTAAAATAAGTAAATAATTCATAAGTTAGAAAAGATTTATATCATTTTAAGAAAACTCGAATTATTACTTTGAAAACCATTTGCACTTGATTGTAGAAACTTAATTTTTTGAAAATCATTTAAATTATCGAAAACACTTAAGTTGTTAAAATTATCAAATTATTTATGTTACCTGATGGTAACGTTTTAAAAACCATCGCGTTGTGTAGTTTAGAAAACTTTGTGCTCAATTTATTATAATAATCATGAAATTTATAAACCATATTTAAACATGTTCAAAACATAAAGATAATCCAAAACATAATTAAACAGGCCTTATTACAAATCCATAAAATATGAAAACCAAATTAAAATAAAATACCCAAATGGAAGTTCATATAAAACCAACTTTTATTGCATGGCCTCATCAAGTTCATCTGGCTCCTTATCCGCAATCTCACGAATCACCTGAAAAGATAAGGGAGAAGGTGAGTCACCAAGACTCAGTGCATATTCCCTCTCCCGGGTAAATACCACATACTTACACAAATTATAACAAAGTAACATATATGTATAATGCACCCAACCTAGCCATCCATAACTCCTTTTCTACCCCGTGTGGTACCAAACCACTGGTGGTGTAACATCCTGAAATTGGGCCTAGTAGGATTGGGCTAATTGGACCTTGGGCTTTAGGAAAAATTTGAGTATTATTTTTATTACTTGTGTTAGCTCGGGTAGTATTGTTTGTGTGTTAGCATAGTCTTGTGAAGGTTTGATTTTGTTTAGGAAGTTAGAATAATTCTAGTATGGTTTATTTAATGAAGTGGATTAGGTGAGCTTGACACTTAAGTTAATTTAAGTGTTAAATTAAAGCACAAGAGGAATTCGTGGCAAGGTGGATAAGGAGCTTGGAAAGTTGCTTGAGGGAAGTGGTTCGAGTAACATGGAAGGCATTTTGAGAATTTTATATTTTGTGCATCCTAGCATTAATGGACGGTCAATTCAAATTTATGATGGGTTGGACTTTCAACTTTTGGCAAGTAGAATATTTGCTTAAGGTAAGTTTGATGTTTGGGAAAGAAATCAAAGATTTTAAGGCTAATGGGAGAAAATAAGGCATGATGTGGGGTGTCTTGCTATGGTAAGAATTGAGTGGTAAGTTTTGACTTGGGAGATCATGTATGTGGACGGCATGTAAGGCTAGGGGGTGGCCGAATTTTGATAGGTAGTTTGGGGGGGAATTGGTTGGTCATTTTAGCATTTTTGTGCATCTTTGGCATTTTTCTTTTCCTCCCCAAAGCTCTCCTCTTTAGCCGAATATGTTCTTGGCATTTAGGTTCAATTTTGTTTTAGTTTTGGCTTTCTTTCTTTGTTTTGTGTCTTAACCAAAAACCTATTCTTTTAAAACTTTACCAACTTTTCTCTAGTGCATCATAGTGAGCCATAGCCGAATGTCCATTAGGTGTTGTTGATTTTTCTTCCCTCTTAGGCTTTTGGCCGAATCTTCTTTGAAACCTCCCTCTCATCTCTTATTCCTTTGTAACTGAAAACAACCTCTCTAGTTCTCATCTCTCTTTTTCATTCTTTTTCATATTGTTCAATAATCCACAATTCTTATTTTAATTTCCTTTGGCCGAATTTTCCTTCTCTCATTTCTCTTTTCTTTTCTTCCATTATTTGCTCTAACCGAATCCTATTTGTGTCTCACTCTATCACTTTGCCGTAATAGTTTTGTCTTGTGAGGATCTTTTTGACCGAATTTTCTTTATCTCTTCTCTTTCAAACAAAACTTTTTATTTTGGTAGTGGTATAGTGGAGTGTTGATTATTTCTTTATTGATAGTCGACTATAGCCATTCTAAGATCATATGGAAAAGGATATTATTATTCAAGGATTTTGACAACTCCTTAGGTAAGTGACGATTATCGGAATTGAATCGAAGTGTTAAGGTAAGGATCTTTATGCTTGTTATATCGTTTTAGATGGTCTTCTAATCGATTAAGTTTTAGGGGACTCTATCGTTCGTTTATTATCTTCTTTCCGTGAACGTTAGATTTTGGAGAATCAAGTATGGGTTCGAAAAGAGCAGTTCATAGTGTTTGGAAGAGGGGTGGTTCTGCTATACCCTCAAATTTCAAGCGAAGGGCTGTATCGAGAGTTCGAGACTTTCCACCGGGATGTGGACCCTCTGCCGGCGATAATCATTTATTTGAAGTCGTTCGTACCCCCGAGCCATTGTTTGTTCGTGGTTCATCATCGGGTTATGAACCATCAATCGGAGAGAAATCACGTATAGATGTTGTTCGAGATTTCGAGGGTATCGACGAACGGGAAAGTTTAGTTATCACTATTATCAGGTGTGTAACTTATACTAAACTTCTAATAGATTAATAGCTTTATTGATAAAAATGTGTTTCTAAAGAAATATAAATGATTATGGCTTCGGGTACCATTCAATGGTACGGTGAATTGAGGTACGTTATTCCTTCGTACTATCTATGATTTTAATATGAAATATATTCGATATTTGATTATGATTTTTGGGATAATGTACAAGGCATGATATTTGCATCGTTAATAATGCTATATGCATAATATGAAATGTGTCCGATTCCGATATGATTATGGGGTATATGGTATGATATTGAAATAATATGTTATTGCATGGGCATATGGGTAATATTGAAAGGGGAAGTGTTCTAGTGGTTTTACCACATTATCCGGTGACTTCGGTCACGATATTATGAATCCGGTGACTTCGGTCACGATATTATGAATCTCGTGACTTCGGTCACGATATTATGAAGTCACGATATTATGAATCCAATGACTTCGGTCACGATATTATGAATCTGGTGACTTCGGTCACGATATTATGAATCCGGTGACTTCGGTCACGATATTATGAATCCGGTGACTTCGGTCACGATACTATGAATCCGGTGACTCTGTCACGATTATCTGATGGCTATGCCACGATTATAAGGGCGATGTGCATGTTGACTGCAGCAACTGCCTTCGATGGTGTGTAGCGGATGGAGGGTCGATTTAGTAATCCCCACGGTGTGATTGGCTGGTACGGGTGGTGTGTAGCGGATGGATATCTAGGTTGGGCTCGGGATTGCATTTCATTTTACATGTCCATATGAATATCTGATTTACTATATTATGGGCTTATGGCTAAATGTGATTTTAAATGGGCTTTATTGCTATGATCGATTGGACTTTTAGTGTATTATTACACATTGAGTCTGTTGACTCACCCTTCAGTGGGATATCTTTTCAGGTGATTCGTGAGATAGCGGATAAGGAGCCGGATGAACTCGAGGAGGCCATGCAATAAAATTTGGTTTTACATGAACTTCTATTTGGGTACTTTATTTAAATTTGGTTTTCATATTTTTATGGATTTGTAATAAGGCCTGTTTATTTATATGTTTTGGATTTGACTTAAATTTGGCTTACAAATTTACATGTTTGATATAATAATTTGAGCATAAAGTTTTCTAAATTACAAAATGCGATGGTTTTTAAAACGTTACCATCGGGTAACATAAATCATTTGATAATTTTATCATCTTAAGTATTTTCGATAACTCATACTATTTTTATAAAACTCAACCTTTCCAAATTTCTTTTAGATACAGTTTTCAACCTAATCACTTTGGTTTCTATAAAATATTAAAAGGTTTTCTAATCTATGGATTTGCAACTAAGTTTTTAAGACTTATTTTGAGGTTTTCAAAAGTAAATTATCAGCTTTCAATTTATTATACACTTGTTTTCTATAAACAAAGTTCAACAAAGAGTTTTTCACAAAAATTTAATCGTTAACTCGTTTTTCTTCAAAACGTTCTCCTTCATGGCATGCCGGATTCGGTCATGGCGTATTGACCGGGTTTGGGGTGTTACAGGTGGTGCCAAACCACTGGTGTCCAAAGACACAATTGTGATACCAAATCACTGGTGACCGTAGTCACGAATAATCCATCTGTGGGGCCAACCCACGTGTGATACCAAATCACTGGCGACGATCCCATATCTCAAAAGTGGGGCCAACCCACGGTGATGCTAGATCACAGGGACGAGTCGCTATGAGGTGCCAAACCTCTGGTGTCCCAAAGACACAAATGTGATACCAAATCACTGGTGACCGAAGTCACGAATCATCAAGTTGTGGGGCCAACCCACGTGTGATACCAAATCACTGGCGTCGATCCCATATCTCAAAAGTGGGGCCAACCCACGGTGGTATTAACCACAGGGACGAGACGCTATGAGGTACCAAACCTCTGGTGTCCGAAGACACAAATGTGATACCAAATCACTGGAGATACCAAATCTCTGGTGTCCGAAGACACAAATGTGATACCAAATCACTGGTGACCGAAGTCACATTATCAATCTTCCCCCTCCTCTCATGTTGCCCATACCAATGCAATAAACAAATCATGTCAATATACTTTGATATGAATCACATAACAAAATATCATAAATCGTAGATCATGATTTCAATCCTCATGTATTAACAACATATCGAAACAGACTTACCCGAATCCTCATTCATACCATCATGGTATCATCTCAAAATCTCATCATTTCGGCTTTAACAACATGAATAGTTATTTAACACACATATATACAAATATGAACCAAGTTATAAAGTGTGTAAGATACACACCTTTCACCGACGCAAGAATTATCTTCCAAAGATCCGATCTATCGCACTAGATCACCTTGTCCTACAATCAGCCAATACTAAAATTATTAACAAAGGCCATTCGGCCAAACCACAACACTTTAATCCCAAAAACTTTAGTCTTTTCAAAAGAATGATGAATCGACAAGAATCCTTACCCCTTGACTTACCAACCTTTAATTGCTAGAGATAGTGCTTAAATCAAATGCTTCCAAAGTCCCAAAGAGCCTATCTTTCAAAACCGATTGAATGAATCAAAAGAAGTCCTACCCTTGAATATTCGGCCAAAAATAATACAAAAAGGAAATGGAATGTTTCGACAATATGGTTATGAAAGAAGAAAAGTATGTGAGTAGATAAGAGAATAGAAATGAGAGAGAGAATTTGGTTTAATCAACAATGGAAGAAAGAAAAGAGAGAGTTTGAAGAAGAGAATGGTTCGGCCAAAAGAAAGAGAAAGAAAATGTGGTTGAGCAAAAATCAAAAGAAGAAAAGAGAGAGAGATGGGAGAAATAAGGTTCGGCCAACACCTATTTTTGCCTAAAAGAAAAGTGTACAAAATTGCACCTAAAGATCAAATGTTGTTTCGGTTTCAAAAGGATAAATGAAAGAAAGTAAAAGTAGGATTTGGTTTCCAACAAAATGAGGCTAAAACCAAAAGCTATTTTGCACCAAAAGCATAACACACATTCGGCCAAGGAGAGGAATTTTGGAGAGAAAGAAAAACAATGCAAAAAGATGTTTGGCCAACTATTCCCCCCAAGCTACCTATCACATTCGGCCACCCCCTAGCCATACATGCAGTCCACATTCAACCACTAAAGGCCTAGGAATACTTTCCAAAACATTTTCCTAAAGCCTAGCCTTATGTCTCCCCAACCTTCCATAACCTTAAGATTCTTATCCCCAAATTCATGTTTTCCTTAAACATAATTCAACTTACCAAAATTAATAGTCCAACCTATCATAAATAAGTTTGACCGTCCATCAATGCTAGAATGTGCAAAATAAAAATCCTTAAAATGTTTTTCATGCTACTCGAACCACTTCCCTCAAGCAACCTTTCAAGCTCCTTAACCACTAAGCCACTAACTCCTCATGTGCTATAAATTAACACTTAAATTAACTTAAGTGTCAAGCTCACTTACTCTACTTCATTAAATAAACCATACTAAAAATTATTTTAACTTCCTAAATAAAATCAAGCCTTCACAAGACTATGCTAACACACAAAATTCATACTCGAGCCAACACAAATAATACTCAAATTTTAGGATGTTACAATTCTACCCCCTTAAGAAAATTTCGTCCTCGAAATTACCTGATCAAAAGAGTTGAGGATACTGCTGCCTCATCGCATCCTCCGGTTCCCACGTAGCTTCTTCCACACCATGATTCCGCCATAAAACCTTCACTAAAGGAACTGACTTCCTACGCAAAACTTTCACATCTCGATCTAGAATCTGCACAGGTTCTTCTTCTATCGTCAAATCTGGACTCACTTCTATTCCCTCTACTACCACGACATGCGATGGATCAGAACGATAGGGTCTAAGCATGGAGACATGAAACACATCATGAATCTGGCTCAATTCTGCTGGCAACTCAAGCTGATAAGCTACTGGTCCCACTCGCCTCAACACCTTAAACGGTCCAATGAACCTTGGACTTAACTTGCCTTTTTTCCCAAATCTTAACACTTTCTTCCATGGCAAGACCTTCAGAAAAACTTTGTCACCCACGGCAAACTCTATATCCCTCCGCTTGAGATCGGCATAAGACTTCTGCCTATCCGAAGCTTCCTTCAGACGAGCCTGAATCAACTTCACCTTATCCTCAGTTTCCGCAACCAACTCTGGTCCTAACATCTGACGCTCACCCAACTCTGTCCAACATGTAGGTGTGCGACATCTCCTACCATACAACGCCTCATATGGTGCCATCTTAATGCTTGCCTGAAAACTATTGTTGTATGCGAACTCAGCTAACGGCAAAAACTCTTCCCAGCTGCCTCTGAAGTCCAAAACACATCCTCTCAACATATCCTCTAAAATCTGAATAACTTTTTCCGACTGCCCGTCAGACTGTGGATGAAATACGGTACTGAAATCCAACCGCGTACCCAAAGCCTGATGTAGCGCTCTCCAAAACCTCGACGTAAATCTGGGATCTCTGTCTAAGATGATCGACACTGGCACACCATGCAACCTCACTATCTCCGCCACATACAACTTAGCTAACCTCTGAAGCGAATAATCCATCCTTATCGGAATGAAATGAGCTGACTTAGTCAGACGATCCACAATCACCCAAACTGAATCCTTCTTGCTAGGCGTAAGAGGTAATCCACTGACAAAATCCATGGTGATCCTCTCCCACTTCCACTGTGGAATCTTCACCGGCTGAAGTAATCCAGACGGCAACTGATGTTCAGCCTTGACTTGCTGACATGTCAGACATTTACCCACAAACTCAGTTACCTCCCACTTCAGACCTGGCCACCAAAACTGCTCTCTTAAATCTCGATACATCTTGCTACCTCCAGGATGCATAGCATATGGGCTGCCATGTGCGTCCCGAAGAATCCTTTGCCTCAACTCTACATCCTTCGGCATACAAGCTCTCCCTTTAAAACACAAAACTCCATCACTGGACAAACTACAATCCTCTAAACCACCATTCTGAACCTGCAACCTCCGATCATTCAAACCATCATCCTCTAACTGCTTCTCCTTAATCTGATCTAACCAAGTCGGCTTAACTTGCAATTCTGCCAAAAGACTCCCATCGTCATATAAGCTAAGATGAGCAAACATTGATCTTAAGTCAGACACAACCTTACGGCTCAACGCGTCTGCCACCACGTTAGCCTTGCCCGGATGATACTCGATGGAACAGTCGTAGTCCTTCAACAACTCAATCCATCTACGCTGCCTCAAGTTCAAATCCTTCTGAGTCAAAAGATACTTAAGACTCTTGTGATCTGTGTAGACTATTGACTTCTCTCCGTACAAATAGTGCCTCCATATCTTCAAAGCGAAAACCACTGCTGCTAATTCCAAGTCATGCGTCGGATAATTAACCTCATGTGGTCTCAACTGACGAGATGCATAAGCCACTACCTTCCCTTCCTGCATCAGCACACATCCCAAACCAGTATGTGATGCATCACAATAAACCGTGAATTCCTTGCCTGCCTCAGGTTGAATTAAAACCGGAGCTTCAGTCAGAATATTTTTCAACTTGTCGAAACTTTCTTGCTACTTCTCGGTCCACACAAATGGAACTCCTTTCCTCAACAACTTAGTCATCGGTGCGGTGATCAAAGAAAATCCTTCCACAAATCTTCGGTAATACCCCGCCAGACCTAGAAAACTCCGAATCTCAGCCACAGACTTAGGCGGCTTCCAGTCCAACACTGCCTCAATCTTCCGAGGATCCACTCTAATCCCCTCGGCTGATACAACGTGACCCAAGAAAGTCACCTCCCTAAGCCAGAACTCGCACTTACTAAATTTCGCATACAACTGCTTTTCCCTTAGAATCTGCAACACTACTCGCAAATGCGCATCATGCTCCTCCTCTGACTTTGAGTATACCAAAATATCGTCTATAAAAACCACAACAAACTGATCCAAAAACTACTGGAATACCCGATCCATCATGTCCATGAATGCAACCGGCACGTTAGTCAACCCAAACGGCATCACCAGAAACTCGTAGTGCCCATACCGAGTACGAAATGCCGTCTTATGGATATCAGCCTCTTTCACTTTCAGCTGATGATATCCAGACCTTAAATCAATCTTGGAGAAAACCGCTGCCCCTTTAAGCTGATCAAACAAGTCATCTATCCTCGGCAAAGGATACTTGTTTTTGATCGTCAGCTTATTCAACTGGCGGTAGTCTATACACATCCGCATCGAACCATCCTTCTTCTTGATAAAAAGTACCGGCGCTCCCCAAGGCGAAACACTTGGTCGAATGAAACCTCGATCCAACAACTCCTGAATCTGAGCCTTCAATTCCATCAATTCCTTTGGTGCCATCCTATACGGAGCTATAGACACTGGCGCCGTTCTGGGTAACAGATCTATACTGAATTCGACTTCACGATCCGGAGGCAGTCTCGGAAGTTCTTCAGGAAATACGTCAGCATGTTCCTTTACAGTTCGAACATTCCCCACAGAAGACTCCTTAGCTTCCAAAGCACACACATGGACTACAAACGCCTCACAGCCCTTCCTAACCATCTTCACAGCTTTCAACGCAAATACCACGTTGGATAGATAATCTCTCCTATTACATATCATGACCACCTCTTCGCCATCAGCTGTCTTCAAAACCATGCGCTTAGCAGCACAATCCAAACTTGCTTGGTACTTGACCAACCAGTCCATCCCAAGAATCAGATCGAACTCCTCAAACGGCAGTTCCATCAGATCAGCTACGAACACTACCCCTTGAAGTTCTAGGGGTACATCTCTATACAGCTTATCTACTTCTACAGAGTGACCTAGAGGACTAAATACTGTCATCCTCCTAGAAGCAGTCTCAGAATCTAAACTCATGGTCTCTATAATGCTACTAGCAACATACGAGTGCGTCGAACCCACATCTATCAAAGCAGTATATGGAACACCAAAGATTAAGAACGTATCGGTTATGACATCCGGTGCGTCGCCCTCTTCTCGTCGCCTCGCAGCATACACCAAACCAGGCTGTCTCGCATCAGTGTTGCTTGCACCTCTGCCAGATGCTTCGCGGCCTCGACCAGAACCATTACCTCCTCTACCATTACCACGACCTCTCTACGGTGTTGGTCCCTCCTTTCTGAACTTAGCACGACCTTGACCCTCAAACTGATTCCTGGCTTGCTTACGTGGACAGTCTCTCACACGATGATCCAGCGAGCCACACTCGAAACATCCTTTTCCTCCGGTCTAACATTCACCCCAATGAAACTTCCCACATCGATTACACTGTGCTGGTCCCTGATTAGCAGTAACAGGCCTCCCAGACTAATTCGGCCCATTTTGCCTAACCCTTTCTGAACATTACCGGCTGACCCAGATGATCCATATCCTCTCTTATGCTTATTCCGGTCGTAGCTCTATTTTCCAGATTCCTTTATTCCTTCGGCTATCTTAGCCTTTTCAACCAAAGCAGCAAATTCTCGCTCCTGATGTGGAGCAATCAAAAATCTCAGCTCGTCCTTCAAACCATCTTCAAATCGAACACATCGCTCGTGCTCCGAAGCCACAATACCTCCAGCATACCGGCTCAATCTTAAGAACTCAGCCTCATACTCTGATACGGATTTACTCCCTTGGACCAAACTCAGAAATGCCTTACGCTGCGCATCAACGTAACTAGACCCAATATATTTCTTCTGATACGCTGCCTTAAAGAAGTCCCAAGTGAGATCTTCCGCCGCAGCACCATTCCGAACCGTGAGCCACCACTGATATGACTCATCACGAAGAAGCGATACAATCCCTTTCAGCTTTTCCTCAGCATTCAGATCTAGATCATCCATGATTCGCTCCGTCGCCTCTAGCCAATATTCAGCCGAACTGGGAGCTACACCCGAAACACCTCGAAATACCTCGGCTCCGTTGGCTCGGAGTCGCTCAGGTACTGACTTCCGAGCTCCCGCGCCTCCACCTACTCCAGCTACCCTCTCAAGAACTCGCAGCATCGCCTGAGACACTGCGCCATCCCCCATTTGATCCTGATGCTCAACTCCAACCGCTGGTGGTGGGACTGGTGGTACTTCATTCTCAGATCCTTGACCAGACCTCACTGGTTCAGACACAGCCATCCTACCTCGACCACGTCCACGAGTAACACGACCTCGACCACGAGTACTCATGTCTAACGTCTCGACTTATCTGATTTAAAAGTTTTATGCATTAGTCAATATTCCACTTTCTTTAAAGCACGGTTTTATGAAAAGTTTTAATAAGAAGTTTCGCGAGTACACCAAACCTATAGTCTTGGGTCTCTAAAGTAGTTCCTACTACTATATAGTCATATCAATATCACTATAATCATATCATCAAAATCAACAGTTTTGATGTACTTACCCGGGCGGATTGATGCCGGAGACTCGGGACCATGCCTTTCAAACCATATAATTTTAAACCAAAAACATTTTAAAACCGTACTTTAAATCATTTTGGGCCTCAGGCCCATAGCCGAGCTTTTGAACTTAGCTCTGATACCAATTTGTAACACCCCAAACCCGGTCAATACACCACGACCGAATTTGGTATGTCACTAAGGAAAATATTTTTGAAGGAATCGAATTAACAATTAAATTTTTGTGAAAAACTCTTTGAAATTCTTTATTTGTAGAAAATAAGTTAAAACTGAAATTTAATTTGAATTTTACATAAAACTTTAAAATAAGTAAATAATTCATAAGTTAGAAAAGATTTATATCATTTTAAGAAAACTCGAATTATTACTTTGAAAACCATTTGCACTTGATTGTAGAAACTTAATTTTTTGAAAATCATTTAAATTATCAAAAACACTTAAGTTGTTAAAATTATCAAATGATTTATGTTACCCGATGGTAACGTTTTAAAAACCATCGCGTTGTGTAGTTTAGAAAACTTTATGCTCAATTTATTATAATAATAAGGAAATTTATAAACCATATTTAAACATGTTCAAAACATAAAGACAATCCAAAACATAATTAAACAGGCCTTATTACAAATCCATAAAATATGAAAACCAAATTAAAATAAAATACCCAAATGGAAGTTCATATAAAACCAACTTTTATTGCATGGCCTCCTCGAGTTCATCCGGCTCCTTATCCGCAATCTCACGAATCACCTGAAAAGATAAGGGAAAAGGTGAGTCACCAAGACTCAGTGCATATTCCCTCTCCCAGGTAAATACCACATACTTACACAAATTATAACAAAGTAACATATATGTATAATGCACCCAACCTAGCCATCCATAACTCCTTTTCTACCCCGTGTGGTACCAAACCACTGGTGGTGCCAAACCACTGGTGTCCAAAGACACAATTGTGATACCAAATCACTGGTGACCGTAGTCACGAATAATCCATCTGTGGGGCCAACCCACGTGTGATACCAAATCACTGGCGACGATCCCATATCTCAAAAGTGGGGCCAACCCACAGTGATGCTAGATCACAGGGACGAGTCGCTATGAGGTGCCAAACCTCTAGTGTCCCAAAGACACAAATGTGATACCAAATCACTGGTGATCGAAGTGACGAATCATCAAGTTGTGGGGCCAACCCACGTGTGATACCAAATCACTGGCGTCGATCCCATATCTCAAAAGTGGGGCCAACCCACGGTGGTATTAACAACAGGGACGAGACGCTATGAGGTACCAAACCTCTGGTGTCCGAAGACACAAATGTGATACCAAATCACTGGAGATACCAAATCTCTGGTGTCCGAAGACGCAAATGTGATACAAAATCACTGGTGACCGAAGTCACATTATCAATCTTCCCCCTCCTCTCATGTTGCCCATACCAATGCAATAAACAAATCATGTCAATATACTTTGATATGAATCACATAACAAAATATCATAAATCGTAGATCATGATTTCAATCCTCATGTATTAACAACATATCGAAACGGACTTACCCGAATCCTCATTCATACCATCATGGTATCATCTCAAAATCTCATCATTTCGGCTTTAACAACATAAATAGTTATTTAACACACATATATACAAATATGAACCAAGTTATAAAGTGTGTAAGATACACACCTTTCACCAACGCAAGAACTATCTTCCAAAGATCCGATCTATCGCACTAGATCACCTTGTCCTACAATCGGCCAATACTAAAATTATTAACAAAGGCCATCGGCCAAACCACAACACTTTAATCCCAAAAACTTTAGTCTTTTCAAAAGAATGATGAATCGACAAGAATCATTACCCCTTGACTTACCAACCTTTGATTGCTAGAGATAGTGCTTAAATCAAATGCTTCCAAAGTCCCAAAGAGCCTACCTTTCAAAACCGATTGAATGAATCAAAAGAAGTCCTACCCTTGAATATTTGGCCAAAAATAATACAAAAAGGAAATGGAATGTTTCGGCAATATGGTTATGAAAGAAGAAAAGTATGTGAGTAGATAAGAGAATAGAAATGAGAGAGAGAATTTGGTTTAATCAACAATGGAAGAAAGAAAAGAGAGAGTTTGAAGAAGAGAATGGTTCGGCCAAAAGAAAGAGAAAGAAAATGTGGTTGAGCAAAAATCAAAAGAAGAAAAGAGAGAGAGATGGGAGAAATAAGGTTCGGCCGACACCTATTTTTGCCTAAAAGAAAAGTGTACAAAATTGCACCTAAAGATCAAATGTTGTTTCGGTTTCAAAAGGTTAAATGAAAGAAAGTAAAAGTAGGATTTGGTTTCCAACAAAATGAGGCTAAAACCAAAAGCTATTCTGCACCAAAAGCATAACACACATTCGGCCAAGGAGAGGAATTTTGGAGAGAAAGAAAAACAATGCAAAAAGATGTTCAAATGACAAAAATTGGCCAACTATTCCCCCCAGGCTACCTATCACATTTGGCCACCCCCTAGCCATACATGCCGTCCACATTCAACCACTAAAGGCCTAGGAATACTTTCCAAAACATTTTCCTAAAGCCTAGCCTTATGTCTCCCCAACCTTCCATAACCTTAAGATTCTTATCCCCAAATTCATGCTTTCCTTAAACATATATTCAACTTACCAAAATTAATAGTCCAACCTATCATAAATAAGTTTGACCGTCCATCAATGCTAGAATGTGCAAAATAAAAATCCTTAAAATGTTTTCCATGCTACTCGAACCACTTCCCTCAAGCAACCTTTCAAGCTCCTTAACCACTAAGCCACTAACTCCTCATGTGCTATAAATTAACACTTAAATTAACTTAAGTGTCAAGCTCACTTACTCTACTTCATTAAATAAACCATACTAAAAATTATTCTAACTTCCTAAATAAAATCAAGCCTTCACAAGACTATGCTAACACACAAAATTCATACTCGAGCCAACACAAATAATACTCAAATTTTAGGATGTTACATCAGTGGTGGCCTATCGTGTGGTGGGGGGACATCGTCAGTAATGTCCTCAGGAACCTCCTCCTCGGTGGCATGGGCTAGATGGTATTGGGGAGGATCGATCCCACGGTGACGTTTAATCATCCTCATGTTTATCATGGTTGAGATGCCCTGTGGGGACATCTGGCCCATCAAGGTGAGTGAGGATGATTGTGTCGAGGTGTTGAGGAGACCAAATTGTCTCGCGAGGCGTGTTACATAAGGCCCCATGGAAATGACCCCCTTACGATGCCGCTCCATCTGGTGCTTGATGGCTAGAGCGATGAAGTAGGCAAGGTCGAACATGTGGCCTTACACCATGTTCCATAGAAAATAGGCGTCGTGGGTATTAATGACGTCGGTGCTCTCGCGCCTTCCTATTAATGTATGTGCGAGGAGGGCATGGAGGTACCTCAATGATGGGGGAAGAGCGGTCGCCTTGGAGCGACTAGGATCGTATGTTGCTGAACCCGGAGCTAAGGCCTGCCAAGACTTGGAAGGTGAATAGTGGATGTGGCGGTGAAGCTTGGATTGGTCAGTGTAAAGACCGAAAGCCACTACGAATGTAGGAACACTCATTTCGCGAACCAATCCTCCTAGGCGGAACTGTATAGTGCTTGGGTCATCGTGGTACGTCATCACCTCCTGTAAATGAAACATAGAGCAAAGTTCTAATGTTAGTTCGAGGTATGTAGGCTCGACAATACCGAAAAACTGCTCCTAAGGGTCGGTGAAAAGTAGGGCTCGAACAGCATCAGCAAGTTGTACTTGCTCTAGGGCGGCCGAGTCAATGCATCTTCCTGTACTGATAGGTCGTGCTCGTAGAATTTGGAAAAAGTTCCTCTTGGTTTCTCAGAGGAAACTGTAAGAATGGGTGTCGCACTTTGGCAGATGCGCTTGCCGGTGATGAACCGGACCCTCTTTCATTTTTTCAAAATAAGGACTGCAATTTTTCGCCCACGTGGGGGAGTCATTATGTATTGATGGTGGTGCTGAAAGAAGTGGCCCGGTAGAGGTAGTCGTACACAGTCGTGCAGCGGTGCACAAACGTGGTTTAGAGTTTGCACGGGCGTGAACTGTGTGGAGGAGAAGAGGGAAGGAAGAAGGGGAACAGAAAATATGAGGGAAGGGAAGTGATGGAATGAGGAGACAGAGCCGGTGGCCGGAATGGAGGAGGGGAAATGAGAGTGGTTAGGGTTTTAGGGGAGAAAATTTTTGGAAGAAGATGAATAGTGGGTTGGTTTAAATAGGAAATAGGGCACATGGTTAAGGGCCATGCCCGTGTGCCTATTGTTTAGCCCGTATGTTTCATAAATTTTAAAATTGGGCGCATCTGGGTTGTGGCACACGCCCATGTTCCCTGGGCGTGTTGGGTCACACGGCCGCCTCGCATGGCCGTGTATTGCTTCGTTCGCTTCTCACACGCCTGTGTTATAGGTCCCACGCCCGTATTACTTTGACAGGTTCGAACATGGTTTAAAGGCACAGATGTGTTGAAAACCCGTTTCAATATCTCAGTTTCAACCACGGCTTAGGGCCACGGGCGTGTCTAACGCCTGTGTCATTTACTCAGAATTGAGCACGGCTACATCGCACGGCCGTGGCTCTTCTATCGCATCCTGTGTTGGGGAAAAATTTTTCTTCCTTGACTCGCACAGCTTCCGCCACGCCTGTGTCTCTCCCAGTGGTTTCCACATGCCCACAACCACACCCGTGTGCTATGCCGTGCAGATGAGAAATCCTGCGTCTGTTAAAATGGTTAGTTCTTAGTTAGATGCTAAAACCAAAAATTGAATGTTAGTGATATTAGTGCTCGGGTTGCCTCCCAAGAAGCGCTCGTTTAAAGTTTTAAGCTAGACTTACCCTATTTTCAATCCTAAATGAAGGTTCATGGAGCTGAAGCTCCTCTCTCATATCCCTAAAATCTTCACCATTATAAATTTTCAGTTGCTGACCATTTACCTTGAATGTGCCACGAGTCAGATGAGTTACCTCGATTGTGCCGTAGGGAAAAATAGTTTTGATTACGAATGGACCTGACCATCTTGATTTCAGCTTTCCAGGAAACAATTTGAGCCTTGAATTGTATAGCAGGACTAAATCTCCTACTTCGAATTGCTTCGGTTGCTTTAAACAAGCATCATGGTGTCGCTTTGTTGCCTCTTTATACAGATGTGAGTTCTCATAGGATTAGTTCGCCATTCATCTAGCTCGTTCAACTGCATCATTCTCTTCTCACCTGCAGGTTTAAGATCGTAATTTAAGAATTTTATGGCCCAAAAAGCTTTGTGCTCTAATTCAAATGGTAGATGACAACTTTTTCCGTAGACAAGTCTGTATGGGGATGTTCCTATGGGGGTTTTAAACATGTTCTATAGGCCCATAAAGCATCGTCTACTTTTAATGCCCAAAATTTCCTGTTTGATTCAACTGTTTTCTCTAGAATACGCTTAAGCTCTTGATTTGCTACTTCCACTTGTCCACTGGTTTGAGGGTGATAAGGGGTAGCTGTTCTGTGGTGTACTCCATATTTCTTTAAGACCTTGTCAAATTGAGTATTACAAAAATGAGTACCCCTATCACTAATAATTGCTCTAGGTGTTCCAAATCAAGAGAAGAGTTTCTTAAGAAATCTCACTACCATTATGGCATCATTAGTAGGTAAGTGGAAACACGAAAATTTATACACTTTTTCATGCCCTTTTTAACTCAAATTTATGCAATTTCGATTAAATTCTTGTCGAAAAATAGTTAAATAATATAAATTAATTAAATTGAGCTACAAATATAAACATGATGAATTTTAATTAATTTTATAGTTAATTTTGATTTATTTTGACTATTTTTGACAGATTCGCACAAAGGGCGAAAATTGGCTTGGCAGACACTGCTCGAAGAATAAACCCGAGAAGCAATTTGAAGTATCAAGGCGAATGTATTTCCAGCCCAAGACGGTCCAATTATGAATATTTATTTATAATTTAATTAATTTTAATTTATTCCCAATTTAATTTGGGCTAAATAAATTAATCTTAATTAATTATGAAAAAGGCTCAGTTGAACCGCATCAGTTGGACCAAACCGATTGAGCCAAACCGAGCAAAGAGTTGGGCAGCCCAAACCGTCCATATGCTGGCCCAAATCAGCTTATTAGCTGATTAATTAAGCTGCAAAGAAGCCCTTGAAGACTTTTCAAAGTTGCATTCAAACCCCTCCAAATTTAGTGTCTTTGTAGAATTGCCCCATGCTATATTTAGCAAAGTTGAAACCATCAACTTTGCCACATAGATGGCCGGCCAAGGGAGGTCTCTTTGGCTGCTACTATTTACTATTTTTAGCAGCCACAATTAGCTATAAATACCACCCCTTGCTGATCATTCAAACCATCCCTCAATCCTTCAATTCTCATTCACTCTTTCATTCTCTCTTCTCTACATTTCTCTCCTTTTCTCCACCAAAACCAAGCCTTCTTCTGCTGATTTCCCCTCTTGGAAAAGAGGTGTTTTCTCAGCCATTTGGAGCAGCAATTGGAGTGTTCATAAGCCACCTTGATAGCCGGGGACAACGGAGAACGAAGAACGGAGCAATCAGTCAAGCCACGGAGAAACACCGGATTTGCTTCTTGTTCCTTATCTCTTTAAATTTTGTTGTTGTTTTGAAAAACATGTTTATGAATATTTATGCTATTGAAATGGTTATTTTAATCAGCTTAGCTTGAATTTAATTCTTGTTGGGTTGATTGCATTTCGTCCTCTTAAATTATTAAAATTGTGTTTATGTTGTTATAGGCCTCAGTAAAATGCTTGATTAAGTAAAATCATGCTTAAGTTATTCTGGCATTATAATTGTTTAGATAACTAAAGAATTAATTATTTAAACGCATTGAAATTGTAATTAATGGACACAATACTTAATCTGTGCATGTTTAATTCTTCTAAGGTAGCTGAAGATTAAATTGTTTCAAGGTAAGGATACTTTGTTACTTCACATGATCTTTTATATGCTTATTAGGTTGAATTAATCGGTTGAATCACAAAGGAATATGCGAGAGATTGTTTAATTTAATAGGTATGTATGTGCAGGAACATGTAAATATGTTCATAAGTTAGCAAATTACCGAGTTGCTGTGATTTATTCGTAACAAGTGTAAGCATAAGTTTAATGATTCTAAGGTAAGAAATGTAATTAATCCAACACAATTATATCATCTTGATTAAAATCAGTTTTTGAAATCACGCATTAGAACTTTGTTTACTTTTATTTAACTTTGTTTTTTTTAGTTTTTAAATATTTCTTAAATCCAAATATTTCCCCTTCACCAAAGTGTTTAAAATCATTTTCATAAATAATTATTTTACAGTCCCTGTGGGTACGATAACTTGACATTTACTTGTCACTTTATTACTTGTTACGATTGTGTACACTTGCACATTTCCACCGTTCCAAGTTTTTGGCCCTGTTGCCGGGGACTATTTTTTTTCAAAGCCATTATTTGTAAATCTGTTTTACATTTTGGTTTATTTATTTTTCGTATTGAAATTTTTAACTTAATATTTCTGTGAATATTTCAGGTGTTTATGAGTATTGACCAGATTATTGACTTACTCCCTGTGGACCCTGAAATAGAACGAACCTTTCGACAACAAAGAAGACAAGCAAGCCAGAGAAGGACCGAAGGAATGAATTTCGAGAATATGAACCAAGGAAACGGATCAAACCCTACTCAGAATCCTATCCTTATTGCTGATGATAGGGATAGAGCCTTAAGACAATATGCCATGCCAGTATTTAACGATCTTAATCTGGGTATTAGGAGACCCGAAATCGAGGCGCAACAATTCGAACTGAAGCTAGTCATGTTCCAAATGCTTCAAACAGTGGGCCAATTCAGTGGAATGCCTACTAAAGATCCTCATCTTCACTTAAGACTATTTATGGAAGTGAGCGATTCTTTCAAGTTAGCCGGAGTACCCGAAGATGACTTACGACTGAAGTTCTTCCCATATTCATTAAGGGACTGAGCTCGTGCCTAGTTGAATTCATTACCATCAAACTCCATTTCTACATGGCAAGAGTTAGCCGAGAGATTCCTCATGAAGTATTTTCCGCCAAGCAAGAATGCTAAGTTGAGGAACGAGATCACTGCCTTCCACCAAATAGATGACGAGTCCTTGTATGAGGCATGGGAAAGATTTAAAGAACTATTACGAAAATGCCCTCATCATGGAATTCCTCATTTCATTCAACTTGAGACATTCTATAATGGTCTCAACGCCCACACAAGGATGGTAGTGGATGCCTCTGCTAATGGTGCTCTCCTTTCTAAGTCTTATAATGAGGCTTTTGAAATTATTGAGAGGATTGCCAGCAACAATTATCAATGGCCAACCAGTCATGCAGCGTCAGGAAGACGAGTCGTTGGAATTTATGAAGTAAAGGCTCTTACTTCACTCGCATCTCAAGTATCATCAATATCCTCAATGCTTAAAAACCTTACTACTAATGGGTCTAATAGTTTTGCAGCACAGCCGCCTAATCAATTTGAAAACATAGCCTGTGTTTATTGTGGGGAGGGACATTTGTTTGAAGAATGTCCGTCGAACCTAGAATCTGTATACTACATGGGTAATCAAAACCAAAATCGAGGAAGGCAAGGGCTGCAATCAAACTTTTATAACCCATCGTGGAGAAACCACCCGAATTTCTCCTGGAGTAACCAAGGGGCTAGAACCAGTACCACTTACAGCCAATCTAGACCAACCCAGCTGCCTAATTTTTCGCAACAAGTTCAGAAACCAGCTCAAGCTGAAGTGTTCAATAGCTTGGAGAGTTTGCTAAAGACATACATGGCAAAGAATGATGCCTTAATCCAGAGCCAAGTAGCTACATTGAAGAATTTGGAGAACCAAGTGGGCCAGCTTGCTACTGAACTCAGGAGCCGACCACAAGGTGCTTTACCTAGTGACACAGAAAATCCGAGAAATCCAGGAAAGGAACATTGCAAAGCGTTGACATTGAGGAGCAGAAAGATCGTAGAGCCCAACACTGTCAAAGTTGAAAAGGAGCAAGCTGATGCTCAAGATTCAGAAGAAGTTCAACCAAGTTTTGAAACCCCAGTTTCACCAGAACCGAAATCTGCAAAACCCGACAAAGTAACCTCAGGACCAGTCAATTCTGATCAACCAACAATTTCGTTAGAGGCAGAATTATCGCCAAAGGCGAATCAACCAGAATCAGTTCCAGTAATGAAACCACCACCAACCTACCCTCAAAGACTTCAGAAGTCGAAGCAGGAGATTCAATTTAAGAAGTTCCTTGACGTACTGAAGCAACTTCACATCAACATCCCATTGGTCGAAGCACTTGAGCAGATGCCGAACTACGTCAAGTTCATGAAAGATATATTGTCAAAGAAATGAAGACTTAGAGAATTTGAGACGGTAGCTCTGACGAAGGAATGCATTGCATATCTTTAGGACAAACTACCCCCAAAATTGAAGGATCCTGGATGTTTTACCATATCGTGCAACATTGGAGAAACATGTTATGGTAAGGCATTATGTGACTTAGGTGCAAGTATCAACTTGATGCCTATGTCAATATTTAGGAAGTTGGGGATAGGAGAGGTTAGACCAACTACGGTTACACTTCAACTAGCAGATCGATCCTTAGCGCATCCAGAAGGAAAAATCGAGAACGTATTGGTACATGTACATAAATTTATCTTTCCTGCTGACTTTGTAATTCTAGACTTTGAAGTAGATAATGAAGTGCCAATTATCCAAGGAAGACCATTCTTAGCAACCAGAAGGACCCTGATTGATGTGCAAAAGGGCAAGCTGACTATACGTGTTCAGGATGATCAGGTAACATTTAATGTCTTTAAGTCAATACAATTTCGTGACACAATGGATGATTGTTCTACAGTATCCAATTTAGAGGAATTAATAGTAGAGAAAGAACTTAACTGTGTTGATGACCCACTGGAAAGAATTTTGACAACGGATCCTCCAAATGATGAAAAGGAAGATGAATACTTAGCTTTGCTAGAAGCTAATCAAAAGGGATTTAATCCGCAATCCCATTTTGAATCATTGGAATTAGAGAAAAGAGATTACATGCAGCCAAAAGCATCAATCGAGGAGCCATCTAAGTTAAAACTGAAGGTATGTTTTTTTAGGTAACGCCTCTACTCTGCCTGTGATTGTTTCAGCAGAATTAACTACTAAACAAGAAGAGAAACTTATCATAGTTTTGAAACAATTCTAGAAGGCTATCGGATAGACAATAGCCGATATTTGTGGTATTAGCCCATCTGTATGCATGCACAAGATCATATTAGAAGATGGTGAGAGAGGAACGATTGATGGATAATGGAGACTGAACCCCATCATGAAAGATGTCGTGAAGAAGGAAATTATCAAGTGGTTGGATGCGGGTATAATTTACCCCATCTCAGACAGTTCATGGGTGAGTCCAGTCCAGTGCGTGCCGAAGAAATGAGGTATCACGGTCCTAGAGAACGAGAACAACGAGTTGATACCAACGAGAACAGTTACAAGATGGAGAATCTGCATCGATTACCGGAAGCTGAACAAAGCGACTAAGAAAGATCACTTTCCTCTGCCGTTTTTGGACCAGATGCTGGATAGACTCGCTGGACGAGATTACTACTATTTTCTTGACGGATACTCAAGGTATAATCAGATTACAGTAGCACCAGAAGATCAACACAAAACGACATTCACCTGCCCGTACGGTACATTTGCATTTAGACGCATGCCATTTGGTTTATGTAATGCACCTGTTACATTTCAAAGATGTATGATGTCTATTTTCACTGACATGGTTGAGAAGTACTTGGAAGTTTTCATGGACGATTTCTCAGTATTCGGAGATACTTACGAGGATTGCTTAGCCAATCTAGCTAAGGTACTGAGGCGATGCGAAGAAACGAATCTCGTACTCAACTGGGAAAAATGGCATTTTATGGTACGAGAAGGAATTGTTCTGGGGCACCGGATAACAAGACATGGGATCGAGGTAGACAAAGGAAAAGTAGATGTTATTGAGAAACTCCCACCTCCAACATCTGTAAAAGGTGTTAGGAGCTTTTTGGGCCATGCCGGTTTTTATCGAAGATTTGTCAAGGACTTCTCCAAAGTGGCTAAACCCTTATGCAAGCTATTGGAGAAAGACTCATTATTCAAGTTTGATGAGGAATGCTTAAAAGCCTTTGACGATCTGAAGAGTCGATTAGTCACGGCACCCATAATCGTCACACCAGACTGGGATTCGCCATTCGTGTTGATGTGTGATGCAAGTGACTTCGCCATTGGAGCTGTCTTGGGCCAGCAAAGGAACAAAGTTTTTCATCCCATCTACTACGCAAGTAGAACTCTAACCAAAGCTCAACTGAACTATACGGTAACAGAAAAAGAGTTACTTGCTATTGTGTTTACTTTCGACAAATTTCGATCTTATCTTGTAGGTACCAAAGTGATTGTCTATACGAAACACTCTGCAATTAAGTACTTATTAGCTAAGAAAGATGCTAAGTCGAGATTGATCCAGTGGGTGCTTCTACTTCAAGAGTTCGATCTAGAAATTCAAGATCAAAGAGGAGTAGAAAACCAAGTAGCAGATCACTTATCTAGATTGGAGCCGCAAGAGGGAAATTCTCTACTAGTACCGATCCAAGAGACATTTCCAGATGAACACATACTGAAGGTAAATCATGTCCATAATATTATTTGGTTTGCTGATTTTGCTAACTATTTAGTTTGTGGTTTAATGCCGATTGATAAAACGTATCAGCAAAGGAAAAAGTTTCTTCACGATGTAAAGTACTATTTCTAGGAAGAGCCATATTTATTTAAAAAGTGTGCAGATTAGATGATTAGGAGATGTGTGACAGAAGATGAAATACCGAAGATTTTATACCACTATCATTCAGCTCCGAGTGGGGGACACTTCGAAGGTACTCGTATAGTGGCCAGAGTATTGCAAGCCGGATTCTTTTGGCCAACACTATTCAAGGATGCATATGCTTATGTAAAGAGTTGTGATCGATGCTAGAGGGTTGGAAACGTCACCAACAGAAATGAGATGCCTTGAACAAATATCATTGAGGTAGAATTGTTCGATGTTTGGGGTATTGACTTTCTTGGTCATTTTCCTCCTTCTTTTGGTAACAAGTACATATTGGTAGCAGTAGATTATGTGTCCAAGTGGGTCGAGGCTGAAGCTTATCCGACGAACGATGCCAAAGTTGTGATGAAGTTCTTACAGAAACATGTGTTTTCACAAGGTTCGAAACCCCAAGAGCTATTATCAGTGATGAAGGGACCCATTTTGTGAACAAGTGGTTAAAATGGTTGCTAGATAAACATGGAGTGAAACATAAGGTTGCTACAGCTTACCATCCGCAGACAAATGGGCAAGCTGAGCTAGCGAATAAGGAGATCAACGGCATACTTGAGAAGGTAGTTTTCTCGAACCGACGAGATTGGTCAAAAAGAGATGATGCTTTATGGGCTTACAGAACAGCATACAAGACACCCTTAGGAATGTCACCCTATAGGTTGGTCTTTGGGAAAGCATTTCATCTACCTCTGGAGTTAGAGCACAGAGCTTACTGGGCTCTTCGACAACTCAATTTGGATCTCAAGCTGGCTAAAGAGAAACGAATGCTCCAACTCAACGAGCTAGAGGAATTTCTAATGTTCTCATACGAAAATGCCAAATTACTTAAAGAAAGACTCAAGAAATGGCATGACAAGCATATTCGAGTTCGAGAGTTTGAAGCAGGTCAGCAAGTCTTGTTATTTAATTCCAGATTGAAGTTCTTCCCAGGTAAGTTAAAATCACGTTGGTTCGGTCCATTTACGATTCATTGCGTCTATCCATACGGAGTTGTTGAACTCCAAGGTAAGGGAGATAATTTTCAAGTCAATGCTCAGCGTTTGAAACATTACTACAGAGAAAGACCTGAACGGGATCAAATCTTGTTCAGTTTATCTGATCTTTAGATTTTCTTGTTTTCAATAAATTATTTAGGGTATATTTCTGGGATTTTTTATGTTTAAATAAATTCTATATAGGAGATTGGAACTTAAGCGGGACCGCTTGTGACCCCTCCAATCTTTCCTGGGAATTGATTTCTACATAATTTTCCAAGAAATTAGCCCCTAAATGACAAAATAAATTTTTGGTTTTTTCAAATAAAAATGTCAATTTTGACCCAAGTCTTAAATTGCAACTCAATTTCAAATTTTCATTAAGTCTAGGACTAAATTGAATTATTTTTAAATTTTGATTGCTATTTTCGTAAATAATAAAAATTAGGTACCTCTCTTTGTAAATATTTTTAAAAGGCATCTAGAATAAGTATTTTTTGCCATATTTATAAATCATTGATAAACTTTAATATATAATTATAATTTTTATCAATTTAACTTAGCTTAGGATTAATTTTATTTTATGTTTATCTTAATAATTTAATAGCAATTGATAATTTCATATCTGTATATTTAATTATTAATTGTTGTTAATCTTGAGTAAAATTAGAATTGGACTCTTATTTTTAATTCTTTAATTGTTCTAATAGTTCTACTCTAATTCCTACTTCTCCCTTTATAAATTGCGCCCTTGTTCTCCCCATTCATTCATCACCCAAAACCCCAAACACCAACCCCTCAAAGTGCCGCAAGCCCCTAGCCACAACAAGCATTCGGCCAGCAGCTCCAGCACACACCGCACGCCCAAGCTCCAGTAGCTGACCAAGTCGTGGCCTCGTGCCTGCTGCCTCCGGTCCGCGTGCTTGTTGCGCACCATCGCCCCACACACCCGACCAGCCCGTGGCCTACCTGTCGCAAGGCCTTGCGCGCCACCTGCTTGCAACCCCCTCGTGCATTGCTACTCGCTCCAGCTCCATCAGCCGTGCGCCTTGCTGCCTTGTGTGCTTAGGCGGCACTCTTCCTTCACCCAACCTAAGCCAAAAGCCTTCAACCTTTCCTTTTAATTTTCCATCTCTTGTTTCATTAGTATATTTTATTTTAAGAGTTTTTAATTTTTACGAGGAAGGTGGTAAGAACAAATTTTTTTCTTAAGTTTAATTTTTATTCGATTATTCAATTTTTCAATTTATTGAAATATTAGTAATTTTTATTAATTAAATTTTTGAGAAAATAATTTTTTTTCATCTTATGCTCAGGTTAATCATGCCTCGCAAGAGAACTCGTGCCTCCACCCAAATTGACGAAGCACAAAACAAATTTCACTGTGAAGAAGCCAAAGTAAGATACGAAAGTATCTTCTAAAATCAACAGATGCATCCAGAGAAAGGCTTCACATTGAAGGAAAGCAACTACAGAGACTTTATGGCACGTATTCGTCAAGTTGCTGAAGCCCTCAATTGGGAATTGTTTTGTGAAAAGAGACCAAGTGTGGATGAGGAACTAGTTCGAGAATTCTACGCGAACTTAACCTTAAGCAAATTGACTGAAGTTTCAGTCTACAGAATCAAGGTACCAATAAATTCGAATGCTATTAATGAATTCTTTGAATTACCTGATTTCGACAACGATGAATATTCTTCTCTGTTGAGCGACATTAAGCCTGAAAATCTGCAAGAGATTCTCGATGAAGTTACAGTTCCAGGTTCTAAGTGGACTGTGTCAAAGCAAGGAATCCACACGTGTCCAAGAGAGTATTTGACACCACTTGCAAAGGTATGGTTCTATTTCATTCATTTCAGCCTTATGCCTAGTTCGCATGGGATTACAATCTCATTAGAGCGAATGGTCTTATTATACTCGATTCTAGCTGGAAAGACCATTGATGTGGGCAAAATCATCCTGAGAGAAGTGTGAAATTGTGCCGTTAGACGTTCTGGCCCGACCTATTTCCCTTTTACAATAACAATTCTATGCTTAAAAGCAAAACTCCTTGCGGACATGAAGGGGACAGAGTATAGTCAAGGCATAATCACCGATTGGGACCTCTACCGAGTAGCTGGAGATTCTGTTATACAGCAACGAGTTGAAGAGAGCGAGGATCCTGAAGAAGCAGAAGATGATCCCATAGAAATCTCACCAGAGCAATCAACAGAAGCTGAACCTGATATCGAAACCTCAATGTTTAGAGCTCCACCGCCTAGCCCAGATCTTCGTGATGAGCTATTAAAGTTGATGGACTTAATGCAACACATGCAATGGCAGCAACAAGCCTACTAGATATACTCAAAAATAAGGGATGACTCGATGAGGAGTGCCCTCAAGAAAATTTATAATGACCCATTTATTTTGTGCCTGAGTTTCCATATTTCATATTTGAACCATGGATTTCATCATCAAAGAAGGAGCAAGGCGATTCATGCAAAGGCAATACTGATGGAGCAAAAGATGAGTCAAATTTGGAAGGATCGGCGAACAAATAAAAAAAAAGGGGGAGGACTTCAACTTTAGTTTATTTTTATTCTTAAGTTATTTTAGGATTTGGTTAATTAGGAATTTTTATTTTTGCACAATAAAACAAGAGATAGGAATCATGAACAAAATCTGAACAAGTCACAAAGGTTAAAGTGTGGTAATAGATATATACATGTCTAGGATTAGATTTTAGAGAGAACCTGGTACTTAAGCAGTCAATTTGACTCACCTCTTCTTTTCTAAATATCCTACCTGGTGTATAGTATCTATTAAATTTAAACAATGATGACATTATTCACTTTAAGTAGGGGACCGAAAATTTGAATTAATTCCACTCAGAATAAAATTTTCTTTTGATTATGCTTAGGATATATTTTGTTTAATAATTTGAAATTTTGTTAAGTATGTTGAACTTCAGTATTAATAAAGTTCTATTATTTCAATAAGTTATTATGTTAGCTCAATAATGATATGAATGTATTTTTAATAAAGCATGCAAATTCGTACCATAAAATTTTTAGTTCCCTACGACAAAATTAGGCATGCATGAAAGTTTAAGTCTTTAGAATTGACTTAGTAATTTCTTGATGCGAAATCCTAGGAAGCGTGGAATACTGAAAATGATTTAGGCAACTATTTTTTGGACCGTTTGAGCCTTTCAAGCCGACCCTGATAAAATTATCCTTTGAAACCCAACTTTGAGACTATATGGCCTAATTTTATTTGGACCTATGCAATATTTAGCCATCAATTTTCTCTTTATTACTTTTAAATTTGTCCCAAACACTAGACTCAGTACTATTCAAAATATCATTTGAAAATAGGTTTAGGGGAGTTGAAAAGAAGTATCAATTGCTCAAAAATTTGTAGTAAATGAAGCAAGTGCTCGAATTTGAGCTTGAATTTAAAAAAAATGTACTCGAAAATGGTCGAAAGAGCAAAAGCTGGTGTATCAAGAGTAAGAATTCCGAAGGTTTGATTTTAAGCCGAGTCTAGGGTTTTTAAGCCAAAAATTTATCTATCTTTTACCTAGCCCTAAGCCCAACCACGTTACAACCTTGTTAAAGACCTATTGATTCAAAGTTCCAATGTTACCTACATCAGTGGAGATAAATTGCTCTGTTCAACATATGAAGACATCAGTTAAGCCTAATGATTGCAGTTTAATTTTGAATAAGGAATTAAAATCAAATTGGTAGTGAGTAACATGTCTTTATTAAGAAACATTTAGTCTAATTTTGCTAGTATAATAATTGTTGGAGGTAATTTGAACGATATGTATACTTAAGTAGCATAATTATCAAATTTCTTATTTTTGATCCTAAGTATATTTAATTCATAATTTTGAGAAGAAAGTTGTTCTGAAGGAGTTTTTCAAGGGTGTTTCCAAGAAAATTCTTTTCAAATTTGTGCATTACTCGGGACGAGCAATGAATTAAGTTTGGGGGTGTGGAAACACGGAAATTTATACACTTTTTCATGCCCTTTTTAACTCAAATTTATGCAGTTTTGATTAAATTCTTGTCGGAAAATAGTTAAATAATATAAAATAATTAAATTGTGCTAAAAATATAAATATGATGAATTTTAATTAATTTTATAGTTAATTTTTATTTATTTTGACTATTTTTGACAGATTCATACAAATGGCGAAAATTGGCTCGGCAGGCACTACGCGAAGAATAAATCCGAGAAGCAATTTGAAGTATCAAGGCGAATGTATTTCCAGCCCAAGACGGTCCAATTATGAATATTTATTTATAATTTAATTACTTTTAAGTTATTCCCAATTTAATTTGGGCTAAATAAATTAATCTTAATTAATTATGAAAAAGGCTCAGTTGAACCGCATCAGTTGAACCAAACTGATTGATCCGAACCGAGCAAAGAGTTGGGCAGCCCAAACCGTCCATATGCTGGCCAAATCAGCTTATTAGCTGATTAATTAAGCTGCAAAGAAGCCCTTGAAGACTTTTCAAAGTTGCATTCAAACCCCTCCAAATTTAGTGGCTTTGTAGAATTGCCCCATGCTATATTTAGCAAAGATGAAACCATCAACTTTGCCACATAGATGGCCGGCCAAGGGAGGTCTCTTTGGCTGCTACTATTTACTATTTTTAGCAGCCACAATCAGCTATAAATACCAGCCCTTGCTGATCATTCAAACCATCCCTCAATCCTTCAATTCTCATTCACTCTTTCATTCTCTCTTCTCTACATTTCTCTCCTTTTCTCCACCAAAACCAAGCCTTCTTCTGCTGATTTCCCCTCTTGGAAAAGAGGTGTTTTCTCAGCCATTTGGAGCAACAATTGGAGTGTTCATAAGCCACCTTGATAGCTGGGGACAACGGAGAACAAAGAACGGAGCAATCAGTCAAGCCACGGAGAAACACCGGATTTGCTTCTTGTTCCTTATCTCTTTAAATTTCGTTTTTGTTTTGACAAACATGTTTATGAATATTTATGCTATTGAAATGGTTATTTTAATCAGCTTCGCTTGAATTTAATTCTTGTTGGGTCGATTGCATTTCGTCCTCTTAAATTATTAAAATTGTATTTATGTTGTTATAGGCCTCAGTAAAATGCTTGATTAAGTAAAATCATGCTTAAGTTATTCTGGCATTATAATTGTTTAAATAACTAAAGAATTAATTATTTAAACACTTTGAAATTGTAATTAATGGACACAATACTTAATCTGTGCATGTTTAATTCTTCTAAGGTAGCTGAAGATTAAATTAGCATTGTATTTGGCGATATATATGCCTTGCATAACTTGCAAGATTTTTGTGATTAAATTGTTTCAAGGTAAGGATACTTTGTTACTTCACATGATCTTTTATATGCTTATTAGGTTGAATTAATCAATTGAATCACATAGGAATATGCGAGAGATTATTTAATTTAATAGGTATGTATGTGCATGAACATGTAAATATGTTCATAAGTTAGCAAATTACCGAGTTACCGTGATTTATTCGTAACAAGTGTAAGCATAAGTTTAATGATTCTAAGGTAAGAAATGTAATTAATCTAACACAATTATATCATCTTGATTAAAATCAGTTTTTGAAATCGCGCATTAGAACTTTGTTTACTTTTATTTAACTTTGTTTTTTTTAGTTTTTAAATATTTCTTAAATCCAAATATTTCCCCTTCACCAAAGTGTTTAAAATCATTTTCATAAATAATTATTTTACAGTCCCTGTGGGTACGATAACTCGACATTTACTTGTCACTTTATTACTTGTTACGATTGTGTGCACTTGCACATTTCCACCGTTCCAGTAAGGCTTGAGCTTCCACCCATTTTGACATATAGTCCACTGCTACTAAGATGTATTTATTTCCAAATGAGCTAGGGAATGGGCCCATAAAATCAATACCCCATACATAAAAAATTTCACATGATAGCATGTATGTTTCAGGCATTTCATCATGTTTAGAGATATTACCTGTTCTCTGACATTTATCACATGAAGCAACATACCTGTTAGCATCTTTGAACAAGGTAGGCCAATAAAAACATGATTCGAATGTTTTATGTGCTGTCCGGATCCCGCTGTAATGTCCTCTTGAAGGTTCTGAATGGCAATGTTCTAAGATTTTGCTTGCTTCTGCCTTTGTAACACATCTCTGAGTTATTTGATCTGCACATATACAGAAAAGAAAAGGGTCCTCCCAAAAATAGTTCTCCGCATCAGCAAAGAATCGCTTCTTTTGATGATTTGTTAACCTTTTTGGTAGGATGTTAGCAGCTAGGTAATTTGCAATATCAACAAACCAAGGTACCTCGGAGTTAGATATAACAAATAATTGTTCTTCAGGAAACGAGTCATTTATCTCACTCTCATCGAGTTCTTAGATATATGGATTTTCAAGCCTAAAAAGATGATCTGCTGCAAGATTTCCAGCTCCTTTCTTATCTTGAATTTCCAAATCAAATTCCTGTAAGAGTAAAATCCATCTTATGAGTCACTGTTTTGCATCAGGTTTAGTTAAAAGATAACGAAGAGCTAAATGGTCAGTGTAAACGACAACTTTAGATAATATCAAATACTGTCTAAATTTGTCAAATGCAAAAACCACGGCTAGCAATTCTTTACTTGTGGTGGTGTAATTTTCTATTGCGGTCGTCAATGTTTTGCTAGCATAATAAATCGACTGAAAATGCTTGTCTCTTCGCTGTCCCAAAACTGCACCTACTGCAAAATCACTCGCATCACACATTAGCTCAAAGGATAAATTCCAATCAGGTGCAATTATAATTGGAGCATTTATTAATTTATTTTTTAGGGTGTTAAATGCATCTAAAGATTCCTGATCAAAATTGAAAGGCACATCTTTTTCTAGTAGTTTTGTTAAAGGCTTAGCTATTTTAGAAAAATCCTTAATAAATCTTTGATAAAATCCAGCATGTCCTAAAAAGCTTCAAATAGCCTTTACTGAACTAGAAGGAGGTAATTTTTCTATGGTTTCAACTTTTGCTTTATCAACCTCAATCCTTTTACTAGAAATTTTGTGGCCTAACACAATCCCCTCTTGAACCATAAAGTGACACTTTTCCTAATTAAGCACAAGGTTCGTTTCCTCACATCTCATTAGAACTCATTTTAAATTTTTACGGCAAAGATGGAAAGAATTACCAAATACCGAAAAGTAAATACCTCTATAATATCTTCCACAAGTTCATCAAAGATGGCTAGCATACAACACTGAAAAGTAGCAGGAGCATTACATAATTCAAAAGGCATTCTACGATAAGCAAATGTACCGTATGGACATGTAAATGTTGTCTTTTCTTGATCCTCTGGGGCTATTGGGATTTGGCAGTATCCAGAGAGTCCGTCTAAGAAGCAATAGTACATATGCCCAGATAATCTTTCTAACATCTGATCAATAAAGGGTAAAGGGAAGTGATCTTTTCTTGTGGCATCGTTCAACTTCCTATAGTCAATGCATACTCTCCAACCTGTGACTGTTCTTGTAGGAATCAATTCATTCTTTTCGTTAGCTACAACAGTCATGCCTCCTTTCTTTGGAACAAGCTGCACAGGACTCACCCAAGTACTGTCAGAAATAGGATAAATAATTCCAGCGTCTAGAAGTTTAATTACCTCAGCTTTAATAACTTCTTTCATATTGGGATTTAATCGTCTTTGAGGTTGCACACATGGTTTATACTCATCTTCCATTAAAATCTTGTGGGTGCAAAATGATGGACTTATTCCTTTAATGTCAGAAATTCTCCAAGCTATGGCTCTTTTATGTTCTTTTAGTACCTGCAACAACTCGTCTCTCTCTTTGGGTTCCAGTTCTGAAGAGATGATCACTGGTAGTGTAGAATTATCTCCGAGGAATGCATATTCTAAGTGATTTGGTAACTGTTTCAATTCCAATTTAGGTGGTTCTTCAATAGAGGGTTTTTGTTTTAGTTCGTCGTTTATTTCAATGCCCTCGTCTTTTTTTTTTGTCTAGATGTATCAGAATTCAATTCATTGGTATCATCGTTTGCCCCCTCACCTTGGGTAAGACACAGTTCCATCGTGTCGTGATGTATGATTTCCTATAAAGAATCTTGAATAAAATGATCAATGGCATCAATAAAATAACAGGAATCATCTTGCTCTCTAGAAAATCGCATAGCATCATAAATTTGAAAAATAATTTCCTTGTTGCCTACCCTTAGCGCAAGTTTACCATCACCTACATCGATAATAGCCCTAGCTGTAGCTAAAAAGGGGTGTCCCAAAATTAAAGGCACCTCAACGTTCTCATCCATGTCAAGCACAACAAAATCAACAGAGAATATAAAATTTTCAACTTTTACCAGAATATCTTTAATAATTCCCCTAGGATATTTAATAGATCTGTCAGCTAATTGAATACTCATCCTAGTGGGTTTTGGTTCCCCGAGACCAAGCTACTTGAACATTTTATAAGGCATTAAGTTAATACTGGCACCTAAATCAGCTAGTGCTTTCTCATTTTATAAGGCATTAAGTTAATACTGGCACCTAAATTAAACAGGGAATAGTGAAACTTCCTGGATCTTTCAATTTGGTTGGTAGTTTATTTTGGAGGATGGCTGAACATTCTTCATTAAGTTCCACAATCGATATCTCTTCAAACTTCCTTTTATTTGTTAGAAGCTCTTTTAGGAATTTTGTAACACCCCAAACCCGGCCCAAATGCCACGACCGGATTTGGTATGCTAGGGAATGAAATGTTAAAACTTCACTTTGAAGGGTTTTGAAATCTCGGTTTGTTTATGCAAGCATTCGTTAAATAAGTGTTATTTGTAGGAAACCTTTGTAGTCTTTTTTTTTTTAAACTCGTTTGAAAATCCCATTTTCACTTCTTCTTATAAATAAGTCCTTGAACATAAATTTGTAAATGTAAACATTAGGAAATATAAATTGATAACCTAAGTTATGGAGGACTTATTACATAAATTGTCCAAAAATTAAAACTTAAAGAAAAACCGGAAATAGTTTATGAAAATAAAAGACTTGATGGCCCCTCGAGTCCGCCTCGGCTCCCATGTCCACGATCTACTGCTCATCTGAAAAGTCAGGGAAATAAAAGGGTGAGTCACCAAGACTCAGTGTGCAAATCCTGAAAACACATAAATGACTTGAGGCCCACAAAAACATTATGAGCCTTAGCCCATACACAATGGCAACAAGATATTTACATGCAACATGGCCTAACCCAACCTAAAAGTCCATCCTCTACACACCAGCCCGTACCAGCCATCACACCTCGGGGATTTCTACAATCAACCCACCAACCGCTACACACCATATCGACAGTCGTCTGCCTATTCCTAGCAATCAGGAATGAATTTAACGTGGCTTAGCCACCGATCACTATTGTGACCTAACTTTATAATTCGTCGTTTAACAACCGATCACCAAGTGACCTATAAACATGCTATTCCCCTTCATCATATTATCCCCATCCCATGCATACATCCATACAGAATCAAAACAATATACTACCTAAAAGATCACAGACTATCACATACATCGATACTCATAGAGAAGTTTCTATGATTACGTACCTGGCATCCCTTGCCTACCCTTTCCGGGTATTGCGACTGTCCATACAGCCTTTTTCCTGCTTTTAGCCCATAATATACATAATACAGATTAATTAGTGTGATAGAGATCTACACACCTGATTACAGACAAGACGAGACTTTCTATGTCGACACTATCAGAAGCCGATACGACTGCTATCTGTCTAAGGTTTTATTCTGAAGCTAGTCCACAACCCGGTGGCCAATCCCGTACTACTGACACCGCTCATTTCTTAAACTTAGGGATTGGTTTTACAGATCCAATCCCCCCTTTGCCTGACCGACATGTGATTCCATCAAAAGACCTTATCAGTTGCTATCATCACAACATTTGGTTGTTAATCCATATCATAAAGTTAAGATTATAAACACGATGAACGAACCTAACGACAATCTAAAGAGAACCCCTTACCTTGAAATCTCAAAAGGAGATTGAGACTCAGAGACTAGTAGTTTTCGGCTTTTAGATCTAAACGATCTACTTTGATTCCCGACGTTGCCCATCAAACCATTAATCAAACGTCAACCTTACCAATCCCAATAGCCTTTCGGCTTTAGCTTCCAAAAACTGAAAGAGAAAGTGAAGAGAAGAAGATTGGCACTTACCCTATCACAGGAGATTCGGCTACTCCTAGAAGATTTTGGCTTTTTGTCGAAAATCAAAAAGAGAAGATCATTCAAAGAAATCTATGGAGATTTGGCTTTTAATGAAGAAATCGGAAGGAAGAAGAAAAAAAAAGAATAGACACTAGGGCATTCGGCTATGGCAGAAGAGAGTAAAGAAAGAATTTAAGATGTACCCTATTTTCTAATCAAATTTTCGGCACACACATTAACCAAAAGCCGGAATTGCCCTCTTTTGAAAACTAAGACGAATTAATTAACAAAGGAAATTTCGGCATCCCTAAGCCATACTAAAACTGATTCCTCCTCCCCCTCAGTGTTGGAATTTTGACCACCACTATGGCCAGCAGATAATTCCTAAATTTTCTCGCTTATCTTCATCTGCCACATTATCAGCCATATTATCTATTTTATCCCAAATAAATCCTCCTATTTCTAAGCCTTATTACCGTCCCACTCTACCCATTTAAATGCAAAAAATTAACTGATTTAGTTAAAATAATTGGGCTTCATGCGACTCGAACTTGGGCCTCCTCAGTTGACGCCACCTCCTTGCTCTCTAAGTGGCGCCACTTTGCCACTGGGCCACAAGCCCATTTTGTGTCTTAAAACACAGATAACATCTTTTAAGCCCTATCCTAACTGGCTTTCCACTAGAATGCCCAAACAGAAAATTTAACTAAGGCCTCGACCCAATCCTGAGCGCAATCTGAACTCCTTAAACACTCTAATTAGCACATTAAACGTAACACACATCAAACGCAAAGGCCCATTAATTCAGGATGTTACAATTCTACCCCCTTAAAGAAATTTCGACCTCGAAATTACCTGGTCAGAATAGATGCAGGTACTGCTGCCGCATCGTCTCTCTGGTTCCCAAACACACATCAAACGCAAAGGCCCATTAATTCAGGATGTTACAATTCTACCCCCTTAAAGAAATTTCGACCTCGAAATTACCTGGTCAGAATAGATGCAGGTACTGCTGCCGCATCGTCTCCTCTGGTTCCCAAGTAGCCTCCTCAGAACTGTGATTCCGCCATAGAACCTTAACCAACGGAACCGTCTTCCTTCATAATACTTTGACATCATGATCTAAGATTTCCACTGGCTTCTCCTCAAAGGATAGGTCGGGTCTTACTTCGATTTCTTCCACTGGCACCACATGAGATGGATCCGAATGATATCGTCTCAGCATAGAGACATGAAATACATTGTGAATCTGGCTTAGCTCTGAAGGTAGCTCAAGCTGATAGGCTACCGGTCCTACTCGTTTCAGCACCCGATATGGTCCGATGAATCTGGGACTTAACTTACCCTTTCGTCTAAACCTTAATACTTTCTTCCACGACGACACCTTCAAGAAAACCTTGTCACCTACTGCAAATTCTATGTCCTTACGCTTTAGGTCAGTATAGGACTTCTGTCTGCCCGACGCTTCCTTTTAGTAGAGCCCGAATTAACTCAACCCTCTCCTCTGTCTCGGTAATCAATTCTGGACCCAAAATCCGATGTTCCCCTAATTCCGTCCAACTGGTAGGAGTACGACACTTCCACTCGTACAAAGCTTCATAGGGCGCCATCTGAATACTAGACTGGTAACTGTTGTTGTACGCAAACTCCGCCAACGGTAAGAACTCTTCCCAGCTACCCCTGAAATCGATGACACAACCCCCTTAACATGTCCTCCAAGATCTGAATTACCCGCTCAGAGTGACCATCGGTCTGAGGATGAAATGCTGTACTGAAATCCAACTTCGTACCCAACGCTTGATGCAACGCCTTCTAAAATCGCGACGTGAACCTAGGGTCCCTGTCCGATATGATTGATACTGGTACTCCATGTAGTCTTACCCACTTCCGCTATATATAGATTATCCAATTTCTACAGAGAGTAATCGACACGTACTAGTACGAAATGAGCAGACTTCGTCAAGCAGTCAACAATCACCCAAACCGAATCTTTCTTAGTAGGTGTGAGAGGTAACCCACTAACAAAGTCCATTGTGATCCTTTCCCACTTCCATTGTGGAATCTTCACCGGCTGCAACAACCCCGATGGTAACTGATGCTCCGCTTTTACCTGCTGACAAGTCAAACACTTACCCACCAGTTCAGTTACCTCTCGCTTCAAGCCCGGCTACCAAAACTGTTCTATCAAATCCCGATACATCTTACTCCCTCCAAGGTGCATAGCTTATGGGCTATTATGCGCTTCTAACAAAATCTTACGCCTCAACTCAGGATCTTCCGGCATGCACACTCTTCCTTGAAAAACATAATAGCCCTTCTTCATTCACACTAAATTCCGTTGATCCCTCACTTGATCAGAAACTTCCCCTTTAGTAACTCATCGGTCTGCTGCTTCTCCTTAACCTGACAGACCCAAGAGGGTTTCACTTGAAGTTCAGCTAATAAACTCCCATCATCATATAAACTAAGGTGAGCAAACATTGCTCTCAAGTCAGAGATTACTTTACGACTCAGGGCATCCGCCACCACGTTAGCTTTACCCGGATGGTACTCGATCGAGCAGTCATAATCCTTTAACAACTCAATCCACCTCCTTTGCCTTAGATTCAACTCCTTTTGAGTCAAAAGGTATTTTAAGCTCTTATGATCGGTATAAATGACAGATTTCTCCCCGTACAGATAATGCCTCCAGATCTTCAGGGCAAAAACCACTACTGCCAATTCCAAATCATGCGTGGGATAATTTGATTCGTGCGGTCTTAACTGCCGAGATGCGTACGCAACAACCTTTCCATCTTGCATCAACACGTATCCTAGTCCCATGTGTGAAGCATCTCAGTAAATCACGAAATCCTTTCCAGCCTCCGACTGAATCAACACCGGAGCCTCTGTCAAGATCCTTTTTAATCTCTCGAAACTCTCTTGCTGCTTATCAGACCAAACAAACGAAACCCCTTTCTGTAACAACTTAGTCAATGGTGCCACAATTAAAGAAAATCCTTCAACAAACCTTCGGTAATACCTGGCTAAACCAAGAAAACTCCGAATTTCTGCTACCGGTTTAGGCGGCTTCCAATCCAACACAGCCTCAATTTTTCGAGGGTCAACCCTAATCCCCTCTGCTGACACAACGTGACCTAGAAAAGTAACTTCCCTTAGCCAAAATTCGCACTTACTGAATTTGGCATATAGCTGCTTGTCCCTCAGAATCTGCAAAACAACCCGAAGATATGAGTCATGCTCATTCTCCGATTTTGAATAAACCAGGATGTCATCTATAAATACTACGACGAATCGATCCAAGTAGGGTTGGAACACTCGGTTCATCATGTCCATAAACGCTGCTGGAGCGTTGGTCAATCCAAATGGCATCACCATGAATTCATAGTGACTATAGCGAATCCTAAATGCCGTCTTATGAATATCCACCTCCTTGACCTTAAGCTGATTGTACCCTGACCTCAGATCTATCTTCGAAAAGATTGAAGGCCCCTTCAAGTGATCGAACAAGTCCTTGATCCTTGGCAATGGGTATTTATTCTTGATTGTCAACTTATTCAACTGGCGATAGTCAATCACATACGCATTGATCCATCCTTCTTCTTAACGAATAACACCGACGCTCCCGAAGGCGACACACTTGGTCGAATAAACCCTCTATCCAGCAACTCCTGAATCTGCGCTTTCAATTCCACCAACTCCTTCGGTGCCATCCTATACGGAGCAATAGATACTGGCGCTGTTCCCGCAAGAAGATCAATACCAAACTCCACTTCACGGTCCGGAGGTAAACCCGGAAGCTCTTCTGGGAAAACATCAGGAAATTCCTTCATCGTCCTGACGTCCTCGACAGTTAGTTCCTTGGCTTCTAGAGCTCGAACAAACATTAAAATTGCCTTGCATCCTTTTCTCACCATCCTTTCTGCTCTTAAGGCAGACACCATATTTGACAAACAGTTCCCCCTTTCACCTATCACCAACACTTCGCCACCCTCGGGGGTTTTTAACACCATACTCTTGGCTGCACAATCTACATTAGCTTGATACTTCCCCAGCCAATCAATGCCTAAAATTAGATCAAACTCCCCAAACGGTAATTCCATTAGATCCGTCTGGAAAACTCCCCTGAACTTCTAAAGGTACTTCCCGATAAAGCTTGTTTACCACCACAGAATGTCCTAATGGGCTAACTATAGTCATCTCCCTAGAGGAAATCTCAGAATCTACGCTTAAAGTTTCAAACACCCTACCAGCAACATATGAATGCGTCGACCCAATGTCAATCAATGCAGTGTAAGGCAAGCCAAAAATTAAAAACGTACCAGTTATGACATCCAGTGCGTCAGCCTCCTCTCGATGTCTGACAGCATAGACTAACCCTGGCTGTCTCGCCTCAGTGTTTCCTGCCCCTTGGCCTGGTGCTCCACGACCTCGACCGGAACCGTTACCACCTCTGGCCGGACCACGACCTCTCTGTGGCTGCGGACCTCCTCTTCCCGGCTGAGTATTCCCTTGACCTGTGGGCCCTTCACTGCCCTGTTTCTGCGGACAGTTTCTAACTTGGTGGTCCGTAGATCCACACCTAAATCTCTCCCACTGCCCGCCCAACACTCACCTATATGGAATTTACCACATCTAGCACACTTCTGTGTCTGACCAGCAACAGCAGGTCTCTCATCCCGTCTGACTTGGGTCTTTTCTGAATACGCCCAACTACCCCTGATGATCCAAAATTTCTCTTACTTCCACCTCTATCTCTATCCCGATTCAATTTTTCTGTCCGCTTAACCTCCTCAGCTATCTTAGCTTTTTCCACAAGCACAGCAAATTCCCTCTCCCACTGTGGTGCTATCAATACACACAGATCGTCCCTCAGACCATCTTTAAATCGAACACAACGTTCATGGTCTGTGGCCACCACCCCTCGAGAATAACGACTAAGGCGTAAGAATTCCGCTTCATACGCAGCCACCGACCTACTTCCCTGAACCAGATTCAGAAACGTTCTACGCTGCGCATTCACATAACTTGTCCTAATATATTTACTCTGGAACATCGTTTTGAAGAAATCCTAGGTGATACGGTCGACCATCGTACCATTCTTAACCGTAAGCCACCATTGATAAGCTTTGTCCCGCAGGAGAGATACAACCCCTTTCAGTTTTTCCTCTTCCGTGAAATCCAGATCATCCATTATATGTTCAACCGCCTCCAACCAATACTCAGCTGTACTCGGGGCTATACCAGAAATTCCCCTAAACACTTTTGCCCCATTAGCTCTAAGTCGTTCCGACATAGATTTTCGGGCTTCTGTGCCCATGCCTGCCCCAGCAACCCTCTCTAACACCCTTAACATCGCCTGAGATACCGCATCATCTCCGGTCGTCTGATCCTGAAATTCGGCCTCCACAGCTGGTGGAACTGGCATCTCATTTCCTGACCCATGCCAGATCCTACTGGTTCTGACACGGCCATCCTACCCCTACTACGGCCACGCGGCGGACGTCCACGACCCCTTGTACTCATTCTACCGATTCGCGTTTATCTGATTAGAAATTTTATGAATTATTATTTTCTTTCACTAATTAACCACGAACAATCTTATGAACAGTAGTTTCAAGAGTAGTTCTTTCGAATTCAAAATTATATCTACGGGTTTCAGTCTCAAGTTTGTATCTCCTAGTTCTAGGAACAACATACATTCAACATCCACATGCATTCCAACAGAACATCACATAAAAGCATCAAACATACGGGTAACATCCATAAACTCACCTTCGTCACACAAGGGTATCCTCGTCATTTCACTACCCAGGGGTATTTTCGTATTTCTTCCCTACAGGGCATTTTTGTAATTTCATAAAAATAGGTCTTCGTAATTTTTTCCAAAATAAGGGTAATTTGGTATTTTCGTAACGCAAGGGTATTTTGAAAAGAATTTTTTTTCAAATCGAGGGTATTTTGGTAGTTTCACAAATTTTGATAATTTCATAAACCGGGTACTTTTGTAAATCTAGGGGTTTTCAGGTAAATTTGCAAATCGTGGGTATTTTGGTAATTTTTTGCGAAATAGGGTGGCTGGTCCCTTTCGGGTTTTAGTTATAAATTTTGGCCCATCAATAAGTCCTCATGGCTAAGGTGAACAGTCACTACGCACCAGGTAGGATTCTAGCGAAGAGGAGGTGAGTCACTAGGACCGCTTAAATACCAAGCTCTCCCTGAATCCAATCCTAGACATGCGTATGCCTATTGCCACACCCTAACCCAGCGACTTGTTCACAGTCATGTTTAATTAAATTAAGTCTTATGGAATTGAAGAGTTGTTTAAACTAGGCCTAAAGATCCATTGACCCTATCATTCTAGCCTACGCCCATCAAACCCATCATGCATATCACATCAAGAGTTAGAATACTTACCTACGTGGATCGGGTGCCGGTAGACTCGAAGGCCATATATCAACCCAAAGCATTTTTCTCAAATTCACATCAACTTTACAAAACACCACTAGACCCATTTCACAGCCTGATGTAACACCCCAAACTCGGCCCAAACGCCACGACCAGATCTGGTATGCTACGGGATGAAATGTTAAAACTTCGTTTTGAAGGGTTTTGAAATCTCGGTTTGTTTATGCAAGTATTCGTTAAATAAATGTTATTTGTAGGAAACCTTTGTAGTCTTTTTTTTTAGAACTCGTTTGAAAATCCCATTTTTACTTCTTCTTATAAATAAGTCCTTGAACATAAATTTGTAAATGTAAACATTAGGAAATATAAATTGATAACCTAAGCTATTGAGGCCTTATTATATAAATAGTCCCAAAATTAAAACTTAAAGAAAAACCGGAAATAGTTTATGAAAATAAAAGACTTGATGGCCCCACGAGGCATCCTCGGCTCCTATGTCCACGATCTACTGCTCATCTGAAAAGTCAGGGAAATAAAAGGGTGAGTCACCAAGACTCAGTGTGCAAATCTCGAAAACACATAAATGGCTTGAGGCCCACAAACACATTATGGGCCTTAGCCCATACACAATGGCAACAAGATATTTACATGCAACATGGCCTAACCCAACCTAAAAGTCCATCCTCTACACACCAGCCCGTACCAGCCATCACACCTCGGGGATTTCTACAATCAACCCACCAACCGCTACACACCATATCGACAGTCATGCTGCCTATTCCTAGCAATCAGGAATGAATTTAACGTGGCTTAGCCACCGATCACTATTGTGACCTAACTTTATAATTCGTGGTTTAACCACCGATCACCAAGTGACCTATAAACATGCTCTTCCCCTTCATCATGTTATCCCCATCCCATGCATACATCCATGCAGAATCAAAACAATATACTACCTAAAAGATCACAGACTATCACATACATCAGTACTCATAGAGAAGTTTCTATGATTACGTACCTGGCATCCCTTGCCCACCCTTTCTGGGTGTTGCGACTGTCCATACAGCCTTTTTTCGGCTTTTAGCCCATAATATACTTAATACAGATTAATTAGTGTGATAGAGATCTACACAACTGATTACAGACAAGACGAGGCTTTCTATGTTGACACTATCAGAAGCCGATACGACTGCTATCTGTCTAAGGTTTTGTTCTGAAGTCGGTCTACAACCCGGTGGCCAATCTCGTACTGCTGACACCGCTCATTTCTTAAACTTAGGGATTGGTTTTACAGATCCAATCCCCCCTTTGCCTGACCGACATGCGATTCCATCAAAAGACCTTATCAGTTGCTATCATCACAACATTTGGTTGTTAATCCATATCATAAAGTTAAGATTATAAACACGATGAACGAACCTAATGACAATCTAAAGAGAACCCCTTACCTTGAAATTCCGAAAGGAGATTGAGACTCAGAGACTAGTAGTTTCTAGCTTTTAGATCTAAATGATCTACTTCGATTCCCGACGTCGCCCAACAAGAAAACATCAAACCATTAATCAAACGTCAACCTTACCAATCTCAATAGCCTTTCGGCTTTAGCTTCCAAAAACCGAAAGAGAAAGTGAAAAGAAGAAGATCGGCACTTACCCTATCACAGGAGATTCGACTACTCCTAGAAGATTTTGGCTTTTTTCGAAAATCAAAAAGAGAAGATGATTCAAAGAAATCTATGGATTTTTGGCTTTTAATGAAGAAATCAACAGGAAGAAGAAAAAAAAGAATGGACACTAGGGCATTTGGCTATGGCAGAAGAGAGTAAAGAGAAAGAATACTTAAGGGTTTCGGCTTATAGAAGAAATCGGGAAAAGGTGTAGAGAAAGGTATGGGGTTTCGGCTTTAGCAGAGAATGAAGAAGAAGATGGAACTTTAGGAGTTTTCGGCTTTTTGAGAAAAGAAACAACTAAGAGAAGAGAATGAGAATAAATGCCGAAATTAAGAAGTACCCTATTTTCTAATCAAATTTTCGGCAAACACATTAACCAAAAGCCGGAATTGCCCTCTTTTGAAAACTAAGACTAATTAATTAACAAAGAAAATTTCGGCATCCCTAAGCCATACTAAAACCGATTCCTCGTCCCCCTCAGTGTTGGAATTTCGGCCACCACTGTGGCCAGCAGATAATTCCTAAATTTTCTCCCTTATCTTCATGTGCCATATTATCAGCCATATTATCTATTTTATCCCAAATAAATCCTCCTATTTCTAAGCCTTATTGCCGTCCCACTCTACCCATTTAAATGCCGAAAATTAACTGATTTAGTTAAAATAATTGGGCTTCATGCGACTCGAACTTGGGCCTCCTCAGTTGACGCCACCTCCCTGCTCTCTAAGTGGCGCCACTTTGCCACTGGGCCACAAGCCCATTTTGTGTCTTAAAACATAGATAACATCTTTTAAGCCCTATCCTAACTGGCTTTCCACTAGAGTGCCCAAACAGAAAATTTAACTAAGGCCTCGACCCAATCCTAAGCCCAATCTGAACCCCTTAAACACTCTCATTAGCACATTAAACGTAACACACATCAAACGCAAAGGCCCATTAATTCAGGATGTTACAAATTTTGTGTATGTTGACATCTGTGGAATAGCTTCAACAAAAGGTAAGTTAATATGTAACTGTTTAAAAAGTTCAAAAAATTTACCGTACTTTGCGTCTAAACCATCTTTCTTCAACTTTGTCGGATACGGGATTGGTGGTTTATATTCTTCACGTACTGGTGTTACATTCTCGACTTCCTCATCTTTTTCCTTATTAGTTTCTCGTGGTTTCTTCTTTTCTGTTTCAACCAATACCTTCCCACTCCTTAATGTTACTGCTTCACTTGCTCTTGTGGTTTAGGTTCTGTATTATTAGGTAAACGACCTGGTTGCCTTTCAAAAACTAACTTATTAAGCTGTCCTAGTTTATTTTTAAGCCCTTGAATTAATGTTTACTGATTATTCAATGTCGTTTCGGTATTCTGAAAGTGAAATTCTAATGCTGAAATAAACTTTGCTAGCATATCCTCAAGGTTCGGCTTTTTTTTTTGTGGGTAAGTTTGCTGTTGAAAAATTGGGAAAGGTTGTTGTCTTTGATTTCCTTTACCACCCCATGAGAAATTGGGGTGGTTCCTCCAACCTGGATTGTAAGTATTACTATAGGGGTTATTTTGAGGTCTAGAATTATTACCCATATAGTGAAGTTACTCATTTTCAGCGCTCGGGTTGTAAGGTGGATATTCTGTATTGCTCATCCCTCCTCCATTCGTATCGCACTGCATAACTGGATGTACCTGCGAAGAACCACATAAACCATCAATCTTTCTATTTAACATCTCTACCTGATTTGATAGCATGGTTAATGCGTCGAGGTTGAAAACACTGGCGGCTTTTGTTGGCCTTGTCCTCGTGACTTGCCACTGATAGTTATTCAGTGACATCTCTTCAATAAATTCATAGGTAGCCCCAGGTGCTTTGTTATCCAGGGTTCTGTCGGCTGCTGAATCAATCAACTACCTGGTTGAGGGGTTCACACTATTGTAAAAAGTTTGAACCTGTAGCCATAGAGGTATCCCATGGTGAGGGCACCTTCTCAATAGATCCTTGCATCTCTCTCATGCATCGTAGAGTGTTTCTAAATCCATCTGCACAAAAGAAGAAATATCATTCCTCATCTTGGCCATTTTAGCCAGCAGAAAATATTTGAACATAAATTTTTCGGTCATTTGTTCCAATTTAGTGATTGACCCTCGAGGTAACGAGTTCAACCACTGTTTAGCTTTGTTCCTCAGTGAAAAAGGGAACAAACGAAGGTGAATGGCGTCGTCCAAAACGCCATTTATTTTGAAGGTGTCGCAAATTTCCAGGAAATTTGCCAAGTGGATATTTGGATCCTCATCCTGCAAACCATCAAACTGAACAAACTGTTGAATCATTTGAATTGTGTTAGGTTTTAGTTCAAAATTATTTGCAGTGACAACAGGTCTAACAATACTAAATTCAGTTCCTGTTAAATTAGGTTTAGCATAACCATACATAGTTCGAGGAGCATGATTTTCGGCCACCACCAGAGGTAGCGGATTATTATCAGCCATCTCTATGGTATTATTAATTTTGTATTCTTTCTCTTCTTGTATGTATTGTAGGCTTCTCTCTATTTCTGTTCAGTTTCTACGAATTGTGCTTTCAATTTCACTATCGTAAAGTAGAGGTCCTGACGGGTTTCTTCTAGTCATAAACTAGAATACCTGCCAAAAGCAAAAAATAAAATTTAGAAAAGTAAAAATAAAATTTAATTGCAAAAATAAAGAATGGCTAAAGTAATAAAAATCAAGTGTTCCTAATATCTTAGTCCCCGGCAACGGCGCCAAAAACTTGATCGTGTCCAAACTAACTATGACAACGAACAAGGCAAGCGCACCTATCGTTTGGTAGTATAGCTATGGCAAGACCAGAAATATCGTATCCTTAAGGACCAAGAGTACTAGTAATTACTATCTTTCTATTATTTAGCCTAAGAATTAAAGGGAATTGTTGTTTAATCTAAAACTAACTAATTACTAAGCTAAAGATGTAAGACACAGAGAATGAATTGGTGAAATACTTTTGAGAAAACCAATTGATTAAGACAATACCCGAGGAAGAATCCACCTAGACTTCACTTGTTATTTAACTCTGAACCAGATGATTTATTCACTTGATTTGATCCGTAGGACTCCCTAATTTATATTAATATCTCTCTCGAGGCTACTAACGTCTAACACTAGGTTGATTAATTGAAATCTCTTTCTAATTAAAACCCCTAGAGTTGCATTAACTCGATCTATGGACTCCCATATTAGGTTTACCCTTGTAACATCCTGAATTTTTGGGCCTATGCGTTTAATGGGTGAACATGTGTAATGAGTTAAATTAAGTGTTAGGGGTCCAAATTGGGCTCAAGCTTAGGTAGAGGCCTTGATTAAAATTATCTGTTTGGGCATTATAGGGTTTAAAAGGTAGTATCTGTGTTTAAAATACCAAAGTGGGCTTGTGGCCCAATATTAGGAGGTGACGCCACACAAGGGAGTAAGGGGCCCAAATTTAAGTTTCATGGAGTTCAATTATTTTAATTTAAATTAGCTAATTTTCAGCATTAGGGTTAGGTGAAGTGGATGGCAACAAGGCTCAAAAATAGGAGGATTTATATAGATTTTATAATTGATAAAGTAGAAGATAAAAAGGAGAAAAGATAGGAGCCTATCTACAAGGAAGGTGATGGCCGAAAATCCACCACTCAGAGGAGTAAAGAAATCGTCCACTGCATGGCAAAGGGGTGCCGAATTTTCCCTTTCATTTAGTTTGAATTTTAATTAATTAGGAAGGGCGTTTTTGGTTTTATACAGGAGGTGCCGAAATTCCTATAAATAGGGGGGATAGCTCCTTGATTCTGGCATTTAAAACCCTAATTCTCTCTTTATTCCTTGTGCCGAAAATCCCTAGCCTCTCCCTCTACAATTTCTTTCTTTAAATTCTTCAAAAGCCAAAACCTCTCCCCTCATTCTCTTTTCTCTCTTTTCCATTCTTTTCCTCTTGTGCCGATTTCTCTAAAAAGCCGAAATCTTCATAGTTTTTCTTTATTCATCCTATTTGAGAATTAGTTCTATTCTTCCGGCATTTAAATCTTTTCTTTGACATTGCCGAATCTTCTCTCCAAGTGCTAGCCGAATTCCCTGTACTAAGGTAAGTGTCGACTTCTGTTAGATCTCATGTTCTATTTCGGTTCTTGAAAGGCAAAAGCCGAAAAGCTAATAGTTTAATGGTTCTATGTTGGGCGGCATTCCGGGATTTGAAGGAAACTTGGTCGTCTAGATCTAAAAGCCAAAAATCACTAGTCTCCAATTTCGGGATTTTAAGGTAAGAAGATTTCCCTAGATTTCTACTAGATTTGTTCATTGTATACAAGATCTTAACTTTATGATGAGGATTAATGATCAAATATTGAGATAGTAGTTCTGATAAGGACTTGTGATGGAATTAAATATGGATCAGGCAAAGGAGAGAATCCCTAAGTTTAAGAAACGAGCAGTATTTGCCGTTGAGATTGGCCACTAGGTAGTGGACCGGCTTCTGAACAACACCTTAGGCAGATAGCAGTGGTGTTGGCTACGGATAGCGTCAACTTAGAGGGTCTCGTTCTAACGGTAATCAGGTGTGTAGATCCTTATCACATAAGTTTTATTTTGTATTATACCTGTTAGGGGCTGAAAAGCCGAAAAATGAGGCTGTATGAACAGTCGTGTGTAGATCTCTAGCACACTAATAATCTGTATGAATATATATATGTTTATGTTATGGGCTAAAACCGGAAAATGGGCTGTGTAAACAGTCGCGATACCCAGAAAGGGTAGGCAAAGGATGCCAGGTATGTAACCATAGAAACTTCTCTATGTGTATCGATGTATGTGAAAGACTGTAATCTCTTAGGTAGTATATTGTCTGATTTTGCATGAATGTATGCATGGGATGGGTTTGATATGAAAAGGGGAAGAGCATGATTAGTCACATGGTGATCGGTGGTAGAAAACCCACGTAATGAAATGATTGGTCACATGGTGATCGGTGGTAGAAAACCCACGTAATGAAATGTTAAGGTCACATAGTGATCGGTGGTAGAAAACCCACGTAATGAAATGTTAGGCCACTTGGTGATCGGTGGTAGAAAACTACGTTAAAATTCCTGATTGATAGGAATAGGCAGTACGGCTATCGTTTTGGTGTGTAGCGGATGGAGGGTTGATTGTAAAAATCCCCAAGGTGTGATGGTTGGTACGGGTTGGTGTGTAGAGGATGGAATTCTAGGATGGGTTGGGCTTTGCATCATTTATTATCTGTCATGTGATTATGATTGTTGCCATTGTGTATGGGCCAGGGCTCGTAATGTGTTTGTGGGCCCAAGCCTTTTATGTGTTTTCGGGATTTGCACACTGAGTCTTGGTGACTCACCCTATTATCTTTCCCTAACTTTTCAAGATGAGCAGTAGATCGTGGACATGGGAGCCGAGACGGACTCGAGGGGCCATCAAGTTTTTATTCTATAGATTATTTTCGATTTTTCCTTTAAGTTTTATTTTGGGAATATTTAGGTAATAAGGACCCATAGTTTATATTCGCCTAAGTAGTTTTTTTTTTAATATTTGCAACTTATGAATTTATGTCAAGGGTTATACCTAATAATAATAATACAAGGTTTCTTTTCAGATGTCACTTATTTATTCAAATATTTTCTAATTAACTTACGATTTCCAAAACCAACTTAGCAAAATATTTTAACGTTCAACCCGTAGCATACCAGATCTGGTCAAACCTTATGGGCCGGGTTTGGGGTGTTACAACCCTAATCCGGCAGATTTTCGTCGTCCTATCTCTAGGAGTGCGATCAACTCCGCTTAACTATGCTAGATCTACTCTTAAACAGGGACTTTTGCCCCATTGCCTAAGCACATCAATACTTGAATCAATATCCTGAAATATCAAAGCAAGAATTAAGAACACATAATTAGGAACAAATCAAGTATTTATCATATAGTTCAGAAAAATAATAACAAGATCCGTCTTAGGTTTCATCCCCCTCAAGTATTTGAGGAGTTTAGTTCATATTTATAAAAGAATACATCTTATAAGAAAATATAAAACAAAACATAAGAAAAACCCTAAAACCCCTGAAAGAAATTGAAGGGAAGATCTTTCGTCTTGAGTATGATTCCGGCTTCTTGAGATGAATCAATTGGGTGTCTTCGAGTAAATCCCACAATTCGACCCTCTCTAGCTTCGCTCCTTCGGCCCCCCTTTAGGTTACCCTCTAGGGTGTTTATATAGGCTTTCGAAATGTCTCTCTTTGCCTCTAAGTGGAATTAAAACAGGTCACGGCAGGGACACGCCCGTGTGGCACACTAGTGTAAATCGAGCCCAGGCCGTGTTCGGGTCTGCTAAAGTGGCACGGCCGTGCGGTTATCTCCAAGCCATGTGGACTTCTTATTTTGGCCCATTTTCTCCGTTTTTGTCCCATTTCTCGTTTTTTTCATCCTCCGATGCTCTCCTAAGTATAAAACATGAAATTAAAGGATTAGGAGCATCAAATTCCACAATTCAGGGGATAAATCATCCAAAAGTATGCTAAATGTGGTATTAAAATATGTACATATTACGGTTTATTAGCATGTTTTCTGTGGGGATTACATACTGAGTTTACGTAAACTCACCCCTTCTGTTTAATGTGATTAGGTAATCCCCAAGCTTAGATGGATCGATACGGCGGAGGACTCAGCGGTGACCACGGTTAATAAAACTTTCTGTTTTGATTTCTGGTTATGTTTTTACTATTATTATTGGGTAAATTTTTTATGTAATTTGGGACTCTCCTTGGACTTTTACTTTATTGAGGTTTTCATAGATTTAATAACTGTATAAGCTCAACGAACAAATGGTTTTCTCTAAAACAAAAGGGTTTTCCTAAAATGGACAGATTTACTTAATTAACTCGGTTTTTCATAAAATAAATGATTTTCTAAAGCTTCCGCAATGAATTATGTTTTAAAACAATTGATTAAATAAGTAAGCGATTTTGGAAACAACAAGAGATAAATAGAAGTTAGTAAGCAGAAATGATTTAACTTGATAAATGCGAATTCAAACTCCATTCCATGTGACATCGCCAGATTCGGCCATAACGTCTAGGCCGGGTTTGAGGTGTTACAATATACCTCACTAAAAAAGTTATTATAAATAAGACACGATTCTAGCTCAATTAATTTATTGTTATTGTATTCACGTATATATCATACCAAGTTCTTGTTCATCAATTTAGGTGGTCACAAATTTTCTTTTTGCTTGAAGTAAAATCACTTTTTTTTTTCTTTACAAATGGCAAATTTACAAGTTCAAATTAAATATTTTAATTCAACTCAAATCAACATCAAATAATCTATGCTGAATATTATTGAAATATGTTTTTAGTACTTTTATGCCACTGATATTGTAACTGTAACATCCTAATTTTTAGTGGTGTCAGAAACAGTGATTCAAGATCACTAAATCTGACATGTAAGTTCGAAAATTTAATAAATTAATATTTTTAAATCAAGTGTGATTTTAGAAATATTTTTGAATTAGTGAATTTTGTGATTTAAATTAATTTATTAGGTAAATTGGGTCAAAAATAAGGAAACGAGACCTCGATTTCATAAACCAAGCCGTAAATATTTTTATAAATATTTATGGATTTTTTATAGGTTAGTATTAAAGTTTTTTGAGAAAATTTTAACATTTTGATAGTTACTTAAATAAAAAGGACTGGATTGAAAAAGGTGTAAAACTTGCTAGAGTGATTAAATAGTTTAAGTGATAATTGAAGGAGGACTTAAAGGGTAAATTAGCCCAAAGAAAAATGGCTGAAACATATAAGCAGGAAACGAAAAACAAGGAAATTAAGTGATTAAGGTGCAAAATGGGAAATGAAATAAAATTTAAATAGATAAAAAGCGACTTAATAGAAATCTAGATAATTCTTCACAAATCTTTAGCCAAAAACACCATAGGAGGTCTCCAAGAAGCTGGTTTTTCATAGTTTTACTCCACGTAAGCTTAATTCTTGATTATTTCTTGTAATTTTTATATTTTTGAGACTTTTACAACTAAGTCAAACTATTGATTTCATTAGTTTTTGATTCTATGGGTAATTTTGAAAGTAACCATTAATGAGTGCTGGGTATTTATGATGAATTAACATAGAATTGAAGCTTTAATTTTATTATATGATGATTTTATCAAGTGATTTTAGTAGAAATTAATTTTAAGACCTAATTGTGAAAAAGTTTAAAATTAAGGTTTGGTGCTGAAATTATAAATATCAAAGGCTGTATAGTAGTCTAAAATAATTATATAAGTTTTAATTTAGAAAAATTATCTCAATTGATGGGTTAATTGACCAGGGACTAAATTGTAAAAAACTATAAAATTTAGGTAAATGTGTAATTTTGAAAATTGAAGGACGTAAATTGTGAAGTGAATTAGAATTGAATTAGATGCTAATGAATGAATAATTTTATATTATAGATCAAGAACCCGAAGATAAACGCGAAAAATAGAAATTAACAGAATAGTCCCTGAATTTCTACAACTGCTACAAAATACCCTAGGTAAGTTCATATGGTTGAACTTTCATGATTAATTGTTAATTTAGGAATGATTTAATCTATTATTTCATATCATTGTTATTGAATTATGATTATTGTAATAATATGAAAATCGAATTGAACGTTCAAATTAAGTGGAACGCAGGATTGAGTACGATCGTTTCATCTTACAAGATGAATTGACGGATAAAACCATGGTTTTACCATGGAAAAGTGTTAAATGTAAGATCATGGCTGGGTTATGGCATTTCAGTGAAAAGACCATAACTAGGTTACGGCATCGTGAACGTAAGACCATGGTTGGACCATAGCAGTATATGTACAAGTGTAAGACCATAGTTGGGCTATGGCATCCTGATGATAAGACCATAACTGGGTTATGGCTTTATGAGTGTAAGACCATGGCAGGGCCATGGCAATATACGTGTAAGACCATAGTTGGACTATGGCATCAAGAAAACGATGTACTCAAATCCGTAAAACGTTCTCTAATTTGACAAGTATTTAGTAAGTGTTCAATGGATTTGTTGTGAAAGAATTTAAGAAGTTGTTGATATTGAGCTCAACCTATGAATTTTATTGATTGAAATTGTGATTGGCATGCAATGTTAGTGAAATGCTCTGTTTAATGTTTTATTATAGTTTGTCCTGTAAGATTTTTTTTTAAAAAAAAAAACCAATGAACTTACTAAGCTTCATTAAGCTTATTCGTGATGTTAATGTGATAAACAGTAAAAGTAACATATTTTAATCCTACATTTAGGATATTTTCGGATGATTTATTCCTTGATTCATGTAAAAAGGTGCTTTTAATCCTTTCTTTTCATGACTTATACTTAGGAAAGCACCCGAGGATGGAAAGAACGAGAAACGGGCCTAAAATGAACCAAATTGGGCCAAAGTAGAAATCGACACGGCCTAGACTTAAGCCCACACGGCCGTGCCTCATTGAGCAACTAGAACACAGCCTGATCCTGATTCACACAGCTGTGCCTCATTAAAGAAGTCCGAGCACGGCTTGAAGACCGTTCACACGAGTGTGTGCCATGCCCGTGTCCCTGTCGTGGCAAAGAGCAATTTCAATCGGAAAAGGATACTTAGGGCCAAAGAAATGCATTCCAAGAGCCTATATAAACACCCAAAGTGTTACCTGAAAGGGGGCAGTGAGCTAGTCCAAGGAGCCAAGCCGAAAAGGCCAGATTTGTAGGAATCACTTGAAGATAGCCAGTTGATCCATCTCTAGAAGCTAGAATTCTACTCAAGACGGCGAATCTCTCCTTCAATTCCTTCAGGGGGTTTTAGGGATTTCTTATGTTTTGTTTTATCTTTTCTTCTGAGATGTTTTCTTTATTTGTTATGAACTAAACCCTTCAGATACCTGAAGGAGATGAAACCTAAGACGGATCTTGTTATTGTTTTCTGAACTATATGATAAATACTTGATTTGTTCTTAATTATGTGTGATTAATTCTTATGTTAATATTTTCGAGATATTGATTCAAGTTGGATGTGCTTAGGTGGTGGAGCAAAAGTCCATGCTTAAGAGTAGATCTAGCATAATTAAGCAGAGTTGATCGCGCGCCTAGAGATAAGGTGACGAGATTTTGTCGGATTAGGGTGAAACCTAATATGGGAGTCCATAGATCGAGTTAATGCGATTCTAGGGGTTTTAATTAGAAAGAGATTTCAATAAATCAACCTAGGGTTAGACGTTGGTCGCCTCGAGAGAGGGTCTAATATAACTTAGGGAATCTTACGGATCAAGTTAAGTGAATAAATCGTCTAGTTCAGTGTTAAATAACAAGTGAAGTCTAGGTGGATTCTTCCTAGGGTATCATCTTAATCAACTGAGTTTTTCCAACAGTATTTCCCCAATTCATTCTTTTTGTCTTTGCGTCTTTAGCTTAGTAGTTAGTTAAATTTAGATTGGATAACAACTTCACTTATTTTAGGCTAAATAATAAAAAGAAAGTTAGTATTAGTACTTTTAGTTCCTTTGGGTTCGACAATCCGATCTTGCCTAAGCTATACTACTGTTCGATAGGAACACTTGCCTCAATCGTTGTCAGAGTTAGTTTCCAGGTTCGATCATTCTCATTCATATAAATTTAAAACTCTGAAATCTAAAGATCAAGTTTTTGGCGCTGTTGCCGGGGAACTAAAATATTAAGAAAATGCTATTTTTATTACTTTAGCCATTATTTTTATTTTTCGCAATTTATTTTTATTTTTTATCTTTAGGTTAAATTTTGATTTTGCTAAATTTTCTTTCTTTCTTTTCTCAGCAGGTACCTTTAGTTTATGACTAGAAGGAACCTGAAAGGACCACTAGTATACAACAGTGATATTAAAGCAACAGCTCGCAGGAATCGTAGAGAAATTAGGCGAGCATTAAATTACACAGAAGAAGAGTGAGAAGACAGATCCAATCCTACTGAAGGGATGGACGAGAATAATCCACCACCACAAGATGTGGGAGAAAACAATGCTCCGTGTACTATGTATGATTATGCTAAACCTCATTTAACAGGAGCACAATCAAGTATTGTTAGGCCGGCTATAGCTGCTAATAATTTTGAATTAAAGCCTAACACTATACAAATGATTCAACAATTTGTTCAATTTGATGGTTTGTAGGACGAAGACCCAAACACTCATATAGCTAATTTTTTAGAGTTCTGTGATACCTTCAAAATAAATGGCGTTTCTGATGATGCCATACGTCTTCAGTTATTTCCTTTTTCATTAAGGAATACAGCCAAACTGTGGTTAAACTCGTTACCACGAGGGTCAATCACTACGTAGGATCAAAAATTTTTATTAAAATATTTCCTACCGGCCAAAACGGCCAAATTACGGAATGATATCTCTTCATTTGTGCAGATGGATTTAGAGACATTATACGATACATGGGAGAGATATAAGGATCTCTTGAGAAGGTGTCCACACCATGGTTTACCCTTATGGCTTCAAGTCCAAACTTTCTATAACAGTGTGAACCCTTCAATGAGGCAACTAATTGATTCAGCCGCCGGTGCAACCCTGAACAACAGAACTCCTAAAGCAGCCTACGAGTTTATTGAAGAGATGTCACTGAATAACTATCAGTGGCAGGTTACAAGGACTAAACCAACAAAATCAGCTGGAGTTTTTAACCTCGATGCAGTAACCATGCTATCAACACAGGTAGAGATGATGAATAAAAAGCTTGATAGTTTGTGTTCTTTGCAGGCACATCCAGTAATGCAGTGCGACGCAAGTGGAACTGTGGCGAATCCTAAGTACCCACCCTACCAACCGGACATAGAGAGCGAACAGATGAACTATATAGGTAATAATTTCAGATCTAATAATAACCCTTATAGTAATACTTATAATCCAGGTTGGAGGAACCACCCAAATATTACATGGGGAGGTCAAGGAAATCAAAGACAACAACCTCCTCAAATTTTCCAAAATCAGTCCTATCCACAGGAAAAGAATCCGAACCTTGAAGAGATGCTGACAAAATTCATGGCAGCCACAGAAAACCGTTTCCAAAACACTGAAACAAACCAACAAACATCGATTGAAGAGATCAAGAGCCAAGTTGGGGAACTTACTAAGCCAGTTGGACAACTTGCAAAGTTAATGTCCGAACGACCTCAAGGGCGTCTACCAAGCAACACTAACATTAACCCAAAGGAGCAAATCCAAGCCATCACAGCTCATGATAGTATAGGGTTAGATGAACCCATTTCAATACAAGGAAACGAGGTAAAAGAAGGTAAAGTAGAGGTAACACAGGAAAAGCCAAAACCAGTAATCAAGGAGTACCAACCTCGCATACCTTATCTCGAAGCGATGAAGAGAGATGATTCAGAGGAACAATTCGGTAAGTTTGTTAAAATTTTAAAGAAATTACATATCAACTTACCTCTTCTTGAAGCACTTTTTCAGATGCCAGATTCGAGGAAATTTTTAAGACAGCTCTTGACGAGCAAGCGCAAATTAGACGAAGAGCCACACATGGAACTAAATGCAGTATGCTTAGCAATGTTACAGAATATACTACCGCGGAAGCAAAAAGATCCAGGGAGTTTTACAATTCCATGTTTAATTGGTAGACTAACTGTTGAAGCATTAGCTGATTTAGAGGCAAGTATAAATGTCATACCTTATAAAATGTTTAAACAACTAGGTCTAGGGAAACCAAAACAAACTAGGATGAGCATTCAATTAGCTGATAAAACTGTTAGAATTCCTAGGGATATTATCAAATATGTTCTTGTAAAAAGTGATAAATTCGTTTTCCCAGTAGATTTTATTGTCTTAGACATGGATGAGGATAATTCGATTCCCTTAATTTGAGGAAGACCCTTTTTAGCAACTGCTCAAACTAAAATTGATGTTAGCACAAGAGAACTCATACTTCAGGTAGGTGATGAATCGATCAGTTTACAAGATCTCGACTCGGCCAAGACAACAACTGATGAAGGTGAAAAAGCAAATTCGGTTGATAACCTGGTTGTTCAACTTTCACCACAACAAACACCACAATGATACAAACCTGAGCCAAATCATGGACCTCGTGCCAACACAGAAGAATTACATAAGGAGCGAAACCTTAAGGTCGACAGATTAGAAGAGTGGAAGACACACTTTAAAGAGAAACCAGAACCGCACAAAGAAAAACTGAAGGAGCCCCCAGAAGAGCTCATAGGAACATCAAACCACTTCAAAATAGGAGACCAGGTACTATTAGATAAATCAGATCCTCGAATCACCATGGCATACCTGAAAGCAAAAGACAAAATCCCCCTTGAGGTACACAATATCTTTCCATACGGAACAGTCGAGGTAAGCAATCCCATAGTTGGCACTTTTAAGGTACATGTTTCTCGACCCAAACATTATCAAGAAAATAGAACTGTAAGCATGAGGGAAGATATTCAAACCTTTAAACCTCCCTAATTTTTCAAATACGAGGAAAGTCTAGCTTAAGACTATAAATGAGCGCTTCTCGGGAGGCAACCCGAGCACTAACACAATTTATTTTCACATTTTGCTTTCAAATTATATTCTTTTATTCTTTTCTTTCTGAATATCTAGTTGTAAACTAACCAAAAGTGCAGATTTCCAGACCACACGGTCTTGCACACGGCAGTGGCCGTGACCGTGTGGAAGTACAGAATCTTCGTATTGACATAGCAGAGGCGGTACAAATCAAATCCCAACTATTTTTCTAAATCACGGACCCAACCACCCCACCACGGGAACTGACAAAGCGCCACGGCCATGCGAGGCGGCCGTTGTCGACACTGACTTATCAGAAACGGGTGTGGCTGGCTGAAAAACGAGCATGGAAAATCAACACGCTTAAACACACGATCGTGGGAGGCGGCCGTGTGAAACGACACGCCCTCGACCCACGGGCATGGGAAAGTACCAGAATTGAGCATCTATTTAAACATCAACCCCTCCATTCTTCTCATCTACTTTCCACCTCTTTTCTTATTCCCTTTTCTCAGATTCCTCTCTCCAGAACAAGTCTCTATAACTCTTGAGCCACACCAAAGCCATGACGAAGAAGTAGAAGAAAGCAAGCATAGTCTTCTCAAGGGAGACCCCTATACATAAGTTCATGCCGGCCGCTTCACCCAAACAATAAGCCAAGGGTCTTTGAGACCATTTAGTTTCTATTTTTCTTTTATCTTTTGCTTCAATTACCTTCCCTTTGACAATCTTATGCTTAATTTAGTTTAATTTATTTTAGTTTCTTAGTGTCAGGTTCAAAAGGCTGCTAGGGAATCACCACGACCACGACCATAGCCACGCCACTTCCGCCACCGCTAGCACCTCCGCAACCTTAGAGGTCACACCCACCTCGCGAACCATCCAACAATAAGGACTCCTCGGTCCATCCACCTTTTCTTTTAATTTTATTTTACTTTCTATTTTCCTTCTCTTTAGTTTTCTTGTCCTTAATTATATATTTAGCTTATTTTAAATGTGTCTTAATAAATCCTGGCTAATTCTTTATGAGCTCCCCAATTTCTTCACCTAGCGCAGAGCTCGTTAGTAACCGCCACAACAAAAGACGACACCTCCAACGTATTTTCCATATCCTCCAAGGAATCCATCCATAATTCAGGAAGTGTCACTTTTTCCCCTCCCTTTTGATCATCTAATAACTGTTATTATCTATCCTTGTACATTAAGGTCAATGTACATCTTAAGTGTGGGGGGTAAAAGTGCCTAACTTTTTTCATTATTCTCAAATCCCTGAATTATATTCTGTTCTTAAGTAATTTCCTCATATTACTAATTAGGATGAAATTTCTAATGATTTATGATTTTTATTGACATGCTTTTGAGTAAGTCACAGTTAATTGTGCATTGATGATTTAAATTTTAAAGATACTAGAGAATCAAGCATGATCAGTCTATTTTTCAGAATAAATTTTTCTTGAATAGGTTGTCTACCTGAATCTGAATGTTACCTGGAAATTTGAAATTTACGAGGATGATGTCAAAAACACCCATAATTTTTGTGAGATTCTGAGCCTTATAGAGCATATATTCTTTTTCATGCTCACTTTATTGATTATAAATGTGTCAACATTAAACTGTTATTCTAGAACTTACCTCGATTATACATGTTGAGACCACACCTATGGTTTGATATACCGAGATGATAAAGGCACCTAGGTTTTAACCCACTTACTCCCTAAAAAGCCTACCTTCATAATTAACCCCTAGTGAACCTCGTTGATCCTAACAACCCTTTTTATTGACTCACCCACTAATATTACCCCAAAACCCTTTGTATTTGTTATCACCATTCCTTTTGACTACCCTTATATCGAGATTTGATTTGATTAGTTACCTAATTATACTATTTTAGTAGTTGAATTTATCTTTTATTACTTGATTTGTTCTTTAAAAAAATCGATCAAAGTATATTCAATATTAGTATTATGAAAAATGATCATATACAATTAAAGTCTATTTATCAAAAGAAAAAGCTCGTATTATTAGGATTATTAATTGATGTAATTGTTTATTATCGTCTCAAAATTCTAGATAGGTAACTTGTCAGGTCAGTCTCGATTCTAACATTCTGATTCAGCCTTTATCCACACTGTAACATCTTAAAAATGGGCCTATGCATTGCTGATTTAATTATACGAAATAGCATGTCTTATGTGTTATGAATGTATTATGAACATTTTTGGAAACTTGGAAATGTAAGGAAATGATTTAGAAATGTTAAGTTTCAAAAGAGGAAAGTGAACATTTTTGGAAACTTGGAAATGTAAGGAAATGCCTTAGAAATGTTAAGTTTAAAGGAGGAAAGCGAACATTTTTGGAAACTTGGAAATGTAAGGAAATGTCTCGGAAATGTAAGGAAATGTTTTAGAAATGTTAGGAAATGCTTAAGAAATGTTGAGTTTAAAGTTTAAGAGAGGGACATGAAGCAAGGTGGACTTAAGAGGAAATGTAGGGAAAATTTGACACACAAATGGGCATGGAAAAGTGGCTTGGAGATGCCACTTAAGGCCCAGGTAAGTGACGCCACAAGCTATGCAAATGGGCCTAGGTTCGAGTCACATGGGAAGCAAATAAAAGAGTTTTATTTTGCTGCAAGGAGCAAGGGAGTTGGACGGCACCAAGGCACTTGGGGAAGAGTTTAATTCTCTTTAAAATTCAGCAAAAAGGTGTGATTAATTGTGGATTAATTCCTTTTATTTTTAATGGATAAAAGAAGAGATAATAGAAGGATTATTATTATTAAGCAAAGTGATAAAGGATGGAGTGTTATTATTTATTTTAAATAAAAAGATAAAGAGGAAAATAAGGGAGAAGTGATGGCCAAGTAAGGGACTTTAACCTTAGTAATTTCGGCTAAGCTAGTAAAAGGGAGTAGCCGAATGTCATTCAATACTTTTGCCTCTCTTTCAAGCACTCTTTTCTCTCCAAGCTATCATCATCTTCTTCTTTTCTTTTTATCTGCTCTAGCCGAAACTTCCATCTCCCTAGTTCATCTTAGCCGTAAACCCTCCCTAAAAAGATCCATACTCTTCCTCTTGTGTTCTTTGAGATAGCCGAATACCCTACTTCTATTGGGAGCCATAGCCGATTCTTCCTAAGCCAATACTCTCTCTTTTCTTTTCCCCTGTTGAAGCCGAAACCTCCTAGTATTCATCAGAAGCCGAAATCAATTGAGTAAGATCTAGGCCAAAGCCGAATATTGTTGTGAATTCAAGCCAAGGTGTTGTCGACTACAACATTAGGGGAGGAATTTCGGGATATCAAGTGTTGCCGATTTCAATACTAAAGGTAAGGATGTTATTGACATCGTTTTGGTTCTTTTCTTTAAGCCGAAATTTAGATTCTAATGCCATCCATATCTTTGGCCGACACTTTGAAGGGCCTTTCGGGATTTACTAAGTGTCGACTACAAGGAAGGAGAAGTTCTTTTTCAGAAGGTACACCATAGGCCGCATGTTCCCTAGTTATTCGGTGAGTTTCGGGATTTAAAATCCACAAGGTAAGCATATGAAGTATTCGACCAAGGCTTATTTTGTATGAAGATCTATTTCTTATTTCGCTTAAAAGCAGAAACTAATTAGTTAAGTGATTTTAGTGCCTAGCCGATTGCAAGGGGAGAACTCTGCGAAGTTTCGGGATTTGACTATAGTCAATTCGACAGCAAGGTAAGCATATAAGTGTACTAATCCTACTGGGATTTGGTTTATGGCCGAATGGTTCTTTTTGTTAAAATCCTAGTGTTGGTCGGATGTAGGAGTTAAGAATCTAAAGCGTTAGATCGAGTTTTTGGGTTTTCAGGAAAGCGTTAAATACCAGGTGTGTATCCCACACTATCTTTTAATTATGGCAATATTTAATATAAGTATGTGTATAAGAATGTGAATATGGCTAAGGTACCATGTAATGGTACAAAGTACTCAGGTGCATTTCCTACTCCTACTAGGATTATGAATATATGTTATATATAACATGTGAAAAGTGATAAGAATGTGAATTAAGGCATGATGTGTATGATATGTATGATATGGGGCATATGGGATATGATGAAAAGGGGAAGTGAATGTGGTGACCTAAGACCACGATATTTGAATGTGGTGACCTAAGACCACGATATCTGAATATGGTGTCTCTTGACACAGAATATGTATCTGGTGGCTATGCCACGAATTTTATAAGGGCGATGAGCACGTCGACTGCAGCGACTACCTTCGATGGTGTGTAGCAGATGGAGGGTTGACTTATTAGTCCCCACGGTGTGCAGGTTGGTACGGGTGATGTGTAGCGGATGGCATCTAGGTTTGGGTTCAGGTTTGCATCATTATCTTTACTTGTTATATGAATGTGATATGTATGATATGCCTGAATTTGTTTGGATTTAGTGTTGGTTACACATTGAGTCTGTTGACTCACCCCGTTGTGGGAACTTTTTCTTCCAGGTGACGATCAGTGATGGACCGGGCCGGCAGAAGCTTAGGGATGGCCATGCTCAGCAAGAAATTCATTTTTATTTGGACTATTTTATTTTAAGTATTTTAAATTTAAATTTGGGAATTATTTTGATGTAATAAGGCCATAGTTGAACTACTTTATTTTTCTTTTATTTATTATGCTACGAATTTTTATCAATTAAAGATTAAGCTTAGTTTATTTTTAAAATAAACTCTAAGTATTTTGTCACCTAAAATCAGAGGCTTTCGAGATAAGACAAACATGTTTTCAACTCAGGCCCAACCCAAAAACAAACTTTATTTCAAAACACACAGTTTTTCCAAAGTAATAAAAGAAATTTGAACCGGTTTACATCGAGGAACATACCAGATCCGGTCAAGGCTCGTGGGCCGGGTTTAGGGTGTTTTAGCTTGGTATCAGAGCCCAGTTTTAAACTCTCGACCCGGGGTTTAAAGCCCACAATGTTTTAAAATTAAGGCCCAAATGAATTTTGAGAAAGTTTTTATGCAGGTTTTCTGGCATGGCACCTAAGTCTCCGACCCGAAGTCCACCAGGTAAGTACCCCTAACTTTTATGTGATATATATTGTGATCTGTAGAAGGGTAGAAATAGAATGGAACGTAGATTGGTATGATAGGTACTTGAACTCTAAGGCTAGCTTACCCCAACAGTTACATAAGACTTAAATGCTTAATAAAACAAACCTGTGTCTAAGTCGCCGAGTTAGGGTGTGGCAACCATTGTGCGCATGTCTAGGATTGGTATTCGGTGGGAGCTTGGTATTTAAGCAGTCCGCGTGACTCACCTCCTCTCCACTCGAATCCTACCTGGTGCATAGCTTCGGTTCACCCTAACCAAGAGGACTTATTCATGGGCTAAACCCCTAACTAAAACCCGAAAGGGATTAGCCACATTTTTATGGAAACCCTAGTTTTAAAACTTTTAAAAATTATCCTTTTAAATTGCCAACACGATTTTATAAAATTTTTTGAAATATTCTTGACTTACAAAAAAAAAAATTTACTAAATTATCCCTAGTTGTAAAATTACAAAAATGCCCTTGGTTTAGAAAATGTCCAAACTATCCACGGTTTAATTAAAATTTCCTTATTTTATAAAATATTCAAAAACTCTACTTCTGCGAAATATTAAAATACTCCAACTTAGAAAATTTACGAAATTGCCCCTAACTTACAAAATTACCAAAATGACCCTGGTTTTCAAAAATTTTGCAACATCACCGATTTCGAAAACAAATTCTCAAAAAGAACCCTCAAGCTTTATAAATTTTGAAATACCCTTGATTTATTAGGATTTACAAATTCACCCTAGTTTATTACCAAAATACTCCCGAGTTCCAAAATTATCGAAATACCCTCGGATTTCAAAATTTCCAAAAATACCTCGGGAATGCAAAATTACCAAAATACCCTTATTGACAAAATCCACAAGGAACCTTATTTTGAAAAAAAATTACGAAAATACCCCTGTAGGGCAAATTACGAAAATACCCCTGGGTAGTGGAAAAACAACAACAATGAAAACTACAACACTTCTCTGAATGAACAGAAGTTCATAATTGATTGATGAATGTATGAATGTAAAGACTGTGTGCATGTATGAATACGAAAGAACCACTCCTAAAATTCTTTTCATAAAACTTATTCGCGGATAATCAGTGAAACAAGGACTAAATCCATAAAATTTCTTAATCAGATTAAAGCGCAGTCGTTAAGAATGAGTTCTAGAGGACGTGGTCGTCGTGGACACGGTAGAGGAAGAATGACTGTGTCGGAACCCGTTAGATCGGGTCAAGGATCTGATAATGAGATACCACCGCCACCACCACCCCCAGCTGTTGGTGTTGAGCAGCAAGCTCAGACGGGGGACGACGCTGTGTCGCAGGCTGTGCTACGAGTTTTGAAAATGGTGGCTGGAGCAGGTGGAAATATGGGAGCTCAGAAATCTGTACCCGAGCGACTCCGAGCCAATGTGGCTGAGATGTTTAGAGGAGTATCTAGTGTACCACCCAGTACAACTGAATATTGGTTGGAAGCAACCGAACGGATTACGGATAAGCTTGATCTGACCCCTGAGGAGAAGTTGAAAGGAATGGTGGCACTGTTAAGCGATGAAGCGTATCAGTGGTGGCTCACGGTTCGGGATGGAGCCACGGCTGAGGATCTGACCTGGGATTATGTTAAGGCAGCATATCAGAAGAAATATGTTGGCACACTGTATATTGATGAGCAGAGGAAGGTTTTTCTAGGGCTGGTTCAAGAGAACAAGTCCGTGGCAGAATATGAAGCCGAATTTCTGAGGTTGAGCCGTTATGCTCGAGGCGTAGTGGCTACTGAGCATGAGCGATGTGTCCGGTTTGAGGACGGATTAAGGGATGACCTGAGGTTGTTAGTTGCTCCACATCAAGAGCGGGAGTTTTCTGCGTTAGTGGAGAAAGCTAAGATAGCTGAAGGGATTAAGGACACGGTGAAGCAGAACATTGACCGGAATAGGCCAAAGAGAGGTTTTGGATCGTCTGGATCAGTTGGAAATGTTCAGAAAAGGCCAAGAGTTGATGGGCCGTGAGGTCAGCAAGCTGGTACTGGAGGGCAATATCGTACTTGTGATCAATGTGGGAAGAAACACTTAGGAGAGTGTTGGAAAAAGACTGGAGGATGCTTTAGGTGTGGGTCAAAGGACCATATGATTAAGGACTGTCCAATGAGGTCGGAGGGATATAAACCAGTAGCCCAGAATGTCAATCAGGCTGGTAGAGGTGGTCAGCATCCTCAGCGAGGTCGTGGTCCGAATGGCCGAGGTAATGGCGCTGGAAGAGGACGTGGAACACCTGGCAGAGGTGCTAATAATAATACTGAGGCAAGGCAACCAGGTTTGGTTTATGCAGTTCGTCGTAGGGAGGATGGAGATGCGCCGGACGTCATAACCGGTACGTTCCTTGTATTTGGCAAGCCTTATTATGCTTTGATTGATGTGGGCTCGACCCATTCGTATGTTGCATGTAGTGTAGTCGAGACACTAGGCTTAGACTCTAAACTCTCTGATAGGCAGATGACTGTAGTAAGCCCACTAGGTCAAACTGTAGTGGTGAATAAGATCTTTCGAAAAGTGCCTTTAGAAATTCAAGGAATAGTATTTTCTGCCGACTTGATGAAACTTCCCTTTGGAGAATTCAATCTCATACTTGGTATGGACTGGCTAGTGGAACATCGGGCTGTGTTGGACTGTGCAGCTAAGCGAATGGAATTAAGGACCCCGGAGGGTGAGGTGGTCATTATGATAAGAGAAAGAAGAAACTACCTGTCTAAGGTAGTTTCAGCGTTGAAGGCTGAGAAAATGGTTAGAAAAGGGTGCAAGGCATTTCTGGCCTTCGTTAGTGCTGTGGACGCAAAAGAAGGGGGAGTTAGTGGAGTTAGAACAGTAAGGGACTTTGAAGATGTGTTCCCAGAGGAATTGCCCGGAATACCCCCAGATAGAGAGGTGGAATTTGGAATTGACTTGCTGCCGGGAACAGCTCCTGTGTCAATTGCCCCGTATCGAATGGCACCAAAGGAGTTGGTTGAGCTCAAGGCTCAAATCTAAGAATTGCTAGATCGTGGGTTCATTCGACCCAGTGTGTCTCCGTGGGGAGCACCGGTCTTGTTCGTGAAGAAGAAGGACGGAACTATGCGTATGTACATAGACTATCGTCAGTTGAACAAGCTGACCATCAAAAACAAGTATCCTTTGCCAAGGATAGATGACTTGTTCGATCAGCTTAAGGGGGCAGCGGTATTCTCCAAGATCGACTTAAGGTCAAGATATCACCAGTTGAAAGTAAAGGAGGCAGATATCCATAAGACAGCCTTTAGGACAAGATACGGCCATTATGAGTTTGTTGTAATGCCATTTGGATTGACGAACGCCCCAGCTGCGTTCATGGATATGATGAACCGGGTTTTTCAACCTTACTTGGATAGGTTCGTCGTGGTGTTCATCGATGACATCTTGGTGTACTCTAAGTCAGAGGAAGAGCATGATGAGCATCTACGGATTGTGTTGCAAGTGTTGAGGGAGAAGAAGCTCTATGCCAAATTCAGCAAGTGTGAATTTTGGCTTAAGGAGGTTGCGTTCTTAGGACATGTAGTGTCTGCAGAAGGAATAAGGATGGATCCTAGGAAGATTGAGGCGGTGTTGGATTGGAAACCACCTAAGTCCATGGCTGAGATCCGTAGTTTCTTAGGTTTGGCGGGCTATTACAGAAGGTTCGTGGAAGGATTTTCATTGATAGCCGCACCTTTGACAAAGTTGCTAAGGAAGAAAGTACCCTTTGTATGGACAGATAAGCAACAGGAGAGCTTTGAGAAGCTCAAGAGGGTTTTAACTGAAGCTCCAGTGTTAATTCAGCTGGAGGCAGGAAAGGATTTTGTGGTATACTGTGACGCTTCTCATACGGGATTAGGGTGTGTTCTAATGCAAGATGGAAAAGTAGTCGCTTATGCGTCTCGACAGTTAAGGCCTCATGAGGTTAACTACCCGACTCATGACTTGGAATTAGCGGCAGTGGTATTCGCTCTTAAGGTATGGAGGCATTATCTATATGGAGAAAAGTCGGTAATGTACACAGACCACAAGAGCCTTAAGTATCTGTTGACTCAGAAGGAGTTGAACTTGAGGCAGCGAAGGTGGGTGGAGTTATTGAAGGATTATGATTGTTCGATAGAGTACCACCCGGGCAAGGCGAATGTGGTAGCAGATGCCTTAAGTCGGAAGGTTGTGTCGGATCTAAGGGCGATGTTTGCACACTTGAGTTTGTATGATGATGGAAGCCTGTTGGCAGAATTGCAAGTCAAACCAACATGGTTGAATGAGGTCAAGAGAAGTCAGTTGGTGGATGAGGATCTAAGTGCTAAGTTACAACAAGTACAGAACGGAGAGTTAGAGGATTATGGTGTTAATGATAAGGGAGTATTGTGCTTCAAGGGAAAGGTCTGTATGCCGAAGGACGAAGAGTTAAGACAGAGGATTCTTCGGGAAGCGCATATTAGCCCTTATGCTATGCATCCCGGAGGCACTAAGCTGTACAGAGATCTAAGGGAACAGTTTTGGTGGCTTGATCTTAAATGGGAAGTTACTGAATTCGTGGGAAAGTGTCTAACGTGTCAGCAAGTTAAGGCTGAACACCAAGTTCCGTCTGGATTGCTTCAGCCAATCATGACTCCGCAGTGGAAGTGGGAGCGAATTACCATGGACTTCGTTAGTGGGCTTCCCCTTACGCCTACTAAGAGGACTCGGTATGGGTAATAGTGGACCGTTTGACCAAGTCCGCACACTTTATTCCAATGAGAGTCGATTATTCTCTACAGAAGTTGGCAAAGCTGTATGTGGCGGAGATTGTGAGGTTGCATGGAGTACCGGTGTCGATTATCTCAGATAGGGACCCAAGGTTTACTTCTCGGTTCTGGAAAGCGTTACATCAGGCTTTAGGCACTAAGTTAGATTTCACTATAGCTTTTCATCCACAGTCGGACGGGCAGTCTGAGCGGGTAATCCAAGTGTTAGAAGATATGTTGAGGGGCTGTGTGATGGATTTCAGAGGAAGTTGGGAGGAATACTTGCCTTTAGCGGAGTTTGCCTACAATAACAGCTATCAGGCCAGTATACGGATGGCACTGTATGAAGCGTTGTATGGACGGAAGTGTCGCACTCCTACGTGTTGGACAGAATTAGGGGAACGTCGAGTTTTGGGTCCAGAGTTAGTGGCAGAATCTGAAGAGAAGGTTGAGATAATCTGGGCACGGTTGAAGGAAGCTTCTGATAGACAAAAGTCGTATGCGGATCTCAAACGGAAGGACATAGAATTTGTTGTGGGAGATCAAGTATTCCTTAAGGTTTCGCCTTGGAAGAAGGTGATGAGATTCGGTCGGAAAGGGAAGTTAAGCCCAAGGTTCATAGGGCCCTATCGAGTGTTAAAGCGAGTTGGACCAGTGGCATATCAGTTGGAGTTGCCACCAGAGTTAAAGCAGATGCACGATGTATTCCATGTATCCATGCTACGTCGATATCGATCGGATCCATCTCATGTAGTTTCGGTCGAGGAGGTGGAGCTAAGACCAGATTTATCCTACGAGGAAAAGCCGATTCAGATTCTAGAACGAGATGTGAAAGTGTTACGACGGAAATCAGTGCCTTTAGTCAAAGTACTATGGAGAAATCATGGATTGGAAGAAGCTTCGTGGGAGCCAGAAGAGGCAATGCGACAGCAATACTCTCACCTATTTTCAGTCAGGTAATTTCGAGGACGAAATTATTTTTAAGGGGGTAGAACTGTAACATCCTAAAAATGGGCCTATGTATTGTTGATTTAATTATACGAAATAGCATGTCTTATGTGTTATGAATGTATTATGAACATTTTTGGAAACTTGGAAATGTAAGGAAATGATTTAGAAATGTTAAGTTTCAAAAGAGGAAAGTGAACATTTTTGGAAACTTGGAAATGTAAGGAAATGCCTTAGAAATGTTAAGTTTAAAGGAGGAAAGCGAACATTTTTGAAAACTTGGAAACGTAAGGAAATGTCTCGGAAATGTAAGGAAATGTTTTAGAAATGTAAGGAAATGCTTAAGAAATGTTAAGTTTAAAGTTTAAGAGAGGGACATGAAGCAAGGTGGACTTAAAGGAAATGTAGGGAAAATTTGACACACAAATGGGCATGGAAAAATGGCTTGGAGATGCCACTTAAGGCCCAGGTAAGTGACGCCACAAGCTATGCAAATGGGCCTAGGTTCGAGTCACATGGGAAGCAAATAAAAGAGTTTTATTTTGCTGCAAGGAGCAAGGGAGTTGGACGGCACCAAGGCACTTGGGGAAGAGTTTAATTCTCTTTAAAATTCGGCAAAAGGGTGTGATTAATTGTGGATTAATTCCTTTTATTTTTAATGGATAAAAGAAGATATAATAGAAGGATTATTATTATTGAGCAAAGTGATAAAGGATGGAGTATTATTATTTATTTTAAATAAAAAGATAAAGAGGAAAATAAGGGAGAAGTGATGGCCAAGTAAGGGACTTTAACCTTAGTAATTTCGGCTAAGCTAGTAAAAGGGAGTAGCCGAATGTCATTCAATACTTTTGCCTCTCTTTCAAGCACTCTTTTCTCTCCAAGCTATCATTATCTTCTTCTTTTCTTTTTATCTGCTCTAGCCGAAACTTCCATCTCCCTAGTTCATCTTAGCCGTAAACCCTCCCTAAAAAGATTCATACTCTTCCTTTTGTGTTCTTTGAGATAGCCGAATACCCTACTTCTATTGGGAGCCATAGCCGATTCTTCCTAAGCCATACTCTCTCTTTTCTTTTCCCTTGTTGAAGCCGAAACCTCCTAGTATTCATCAGAAGCCGAAATCAATTGAGTAAGATCTAGGCCAAAGCTGAATATTGTTGTGAATTCAAGCCAAGGTGTTGTCGACTACAACATTAGGGGAGGAATTTCGGGATATCAAGTGTTGTCGATTTCAATACTAAAGGTAAGGATGTTATTGACATCGTTTTGGTTCTTTTCTTTAAGCCGAAATTTAGATTCTAATGCCATCCATATCTTTGGCCGACACTTTGAAGGGCCTTTCGGGATTTACTAAGTGTCGACTACAAGGAAGGAGAAGTTCTTTTCCCGAAGGTACACCATAGGCCGTGTGTTCCCTAGTTATTCGGTGAGTTTCGGGATTTAAAATCCACAAGGTAAGCATATGAAGTATTCGGCCAAGGTTTATTTTGTATGAAGATCTATTTCTTATTTCGCTTAAAAGCCGAAACTAATTAGTTAAGTGATTTTAGTGCCTAGCCGATTGCAAGGGGAGAACTCTACGAAGTTTCGGGATTTGACTATAGTCAATTCGACAGCAAGGTAAGCATATAAGTGTACTAATCCTACTGGGATTTGGTTTATGGCCGAATGGTTCTTTTTGTTAAAATCCTAGTGTTGGCCGAATCTAGGAGTTAAGAATCTAAAGCGTTAGATCGAGTTTTCGGGTTTTCAGGAAAGCGTTAAATACCAGGTGTGTATCCCACACTATCTTTTAATTATGGCAATATTTAATATAAGTATGTGTATAAGAATGTGAATATGGCTAAGGTACCATGTAATGGTACAAAGTACTCAGGTGCGTTTCCTACTCCTACTAGGATTATGAATATATGTTATATATAACATGTGAAAAGTGATAAGAATGTGAATTAAGGCATGATGTGTATGATATGTATGATATGGGGCATATGGGATATGATGAAAAGGGGAAGTGAATGTGGTGACCTAAGACCACGATATTTGAATGTGGTGACCTAAGACCACGATATCTGAATATGGTGTCTCTTGACACAGAATATGTATCTGGTGGCTATGCCACGAATTTTATAAGGGCGATGAGCACGTCGACTGCAGCGACTACCTTCGATGGTGTGTAGCAGATGGAGGGTTGACTTATTAGTCCCCACGGTGTGCAGGTTGGTACGGGTGATGTGTAGCGGATGGCATCTAGGTTTGGGTTCAGGTTTGCATCATTATCTTTACTTGTTATATGAATGTGATATGTATGATATGCCTGAATTTGTTTGTATTTAGTGTTGGTTACACATTGAGTCTGTTGACTCACCCCGTTGTGGGAACTTTTTCTTCCAGGTGACGATCAGTGATGGACCGGGCCGGCAGAAGCTTAGGGATGGCCATGCTCAGCAAGAAATTCATTTTTATTTGGACTATTTTATTTTAAGTTTTTTAAATTTAATTTTGGGAATTATTTTGATGTAATAAGGCCATAGTTGAACTACTTTATTTTTCTTTTATTTATTATGCTACGAATTTTTATCAATTAAAGATTAAGCTTAGTTTATTTTTAAAATAAACTCTAAGTATTTTGTCACCTAAAATCAGAGGCTTTCGAGATAAGACAAACATGTTTTCAACTCGGGCCCAACCCAAAAACAAACTTTATTTCAAAACACACAGTTTTTCCAAAGTAACAAAAGAAATTTGAACCGGTTTACATCGAGGAACATACCAGATCCGGTCAAGGCTCGTGGGCCGGGTTTGGAGTGTTTCACACACCTTTAACCCTAGCCCCGTTACAACCCTGTTAAAGATCTTTTGATGTGTTTATCATCTCATTTTATAGTGGTGGAGATTCGATTTTCAGGCAAGCCTATGGGATTAACTTTTCAGTTTCGACTTGTGAGTGCTCTTTTCCTGAACCTTAAACACTTCGAGTGATTTGAGTGAATCTTTTGTGAGGATGTCAGTCCTTGTAGGTTTTGAATTAAGGTAATTATTCAGGTAAGGGGAAACACCTACGTTTTCGTGATATAAATGTATGACTTATATTGTTTGAATCTTTAGGAATCTTGGAGTTAGATCATCCATGTATAAATTATCTATGAATTATGATGAGACATTGTTGATAGGAATTATGAATCATGGAAAGTTCGTTTTAATTGTGAGTTGAGAATTTTGCTTGAGGACAAGCAAAAGCTTAAGTGTGGGGGTATGTGATAAACCGTAAAAGTAATATATTTTAATCCCACATTTAGCATATTTTCGGATGATTTATTCCTTGATTCATGTAAAACGGTGCTTTTAATCCTTTCTTTTCATAACTTATACTCAGGAAAGCACCCGAGTATGGAAAGAACGAGAAACGGGCCTAAAACGAACCAAATTGGGCCAAAGTAGAAATTGACATGGCCTAGACTTAAGCCCACACGGCCTTGCCTTATTGAGCAACTAGAACACGGCCTGATCCCGATTCACACTGTAACGACCCAAATTTGGGCCTAGTAGAATTGGGCCTTTTGGGCCTTGGGCGTGGGAGCGTTTAGAATTTTTTAGAACAAGAGAACGGCTCTAATTCAAGTTGGACCTATTAGGTGAGTGATTTTAGAAGGTTAGGAGGCTTCTATGAAGTCCCGGGATCAAACTTGGGCTTAGGAAAAATTTTGGTTTTAGGTGAAAAAAACCCTGGGAGTTAGTAGATAGGTTTTAAGAATAAAATGTGGAGGAAAATGACACAAGTGGAGTGTGTGGTGTAGTGGCAAAATGACGCCACATAAGAGACAAGGGGGTGACACCACAAGGAAGGAAGGAGGTCCAAGGTTCAAGTCTTGGCACTTGCATTTCTTTTTGTTTTATTTTTTTAAGTGAATTTAGACTTTGGCCCATAGGGTTATATTTAGTTGCGCATGATTTTAGACACAAGAAGAGCTTGTGGCCTAGTGGCTAGCAACGTGGATTATACTACAGGGGAGCCTGGGTTCGAATCTCATGACAAGCATGGGAGTATTTATTTTGCGGATTGGACGGCCAAATTTTGAGTTGGATTTAAACTCTGCTAACGGAGGGACCCCACATCGGAAAGGTACAAAGAGGGAAGGTGAGAAGCTGGCTATATATAGAGCTATCTATGATTGGAGGAAGCATACCTTGGTGGGCGTCTGGGCATAGGAGCATTCAGAGCACGAATTAGCTTTAGAATTCCTATAAGGTGTGTATTTCTCTATACTCTAGTTGTAGAGCGGCAAATGCTGAAATGCCAGTCACTCGGCGATGGTAGCCACACGTACGTGCGAGCACACGTGTGGGAGCTTCGACACGATAGTCGAGGCCACCATCAGTATTCTTGTGGGTTGATGCTGTTGGGCCACGATGGGCCTAACGGGGCCGAGTGGGCCAATGGGCCTGTGGGCCCATATGAATGAATTGTATGATTAATAGTAGATGTTGGATTAGACTGTGTGAACCCCATAGATGTGGCTAGATTTGGGCTAAATGGGCCACACGAGCGTGTAGGCCCCACTTGGACCGAGAATGGGCCTTAGGCCCATTCGCATCGTTATCTCGGTTTAGAATACTCCCGATTTGTGAAATTATTGAAATACCTTCGGTTTACCAAAATTACTAAAATACCCTTGGTTTGTGAAATTACCGAAATACCCTCGGTTTACCAAAATTACTAAAATACCCTTGGTTTGTAAAATTACTAATATACCCTTGGTTTGTGAAATTACCGAAATACCCTCGGTTTACCAAAATTTCTAAAATACCCTTGGTTTATGAAATTACCAAAATACCCTTAGTTTACCAAAATTACTAAAATACCCTTGGTTTGTAAAATTACCGAAATACTCTTGGTTTGTAAAATTACTGAAATACCCTTAGTTTGTGAAATTACCGTTTTACCCCTAAACGACAAGATGACCGTTGTACCCTCGTGGTAGTACTAGCGTTGTATGTTATGTTTGTATAGGTGAAGGCGCTTGTGATTATTTAGTACTCTACGTGATAAGGTGTGTAATACTCACACTTTCCTTTATTATTTCGCATTAATAACTGTGTTGGCCAAAAGCCGAAACGACCGTGTGAACAGTTGAGATACCCTTGTGGGTAAGGTTGGAGACACCCGGTAAGTACCTCTATGATTCTACTTTCGAATGTATATATGTATGATTTGATTATCTGTTGTACACTGGAGATATGTTTGCATTCATCTCAGTATGATAACTTGTTGCATGGGCTTTGGGATATGATTGAAAGGGGAAGTGTGATTCAGTGACTGTCACAGTGGTTTGGTACCACAGTGGGTTGGCCCCACATATTTATCAGTGACTATGTCACAGTGGTTTGGTACCACAGTGGTTTGGCACCACATAAATATACTTATCAGTGATTGTCACAGTGGTTTGGTACCACAGTGGGTTGGCCCCACATATATTTATCAGTGACTGTCACAGTGGTTTGGTACCACAGTGGGTTGGCCCCACATATACATTTATCAATGACTCTGTCACAGTGGTTTGGTACCACTGTGGTTTGGTACCACAGTGGCTTGGTGCCACAGGTGTTCGGCTGGTTCAGGTGATGTAGAAGATGGAAAACTAGGTTGGGCTGGGTTACATTGCATACAATGTTTTTTATGCCATGTTGTGAGGGCTAAGGCCCAACGTGTTCTATGGGCTTAGGCCCAGATTGCTTTCGTAAGGGGAATTACACACTGAGTCTCGGTGACTCACCCCTCGGGTTAATTTTGCAGGTAACACCTAGTTGCAGATTTGGAGCTGAGGTGGACTTCGAGGTGGCCATGCAGTACTTCTTACGTAAATTTCATTTTCTTTATTTAAACTTATTTTAATTTGGGGTTTTGTTATGTAATAAGACCTCCGGGACTTTAATTTGGGTTTGCTTTTATGCTGTTATTACATATTTTATGAGATGTCAAATATCGAGTTTTTCTAAAATAAAAATATAAACAATCATTTTTCTGAAGTGATAACAAAAGATGACAAGCGATTAATTAATTAAATTCGGGAAGTTTTTTCTTAAATCTACAAACACTGTTTTAAAAATATCACGTTTTGAAATACCACTAGTTTTCGGTTTTCGTAATACAGAACCAGTTTTCGACTGTTAAGAATATTCATAACATTTTTGCAAGGAAACCCTATGACCAAATTTGATTTTCAAAAGGTTAACATAATGAGAAGAATGTTATTCTTTTAAATTTTCAAAGTTCATTAAAACAACCTTTCCTTGTGACATACCAGATCCGGTCATAACGTTTAGGCCGGGTTTGGGGTGTTACACACACGGTCGTGCCTCATTAAGGAAGTTTGAACACAGCTTGAAGACCGTTCACACGGGTGTGTGCCATGCCCGTGTCTCTGTCATGGCAAAGAGCAATTTCAATCGTAAAAGGATACTTAGGGCCAAAGAAATACATTCCAAGAGCCTATATAAACACCATAAGTGTTACCTGAAAGGGGGCGGTGAGTTAGGCCAAGGAGCCCAGCCGAAAAGGTCAGATTTGTGGAAATCACTAGAAGATAACCAGTTGATCCATCTCTAGAAGCCAGAATTCTACTCAAGACGGCGGATCTCTCCTTCAATTCCTTCAGGGGGTTTTAGGGATTTCTTATGTTTTGTTTTATCTTTTCTTCTGAGATGTTTTCTTTATTTGTTATGAACTAAACCCTTCAGATACCTGAAGGAGATGAAACCTAATATGGATCTTGTTATTGTTTTCTGAACTATATGATAAATACTTGATTTGTTCTTAATTATGTGTGCTCAATTCTTGTGTTAATATTTCTGGGATATTCATTCAAGTTGGATGTGCTTAGGTGGTGGAGCAAAAGTCCCTGCTTAAGAGTAGATCTAGCATAATTAAGCGGAGTTGACCGCGCGCCTAGAGATAGGGTGACGAGATTTTCTCGGATTAGGGTGAAGCCTGATATGGGAGTCCATAGATCGAGTTAATATGGTTCTAGGGGTTTTAATTAGAAAGAGATTTCAATAAATCAACCTAGGGTTAGACATTGGTCGCCTTAGAGAGGGTCTAATATAACTTAGGGAATCTTACAGATCAAGTCAAGTGAATAAATCGTCCGGTTCAGTGTTAAATAAAAAGTGAAGTCTAGGTGGATTCTTCCTAGGGTATCATCTTAATCAACTGAGTTTTTCCAACAGTATTTCCCCAATTCATTCTTCTTGTCTTTGCGTCTTTAGCTTAGTAGTTAGTTAAATTTAGATTAGATAACAACTTCACTTATTTTAGGCTAGATAATAAAAAGAAAGTTAGTATTAGCTGTGACAAGACCGGATTGTCGAACCCAAAGGAACCAAAAGTATAGCCTAGAAACTAACTGTGACAATGATTTGGGGCAAGCACACCTACCGAACAATAGTATAGCTGTGGCAAGACCAGATTGTCGAACCCAAAGGAACCAAAAGTACTAATACTAACTTTCTTTTTATTATTTAGCCTAAGAATTAAAGGAATTTTTATCTAATCTAAAATTTACTAACAACTAAGCTAAAGATGCAAAAACAAAGAGAAGGAATTGGGGAAAATAACTTTGGGAAAAACCAATTGATTAAGACAATACCCGAGGAAGAATCCACCTAGACTTCACTTGTTATCTAACTCTGAACCAGACGATTTAGTCACTTGACTTGATCCGTAGAATTCCCTAAGTTATATGAATACCTTCGTCGAGGCTACTAACGTCTAACCCTAGGTTGATTAGTCGAAATCTCTTTCTAATTAAAACCCCTAGTATTGCATTAACTCGATCTATGGATTCCCATATTAGGTTTCACCCTAATCTGGAAAAATCTCGTCACCCTATGTCTAGGCATACGACCAACTCCGCTTAATTATGCTAGATCTACTCTTAGGCAGGGACTTTTGCTCCTCCACTTAAGCACATCACACTTGACTTAATATCTCGGAAATATCAAAACAAGAATTAAGAACACATAATTAAGAACAAATCTAGTATTTATCATATAGTTCAGCAAACGATAACAAGATTCCTTCTAGGTTTCATCCCCTTCAGGTATTTGAGGGCTTAGTTCATAACAATAAAAGAAAACATCTCAGAAGAAAAGATAAAACAAAACATAAGAAAAACCCTAAAACCCCCTGAAGGAATTGAAGAGAGATCCTACGTCTTGAGTATGACTCTGGCTTCTTGAGATGAATCAACTGGCTTTCTTCGAGTAAATTCCACAATTCTGATCCCTCTGGGTCGGCTCCTTAGCCTTGTTGGACGCCCCCTAAAGGTTGGCCTCTAGGGTGTTTATATAGGCTTTTGGAATGGCTTTCTTTGCCTCTAAGTACCCTAATCCGATTGAAACTCTTCTTTCTCACGTCAGGGACACGCCCATGGCACACACCCGTGTGAATCGTGGCCAGGCCGTGTTCGAGTCTGTTAAGGAGGCACGACAATGTGGTCTTGGGCCCAGGCCGTGTTGATTTCGTGTAACATCCTGAAATTGGGCCTAGGAGAATTTGGCCCAATAGGCCTTGAGCGTAGTAGCGTTTAAATTTTTTTTGAGAACGGCTTTAGTGCAAGTTAGACTTATTAGGTGAGTGATTTTGGAAGGTTAGGGGGCTTCTATAAAGTCCCGGGATCAAACTTGGGCTTAGGAAAAATCTTGGTTTTAGGTGAAAAAAAAAACCCTGGGAGTTAGTAGGTAGGCTTTAAGAATAAAATGTGGAGAAAAATGACACAAGTGGAGTGTGTGGTGTAGTGGCAAAGTGACGCCATATAAGAGACAAGGGGGGTGACGCCACAAGGAAGGAAGGAGGTCCAAGGTTCAAGTCTTGGTGTTTGCATTTTGATTTTCTTTTTAATTGGACTTTAGAATTTGGCCATAGATTTATATTTAGTTGCGCATGGTTTTAGACACAAGAGGAGCTTGTGGCCACGTGGCAAGTGGCGTGTTGAGCTGTTGAAGGGGGCAAGGGTTCGAATCTCATGGAAAGCAAGGGAATATTTATTTTGCGGATTGGATGGCCAGAGTTTGAGTTGGATTTAAACTCTGCTAGCGGAGGGATCCCACATCGGAAAGATACAAAGAAAGAAGGTGAGAAGCTAGCTATATATAGAGAACATTCTATGTGGAGAGAAAACATACCTTGGTGGGCGTTGGGCGTAGGAGCATTCGGAGCGCGGTTTAGCAGCTTCAGAATTCCTATCAGGTGTGTACCTCTCTACTCTAGTTGTAGAGCGGCAAATGGCCAAAATACCGGTCACACGGCGTTAATAGCCACACGAGCGTGCGAGCGCACGTGTGGGGGCTTCGACGCGATAGTTGAGGCCATCGGTAGTGTTCTTGTGGGCTGAGGCTGCTTGGGCCACGATGGGCCAAAGTGGGCCCATTTGAGTAAATTGTATGATTGTGTAGTATAGAATGGACTAGACTAGGTGAATCTTATATACGTAGCTAGATTTGTGCTAGGTGGGCCTCACGAGCGTGTGGGCCCGAATGGGCCAAAATCGGGTTTTAGGCTTAATAGTCCGGTAACAACCGGAAATGGTAGTTGAGTCGCTCGAGGTGACATTGGGCCTTCAGAAAGGCCATTGCAGGTGTGGAATTACTGATACACCCTTGGTAGGTAAATTACCAAAATACCCTCGGTAGGTAAAATTACTATTATACCCTTAGGGGTTGATTAGCTTGATTATGTTGTATTTTGGTTATTCTGATTATGATGGTAAGTCGTTTCATACCTTATATCTGATATATGTTTTGCATACATGAATACCTCATACATGAATTATTATGCCATATTGCACGGGCTTGGGATGTGATGAAAAGGGGAAGTATGATTTTAAGACTGTCACCAGTGGTTTGGTACCACAAGTGGGTTGGCCCCACATAAATTAATTAGTGACTATGTCTCAGTGGTTTGGTACCACATATATTATTTCTGTGACTTGTCCCAGTGGTTTGGTACCACAGTGGGTTGGCCCCACATATATGTTCATCAGGGATTGTCACCAGTGGTTTGGTACCACAAGTGGGTTGGCCTCACATATTATATTTAGTGACTCTGTCACTAGTGACTTGGTGCCACATATGAGGAGTGTAGCGGATGGAGGGTTAATTGTAGAAATCTCCACAGGTGTGTTTTGGCTGGTACGGGTGGCGTGAAGAGGATGGAAAATTAGGTTGGGCTGGGTTACATTGCACTTATATCTTTCGTATGCCATATTTTGTGGGCTAGGGCCCAACGTGCTATTGTGGGCTTTGAGCCGACTGTGTTATATAGGGGAATTACACACTGAGTCTCGGTGACTCACCCCTCTGCTTAATTTTGGCAGGTAAACCCTAGTTGCGGATTTGGAGCCGAGGTGGACTCTTGAGGTGGCCATGCATTACTTCCTCCGTAGATTCCATTTCTTTATTTAGACTTACTTTTAAATTTGGGATTTTATATGGTAATAAGGCCTTCGATATTTTATAATTTGGTTTTCGACTTATTTCGGTAATTATATTTTTATGAAACGTCAAATTGGGAGTTTTCTAAACAAGCTAAAAACCAACAATCTTTTAGATAATGCCACCCGGATAACCAACAAATTAACACTTAAACTCAGAATTTTTCTAAGAACTATACAAACTGTTTTTGACTTTTGCGATGGATACACAAAACGAAAGGTTTTTCTAAATTGCGAAGTTTCTTTAGGATCTTAAAAACTATCTTTCCATGTGACATACCAGATTCAGTCATAACGTTTAGGCTGGGTTTGGGGTGTGACATTTCGTGATATGGCCCATTTACTCTGTTTTGGGCCCCGTTTCTCGTTCTTTTCATCCTCCGGTGCTCTTTTGAGTATAAAACATGAAAACAAAGGATTAAGAGCACCAAATTACATAATTCAAGGGATAAATCATCCAAAAGTATGCTAAACGTGGGATTAAAATATGTTCATATTACGGTTTATTAAATACCCCCACACTTAAGCATTTGCTTGTCCTCAAACAAAATTCTCAACGCACAATTATAACGAACTTCCTCGATTCATAATATTCATCAATAATGTTTCATCATAATTCAAAGATAATTCATACATTGATAATTTAAGTAGAAGGGTCCTAAAGATTTAAACAATCAAAGTCATACATTTATAGCCTAAAAACGTTAAGTGTCTCCCCTTACCTGAATAATTACCTTTAATTCGCAATCGACAAGAGTTGACATCCTCACTAAAGATTCACTCAAATCATTCAAAGTGTTTAAGGTTCAAAATTAAGCCCTCAAATACCTAAGGGGGATGAAACCTAAGAAGGATCTTGCTATTGTTTTCTGAACTATATGATAAATACTTGATTTGTTGTTAATTATGTGTTCTTAATTCTTGCTTTGATATTCTAGGATATTGACTCAAGTATTGATGTGCTTAGGTAGTGTAGCAAAAGTCCCTGTTTAAGAGTAGATCTAGCATAGTTAAGCGGAGTTGATCGCAACCCTAGAAATAGGACGACGAAAATCTGCCGGATTAGGGTCAAACCTAATATGGGAGTCCATAGATCGAGTTAATGCAATTCTAGGGGTTTTAATTAGAAAGAGATTTCAATTAATCAACCTAGGGTTAGACGTTAATTGCCTCGAAAGAGGTATTAATATACATAGGGAATCTTACGGATCAAGTCAAGTGAATAAATCTTCTGGTTCAAAGTTAAATAACGAGTGAAGTCTAGGTGGATTCTTCCTCGGGTATTGTCTTAATCAATTGGTTTTTCCCACAAGTATTTTCCCCAATTCATTCTCTTTGTCTTTGCATCTTTAGCTTAATAGTTAGTTAATTTTAGATAAATTAATAAATCCTTTAATTTCTAGGCTAAGTAATAAAAAGAAAGTTAGTATTAGTACTTTTGGTTCCTTTGGGTTCGACAATTCGTTCTTGCCACTAAACTATAATACTGTTCGATAGGTGCACTTGCCTCAATCGTTGTCATAGTTAGTTTCTAGGCTTGATCATTCTTTTTATAAATTTTTAAGACTCTGACATACACGATCAAATTTTTGGCGTCGTTGCCGGGGAACTGAAATATTAAGAACACTTAATTTTTATTACTTTAGCCATATTATATTTATTTTATTTTTGCAATTAAATTTTATTTTTCTAAATTCTTTTCTTTGCTTCTGACAGGTACCTCTAGTTTATGACTAGGAGGAACCTGACAGGACCCCTGATTTACGATAGTGATATTGAAGGTACTGTTTGAAAAAATCGTAGAGAAATAAGGCGAAACTTAAACTACATAGAAGAAGAGCAAGAAGTTGAAATCAATACCACCGAAGAGATGGCTGAGAATAATCCGCTACCTCCAGAGGCGGCCGAACATCATGCTCCTCAAACTATGTATGATTATGCCAAACCTAATTTAACAGGAACTGAGTCAAATATTGTTAGGCCTACTATTGCTGCAAATAATTTTGAACTGAAACCTAACACTATACAGATGATACAACAATTTGTTTAGTTTGATGGTTTGCAGGATGAGGATCCTAACACACACTTAGCGAATTTTCTAGAATTCTGTGATACCTTCAAAATAAATGGCGTTTTTGATGATGCCATCTGTATTAAGTTATTTCCCTTTTCTTTGTGAAATAAAGCTAAACAGTGGTTGCATTCTCTTCCATGAGGATCAATCACTACATGGGATCAGATGACCGAAAACTTTTTATTGAAATATTTTTCGCCGGCTAAAACGGCCAAGTTGAGGAATGATATCTCTTCTTTTGTGCAGATGGATTTAGAGACACTTTACGACGCATGGGAGAGATACAAGGATCTAGTGAGAAGGTGCCCCCATGATAAACCGTAAAAGTAACATATTTTAACCCCATATTTAACACGCTTTTGGATGATTTAAGCCCTGAATTGTGTAATTTGGTGCTCTTAATCCTTTGTTTTCATGTTTTATACTTATGAGAGCACCAGAGGATGAAAAGAATGAGAAACGGGCCCAAAACGGAGTAAATAGGCCATATCACGAAATCCACACGGCCTGGGCCCAAGACCACACGGCCATGCCTCATTCAACAGTGTCGAACAAGGCCTGGCCACGACTTACACGGGCATGTGCCATGGGCGTGTCCTTGCCATGACAAAGAGAAATTTCACTCGGATTAGGATACTGATAAACCGTAAAAGTAACATATTTTATGCCCACATTTAGCATGCTTTTGGATGATTTAAGCCTTGAAATGTGTAATTTGGTGCTCTTAATCCTTTGTTTTCATGTTTTATACTCAGGAAAGCACCCGAGGATGAAAAGAACGTAAAACGGGCCCAAAACAGAGTAAATAGGCCATATCACGAAATCCACATGGCCTGGGCCCAAGTCCACACGGCCGTGCCTCACTGATCTACTTGAACACGGCCTAATCATGATCTACACAGCCGTACACCATTCGACAGGTTCGAACACGGCCTAGCCATGATTCACACGGGGTGTGTGCCATGGCCATGTCCTTGTCGCCAGAAAATAGAATTTCATTCGGAAAAGGATACTTGGAGGCAAAGAAACACATTCCAAAGCCTATTCAAACACCCTAGTAGGAATTCTACTTGAATTAGGATACTCAGGGGCCAAGAAAGGCATCTCAAAGTCTATATAAACACCCAAGGGAGCAACTTGAAAAGGGAGTTCGGAAGAAGCCCTCTGTCGGGGCGGTGAGCTAGGCCAAGGAGCCAAGCCGAAAAGGTTAGATTTGTGGGAATCACTCGAAGATAGCCAGTTGATCCATCTCAAAAAGCTGAAATTCTACTCAAGACGACGGATTTCTCCTTCAATTCCTTCAGGGGGTTTTAGGGATTTCTTATGTTTTGTTTTATCTTTTCTTCTAAGATGTTTTCTTTATTTGTTATGAACTAAACCCTTCAGATACCTGAAGGGGATGAAACCTAAGACAGATCTTGTTATTGTTTTTTAAACTATATGATAAATATTTGACTTGTTCTTAATTATGTGTGCTTAATTCTTGTGTTAATATTTTCAGGATATTGATTCAAGTTGAATGTGCTTAGGTGGAGGAGCAAAAGTCCCTGCTTAAGAGTAGATCTAGCATAATTAAGCGGAGTTGATCGCACGCCTAGAGATAGGGTGACGAGATTTTTCCAGATTAGGGTGAAACCTAATATGGGAGTTCATAGATTGAGCTAATGCGATTCTAGGGGTTTTAATTAGAAAGAGATTTCAATTAATCAACCTAAGGTTGGATGTTATTCACCTCGAGAGAGGGTATAAAATAAATTAGGGAGTCTTACGGATCAAGTCAAGTGAATAAATCGTCTAGTTCAGTGTTAGATAACAAGTGAAGTCTAGGTGGATTCTTCCTAAGGGTATCGTCTGAATCAACTGAGTTTTTCCAATAGTATTTCCCCAATTCGTTCTTTTTGTCTTGAGTCTTTAGCTTAGTAATTAGTTAATTTTAGATTAGATAACAACTTCACTTATTTTAGGCTAGATAATAAAAAGAAAGTTAGTATTAGTACTTTTAGTTCCTTTGGGTTCGACAATCCGGTCTTGCCTAAGCTATACTACTGTTCGATAGGTGCATTTGCCTCAATCGTTGTCAGGGTTAGTTTCCAGGTTCGATCATTCTCATTCATATAAATTTAAAACTCTGAATCCAGTGATCAAGTTTTTGGCGTCGTTGTTGGGGAACTAAAATATTAAGAAAGCTCTATTTTTATTACTTTAGCCATTATTTTTATTTTCTGCAATTTACTTTTATCTTTAGGTTAAATTTTAATTTTGCGAAATTTTCTTTCTTTCTTTTCTCAGCAGGTACCTCTAGTTTATGACTAGAAGGTACCCAAAAGGACCACTAGTATACGACAGTGATATTGAAGTATCCATTCGCAGGAATCGCAGAGAAATTAGGCGAGCCCTAAATTACACAGAAGAAGAGCGAGAAGACAGATCCAATCCTACTGAAGGGATGGACGAGAATAATCCACCACCACAAGATGTGGGAGAAAATAATGCTCCGCGTACTAGGTACAATTATGCTAAACCTCATTTAATAGGAGCAGAATCGAGTATTGTTAGGCCTACTATAGCTGCTAATAATTTCGAATTAAAGCCTAAGACTATACAAATGATTCAACAATTTGTTCAATTTGATGGTTTGCAGGACGAAGACCCAAACACTCATATAGCTAATTTTTTAGAGTTTTGTGATACCTTCAAAATAAATGGCGTTTCTGATGATGCCATACATCTTCGGTTATTTCCCTTTTCATTAAGGAATAAAGCCAAACAGTGGTTAAAATCGTTACCACAAGGGTCAATCACTACATGGGATCAAATGACCGAAAATTTTTTATTAAAGTATTTCTCACCGGCCAAAACGACCAAATTACGTAATGATATCTCTTCATTTGTGCAGATGGATTTAGAGACATTACGACGCATGGGAGAGATACAAGGATCTCTTGAGAAGGTGTCCGCACCATGGTTTACCCTTATGGCTTCAAGTCCAAACTTTCTATAACGGTGTGAACCCTTCAACAAGGCAACTAATTGATTCAACCGTCGGTGGAACCCTGAACAACAGAACTCCTGAAGCAGCTTACGATTTTATTGAAGAGATGTCACTGAATAACTATCAGTGGCAGGTTACAAGGACAAAACCAACAAAATCAGCCGGAGTTTTTAACTTCGATGCAGTAACCATGCTATCAACACAGGTAAAGATGATGAATAAAAAGCTTGATAATTTGTGTTCTTTGCAGGCACATCCAGTAATGCAGGAACTTACTAAGTCAGTTGGACAACTTGCAAAGTTAATGTCCGAACGACCGCAAGGGCGTCTACCAAGCAACAATGAGATTAACCCAAAGGAACAAATCCAAGCCATCACAGCTCATGATAGTATAGGGTTAGATGAACCCATTTCAATAGAAGGAAACGAGGTAAAAGAAGGTAAAGTAGAGGTAACACAGGAAAAGCCAAAACCGGTAATCAAAGAGTACCAACCTCGCATACCTTATCCCGAAGCAATGAAGAGAGATGATATAGAGGAACAGTTCAGTAAGTTTCTTAAACTTTTAAAGAAATTACATATCAACTTACCTCTTCTTGAAGCTCTTTTTCAGATGCCAGATTTGAGGAAATTTTTAAAACAGTTCTTGACGAACAAGCGCAAATTAGACGAAGAGCCACACGTGGAATTAAACGCAGTATGCTCAGCAATGTTACAGAATAGACTACCGCAGAAGCAAAAATCCAGTGAGTTTTACAATTCCATGTTTAATTGGTAGACTAACTATTGATAATGCATTAGCTGATTCAGGGGCAAGTATAAATGTCATGCCTTATAAAATGTTTAAACAACTACGTCTAGGGAAACCCAAACAAACTAGGATGAGCATTCAATTAGCTGATAAAACTGTTAGAATTCCTAGGGGTATCATCGAATATGTTCTTGTAAAAATTGATAAATTCGATTTCCTAGTAGATCTTCTTGTCTTAGACATGGATGAGGATAATTTGATCCCCTTAATTTTAGGAAGACCCTTTTTAGCAACTGCTCGAACTAAAATTGATGTTAGCACAGGAGAACTCATACTTCAGGTAGGTGATGAATCGATCAGTTTACAAGCTCTTGACTCGGTCAGGACAATAATTGATGAAGGTGAAAAAGAAAATTCAGTTGATAACCAAGTTGTTCAACTTTCACCACAAGAAACACCACAAATCATGGACCTCGTGCCGACACAGAAGAATTACACAAGGAGCGAAGCCTTAAGGCCGACAGATTAGAAGAGTGGAAGACACACTTTAAAGAGGAACCAAAACCGCACAAAGAAAAACCGAAGGAGCCCCCAGAAGAGCTCATAGGAACGTCAAACCACTTCAAAATAGGAGATCTGGTACTCAAAATCTTCCTAGATGGAACGGTCGAGGTAACACATTCTAATTTCGGCACTTTTGAGGAAAACATTACTCGACTTAAATTTTATATCAATAACCAAATTGATCGTATGAGAAAGGATTTTCACCTCCTCAAACCACCATGACCATACGAATGAGAGGTAAAGTCTAGCTTAAGACTATAAACGAGCGCTTCTCGGGAGGCAACCCGAGCACTGACCCCATTAATTTTTACATTTTTTATTTTTTTACTTTTATTTTTCCCTTTAGCACCTAACCATAAACTAACTAAAGTAGAGATTTCCATACCACACGGCCTTGCACACAGCCATGGCCGTGGCCGTGTGGCCACCACAGGAAGGTACAAGAGCGGGGCCAACTACCAGATCCATAATTTTTATCTAACCCCCTTCTTTCCTTCCTTTTCTCGTTATCTTTCTTCTTTCATTTTCCATTATTTACTTTTATTTTTATTTTTATTTTTATTATGTTCTTCTTATTCTCCGTACCATTTAGATTTAGCTTAGGATACAATAAAATCAGGACGACTACTTTGAGGATTCAAGTTCAAATGGTTCGAGGCGCTTCCCCATGTTCACCTCCAATCCTATCCGATTTCTTTTCATTGACTTCATCCAAAATTCAGGAAGTTTCACTTCTCTCCCCATCTTATGATTTTATGATTATTTATCTATCTTTGTACATTGAGGGCAATGTACATCTTAAGTGTGAGGGGCTAACTAGAGTATTATTTGAAAATCCCTGAATTATGCCTTGTTCTAAAGTAAGCTTTTCATATTATGATTAAAATGAAATTTCCCTGATATATGATTTTTATTGATATGTCTTAGAGTAAGTCATTGATAATTGTGCATTGATGATTAAATTTGAAGGATACTAGAGAATCAAGCATGATAAGGCTATTTTTAAGAAAGTTAAAATTTTTTAGGTTGTCTACCTGAATCTGAATGTTATCTTGAAGTTTGAAATTTACGAGATTGACATGAAAAACCTGTAATTTTTGTGAGATCTTGAGCCTTTTAGAGCATTTATTCTTTTTCATGCTCACTTTATTGATTATGAGTGTGTCAACATAGATTTGTTATTCTAGAACTTGTTTCGATTATACATGTCAAGACCACATCTTTGATTTGATATACCGAGATGATAAAGGCACCTAGGTTTTAATCCACTCACTCCACTAAAAAGCCTACCTTCATAATTAACCCCTAGTGAACCCCGTTGATCCTAACAACCCTTTTTATTGACTCACCTACTAATAACCCAAAACCCTTCGAATTTGTAATCACCATTCTTTTTTACTACCCTTATATCGAGATTTGATCGATTGCCTGATTATTTTTATTTCAGTAGTTAAATTCATCTTTGATTTGTTCTTAAAAAAAATGAAGTATATTCAGTATTTGTTCTATGTAAGTGAGCTTATAGGAAAAATTCCAAAAATTAAAGAAAAAGCTCGTATTATTAGTTTTCATTTCATGTAATTATTTATTATCAGTTCGTGTTTCTAGTTAGGTAATTTGTCAAGTCAATCTCGATTCTAACCTTCTAATTCAGCCTTTATCCACACCTATAACCCAAGCCTCGTTACGACCCTGTAAAGACCTTTTGATTTGTGTATCATCTCATATTATAGTGGTGGATATTTGTGTAACACCCCAAACCCGGTCAATACGCCACGACCGAATCTGGTGCGTCACGAAGGAAAATATTTTGAAAAGAATCGAATTAATGATTAATTCGATTTTGTGAAAAACCCTTTGAAATTCTATATTTTTAGAAATCAGGTGTGTAATAAGTTAAAACTAATAATTTACTTTGAAATTACGTAGAACTAAAATAAGTGAATAAATCATAGGTTAGAAAACATTTATATCATTTTAAGAAAACTCGAATTATTACTTTGAAAAGCATTTGCATTTGAATGTAGAAACTTAACATTTGAAAATCATTTAAATTATCGAAAACACTTAAGTTGTTAAAATTATCAAATGATTTATGTTACCCGATGGTAACGTTTTAAAAACCATCGCGTTGTGTAGTTTAGAAAACTTTGGGCTCAAATACTATAATAATCAAGAAATTTATAAGCCATATTTTAAAACAATTCCAAAGCATAAATATAATCCAAAATCATAATTTAAGAGGCCTTATTACAAACCCATAAAAATATAAAACCAAATTTAAATAAAGTAAAGTTCTTAAACCAAAGTTCACGTAGAACCGAAATTTATTACATGGCCTCCTCGAGTTCTTCCGGCTCCTCATCCGCAATCTCACGAATCACTTGAAATGATAAGGGAGAAGGTGAGTCACCAAGACTCAGTGCATATTCCCTCTCCCGGGTAATTACCACATACTTACACAAATAACAAAGCATCATATATGTATAATGCACCCATCCTAACCATCCATAACTCCTTTTCTACCCCGTGTGGTACCAAACCACTAGTGGTGCCAAACCACTGGTGTCCAAAGACACAAATGTGATACCAAATCACTGGTGACCGAAGTCACAAATAATCCATCTGTGGGGCCAGCCCACGTGTGATACCAAATCACTGGCGATAATCCCATATCTCAAAAGTGGGGCCAACCCACGGTGGTATTAACCACAGGGACGAGTCGCTATGAGGTGCCAAACCTCTGGTGTCCGAAGACACGAATGTGATACCAAATCACTGGTGGTGCCAAACCACTGGTGACCGAAGTCACAAATCATCAAGTTGTGGGGCCAACCCACGTGTGATACCAAATCACTGGCGTCGATCCCATATCTCAAAAGTGGGGCTAACCCACAGTGGTGTTAACCACAGGGACGAGACGCTATGAGGTGCCAAACCTCTGGTGTCCGAAGACACAAATGTGATACCAAATCACTGAAGATACCAAATCTCTGGTGTCCGAAGTCACAAATGTGATACCAAATCACTGGTGACCGAAGTCACAATCTTCCCCCTCCTCTCATGTTGCCCATACCAATGCAATAAACAAATCATGTCAATATACTTTGATATGAATCACATAACAAAAATATAATAAGTCGTAGATCATGATTTCAATCCTCATGTATTAACAACATATCGAAACGGACTTACCCGAATCCTCATTCTTACCATCATGGTATCATAACCAAATCTCATCGTTTTTCCCACTTTCATAATATGATTAGTTATAACACACATAAATACATATATAAACTAAGTTATAAAGTGTGTAAGTTACACACCTTTCACCAACGTAAGAACTAACTTCCAAAAATCTGATCTACCGCACTAGATCCTTGTCCTACAATCGTCTAAATCACAATATTTAATGAAGACCATTCGGCCAACAACATATCTTAATCCAAATAACCTTAGACTTCCTCAACCAACTTTAAGAATATAGAATCCTTACCACTTGACTTACCAACTTCGATTTGCTAAAGGAATGGCTTAAATTGATTGCTTCCGAAATCCCAATGAGCCTAATTGAATAATCGAATCCTAAAAATGGTTAGAACCTTGTAACCCAAAGCCCAAAGATTTGGCTTTTGTCCATAAGAAAAATAACTTGGAAAAGAGAAAAGAATTGAAAGAAAATCGGCCGTGAACACTTACCCTTTTCCAAAATCGATTGAAGAAAAATCAAAGATAATCTACCCTTGAATATTCGGCCAAAACAAAGACTAAAAGAGAGGAAGAAGGTTCGGCTATGGTGAAGTAAAAAGAGAAGAAGAAATAGTATGTAAATGGATGTTTTAACTTTGAGTAAATGAAAAAGAAATGGGATTTGAGATGAAGAATGATTCGGCCAAGAGAGTGTAAAGGGAAATGTGGTTTGAACAATATTGAAAGAAAGAAAAAGAGTGAGATGTGGGAGAGATTCGGCCAAACACTTCTTTGCCAAAAAGAAAGTGCACAAAAATGCACAAAGTTAGATTGTAGTTTCAGTTTCAAAAGAGCAAATGAAAGAAAGAAAAATGGTATGATTTGGTTCAACAAAATGAGGTTAAAATCAAAAGCAAAATGCACCAAAATGCACAAGACACATTCGGCCAAGGAGGGAAATTTTTGGAGAGGAAAAACAATTGCAAAAAGATGTTCAAATGACAAAAATTGGCCAACTATTCCCCCCCAAGCTACCTATCACATTCGGCCATCCCCCCTTGCCATACATGCCGTCCACATTCAATCACTAAAGGCCTAGGAATACTTTCCAAAACATCATCCTAAAGTCTAGCCTTATGTCTCCCCAACCTTCCTTAACCTTAAGAATCTTATCCCCAATATCAAGCTTTCCTTAAACATTTATTCAACTTACCAAAATAAATAGTCCAACCTATCATGAATAAGGTTTGACCGACCATCAATGCTAGAACACAAAAATAAAGTCTTCAAAATGCTAATCATGTTACTCGAACCTCTAACCTCAAGCCACCTTTCAAGCTCCTTAACCAACTTGCCACTTACTCCTCTTATGCTTTAATTGAACACTTAAATTAACTTAAGTGTCAAGCTCACCTAATTCACTTCATTAAATGAACCATACTAAAATTTATTCTAGCTTCCTAAATAAAATCAAGCCTTCACAAGACTATACTAACACACAAAGTTCATACCCGAGCCAACACAAATAATACTCAAATTTTAGGATGTTACAATTCTACCCCCTTAAGAAAATTTCGTCCTCGAAATTACCTGATCAAAAGAGTTGAGGATACTGCTGCCTCATCGCATCCTCCGATTCCCACGTAGCTTCTTCCACGCCATGATTCTGCCATAAAACCTTCACTAAAGGAACTGACTTCTTGCGCAAAACTTTCACGTCTCGATCTAAAATCTGCACAGGTTCCTCCTCCACCGTCAAATCTGGATTCACCTCTACTTCCTCTACTGCCACGATATGCGATGGATCAGAACGATAGCGTTTAAGCATGGAGACATGAAACACATCATGAATCTGACCCAGTTCCGCTGGCAACTCAAGCTGATAAGCTACTGGTTCCACTCGTCTCAACACCTTAAACGGTCCAATGAACCTTGGACTTAACTTGCCTTTTCTCCCAAATCTTAACACTTTCTTCCATGGCGAGACCTTCAGAAAAACTTTGTCACCCACGGCAAACTCAATATCCCTCCGCTTGAGATCGGCATAAGACTTCTGCCTATCCGAAGCTTCCTTTAAACGAGCCTGAATCAACTTCACCTTATCCTCAGTTTTCAGCAACCAACTCTGGTCCTAACATCTGACGCTCACCCAACTCTGTCCAACAAGTAGGTGTGCGACACCTCCTACCATACAACGCCTCATATGGTGCCATCTTAATGCTTGCCTGATAACTATTGTTGTATGCGAACTCAGCTAACGGTAGAAACTCTTCCTAGCTACCTCTGAAGTCCAAAACACATCCTCTCAACATATCCTCTAAAATCTGAATAACTCTTTCCGACTGCCCGTCAGACTGTGGATGAAATGCGGTACTAAAATCCAACCGCGTACCCAAGGCCTGATGTAACGCTCTCCAAAACCTCGACGTAAATATGGGATCTCTGTCTGAGATGATCGACACTGGCACACCGTGCAACCTCACTATCTCTGCCACATACAACTTAGCTAACCTCTGAAGCGAGTAATCCATCCTTACCGGAATGAAATGAGCTGACTTAGTCAGACGATCCACAATCACCCAAACTGAGTCCTTCTTACTAGGTGTAAGAGGTAATCCACTAACAAAATCCATTGTGATCCTCTCCCACTTCCACTGTGGAATCTTCACCGGCTGAAGTAACCCAGATGGCAACTGATGTTCAGCCTTGACCTGCTGACACATCAGACATTTACCCACGAACTCAGTTACCTCCCGCTTCAGACCTGGCCACCAAAACTGCTCTCTCAAATCTCGATACATCTTGCTACCTCCAGGATGCATAGCATATGGGCTGCTATGTACATCCCGAAGAATCTTTTGCCTCAACTCTACATCCTTCGGCATACAAGCTCTCCCTTTAAAACACAATACTCCATCACTGGACAAACTAAAATCCTCTAATCCACCATTCTGAACCCGCAACCTCCGATCATTCAAACCATCATCCTCTAACTGTTTCTCCTTGATCTGATCTAACCAAATCGGTTTGACTTGCAATTCCGCCAAAAGACTCCCATCGTCATACAAGCTAAGACGAGCAAACATCGATCTTAAATCAGACACAACCTTACGGCTCAACGCGTCTGCCACCACGTTAGCCTTGCCGGGATGATATTCAATTGAACAGTCGTAGTCTTCAACAACTCAATCCATCTACGCTGCCTCAAGTTTAAATCCTTCTGAGTTAAAAGATACTTACGACTCTTGTGATCCGTGTAGACTATCGACTTCTCTCCGTACAAATAGTGTCTCCAAATCTTCAAAGCGAAAACCACAGCAGCTAATTCCAAGTCATGCGTCGGATAATTAGCCTCATGCGGTCTTAACTGCCGAGATGCATAAGCCACTACTTTCCCTTCCTGCATCAACACACATCCCAAACCAGTATGTGATGCATCACAGTAAACCGTGAATTCCTTGCCTGCCTCAGGTTGAATCAAAACCGGAGCTTCAGTCAGAATCTTCTTCAACTTATCGAAACTTTCTTGCTGCTTCTCGGTCCACACAAATGGAACTCCTTTCCTCAACAACTTAGTCATCGGTGCGGCGATCAAAGAAAATCCTTCCACAAATCTTCGGTAATATCCCGCCAATCCTAGGAAACTCCGAATCTCAGCCACTGACTTAGGTGGCTTCCAATCCAACACTGCCTCAATCTTCCGAGAATCCACTCTAATCCCCTCGGCTGATACAACTTGACCTAAGAAAGTCACCTCCCTAAGCCAGAACTCACACTTACTAAACTTGGCATACAGCTGCTTTTCCCTTAGAATCTGCAACACTACTCGCAAATGCGCATCATGCTCCTCCTCTGACTTTGAGTATACCAAAATATCGTCTATAAATACCACAACAAACTGATCCAAAAACTGCTGAAAAACCCGATTCATCATGTCCATGAATGCTGCCGGCGCGTTAGTCAATCCAAACGGCATCACCAGAAACTCGTAGTGTCCATATCGAGTACGAAATGCCGTCTTATGGATATCAGCCTCTTTCACCTTTAGCTGATGATATCCAGACCTTAAATCAATCTTGGAGAAAACCGCTGCCCCTTTAAGCTGATCAAACAAGTCATCTATCCTTGGCAAAGGATACTTGTTTTTGATCGTCAGCTTATTCAACTGGCGGTAATCAATACACATCCGCATCGTACCATCCTTCTTCTTGACAAAAAGTACCGGCGCTCCCCAAGGCGAAACACTTGGTCGAACGAAACCTCGACCCAACAACTCCTGAATCTGAGCCTTCAATTCCATCAATTCCTTCGGTGCCATCCTATACGGAGCTATAGACACTGGCGCCGTTCCGGGTAACAGATCTATACCGAATTCGACTTCATGATCCGGAGGCAGTCCCGGAAGTTCTTCAGGAAATACGTCAGCATATTCCTTTACAGTTCGAACATTCCCCACAGAAAACTCTTTAGCTTCCAAAGCACACACATGGACTACAAACGCCTCACAGCCCTTCCTGACCATCTTCACAGCTTTCAACGCAGATACCACGTTGGATAGATAATCTCTCCTATTACCTTTCAGGTGATGCTCGGACCGGGTTGGAGTGGATACGAGGTGGCCCATGCAGAAGATATTTTATTTGTTTTACACATTTTATTTATGAAAGGTTATTTATTGTAATAAGGGCCACTTTAAGTATTTAAGGACTTTTTATTATGTTTTAAGTTGGATTGTCGATTATATTATCATTTGAAAATGTTTTATTTTAAACAACTTAATTTTATTTGGAAATTTATTTACACAATGTTTTAGTAAAGACAACAAATTTTTTATGTTTTTAACTTTAATTCAAAAGTTTTTCAAACGTTTTTCCGCAGTGGCATTTCTAATTCGGTCATAGCAAATGGGCCAGGTTTGGGGTGTTACAATTTGATTTTCATGCAAGCCTATGGGATTAACTTTTCATGTTTGACTATTGAGTGCTTAATTTTGAACCTTAAACACTTTGAGTGATTTGAGTGAATCCTTAGTGAGAATGTCAACTCTTGTTGATTTTAAATCAGAGGTAATTATTTAGGTAAGGGGAAACACCTAAAGTTTTCAGGGCCATAAATGTATGACTTTGATTGTTTGAATCTTTAGGATTCTTTGAGTTGAATTATCCATGTACGAATTATCCTTGAATTATGATAAGGCATTATCGATAAATATTATGGATCGAGGAAGTTTGTTTTAATTGTAAGTTGAGAATTTTGCTTGAGGACAAGTAAAAGCTTAAGTGTGGGGGTATGTGATAAACCGTAAAAGTAACATATTTTAGGCCCACATTTAACATGCTTTTGGATGATTTAGGCCTTGAAATGTGTAATTTGGTGCTCTTAATCCTTTGTTTTCATGTTTTATACTCAGGAAAGCACCCGAGGATGAAAAGAATGTAAAAAGGGCCCAAAACGGAGTAAATGGGCCATATCACAAAATCCACACGGCCTAGGCCCAAGTCCACGCGACCGTGCCTCACTGATCTACTAGAGAACGGCCTACTCATGATCCATACAGCTGTGCCCCATTCAGCAGGTTCGAACACGGCCTGGCCACGATTCATATGGGCGTGTGCCATGGCCGTGTCCCTGTCGTCAGAAAACAGAATTTCACTCGGAAAAAGATACTTGGAGGCAAAGAAACACATTCCAAAGCCTATTTAAACACCCTAGTAGGAATTCTACTTGAATTAGGATACTTAGGGGCCAAGTAAGGCATCTCAAAGTGTAACACCCCTATCCCGTGTCCGTCACTGGATTAGGGTTAGGAGCATTACCGAACATATCGGAAAGCAGTAACATAAATTCACACATTCATTCATCATTCTCAAGTATGATGTCCCTTATAACGGTCAATGAGACCTTAAGCATACATACAAATTGAGTCGGGACTAAACCGAAACACATGCAAAATCTCATGGAAAATTGAAACTTTTCTAAAATACAGGGGAGACACGCCTGTGGGAGGAGACCGTGTGCCCTCCACGGCTTCTAGACACCCCCGTGTGTCCATCTGTATCTATATACTGACTATACCAACACGGTCACTAGGCACGCCCGTGTGCCATGGCCGTGTGCTACTAGGCCATATACTGACTTCCCCACCATGGCCACCAAGCACGCTCGTGTACCATGGCCGTGTACTCTTAGCTAGCTACTGACTTGTACACCACGGCTAGTTGACACCCCTGTGTCGAGGCCATGTGCTACCAAGCTACATCCTTCTATTCACCCACGGTCTTTAGGTACGCCCATGTGCCACGACTGTGTGACATTATAGGCCATTTGCAAGGCCAAAATGCCACCCATAAGGGTCAAACCTACAAGCCATATTTACCAAGACATCTCATGCACATATAACCACCAAAAACATACCAAAATAGTCATTCAAACCATGCATTCAATACCAATTCCAACCATGACAACTTCAAAGACTAAAACTCATATCATCGCAAGCATAATTCATTCATTTGCTCACTCCAAACTTGGCCATTACAAATACTTCAACCATGCCAAGATATGCATCATATATCACATTCATTTAAGCAAAGTCTTAACTCATAAACAACCAAATCACATGGCTAAGTTCACAAAACAAATTATACCAAAATAATAGCCTATACATACCATATCTAGCTTTATACAATTCCAAAGTGTACCAAAATAAGTTTAGTAGTGTGATGACGATCCGTGACGGTCCCGAGCCTTCAGTAGCTAATCGCTGAAATCAAAGCTTTAAAATTTATAAAACGAATGATCAAACCTGGAAACTAACTCTGACAACGATTAAAGGCAAGTGTACCTATCGAACAGTAGTATAGCTTAGGCAAGACCGGATTGTCGAACCCAAAGGAACTAAAAGCACTAATACTAGCTTTCTTCTTATTATTTAGCCTTAAAAATAAAGTGAAATTACTTTAACCTAAATTAACGACTACTAAGATAGAGACGTAAAGACAAAAAGAACGAATTGGAAAATAACTTGAAGAAAAACTCAGTTGATTACGACGATACCCTCAGGAAGAATCCACCTAGACTTCACTTGTTACCTATCACCGAACCATATGATTTCTCTACTTAGCCTGATCCGTAAGACTCCCTAACCTATATTAAACCCTCTCTCGAGGCGAATAACGTCTAACCCTAGGTTAATTAGTGGAACTCCCGTTCACTTATAATAACCCCCTACAATAGCAGTAAATCGATCTGTGGATTCCCATATTAGGTTTCACCCTAATCTGGCAAAATCTCGTAACCCTATCTCTAAGCGTTCGATCAACTCCGCTTAATTATGCTAGATCTACTCTTAGGCAGAGTCTATTCCTCCTCCACCTAAGCACATCAGATTTGGATTAAGCAGCATAATTAAGAACAAACTAAGTAATTATCATATAATTCAGAAATCAAATAACAAAATTCATCTAGGTTTCATCCCCTTCAGGTATCTGAAGGGTTTAGTTCATGACAAATAAAGAAAACATCTCAAGAGAAAAGATAAAATAAAACATAAAAAATCCCTGAAACCCCCTGAAGGAATTGAAGGAGAAATCTGTCGTCTTGAGTATAACTCCAACTTCTTGGGATGGATCAACGCCTTGGCTCTTTGGCCTAGCTTTTACGCCGGTTCCGGCTTCTGCCGAACTCCCCTTTCAAGTTGCCCCCTAAGGTGTTTATATAGACTTTGTGATGCCTTACTTGGCCCCTAAGTATCCTAATTTAAGTAGAATTCCTAATAGGGTGTTTGAATAGGCTTTGGAATGAATTTTTTTTGCCTCCAAGTATCCTTTCCCGAGTGAAATTGCTCTTTCCAGCGACAGGGGCGGCACGGCCATGGCACACGCCCGTGTGGATCGTGGCCAGGCCGTGCTCAGACTTTTAATGAGGCACGGCCATGTTAGCTTTGGGCCAGGCCGTGTCGATTTCTCTCTTGGCCCAATTTGGTCCGTTTTAAGCCCGTTTCTCGTTCTTTTCATCATTGGGTGCTTTCCTGAGTATAAAACATGAAAAGAAAGAATTACGAGCACCTTTTTTACATAAATTGGGGGATAAGTCATCCAAAAACAAGCTAAATGTGGGATTAAAATATGTTATAATTACGGTTTATCAAATACCCCCACACTTAAGCTTTTGCTTGTCCTCAAGCAAAATTCTCAACTCATAATTAAAATAAACTTCCTCGATTCAAAATTTTCATCAATAATGTTTCATCATAATTCAGAAATAATTCATACATGGATAATTCAACTAAAAGAGTCGTAAAGATTCAAACAATCAAAGTCTTACATTTATAGCCCTGAAATCGTTAGGTGTTTCCCTTCACCTAAATAATTACTTCTAATTCGAAACTGACAAGAATTGACATCCTCACTAAAGATTCACTTAAATCACTCAAAGTGTTTAAGGTTCAAAATTAAGCACTCAAAAGTTGAACAAGAAAAGTTAATCCCATAGGCTTGCCTGAAAATCAAATCTCCACCACTGTAAAATGAGATGATACACAAATCAAAAGGTCTTTAACAAGGTTGTAATGGGGCTTAGGTTAAGGTTGTGGATAAAGGTTGAATTAGAAGGTTAGAATCGAGATCGAATTTGGCAATTTACCTAACTAGAAAAATGAACTAATCTTAAATAATTACATCAATTGAACTTACTACTACGAGCTTTTTCTTCAAGACTTGAAATTTACATGCATAAGCTCATCTATCATAGAACTAATAATGAATATACTTCATTTTTTTAAGAACAAACTATTATAATAATAAGAAAGATTTTTTACAACTGAAATATAGAACATAGTTAGGAAACTGTTCAAAATCAAATCTCGACAAAAAGGGTAGTTAAAAAGGAATGGTGATAACAAACACAAAGGGTTTTGGGTTAATATTAGTAGGTGAGTCAAAAAAAGTTGTTAAGATCAAAGGGGTTCACTAGGGGTTAATTATGAAGGTAGGCTTTTTAGTAGAGTGAGTGGGTTAGATTCTAAGTGCCTTTATCATCTCTGTATATCAAATCAAAGGTGTGGTCTTAACATGTATAATCGAGGCAAGTTCTAGAATAACAAATCAATGTTGACACGCTCATAATGAGCATGAAAGGATGTATGCTCTAAAAGGCTCAAAATCTCACAAAAATTATGGGTATTTTGATGTCAACCTCGTAAATTTCAAACTTCAAAGTAACATTCAGATTCAGGTAGACAACCTAATTTTTTTTTTGAAAAATAGACTTTATCATGCTTGATTCTCTAGTATCTTTCAAATTTAATCATCAATGCACAATTATCAATGACTTACTCCAAAACATATCAACAAAGATCATAAATCATAGGAAATTTCATTCTAATCATAATATGAGAGACTTTACTTTTGAACAAGGCATAATTCAGGGATTTTTAAATAATACTATAGTTAACCCCCCCACATTTAAGATGTACATTGCCTTCAATGTACAAAGATAGATAATAGAAAAATAATCATAAAAATTATAAGATGGGGAGAGAAGTGAAACTTCCTGAATTTTGGATGAAGTCAATGAAAAGAAATCGGATAGGATTGGAGGTGAACATGGGGAAGCGTCTCGAACCGTTTGAAATTGAATCCTCGAAGCAGCCGATCTGATTTTATTGTATCCTAAGCTAAATCTAAATATCATAACGAATAAGAAGAAGAAAATAAAATAAAGTGAAAAATAATGCAATGAAAATAAAATAAAAATAAAAATAAATAATGGAAAATGAAAGATAACTAGAAAAAGGGAGAATGAGGTTTAAATAGAGATGTAGCTCGTGTTTTGGGATTTTAAATTTTTGGGCTCGTTCAAGGTGTTCGGGCACGGTCGTGGGTGTAGTGGCACGCCCATGGCTTTCTTCACACGGTCATTTAATACGGGTGTGCTCCTCCCGTGTTCGATAAGTTAGAATGTTGGCACGGTTGGAAGGCACGGCCATGTTTAGCCTGTGCTTAACAAGTCAATAACCTTGCACGGGGCGTCGGCACGGGCGTGGACTATTATCGCCACCCGTGTTGGGAAAAGAGATTTTTCTATGTCGTACACGGCTACTGGCACGCCTATGGTTCATCCCCTGGCTTCCTCACGGCCACGAGCACGCCCGTGTGTAGGGCCGTGTGACCTAGAAATCTGCTCTTTTGTTAGTTTATGGTTAGGTGCTAAAAGGAAAAAGAAAAGAAAAAATAAAAATAAAAATAAAAAATGTAAAAATGGGGTTAGTGCTCAGGTTGCCTCCCGAGAAGCGCTCGTTTATAGTCTTAAGCTAGACTTTACCTCTCATTCGTATGGTCATGGTGGTTTGAGGAGGTGAAAATCATTTCTCATTCGATCACTTCGGTTATGGACATATAGTTTAAGTCGAGTAATGTTTACCTCAAAAGTGTCAAATTTAGGATTGCTTACCTCGATTGTGCCGTATAGGAAGACATTAAGTACCTCAAAAGTGATTTCTTCGTTTGTCTTAAGGTCTGAATTGGTGATTCGAGGGTCTTCCTTATTCAACAATACCTGATCTCTTACTTTGAAGTGATTCGTTGTTCCTATCAGCTCGTCTGGGGGCTCCTTCAGTTTCACTTCGTGTGGTTCCAGTTCTTCTTTAAGTTGTGTTTTCCACTCTTCTAATTTGTCGACCCTAAGGCTTCGTTCCTCATACAATTCTTCTTTGTCGGCACGAGGTCTAAGATCTAGCTCAGCTAGGTGATTTCGTGATGCTTCCTGTAAAGAAGGTTGAACCAAATAGTTATCAATGGAATTAACGTTCGTACCTTTATTACTCGATGTCCTAGCTGAGTCAAGAACTTGAAGAGTGATTGTTTCATCGTCTACACGAAGTGTAAGTTCACTGAATTCTTCCTCTGTGTGATCTTTCTTTACTGCTGATCGCTGCGAATCAAAGCTTTAAATATTTATAAAAGAATGATCAAACCTAGAGACTAACTCTGACAACGATATTAAGGCAAGTATACCTATCAAACAGTAGTATAGCTTAGGCAAGACCGGTTATCGAACCCAAAGGGGCTAAAAGAATTAATACTCACTTTCTTTTTATTATTTAGCCTTAAAGTTAGAGTGAAGATTACTTTTAAACTAAATTGACGACAACTAAACTAAGGACACAAAGACAAGAAGACGAATTAGAAAATAACTTTGACGAAAAACACAGTTGATTTCGACGATACCTTCGGGAAGAATCCACCTAGACTTCACTTAGTATCTAACCCTAGATTATATGATTTTTTTTACTTAGCTCGATCCGTGAGACTCCCTAACCTATATTAAACCCTCTCTCGAGGCGAATAATGTCTAACCCTAGGTTAATTAGTGGAACGCTCGTTCGCTTATAATAACCCCCTAGGATAGCAGTAAATCGATCAATGGACTCCCATATTAGGTTTCACCCTAATCCGAAAAAATCTCGTAACCCTATTTCTAGGCGTCCGATCAACTCCGCTTAATTATGTTAGATCTTCTCTTAGGCAGGGTCTATTCCTCTCCACCTAAGCACATTGATTTGGATTAAGCAACATAATTAAGAACAAACTAAGTAATTTATCATATAACTTAAAAATCAAATAATAAAATCCATCTAGGTTTCATCCCCTTCAGGTATCTGAGGGGTTTAGTTCATAATGAATAAACAAAACATTGGAAGAGAAAAGATAAAACAAAACATAAGAACACCCTAAAACCCCCTGAAGGAATTGAAGGAGAATTCTGCCGTCTTGAGTATAATTCCGGCTTCTTGGGATGGATCAACTGGCTATCCTCGCGTTACTCCCTAACTTTGACCTTCTCGGCTTGGCTCCTTGGCCTAGCTTTCGCTCTCCTTCAAAGGTGGTACTTGGGGGATATATATAGGCTCTTGGAATGCGATTCTTTCTCCCTAAGTATCCTTTTCTGCCTGAAATTGCTCTTTCCAGCGACAGAGGCACGGCCATAGCACATGCCCGTGTGGATCGAGACCTGACCGTGTTCGGATTTCTCTTGAGGCACAACCGTGTGTGACGGAGTTGAGGCCGTGCGCTAGGTGTTCATCGAGGCACGGCCATGTGTGCTTTGGGCCAGACCATGTCAATTTCGTGCTAAGGTCCATTTACTTCGTTTTAGGCCCATTTTGTGTTCTTTTTATCCTCGGGTGCTTTCCTGGGTATAAGACATGAAAAGAAAGGATTAAAAGCACCTTTTTATATAAAACAAAGGATAAATCATCCAAAAGCATATTAAATGTGGGATTAAAATATGTTACTTTTACGGTTTATCAAATACCCCTACACTTAAGTTTTTGCTTGTCCTCAAGCAAAATTCTCAACTTACAATTAAAACGATCTTTCCATGATCTATAATTCTTATCAACAATGTATTATCCTAATTAATAGAGAATTCATACATGGATAATTTGATTCAAAGCGTCATAAAGATTCAAACGAGATAAGTCATAATTTTGAACCTCGAAACATAGGTGTCGTCCTTCTTTTAAATAACTGCCTTTTTAATTCAAAATCTACACGAATTGATATCCTCACTTAGGATTCACTCAAATCACTCTAAAGTGTTTAAGGTTCAGAAAAAGATCGCTCATAAGTCGAACCTGAAAAGTTAATCCCACAAGCTTGCCTGAAAATCAAATCTCCACCACTGTAATATGAGATGACAAACAGATCAAAAGGTCTTTGTTAGGGTTGTAATGGGGCTAGGGTAAAATGTGTGGTCATAGGCTGAAATTAAAGGGTTAGAATCGAGATTGAATTGATATGTACCTTACCTAAAATTTTTCCTAAACTTCATTAACCGAAAAGTAATAATCCTACTAATACGAGCTTTTCTTTTGAAAACAGTCTTTGATTGTTTAAGCTCTTTTTTTTAAGAACAAACTATTAATACATGATAAATTTTAACTATCAGAATAATAAACTTTGGTAACTGATCAAATCAAGTCTCGATTAAGGGGTAGTCAAAAGAATGGGTGATAATAAATACAAGGGTTTTGGGTTAATATTAGTAGGTAAATCAATTAAAAGGGTTTGTTAGGATCAACGGGGTTCACTAAGGGTTAATTGTAAAGGTGGGCTATTTAGTGGAATTAGTGGGTTAAAACCTAGGTGCCTTTATCATCTCTGTATATCAAATCACGACTGTGGTCTCGTAATGTAAAAACGAGGCAAGTTCTAGAATAACAGTTCATGGTTGACACACTCATAATAAAAAAAATGAGCATGAAAAAGAATGTTTGCTCTATAAGGTTCAAATACTCACAAAAATTATGGGTGTTTTGACATCATCCTTATGAATTTTAAATTTCAAGGTAGCATTTAAGTTTTGGTCAATAGCCTAGCAAAAAAAAAAAAAATTTAATTCCTGAAAAACAGACTTATCATTCTTGATTCTCTAGTATTCTTTAAATTAAAACATCAATGTATAATTAACTATGACTTATTCTAAAACATGTCAATAATCATCAAAAATCATCAGAAATTTCATCCTAATTGGTAATATGACAACTTTGCATAAAAACAAGACTAAATCAGGGATTTTAGAATAATGCAAAAAGTTAGGTAATTTTATTCCACTTTTACCCTCAGGGATTTGAGAATAATGCAAAAAGTAAGGTTCTTTTACCCCCCACACTTAAGATGTACATTGTCCTCAATGTACAAAGATAGATAATGCATATATATTTAAAATCAAAAGGGAGGGGATAGAATACTCCCTGAGGTGTGGACTGTTTCCTTGGAGGAGGGCAGGGGTTGTGGCGGTTGTGGCAAATACGGCGAAGGCGTCGGTATGGTGGTGGTGGTGGTGGTTCCCGAGCTCTGCGCTAGATGAAGAAATTGGGGAACTCATGAAGGATTAGCCAGGGTTTATTGAAACATAATATAAATAAACTAAAGATGAAATTAAAGAAAAGCAAGCTAAAGTGAAGGAGACTAAGAAGAAAACTGAAATGACAGGAAAATACTAATGGACTATGAAGTCCTTATTAAAGGATGGTTCGCAAGGTGGGAATCAACGCTAAGATTGGGGATGTGGTGGTGGTGGTGAGCGTAGTGATGTTGTCGTGGTGGTCGGCATGATTCCCTAGCAGCCTGGCGAACCTAACATTAAGAAGTTAAAAGAAAATTAAACGAAAAGGGCAGTAGAGAAACTTAGATGAGGAAAATAAAGAAGAAGAGCAGGAAATTGAAGCAAGAGAGAAAACAAAAATAAAAACTAATTGGTCTCAAAGACCCTTGGCTTGGTGTCGAGACGAAGCTGCCGGCATGAACTCATGTTGATCGTTTTAAGGAGTCTATGCGTAGCTTCTTCCGCTTCTTTGCCATGGTGTTGATTTGCTCAAGTATCTAGGGTCTTGAAGAGTCTGAGATGGAGGAGATTAAAAACGAAAGAGAATAAAGAAGAAATTAGATGGAGGGAAGGGGAAGAGGGGAGGGGTTTAAATAGAAGTTCAAATTTTGTGCTCCCCCACAGTCGTGGTCACAGTATGTGTCAATTTACACGGCCACCTCACACAGCCATGTTATAGAGGGTGTTATCACCCTATGCCCGTGTTTGTGAATTTTTTTCTTTTGACACGGTCGTTCTACACGGGCGTGTCTCCCCCGTGTTCGATAAGTCAGTAGCTTCACACAGTTTCCAGCACGGGCGTGTTTTGTCCGTGGTGTGCAAGTCAGTAACTTTACACAGTTTTGGGCAAGGCCGTGCCTTCTCTGTCGGTGCCCGTGGGGAGGTTTGTTGGATCCGTAACATTGGGGAGGGTGGTTGGGCTGACTGTACGGCCTTTGCCCTGTCAGTGTGGCGGTTTAGGTGGTTCACATGGCCACGGGCACGGCCGTATATAAGGCCGTGTGGCCTGAAAAACCTGCATTTTTGGTTAGTTTAAAAGGAAAAGAAAAGATAAAGGAAAATGTAAAAAAAAATGTTGTTAGTATTCGAGTTGCCTCCCGAGAAGCGCTTGTTTATAGTCTTAAGCTAGATTTCTCCTCGTTATTTGAAAATTTTAGGGAGGTTTAAAGGTTTGAATATCTTCCCTCTTACTTACGGTTTTATTCTCTTGACAAAGTTGAAGTCGAGAAGCGTTTACTTTGAAAGTACCGAATATTGGATTGCTTACCTCGACTATTGCGTTTGGGAAGATATCATGTACCTTGGGAAGGTATTTCTCCCTTTGCCTTCAGATCTGTGGTAGTGATTTGGGGATCGGTTTTGTCTAATATTACTTGGTCTCCTATTTTGAAGTGATTCGATGTCCCCATGAGCTCTTCTTGTGGTTCCTCAGGTTTTATTTCTAGCTCTCCTTTGATCTCTGTCTTCTGCTTCTCGAAGTTGTCGACCCTAAGGTTTTGTTCCTCGTGTAATTCTACTTTGTCGATATGAGCCGGCACAGGGTTTAGGCTTTGTGCTGTTTCCTGTGATGAAGATTAGATAATATGATTATCAACTGAAATGGCTTTCTGACCTTCATCGACTGTTGTCCTGGCCAAGTCGAGAGCTTGGAGATTGATCGATTCATCTCTTACACGAAGTATGAGCTCACCTGTAGCAACATTAATTTTAGTCCTGGCAGTTGCTAGGAATGGTCTTCCTAAAATTAAGGGGATTGAGTTATCCTCATCCATGTCTAAGACAACAAAGCCTACTGGAAAAAAAATTTATCGATTTTGACAAGAACGTCTTCAATAATGCCCCTAGGAATTCTAACAGTTTTATCAGCTAATTGAATACTCATCCTAGTTTGTTTGGGCTTCCCTAGACCTAGTCGTTTAAACAATGAGTAAGGCATGACGTTTATGGTTGCCCCTAGATCAGCTAACGCATTATCAATATGTAGACTACCAATTAGACATGGAATTGTAAAACTCCCTGGATCTTTTAGTTTCTGTGGTAGTCTATTTTGTAGCATCGCTGAGCATGTTGCGTTTAGTTCCACGTGGTGCTCTTTATCTATTTTGCGTTTGTTGGTCAAGAGCTGTCTTTAAAAATTTTCTCGAATCTGGCATCTGAAAGAGAGCTTCAAGAAGAGGTAAGTTAATATGTAATTTTTTTAAAAGTTTAAGAAACTTACCGAACTGTTCCTCTGAATTGTCTCTTTTTAAGGCTTCAGGATAAGGTATGCGAGGTTGATACTCTTTAATTACCAGTTTTGGCTTCTCTTGTGGTACCTTTATTTTACTTTCATCTACCTTCTTTTCCGGTATTGGATCAAGTTCAGCTAATCTGTTACTGTCTTGAGCTGTGATTGCTTGAATTTGCTCCTTAGGATTAACTTTAGTGTTGCTTGGTAGACATCCTTGCTGTCGTTTTGACATTAGTTTTGCGAGTTGTTCGACTGCATTAGTCACTTCCTTGACTGATTTAGCAATTTCATCGAGTCGTCTCTCGTTGCTTTTGACTGCTCTATCAGTTTCTTGGAGATGTTCCTCGAGGGTTGGTTTCTTTTCTTGTGGATAGGGCCGATTTCGGAAGTTTTGAGGAGGTTGTTGCCTTTGATTTCCTTGGTTTCCTTGTCCTCCCCACGAAAAATTTGGGTGGTTCCTCCAACCTGGATTGTAAGTATTACTATAAGGGTTATTATTAGATCGGAAATTATTACCTATATAGTTCATCTATTCATCTTCTGCTTCCGGTTGGTAGGGTGGGTACTCAGGATTCGCCACAGTTCCACTTGCGTCGCACTGCATGACTAGATGTATTTGTGAATAACACAAATTATCAAGCTTTTTATTCATCATCTCGAGCTGTGTTGATAGCATGGTCATGGCATTGATGTTGAAAACTCCTGCTGATTTTGTCGGTTTGGTCCTTGAAGCTTGCAACTGATAGTTATTTAATGACATCTCCTCAATGAACTCATAGGCTGCTTCTGGAGTTTTGTTGTTCAGCGTTCCACCGACGGCTGAATCTATAAGTTGCCTCGTTGAGGGGTTTACACTGTTATAAAAGGTTTGGACTTGTAGCCATAAGGGTAGGCCATGGTGTGGGCACCTCCTCAAGAGATCTTTGAATCTCTCCCATGCGTCGTATAGCGTCTCTAAATCCATCTGCACAAAGGAAGATATATCATTCCGTAAATTGGCTGTTTTGGCCAGTGGAAAATATTTCATCAAAAACTTTTCAGTCATCTGATCCCATGTAGTGATTGACCCTCGTTGTAACGAGTTTAACCACTGTTTGGCTTTATTTCTTAATGAAAAAGGGAATAAACGAAGATGTATGGCATCATCAGAAACACCATTTATTTTGAATGTATCACAGAACTCTAAAAAGTTAGCTATGTGCGTGTTTGGATCTTTGTCCTGCAAACCATCAAATTGTACAAACTGTTGAATCATTTGTATTGTGTTAGGCTTTAACTCAAAATTGTTAGCAGATATAGCAGGTCTAACAATACTAGATTCTGCTCCTGTTAAATGCAGTTTCACATAATCGAACATTCTGCGTGGAGCATTGTTCTCCCCTACATCACGTGGTGGTGGGTTGTTTTCATCCATCCTTTCAGTAGGATTCGATCTGTTTTCTTCCTCTCTCTCTGTGTAATCTAGGGCTCGCTTGGTTTCTTGATGATTCCTACGAGTGGTAGCTTCGATATCACTGTCGTATACCAAAGGTCCTCTCGGGTTCCTTCTATTCATTAACTAGAGGTACTGTTGGAAAGGCAAGAAAGAAAAATTTCAGCAAACAGAAAAAACAAAAAACAAAAATAGAAACGAAAAGAACAATAAATTGCGAAAAATAAAAGTTACGGCTAAAGTAATAGAAATAGAGTTTTCTTAATATTTTAGTTCCCCGGCAACGGCGCCAAAAACTTGATCGCTGCAAATCAGAGCTTTAAATGTTTATAAAAGAATGATCAAACCTGGAGACTAACTCTGACAACGATATTAAGGCAAGTGTACCTATCGAACAGTAATATAGCTAAGGCAAGACCGGTTATCGAACCCAAAGGAACTAAAAGTATTAATACTCACTTTCTTTTTATTATTTAGCCTTAAAGTTAGAGTGAAGATTACTTTTAAACTAAATTGACGACAACTAAACTAAGGACACAAAGACAAGAAGACGAATTAGAAAATAACTTTGAAGAAAAACACAGTTGATTTCGACGATACCTTCGGAAAGAATCCACCTAGACTTCACTTAGTATCTGACCCTAGATTATATGATTTCTTTTACTTAGCTCTATCCGTGAGACTCCCTAACCTATATTAAACCCTCTCTCGAGGCGAATAACGTCTAACCCTAGGTTAATTAGTGGAACTTTCGTTCGCTTATAATAACCCCCTAGGATAGCAGTAAATCAATCAATGGACTCTCGTATTAGGTTTCACCCTAATCCGTCAAAATCTCGTAACCCTATCTCCAGGCATCCGATCAACTCTGCTTAATTATGTTAGATCTTCTCTTAGGCAGGGTCTATTCCTCCTCCACCTAAGCACATTAGATTTGGATTAAGCAACATAATTAAGAACAAACTAAGTAATTTATCATATAACTTAAAAATCAAATAATAAAATCCATCTAGGTTTTATCCCCTTCAGGTATCTGAGGGGTTTAGTTCATAATGAATAAACAAAACATCGCAAGAGAAAAAATAAAACAAAACATAAGAAAACCCTAAAACCCCCTGAAGGAATTGAAGGAGAATTCCGCCGTCTTGAGTATGATTCCGGCTTCTTGGGATGGATCAACTGGCTATCCTCGCGTTACTCCCTAACTTTGACCTTCTCGGCTTGGCTCCTTGGCCTAGCTTTCACTCTCCTTCAAAGGTGGTACTTGGGGGATATATATAGGCTCTTGGAACGCGATTCTTTCTCCCTAAGTATCCTTTTCCGACTGAAATTGCTCTTTCCAGTGACAGAGGCACGGCCATGGCATACGCCCGTGTGGATCGAGACCTGACCGTGTTCAGATTTCTCTTGAGTCACGGCCGTGTGTGACGGAGTTGAGGCCGTGCTCTAGGTGTTCATCGAGGCACGGCCGTGTGTGCTTTGGGCTAGACCGTGTCAATTTCGTGCTAAGGTCCATTTACTCCGCTTTAGGCCCGTTTTGTGTTCTTTTTATCCTCGAGTGCTTTCCTGGGTATAAGACATGAAAAGAAAGGATTAAAAGCACATTTTTATATAAAGCAAAGGATAAATCATCCAAAAGCGTATTAAATGTGGGATTAAAATATGTTACTTTTACGGTTTATCAACTGCATCAAGATATGGCACACGAGCTTGGTACTCTATATTTATCGGGTTTGGTAAATCATGGCTTACCTCAACCTTACCTTCACTTACCACAGGTTCTTGCCTTGGGTCAGATTCCACTAACAATTCACTGTTATGAGCTTGTACGGCTTGGGGGCCATGATTCGGCTCAGGTTTGTAGCCTTGTGGTATTTCTTGTGGTGAAAGTTGAACAATTTGATTATCAACTAAATTTACTTTCTCACCTTCATCACTTGATGTCTTGGTCGAGTCAAAAGCTTGTAGACTGATTGATTCGTCACCTACACGAAGAATAAGTTCTCTTGTACCAACATCAGTTTTAGTCCTGGCAGTTGCTAGAAAGGGTTTTCTTAAAATTAAAGGAATCGAACTGTCCTCATTTATGTCTAAGACAACAAAATCTACTGGGAATATGAATTTATCAATTTTGATCAGAACATTTTCTATTATACCCCTAGAAATTTTGATAGTTTTATCAGTTAACTGAATGCTCATCCTAGTTTGTCTGGGTTTCCCCAGACCTAGTTGTTTAAACATTTTATAAGGCATAACATTGATGCTTGCCCCTAAATCAGCTAAAGCATTATCAATAGATAAACTACCAATTAAACATGGAATTGTAAAACTCCCTGGATCTTTTAATTTCCGTGGTAGTTTGTTTTGTAGAATTGCTGAACACATTGCGTTTAGCTCCACATGCGATGCGTCGCCTAGTTTCCATTTGTTTGTCAACAGCTCTTTTAAAAATTTTCTATAATCGGGTATCTGTGAAAGAGCTTCGAGAAACGGTAAGTTAACATGTAATTTCTTTAAAAGTTTAAGAAACTTACCGGACTGTTCGTCTGTATCGTCTCTCTTCATTGCTTCGAGATAAGTTGGTACTCTTTGATTACTGGTTTTGGCTTTTCTTGTGTTACCTCAACTTTACCTTCGTCTACCTTTTTTTCTTGTATTGAATTGGGTTCATCTAACCCTATACTATCATAAGCTGTGATGGCTTAGGTTTGCTCCTTCGGGTTAATCTCGGTATTGCTTGGTAGATGCCCTTGCGGTTGTTCAGACATTAATTTTACAAGTTGTTCGACTACCTTAGTGACTTCCCCTACTGACTTAGTAAGTTCCCCGACTCGGTTCTTGGTCTCTTCAACCGATGTTCGTTGGGTTGTTTTAATGTCTTGGAAACGGTTTTCTGTGGCTGCCATGAATTTTGTCAGCATCTCTTCAAGGTTCGACTCCTTTTCCTGTTGCTGAGGTGGTTGTTGAAATTTTGGAGGAAGTTCTGGACTTTGGCTATTTTGATCATCCACAAGAAATTGGGATGGTACCTCCAACTTGCATTATAAGTGTCACTATAAAAATTATTTTGAGGTCTAAAATAGTTACCCATATAGTGGACTTGTTAATTCTCTGTGCCATATCTGTAGGGTGGGTACTCAGGATTCGCCACGTCTCTTAGATTTGAGTCATATTGCATTATTGGGTGTACCTGTGAGAGACTACACAAACCATCAATCTTTTTATTCTTCATCTCTAGCTGGTTAGATAACCTGGTGACCACGTCGAGCTTGAAAACACTGGCTGCTTTAGTATGAATTGTCCTCATATTTTGCCACTGATAATTATTTAGTGCCATCTTCTTTATAGACTAAAATTATCTGTCAAAAGTAAATAAAGGAAAAACTAGTAAAGTAAAAACAAGAAAAATAAAAAAAAATAAATTGCAATAAAAAATGGCTAAAGTAATAAAAATAGAGCGGTCTTAATATTTTAGTTCCCCGGCAACGGCACCAAAAACCTGATCGTTGAAATCAGAGCTTTAAAATTTATAAAAAGAATGATCAAACCTGGAAACTAACTCTGACAACAATTAAAGGGAAGTGTACCTATCGAACAGTAGTATAGCTTAGGCAAGACCAGATTGTCGAACCCAAAGGAACTAAAAGTACAAATACTAGCTTTCTTCTTATTATTTAGCCTTAAAAATAAAGTGAAATTACTTTAACCTAAATTAACGACTACTAAGCTAAAGACGCAAAGACAAAAAGAACGAATTGGAAAATAACTTGAAGAAAAACTCAGTTGATTACGACGATACCCTCAGGAAGAATCCACCTAGACTTCACTTGTTACCTATCACTGAACCATATGATTTCTCTACTTAGCCTGATCCGTAGGACTCCCTAACCTATATTAAACCCTCTCTCGAGGCGAATAACGTCTAACCCTAGGTTAATTAGTGGAACTCTCGTTCGCTTATAATAACCCCCTACAATAGCAGTAAATCGATCTGTGGATTCCCATATTAGGTTTCACCCTAATCCGGTAAAATCTCGTAACCCTATCTTTAGGCGTTCGATCAACTCCGCTTAATTATGCTAGATCTACTCTTAGGCAGGGTCTGTTCGTCCTCCACCTAAGCACATTAGATTTGGATTAAGCAGCATAATTAAGAACAAACTAAGTAATTATCATATAATTCAGAAATCAAATAAACAAAATTCATCTAGGTTTCATCCCCTTCAGGTATCTGAAGGGTTTAGTTCATGACAAATAAAGAAAACATCTCAAGAGAAAAGATAAAACAAAACATAAGAAACCCCTGAAACCCCCTGAAGGAATTGAAGGAGAAATCCGCCGTCTTGAGTATAACTCCAGCTTCTTGGGATGGATCAACTGGCTATCTTCGAGTGATTCCCTCAACTCTGACCTTTCCGCCTTGGCTATTTGGCCTAGCTTTTAAGCCGGTTCCGGCTTCTACCTAACTCCCCTTTCAAGTTGCCCCCTAAGGTGTTTATATAGACATTGTGATGCCTTCCTTGGCCCCTAAGTATCCTAATTTAAGTAGAATTCCTAATTGGGTGTTTGAATAGGCTTTGGAATGTGTTTCTTTGCCTCCAAGTATCCTTTCCCGAATGAAATTGCTCTTTCCAGTGACAGGGGCACGGCCATGGCACACGCCCGTGTGGATCGTGGCCAGGCCCTGCTCGGACTTTTAATGAGGCACGGTCGTGTTAGCTTTGGGCCAGGCCGTGTCGATTTCTCTCTTGGCTCAATTTGGTCCATTTTAAGCTCGTTTCTCGTTCTTTTCATCCTTAGGTGCTTTCCTGAGTATAAAACATGAAAAGAAAGGATTAAGAGCACCTTTTTACATAAATTGTGGGATAAATCATCCAAAAACAAGCTAAATATGGGATTAAAATATGTTATAATTATGGTTTATCAGTAGCTTTAACGACCTATAAAACAGAGTAAACACTCACAGAGTAAGCTTTCCAAAAGCTTAGTAAGTCAATATACAAACAAACTTAATATGTAAAGCATGTAATCATATAACTACATTGGCACATTTATTCCACAAAGCAATTTTCTCATATTTATACTTTGATTCATATCCTTGGCCAAATTTGCCACATTTATCAATTTAAGAATCATATACACATAGCTTTTTTATGTATGCTTCTCATGTAACATATTTCTAAACCATATATAAATCATCATAGTAGATCACCTAGTCACTTACCTTATATACACATTTGGTGTATAATCAACATACCTGAATCGGACATTCATTTTCTTAATCTATCAAAGCTCAGATTTGTCATTCGTATCTCAAACTTGCCCGTTGAATCATAAGGAATCCAGTAGAATACTCAGAAGCTCGAAATAATCGTACAATGCCATCATCCCAGACGAGGTCTTATATATACTCAGATATCGATGCCACTGTCCCGGACAGGGTCTTACACGAATCAGTACGATGCTAATGTCCCAGACATGGTCTTACACGTAAGGATTATAATGATGCCAACGTCCCAGACGTGGTCTTACACATAATCAGATATCAATGCCACTATCCCAGACAGTGTCTTACAGGAGTCTTAAATCAATGCCAACGTCCCAGACGTGGTCTTACATGATAACAACAGAACAGATGTCTATGTAGTGACTTATTCAATCCCATCTATTCCTAGGTTCGTACGGGACTTCTTAGACTTAATCACTATATCAAACTTATCTCGAAATTCAAATGCATAATCTCTCATAAGCATTCAATATCATCATTGATCATATGAACAATTTCAATTGCATACATATACATTTATTTGCATAGTGACTTACCTCGGATTCGATATGTCGAAATGAAAACGGCTACTCGGTTATTTTCGCTTTCCCGAGATCTAAGTCCCTTTTCCTCGGTTCTTGATCTAAACATGTTCAGAATTAACCCTTTTATTCACTAATTCATTCAATTCAATCCAAGGACACACATTTAGGGCTATTTGTAAATTAACCCTCATATTTGCACACTTTATCAATTTAGTCCATTTTTCTCAAAACATCAAATTCACAAAATCCACACATACACATGCTTAGCCGAATGCATATACATCTCATATAAGTCCACATTTTCCATCAAATTCACAAATTAGTCCTCCAAAATAATATTTTCATAATTTAGCCCTATTTAGCCAAATTCATCAAAACTTCAAGAACAAAACATGTTCATCTAACTCAAATCTTTCATTTATCAACTAAATTCATTTCAAAACTCAACATATCAACAATGGCATCTCACACAAACATAATCAATAATCAAAATTAATACATGGGTTTTGAAGCTCTCAAAGCAACGATTACAAAAACGTAGAAATTATCGAAAACAGATCAAAAACTCACCTTGAATTTAAACCCTCAAATGGCTGAACCTTAACAAGCTTAAGTTCTTTCTTTTTTTCTTTGTAATTTTCGCCAAGAAGATAACAAAATAATGAAGCCACTAACTCATGTTTCTTTTATTATAATATAAATATAACATATAATAAAACAATATATATATAACATATATTATAAACTTATAACCATATAAAATATGCATGTAATACATTTATTACCGTCCACTATCATAGAATTGGCTTAATTGCCACATAAGTCCTCACATTTATAAAGCCACAACACATTGGCGCTTTAACAAATAGCAAGCAACTTTCATATTTAATGCAAATCAATCCTTTGCTCAAATTAAACACACAAACAGACAAATTCACTTATGGAAATTTAACACATGATTAGTCACATATTAACGGCACAGTGAATAATATTAAAATTAAAATACTATTTGGGCTTGGATTCGTGGTCCCAAAACCACTGTTTCGACTAGGGTATAAACTGGACTGTTACAATTCTCCCCTCTTAGGGATTTTCGTCCCCGAAAATCTTACCGTTAAATAGAGTCAAATATTGCTGTCTCATTGAATCTTCAGGCTCCCAGGTAGCCTCTTCTATTCCATGTCGATTCCACAATACTTTTACTAACGGAATTTTCTTGTTTCTCAACTCTTTCACTTCACGAGCTAAGATACGTATCGGTTCCTCTTCATATGTCATATCAGATCGGATTTCAATTTCAGATGGAGTTATCACATGTGACAGACCGGATCGATATCTACGGAGCATCGAGACATGGAATATCTTTTCTAACTCAGACGGCAATTTTAATCTATACGCAACAGGCCCGACACGTTCAATGATCTCATACGGCCCGATAAACCTCGGACTTAATTTGCCTTTACATCCAAATCAAAGCACTTTCTTCCACGGAGACACTTTCAGAAATACTTTGTCGCTGATTTCAAATTCTATATCTTTTTGTTTCAAATCCGCGTAAGACTTCTGATGATCAGTTGCTGCTTTCAAACAACCTTGGATCAGTTTCACTTTCTGTTCTGAGTCTCTAATCAAATCAACTCCGTGTAACTTATTCTCACTGAGTTCAGTCCAACATAGAGGTGTACGATATTTACGTCCGTACAAAGCTTCATATGGTGCCATTTTGATACTCGTCTAAAAACTATTATTATACGCAAATTCGATCAATGGCAAATACTGTTCCCACGAACCATGAAACTCAAATACACAACATCTTAACATGTCTTCAAGAATCTGAATAATTCGTTCAGACTGACCATCTGTCTGCGGATGAAAAGCTGTTCTGAAATGTAATCTCGTGCCCAAAGCTTTTTGCAATTTCTTCTAGAACCGCGATGTAAATCTCGGATCTCTATCCGACACAATAGATAGTAGCACCCCGTGCAATCTTACAATCTCAGCAATATAAAGCTCAGCTAATCTCTCCAGTGAGAAATCAGATCTTACCGGAATAAAATGGGCAGATTTAGTTAATCGGTCAACTACGACCCATATCGCATCTTTCTTTCTCAGAGTCAGGGGCAAACCAGAAACAACGTCCATTGTTACTCTATCACATTTCTACTCAGGAATCAGAATCGGCTGTAGCAATCCAGACGAAACTTGATGTTCGGCTTTCACTTGTTGACAGACTAAATATTTCAAAAAAAAAGTCAGAAATGTCCTGTTTCATACCAGACCACCAATAGTGTCGTTTCAAACCATGCTACATTTTAGTACTTCCCGGATGAACAGAGAGACGACTGCTATGTGCTTTATTCAAGATCAACTGAATCAACTCTAGATTTCTGGGAACACAGATACGATCCCGAAATCTCAAACAACCATCCATAATTTGAAATTCAGGTTCAGAATTCATTTCACACTGAGCTCGTTTTGCTAACAATTCATTATCAAACTTCTGAGCATCACATATCTGTTGTAAAAACAACGGTTTTGCTTTTAATTTTGCTAACACAGAACAATCATCAGACAAATCCAGCTGAGTATTCAAAGCACTTAGTGCAAACAATGATTTCCTAATCAGAGCATCTGCAACAACATTTGCTTTACCTGGATGATAATCTATCACAAGCTCATAATCTTTCAATAACTCAAGCCATCTTCTCTGATGCAAGTTCAAATATTTCTGAGTCATCAGATATTTCAAACTTTTATGATCTGAAAATACATGACATCTCTCACCGTACAGATAATGATGCCAAATCTTAAGCGCAAACACACTCGCAGCTAACTCAAGGTCATGCGTCGGATAATTTTTTTCATGAGGCTTCAACTGTCTCGAGGCATAAGCTACAACTTTGCCTTCCTGCATCAAAACACATCCCAGGCCATTTAACGAAGCATCACTGTAGACAACAAATTCTTTACCCGATTCTGGCTATACTAACACTGGAGTTTCTGTTAACAGAGTTTTCAACTGATCAAAACTTTTCTGACATTTATCCGACCATTCAAATCTGACATCTTTCTAAAGTAATCTAGTCAACGGAGTAGCTATCGCTGAAAACCCTTTTACAAATCTACGGTAAAAACCAGCTAAACCCAGAAAACTGTGGACTTCAGACACATTTTTTGGAGATTTCCAATTCAGAATAACAGATATCTTACTTGGATCCACTCGGATTCCAGAAGCTGACACAATATGTCCCAGAAAACTAACATCATGCAACCAGAATTTACATTTGCTGAATTTCGCATACAATTGCTTTTCTCTCAAAGTTTGCAACACAATTCTTAAATGTTCAGCATGCTCATTTTCATTACGTGAATAAATCAGGATGTCATCTTTGAATACCACAACAAATTGATCTAGATACGGTTTGAAAATTTTGTTTATCAGATCCATAAAAATAGTAGGAGCATTGGTTAATCCAAATGGCATGACTAAAAACTCATAATGCTCGTACCTCGTTCTGAAAGCAGTCTTTGGAATATCTGAATCTTTCACCCTTAGCTGATAGTATCCCGATCTCAGGTCAATCTTTGAAAACACAGTAGCTCCTCTTAACTAATCAAATTAATCATCTATTCGAGGCAACGGATATTTATTCTTTATTGTCACCTATTCAACTGACGATAATCAGTACACATCCTCATCGTGCCATCTTTCTTTTTCCCAAACAGAACAGGAGCACCCCAAGGCGAGAAACTCGGTCTAGCGAACCCTCTCTCGGTCAATTCTTACAACTATGACTTTAACTCTTTCAACTCTGTTGGTGCCATCCTATATGGAGCTATCGAAATAGGTGTAGTACCAGGCAGCAAATCAATACCAAACTCCACTTCACAAATCGGAGGCAAACCCGGTAACTGTTCAGGAAACACATCGGAAAACTCACAAAGAATAGGCACTGACTCAACTTTCTTTTCATATGCTTTCGAATCAATCACATAGGCGAAATATGCTTCGTAACCCTTTTTCACATAACTCTGAGCTTTCAAAATAGATATCACAGTAGGCAGTCCATTCAAATCATCAGACTCAATCCGTACAATCTCATTATTCGGGCATCTCAAATCTATAGCCTTCCTTTTGCAGTTCACAACAACATCATGCTTAAACAACCAATCCATACCCAGAATAATATCAAACTCATCAAATGGAAAAAGCATCAAATCAGCAGGGAAACAAATATCTCGAAACATTAACGGACAGTTCTTGCATACTTTGTCAACAAGGACACTTTTACCTAAGGGGTTCGATACTTTTATAGCAAACTGAGTAGACTCTACAAGCAAAGTCTTGCTGAATACTAAATTCATGCATATATATGAATGCGTAGAACCAGGGTCTATCAATGCAATCATAGAAGTATCATAAAGAGTAAAAGTACCCGTTATAACATCTGGCGATGAAGCTTCCTCTCGAGCTCGGATAGCACACGCTCTGGCAGGTGTTCTAGCTTCAGTTCTAACAACATTATCTCTCGTAGTTCTCTGACTACCACTGGTATTTCTTACATTCTTCGATGGTCTACCCCTCACAGGTGTACTATCAATTCCCGGATTCTGAACAGTCTCTGGCTCAACAGACTTAGGACAATCTCGGATAAAATGATCGAGTGATCCACATCGGAAGCAAGCTCTGTCATTAAGTTTACAACTTCCCCGATGCCTTTTTTCCACAATGTTTTCATTCAGTTCTTTCAGTCCGGACATTACCAACACTGGCCACTAAAGTTGCTGGAGCTTTAGAGCTCATCTGCGATCTATCTCAATTTCTATTTGAATATCCCATATTAACTCTCGAACGTCTTTGATCATCTCTAAATTTCTTCGAAGCAGACTGAAATGATTTACTCTGAAATCTTTTTCTCACATCATGAGCTTTTGACTCAGCTTTTCTTTTATCTTTCCCGAGTGCCTCAGCTTTGCAAGCTCGGTCAACGAGTACAACGAACTATTTTATTTCTAAAATCCCAACTAACAAACGAATGTCTTCATTTAGGCCATCTTCGAACCTTTTGCACATTATAGTTTCAGATGATATACATTCCCGGGCATACTGACTCAATCTCACGAATTCTCGTTCATACTCGAAAACAGTCATTCAACCCTGTTTGAGTTCCAAAAATTCTTTCCGTTTCTAATCAACGAATCTTTCACTAATATATTTCTTCCGAAACTCGATCTAAAAGAAATCCCATGAAACTCGTTCTCTTGGAACAACAGAAATCAGAGTTTTCCACCATTGATAATCTGCATCACAAAGTAATGATACAACACATTTAATGCATTCTTTCAGAGTCAAAGACATTTCATCAAATACCCGGATAGTATTTTCAATCCAGAACTCGACCTTTTCAGCGTCATCATCTTTAGTAGCCCAGAATTTTTCGGCCCTATACTTACGGATCTTGTCAACATGAGGCTTATTCAAAAGATTCAGATTTGTAGCCAGAGGTATATCAGATGTCTGAGGGGGATTAACCGGGGGCGGGGGTTGTGGAATAGTAGGGTTATTTCTTACGAATTGAGTGAACCACTCACTCATCATCTAGAAGAAAGCTTGCTTAGCTTCTCCCTCTTGACCGCTCGTAGCCGTTCTCGACTCAGAGGGTGCTGTCCCTTGCACGGGAGCAGGTGCATTACTTTCTATGTCTTCAGCTACGGCTCTTTCGGGATCCATTACTATATGAAAATCACATTTTATACGTCAGGATTCATCACACTATCACAATTCAGATATATGGCATGTATAGCTAGACTTTGACACGCTACGTTAGTCCGAGAATCGACTAAACTGTAGCTCTAATACCAACCAAATGTAACACCCCTACCCCGTATCCATCGTCAGATTAGGGTTAGGAGCGTTACCGGACATATCAAAAAGCATTAACATAAATTCACACATTCATTCATCATTCTCAAGTATGATGTCCCTTATAACGGTCAACGAGACCTTAAGCATACATACAAATTGAGTCGGCACTAAACCGAAACACATGCAATATCTCATGGAAAATTAAAAATTTTCTAAAATACAGGGGAGACACGCCCGTGGGAGAAGACCGTGTGCCCTCCAACGCTTCTAGACACCCTCGTGTGTCCATCCGTATCTATATACTGACTATACTAACACGGTCACAAGGCACGCCCGTGTGCCATGGCCATATGCTACTAGGCCATATACTGACTTCCCCACCACGGCCACCAAGCACGCCCGTGTACCATGGCCGTGTACTCTTAGCTAGCTACTGACTTGTACACCACGGCTAGTTGACACCCCCGTGCCGAGGCCGTGTGCTACCAAGCTACATCCTTCTATTCACCCACGGTCTTTAGGCACGCCCGTGTGCCATGACCGTGTGACATTATAGGCCATTTGCAAGGCCAAAATGCCACCCATAAGGGTCAAACCTACAAGCCATATTTACCAAGACATCTCATGCACATATAACCACCAAAAACATACCAAAATAGTCATTCAAACCATGCATTCAATACCAATTCCAACCATGACAACTTCAAAGACTAAAACTCATATCATCACAAGCATAATTCATTCATTTGCTCACTCCAAACTTGGCCATTTCAAATACTTCAACCATACCAAGATACGCATCATATATCACATTCATTTAAGCAAAGACTCAACTCATAAATAGCCAAATCACATGGCTAAGTTCACAAAACAAATTATACCAAAATACTAGCCTATACATGCCATATCTAGCTTTATACAGTTCCAAAGTGTACCCAAATAAGTTTAGTAGTGTGATGACGATCCGTGACAGTCCCGAGCCTTCAATAGCTTTAACGACCTATAAAACAGAGTAAACACACACAGAGTAAGCTTTCCAAAAGCTTTGTAAGTCAATAAACAAACAAACTTAATATGTAAAGCATGTAAACATATAACCACATTGGCACATTTCTTCCACAAAGCAATTTTCTCATATTTATACTTTGATTCATATCCTTGGCCAAATTTGCCACATTTATCAATTCAAGAATCATATACACATAGCTTTTTCATGTATGCTTCTCATGTAACATATTTCTAAACCATATATAAATCATCATAGTAGATCACCTAGTCACTTACCTTATATACACATTTGGTGTATAATCAACATACCTGAATCGGACATTCATTTTCTTAATCTATCAAAGCTCATATTTGTCATTCGTATCTCAAACTTGCCCGTTGAATCATAAGGAATCCAGTAGAATACTTAGAATCTCGGAATAATCGTACAATGCCATCGTCTCAGACAAGGTCTTATATATACGCAGATATCGAAGCCACTGTCCCGGATAGGGTCTTACACGAATTAGTACGATGCCGATGTCCCAGACATGGTCTTACACGTAAGGATTATAACGATGCCAATGTCCCAGACGTGGTCTTACACATAATCAGATATCGAAGCCACTGTCCCAGACAGGGTCTTACACGAGTCTTAAATTAATGCCAATGTCCTAGACATGGTCTTACATGATAACAACAGAACAGATGTCTATGTAGTGACTTATTTAATCCCATCTATTCCTAGGTTCGTACGGGACTTCTCGGACTTAATCACTATATCGAACTTATATCGGAATTCAAATGCATAATCTCTCATAAGCATTCAATATCATCATTAATCATATGAACAATTTCAATTGCATACATATACATTTATTTGCATAGTGACTTACCTCGGATTCAATATGTCGGAATGAAAACAACTACTCAATTATTTTCACTTTCCCGCGATCTAAGTTCGTTTTCCTCAGTTCTTGTAACACCCTAAACCCGGTCAAGACACTACGACCGAATCCGGCATGTCACAGGGAAAGTTCGTATTTGATGAAACCAGTTGTTGATTCAATTTTTGAAAGAAACGTGATTTGGAAAACAAGTTGGTGTCTCTAAGTATAAGAAAACTATAATCTTGCGAAAAACCTGAGTTGGTTGGAATAATGTTGCTAAAATCCATTACGAATTTAGTTTTGAAGACATCTGGGCCTTATTTATGGTTACTACCTTTTATCGTTACCTGATGGTGAGTTTTAGAAAATCTCGATAGATTGTGTAAGTTTGGAAAACATTCATTTTATAACTTCATTAAGCATGCCATTACTAGTTTGATCAAGATTCAGTGAAAATTTAAATAAGCTAAATAACCCAAAAAGTGAGTATTAGTGGCCTTATTACAAACCCAAAATCATATTTAAAGCAAAGCAATCATATAATAGTTTAAAACAGAAACCCACAACGTTATGCATGGCCACCTCGAGTCTGTCCCGGCTCCACATCCGCGATCTAGGAATCACCTGCAAAATGTAAAGGAAGGGGTGAGTCACCGAGACTCAGTGTGAATCCCCATCCCGAAAATATAATTCCGTACACAGTTCCATAAGTGAATATATATATCATGCAGCCTGACCTAACCATCCGAAACTCCTGTGTCTACCCTGTGTGGTCACAACCACTGGTGACCGAAGTCACAAATAATATATGTATGTGGTCACAACCACTGGTGGTCACAACCACTGGTGACCGAAGTCACAAATAATATGTGTGGGGCCAACCCACTGTGGTCAAAACCACTGGTGACAATCCGGTATCGATATATGGGGCCAACCTACTGTGGTTCCAAACCACTCGGACGAGTCACGAAGATAGATATGTATACGTGGTCAAAACCACTGAGACTTAGTCACAATAATATAGAAAGCGGGGCCAACCCACTGTGTGGTCACAACCACTGGTGACAGTCTATAATCATGCCTTCCCCCTCCTCTCATTATACCCACATTAATGAGCATACTTTCCATGGCTTAAATATCATGCATAACATACAATAATCACATGGCATGGCGTATACAGTTTTTAACCGAGGCATTTAACATTAGCCAATCAGAGTGGACTTACCAGGAGTCCTCGCTTATACCCACACGGGTAACCATATCAACTTGACAGTTAATCCGACTTTTGATATCATGCAAAATATAAACATATCACATATGAAGTGTGTAAGAGTTACACACTTGATTATTCGTAATACGACACTATCTACGTTGGCGCTGTCGTCAATCGACACCACCAGGATCTGCCTACTCTCCTGCTCAGATGCTGGTCCACACCCAAGACACCGCTCTTCTTTTGAACTTAGGGGCTAGGGTCTCAGATTTGACCCCCCTCACTGCTTGGTTAACCTTCGAGTCCATAACCCCCCTTAGTCACTAACCGAATCAAAGCAGAAAATCACAAATAAATAAAGTTAACGATTTAGACTAAAGTCGTTACCTAGATCGACAACACCCGAGCCTTTAGGCTTAAATCACAAGCCAACAAATCCCAGAGATCAACAAAATGCGGCTACACTCCTTCCTACAATTGGCCAAGCACACCACTATGAATCCAATAGCGATTCGGCTTTGGTTAAGAAATCCCGAAAGAAATAACGATCCAAAAAACTCTACTCACCTTAACGCAAGAGATCCCCTTGGCACTTAAGGGAATTCGGCACACCCTCAGGACTGGGATTCGACCTTGAGTACCAAAGAAGAGATGGATTTCGGAACCTAGGTAGATTAAGAGAAAATGCAAAAAGAAAATGAAAGTATGAACAACAATATTCGGGTTTCCAAGGAATCGAAAGTGAAAAGAGGATTAGGGAGTTTCGGCCTTAAGAACAATTGAAAGAAGAAAACAAACTTACCCCAAACAAGAAGAGAGATCCGGCAGGGATGATAAGGTGATTCGGCTATGATCACACAAGAACAATAGGAAAGAAAAGAAATCAAAACAAAATGAGGACTGCTGGTTTCGGCTAAAATGAACAAAAAAAAATAAGAAAAAAGAATATGGGTTTTCAGCTTTTCAAGCAAATGGCATGAAGGTAAAACGTAAAAGATGGTAAGAAACAATGTTGGTTCGGCCAAACACCAACAGATGCCGAAAAGGTAAAAAGAAAAAGAGAGAAGAGATGTAGGAGAGGTTTCGGTTTTGACAAAAGAAAAGAAATAAATGAATGCCGTCAAGCTAGCCGAAAATACTACCTAAAGAGAACCCCAAATTCGGCACACCTCCCTACCAAACACCAAAACCGAATGCACACTAAAACTCCCTTCAAATTTCGGCTACCAACTCCCTCCAACTCAATCCCTTCCTTTCCTCCTCATTACCCTCTCATCCACTCATTCAAACCGATTTGAATGAGTCAAATTCCTAAAATCCCTCTTCTCCACCTATTTCGAATATGTTGACTCAATCCAACCACATCCAACAGAGTCCCTCCTGAGCACACCTCCTCCCTGATTCTGGCGTTAAAAAGAGTAAGCACAAAGGAATTTCTGTAGCTCGAACCCAAGCTCCCTTGCTCCCCCTTGTGGCGTCACTTCTCCAAGCCTTAAGTGACGTCCCTTGCCACTCCACCAAGGCTCCTCTTGCGTCAACACTTGCTACCCAAAAATACTTAACTCCTAGCATTATCCGCTCCCCTTCCAAGCACTCAAAACAAAAATTTCTACTATGGCTCTGGCCTATCCAAAACTCGAGTCTAGACCCTAAAGTAGTCCAAACTAACACACCTACCATACAATACACATGCTAACACACAAAAATGCAGAGACCCCGATTTAAGGATGTTACAACTCTACCTCCTTAAAAATAATTTCGGCCTCGAAATTACCTGATCAGAAGAGTTGAGGGTATTGCTGCCGCATCACATCCTCTGGTTCCCACGTGGCCTCCTCAGTTCCATGATTCTGCCAAAGAACCTTCACCAAAGGAACCGACTTCCTACGCAATACCTTGACGTCCCGATCTAGAATCCGCACTGGTTTTTCTTCGAAGGACAAATCCGGACTCACCTCAATCTCCTCCACTGGCACAACATGCGATGGATCTGATCGATAGGGCCTAAGCATTGAAACATGAAGCACGTCGTGAATCTGACTCAATTCTGCTGGCAACTCGAGCTGATAAGCTACTGGTCCCACACGCTTCAATACTTTATACGGCCCGATGAACCTAGGGCTCAGCTTGCCCTTCCGACCAAATCTCAGCACCTTCTTCCATGGCGATACCTTAAGAAAAACCTTGTCACCCACGACAAACTCTATATCCCTTCGCTTGAGATCGGCATAAGACTTCTGCCTGTCTGAAGCCTCTTTCAAACGAGCCCGAATCAGCTTAACCTTATTTTCTGTTTCCGCCACTAATTCTGGACCCAACAACTGACGCTCACCCAACTCCGTCCAACACGTAGGAGTACGACACTTACATCCATACAGTGCTTCATACTGTGCCATCTGGATGCTTGCTTGATAACTATTGTTGTACGCGAATTCTGCCAATGGAAGAAATTCTTCCCAACTACCTCTGAAGTCCAACATACAACCCCGCAACATATCTTCTAAAATCTGGATTACCCTTTCCGACTGTCCATCTGACTGCGGATGAAATGCCGTGCTGAAATCCAATCTTGTATCTAATGCCTGATGCAACGCTTTCCAAAACCTTGACGTGAACCTGGGATCCCTATCTGAGATAATCGATACTGGTACTCCATATAGTCTCACTATTTCTGCCACATACAACTTAGCCAACCTTTGAAGCGAACAATCCACTCTAACCAGTATAAAATGAACCGACTTAGTCAGACGATCAACAATCACCCAAACTGAATCCTTCTTGCTAGGCGTAAGAGGTAATCCCGTGACGAAATCCATCGTAATCCTTTCCCATTTCCACTGTGGAATCTTGATCGGCTGCAATAGACCCGAAGGTACCTGATGTTTAGCTTTGACTTGCTGACACGTCAGACACTTACCCACAAATTCCGTTACCTCACGCTTCAGCCTCGGCCACCAAAACTGTTCCCTCAAATCTCGATAGATCTTGCTACCCCCAAGATGCATAGTGTATGGACTGCTATGCGCCTCCTGGAGAATCTTTTCCTTAACTCAACGTCTCTCGGTATACAAACCTTCCCTTGGAAGCACAACACTCCATCACTACTCAAACTATAACCTTCTGATCCCCCGTTCTACACTTGCAAACATCGGGCACTTAAAACTTCATCGACCATCTGCTTCTCCTTAACCTGACTAACCCATGACGGCTTCACTTGAAACTCTACTAGCAAACTTCTGTCATCATACAAACTCAGGTGAGCAAACATTGCTCTCAAGTCCGCTACCACCTTGCGACTCAATGCATCAGCCACTACATTAGCCTTACCCGGGTGGTATTCAATCGAGCAGTCGTAGTCTTTTAACAACTCGATCTACCTCCGCTGCCTCAAATTCAAGTCCTTCTGAGTCAAAAGGTACTTCAAAATCTTGTGATCCGTGTAGACGATAGACTTCTCCCCATACAAGTAATGCCTCCAAATTTTCAAAGCGAAAACTACTGCAACCAACTCCAGATCATGCGTCGGGTAATTCACTTCGTGAGGTCTCAACTGCCGAGACGCATACGCCACTACCTTACCCTCTTGCATCAGCACACATCCAAGACCAGTATGCGACGCATCACAGTAAACCGTGAACTCCTTCCCTGCCTCAGGCTGAATCAAAACCGGAGCTTCTATCAGAATCCTCTTTAACTTATCAAAACTTTCCTGCTGCTTGTCTGACCAAACAAATGGAACTCCTTTCCTCAGCAACTTGGTCAACGGTGCTGCTATCAAGGAAAACCCTTCCACAAATCTTCTGTAATATCCTGCCAAGCCCAGAAAACTCCAAATTTCTACCACCGACCTAGGTAGTTTCCAATCCAACACCGCCTCAATCTTCCGAGGATCCACTCTAATCCCCTCAGCTGACACCACATGACCCAAGAAAGTCACCTCCTTCAACCAAAACTCGCATTTGCTAAACTTTGTAAACAGTTGCTTCTCCTTTAGGATTTGTAAAACCACACGTAGATGTTCATCATGTTCCTCCTTAGATTTTGAGTACACCAACCGGTCCAAGTACGGCTGAAACACCCGATTCATCATGTCCATGAATGCTGTCGGCGCATTTTTCAACCCAAACGGCATTACCAAGAACTCGTAGTGCCCATACCGAGTACGAAACCCTGTCTTGTGAATATCAGCTTCCTTCACCTTGAGTTGGTGATACCCCGACCTTAAATCAATCTTTGAAAAGACTGATGCACCCCTTAAGCTGATCGAACAGATCATCTATCCTTGGCAACAGATACTTGTTCTTGATCGTCAACTTGTTTAGCTTTCGGTAGTCTATACACATCCGCATCGTAGCATCTTTCTTTTTAACAAAAAGCACAGGCGCTCCCCAAGGCGAAACACTCGGCCGGATAAAGCCCCGGTCCAACAATTCCTGAATCTGTGCTTTCAGTTCTACCAACTCTTTCGGCACCATCCTATATGGAGCAATAGACACTGGCGCGGTTCCCGGTAACAGATCTATCCCAAACTCAACCTCACGATCTGGGGGTAAACCCGGAAGCTCCTCTGGAAAAACATCGGTAAATTCCTTTACCGTGCGAACATTCTCTACCACTGATACCTTAGCCTCCAAAGCACAAACATGAACCATTTACGCCTCACATCCTTTCCTCACCATCTTCTCGGCCTTCAAAGCGGACACAACATTGGATAGATAATCTCTTCTATTACCTATCATCACCACTTCTTCACCCTCAACGGTTCTCAATACCATACGCTTAGCTGAGTAGTCCAGACTCACTTGGTACTTCACTAGCCAGTCCATCCCTAGGATCAAATCGAACTCCCCGAATGGCAGTTCCATCAAATCAGCCAAAAACACTACCCCTTGGAGTTCTAGGGGTACATCCCTATAAAGTTTGTTTACTTCTACAGAGTGACCTAGAGGGCTAATTACTGTCATCTCCCTAGAAGAAATCTCAAAGGCTAAGTTCAGAGTTTCCACTTGCTACTGGCAACATACGAGTGTGTCGAACCAACATCAATTAAAGCAATATAAGGTAGTCCAAAAATTAAGAACATACCGGTTATGACATCCGGTGCGTCACTCTCCTCTCGACGCCTCGCTGCATAGACCAATCCAGGCTGTCTTGCATCAGTATTCCCGACATTTCTGCCCGGTGCTCCAAGACCCCGACCAGAACCATTACCTCCTCTAGCCGGACCACGACCCCTCTGTGGTTGCTGGCCATCCCTCCTGAACTGTGTACGTCCTTGACCTTCAGACTGGACCCGAGCTGATGCCCTCAGACAAACCCTTACCCGGTGCCCCATCGACCCACACCCGAAGCACCCTCTGTTTCCTGACCAACACTCCCCCGAATGAGACTTCCCAGATCGAGTACACCGTGGCGACCACTAAGTAGTAGCAGCAGGCTCTATAGCTTGGCTCAGCCCGCCAAATCTAGCCCTTTTCTGTGAATTCCCGGCAGACCCTGATGACCCAGAACTCCTCTTATTCCAACGTCTATCCTGATTTTGTCTCACTGACTGCTTCACCCCCTCAGCTATTTTGGCCTTCTCCACCAAGACAGCAAATTCTCTTTCTCTCTGCGGGGCAATCAACATCCGCAGCTCATCTCTCAGCCCATCCTCAAATCTAACACAGCGCTCGTGTTCCGTAGCCACGATACTCCTAGCATAACGACTTAACCGAAGAAACTCTACCTCATATTCCGACACTGACTTATTCCTCTGAACCAGATTCAAGAACGCCTTACACTGTTCATCAATATAACTAGCCCCAACGTACTTCTTCTAATAAGCTGCCTTAAAGAAATCCCAAGTGAGATCATCAGCTGTCGCACCATCCTGGACCGTGAGCCACCACTGATAAGATTCATCCCGGAGAAGAGACACTATCCCCTTCAGCTTCTCCTCAGCCGAGAAGTCTAAATCATCCATGATACGTTCTGTCGCCTCCAGCCAATACTCAGCTGTATTGGGAGCCACTCCAGACACACCCCTGAATAGCTCTGCTCCATTAGCTCGGAGTCGTTCGGACACAGATTTCTGAGCTCCCGTTCCAACACCTGCACCCACGACTCTCTCCAAAACCCGCAGCATCGCCTGTGACACCGCGTCGTCACCACCCGTCTGATCTTGAAACTCCGCGCCCACAGCTGGCGGCGGTGGTACGTCGTTCTCTGACCCGTGACCGGACCCAACCAGCTCAGACACAGTCATCCTACCTCTACCACGTCGACGCGTATTACGCCCACGTCCACGAGTACTCATGTCTACCATTCGCGAATTAATCTGATTTTAAGAATTTTATGTATTAGACTTATTCCACTGTTATTACAGCAAAGTTTTATGAACAATTTTATCATGGGGATTGTTTCCGCAAGTTCACACAATCCTATGGTCTGAGTCTCTAAAGTGAATCCCTATGACTATCATTCATATCACAATCATCAACCACAACAACAACAGTTTAAAGAACTTACCATTGCGGATCGGTGCCGGAGACTCAGGTGCCATGCTTCCCCAAAAAATGTATTTCCCTTAAAAATCATTTCATAAACCCTTTATTGAAAACGTTTTTGGGTCTCGGGCCCACAGCCGAGCTTTTGAACTTGGCTCTGATACCAAAATTGTAACACCCCAAACCCGGTCAAGACACTATGACCGAATCCAGCATGTCACAGGGAAAGTTCGTATTTGATGAAACCAGTTGTTGATTCAATTTTTGAAAGAAACGTGATTTGGAAAACAAGTTGTTGTCTCTAAGTATAAGAAAACTATAATCTTGCAAAAAACCTGAGTTGGTTGGAATAATGTTGCTAAAATCCATTACGAATTTAGTTTTGAAGACATCTGGGCCTTATTTATGGTTACTACCTTTTATCGTTACCTTATGGTGAGTTTTAGAAAATCTCGATAGATTGTGTAAGTTTGGAAAACATTCATTTTATAACTTCGTTAAGCATGCCATTACTAGTTTGATCAAGATTTAGTGAAAATTTAAATTAGCTAAATAACCCAAAAAGTGAGTATTAGTGGCCTTATTCCAAACCTAAAATCACATTTAAAGTAAAGCAATCATATAATAGTTTAAAACATAAACCCACAACGTTATGCATGGCCACCTCGAGTCTGTCCCGACTCCACATCCGCGATCTAGGAATCACCTGCAAAATGTAAAGGAAGGGGTGAGTCACCGAGACTCAGTGTGAATCCCCATCCCGAAAATATATTTCCGTACACAGTTCCATAAGCGAATATGTATATCATGCAGCCTGACCTAACCATCCGAAACTCCTGTGTCTACCCCGTGTGGTCACAACCACTGGTGACTGAAGTCACAAATAATATATGTATGTGGTCACAACCACTGGTGGTCACAACCACTGGTGGTCACAACCACTAGTGACCGAAGTCACAAATAATATGTGTGGGGCCAACCCACTGTGGTTCCAAACCACTCGGACGAGTCACGAAGATAGATATGTATACGTGGTCAAAACCACTGAGACTTAGTCACAATAATATAGAAAGCGGGGCCAACCCACTGTGTGGTCACAACCACTGGTGACAGTCTATAATCATGCCTTCCCCCTCCTCTCATCATACCCACATTAATGAGCATACTTTCCATGGCTTAAATATCATGCATAACATACAATAATCACATGGCATGGCGTATACAGTTTTTAACCGAGGCATTTAATATTAGCCAATCAGAGTGGACTTACTCGGAGTCCTCGCTTATACCCACACGGGTAACCATATCAACTTGACAGTTAATCTGACTTTTGATATCATGCAAAATATAAACATATCACATATGAAGTGTGTAAGAGTTACACACCTGATTATTCGTAATACGACAATCTACGCTGGCGCTGTCGTCAACCGACACCACCAGGATCTGCCTACTCTCCTGCTCAGATGCTGGTCCACACCCAAGTAGCCAGTCACGAACTGCAGACACCGCTCTCTTTTTGAACTTAGGGGCTGGGGTCTCAGATTTGACCCCCCTCACTGCTTGGCTAACCTTCGAGTCCATAACCCCCCTTAGTCACTAACCGAATCAAAGCAGAGAATCACAAATCAATAAAGTTAAAGATTTAGACTAAAGTCCTTACCTAGATCGACAACACCCGAGCCTTTAGGCTTAAATCACAAGCCAACAAATCCTGGAGATCAACAAAATGCGGCTACACTCCTTCCTACAATCGGCCAAGCACACCACTATGAATCCAATAGCCATTCGGCTATGGTTAAGAAATCCCAAAAGAAATAACGATCCAAAAGAACTCCACTCACCTTAACGCAAGAGATCCCCTTGGCACTTAAGGGAATTCGGCACACCCTCAGGACTGGGATTCGGCCTTGAGTACCGAAGAAGAGATGGATTTCGGCACCTAGGTAGATTAAGAGAAAACGCAAAAAGAAAATGAAAGTATGAACAACGATATTCGGGTTTGCAAAGAATCGAAAGTGAAAAGAGGATTAGGGAGTTTCGGCCTTAAGAACAATTGAAAGAAGAAAACAAACTTACCCCAAACAAGAAGATAGATCTGGCAGGGATGATAAGGTGATTCGGCTATGATCACACAAGAACAATAGGAACGAAAAGAAATCCAAACAAAAGGAAGACTGCTGGTTTCGGCTAAAATGAACAAAAAAAAGAAGAAAAGAGAATGTGGGTTTTCGGCTTTTCAAGCAAATGGCATGAATGTAAAACGCAAAAGATAGAAAGAAACAATGTTGGTTCGGCCAAACACCAACAGATGCCGAAAAGGTAAAAAGAAAATGAGAGAAGAGATGTAGGAGAGGTTTCAGTTTTGACAAAAGAAAAGAAATAGATGAATGGCCTCAAGCTAGCCGAAAATACTACTTAAAGAGAACCCCAAAATTCGACACACCTCCCTACCAAACACCAAAACCGAATGCACACTAAAACTCCATTCAAATTTCGGCTACCAACTCCCTCCAACTCAATCCCTTCCTTTCCTCCTCATTACCCTCTCATCCACTCATTCAAACCGATTTGAATGAGTCAAATTCCTAAAATCCCTCTTCTCCACCCATTTCAAATATGATGACTCAATCCAACCACATCCAACAGAGTCCCTCCTGAGCACACCTCCTCCCTGATTCTGGCGTTAAAAAGAGTAAGCAGAAAGGAATTTCTGCAGCTCGAACCCAAGCTCCCTTGCTCCCCCTTGTGGTGTCACTTCTCCAAGCCTTAAGTGACGTCCCTTGCCACTCCACCAAGGCTCCTCTTGCGACAACACTTGCTAGCCAAAAATACTTAACTCCTAGCTCTATCAGCTCCCCTTCCAAGCACTCAAAACAAAAATTTCTACTATGGCTCTAGCCTATCCAAAACTCGAGCCTAGACCCTAAAGTAGTCCAAACTAACACACCTACCATACAATACACATGCTAACACACAAAAATGCAGAGACCCCGATTTAAGGATGTTACAGTTCTTGATCTAAACATGTTCAGAATTAACCCTTTTATTAACTAATTCATTCAATTAAATCCAAGGACACACATTGAGGGCTATTTGCAAATTAACCCTCATATTTGAACACTTTATCAATTTAGTCCATTTTTCTCAAAACATCAAATTCACAAAATCCACACATACACATGCTTAGCCGAATGCATATGCATCTCATATAAGTCCACATTTTACATTAAATTCACAAATTAGTCCTCCAAAATAATATTTTCACAATTTATCCCTATTTTGCCAAATTCACCAAAACTTCAAGAACAAAACATGTTCATCTAACTCAAATCTTTCATTTATCAACTAAACTCATTTCAAAACTCAACAATCAACAATGGCATCTCACACAAACATCATCAATAATCAAAATTAATAATGGGTTTTGAAGCTCTCAAAGCAACGATTACAAAAACGTAGAAATTATCGAAAGCAGATTAAAAACTCACCTTGAATTTAAACCCTCAAGTGGCCAAACCTTAACAAGCTTAAGTTCTTTCTTTTTTTTCTTTGTAATTTTCGGCAAGAAGATAACAAAATAATGAAGCCACTAACTCATGTTTCTTTTATTATAATATAAATATAACATATAATAAAACAATATATATACACATATAACATATATTATAAACTTATATCATATAAAATATGCATTAATACATTTATTACCGTCCACTATCATAGAATTGGCTTAACTGCCACATAAGTCCTCACATTTATAAAGCCACAACACATTGGTGCTTTAACAAATAGCAAGCAACTTTCATATTTAATGCAAATCAATCCTTTGCTCAAATTAAACATACAAATAGACAAATTCACTTACGAAAATTTACCACATGCTTAGTCACATATTAATGGTACAGAGAATAATATTAAAATATTAAAATATTATTTAGGCTCAGATTCGTGGTCTCAAAACCACTGTTCTAACTAGGGTATAAATCGGACTGTTACACAAAGTCTATATAAATACCCAAGGGAGCAACTTGAAAAGGGAGTTCGGCAGAAGCCCTCTGTTGGGGCGGTGAGCCAGGCCAAGGAGCCAAGCCAAAAAGGTCATATTTGTGGGAATCACTCGAAGATAGCCAGTTGATCCATCTCAAGAAGTCGGAATTCTACTCAAGACGGCGGATTTCTCCTTCAATTCCTTCAGGGGGTTTTAGAGATTTCTTATATTTTGTTTTATCTTTTCTTCTGAGATGTTTTCTTTTATTGTTATGAACTAAACCCTTCAGATACCTGAAGCGGATGAAACCTAAGACGGATCTTGTTATTGTTTCCTGAACTATATGATAAATATTTGACTTGTTCTTAATTATGTGTGCTTAATTCTTGTGTTAATATTTTTGGGATATTGATTCAAGTTGAATGTGCTTAGGTGGAGGAGCAAAACTCCCTGCTTAAGAGTAGATCTAGCATAATTAAGCGGAGTTGATCGCACGCCTAGAGATAGGGTGACAAGATTTTGCCGGATTAGGGTGAAACCTAATATGGGAGTCCATAGATCGAGTTAATGCGATTCTAGGGGTTTTAATTAGAAAGAGATTTCAATTAATCAACCTAGGGTTAGATGTTATTCACCTAGAGAGAGGGTCTAATATAAATTAGGGAGTCTTACGGATCAAACAAGTGAATAAATCGTCTGGTTCAATGTTAGATAACAAGTGAAGTCTAGGTGGATTCTTCCTAAGGGTATCGTCCGAATCAATTGAGTTTTTCCAATAGTATTTTCCCAATTTGTTCTTTTTGTTTTGAGTCTTTAGCTTAGTAATTAGTTAATTTTAGATTAGATAACAACTTCACTTATTTTAGGCTAGATAATAAAAAGAAAGTTAGTATTAGTACTTTGAGTTCCTTTGAGTTCGACAATCCGGTCTTGCATAAGCTATACTACTATTTGATAGGTGCACTTGCCTCAATCATTGTTAGGGTTAGTTTCCAAGTACGATCAATCTCATTCATATAAATTTAAAACTCTGAGTCCAGAGATCAGATACTTAGAGGCGAAGAAACACATTTCGAAGCCTATATAAACACCCTAAGTATGACCTAAAAGGGGGAACCCAGGGCTTTAGTCAGGGGGCGTCCAGCTAGTCCAAAGAGGGCAGAGTTGTGGGAATTTACTCAGAGATAGCCAGTTGATCCATCTCAAGAATCTGGAATGTAACATCCTAAAATTGGGGGTCTGGAATTTTTGCACTGTTGCACGCGTTTAGCTCACTTAGCTTGTTATTTAGGTGTCTTTGGGGGTCCTGGGAAGGCTAGTGTTCGAGCCTAAGCCTTGGTGAAAGTTTGATTTTTGGGCACTTTAGTGGGGTGAGCTAGTGGAGCCAGGACTTAAGTTTAATTGGTTGTATTTTGTTAACACAAGAAGCAAGGTGGCCTAGTGGGTGGTGTCACAAGGGAAGCATAGAGGGGGAGAGTGTTCAAATCCCACATGCTACAAAAGGGAGTTTTATTTTGTGCTCAGCAAAGGGAGGTAGCTGAGTGGAGACCAAACTCTGCAAGAGAGAGAGAGGACTTGGTCAAAATGTTTGAATAGGTGATGGTGAGTGAATTGTAGAGCACATTGAGGAGAGAATCAAGGGATTTGAGAGTGTGGGGGTGGTTGGCCGAATATGGGAGCTTGTGGGAGGTGAATTTCGGCTAGGAGTTGTTTTTGGTAGGCAAATCGACTTTGGGTAGGGAGCAAAGAGAGAAAACCAAAATCTTTTTTTGTGTGTGTGCCGAAACTCTCTAGGGACTTTTGGCATTGTTTTTCTTTTTGGCTAGTGCATTTTGAGTCTTTGGCTTCAATTCTTTCTTGGTCGAAACCTCAACCTCTCAAGTGACTTCTTCTCTTTTCTGTTTCAAACACTATTATTTCATTTGTGGTTTCCAAACACTTGTAGTCGAATTCTCTTCTAACCCTTTCCTTCCTTTAGCCGAACCTTTTCCTACTCTACCATTTTGAGTTGTGTTATTTGTGTAGTTTTCATTTTAATATATCCTCCATAGCCGAACCCTGAGTTATTTTATACTGTTGCTAAGGCCGAATCTCTTCTTCCCATTTGGCTCATCTTTGATTAAAGGTTAGTATTACTCTTCTGCTGGATTCTTGTTTCTTTTCATTTCTTGTTCCTTTGCTATAAGCCAAAATCTTCCCCCTGTTTCTTTTGTCTAAGGTCGAATCTGTCAGAGTGCTAGCAGACACTTTCATCTATCTTCTAGCCTTTGGTTTTTGGAAGTGGGTTGGTAAGTAAGGTTGTGGCCGAATGTGGGTGTTGGGGTTGTATTATTCGGTTGATTTCTTACTCCAACCGAATGGCTGTTTGAGTTCGGTAGTGGTCTTGTTTTAGGGGGTTGCTAACATTTGTTTTGGTGCCAAACACTGCTAGGGTCTCGACGCACTTAATCAGAGGGCCAACTGAACATCTATCCCTTGCAGTGGTTTTCTGGGATTGCTGGTAAGCTATGTAGACTATTAATCAATCTCAATACTTGAAAAGAGTTGTATTAAAGTTTTAGACTAACCGTTAGTCAACGTTGATCTCAGGTGTTTGGAAAGAGTGCTGAATACCGCTAATCGCAAATAGGTGTGTAATCTCACACCATTTTGATAAGTGTTTGTGATGTTCTGTGAAACGATCGAAAAGCCGAAAAGCCGGCAACTGTCATCACTCGAGCATGCGAGCACTTGTAGTGGTAAAAATTGAGGTACGAATCGTGGCGTTAAGTCGTTGAGAGTGTCACGATCACTATCGCGATACTAAGGCTGAAACAGGCCTATTCGGGCCAAAGGGGCCCAATGGGCTATTCGGCCCACAGGGGCAAAATTGATAGAAAATTGTAAAGGAGTAAGTGCTGTTGCGAAATCTAGAAATTTGAGACCGGAACATTGCAAAATGGGCCACACGAGCGTGTGGGCCCGTTTGGGCCTGAAATGGATTTTTGTCCCAATAGATTCGTAGAGACCTAGAGAGGGTCCCGTGTCGCTCGAGGCGACAATAGGCTTTGGAAGGGCCGTTAAAAGCAAAATTACAAAAATACCTTCGATGGGTAAATTATTGAAATACCCTCGGTGGGTAAATTACTGAAATACCCTCGATGGGTAAATTACTGAAATACCCTCAGTGGGTAAATTACTAAAATACCCTCGGTGGGTAAATTACTGAGATACCCTTGTTGGGGTAAAATTACTATTATACCCTTAGGGCAGTTTTGGTATGTTTGTGTATAACTTGATTAACTGCTATGATGATACATTTTGCATACACTGAATTATTATGCCATGACATGTTGCATTGGGATGGGATACAATGATGGAGGAAGTACTGTACTGGTGGCTATGCCACAATATACTGATTTCAGTGGCTAAGCCACATATACTGATACTGGCAGCTTTGCTGCATTTATACTGGCAGCTCGACTGCATTCTTGGAGTGTAGGGTTGGGTGGGTTGACTTGGTCCCCACATGGGGTGTAGGACTGGTACGGGTGGAGTGTAGCGGATGGATTATTAGGTTGGGTTGCATTTCCTGTTTGCATTACCATGATTTTGGGGCCGTGGGCCCAAATTGATAATGTATGGGGCTTAGGCCCAAACTGAGACCATGACTGTGACTGGAATCGGGATTACACACTGAGTTCTCGTAACTCACCCCTCCATTTTTAACCTTGCAAGTGATCCCCAGCGTTAGTGGATTTGTAGCTGTGGAGGACTCTGTGGTGGCCATACATCAGGATCTATTGGCGAGAACTTCGTAAAGTTTCGTTTTGCTTTACTTTAGTCTTATTTTTATTTTGGGGTTAATATTTTTGTAATAAGGTCGTTGGTTTATTTTCTTTAAGTTTTCTTTAATAACTGCTAAATTTATTGACGCGTGGTTTTCTTAAAATGATAATAACCATTTTCAAAAATATCACATTTTCGTAATCTACTAAGTTGATTTCTGTTATAACTAAGTTTTGGGTATAATAACAATAATATCAACAATAATGTTTTTACAAAGAAACCACAAAAACAAAACTGATTTTCCACAACCAACAAAGCTCGGGGTTTTAAAAAGAATATGAACAACTTTTTAACGAACGCGCAAGTTTTTAAACAACCCTTCTATGTGACATGCCAGATCCGGTCATAACGTCTAGGCCGGGTTTGGGGTGTTATACAGAACTATACTCAAGACGGAAGATCTGTCCTTCAATTTCTTCAGGGGGTTTTAGGGATTTCTTATGTTTTGTTTTATCTTTTCTTTTGAGATATATTCTTTTATTATTATTATTATTATTATTATTATTATTATTATTATTATTATTATTATTATTATTATTATTATTATTATTATGAACTGAACCCTCAGATACCTGAGGGGGATGAAACCTAAGAGGAATCTTATTATCGTTTGCTGAACTAAATGATAAATATTTGACTTGTGCTTAATTATGTGTTCTTAATTCTTGTGTTGATATTTTTGGGATATTAATTCAAGTGTGATATGCTTAGGTGGAGGAGCAAAAGTCCCTGCCTAAGAGTAGATCTAGCATAATTAAGCGGAGTTGATCGCACGCCTAGAGATAGGGTGACGAGATTTTGCCGGATTAGGGTGAAACCTAATATGGGAGTCCATAGATCGGGTTAATGCAATTCTAGGGGTTTTAAATAGAAAAAGATTTCAATTAATCAACCCAGGGTTAGACGTTAGTCGCCTCAAGAGAGGGATTAATATACGTTAGGGAATCTTACGGATCAAGTCAAGTGAATAAATCATCTGGTTCAGAGTTAAATAACAAGTGAAGTCTAGGTGGATTCTTCCTTGGGTATCATCTTAATCAATTGGTTTTTCCTAAAGTTATTTTCTCAATTTCATTATTCTTTGTCTTAGAGTCTTTAGCTTAGTAGTTAGTTAATTTATATTAAACAATAAATTCCCTTTATTTTAAGCTAGTTAATAAAAAGAAAGTTAGTATTAGTACTTTTAGCTCCTTTGGGTTCGACAATCCGCTCTTGCCTTAACTATACTACTGTTCGATAGGTGCACTTGCCTCAAATCATTGTCATAGTTAGTTCCCAGGTTCGATCATTCTTTATATAAATTTTAAGACTTTAACATCGCATAAATCAACGATCACCTCACCACGGATTACCCTTGTGGCTACAAGTCCAAACTTTCTACAACGGGGTAAACCCCTCAACTAGGCAATTGATTGATTTAGCCGCCGGCAGAACCTTGAATAATAAAACATCTGAGGCTGCCTATGAATTCATTGAAGAGATGTCAATGAATAACTATCTGTGGCAAGTCACAAGGGCAAAGACAACAAAAACAACCAATGTGTTCAACCTCGACGCAGTATCCATGCTATCAAATCAGATACAAACGTTAAATAAAAAGGTTGATGGTTTATGTAGTTCCTTGCAGGTACATCCGGTAATGCAGTGTGAAACAAGTGGAGGTATGGCGAGTCCTGAGTACCCACCCTATGGACATGGCATGGAAAGTGAACAAATGAACTATATGGGTAACAATTTCATATCTCAAAATAACCCTTATAGTAATACTTATAATCCAGGTTGGAGGAACCACCCTAATTTTTCATGGGGTGGTCAAGAAAATAAGAGACAACAACCCCCTCCAAACTTCCAACAACAGCCCTATCCACATGAGAAGAAGCCGAACCTTAAAGAGTTGCTGACAAAATTCATCGCGGTGTCAGAAACTCGTTTCAAAAACACCGAGACAACACTTAAAAATCAATAAGCATCGGTTAAAGGGATCGAAAACCAGTTAGGGCAACTCGCTAAGCTGATCTCCGAACGGCCACAAGGTAGCTTGCCAAGTAATACTGAGCCTAACCCAAAAGAGCAACTTCAAGCCATAACAGCTCAAAATAGTGAAGGGTTAGTAGAATCTAAACCTGAGCCAAGGCAAGAATCTGTGGTAAGTAAAGGTAAGATCGAGGTAAGTCATGAGAAGCCAAAACCAGTAATTAAGGAGTACCAACCTCGTATACCTTATCCTGATGCGATAAAGAAGGACAACACAGACGAACAATTCAATAAGTTTCTTAAACTTTTAAAGAAATTACATATTAACTTGCCACTTCTTCAAGCTCTTTCGCAGATGCCAGATTCAAGAAAATTTTGAAAAGATCTTCTAACAAACAAGCGGAAGTTGGACAAGGAATCGCATGTGGAACTAAACGCAGTATGCTCAGCGATGTTGCAAAACAAACTACCACGAAAATTAAAGGATCCAGAGAGTTTTACAATTCCATGCTTAATTGGTAGCTTATCTATTGATAATGCTTTAGCTGATTTAGGGGCAAGAATCAATGTTATGCCTTATAATTTATTTAAACAACTAGGTCTAGGGAAACCCAAATAAACTAGGATGAGCATTCAATTAGCTGATAAAACTATTAGAATTCCTAGGGGTATAATTGAATATGTGCTAGTGAAAATTGAAAAATTCGTGTTCCCATAGACTTTGTTGTTTTAGACATGGATGGTGACAATAGTATCCCCTTGATTTTAGGAAGACCCTTTTTAGCAACTGCTAGAACTAAAATTGATGTTTGTGCAGGTGAACTCATACTTTGTGTAGGTGACGAATCAATCAGTCTTCAAGCTCTCGACTCAGCTAGGACATCTAGAAATCAAGGTGAGAACATAAATTATATTAATAACCATTTGGCTAAACCTTCTTTTTAGGAAGCACCACAAAACTACACAACTGAGCCAGATCCGATACCTCATGCCAACAAAGAAATAACCCATGAGGAACAAAGGCTTCAGATCGATGAACTAGACGAGTGGAAGACACACTTCAAGGAGAAATTAGGAATACACAAAGTAGAACCAACACTATTCCATGGGATAGAAAAATTTAAGATCAGAGATCAGGTACTGTTAGATAAAGCAGACCCTTGAATACCTCCTCCTAACCCTAATACAAATAAAGAAATCACTTTTAGGGTACTCAATGTTTTCCCATACGGAACAGTCGAGGTAAGTAATCCTATTGATCGCTGGAATCAGAGTCTTAAAATTATAAAGAGAATGATCGAACCTAGAAACTAACCCTGACAACGATTGTAAGACAAGCGCACCTATCGAACAGTAGTATAGTTTAGGTAAGACTGGAATATTGAATCCCAAAGGAACTAAAAGTACTAATACTAACTCTCTTTCTATTATTTAGCCTAAAAATTAAGTGAATAGTTATCTAATCTAAATTTAACTATTAACTAGACTAAAGATGCAAAGACAAAAAGAATGAATTTGGGAAAATAACTTGGAAGAAAAACTCAGTTGATTAAGATGACACCTTCGGGAAGAATCCACCTAGACTTCACTTGTTATCTAACACTGAACCAGATGATGTATTCACTTGACTTGATCTGTAAGCCTCCCTAAGTTATATTAAACCCTCTCTCGAGGCGAATAACGTCTAACCTTAGGTTGATTAATTGAAATCTCTTTCTAATTAAAACCCCTAGAATCGCATTAACTCGATCTACGGACTCCCATATTAGGTTTCACCCTAATCCGGCAAAATCTCGTCACCCTATCTCTAGGCGTGCGATCAACTCCGCTTAATTATGCTAGATCTACTCTCAAATAGGGACTTTTGCTCCACCACCTAAGCACATCATACTTGAATCAATATCCCGGAAATATCATCACAAGAATTAAGCCCACATAATTAAGAACAAGTCAATTATTTATCATATAGTTCAGAAAACAATAACAAGATCTGTCTTAGGTTTCATCCCCCTCAGGTATCTGAGGGTTTAGTTCATATCAAATAAAGAAAACATCTAAAAAAAAAGATAAAACAAAACATAAGAAATCCCTAAAACCCCCTGAAGGAATTGAAGGAGAGATCTGCTGTCTTGAGTAGAATTCTGGCTTCTAGAGATGGATCAACTGGCTATCTTCGAGTGATTCCCACAAATCTGGTCTTTCTGGCTCAGCTCCTTGGCCTAGCTAACCGCCCCCTTTCGGGTAATACTTAGAGGGTTTATATAGGCTCTTGGAATGTGTTTCTTCACCCCAAGTATCCAAATCTGAATGAAATTTCTCTTTGCCACGACAGGGACACGGCCATGTCACAGGCCCGTGTGACTAGTCTTCAAGCCGTGTTCGAACTTCTTTAATGAGGCACAGCCGTGTGAATCAAGATCAGGCCGTGTTCTAGTAGATTGACGAGGCACGGCCGTGTGGTCTTGGGCCCAGGCCATGTGGATTTCATGATATGGCCCATTTACTCCGTTTTGGGCCCGTTTTCCATTCTTTTCATCCTCTGGTGCTTTGCTGGGTATAAAACATGAAAACAAAGGATTAAGAGCACCTTTTTACATAAATCGAGGCTTAATTCATCCAAAAGCATACTAAATGTGAGATTAAAATATGTTACTTTTACGGTTTATCAAGAATCCACCTAGACTTCACTTGTTATCTAACACATCCGTAAGACTCCCTAAGTTATATTAAACCCTCTCTCGAAGCGAATAACGTCTAACCCTAGGTTGATTAATTGAAATCTCTTTCTAATTAAAACCCCTAGAATCGCATTAACTCGATCTATGGACTCCCATATTAGGTTTCACCCTAATCCAACAAAATCTCGTCACCCTATCTCTAGGCATGTGATCAACTCCGCTTAATTATGCTAGATCTACTCTCAAGCAGGGACTTTTGCTCCACCACCGAAGCACATCATACTTGAATCAATATCTCGGAAATATCAACACAAGAATTAAGCCCACATAATTAAGAACAAGTCAAATATTTATCATATAGTTCAGAAAACAATAACAAGATCTGTCTTAGGTTTCATCCCCCTCAGGTATCTGAGGGTTTAGTTCATATCAAATAAAGAAAACATCTCAGAAGAAAAGATAAAACAAAACATAAGAAATCCCTAAAACCCCCTGAAGGAATTGAAGGAGAGATCCACCGTCTTGAGTAGAATTCTGGCTTCTAGAGATGGATCAACTAGCTATCTTCGAGTGATTCCCACAAATATGGTCTTTCTGGCTCGTCTCCTTGCCTAGCTAACCGCCCCCTTTCAGGTAACACTTAGGGGGTTTATATAGGCTCTTGGAATGTGTTTCTTCGCCCCAAAGTATCCAAATCCGAATGAAATTGCTCTTTGCCACGACAGGGACACGACCGTGTGAGTAGTCTTCAAGCCGTGTTCGGACTTCTTTAATGAGGCACGGCCGTGTGAATTGAGATCAGACTGTGTTCTAGTAGATTGACGAGGCACGGCCGTGTGGTCTTGGGCCCAGGTCGTGTGAATTTTGTGATATGGCCCATTTACTCTGTTTTGGGCCCGTTTCTCGTTCTTTTCATCCTCGGGTGCTTCCCTGGATATAAAGCATGAAAACAAAAGATTAAGAGCACCTTTTTGCATAAATCGGGGCTTAAATCATCCAAAAGCATACTAAATGTGGGATTAAATTATGTTACTTTTACGGTTTATCAAATACCCCCGCACTTAAGCTTTTGCTTGTCCTCAAGCAAAATTCTCAACTTATAATTAAAACAAACTTTCCATGATTCATAATTCCTATCAACAATGTCTCATCATAATTCATAGATAATTTATACATGGATGATCTAACTCGAAGAGTCCTAAAGATTCAAACAATCAAAGTCATACATTTGTAGCACAAAAACGTAGGTGTCTCCCCTTATCTAAATAATTACCTTTGATTCAAAATTGACAAGGATTGACATCCTCACTAAAGATTCACTCAAATCACTCGAGGAGTTTAAGGTTCAAAACTAAGCACTCAAAATTCGAACCTAAAAAGTTAATCCCATGGGATTAAGAACACCTTTTTACATAAATCGAGGCTTAATTCATCCAAAAGCATACTAAATGTGGGATTAAAATATGTTACTTTTACGGTTTATCAAGAATCCACCTAGACTTCACTTGTTATCTACCACTGAACCAGACGATGTATTCACTTGACTTGATCCGTAAGACTCCCTAAGTTATATTAAACCCTCTCTCGAAGTGAATAACGTCTAACCCTTGGTTGATTAATTGAAATCTCTTTCTAATTAAAACCCCTAGAATCGCATTAACTCGATCTATGGACTCCCATATTAGGTTTCACCCTAATCCAGCAAAATCTCGTCACCCTATCTCTAGGCGTGCAATCAACTCCTCTTAATTATGCTAGATCTACTCTTAAGCAAGGACTTTTGCTCCTCCACTTAAGCACATCATACTTGAATCAATATCCCGAAAATATCAACACAAGAATTAAGCACACATAATTAAGAACAAGTCAAATATTTATCATATAGTTCAGAAAACAATAATAAGATCTATCTTAGGTTTCATCCCCCTCAGGTATCTGAGGGTTTAGTTCATATCAAATAAAGAAAACATCTCAAAAGAAAAGATAAAACAAAATATAAGAAACCCTAAAACTCCCTGAAGGAATTGAAGGAGAGATCCGCCGTCTTGAGTATAATTCTAGCTTCTTGAGATGGATCAACTGGCTATCTTGGAGTAATTCTCCACAAATCTGACCTTTCTGGCTTGGCTCCTGGCCTAGCTAACCGCCCCCTGACTAAAGCCCTGGCAAAAGGCTTCTGTCAAACTCCCGCTTAAGTTGCCCCCTTGGGTGTTTATATAGACTGTGAGATGCCTTACTTGGCCCCTAAGTATCCTAATTCAAGTAGAGTTCCTACTAGGGTCTTTGAATAGGATTGGGAATGTGTTTTTTTGCCTCTAAGTATCCTATTACGAGTAAAACTCCTCTTGGCCACAGCAGGGACACGGCTATGGCACACACCCGTGTGAATCGTGGCTAGGTCGTGTTCAATCCTGTTGAATGAGGCACGGCCGTGTGAATCGGGAGACGGCCATGTTCTAGTAAGACGGGAGGCACGGTCGTGTGGTCTTGGGCCCAGGCCGTGTGGATTTCATGATATGGCCCATTTACTCTGTTTTGGGCCCATTTTCCGTTCTTTTCATCCTCGGGTGCTTTCCTGGGTATAAAACATGAAAACAAAGGATTAAGAGCACCTTTTTACATAAATCAAGGCTTAATTCATCCAAAAGCATACTAAATGTGGGCTTAAAATATGTTACTTTTACGGTTTATCACTAACTATGACAACGATTGAGGCAAGCGCACCTATCGAACAGTAGTATAGTTTTGTGGCAAGACTGGATTTTCTAACCCAAAGGAACCAAAAGTACTAATACTAACTCCGTGGGGAGGTCAAGGAAATTAAGGAAACCAAAAGCAACAACCTTCTCAAAATTTCCAAAATCATCCTTATCCACAAGAGAAGAAGTCAAACCTCGAAGAGAAGTTGACAAAATTCATGGCAGACACAGAAAATCGTTTCCAAGATACTGAAAGAACACTTAAAGATCAACAAGCGTCAGTTGAAAAAATTACTGAGTCATTCGGAGAGCTTTCTAAGTCGGTTGGACTACTTACTAAGATGATCTGCGAAATACGGGCAGAGACTTTTTCTAAAGGAATAGAACAGGTAAAAGCAGTTACACTAAGAAGTGGAAAAGAGTTAGTCGAACCAAAGAAACCACATGAATACAGTAAGTTTCTCGAACTTTTTAAACAAATACATATTAACTTACCTTTTGTGGAAGCTATTTCATAGATGCCAAAGTACGCAAATTTCTTAAAGGAACTCCTGACGAATAAAAGGAAGCTTGAAGAAGTGTCAACAGTGGAACTTAATGAAGAATGCTCCGCCATCCTCCAAAACAAGTTACCAGCCAAATTAGAAGACCCAGGAAGTTTTACTATTCCTTGTTTAATTGGTAACTTGAATATTAAGAAAGCATTAGCTGATCTAGGTGCCAGTAATAATCTAATGCCTTACAAGATGTTTAAACAACTAGATCTTGGGGAACCAAAACCCACTAGGATGAGTATTCAGTTAGCCGATAGATCCATTAAATATCCTAGAGGAGTTATCGAAGATGACTTGGTGAAAATTGATAAATTTATTTTCCCTGCAGATTTTGTTGTGTTAGACATGGATGAAGACATTAATGTTCCCTTAATTTTAGGGCGTCCTTTTCTAGCTACTGCTAGGGCTGTTATTGATGTAGGTGATGGTAAACTTGCATTAAGGATAGGCGATGAGGAAATTATTTTTTAAATTTATGATGCCATGCGATATTCTAAAGAACAAGATGATTCCTGTTATTTTGTTGATACTACTGATCATATCATTCAAAATTCATTACAGGAAATCATCCATGACGACACGATGGAACTGTGCCTGAGTCAAGGAGAGGGGGAAGAAGATGAAGGTGAAGAAATGAACTTGAATACATCTTCATTTAGACAAAAGAAAGAAGAAAGCATTGAAGACAATGACGAACTAAAACAGAAAACCTCCATTGATGGGCCACCAAATCTGGAATTGAAACAATTGCCGAAACACTTGGAATACGCATTCCTTGGGGAAAATTCTACGCTACCAGTTATTATCTCTTCAGAACTAAAACCCAAGGAAAAAGAGGAGTTGATACAGGTTCTAAGAGAACATAAAAGGGCCATAGCTTGGAAAATTTCTGACATCAAAGGAATAAGCCCATCGTTCTGCACCCACAAAATTCTAATGGAAGAAGAATACAAGCCGTGTGTGCAACCCCAGAGACGGCTAAACCCCAACATGAAAGAAGTGGTCAAAGCCGAGGTAATTAAACTTCTAGATGCAGGAATAATTTATCCTATTTCTGACAGCACCTGGGTAAGTCCGGTGCAGGTAGTTCCAAAGAAAGGAGGTGTGACGGTAGTGCCCAATGAAAGGAATGAGTTAATCCCCACAAGAACGGTTACAGGTTGGAGAGTTTGTATAGACTATAGAAAGCTGAACGATGCCACCAGAAAAGATCACTTCCCTCTACCCTAAAGGTGTACATGGGCCAGGCCCAACGAAAAATTTAGGCCCGTTCATTGGGCTCGAGCCCAGCTGGGCCCAAAAAATGGGCCTAAAATTTTGCCCAAGCCCGACCCATATAAAAATGCTAAAACTCGGGCCCAGCCCGGCCGGCCCGTGTTAATTTTTATATTATTTTATATAATTTTTAAATATATATAATAAATCAAAAATACTAAAAAAATCAAAATAAATATTTTTCAACAAATTGAAAATAAATTTTAAAAAATATGTAGACCTAAATAACACTAAAATAGATGCAACTTAACAAACAAATGCCTCTAAAATAATAACAAAATTAACAAATATCTTTAAAATAATAACAAAATTAACAATAAAATAAGTTTTATATAATATCTAAACAATAACAACAAAATAATAGAAACATAATAGTAAAATGGTAGCAAAATAAGGAGAAAAACAATAAGAAAATAATATTAAAAAATAGTTTTTTTTTCCTTTAGTGAATTCGGGCCGGGCCCGGGCCAAAAATGCCTTACCCGAGCCCGGCCCATTTTTTAAACGGGCCTAATTTTTTTGTCCAAGCCCATTTTTCGGGCCTATATTTTTTCCCAAACCCCCACATTTAGGGCAGGCCTTCGGGCCGGGCCGGGCCACCCGGCCCATGTACACCTCTACTCTACCCTTCATAGATCAAATGTTAGAAAGACTATCCGGGCACATGTACTACTGTTTCTTGGACGGACTCTCCGGCTACTTCCAAATCCCCATAGCTTCTGAAGACCAAGAGAAGACAACATTTACATGTCCATACGGTATGTTTGCTTATCGTAGAATGCCTTTTGGATTATGTAATGCTCCTGCTACTTTTCAGCGTTGCATGTTGGAAATCTTTGATGAACTCGTAAAAGGTATCATGGAGGTATTTATGGATGATTTCTCGATATTCGGTAATTCTTTGCATCTTTGCCTTAAAAATTTAAAACGAGTTCTAATGAGATGTGAGGAAACAAACCTTATTTTGAATTGGGAAAAATGTCACTTTATGGTTAGAGAAGGGATTGTGTTAGGACATAAGATTTCTAGTAAAGGGATTGAGGTAGATAAAGCGAAGGTTGAAACCATAGAAAAATTACCTCCCCCTAGTTCAGTTAAGGCTATTAGAAGCTTTTTAGGACATGCAGGGTTCTATAGAAGATTTATTAAAGATTTTTCTAAAATAGCTAAGCCATTGGCAAAATTGCTAGAAAACGATGTTCCTTTCAATTTCAATCAGGAATGTTTAGATGCATTTAATATCCTTAAGGATAAATTAATAAATGCTCCGATTATAATTGCACCTGATTGGAACTTACCCTTTGAACTAATGTGTGATGCAAGTGATTTTGCAGTAGGTGCAGTTTTGGGACAACGAAGAGACAAGCATTTTTAGCCAATTTATTATGCTAGCAGAACATTAACACCCGCACAAGAAAACTACACCACCACAGAGAAAGAATTGCTAGCTATAGTTTTTGCTTTTGATAAATTTAGGTAGTATTTAATAATGTCTAAAGTCGTCGTCTACACTGACCATTCAGCTCTTCGTTATCTTTTAAACAAACTCGATGCAAAACCTCGACTAATCTGATAGATTTTACTCTTACAGGAATTTGACTTGGAGATACAAGATAAGAAGGGAGCTGAAAATCTTGCAGCGGATCACCTCTCTAGACTTGAAAATCCACACACTAAAGAGCTCGATGAAAGTGAGATAAACGATTCGTTTCCCGAAGAACAACTCTTTTCTATAACACATTCTGAGGTACCATGGTTTGCAAATATTGCGAATTATTTAGCAACTAACATCTTGCCAAAAAGACTAACACATCACCAAAAGAAGCGATTCTTTGCTGATGTGAAAAATTATTTTTGAGAGGATCCCTTTCTTTTCCGCATATGTGCAGATCAGGTAATTCGAGGATGCGTTACAAAGGTAGAAGCAAGCAAAATCCCGGAACATTGCCATTCAGGACCTTCAAGAGGACACTATAGTGGAATTAAGACAGCACACAAAATACTCGAATCAGGTTTTCATTGGCCCACTCTATTCAAAGATGCCAACAGGTATGTTACTTCGTGTGATAAATGCCAAAGAACAGGTAATATTTCTAAACATGATGAAATGCCTCAAACATATATGTTATCATGTGAAATATTTGATGTATGAGGTATTGATTTTATGGGACCATTTTAGAAGTGAAGCTTTACCTACCAATGATGCTAGGGTAGTAGTTAAATTTCTCAAGAAACTGTTTTCTCGATTTGGGACACCTAGAGCTATCATTAGTGATAGGGGTACTCATTTCTATAATACTCAATTTGAAAAAGTTCTAAAGAAATATGGAGTTTACCACAGGACAACTACCCCATATCACCCTCAAACCAGTGGGCAAGTTGAAGTGGCAAACCGAGAACTTAAGCGATCCTAGAAAAGATAGTTGAATCGAATAGAAAAGATTGGGCATTAAAAGTAGATGATGCTTTATGGGCCTATAAAACAACATTTAAAACACCTCTAGGGACATCCCCATACAAATTTGTATACGGGAAAAGCTGTCATCTACCATTTGAGTTAGAGCACAAAGCTTTTTGGGCAATAAAATTTTTAAATTTTGATCTTAGAACTGCAGGAAAGAAAAGAATGATGCAGATAAACAAGCTAGATGAATGGAGAGCTGAGGCCTACGAAAACTCAAAACTATACAAAGAGGCAACAAAGTGACGTCACGATTCTCGTCTAAAGAAGTCAAAACAATTCGAAGTAGGGGACTTAGTCCTACTATACAACTCAAGGCTTAAATTATTCCCTGGGAAGCTGAAATCAAGATGGTCAGGCCCATTGATGGGCAAAACAATTCTTCCATACGACACAATCGAGGTAACTCACCCCACTAAGGGCACATTCAAGGTAAATGGTCACCGACTCAAAATTTATAATGGTGCAGATGTTGGGGATATGAGAGAGGAGCTTTTTATCCATGAACCTTCTTTTAAAACCGAAAACAGGGAAAGTCTAGCTTAAGACTATAAACAAGCACTTCTCGGGAGGCAACCCGAGCACTAATTCACTAACATCTTATTTTTCATTCATTTTTATTCGGCATCTAAATTAGTCTAACAAAAGAGCAGGTTTTAAACCACACGGCCTTGAACACGGGCGTGCCCATGGCCGTGTGGAAGACAGGGGACAAACCACGGACGTGCCAGTAGCCGTGCACAAACAGAGAAGAATTTCTTTTCCCAACACGGGCTGCGATACCAATCCACGCCCGTGCCACCCAATCGTGCGAGGTTACTGACTTATCGAGCACGGGACACACACGCCCGTGCCCCATGACCGTGTGAAGCTACTGACTTACACACCACAGGCAAAACACGCCTGTGTCTTCCAACTGTGCGAGGTTACTGACTTTTCGAGCACGGGCGTGTCATATGTAACATGGCCGTGGCGAATCCAACTGAACGCGCCTAAAATTCGAAATCGCGAAAAACACGGGCACTTTAAAACAGAGCACGGGCGTGGCACGAGCCTGTGTTCCCCCTATTTAAACAAATTTAACCGCTCACCCCTCTCACATCAACCCTAACCCGATTTCTCATCCTCCTCCCTCCCAAATCCAGCCACACCTACATCCTCACCGCCCCCCCAAAACTCTTCCCTTTGCCCTCCTCTCAAAAAACCTTACAAGAAAACCACCCACACGCCCTCCCCACCGCCGTGCTACAACAAAACCACGCCTTCCCCACCGCCATGGTACCGAACTCCACGCCCCTGCCACCACTGTGTTCGTGCTGCAAAACTCGCGCCACCGCTGTGCTCCACCCGTGCTCAAACGATTTACATCATCCCAATCCCTGGTTCTCTTTTTCTTAACTTAAAGCTTGATAAACATTATATCACTTTGCTTTATTTTTATTTTTATTGTTGTTTAAGTTTAGTATTAAAGCATGATTTATATTTAGGAACTTGTTTCAAAAATTCAGTCCCCATGAATATTTATTGTGATGAATTGGTTGATTTCATGTTCATTTTAATATTGGGGAATAAATCCCTGCATTTTAGAACTAATAAGATTGATACATTTCTTTGGTTAAAAAAATCACTGCTGTCAAATGATTTCTGCTGATTAATATGCTAAAGATTCTAACTTTTCAAATCTTGCTTGATTTAGTGTGGAATATTTTGGCTATATTATTGTTGAGGAACTTGCTTTATATTTGATCACTAATTTCAGGTACAAATGTCATCATCACGACCAAAACGATCCACAGCCGCCCCAAGCAAGAAAAGAAAGGGGCTCGGATCATCCTCAGCAAGTGCTTCTTCTGAGCTACGACACCCATTCCTCCGATTTTCTCAGGCAGCTCAGGAAGAGCGTTACAAGGCAATCCGGGATAGACCCCTAGGCACCGGTAGGTGCATCCATTGGGACGCACTAGAACAAGTCGAGCTTGCAACTGATATTCGAGCCTTCCTCTCGACTGGCCCGTGGGAGCAGTTTTTCTCAATCATCAAGCCCACATACTTGGAGCTCACACTAAAATTCTGCACCACCTTCACATTGCAGACAGTGATGGCACAGTTCGACGACCCGGGTACCATCCAATTCCGTTTAGGGGGCACGGTACGTCGACTGAGCGTACCACAATTCAGCTCGGCACTCGGACTTTATACACCGAAATTTTTAGAAGAAACCCCATTCTCCAGGTTAAACCGCCAGCTCCACTGCACTTCGCTCAACTGCTGGCGCAGCCTAAGCCCCACCACAAGCATCTACGACCTCAGCTGCTCTAAGGCGACAGCCCTTCTCCCACCCCTAAGGTATATTCACACCATTCTCACTCACACCATCACAGGACGACGTGAGAGCACCGGCGTGGTAAACAAGCACGATGTCTACTACCTACCGTGCATGTCAGAAGGGCATGTTTTCAACTTGGCATACTTCATCACATGTGCAATTCAACACCAGACAAAGCCACACAGGAAGGGGATTTTATCAATGGGGCCGTATATCACAAGGCTGGCTCAATACTTTGGCCTCCTCCACACCGAGGCTCAGATTTCCTCACTTACACTGATCAGCCATATGGTACCTCAGGGCATCCAAACGATGCTACACATGAGGATGATTAAACATCATCGAGGAATCGACCCTCCTCAATACCGATTGGTGACTTTCATAGCTGAAAGGGAGCCCGAGGACATTACTGATGATGTCCCACCACCATCACAGGAGGCACCGATTTCGAGCCAGCAGACATCCCATACAGCAACCTCATTGGCAGACATCTCTGCACGCCTCGACGGGTTCGAGCGGTATTTTGTTGAAAACACCCGGCGTTTCGATGGGTTAGAGGTCACCCTCCGAGGGATATGCCATCACCTCCATATCTCATCACCAGCACCACCACAGGACCCGGATGATGATGAGGACCTTTGAGTCCTTCTATCTAGATTTTCTTTTTCTTATCTTAAGTTTTTACTTTTATTTTCTAGTTATTTTAATTTCGATTTGTCTTAAGTTTAAACATTTTTCTCATACATTACTACCTTTTATCATGATCATCATTCACATCTAATCTTCGAGTATTCCTAACATCTATATTTATTCACGCCTTCGAGATTTCTCACTGATGACTTAGTAGTTTCAAATGCACACTTCATACACACGAACACATCACAAGGAGCAACTCCCTATTACACAAGTCATCAGTCACCACGACCTCTACCATCCTCCAAGGAAATCATCCATAAATTCAGGAAGTGGCATTCTCTCTCTCTCTCTTGATTTTATATTAATTGTCATTATCTATCTTTGTACATTGAGGGAAATGTACATCTTAAAGTGTGGGGGGTAAAAGTGTCAAACTTTTTGCATTATTCTCAAATGCCTGAGGATAAAAGTGCCTATTTTTTTTTTCATTATTCTCAAATCCCTGAATTTAGTCTTGTTTTTAAGTAAATTTTTTATATTACTAATTAGGATGAAATTTCTGATGATTTATGATTTTCATTGACATGTTTTAGATTAATTCATTGATAATTGTGCATTGATAATTAAATTTTAAAGATATTAGAGAATCAAGCGTGATAAGTCTATTTTTCAGAATAATTTTTTTTTTGCTAGGTTGTTAACCTAAATTTGAATATTGCTTTGAAATTTGAAATTTATGAGATTGATGTCAAAACACCCATAATTTTTGTGAGATTTTGAGCCTTATAGAGCATATATTCTTGTTCGTGCTCACTTTTTGATTATGAGTGTGTCAACTTTGAACTGTTATTCTAGAACTTGCCTCGTTTATACATGTTGAGACCACATTCATGATTTGATATACAGAGATGATAAAGGCACCTAGGTTTTAACCCACTCACTCCACTAAATAGCTTACCTCCATAAATTAACCCCTAGTTAAGCCCGTTGATCTTAACAACCCCTTTTATTGACTCACCTATTAATAACCCAAAAACCCTTTGTATTTGTTATCACCCTCCTTTTGACTACCCTTTAATCGAGATATAATTTGATTAGTTACCGAATTAAATCAGAGCATGAGTTGAATTCATCCCTTATTATTATTAGTTTGATCTTAAAAGAAAATCGAAGTATATTCAGTATTAGTGGTGAGCTTATACAGTTAAAGCTTATTTTCCGAAAGAAAAGCTCGTATTATTAGGATGATTATTTTCAGTTAATGTAAATATTATTTCAGTATCCTTAAGTAGGTACTTGTCAATTCAATCTCGATTCTGACCTTATAAATTCAGCCTTTATCCACACCTTAACCCTAGCCCCGTTACAACCCTAACAAAGACCTTTTGATCTGTTTATCATCTCATTTTACAGTGGTGGAGATTTGGTTTTCAGGCAGGCCTATGGGATTAACTTTTCAGGTTCGACGTATGAGTGCTTCTTTTTATGAACCTTAAACACTTTGAGTGATTTGAGTGAATCTTTTAGTAAGGATGTCAACTCTTGTCAATTTCAAATTAAAGGTAATTATCCAGATAAGGGGAGACACCTAGTTTTCAAATTATAAATGAATGACTTATCATTGTTTGAATCTTTAGAACTCTCTGAATTGAACTATCCATGTATAAATTATCTATGAATTATGATAAGGCATTGTCAGTAGGAATTATGAATCATGGAAAGTTTGTCTTAATTGTAAGTTGAGAATTTTGCTTGAGGACAAGCAAAAGCTTAAGTGTGTGGGTATTTGATAAACCATAAAAGCAACATATTTTAATCCCACATTTAGTATGCTTTTGGATAATTTAAGCCTCGATTGATATAAAAAGGTGCTCTTAATCCTTTCTTTTCATGTCTTATACCCAGGAAAGCACCCAAGGATGAAAAGAATGAGAAACGGGCTTAAAATGGGCCAAATGGGCCAATTCACGAAATCGACACGGCCTGGACTTCTGGCTACACGGCCGTGCCTCATGGATCAGCTAGAACACGGCCTGACCATGATTCACACGGCCGTGCCTCCATAAACAGACCCGAACACAGCCTGAAGTCGATCCACACGGGCCTGTGCCATGGCCGTGTCCCTCTCACTGGAAAGAGCAATTTCATTCGAGAAAAGATACTTGGAGGCAAAGAAACACATTTCGAAGCCTATTCAAACACCCTAGTAGGAATTCTACTTAAATTAGGATACTTAGAGGCCAAGAAATGCATCACAAAGTCTATATTAACACCCAAGGGGGCAACTTGAAAGGGGAGTTCAGCAGAAGCCCTCTGTCAGGACGTCAAGCTAGGCCAACGAGCCAAGCCGGAAAGGTCAGAGTTGAGGGAATCGCTCGAAGTTAGCCAGTTGATCCATCCCAAGAAGCCAGAATTCTACTCAAGACGGCGGATCTCTCCTTCAATTCCTTAAGGGAGTTTTAGGGATTTCTTATGTTTTGTTTTACCTTTTCTCTTGAGATGTTTTCTTTATTTGTTATGAACTACACCCCTCAGATACCTGAATGGGATGAAACCTATATGAATCTTGTTATTGTTTTCTGAATTATATGATAAATACTTAGTCTGTTCTTAATTATGTGTGCTTAATTCTTGATTTAATATTTCACGTATATTGATTTAAGTTTGATGTGCTTAGGTGGAGGAGGAATAGATCCTACTTAAGAGTAGATCTCGCATAATTAAGCGGAGTTGATCGCACGCCTAGAGATAGGGTGACAAGATTTTGCCGGATTAGGGTGAAACCTAATATGGGAGTCCATAGATCGATTTACTGCTATTCTAGGGGGTTATTATAAGAGAACAAGTGTTCCACTAATTAATCTAGGGTTATACGTTATTTGCCTCGAGAGAGGGTTTAATATACGTTAGGGAGTCCTACGGATCAAACTAAGTGAATAAATCGTATGGTTCAGTGTTAGATAACAAGTGAAGTCTAGGTGGATTCTTCCTGAGGGTATCGTCGTGATCAACTGAGTTTTTCTTCTAGTTATTTCCCAATTCGTTCTTTTTGTCTTTGCGTCTTTAGCTTAGTAGTCGTTAATTTAGATTAAAGCAACTTCACTTTATTTTAGGCTAAATAATAAAAAGAAAGTTAGTATTAGTACTTTTAGTTCCTTTGGGTTCGACAGTCCGGTCTTGCCTAAGCTATACTACTGTTCGATAGGTACACTTACCTTTAATCATTGTCAGAGTTAGTTTCCAGGTTTGATCATTCGTTTTATAAATTTTAAAACTCTGATTTCAGCGATCAACAGCTCAAGATGGTGAAGGGTTAGACGAGCCTAATCTGAAACAAAAGAAGGTGGTAGAAGAAGATATGGTTGAGGTCAATAACAAGCCAAAACTGGTAATCAAAGAGTACCAACCTCGCATACCATATCCCAAAGCAATGAAGAGAGATGATACAGAGGAACAATTCGGTAAGTTTCTTAAACTTTTAAAGAAATTACATATCAACTTACCTCTTCTTGAAGCTCTTTTTCAGATGCCAGATTCAAGGAAATTTTTAAAACAGCTCTTGACGAACAAGCGTAAATTAGATGAAGAGCCACACATAGAATTAAACGCAGTTTGCTCAGCAATGTTACAGAATAGACTACCACGAAAAAAAATCCAGGGAGTTTTACAATTCCATGTTTAATTGGTAGACTAACTGTTGATAATACATTAGCTAATTTAGGGGCAAGTATAAATGTCATGCCTTATAAAATGTTTAAACAACTAGGTTTAGGGAAACCCAAACAGACTAGGATGAGCATTCAATTAGCTGATAAAACTGTTAGAATTCCTAGGGGTATTATCGAAGATGTTCTTGTAAAAATTGATAAATTCGTTTTCCCAGTAGATTTTGTTATTTTAGACATGGATGAGGATAATTCGATTCCTTTAATTTTAGGAAGACCCTTTTTAGCAACTGCTAGGACTAAAATTGATGTTAGCACAGGAGAATTAATACTTCAAGTAGGTGACAAATCGATCAGCCTACAAGCTCTTGACTCGGCCAAGACAACAATTGATGAAGGTGAGAAAGTAAATTCAGTTGATAACCAGATTGTTCCAGCTTCATCACAAGAAACGCCACAAGGTTACAAACCTGAGCCGAAGCATGACCCTCATATCAACACAGAAAGATCACATAACGAACAAAGCCTTAAGATCGACAGATTAGAAAAGTGGACGACATCCTTTAAAGAAGAACCGGAACCGCACGAAGAAAAATCGAAAGAGCCGCCAGAAGAGCTCATAAGAACATCAAACCACCTCAAAATAGGAGACCAGGTACTAATAGATAAGACAGATCCTCGAGTCATCACATCAGACCTGAACACAAATGAAGAAATTCCTCTTGAGGTATGAAATATTTTCCCATACGGAACAGTAGAAGTAAGCAATCTTATCTTCGGCACTTTTAAGGTAAACGCTTCTCGACTTAAACTTTATAGTGACAATAGCACTGATAGCATAATGGAAGATATTCAAACCTTTAAACCTCCCTGATTTTTCAAAATATAAGGAAATTCTAGCTTAAGACTATAAACAAGTGCTTCTCGGAAGGCAACCCGAGCACTAACACAATTTACTTTTACATTTTTATTCTTTTCTTTTCTTCTTTTCTTTTTGAATCTTTAGTTGTAAACTAACCAAGGGTGCAGATTTCCAGGCCACACGGCCTTGCACACGACCGTGGCTGTGGCCGTGTGTACATCAAGAATCTTTGTACCAACATGACAGAGGCGGTACAAATCAGACTCAACTGATTTTTAAAGTTCACGAACCCAACCACTCCAACACGGGCACCGACAAAAGCCTACGGCTGCGACGCGGCCGTGGACGATACTGACTTATCAAGAACGGGCGTGGCTGGCTGAAAAACGGGCATGGAGAATCAACACACCTCGACACACGGCCGTGCGAGGCGGCCGTGTGAAACGACACGCCCTCAACCCACGGGCGTGGGAAAGTACCAGAATTGAGCCTCTATTTAAACACCAACCCCCTCCCCATTCTTCTCATCCACTTTCCACTTCTTTTCTTATTCTCTTTTCTTCCTTTTTCTCCCTTCTCCATAACAAAGTCTCCAGACTCTTGAGCAACAAATATCAATGTCGAAGAAGCGGAAGAAGGCAAGCGTAGTCTCCTTAGGGAGACCGACATTCATATGCTCATGCTGGCCGCTTCATTCCAACAACAAGCCAAGGGTCTTTGAGACCATTTAGTTTCTATTTTTATTTTCTCTTTTGCTTCAATTTCCTTCTTTTTGACAATTGTATGTTTAATATAGTTTAATTTATTTTAGTTTCTTAGTGTCAGGTTTAAAAGGGTGCTAGGGAATCACACCTTGGAAACCACGACCATCACTACAACAGCCTTTGAAATACTAAAGGCTGCTTGGGAATCACTCCACTTCCGCCACCGCCAGCACCTCAGCAGCCCTAGAGGTCACACCCACCTCGCGAACCATCCAACAATAAGGACTTCTCGGTCCATTAGTCTTTTCTTTCATTTTTATTTTCCTTCTTAGTCTCCTTTTTTTTTCTTTCTTGTTTTTAGTTATATTTTTCGTTTATTTTAAATGTGTCTTAATAACTCCTGGCTAATTTTCTACGAGCTCCCCAATTTCTTCATCTAGCGCAGAGCTCGGCAGCAGCCACCACCCCTATCGACTTCCAACTCCAGGAAACCATCCAAATTCAGGAAGTCTCACCTCCCTTTCTCTCTTAAATTGAAAATCTATCTTTGTACATTGAGGGAAATGTACATCTTAAGTGTGGGGGGTGAATATTTATTTGAAGAAAGGGCATAACTTTTTGCATTATTCTCAAATCTGGCCAAACTTTTTTCATTATTCTCAAATCCCTGAATTTAGTCTTAATTTTAAGTAATTTCCTCATATTACTAATTAGGATGAAATTTCTGATGATTTATGATCTTTATTGATATGTTTTAGATTAAGTCATAGTTAATTGTGCATTGATTATTAAATTAGAAGAATATTAGAGAGTCAAGCATGATAAGTCTATTTTTCAGAATTAAAAATCTTTGCTAGGTTGTTGAGCTGAATCTGAATATTATCTTCAAGTTTGAAATTTACAAGGTTGATGTCAAAACACCAATAATTTTTGTGAGATTTTGAGCCTATTAGAGCATATATCCTTTTTCATGCTCACTCTATTGATTCTGAATGTGTCAACTTTGAACTGTTATTCTAGAACTTGCCTCGATTATACATGTTGAGACCACACCTATGATTTGATATACCGAGATGATAAAGGCACCAAGGTTTTAACCCACTCACTTCACTAAAAGGCCTACCTCCATAATTAACCCCTAGTGAACCCCGTTGATCCTAACAACCCGTTTTATTAACTCACCCACTAATAACCCAAAAACCCTTTGTATTTGTTATCACCATTCCTTTTGACTATCCTTATATCGAGATTTGATTTGATTTGTTACCTAGCTATTATCTTTATTTTAAGTAATATATTCATTCCTTATTATGTAATATTTGACTTGTTCTTTAAAAAAAACGAAGTACATTCAGTATTAGTTCTACTAAGTGAGCTTACACGTTGAAATTCCACATCTTGAGGAAAAAGCTCGTATTATTAGTTTTGAATTGATGTAATTATTTAGGATTAGTTCATTTTTCTAAGTTAGGCAATTTGTCAATTCAATCTCGATTCTAACCTTCTAATTCAGCCTATATCCATACCCTTAACCTAGCCTCGTTACAACCCTGATAAAGACCTTTTGATTTGTGTATCGTCTCATATCACAGTGGTGGAGATTTGATTTTCAGGCAAGCCTATGGGATTAACTTTTCAGGTTCGACTTTTGAGTGCTTAATTTTGAACCTTAAACACCTCGAGTGACTTGAATGAATCTTTAGTGAGGATTTCAATCCTTGTCAATTTTGAATCAAAGGTAATTATTTAGATAAGGTGAGACACCTACGTTTTTGTGCTACAAATGTCTGACTTTGATTGTTTGAATCTTTAGGACTCTTCGAGTTAGATCATCAATGTATAAATTATCTATGAATTATGATGAGACATTGTTGATAGGAATTATGAATCATGGAAAGTTTGTTTTAATTGTAAGTTGAGAATTTTGCTTGAGGACAAGCAAAAGCTTAAGTGTGGGTGATCGCTGAAATCAGAGCTTTAAAATTTATAAAATGAATGATCAAACTTGGAAACTAACTCTGACAACGATTAAAGGCAAGTGCACCTATCGAACAGTAGTATAGCTTAGGCAAGACCGGATTGTCGAACCCAAAGGAACTAAAAGTACTAATACTAGCTTTCTTCTTATTATTTAGCCTTAAAAATAAAGTGAAATTACTTTAACCTAAATTAACGACTACTAAGCTAAAGACGCAAAGACAAAAAGAACGAATTGGGAAATAACTTGAAGAAAAACTCAGTTGATTACAACGATACCCTCAGGAAGAATCCACCTAGACTTCACTTGTTATCTAACACTGAACCATATGATTTCTTTACTTAGCTTGATCCGTGAGACTCCCTAACGTATATTAAACCCTTTCTCGAGGCGAATAATGTCTAACCCTAGGTTAATTAGTGGAACTCTCGTTCGCTTATAATAACCCCCTAGAATAGCAGTAAATCGATCTATGGACTCCCTTATTAGGTTTCACCCTAATCTGGCAAAATCTCGTAACCCTATCTCTAGGCGTTCGATCAACTCCGCTTAATTATGTTAGATCTACTCTTAGGCAGGGTCTATTCATCCTCCACCAAAGCACATCAGATTTGGATTAAGCAACATAATTAAGAACAAACTAAGTAATTATCATATAATTCAGAATTCAAATAACAGGTTTCATCTAGGTTTCATCCCCTTCAGGTATCTAAAGGGTTTAGTTCATGACAAATAAAGAAAACATCTCAAGAGAAAAGATAAAACAAAACATAAGAAATCCCTAAAACCCCCTAAAGGAATTGAAGGAGAAATCCGCCATCTTGAGTATAACTCCGGCTTCTTGGGATGGATCAACTGGCTATCTTCGAGTGATTCCCTCAACTCTGACCTTTTCGACTTGGCTCTTTGGCCTAGCTTTGGCCCCTTTTCAAAGGTGGCACTTGGGGGATATATATAGGCTCTTGGAATGTGTTTCTTTGCCTCAAAGTATCCAAATCTGAATGAAATTGTTCATTGCCACGACAAGGACACGGCCATGTCACACGCCCGTGTGACTCATCTTCAGGTCGTGTTCGGATTTCTAAGTTGAGGCACGACCGTGAAGATCGAGGTAGAAGCCGTGTTTTAGAGGCTTGACAAGGCACGGCTGTGTGGACTTTGGGCTAGGCCATGTTGATTTCGTGATATGGCCTATTTACTTCATTTTGGGCCCGTTTTGTGTCCTTTTCATCCTCGGGTGCTTTCCTGGGTATAAGTCATGAAAAGAAAGGATTAAAAGCCCCTTTTTACATAAATTGATGGATAAATCATCAAAAAGTAAGCTAAATGTGGGATTAAAATATGTTATAATTACAGTTTATCAAATACCCCCACATTTAAGCTTTTGCTTGTCCTCAAGCAAAAATTCTCAACTTACAATTAAAATGAACTTTCCATAATTCACAATTCCTATCAACAATGTCTCATCATAATTCATAGCTAATTTATACATGGATAATTCAATTCAAAGAGTCCTAAAGATTCAAACAATGATAAGTCATTCATTTGTGATTGAAAACGTAGGTGTTTCCCTTTATCTGAAATATTACCTTTGATTCGAAATTGACAAGAGCTGACATCCTCACTATAGATTCACTCAAATCACTCAAAGTGTTTAAGGGTTAGGAAAAAGAAGCACTCATACGTCGAACCTGAAAAGTTAATCCCATAGGCTTGCCTGAAAATCAAATCTCCACCACTATCTAATGAGATGAGAAACAGATCAAAAGGTCTTTGTTAGGGTTGTAACAGGGTTAGGGTTAAGGTGTGGATAAAGGATGAAATTAGAAGGTTAGAATTGAGATTGAATTGACAAGTACCTACCTAATGAATACTGAAATAATATTTACATCAACTGATAATAATAATCCTAACAATACGAGCTTTTCTTTCAGAAAATAAACTTTAGCTATATAAGCTCACCACTAATACTGGATATACTTCAATTTTTTTTAAGAACAAACTAATAATAAAGGATGAATTCAACTCATAGCCTAATTCGGTAACTAATCAAATCATATCTCGATTAAAAGGTAGTTAAAAGGAATGGTGATAACAAATACAAAGGGGTTTTTGGGTTATTAATGGGTGAGTCAATAAAAAGGGTTGTTAGGATCAACGGGGTTCACTAGGGGTTAATTTATGAAGGTAGGCTTTTTAATGGAGTGAGTGGGTTAAGTCCTAGGTGCCTTTATCATTTCTGTATATCAAATCATAAATGTTGTCTCGACATGTATAAACGAGGCAAGTTCTAGAATAACAGTTCAAAGTTGACACACTCATAATCAAAAAGTGAGCACGAAAAAGAATATATGATATATAAGGCTCAAAATCTCACAAAAATTATGGGTGTTTTGACATTAATCTCATAAATTTCAAGTTTCAAAGCAATATTCAAATTTAGGTTAACAACCTAGCAAAAATTTTTAATTATTGAAAATTAGACTTATCATGTTTAATTCTCTAGTATCTTAAAATTTAATTATCAATGCACAATTATCAATGACTTAGTCTAAAACATGTTAATAAAAATAAGTTATCAAAAATTTCATCCTAATTAGTAATATGAAAAATTTACTTAAAAACAAGACTAAATTCAGGGATTTGAGAATAATGAAAAAAGTTTGGCCGGATTTAAGACTAATGCAGAAAGTTAGACCCTTTTTTTAGATAAATAGTCACCCCCACACTTAAGATGTACATTGCCCTCAATGTACAAAGATAGTTATAGCATTCATGGGATAAATCAAAAGAGAAGGGGAAGGAATACTCCCTGAATTTTGGATGGTATCCTTGTCGTAGGTGGTTTCGTCTTGCTGGTGGGGCGGTTGCTAATGAGCTCTGCGCTAGATGAAGAAATTGGGAAGCTCATAGAGGATTAGCCATGGTTTATTGAGACATAATTAAAATAAGCAAATTATAAATATAAAGAATAGCAAGCTAAAGGGAAGGAGACTAAGAAGAAAACTAAAATGAAAAGAAAATACTAATGGACTGAGAAGTCCTTATTGATGGATGGTTCGCGAAGTGGGTGTGACTTCTAGGGCTGCGGAGGTGATGGCGGTGGTGGAAGTGGTGTGGTTTCGTGGTGGTCGGCATGATTCCCTAGTAGCCTGGCGAACCTGACACTGAGAAACTAAGCATAAGATTGTCAAAGAGAAAGAAATTAAAGCAAAAGAGAAAAGAAAAAGAAAAACTAATTGGTCTCAAAGATCCTTGGCTTGGAGTTGAGACGAAGCTGCCGGCATGAACTCATGTTGATTGTTCTTCCTTGAGAAGACTATTGTTGGCCTTTTTCGCTTCTTTGACATGATGTGGGATGGCTCAAGGATCTAGAGTTTTGATATATGGAGTGAAACGTTTGAGAGGTAGAAGGTGGAAAAGAAGAAAAGAAAGGAATTTAATGGGGAGAAGGGGAAGGGCTGTAGGGTTTAAATAGGGGTTCAAATCTGCCACGTTCACACGCCCGTGGACTTAGGGCGTGTCGGTTTACACGGCTGTTTCGCACGGCCGTGTGTCTCGTCATGTTGAGTCGCCATGTTCGTGGTACAACCAACCACGCCCGTGTGGCAGAAGTCATTATGTAGACACAGTTGAGAGTCACGGGCGTGTTTCGCCCGTGCTTGGCAAGTCAGTAGCTCCACACGGTTTAAAGGCACGGGCGTGCCATTCTGTCGGTGCCCGTGGGGGAGAGTGGTTGGATCTGTGACCTGGGGGAGTGGTTGAACTGGTTTGCACGGCCTCTGCTATGTCAGTACGAAGATTCCGATGGTCCACACGGTCACGGACACGGCCGTGTGTAAGACCGTGTGACCTTGAAATTCTGCACTTTTGGTTAGTTTAAAAGAAAAGAAAGAAGGGAAATAAAGAAACTGAAAACAAAGTTGAAAGAAAATAATATTAGTGCTTGGGTTGCCTCCCGAGAAGTGCTCGTTTATAGTCTTAAGCTAGACTTTTCCTTGTAATTGTAGAAATCAGGGAGGTTTAAAGGTTTGAATATCTTCCTTCATGCTTACAGGTCTGTTTTCTTGATAAAGTTTAAGTCGAGAAGTGTTTACCTTAAAAGTTCCAAATGTTGGATTGCTCACCTCGACTATTCCGTGGGGGAAGATATTATGTACCTTAAGAGGAGTTTCTCCCTTTGTTTTCAGGTCTGCTATGATGATGTGAGGATCTGTGTGGTCTAACAGTACCTGATCTCCTATTTTAAAGTGATTTGATGTTCCTACGAGTTCTTCTGGTGGTTCCTCTGATTTTACTTCGTGTGGCTCCGGTTCTTCCTTGACGTGAGTCTTCTGCTCTTCTAATTTGTCGACCTTAAGGCTTTGTTCCTCGTATAATTCCTCTTTGTTGATTTGGGGTCTATGAGTCGGCTCAGGTTTGTGTCCTTGTGATGTTTCCTACGATTGAAGTTGAATAATTTGATTATCATTTGAAGTGACTTTCTTACCTTCATCGATTGTTATTCTAGCCGAGTCAAGAGCTTGAAGACTGATTGATTCGTCACCTACACAAAGTATGAGTTCGCTTGTGGCAACATCAATTTTGGTCTTGGTCATTGCTAGAAAAGTGATACGAACCGTCTCGGGTTTGAAAACGAGTCGTAGATGTTGCCCGATCGTAAATTAGGTAGTTTTTTTCGTTGAAGATGACTAAAGGGATATTTTAATGGTAATGGCTTGAAAAATAAAGATAGTTAAGTGGTTGAGATGGATACGAATTTGAAATAAGAAATAACCTTTAATAAAGATTAAAGACCCGAATCTTATAAGCTTTAAATAGATGAAAGGAGTTTGAATAAAACTGAGACCCACTATCTAGCAAGATAGGAACCAATGGTATAGAAATTGAATGCCACACCCAAAAGGGATGATAAGTTCGAAACAAAGTTGGATTGATGCCACTAGGAACTAGATAAGTCAATTCAAACCTTGAAGAATTAGGAGAGTGAATTAAACTCACCAATAAAAAAAATAATATTCATTCATGAAATTCAACCTCCTTCAATTGAAAATTGACAAGCTATTTATAAGCCTCAATAACTCACAAAAAAAGAAAACAATGTCGTCCAACACCTTTAATTTAGCACATGTTGCATCCATGCTCCCAATAGTTTTTTTTCAACTCCATTTGGCCGTCCATACTCCTCACATGTTTATATTTTTAATTCTTCATGCTTTATGCTTCATGCTTCCACTTGCTCCATCATGTTGATTAATTTATTTATTCCAAAGCCACATGCCTTATTTTATTCAAGCTTGTGCCGTCCATGCATTTCCACAACACACTCGCACATTTTTTTAATTTCATGCATCCAACATGCTTTATTTTATTCAAGCTTGTGTCGTCCATGCATTTCCACAATCAACTCACTTGCACATTTTTACTTTCATCATGCCATGCGTCCTTCCACTTTCGAGAATATTCCCTCATCAAATTGAATTTACCCATAACATTCTTTTAAAAGTTGTTTACTCCTTGTTTCTTTATATTGCCGTCCATGTCTCCACTAGTCACACACATGCTTTATTATTTAATGTTTCACACATGCACATTTCTTATTTCTTGTTCCCACTAAACGCACATCACCATTGTTTATGCTTCCACTCACCATTTCATGCTCCAATTTTATAATGCTCCACAGTATTCCCTCATGCCCATGCCGTCACTTGCTCATGGATGTGTTGTCCATTTTTTTATTTTCATTTTAAGCATTCGGCCAAGAAGGATGTCAATGGCTTCACGTGGGCAACATAGGTGGATGCCTTGTCTTTGTGCCGTCCATTCTTGAAGAAATTTAAAATTCATGAAACATGTCCACCAAATTAATTTGGCCACCATGCATTGTCCCTTCAATCGTGCATAATCTTGCTTAAAGTATTCCACATTGGCGACACCTACAAAACATATAAACCAACATCAGTAAAATTCAGCCGAACATAGTTAGCACAAAATTTAAACACTTTATTTAAACACTAGGTAAAAAAAAACAAAGGTTAACAAGACACACTAACATTTAACTTCGACAAAGGACATATTAAAAACTCGTACTATCTGGATAAATTAACATGAAATAAGAAAATGCAGCAAACTAATAAATAACTGAAGATAAATCAAACATGCATTATAAAGTGTTAAATAAACTAGCAGTCGAACTAGCTAGTATATTCAACTTCAAATAAATTGTAGTAGTTCAGCATGTTCTTGGGCTCTTTTCTTTCTGTATTCCAAATTTGTGCCACCAAAGCTGACGTGGCATCTTTGAATTGCTTAGCACGGGCACGCGTAATTGGTCCATTAGGTAGCTCGATTGTGTCTAGGTTGACTTCTGTCATAGGCTTCTTAGGTGAGTTCGTATCAAAAAGGTCTTCCTAAAATTAGGGGGATTGAATTATCCTCATCCATGTCTAAGACAACAAAGTCTACTTGGAAAACAAATTTATCGATTTTTACAAGAACATCTTCAATAATGCCCCTAGGAATTCTGACAGTTTTATCAGCTAATTGAATACTCATCCTAGTTTGCTTGGACTTCCCTAGACCTAATCGTTTAAACAATGTATAAGGCATGTCATTTATGCTTGCCCCTAAATCAGCTAACGTATTATCAATAGTTAAACTACCAATTAAACATGGAATTGTAAAACTCTCTGGATCTTTTAGCTTCTGTGGTAGTCTATTTTGTAACATTGCCGAGCATGTTGTGTTCAACTCCACGTGGTGCTCTTCGTCTATTTTGCGTTTGTTTGTTAAGAGCTGCCTTAAAAATTTCCTCGAGTCTGGCATCTGAAAAAGAGCTTCGAGAAGAGGTAAGTTAATATGTAATTTCTTTAAGAGTTTAAGAAACTTACCGAACTATTCCTCTGAATCGTCTCTTTTTATTACTTCGGGATAAGGTATACGAGGTTGGTACTCTTTGATTATCGATTTTGGCTTTTCTTGTACTACCTCTATTTTACCTTCATCTACCTTGTTTTCTGGTATTGTATTGGGTTCATCTAACCCTTTACTGCCCTGAGCTGTGATGGCTTGAATTTGCTCCTTAGGGTTAATCTCCGTGTTACTAGGTAGACGCCCTTGCGGTCGTTCTGACATCAGCTTTGCAAGTTGTTCGACTGCATTAGTGACTTCCTTGACTGACTTAGTAATTTCTACAATTCGGCTCTCATTGCTTTTGATTGTTCTCTTAGTTTCTTGGAAATGTTTTTCTGTGCCTGCCGAAAATTTTGTCAGCATCTCTTCGAGGGTTGGTTTCTTCTCTTGTGGATAGGGCTGATTTTGGAAATTTTGAGGAGGTTGTTGTCTTTGATTTCCTTGGTTTCCTTGACCTCCCCATGAAAAATTTGAGTGGTTCCTCCATCCTGGATTGTAAGTGTTACTATAAGGATTATTATTAGATCTGAAATTGTTACCTATATAGTTCATCTGTTCGTTCTCTGCTTCCGGTAGGTAGGGTGGGTACTCAGGATTCGCCACAGTTTCACTTGCGTCGCACTGCAGGACTGGATGTGCCTACGAAGAACACAAACTATCAATCTTTTTATTCATTATCTCCATCTGTGTTGATAGCATGGTTAATGCATCGATGTTGAAAACTCCGGCTGATTTTTTTGGTTTCATCCTGTTAACTTGTCATTGATAATTATTCAGTGACATTTCCTCAATGAACTCGTAGGCCGCTTCTGGAGTCGTGTTATTCAGAGTTCCGTCGACGGCTGAATCAATTAGTTGCCTTGTGGAAGGGTTTACACCATTGTAGAAAGTTTGGATTTGTAGCCACAAGGGTAGACCATGGTGTGGACACCTCTGCAAGAGACCCTTGTATCTCTCCCATGCATCGTATAACGTTTCTAGATCCATCTGCACAAAAGAAGAAATATCATTCTGTAATTTAGCCGTTTTGGCCGGTGGGAAATATTTCAATAAAAACTTTTCAGTCATTTGTTCCCATGTAGTGATTGACCCTCGTGGTAACGAGTTCAACCACTGTTTGGCTTTATTCCTTAATGAAAAGGGAATAACCGAAGACGTATGGCATCATCAGAAACACCATTTATTTTGAATGTATCACAAAACTCTAAAAGGTTAGCTATATGAGTGTTTGGATCTTCGTCCTACAAACCATCAAATTGAACAAACTGTTGAATCATCTGTATTGTGTTAGGCTTCAATTCAAAATTGTTAGCAGCTATAGCGGGCCTAACAATACTTGATTCTGCTCCTGTTAAATGTGGTTTCGCATAATCAAACATTGTGCGTGGAGCATTTTTTTCCCCTACATTACGTGGTGGTGGGTTATTCTCGTCCATCCCTTCAATAGGATTGGATCTGTCGTCTTGATCTTCCTCTGTGTAATTTAGGGCTCGCCTGATTTCTCAGCGATTCCTGCGAGCGGTAGCTTCGATCTCACTGTCGTATACTAAAGGTCCTCTCGGGTTCCTTCTAGTCATAAACTAAAGGTACCTGCTAGGAAAAGAAAGAAAATTTAGCAAAAATTAAAATTTAACCTAAAAGATAAAATTGAGAAAAAATAAAAAAAATAATGGCTAAAGTAATAAAAATAGAGCGTTCTTAATATTTTAGTTCCCCGGCAACGACGCCAAAAACTTGATCGCTGAAATTAGAGCTTTAAAATTTGTAAAACGAATGATCAAACCTGAAAACTAACTCTGACAACGATTAAAGGCAAGTGTACCTATTGAACAGTAGTATAGCTTAGGCAAGACCGGATTGTCGAACCCAAAAGAACTAAAAGTACTAATACTAGCTTTCTTCTTATTATTTAGCCTTAAAAATAAAGTGAAATTACTTTAACCTAAATTAACAACTACTAAGCTAAAGACGCAAAGACAAAAAGAACGAATTGGGAAATAACTTGAAGAAAAACTCAGTTGATTACGACGATACCCTCAGGAAGAATCCACCTAGACTTCACTTGTTATCTAACACTAAACCATATGATTCCTTTACTTAGCTTGATCCGTGAGACTTCCTAACGTATATTAAACCCTCTCTTGAGGCGAATAACGTCTAACCCTAGGTTAATTAGTGGAACTCCCGTTCGCTTATAATAACCCCCTAGAATAGCAGTAAATCGATCTATGGACTCCCTTATTAGGTTTCACCCTAATCCGGCAAAATCTCGTAACCCTATCTCTAGGTGTTCGATCAACTCCGCTTAATTATGTTAGATCTACTCTTAGGCAGGGTCTATTCCTCCTCCACCTAAGCACATCAGATTTGGATTAAGCAACATAATTAAGAACAAACTAAGTAATTATCATATAATTCAGAATTCAAATAACAAGTTTCATCTAGGTTTCATCCCCTTCAGGTATCTGAAGGGTTTAGTTCATGACAAATAAAGAAAACATCTCAAGAGAAAAGATAAAACAAAACAAAAGAAATCCCTAAAACCCCCTGAAGGAACTGAAGGAGAAATCCGCCGTATTGAGTATAACTCTGGCTTCTTGGGATAGATCAACTGGCTATCTTCGAGTGATTCCCTCAACTCTGACCTTTTCGGCTTGGCTCTTTGGCCTAGCTTTGACCCCCTTTCAAAGGTGGCACTTGGGGGATATATATAGGCTCTTGGAATGTGTTTCTTTGCCCCAAAGTATCCAAATCCGAACGAAATTGTTCATTGCCACAACAGGGACAAGGCCATGTCACACGTCCGTGTGACTCGTCTTCAGGCTGTGTTCGAATTTCTAAGTTGAGGCACGACCGTGTAGGTCGGGATAGAGGCCATGTTCTAGAGGCTTGACAAGGCACAGCCGTGTGGACTTTGGTCCAGGCCGTGTTGATTTTGTGATATGGCCTATTTACTCCATTTTGGTCCCGTTTTGTGTCCTTCTCATCATCGGGTGCTTTTCTGGGTATAAGTCATGAAAAGAAAGGATTAAAAGCACCTTTTTACATAAATTGATGGATAAATCATCCAAAAGTAAGCTAAATGTGGGATTAAAATATGTTATAATTTTGGTTTATCAGTGGGGGTATTTGATAAACCGTAAAAGTAACATATTTTAATCCCACATTTTGTATGCTTTTGGATGATTTAAGCCTCGATTTATGTAAAAAGGTGCTCTTAATCCTTTGTTTTCATGTTTTATATCCAGGGAAGCACCCGAGGATGAAAAGAACGAGAAACGAGCCCAAAAAAGAGTAAATGGGCCATAACACAAAATCCACACGGCCTGGGCCCAAGACCACACGGCCGTGCCATGTCAATCTACTAGAACACGGCCTGATCTCGATTCACACGGCCGTGCCTCATTAAAGAAGTCTGAACACGGCTTGAAGACTAGTCACACGGGCGTGTGACATGGCCGTGTCCCTGTCGTGGCAAAGAGCAATTTCATTCAGATTTGGATACTTTGAGGCGAACAAACACATTCCAAGATCCTATATAAACCCCCTAAGTGTTACCTGAAAGGGGGTGGTTAGCTAGGCCAAGGAGTCGAGCCAGAAAGACCAGATTTGTGGGAATCACTCGAAGATAGCCAGTTGATCCATCTCTAGAAGCCGGAATTCTACTCAAGATGGTGGATCTCTCCTTCAATTCCTTCAGGAGGTTTTAGGGATTTCTTATGTTTTGTTTTATCTTTTCTTCTGAGATGTTTTCTTTATTTGATATGAACTAAACCCTCAGATACCTAAGGGGGATGAACCTATTGTTATTGTTTTCTGAACTATATGATAAATATTTGACTTGTTCTTAATTATGTGGGCTTAATTCTTGTGTTGATATTTTTGGGATATTGATTCAAGTATGATGTGCTTAGGTGGTGGAGCAAAAGTCCATGCTTGAGAGTAGATTTAGCATAATTAAGCGGAGTTGATCCCACGCCTAGAGATAGGGTGACGAGATTTTGCCAGATTAGGGTGAAACCTAATATGGGAGTCCATAGATCGAGTTAATGCGATTCTAGGGGTTTTAATTAGAAAGAGATTTCAATTAATCAACCTAGGGTTAGACGTTATTCGCTTCGAGAGAGGGTTTAATATAACTTAGGGAGTCTTACGGATCAAGTCAAGTGAATACATCGTCTGGTTCAGTGTTAGATAACAAGTGAAGTCTAGGTGGATTCTTGATAAACTGTAAAAGTAACATATTTTAACCCCACATTTAGTATGCTTTTGGATGAATTAAGCCTCGATTTATGTAAAAAGGTGCTCTTAATCCTTTGTTTTCATGTTTTATACCCAGGAAAGCACCCGAGGATGAAAAGAATGGAAAACGGGCTCAAAACGGAGTAAATGGGCCATATCATAAAAACCACACGGCCTGGGCCCAAGACCACACGGCCGTGCCATGTCAATCTACTAGAACACGGCTTGATCTCGATTCACACGGTCGTGCCTCATTAAAGAAGTCCGAACACGGATTGAAGACTAGTCACACGGGCGTGTGACATGGCCGTGTCCCTGTCATGGCAAAGAGCAATTTCATTCAGATTTGGACACTTTGGGGCGAAGAAACACATTCCAAGAGCCTATATAAACCCCTTAAGTGTTACCTGAAAGGGGGCTGTTAGCTAGGCCAAGGAGCCAAGCCAGAAAGACTAGATTTGTGGGAATCACTCGAAGATAGCCAGTTGATCCGTCTCTAGAAGCCGGAATTCTACTCAAGACGGCGGATCTCTCCTTCAATTCCTTCAGGGGGTTTTAGGGATTTTTTATGTTTTGTTTTATCTTTTCTTCTGAAACCCTCAGATACTTGAGGGGGATGAAACCTAAGACAGATCTTGTTATTGTTTTCTGAACTATATAATAAATATTTAACTTGTTCTTAATTATGTGGGCTTAATTCTTGTGTTGATATTTTCGGGATATTGATTCAAGTATGATGTGCTTAGGTGGTGGAGCAAAAGTCCCTGCTTGAGAGTAGATCTAGCATAATTAAGTGGAGTTGATCGCACGCCTAGAGATAGGGTGACGAGATTTTGCCGTATTAGGGTGAAACCTAATATGGGAGTCCATAGATCGAGTTAATGCGATTCTAGTGGTTTTAATTAGAAAGAGATTTCAATTAATCAACCTCGAGAGAGGGTTTAATATAACTTAGGGAGTCTTACGAATCAAGTCAAGTGAATACATCGTCTGGTTCAGTGTTAGATAACAAGTGAAGTCTAGGTGGATTCTTCCCGAAGGTGTCGTCTTAATTAACTGAGTTTTTCTTCCAAGTTATTTTCCCAAATTCATTCTTTTTGTCTTTGCATCTTTAGTTTAGTTGATAGTTAAATTTAGATTAGATAACCATTCACTTAATTCTTAGGCTAAATAATAGAAAGAGAGTTAGTATTAGTACTTTTGGTTCCTTTAGGATTCGATATTCTGTTCTTGCCTTAACTATACTACTGTTCGATAGGTGCGCTTGCCTTAAAATCATTGTCAGATTTAGTTTCTAGGTTCGATCATTCTTTTTATTAATTTTAGACTCTGATTCCAGCGATCAAGTTTTTGGCGCTGTTGCCGGGGAACTAAAATATTAAGAAAGCTTAATTTTTATTACTTTAGCCATTATTTTATTTTCTGCAATTTACTTTTATTTTTAGGTTACATTTTAATTTTGCTAAATTTTCTTCCTTTCTTTCATCCCTTTCAGGTACCTTTAGTTTATGACTAGAAGGAACCCGACAGGACCTTTACTTTACGACAGTGATATTTAAGGTACCGTTCGAAGAAATCGCAAAGAGATAAGGTGAAGCCTAAACTACATAGACGAAGAGCAAGAAGCCGAACTAAATACCACAGAAGAGATGGCTGAAAATAATCTACCACCTCCAGAGATGGCCGAACATTATGCTCCACGTACTATGTATGATTATGCTAAACCTAGTTTGACAGGAACTGAATCTAGTATTGTTAGGCCTACTATCACTGCAAATAATTTTGAACTGAAACCTTACACTATACAGATGATACAACAGTTTATTCAGTTTGATGGTTTGCAGGATGAGGATCCTAACACACTCTTAGCAAATTTCCTAGAATTTCGTGACACCTTCAAGATAAATGGCGTTTCTGATGATGCCATCCGTCTTCGGTTATTTCCCTTTTCCCTGAGAAATAAAGCCAAACTGTGGTTACATTCTCTTCCACGAGGATCAATCACTACATGGGATCAAATGACCGAAAAATTCCTATTGAAATATTTCCCACCGGCCAAAACGACCGAATTAAGGAATGATATCTCTTCTTTTCTGCAGATAGATTCAGAGACATTATACAATGCATGGGAGAGATACAAAGATTTGTTGAGAAGGTGCCCACACCACGGTGTGAACCCTTCAACAAGGCAGCTAATCGATTCAGCCGCCGGTGGAACCCTGAACAACAAAACTCCTGAAGCAGCCTACGAGTTCATAGAAGAGATGTCACTAAATAACTATCAGTGGCAAGTTGCAAGGACAACGCCAACCAAATCAACCAGAGTTTTCAACATTGATACCGTAACCGTGGTATCAAATCAGGTAGAATTGCTACATAAAAAGTTTGATAGTTTCTATAGTTCTTCACAGGCACATCCAATTATGCAATGCGACGCAAGTGAATGAGTGGTGAATCCTGAGTACCCACCCTACGGACAGGGCATGGAGAGCGAACAAATGAACTATATGGGTAATAATTTCCGATCTAACAATAACCCTTATAGTAATACTTATAATCCAGGTTGGAAGAACCACCCCAATTTCTCATGGGGCGGTCAAAGAAATCAAAGATCACAACCATCCCAAAACTCCCAACAACAGCCCTACCCATAGGAAAAGAAGCCGAACCTTGAAGAGGTCCTGACAAACTTCATAACAGCTTCAGAAACACGGTTCCAAAAGGTAGAAACAAAGATTGAAGCATTGTCACAGGAATTCAAGGATCAATTCAGGCAACTTGCCAAACAACTTTCTAAGAGACCACAATAGAGACTACCAAGCAACACCGAGACTAACCCAAGGGAGCAAGTTCAATCCATAACAGCTCAAGATAGTGAAGGGTTAGACGCGCCTAATTCAGAACAAAAGAAGGAGGTAGAAAAAGGTAAAGTGGAGGTAGCATAGGAAAAGCCAAAAACGGTAATCAAAGAGTACCAACCTCGCATTCCTTATCCCGAAGCAATGAAGAGAGATAATACAGAGGAACAGTTTGGTAAGTTTCTTAAACTTTTGAAGAAATTACATATCAACTTACCTCTTCTTGAAGCTCTTTTTTAGATGCCAGATGCAAGGAAATTTTTAAAACAGCTCTTGACGAACAAGCGCAAATTAGACGAAGAGCCACACTTGGAATTAAACGCAGTATGCTCAACAATGTTACATAATAGATTACTGCGGAAACAAAAAGATCCAGGGAGTTTTACAATTCATGTTTAATTAGTAGACTAACTGTTGATAATGCATTAGCTGATTTAGGGGCAAGTATAAATGTCATGCCTTATAAAATGTTTAAACAACTAGGTCTAGGGAAACCCAAACAGACTAGGATGAGCATTCAATTAGCTGATAAAACTGTTAAAATTCCTAGGGGTATTGTCAAAGATGTTCTTGTAAAAATTGATAAATTCGTTTTCCCTATAGATTTTGTTGTCGTAGACATGGATGAGGATAATTTGATTCCCTTAATTTTAGGAAGACCCTTTTTAGCAACTACCAGGACTAAAATTGATGTTAGCACAAGAGAACTCATACTTCAGGTAGGTGACGAATCGATCAGTTTACAAGCTCTCGACTCGGCCAGGACAACAATTGGTGAAGGTGAGAAAGTAAATTCAGTTGATAACCAAATTGTTCCAGCTTCATCACAGGAAACGCCACAAGATTACAAACCTGAGCCAAATCATGGACCCCGTGCCATCAAAGGTGAATCACATAAAGAACGAAGCCTTAGGGTCGATAAACTAGAAAAGTGGACGATATCCTTCAAAGAAGAACAGGAACCGTGCAAAGTAAAGCCGAAAGAGCCTCCAGAAGAGCTCATAGGAACATCAAATCACTTCAAAATAGAAGACCAGGTACTGTTAGAAAAATCAGATCCTCGAATCACCATGTCAGACCCAAAAGAAAATGAGGCAATCCCCCATGAGGTACACAATATCTTCCCATACGGAACAGTCGAGGTAAGCAATCCCATATTCGGCACTTTTAAAGTACACACTTCTCGACTCAAACTTCATCAAGAAAATAGAACTGTCAGCATAAAGGAAGATATTCAAACCTTTAAACCTCCCTATTTTTTGAAATATTAGGAAAGTCTAGCTTAAGACTATAAACGAGCGCTTCTCGGGAGGCAACCTGAGTACTAACACAATTTATTTTCACATTTTCTTCTTTTCTTCTTTTTTTTCTAAATACTTAGTTGTAAACTAACCAAGGGTACAGATTTCCAGGCTACACGGCCTTGCACACAGCCGTGGCCGTGGCCGTGTGTACCTCAAGAATCTTTGTACCAATATGGCAGAGGCGGTACAAATCAAACTCAACTGATTTTTGAAGTTCACGGACCTAACCACTCCAACACGGGCACCGACAAAAGCCCACGGCCGTGCGAAGCGGCCGTGGACGACACTGACTTATCAAGAACGGGCGTGGGTGGCTGAAAAACGGGCATGGGGAATCAACACGCCTAGATACACGGCCACGCGAGGCGGCCGTGTAAAATGACACGCCCTCAGCCCACGAGAGTGGGAAAGTACCAGAATTGAGCCTCTATTTAAACACCAACCCCCTCTCCATTCTTCTCATCCACTTTCCACCTCTTTTCTTATTCCCTTTTCTCCAAATCTCCTCTCCATAACAAAGTCTCTAAACCCTTGAGCCACACCAAAGCCATGAAAAAGAAGCGGAAGAAAGCAAGCGTAAGTCTCCTTAGGGACACCAATCTTCACAAGCTCATGCCGGTCGCTTCATCCAAACAACAAGCCAAGGGTCTTTGAGACCATTTTGTTTTTATTTTTCTTTTCTCTTTTACTTCAATTTACTTCTTTTTGACAATCTTATGTTTAATTTAGTTTTATTTATTTTGGTTTCTTAGTGTCAGGATCAAAAGGCTGCTAGGGAATCACACCTTGGGAACCACGACCATCACCACCACTGCCTTTGAAATACTAAAGGCTGCTTGGGAATCACGCCACTTCCGCCATCGCCAGCACCTCAGCAGCCCTAGAGGTCACACTCACCTTGCGAACCATCCAACAATAAGGACTTCTCGATCCATTAGTCTTTTCTTTCATTCTTATTTTCCTTCTTAGTCTCCTTCTCTTTTTCTTTATTGTTTTTAGTTATATATTTAGTTTATTTTAAATGTGTCTTAATAACTCCTGGCTAATTTTCTACGAGCTCCCCAATTTTTTCATCTAGCACAGAGCTCGGTAGCAGCCACCACCCCTATCGACTTCCAACTCTGGGAAACCATCCAAATTCAGGAAGTCTCACCTCCCTCTTTCTCTTAAATTACATATCTATGTTTGTACATTGAGGGCAATGTACATCTTAAATGTGGGGGTGAATATTTATTTCAAGAAAGGGCCTAACTTTTTGCATTATTCTCAAATCTGGGCAAACTTTTTTCATTATTCTCAAATCCTTGAATTTAGTCTTGTTTTTAAGTAATTTCCTCGTATTACTAATTAGGATGAAATTTCTGATGGTTTATGATTTTTGTTGATATGTTTTAGATTAAGTCATAGTTAATTGTGCATTGATGATTAAATTAGAAGAATATTAGAGAATCAAGCATGATAAGTCTATTTTTCAGAATTAAAATCTTTGCTAGGTTGTTGAGCTGAATCTGAATGTTACCTTGAAATTTGAAATTTACAAGGTAGATGTCAAAAACACCCATAATTTTTGTGAGATTTTGAGCCTATTAGAGCATATATTCTTTTTTATGCTCACTTTATTGATTATGAGTGTGTCAACTTTGAACTGTTATTCTAGAACTTGCCTCGATTATACATGTTGAGACCACACCTATGATTTGATATACCGAGATGATAAAGGCACCTAGGTTTTAACCCACTCACTCCACTAAAAAGCCTACCTCCACAATTAACCCCTAGTGAATTGATCCTAATAACCCTTTTTATTGACTCACCCACTAATAACCCAAAACCCTTTGTATTTGTTATCACCGTTCTTTTTGACTACCCTTATATCGAGATCTGATTTGATTTGTTGCCTAGCTATTATCTTTATTTTAAGTAATAGATTCATTCCTTATTATGTAATATTTGACTTGTTCTTAAAAAAAATCAATCAATCGAAGTATATTCAGTATTAGTATTATGAAAAGAGAGCTTATACAGAAAAAATTAGTTATCAAAAGAAAAAGCTCGTATTATTAGGGTTATTATTTTTAGTTGATGTAATTATTTATTATCGCCTCAATATTCCTAGTTAGGCAATTTGTCAGGTCAGTCTCGATTCTAACCTTCTAATTCAACCTATATCCATACCCTTAACCGAAGCCCCGTTACAACCCTGATAAAAGACCTTTTGATTTGTGTATCATCTTATTTTACAGTGGTGGAGATTTGATTTTCAGGCAAGCCTATGGGATTAACTTTTCAGGTTCGACTTTTGAGTGCTTAATTTTAAACCTTAAACACCTCGAGTGATTTGAGTGAATTAGTGAGGATGTCAATCCTTGTCTATTTTGAATCAAATGTAATTATTTAGATAATGGGAGACACCTATGTTTTTATGCTACAAATGTATGACTTTGATTGTTTGAATCTTTAGGACTCTTCGAGTTAGATCATCCATGTATAAATTATCTATGAATTATGATGAGACATTGTCGGTAGGAATTATGAATCATAGAAAGTTCATTTTAATTGTAAGTTGAGAATTTTGCTTGAGGACAAGCAAAAGCCTAAGTATGGGGGTATTTGATAAACCGTAAAAGTAACATATTTTAATCCCACATTTAGTATGCTTTTGGATGAATTAAGCCTCGAATTATGTAAAAAGGTGCTCTTAATCCTTTGTTTTCATGTTTTATACCCAGGAAAGCACCCGAGGATGAAAAGAACGGAAAACGGGTCCAAAACGGCGTAAATGGGCCATATCACGAAATCCACACGGCTTGGGCCCAAGACCACACGGCCGTGCCTCGTCAATCTACTAGAACACGGCCTGATCTCGATTCACACGACCGTGCCTTATTAAAGAAGTCCGAACACGGCTTAAAGACTAGTCACACGGGCGTGTGACATGGCCGTGTCCCTGTCGTGGGAAAGAGAAATTTCATTCGGATTTGGATACTTAGGGGTGTAAAAACACACTCCAAGAGCCTATATAAATCCCCTAAGTGTTACCTGAAAGGGGGCGATTAGCTAGGCCAAGGAGCCAAGCCGAAAAGGACCAAATTGGTGGGAATCACTCGAAGATAGCCAGTTGACCCATCTCAAGAAGCCAGAATTCTACTCAAGACGGCAGATCTCTCCTTCAATTCCTTCAGGGGGTTTTAGGGATTTCTTATGTTTTGTTTTATCTTTTCTTTTGAGATGTTTTCTTTATTTGATATGAACTAAACCCTCAGATACATGAGGGGGATGAACCTATTGTTATTGTTTTTTGAACTATATGATAAATATTTGACTTGTTCTTAATTATGTGGGCTTAATTCTTGTGTTGATATTTTCGGGATATTGATTCAAGTATGATGTGCTTAGGTGGTGGAGCAAAAGTCCATGCTTGAGAGTAGATTTAGCATAATTAAGCGGAGTTGATCCCACGCCTAGAGATAGGGTGACGAGATTTTGCCAGATTAGGGTGAAACCTAATATGGGAGTCCATAGATCGAGTTAATGCGATTCTAGGGGTTTTAATTAGAAAGAGATTTCAATTAATCAACCTAGGGTTAGACGTTATTCGCTTCGAGAGAGGGTTTAATATAACTTAGGGAGTCTTACGGATCAAGTCAAGTGAATACATCGTCTGGTTCAGTGTTAGATAACAAGTGAAGCCTAGGTGGATTCTTCCCAAGGGTGTCATCTTAATCAACTGAGTTTTTCTTCCAAGTATTTTCCCCAATTCATTCTTTTTGTCATTGCATCTTTAGTTTAGTTGATAGTTAAATTTAGATTAGAAAACCATTAACTTAATTCTTAGGCTAAATAATAGAGAGAGAGTTAGTATTAGTACTTTTGGTTCCTTTGGGATTCGATATTCCGGTCTTGCCTTAACTATACTACTGTTTGATAGGTGCGCTTGCCTTAAAATCGTTGTCAGAGTTAGTTTCTAGGTTCGATCATTCTTTTTATAAATTTAAGACTCTGATTCGAGCGATCATTTCTTTCCAACGGTGTCGTCTTAATCAACTGAGCTTCTTCCAAGTTATTTTCCCAAATTCATTCTTTTTGTCTTTGCATCTTTAGTTTAGTTGATAGTTAAATTTAGATTAGATAACCATTGATCGCTGGAATCAGATTCTTAAAATTTATAAAGAGAATGATCAAACCTGGAAACTAACTCTGACAACGATTAAAGGCAAGTGTACCTATCGAACAGTAGTATAGCTTAGGCAAGACCAGATTGTCAAACCCAAAGGAACCAAAAGTATTAATACTAACTTTCTTTTTATTATTTAGCCTAAAATAAGCAAAGTTGTTTAAATCTAATCTAAATTAACTTCTACTAAGCTAAAGACGCAAAGACAAAAAGAATGAATTGGGAAATAACTTGAAGAAAAACTCAGTTGATCAAGACGATACCCTTAGGAAGAACCCACCTAGATTTCACTTGTTATTTAACCCTGAACCATACGATTTATTCACTTGACTTGATCCGTAGGATTCCTTAATTTATATTAAACCCTCTCTCGAAGCGAATAATAACTAACCCTAGGTTAATTAATTGAAATCTCTTTCTAATTAAAACCCCTAGAATCGCATTAACTCGATCTATGGATTCCCATATTAGGTTTCACCCTAATCCGAGAAAACCTCGTCACCCTATCTTTAGGCGCGCAAACGACTCCGCTTTAATTATGCTAGATCTATTCTTAAGCAGGGACTTTTGCTCCTCCACCTAAGAACATCTGACTTGAATTAATATCCCGGAAACATTAACACAAGAATTAAGCGCACATAATTAAGAACAAATCAAGTATTTATCTTATAGTTCAGAAAACAATAACAATATTCATCTAGGTTTCATCCCCTTCAGGTATCTGAAGGGTTTAGTTCATAATAAATAAAGCAAACATCTCAGGACAAAAGATAAAACAAAACATAAGAAATCCCTAAAACTCCCTGAAGGAATTGAAGGAGAGATCCGTCGTCTTGAGTATAATTCCGGCTTCTTGAGATGGATCAAATGGCTATCTTCGAGTGATTCCCACAAATCTGACCTTTCTGGCTTGGCTCCTTGACCTAGCTTTAACGCCCCCTTTCAGGTAACACTTAGGGGGTTTATATAGGCTCTTGGAATGTGTTTCTTCGCCCCAAAGTATCCAAATTCGAATGAAAATGCTCTTTCCCACGACAGGGACACGGCCATGTCACATGCCCGTGTGACTAGTCTTCAAGCCGTGTTTGGACTTCTTTAATGAGGCACGGCCGTGTGAATCAGGGGTAAGGCCCTGTTCTAGATGATCAATGCGGCACGGCCATGTGGGCTTAAGTCCAGGCCGTGTCGATTTCGTGATATGGCCCATTTACTCCGTTTTAGGCCCGTTTTATGTTCTTTTCATCCTTAGGTGCTTCCCTGGGTATAAAACATGAAAAAAAAGGATTAAGAGCACCTTTTTACATAAATCGAGGCTTAAATCATTCAAAAGCATACTAAATGTGGGATTAAAGTATGTTACTTTTACGGTTTATCAAATACCCCCACACTTAAGCTTTTGCTTGTCCTCAAGCAAAATTCTCAACTTACAATAAAAACAAACTTTCCATGATTCATAATTCCTATCAACAATGTATCATCATAATTCATAGATAATTTATACACACTCATAATCAATAGAATGAGCATGAAAAAGAATATATGCTCTAATAGGCTTAAAATCTCACAAAAATTATTGGTGTTTTGACATCAACCTTGTAAATTTCAAACTTCAAGATAATATTCAAATTCAGCTCAACAACCTAGCAAAGATTTTTTTCTGAAAATAGACTTATCATGCTTGATTCTCTAATATTCTTCTAATTTAATCATCAATGCACAATTAACTTTGACTTAATCTAAAACATATCAATAAAAATCATAAACCATCAGAAATTTCATCCTAATTAGTAATATGAGGAAATTACTTAAAGACAAGACTAAATTCGGAATTTGAGAATAATGTAAAAAGTTAGACACTTTTACCCCCCACACTTAAGATGTACATTGCCCTCAATGTACAAAGATAGATAATGTCAATTAAAATAAAATCAAAAGAGAGGGGAGAAAGTAACACTTCCAGAATTTATGGATGATCTCCTTGGATTGGCAGAGGTCGTGGTTACGGATGACTTATGTAGTAGTGAATTACTCCTAGTGATTTGTTCGTTTATATGGAGTGTTCATTTGATACTACGAAGTCACCAGTTAGAAATCTCGGAGGCGTATTTAAATAGATATATGTTAGGAATACTCGAAGGTTAGATGTGAATGATATTCATGATAAAATGTAACACCCCAAACCCGGCCCATTCACTACGACCGAATTTGAAATGCCACTGCGGAAAGACGGTTGAAAAATCTTTTTGACTTAAGATAAAACATTAAAATTTATTAACTTTTGAAAACCATGTCCATTTAAAAATTATAAGTAAACTATGTTATTATAAAATGTCCAAGTTAAAACTTTAACATACATATATTTTGAGTAAATAGGTTGCTAAAAATAAAATCATCTTCATGTAGTAATTTGATTTTATCAAACCATAATTAAAATAATACCAAAAATAATAATAAGGCCCTTATTACAACCCATACTTAATATTGAAAATGCTTAAAATAATTAAAACATCTTTGTCTGCATGGAACTAAGCTTCTACATGGTCACCTTTGTACTCCTCCAACCCGGTCCAAGCTCATGAATCACCTGCGATGGTTAAGAAAAATCGGGTGAGTCCACAGACTAAGTGCATAATCATTACACATGTTTCCACACGTATGGGCTTAACCCATACCTACACAGTCCATACCGACAGATATGCAAAATGTATCCCAGCCCAATCCTAAGTCCATCCGTTACACCAACCTTAGCAGACTCCCTGCCCAAGGCCGTGGCTAATCCACCGATCACAACCTAGTGATCCCACATATCCTACCTCGGTAGACCTGCTGCACAAGGCCGTGGCTGAGCCACCGATCACATCGTGATCCTCAAATCCTACCTTGGCAGACTTGCTGCTCAAGGCCGTGGCGGAGCCACCGATCACATAAGTGATCCCAACATTATTCTATCTACGGTGATGCACTCAGCTATCAACCGCTGAGATGGGCACCTAGCCAACATCTCCTTGATGAAGCACACAGCTAATCATCAAGCGCTAATGTAGCACGAGGCTAACATTAGACCACGTACATAAATATGTACGCCCCGTCTTTCTTTGATCAAATCCAATCCCCATGCACATATATGCAAACGTATCATGTCAAATCATCATATAGAATGAGTATACATCACATGCTCATTATTATAACATACATATGCACCATAAGTAATTTAATATCACACTTACCAACCTGTTAACCGATTACCCCACACATGGGTATCCATCACTTTAGCCTTTATTGTCGGCTATCACACATCATACACAAGTATACACATTAATAAACAATTAACCGGAGAAACAGTGCGATGATTACGCACCTGATCACTTGGAGTTCTAAACTCTCAATCCCAACGCTATCGCTAAGTGAGACTACGGCTATCTGCCTATAGCTTTCTCCTGCTGCTGGCCCACACCCCGGTGGCCAATCCCGAACCGCCGAGACAGCTCTTTTCTTAAACTTCGGGATAGGGACTTTCCCTTGCCCACCTTGACTGGTATTCGCCTCCATCAATACACTTAATCAGATCAAACGGTTAAACCCCAAGTCATAAACTAAGTAACAAATCTCACTAAAATTGCTTACCAAAACCACTTGAATCCCGGATGCTACTATAGGCTTCTGCAAATGCTGACTAGACGCCTCCCAAGAAAGTCTCCTGCGTTAGGATCTTCTCCCCTACAATCGGCCTTAGCACACTTAGAGAAAACTAGGGCCATTCGGCCAAGACATAAATCCTTAAAACAAAGAAAAGCTATCGCACCCTTACCTTGCTAACCACTCCCTTTTGTCCTAACCAAGAATCGGCCACCACAAGAGATAAGGTTCGGCTTCAGGGACTTGCAAACAAAGCGGAGAGAATGAGAGAATGAATGATTCGGCTAAGACTCCTAGATGGAGTTGGGATATTCGGCAATGGCAAACTTTAAGGATGATTTTGGCTTAAGCAGAGTTTAAAAGAAAGGTGTAAAGGAAGAGGGAAATAGGTACACAAAACGTTATGCCCACTTTCGGTTTTGGCTACAAAGAAATAAGAGAAAAGAAGAGGGTTTCTTTGACTTACTTTCGGCAAAGGGGAAGAATAAGTGAAGGAAATGGAAGAAACAACTTTCGGCAAGGAGAAGATAAATGGTGAAAAGGGTGGCCAAAAGGTGAGCACCCCCTATTTATACTACTAAGTTTCGGCATACACCTAAGCACATCCAACAAAGCCGAAAATACCCTCCTCAAGCTCCCCAAAACCGGCCACTAGCTCAACTCCTCCCAAATCCCAAGACTTCCTCCTAAACTTCCTCCCTAACACTCATTCAAAAAGTTTGAATGAGTCCAACCTATATCCTACCTACCTAGCCGAATTCAAAAATGGAAGACCAAGTCTTTACCTCATCTTTTCAGCATCCACCAACCGCCCAACTCCTCTCCTCCTTGACGCAAAAACAAAGGCCAAAGTGCTGCCTTTGCAGCTCGAACTTGAGACCCCTTAGCACCCTTGAGGCGTCACCTTCCCAAAGCTCTAAGTAGCGCCTCCATGCCACTCTACCAAAGCAATTCTTGAGTCTAAACCTCCCCAATAATTCTCTTAAGACCTCTATGGCCAAGCTCCCCTTTTTAACACTAAAAACCAAAAATTTCCTAAGGCATTCCACTACCTCTTAGAGTTCTCAAGACCCCTAAAACTTGTCCAAACACACAATAAGCCTACTATCACTTGAGTTAGGCACTAAATGCATAACCCCTAGACCCGGATGTTACAATTCTACCCTCCTTAAAATAATTTCGTCCTCGAAATTACTTGACTGCCTAACGATCATACATCTTAACTCACCACACTACGCTATTGCTGCGCACTCTGATCTTAAGCAACTACCACATTTTCTAGGCACAGTCTCTAAGTCCACACTCAAGGTTCTAGATACTTTACTAGCAATAAAACAAGCAGCCACTATAGCAAACAAAACAAGAAAGAATATTCCAGACATAAGAAACTTACCCGCTGACACATCTGGCACGTCGCTATCTTCCCACCGACGAACTGCATAAACCAAACCTGGCTGTCTTGCCTCAGAGCTACCATTGCCGCGACCTAATGCTCCACGACCTCGGCCGGAACCATTCCCTCCATGGTTCGGACCACGACCCTTTATCGCCTGCTGACCACCTCTGCCCGGCTGCACATAACCTTGGCCTAAAGTCCGTGTCTTAATCGGATCTTGGGGACAATCCTTAATCAGATGAGACTTGGACTTACACCGAAAACACTCTCGCTCCCGATTCCAGCATTCGCCAACATGATACCTTCCACACCGAGCACACCGACGATTCGGATTCCCAGTAGCTGGCCTAGAAATACGAGAAGAAGTCTCGACCCTCGGTCTTTTCTGAAATCTCTCAAACGATTCTGGCGATCCATAGCTCCTCTTATCCCGGCTCCTTTCTCTATCTCTATTCTGCCTCTCGGTCCTCTTGACCTCTTCAGCTATCCGAGCTTTCTCCACTAAGATGGAGAAATCTCTTTCTCGTTGCGGAGCAATCAAAACCCGTAGCTCATCCCGCAGCCCATCTTCAAATCTGACGCATCTCTCATAATCGGTAGCCACGATGCCCCGAGCATACCGGCTCAAACGCAAAAACTCAGCCTCGTACTCTGCTATTGACTTGCCTCGCACCAAATTGAGGAACGCCTTCCTCTGAGCGTCCACATAACTCGCTCCGACGTACTTCCCTTCGAACTTGATCTTAAAGTAACCCCAGTCCACTCGATCGGCAGGGGTACTTTCCTTAACAGTGAGCCACCACTGGTAGGCCTCATCCCGTAGCAACGAAACAGCACCCTTAAGCTTCTCCTCAGCAGTTAAATCCAAGTCGTCCATAATCCTTTCAACTGCCTCTAGCCAGTATTCTGCCACGTTAGGAGCTACTTCAGACACTCCTTTGAAAACCTCGGCTCCGTTCGACCTAAGACTTTCAGCCACTGACTTCCGAGTCCCATTGCCTATATTGGCTCCTGCCACTCGCTCAAGCACCCGCAGCATAGCTTGCGATACTGCGTCGTCTCCTCCTGTCTGATCCTGATGTTCGACCTCAACAGCTGGTGGTGGCGGCACATCGTTTTCTGACACATGGCCAGACCCAACTGGTTCCGATACTGCCATCCTGCCTCTACCACGTCCACGAGCATTGCGACCACGCCCCCTAGAACTCATATCTAGCGTTACGACTTAATCTGTTTAGAAAGTTTTATGCATGAGAAATTTTGTTTCACTATTTATCCACGAGCAAATTTTATGAAAAGAAGTTTCCTGAAGTAGTTCTTTCGATCAACCAAAGTTTCATTCCCAACCCAGGGGTAATTTCGTCATTTCCTATAGAGTATTTTGGTAATAACTCAGGGTCAATTTGAAAATAGTTTTTCAAATTAAAGATATTTTAGAATTTACAAAATCTCGGGGGTCATCTTGAAAATTTGTTTTTCAAATCAGAGATGTTGCAAAAATTTCAGAAATCGGGGTTATTTCAGTAATTTTGGAAGTCATGGGCATTTTCGTAAATTTCTCCAAATCAGGATAGCTTGATACTTATAAAACAGAAGTTTTTGATATATTTCTGTCATGTTGCGACATTTTAATAAAATTCGAGGGAAATATGAAAATTTAGAAACCAAGGGCATTCTGGTAATTTATCAACCAGGGGTGTTTTTGTAATTTTGCCACTAGGGCATTTTGGGTAGTTTTGTAAATCGAGAAAACGTCTTTCAAAATCAGATTTTAGGGTTTACAAACCAAAGGGGTAAGTTTGAAAATTTTAAAACTAAGGGTTTTAAAAACAGTAAGGCTAATCCCTTTCGGGTTTTAATAATTGGTTTAGCCTATGAACAAGTCCTCTTGGTTAGGGTGAACCGTAGCTACGCACCAGGTAGGATTCAAGTAAAGAGGAGGTGAGTCGCTAGGACTGCTTAAATACCAAGCTCTTACTAAATACCACTCCTAGACATGCGTACTAGGGTTGCCACACCTTAACTCGGTGACTTACTTCACAGGTTTGTTTAATAGTCCTTAAGTCTTATGCATATGTTTGAGTAAACTAATCCTAAGGTCCAATAGTCTTAATATCCTAATCTACGAGCCCAAATAAACCCATAACAATTCATATATATAAATCACTTCAAAAGTCCGAAGTACTTACCTGGTGGACTTCGGGCCGGAGGTACAGGTGCCATGCCAGAATAACCTGAAAACTTTTATAAAAGCCCATATTTCGAAAAGCCCATTTAAAAAAAAAACATTTTTGGGCCCAAAACCCTCAAAACCGAGTTTTGAACTGGGCTCTGATACCAATTTGTAACACCCCAAACCCGGCCCATTCACTACGACCGAATTTGAAATGCCACTGCGGAAAGACAGTTGAAAAATCTTTTTGACTTAAGATAAAACATTAAAATTTATTAACTTTTGAAAACCATGTCCATTTAAAAATTATAAGTAAACTATGTTATTATAAAATGTCCAAATTAAAACTTTAACATACATATATTTTGAGTAAATAGGTTGCTAAAAATAAAATCATCTTCATGTAGTAATTTGATTTTATCAAACCATAATTAAAATAATACCAAAAATAATAATAAGGCCCTTATTACAACCCATACTTAATATTGAAAATGCTTAAAATAATTAAAACATCTTTCTCTGCATGGAACTAAGCTTCTGCATGGCCACCTTTGTACTCCTCCAACCCGGTCCAAGCTCATGAATCACCTGCGATGGTTAAGAAAAATCGGGTGAGTCCACAGACTCAGTGCATAATCATTACACATGTTTCCACACGTATGGGCTTAACCCATACCCACACAGTCCATACCGACAGATATGCAAAATGTATCCCAGCCCAATCCTAAGTCCATCCGTTACACCAACCTTAGCAGACTCCCTGCCTAAGGTCGTGGCTAATCCACCGATCACAACCGAGTGATCCCACATATCCTACCTCGGCAGACCTGCTGCACGAGGCCGTGGCTGAGCCACCGATCACATCGTGATCCTCAAATCCTACCTTGGCAGACTTACTGCTCAAGGCTGTGGCGGAGCCACCGATCACATAAGTGATCCCAACATTATTCTGTCTACGGTGATGCACTCAGCTATCAACCGACGAGATGGGCACCTAGCCAACATCTCCCTTGATGAAGCACACAGCTAATCATCAAGCGCTAATGTAGCACGAGGCTAACATTAGACCACGTACATAAATATGTACGCCCCGTCCTTCTTTGACCAAATCCAATCCCCATGCACATATATGCAAACGTATCATGTCAAATCATCATATAGAATGAGTATACATCACATGCTCGTTATTATAACATACATATGCACCATAAGTAATTTAATATCACACTTACCAACCTGTTAACTGATTACCCCACACATGGGTATCCATCACTTTAGCCTTTATTGTCGGCTATCACACATCATACACAAGTATACACATTAATAAACAATTAACCGGAGAAACAGTGCGATGATTACGCACCTGATCACTTGGAGTTCTAAACTCTCAATCCCAACGCTATCGCTAAACGAGACTACGGCTATCTGCCTATAGCTTTCTCCTGCTGCTGGCCCACACCCCGGTGGCCAATCCCGAACCGCCGAGACAGCTCTTTTCTTAAACTTCGGGATAGGGACTTTCCCTTGCCCACCTTGACTGGTATTCGCCTCCATCAATACACTTAATCAGATCAAACGGTTAAACCCCAAGTCATAAACTAAGTAACAAATCTCACTAAAATTGCTTACCAAAACCACTTGAATCCCGGATGCTACTATAGGCTTCTGCAAATGCTGACTAGACGCCTCCCAAGAAAGTCTCCTGCGTTAGGCTCTTCTCCCCTACAATCGGCCTTAGCACACTTAGAGAAAACTAGGGCCATTCGGCCAAGACATAAATCCTTAAAACAAAGAAAAGCTATCGCACCCTTACCTTGCTAACCACTCCCTTTTGTCCTAACCAAGAATCGGCCACCACAAGAGATAAGGTTCAGCTTCAGGGACTTGCAAACAAAGCGGAGAGAATGAGAGAATGAATGATTCGGCTAAGACTCCTAGATGGAGTTGGGATATTCGGCAATGGCAAACTTTAAGGATGATTTCGGCTTAAGCAGAGTTTAAAAGAAAGGTGCAAAGGAAGAGGGAAATAGGTACACAAAATGTTATGCCCACTTTCGATTTTGGCTACAAAGAAATAAGAGAAAAGAAGAGGGTTTCTTTGACTTACTTTCGGCAAAGGGGAAGAATAAGTGAAGGAAAGGGAAGAAACAACTTTCGGCAAGGAGAGGATAAATGGTGAAAAGGGTGGCCAAAAGGTGAGCACCCCCTATTTATACTACTAAGTTTCGGCACACACCTAAGCACATCCAAAAAAGCCGAAAATACCCTCCTCAAGCTCCCCAAAACCGGCCACTAGCTCAACTCCTCCCAAATCCCAAGATTTCCTCATAAACTTCCTCCCTAACACTCATTCAAAAAGTTTGAATGAGTCCGACCTATATCCTACCTACCTAGCTGAATTCAAAAATGGAAGACCAAGTCTTTACCTCATCTTTTCAGCATCCACCAACCGCCCAACTCCTCTCCTCCTTGATGCAAAAACAAAGGCCAAAGTGCTGCCTTTGCAGCTTGAACCTGAGACCCCTTAGCACCCTTGAGGCGTCACCTTCCCAAAGCTCTAAGTAGCGCCTCTATGCCACTCTACCAAAGCAATTCTTGAGTCTAAACCTCCCCAATAATTCTCTTAAGACCTCTATGGCCAAGCTCCCCTTTTTAACACTAAAAACCAAAAATTTCCTAAGGCATTCCACTACCTCTTAGAGTTCTCAAGACCCCTAAAACTCGTCCAAACACACAATAAGCCTACCATCACTTGAGTTAGGCACTAAATGCATAACCCCTAGAACCCGGATGTTACATAAAAGTTTGCCAAAAGTTCAAACTAAGACAAATAGAAATTAAAATAAATGGAAAATAAAAGTAAAAACTTAAAATAAGGAAAAGAAAAACTAGATAAACGGACTCAGAGGTCCTCATCATCGACCGAGTCCTGTGGTGGTATCAGTGATGAGATATGGAAGTGATGGCATATCTGCTGGAGGGTGGCCTCAATCCCATCAAAACGTCTAGTACAATATTGCTCGAACTGGGTGAGGCGTGCAGAGATATCTGACAATGGAGCTACTGCATGGGATGGCCGCTGGCTCGGGTTTGGTGCCTCTTGTGATAGTGGTGGGACATCATCAATAATGTCCTCGGGCTCCTCCTCGTTTGTGGGGATGGCTAATCGGTACTGAGGAGGGTCGGTCCCACGACGATATTTAATCGTCCTCATATGTAGCATCGTCTGGATGCCTTGAGGTACCATCTGGCCCATCAATGTGAGTGAGGAGGTTTGTGCGTCTATCTTGAGAAGACCAAAGTGTCAAGCCAATCGTGTGATGTACGACCCCACCTATGTGGCTCTGTCTGGAGCTGAATTGCACCGGCTATGAAGTATGTGAGGTCAAAAACGTGCCTGTTCGCCATGCACGATAAGTAGTAGACGTCGTGCGTATTTACCACGCCGGTGCTCTCTCGTCGACCCGTGATAGTGTGAGCGAGAATGGCATGAATGTACCTCATATATGGGGGAAGGGATGTCCCCTTGGAGCGACTGGGGTCGTAGATGCCTGTGGTGGCTGCTATGAAACACCCCAAACCCGGCCCACGAGCCTGACAGGATCTGCTATGTTCCTTAAGTAAACCGGTTTTCAAATTCTTTGCTACTTAGAGAAAATTTGTAAATTTTAGAAGATATTGTTTTGGATTGGGCTTAGGTTGGGAAACCCATTTAATTAATTTAAAAAAAAAACCCAATTTTATTAAGGTGACAAAAATAATTTTCTTTAGGTTTATAAAATATTTTCACTTAAAATTTAATCCAACAATCATTTGTAACAAAATAATTAAAAAAATAAAGCAGAAATAAAGAAATCCAACTTGGGCCTTATGGCCTTATTACATCAAATAAAACCCAATATTAAAATTAAATGTTCTAAAACGAAATAAGGTCCAAAATAAATAAAATCTTCAAATTGATGCATGGCCACCTCAAGGTCTACCGTCCCGGTCCGTCACTGTTCATCACCTGAAAATAGTTCCCACAACGGGGTGAGTCAACAGACTCAATGTGTACATCATACTAACATCCAACAAATCAGGCATACATGTTCATGTCAAATTCATATTCATATCAAAATAAATGATGCAACCCAACCCAAGCCTAATGGTCCATCCGCTACACACCACCCGTACCTGCCAGTCACACCGTGGGGACTACTAAGTCAACCCTCCATCCGCTACACACCATCGAAGGCAGTCGCTGCAATCGACGTGCTCATCGCCCATATACGTTGTGTCATTAGACACTATAGTCAAATTTATACGTTGTGTCATTAGACACTATAGTCAAATATTGTAACCGAAGTTACCAAAATTCCGCAATGTGCCCGTAGTCAACATATTTCGTTGGTGAGACCGTAGTCATCACCTTCAATTCTTCCTTCACATATATCCCGAATGCCCCAAATTATTTTTATAACATATTCAGCATACTTAAATTTCATTCATGTTACTGTTCACATGTTCAAGTATATCACATTCATAATCCTAACAGAAGTAGGAAACGTACCTGGGTACTTTTTTTGCCACATTTGTGGCACTTAGCCACATTCTCATTCTTATGCATATTCATATATTAAAATAACCATTGCCATAATATATTGAAAATTAGTGTGAGTGCTTAATAGGTTCCTTGAAATCCCGAAGAGTGATCTACTGCCTTAGATCTCAAATTCCTACATTTGATTAATCACTTACTAATTTAATAAAAATCCATTCGGCCATAAATCCAAATCCTAGTAGGATTAGTATTCTTAAAACTTACCTTGAAATTCTCAAATCCCGAAATCCTTGTATCCCTCTGTCGAAATCCCTATAACTACATGTTAGATCAATTTCTAACATTTATTCGCAACAAATAACCCTTAGCCGAATGTTAAATATGACTTACCTTAGATTCTTAAATCCCGAAATTCACCGAATAACTAGGGAACACGCGGCTTATGGTGTACCTTCGGGAAAAGAACTTCTCCTTCCTTGTAGTCGACACTTAGTAAATCCCGAAAGATCTCTTCGGTAACAGATATTAAGGGTATTAGAATCTTAATTTCGACAGCCTTAAAAGAAATAGAATGAGAATCTAACCTAATCTTACCCTTACTGAAGAATTTGATGGAATTCTTGCTTGAACCCTTAGCAGTATTCGGCTATGGCTTTGATGTGGATAACAATTTCGGCTCTTGAGGCTTAGGGAGAAATCGACTAGGGCTATTGGTATCTTCGGCTTTTGATTGTGTTTGTAATAGAAGAAGAAAAGAAAAGAGAAAAAGAGAATAATGGCAGAGAAAATTCGGCAGAGAGAAGAGGAGAAACTTTAGAGAATTTCGGCAGAGGTTTTCTTGAAAAGAAAAGAATGAATGAAGAATAGCCTTACTCTTCCTTTTATAGCCAAAATTACTAGCTAGAGTCCTTTACTTGGCCACCACTCTTCTATTTTGATAGCTTTATCCCTTGATTTATCACTTTAATAAAACTTAATCCAATAATTATCTCTTATCTCTTAATAAAAATAATACTAATAATAATCCTCTTTTATCTCTTCCTTATCTATCAAAATAAAAGAATTAATATCCACATTTATCTCCTAAAAATAATCTAAAATAAATCCATTATTATCTCTTCGAAATAATCCAAATAAAAATCCTTTATTATCTCTTCGAAATAATCCAAATAAAAATCCTTTATTATCTCTTCGAAATAATCCAAATAAAAAGCTTCTATTTATCACCTTATTAATCACATATTTATGAAAATAAAACACCTCCTTTTCTAGAAGCATGTGCCGTCCACCTCAGCCTTCTGGAAGCTAAAATAAAACCTTATTTATTTGCTACCCAAGTGACTCGAACCCAGGCCCATTCCTCTTGCACATGGCGCCATTTCCATAGGCCCTAAGTGACACCTTTAGGCCACTTTTCCAAGCCTGTTTGTGTGCCAAATCTTACCAACTTTTTCTTTTAAGGCCTCCTTGCCCTAATTTCCTATTTTAAACTTTAAAATTCGACATTTCTAGGTCATTTCTAAGTTTCCTAAAATTTTCGATCGGCTCTGTAAACTTGCCATTTTCTTACATTTCCAAGTTTCCAAAAATGTTCACTTTCTATTTTTGAATCATTTCCTTACATTTCCAGGTTTCCAAAAATGTTCACTTTCCTCTTTTAAACTTAACATTTCCATACATTTTCAGGACATTTCCCTACATTTCCAAGACAAGACATTTCTTTACATTTCCTTACATTTCCTTCCATTTCCTTACATTTCCTTACATTTCCTTACATTTTCATACATTTCCATACATTTCCATACATTTCCTTACATTTCCATACATTTCCTTATTTCTAGAATTCATACATAATTCATAAAACATGCCATTTTACCACATGGTTCCTTGTGTCATGCTTCACACGGAGTTTCTTTTCAAGCCTCATTTACCTAGCTCCCCTTTTTACTTAGAAACCAATAATTTTTCTAAGCTTTCTCTTCCATCCTAGAATTTTAAAAACCCTTAATACACTTCCAAACATTGCCAAAACCTACTAACTCATGAATTATGCACAAACGCATAACCCCTAATCTAGGATGTTACATGCTAAGCTACGCCAACAGCTGATGGGGGTGCAGTGGAACTTGCAGTTTAGTTGGGAGAGTGTATTTTCTTCTATAAACTCATCTGTATAGAGTCCAAGTGCCGTGCCGAATTGCGGTACGCTTAATCGACGTACCATGCCCTCTAGCCTGAATTGAACTGTGCCCAGGTCATCATATTCTGCCATCACCATCTGTAGGGTGAAAGTGGTGCAAAACTCGAGGGTGAGTTCTAAATATGTAGGCTCGATGATGGAGAAGAATTGTTCCCACGGGTCGGTCGAGAGGAGTGCTCGAATGTCAGTTGCTAGCCCGACCTGTTCCACGGCGTCCCAGTCAATGCACCTTCCAGTGCCGAGAGGTCTTTCCTAGAATGCCATGTATCATTCTTCCTAGGCTTCCTGAGAGAATTAGAGGAAGCGGTGTCGTATTTCGGAAGAGGCACTGGCTGAGGACGAGCCGGGTCCCTTTCTTTTCTTGGTGAGGGCGACCGTGGTTCGTTTCCCTCGTAATGATGACATTGTACCTGAATATTCACGTAATGTTTGTATCCAATTAAATCAAGTACTTTCATTTAGACCCGGGATATTAAAGGCTAAATACAATTATTCTAACTATGAGCAGCCAATTCTATTTAATGACTATCCAAAACAAAATGTTCAATTTAACAATGGATTTGCAAAATAAAGTAAATAATACTTAAATTGAAAAAGAAACTAACTAACATGCAAAAATTGAAATAAGTAATGGATTATTCTAAAAGAATCTAACTAATAGTTAATAAAATAAATAAATAAAAGTCATTGTAAGCAAAACAAAACAAAATTTATCGAATAGTCAGTTAAAAGAATGAAGTAATGGAGGGAACCAGGGGTTGTGATGGTGTAAGCTGGCTGGACACGGGCGGAGCACGGTGGTGCTGTGAGGTTTTCTGCAGGTGCACGGCTGTGGCGAGGGCGTGGACTATTGCAGCACGGCGGTCGCGTGGGCATTGGGTATGGTTTTGTAAGGTTTTTGGAGAAAAAGGAAGGTTGAGAGGTTTTTAGGGGGGTTGAGGACGTGGGTGTGGCCGGAATTGGGAGAAAAGGGGCTAGAAATCGTTTAGGGTTGATTTTGGGGAGGGTGGGCAGTTTAAGTTGCTTCAGTAGGGTTGAGAACACGGGCAAGGGCCACGCCCGTGCTAGATTTTTATGCACCCGTGTTTTTCGTGATTTTGAATTTTGGGCGCGTTCAGGTATTTTGCCACGGCCGTGGGTATTTATGGCACGCTCATGTTCTTATTTACACGGTCATATAGAACGGACGTGTTCCACCCGTGTCCGACATGTAACACCCCCAAACCCGGCCCATTCACTACGACCGAATCTGGTTATGTCACTGCGGAAAAGACGGTGAGAAATCCTTTTTGACTTTGGAACAAACATGGAAATTAATTATCATTTGAAACCAAGTTCTTTGATAATCATAACCAAAACTTAGGTAAATCAACTTTAGTGTATATATATATAAAATCGATTTAAATAATCAAGTTGTTAGGAAAAATTTGCCTTCACTTAGTAATTCAATAAAATCCAACCATAACTTAAAATAGTAGTAAAATAGTTCCCAAAATAAATAAAAATCAAAAGGGCCTTATTACATCAATATTTAAACCCAACTACTTAATATAAATAAGCTTAATATATTAAAACTCTTCTTCTTTCTGCATGGGCCACCATGTGTCCTCTCCGATCCCGGTCCAACTCTACGCATCACCTGAAATGGTTAGGAAAAATAGAATGAGTCCACTGACTCAGTGCATAATCATAACACATATTCTCACACGTATGGGCTTGGCCCATAACCATACTTTTCTCATAGCCAATCATGCAAATATGCATCTCAGCCCAACCCCCGATCCAACCGTACACCAACCTTAGCAGACTCCCTGCCTAAGGCCGTGGCTAACCCACCACTGATCACATCGTGATCCACAAAATCTCACCTTGGCTAATTCGCTGCTCAAAGCCGTGGCTGAGCCACTGATCAACCCAAGTGATCCCAATATCGTCAACCGTCTACGGTGACGCACATAGCCATCAACCGCCGAGATGGGTACCGAGCCAACACCTCCCTTGAGGTAGCACACAGCTACTCCTCAAGCGCTAATGTAGCCGAGGCTAACATTAGCCCACGTACATCATATGTACCCTCTTCCTTCATTGATCCCATCCACTTCCCATGTATGTAAAATGCAACATGTCAGATCATGTCATAATATAAGAGTGGACATCACATGTTAATTATCATATCATGTGTATATATCATAAATAATTTCATACCACAAACTCTACTCACCTGATATGCGATGACCCAAAATAACCATTCACCACACAAGCCATCATAGTCGGCTTCCACACAACATGCATATGAATAAGCATTAGCAAGCAACAACCAAGAAATAGTGCGATGATTACGCACCTAATTGATACCAAAGACTCAAATCCCGAAACGCTACTTTATGCCTCTGCAACCGTTGACTAATCGCCTCTCGAAAGATCTCCTGCGTTAGGCTCTTCTCCCCCTACAAACGGCCTTAGCATCATATACTCTAACAACTTTAAACTTAATCGAATATCAAAAGCATAGCTTACCAAAATAAACCCTTACCACCACTTACCAAATCGACTGTTAACTACTGAGACTAGACCGAAAGCCTTAAAATCCCAGAATACCTTCACCCACGATTGCAACGAAACCCGAAGAGGTCTAAACTAATATTCGGCCAATAATGCTACCAAAATGAGGGAAGGAAAATTTGGCACAAAGGTGGTGTGGGTTCGGCTAACAAGAAAATCAAGGAAAGGGAATAGTGGTTTCGGCCAAAGGTTTGAGAAGAGAAAGAAAGATGTGGGGGTGTGTTTTCGGTTTAGCACAAAATGAGAGAAAGGAGAGATGAAAGAGTGGATGGTTCGACTATGGGTATAAAAGAGAAAAAGAAGGAAGCTAGCAATGGGGCTTCGGTTTAGAAGGAATGGGAGAACAATGATGAATTGTGAAGCAATTCGGCAAGCAAGCAAATGGGGAAAACCAAAAAGATGAACACCTCCCCCTATTTATAACATTCGGCCAAGCTCCCCCCTAAAGAAAACGAAATTCGGCCACTACCCAACCTCCCCACAAAATCCCTCAAATCACTCCTAAAACACCTCCCTTTCATCCATTCAAAAAGATTTGAAAAAGTCAAACCTCTCTCCTTACCTACCTAGCCGAATTCAAAAAGAGAAGACCAAGTCTTCCTCCACCTTTTAAGCATCCAAAAGCTGCCCAACTCCTTACCTTACTGACGCCAAAAGCAAATACCAAAGTGCTGCCTTCGCAGCTTGAACACTGGCCCCCCTTCCCTACACCTGAGGCATCACTTCTCCAAGCTCTTAGTGGCGCCTCCCTTACCACTCTGCCAAGCTATTTCTTGTGCCTAAACTCCACCAAAATTTCTCTTAAGGCCCCTTCTATCCAAGCTCCCCTTTTAGCCCCTAAAACTAAAAATTTTCCAAGGCATTCCACCACTACCTAGGGTTCTCAGGACCCCTAAGACTTACCCAACCACACACTAAAGTGTGCCAACACCCGAGCTAAGCACCAAAAGCCTAACCCCTAGAACCAGGGTGTTACAATTCTACCCTCCTTACAATAATTTCGTCCTCGAAATTACTTGTCTAGACTAATAGTCCAATTCCTCCAACTACACTATGGCTGCGCACTCTGATCTTAAAGAGCTAACATACTTCTAGGCACAGGTTCTAAGTTCATACTCAAAGTCCCAATACTTTACGAGCAACAAAACAAACAGTCACCAAAACGAACAAAACAACAAAGAATATTCCAAACATAAGGAACTTACCAGCTGACACATCAGGCACATCATTATCCTCCCTCCGACGGACTGCATAAACCAGACCTGGCTGTCTTGCCTCAGTGCCACCATTACCGCGGCCTAAAGCTCCACGACCTTGGCCGGAACCATTTCCTCCATGGTTCGGACCACGACCTCTCATCGCCTGCTGACCACCTCTGCCTGGTTGCACATAACCTTGGCCTTCTGCTCGAGTCTTATTCGGATTCTGGGGACAGTCCCTAACCAGATGAGTCTTGGACTTGCATCTAAAGCATTCCCAAACCCGATTCCAACACTCGCCAACATGGTACCTTCCACATTGAGCACACGGACGATCCGGATTTCCGGCGGCTAGCTTAGCAATACGAACAGGAGTCTCGACTCTCGGTCTTTTCTGAAATCTCCCCAATGATTCTGGCGATCTAGAACTCCTCTTATCACGGTTTCTTTCTCTGTTGTGCCTCTCAGCCTTCTTGATCTCCTCAGCTATCCGAGCTTTCTCCACTAAAACAGCGAAGTCTCTTTCTCGTTGCGGCGCAATCAAAACCCGCAGCTCATCCCGTAGCCCATCTTCAAATCTGACGCATCTCTCATAATCTGTTGCCACGATGCCCCGAGCATACCGGCTCAAATGTAGAAACTCAACTTCGTACTCCGCTATTGACTTGCTACCTTGCACCAGACTGAGGAACGCCTTCCTTTGAGCATCCACATAGCTCGCTCCGACATACTTCCCTTCGAACTTGATCTTAAAGTAGCCCTAGTCCACTCGATCGAAGGTGTACTTTCCTTAACAGTGAGCCACCACTGGTAGGCCTCATCTCGCAGCAACGATACAACACCCTTAAGCTTCTCCTCAGCGGCTAAGTCTAAGTCGTCCATAATCCTTTCAACAGCCTCAAGCCAGTACTCTGCCACGTTTGGAGCTACCCCAGATACTCCTCTGAAGACCTTGGCTCCATTCTCCCTAAGCCTTTCGAGTACTGACTTCCGAGTCCCACTGCCCCCATTGGCTCCTGCCACTCGCTCAAGCACCCGCAGCATAGCCTGCGATACTGCGTCGTTTCCTCCAGTCTGATCCTACTGTTCAACCTCAACAGCTGGTGGCGGTGCATCACTCTCTGACCCATGGCGAGACCCAACCGGTTCCGATACTGACATCCTGCCTTTGCCACGTCCACGAGTATTGCGACCACGCCCCCTAAAACTCATATTAAGCGCCTCGATTTAGTCTGATTAAAAATTTTATGCATTAGAAATTTGGTTCCACTATTTATCCACGAGCAAGTTTTATGAAAAGACATTTTCGAGAGTAGTTCTTTCGCGCAATCAGGTTTCATTCCCTACCCAGGGGTAATTCCGTCATTTTCCTATAGGGGTATATCGGTAATGACTCAGGGTCAATTTTGAAAATAGTTTTTTTTTCAACTTAAAGATATTTTAAATTTTACAAAATCTCAGGGGTCATCTTGAAAATTTTGTTTTCAAACCAGATGTGTTGCAAAAATTCCAAAAATCGGGGTTATCTCAGTAATTTTGGAAGTTAAAGGCATTTTCGTAAATTCTCCAAATCGGAATATCATAATATTTCACAAAATAGGATTTTCTGATATTTGGTAAAATAGGAATATTTCAGTAAAAGTCGAGAGAAATCTGAAAATTTAGAAATCAATGGCGGTTTGGAAATTTTATCAACCAGGGGTATTTTCGTAAATTTCCACAAACCACGGTATCTTAATATTTGAGATCCCAAGATTTTGGTATATTACAAAGTAAAAATCTTTTTATCAAAAATTGAGGGTAGTACGGTAATTTTGCAATACAGGGGCATTTTTTGTAATTTTACCACTAGGGGCATTTTGGTAATTTTATAAATCGAAAAATGTCCTTCAAAATTAGATTTAGGGTTTCACAAACCAAATGGGTAAAGTTGAAAATTTTAAAACAGGGGATTTTAAAACAATCAGGCCAAATCCCTTTCGGGTTTTAATAATCGGTTTAGCCTATGAACAAGTCCTCTTGGTTAAGGTGAACCGTAGCTACGCACCAGGTAGGATTCCTGCGAAGAGGAGGTGAGTCGCTAGGACTGCTTAAATACCAAGCTCTTCCGGATCCGATCCTAGACATGCGCACCAAGGTTACCACACCTTAACTCGGCGACTTACTTCACAGGTTTGTTTAATAGTCTTAAGTCTTATGCATATGTTTGAGTAAACTAATCCTAAGGTCCAATAGCCTTAATATTCTACCTACGAGCCCAAATAAACCCATAATAATACACACAAACAAATCACTTCAAAAGTTCGAAGTACTTACCTGGTGGACTTAGGGCCGGAGGTACAGGTGCCATGCCAGAATAACCTGAAAACTTTTTATTTCAAAAAAACCCATTTTGAAAATGTTTTTGGGCCCAAAACCCTCAAAGTCGAGTTTTGAACCGGGCTCTGATACCAATCTGTAACACCCCCAAACCCGGCCCATTCACTACGACCGAATCTGGTTATGTCACTGCGGAAAAGACGGTGAGAAATCCTTTTTGACTTTGGAACAAACATGGAAATTAATTATCATTTGAAACCAAGTTCTTTGATAATCATAACCAAAACTTAGGTAAATCAACTTTAGTGTATATATATATAAAATCAATTTAAATAATCAAGTTGTTAGGAAAAATTTGCCTTCACTTAGTAATTCAATAAAATCCAACCATAACTTAAAATAGTAGTAAAATAGTTCCCAAAATAAATAAAAATCAAAAGGGCCTTATTACATCAATATTTAAACCCAACTACTTAATATAAATAAGCTTAATATATTAAAACTCTTCTTCTTTCTGCATGGGCCACCATGTGTCCTCTCCGATCCCGGTCCAACTCTACGCATCACCTGAAATGGTTAGGAAAAATAGAATGAGTCCACTGACTCAGTGCATAATCATAACACATATTCTCACACGTATGGGCTTGGCCCATAACCATACTTTTCTCATAGCCAATCATGCAAATATGCATCTCAGCCCAACCCCCGATCCAACCGTACACCAACCTTAGCAGACTCCCTGCCTAAGGCCGTGGCTAACCCACCACTGATCACATCGTGATCCACAAAATCTCACCTTGGCTAATTCGCTGCTCAAGGCCGTGGCTGAGCCACCAATCAACCCAAGTGATCCCAATATCGTAAACCGTCTACGATGACGCACATAGCCATCAACCGCCGAGATGGGCACCGAGCCAACACCTCCCTTGAGGTAGCACACAGCTAATCCTCAAGCGCTAATGTAATATCCCGGGTTAGGGGCTGTTTTGTTGTTGCATGTTATTGTATGTGTTTGGTGTGCTGTGTTGCTATTTCGGTGTTTTAGGGGCTTAATTGTAGCCTAGGTGTATGCCTGAGTGAATGGGAAAATTTTGGTTTTTGGGTGTTAAGTCAAGGGAACTGTTGGAGCTAGGGTATAAGGGTTTTCTTTGGTGTTTTATTGCACAAGTGAAGAGCTGGCAGAGTGGCAAGGGAGGAGCTTGGGGTGGCGTCATCTACATGTGAGGGAGGTCCAGAGTTCAAGCAGCAGAGTCCCCATTTTGGCTTCTTTTTGGGACGGCATGGAGGAGAGGTAGAAGGCTAGTGAAATTCTACCTTGGACCAAGTCTTCACTTTCAAATGGAGGGTGGAGAGGAAGTTTAGGAGGAGGACTTGGTCATCACATTTGAAATGTGAGGAGTGGAGTGAATGGGGGGATTTTTGGCCGATTTTGTGGGGTGTTGGAGTGGGGGTGTGGACGGTTTGGTAGAGGGAAGGGAGGTGTGCCGAAATGCACTTCTCATTTTGTGCATTTTCGGCCAAAAGCATTTGTGAAGCAATCTTTTCTTTTTCTTTCTTTTGTCAAAAAGCAACCCGAAACTTCAGAGAATTTTCTCATTTCTTCAGATTGAATGACCAAACCCCTATAGCCTTGCCGAAATTTGCATTTCTTTTCCTTAATGTTTGTGTGTGGCCGAATGTTCAACCCCATTTCTTCTCTTTTGTTCAAATTGTGCTAAAACCGAAACTCTCTCTTCTCCAACATTTTTTTTTCTCTTTTTGAAGCTTTGATTGCCGAAACTAATATCTTTCTTATCATATTTTCGTTTCCGTTTTCCTAGTACACTAGTGCCGAATTCACATTGCCTCTTAGTCGAATTTCCATTTATCTTCTCATCTCTTACCGAAACTCTGCTTCCATTTCACTTTGTTTCTCCCAAAACCGAAAGTAGAGGTGGTGAACACTTAAAGTCGTTTTCTTTCTTCTTTCTTTGGAAGCCTTGACCGAATCTATCCCCTCTTCTAGTGGTGTCTGCGTTGGCCAAATGCTGTTGGGTGTTGAGGTATGTGCTAGCCGAATGTTCTCTTTCTTTTCTCACTTGTACTTCGTCGATGTTGGTTTGGTTAAGGGCCGAATATAGGTATTTTGGAAGGGCATTAATCTCTTCATTGTAGGGTCATTGAAGTGTTGAGGCAAGCAAGCAAGAGGAGCCGTTTTCTTCTGTCAATTGATTAGTAAGCAGTGGTAAGTGGTGCTGATATTATTGGATTATTTGTTTAGTTCGATTAAGTCTGGAGTGGCAAAAGATTAATAGTTCTCTTTTGAAGGTGTAGCCGATTGTTGGAAGGAGAGCCTTTGTGGTTCGGGTTTGATAAAGAATCAAACCATTAACAAGGTAAGGGTGATTCGACAAACCCTTTTGGTTTAAATGGTGTTGGCCGAATGCTAAATGCCTAACCCCTATGTTTGGTCAATTTTAGGAGCAAGTCAATCAAGGGACTTAGATCGCTTTTGTCAGGATTTCTAGACTCGTATTACCAGGTGTGTAAACTAACACACTAATACCTAGTAATGTTGTTAATAAACCTGTTTGCCTGTTAAAAAAACCATAACAGTATGATGGATAGTTGGATACCCAAATGGGGTATGTGTACGGATCCAGGTAAGTCTATTTTATTACAAGTCCTATTATGGATACTTTGGATATGATGGTCTATACTATATATATGCTATGAGATGCTATGTTGGACATGGTTGCATAAGTTACATGATTTGCATATTGTACATGAGTCAGTATGACATGTATGGGTGATATGAGAGGAGGGGGCAGTGATATTTTGTGCTGACGAGCACCAGTGTTTTGGTAACACACTTTGTGACTTTGGGTCACCAGAGGTTTGGCACCTCTAGAGGTTGGGCACCTCATTGCGACTTGTCCCTGTGGTTTGATACCACCGTGGGTTGGCCCCACATGAGATATGGGATCGTCTTCTAGTGATTGGGTATCACACGATGGGTTGGCCCCATCATCGGATTTGTGGCTTCGGTCACCAGTGCTTTGGTAGCACAAACGTGTCTTTGGGACACCAGTGGTTTGGCACCACATTGACGGATATTGTGTCTTTGGGACACCAGTGTTTTGGTAACACATTGTGGCTATACGTCACCAGTGGTTTGGCACCACCAGTGGTTTGGTACCACACGGGGTAGAAAAGGCGATACGGATGGTTAGGATCGGGTTGCATTAATTATGTTGCTATGTATGATGTGTGTTAGCATGTTGTGTTATCGGGGGCGGGATTTATACACTGAGTCACTCGACTCACCCTCTCCTTTGACATTTCAGGTGACTCGTAGACGCGGACATGGAGCCGGGATGGACTTGGGGTGCACATGCCATGCTTTAATAAAAGTTTGCTCAGACTATTGAATTTGGGTACTTTAGCTTATTTACTTTCATTTGGGTTTTAATTTGGATTTGTAAAAGGCCTTTAATTTATGTTTTATGATGTTTGATGTTTTAATTAGATTTTTAATATGCCTTAACAAAGTAAGTTGGTATGAATTTTATTAAAACTTGGAAAGATAATGAGTTCAAAATTATAACGCAATGTGTTTTTAAACTATACCATCGGGTATCACACTATGTTTTCTTAATAAGTAAACTCAAATGATTCTCAAATCAAACTCGATTTTCTACTAAGTCAAAAAAAATGTTTTAAAACAGCACTAAGAAACTATTGGAATTACTAAATGAAATCAACTCGTTTAACTATATACTTCGAGTCAGTTTTCAAAAATCTAGTCAAACAAGTCTACTCAAATTTTCTTCAATTTCACTATGGTTCACCCCGCTTTTAAACGAAAAATCTTACCTCTCAAAAACGTTTTTCCCCGTAACATACCAGATTCGGACGTGGTGTCCTGTCCGGGTTTGGGGTGTTACAATTGTGGTATCAGAACCAAGTTCAAAGGCTCGGCTGTGGGCCTGAGGCCCAAAATGTTTTCAAAAGATTATTTTGTTAGTCTTTATTCTTAAAGTATGGTTTGAAAGGCATGGCACCGAGCCTCCGGCACCAGTTCGCCCAGGTAAGTACCCCTTACTATTCTTTGCGATTTGATTGGATGTGATATGATCTGATGAATAGCAGTAGTACACTACCTTAGAGACTGAAACTTATAGGGTTCTGTGAACTTGCGAGAACAAATCTCCTTAAATATTCATAATACTTGCTCTAAAACAGTGGAATAAATACTGATGCATAAAATTCTTAATCAGATACGTAGAAAGATTAGTCATGAGCACTCGAGGTGGACGTGGTCGTAATACTCGTGGTAGAGGTAGGGGTAGGATGACAGTCTCTGAGCCCGTAGGATCTGGTCAGGGGTCAGAGAATGAGATACCGGTTCCGCCACCAGCTGGAGGTGGTGAGTTCCAAGATCAGACTGGAGATGACGCAGTGTCACAGGCGATGCTGCGAGTGTTAGAAAGAGTAGCTGGAGTTGGTGGTGGTGCAGGAGTTAGGAAATCTGTTCCTGAGCGACTCCGGGCAAACGGGGCCGAATTCTTTCGAGGTGTATCTGGTGTTGCTCCCAGCACTGCTGAGTACTGGCTGGAGGCAACCGAGCGGATCATGGATGATCTGGACCTGACTGCTGAAGAGAAGCTGAAGGGCATCGTATCGCTTCTCCGGGATGAGTCATATCAGTGGTGGCTCACGGTTCGGGACAGTGTGGCAGCAGAGGATTTGACATGGGATTATTTCAGGGCTGCGTATCAAAAGAAGTACATCGGAGCTAGTTATATAGACTCTCAGCGAAAGGCATTTCTGAGGCTTGTTCAGGGGAGTAAATCTGTTGCTGAGTATGAGGCCGAGTTCCTGAAGCTGAGTAGGTATGCTAGGGGTATTGTGGCCACGGAGCATGAGAGGTGTGTTCGTTTCGAGGATGGTTTGCGAGACGAGTTGAGACTGCTGATTGCTCCTCAGCAGGAGCGCGAGTTTGCTGTCTTAGTTGAGAAGGCTAAGGTAGCCGAGGGTGTTAAGGAGTCAGCGAGGCAGGGAATGGACAGAAATAGACATAAGAGGAGCTTTGGGTATTCTGGATCGTCGGGTAATCCGCAGAAGAGGGCTAGACCGAGTGGGCCGAATCAGCCTGCTAGGTTTGTTGCTGCTAGGCTGGGACCGCCGCAGTGTAATCAGTGTGGGAAATTTCATTGGGGTGGCTATTGGACTGGAGGTAAAGGGTGCTTTGAGTGTGGTTCTCTGGAGCACCGCGTGAGGGACTGTCCGCGTAGGTTGGCCAGGATTCAGTCTGAGAGTCAGGACCGTAATCAGTTCAGGGGTAGTGGACCGCCACAGCAGAGGGGCCGTGGTAATGGCAGAGGTGGTAATGGTTCTGGTCGGGGCCGTGGAGCACCGGGCAGAGGTGCGGGTAGTTCTGAGGCACGACAGCCTGGATTAGTGTATGCTGCGAGGTGCCGAGAGGAGGGCGACACACCGGACGTCATAACCGGTACGTTCTTGATCTTTGGTTCTCCTTATACTGCTTTGATTGATGTGGGTTCAACGCACTCTTATGTTGCCAGTAGTATAGTAGAGACCATGGACTTAGACTCTGAGATATCTTCTAGGCAGATGACTGTGATTAGCCCTCTAGGTCACTCTGTAGTAGTAGATAAACTGTTTAGAGAGGTACCCCTAGAACTCCAAGGGGTAGTGTTTGCTGCTGATCTGATGGAACTGCCGTTTGGGGAGTTCGATCTGATTCTTGGGATGGATTGGTTGGTTAAGTATCAGGCGAGGTTGGATTGCGCGGCTAAGCGCATGGTTCTTAAGACGGTTGACGGTGATGAAGTGGCTATGATAGGTAATAGGAGAGATTACTTATCTAATGTGGTATCTGCTTTGAAAGCAGAGAATATGGTCAGGAAGGGCTGTGAAGCGTATGTAGTTCATGTGTATGCTTTGGAGGCTAAAGAGTCTGCTGTAGAGAAGGTCCGTACTGTTAAGGAATTTGCTGATGTGTTTCCTGAGGAGCTTCCGGGTTTGCCGCCAGATCGTGAGGTAGAGTTCGGGATAGATTTGTTACCCGGGACTGCGCCAGTGTCTATTGCTCCGTATAGGATGGCACCAAAGGAATTGGTGGAGCTTAAGGCTCAGATCCAGGAGTTATTGGATCGAGGTTTTATTAGGCCTAGTGTTTCGCCATGGGGCGCGCCGGTACTCTTTATTAAGAAGAAAGATGGCACAATGCGGATGTGTATAGACTACCGCCAGTTGAACAAGCTGACGATTAAAAACAAGTATCCGTTGCCACGGATAGATGACTTGTTTGATCAGCTGAAGGGGGCTGCGGTATTCTCGAAGATTGACTTGAGGTCTGGGTATCACCAGTTAAAGGTTAAGGAGGCTGATATCCATAAAACAGCGTTTCGGACTCGGTATGGGCACTACGAATTTCTGGTAATGCCATTCGGGTTGACTAACGCACCGGCAGCGTTTATGGATATGATGAATAGGGTGTTTCAGCAGTATCTAGACCAGTTCGTCGTGGTCTTCATAGACGACATTTTAGTGTACTCAAGGACAGAGGAAGAACATGATGCACATTTGAGAGTGGTGCTGCAGATTCTGAGGGAAAAGCAGCTCTATGCTAAGTTCGGTAAGTGCGAGTTCTGGCTTAGAGAAGTGACGTTCTTAGGTCATGTAGTGTCAGCTGAGGGGATTCGGGTAGATCCTCGTAAGATTGAGGCAGTTTTGGATTGGAAGCCGCCTAGGTCAGTGGCTGAGATTCGGAGTTTTCTGGGTTTGGCCGGATACTACCGAAGGTTTGTTGTGGGTTTCTCGTTGATAGCAGCGCCGATGACTAAGTTGCTGAGGAAAGAAGTTCCGTTTGTATGGACTGAGGAACAGCAGGAAAGCTTCGATAAGTTAAAGAAGATTTTGACTGAGGCTCCGGTTCTAATTCAACCTGAGGCTGGTAAGGAATTCACAGTGTACTGCGATGCATCACATACGGGCTTGGGTTGTGTGCTGATGCAAGAAGGTAAGGTTGTGGCTTACGCTTCTCGACAGCTGAGGCCACATGAGATCAACTATCCGACGCATGATTTGGAGCTAGCGGCTGTGGTCTTCGCCTTAAAGATTTGGAGGCATTATTTGTACGGAGAGAGATCAATAGTCTACACCGATCACAAGAGTCTGAAGTATCTACTGACTCAGAAGGATTTGAATTTAAGGCAGCGTAGATGGGTTGAGTTGCTGAAAGATTACGACTGCTTGATTGAATATCATCCGGGCAAGGCTAACGTGGTGGCAGACGCGTTGAGCCGTAAGATTGTTTCAGACTTAAGAGCTTTGTTTGCCCATTTGAGTTTGTATGACGACGGGAGTATTCTGGCAGAACTGCAGGTTAAGCCTACTTGGGTTGAGCAGATCAGAGAGAAACAGTTATTGGATGAGGCGCGGAGTGCACGAAGGTTGCAAGTGCAAAATGGTGGGTTGGAGGGTTACAGCTTGTCTAGTGATGAGGTTTTGTGTTTCCAAGGTAAGGCTTGTATGCCTAAAGATGTTGAGCTGAGGCAAAAGATTCTTCAGGACGTACATAGCAGTCCTTATGCTATGCATCCTGGAGGTAGCAAGATGTATAGGGATCTTAGAGAGCAGTTTTGGTGGCCTGGTCTGAAGAAAGAGGTGACAGAGTTTGTTGGGAAGTGTCTGACTTGTCAGCAGGTCAAGGCTGAACATCAGTTACCGTCAGGTTTGCTTCAGCCTGTGAAGATTCCTCAGTGGAAGTGGGAAAGGATAACCATGGATTTCGTCAGTGGGTTACCGCTTACGCCAAGTAAGAAGGATTCAGTTTGGGTAGTGGTGGATCGACTGACTAAATCAGCTCACTTTATTCCGGTGAGGGTTGACTACTCACTTCAGAAGCTAGCGAAGCTGTATGTTTCAGAGATAGTGAGGCTGCACGGTGTGCCAGTTTCGATAATCTCGGATAGGGATCCCAGGTTTACGTCAAGGTTCTGGAAAGCATTGCATCAAGCTCTGGGTACTCGTTTGGATTTCAGCACGGCTTTTCACCCGCAGTCTGACGATCAATCAGAAAGGGTCATTCAGATCTTGGAAGATATGCTGAGAGGTTGTGTCCTAGATTTCAGAGGTAGTTGGGAGGAGTTTCTACCATTGGCTGAATTTGCCTACAACAACAGTTACCAAGCGAGCATCAAGATGGCACCGTATGAGGCGTTGTATGGTAGGAAGTGTCGCTCACCTACGTGTTGGACAGAGTTAGGTGAACGTCAGTTGTTGGGACCCGAGTTAGTTGCTGAGACGGAAGACAAGGTTAAGTTGATCCAAGCTAGATTAAAGGAAGCTTCGGACCGGCAAAAATCTTATGCCGATCTTAAGCGGAGAGACATAGAGTTTGCTGTAGGGGATCGAGTTTTTCTGAAGGTCTCGCCTTGGAAGAAGGTGCTGAGGTTCGGGAAGAAAGGCAAGCTAAGTCCGAGGTTTATTGGGCCGTATAAGGTATTGAGACGAGTTGAACCAGTGGCGTATCAGCTTGAGTTGCCAGCAGAGCTTAGCCAGATTCACGACGTTTTCCACGTATCGATGCTTCAGCGTTATCGTTCAGATCCGTCACATGTGGTGGCGATAGAAGAGATCGAGGTAAATCCAGACTTGACTATGGAGGAGGAACCTGTGCAGATTCTTGATCGGGATGTGAAGGTTTTGCGTAGAAAGTCTGTGCCTTTGGTTAAGGTACTTTGGCGGAATCATGGCGTAGAAGAAGCTACGTGGGAACCCGAGGATATGATGAGACAGCAATACCCGCAACTCTTCTGACCAGGTAATTTCGAGGCCGAAATTATTTTTAAGGGGGGTAGAACTGTAATATCCCGGGTTAGGGGCTGTTTTGTTGTTGCATGTTATTGTATGTGTTTGGTGTGCTGTGTTGCTATTTCGGTGTTTTAGGGGCTTAATTGTAGCCTAGGTGTATGCCTGAGTGAATGGGAAAATTTTAGTTTTTGGGTGTTAAGTCAAGGGAACTGTTGGAGCTAGGGTATAAGGGTTTTCTTTGGTGTTTTATTGCACAAGTGAAGAGCTGGCAGAGTGGCAAGGGAGGAGCTTGGGGTGGCGTCATCTACATGTGAGGGAGGTCCAGAGTTCAAGCAGCAGAGTCCCCATTTTGGCTTCTTTTTGGGACGGCATGGAGGAGAGGTAGAAGGCTAGTGAAATTCTACCTTGGACCAAGTCTTCACTTTCAAATGGAGGGTGGAGAGGAAGTTTAGGAGGAGGACTTGGTCATCACATTTGAAATGTGAGGAGTGGAGTGAATGGGGGGATTTTTGGCCGATTTTGTGGGGTGTTGGAGTGGGGGTGTGGACGGTTTGGTAGAGGGAAGGGAGGTGTGCCGAAATGCACTTCTCATTTTGTGCATTTTCGGCCAAAAGCATTTGTGAAGCAATCTTTTCTTTTTCTTTCTTTTGTCAAAAAGCAACCCGAAACTTCAGAGAATTTTCTCATTTCTTCAGATTGAATGACCAAACCCCTATAGCCTTGCCGAAATTTGCATTTCTTTTCCTTAATGTTTGTGTGTGGCCGAATGCTCAACCCCATTTCTTCTCTTTTGTTCAAATTGTGCTAAAACCGAAACTCTCTCTTCTCCAACATTTTTTTTTTCTCTTTTTGAAGCTTTGATTGCCGAAACTAATATCTTTCTTATCATATTTTCGTTTCCGTTTTCCTAGTACACTAGTGCCGAATTCACATTGCCTCTTAGCCGAATTTCCATTTATCTTCTCATCTCTTACCGAAACTCTGCTTCCATTTCACTTTGTTTCTCCCAAAACCGAAAGTAGAGGTGGTGAACACTTAAAGTCGTTTTCTTTCTTCTTTCTTTGGAAGCCTTGACCGAATTTATCCCCTCTTCTAGTGGTGTCTGCGTTGGCCAAATGCTGTTGGGTGTTGAGGTATGTGCTAGCCGAATGTTCTCTTTCTTTTCTCACTTGTACTTCGTCGATGTTGGTTTGGTTAAGGGCCGAATATAGGTATTTTGGAAGGGCATTAATCTCTTCATTGTAGGGTCATTGAAGTGTTGAGGCAAGCAAGCAAGAGGAGCCGTTTTCTTCTATCAATTGATTAGTAAGCAGTGGTAAGTGGTGCTGATATTATTGGATTATTTGTTTAGTTCGATTAAGTCTGGAGTGGCAAAAGATTAATAGTTCTCTTTTGAAGGTGTAGCCGATTGTTGGAAGGAGAGCCTTTGTGGTTCGGGTTTGATAAAGAATCAAACCATTAACAAGGTAAGGGTGATTCGACAAACCCTTTTGGTTTAAATGGTGTTGGCCGAATGCTAAATGCCTAACCCCTATGTTTGGTCAATTTTAGGAGCAAGTCAATCAAGGGACTTAGATCGCTTTTGTCAGGATTTCTAGACTCGTATTACCAGGTGTGTAAACTAACACACTAATACCTAGTAATGTTGTTAATAAACCTGTTTGCCTATTAAAAAAACCATAACAGTATGATGGATAGTTGGATACCCAAATGGGGTATGTGTACGGATCCAGGTAAGTCTATTTTATTACAAGTCCTATTATGGATACTTTGGATATGATGGTCTATACTATATATATGCTATGAGATGCTATGTTGGACATGGTTGCATGAGTTACATGATTTGCATATTGTACATGAGTCAGTATGACATGTATGGGTGATATGAGAGGAGGGGGCAGTGATATTTTGTGCTGACGAGCACCAGTGTTTTGGTAACACACTTTGTGACTTTGGGTCACCAGAGGTTTGGCACCTCCAGAGGTTGGGCACCTCATTGCGACTTGTCCCTGTGGTTTGATACCATCGTGGGTTGGCTCCACATGAGATATGGGATCGTCTGCTAGTGATTGGGTATCACACGATGGGTTGGCCCCATCATCGGATTTGTGGCTTCGGTCACCAGTGCTTTGGTAGCACAAACGTGTCTTTGGGACACCAGTGGTTTGGCACCACATTGACGGATATTGTGTCTTTGGGACACCAGTGTTTTGGTAACACATTGTGGCTATACGTCACCAGTGGTTTGGCACCACCAGTGGTTTGGTACCACACGGGGTAGAAAAGGCGATACGGATGGTTAGGATCGGGTTGCATTAATTATGTTGCTATGTATGATGTGTGTTAGCCTGTTGTGTTATCGGGGGCGGGATTTATACACTGAGTCACTCGACTCACCCTCTCCTTTGACATTTCAGGTGACTCGTAGACGCGGACATGGAGCCGGGATGGACTCGGGGTGCACATGCCATGCTTTAATAAAAGTTTGCTCAGACTATTGAATTTGGGTACTTTAGCTTATTTACTTTCATTTGGGTTTTAATTTGGATTTGTAAAAGGCCTTTAATTTATGTTTTATGATGTTTGATGTTTTAATTAGATTTTTAATATGCCTTAACAAAGTAAGTTGGTATGAATTTTATTAAAACTTGGAAAGATAATGAGTTCAAAATTATAACGCAATGTGTTTTTAAACTATACCATCGGGTATCACACTATGTTTTCTTAATAAGTAAACTCAAATGATTTTCAAATCAAACTCGATTTTCTACTAAGTCAAAAAAATGTTTTAAAACAGCACTAAGAAACTATTGGAATTACTAAATGAAATCAACTCGTTTAACTATATACTTCGGGTCAGTTTTCAAAAATCTAGTCAAACAAGTCTACTCAAATTTTCTTCAATTTCACTATGGTTCACCCCGCTTTTAAACGAAAAATCTTACCTCTCAAAAACGTTTTTCCCCGTAACATACCAGATTCGGACGTGGTGTCCTGTCCGGGTTTGGGGTGTTACAGCTAATGTAGCCGAGGCTAACATTAGCCCACGTACATCATATGTACCCTCTTCCTTCATTGATCCCATCCACTTCCCATGTATGTAAAATGCAACATGTCAGATCATGTCATAATATAAGAGTGGACATCACATGTTAATTATCATATCATGTGTATATATTATAAATAATTTCATACCACAAACTTTACTCACCTGATATGCGATGACCCAAAATAACCATTCACCACACAAGCCATCATAGTCGGCTTCCACACAACATGCATATGAATAAGCATTAGCAAGCAACAACCAAGAAATAGTGCGATGATTACGCACCTAATTGATTCCAAAGACTCAAATCCCGAAACGCTACTTTATGCCTCTGCAACCGTTGACTAATCGCCTCTCGAAAGATCTCCTGCGTTAGGCTCTTCTCCCCCTACAAACGGCCTTAGCATCATATACTCTAACAACTTTAAACTTAATCGAATATCAAAAGCATAGCTTACCAAAATAAACCCTTACCACCACTTACCAAATCGACTGCTAACTACTGAGACTAGACCGAAAGCCTTAAAATCCCAGAATACCTTCACCCACGATTGCAACGAAACCCGAAGAGTTCTAAACTAATATTCGGCCAATAATGCTACCAAAATGAGGGAAGGAAAATTCGGCACAAAGGTGGTGTGGGTTCGGCTAACAAGAAAATCAAGGAAAGGGAATAGTGGTTTCGGCCAAAGGTTTGAGAAGAGAAAGAAAGATGTTGGGGTGTGTTTTCGGTTTAGCACAAAATGAGAGAAAGGAGAGATGAAAGAGTGGATGGTTCGACTATGGGTATAAAAGAGAAAAAGAAGGAAGCTAGCAATGGGGCTTCGGCTTAGAAGGAATGGGAGAACAATGATGAATTGTGAAGCAATTCGGCAAGCAAGCAAATGGGGAAAACCAAAAAGATGAACACCTCCCCCTATTTATAACATTCGGCCAAGCTCCCCCCTAAAGAAAACAAAATTCGGCCACTACCCAACCTCCCCACAAAATCCCTCAAATCACTCCTAAAACACCTCCCTTTCATCCATTCAAAAAGATTTGAAAAAGTCAAACCTCTCTCCTTACCTACCTAGCCGAATTCAAAAAGAGAAGACCAAGTCTTCCTCCACCTTTTAAGCATCCAAAAGTTGCCCAACTCCTTACCTTACTGACGCCAAAAGCAAATACCAAAGTGCTGCCTTCGCAGCTCGAACACTGGCCCCCCTTCCCTACACCTGAGGCGTCACTTCTCCAAGCTCTTAGTGGCGCCTCCCTTGCCACTCTGCCAAGCTATTTCTTGTGCCTAAACTCCAGCAAAATTTCTCTTAAGGCCCCTTCTATCCAAGCTCCCCTTTTAGCCCCTAAAACTAAAAATTTTCCAAGGCATTCCACCACTACCTAGGGTTCTCAGGACCCCTAAGACTTACCCAACCACACACTAAAGTGTGCCAACACCCGAGCTAAGCACCAAAAGCCTAACCCCTAGAACCAGGGTGTTACACGACAAGTCAGTATGTTGGCATGATGAGATAACAAGGGCATGCCCAGCCCGTGTGTGGCAAGTCAGTATCTTCACACGATCGTCAGGCACGGGCGTGTTCTGCCCGTGGTTGGTAAGTCAGTATCTTCACACGGTCGTAAGGCACTGCCGTGTGCTGCCCGTGTTTAGGAAAATTTTATCTCTTATCGTGCACGGCTATAGATACGCCTGTGTTTCATCCCCTGGCTTCCACACGGCCACGGGCACGCCCGTGTGCAAGGCCGTGTGGCCTAAAACCTGTACTTCATTGGTATGCAGTTAGACGTTTAAAAGTAAAATGTTAGTGGATTAGTACTCGGGTTGCCTCCCGAGAAGCGCTCGTTTAAAGTCTTAAGCTAGACTTACCTTATTTTCATTTCTAAAAGAAGGTTCACGGAGCTGAAGCTCCTCTCTCATATCCCTAAAATCTGCACGATTATATTTTTTGAGACAGTGACCATTTACCTTGAATATGCCTTTAGTGGGGTGAGTTACCTCGATTGTGCCATATGGAAAAATTGTTTTGATCATGAATGGGCCTGACCATCTTGATTTTAGCTTCCCAGGGAATAGTTTAAGCCTTGAGTTGTATAGCAGGACCAAGTCCCCTACTTCGAATTGTTTTCATTTCTTGAAACGAGCATCATGGTGTCGTTTTGTTGCCTCCTTGTATAGTTTTGAGTTCTCGTATGCCTCAGCTCTCCATTCGGCTAGCTCGTTCATCTGCATCATTCGTTTCTTTTCTACAGTTTTAAGATCAAAATTTAAAAACTTTATGGCCCAAAAAGCTTTGTGTTCTAACTCGAATGGTAGATGAAAACTTTTCCCGTATACAAGTTTGTATGGGGATGTTTCTAGAGGGGTTTTAAATGCTGTTCTATAGGCCCATAGGGCATCATCAACTTTTAATGCCCAATCTTTCCTGTTTGATTCAACCATTTTTTCTAAGATGCATTTAAGTTCCCAGTTTACTACTTCAACTTGCCCACTGGTTTGAGGTTGATATGGGGTAGCGATCCTGTGGTGTACTCCATATTTTTTTAGAACTTTTTCAAATTGAGTATTACAGAAATGAGTGCCCCTATCAATAATGATAGCTCTAGGTGTTCCAAATCGAGAGAACAGTTTCTTGAGAAACTTAACTACTACCCTAGCATCATTGGTAGGTAAAGCTTCGGCTTTCACCCATTTTGACATGTAATCAACTGCCACTAGGATGTATTTATTTCCAAATGAACTAGGAAATGTGATAAACCACAAAAGTAACATATTATAATCCCACATTTAGTATGCTTTTGGATGATTTAAGCCTCGATTCATATAAAATGGTGCTCTTAATCCTTTCTTTTCATGTCTTATACCCAAGAAAGCACCCGAGGATGAAACGGACGAGAAACGGGCCCAAAACGGAGTAAATGGGCCATATCACGAAATCCACACGGCTTGGACTTAAGCCCACACGATCGTGCCACATTGATCATCTAGAGCACGGCCTTACCCCCTATTCACACGGCTGTGCCTCATTAAAGGAGTCCGAACACGGCTTGAAGACTTGTCACACGGGAGTGTGACATGGCCGTGTCCCTATTGTGGCAAAGAGCAATTTCATTTGTATTTGGATACTTTGGGGCGAAAAAACACATTCCAAGACCCTATATAAACCCCCTAAGTGTTACCTAAAAAGGGGGCGGTTAGCTAGGCCAAGGTGCCAAGCCAAAAAGGTCAGAGTTGTGGGAATTACTGGAAGATAGCCAATTGATCCATCCCAAGAAGCCGGAATTCTACTCAAGACAGAAGATCTCTCCTTCAATTCCTTCAGGGGGTTTTATGGATTTCTTATGTTTTGTTTTATCTTTTCTCTTGAGATGTTTTATTTATCTATTATGAACTAAACCCTTCAGATACCTAAAAGGGATGAAACCTAGATGAATCTTGTTATTGTTTTCTGAACTATAAGATAAATACTTGATTTGTTCTTAATTGTGTGTGCTTAATTCTTGCGTTAATGTTTCCGAGACATTAATTCAAGTATGATGTGCTTAGGTGGTGGAGCAAAAGTCCCTGCCTATTCATAGATCTAGCATAATTAAAGCGGAGTCGTTCGCGCACCTAGAGATAGGGTGACGAGATTTTTCCGGATTAGGGTGAAACCTAATATGGGAGCCCATAGATCGATTTACTGTTATTCTAGGGGGTTATTAATGGGAAAGAGATTTCAATTAATTAACCTAGGGTTAGACGTTATTCGCCTGGAGTGTGGGTTTAATATAAATTAGGGAATCCTACGGATTAAGTCAAGTGAATAAATCGTATGGTTCAGGGTTAAATAACAAGTAAAGTCTAGGTGGATTCTTCCTAAGGGTATCGTCTTGATCAACTGAGTTTTTCTTCAAGTTATTTCCCAATTCATTCTTTTTGTCTTTGCATCTTAGCTTAGTAATTAGTTAAATTTAGATTAAAATAACTTCACTTTTTTTAGGCTAAATAATAAAAAGAAAGTTAGTATTAGTACTTTTAGTTCCTTTGGTTCGATAAAACGGTCTTGCCTAAGCTATACTACTGTTCGATAGGTACACTTGCCTTTAATCGTTGTCAGAGTTAGTTTCCAGGTTCGATCATTCTCATTATAAATTTTAAAACTCTGATTTCAGCGATCAAGTTTTTGGTGCCGTTGCCGGGGAACTAAAATATTAAGAAAGCTCTATTTTTATTACTTAAGCCATTATTTTCATTTTTCGCAATTTACTTTTTATTTTTAGGTTAAATTTTGATTTTTCTAAATTCTCTTTCTTTCTTTTCTAGCAGGTACCTCTAGTTTATGACTAGAAGGAACCTGAGAGGACCTTTGGTATATGATAGTGATATTTAAGCTACCGCTCGAAGGAATTGCAGAGAAATCAGGCGAGCCTTGAATTACACAAAGGAAAATCAAGAAGGCAAATCCAATCCCACTGAAGGGATGGACGAGAATAATCCATAACCACATGATTTGGGAGAAAACAATGCTCCATGTATTATGTTTGATTATGCTAAACCGCATTTAACAGGAGCAGAATCGAGTATTGTTAGGCCTGCTATAGCTGCTAATAATTTTGAATTAAAGCCTAACACAATACAAGTGATTCAACAGTTTGTTCAATTTGATGGTTTGCAGGACGAAGACCCAAACACTCATATAGCTAATTTCTTAGAGTTCTGTGATACCTTCGAAATAAATGGCGTTTCTGATGATGCCATACGTCTTCGGTTATTTCCCTTTTCATTAAGGAATAAAGCCAAACAGTGGTTAAACTCATTACCACGAGGATCAATCACTACATGGGAACAAATGACCAAAAAATTTCTATTAAAATATTTCCCACCGGCCAAAATAGCCAAATTACGGAATGATATCTCTTCTTTTGTGCAGATGGATTTAGAAACATTATACGACACATGGGAGAGATACAAGGATCTTTTGAGAAGGTGTCCGCACCATGGTTTACCCTTATGGCTACAAGTCAAAACCTTCTATAACGGTGTAAATCCCTCAATGAGGCAATTAATTGATTCAGCCGCCGGTGGAACCCTGAACAATAGAACTCCTGAAGCAGCCTACGAGTTCATTGAAGAGATGTCACTGAATAACTATCAGTGGCAAGTTACAAGGACTAAACCGACAAAATCAGTCGGAGTTTACAGCCTCGATGCAGTGACCACACTATCAACACTGATAGAGATGATGAATAAAAAGCTTGATAGTTTGTGTTCTTCGCAGGTACACCCAGTCATGCAGTGCGACGCGGGTGGAACTATGGCGAATCCTGAGTACCCACCCTACCAACCAGGCGCAGAGAGTGAACAGATGAACTATATAGGTAATAATTTCAGATCTAATAATAATCCTTATAGTAATACTTACAATCCAGGTTGGAGGAACCACCCAAATATTTCATGGGGAGGTCAAGGAAATCAAAGACAACAACCTCCTCAAAATTTCCAAAATCACCATATCCGCAAGAAAAGAAGCCAAACCTTGAAGAGATGCTGACAAAATTCATGGCAGCCACAGAAAATCGTCTCCAAGATACTGAGAAAACACTTAAAAGCCAACAAACATCGATTGAAGAGACCAAGAACTGAGTCGGGGAACTTACTAAGTCAGTAGGGGAAGTCACTAAGGCAGTCGGACAACTTGCAAAGTTAATGTCCGAACGACCACAAGGACGTCTACCAAGTAACACGGAGGTTAACCCAAAGGAGCAAATCCAAGCCATCACAGCTCATGATAGTAAAGGGTTAGATGAACCCAACTCAATACAAGAAAACAAGGTAGAAGAAGGTAAAGTAGAGGTAACACGGAAAAATCCAAAACCGATAATCAAGGAGTACCAACCTCGCATACCTTATCCCGAAGCAATGAAAAGAGATGATACAGAAGAACAGTTCGGTAAGTTTCTTAAACTTTTAAAGAAATTACATATCAACTTACCCCTTCTTGAAGCTCTTTTTCAGATGCTAGACTCGAGAAAATTTTTAAAGCAGCTCTTGACAAACAAGTGCAAATTAGACGAGGAACCACATGTGGAATTAAACGCAGCATGCTCAGCAATGCTACAAAATAGACTACCACGAAAGCTAAAAGATCCAGGGAGTTTTACAATTCCATGTTTAATTGGTAGTTTAACTGTTGATAATGCATTAGCTGATTTAGGGGCAAGCATAAATGTCATGCCTTACAAAATGTTTAAACAACTAGGTCTAGGGAAACCCAAGCAAACTAGGATGAGCATTTAGTTAGCTGATAAAAATGTTAGAATTCCTAGGGGTATTATCGAAGATGTTCTTGTCAAAATTGACAAATTCGTTTTCCTAGTAGATTTTGTTGTCTTAGACATGGATGAGGATAATTCGATTCCCTTAATTTTAGGAAGACCCTTTTTAGCAACTGCCAAGACTAAAATTGATGTAGCCACAGGAGAACCCAAACTTTGTGTAGGTGATGAATCAATCAATCTTCAAGCTCTTGACTCGGCCAGGACAACAATCGATGAAGGTAATAAAGTCAATACAGTTGATAATCAATTTGTGCAACCTTCATCGTAGGAAACACCACAGGGATACAAACCTAAGCCGAATCATGGACCTAATACCAACAAAGAGAATTTACATAAGGAACGAAGCCCTAAGGTTGACAAATTAAAAGAGCAGGAAACACAAATCAAAGAAGAACTAGAACCGCATGAAGTAAAACCGAAGGAGCCCCCAGAAGAGCTCGTAGGAACATCAAACCACTTCAAAATAGGAGACCAGGTACTGTTATATAAGGCAGATCATCGTGTCATCACATCAGACTTGACCACGAACGAAGAAATCCCTCTTGAAGTAAGCAATATCTTCCCATACGCAACAATCGAGGTAAGCAATCATATATTCGGCACTTCTAAGGTACACGCTTCTCGACTCAAATCTCATCAAGAAAATGGAACTGTCACCATAAGGGAAGATATCCAAATCTTTAAACCTCCCTGATTTTTCAAAACGAGGAAAGTCTAGCTTAAGGCTATAAAGGAGTGCTTCTCGGGAGGCAACCTGAGTACTGACATAATTTGTTTTCAATTTATTTTTCTTCTTTTCTTTATCACCTAACTTTAAACTAACCAAGGGTGCAGATTTCCAGGCCACACGGTCGTGGCCGTGGCCGTGTGTACATCAAGAATCTTTGTACCAACATGGCAGAGACAGTACAAGTCAGATTCAACTAATTTTCGAAATCACAGACTCAACCACTCCCCCACGGGCACCGACAAAGTGGCACGCCCGTGCCCCACAACCTTGTGAAGATACTGACTTGCCAACCACGAGCAGGACACGCCCGTGCCGTTAAGCCGTGGACAACACTGACTAATCATACACGGGCATGACAATCTGAGGAACGGGCGTGGGAAAGCATAGATGATCGCTAAAACCAGAGCTTTAAAATTTATAAAACGAATGATCAAACCTGGAAACTAACTTTGACAGCGATTAAAGGCAAGTGTACCTATCGAACAGTAGTATAGCTTAGGCAAGACCAGATTGTCGAACCCAAAGGAACTAAAAGTACTAATACTAGCCTTCTTTTTATTATTTAGCCTTAAAAATAAAGTGAAGTTGCTTTAATCTAAATTAACGACTACTAAGCTAAAAGACACAAGAAAAAAAGAACGAATTGGAAAATAACTTGAAGGAAAACTCAGTTGATTACGACGATACCCTCAGGAAGAATCCACCTAGACTTCTCTTGTTACCTATCACTGAACCATATGACTTCTTTACTTAGCTTGATCCGTGAGACTCCCTAACGTATATTAAACCCTCTCTCGAGGTGAATAACGTCTAACCCTAGGTTACTTAGTGGAACTCTCGTTCGCTTACAATAACCCCCTAGAATAGCAGTAAATCGATCTCTGGACTCCCATATTAGGTTTCACCCTAATCTGGCAAAATCTCGTAACCCTATCTCTAGGCGTTCGATCAACTCCGCTTAATTATGCTAGATCTACTCTTAGGCAGGGTCTATTCCTCCTCCACCTAAGCACATCAGATTTGGATTAAGCAACATAATTAAGAACAAAATAAGTAATTATCATATAATTCAGAAATCAAATAATAAAATTCACCATCTCTATCTGTGTTGATAGCATGTTTACTGCTTCGAGGTTGTAAACTCCGACTGATTTTGTCGGTTTAGTCCTTGTAACTTGCCACTGATAGTTATTCAGTGACATTTCTTCAATGAACTCATAGGTTGCTTCAGGAGTTCTGTTGTTCAGGGTTCCACCGGTGGTTGAATCAATTAATTGCCTCGTTGAGGGATTTACACCGTTATAGAAGGTTTGGACTTGTAGCCATAAGGGTAAACCATGGTGCGGACACCTCTCACTCAAGAGATCCTTGTATCTCTCCCATGCGTCGTATAATGTCTCTAAATCCATCTGCACAAAAGAAGAGATATCATTCCGTAATTTGGCCATTTTGGCCGGTGGGAAATATTTTAATAGAAATTTTTCGGTCATTTGTTCCCATGTAGTGATTGACTCTCGTGGTAACGAGTTTAACCATTGTTTGGCTTTATTCCTTAATGAAAAGGGAAATAACCGAAGACGTATGGCATCATCAGAAACGCCATTTATTTTGAAGGTATCACAGATCTCTAAAAAATTAGCTATATGAGTGTTTGGGTCTTCGTCCTGGAAACCATAAAATTAAACAAATTGTTGAATCATTTGTATTGTGTTAGGCTTTAATTCAAAATTATTAGCAGCTATAGCAGGCCTAACAATACTCGATTCTGCTCCTGTTAAATGCAGTTTAGCATAATCAAGCATAGTACGTGGAGCATTGTTTTCTCCCACATCATGTGGTTGTGGATTATTCTCGTCCATCTCTTCAGTAGGATTGGATCTGCCTTCTTGATTTTCCTCTGTGTAATTTAGGGCTCGCCTGATTTCTCTGTGATTCCTACAAGCGGTTGCTTCAATATCACTGTCGTATACTAAAGGTCCTCTCAGGTTCCTTCTAGTCATAAACTAGAGGTACCTGCTGGAATAGAAAGAAAGAGAATTTAGCAAAATGAAATTTTAACCTAAAATAAAAATAAAAGCAAATTGCGAAAAATAAAAATAATAGCTAAAGTAATAAAAATAGAGCTTTCTTAATATTTTAGTTCCCCGGCAACGGCGCCAAAAACTTGATCGCTAGAATCAGAGTCTTAAAATTTATAGAGAGAATGATCGAACCTGGAAACTAACTCTGACAATGATTACAGGCAAGTGTACCTATCAAACAGTAGTATAGCTTAGGCAAGACCGGATTGTCGAACCCAAAGGAACCAAAAGTATTAATACTAACTTTCTTTTTTACTATTTAGCCTAAAATAAGCAAAGTTGTTTAAATCTAATCTAAATTAACTACTACTAACCTAAAGACGCAAAGACAAAAAGAATGAATTGGGAAATAACTTGAAGAAAAACTCAGTTGACCAAGACGATACCCTTAGGAAGAATCCACCTAGACTTCACTTGTTATTTAACCCTGAACCATACGATTTATTCACTTGACTTGATCCGTAGGATTCCCTAAGTTATATTAAACCCTCTCTCGAAGCGAATAATAACTAACCCCAGGTTGATTAATTGAAATCTCTTTCTAATTAAAACCCCTAGAATCGCATTAACTCGATCTATGGATTCCCATATTAGGTTTTACCCTAATCCGGCAAAATCTCGTCACCTATCTCTAGGCGCGCGAACGACTCCACTTTAATTATGCTAGATCTATTCTTAAGCAGGGACTTTTGCTCCTCCACCTAAGAACATCTGACTTGAATTAATATCCCAAAAACATTAACACAAGCATTAAGCGCACATAATTAAGAACAAATCAAGTATTTATCTTATAGTTCAGAAAACAATAACAAGATTCATCTAGGTTTCATCCCCTTCAGGTATCTAAAGGGTTTAGTTCATAATAAATAAAGAAAACATCTCAGGAGAAAAGATAAAACAAAACATAAGAAATCCCTAAAACTCCCTGAAGGAATTGAAGGAGAGATCTGCCATCTTGAGTATAATTTCGGCTTCTTGAGATGGATCAACTGACTATCTTCAAGTGATTCCCACAACTCTGACCTTTCTGGCTTGGCTCCTTGGCCTAGCTTCAACACACCCTTTCAGGTAACACTTAGGGGGTTTATATAGGCTCTTGGAATGTGTTTCTTCACCCCAAAGTATCCAAATCCGAATGAAATTACTCTTTGCCACGACAGGGACACGGCCATGTCACACGCCCGTGTGACTAGTCTTCAAGCCGTGTTCGGACTTCTTTAATGAGGCACGACCGTGTGAATTGGGGGTAAGGCCGTGTTCTAGATGATCTATACGGTAGATCATGTGGGCTTAAGTCCAGGCCATGTCGATTTCGTGATATGGCCCATTTACTCCGTTTTGGGCCCGTTTTATGTTCTTTTCATCCTCGGGTGCTTTCCTAGGTATAAGACATGAAAAGAATGGATTAAGAGCACCTTTTTACATAAATCGAGGCTTAAATCATCCAAAAGCATACTAAATGTGGGATTAAAATATGTTACTTTTACGGTTTATCAACCATTCACTTAATTCTTAGGCTAAATAATAGAAAGAGAGTTAGTATTAGTACTTTTGGTTCCTTTGGGATTCGATATTCTAGTCTTGCCTAAACTATACTACTGTTCGATAGGTGCGCTTGCCTTACAATCGTTGTCAGAGTTAGTTTCTAGATTCGATCATTCTCTTTATAAATTTAAGACTCTGATTCCAGCGATCAAGTTTTTGGCACCGTTGCCGGGGAACTGAAATATTGAGAACGCTCAATTTTTATTACTTTAGCCTTTTTTTTTATTGCAATTATTTTTTATTTGTTTTTACTTTGCTAATTTTTCCTTTATTTACTTTTGGCAGATAATTTTAGTCTATAGAGAAGATGGCACTGAATAATTATCAAATCATGAGGACAATTCCTACTAAAGCAACCAGTGTCTTTAACCTCGACGCGGTTACCATGCTATCAAATTAGGTAGAGATGTTACATAAAAAATTTGATGGTCTATACCGTTCTTCGTAGGTACACCCAGAAATACAATATGACTCGAATCTAGGAGGCGTGGCGAATCTTGAGTACCCACTCTACGGATATGGCATGGAAAATGAGCAAGCTCACTATATGGGTAACTATTCTCGACCTCAAAATAATTTTTATAATGACACTTATAATGCAGGTTGGAGGTACTATCCCAACTTCTCGTGGGATGATCAAACTAGCCAAAGACCGGAACTTCCTCCAGATTTTCAACAACCACTTCACCAACAGGAAGAGGAGTTGAACCTTGAGGAGATGCTGACAAAATTCATAGCAGCCACAGAAACACGTTTCCAAAAGGTAGAAACAAAACTTGAAGTATTGTCACAAGAGCTCAAGGATCAGTTAGGTCAGCTTACTAAACTGATCTCAGAACAACTACAAGAAAGCTTGCCAAGCAACACTGAAACTTACCCAAAAGAGCAAATTCAAGCCGTAACAGCTCATGACAGTGAAAGGTTAGTGGAATCTGACCCAAGGCAAGAGCCTGTGGTAAGTGGAGGTAAGGTTAAGGTAAGTCAGGATTTACCAAACCTGATAATTACAGAGTACCAAGCTCGTGTGCCATACCCCAATGCGATAAAGAAAGACCACACAGAGGAAGAATTCGGTAAGTCTCTTAAACTTCCAAAGAAATTTCATATTAACTTGTCGTTTCTTGAAGCTCTTTCGCAGATGCCAGATCCTAGACCTCATGTCGATAAAGAAGAAAATCGTGATGAACGAAGGCTTTGGATCGATAAACTAAACGAATGGAAGACACACTTCAAGGAGAGACTAAAAACACGTGAAGCAAAAACAAGGCAATTCCACGACGAACTTAATGATGGGACAAACTAGCTTAAAATAAGAGATCAGGTACTCAAAATCTCCCTAGATGGAACAGTCGAGGTAACTAGTCCTAAAATCAGCACCTTTAAGGTAAACACTACTCGACTTAAACTTTATATCCATAATCGAATTGATCGCATGAGAAAGGATTTTCACCTCCTCAAACCACCCTGATTATGCGAATGAGAGGTAAAGTCTAGCTCAAGACTTTAAACGAGTGCTTCTCAAGAGGCAACCTGAGTACTAACTATACTAATTAGTTTGGTTTTATTTCTTTTCGTATTTAGGCGTAGGTTTCCATACCCACACGGCCTTGCACACAGCGTGGTCGTGGCCGTGTGGACACCACGGCTAGGCACATGGGCGTGGACCGTATCTCTATTTAATTATTTACTTTTATTCCTATTTTTATTTTTATTTTTTTACTTCCTTTATTATTTTCTTCTTATTCTTCGTGCTATTTAGCTTTAGCTCAGGATATAATAAAAACAGGACGGCTGCTTCGAGGATTCAATCTCAAATGGTTCGAGGCGCTTCCCCACGTTCACCTCCAATCCTATCCGAATTCTTCTCATTGACTTCATCCAAAACTCAGGAAGTTTCACTACTCTCCCTATCTTTTGATTTTCTCACTATGTTGTCATTATATCTATCTTTGTACATTGAGGGCAATGTACATCTTAAGTGTGGGGGTGAATATTTATTTGAAGAAAGTGCCTAACTTTTTGCATTATTCTCATATTCAGCCTAACTTTCTTCATTATTCTCAAATCCCTGAAATTAGTCTTGTTTTTAATTAATTTTCTCATATTACTAATTAGGATGAAATTTCTGATGAATTATGATTTTTATTGACATGTTTTTGAGTAAGTCATAGTTAATTGTGCATTGATGATTAAATTAGAAGAATATTATAGAATCAAGCATGATAAGTCTATTTTTCAGAATTAAAATTTTTGTTAGGTTGTCTACCTGAATCTGAATGTTACCATGAAATTCGAAATTTACAAGGATGATGTCAAAAACACCCATAATTTTTGTGAGATTTTGAGCCTATTAGAGCATATATTCTTTTTCATGCTCACTTTATTGATTATGAGTGTGTCAACATTGATTTGTTATTCTAGAACTTGCTTCAATTATACATGTTGAGACCACACCTATGATTTGATATACAGAGATGATAAAGGCACCTAGGTTTTAACCCACTCACTCCACTAAAAATCCTACCTCCACAATTAACCCCTAGTGAACTCGTTGATCCTAACAACCCTATTTATTGACTCACCCGCTAATGTTAACCCAAAACCCTTTGTATTTGTTATCACCATTCCTTTTGACTACCCTTACATCGAGATTTGATTTGATTTGTTGTCTAGCTATTATCTTTATTTTAAGTAATAGATTCATTCCTTATTATGAAATATTTGACTTGTTCTTAAAAAAAATCAATCGAAGTCTATTTAGTATTAGTATTATGAAAAGAGAGCTTACAGTTAAAATTTAGTTATCAAAAGAAAAAGCTCGTATTATTAGGGTTATTATTTTTAGTTGATTATCGTCTCAATATTCCTAGTTAGGTAATTTGTCAAGTCAGTCTCGATTCTAACCTTCTAATTCAGCCTATATCCACACCTTTAACCCTAGCCCGGTTACAACCCTGTTAAAGACCATTTGATCCGTTTATCATCTCATTTTACAGTGGTGGTTATTTGATTTTCAGGCAAGCCTATGGGATTAACTTTTCAAGTTCGACTTTTGAGTGCTTAATTTTGAACCTTAAACACCTCGAGTGATTTGAGTGAATCTTTTGTGAGGATGTCAATCCTTGTAGGTTTTGAATTAAAGGTAATTATTCAGATAAGGGGAGACACCTACGTTTTGTGTGCTACAAATGTATGACTTTGATTGTTTGAATCTTTAGGACTCTTCGAGTTAGATCATCCATGTATAAATTATCTATGAATTATGAATTATTGATAGGAATTATGAATTATGGAAAGTTCGTTTTAATTGTAAGCTGAGAATTTTGCTTGAGGACAAGCAAAAGCTTAAGGGTGGGGGTATTTGATAAACCGTAAAAGTAACATATTTTAAGCCCACATTTAGTATGCTTTTGGATGAATTAAGCCTCGATTTATGTAAAAAGGTGCTCTTAATCCTTTTTTTTTCATGTTTTATACCCAGAAAAGCACCCGAGGATGAAAAGAATGGAAAACGGGCCCAAAACGGAGTAAATGGGCCATATCACGAAATCCACACGGCCTGGGCCCAAGACCACACGGCCGTGCCTCCCGTCCTACTAGAACACGGTCGTCTCCCGATTCACACGGTCGTGCCTCATTCAACAAGATTGAACACGGCCTGGCCACGATTCACACGGGCATGTGCCGTGGCCGTGTCCCTGCCGCGGCCAAGAGGAGTTTTACTCGGAATAGGATACTTGGAGCCAAAGAAACACATTCCAAAGCCTATTCAAACACCCTAGTAGGAATTCTACTTGAATTAGGATACTTAGGGGCCAAGTAAGGCATCTCACAGTCTATATAAACACCCAAGGGGGCAACTTAAGCGGGAGTTTGGCAGAAGCCTTTCTGCCAGGGCTTTAGTTAGGGGGCGGTTAGCTAGGCCAAGGAGCCAAGCCAGAAAGGTTAGATTTGTGGAGAATTACTCGAAGATAGCCAGTTGATCCATCTCAAGAAGCCGAAATTATACTCAAGACAGCGGATCTCTCTTTCAATTCCTTCATGGAGTTTTAGGGATTTCTTATGTTTTGTTTTATCTTTTCTTTTGAGATGTTTTCTTTATTTAATATGAACTAAACCCTCAGATACCTGAGGGGGATGAAACCTAAGACAGATCTTGTTATTGTTTTCCGAACTATATGATAAATATTTAACTTGTTCTTAATTATGTGTGCTTAATTCTTGTGTTGATATTTCCGAGATATTGATTCAAGTATGATCTGCTTAAGTGGAGGAGCAAAAGTCCCTGCTTAAGAGTAGATCTAGCATAATTAACGGAGCTGATCGCACGCCTAGAGATAGGGTGACGAGATTTTGCCGGATTAGGGTGAAACCTAATATGGGAGTCCATAGATCGAGTTAATGCGATTTTAGGGTTTTAATTAGAAAGAGATTTCAATTAATCAACCTAGGGTTAGACGTTATTTGCTTCGAGAAAGGGTTTAATATGACTTAGGGAGTCTTATGGATCAAGTCAAGTGAATACATCATCTGGTTCAGTGTTAGATAACAAGTGAAGTCTAGGTGGATTCTTCCAAGGGTGTCGTCTTAATCAACTGAGTTTTTCTTCCAAGTTATTTTTCCCAAATTCATTCTTTTTGTCTTCGCATCTTTAGTTTAGTTGATAGTTAAATTTAGATTAGATAAACATTCACTTAATTCTTAGGCTAAATAATAGAAAGAGAGTTAGTATTAGTACTTTTGGTTCCTTTGGGATTCGATATTCTGGTCTTGCCTAAATTATACTACTGTTCGATAGGTGCGCTTCCCTTACAATCGTTGTCAGAGTTAGTTTCTAGGTTCGATCATTCTCTTTATAAATTTAAGACTCTGATTCCAGCGATCAGTTAGTTTCTAGGCTCGATCATTCTTTTTATAAATTTTTAAGACTCTGACACACACGATCAATAGGTACACTCTTCTCTAGTCATGCCCCATAAAGCTCCTAAAAGAAAGTAAGGAGATGATGAGATATAATGTTGATAAGATTAATGGCACTGCATCTAATAGATTCTATTTATTACCCAAATTAACTTGAGGAGAAATACTACAATAAGCATATAAAGGGTATGAAACCAAAAGAAGAAAAGAAGAAGAAAAACTAGAAGATAGAAATCTCAAATTGAAATAACAATAATAACCTTCGACTAGGCCAAATGACATGCCAATATCCTCAAAACCTGCAAGACTCAAACCATATTGGTAATGATTACTAAAGTCACAGTTATGGCAAGAAAGACTCGATATGTGTTTCAATAAGAATAAAAAAACAATAAAACTATCTATCAGGTGATCTACGTGAACATCCTTGCAATGAAGTAGGAAAGAGAGATAGGATGCAGAAATCTCCAAAACTAGGACGCTACATTTAATATAAAATTTTCCTTAAGTGATATGCAATTGCAAGGTATTATGTACGCATAAGAAAAATGTTGATTGTGGCAATAAAAATAAACTTATAAGAAATTAATGAAGGCTTTAATGCGTGTATTAATGTCACTTTATTTAAGGTTTTATTCGCCCCTACCTATATTATGATGTGCAAAAGAGTTATTGGCAAATGGACCTCGAGTATACAATGAAACTCAATGGTTATCATTGTAATTAAAAAGGCATGTCTTCATAGTATGATTCTCTTTGACGAAGTATTTAGCAACAAAAAATTGTTTCAAAATTTGTACCATGTTTCAATATTTTTAAAATTAGGGGGAGTCTGAAACATGTTTACTCTTTCCTTTACCCAAGATATTGTCCAACTAAGTTTTCGTAAAAAATGTTTTTAATGTTGTAGCTTATAATAGGTGATTGTGCAATTTTTTCTAATAAAGTTTTAACAGAGCACATTTCCATTTGATACACATCTAGTGCAGAGTGTTGTTAATAAATTAACAAAGTGTCTGTAACACCCTGATTAATTTATTTCTATTTTTGTGAAATCTAATAAAAATGTGTATTTGCTTTAGTCGTTAAGTGTTTTGGGTGTGTTTGTGAGGTCTTTGGTTCAAGTCTCCCTTTTGGTAAACTTGGTTAGTTTTTTACCTTAGCCTTATCCTTGGTGAGTTAGGTTATATTTTTTTCTTTAGTTAACTCATATCAAAATGAGCCTACTAGTTCGAATGGTTAGGAGTTAGTTCCCTAGAGGTCTTGCTTTCAATTCTCTGAGAGAGTGTGGTTGATATTTTTGTTTCGATTGTGAGATAGAGGTTGGGTGAAAGTGAAATTTTGAGGTGGTTGAGAGTTAGTGGGGGAGTGGGAGAAAATCTGGGGAGTTAGTGATGGTGATTGTGATATTTTTGTTCCCTCTTTTTTTTTATGTTTCCTTTTCCTTTCTCTGCAAATATTCTTTCCTCTTGCTTTCCCCAATTTTTCTCATCACCCATTACTCCTATCGTTGCTTTCATAATTATGTTACTCCTCGCTCGGTTAAGGTAACTAGGGTTTTATCTATTGGAGTTTTCGGTTTCTGTAAGGTGGGTTACTTCCTTCCTTGTTAGCGTATTGGTGTAACCATGGAAACTAATTTCTCCGTGATTATTTTGGTGTAGGAGAAGGCTGTGAACAGTGAGTTTCGCTTCATTTGCCTAAACAGTTAGTGGTGGTTTTCGTCGACGGTAAATCGAGTTTATTGTCAGATTGTTGTTGACGAATTTGTAAATTAATCACTAAATCGGGGTTTGGTATTCTGTTCTTAGGTTACGAAGGTCTCGGGATTGTCATTTCGTCAAAAATGGACCAGGTGTGTACCCAAAACACGAAGAATTGAGCTTCGATGAAAGCCAAAAAATATGCTATCAAAGTCACACGGGCGTGTGCCTGGCCGTGTAGTTGGTCGTGTGCAGTGTTAAACAATAACATGAAGAATGAAACTACTGTGTTGAATCAAGAAGATTACAATAGAATACAAAACTATGATTGTTTTGAATGTACATTGTAACACCCCAAACCCGGCCCAAATGCTACGACCAGATCTGGCATGTTACGGGTTGAAATGTTAAAAATAAAGTTCCTTGTTTACTTTTAAGAGAGCATGTATCTCATTTGAAAAACTCATCAATGACGCGTTGTTTTGAAACCTTGGCTTTGTTTGTGTAGGTATTCGTTAAATAAGTGATATTTGCAAAAAACCTTTGAGGGTTATTATTTTCCTTTTGCCTCATGGCTAAGGTGAACATAAATTTACAACTGTAAACATTAACGAATATAAATTTAAAACCTAAGCTATGGAGGCCTTATTACATAAATAGTCCCAAAATTAAAACTTAAAAGAAAACCCGAAATAGTTTATGAAAATAAATAACTTGATGGCCCTCGAGTCCACCTCGGCTCCCATGTCCACGATCTACTGCTCATCTGAAAAGTCGGGGAAATAAAAGGGTGAGTCACCAAGACTCAGTGTGCAAATCCCGAAAACACATAAAAGGCTTGAGGCCCACAAACACATTATGGGCCTTAGCCCATACACAATGGCAACAAAATATTTACATGCAACATGGCCCAACCCAACCTAAAAGTCCATCCTCTACACACCAGCCCGTACCAGCCAACACACCTCGGGGATTTCTACAATCAACCCACCAACTGCTACACACCATATCGACAGCCATGCTGCCTATTCCTAGCAATCAGGAATGAATTTAACGTGGCTTAGCCACCGATCACTATTGTGACCTAATTTTACAATTCATGGTTTAACCACCGATCACCAAGTGACCTATTAACATGTTCTTCCCCTTTCATCATATTAACCCCCATTCCCACATGTTCTTCCCCTTTCATCATATTAACCCCCATTCCCATGCATACATCCATGCAGAATCAAAACAATATACTACCTAAGAGATCACATATTATCACATACATCGATACACATAGAGAAGTTTCTATGATTATGTTCCTGGCATCCCTTGCCTACCCTTTTCGGGTAATCCGACTGTCTATACAGCCTTTTTCTGGCTTTTAGCCCAAAACATACATATAGTACAGATTAGTTAGTGTGTTAAAGATCTACACACCTGATTATAGTCAAGACAAGACCTTCTATGTCGACACTATCAGAAGTCGATACGACTGCTAACTGCCTAAGATCTTGTTCTGAAGCCGGTCCACAACCCAGTGGCCAATCCCGTACTACTGACACCGCTTGTTTCTTAAACTTAGGGATTGGTTTTATAGATCCAATCCCCTCATTCGCCTGATCGATATTTGATTCCATTAAAAGACCTTATCATAACATATGGTTAATATCACAATTACGATAGCGAATCTAAAGAGAATCTAAAGAGAACCCCTTACCTTGAAATCTCGAAAAGAGAGATATGAGATTCAGAGACTCACAGTTTCGGCTTTTAGATCTAAGCGATCTACTTCAATTCCTGAATGTCACCCAACACGTAAACACAAGAAACCAACAATCCATTAGCCTTTCGGCTTTGTCTTCTAAAAACCGAAAGAGAAAAAGAATAGATCAGAAGAAATCGGCACCTACCTTTACAGAGAATTCGGCAACTCCTAGAAGATTTCGGCTTTTGAGAAGATCAAAAAGAGAAGATGATAGGAAGAAATCTATGTAGATTCGGCTTTTTGTGAAGAGATCGGCAAAAGGGAATAGGACGTATTCGGCTATGGAGATAAGAAGAAAGTTCAGAGTTTCGGCTTTTGAAGGGAAAGATGTTAAGAAGAATTGGGTGGTTTCGGCTTTGTGGAAGAAAATAGAAAGAGGATAATAGACTTTTGGCTTTTGCATAGAAGTGAAGATGAGAGAATAGGCTTAGGGATTTCGGCTTTTGCAGAGAATGGGAGAAGAAGATGGAACTTTAGGAGTTTTCGACTTTTTGAGAAAAGAAACAACTAAGAGAAAAGAATGAGAATAAATGCCGAAATTAAGAAGTGCCCTATTTTTTAATCAAATTTTCGGCACACACACTAACCAAAACCCGGAATTGCCCTCTTTTGAAAACTAAGACTAATTAATTAACCAGGGAAATTTCGGCACCCTTAGCCATATTAAAACTGATTCCCCATCCCCCTTGGAGTTTGAAATTCGGCCACCTCCTAGCTCACTGGATAATTCCTAGATTTTCTCCCTTATCTACATCTGATCACTCATCCTCAAGTGGCATGGATAACACCACCTCTTCCTTCCTTTTATCAGTTACTTTATCAGCCATATTATCCACATTATCTATCAATTATTCTTCTTAATTTCAAGCATTCTAGCTGACTCCAACTCTGCTCTCCCTTGACGCCAAAATTAATTAAAATAGATGGGTAATGTGACTCGAACCTTGGACCTCCCTTACTACTTATCACGCCACCTCATGTCCCTAAGTAACGCCACTGCCCACTGGGCCACAAGCCCATTTTTGTGTCTTAATTCACAAATAATATCTTTTAAGCCCTATCCTAACTGGCTTTCCACTAGAGTGTCCAAACAGAAGATTTTAACTAAGGCCTCGGCCCAATCCTGAGCCCAATCTGAACCCCTTAAACACTCTAATTAGCACATTAAGCGTAACACACATCAAATGTAAAGGCCCATTAATTCAGGATGTTACATACATGCATGCAGACTATATAGCAACGTAGTCCAACTGCTTTAACAACTAACTACTGACTTTGCTAACTGCTAACAACTAACGGCTAACTAACTTTATCAGTTACTCTAACATTCTCCTGGTTTTCTTTCTTTTCAACAAAAGAGGTAGCATCTCTGGGCAACACGCGAAGAGCCTGTTGAAAGAAGCCAAACCGCTTAGGTGTGATGGGTTTTGTAAGGACATCAGTAATATGCTTGTCAGAAGGGATAAAGTTGACTTGCAGAGTGCCATCAAGAACTCTCTCTCGAACAAAGTGATGATCGATCTAGACGTGTTTTACCTTAGCATGAGGTGTAGGGTTGGCAGCCATCGACACCGTGGATGTATTATCACATCAAACCACATGAGATTGACAGAAGACCACACCAACCTCGGCTAACAATTGTTTGACCCACAGTAACTCAGACACACAGTTGGCTAGACTGTGATACTCTGCCTCGGAAGAAGATCTAGACACGACTGTTTGTTTTTGGAACACCATACAACTGGATTTGGTCCAAGGTAGACGACATAACCTGTGGTAGACCGTCTGTCTTCAACGGAGGAGGCCCAGTCAGCATATGTGTAACAGGTTAGCTGGAACTGGCCTTTGGAGTAATGTAGCCCATGAGCTATCGTGCCACGGAGGTATTGTAGGACACGCTTAACTGCCTTCCAATGAGTCTCACTTGGAGCGTTCATATATTGACTGAGCTTGTTAACACAATAGGACAAGTCAGGGTGGATGATACACACGTACTAAAGTATGCCAATTGTACTTCAATATAAATGACCATCAGCCAGTGTTGGGCTCTTATCAGCTGCTATCAACTTTTGAAAGCTCACAATGGGTGTTGGCGTGGGTGCTGCTGCAGACATACCGGTTTTGGTCAGTATCTCACCAATATACTTTTGTTGAATAAGAAACAATCCTTGAGGTGTATGTTGAACTGCGACACCTCAAAAAAACTAAGTGGCCCTATGTCTTTAAGAGCAAATTTTGTGTGTAGCAGTTGCACAACTTTGTTAATCTCCTGGTCAGAACTGCCTGTGATGACTATATCATCAACATAGGCCATAAGCAGTAGAAGACTTTCAGACGTAGCCCGAATGAACAACGAAGGGTCAGCTTTGGAGGCATGAAAACCAAGCTAACTAGGCAGGTACTATTTGAGTGTTTGAAACCATGCACGAGGGGCTTGGCGCAGTCCGTATAGGGCTTTGTTTAATCGACACACAAGCTTCTGTCCATTAGGACCAAATTTTTTAAACCCAGGGGGCTACTCCATGTAAATCTCCTCGGTCAATTCCCTATTGAGAAAGGCATGGTTGACATCAACTTGCTTTAACGACCAGCCTTTCATGACGGAAATAGCAAGAATAGTGTGAATGGTAGTAGCTCGAACCACAAGACTGAAAGTGTCTTAATAAACCATAATATATACATATTTTTATCCCATATTTGGCATACTTGTGGATGATTTATCCCTTGAATTATGGAATTTGATGCTCCTAATCCTTTAATTTTATGTTTTACACTCAGGAGAGCATAGGAGGATGAAAAGAACGAGAAACGGGCCAAAAATGGAGAAAATGGGCCAAAGTAAGAAATCAACACGGCCTGGAGTTCACCACACGACCGTGCCACTTTAGCAAAACTGAACACGGCCCTGGGCTCGATTCACACGGGCGTTCCACATGGGTGTGTCCCTGCCGTGACCCGTTTCAATTCTACGCGGAAAAACTTAGAGGCAAAGAAAGACATTTCGAAGTCTATATAAACACCCTAAGTGTGATCTAAAAGGGAGAGCGAAGCCAGGGATGGCTGAATATAGGGAATTACTTGAAGAAAACCAGTTGATCCATCTCAGAAGCCGGAATCACGCTCAAGACTGAGGATTCCCCTTCAATTTCCTTTAAGGGGTTTTAGGGTTTTTCTTTATGTTTTGTTATTTAATTTCTTCTAAGATGTATTCTATTATAAACATGAACTAAACCCCTCAAATACTTGAGGGGGATGAAACCTAAGACGGATCTTGTTATTGTTTTCTGAACTGTATGATAAATACTTGATTTGTTCTTAATTATGTGTTCTTAATTCTAGCTTTAATATTTCAAGATATTGATTCAAGCATTGATGTGCTTATTTAGAGGAGCAAAAGTCCCTGTTTAAGAGTAGTTCTAGCATAATTAAGCAGAGTTGATACCACTCCTAGAGATAGGACGACGAAAATCTGCCGGATTAGGGTCAAACCTAATATGGGAGTCCATAAATCAAGTTAATGCAACATTAGGGGTTTTAATTAGAAAGAGATTTTGATTAATCAACCTAGGGTTAGACGTTATTAGTCTTGAAATAGATAATAATATGAATTAGGGAATCCTACGGATTAAGTCAAGTGAATAAATCGTCTGGTTCAGAGTTAAATAACAAGTGAAGTCTAGGTGGATTCTTCCTCGAGTATTGCCTTAATCAATTGATTTTCTCAAAAGTATTTTCCCAATTCATTCTCTGTGTCTTGGCATCCTTAGCTTAGGAATTAGTTAGATAAACATCAATCCCTTTTATTTTAGGCTAGATAATAGAAAGAAAGTCAGTACTAGTACTTTTGGTTCCCTTGGGTTCGACATTCCGGTTTTGCCACTAAGCTATACTACTGTTCGATAGGTGCGCTTGCCTCAATCGTGGTGATAGTTAGTTTCTAGGCTCGATCATTCATTATATAAATATTAAAATTTCACTGACACGATCAAGTTTTTGGCGCCTTTGTCGGGGAATTGAAATATTAGGACACTCAATTTTTTTTTACTTTAGCCATTTTTCTTTTATTTGTTTATTTGTTTCTTTCTAATTTTTATTTTTGGTTTTCTAAATCTCTCTATTCTTTTTTCTGATAGGTTTTCCTAGTTTATGACTAGGAGGAACTCGTCAGGACCCTTGATTTTTTACAGCGATATAGAAGGTACCGTTCGCAAAAACAGAAGAGAAATAAGGTGAAGCTTACAATACATAGAAGAAGAGCAAGAGGACGATACCAATACTACCGAAGAGATGGCTGATCACAATCTGCTACCTTCTGTGGTTGTCGCAAACCCGATGAATCAAAATCCTGCTCCTCGTACTATGTATGATTATGCTAAACTTAATTTTACAGGAACTGAGTCAAGTATTGTTAGACCTGCTGTTTCCGCAAATAATTTTGAACTGAAACCTTATATTATACAGATGATTCAACAATTTGTTCAGTTTGATGGTTTACAGGATGAGGATACAAACAATCACTTAGCAAATTTCCTAGAATTATGCGATACTGATTTCTGAAATCAGAGTTTTAAATTTATAATGAATGAGATCGAACCTGGAAACTAACTCTGACAACGATTAAAGGCAAGTGTACCTATGGAACAGTAGTATAGCTTAGGCAAGACCGGATTGTTGAACCCAAAGGAACTAAAAGTACTAATACTAGCTTTCTCTTTATTATTTAGCCTAAAATAAAGTGGAGTTTCTTTAATCTAAATTAACGACTACTAAGCTAAAGACGCGAAGACAAAAAGAATGAATTGGAAAATAACTTGAAGAAAAACTAAGTTGATCATGACGATACCCTCAGGAAGAATCCACCTAGACTTCACTTGTTATCTAACACTGAACCATACGATTTATTCACTTAGTTTGATCTGTAGGACTCCCTAACGTATATTAAACCCTCTCTCGAAGCGAATAACGTCTAACCCTAGGTTAATTAACGGAAATCTCTTTCTCGAATAATAACCCCCTAGAATAGCAGTAAATCGATCTATGGATTCCCATATTAGGTTTCACTCTAATCCGACAAAATCTCGTCACCCTATCTCTGGGCGTGCGATCAACTCCGCTTAATTATGCTAGATCTACTCTTAAATAGGGTCTATTCCTCCTCCACCTAAGCACATCAAATTTGGATTAAGCACACATAATTAAGAACAAACTAAGCATTTATCATATAATTCAGAAGTCAATAACAAGATTCATCTAGGTTTCATCCCCTTCAGGTATCTGAAAGGTTTAGTTCATAACAAATTAATAAAACATCTCAAGAGAAAAGATAAAGCAAAACATAAGAAATCCCTAAAACTCCCTGAAGGAATTGAAGGAGAAATTCGTCGTCTTGAGTAGAATTCTGGCTTCTTGGGATGGATCAACTGGCTAACTTCAAGTGATTCCCACAACTCTGACCTTTTCGGCTTGGCTCCTTGGCCTAGCTTCACCTCCCCCTCAAAGGTGGTACTTAGGGGGTTTATATAGGCTCTTGGAACGTGTTTTTTCGCCCCAAAGTATCCAAATCTGAATGAAATTGCTCTTTGCCACGACAGGGACACGACCATGTCACACGCCCGTGTGACTAGTCTTCAAGCCGTGTTCGGACTTCTTTAATGAGGCACGACCGTGTGACTCGGGGGTAAGGTCGTGTTCTAGATGCTTGATAAGGCACGGCCGTGTGGTCTTTGGGCCAGGCCGTGTCGATTTCGTGATATGGCTTATTTACTCCGTTGGGCCTGTTTTATGTTCTTTTCATCATCGGGTGCTTTCCTGGGTATAAGACATGAAAAGAAAGGATTAAGAGCACCTTTTTATATGAATCGATTCTTAAATCATCCAAAAGCATACTAAATGTGGGATTAAAATATGTTACTATTACGGTTTATCAAATACCCCCATACTTAAGCTTTTGCTTGTCCTCAAGCAAAATTCTCAACTTACAATTAAGATAAACTTTCCATGATTCATAATTCCTATCAATAATGTCTCATCATAATTCATAGATAATTTATACATGGATGATCTAACTTGAAGAGTCCTAAAGATTCAAACAATCAAATTCATACATTTGTAGCACAAAAAACGTAGGTGTCTCCCCTTATCTACATAATTACCTTTGATTCAAAATCGACAAGGATTGACATCCTCACTAAGGATTCACTCAAACCATTCGAGGTGTTTAAGGTTCAAAATTAAGCTTTCAGAAGTCGAACCTGAAAAGTTAATCCCATAGGCTTGCCTGAAAATCAAATCTCCACCACTGTAATATGAGATGATACACAAATCAAAAGGCCTTTAACAGGGTTGTAAAGGGGCTACGGTTAAAGGTGTGGATAAAAGCTAAATTAGAGGGTTAGAATCGAGACTGATTTGACGAATTGCCTAACTAACAAAATTTGAACTAATCCTAAATGATTACATCAATTGAAAACTAATAATACGAGCTTTTCCCTCAAGATGTGGAATTTTAACATGTAAGCTCATTTAATTATAGAACTAATAATGAAAATACTTCGATTTTTTTTAAGAACAAACTAATAATATTACATAATAACGAATGAATCTATTACTTAAAAATAACAGCTAGACAACACATCAAATCTAATTTCGATATAAGGGTAGTCAAAAGGAATGGTGATAACAAATACAAAGGGGTTTTGGGTTAATATTAGCTGGTGAGTCAATAAAAAGGGTTGTTAGGATCAACGGGGTTTACTAAGGGGTAATTGTTACGGTAGGCTATTTAGTCGAGTGAGTAGGTTGAATCCTAGGTGCCTTTATCATCTCAGTATATCAAATCATAGGTGTGGTTTCAATATGTATAATTGAGGCAAGTTCTAGAATAACAGTTCAAAGTTGACATACTCATAATCAATAAAGTGAGCATGAAAAAAAATTATATGCTCTATAAGGCTCAAAATCTCACAAAAATTATAGGTGTTTTGACATCAACCTTGTAAATTTCAAATGTCAAGATAATATTCAGATTCAGTTTAACAACCTAGCAAAGATTTTAATTCTGAAAAATAGACTTATCATGCTTGATTCTCTAATATTCTTCTAATTTAATTATCAATGCACAATTAACTATGACTTAATCTAAAATATATCAATAAAAATCATAACCTATCAGAAATTTCATCCTAATTAGAAATATGAAAAATTTACTTAAAAACAAGACTAAATTCAAGGATTTGAGAATAATGAAAAAAGTTTGGCCAGATTTGAGAATAATGCAGAAAGTTAGGCCCTTCTTTAGATAAATATTCACCCCCCCACACTTAAGATGTACATTGCCCTCAATGTACAAAGATAGATAAAACATTTATGGGATAAATCAAAAGAGAAGGGGAAAGAATACTCCCTAAATTTTGGATGGTGTCCCTGGAGGATGGTAGAGGTCGTGGTGTGTATGTTTGAAGAGGTCGGTCTGGATGACGAACCTGTGCTAGATGCAGAAATTGGAGAGCTCGTAGAGGATTAGCCAGGGATTATTAAGACATTTAAAATAACCTAAATATATAATTTAAAACAAGAAAGAAAAAGGAAAGGAGACTAAGAAGGAAAATAAAAATAAAAGAAAAGGTGGATGGACCGAAGAGTCCTTATTGATGGATGGTTCGCGAGGTGGGTGTGACTTCTAGGGCTGCGAAGGTGTTGGCAGTGCCGGAAGTGGCGTGATTCCCTAGCAGCCTGGCGAACCTGACACTAATAAGTTAAACTAAACTAAGCATAAGATTGTCAAAGGGAAGGAAATTGAAGCAAAAGAGAAAAGAAAAATAAAAACTAAATGGTCTCAAAGACCCTTGGCTTGGTGTTTGGATGAAGCGGCCGGCATGAACTTATGTGTAGCTCCTTTGTGGAGACTATGCTTGCCTTCTTATGCTTCTTCGGCATGATTTTAGTGTAGCTCAAGAGTCTGGATACCTTTTCTAAGTAAAGAAAAGAAATTTTGAAAGAAAAAGAAGGGAGAAAGAAGCTGGGGAGGAGGGCTGTGGGGTTTAAATAGAAGATCAAGTCTGGCACGTCCCCACTCCCATGGTCTGAGGGCGTGTCGAATAGCACGGCCACCTCGTACGGTCGTGTGTCCATGCGTGTTGTTTCACCATGCCCGTGTTTCAGTCAATCACGCCCGTGTTCGAGAAGTCAGTGTGTTGACACGGTTGAGGGGCACGGGCGTGTTCTACCCGTGCTTGGTAAGTCAGTAGCTTCACACGGTCGTGGGGCACGGCCGTGCCACTTTGTCGGTGCCCGTGTGGTAGTGGTTGGATCCGTGATGTCGAAATTAGTTGGGATTTGATTCGCACGGCGTCTGCTATGTCAGTACGGGGATGCTGCTATGTCAGTCGTGTGTAAGACCGTGTGGTCTGGAATTCTTTTTTTTTTAGTTTAAAACTAGATGTTCAGAAAAGAAAGAAAAAGAAACTAAAAATAAATTTGAAAGTAAATAGTGTTAATGCTCGGGTTGCCTCTCAAGAAGCGCTCATTTATAGTCTTAAGCTAGACTTTTCTCGACATTGAAAAAAATCAGGAAGGTTTAAAGGTTTGAATATCTTCTCTCGTACTTACAGTTCTATTTTCTTGATACAGTTTAAGTCGAGAAGCATGTACCTTAAAAGTGTCGAATGTTAGATTGCTTACCTCGACTGTTTCGTGCGGGAAGATATTGTGTACCTTAAGAGGAATTTCTCCCTTTGCTTTCAGGTCTGTTGTGGCGATGCGAGGACCTGTTTTGTCTATCAGTACCTGGTCTCCTATTTTGAAGTGATTTGATGTCCCTACGAGTTCTTCTGGTGGTTCTTCTGGTGTTACTTCGTGTGGTTCCTGTTCTTCTTTGACGTGTCTTCTGCTTTTCTAGTTTGTCAACCCCTAGGCTTCGTTCCTTATGTAATTCTTCTTTGTTAGCTTAGGGTTTATGATTCGGCTCAGGGTTGTATTCTTGTGGTGTTTCCTGCAATGAAAGTTGAACAATTTGATTATCAGTTGAAGTGACTTTCTTACCTTCATCGACTGTTGTCCTGGCCGAGTCAAGAGCTTGAAGACTGATTGATTCGTCACCTACACGAAGAATGAGTTCTCCTGTACCAACATCAATTTTAGTCCTGGCAGTTGCTAGGAATGGTCTTCCTAAAATTAAGGGGATTGAATTATCCTCATCCATGTCTAAGACAACAAAATCTACTGGGAAACGAATTTATCGATTTTGACAAGAACATCTTCGATAATGCCCCTAGGAATTCTAACAGTTTTATCAACTAATTGAATACTCATCCTAGTTTGTTTGGGCTTCCCTAGACCTAGTCGTTTGAACAATGTATAAGGCATGACATTTATACTTGCCCCTAAATCAGCTAACGCATTATCAATAGTTAAACTACCAATTACACATGGAATTGTAAAACTCCCTGGATCTTTTAGCTTTCGCGGTAGTTTATTTTGTAACATTGCTGAGCATGCTGCGTTTAATTCCACATGTGGCTCTTCATCTAATTTGCGTTTGTTTGTCAAGAGCTGTTTTAAAAATTTCCTCGAATCTGGCATATGAAAAAGAGCTTCAAGAAGAGGTAAGTTAATATGTAATTTCTTTAAAAGTTTAAGAAACTTACCGAACTTCTCCTCTGAATCATCTCTTTTCATCGCTTCGGGATAAGGTATGCGAGGTTGGTACTCTTTGATTACCAGTTTTGGCTCTTCTTGTGTTACCTCTATTTTATCCTCGCCTATCTCTTTGTTTGGTTCGTCTAATCCTTTGCTATCATGAGCTGTGATGGCTTGGATTTGCTCCTTTGGGTTAATCTCGGTGTTAATTGGTAGACGTCCTTGCGTCGTTCTGCCATTAACTTTGCAAGTTGACTGACTGCATTAGTGACTTCTGTAACACCCCTAACTCGTATCCGTCGCTGAATTAGGGTCACAAGGTGTTACTTAATAAAACTTAAACACTTTGCTTTAAAAATTGTATATATCGATGTATGAATTAATAATCACAAGCAACCACTGTATTTTCAAACCATATTACAATCAATCACATTATAGCAGTCACAAAATTTTATGCATTTTAAACTATTTCGAGTTAACTATTAATACATCACATGTATACTCTTAGCCATATGTTTCATATCCAATTCGGCTAGCAAATGAAATACCATACAAATTTCTCTTTATAACCATGCTTTACTCAACTACTAGCAATTATCCATAAATAAATATATTATATATATATAACTACTCATGCCATATTTATACAGTCAGTCAAATCATACCTATACATAGATCAAGTACATATGCAGCCTTAAATACCCTTACCCTATGGACGAACTTAACATTAATGCAACATAGCCGAATATACAATATGCTTACCATTACCACATTTCCAAATCATATATCAATATCACAACATATATATATATATCCTTCGTAATAAGCTTTCTAACTCATACTATTTCATAATACATATCGTACTTTCCAAATAAGCTAAATCAAACCACAACCGAAATATATATACATCTCTCAACCATGTTTACTAGATTTGAACCGCATCAACAATGCAAAACCTACCAATGTTAAGCTTAAACCAAGCACATCATATATATACCATATGATCACCTTCTATATATGACTTAAAGCATGACCGAAACCACATCTCTAATAGTAATATAATGCAAGCTATTATATCAAAATGTAGAACCTAAACTTAACCAAAAGAAGTAAGCCTTTTTCGCAAGGCTAAGTTATGTTTATATACAAAACCAAAGTTCATTAACTTAACAACTTAGTCTAACCTATACCTGCCTTTTTTATTCAAAACCAAATACATATAAATACCAAAATGAGTTGATAGTATGAATGATTCTTCTGACGATCCTTTGAGCCCATAGCTTAATCCAAAAATCTATAAAACAGAACATTGAACACACCCAGAGTAAGCTTGCTAGCTTAGTAAGTCTCAAGCCAATTTCAATATTCAACTAAACATTCGAGCATTAGTATGCAAATATTATTGACAGTTTGGATTAATATCAAATACAATGATTTAACTAATAAACTTCACTAATGCCGTGTCATTATCTCCATTTAACTTTCACTAACCATATACTTTAAACGTACAAATCTCCCGAATATTTTAGTAGCAAAAGTATTTACATAATCAAAGACTATTAACTATAATATGCATTTTATTCACATACGACTAACCATTTATATAGATGCAAACACATCCATTTGATCTCATACTTAACAATTGCATTTATGCCTAATCCCAATAGCACAACCAAACTTATGATCCAATACACAAAAATATATGTATATAAGTATATTATACATTTGCAAACAATTTCAACCACTTTCATACTTACGCGTGTTTAATCTCCATATGGCATAATAGATGTATAACTTCCAACATTCAATGTATAAAGCATTTGCTTCCTCATATACTTACTCACTAACTTCATATGCAACATATAAGTATGAAAATACATACCTCAAGGTCGAATTAGTATGATTCATTTTCGAAAAATTTAGATTTTCTCAATTTGTTTCATAACTTTGTTGTTACATACTCTGAGCTCGAAATTTCAATTCACTGGTTTAGAACCTGCTAGGCATTTACCCGAATCACAAACACCGGCACTAGGCCTGTTAGACCCAAGGTCCGAAGTTAAACACCGGTATTAAGCCTGCTAGGCAATAAGCCCGAACTATTTCACCGGCACATGGCCTGCTAGGCTCGAAGCCTGAAATAACAACATAATTAGCCTTTCAAATCACATTTCTTAATACTCACATCACAAACAAATCACATACACCATATCACATTCACCTTTCATATCGATTATACTTATTCATATTGCATTTACAAAACATATCCAATTCAATGTAAGATCTTTACATTCGGCTATCACATAAATTTATACTCAAATTTATCAAATATCATCATTAAACATGTTCATAAGTAGTTCTTTAATATATTTCAGCTAAAATACTTACCTCGACTATCGACGGACAATGTAGGCCGGCTAATCGATAACCTTCACCTTTCCCTAATCCAAGTCCATTTTTCTTTGTTCGTGATCTTGAATTTGAGACTATAATTGCCGAAAATCAAATGAAACCAAGCCCTTGTTCTTTCCTCAACATTTGGCCAAGAATAAGAAAGATGATAGTGGCTTTATTTTTGTTTTATTTTATGATATATGATAATATAATTACTTTACCAAAATAACCTTTATTACTTAATATTATTAACTTATATACTAAGGACAAAGATGACTTTAGCCACCCACTAACTTTAAAAATGGGCTATTTGCCCCTTCAATACTCCATATTAAAAAGCCATAATCAATTTAGCACATTTCACTATAGTTTGCCACTTTTACACTTTACGCGATTAAGTCCTTTTTGTCAAATTGAACACACAAACGATTAAATTTTTCTACGAAACTTTCACACACATTAAAGCACATATAATAAGCACAGAATATAACATTTAAATAATTCTCAGACTCAGATTCATGGTCCCGAAACCACCGTTCCGATTAGGGTCAAATTCGGTCTGTTACAACTTATTTGACTAAATTAGAAAGTTTTTCCATCGACGCTTGTCAATCTTTAAGTGTTTTCTCATTTTCTTGGAAACGGTTTTCCGTGTTTGCCATAAATTTTGTCAGCATCTCTTCAAGGTTTGGCTTCTTCTCTTGCGAATAGGGCTGATTTTGAAAGTTTTGATGAGGTTGTTGCCTTTGATTTCCTTGATTTTCTTGACCTCCCCACGAAAAATTTGGGTGGTTCCTCCAACCTGGATTGTAAGTATTACTATAAGAATTATTATTGGATCTGAAATTATTACCTATATAGTTCATCTATTCGCTCTCCGCTCCCAATTGGTAGGGTGGGTACTCAGGATTCGCCACAGTTCCACTTGCGTCGCACTGCATGACTGGGTGTACCTACGAAGAACATAAACTATCAAGCTTTTTATTTATCATCTCTATCTGTGTTGATAATGTAGTCACTGCATCGAGGTTGTAAACTCCGGCTGGTTTTGTCGGTTTTGTCCTTGTCACTTGCCACTGATAGTTATTTAGTGACATCTCTTCAATAAACTCGTAGGCTGCTTCAGGAGTTCTGTTGTTAAGGGTTCCACCGGCGGCTAAATTGATTAGTTGTCTCGTTGAGGGGTTTACACCGTTATAGAATGTTTGGACTTGCAGCCACAAGGGTAGATCGTGGTGAGGACACCTTCTCAAGAGATCCTTGTATCTCTCTCATGCGTCGTATAATGTCTCTAAATCCATCTGCACAAAAGAAGAGATATCATTTCGTAATTTGGCCGTTTTGGCTTGTGGAAAATATTTTAATAAAAATTTTTCGGTCATTTGTTCCCATGTAGTGATTGATCCTCGTGGTAACGAGTTTAACCACTGTTTGGCTTTATTCCTTAATGAAAAAGGGAATAACCGAATATGTATGGCATCATCAGAAACGCCATTTATTTTGAAGGTATCGCAGAACTCTAAAAAGTTAGCTATATGAGTGTTTGGATCTTCGTCCTACAATCCATCAAATTGAACAAACTGTTGAATCATTTGTATTGTGTTAGGCTTTAGTTCAAAATTATTAGCAGCTATAGCAGGCCTAACAATACTCGATTCTGCTCCTGTTAAATGCGATTTAGCATAATCAAATATAGTACGTGGGGCATTGTCTTCCCCCACATCATGTGGTTGTGGGTTATTCTCGTCCATCCCTTCAGTAGGATTGGATCTGCCTTCTTGATCTTCCTCTGTGTAATTTAGGGCTCGCCTGATTTCTCTGCGAGTCCTACGAATGGTAGCTTCAATTTCACTATCGTAAACCAAAAGTCCTCTCGGGTTCCTTCTAGTCATAAACTAGAGGTACCTGCTAGAAGAAGAAAGAAAATTTAGTGAAATCCAAAATTTAACCTAAAAAAATAAAAATAAAAGTAAATTGCGAAAAAAATAAAAAATAATGGCTAAAGTAATAAAAATAGAGCTTTCTTAATATTTTAGTTCCCCGGCAACGGCGCCAAAAACTTGATCGCTGAAATCAGAGTTTTAAATTTATAATGAATGAGATCGAACCTGGAAACTAACTCTGACAACGATTAAAGGCAAGTGTACCTATCGAACAGTAGTATAGCTTAGGCAAAAGCGGATTGTCGAACCCAAAGGAACAAAAAGCACTAATACTAACTTTTTTTTTATTATTTAGCCTAAAATAAAGTGGAGTTTCTTTAATCTAAATTAACGACTACTAAGCTAAAGACGCGAAGACAAAAAGAATGAATTGGAAAATAACTTGAAGAAAAACTCAGTTGATCACGACGATACCCTCAGGAAGAATCCACCTAGACTTCACTTGTTATCTAACACTGAACCATATGATTTATTCACTTAGTTTGATCCGTAGGACTCCCTAACGTATATTAAACCCTCTCTCGAAGCGAATAACATCTAACCCTAGGTTAATTAAAGGAAATCGATCTATGGATTCCCATATTAGGTTTCACCCTAATCTGGAAAAATCTCATCACCCTATCTCTAGGCGTGCGATCAACTCCGCTTAATTATGCTAGATCTACTCTTAAGCAGGGTCTATCCCTCCTCCACCTAAGCACATCAATTTTGGATTAAGCACACATAATTAAGAACAAACTAAGCATTTATCATATAATTCAGAAGTCAATAACAAGATTCATCTAGGTTTCATCCCCTTCAGGTATCTGAAGGTTTTAGTTCATAATAAATAAATAAAACATCTCAAGAGAAAAGATAAAACAAAACATAAGAAATCCCTAAAACTCCCTGATGGAATTGAAGGAGAAATCCACCGTCTTGAGTAGAATTTCGGCTTCTTGGGATGGATCAACTGGCTAACTTCGAGTGATTCCCACAACTCTGACCTTTTCGGCTTGGCTCCTTGGCCTAGCTTCACCGCCCCCTCAAAGGTGGTACTTAGGGGGTTTATATAGGCTCTTGGAATGTGTTTCTTCACCCCAAAGTATCCAAATCCGACTGAAATTGCTCTTTGCAACGACAGGGACACGGCCATGTCACATGCCCGTGTGACTAGTCTTCAAGCCGTGTTTGGACTTCTTTAATGCGGCACGGCCATGTGACTCGGGGGTAAGGCCGTGTTCTAGATGCTTGATAAGGCACGGCCGTGTGGTCTTTGAGCCAGGTCGTGTCGATTTCGTGATATGGCCCATTACTCTATTTTGGGCCTGTTTTATGTTCTTTTCATCCTCGGGTGCTTTCCTGGGTATAAGACATGAAAAGAAAGGATTAAGAGCACCTTTTTATATGAATCGAGGCTTAAATCATCCAAAAGCATACTAAATGTGGGATTAAAACATGTTACTATTACGGTTTATCAGATACCTTCAAAATCAATGGTGTTTTTGATGATGCCTTTCGCCTTCGGTTGTTTCCCTTCTCATTGAGAAACAAAGCTAAACAGTGGTTGAACTCGTTAGAGGATCAATCACTACATGGAATAAATGACCAAAAAGTTCTTATTAAAATATTTTCCGCTGGCTAAAATAGTTAAGTTGAGGAATGATATTTCTTCTTTTATGCAAAAGGATCTAGAGACACTTTATGATGCATGGGAGAGATACAAGGATTTACTAAGAAGGTGCCCTCATCATGGGCTACCATTATGGCTACAAGTTCAAACCTTCTATAACGATTTGAACCCCTCAACTAGGCAGCTTATTCTGCAGCCGCCGATGGAACCCTAAATAACAAGACCCCTGAAGCGGCTTACAAATTTTTTGAAAAGATGTTACAGAATAACTAACAGTGGCAAGTCATGAGGACAAAGCCAACAAAAGCTACCAATGTTTTCAACATCGGCGCAGTCACTATGCTATCAAACCATGTAGTGCTTTTGAATAAAAAGATTGATGGTCTATATGGTTCTTCGCAGGTACATCCAGTTATGCAGTGCGATACGAATGGAGGAGGGATGAGCAATACAGAATATCCACCTTACAACCCGAGCGCTGAAAACGAGCAAGTTCACTATATGGGTAATAATTTTAGACCTCAATAGTAATACTTATAATCCAGGTTGGAGGAACCACCCTAATTTCTCATGGGGTGGTCAAGGAAATCAAAGACAACAACCCCCTCCAGGCTTCTAACAACAACCCTACACACAGGAGAAAAAACCGAACCTCGAAGAGATGCTTACAAAATTTATCTCGGTGTCAGAAACACGCTTTCTGAACACCAAAAAAACCCTCAAAAACCAGAAAGCATCTATTCAAGGGACCGAAAACCAACTAGGTCAGCTTGCTAAGCTGATCTCAGAACGACCACAAGGTAGCTTGCCAAGCAACACCAAACCTAACCCAATGGAGCAACTTCACGCCATCACAACATGCGATAAAGAAGGGTTAGCAGAATCTGAATCTGAACCAAGGTAAGAACCTGTGGTCAATAAAGGTAAGGTTGAGGTAAGCCACGATACACAGAATCCTGTCATTAAAGAGTACCAACCTCGTGTGCCATACCCTAATGCGACAAAGAAAAACCGCACAAATGAACAATTCGGTAAATTTTGTAAACTTCTAAAGAAATTACATATTAACTTACCGTTTCTTGAAACTCTTTCGCAGATGCCCAATTCAAGGAAATTTTTAAAAGAGCTTTTGACAAACAAACGGAGGTTAGACGATACGTCGCATGTGGAGCTAAATGCAGTGTGCTCAGCAATTTTACAAAATAAACTACCACGAAAGTTAAAAGATCCAGGGAGTTTTACAATTCCATGCTTAATTGGTAGCTTATCTGTTAATAATGCTTTAGCTGATCTAGGGGCAAGCATAAATGTTATGCCTTATAAAATGTTTAAACAGCTAGGTCTTAGGAAACTCAAACAAACTAGGATGAGCATTCAATTCGCTGATAAAACTATTAGAGTTTCTAGGGGTATAATCGAATATGTACTAGTAAAAATTGATAAATTCATATTCCTAGTAGACTTCATTGTTTTAGACATGGATGAGGACAATAATGTTCCTTTAATCTTAGGAAGACCCTTTTTAGCAACTGCTAAAACTAAAATTGATGTTGGTACAGGTGAACTCACACTTTGTGTAGGTGACAAAACGATCACTCTTCAAGCTCTTGACTCAGCTAAGACATCGAGTAATAAAGGTGAGAACATAAATTCTATTAATGACCATTCGGTTCAACCTTCTTTTCAAGAAGCACTACGAAAGTATACCTCTGAGCCACATCCTAGACCTCGTGCCAACAAAGAAATAACTCATGAGGAGCGAAGGTTTTAGATCGATGAACTAGACGAGTGGAAGACACATTTCAAGGAAAAACTAAGAACACGGGAAAAAAATCGAGGCAACCCCCTAACGAGCTTAAGGGAGACACAAACCAATTTCAAATTGGGGATTAGGTATTGTTGGATAAGACAGACCCTCGAATTGCCACTTCAAACCTTAATACAAATGAAGAAATCCCTTTTAAGGTACTCAATGTCTTCCCATACGGAACAGTCAAGGTAACTAATCCTAACTTCGGCACTTTTAAGGTAAACACTACTCGACTCAAACTATATAATTATCATAGAACTGATAGCAGAGGGGAGGATTTTCAACCCCTCAAACCACCATAAATACGTGAATGAGAGGTAAGTTTAGCTTAAGACTTTAAACGAGCGCTTCTCGGAAGGCAACCCGAGAACTAATCTCACTAACATCCATATTTTTTATTTTAGTATCTAACTAAGAACTAATCAAATTTTTGAACCGCAGATTCCCCTACCACACAGCCTTGCACACAGGCGTGGCCGTGGCTGTGTGGACACCACGGATTTGCCCACTAACGTGGCAGAGATCGTACGAACCAAGGATGAAAAATCCCCAAAACCACGGGCGACGATAAAATGCCACGACCGTGCGATACGACCGTGGTCGACACTGATTTATCAACATGGGCATGGCGACCTGTACACAGGCGTAGGAGAAACGAACGAAACACAACATGGTCATGCAATACGGCCGTGTGACCTAACACGCCTATGGCACACGGGCGTGGGAAGCCATCAGATCCCTCTTTCCTATTTAAAACCCCCCTTTTATCACTTTCTCCCCAATTTCTTCTTCAATCAAACCCTAGCAACCATGAATGCGTGAATGAGAGGTAAGTCTAGCTTAAGACTTTAAACGAGCGCTCCTCGGGAGACAACTCGAGCACTAATCTCACTAACATCCATATTTTTTATTTTAGCATCTAACTAAGAACTAATCAATTTTTTGAACCGCAGATTTCCCTACCACACGGCCTTGCACACGGGCGTGGCCGTGACCGTGTGAACACCACGGATTTGCCCACTGACGTGGCAGAGATCGTACGAACCAAAGATGAAAAATCCCCAAAACCATGGGCGGCGATAAAATGCCAATGCCATGCGATACGGTCGTGGTGAACACTGATTTGTCAACATGGGCGTGGCGACCTGCACATAGGCGTAGGAGAAACAAACGGAACACAACACGGTCGTGCGATACGGCCGTGTGACCTAACACGCCGATGGCACACAGGCTTGGGAAGCCATCAGATCCTTCTTTCCTATTTAAAACCCCCATTTTTCTCACTTTCTCCCCAATTTCTTCTTCAATCAAACCCTAGCCACCACACCCTTTCTTTGACTATTATCTTCCCCCCTTCATTTTCCTTTCCCCTCTCTCTCATTCTTTCTTTACACCACCATTCCCATCTCGAAAAAGCGAAAGGACCCTAGCACAGTCTCCCCGTGCGAGACTGATCTACATGAGTTCATGTCTGGCGCTTCATTTATCCGACAAGCCAAGGACATTTGAGCCCATTGAATTTTTCTTTTTCTTTTCTCTTCTCCTTTATTTTCTTTCCCTTTAACTTTCTTGTCTTTAATTTTTATTAATACATTTTGATTTCTTTGATTTAGGTTCAAAAGGCTGCTTGGGAATCACCACACCACGACCATAGACACCACCGCCACATTCATCTATGCCCAACTTACTGCTTCTTTTCCTTGACTTCACCTAAAATTCAGGAAGTTCACTTCTCTCCTTATCTTATGATTTTATATATTGTAGATATCTATCTTTGTACATTGAGGGCAATGTACATCTTAAGTGTGGGGGTGAATTTTAAAAGTTCCTAACTTTTTGCATTATTCTCAAATCCCTGAATTTTGTCTTTTTCTCAAGTCACTTTCTCATATCACTATTAGAACAAAGTCTGATGGATTTATGATTTCTATTGATATGTCTTGAATTAAAACATAAGCAGTTGTGCATTGATTGTTTAAACTTGAAGGCTTTAGAGAATCAAGCATGATAAGTTGATTTTTGAAAACTAAAAAAATTTGCTAGGTTGTTTTCCCAAGTTTAGGTATTATCTTGAAGTTTGAAGTTCACAGGGTTGACATCAAAAACCATAATTTCTATGAGATCTTTAGAATTTGAGAGCATTTATTTTTCTTGCTCACTTTTATTGTTGCTTTAAGTGAGTCAATATTGATTTGTTATTCTAGAACTTGCTTCGATTATGCATATCAAGACCACACTTTTGATTTGATATACTGAGATGATAAAGGCACCTAAGATTTAACCCACTTACTTCCCAAAAGGCCTACCTCCATAATTAACCCCTAGTGAACCCCTTTGATCCTAATAAACCATTCATTGATTTACCCTTAATATTAACCCAAGACTTACTCTTTTTGATTCATTAAGAATTTTTCCTATTACATTAACCTTTTTATTGAGATTGGATTTGAGAAGTTGCCTAACTATATTTTCCATTTCAGTTGTTAAATTCTTATTATTGTATTTAATGATTTGTTCTTAAAAAAAAGTTGAAAGTATATCCATTATTAGTTCTATGTTTTTATGAGCTTAAACAGTAAATCTCACATCTTTAGAAGAAGCTCGTATTATTAATGAAATTATTCATTATTAGTCTATTTTTCTAGTTAGGTAATTTGTCAATTCGATCTCGATTCTAACCTCCTCTTTCAGCCTGTGACCACGCCCCCTAACCAAGCTACGTTACAACCCTTTTTAAAGACCTTTTGATCGATGTATCATCTCAATTTATAGTGGTGGAGATTTGATTTTTATGCAAGCCTATGGTAATAACTTTTCATGTTGACTATTGAGTGCTTAAATTTATTGTCCCTTAAACACTTCGAGTGATTTGAGTGAATCCTTAGTGAGAATGTTAACTATGTGATATTTTGAATCAACGGTGATTACTTAGATAAAGGGGAATACCTATGTTTTCATGAATAAAATGCTCAACTTGGATTGTTTGAAACTTTGATGTTCTTTTAGTTGAATTCTCAATGTATGATTACCTACAGATTATTTGGAAACATTACTGATAGGAGTTATAAGTTGAGAAGAATGAATTTTAATTGTGAGTTGAGGATTTTTCTTGAGGACAAGTAAATGCTTAAGTGTGGGGGTATTTGATAAACCGTAACATATACATATTTTTATCCCATATTTGGCATACTTTTGGATGATTTATCCCATGAATTATGGAATTTGATGCTCCTAATCCTTTAATTTTATGCTTTACACTCAGGAGAGCATAAGAGGATGAAAAGAACGAGAAACAGGCCAAAAACGGAGAAAATGGGCCAAAGTAAGAAATAAACACGGCCTAGAGTTCACCACATGGCCGTGCCACTTTAGCAAAATTGAACACGGCCCTGGGCTCGATTCACACGGGCGTTCCGCACGGGCGTGTCTCTGCCGTGACCCGTTTTAATTCTACGCGGAAAAGGTTACTTAGAGGCAAAGAAAGACATTCCGAAGTCTATATAAACACCCCAAGTGTGACCTAAAAGAGAGAGCGAAGCCAGGGAGGGCTGAATATAGGGAATTACTAGAAGAAAACCAGTTGATCCATCTCAGAAGCCGGAATCACGCTCAAGACTGAGGATTTCCCCTTCAATTTCCTTTAGGGGTTTTAGGGTTTTTCTTTATGTTTTTTTATTTAATTTCTTCTAAGATGTATTCTTTTATAAACATGAACTAAACCCCTCAAATACCTGAGGGGGATGAAACCTAAGACGAATCTTGTTATTGTTTTCTGAACTGTATGATAAATACTTGATTTGTTCTTAATTATGTGTTCTTAATTCTTGCTTTAATATTTCAGGATATTGATTCAATTATTGATGTGCTTATTCAGAGGAGCAAAAGTCCTTATTTAAGAGTAGATCTAGCATATTTTAAGCGGAGTTGATTGTACTCCTAGAGATAGGACAACGAAAATCTGCCTGATTAGGGTCAAACCTAATATAGGAGTCCATAAATCGAGTTAATGCAACACTAGGGGTTTTAATTAGAAAGAGATTTCAATTAGTCAACCTAGGGTTAGACGTTATTAGTCTCGAAAGAGATAATAATATAAATTAGGGAATCCTACGGATCAAGTCAAGTGAATAAATCATCTGGTTCAGAGTTAAATAACAAGTGAAGTCTAGGTGGATTCTTCCTCGGGCATTGTCTTAATCAATTGATTTTCTCAAAAGTATTTTCCCAATTCATTCTCTGTGTCTTGGCATCCTTAGCTTAGGAATTTGTTAGATAAACATCAATCCCTTTTATTTTGGGCTAGATAATAGAAAGAAAGTCAGTACTAGTACTTTTGGTTCCCTTGGGTTCGACATTCCGGTCTTGCCACTAAGCTATACTACTGTTCGATAGGTGCGCTTGCCTCAATCATGGTGATAGTTAGTTTTTAGGCTCGATCATTCATTATATAAATATTAAAACTTTCACAGACACGATCATGTCTCGATAATCTAGGCCTGCATGATGAGAAAACCCATTGGCCACTAGACGTGCTTTGTACCTCTCAATAGTGCCATCAGTCTTTATTTTTACTTTAAACAACCACTTGCAATTGACAACTCATATGTTGTCAAGTAGAGGGTACAAGGACCATGTGTAACATCTCGAAATTGGGCCTAGGAGAATTGAGCCCAATGGGCCTTAGGCGTAGTAGCGTTTAAATTTTTGGAGAACAAGAGATCGGCTTAAATGCTAGTTAGACCCATTGGATAAGTGATTTTGGAAGGTTAGAGGGCTTCTATGAAGTCCCGGGATCAAATATTGCCTTTGGGGAAATTTTGGTTTTAGGTGAAAAAAACCCTGGAAGTTGGCAGATAGGCCTTAAGAATAAAATATGGAGAAAATGACACAAGTGGAGTGTGTGGTGTAGTGGCAAAGTGACGCCACATAAGAGACAAGGGGGTGACGCCACAAGGAAGGAAGGAGGTCCAAGGTTCAAGTCTTGGCTTTTGCATTTTGGTTTCTTTTTGCTTGGACCTTAGAATTTGGCCCATAGTTTATATTTAGTTGCGCATGGTTTAAGACACAAGAGGAGCTTGTGGCCAAGTGGTTAGCGGCGTGGATTATGTTGCAAGGGAGCCTGGGTTCGAATCTCATGACAAGCAAGGGAGTATTTATTTTGCTGATTGGACGGCAAGAGTTTCAGTTGAATTTAAACTCTACTGACGAAGGGATCCCACATCGGAAAGACACAAAGAATGAAGGTAAAGAGCTAGCTATATAAGGAGCATCCTAGGAGGAGAGTAAACACATCTTGGAGGGCGTTTGGGCACAAGAGTGGTCGGAGCGCGGATTAGCCCCAGAGTCCTATCAGGTGTGTAACTCTCTCTACTCTAGTTGTAGAGCGGCAAAATGCCGAAATGCCGGTTACACGGCATTAGTAGCCACACGAGCGTGCGAGCGCATGTGTGGGGCTTCGACGCGATAGTTGAGGCCATCAGTAGTATTCTCGTGGGTTGGGGCTGCTTGGGCCTCGATGGGCCGAAGTGGGCCCATATGAGTAAATTGCATGATTGGTTAGTATATGTTGAACTAGACTAGGTGGAAGTTATATATGTGGCTAGATTCGTGTTAGGTGGGCCACACGAGCGTGTGGGCCCGGATGGGCTGAAATCGGGTTTTAGGCCCAATCGTCAGGTACAACCGGAAATGGTAGCTGAGTCGCTAGTGGCGACATTAGGCCTTCAGAAAGGCCATTGCAGGTGCGAATTTACGAAAATACCCTAAGTAGGTAAAATTACGATTATACCCTTAGAGGTTGATTAGCATGATTATGTTGTTTATGTTTTAAGGGAAGGCCGATTGTCAGAGGAACCATTGGTTGGTTCGGGATTTGGTAAGAAACCAAATCAATCGTGAGGTAAAGGTTAATCGATAACCCCTTTGGTTTAAGATGGTTATAGCCGAATGGTATGAGTGCTAATGCTTGGTTGGTCGATTGTTTTAGGAGCAAGAGGATCGGGGGTCTTAGATCGATTCTTTGGTTAAGGCTTACAGGTGTGTACTTTCACACTCTCCTAGTAATATATGTGTTTGTGATATTGTGTACATATACACACTTCTTTGTTGTTATAAATATATATGCATATGAGCTGTGTGCTATGTGCATCCATGGTAAGGTGGATGAGATACCATTAAGGTATGTGGCAAAGGGTCAGGTAAGTCCTTGTTATGAATTTCATTATGATGCTTTTGGTAAGCATGATGTGTCTGGCATGTAATATATTGATTGGTTGATGATAAAACCTATGTTCGTTACTAAACATTCATAATGGTATATTGTGTGCTAAAATGCATGTCATTTATTGTGTGGGTTGTACGAGTGGAGGGGGCAGTGATATTTTGTGCTGACGAGCACCAGTGTTTTGGTAACACAACTTTGTGACTTTGGGTCACCAGAGGTTTGGCACCTCCAGAGGTTTGGCACCTCAGCGTCTCGTCCCCGTGGTTTCGCACCATAGTGGGTTGGCCCCACAAGGCGGTATTGAGGGATTGACGCCAGTGATTTGGTATCACACGATGGGTTGGTCCCATCAATTGTTTTGTGACTACGGTCACCAGTGGTTTGGTACCACATTTGTGTCTTTGGGACACCAGAGGTTTGGCACCTCATAGCGTCTCGTCCCAGTGGCTTCGTACCACGGTGGGTTGGCCCCACAGTTGAGATACGGGATTGACGCCAGTGATTTGGTATCACACGATGGGTTGGCCCCATCAATTGATTTGTGACTGTGGTCACCAGTGATTTGGTATCACAATCGTGTCTTTGGGACACCAGTGGTTTGGCACCACATTGACGGATTTTGTGTCTTTGGGACACCAGTGGTTTGGCACCACAATGATGATTATTGTGTCTTTGGGACACCAGTGGTTTGGCACCACCAGTGGTTTGGTACCACACAGGGTAGAAAATGGTGTATGGATGGTTAGGATTGGGTGCATTTTAATTGGATGCATGATGATCATGTTTATGTTTGTATATGATATTTTGCTAATCCGGGAAAAAGGGTGGCACACTGAGTCTTGGTGACTCACCTTTTTCCCTTAACCATTTCAGGTAGTGCATAAAGCTGGACCGGGATCGGAGAGGACAAGGTGGCCCATGCCGAAGATGATGTTCAATTATTTCATGCTTGATTTTGATATAAGTACTTTATTTGAATTGTTGGGTTGTAATAAAGGCCATTTTATGTTTTTGGTATTACTTAACTATGGTTTATTTAAAATAAATTGCTATGTGAAAATGATGTTAATCCTAGCAACCAATTTATGAAGAATATGTTTAATAAAGTTTTTTTTTAATTCAGCTAATTTATATCTTCAAAGTTTTTCATAAGGTAATAAATAAACAAGGTTTTCAAAAGTTAATTTCTTCAAGGTTTATTCAAAAGTGAAGAAGATTTTCAACCGTCTTTTTTTTCTAGTGACATAACCAGATTCGGTCGTAGTGAATGGGTCGGGTTTGGGGATGTTACACCATGTGTTATTTCGAACGAGAGCCTGTAGTTCACTATGTACAGCAGCCTTCTAAGAGTCACTGCACATTGCAACATGAATGTCTTTAGGAATACCGTTAGAGGAAGAGGGTGCGATGCTCATGTATGCTTTTGGCTTAAAGATGCCTGCTTTGCTGCGAGTTACCATAGCATGTGTGTTGCATAAGATAGGCACAGAAGATGGTTGAGTTGGGATGGGGTTAGATGTAAGAGAGATAGATCGTTTAGAGATAGAGGGAGTTGGGTTGGAAGAATGAGGCTGACGGTTATTGCTAAAAGTAGCAATTGGTACAGAGTTCAACTGTCGAGGTGATTCATTGGCAGGATTGGCTTGAGTACAAGCTGATGACAAGACAAGTAGCTTGGAGCTAGACTTTGGTGGAGATGGAAAACAAGGAGGATTTGAGGTGATGGCTTTGAATAGGAACACTGTTTCATGAAAAGTGACATGTCGTGTGACATACACTCTACCAAAAGAGTCTAGGCATCAGTAAGCTTTATGCAATGAGGAATAATCTAAAAAGGTACAGGGTGTTGACCTATACTGCAACTTGTGAGTGTTGTAGGGTTGAAGCTTGGGAAAGCACAAACAACCAAAGACACGTAGGAAGGCATAGCTTCGTAGAACTTTGAACAGTTTTTCATATGGTGAGATGTTGTTGAGAGGGTGAGAGGGCAACCTGTTGAGCAAGTAAACTACACTGGCAAAGGCATCATTCCAGTATCAAAGGCATAGAGGCATGTGCCAGTATGGAGAGACCTGCTTCGACTATCTGTCTATGTTTTCGCTCAACCAGGCCATTTTGAGCTTAGGTATAAGGGCACGTGAGGCGATGCATAATCCCTTGTTGTGAAAGATACATTTTCAAATCTTGAAATTCTCCTTCCCCATCTGTTTGAAGAGTTTTAAGCTTGCAACCAATAACCCTTTCAGCTTGTCTGTGAAAATGTGGAAACACAATAAGAACTTCAGATTGCTTTTTCAAAAAATAAACCCAAGAGTATCGTGTATAGGCGTCTGTAAAGACAACATAGTATCGAAAATTATTAGAAGGAACTGGAGTTGGTCCCCAAACATCAGTGACCACTAACTGAAGTGGTGCAGTATATTCGATTATTGATTTCTAAAATGGCTGCTTATGTTCTTTGCCCAAATGATAAGCAATAAACGAAAATGAATCTTATTCACACCAAGAGGTATATTACACTTGAGCAGTGCCTTTGTAAGTATAACTTTACAAGGGTGGACTAGTCTATAATGCCACACATCGAAAGGGACAACTAATAAAACATTGAGCTGAAGCAGTCGAGCCTGACTTGGCAGAATTAGGTAAGTGAAGCTTGTACAATCCATGCTGAACGGACCGTGTAAGAAGCACCTCCCCTGTATGCATGTCATAAACCTGACATTGTGTAGGACAAAACTCAAAAATCACCCTGTTATCTTTAGTAAACTTTGAGACAGACAAGAGGTTCTTGGTTATGCCAGGCACAAACAATAAAGATCGCATGTAAAAGGGTCGCGAACGAGTAAGCAGAGAAGACTGACCAAAGGACAGTATAGGAAGAGCATCGCCATTACCAACATACACCTTACCAGGACCCTTGTATGGCGTGCTTTTTGCTAGGGAAGTAGGCCAGTGTGTGAGATGATGTGTTCCCCAGAGTCAGGATACCACGTATTATTTCCAATTGTCTCAGGTGTGGCAACGTATGCTTGGGGCTGTAGGGCTGCTGGATGATAAACCGTAAAAGTAACATAATTTAATCCCACATTTGGCATATTTTCGGATGATTTATTCCTTGATTCATGTAAAAAGGTGCTTTTAATCCTTTCTTTTCATGTCTTATACTCAGGAAAGCACCCGAGGATGAAAAGAACGTAAAATGGGCCCAAAACAGAGTAAATGGGCCATAGCACGAAATCCACACGGTCGTGCCTCATTCAGCGACTAAAACACGGCCTACCCCAGACTCACACGGCCGTGCCTCATTAAAGAAATCCGAACACCGCTTGAAGACCGTTCACACGGGCGTGTGCCATGCCCGTGTCCCTGTCGTGGCAAAGAGCAACTTCAATCGGAAAAGGATACTTAAGGCCAAAGAAACACATTCCAAGAGCCTATATAAACCCCCTAAGTGCTACTTGAAAGGGGAGCGGGTGAGCTAGGCCAAGGAGCCAAGCCGAAAAGGTCAGATTTGTGGGAATCACTCGAAGATAGCCAGTTGATCCATCTCTAGAAGCCGGAATTCTCCTCAAGACGGCAGATTTCTCCTTCAATTCCTTCAGGGGGTTTTAGGGATTTCTTATGTTTTGTTTTATCTTTTCTTCTGAGATGTTTTCTTTATTTATTATGAACTAAACCCTTCAGATACCTGAAGGAGATGAAACCTAAGACGAATCTTGTTATTATTTTCTGAACTATATGATAAATACCTGATTTGTTCTTAATTATGTGTGCTTAATTCTTGTGTTAATATTTCCGGGATATTGATTCAAGTTGGATGTGCTTAGGTGGAGGAGCAAAAGCCTCTGCTTAAGAGTAGATCTAGCATAATTAAGCGGAGTTGATCGCACGCCTAGAGATAGGGTGACGAGATTTTGCCGGATTAGGGTGAAACCTAATATGGGAGTCCATAGATTGAGTTAATGCGATTCTAGGGGTTTTAATTAGAAAGAGATTTCAATTAATCAACCTAGGGTTAGACATTATTCACCTCGAGAGAGGGTTTAATATAACTTAGGGAGTCTTACGGATCAAGTCAAGTGAATAAATCGTCTGGTTCAGTGTTAGATAACAAGTGAAGTCTAGGTGGATTCTTCCTAAGGGTATCGTCGTGACCAACTGAGTTTTTCAATAGTATTTCCCTAATTTGTTCTTTTTGTCTTGAGTCTTTAGATTAGTAGTTAGTTAAATTTAGATTAGATAACAACTTCACTTTATTTTAGGCTAGATAATAGAAAGAAAGTTAGTATTAGTACTTTTAGTTCCTTTGGGTTCGACAATCCGGTCTTGCCTAAGCTATACTACTGTTCGATAGGTGCACTTGCCTCAATCGTTGTCAGAGTTAGTTTCTAGGTTCGATCATTCTCATTCATATAAATTTAAAACTCTTAAATCCAGCGATCAAGTTTTTGCCATTGCCGAGGAACTAAAATATTAAGAAAGCTCTATTTTTATTACTTTAGCCATTATTTTTATTTTCCGCAATTTACTTTTATTTTTTTCTTTAGGTTAAATTTTGATTTTGCTAAATTTTCTTTCTTTCTTTTCTCAGCAGGTACCTCTAGTTTATGACTAGAAGTAACCCAAAAGGACCACTAGTATACGATAGTGATATTGAAGCAACCTCTCACAGGAATCACAAAGAAATTAGGCGAGCCCTAAATTACGCAAAGGAAGAGCGAGAAGACAGATCCAATCCTACAGAAGGGATGAACGAGAATAATCCACCACAAGATGTGGGAGAAAATAATCCTCCGCGTACTATGTACGATTATGCTAAACCTCATTTAACAGGAGTAAAATCGAGTATTGTTAGGCCTGCTATAGCTGCTAATAATTTTGAATTAAAGCCTAACACTATACAAATGATTCAACAATTTGTTCAATTTGATGGTTTGCAGGACGAAGACCCAAACACTCATATAGCTAATTTTTTAGAGTTCTGTGATACCTTCAAAATAATTGGCGTTTTTTATGATGCCATACATCTTCGGTTATCTCCTTTTTCATTAAGGAATAAAGCCAAACAGTGGTTAAACTCGTTACCACGAGGGTCAATCTCTACGTGGGAATAAATAACCGAAAAAAATTTTTTAAAATATTTCCCACCGGCCAAAATGGCCAAATTACGGAATGATATCTCTTCATTTGTGCAGATGGATTTAGAGACATTATACGATGCATGGGAGAAGTACAAGGATCTCTTGAGAAGGTGACCGCACCATGGTTTACCCTTATGGCTTCAAGTCTAAACTTTCTATAACGGGGTGAACCCCTCAACGAGGAGGCTTATTGTAATACCCCCTACCCGTATTCGTTGTCAGAATAGGGTACAAGGCATTACCGGAGTTTACGATTTTTTTTATATAGCCCTTTTATAGATATCTAGCCTTCCCTGCAAATTTTAAACCGAGACCAATCCACATCAACCAATCTAATTCAACATATTTTCAAAATAGATTCATGCATATTTATAAGATAACATCAACACATACCAAACCAAGGTTTGCTAGCCATTCCAATGGCTGACCTTACATTCATTTCATATTAACATTACTTTATTAGCTTATACATGCCATTGATTTCCAAAATAAAGTTTCTTTATATACCGAAATCTTGAGGTTGATAGTGTGATGAATCTCTCACCGAATCCGACCTCCGAGCTCTTAACACTACAAAACAAGGGAAAAGGAAACAAGGTAAGCATTTTGTGCTTAGTAAGCCCATATAACAAGAATTATACTTACCTAATATTTTCAATACAATGCAATAAACATTCATATATCCATTCAATGCACTATTACCCTAACATGCACAAAATCAACTTTCAAGTTAGTCCAATAATTTCCATGTATCAGTAATATATACCATGATTGATGAACTCATCAATACCATGATTTCCCATTCCCTTATTCTTTTTCCATATTTATCCCGTTGAATTTCTTGGAATTTTCGATGGATTTTCATAGGTACACTTTTAGTGTACAAATTCGGGTCCGTCAATTCATATTCATGTGAGCACATTTCTATTTCAGAGAGCACACTCCCGCGAACCTCATCTTTACAGCGGGATTACCAGTCCAGGCTAAATCCCCTGTAATATAAACTCATAGAGTATTGTCGGGATTACCAGTCCAGGCTAAATCTCCTGCAACGACAATTACTCTTATGAGCTTGGATCTGAATTACAAGTCCAGGCTAAATTCAGACCCTAATTCGGATTACCCGTCCGGGCTAAATCCATTTTCCACATATTCTTCGGGAGGGCTATATCAAGATAGGATCACCCGTCCGGGCTAGATCCTTTTTACCGTCAATTCATTTTCAGAGATCCATCGAATTTTCCTTTCATTCAACCGGGATTTCTTCCCCTTTTTACCAAATATATCAATGTTTCATCAATTTTCAAACAATGAACATTCAAATTATATTCACATCAATAACATACATTTCAAGCATTTAAGAATATAATTCAAGTTCGTATATAAAATCTACTAATCCGGGACTTTTTCCTTTCCTAGATCTAGCTTCGTATTTGAGTTTTCCGGATCTAAATAAATAAATTCAATCATCAATTCAATACATTTCATGTTCACATGTAGCATTCTCTATAATTCTATTATTATTTTTAGTTCATTCAAAGCTGTCTACTTGAGTCATAGTCACTAAATTATTTTTATCTTGAGCTACAGAACTTCAAATTTAGATCCGTTAATTTTCCGTGAAACTAGACTCACATATGTTCTTCCCATAAAATTTTCAGAATTTTTGGTTTAACCAATAAGTACAATTTATTCTTTAAAGTCACCCCTGTTCTGCTGTTTGACAGTTCTGACCCTTCTTCACTAAAAATTAATTATCTCTTCATACAGGATTCGGATGATGTTCCCGTTTATTTCTTCAATAGACTCATCAAGGATTCTAAACATATAAATTTAAGCCCCTAATTATTTTTCTCTAATTTTTTATGATTTTCTAAATTCAAAACAGGGGAACCCGAATTCATTCTAACCTTATCTCACAAAATTTATTATATCTCATGATTTACATATCTATTGCTTACACCGTTTCTTCTATGAGAAACTATACTAAATAAGCTTTAATTTCATATTTTTTTCATCTTCTAATTCGATTTCTACAATTTATGGTGATTTTTCAAAGTTAGTCTACTGCTGCTGTCCAAAACTGTTTTAGTGCAAACTGTTTATTACCATTTTTCCCCCTAAGCTTTCAATAAATGATAATTTCATCCCTGCTCAATTAACTTCTCAATTGAGCTGATTTCTCTCAATTAAAAATTTATTCTATCACTTTAAACTACTTTATAACCTTTGGAAATCAGAATTTCAGTAATAGACCTTAATTCCAAACATTTTCACAATTTAGATCCTAAAAATCAATTTCTATTGGAATTACCTAATAAAATCATCTCATAAACAATTTAAAGCTTACATTTCATGCTATTTCATCATAAACTTACAGCACTCAACCATGGTAACTTTCAATTTCATCCATGAAATCAAAAACTAATGAATTTAATAGTAGGACCTAGTTGTAAAAGTCTTAAAAACACAAAAATTACAAGAAATAGGCAAGGATTAACTTACTTGCAGTAAAAATATGAAACACCAGCTTAAGAAAACCCTTCTATGGCATTTTTTCTGATGAGAATGCAGAAAAATAAAGAGAAATCTAGATAATTCCACTTTAGTCCTAGCTTTATTAAGTAAATTTTGCAATATTCCAATTTTGCCCTTAATTCTCCTTATTTTCTTGCTGATTTCATGCCCTTGCCGTCCAGCCCAAATAGACCTTGGGTCTATTTTCCTTTTAAGCCCTCTTTCTTTTATCATTTAAACTATTTAATCATTTTTCATAATTTTGTATTTGTTACAATTTAGTCCTTTTCATTTAATTACATACCCAAACGTTAAAATTTTCTAACAAAATTTTAATACCACATTACTAACATTTTATAAATATTTATAAAAATATTTCCTACTCAATTTTATGAGATCAAGGTCTCGATACCTTGTTTTTACCAAATTCCTTCAATAATTCCTTTTTCTAACTAACCACTAAATCGGTAAAATTTTTCTATCGATATTTTAATACGATTTTCCTATCATATAAATATTCATGCAAAAATATTAAAATAAATTTCTCTTTAAATCAGATTTATGGTTACGAAACCATTGTTCCGATAACCTTGAATTTAGGCCATTACACTTATTGATTCAGCCGCCAGTGGAACCCTGAACAACAGAACTCCTGAAGTAGCCTACGAGTTTATTGAAGAGATGTCACTGAATAACTATCAGTGGCAGGTTACAAGGACCAAATCAATAAAATCAGCTGGAGTTTTTAACCTCGATGCAGTAACCATGCTATCAACACAGGTAAAGATGATGAATAAAAAGCTTGATAGTTTGTGTTCTTTGCAGGCACATCTAGTAATGCAGTGCGACGCAAGTGGAACTGTGGCGAATGCTAAGTACCCACCCTACCAACCAGGCACAGAGAGCGAACAGATGAACTATATAGGTAATAATTTCAGATCCAATAATAACCCTTATAGTAATACTTATAATCCAGGTTGGAGGAACCACCCAAATTTTACATGGTGAGGTCAAGGAAATCAAGGAAATCAAAGACAACAACCTCCTCAAAATTTCTAAAATCAGTCCTATCCATAGGAAAAGAAGCCGAACCTTGAAGAAATGCTGACAAAATTCATGGCAACCACAGAAAACCGTTTCCAAAACACTGAAACAAACCAACGAACACCGATTGAAGAGATCAAGAGCCAAGTTAGGGAACTTACTAAGTCAGTTGGACAACTTGCAAAGTTAATGTCCGAACGATCGCAATGGCGTCTACCAAGCAACACTGAGATTAACCCAAAGGAGCAAATCCAAGCCATCACAGCTCATGATAGTATAGGGTTAGATGAACCCATTTCAATACAAGGAAACGAGGTAAAAGAAGGTAAAGTAGAGGTAACACAGGAAAAGCCAAAACCGGTAATCAAGGAGTACCAACCTCGCATACCTTATCCCAAAGCGATAAAGAGAGATGATACAGAGGAACAGTTCGGTAAGTTTCTTAAACTTTTAAAGAAATTACATATCAACTTACCTCTTCTTGAAGCTCTTTTCAGATGCTTGATTCGAGGAAATTTTTAAGACAGCTCTTGATGAACAAGCGCAAATTAGACGAAGAGCCACACGTGGAATTAAACGCAGTATGCTAAGCAATGTTACAGAATAGACTACTGCGGAAGCAAAAAGATCTAGGGAGTTTTACAATTCCATGTTTAATTGGTAGACTAACTGTTGCTAATGCATTAGCTAATTTAGGGGCAAGTATAAATGTCATGCCTTATAAAATGTTTAAACAACTAGGTTTAGGGAAACCCAAACAGACTAGGATGAGCATTCAATTAGCTGATAAAACTGTTAGAATTCTTAGGGGTATTATCGAAGATGTTCTTGTAAAAATTGATAAATTCGTTTTCCCAGCAGATTTTGTTGTCTTAGACATGGATGAGGATAATTTGATTCCCTTAATTTTAGGAAGACCCTTTTTAGCAATTGCTCGAACTAAAATTGATGTTAGCACAGGAGAACTCATACTTCAGGTAGGTGATGAATCGATCAGTTTACAAGCTCTTGACTCGGCCAGGACAAAAATTGATGAAGGTGAAAAACCAAATTCAGTTGATAACCAAGTTGTTCAACTTTCACCACAAGAAACACCACAAAGATACAAACCTGAGCCAAATCATGGACCTCATGCCAACACAGAAGAATTACACAAGGAGCGAAACCTTAAGGTCGACAGATTAGAAGGGTGGAAAACACACTTTAAAGAGGAACCAGAACCGCACAAAGAAAAACCGAAGGAGCCCCCAGAAGAGCTCATAGGAACATCAAACCACTTCAAAATAAGAGACCAGTTACTGTTAGATAAATCAGATCCTCGAATCACCATGTCAGACCTAAAAGCAAACGAAAAAATCCTCCTTGAGGTACACAATATCTTTCCATACGGAACAGTCAAGGTAAGCAATCCCAGATTCGGCACTTTTAAGGTACACGTTTCTCGACTCAAAATTTATCAAGAAAATAGAACTGTAAGTATGAGGGAAGATATTCAAACCTTTAAACCTCCATAATTTTTCAAATACGAGGAAAGTCTAGCTTAAGACTATAAACAAGCGCTTCTCGGGAGGCAACCCGAGCACTAACACAATTTATTTTCACATTCTGTTTTTTATTTATTTTCTTTTCTTCTTTTCTTTCTGAAGACCTAGTTGTAAACTAACCAAAAGTGCAGATTTCCAGACCACATGATCTTGTACACGGTCGTGGCCGTGACTGTGTGGAAGTACAGAATCTCCGTACTGACATAGCAGAGGCGGTACAAATTAAATCCCAACCAATTCTCGAAATCACAGACCCAACCACCCCACCACGGGCACTGGCAAAGCGCCACGGCTGTGCGAGGCAGCCGTGGACAACACTGACTTATCAGAAACGAGCGTAGCTGGCTGAAAATTGGGCATGGAGATTCAACACGCTTAGACACACGGCCGTGCGAGGCGGCCGTGTGAAGCAACACGCCCTCGGTCCACAAGCGTGGGAAAGTACCAGAATTGAGCCTCTATTTAAACACCAACCCTACCCATTCTTCTCATTTACTTTCCCCCTCTTTTCTTATTCCCTTTTCTCATATTCCCCTCTCCATAACAAGTCTTTATAAACTCTTGAGCCACACCAAAGCCATGACGAAGAAGCGAAAGAAAGCAAGCGTAGTCTCCTTAGGGAGACTGACATTCATAAGTTCATGCCGGCCACTTCATCCAAACAACAAGCCAAGGGTGCTTTGAGACCATTTAGTTTCTATTTTTCTTTTCTCTTTTGCTTCAATTTCCTTCCCTTTGACAATCTTATGCTTAGTTTAGTTTAATTTATTTTAGTTTTGTAGTGCCAGGTTCAAAAGGCTACTAGGGAATCACCACGACCACGACCATAACCACGCCACTTCCGCCACCGCTAGCACCTCCGCAGCCCTAGTGGTCACACCCACCTCGTGAACCATCCAACAATAAGGACTCCTCGGTCCATCAACCTTTTCTTTTAATTTTATTTTACTTTCTATTTTACTTCTCTTTAGTTTTCTTGTCCTTAATCATATATTTAGTTTATATTAAATGTGTCTTAATAAATCCTGGCTAGTTCTTCACGAGCTCCCCAATTTCTTTATCTAGCGCAGAGCTCGTTAGTAACCGCCATAACAGACGACATCTCGAACAAATTCTCCACATCCTCCAAGGAATCCATCCATAATTCAGGAAGTATCACTTTTTACCCTCTCTTTTGATTATCTAATAATTGTTATTATCTATCTTTGTACATTGAGGTCAATGTACGTCTTAAGTGTGGGGGGTAAAAGTGCCTAACTTTTTGCATTATTCTCAATCCCTGAGGATAAAAGTGCCAAACTTTTCTCATTATTCTCAAATCCCTGAATTATATTCTGTTCTTAAGTAATATTCTCATATTACTAATTAGGATGAAATTTCTGATGAATTATGATCTTGTCATAGTTAATTGTGCATTGATGATTAAATTAGAAGAATATTAGAGAATCAAGCATGATAAGTTTATTTTTCAGAATAAAATTTCTTGATAGGTTGTCTACCTGAATCTGAATGTTACCTTGAAATTTGAAATTTACGAGGTTGATGTCAAAAACACCCATAATTTTTGTGAGATTTTGAGCCTTACAGAGCATATATTCTTTTTCATGCGTGTCAACATTGAACTGTTATTCTAGAACTTACCTCGATTATACATGTTGAGACCACACTTATGATTTAATATACAGAAATGATAAAGGCAGCTAGGTTTTAACCCACTCACTCCACTAAAAAGCCTACTTTCATAATTAACCCCTAGTGAACCCCGTTGATCTTAACAACCCTTTTTATTGAATCACCTACTAATATTACCCCAAAACCCTTTATATTTGTTATCACCATTCCATCTGACTACCCTTATATCGAGATTTGATTTGATTAGTTTCCTAATTATATTATTTCAGTAGTAGAATTTGTCTTTTATTACTTGATTTGTTCTTAAAAAAAATCAATCAAAGTATATTCAAGTATTAGTATTATGAAGAAAGAGCTTATACAGTTAAAAGTCTATATATCAAAAGAAAAAGCTCGTATTATTAGGATTATTAATTTTCAATTGATGTAATTATTTATTATCGTCTCAGATTTCTAGATAGGTAACTTGTCAATTTAGTCTCGATTCTAACCGTCTAATTCAGCTTTTATCCACACCTCTAACCCAAGCCCCATTACAACCCTGTAAAGACCTTTTGATCTGTTTATCATCTCATTTTACAGTGGTGGAGATTTAATTTTCAGGGAAGCCTATGGGGTTAAATTTTCAGGTTCGACTTTTGAGTGCTCTTTACTTGAACCTTAAACACCTCGAGTGATTTGAGTGAATCTTTTGTGAGGATGTCAGTCCTTGTAGGTCTTGAATTAAAGGTAATTATTCAGGTAAGGGGAAACACCTACGTTTTTGTGATACAAATGAATGACTTATATTGTTTGAATCTTTAGGACTCTTCGAGTTAGATCATCCATGTATAAATTATTTATGAATTATGATGAGACATTGTTGATAGGAATTATGAATCATGGAAAGTTCGTTTTAATTGTAAGTTGAGAATAAACCGTAAAAGTAACATAATTTAATCCCACATTTAGCATATTTTCGAATGATTTATTCCTTGATTCATGTAAAAAGGTACTTTTAATCCTTTCTTTTCATGTCTTATACTCAGGAAAGCACCCGAGGATGAAAAGAACGTAAAACGGGCCCAAAGCGGAGTAAATGGGCCATAGCACGAAATCCACACGACCTGGGCCCAAGACAACACGGTCTTGCCTCATTGAGCAACTAAAACACGGCCTACCCCTGATTCACACGGTCGTGCCTCATTAAAGAAATCTGAGCACGGCTTGAAGACCGTTCACACGGGCGTGTGCCATGCCCGTGTCCCTGTCGTGGCAAAGAGCAATTTCAATCGAAAAAGGATACTTAGGGCTAAAGAAACACATTCCAAGAGTCTATATAAACCCCCTAAGTGTTACTTGAAAGGGGGGAGGGTGAGCTAGGCCAAGGAGCCAAGCCGAAAAGGTCAGATTTGTGGGAACCACTCAAATATAGTCAGTTGATCCATCTCTAGAAGCCGGAATTCTACTCAAGACGGCAGATTTCTCCTTCAATTCCTTCAGAGGGTTTTAGGGATTTCTTATGTTTTGTTTTATCTTTTCTTCTAAGATGTTTTCTTTATTTATTATGAACTAAACCCTTCAGATACTTGAAGGAGATGAAACCTAAGACGGATCTTGTTATTGTTTTCTGAACTATATGATAAATACTTGATTTGTTCTTAATTATGTGTGCTTAATTCTTGTGTTAATATTTCCAGGATATTGACTGGTGGAAAACTGCTAGTGACAAATGGATTAGACCAGGGGAAAGGTGGCATTGCGGATGGAAAAAACCAGTTTGGTTGAGTATTGTGAACAGTAGGTGGTGTAGGTGGCATCCAAGGCACCATGGGAGAGCCAGCACCAAACATACAAACATTGAGGTGGCCTATATCATGTACTTTTGTACGAGGTATCGAACATATAATAGTAGCGATCAATAAGGTGGCATTGTTTCCCACATAGCTGACATTGAAATCGTGAGCCAGACGTTCGACCATGCCCTCACCCTCGAGTGCTAGTAGGGGAACGATAAACAGGTGTAGAGTCACTGTTGTCAACCTGCCTTGCTGGCTGATGCGAGACCACATTAGCAGAAGCAGAAACCTCAAGACCTGAAGAAAGTTGACATGTCTCAGCATCCAAGAGCATGGTAGTAACACCCAGAACTGTGTAGGGTGTTTGACTGGCAGAGATTATCGTAATAACAGACTCATAATCTGAAGGCAGACCATTGAGAATTGCAGTGACATGCTCATGATCGCTAATGATCTCGCCACAAATAGCAAGACTAGCACAGTACCCTTTAATCTTCATTAAAAAATCTTTCATAGACAAATCCCCTTTGCACTGAAACATCAGTTTAGGTGTGGTTTTGCTTCCATACAGATTAACAATGGAGTTCCAAATCTGAGCACTAGTGTCCATACCAATAAGATGAGGAATAACTGCCTGGGTTCCTGACAACAAGAGCCAAGACGCAAGAGCACTATCTTGTTGCTCAAACCGAGTAAACTCAAGATTTTCTTGAAGCATACCATCAGCATCTAGAAGGAACTGAGCAGGAGGGACAGTTCGAGAATCCAAGAAACTCTGAAGCTTAAACGTTTTGATCACCAAAAGAATTTGTTGAAGCCACAACAGATAATTAGTGTCATCAAGAAGCACACTAACTTTCTTGGTAGAGAAGAATCGACTGTCAACACCATCAGCAACATTGGAAGCCATCGCAGGTGCGGCAGACTGAACAGCGGATGGACTTGAGGGACGAGACATGAAGAACTTAGAAGACTAACCTCCAAGGATTAATGGCCATCTGATACCATGTTAAACAATAACGTGAAAAATGAAACTACTGTATTGAATCAAGAAGATTACAATAGAATACAAAACTATGATTGTTTTGAATGTACATGCATGCAGACTATATAGCAACGTAGTCCAACTGCTTTAACAACTAACTACTGACTTTGCTAATTTCTAACAACTAACGGATAATCAACTTTATCAGTTACTCTAAAACGCAGGACAGGGCTGTGCAGTGGTATGAGTGTGGTCGTGTGGGCCATACGGGCTGGGCCAAATTGGGCGTGTGGGCCCACACGGGCATGTGGGCCCAAAATTTTAAAATTTTCCCTAGGGTCACATAGGTCGCTCCGATCAACTGTGGGCCTACTGTAAGGTCGGTAAGGGCTAACAAACCTTATTTTGTGTTTTGTGATATTCCGATAGATTGATCTGAGTAGGACACTGAATGCATGTCTGATTATACTGTTTAAGTATGTATGTTATTCTATATTTATGTTTGGGGTGGGTCTTGTATATGTGGAGGAAGTGATCTGTATGGCGACACTTCGCCTATATTCTGGCAGCTTGACTACATATTATCTTTAATGTATTTTATTGACACTATATGGTGTATAGGGATTGGGCGTTTTTAACCCCACATGGTGTGATGGGTGGGTCGGAAATGGTGTGTAGAGGATGAGGGTAGGACTCACTATATCTGTTCTGTTTATCTGATTCTGATAACTATATCTATTATGGACTTAGGTCTGAATCTGCATCTGACTGTTCATGAAAATCTGTGTATGTTGCATGTCTATTTCTATTGCGTTACACACTGAGTTTACGAAAACTTACATCTTTTTGTCTATTCTGTTCAGGTAATCCACGGACTTAGATGGATAGGTGTGACGAAGTCTCACGGTGACCACAAGTTTGTGAACTGATTTTAAATTATGGTTTTATTTATGTAAGGATTATTTCTGGGAGTTTTGTAATTAATGGACTCTTCGAACTGTTTGGTTTTTATTTTGGATTTGGATTATCGTTTTGACTCTTCATCTGCGACAGTAGAATAAAAACATGGTTTTTACTAAAACAAAGGTTTTTTCTGAAAATATGAATTGGATTTCCAAAACATAACGATTTCTAAGACTTCCGCTGTAAATCATGTTTTGGCAAATGATTCAATTAAATAACACTTTTCGTAATAGTTATAAACGAATATGGGTTATAAAATTTGGACGATTTATCGAACAACCCTACAAAGTTTTATCAAAATGACTCTGTTTTCAAAACCCTTCCATGTAACACTCCCGGATTCGGCCATAACGTCTAGGTCGGGTTTGGGGTGTCCCCACCAGAATACAGTGGAACTTGCAACTTATGAAATACTCGTTCATTTTATTGAGATCTTTGATATTCCTGTTTATATTATTTTTAGCCTATAATTATTGAAGCCCTATAGATTGAAGCCATATACAAGCTTATAAGATACATGTAGAAAGAAGAATTATCATCTCATTTTGTGTCTTAATTTTTCTCCTATCTTTTGTTCTTGCTGTTATTTCTTTTAGTTTTAAAATAAGATTGTAACTCTTTTTATTTAGTTGAAATGCAACCTACTTTACACTACTACAAATGGAGGGAGGGGGGAGAGAAGGGTAAAAATAAAATTAAAATAACAATAATACCAATTTTTTTATTAAATCCATTACAAGATAATTTATTTCAAATTACACAAAAAAATCCCACCATTTAATTCAACTATAGGAGTGTGTAGATTCTAAGACTATGGAAATGGAGGTGTGTCTGAAAGGCAAGTACAAAGATTATTAATGCACTTATAGTTGGGGCATGCGGCACAAATACCATGACAGTCTTCAGTTTTACTGCATCTACACGAAATGACAGGTCCTCTTGCCTCTACCATCATCTTTGAATCTGCAACCAAAATTCTCTTGTATTAGATTAAACGAAAAAGATAATATTCATACCAAATGAAATAAAAGAGTTGCATAAGAAGAAACTAACGAGTTGCAAAGATTAATATGGTAGCGAATATAAACAAATTGAATGAAAATTTCTCCATCTTTTTATATCTAACTAACTATGTTGGTGGTAATGTATAGCTTATGGCTTTAATATATATAGTATCTTATTTTGTGTTGCATGGAGTAATATTAATTTCCTTGGATTCTTTGAGACTATTATGTTTTAATTTTTTTTTTTCCTTATGAAACTATGTCTAAAAAGGAAAGTAAATCAGCAAAACATCCTTGAGAAGATTTATGGGGATTTTTTTTACTAATTATTATTATTTTGTTCTAAGTGTAGTCATGGAAATTAATGCTACAAAATCTAGAATGCATGATGCCAATAAATTGATTATTAGACCAACCGTTTAGAAACAAATGTGAATTATGTTCCAAATTTTTTTATTTGTGGTCTAGGATAAGAAAAGATTAAATTATATTTTTCTTGTTAGTCAAAGTTATTTTTTTTTACTATGTTTTAAATATTAAAATACTAAAAATATTAAAATTTTTGAAATAGTACGGAGAGAAAGCGGACCAAAAGTTTGACCCCTTCCTACACCACCAGTTATATGTGTTTGAAAATAATATTAACTCTTGTATCAATATAAAAACTTTAAAGTTATTTAATGGGGTAGACCTGAGGATAGAAATTCAATCTCAATCTCCATAGAAACCTCAAGAATTGAATGCTCCAATATAGCTTCATTGACTTTCACTTTTAAAATATAAACTTGATACAAGGTAAAAATCAAACTGCTTTAATTAGCTTTACTAAATTTAACTAGGCTTGTTTATTTGATAAAACTTGAGTTGGATTCTCATACTTGACATTAAGCTCAAATTCAGTGGTCCAAATCAAGTTCAAACTCAAATCGGAATTGGAACTAGAATTAGAATTGAACATATTTGATACATAGGGTTTTGGTCTTACACTAATTTTGTACAAACACAATATACCTAAATAAAAAAGATATTATAAATAAGACACGGCTGTAGCACAATTAATGTATTGTTACCGTATTCAAGTATATATCATATCAAGTTCTTGTTCATCAATTTAGGTGGTAACAGATTATCTCTTATTATCGTTTGAATTAAGATTAATTCTTTTTTTTTTTTTTTTTTTACAAATGGAAAATTTACAAGTCCAAATTAAATATCTTAATTCAGCTCAACTCAACATCAAATAATCTATATTGAAGATGATTGAAATATGTTTTTAGTACTTTATGCCACTGATATTGGTCGCCCTTCAACTGTCACTTTTAGAGTATTAGGTTCCAAATATCTTAAATAATAATATTTAAGGAAATAACCAAATGAAAGACAATTTCTCAAAACTAGAGTTTTGACCAGTTGGTGACTGATATGCTGTAATTCGGTACAGCAGCTTAAACTAGCAATTTTAGTATGTTTTAGTTAAATTCAATAAAAAAATACATGTTGAGTCTTTTATTGACCTTAGGGGGCGAATGAGGCCTAAAGTCGAGCTAACGTAGTTAGCAAGTGTGCAAGAGACTATTCAAAGGCAGTGACAGTCAATCAAAATTCTGTAACATTGGCACCTGTAAAACATTGTTAGAACTACTCTATTGATAAATAAAGAAATTGTACTTTAGTGAATACCTAAGAAGAAACATTATACATCATACAAATAACAACAGAGTTAGTGCAGAATAGCAAACTCAAATGAAGAACAATAATAATTAATTAATTTTATTTTTCTTGCAAAATAAATAATAATAATAATTAATTGTTTACCCAAATAAAGAACAAGAAATTAATTTAATTAAGTGTAAAGGTTTTTTTTTTTTTTTTAGCTTAACATGAAAGATTCGATATTATATAATCAAAATAAATTAAGTTTTATAAAAAAATATTAAATATGAGTTATTTGAATTGAATTCATTATGAAAAACTTGGAAATATAAAAATTAAAATTTAGAAGAAGTTTAATTTAATTAATTTTGATATTATAGTAATAAATCGACTGACACTATCAAATGTTTTTTTTTAATAATTTTTTTTAAATTCAAAACATCAAAATCAATTAAACAAAGTATTGAAAATTCAAAATCATAGGTGGGAGGAGTTGGTATGTTGAGCTCACTACAAGGCTAATGACAGTGTCACTGCAGTTAAAATGTCAAAATTTGTTGCATGAGATTATGAATAAAGGGAAACAAACAACCAAGACTATCAACGAAGGAGTCTCAGCTTCATGAAAGATGTTAGCAAAGCTGAAAAGAGAGGTTACTGAAAAGCAAAAAGTGATTGTTCGGTTTTATATTCATAAAAGTTGTAACTTTTTCAATCTGACTTAGATGTTAAACCTGAATTCGGGAGATTACATTGGCCATTGAGATGGCCTAGTACAATTGGGGTTTATAAAACAGGTATTTTAAAACATTTATTTATTTTGGAAGAAAACTTAGTCTATTTTCAGAAAAACTCACAAGTTATCAAAAATCGATTTAATTTAACTTTCCTATGTAACGGTGACTACTTTTAAGAAAACTTAGTTTTCCATTTATTTAGTACTCAAATTTTATCTACAATCTAACAATGAAAAGGTGATTTTTTTACTTAGTTTTAATAAACTATATATCATGCCTTAATTAAATAAAAACATTATTTTAAAATTAAGTTAAAATGTTATGCATGCTAAATAAACCCTACATATGAACCTCATGCCACAAAATAAATAAAACACTACAGTTTCGAAATAATAGAAATAATAAAAATAAGCCTAATAATACTTTCAAAAAAATAAAACGTTTCCGAGCCCTTTGTATTCCGCGTTCGCGTCCTACCCTAGTGGGTTATGTATAAAGATGGAAAAAAAAATGGAGTAAGTTATGAAGGTCAGTGTAAGTTCCATCACAAGTAAACCAATGCAAACTCTTAAGCATATAGAAACACAATGCATAGAACAATACACAATAGCAATTTCAGAATATCAATATTTCAGATCACTTCCACAATGAATACATATATGTCATCTCAAAAAATCCAATTTGTATGCACATGCTTTATGTATGCCATGCAATTTTAGTTTAACAAAAAAGATCCTACCCCACCGCTACACACTACAATGGGAGTTCCCCTAAACTCCAACCACCTACACACCGGGTTGTGGTTTAACCACCATTGGTTTCATAGATAAAATCTATTAGTGGTCTGTGAATACACAACAAAAATTCGTAGATGAAATCTGTCACTAGGCTATGGATATATAACAAAATATTGCAGATAAAATTTGTCACTGGAGTGTAGATGCACAACATATTTGCAGGTTAAAGTTACAGATGGGTTGTGGATGTACGACATATTTGTAGTTAAAGGATAAACACTACCACTAAGTTGTGGGTGCACAATAAATTTGCAGATAAATTGTCACTTCTTCCTCCATACATATCATCCCACTCAATGCAATGCAATATGGCAAGCTCAAAACAGATTAATGAGGTAGCATTTAATTATACTTTTAATAGAACAATACGACAACAATCAATATGCCTATAATAATTCAATATAGTAAAAAATAAAATGTTTATAACAGATCAACTCAGTAGCAAAAGTCATGCTTATTAAGTGTCTAGTTTAACGGTAACATAAGGCATACTATATGTACAATTACAAATACAGATACAATAGACATGTGTATTATAACGAGTGGGAATGTATAAGGGACGTCAACTCAGGGACGTAAAAACGGTAGTCGGTACCTTGCCCATAATTGTAGTAGGAGCATGCAATCATCAATTTTAATTTTATGTGATTGTGTCGCTCGACACATCTCTTGATACAACGTCTGATCCCCAACTGAGCCGACTCGCTTCTTTGAGATCCACAAGTTTTAACAACTACCTTAAATATACAAGATTTCGTGATTTGACAGGCATTAAAAAATCTCGATTATCTTAAGGATGAATGCCTAAACGTATTGTTGCCTATAAAAAATTACTTGAAATTTCGTATTTAATATTAAGCTTAATTTTTATGTTTGAGCATAAACTCTAGTTTGAATTGAAAATATTCAGTATTCATTTTGTTTATCAATGTTTTTGTATTTTCAATCTTTACTAATTTTACATATTAAATAAAAATAATATTATAAACACGACACGTTTCAATCACAATGAATGTATCATTACCATATATATATATATATATATATATGTCAAATCAAATTATTGTTGAATTTAAATCAGAAACTATCACTACCCTTTTCTATGGAGTAAAATTATCAATTTTCTGGAAAATAGACATAATAATTTTTGGCTCCTTCAACTTTATAAATAAAAATTATTTAGCCTTTCATTTCACTTTATTTTCTTTTTTAACTTTTGAAATTATATTTTTATCAAATAATTTTAAAATTGATAAAAAAATTAATATTTGTTAATTTTACTGATGTGGTGATATACACGTGGATTGCCACATAAATGATACATCAACATTTAATTAATTTTTTAAATTTAAAAATTCAAAAAAAATTATTTTAAATTTTTAAAAAATTTTAATTTTTTAATTTTTTTATATTTTAAAAAATTAAGTAAATATTAATGTGTCATTCACGTAGCAATCCACATCTATGCCACATCAACAAAATTAAAAACGTTAATTTTTCATTTATTTTGGGTGATTTAACAAAATGCAAATTTAAGGACTAAAAAAATATAAAATTAAATAGATTACTAAAAATAACTTTTTTATAAAGTTGAAGAGTCAATTAAGTCATTATGTCATTTAGTTATTAAAATCTAACATCCACCAATCAACAATCATATCACAGATAAGATATTCAACAATCAACTAATATATTTATCCCAATATCTTGACTATGGTAAACTCATGATATAAGTGAAAAAGCTAACTAATATATTTATTAAAAGTCTATAAAATTAAAATGAAATTTTGATTGAAATAATAAAGTTAAAAGGTTTTTTTTTTTTTTTTTGCATTTTTCATGTCCGTTGTATGGTTTATGTTTAGAATTCATGACTGCCCCTTCCAACAATGTCATCTTCAAGATTTAAATTTAGTGATAGAATTAAAGATTTAAATTTTATTGTATCCTAGATTATGGTCTCGTTATAAATAATTGTTTTTATTGATTTTATATAAAATTATAAAAAAAATTATAATAATACATTTTAATTGTATATAGTTCAACTGAACTGATACTTGATATTCGATTATAAGTACCTTATACATTTGTTGGCTGACAAGGTTGCAAATATAAAGCATGAAAATACTGTTCAGAAAATTTTGTTCAGGTTTCTATTACAAACCATGAAATAATCTGCATTGAAGAGTATTAAATGAGTTTTTAAGCAATTCCTGCCACTGATGTTGGCGGTTCTTCAACTGTCAGTTTCAGAGCATTTGGTTGCTTGTGGTTTGGGCTATGCTATCAAGAAAATAACCAAAAGCAAGATAAATTTTCAAAACTGAAGTTTCAAGCAGCTGACGGATCAAAATGCTGTAAAATTTACATGTAAAAAGCTTGCTAGACTACTTCGTTTTCAACTGAAATGCACATTTACAAACTGCACTTGAGTGAATACCTAAGAAGAAACATTATACAACATCCTATTAAAAGCTGACTTATGCAAAAAAGCATACTCACAATCTTCAGAAAAGCATTAGAGCAAATCTTGGTATTCTACATGCACACTTACGCCAGGATAAGGCCACTTTATTATAAACTCTTGACAGCAATGCAGTTGTGCAAGCAAGATGTGCCAGATTTCAACTCACACCTTGATATATGGCATTAGTTCTAAGGTCGTCCAAATTGTCAATGTTTCTGTATCCATTAATCTCCCTGAGACCTGTGTAGCCTCGACGGAGTAGATATTCACGGTAATCATCTTCTACATAAAAGATCTTCTCCTCTGTGTGGACTGGTATATGATCCGACTCATCATAAAGGCAAACTTTTATAGGCAAACCTGAGTGTAGGAATTTGAAAATAAACAAATAATAAGGAACTTCGTTTCTCTTCTGCAAGTGGAAAAAATAGGGCCTGCAGCATGCAGATATGCTTGATAGCATAATTAAGTGTAGGCTATATATCTTATGTATCAGTGCCGTTAAGGGTGGCCAATGCATGAGGCTCTCATATTGTGGTGATCTTGTGAGGGATTAAAATCCTTACGGATTACCCTTACCTATGTTCTGTAGATGATCAAGATTATTACATCATTTGAGGCTGTATCTTTCATCTATCATATTTTTATGAAATCAATTACTTGAGTTTATTTTTTTATTTTGGGGGGGGGGGGGGGAGGCGGAGTCAGTATAGTCAACAAAACAGCATGAATGTTGACGCACCTTCATCAAGGTGGAGAGTATAATTCCCTAAAGGCATCTCCCTGTCAAGGCTACGAACAATGTGGTCTTCATCCTCCAACAAAAATGCACGCTTAGTTCTCAATCTAAAAGCAGACTTAATTGCTTCTCGGATGGCATCAGCAGAACCATCTATACCAATCCTTCTGGTGTACTCCCCAAACTTGACGGTTATAACCCTTCCTCCATATGCTTGGCAATCTACACCTACCAAAAAGGGTGCGAAAGAGAATCAGAAGTACAAAGATTTTCATCATAATCAAAACTTTCATGTCAGACAAGATTTCGGATCCAATGTTCATAATCAAAGAGCATTTAACACAAGAGCATTCAGTTGAGCAAGCACAAATAAAATGTGCACATGATGAACCCCAAAAAAAAAAAAAAAAAAACCTAAACATCGTGCTACATGCAAAATCTTCATTTTTTTTTTGTAGCAACATTTTGTGGAACAAAAAAAAAAATTCATGTTTTTTGGTAAATTTGGTTCAGCAAAAATTCTAACACAACTTACCATTTCCAGGGGTCTCTCTCCAATTCCAAGGAGGAACCCCACTGGCTGCAACTGCATCAGCTGCAGCGATAGCAAGAGGATGGCCCTCATGATCTAAACGTCTTTCAAAATTAAGTATTGGCCTACCACTAGCTGCATACCAGAATGCACAAACAGAAGGAGATGCATGACTTTTAAGATAATTAGAGAAAAAACGTAACATGAAAAATAAAACAAGTGTTCTATGGTGAATAGATGAAAGACATGCTGCAGTAAAAGGTCATTCAGTACAGATCAAGCAGCAATTCTGTAGAGTACAAAAATGTTATTCTGGCATGCAAGGGCATCAATTTGCACAATCAATCCTCTTTTCATTGTTTGACTCCCCATTCTAAATATTCCCAATAAAATAAAACTTTCATCAGATTGAAATCAAAGAGAATACATAAGATTACATAACCACATAATATAGATAGCAGGCTTATGGAACCCAGTGATAGATGCGTGTCATCCATTAGATTGAATTAATCCACATCTCAGCTTTCTGCCCCTAACAAAAACATGTACTTTGTGCAGTTAAAGGTTGTTGAAGTCATGTGCAGACATAACAAATTTCACCAGATGGAAGGGAAGATATAATAAAATATATCATCGACTGTCTAGAGATGCTAATTGCTCTCTAGGCAAAGACATTGTTAAGAACAGTTTCCATCTGATAATTATGAGTGCTCCATAGTAGTAGTATTGTAGATAATCAGCTGGTCTCTATTAGCACATGACTTACAATCTCAGGAGAACTCATCCTAGGTGGGAGCAGTTGGTATGTTGGGCTCACTACAAGGCTAATGACACTGTCACTACAATTAAAATGTCAAAATTTGCTGCAAGAAATTGTGAAAAAAAGGAAACAAACAACCAAGGCTGTCCACGGAGGAGTCTCAGCTTCATGAAAGATGTTAACAAAGCTGAAAAGAGAGGTTACTGAAAAGCAAAAAGTGATTGTTCGGTTTTAAGTTCATAAAAGTACATCCGATTTGACTGATGAAATAAATAGAGGGGACAGTACCTAAAGATGGCCTCATTAACACAACAGGTAACAGTGTTGGCCTTATGAAAAATATGCACATAACTTGCAGCTCCCAAAATAGGAGTTTCAAGATAGATACACTCTTCTCTAATCATGCCCCATAAAGCTCCTAAAAGCAAGCAAGAAGATGATGAGATATAGTGTCGATAAGATTAATGGCACAGCATCCAATAGATTCTATATATTACCCAAATTAACTTGAAGAGAAATACTACAAGAAGCATATAAAGGATAGGAAACCAAAAAGATAAAAGAACAAAAACCAGAAGAGAGCAATCTCAAATTGAAACAAAAAATAATAACCTTCAACAGGGCCAAATGACATGCCAGCATCCTCAAAACCTGCAAGAGTTAAACCATATTGGTAATGATTATTAAAGTCATAGTAATGACAAGAAAGACTCGATATGTGTTGCTATAAGAATAAAGAAATAATACAACTATCTATCAGGTAGTCCACATGAACACCTTTGCAACAAAGCAAGAAAGAGGGAGAGGACGCAAAAATCTCCAAAAGCAGGAGGCTAAATCTTATATAGAATTTTCATTAAGTGATACGCAACAGCAAGGTATCATGCCCGCATAAGACAAAAACCCAGAAAACCTCGTAAAAGCAGCCAAGAGGTATGGAACAATACAGTAAACCAGATAAGACAACAGAAAGGAAATCAAAAGACCATAAATAGATGACTCTCTCTTTGCCTCTTCCAAAATAAAATTTGCAGATACCAACATAATACTTCCCTACTCTTAATAAAAAGGTGGTATTCAAAATTTTAATTGAGCCCCTCATTATTTTTCAATGCATGACCCCTTGCTTCAAAAGTACATTTAATCGACGTTGAATATTTACCTGTCTAACCTCTAACAAAAATATCATTTAAAAGCTGCCATTGTGCAAGTTCTAATTTTCATGAGGATACATGAAGGCAAACCCACCTTCTTCAAAGCACACAATAAAATCATAAAAAAGTAACAGGAGAAAGAGGAAGACTGTCAAGTCATTTCCAGTCAAAGGAACTCGTACGGTTAAAGAACCAAACCTAATTCTTTCTTCAACTGCAGTTTATACAACCATCTTAAGCTAAGTTACTCGGAGTCCGGAGGTGGGAATGTTTAGTACGGGTATGATTAGTTCTTTTTCTAAGGTTTCCACGTATTTGAGGACTAGCATCATATTTTGATAGCAATATCCAGATATACGTCTGACACAAATACTTCAAGAAAAGATGGACAGAGCAAAAGTCATGCAACTTTAAAAATTCTAGCAGCAATTAACAAAAAATTCTGATGGTATAAAGCTTAGACATCAGTATATACAGTGGAAACGCATTAATGCCATATCACCCAAAAACAGATTATTGAATCCAAATAAAGCCTTTTAAAGAGGAAGTCCGCAAAACCATCATTCAATTACGGAATAACAACAATTTAATATAAACTCCACTTGTCAAATGCAAATTTTTTTTATAAAAAAAAGGGTAATAAATAAAATATAGCATATACCCTTGTCAGCGAAATGCATATAAGAATCAACCTTAGGAGGAGGAGTTGGACTCTTATAAGCATTCTTCGTTCTCTCCCTTAAAATCTCTTCAATTTCCTTATGGTAAGACATCTTAGCAGACCCACTCCCTCTATCTTGATGCTTAGCTTTTTTAAACTCCTTCAACAAGTTCCTCCATTTGTCTGTACACATAGTTGGGGATCGATCGAACCCTTTCTCTCTCATCTTAGCCGATATCTGCTCCCATAAGTGCTTGTTGGATTTCGAAGTATTGAAAAGGCCATCCATTTCCCTTCGAAAGGCGATAAGGCTTCGAGTTTCGTCTTGAACCCAGGTCTCGGCTCGTTTCTTGGGGGCTTTGACTTCTGGGTCTTCGCAGCTGCTTTCACCTAAGATCATTTGCTGCTGGTGGGGAGGGGGGTGGTGGTGGTGGTGGTGGTGAGGTGGCAAATCTCCATTGGTAGTGACCTCGATCATAATGTCACGGGCGGTAGCAGTACCTTCCTCCTTGTACAAATCTATGGAACGGGGTTTCTCCGATAAGTACATGGGGTTTTGGATCCGATTAAGAAATGGGTTTTGTTCTTTTTTGCACGGTTTAGGCTTTTAGGAGTTGAAAAAAGTGAGGGTTTTGACAAGGAGAAGGAGAAGGGAATTCATGGCGGATGGGATTTAATTTTGACGTGCTTTTATTTATTTTATGTATTTTGATAGGAATTATAGCAGAGAAAGATAGAAGACGAGGAGGAGAGCGTGGAGTTAAAGCTTGGCAGTGAGTGTATTATTTGTATAATATAATATTTTATTCATTGGTTTGGTCTCTTTTACTGTCGTTTGCCCTTCTGCGATTGGCCGAGTTTTAACGAGTCATAGGGTTTGGATAGACGATTTAGTGTGGTGCGGTGCGTTTAGCTTACTTTTTATTTCATATTACATTATTATTACAGTATTGTTACAGTATTTAATCTCACTGTAACCGCTATTTTTACACTTACCGCAGCTAAACGCACCGCTCATCTAAACCCATCCTTGATAAAAATTTTAGGTTCAATCAATAAGTTTAGGTCTAGTCCAACTTAAAAAGAGGATTTAAATCTTTGTTTAAGTTTAATTAAAATTTATAAATGTTAAATTTAGATTCGGATCGATCCGGACCATATTAAAGATTGTATAATCGATACAATAAAAATATATCAATACTTACTACGAGATATCAATATCTTGAGGAGGATATCGATACTCAAGTAATTTTTCTTTAGGCATGTATCGATATCTTGGGAAGGATATCAAAACTTTCTATGAGGTATGGATACCTTAGACATGTTTTTAAGTCGGTCGGGCTCAAGTCAAAAAGACTTTACCTAAGGCTGGCCAGTTTTTTAAACAGGTTTTATTTTTTTTGTCCAATCTCATTTTTCATATTTATATTTTCATTCAAACCTTCCCACTTTTCGAATGAATTTTCAAGTCAAATTAGGTCATCCAATCCATGAACAGATCTACATTACACTGTGTTTTGCCCTTTCACTCCATTTCCTTAGACTATGTCCAAATACAACTTCCAATCATTATTTTTGGGTTAATGCACTTTTGGGGCTCAATTTAACCATTGTTGTTATGTTGAGATTAATTTTTATTAAAATTAATTTTTGAATGTGATAATAACTTTTAAATAGGATTTGAATTTTCTTTCAATTAGTCATTAATATTTTCTTTAAAAAATTGGAATAAAAGAAATTTAGGTTGTAGAACAATTATCTAAGTCAAGCCCTAACTTGAAAACTAATGTCAAGTTCAAATTCAAAAAAAGTACATTAACCTTATTTTTACTTCTTCAACTGAATTATATTGGGTAAAAATAACATAATAATTCTTGTACTATATTTTGGATTACATTTTGGTCCATCTACTAAAAAAAGGCAAAGTAATCCTTTTATAGTAGAAGAAGTAGCAAAATAATTTCTCCTTTAAATTTGTTCATTAAATACTTCTATTGGGTTTGTATATAAGGCCAAGGATGAAGCCATGAAATTTTTTTAGGGGGGCCAAAATAAAATTTTAATTTTTAATAGTTTATATGTTTATAACTTTTTAAGGATTAAATTAAATTTTCATAATTTTAAGAGGGGCCAAAGTGTAATTTTACCTTTATTAATTTAAAATTTTAAAATTTTTTAAAGGACCAAAACAACAATTTTCCATTTTAGGGGGGACCGGGGCCCCTACCAGCCCCCGGAACAACAAATTTAATCCTCAATCATTATACACAGAGAGATTTCTTTGGTAAAAAGAGCATTGCAAATTAATAAATGGAATGTACTAGAAGAAGGCAAAGAGGAAGACTAAAGTAATTATAATGACCCGAAAGTTAGTGTTGTCATAAAATGCAGTTTTGAGACCCCATTTCTTAAAATCTAGCCCTTAAATATTTACAGAGTTGTATTATACGTGAATTAAATTTTGGATAGGTAAGTTTACCGAATTAGTGATTTATGAAGGTTTGGGTCTAAATTATAAAGTTCAATCCTCATAGCTTTTTAATTAAGAAAGGAACTGAAAACCTATTTTGTGATTAACCTAAGGCCTAAAATAGCAATTAAACCATGTTATTATACAAGTTAGTGGACGGCATGGTTGTTTGGTTATTTAAATTGTTTTAAAATAAAATTTTGTTATTAAATAAAAGTAAAACAAATATATATATACATATATATATATATATATATATATATATATGAGATAGTGGAAGAAGATGAGCATTTCCATCTTCTTCTCTGCTTGAACATCGAAACAAAAAGAAGAAAACCTAAAAGAAAATTTTGAAGCTTTCCACCTTGATTGTTAAATTGTAAAAGTTTTAGAAAATTACTAGTGTTAATTTCTTGAAGGTTTAGGTATTAATTTGATAGATTTTAAGATTAGAGGTGAAAAAGGACTAAATTGTAAAGTTAATTAATAATTTTGTACAATAAAGACTAAAATGCAAAAATTGTGAAACTTGCTGTAGAAATGAGAAATAGGAAGTCCCTAATGAATTATGATGAAATCAAATTTCAATTTGGAGTTGTAGATGAGCACAATTTGGAGTTGTAGAAATAAGAAATGAGTCGTCACTTATTTCTAGATCCTTATTCATCAATTTGGAGTTGTACAAGATTACTTCGGTTATGAGTCGATGAGCTTACTCCATTTTTTTCTAATGAGACATTAGATGTCAAATTGGTGTGATTGGTTGGATACGTGTATCCGTTTAAGTTCGAATCAAGTTAATAGGAAATTAAAATGTGAAATATATTTTGATATTCAATGTAGTTGTAACAGCTTGAAAGTCACTACAGTTCAAACGTAGTGAAAAAATTGAGATTTTGTTCTCAATAAGGTAAAATAAGGAAATAAAGAAAAATGAAAGTAATAAAAAGGAGAAAGTTGAGTGATGTGAAAGAAAATAAAATCAAGATGTATGTTAGGATATATTAATTTAGAGTAAGGACTAAAGTGTAAATATGAGAAAAGTTAGTGGCTCAAGTGTAAGTATCTAAAATTTATGAGGTTAAAGTATAAATATGGAGAAGTTGAAGAATAAAATTTAAATTAAGTCAAGCTAGGCAGGATTTTTGGAAGCCAACACTCATATTGAATACTAATAGCAAGAAATTAGATGTGTTGTTATTTTATATCTTTTGTCTTATAATTAAATATGTTAATTACAACTAAAAACTCTATTTTTTGATAATGGCTGAGTTTGGCATTTTGCTTAAGCCATAGAATTCGGACAACATGGATTTCGGGGAGAAAAACAACAAACACATATTGTTCCCAAAAATAACTGGTTTTTTTTGCAGTCAACTCTGTAACACAAGTTTCTTCTAAAATAACCCAATATGAAAAGGTCAAACAAAAATGGTTGTTAGTCACCCAAAAATAACTAAGTTTTGCCAAACTCTAGTCAAAGATTAGGTTAAATAAATATAAAAGAGCAGTTAAGCAATAAACAAGAGATCTGAAGGGAAAAAGAAAGAAAGAAAAAAGAGAGAGATGGATTCTGGGTTATCATGGGCTGATCAGTGGGACACTAATCCTGATCCTTCACCAGCAGAGCCTGACAAGAAGAAGAAGAAGAAGAAGAAAGAGGAAGGTTCCACCAAGAGCAAGTTTAGCAAGTCAGTGCTGAGTTTCAAATGGATTAAAGAGTTACGTAAGAAAGCTGAGCAAAAAAATAATGACAGCAAATAAGAACATATGAAAACCCTATCTCCATGGATCCTTCCAAATTTTAACTTCAACTTTTACTAGAACTTTTATATTCTTTATTGCTCTCTCTCTTCTTTCTTTCTTTTTTTTTTTATCCCTTTCTGGTTCAAAGGTGAGATTTATGTGAACAAATAAAAAAAAAAAAAAATCTTGTTTTCATCTTATATTGTTCATTGGGTAATTATATATGAGTTTTTATTTATTGGATATTAATTTAAGTGTAATACAATTATGTTTTCAAAGGATAAACAATATGCTCATTGATGAGTTTATATATGAAACTTGAGATTTATGACTATGAGCTTTTTTTTCAAATCGCTTGGGACGTTCAAAGGGATTTTTTATTTTAAAGGCTAAAATCTTTTTGTAGTTCACCCAACTGTTTTTAATTTTTTTTAATCATTTAATTATAAAATATTATTTAATTCGTCATATTTTATTCTTTTTATCACTAATCATTAACTAAATAACGGAAATATGTACTTTTAAAATTTATACATTTGTGTTAAGCTAGTTTTGATTGTAAAAATAATAATCTTTAAGATTCGTGTGATTTGATCTAATTCGAAAAAGATATAAAAAAAAATATAATAATTTTAACCTCGAAATTTCAATTTTCAATTTTCAATTTTCAATTTTCAATTTTCTAATTTTCTAATTTTTTTCTTTTTTCTTCTCCATTTTCTCTTCTTTCTTTCTATTGTTATTCATGAAAACCCAAAATCCAAAATTTGGCGGCCAACATCTACGACAACCACCACTCGCTAGACGTTGACCGTTGACCACTAGTTTAGTTGCGGCTTAATACCAAAATACATCCTTAAATTCACTTGCTTCTTCTTTGTTCCCATTCCTATTATTTAGCTTCACCTTCCTCTTTTGAAGTAAATTGGTTTCAATTTTTTATTGATGACATGATATTATTATTTTATATGACATTTTAACAACTAATTTAAATTTTATAAAATTTAAACATTTAAAAAGCCATAAATAAAAATTATAATTCTAAAAATTACGAAAAAAGTTCTTCAATATTTAAAATTAATATATATATATATATAAATTCTTAATAAAAATTTTTAAAAAGTTCCAATATTTATGAAAAAAAAATTAAAATTCTTCAATATATATATTATTAAATATATGATTTAGTATGTCCTATTTTTTCTATAAGTAATCTTAAAAAATCGACATGTGTATCTTTTTTAAAATATTTTATTATATTTTATAAGACATTTGTCAATTCCTTAACCCTACTTATAAAATTTAAAAACTCCACTAGTACATAATTTTTCTAAATACATTAATGATTCTTTACATTTTTTCATAAACAATTTTCATTTCTTTTAATTTGAATATTTGTTTTTTATTTTTTCATAAATTTTGGAATTGTTTTCTTTTTTTTTCAAGAAAGAATTGTTTTCTTTTTAAAAAAAATTAGAAAAATCTAAAAATTTTACAATTGTAGATTTTTTTTTACAAAAAAAAAATTCAACATCCTCATTATCTTCTTTACAGCATCCTATGTTCCTTCCTTTCTTTGCTAGGATTTACCCTCCAAATCATATCTTCTTGTTGTCGTCGATGGGGAAATAATACTTACGCCAGAACTAGAGTTGGAAAGATTGGAAAAACCCAAGCTCTTGTTTCGAGAACAAATTGTACACCACAAAGCAGAAGGAAAGAAAACTTGGATTGAATGTGTGGTTATAAAAGAGAATACAGAGCTACGTTTTAGCATTGATAATGAAAGGGTATTGCAAATAAAGCGATTGAAATGGAAACTTAGAGGCAATGAAGGGACGGATTGAAGTTGATGAGGTCTCAATTCAAGTCTGTTCGGATGTGTATAGTAGATTTCATGTTTAAGTTCGAGAATGAAGGCTTTGAAATCCTTGAAGAGAAAATAGTGGGTTTTTTCAACGAGAGCGGTGTCGTTTTGTATCATCAAAGTTCAACTAGTGTTAACATTTCAGTGAAAAAATATGAGGAAAAGCTTGTTGATGATTGCCAACTTTGACGTCTTTTGTTTCAACACGAGGAAGCTCCTGCACAATGGACTGGGCAAGCATTAAGCACTCCCACTTCCTCCTCTTTGCTTGTCTATGCCTAGAAACAACATTTTTCTTTCATGCTGAATTTTAGTTTCTCGAAAATGGTATAGATATGACGAATTTTAAAAAAAAAAAAAAAACCTAATGTACAAATTTTCTTTAAAAAATTGAGTTTTTTTTTTACTTGTATATTTTGAATTTTTTATCCTTTATATATATATTTAAAGATTTTAAAATTATATATATAAATTTGTGTTATGACACAATAATTGATACATAATCATATTTTAACAAAATAACAAAAAAAAAAAAGGACAAAGGTGTGAAGAAATTATCAATCTAGACCCAAGAAAAAAGAGGTACTAACTTGGTAAACTAATTTCATTCTTATAATTTCATATTATTTGCTTACAATACAATGACCAAGACTGTCTAACTAATTTCTTTTTCTTTCTCATCTTCCAGCAAGAACACCAAATATAATAAACTAATATAACACTTTTAGCTCTAAAAAAATAGTAGTTATTGATGATAATTGATGTTAACCATTATTTTTAAAAGGAGACATCAAACAAGTAGTTTCCAAGGAAAACCAAATAGATGACAAAGTAAATGTTGGTACCCCTTTAGTCTACCGTGGAAAATTTAAGACAAAGCAACAGTGACTTCAGTTTTTCTGTTATTGCCCATAACTTTATTTCATAACAATAAGTCGAGATGTCATATACCGCTGCTAGCAGAAAAACCATGGCCTGCCGTGCAAACTGCTACGCAGCAACAAGACTGATGACAACCAAATTCATCCTGCAACAGAGGCCACAAATATTTCTCATTCTACAGTAACAGCTCATGTTCAAGTAGGCAAACTTCCATTTTCCACGTTATTCTCCACAACACAGATTTCAATACAGAATAAAACTTCTTAGGTCATTTCCCACCAACTTCAGTATTGACCATCCACAAGCAAACCCAAAAATGCCAATGAAGTGCCCAATGCCAACCATAGATGCAACACGAGGTTTTGCAATTTAGACATCAAGATTTTATTTGTAGCCTCCAACAATCTGAACAAAGCAACTCCAGACTAAATGTTTCCTCATACTCACCATCATTAATGCACCGGCCACACTGGACGCACCGTGGTATGCAAAGAGTGCATCCCCTGCATAACTGAGCAGTATGGTCTTTCTGCTGACAACCCTCTGCAGGACAATCATAAACAAGCCTCACGTTCTCGCATCTCAGGCACATTTCGATATCAATGGCACGATCATCTTCACACACATTTCTTCTGTTATAAAAATGTGGCTTGTGCACCATCTGTTGAATTTGGTTGTCCATGCCCAATAACAACTTCAGCTCTTCAAAATGCTTCTGTGTTACACCATACACCCCAGCAATCCTCAAATGCTTCACCCCTTGTCTGCCCACAGACTTCAGAGCCTTTAGGCTATTCAAAATGCCCTCAATACTTAGTCTTGTACATCCAGGTACACTCAACTACAAGGATAAAATATTCAGTAGCTTACAACAAAAAAGAAAAAAAATAGTAATCTAAATATAAAGATGCAAAATATATATTAGACAATTAAAATATTTCCTAATCACAGCTAATGAAGTTTAATACCACTCTATAAAAAAAAAAAAAAAAAAAAGCAGACACAATTATGAATTTGCCAATTTAAGTTTGAAAAGTGCTTTGAGAGCTAAATCCAGTAACACCAGACAATATGGCAATTATTTGTTTGTTTCTTCCAAGCCTAAGGTTTTTCATGCACTAGAAAAAAGCACTCAAAAGAGGAAGAAGAAAAACCTAAGTATATCATTGCATTAATATGCAATCTCTGATTTTGATTTAGAGTTAGGCAACAAAGCATGTTGGCCAAATAGAAGTTAAACGTTAATTTAAGAAAGCTGAAAGAAACTTTCACCAGTTCAATAAAAACATTGGACCTTGACATATAGCAGAAAAACATAAGCAAACTAACCTACAGCAATCCTCCTTTCTTATAAGTCATTAGGGGAGATACTATTCTTGGTTCTAAATATCTACAACTCATGACAGAGTACGCATTTATCTTCTAGTAGACATGTCTAAAGATTGTTAGGATTTAGACTTCAAGGTGGCTTTACAATTTAAGAAAATCAGAGAGTAGCTAGCAATATCATTCTGCTGAAATAGTAAAATATTAGTCATATTACACCATTATTCTAGTTTATAATTATATACTCCTTATATGCATAATATGGTTAACTCATATGCAAGGGCATCAGCAAATATACCTACAACTTGGTACCAATACAAATCAAGATTCAGAAATTGACGGGGGAATAAAATTTCCAAAGCAACATACTAACCTTGACTAGCTTTGGATTTTCTTCAACCACGCACTGAAGGCCCTCATCGGTAAGCCTTTGGCAATCTACCAGACTCAAGCATTGTAAGCTACCTTGAGCCCTCCTTGTTATTTGTAAAAGAACATCATCAGTTATCTTCTCGCTAAGTGGCTGATCAATGTGAATATTCCTCCATAAAAGAGGATCATTCTGAACTACAGATCGCAGTGACATACAAACACTTTCAACAGCAAAGAGATCCCGCAGACCCAGATAACCAAAGGCAAAACTCAGAGCTTCATGAGGAGCTCCTTCATGTTCCTCAGAACAAACCTCACAATCCTGAAATTCGTCATTTTCCTGATCAACAGAAACCATATCTTCATTCCCAGAACACAAAATGCCCTGTGCACTATGAGCTGATCCAAAACCAGTATGATCAGACACATTCCCTCTTTCCTTTGCCTGAGAACACACACCAAGTCCACCAGAAACACTGCCTTTACATTCGCCAGGAAATGTGTGGAACCACATTGAGTTGTTCCAAATAAAGTTCAATCCAGCAAACAACTGATGACTTCCATCACCTGTCCCCACGTCATCTCTCACATAGCCACCGTAATCAACCTCTAAATCCTCAAGCCAACCTGTAATTGCGGTGAAAGTAGAGGTGATATCCATTCCAAATGGATCCGAGGGCAAAAGATCAACAATATCATTGGAAACAGGCTCGAGAGAACCAAATTGACCACCGCTTTTGTCCCTACCATAATCAATGCAATCCTCCCTTTCGCAATTTGAGTGCCAAGATTCCAAATACCCATCTCCATTCTTCTGTGGGATACCTTCAACAAGGTAACCATTCACGATTCTCATAGGAGAAACCCGATCTTCAGTTAAATGAGCAGGAACAATAGGCCGATTGGAAAAATTCAACGTCATGGTTCTATACCGTATATACAACCAATTCCCTTTCTTCAATATATACTATATAAAAATTTTAACAAAAAAAAATTCAACTATTTTATTTTTTATTTGTTTTGGAGGGTTACGAAAATAGCTAAAAAGAAGGGAAAACGATTGGGAAAAAAAGAAAAAGAGAGGGAATTTTGAGGAGGATCTAACCTAATAAGAAAAACCCTCGATTTTGGATGGCAAACTAAAACAACGCACCAAAAATTTCAGAGTTTTTCTTGTGTTAAAATACCTAAACATCGACTACAATCCCAAATATGGGTAAACAAAACCGGTGGCTTAACCTAATTTCTGAATTCACACACAGACACAAACACCAAAAAAAGAATCAAATAATTTCTTTTTTTACTTAATATAAATTTCTTAAGCTTATAACCCCTGAACACAAACCTAACCTAAACTAGGGTTTACGTCGAATGAAATAGGTCAAAAGAAACTATACAAAAGGAAAATGATAGATCAAAGAAGAAAACCTGGAATAAGCCATAACCAAATACCAAATTAAGATTACCACCAAAAGATAGATTCTTCAATCCCAATCGACAGAAATTATACCAAAAACTATCGCTTAGCTTCGAAAAACCTCTTGGAGAAAAAATTGGAAAGTTTTCTCTTCTTGTTTTTTGTTTGGTGGTTGAGAAACTGAGCAACTCGATCCAAGCAGACAACTAGGAAGAGGTGTTTTTCCGCGGAGAGCGAGAAAACGAGAGAAAGGAAACAGAACTGAGAAATAAGTAAGTACATTATTTTGGTATAATAACTTATTTGGCCCTCCAACTTTAAAAAAATTATTTTAGTCATTTATTTAATTTTTTATTTTTTTTAGCCTTTAAACGTATTTTTTGTCAAATTATTTCAAAATGAATGAAAAATTAATGAAAAATTAAATGGATGGTTATAAAATTGGAGAAACAAAAGATCATTATGCTAATTACTTTTATTATTATTCTTTTGGAGCAGGAGAGGGATAAGTAAGAGGAAATGGGATCCGGCTAAATCGGTGACATTTGGCTCGAAGAGCAAGCGATTAATATTATGCAGTTAATGGACAGTGTTAAATATAGTATAAAATTTAAGAATTTTATTTATTTATTAATTAAAGGTAAAAAAGACTTCTTCAGTCCTTTTAATTTTGAAATTAAGCAAATTAATTTCTCTTAAAATTAAAATAATTTGATTTTTATCAATTTTAAAAGTAATAATTAATGATAATTAATTACCGTGTTAACATTTCTAGTCAATTGTGTATAATTTTGATTGGTATAAAAACAAATTTAGTTATTTACATATTTTATTATTTTGGTCTTAATTTTAAAAAATTCAACAAATTTAGCCTCAACATTTATATAGTTACAAAAATATTACGGGTTAAATTTATTAAATCATGATCAAATTGATAAAATATATAAATTATGAAAGCAAAATTTGTTATTATACCAATCAATTTTATATAAAATTGACGAAAACATTAACGTTATGATTAATTGTCCTTAGTTTTAACTTTTGATGAAAAATTAAGTGTTAAAAATAAGTTAAATTTAATTATTAAATTTATATTATAAAATTTATTTGGTACATTATTTAAAATTAATTATGAAATATAATTATATTATTTGATAAATATATATTTTATATTATAAAAATATATTCTACATTTCATCTTTAATTTGCAAACATTTTACCTTATTCTAAACTAAAATCAAAATTTTTAAACATAAAGTTTTATAGGATAATATAATAATAAAATAAAACATTGGGTTAATTGAAAATATTCTTAATAAAGTAATGAGTAGTTCTTACCTATTTATCATTTTTCATAATTTTTTGTAGAAATTTTTTTATTAGATTATTTTAATTTTGCATTATCAAAATATTAAACCATTGAAAAGAATAATTTTCAATTGATTTAATTTTTTCAATGATTTATCAATCAAGGTTAGTTTTGATATAAAAACACTATGGGATTTTAATATTTTAAGTTAAATTCTCATTATTTGTATATTTTATTTTAGGTGTAAATTTGTATTTCATAAATTTAATATAAAAATACAAAAATAAAAACATCTTTATAGTAATGTTTTTTTTAATATCTTTATTTTAATATTTTTTTAAACTAGTCAAATTGGGCCCGGTATGTGAAACGGGGCTTACGATCGAACCGGTGGCTAGACTAGACCGATTGGGTCGCACTGACTTGGATCGAATCGACTCGAGGTGCCGTAAGAGTGTTGCACTTGCATCATCAGACATGGCGGTATTAGTGGCTACGACAGCGGCGGTTGGTCGTCGGTAGTTGAACAGTAGAAAAGTCACACTCCTACTGGGACTCTATCAGAAAATTTAATTTCAGATTAGTTATTCTAAAAATAATATTATTTTAATAGTTTAATATTAAATTAAATTTAATAATTATGTTAATAGTATTTTATTAATTTAATATTAAAGTGATTATCTTAATATTATATTTAATTTAATGTTTAGCTACACAATTAATAAGATAAATATTCTATTATTTTAATAAGATTTAATATTAAATTAATATAATATTTAATCATCGTTGAACTATCTAAACTATCCTTATATAAAGAGAGCATTAGGTCATTAGTTACATACACTTGAATTCAATAGAAAGTTGTAGAGAGAAATTCTCTGAAGAGATTATTCGGAAAATTTCTAAAGATATTTTTCTGATTTACAATTTGACCCAAAAATTTAGAGAAATTGCAAAATTACCCCACTGGTAATTCTTGTGAAAATTTATCTGATTCGAAGCGAGCCCACACTCGGCAAACGTGAGCTTGAGGATAACAGAGAAGACTATTCAGTCGAAGCGCTCATCCTAGATGAATCGAAAAGGTACAATTTTGATTAAGTGTTTATTACTGTAGATATCACAACTAAGATCTTATTTTTGAAAAATTTTAAAACTCTGATTTTTCCCTAAATTTATTTTCCACTACGTTTTCCAAACCCGTTTTGTCCAACAGTGGTTTATTAAATGCAACCAGCAAGATCACTTGACCTGGATTCTTTTTTATACACCGAACTACCTAAAAAGCAACCCCCAAATGGGATTTCTTTGGTTTGTGCATGAATTGACTTAAGTTTTGAACTGCAAATGATATGTCCGGTCGTGTATTGGTCAAATATAGCAACCTGGCCAAAAGTTGTTGGTATACTGCAACATTAGGAATCAATTCATCACCATAAGCTCCTAGTTGTACAAACTCATCATACTCAATGGAAGTGAGCTTTTGATTCTGTTCAAGAGGTGTACTTGTTGGTTTTGCTTCTCCTAACCCAACATTGGCTATCAACTCCAACGCATACTTCCTTTGATTCAACACGATACCTTTGTTTGATCTTGACACCTCTATACCAAGAAAATATTTTAGCTCACCTAAATGTTTCATCTTAAAATTTTGATGCAGAACCTTTTTAAGCTCACTGATCATATTAACATCACTTCCTATGATTAGCAAATCATCAACATAAACAAGTAATATTACTATGTTACTTCCTTGCAACAACGCCTCATTAAGCTTTAGATTCCACTGTTGAGAAGCTTGCTTTAAACTATACAACGACTTGAGCAAAGGACACACCTTGTGCTCCTCCTGTTTCCGAAAACCTTCTGGAATGTCCATATAAACCTCCTCATGCATATCACCTTGCAAGAAGGCATTGTAAACATCCATTTGGAAAAGATGTCATCCATTCATTGCAGCCAAACTAATGATGGTCTAAACAATAACATGTTTAACCACAAGAGAAAAAGTTTCCTAAAAATCAACTTCAGATTGTTGGTTGTACCCTTTTCACACCACTCAGGCTTTAAACCGTTCAATGGAACCATCAGAATTATATTTGACTTTATAGACCCATTTTTAGCTAATAGGAACCACACCAGATGGTAAAGAAACTACCTCTCACGTACCATTCTCCTCCAAAGCTCGAATTTCTTGTTGCATAGCATCGACCCACCTTGGATCCGAGATGGCTTCAGCATATGTTAGGGTTCAAATATGGCAGAAATACTTGCTGCAAACAACTGAGTATGAACAGGTAAATGTAAAGAGGAATAAACATGAGAAATAGGGTATGAACCTTATCAAGGGAAGCAAAAGATTGATTGGAACAGACATAATCCCTCATTCATGCAGGTTGCTTAACAGACCGTGTGGTGTGTCTTAATGGGTTTGAGATGGAAGATGCTGGTTGAAGAGAAGGAGATAATGATTGTTCAAGGAAGAAACAAGACTGGCTAGGTGAAGCATTATCAATTGGTAAAATCAGTGAAGTGTGCGTTATAGGAATGTAAGGTATGGGCTCAAGATCAAGAAAATTAGAGTTATCAGCTGTGGGGAAAAAAACAAAATTTTTGGTGGAAAATTTAAAAGGAAACACATTTTCATGAAACACAACATCATGATTAACAAAAAAAAAAATTTGGTTTCAAGATTGAATAATAAGTAGCCTTTTTAAACATTAGAATATCCCATAAACACTGAAGGAATAACTTTTGGAGAAAATTTATCATGATAATGAGGTGTGGTATCATAACAAAGACACCCAAACACTCTTAGACGAGAAAGATCTGGTGGTTTATTGTATAAAATTTCAAAAGGGCTCTTCCAATGCAAGAGAGGAGTGTGAATCGGTTAATCAAAAAATAGATTGTTAGTACACATTCGCTCCAAAACTTACTAGGCATATTATATTGAAATTTGAGAGACCTAGCAACTTCAAGCAAATGTCTATGTTTACACTCAACAACCCCATTTTGTTGGGGAGTTTGAGCACACAATGCCTAACATACTAAAATATTCACTACACTCATTCTTGAAAAACTCATATCCATTATCACTACGAACGTATTTTATATTATCTGAAAAATGATTCTTGATCATAACAATGAATTGTTTAAGATATACAAGGGTATCACTTTTAAATCGCAACAAATACACCCATGCCATTCTCGAGTAATCATCAACAATGGTTTAAAAATACCTATGATCACTATGAGTAGAAACTCCATAGGGCCTCCACAAGTCTATATGGATGAGAGAAAAAATAGCATCAACGTGAGTTGTACTTACAAGTAAAGGTAGTCTAGTTTGTTTAGCAATATGACACACTAGAAACTATTGTATGCTATCACTATTCGAAACTGTGCAGAAAAGATTAAGCACCTTATTCAATCTTGAAACAGAGGCATGGTCGAGTCTAGTATGCCAAAGAAAATATGGTTCAACATTTGCTGAAAGAGATGTAATAGGTGTAGTTATAACCACCTTAGTTTGTTGAGAAGGTTGCAGGATGTAAAAACCGCCTTGCTCCCTACCAATCCCCCTCATTTTTCCACTTGAGAGATCCTGTATAATACAAAATTTAGGATAAAACGAAACAAAACAGTTAAGGTCAGTATTGAGTTTAGAAATTTCAAAGAATGTTATAACAGAAATTTAAAATATAAGGAACTTTTGTAAGCTGAAGGTCAGGGTGAACAATGCTGGTGCCAATGTGGGTGATTGAGGTAGATGAGCCATTCGGTATTCGAACATAAGGAAAATCCAATACACATACAACAGGGAATTCTAAGCACTGGAAAGCAAAAAGCATGTGGTCAGTAGCTCTAGTATCCATGATCCAGTTATTAGATACACCAACCATACCTGCTAAACTTGTGACAACTTCAACTATATGCTCATTGTTCAACAAATTTAAGATTTACTGACATTGTGCTTGAGTAAACACAGGTGCTTGTTGACCATTCACGACACCAACATCACTAGCCACGTCACTACCACTAGCTGAATCACTAATTGATGCATTGTTCACCATGAATCCAGATGCATTATTAGCTGTCTTATTAGTGAACTTAAAATCAGTCAGGTAACCAATTATCCGATAACAATTTATCTTTTATGCCCTTTTTATCTTACAATGATCACATGTCCCATTAAATATCTTCTTTTGAATCACATTTGCTGCATTTGCTAAGTGTAAAGAAATCGAATCAGAACCTACAGCACTTGGACTGTGCTGCCTCTGAGATTCCTCTTGCACGAGCATGGAGTGCGCTTGGTTTACAGATGGCAATGGATTCATCAATAATATTTGGTTGTGCACCACATTATATGACTCATTCAATCCCATCAGAAATGGAAAAAGACGCTGTTGCAAAATAATCCATCACACATGGCTATATATACATGCTAAACATAAACGTTTACAATGACAATTCATATGGCCAATATCATTACTAAAACATAACCAAAATGACTCAAAGTCCCTAAACATGCCATATACTTAATATGCCAAAGTTCATAGGTACCAAATGATAGGTAGATAGTGTGACGATGTCTCCAACGATCCCTGAATCCAAGCTAGTTCGATAACACTATAAAACATGAGAAAAATAAACAAAGTAAGCTATGAAGCTTAGTAAGCTCGCATGATATAAACTTAATACAATCACTTAAACATGATTCAATAATTCCAGTACATCAATATGTAACTTTCCTTAACTATCAAACCTTTCAAGTGCTCATTCACAAAACTATATACTTCCATTCTCATTTCTTCGATTCAACACTAAAATAGTTTATATACATACTTGTACTATCTCGTATCAACCTCATATACATTCTTGTCTTTCATTTACCCGTTGAACCATTTGGAACAGAAGTCGGATACTTGAAGGTCTCACACGATAAGTACCTATACCATGGCCTGAAGCCAAATCGGTTTGTCGCGCACCCAAAGTGCTATATCATGGCCCGAAGCCAACTCATTGTATCACCTAATGACATGTCACTAGTATCCTAAACTATTCCTAAGGTTCAACCAGGATTTTAACTGTGGAATCATCGTCGTATCATTTCCAAACTTTTCCGTAGTCACGTAATCACAATTTATGCTATATCAAAGCATATAGAATACATTTGAAATGAAATTATAACATACGAACTTACCTCGAATGCTAAACCGGCGTATTGAACCAGCTATTCCGTAACTTTATTCTTTCCTCGATCTAAATCTATATTTCTCCTTTCTTGATCTAAATATATTCAAAATTGACTTATTTAATTAACTATTTATTCAATTCAATCCAAAATACACTTCAAAACTCATTTACACTTTTGCCCCACATATTTCACATTTTTCACGATTTAGTTTTTATTACATAAAATCACAAATTAATAAAATTCCAAATATACCCATGCTAGCCAAATTACTATTATGCCCATAGTAGCCCATATTTTTCATTTATTTCACATTTTAACCATTAACTTTACACATTTCTCAATTTAATCCCTATTTTGCATTTTCACTAAAAATCACTTTACAAAACTTGTATAATACATAATAAATATTCATAATCTATCATCAAAAATAAAAAAATCATACATATTCATCAATGGAAACTTTCAAAATCTTTAACAGTTTTGCAAAATAGTCCCTGGCTAGTTAGTACTGAATGCAACGATCACAAAAACATAAAAATCATTAAAAAAACCGAGCAAAAACAAACTTACAATTGAGTATTAAAGTGATCGAAACTTTCAAGCCCTAAAATGGCTTTTCTCCATGCTTCATTTGGCTATGGTAAAGAAGATGATAGCCTTTAAATTTTATGTTTTGTTTTATTTAATTAACATGTATTTTAACAATTACCAAATTAACCTTAACATTAAACCATTATAAACACTTAATACATGTCCATAAAAAGTCCACTAACATTAAAAATGGTATATTTACCACATAAGGACCTTAACTTTAAGGTTCTATAGCTATTAGACACTTTTAGCTATTAGAACACAAGTTTTACGCTTTACACGATTTAGTCCTTTTTATCAAATTAACCATTCAAACGATAAAATTTCTTAACGAAAATTTCACACAATCACTCAATCATACTGTAGACATTAAAATAATAATAAAATAAATATTTTGACCTCGAATTTGTGGTCCAACAACCACTATTTCGATCTGACCAAAAACGGGCTGTTACATCGAGGCTGAAAATAAACTTCGACGCAACTTTCAATAAACATGGAAAAGAGTTGTGTTCTGGGTTAGTGATTCGAAATGATAAAGCAGAGGTTATTTGCTCAAAAACAATCATGAATGCGAATATAACTTCCATTTTTGCAGCAGAAGCGGTGGCGTGTTTCTAGGCACTGAATCTCGGGTTACATCTTGGGTTGAGGGAGTTGGAGGTTAAGGGAGACTCTCAGTCGGTGATTTAGAAGCTACAAAAGAAGGAGGAGGACAGATTTGAAATTACAGTGTTTATTAATGATACTAAGAACCTGAGTTTAGGATTCAAGTCTTGTGTTTTTCTCTTTACCAATAGAGAATCTAACAAGGTTGCTCATCTAATAGCGTCTGAAGGAATCAAGAAGAGAGAGACAATTTATCTGACGAATCTGGTTCCTTCTGGTGCTGTAGAGGCGGTGGTTGACGATTGAAGGTGGACGGAGGTTGCGAGAGAGTCTAGGGGAAGAGGAATCGAAGAGGAAGATGGAAGTGTTTTTTGAATTAATCTGTTTGGTTAGAGTATTCATTATGGGGGGTGTCTTCTAAGAGCATCGGGGTAATGAAAAGGCAACCTGATGGTGATGGATTTGATGGATGATTATTAAGCAATTGTTTTGTTGTTTCCCCATGTGATTTGTTGCTTTCAAGAGGGGTTTTCTTTTATTGGAGTACAACTGGAGTGAGAAGGCTCTAGAGCTTCCCCTTTGTCGTATGCTGGATTTCGTTTTTAGGTTGTTTTTCGTTTGTTTTAGCTTTTTTAGTCTTGATCTGGACCTTTTGTTTATTTTGTTTTTTCGTCTGTTTTGCTTTGGGCTTGATTTGGACTTTTTGCTTGATTTTGGATTTGTTTCGGCCCTGTTTTAAATAAAAATCCAATGATTAATTTTTTAAAAAAAAAACTCATCAAATCTTAAAAAGTTTGTAAGCAAATAATCAAAATCTTTTAATAAAATAATTCAACTAATAAATCAAGTTATAAAAGGTCAAAAATGCCAAGTGCGGTGGTCTTCAACATATAAACTATAGATCATCAATTTAAAATTGAAATAATTAATAAAAATATTTTTAAAAATTTTTGCAACTTAATCTCGACTTCGTTGAAAAATTGGAAGAGGATTGTATGTAAGAAGCTTGGGCTTCTTGAATCGTACTTTCTCTTACCATGATTGAGCACTTGTTAATTCAATTGAATTTGCATAATTGGTCATGTCTAGCTGATTAATTAATATTTTTCAGGAGCATGTGATTTATGTTTTATGGTTGACTATAAACTTTATATTAATTTATTTTAGAAAAACTCCTTAATAAAAACTCTTCTATTCTTAAGATTGCAAACATTATTTTAATATAATGTAAAGAAAATATCCATTTTTTTAAAAAAAAAAAATTGCTTTTACGTCGGATTTGAAGTGAAACCATGGTTTGTGGAAAATCCATATAAAAAGGATGGTTGATTGTTGACACCATATTTTCTTTTACTTTTCCTAAATTGGTTAATTCAATTTTGATTCTTTGAGATTTTTTAATATAATTTTGTTTTTATGTTTTCATAATATTATTAATTATTAATTCAAATAATTAATGAAATTAATTTTTTAATTAAAATATTATGTTTTTATATATGATTTAAATGCCTCAAATATATTAAAGATTAACATGTGACTTCCTATTTCTTTTAAGTTTACTTTACTTTTTTTTTTCTTTCACATTATAAAACAATGGTAAAATTTTAATTTTGACCCTTATATTTATATTGAAACTTGAGATTTAATATATTTGTTAAAATATTTTCATATTTTGGTTTCTCTATTTTTGTAACGTCATTAATTAATCTAAATAATCAAAATTATTAACTATTTCAACGAAAATGCTGACATTATTTTTTCTTAGTCACTATCCCAACAAAAAAAATCAATTTATCGTGATGAGTTTGAATGAGTTTTTTAAAAGAAAAAAATTATATCAATATTTTTAATGTTACTTTCATTGTTACATGATTATCAAATAAAAAAATATTTTTTTAATTCTAAAATGACACATCAATAAATTTAATAAATTTTTTTGATGAGGGTAACAATGGAACTTAAATTTTTAAATATGAAAAAGTAAAGAATTTGAATTCTTAAATAAAAATAGAGGCTAAAATTTTAATACAAAGTGTATGGAAAATTAAAGCATATTTTAATTTTAAAATTTTTATTTTATAATTTAACATAAATAAATAATCAAGCTCAAACCTCTGAATTCCAAATTATCATCCAACTTGCTTCGTGAGGAAGTTTACAAAAAGGAAAAGAAATCAATCCAACAAAAAGTCAAAAACCAGCTTCGATCCCTATTGATTTCGAGGACCAAGGAAAAGAAATCAATCCAACAAAAAGTCAAAAACCAGCTTCGATCCCTATTGATTTCGAGGACCAAGTTGCAGCCATGAATAAACCCCTGCCCAAGGAATTAATTGATGGAAATCTCAAAAACATATGCTTAGAACCTCCCACCACCTTTTCCCGCTTCCTCGAAGAAGGTCACAGAAACAATGTCGCCAAATGCCTATATTTAGCTTAAACCCTACCGACTCCAGGGGCATGTTCTACTTTTTACCATAGCTACTATCAATAGCATTCAAAGCAAGCTCAAGTTGGAGAGTTGCTCCAGTCTATCCCAAGTTTATTCTCACTTAATTTAAAATGTTAGAAGTTTGAATTTTAAGAAAATCAAAGCTAGAGACCGTTTTAATCCAAAAAAAAAAAATCAAATTTATAATTGAAAATGCATAACATAATTATATAATAATATTAAAATAAAATAAAAAAGAAATAAATGACAATTGTTATTTAGCTTAAAAGCAAAAAAACACACCCTTATAAAATAATGAAAAATCATTAAGCCTCGATAAAAACTTATAGCCAATTGAATACACATCATCACTCATTGAAATTATAATACATACCCGTTTCAATTTTCACATCACAGTTAGAACTGATCATGGGCCAAACTAAGGTAAAATTCTAGGCCTATTTTCTAAGCTCGAGCCTGGCCTAGAAAATAGGCTTAAAATTTTACTTAAGCTCTACCTAGATAAATATGCTAAAACCTAAGTTTGGCCTGCCCATACTAATTTTTTATATTATTTTTATGTAAAAATAAAAATAAAATATATAATACATCAAATACACTCAAAATATTTAAATAAATGTTTTCCGATAAATTAAAAAAATTATACTTAGATAACATTAAGATAAGTGAAACTTAGTAAACAAATGGCTCTAAAATAGTAGAAAAATTAATCATAAAACAATAACAACAAATTAGTAGCAATATAATAGCAAAATGACAACAAAAACAGTGACAAAACAACAATTTTTTTTTTTTGCAAATTTGGATCAGGCCAAAAAAATACTCGAGGACCAATCCGTTTAGAAAACAAACATTATTTTTCATCCAATCTCATTTTTTGAGTCTATATTTTTATTCAAACTCTCACTATTTAGACAAATCTTTGGATCGAGTCAAATAACTTGACCCATGATCAAGTGTATTCACAATTCATATATCATAATCACATATTTTGAAAAATTCTTTATTTTCATTTTGGTTGTTGTTTAGGTGATCATATCATTTTCTGATGTAAAACATATGATTGGTGAAGAATAATTCTTAACCTCATATTGTATACATCATCAAATCACAGGGTTATTGATACAATAACATATTCCATGAATATCAAATTCTAGTCGGTTCTTCCACAATGCTTAAAGTTGCACATTTCCGACCATTTTGCTAACATGTACAAGATCAGTAATTCTTTTTTCCATCGTTTAAGCAATATAATTATCACAAGACACTTTCCTTTTTAACTTATGCCATTTCCAATATCTCAATTATTTTACTTCACTTAGATCGCTTTATACTAACATGTTTATTGTAACTACATTTCACATATCCAAAACTATTATGTAATAACCCACTTTCGCCCGGCCCAATACCCATATTAAAAGCCCAATATCAAAACCAGCAAAGAAAAAAATGATAAATAAACAAATTTACAGACCCTTTAACCCAACAACAAATAAGCCCAAAAGGCCCACATTTTTAGGGTTTCAGGAAACCCTAGCCTTGGATCCCCAGAGGCGCCGCGCGCGTGCCTCCACGCGGGTCACCAGCGCCGCAACCGCACTGGCTACTGTCGGCCACCAGCGTTGTTCGCACGCCCCCACTATACTCGGCCCCCCTGCAATAAAAAAGGGAGAAAACAGAGAGCACAATGGAAAAGGGGGATTATTGTATTTTTTTATTTTATTTTGTTTATTCCTCAAGGATCGGTTATAAAAACCGAATACAGATCTGTATTAGAGGGCTTTTTTCTTTTTCAATCAATCAAAAAAAAGGCAGATTCAAAAGCACAAAATAACAGCAGAACAAAAATTTCGAAGGTACTTTTTATATTTTTTCTTTCTTTCGTTTGCAAATATATACAGACATAAATAGTTAAAGGATATAAAAAAAAAGAGGAGAAAATTACCTTTTTCCGGCCACCGCGAGCGGTGGTCGGCGCGGTGGTGTCGGCGACGATGCCGGGCGCCGGAAATCATGCCAATCCTAACCTGCAGAGAAAACAAAGAAAGTTAAAAGCTTTTTTTTTTTTAAAATCTGTTGAAGAAATGAAGTTTTTGGCCTTATTTTTCGCATATATATATGTTACAAAACGGCGTCGTTTTGGTCGGCGCCCATAAGCCCCAAAACGACGTCGTTTTATCCCCCAAAGTCCGCGTGTTGACCCGACCCGCCTAGGATCCGCGCGTTTTCACGTATTGGGTTATTTGCCATTTTGGCCCTTCCGCTTTTTCAAATCTTTGAAATCAGATCTTTTTGGCTTTCAAATTTGGCCCAAACATTTTATGACTTTTCCGATTTGGCCCTTATGCAAACGCCGCGTTTCACTAGCCCCAGAAAATTGCTCCCCTCGTCCCTCGCCTTTCACGCGCATTGCATTTTCGTCCTTATATTCCCTATATTGACAGATTTCCCTTTTTTGTTGTTTCAATTCAATCCTTTTTCATTATTGTAATTATTTTTATTTCACATCATCATTAATTGTTATTATTATTATTTTTATTATATCGTTAGTATTTTATTAGTATCGTATTTTATTAATATTATTATTGTTATTATATGTATTATCATATTATCATCATTTTATTATCATTTCTATTACTATTATTACTGTATCATTACTTGCATATACTAACTTTATTATTATTATTATTACCCTATTCATATTAGTATATTGTATATATTTTGTATTATTATTATTTCACTATTATTACCATACTAATTGCTATTACAATTATTATTATTACTATATTATTATCTTATATATGTTTTGCATTATTATCGTCACTATTATTCTTGCACCATTATTTGTATATACTAATTTCATTACCGCTATTACTATGACATTTGTATTCATATGTTGTATATATCGCGTATTACTACTAATTACTATTATTATCGTTATTGCATTATTATTTGTATATACTAACTTTATTATTATTATCGTTACAATATCTATACAAGTATATTGTACATATTTCGTATTATTATTACTATTTTATTATTACTATACTATTATTATTATTATATTATTATTATTTCTACTACATTTATATTATTTATCTTGTGCATATTTTGTATTATTATTATTATTACTAGTATTATTATTATTATTATTAATAGTATTCATATTATGATGTCATTATCCTCGTTGTTACTAATTCTATCATTTTTGACATTGTTTTGGTTTTTTTTTTTTAAATTTCCCGCTTCGTTTTTTAACATTTTATTTCATTCCTCTGTTTTCGCTTTGATATTTCACGATTACTTTTGTTTGCGTCACTTTTATGTAAATCGATGGATTTGGGATGGTCTTGGATTCAAGGATTTGAAATATCGTGTCCTAAAGTATTGGATGTGATATTTTATTCTTTAGAACAATAAGACTCTGATTTCCAATTCGAAAAACTATGAGATGATCTCCGACTCGAGGATTTAAATTACCGTGTCCTAAAGTATTGGATGTGATACTTTAATCCCTTGGGAACGAGAAAGTCTTGATTTGCACTTCGGAAAACTATGAGATGATCTTAGGATCGAGGATTTAAACTATCGTGTCCTAAAGTATTGGATGTGACATTTTATATCTTCGAAACGAGAAAATCTCAGTTTAATTCAAGAAAAGGGCAAATATTTCTAAAAAGGGTCAAGAACTTTAAATTCCTTTAAAATTTCCAACTTTCGACATAAGGACATCAATTGATCAAATCGGTACCAATTTTGGGCGTGACGAGGGTGCTAACCCTTCCTCGCACGTAACTGACTCCCGAACTCGATTTCTCAAAACTTCGCGGACCGAAAAATATTGTTTTAGTAAACCTAATCTTTTATTAAAACAAAAAAAAGGGTGATCCGATCACACCCAATAAAAGGTCGGTGGCGACTCCCGTTCTTATTTTCAAAACCCAAGTTCGATTTCCGTTTTGTCAAAAAATGGTCACGACAGCTTGGCGACTCCGCTGGGGACTTTTCGAGAGTCAGGCCGTAAATTGATTATTTTATGTCCTTTATCGAAAGTTTGAAAATTTGATTTGAAAATTACTACCCTTTTTGTTGCCTTTGCTTGTGTCATCGTATTTTCTTGTGCACATTGCATTACATGACCGTTATGGTCGCACCCTTTAAGTGGGAGTGAGAAGCTACTCTTTCGTGAGGTTTTCACCTCCGTGCAAGATAGTGGATCGCTTTCGGGATACATCCGTACCTATGTCTTCGTGAGATTTTCATCTCCGTGCAGCCATAGGGAAATGTATTCCCTTGAACTGAACTCGATCCGTATGAGCCTATAATGGGTGAGGATTGAGGAATCTGTTGGTTCAGGTACCCTCACTTTAGAACCAAACCACATGAAGAGAGACCTAGGAGCCTACCCTAGATAGAGCCATGCCAAACCCCCAATGGTCACCTGGATAATTGTTATGTGTTTGTTTGTTACTCTTGCGCTAACATGTTTTCTTTTGTTTTGATTGCATTGCATGCATTTTCACATTATAAGGTGTCGATCTCCGTTTGGTTACTAAGATAGAAGCTTGTTATGGGGGACAGATTCCTTGATAAAATAGAGGATAATGCGTCCGTGCGTATAGGGTCAGAGAAGATACAACTCGAGAAAGGGGATAGTCTAGCCAAGGAATATACATCGGAGTTGAGGGACTTTACTCGCATCAGTATAACACAGAATCCAAGAGGTTCATGCACAAAGGGATGCTCTGAGTAAGACTGCAAGTGAGAGCCAAAGGGAGAATGAGACACTGAAAGCTCGATTAACAGAACAAGAAAAGACGTTTGGCCGAAGACGCGATTCTACGGCGAAGTTGGAATCAAGCCTAAACCAGATCGAAGAATTAAAAGGGAAGGTGGTAGAGCTCGAAATGACACTGCAAGGTAGTGAGTTCCGGATTCAACGATCTCAGAATCAGGTCAAAGAGAGGGATTATGTCAAGGGCAAAGTTGTAACACAGATACGAGAAGTAGCTGAACATCTACAATCCTTAGCGGTCTAAGCTGATGTATTAAGTATAATATATGAATCAAAGTCAGACCGAGGTCGAGAGTTAGCCTCGCTCTTCGAGAAAGTTAAAATCCTGGGCATAAGGGCTAGGTCGCATATGTGACTCTATTTTATGTAAAGGATTTTGTTTCTTAAATAAGCTTTCTATAAGAAATTAAATGGGAATCGACGCCTTTTGCGTTCATTTCATGCATTTACATTACATTGCATCATCAAAGAAAGAAGGTGTTGATTAATATTTGATTGCTAAATAGATGAGTTTTTCATAAGGAAACGAATTTCTTGATAAAGTGGATTGTAATACGGTTGCCCAAATATAGTCCAAGTAAACAACGAGAGAAGGCCGATAGTCCATAGAAGAGTGCAAGACTTTGCTCGATGATTCAAGCCAACAAGGATTATTCAAGAGTCGTCACGTCTTGACCCTTTTAAAGAAAATTATGGACACCGCGGAGGATAAGCGAGTGAAGAAGTACGGCCCGAACCAAGCTACAAGGAGCTAGAAGAGGCATCTACGAAGAAAGTTCATAAGACATGGCCATGATATCCGGCCACGAAGGAAAAGATTGGTGTTTTGCTTGGATTATGAGGACAAAACCGTATATGCAATCCGTTTTATGTAAAGAGCTTTATTTTCTAGAAAAGTTCTTCTAATGGAATTGAATTTATAATCAGCGCCTCTCTTTCTTTTTGCATTCATTCCATTTGCATAGCATTGCATCATCCTAGAAAGAGGGTGTTGATTCGCATTTGATTACTAATGGAAGAATTTGTCATAAGAAAATGTGCTACTTGATAAAGTGGAATACTATACGGTCATCTGAACATAGCCTAGGTAAACAACGAGACAAGGCATTACTTGAATATTCGAGTCGACGAGGACTATTTGGGAGCCATCCAAAGATTATGAGCATCACCGAAGGTAAGTGAGTGATGAGGTCAAGCAACAAAGAGCCAAAAGAAGCGTCTATTAAGAAGGTTCATGGGACACGACCATGATATTCCGATACGAAGAAGAAGATTGGTGTTTTCACCTAGACTATGAGGAAGAGGCCGTATATGTGGTCTGTTTTATGTAAAGAAACGTGTTTTCTAGACAAGTTCTTCTAATAGGAATTGAATTCATAATCAGCGCCTATCTTTCTTTTTGCATTCATTCCATGCATTTGTATTGCATTTCATGCATGCATTGCATCATATCATGTGCATTAAGATTTGTAGAAAGACCCTGACTAGGCGAAATTATTTCAGTGACCTAGAAAACATGGAACAAAGGTTGGAGAGATTAGAGGAAAGACAAATATTGATCCAAGAGCAATTGATCAGAATTCAACAACAGATGCAAGAGCAATTAGCCAGAATTCAACGAGAGATGCGGGAGCAAATGCGAGAGTTCCAAGAGGATATGATATGCCATCTAAACCAGCTACTAGCGGGAGGATTTGAAACAAGGAGGGGCCAAGTGGTCGACAATGTGGAGGAATATGAAGAAATTGTTTATTCCCCGATAAATATCCCAACTCAACCAGACGCACGATCGCATGGGGGACCCGTCACTATCAGGCCTCAATATCAAGCTAATACCTCGACCCCGCTGAACTTCTCGACGGGCTCATGTTCTAACCTTGAGGAGGGTCGGACTAAATCAATGGTCCAGGCAGAGGCAAAAGAAAGGAGGGAGTGGACAATGAAGGCCCCAAGGAAAAAAGAAAAGGAAGTGGGTAGTGCAAGTAGGGATGACCGAAGACCATTCACCGTGTTCCCACCTAATAACACGCCTGCTCCAAACCAACTCAAAGACGAACAAAGACCGGCGAGACCCAACCCCGAAAAACCTCGACTCACCCTTATCCCTATGTCATACGGAGAACTGTGCCTGAAATTGTTGGAAAAACAATTAATATCACCGCATGACATAACACCATTGAAACCTCCATACCCTAAATGGTACGATCCTAATGCTAGCTGCATGTACCACGCTGGGAACCAGGGGCATTCTACGGAGGAGTGTATAGCCTTCAAAAGGAGGGTTCAAGGTCTTATTGATGTAGGGATTTTACAATTTGACGGTACTGGTAATACGGTTGGAAGTCCGCTCCCTAACTACCTTGAAGGGAACGTGAACGCAGTGACAAAAGGGATGATGCAATTAAAGAGGTTTTAGTAATACGCCATTATCTTCTCGGGTTTGTTTTGAACAATGAGACTGCGAAGGGATCCATGTATTTTAGCTAATCTAGAGTAATATTCAAAACAGGCTTGTTGCTTTAAGCCTGGAGGCAACAAGAGTTCTTTCGTGAAATAGGCTTGTTTCCAGAATTGTTATTTCAATAAAATGCACCTTTATTTTCACTCCTCACATTTCATACTCTACATCGTTTCATTTTCATATCATGCTTTTAATTTTCTACCTCCAAGCCCACAATGGGTCCCCAGATATCAATGACATGAGCGACACTGTTATTGACTCCCTTTTTGAGAAGATATGTGTCTAGAAGGATCTAAGAACTTGGAAGATGACAGAGATTGCAACTTATTTCCGAACTGGTTAAGAAGGATGGATCTTACCCCGCAAAGTGCCAGCAAACACTACAAGGGAGATGAAGATAGAAGCTTAGCTTCTCGCAGGAACAAGGTAAGGAATCATTGAGTTATCCCCAAGAGTTCAAAGATATTTTCGTGTGATCACGTTAAGACACACCGGGACTACTAGGGCACGAGTATGTTGTCAAGGCTAAGGAAGTCACAGAAGAAGTCCATAAGGATATTTGAAGACCACATGCTGATGGTTCTACCCTAATTAAGCCAATCAAGAAGTTCGAGCCATTGGTCTACCCAGAGTGGAAAACTGCGTCAAACGCCAAATCGAGGAGGACAGAACGCGTGGGGCATGGACGTTATCCAGCCAGTCTTCCCGAAAGCTTCGGATCTGAATTGATTCATTTTTGTGGATGTCGATCTCTTCACTAAGAGGGCAAGGGTCACTTCATATGGCAAAAAAAAAAAAGGGGGCAACAGAACAAAGATTGTTAGAAAGAAGACCTATACTTTTGAATGTTGGCATATAGAAGTTACGTACCCGTTCCCAGGACCTCTGCTGGGGCAACGCGTTTCCGGGGCACGGGCCAAGCCCAAATTGGGTGAGGCGAAATGGATCCCGATATGATCAAGTGAATATGTAGAGAAGATGTTGGAAGATGTCCGTCACGATCAGATGAAGTGAGTTTTTAACAAAAAAGATCGCCTTAGAAAACTTCATGACAGGGTTTTGAAGAAGATCCCCTCTATGCAACAAGAACTTCAGAAGAAAGAAGATGCCAAGCCAGGAAGGACCTTAGGTAGCAAAGAAGGCTCGTTCTGGGGAGTCAAGGATATTGTCTGAGATAGACGACAAGGACCTACCCAATCCAGTAAAAAAAACGCAAAAAAAAAACAAAAAAGAGAAGAAGAAAAAAAAGAAGAAAAAGGAGAGGCCAAAGTGAAAACCCGCAAAGGGCACTTTGAGACCAAAGGTGGGTTTGAGTTGAAAACCCAAAAAAGGGCAGCTCAAATTTTGATGGGGCATACAGTAGTCTTGCTACGCTTGAAATAACAATGAATAGGAATGTTGCGCCTTGGGGCATCGACAAAATACTCCAGATCCCCTAAACACATATTGAGTTTAGAAAGGTCCTCAAGAAGTTAGAACATAGAAGCTCAAGCTGCGATATCTGGGGCACCTAGTTTCCATTTCACCCATTTTTGAGTCTACTGTCTTTGTCTTTTCAAAATACACTCTAAACAAATTTGCTGATTCATTGCATATGCTAGCTTTGATTAACATGTTTGATTCGAGCTATACTCCTAATAAATTCCCATTCCATCCATCATTATGGTCCTTTTCAAGCATTTTACATTGAAATAACGATTATTGGACTAATAATACTTTCATGAAAAGAGTTTCGCATATTACTCTGGAAACCTCTAAACAATACAGGAATCTGAAACAAGATTATTGTTTAAGATTCACCGAGTTTAAGGGATTGAAAATATCTGAGTCCAAATTATGTTGATTGAACAAAATGACAAGGTACCGTGTCAGTGACACAATCCTGACGGAAAATGGGCATTGTTAACTCAAGTGCAAAACCAGGATCATTCTTGAAAAGAAATGACATTCTGCATTCATGCGAGCATCACGCATATACATCTGGTTGGGTCACCTAAAGAGTGATCGTTAGAAGGAGGCTGATACAGATCCTGTACCGTTGAATAACAAGAGGGTAGGTTGAAGAAAAGTCAAATCCTATGTTTTAGAGTCACAGTGGGACAAATGGAGGATATTCAAATCCTACACCCCCGGGTCACAATGAGATGAACCCTGAAGCTACAGTCGGGCAAAAGGGTGATATACGCGAAACGCAGATTACTCCTGAGGTTTGAAGGACGGGTACAAAACCTGAAAGAAAAGTCAAGAGTCGAAGCAATGAACGTAGGCTACCATGAAAGTCGCAATGAAAGAGATACATGACGAACAAGCCCAAGACACATGGCATAATCATGTAGGCATTTAGGACAAACACATGCATATCATGACATCATCACGCATGACATATACAGGTACACCAATAAAGCAAGAAGCTTCGATAATAACTGCACCGAACCAAGGAGAAAGAAGATATCCGAGTTCCACCAGATGATACGTTTTCAACTCATATTAAGAGAGAGGTGAGTTGAGCCTCGGGTCACACCCTGAGGTGTCTTTTAATTTCTTTTCAAAATATCAATTCATATTCAAAGAGAGGTGAGTTGAGCCTCGGGTCACACCCTGAGGTGTCTTTTAATTCTTGTTCAAAATTCAAAATATCAACTCATATTCAGAGAGAGGTGAGTTGAGCCTCGGGTCACACCTTGAGGTGTCTTTTAATTTCTGTTCAAAATGTCAACTCATATTCAGAGAGAGGTGAGTTGAGCCTCGGGTCACACCCTGAGGTGTCTTTTAATTTCTGTTCAAAATATCAACTCATATTCAGAGAGAGGTGAGTTGAGCCTCGGGTCACACCCTGAGGTGTCTTTTAATTTCTTTTCAAAATATCAACTCATATTCAGAGAGAGGTGAGTTGAGCCTCGGGTCACACCCTGAGGTGTCTTTTAATTTCTTTTCAAAATATCAACTCATATTCAGAGAGAGGTGAGTTGAGCCTCGGGTCACACCCTGAGGTGTCTTTTAATTTCTGTTCAAAATATCAACTCATATTCAGAGAGAGGTGAGTTGAGCCTCGGGTCACACCCTGAGGTGTCTTTTAATTTCTTTTCAAATATCAACTCATATTCAGAGAGAGGTGAGTTGAGCCTCGGGTCACACCCTGAGGTGTCTTTTAATTTCTTTTCAAAACATCAACTCATATTCAGAGAGAGGTGAGTTGAGCCTCGGGTCACACCCTGAGGTGTCTTTTAATTTCTTTTCAAAATATCAACTCATATTCAGAGAGAGGTGAGTTGAGCCTCGGGTCACACCCTGAGGTGTCTTTTAATTTCTTTTCAAAATATCAACTCATATTCAGAGAGAGGTGAGTTGAGCCTCGGGTCACACCCTGAGGTGTCCTTTAATTTCATTTCAAAATATCAACTCATATTCAGAGAAAGGTGAGTTGAGCCTCGGGTCACACCTTGAGATGTCTTTTAATTTCTGTTCAAAATATCAACTCATATTCAGAGAGAGGTGAGTTGAGCCTCGGGTCACACCCTGAGGTGTTGTAACAGCACAAATTTGGGTCTAGTCGAAATAGAAGTTTCGAGACCACAAATTCGAAAAAGAAAATTTTATTTTTATTATATTTTTATGGTCTACAATTTTACGAAAATATTTCGTAAAAATTTCGTTAAAAAAAATTTTGACGTTTGAGCACTCAATTTAGTCAAAATGACTAAATTGTAAAAAGTGCAAAACTTGAGTTCTATATATTAGAGGTGTCATATTGCTATGAGTTTTAAATTGGAGGCCCTTAAAAGGTAATTAGACCATTGAATAACTTGATGGATAAAAATCGGCATGAATTGGACAAAATTGAAAGAAAAGCCTTAAGGGCATTTTTGTCATTTGGGTGTTTTAAGGCATAAAAGACAAATTGAAACCCCCCAAAAAAAAATTTGCCCATTCTCTTCTCCATTCTGCCGAATTTCTCAAGAATCCATGGATAGGGTTTCAAGCTTTTTCAAAGCTCAATAGTAAGTGTTTTGAACCCCGTTTTTAATGTTCATCGTATTTTTGAAATCCCAGTAACTTAATCTAGCTATTTCTACCATTATTTTGAGCTAGAGTTTAATTTTAAAAATTGACCCATGTTGAACAATTGTGAAATTTGATGAATTATGGTAGATTATGCATGTCTATGATTAGAGAAACGAGTTTTATTAGATGATTTTCGATGAAACCGTATAAAAGGAGTTAAATTGCAAAAGTTATAAATTGGTCATAAGTGTGTGAATTAGTGAGAATTTGATGTTGCCACAGAAGAGAAAAATGATCAACATGTTATAAAACATAAGAATAAAGGCTGAAGTTTAATTTTCGAGTATTGAGGCAAAAGTGTAAATATGTAAAAGTTTAGGGCTAAAATTGTAATTTTACAAAAGTTGAGTTAAGGACTGTTTTGAATAGTAAATTAATTAAATAAGTGAAATGTGATGTTTTAGACCTTGGAAAATGAGATTTGGACCTAGAACGGGAGGAAAATTGAAAATCTGGAAAGTTGGTAAAATGGCTGTTTCGGTATCGAGGTAAGTTCATATGTTTAATAAGCATCTAATGATGCAAGTTTGATTATTAAATTGAAATTTTAATTATGAATACTTAAGTATTGATTTTCCAATATAATTATAATGTTCGATATTGACTCGACATTTTTAATGAGAATTGGTATAAATTTACATGTAAGACCAAATCAGAAAGATGGCTTTGTGTAATATCAAGAAAGTATTGATTGTGGAAGAAAAATTATTTATGAATTATTCAAGTGATAAAGTGTTTAAAATAAGTGTTAAGAATAAATTCCCGGTTGAACATAGGAATAGAAGTGGATACTAGAGACCAGTGTTACAGTGAGTCCCGGGTGCTGGGTGATCTAGCATGTGTTGCAGACACCTGACAGCTTGTGTGAGCAGGCCCGTGGATATTTCCAGTGTTATTGATCAGTGAAAAGTGGTAGCTCTGGCTACCTGATCAGTGAAAAATTGGTAGCTCTGACTACCTGATCAGTGAATAGTGGTAGCTTTGGCTACATTACAGTGGTAGCTTCGGCTACATATCAGTGTGGCACTTATGTGCTAATTCTCTACGTATCCGTGTATATTCCGAGTGTTCAACGGGAAAAATCGATTAAGTGAAATTATGTGTGACTTTGTAGTGATAAGTGCAGGTATATACATGCGTAACGTATGAGCAATATGCTCGATATGTAACCGGAAATTGGAAAGATTGTTATAAGTAAGTAATGAATACAACTAAAGGGAGAGAGAGAGAGCAAAAATTTACAATGAAACTGTTTTGGACAGCAGCAGTGACGTGAATTTGAAAATTCACCAAAAATAGTAAAAATTGAATTATAAGTTGTATAAGATATTTATTTAAAGCTTATTGAGTCTATTTTCATATAAAAGAAACAGAGAAAACAAAGAAGTTTTATATTTCGAGATTTTTAAATTCTTGTGAGATTGGTTCAGAATGATTACGTGATCCTCTGTTCTAACTTGGAAAAATCTTTAAAAATTGTACAAAACTAATTATAGGATAAAAGTTATATGCTTGAAATCCTTAATGAGTCTAGTTTCAAATGAAACAAATTATAACATCATTTGAGTTCTGTACAAGGAGAAAATTGATTCGTAGTGAAAAGTGGTCAGAATAGTCAAACAGTAAAACAGGGGAAATTTTAATGAATAAACTGTACTAATTGGATTAGCCAAAAATTCTGGAAATTTTATGGTATGAAGATATATGAGTCTAGTTTCAGAGAAAATTAACGGATCTTAATTTGGAGTTCTGTATATCGAGATATAAATAATTTAGTGACTGTGACTCGAGTAGACAGATTAATGTGAACATGAGTAATGAGGTATAAGCATGTGATTTAATGTTTGTATCAAATTGAGAACTTGTTGTGAGGATTTGTCATGTTAAGGCTTTGATAAGGCCACAAATGAGTAAGTTGGGAAAGTAAGAACTTAGCATTATTTATGCAAGTTATGACAGCTTAGTAGTAAGCTAAATTCATTGCTAATGCTTATTATTTTTACATGTGAACTTACTAAGCTTTATAAGCTTACCGCCTTTTCTTTCCCATGTTACAGAGTCCTATTAAACAAGCTCGTGTTGGAGGTCGTCGGAGATCGCTTCACACTATCAAGTTATCTATGGGTATCTTTATTTATAAATGATTTAAGTTATGGCATGTATAGGGACTTGACTAAGTCATTTTGTATATGTGTTAAGTAATTTGACCAAAGGTATTGTTAAGTCTGGTAATGCCTCGTACTCGGTCCCGGCATAGGATACGGGTAAGGGGTGTTACAGGTGTCTTTTAATTTCTTTTCAAAATATCAACTCATATTGAGAGAGAGGTGAGTTGAGCCTCGGGTCATACCCTGAGGTGTCTTTTAATTTCTTTTCAAAATATCAACTCATATTGTGAGAGGTGAGTTGATGCAGGGTCACACGCTGAGGTATTTTCAATTTCTACTTTTCAATTTCTGTTGGTTAAAAAAAAAAAAAACTCATAAGAGTGTGGTTGAGCCTCGGGGCACACGCGGAGGTACTTACAGATGGAAGACTGAAGTCGCCTTGAGCAAATCGGACGAAAGAGTTCCAGTGGACAAAGAAGATTGAACAAGAGCAGGATGAAGCTATGGGCTATATCTCTCAGAAGTAGCAGTGGAATAGAATGAAGATCGAAGTCCCCGAAGATAGCAAGGAAGCAGTTTGAAAAATTCAGATTTATTTCCTTGAAGTCCCGGTGAAGTAAATCAAAGATAAGAACCTCTTCTGCCTGTAATCACATCGAATCCGATCAAGGCACTAGCTACTGTACCCTTGAAGAAGCAATGGAATAGGGAATGTCATCTCCTTGAAGATATAACGAAACGGTGAAGTGGATCAAAGCGACAAGTTACAGTTGAGTTTGAAGCTGTTTAAAGAAGACGATGACCGACAAGTCAAGGCTTGGCCAAGACCGGGCAAAATTGGTTCTTCTATTGTCTTTGCTCTATTCTCGTGTCACGACAATGAGCAAAGAGGGGCAGCTGTAATAACCCAATTTCGCCCGGCCCAATACCCATATTAAAAGCCCAATATCAAAACCAGCAAAGAAAAAAATGATAAATAAACAAATTTACAGACCCTTTAACCCAACAACAAACAAGCCCAAAAGGCCCACATTTTTAGGGTTTCAGGAAACCTTAGCCTTGGATCCCCAGAGGCGCCGCGCGCGTGCCTCCACGCGCGTCACCAGCGCCGCAACCGCACTGGCTACTGTCGGCCACCAGCGTTGTTCGCACGCCCCCACTATACTCGGCCCCCCTGCAATAAAAAAGGGAGAAAGCAGAGAGCACAATGGAAAAGGGGGATTATTGTATTTTTTTATTTTATTTTGTTTATTCCTCAAGGATCGGTTATAAAAACCGAATACAGATCTGTATTAGAGGGTTTTTTTCTTTTTCAATCAATCAAAAAAAAGGCAGATTCAAAAGCACAAAATAACAGCAGAACAAAAATTTCGAAGGTACTTTTTATATTTTTTCTTTCTTTCGTTTGCAAATATATACAGACATAAATAGTTAAAGGATATAAAAAAAAAGAGGAGAAAATTACCGGCGCGGTGGTGTCGGCGACGGTGTCGGGCGCCGGAAATCATGCCACTCCCAACCTGCAGAGAAAACAAAGAAAGTTAAAAGCTTTTTTTTAAAATCTGTTGAAGAAATGAAGTTTTTGGCCTTATTTTTCACATATATATATATGTTACAAAACGGCGTCGTTTTGGTCGGCGCCCATAAGCCCCAAAACGACGTCGTTTTATCCCCCAAAGTCCGCGTGTTGACCCGACCCGCCTAGGATCCGCGCGTTTTCACGTATTAGGTTATTTGCCATTTTGGCCCTTCCGCTTTTTCAAATCTTTGAAATCAGATCTTTTTGGCTTTCAAATTTGGCCCAAACATTTTATGACTTTTCCGATTTGGCCCTTATGCAAACGCCGCGTTTCACTAGCCCCAGAAAATTGCTCCTCTCGTCCCTCGCCTTTCACGCGCATTGCATTTTCGTCCTTATATTCCCTATATTGACAGATTTCCCTTTTTTGTTGTTTTAATTCAATCCTTTTTCATTATTGTAATTATTTTTATTTCACATCATCATTAATTGTTATTATTATTATTTTTATTATATCGTTAGTATTTTATTAGTATCGTATTTTATTAATATTATTATTGTTATTATATGTATTATCATATTATCATCATTTTATTATCATTTCTATTACTATTATTACTGTATCATTACTTGCATATACTAACTTTATTATTATTATTATTATTACCCTATTCATATTAGTATATTGTATATATTTTGTATTATTATTATTTCACTATTATTACCATACTAATTGCTATTACAATTATTATTATTACTATATTATTATCTTATATATGTTTTGCATTATTATCGTCACTATTATTCTTGCACCATTATTTGTATATACTAATTTCATTACCGCTATTACTATGACATTTGTATTCATATGTTGTATATATCGCGTATTACTACTAATTACTATTATTATCGTTATTGCATTATTATTTGTATATACTAACTTTATTATTATTATCGTTACTATATCTATACTAGTATATTGTACATATTTCGTATTATTATTACTATTTTATTATTACTATACTATTATTATTATATTATTATTTCTACTACATTTATATTATTTATCTTGTGCATATTTTGTATTATTATTATTATTAATAGTATTCATATTATGATGTCATTATCCTCGTTGTTACTAATTCTATCATTTTTGACATTGTTTTGTTTTTTTTTTAAAATCTCCCGCCTCGTTTTTTAACATTTTATTTCATTCCTCTGTTTTCGCTTTGATATTTCACGATTACTTTTGTTTGCGTCACTTTTATGTAAATCGACGGATTTGGGATGGTCTTGGATTCAAGGATTTGAAATATCGTGTCCTAAAGTATTGGATGTGATATTTTATTCTTTAGAACAATAAGACTCTGATTTCCAATTCGAAAAACTATGAGATGATCTCCGACTCGAGGATTTAAATTACCGTGTCCTAAAGTATTGGATGTGATACTTTAATCCCTTGGGAACGAGAAAGTCTTGATTTGCACTCCGGAAAACTATGAGATGATCTTAGGATCGATGATTTAAACTATCGTGTCCTAAAGTATTGGATGTGACATTTTATATCTTCGAAACGAGAAAATCTCGGTTTAATTCAAGAAAAGGACAAATATTTCTAAAAAGGGTCAAGAACTTTAAATTCCTTTAAAATTTCCAACTTTTGACATAAGGACATCAATTGATCAAATCGGTACCAATTTTGGGCATGACGAGGGTGCTAACCCTTCCTCGCACGTAATCGACTCCCGAACTCGATTTCTCAAAACTTCGCGGACCGAAAAATATTGTTTTAGTAAACCTAATCTTTTATTAAAACAAAAAAAAGGGTGATCCGATCACACCTAATAAAAGGTCGGTGGCGACTCCCGTTCTTATTTTCAAAACCCAAGTTCGATTTCCGTTTTGTCAAAAAATGGTCACGACATATTAAATACACTTCACCGTTTCTATCTTTTAAGGCACTTATCATAGGGTGAGAAAAGTTGTGTGAGTACTTATATCTTTTGAACAAAATAGCCTTAGATTACCATGGAATAAGCTTTAAGCTGGCTTCTTTAGTTGCCTTAGAGTAAGACATGGATTTGATTTGAGAGACAAGATAGAAAAAGGGAATTCTTCTTTCCCTTCTTCAAACGGGGGGGAGAAGATGACAGAAAATGCTCATATTTTCTTCCTTTATTTCCTTTCAAAATTGTCAGTCAAAGTCAACTTAAACTATGGTCTACATTAATTCCCTTCCTTTCTATTCAACTCTTATCACCACAATTGCCCTCCAACGTCCAACATATCTTCATTTAAAAATTCAAAATATAATCTCATAAGTATAAATTACATTGTTATGGTATAATTGCACATAGTCCCCGTACCTTTCACTTTTATTTAATTTAGTCCATGAATGAGTTTCAAATCCACATACCAATACATTTTTCCATGTCTCAGACAAATAATAATTGCTAGGCCACCTTTATCCTTCATAATGATCAATTTGTACTTTAGTCCTCATTTTTTCACCAAGTTTTCAATTTACTATTTTTTTTTGAAATCCCAAATTCACATTTATTCTTACTAATTTCCTTTCCCAATAACTATTAATTCCTTTAAAAGAAATCATTTAGTAAACTCATTCCAATTTCTCAAAAATTCCTCTATTTACATCTTCGGAACAATACCGTTTATACAAAAGAATTTCGGACATTACATATCTATTGGATAATATTCTTGAAGAGAAAAGAAGAGTTTTAAGCATGATGGACTTTATTCTTATCTCTTAGAGAGTTTGAAGTTGATGGAAACTTTTACTTGGAGACTTCAAATTTATCCGAGACAAATTCAACTGTGATAATCTCAACTGAAATTTGAAGGAGATGCTTATCTCCAATTCGGTTTGGATGATCAAAGGTAATACCTATAAATAGGTTGTCGGTGTCACATATTGAAGGGCTTTTTCAGTGTCATAGTTGATCACTTTTGTGTTGTTTTTCAGTATATTTTCGACACTCTTTATTGGAGAGTTTACACTGATTATAACCAAGGTTATTTAAGAACGTGATTGTAACAACTTGAATTTCACTTTGGGACAACAATTATTTATTGTAATAGAGCAGATTGGACTTAAGCTAATAATTATATCCGGTTAATTGTTAAGTAAAATTATTTTTTAAGTGAGGCTCGTAAAGGTAGGATAAATGAATCCGAACTACGCTACCAAATATTGTATGATGATATTTCTTCTTGCCTTATTCTCATTGCAGAACTGTATTATTGCATTTCACTGTCCTAACACATGTTCAAACAACTATCCGAACCATAACTTAGAACAAGTGCAAATCGAGACTTTTTCAATTGGAATTAGAGCAGGCTTCAAACATACTTGAAGAGGATCCTTAGTTCGGTTTGTATTAAAGATCATGAAAAAAGATCGCTCTATCTCATGTCCATCTTTGTTGATTGAAGCACCAGATTCAGACAACGATAGTGATGTTTCTTTTGGTAGTACAGAAGAAGCTTACAAGTCAATAATGGATAATTAGATTTGGATATGTCAATTGAATCAAACTTTGAAGAACGAAAATGCCAGACTCAAATGAGAAAATGTGAAGCTTGTAGAGGCATCATAGAAAAAGACATGCTGGTCGAGACTATTAAGGAAAAGAATGAGATGATTGTTAGAAATGATGCAACTTTGAAAGCAAGTGAGCAACAACTAAATGGCGCCAAAGTTAGTCTTAAGAAAATGAAAGCCAAAGTAAGAAATGTCATGAGATCTCAGTTGTTGAAAGATATGAACCTGGTCGTAGTGAACTTGCTTAAACTCCGACGATTTTTTGTTAAATCTAAAGATATGATTACTAATTTTTTTTCTTTGAGATAAGTAAAAAGAAAAATAAAAACCCGGTAGTTATCATTGTGGAAAGGTAGAACATATTAGATCAAGTTGATGAAAGAATAAAAATGGAGAAAGGAATATTCAATCTGATATTGCAACATTTGATAGAACAATACCTAAACAACATATATGTAACAAGAAGAAAGAAAAACTCGTATGCCACTATTGTGGTTTTGTTGGTCATATCAAACCTCACTGCTATAGAATGATGCGTGATTGGAAGAAACTCAAGGCTGTTGCAAACCTGTTACAACAAGAAGTGTTTGCAATTGGCAAAATGCGATAAAAAGCAGATTTGGGTGAGAAAAGTCCAATCACGTTTTACTTATGAAGACCAACAATTTATTGATGCTCAAGTGAGACATAAGGTTGCATCTCATGTAGATTATATTGAAGATATGCCAAAGATCAAACATACCACGTCTAGATTTCATAGAAAAAAAATACTTCTAATTATGGAAGATGTATCACCTTGAGACAATTGTGTAAGGGGAGCATAGAGTGAGAAGGAGCAAAAGAATGGAGTAAAGGGAGTAATTATGATATTGATTCTTTGTTTACTTTTAATTTTGTACTTTTACATTGATGGTGTTGTTGCTATTTACCTTTTAATTGCATTTTATTTCAAATTTGGTGTTGATTTTTATTTGGGGATGTTTTTATTGAAGAAAACACTGAAGAAAGTCATGGGTGTGATGGAGTTAGTGAAGAAGCTGAAGGCCAAGCAAAAGAAAGTGTGAATGTTCAGAATTCTGTTGTAATAGGAAGTGGAACAGAGCAAGGTGAAGCTAAGTAGTAGTTTTTGATGGAGAAAATTGACTCTGCCAATTCAGTTGCAGGCCATTAATGGAGACTTTCAGAGGAAATAGAAAAATAAATTCTAGAGATGGAACTAAAGGAATCAATGTTCAAACTGATGTTGAAACTTCATTTCGACAACTCATATTGTCTTTTTTTTAAACAATTAAAGGAAGGCTAAATTTGCTAAGATGATTGGTGTCTTGGAGAAGACCATATGGTGAGGGGTGTCCCTTTTGCATCTTTGCTAAAAATGGGGGAGGAGGAGTAGTAACTGGGAACAAGTGAGGCTTTTTCATAATTGAACAGCAAACCAAACGTTAAATACTTCCAAAATCTTCCCCCACCCATTATGTAATAATCACGATCCATCTCTCATAATAGATATGGAAAAATATAGATATATGCAAACCTGAAATGAGAACATGCTTCAACAACAACAATATTAAAGCTTTGACACAAACAATACATGCACTACTTAGTCCTCTTTACAAGCTTTTTGGGTTATTAACATATGCAAGCAATTCCTCATCACAATCAAATTTCGCCATTTCTTCTTCATTTAAGGTAACCCAAGCCTCTATTCCATCACCATTTATGGCGTCCGTGAAAGTAGTTACATTCTTTATTTGTCGATCTGCAGAGCCAGCCCATATGGGTTTCCCCCAACCAAAATCAGCTTCGTACATAGGAAACCTGCATAAACTTGTGAAAGTTAAGGTAACCATCTCGCCTTTGCCATAACTTGTTGCCATATCCCTAAGATATTCCTGGTGAGTATATCCATTTTGTAGTTTCATCACGTACTCCTTGTTCACTGTTTTTATGGAGTCTCTTATTTGGGTAACGATGTTCTTGTCCATGGATGGGATAGTCATTGCTAAGCCAGAAAGGTTTCCAAATAAAGAACCTGGCATTGGAGGCTCAATTCTCGCACGTAAATTTACCAAGTGAACAATTGCGCAAAGCGTATCTGGTCTTGATCTTGCACCAAAGGCAGTAAGGAAACGCTCCCATATGAAAGCTGATAAGGCCTCAACACGAGTCGGGCGTGTTTGGTTAGTATTCTCAGCATATTTTCTTTTAATTTCCTCCACTTTGGTGGCACAAAACACGAATCTCTTGGTTATTGTTTGTCCTTTTTTTATTAAACTAGCTCCTGGCGTGTATCCCCAAAGGTCTCGTGGTGGGAAAAGCGAGGCTGATTTGAATTCGGGGGCAATCAAATTCGTCTCTCCACGAGCAATGGCTGCCCACATATTCACAAACGAGAAAAATGAAAGGGCGTCTCCAATTTTGTGGGAAATACAAACACCAACCGCTATCCCCCCACAGTCGAAAACGTTGAATTGGATTCCAAGGGGAACTTTTTTAGCAACATGGAATTCAAAAGGAAGCAACTTGTTGAGTTCTTTGGGAATTGGATTGTTTAAAACATCTGAAAGTTGGCACTTCACTCCAACTTCCAAAAAGGGTATCCCCTCATCGTTGCAATCAACAAACAACTGGTCGTCCGTTATCCGACCAGCCAGTGGGTAAAAATAGGTGAGGGCATTGGAAATGGAGTGTTTCAACCGATTGGATACTGTGATTTTGTTGGCTTCAGTATCGCATATTTTTGGGTAGAAATAGACCAAAGCATTATAGAACGAGGCATTTAGTTGATCTAGGAACGATAGTTGGTATCGACGCAGTCTATCGGCAGTCGGAGATGATGGCTTTAGAATCTCTTCGGAAATCACTTGGACCTTAAGCTGCATGTTGTCCCTGTAAACAATGAATGATTAGATTTGTAATTAAGAATGAGAATTTTGTGTAACCTAATGGCTAGTTTAAGTTACACTTTATATATATGGTTGGCGTGAGAAAGGATAGTAATCTTTATCTCCCAAACGAGACAAAACAAAAATCAAATGGATTTAGAAGAGACAAATTATGACGCCGATTGCAATTGACGCTAACCATTTGCTAGGAACGTACAAAATCAATGCCAACTAATTAATTATCAATATTAATTCATATTTGTTTTTATGCATGTGAAAGGATAATAATTGTTCTTTTTGGTAGAAAGTCTACATCTAATTACGTTTAAATAGATATTAACTATATTATCTTTTTGTTAGAAAGTATACATCTAATTATATATTAATTAAGGAGGAATCAGTGTAAAATTAACATTATTTTTTATATCATTAACATTTTAACAATTTAGTCGTCATATTCATATTTCATGCTCTATTCGTATATTATGCATGTCAAATTTGACGAACTATTTGTTTTATGTAAAAAAAATAGTCTATTGAATGAATATTTGTATATACACTTTTTTAGATTGTTATAATAGAGATACTGAATTGGTTTAAAATTTTACATGCATGACAAGTACAATTATATCAATAAATTCAATAATTGAATCATTAAAATATTAATCTATAAAAGTTACGAAAATGTATAAAACCATTTTAATTTTATACTAGTGTAGTCAATCCCTTCTAGAGTTGTCCATGGGTTGAGTTAGGTTGGACCTTAATAAAATTTTAGACTCAAGCTTGACCTGGTCTAAAAAATGGGCTTAGATTTTTGTCGAAACTCGATCCAGATAAAAATGCTAATACTCAGGCTTGACCCATATTAATTTTTTAAATTTTATTTTTTATATAAAAAATTTTTAAAAATATAATACACCAAATACGCTAAAAATATTAAAATAAATGTTTCCCTACAAATTGAAAATAAATTAAAAATAGTCTTTATACTTAAATAGCACTAAGATAAGTTGCAACTTAACAAGCAAATACCTTTAAACTAGTAGCAAAATTAACAATAAAACAAGAGTTATACAATATCCAAACATTAACAACAAAATAGTAGCAACATAATAATAAAATGGTAGCAAAATAGTGACAAAAAGTGGGAAAACAACAGCAAAAAATAGTAGTGGGTTTTTATTGAAAACTTGACTCGAGTCGGGCCTGGACAAAAAAACTTTACCCAAGATCCAACCTGTTTTTTAAACGGACCTTGTTTTTTGCCTAAGCTTAGTTTTCGAGCATATATTCTTGCCAAAACCCTCTTATTTTTCGGGCCCGATCCAACCTATGGACAACTCTAATCCCTTCCATATTAATTATATTATTTTTGGTAAAAAATTTACATCAAATTATGTTTAAATAGATATTAATTATATTATTTTTTTGTTATATCCATAATACAAAGTTAAAGATTAAAACCATGCTATGCTATGTATGAAATAATTTTAAAATTCATGAATAATATCTTACAAAACCCGAAAAATTAATTATTATTTGCTCCAAAAGAAAGATGGAAATACCCAAATTTAGCTTCATTTAACTAAGAATAGAACCCATCAGCAATTTTCATGTCTGGTAAGCATATCTTGTATTTAGATTTTAATTTAAATGAAATCTGCATATGGATTTAGAAATTGTTAATTCTATCACTATAAGAATAAAATGTAACGGAGGACAAGGTGTGACCGACGTGAAAGCAAATTAGACAACGGGATAGATCTCAACTCTCTCCTCATCATTCAAATTAACACATTGAAAGAAATTGGAAGAATTGAAATTTGATTCCAATTGAGAAGTTTAGATTATTGTTTTTAGAATTGGATTAATTAGTTGAATTAGTTAAATTGAAAATTGATTAAAGTGTCGATTTAAAATAAGGAATCGGATTTGTTGATCCGTGAATTAGTTGAATTGATTGGTTAGAACAGTTAAACTGACTTTCTTTATTTTTTTAAAATATTTTTTAAATACTTTATTCAATTGAACTAGACGAACTAAGAATTAGTGGTCTACAAGTTCAACCGGTTCAGTTCTGAAAATCTTGATTTGGACAATTTATGGAATACAAATTAAAAAATTGATGATTGCTTGAAACTGATTTTATTTTATTTATAATTAATTTTGAATTTATGATATAAAAATAAATTTTACCATAAAAATACTGTATGACCCAATTTTTGGCCCCAACCTAAGCCCACTAAACCCAAACAATTAAACCTAACTACCCAAGCCCAAATTAATCCTAGCCCACTACCCAAATCACAACAAAAAAACAAAAAGAAACCCTAGCCCTTGTTTCTCGCCAGCGCCGCCAGCAGCCACACCCACTCGGCCACGTCGCCCAAACCTCCGCGTCATGCGCCACGCCACCTTCTCCACGCACGCCACCACTCCCTGCAAACACGAGAGCAAGGCAACAACAAAGAATAACAGAAACACAGCAAGGAAAAGATGGTGTTTTGATTTTTTTAGGATTTTCGGCTATAAATATCGAAACAAAATCTGTAAATAGGGGAACTTTTTTTACACGATTTACACAAACGAATATAGAGGCAATAAACACGCTTTTACAGAGAGAAATTCAGAATCAGAAAGAGAAGGTCATTTATTTTTCCATTTATCGTTTCATTGTGTTTTACGAATCTGTATATTGTTCCTTTTTAGGGGTTTTCTTTTTCTTTTTAAAAGAATATATAAGGGTTAAAAATATATTAAAAAAAAAAAGGAAAACGCACCTTTTTGGAGCTTCGGCCACCGTGGCGATTCGCTGGACGCCTTGGCCGGAGTTTGGGCTCCGTGAGAGGGGGGGAGAGCTTCTTGAGAGCATTCTTCCCCAATTTTTTTTTCTGTTGAAAGCAGAAAATGAGGTTTTTTGAAAAATTTTCAGCTTTTATACTATTGCAATACAGCGCCGTTTTTAGCATTAGGGTCAGAGGCCAAAACAACGTTGTTTTGGTCCTCTGACCCATGACCCGACCCGATGGGTTGAGAGGATCCGCGTGTTTTGTATAGAGAGGGGCTAATTGCGAGTTTAGCCCCTCCGCTTTTTCATGGTTTTACAATCAGGGTTTTTGTTTCCTAATTTGGCCTGATAATTTTCCCATTGTTTCGATTTGAGTCCTCATCCCCGCGCACCGTTTTAGAGGAAGGGTTTATTGCTCTTTCGGTCCCTCCAGGTTGCGCGCGAGTTGCAATTTAGCCTCCTATTCTTCTTTTATTTTAAATTTGGCCCCAAAGTTTCTGTTTTTGATCCAATTTAGTCATTTTTCGATTATTTTGCTATTTCACCATTAAGTTAATTATTTTCAATATTTTTTACCTTTTATGTATATTATTATTATTATCATATTATTTCTGTTATTATCATTATATATTATTGTTATCATAATTTATATTACTATTATTATATTATTATTATATTTGTGATTATTCTTATATTTATTACTTTTATATTATATACATTTTTACTATTATGTTTTATTAATACTATTATTTTAAGATTATTTTTTTTTTATTATTAATATATTATATGTTAAACTTTATTACTATTTTTGTTATCAATATTTTACAAACTTATTATTATTTTACTTTTTACTATTATTATTATTTTATTTTAGCTATAGTATTTATTGATTACCATACTTTATTATTTTCTCTTTTATTTATTGTCCTTTTTCCAATTATTTCGTATAGATTGTTTATTTTAAATGTTATGTATTGTATTATTTCTATTTTTTTTGTTGTTTACGTATCACCCTTGTTTCTATCCTATTATGTATTTGTGCTATACCCCATATTCTATTTTACTACAATCAAATCACATATTACTTGATGCATTAAAATTTTCCATTTTGAACTAAGCAAACATTCTGCGTTCTAAGGTTCGAAAGAATCGTATCCTAACTTATTGGGCTTCGATTTTTCTCTTCGAGTCTAAAGAATCTATGACTTTCTTTTTAAAAGTTAAATAAAGGCTTATTCTCGAGAATTCAAAATTGTCGTGCCCTAACTCACTGGGTATGGCATTTCGTTATCTCGAGATAAGAATTTTGAGAAATAAGGCAATGTTTCATGTTTGGAAATTCGAGGAATCGTGCCCTAACGTGCTGGGTTTCGGTTTTTTTTTGTTTGGCCAAATGATGAAATACCCTTTTTTTAAAACGACAATACATGAATTTTGGGAAGTCATGAAATGATCTTGGTGTCAAAGGTTTGAAACATCGTATCTTAACGTGTTGGATGTGATATTTCATCCTTTCGGAACAAGATAATTTCAATATCCAATTCAAATTACCCAAACATTTTCCAAAGGATCCGTATTTTAAAATCTCTTCTAATTTTCGGTATTAGGACATCAATCAATCAATACAGTACCAATTTTGGGCGTTGCGAGGGTGCTAATCCTTCCTCGTGCGTAACTGACTCCCGAGCCCGTTTTCTTAAAATTTGTAGACCAAAATGTTTTCAAAGTGACCCAATCGCACTTCAAAAGATTGGTGGCGCTCCGTTTTTCTTTTTAAAGTCGGCCCGTTTTCAAACAAAAAAATGGTTTCGACAAATACTTTATATTTAAAATAATGAAAATAACTTAAAAGTTTTATATAAAAATTATTTTTTTAATCAAATAAAAGTTACGATAATTTTTATTTACTTAAAAATTATTTTTAAAAATATTTTGAAATTTTATAAATATATTTAAAAGTCATAAACAGAATTTATTTTGCCAAAATAAAGCTAAATTTTTTTTTGAATAAATTGACTGGATTATAAATCATAAAAAATTAAGACAAACAAAGGTCTATCTGCTGAGTTGGGTTTGAGTCCAACAAAGCAGGCTTAATAAAACAAATAAAAGAAAATAGGCCTACATCAGATTGGCCCAGGAATTTGAAATGAATGAAATAAAACAAAATCAAAAAAAGAAACCTAATCCTATTAACCCCAGTCGACAGTAACAGTTGGCCTCCATAAATTCCTGTCGCTTCACATCACTAACACAACTATTTCATTATAGCAGATCTTTATCAAATCTTTTACTTTTTTGCTACATTTTCAAAAAGAGTCGTTCCATGTCTTTCAATCTGAAAATCTTAGGCACTTTTGCTCCATTACATACTAGACGGAGCTTGGAATGCCTTCCTCCAAGTAATGACCTTCACCCTGTTTTAATGCCTTTTTTTGCAATAAAATGGGTGCATGTGTTTTCTGACTTTGGAATAAAGTTGAACCTGAGTTCTTGAAAGTGGATCTTTGTGCTTTGAATATCTCTGATGACTGCCCCGATAATCGATTTGTCACAGTCTGTATTTTGACACTTTGTTATTACCGTTGAATCACCTATTATTTCCAGAACATTAAAACCCATAGAAACCCCTAATATTGTGGCTTGTAACCCTGCATGTGCCTCCGTCACAAACGGAGATGCAACATTGGAGCGAACAACCGACTTGGTTGCCAAGATTTTACCCCCCACATCTCATACTACCAACCCCGATGCAGATCTGAAGGATTGTTGGTCAAAAGCAGCATCAAAGTATATAACCACAGCCGCCCTCTGTTCATGGTGTTTAGGTCCCGTGCCTGCTTCCAATATAAGTGCTTTATCCTCTGTTCCTTTTAACTCTGAGATGTAACTGGTAATTTTTTTTTAGATATCCCAACTTGTTATATTTTTGCTTTCATAGATTAACTTGTTTCTGCTTGTCCAGATTATCCAAAGCCCGCAACAAAATAAGCAACACTGCTCATTTGTCTCTTTACTAAAAACCCAGGTAAGCTATTCCCATATGTTTTGAGTGCTACTATTAAGTACCCATGAAAAATTCAAATACCTCCATACTTCTATCGTTGTAGGACACTGCTAGAGAACGTGATTGCTGTCTTCCTCATTTCGATGACACTTAGGACACCGATCTTCAACAACCACTCTTTTCAGCTTGAGATTAGAAAAAGTAGGAATATAGTTCCAGGATATTTTCCATACTGTAATTTTAACTTTCGAAGGAATGTGTAGATTCCACAATTTCTTGTAAAAAAGCTTTAGTATTAGCCTGTATAAAATTACTAGGATTCAGAGCAGATTCCTGTAATGGTTTATAGGCACTTCTCATTGAGAAATTTCCGGATGGTTCTCCTCTCTATACTTGGAAGTCATCTTGGATTGACCTCGCCAAAGGGATCTGCATAAACTTTCTAGCAATATCTATATGGAAGGTATTGGCAATTAATTCAATCTTCCAAGTTCTATTTGCTTCATCAATTAAGTCCAACACTAACTCGATATTTTCATTGCTGCTTTGATTCTGTATCTTGTCTTCTTCTTTACACGACAACCAAAGATCTGTCCAAACCAAGATACAATCTCTCTTGCCAACCCTCCAGCATAAGCCTTTCTCCAGAAATCCTTTTGCTGACCAGGCGCTCTTCCAGGTAAGTAAAGGTAAGTTTCCTAAAGGAGCATTTAAGAAATTCGAGTTCAGATAATACTTAGCTTTCAAAACTCGGGCTAGCAAAGAATTGGGATAATTAATAAGACGCCAACCCTGTTTAGCTAATAATGCAATATTAAATTTATCAAGTTTTCGGAAACCAAGACCTCTAGCTTATTTTAACGAACAAATATCCTTCTAGGCACACCAATAAATACTTTTTTTACCTCTATTTTTTTTGTACCAAAATTTTGCAATTATACCCTCCAAATCGGTACACAAAGACTTAGGAAGCAAAAAAACAATCCATTGAATAAGTTGGAATGGATTGTAGAACAGCTTTGGTAAATACCTCCTTACCTCCTTGAGAAAGGTATTTGATACTCCAATTATCAATTCGTTGTTGTAGTCTATCCTTCAAATTCTGAAAAGACTATTTCTTTTTTCTACCCACCAAATTAGGTAAACCTAGATATTGTTCCAGATTATTTGAGCTACGTATTCCAAGCACTCTAGTTATTATTATTTTGACCTCCTCCTGCGTATTAGAAGAAAATAGTAGATTTAGAGTAGTTAACACTTTGACCAGAACAGATTTCATATTCATGTAGAATCTGCCTTAGTAAATTTGCGCTTCTTTCAGTAGCTTCCCCCAAACAAAATATAGTCATCGGTGAAAAGTAGATGCGAAACCTGCGGACTACTTCTGCTTGCCTTGACTTCTCTAATTATTTTTCCTTGCATTGCTAGCCTCGTAAGACTAGATAGACCTTCTCCACAAAATAAGAATAAAAATGGGCTCAAAGGATTGCCCTGTCTTACTCCTCAAGAATGAAAAAAGGTTTCTCCAATATAACCATTTAAGACCACCGAATATGACATTGTAGTAACACATTTCATTAGCAAAGCAACCCATTCTGAATCAAATCCCAATTTCTTTATTATTTCTTCCACAAAATTCCATTCAACCATGTCATACGCTTTGCCCATATCCAATTTCACCGCCATAAGTCCTTTTTTCCCCTCCCTCTTATGTTTTAAGGTGTGTAGGAATTCATAGGCTAGCAAAACATTATCAGAAATCAATCTCCCGGGTACAAAAGCACTTTGTGCCAAATCAATGCATTTATCCATCACAATTCTGAGACGATTGGCAATAACTTTAGCCATCAATTTATAAAGCACGTTGGACAAGCTGATTGCCCTAAATTGAGTAATATTCGAAGGATTTAAAATTTTTGGAATTAACACAATATTAGTCTTGTTGATTGAGCTAATATCCATACCTTCATTCAGTTGATTAAGGCAAAAGGACGTAACATCTTCCCTGATAATTGACCAACACTTCTGATAGAATAACACTGGGAACCCATCTTCTCCTAGTACTTTTGTAGGACCCAATTCTGCTAATGCCTTTCGGATCTCCTCCTTCATGTATCTCATCTTAAGCTTAAAATTATTCTCATAAAAAATTGCAACGATGAGTTCCTGATAAAACATGGTCATAATTTCCCCTTCCTCCAGCGGAAAACAAATGTTGAAAATACGATCTAGCTATCATTTCCATTTCCCAGATTTCATTAGTTTCCCTCCCATCATCATATTGCATTTTACGAATAAGATTCCTCTATTGTTTCTGTGTTGCTTGTTTGTGAAAAAATGCAGTATTTTTGTCTCCAAATTTTAGCCAATTAACTCGCGCCTTTTGTTCCCAGTAACTCTCATCCTTTTCAATCTCGAAATTGAGTTAAATTTTTGTATCAATGAGATCCGCCAAAGTTTCATCATTTCTCTCAGCTTCCAGCAATTTAACCAGTTTAGAAGTTAACACCTCTTTCTTCTCTTTTCTGCTATATCGGATCTGATCAGCCCATCTCTTCAAACCTCTCTTAACACTTTCAAGCTTACTCAATAAATCTCCTGTAGAGTTTTCCCAGGTATTTCTAACCTTAATAATAAATGACTCATCCAAAACCCACCATGCTTCAAATTTGAAACTTCTATGAATTCACTCCTTATCCTTTCTTTTCGTAGTATTAAATAGTGGGCAATGATCTAAAAAGGAATAAGGAAGATGTTGAAGTTGAAACTCAGGAAATAGAGAGAACCAGTCCTCAGTTGCGACTCCCCTGTTTAACCGTTCTTGAATATTTGTTTCTGACAAATTTCCCCTCTCCCAAGTAAACCAATTTCCAGAAAATCCCATATCCATCAAGTTGCACTCCTCCAACACCTTACAAAAAGCTTCTATTTTTCCCTCCTCTCGAGGTAAGCCTCTTTTTTTTCGAAGCCATACAAAATTTCATTAAAGTCCCCACAAACCATCCATGGGAGCTCTCCAACATTGCCTAATTGTCTTAAAAGATTCTATGCTTTATCTCTATCTTGTGAATAAGGAGACCCATAAAAACCAATAAATCTCCATTTGTTTCCTTCATCAACACCCTCTATTATCATATCAATATGTCTTTTCGAAAAACTTTGAAGCTTAATATTATTATCTTCGCGCTAAGCCAAACATAATCCACCTTTAGATCCATTTGAATCAACATCGATACCATTGAAAAAACCACAGCTTCTTCGAACTCGTTCCATCTGACTCCTACTAACTTTTGTCTCCATAAAGAAGACCATTTGAGGGTTATATAACTTCAGCAAGTGCCAAAGTCTATGAATTGTCCGTGGGCTCCCCAAACCACGGACATTCCAACTTAAGATTTTCATTGCGCCCGGTCGGCTTGTCTCTTGGCAGCCGCCGATGATAAATGATTAATTTCCACCATCCTCCTATTCCTTATTGCCAAAGTATTAATCTCTTCCTTGGCTGTTAGATCTTCAATCTCCCTCTATTTCTCTTTTTACCCTCCTCTCTAATTAACACACCATCTCCTAGATCATGTTCCATTGAGGTATAAAACTGACCCAGGCATGAATTTCCACCCTCTTGCCATGAATTAGACAACCTCCTTTCCAAATTAATCCCCAATATTGGATCTGTATTATTCCTATTTCCCATATTTTTTCCTAAACCCCTCAAATTATTTCCTAATATTTGACTTCTCTCCCGATTACCACCCCATTCTCCCTCTCTTTCTTCCCGGAGCCAAACGCTATTCATCGCTAAAGCTCTACGAGATTGTGCTCTTAATGATAAACCTCATCCCATTTCAGCAATTTCCACTCCTAAAGTCATTTTCGCTTCACAAAAAGAATCACTATGACCCAAGCGACCACAATAAAAGCTAAATAGTGATAATCTTTCATATTTAAATCTGACATATGAGCACTTCCCATAAAACAAAATCCGTTTCTTTCTCTTCAAAGGACGTCGTATATCAATTTGGACTCTTATTCTCATAAAATTTCTGTTTTCTTTTCCCAGATTTGAACCATCATACTCCATGAAAGTTCCTATAAAATCACCCATTTGCATTGCCAGATTTTCAGAGAAAAAACAACAGGAATATCATGTATCTGTACCCAAAAAGGTGTATAAATTAATGGGACTTTTGATGGATCCTCCCCCAATTGCAACTTATGTAGCACCAATAAGTGATTGTTAAAAGTCCATGGTGATCCCTATAAAACCCTCTCCATATCCATAACATGAAAAAATTGAAACAAGTACCTTTTCTCCCCCAGGTCTCGGATTTGAACCCCCCGAACATGATGCCATAGATTTGCCATGGTACTCTTCATTGCTGGAAAATGAATAATACTAGCTGTTAGGAAACACCCCACTAATCGAAAAGCCCCCACCTCTCTTTCCGTATTCGGCTCAATTTGTACTTGTAGAACTGCTTCTTCCTCCTCGTCAAGCGTTAGTCCAGCAAATTCCGCTTCCATGATAATATTTAAAATTCAACTGTATGATTCAATTTGCCAAAAGAAAGAAAGGAAATTTGAAGAAATCTCCGCCATCACACAAACAATAGATTAAAAACAAAAAAACCCTAAACCTGCCAGTGAGAGCAGACAGAAAACGTGCTAGGGTAACAGACCTTTTAACCAAAATAAATCTAAATTTTAAAACAAAAAAGTAATATAAAAAACTGAAATCAAATCAAACCAAATTATAATAAACAGTTTGAAAAATTCAAAAATTTTAACTGAACCAAACTAATATCACCCTTTATTAAAACATCAAACAAGCAATTAAGGTACCAAATTCAGTTGGAAGGCCAAAATTGATACCTTATTAAATACATTTATAAATTAAACAACTAAAATCTTAATATTTAATTATCATACAATGCTTTATACAATAAAATTATAATCAAAATAAAATGATTTAAAAGATTTTTATAAAAAATGAAAGAAAAATTCTTGAAAAAATGATTTAAAAGAACATTTTATTCATTTAGAAAACATTTTTTTTATTCACCCAATTTTGAAAAGTAAGTTTCCTTAGGCGAATTCATGTGTCAAGCTTAATTTATAACAGAATTAAGTATGATAACATATTTTATCCTTATTCAAGTTTGTACTAATTTAAAATATGGGATAATTTTTTTGCTAAAGTCCATTCATATTTTTTTATAAATAGTTAACACAAANTTTAATTTTATGTGTTATAACTTACATAATAATAAACGGCATAATATAATATATTGCAAATTAATTTAGAAAATAGGTCGGGCTTGGATCTTGAATATTTGAACTCAAGCTTAGTCCATATTGTAAACGAGCCTAACTTTTTTTCCCAAGCTTATTTTTTGAGTTTAATATTTTTATCCAAATTCTCTCAAATTTCAGGCGAGGTTTCGAACTTGAGTGGATAGTTTGACGTTTGAACAAGTCTACTCTAATATTTTACAACTAAGGATCTTATCTTTCAGCGTAATTTGAGAATATATATTTACTATTACTTCTAAAAAAATCAATTGAATACATTTTCTTTGAAAAAATTGGATGAATATGGCAAATTCCAACAAAATAATGATACTAAAGCAAAGTTTTAGCTTATAAATTGGCACCTAAATTGTATTTTTTTCTCACGTTGATGTTTAAACTTTTTTTCTCTGAAATGGTACCTAAGCTATTTCTCAAGCTTATAAATGCAACTAGTTTCTAAACCTTGACATTATTTTTGTTTTATTTTTATTTTTTACTTTTTCATTTCTTTACTTTTATTTTCTTTTTTTGTTTTCCTTCCCCCTCTCTTTTTCTCCCAAAGGCTCCCGCATCACTATTGTTGCCCCAATTTCACATGGATCCTCCTCCAAACCATGAGGGGAATCATGTTTAGAACCAGTTGCATCATCTTAATCTCTAGTAGCTTTTGCATTGCTTCATTTGCGGTATCTCTAGCTCATCCATCCATCCATCTATCCATCACCATTAAACTCTCTGAAAAAAATAAACGAGTTTAAAGGATTACAACTTCATTCAAAGAATAACTAAGTGAAAAATACAATGAGTGAAATGGCTTTTAATTACTCTATAAACATTCTATGTCAAACAACCATATTTACCAAAAGAAGTATGTGGCAGAAAAAGCTCATTGTTACATGCAATAGAAGCAATATAACATATAAAAGGAATGAAAAATGCCAACAAATCTAACCTAAACATTAAAGATGTACGTGGGTGAGTGAGAAAGTGAAGGAATAGAAGGAAGAAGTGGAAAAGTGAAAAGAAATAAACTTTGAATGTGATTGGTAGGGAGAAATGTGAGAGGAAAGAAAATACAAGGGGAGGTCATTTTACATCCTAATAAGAGGAGAGAAAACGAGAGAGAAATATATGTTAATTCAAATTATACATTTTCCAAATGTTTTATTTTTTTTTTCTTTACATTTTTCAATTCTACCAAACAATGGATGACAGTAAATTATTTTTTCTTTCCATTTTTCCATCTTTGCTACTAAATACACCTATGGAAAGAAATATATTTCGCTCTTTCTACTTTTTTCACCCCATCAATTTTCTATCCTTCCAATTTTCCTTTCCCTCTACTGAGCAAAGCCTAAGGCTATATTTGGTTGGGTGGAAAAGTGGAAGGAAGGCAATGGTGGAGCCACTAAGAGGCCTAGGGGGCCACGTCCCCGTAAAATATTAAATTTTTAATTTAGGCCCTTTATAATTTATAAAACTTTAAATTAGTAATGATAAAATTACACTTTAACCCTCTAAAAATAATCAAAATTTGATTTAACCATTTAAAAATAAGAAGATATAGACTATTAAAATGATAAAATTGCATTTTTAATATCGTAAAAATATACAATTTAATTCCGCCCTATAAGAAGAAATTTGGCTCCGCCACTAAAGGAGGGAATGAAAAAAGGGAAAGAAAATAAATTTTAAGTGTACTTGATATGGAAGAAAATTGAGGAAAAAAAGTGAGACTATTATTTTATATCCTAATGCATAAAAATTAATTCTTCCTAAATGAAAATGAGTTAAAAATGAGAGGAGGTTTATATTAGTTAAAAATTATGCATTGTTCAACTCTACCCAACAATGAAGAAATAAATATAAATTCAAGAAATGGTAAACATTAGATTAGCTAAAGATATAATATGACCAAAGGTTCAAAGCAAAGTGCCCTTGAGAATTACAACAAGGTAGAACTACATTGCAGTCTCATTGTGTCATTTGCCAGCAACGACCACACCGCATGCACTGGATTTAAATATCTTTGCACAACAAAAGCCTTTGCCTGCAACTTTATTACAATCTCTTGGTGTGTAACTGAGTTGAATAAACCATTGTCGTTGAAGCAGGCTAGCGAGCATATATTCACATCCTTATTGGGGAATCGTACTACAATCACTTTCAATAATGCCATGCCTATAACCCACAAATTTTCCGTAACTTATAATTATATAAATTGAGTAGCATACTCATAAGAATCTTCCAATAATTGAATCCAACCATTTATTAAAAATGAACAAGAACAAGAGTTTTCTTTATTCACTATAATTTTTATTAAAGATTTGAAAAACCATAAACTAAGATGTTCCTATGTCTGTACCGTAAAAGGAAAAAGAGAAAATTGTAATTTATTTTTAAATACATTTATTTATTTGTACGTTTTTTTAATTTATTTATTAACCATCAATAATGCATGAGACTCGTATATTTACCATACATTAAATATAATCTCTAATTATTATTAATATTATTAAATATTATTTTTTTTGAAGTGAATCTTTTAGGTGTCTTTTCTAACCCTAGTTAAAGCAATAATACTCGACAAAACCGATGATATTAATAATAATTAAACACCAATTACAGCTAAACCACTCATTTGCAACATAAATTGTTTGCGGAAGATAAAAGCATGATTTTTTTTAATGTAACAGATAAGAGATAATTAGTGTCAAGTACTAATTTATTAAGCAAATGCTCTATTTTCTTCAATTTTTTAAATCCATCATTTCTAAATAAAATATATCATAAATCTGAAGCTTGATTGAAATTTGGAGTGGATTATTTTTATTATAATTTAAAGGCAATTGACAATATATAAATAATTGTTTTACCATAATTTGACGGTAGTTGCTCCGGTAATCAATGTGTCATTCTATAATTTAAACCTGGCGATTATCGGACGAAGGATGTTACAAAGAATATTAGAGACGAACAATCCCATTTCTTTTAGGTTTACCTTGTTTTTATTTTATTTTATAATATAATGGCCACATTTCAATTTTAACTCATTAGCATATTTTTACATAGTTTCATCATTCTACATTAAAATCTTAAAATCTTAAATACCTCAACGTCATCGTTAAAAGAAACCCTAGACTCTAACAAATCATTCATTATACCTCAATATGAATGGTTCTTCTATATTAAAAGTGCAAGAACTTACAATTTGCTTTCTATCTATTTTGATGTTCAGTCTAGTGTTTAGAACGTAATTGTTGCTTGAGTACGAGTTCAAATAAAACACAAGTGATAAGCAAAATAAGGAATAAGAGAAATAAACACGAGATTTGTTAACAGAATTTTGATTCACCAATCGTACACTATGGAGAATTACTCAAAGAATGATTCTTATTCAACAAATTTTTGGATCACCCATTAATTTAAACTCAATTTACCTTTAGACAAAAAAATAATTGCAGCTCCAACACTGACCTCAATTGTTATAAACCACCCACTCAAGAACCTCACTTGCAACAAGTATAAACTCTTTGATAAAAGTATGAGGCAAGAGTGCAAAGAAACACAAATAACCATACAAAAGCACTCTAAAAGGCACACCCATATGTGTAGCACAACAACCTATTTATAGGTTAAATTCGATATATTGTCCAAGTAGTCTTGATAGTGTAAAACTCTCAATTATTATTTGAATATATCTTATTGAAATTTCTCCAATAATTGTTTTAAAATAAAACTTCTTAAACCAAATAAAATCATTAGATAAACCACCAAATAAATAGTTTAACAGATAAGAATAAATGTTATGGAACAAGGCATGTCAATCTCATAGGTTCTTCATTCATCCAAATTCAACCATAATTGTTTAATACGAAATAAAATAAGTTCTGAGACTTATTTATAGAAAAAACAATTATGAAGTCCCAAGTTAAGAAAACCTAACAAATAAAACTAACTAAATTGTCCCAAAATCTTGATTGATGAAGTGTTTAAATAGGTGAAGATAATGATTAGACATCGAATCTTTAATGCTAAACAAATTTGTTCCTAACAAAAAGATCTGAAATAATTAATTAACCAAATAATTAAAAAAAAAGGCCACAAAGATTATAATATGATGATATAAATAATAAAGAAAACAGTTGTACTGATTATGATAATAATTCTAGTCTGATTATATATACATTTTTATGAAATAATCTGATTATCATTATTAACAAATAAATAAAGTCAGGACGGATTTTTTTTTTTTAAAAAAAAAGATAAAGAAAGATGGCAAGAAAAGCAACGTTTAAGATAAGAACAAAAGAAATAAATGTGTTTCCCCAATTAAATATTAAATCATCATAAAATAATAACACAATTTCTTAGACGTATAAATATAATATTCTTTGTCTAATCATACAAATTTAAACAACAAATTCAAATACCAAATAAAACCCAAACCCAATTATTATTTTTATTTTTATTTTCTTGTTGTATGATTTATGATTATTAGCGGTATGGTTTTCTTTATAATGAGAAAAGGATAAAAAAGAGTAGGTTAAGACAAGAGAGAAGAAAAGCCTCTTTTCTTGTTCAGTTTTCTTATACTTTCTGTTGTCTTCTGGGGGATTGGGTTCTTAGAAAGGGAAAACCCAGTTCTCTTACCCTTTCTGTTGTTCATCTTTGTAGATTCTTGTATCTTGTCTAGGTTTCTTTGTTTTCTCTGTTTTTTAAAGAGATGGGAATGGTGTATTATCAGTTGTCAAAGTCTTCTTATCAGGATTTTCTGAAAACACTAAAGGCTGACATACAACATGCAAATGCTTTGTAAGTTTTTTTTCTCGGGTGTTTAATTTTCTTAAAAAATTAGTATTTTCTTTTACCTCAACATCCTTTTGAAGTTGATTGTTGACTTGTTCTTGTTGTTTCTGTTTATTAGTTGCTTGATTGGGTTGCTTTTGATGATAATGATTAAAAAGCTTAGTTTTTTAGCTGCTCTGCTAGTTGTTAAAAGAAATTATTAAAAAAAAAAAAACCGAAAAACATTCGGTTTGGAAGTTTATCTGATTCTTTTCTCTTTTATAATCATCTTTTGTTAGCTTTATGATATTATTGAATAACCAATTGCAGATTTTTAGTATATGGTTTAGTATTGTAAATTGTCAGCCTAACAATTCTTATACCAGCTAAAATCTCTCTGCCTATTTGCTGAACTGTTGGTAGTTTGATGTTTCTCTAGCTGAGAACAGCTCAAAAAGATTTCATTTGTTTAATGGTAGCATATTAATATTTGTATGTTTATGATAGGGTTTTACTTCCTTATCATCATTCTTCTTCTGAGAGTGTTTATCTGAACTTGATGATAGTTTGATGTTTCTTTAGCAGATAACAACTTAAGAAGTTTCATTCATTTAATGGTAGTATGCTAATATTTGCATATTTATTAAAGGATTTTGGTCATTTTGATGCTTAATGATTGGCTTAGAATATATTGTATCTCCAGTTTAGTTCTTCTAAGAATGTGTTCTTGGGGGTTTTAGGGCTGCTGCAATTCCAAGGGCCAAGAGTGGTGCTCACCTTCAAATGAAATTGGTGTATAATCATTTGGCTCCCCTCTTTCTATTTTTGTTACAGTGGATGGATAGTTCCTGCATATGTCTACTCCCTAGATTTCTAAACCTCTTTCACATTCTTGTATACAAGGTTCATTATACCGGCTTATTTTGTTCCCCTCTTTTACATTTATTTTCTTACATATTTATATGCGCTCTTTGTTCATTTCCACATTGTTTGCTACAGGTCTATACAGATGGGAGATCAAATATATCTAGACGTGGAAGGAAGGCAACAATTAGAGAGTTTTACGGTATGCATATAATCTTAGTTTGAGTGTGTTTCTTTTTTCGCCTATAATGATTCATTCACTTTGCCATTGTCTCTCTTTGCTAATTAACTAATTGTAGGTGTTATATTACCATCTCTTCAGAGGCTCCATGGTAACTTGGGGGAGTTGGATAATGATAAGGAGGCCGGTGGGAGTTCTGCCAAGAAAAGAGTCGACTTAGATAATAGACTTGGGAATATTGATTTTGAGAGGGAAGATGAATGTGGGATTTGCTTGGAGCCTTGCACGAAAATGGTCTTGCCTAATTGTTGTCATGCAATGTGCATCAAATGCTATCGCAATTGGTAACTCGAAATCTCTTGTTATTCCTCTCCAGTTTCGGTGCTTTGCAGCTTCACTCTTTAACATTTTCCTTCACAAATTACAGGAACACAAAATCTGAGTCCTGTCCGTTCTGTCGGGGTAGTTTGAAAAGGGTCAACTCTGAAGATTTATGGGTGCTTACTTGCAACGATGATGTGGTTGACAATAAAACTGTCTCACGGGAGGACTTGTTGCGTTTTTACCTCTACATCAACAGCCTTCCAAAAGATTTCCCAGATGCACTTTTCTTGGTATACTACGAGTACTTAATTTGATTTGAAGTCATTGAGAAATATGGTGTACAGATAGAAAAACACGGACCATCAAATGTAAATAGAGTCTGGTAAGGAAATTCTCTCCGCTTCTTACTAGAAAGACTCAGTCCCATTTTTATGCTTTTCAGATATTAATGAACATCAGTGTAAGAAATCCCCAATTATTAATGGAAGTTGTAATTTCTGAAACCTCAAGTCTGCTATTCCTTCTTGTTGAAACTAATAGCACATGAAATGGACTAATTTCTTAGCCAAAGCCATATTGAATCTACTTTGGTCTTTCTTTTTGGAGAGTTTGATGACTGGTTGAGAAGTACGTGTGACACAGATGGCAATTTTTAAGGTTGTATTGCAGGACATAGATACTACAGAGGGAGAGCAAATTTGAATGTATTTCTATGCAACTAGTGACACAATTGAGCCCCACGTAAATAGAAAATAGAACAAAGAGGGCAAGAGATGTACCGCCATATCATCTAATGGTGTGGTGGTGGTGCTTCTTAAAAATGAAATATATGATTGTTGTTGATTAAGGTTTCAATGAATGGAAATTATTGATTGATCAACAAAATTCGCTTTTGTTCCATGTAAGAAAGAGAAGTGGGTGGGAGAAGAGAGCTTGAATTGAATGCTCCAAAGTCTTTTTATCTATGTTCATATATTTTAGCACTTGATTCACTGAAGTTTATGATCATAGTGTTTTACATGCTTGAATTCAAGCCATTGCTTCAGCAAATAACTTGAGACCGGGATCTGTTAAAAACGTATGGATTAGATTTTCTATCGTTTGTACTTCTATATTTAAGTTGAATTTTCGGCTTAATAAGAATTGATTTAGAGTTGTGAATGTTTCATGTGGTAGGCTTTTACTATTCTCGAATCTGTTTATGCAAAAATATTTATCAATATTATAGAGCATCCTAATGTATCAATACCATAATTATGCATAAATAAATAGAGATGACACATTTCATAATATCATGTATCATATGATATGTGAATCCATAAAGCATATTAATAGTCATTTATACATCCAGCCATCCACAACATGCAAAAGTGCATGTATAACAAATCTTTTTCTTTGGATGACTATTAATTATGAATATACCTTGTATCTAGTGAGACACAAATTTTAGTTATATAAAAAGAGCATAATCTTCAATGGAAGTTTCCCTTCAAATGTAATTAATTAAACAATGTCAGTAAGATAATGCATTCCAATATTATGATCGCATTTTCTTTTTTGAAGTAAATCCATTAGATTATGTTAATTTTAACATATCAATGTTTTCTTTAAAAACTCACGTGTATAAATTATTTAATTCCATCACATGTCATGTAATTACTTTAGTTTTGTGAGGTGCACGTTTCATTATCCTCATGCAATCATTTCGCACCTGCTTTCATATGGATATGAAATTTGGCTTCAGGCTAGGGATAAGGACAAAAAAAAAAAAAATCATATAATTGCTTCAGATAGGAGGAGAAGAAATACCATTCTCCACAATTGGGGTGAAGATCCTACGAGTATTAAAACCTTAGTATAGTCTCTTTTTGCAGCTATTTACAATGACGAAGTGGCGTTGAAACTAATTGATATCTCCTGTGGTTTCAAGCGGTTTGGTGAGGATAGTGCTTCATATTTACGTTAACCCTTCTCAGAAAATGAAAATATAGAGTTATTCGTAGATGCTATTGGAAATATATTATTGCAAAATAAAATAGTTAGCACTGGTATAATAAATAAATTGAGTGTAAATAAATAAAATAATTATTGTATCATATAAAAATTATTGTCTTAGAAGCAAATCCACCCTAATATGTGTAATCGTGTAGTGAATGTTGCCCCCTAAAGTTGACGTAATATTTCAATATTCGTACACCCAAATAAAGAAGGTGAAACACAATTGGTATTGCTCTTCTCAAAAGTATTCGGAAAAATAGACTGGAAACTAAAGCTGAAACCTTAGTCGAAAATTCAATCGAAAAAGTTTTCTGAACAGAAAATAGATGAGCTATGAAAGACAGAGAAAAGATTGTTGTTTGCTTGTTGTTGTAAAAAATGAGATGAATGTTCTGCTATTTATACTATTTTCTGAAGCGGCAAAATGATAAAATAACATTGTCAGTTTTCAAAAATAGCATAAGATTTTCCTTAATCGAAAATATTCTGCAACAGTCAAAGGATTTTCCTCAACTGAAAATATTCTGCAATAGTTAGAAGATTTTCTAAAAAAAATATTCATGATAAAAGGAACATCAATTTTATCCAAAAAGAAACACACGCGATATGTGTCGTAGACAAGAGCTGGGCGAGTGGCGACGGCGATGCACATGTGTTGGGCCTTTAGCCCCAGTTACTCATTCAAGGTAAGAGGCAAGGTTGTATTTAAACCCTCTTAGAAGCATTTCCTCAACCAATGCGAGAATACCCACTTTGCATTACCAACATTCCCCTCCTAATGCAAAGGAATTGGAAAATTTTGTAAACATGAGAAAAGGTAAAACATGAGTAGAGCAACAACGAAATTAGCCTCTTAAGCACTAGTATCTTGTAGATTTGAACTAGTATGTAGTGAAATAAGTGGTTATTCTCTTTAACAAGTGAACGAATCTTGAACTTGTTAAGATAGGGGTTAACTCGCGACACAACTAATCTCAGATCCAATTGATGTTCCATAATAGATCAACAAGTTTTAGCCAATATACCTCAGGTTGCTGGTAAATGCTCTAGAAAGTCTACCCAATGTTTTTCATAGAAGGTGGCTAGTTCTTCACACTTACGTAGGTGATTTCATCAAGTATATCTCAATATAGACCACCTAAATTAGAACTATGAAATCATTAAGAGCATTTATTAAACTCATCCTCTCAAATTTAAGTTTGATGAATTCATCAAGTCCGTCTAAATAAGACCACCCAAACTCTGGGATATAAATTCATTAAGAGTAAGAACTCAACCTTATGCATGTACATCGTTCACCATAGAGATAAGTGAAATGTACAATATGAGCCTTTCCATGGTTTTGTTTTACCACATTGAACTTAAAAATTGAGTTGGGTATCCACCATGAATTCCTCAATCACTAGGCATAAGACCCATCCCCCTCGACAAATCAAAAACCATTTTCCTACTTAACCCTTTGGTTAGCGAATCAGCTAGGTTCCTTTCAGACCTCACATACTCCAAAGTAAGTACTTCATTCTTTATTAGATGTTCCATAGATTTATGTCTTATTCGAATATGTCTCTTTTTACCATTGTAAGCTTAGCTCTTAGCAACACAAATTACGGCTTGTGAGTCACATAATAGAGATACGAAAGGTGTCGGTTTTTCCCATAAAAGAATCTCTGCAAGTAGATGTTGGAAAAAATCCAGTTTGAAAATGGTTTTCTTGTATAGTGAAAAATTACAAATTTGAAAACTGACTTGGTTTGTGATATTTATAGCATAAAAACTTAATTGAATTCGTACCTATGTTTCGGCTTAGCAAATGTTCGTTGTTCCTTGCTTTCAACCAAACGATCTTCTTCACTATTCTTGTACCACGAACTGCTTCGAGTGTAGGCTACAACCAATTGAACTGAAACACAAAACTGGAAAAAGTTTTCTCTCCTTTTGAAGTGAAAACGAAAATCCTCTATTCTTAGTAAAAACTGGTAGAATTGTTATTCTGGAAAAATATATGTAATAGTTGAGAATAAATTCTCTCTATTTTTCTGTAGAATAACAATCTCTCAAATTTGTGTTAATAGTTCTACCAATGCCATCTATTTTTAGAAAAAGAAGGTAGAACCTTTGTTGAGTTGTAGTGGTTTATTTCAAATAGAAAAATAACATTTTACTTTGAATAGGACTAGGATGGACAAAAAACCCTAGTATTCCTACTAGGGTTGTCACCTCCTTCATGTCCATGAGGGGTTTTTGGGCCTCTCTCACATCGGGTCCAATTACGTGTACTTCCTAAGCCTTTTTTTTACCTAGTACTCTGTAATGTGATCCAACCCGATTCAGTTTTTTTATTTTCCAAAATAAACTTTAATATTTATATATAAAATAATTTTCTTATCCCTATTTTACCCCTAGTAAAATTTTGAAGATTTTGCCCATGGTAAAATTTTGACGATTTTACCTCTGGTAAAATTTCGAAAAAATATGTATTTCAAAACTCAACATGTTCACTATGACCGAATGGTTTATTTTCATTTTTGGGTTTCAAAACAATCCAAAAACATAAACTTATTTTTTTGATCATTTTCTAAGTAAACCATATAGAATTACAAATGGACCATTTCCATTTTCATTTCCATTATTGGAAACCTGTATTTATTTCAAAATGATTCCATTTCTCCATTTCGAAGAAAACTATATTTATTTTTAAATGTTTCCTATTTCTCTTTTCCTATTCATTTTGTTCATTTCTATTTAAACAAACAATTTATTTCTGGTTTCAACAAGCTAGCGGAGGGACCGATTAGACATATGTAGTTGAGGCTCAAATAATTTATAATTAAGTTCCGGATTTTCACCTATTAATTATAAACTCATTAGTCACGAAGTCATTCCACTATAGTATCATGATTGAGCTCTCCCCAACGACATACAATTACAAAAGCAACTAATTAGTGCTTGTCCAATAACCTTGTCATAAGTGGGTTACCCTCATAGGATATCTTTAATCTCTTTGGAATGATATCTGCTCTCGCAATATGACCCTATTTTATCTCAAGGTAACCATTATATCTTCATTCATAAAAAGTCAGTCACTATTAAATAGTGATCAAGTCATCCATCATAAAGATAGACGACTCATGGTTACATTTACTTTTCATTAACCATGTAATGCCAATAAGATGATATCATTTATCCATGTTTTGGGTTATGGGTTTCAGTATTATGAATGTCGCTATATACTATAGAAGTCGTACACATAACGCTCCAGCTTTTAGTTCCTTATCTATTTGACTCAAGCTTTTACTTACATCAAAGTGTACGAGTCACGCATACATAGTCCGACATCCACTCAGGATTTAGGCATGTCACACTATGAACGTCACAAGTGAATAAATCCATAAAAAGATTCAGGATCTACTTTATTTGGGTCCTGTCCAATGTATTGACAGTCACATCTATATCTCTATCTTCTGGGAGTCATCCACCCTGATACCCAAGACAAGGCATCTCCCTAATTGGACTTGATAGACGACTAATGTAATCCAACTCGGGTCAACCAATGAGTTGCAATTCGGTGATTGTGCGATGATCAAATGATTAAGGAACCGAGTTCGGATCAAGGGATGCAAGCTACGATGGAGCCGCTATGCACTTTGGTGCACGAAGAACTTAGCCCGAATTAGTTCATTCGAGCTCGTTCCAGCTCCTTGAGCTGAATTAATCAAGTTGCTTAATTTTTTTTAATGTTTAAATAAATTGAACTTTTAATTTATTTAATTTTATTACAGCAAGTTAATGTGTCTTAAAGCCTTGATTAGTGCCGAAATTATGATGTCTAAACTCAATTTAATTTGTCTTAATTTTTACAGCAAGTTATAATGAGTTTTTAGTTTCAGCCGAATATTGAATGTGTCCTAGATAGGTTGTTTTTTATTTGTCCAAATATTATTAAGTGTCCATTAAAGTGTCTTAATGTGTCCTTAATTTTATTCAGCTGAATTAAGATGAACTAATGAGTTTTTCTTATTCATGTAGGTTCAGCCGAATGTTCTTAGAGCATTGAAGAAGATTCATGCACCTAGGTGCAATGTATGTGGCTGGTACATGGGATGCATGGTACATTGTTTGTGGCTGCTGCCTTTTGATGTTTCAAAGAAACTATTCTCTAACACCCCTTAACCCCAAACTCTAGCTGGAATAAGGTTACGGAGCATTACTGAACCTATCGGATAATTTACATAAAATACCTATGTTAAACCAATATAAACACATTTAAATATGCTCAAAACTTGCTAAATTTACACGTTTATATATATTATCCAATTCTAATTACTTATCAAATATTATCAAATAAATCAAATTCATACTAAATTAGTCAAGTCCTACTATATACCATTTCCAAAATCTGAATCTACTTATTTCACTTTTACATTCACCATTTAAGATGACACACATAAGACACCCTAGGTACATGCCATTATCAACAATTAACACGCTTTACCTCGTTGAATTCGGGATCAGTCTGGGATGCTGATTCGACATTTTCACTTTAACTTAACCTGCGTACGAAAATAAATCGTATGCTGAGTATGTGTATACTCAGTGGTATTTCTATAATCTGAACACTTAATAAAATAAAAATATAACAAACACTTAAAATCATATAACAATCATAACTATTCAATTATTTAATTCATAAATAATTTATTGTAATTTATTTCATTCTTTTCACTTACTAACCTATATAGTTTTTCACGATTTATTCACAAGTCATTTACAATTATAATATTCACTTTTATCCAATCCAGAGCTACATAATTCATTTGTCTCAATCATACTTTAATTCAGTGTCTAATATCAATAACTATATTCAACTATTCACTTTTCCAATCAGTGTTCTGTACATATCCATTTCAATAACAGTCATTACCATTCATATCAAATCAACTTGCTATCCCAGATAGCTTTCGCTATATAATACGATTCGTGTGTTTCAGTCCATATTTCAATTCTTCATTCAGTATCAATCTGATCACTGTTATATTTAATAACCCCTATTAACATAACTCGGACTCAGACGGATACACGGATTTCAACCCAAACACACCAATACGGCACATTGTGCCTAAAACGGTACATAGTACCTGATCAGTATACGACACATAAGTGCCTGAAACGACACACGAGGTGCCTGATACGACACACGAGGTGCCTGATACGACACACGAGGTGCCTGATATACGACACATAAAGTGCCTGATATACGACACATAAAGTGCTTGATCGGTAAAGCTGATAAATCCCGTACTCTTTCAAATCTTATGGCATGCCAATTATATCCGACTCAGCCCGACTAGTTAATAGGGTATTTCAGTTCTCAATTTCATTTTCATTTTCATAACAAATTCAATTTCAATATCAATTACACTTTTCCATTTCAATCCACATACAATTCAATTTCAATACATATTCATCATTCAACTCAATTTCCATTCAACTCAATAAAAACACTTACCTTATAATTTACTTACCATATACATAAATTAATTTAACATTTAATGAATAAATAAATAATTTGAATTATAGTAATACAAACCCGAATTTGCTTGATTATTCCTCGATAACCTTCTCCTTTCCTTTGTGGGTCGATGCCTCGAGTTCCTTTTTAGCTAATTAAACTTCAAGCTTTAAAACCTTAGTTTTTCCTTTTCTTTTCCTTTTTTTCTTTCCTTTCCCCTGTTTCGAAAGCTTCTGTTCTTTCTATCCTTTCTTTTTCTTTTGTTTCTTTTATTATTTCCTTTACTTTGTTATAATAATATAATATATAATAATTATTTAATAACAAATATCTTTTAGCTTAAATTATAAGTAATTATATATTTACTTTACAAGTGTACAAATGTATGCATTACACATGTATAATTTAATCACCATATATTTGTCTTTATTTTAATTTATTTATCATATAAATATCTTATAATATAATTATTTTAAATTATTTAATATAATTTATTACTAATATATATTTTATAATTAAAATCTAAGTAAAAATCTTAGATTTTTATTTCATATGCCGCCTCAACTTATGCTAAATGGCATATTTGCCATTTTGATCCTTTTTACTTTCTTTTAATCTATAATTAGACTTTTACTCTTTATTCAGTTTGATCTTTTTTCCTAATTACTTTAAATTAAACTAAATTCACTAAATAAAATCTAATTAAACACACTATTAGACTCATAATTACTCCAAATAATTATTTAGTAACTCAATTTACTAAGACGGAAACCCGATAACACACTTTTCCGATGCCCACGGATTTTGGGTCGTTACATATTCGGCCACCAAGGGACAGCAAATTAAAGGATTGATGCTTGGCTGATTCTATCCCCAATGCACATCAATGATGTTCACATTTGCTGCACAATTTAAAGGCTGTTCGGTTGAATTAGTTCAAACTACCAAGACTCTTCCAACGCCATTTTCACACCTGCATGGCTGTTCAAGTTCAAGATTAAATGCTGGACACTTCTTCATCAAAAGATAGCAATTTAAGAGCTCATTCAAGGCAAAGGATGAATCTGGTTGCTTCCATGAATTTGTTACATGCTTCAAATACATTCAGCCATCTAGAAGCTGCCCCTTTGTCTCCCATTCAGCCGAATCTACCATGGCATCCTAAGGGTTCAAATTCCAGAATTTTCTAGCTAATTCTTGCTGAATTTACTTAGTTATTAAGACTTAGAACTAGACTATTCGGCTACCTTAGCTACTTAGTATGTAACATCCCTAAATTGGGCCTAGTAGGATTGGGCCCATTGGGCCTTGGGCGTAGGAGTGTTTAAAATTTTTGAGAAACAAGAGAATGGCATTATTTCAAGTTGGACTTATTAAGAAGATTATTTTAGAAAGTTACGGGGTTCTATGAAGGTTCGAGTTCAAGTTGGGCCTTAGTAAAAGTTTGTGTTTAAGCCTATTAAGGAGAGATAGTAAGTGGCATCAAGGCTTATGGAAATAAAAGAGTAAATTGCTAGCATAAATGAGCATATGGCAAAGAGGTTATGGCATCAAGTGAAGTACCTTGAGGGAAGAGGTTCAAATCCCATTGTGTGCAAATTTTGACTATTATTTTTGTACTATTTCCCTAAATTTCGGCCAAGCTTGTAAATAAGGCAAAATTGGACTTTTAAATTATGGTAAGGTGGACTTATTAAATTGTGGAAAGGTATGGTAAGGAGGAAAATAAGGGATTTTAGGTAAGGTGGACTTATTAAATTATGGAAAGGTATGGTAAGGAGGAAAATAAGGAAAAAGAAAAGAAAAAGAAATAAAGAAAAAACATAATGATGGGATGATTGATTAGTGGAGTAGGTGAGGGAGTAATTATGAGAGAAAGAAAGGAATGATGGAGAGTGAATTATTGAGCATTTTAGGGAGTGAATCATGGATGAGAAGTAGTGGATGAGTTAGGTCAAAAAAAAAAAAAGATGAATGAAATGAGAAGTGCATGGGGGGATGATATTCAGCTATGAAGAGGGGTGTTTAGGCAATTTTAGCTTTTGGTCATTTTTCCTTTCAAAAATATTTTTGGTTCTTTTGATTGTATTCCTCTTTGCCGAAACTTCAATTTGCCTATTAACTTCTACTCTTTTCTTTTCAAACAATCTCTATTCTACACCATAACTGAAACATCAAGTTCATCTCATAATCGAAGTTTGGTTCTTGTGGTTGCCGAAGCTTCTTTGCCTTCTCGGGTTTTCGGTGGTGCAAGAAAGTATTCTTCCTCTTCTTTCATTTTCTTCTTGTTTCTCTTTTACTCCCTCTTCTAAAATCGATTAGTCACCCTGTTCTTTTGACCAAGGCCGAATCTATTCCTTGGTACTTCCATCCTCTTGGTTCTCTTGGTGTGGACTGAATCGGTAGAGTGTTAGCTTACACTCTCGTCATCTTTCTAGTCTTTGGCTTTCGGAAGAGGGTTGGTAAGTAGAGTCTCGAAGTACTTTATTAGAGGGCCAATCGAACACCCATCTCTCGTAATAAGAGACTCGGATTGTTGGTAAGTGATATAGATTGTTAATCAATCGCAATACTTGGCTGAAGTTGTAAATTGGGCTTTGGACTAATTGTTGACCGATTGTACCTTTAGGTGCCGCGGTGAGCATCGTGTTACGGATTCCAAATAAGGTGTGTAATCTCATATCCTTCCATATACATATCTGAAATGGTGTGTAATCTCACACTTCTCTGAATATATGTATGAAATATGCTGTTAATCGTCCGAAATACCGAAGAAAACTAAAAACCGGCATCCATAATCACTCGGGCGTGCGTATGATCGTAGTGGTAATCGTATTTCGTAATAAAATTTCAGTTAGAAGTAGTGACGTGTTTTTGAAAAATCACTAAAAATAGGAGAAAAGGAATTAGAAAGTGAATAAGATATCAAATTAAAGCTTACTGTGTCTATTTTAATATGGAAGAAACGGAGAAGGAAAAGGAATTTTATATTCTGAGATATCTTGATTTTAGTGAGACTGGTTCTGATTAACTTCGGGGTTCACTGATCTGTTTTGGAAAAATCATATAAAATTGTACAAAATGAATTATGGGTTATAATTTATATGTATGGATTCCTTAGTGAGCCTATTTGAAATTAAGGTAAGAGAGGTCAGAATCATTGGACAGTGAAACAAGGGAAAATTTAAGGAATAAACTGTACTAAATGGCTAGGCCAAAAATTCTGAAAAACTTACAGTAAGAAGATATATGAGTCTAGTTTCAAGGAAATTTTACGGATCTAAATTTTGAGTTTCCTAACTTGAGTTATAATCAATTTAGTCAGTATGACGCAGATAGACAGTTTTAAATTTTTATGCCCAAATTAGTAGTTAAGTCCAGAATTGCGAAATTACCCCGTTGGGGCCTATAATGGATTTTTGACCCAATAGTTCCGAAGAGACCGAAATAAAATTCTGTGCCACTCGAGGCGATAGTTGGCCTTCGGAAACACCGTTGAATATGAAATTACCGAAATTACCCTTGGAGGGTAAATTACTGAATTACCCTTGGTGGGTAAAACTACCGAATTTACCCTTGGAAGGTAAATTACCGAATTACCCTTGGTGGGTAAAACTACCGAAATTACCCTTGGAGGGTAAATTACCGAATTACCATTGGTGGGTAAAACTACCGAATTTACCCTTGGAAGGTAAATTACCGAATTACCCTTGGTGGGTAAAACTACCGAATTTACCCTTGGAAGGTAGATTATCGAATTACCCTTGGTGGGTAAAACTACCGAATTTACCCTTGGAAGGTAAATTACCGAATTACCCTTGGTGGGTAAAACTACTGAATTACCCTTAGAGGGCAAATTACCGAAATACCTCTGGGTTGTGCAAATTACTGAAATACCCCTGGGTTGTGCAATTATTGAAATACCCCTGGGTTGCAAAATTACCGAAATACCCTTAGAGGGTAAATTACCGAAATTCTCTGAGTTGCGAAATTACTGAAATTCCCTTGGAGGGTAAATTACCGAAATACCCCTGGGTTGCAAAATTACCGAAATACCCTCAGAGGGTAAATTACTGAAATACCTCTGGGTTGCAAAATTACCGAAATACCCTTGGTGGGTAAAATTTCTGAATTTCCCTTAGAGAGTAAGTTACCGAAATACCCCTGGGTTGCAAATTACCGAAATACCCTTAGAGGGTAAATTACTAAAATACCCCTAGGTTGCAAAATTACCGAAATACCCTTAGTGGGTAAAATTTCTGAATTTCCCTTAGAAAGTAAATTACCGAATTACCCATAGTGGGTACGATTATCGAATTATGAAAATGCCCTTACGGGCCGAATTACGAAAATGCCCCTAATGGGCCGAATTACGAAATGTCCCTATGGACCGAATTACGAAAATACCCTTTATGGGCCAAATGTGATATTTGATATATGGGCAGTTTGATATTTGTGATATGGGCCAGAGTGTGTAATTTCACACTTATCTCATGGGTTAGGTATTATACCGTAAGCATTAGAATAAATCGTAAAATTTGTAAAATCAGAAAATACGGTATAATAACACTTTTTGTGTAAATGCATGAAACCGGTATTAAGGTTGTGGGAATTACAGATTTGCCCTTAATGGGTTATTTTGTTAAAAAGTGATATTTTGGGCCATATGAATTATTTTGATAAATTGGCCAAGTGTGAAATTTGAAAAAAAAATGCCTCATGTGATTAATGGGCCAAAATTTGCTAGATCGATTAATGGGCCAAAATTTGCTAGATCGATTAATGGGCCAAAATTTGCTAGATCGATTAATGGGCCAAAATTTGCTAGACCGCTTAATGGGCCAAATTGTTAAGATTGATTAATGGGCCAAATTGCTAGATTGCTTAATGGGCCAACTTGTATTATGGGCCTTATGATGAAATTATTCTATGAATATTGTTATGCTTTGTATATGCATACATGATTGCATGGGTTGAGATAAAATTGAAGAGAAGTGCTAGTGGCTCTGCCACAATCTAGTTCGGTGACTCTATCACAATCCAGTTCGGTGGCTCTGCCACAATCTAGTTCGGTGACTCTGTCACAATCCAGTTCGTGGCTCTGCCGCAATCTAGTTCGGTGACTCTGTCACAATCCAGTTCGGTGGCTCTGCCATAATCTAGTTCGGTGACTCTGTCACAATCTAGTTTGGTGGCTCTGCCACAAACGTTTTAAATGGCTTTATGCCTGCGATTGGTGTGTTGGCGGGGTGGGTTGACTTGATCCCCACAGGTGTGCTGGTTGGTACGGGTGGTGTGTAGCGGATGGAAATTAGGTTTGGTTTGGGATTTGCATATCATATGCATATTATATACATGTTATTATGTTATAATTGTAAATGGGCTTAGGCCCAAAATATTGCTATGTGTGTTCCGACCCAGTGGATGATGGTAAGGGGATTATACACTGAGTTCTTGTAACTCACCCCCTTTCTCTTAACCTTTTCAGGTAATGCTCAGTGACGTGGACTTGGGCCTTGGATGACTCAATGGAGACCATACTTCAGAAATGGTTTATTTGGACTTCAGACTTCTTTCTTGTTTATTTTATTACTCTACTATTTTGGGTTAAATGTTGTAATCAGGCCTCGAATTTTCTTTCAAAATGCTTCTGCAACTCTATTCCCAAACGTCCCATTTTCGTAAATTGTTTATTTCAAATATATTTTCACAACCAAAAAGGTTTTTAAAGATAATTACATTTTCAAGTAAATAACAATTACTTAAATGTTTTGGGTTTTAACAAAGAGGCTGTAATTCTCAAACAAGTTTTTAACAATCTCAAAGATGGTTTGAAAAAAAAAAACTTCCATGTGACACACCAGATTCGGGCTTAACGTCTAGGCTGGGTTTGGGGTGTTACATAGTATAAATAGGTGTTCATTTCATTTTGTAAAAAAACTTTTGGCAAATTTTTATATGAACTGTTGTTCAAAGAGTGAAATTACTCCTCTGCTTATTCGTACGAGTTTTGGTTGACTTATCAAGCGAGCTTGTGGCATCTCCAAATTTCGTTTTGAACTTATCACCATTCATTGGTGTGGCGTTCACCTATCCGACATTTCCATCATTCCACCTTAAGCCGTCTAGAATTGATGTGACACTCAATATAGTGTTGAATCGATTCTCGGATTAAGTTCTACTTTCCATCACCATCAAACTAATTTTCTTCAATTGTCCTTAAACCGAAACTATCACTACCTATCCTTTCATCCATCCTTCTTTCATTAACCTATCCAAAACCGATCCTTCTTATTCCGACTTCTAAACCAAGTTCCACCTCTATCATTATTTTCCTTTGCTAACTTAACCAATATCGTCTCACATCAACATAGCTTCCGCAAATCAACTTTTCAATCACCTTCCGTTCTGAGTTTCCACCCACTCCTTGTAGACGATCGGGCATTCAAGTGAACGACTCGACAACCCCGGGCCGTCCCACATCAACGACATATTAGTCTTTTAATCGATTTGCTCATTTTCTATTAGACTAAGGACATGTTTAGGTTCGCCTAATAATACAAGTTGTCTTTCCGTACTATAATCTGACCATGTAATACCGCTTAGTATTAGTTAAACATTAAATAACAATAAGCAAACATTTGCTTCCATTTTTCTTTGCGTGAAAAAACCACGTGAGTACAATTATACAAAATATATTAATATAATCAATGAATTTGTTTCATTAACTAATTTGTTCAAAAAACTTACAAGTTCACAAACGAATATACTACACTCAGGGCACCAAATCCAACAATAGATTCTTAAGCCACTCGGCCTCTTGTCCGGCTAAATCAAGAGCTATAAATTTTGATTCCATCGTGGAGTGAGCAATAGAAGTCTATTTAGCTATGTCATTTTGTTGTGGAAAATAAGGAGCAGGAAACTCATGTATAATGTCGTCTTTCTCACAAACCTCTTTAAGAAAATTAGTGCCATATACACCACCTCTATCAGATCTAAGACATTTTATTCTCCTTTCAAACTGGTTTTCTACTTCTATTTTATAAAGAAGAAAAGTTTTATCAGCTTCATCTTTTGATCTTAAGAGATAAACCTTTGGATATCTAGAGTAGTCATCTATAAAGGTGATATAGTAACATTTTCTACTTTTACTCTCTATGTTTCTAAAGTTTTCCAGATTAGTATGAACTAACTTTAAAAGTTCAATCTTCCTATTAGTAAGAGTTTTTAAGGAAAGTCTAGATTAGGAAGTAAATTCATTTTTTATGAGTTTCTTTTTAAAGAATGAATATTCACATGAACTAATCTAACATGCCACATATCGAGGGATTCAACAATATAAGTAGAAGTGGTGGCTTTATTATTAAACATAGTCTCAATCACAAATAAACCTCCACTCAGATAAACTTTCCCAACATAATCTCCATTATGGGAAAGTATAAGTTTATCGGATTCAAAGACTAATTTAATGTCTGCCTTATTCAGTAATCCACCACTAATTAAATTTCCACGCAGGGCATGTACATAAAAAAACATTATTCAATACTAATGTTTTTCCTGAAGTAAGTTTAAGTAAGATATTTCCTTTACCGAGTACTTTTGAATTGCTAGAATTGCCCATGTTGACTTGTTCACCTTAAACTATACTTTTAAACTCGATGAACATTTCTCTGTTGGCGTAGAAATGTTTGGAAGCGCCTGTGTCTATAATCTACTCAACATTTTTCTCAAATAGGTTCACTTCGGAAACCACAACGGTCGTGACTAACATGTTTAAACAATAGTAGAATTTTGCTTCTAAATTGTTGGAAATATACTACTGCAAAACGAAATAGTTAGCATTGATAGAATAAAAAACTAGGCGTAAATAAATAAAATAATCACGGTGCCATAAAAGAACAACTGCTTTAAAAGCAAATCCGTCCTGATTGGTGTAATCGTATAGTGAACGTAGCCACCCAAGGTTAACACTGTACTTTAATATTTGTACACTCGGATAAAGAAGGTGGAACACAATTGGTATTGCTCCTTTCAAAAGTATTTGGAAAAGTAGACTAGAAACTAAAGCCAAAGACTTGGTCGGAAATTCAACCGAAAAAGTTTTCTGAACAGAAAACAGGCAAGCTAAGAAAGGCAGAGAAGAGATTGTTGTTTGCTTACTGTTGTAAAAAAAAGAGAAGAATGGCCTGATATTTATACTATTTTCTAAATGGGCAAAATGGTAAAATAGTAGTGTCATTTTAAAAAATAACTAAGGATTTTCCTCTACCAAAAATATTTTGCAACAGTCAGAGGATTTTCCTCATTTGAAAATATTCTGCAACAGTTAGAAGATTTTCTTAAAAAAATATTTCTAATAAAAGGAAAATAAATTTTATTCAAAAATATGAACACGAACACGGACCGGGATAGATTGTGGCAACGACGTGTGTGTGTTGGGACTTTAGCCTCAATTACTCAATTAGGGTAAGAGGCGAGGTTGTATTTAAACCTACTTAGAAGCTTTTCCTTAACCAATATGGGATTATCCACTTTGCATTACCAACATATGCAACAGGGACAAGGTTATCGGGTCTAATAGTTCTAACTTGAATTTCTTTAATAAAATATTAGAGCATATTGAAGGGTGATTTGATGAAAAATATGAAAGATTTCTATTGGATCAACAAATTCTGCGCAAGCTTGTCCAGTTTTTTAAAAGGCTAAATCACTTTTTGGGATTTAAATTTGGCAATTATTCTCATATTGGGGTCTAAACGTTTTTTTGGTCCATGTTAGTATCTAAATTTAGAAATTGTTCTCACATTAGGATATGAACTTTGGGTTTTTTCCAAGTTAATCATTGAACTTGGCATTTGTTCCTACATTGGGACTTAAACCTTTTTTTTATCCAAGTTAGTCCCTGATTTTTTTAAAACCCTAAAGTTAGTCCCCTAATTGGGACCAATTTCTAAGTTTATGTCCCAATATGAGAACAATTTTCAAGTTCAGAGGTTAACTTGGACAAAAAAAAAGTTCAGGCCCTAGTGTGGGAACAATTACCTAGTTTAAGCCCCAATGTACTTGGACAAAAGAAAGTTCAAGCCCCAATGTGAAAAGAGATTTATAGTTCAGTCCCTAGATAATGATTTAACTCTTTTCTAAACTATTACAGACCAACTATTCACTTTTATCTTAATCCAAAGCAAATAGATAAATTCTAATTATATTTAAATTAATGTTAAAATATGTTGTTAGTCATTGTACTTTGACAAAACTTGAGAGTCAATCCCTATACTTTAAAAGTTAAAAATTCAATCCTTACTTATTCAATTTAAAAATCTTAGTCCAATCATTATCATCATTGACAATTTATATCAAAATTTGTCAACCGAATATGTTTATTTTTTGTCAATCATATCTCACGTTATATGAGAACAACATAATCAAAACTCTAAAGTGACAAATTTTGATGGAAAATACTTACTTAAATTATTGAACTAAGATTTTCAAATAAAAAAATATGAAGATTGAATTTTTAATTTTTAAAGTAAAGAGACTAAATCTTTATTTTGTCAAGATACAAGAACTAATAGCATCAAGGAAAATTCAACTAAAACTTCTTTCAAGTCAAATCGCACCAAGCTCCTTTTTTCTTAAAAGTATAAATAAAATGATACCATCCTATTTATTTATTAATCAAATATAACTCACTACTATTATATGTTTTGTAATTTGAGAGAAAACAAATGGTAAATAAATAAATAAGTTAATTATCCTATGCATTGGTAGTAGAGTAAAATTTTTTTATGTGAGTCTTCGATGATGTCATTTGTTTTAAGTATAATAAAAGGGAAAATATTTGGTACACTGCTAGTGAAGTTTTTAGACTTCACAAGTAAGGTCAAAGGGTTGACAGTGTCCTATAGGGTAATAAAATATTAAAAAGTAAATGTAACACCCCATACCTCGTTCAGTTGTCGAACCCAAGCTATGGAACGTCACATTAGTCACCTAAGTGACTCTTCATTAACACCCAACCTAACTTTCAGCACACCATAAGTTAAAACATAAAATATACTTAAGTTGCCTTTGTGTACCTGAATAACATATAAGTATTTACATCATACACTTAGACAAACAATTTACACATCTTGACATCAAGGTTCGTTCCTAGTGTAGCTTGCACATTCTAAGACTTCATAGTGGATATCCCATAAGTGTAGCTTAAAACTTAATAATTATATAGAATGAACAATTGAATGAGAGATAATTGATTGAACAATAAGTGTAGCTTAAAGCTAAACACTCTCCAACATACCAACATGTCTCATTGATTGGAGCTTAGCTTGACATTCCCTTATCTCTCCAACTTATCCCAAGGTCTTTTTCCCAAATCACAAAACATAAAAGTGAGCATTCACAATCCTATGCCATGCCATTATATCCATCAGTTTCAGAAGATTATTATGTCAAAACATATGCTTAAACATAGAGCTCGCAAATCACTGTTCATATATAGCTTGCAATATAAAGCTCGCATACCATTGTTCATAAAAACACTTTTTTAACATATATTCACAAAACTGAGTTTAGGAAAGACTTACCCTCAGAACCTAGGTTAAAACTTTAAGCTCCTGATTAACATTATGGTTCATACATACATGTAGCAATCCCTGAACACTCACCAATTTACCGAAAGTTGTAAACAAGCTTCGCTTTTCCCATGTCTTTACTTGTAGATGGTTCTGTTAATTTCACAATTACACAAACATACACAAGTCGCTAACAAACAAAGCACATGAAAACTCATACATAAACACAAACGTACCTAGGTTTGCACCTGCTAGTCTTTTGGCGAACCTTGTCTCTTTTGTTTATAAAGAAACATAGTCTTACCTTAAGTTCTAAGAACTAAGTTCTAAGTTGAAACTTGACAACAAGATAATCGATGGAGAAATTTGAGAGAATTTTATCATTTAAAAGAATATGAATTTTCGATGGGAATGGTTTAATTTTTAGGCACTAAGTGTTTTGATGTTCTTAAAATACCCTAGTCGTAGTAGATGTAAGAAATAGTTACGTGCATGGATGGTGTTACGAAGAGAAAAATAAGTTGATTTCCTAATTTTGATATAATTACTCTTTGACAACTCATACTTTTGACTCTTGGCCCAAAAATAGTGATCACAGCTCACTAGGCCCACTACCAAACACCAACTCGCCAAGCCTATTGGCGATCATAGTTCACTAAATCCTCTGGTGTCCACAGTTCGCCAAGCCTTTTAGCGTACACTAGCTCGCCAAGCCTTCTGGTGGACTCTAGTTCGCCAGTCCTACTGGTGAACCCCAACTCGCCAGGCATACTGGCGTATATCAGCTCATTATGCTTAAATTTCTAGGCCCTATTTTGGGATGTTATAATAAATATTTAAAAAAAAAAGATACACAAGGCTACTTGTGGAATAAAAAACGTACATTGTTAATGTACCAAATACTAACCCATAATAAAATAGTAATTAGATAATTAAGAAAGACACTTGACATCATATTCGACCCGCTTGTGGAGTTTTTTTTACTCCACTAATAATGAACAAAATCATTATCTAAATAAATAATTTGCATTGTTTTAATGGTTATTGACATTAATTTTGGATTCAAACACACATATATATATATATATATATATATTTCATCTTTGTAGTAAAAACACATACATTAGAGTTAAGAAAATAAATGAACTGAATACTGAATTAAACTGAAAAGAATCAAATTTTAATGTTTGGGTGGTTTTTGGAATATAAGTTAAAAAATCAAGATAAAATTGGGTTGTATTATATTTTTATTTAATTTATAATTATTTTCAATTTTTAGGATATGATAATAAATATTTTATATTTAAAATAGTAAAATTAATTTAAAATTTGTATATAAAAAGTTATTTCTCAAAAATATTATTGATTATTTTTATTTGATTAAAAAATTAATTTTTAGAAATATTTACAAAATACTTTAAAACTTTATAAAATAATATTTAAAATTTATAAAACAAAATCTATTTTATAATTTTTCGGAAAGATCAATTTTGTCAAAATAATATACAAATCTAAAACTTGGAATTAATATAAAAAACTAAAAATCCAATATTAACAAATCAAATTATAATAAACAATTCAACAAATAAAGAAAAGTCTAAGTGGAACCGAACTCATTCTCAATAAATTAATCTATTCAAATAGTTTAGACATCAAATTGTATATTTTTAGTTAAATAATCAAAACGAAAATTTATCAATAATATATTTTATTCTTCCTAATACACGCACAAATAGGGATGACAAAAAAATTTGAATCTAACGTGTTTCAACTTAACCTAATGCAAGGATGGATTTTTTTTTAAAAAAATTCAGGTTCGGAGTGGGTTGGGTCAAGTGAAATTAAAAAAAAATCGGATCAGATCAAGTCGAGTTTTAGGTAAATCCACCACTCCTAGGGATATTTACAAAAATACTCGTAACATGTATACATATATCAAAATTTTACTTTCAATAAACAAATATATAAATAATATATATATATATATTAAGTTTTAAGTCTGTACTCAAACAAATTAATTTTATTTGTCAAAATAAAAAAATAAAAATATAATTTTATTTACTTCAAAATAAAAAAATTAAATTAAATTTGAGTTGTGCAGACTAGGGTCCAATCTTTTATTAAATTTGAGGTTTAAGTTCAGGCCGATTTTATTTTCTTAAGGGACGGGATCGAGTCGATCAGGCGGATTAATGAAGTTCTGGGCCGGGCCGGGCAAAAATCCGCCCCGCCCCGCTGGTTGCCATACCTACGCGCGAACCATCGGAAATGTTAGACCGGGTTACATCTCAGACATGCTACACAAAATGGGGGTCCTCAATGCTCACTCCTCACTCCTTGGTCAAAAAAGAAACAAAGAAAAGAAAAGCCATCTTCAACCATGGAGACTGACTGATAGGGGAAAACTACGACACCGCCATGTCTTTCTCTCCCAAATATTAATACCATATGCACTTTTTTTCTTTTTCTTTTTTGTGCTTTTTTTGTTGGCTTATGGAAATGAAGAATTACAACATTAACTCCTTATTTTGATCTACTTCCTATCATTTGTTCGAGAAAAAAAACTATGCCAAGCTGTGCCGTACGTGGTGGCTGCCCGTCCGACTACGTAGCTGTTTCCATAGCCATCTTCTCCATGATTTTGTACTTTTCTTTTTCTTTTTTGTTCTTGAAATCTTTACTAAAAATCCATTTTACATAGCTCACAAGATTTGCATTTTTGAAGTTCAAGTTCTATAGATGGGCAGTTTTGTTTGGTTATCAGCCATTTGATGTTATGCCTCAGTGGAATCTTTTCTTTCCTTTTCAATCTGTTTATATCACTGTTTTTCGTCTCTCTTTTTTGCAGACTTATTGTGAGATCAACTTTTCCGTTTTTTATACACAAGGTTCCAATTGCAAAAGGAAGTGCCTTTTGGATTCCAGTAATTCAAGTTATCGCCAGCTTCAACTTTCTGTTAGCAATAGTGGTAAGGCAATATAAACTTCAATTTTCTTTTTAGTTATTTATATCTACAATAAACTACTTCATAATTATTACCATTAGTGTTAAATCGTTAATGATATGCTTTTCACAGATGGCAGTTAATTTTCTTAAATACAAAAAGAGCCATTGGTGGTTGTCATGCTATGTTTGGGCAGGTTATAATCTCTAATTACTTTTCAGTTTACTTATTTTTGTCCATTAAATAGTCTGAAGTATATTTTGCTTTCAGTATGGCTTGAAGGTCCACTTGGATTTGGTTTGTTGATGAGCTGCCGCATAGCACAGGCCTTTCAACTATACTTTGTATTTGTCAAGTGAGTCGATATTCTTCTATTTGAGAAATTTTATGACTGATTGTATTTACAGAAAATAGAGAACAACAGATGTTGCGATTCGACCCTGTCTGGAGGACATCAATTGCATCATGAAAGCATAAGCTGAAATTATTTTCTTTGGACATCTATAGGTTCTTCAAGGTTTTGCCACCCTCAGATGCTCCTCCTTTCATTTGTGTGTTGTAAGGTAAGTTTGAATCTTTGGAGGTACATAGGAGAATGGCAAAACTTTGAGAGACATGTGGATGCCTAAAGAAGACAATTTTGGTTTATGTTTTCACGACATGGGTCATGCCCTGCAGGCTAGGTTGAGTTGTGACAAAGGACGATATGTTCTGCAAAGTGCAGTCATTTGTGTGTTGGGATATAGGTTTGAACCTTTGGAGGCGCAAATAAAGGTAACAAATCTTGAGGGACCTGTGGGTGCCCAAAAATGACAATCATGGCTTATGTTCTCATGACATGGCCCATGCCCTGCGAGCTGGGTCAGGTCATGACATAAAAAGGTGTGAACACACAAATGAGTGCACTTTGCAGAATGGATACTAATTGATATAGTAAAAAGACACCTTTTTATGTCACGACTTGATTCAGACTGGTAGGCATGGGTTGTGTCGTAAGAACATAAGTCAGAATTGTCCTATTTGAGTACCTATGAGTCCTTCAGGTCAAGGTTTTGCCACTATCAGGTGTGCCTAAGAGATTCGATGTTAGAACACACAAATGAATGCAGTCTATAGAACAGATACCAATTGATTTTATGTCACGGCTCAACCTAGGCCGCGAGGCATGGGTTGTGTTGTAAAAGCATAAGTTGGAATTATCCTTTTTGAGCACTTAAGTCCCTCAAGGTTTTTTCACTCTCAGGTGTGTTTCCAAATATTCTCACTTATGTAGCACACAAATGAGTACACTCTGAATGTCTACCATGACCCATGCCTCGCAAGCTAGTTCAAGTCGTGACAAAAAAGGCACAATTTCATGTCATGACCCAGCCTACTAAGCATGGGTCATGTCATGAGACAATAATCCAGAATTGTCCTTTTTGTTCCCCACAAGTCCCTCAAGGTTTTGCCATCGTCAGATGCACCTCTAGAGATTCAAACTCACATCACAACACACAAATGAGTGCACTTTGCAGAAGGGACATAAAAAGATGCCTTTTTATATCACTAGATCACTTGATATCCGTTCTGTAGCGTGCACTGGTTTCTATGTTGTGATGTGGTTTGAATTTCTGGAGGTGTACTTAAGGGTGACAACTTTGAGGGAGCTGTGGGTGCCCAAAGAGGACAATTTCGGCATATGTTCTTATGGCATGGCCCATGCTCAGCAGGCAGAGTTAGGTTGTGATATAAAAAAGCACACATGAGAGTGACAAAACTTTATGGACTTGTGAGTGCCCAAAGTAGACAATTCCAGCTTATGCTTTCACAACACTGCCATGCTTCGTGGGTTGGATCATGACAACAAAAGAGACTCTTTTCCCCCTTTTTGCTAGATAGAAGAGATGATTAACTTACAAGGTATGAAGCACAAAGGCAGTGTCCAAGTATCAGATAACGTCCAACACGGTAGAATATGTTGGACATGCAAGGACATGTAAAAAATAAAACTAAAATCAGACATTGTCGGAATTTGGTCTAGACATGGTCAGACATGCAATGAAAGTTTTTGTTTTGCATGTTTCTCCCAAGTATGGATTTGACAATGTTAAATTTGGTTTTAATGATTCTTGAGGTTCAAGTTTTTAAATTCAAAATTATATTCAATTTCTAAATTTTTGAAAAGCCATTTACATGTTACTATTTAGTTGAGAAGTATCATTTTTACATTTTTATTGTATATTATTATATATTTTTTTATTGCAGTATCCTGTTGCACCCATGTCTGAATTTCTAAGAAATCCTTGTTTGCTGGTTCCATGTGGTGTACTCATATTACGTGCCTGTGTTTGTGCTTCCAAGCTTATGGATATTTTGTTTCTCTTCTTAAACTGGGCAAAAACATGTTGGTTAATTTGTTCACAATTGCTTAATTTTGTTAATTTTTGGTGAAATGGTTCAGCACTTTTGTTATAGGTCATCCTCTAGTTCTTGAATCAATAACTTTAACTGCATTTTTTTACTATGAAACTTTGCTACATGCAATGGGGCAATGTACTACACACTTAACTAGATAATTCATTACATTATATTGCCAAACCATAAGTTTACATCACATTGCAGTATTTAATTGTTGTAGAGGTGTTATTATCTGTTTAAAACATGCCATTTCAGCAAAATATGGTTTTAAATGCTTTTGATTTTTTCAGGAGGCGTTTACCACCAATTAGATCTCATATGTTTCTTCCATTGATTCTTCTGCCATGGGTTGCTGGCGCTGCAGGTAAGAATGTCAAAAGCCTTCCTATTTTTTCTGGTTGAACTTATGCAATGAAGCTAATCTGCCCTTTTAGCAAGCTTTCTCCAAATGAGTTTTTTCATCTGTTTATTTGAATTTATGCATATTGTTGGTAGATATCTTTAATTAACATATGGAATGATCATCTACAATTGTAATAAGCTTAAAAATATATTTTCTTGCTTCAGCCTTATTGTCCAATCAACAATCCTAATACCTGTCAAGGATTTTTCTATTGACAATCAGGAATGTATGGATACATCAAGCTTATTTATGACAATTCTTTTGACTCTTGTGTGCTCTCACTCCACTGGGATTCCTATTTTAACCAGAGGCATTATTTTGTTGTAGTTATTCATGAGAAGAAGCCTCTCAATTACAGATGTCACTTTGGAACTTACTGGACAATACCTGTTGTATGTCTTCACTCATTATATGTTGCTGTTCTGATGGGGTTCACAGGGGCAATTCGGCATATAGAATTTAGGTTTGATGAACTCAGAGACCTTTGGCAAGGAATACTTGGCTCAGCATCACTAATTGGTAAATTTTTATCTAGGTTTCATACATGCCTCACATTTCTCCAGTTGGTTCTGTATATGTTGCAAATTGCATTATCATCATTGATAAAGGAATGTATTTTTTTTATGTTCAAAATTGTTTACAAGAAATTTAATGCAATTCTAAACTGGATTAGTTGCAAACTGCTTACATGCAGTTGAGATGAATGAGCTTGGCAAAATCCCAGTAGAATTAAGCAAACTGCTTATATGCAGCTGAGATACTTTAGCATTTGTTAGCATCTCATTGGATGTAGAATTTGTGCTTTTGATTTAATATACACTCTTGTTGTAACTTTCATGATACAACATGTTCCCCTTCCAAAGTCCCCACAGTGTTAAAGTATCATGGAGTTCAAATTTGTAGGAGCTGTTAAAATTGTGATTTTTAGCAGACAGGCTTTGGTGAACAAATAATGATACAATGTTTTCTTTTGATTGTTTTTTTTTTTGTGAATGGTGATATCTCCTTTGTGCATTTATGTTGACCTTAATTTTCTTACTTGTACTCCTCTGAACTTCTCAGGAGTTTGGGTTTTTGCTTACATCTTGAATGAAATTCATGATGATATCTCATGGCTTCAAGTGGCCTCCAGATTTATGCTTTTACTTACGGTATGTTTTATAACTAAGTTGTTCCTTTGCATCTTGATGGGCTTGCCTACATCATTAGTCAGTTGACATACATATCATGAAGTTTAAATGTTGTGTGTTTGCTAACATGGATCAGGTTTGTTTCACAGGCAAGCATTCTTGTACTGGTTTTCTTCTCCATATCAATTGCGCAGCCTCTGCTCTCACAAATCAGCTTGAGAAAAAGGGAACCTCTAGAACTCAAAACAATGGGTCAAGTTCTGGGCATACCAGAAAGCGGACTGCTATTGCAAAGAGAACAAGCTGTTGACATTGATCCTAATGAACCATTGGATAAGCTTCTTCTGAACAAACGGTTCCGTCAGTCTTTTATGGCATTTGCAGACAGGTTCTTCATATCATGTTATTGTGGTATTGTTTATTGATTGTTTTCCAATGCTTGCCAAAGAAATGAGAGAATATTCTTTTTGTTTTGTAGTAATTCAATCTGCATAGAAAAAATAGCTGGATTAAAAAGTTTCAATTATCTAATGGGAATAAAAGGAGGAAAATGGTTTTCCCAGCAAAACTTCTGACTTTTGTAAAATAAACACACATTGTTTACGACCTTAAAAGTTTAAAAGAACATTTTAATCGGACTCGTTTCTCCTTGATCACAGTTGTTTGGCTGGGGAAAGTGTACATTTCTTTGATGAGGTGCATGAGCTTGGCAAAATTCCAATAGATGACCCTGTAAAAAGGATCTACATGGCACGACATATCATTAATAAATACATAATTGCAGGTTTGTTGGTCTTATTTTCGAAGAAGCACTTTTCAGTTTTTCTTCTTTGTTATTTTCTGTCTCAAGTCTTGATTTGGAGAAGTTTGTTTGGAGTGAGAATTCATGATCATTTTGTTATGGAGCTCGATTTTGACTATTATCTTGAGCTTTTCTTTGGTGTGAGAATTCATGATCATTGCTTAATGATTCTCATTTTACTTACCTTGCAAGTCGTGCATTTACCCAATGTCCTGCCCAACTTGTCATTCAGGTGCAGCAATGGAAGTTAACATATCTCATCGAATCCGGCAAGAAATTTTGGCCACCACCGATCTAACACACCCTGATCTCTTCACCAATGCACTACATGAACTGACGCAGTTAATGAAAATGGTGGGTTTTCTTTTTTACTCAAATTGAAGTAGGTGAGATCTATTTACATTAGTTGAGAATTATGTTCATTTAATGTCTAAACAAGTGTGCATTTTTTTTTTTGTATTCTAGAACCTGGCGAAAGATTATTGGTCATCCATGTACTTTATCAAATTCAAAGAAGAAGCCAGGATGAGAAGTTGTGAGCATGAAATGGAAGAGATGAGAGGGTATGATTTCTCTCCCAGGTTGAGTTCAGTTAATGCTACAGATGATCCCTTTCACCAGGACCATTTTTCAAGGGGATTTACCCAACATAGTCATGCTTCATACCTAAGCTGAGCTAAGGTTTGTGAATTGCCTGCCTGTTTACTGCAATGTCATTGTCATGTCATATAACAGATGGCTATGAATGTATGATTTTTTTGTTCAAGGTTCTGTCTCAAGGAATCACAATTCCAATCTATTCTTGAATTAAGTGTATTTGTTTTATATATATTATAGGGGTTTTCAATTTTTTTAATAATTTATTCAATTAATAATAAGTTAATTTTAAATTAAATTTTATTAAATACTAATTATTTAATTAGTAAATTTAAAATTATTATGGTTATTTAAAATTAAATACTGATCTTAAATTGATTCGTAAGTTAGTAGACTAATTATCTTAAATGTATTATTTTGAAATATTTTTTCTAATTTTTTTTTTTTTTTTGTTTGGTGAAATAAGACAAATACAACCCGTTTAAACTAAGACAAAACGATTGTTTGTAAACAAATGCAACCCTTCTCCCCTATTGAAGGTTACTTTAGCTATTCAATCAGCTTTTTCATTATCTTCTTTAGAAATGTACTGAATTGTCTATTTTTCAACCTTCTTTAGAAGGTGGGATATGTTCCTAATTATTGTTGATTTTGAAGGAGTTGACTCCAAAATTTGGATAGCTTCAATAACTTTTAAGCTGTTAACACTTTTTTTCCCTATTTTTCTTGCAGTAGTAACAGACCATCTAAAATATCTTATAACTCAGCATCAAGAATAATTGTTTTAAATACATTAAGGTAGTATTTAGGTAATTGGATTACATAAGAATGGTAGATTTAGGTAACCATTGTAATTAATGAGTCTCACCAAATTTAGTGTAATTGGAACATTCAATTACACTTGTTAATTTCTAAAGGGTAGTGAGAATTGGAGTAATTACATAAGTAATAACACTCAATTCTAATTTAAAAAAATATTTTTATACAAGTTATAAAAATTATATTATAAGCATAATCATGTATGAGTGCTTGAGATGATTACGATAAAATTTATTATATTAGAAATCTTAAAAATATATATTATAAAAATAATTGGTGTATTTTATAAAGCTATAATAAAAATATTATTTAAATCTTAAAAGTTTCTAAACTTATAAAAGTGTTAATATATTTATTTATGAAAAGTTATAGCAAGAATAACAAGTATTTCTTCAAATAATTATGCATATATAAAATGTTTTCTTTGAGAAATTGGTGTTAAACACAAATGCCATAGGCAACTCTTGAAATCTTTAATTTGAGATATTTAAAGACTTTAAAATGTAATGAAGAAGACATTTGCTATTCTAAAAAAAATATTTCTCATATTAATATCACCATAGCATAGTATAAAAAAAAGGTTGAATCATATTGCATATTTCATATTAAGTTGTTGAAAATACAAGTGAAAAAACTGAATTCCAAATATATAAAAAAAAAGGAGAATGTTTAAATTTTTAATTTATAATTTAGCCCAAAAATTGACCATGAAAAAGTGGGACTGGAACCAAACTACTTAAATATATAATACAAATGTTCACCATACATCTAAAAATATTATCCAAAAGCCAAAATTCAATAACAAGCACTCAAACTATAACCTTTTTTTTTTCCAATTAGATACTTAAAATTATAACTTCACCCCAATTGCTAACAAAAACATTTCAAATTAAATTACTGTTTAATATTGTTTTTCTCTTTATCCCCCCCTCCGCTTCATCTTCCTCCCTTTCAATTCCTCCATTTTCATCCCCCCTCTCTCTTTCACTCTTTCATCTTCATCCTCTTTCTCCCTATTCTTAAAATCTAAAACCCTATTAATGGCTACTTTTACGTCAGTTTTAGCAAATTCTAGGATTGGTAGAGCAACAAAGAAAGTCCAACGATGGGAGGAAGACCCTCCAAATGGGAATGAAATGGCTGTCAACATGGAAGGGATCGAGAAAGCGACGTTTAAGGATAAACTTTTAGGGCCTTCTAATGAGGATGATGATATTGATATGTTAGAAGGTGACGTACGTATGGATGTTGTCGAAACCATTTTTTATTTGTAAACGAGCATCGACTTTGATTTTGGAAATGAAAATGAAAAACGGGAGTCGCCACCAATCCTTTTTTACGAGATGTGATCGGGTCACTTCATAATTCAATCATTTTAAATAAAAATTTTAATTTACTAAAACGACAATTTTTGGTCTACGAAATCTAGAAAACAGGTTCGGGAGTCGATTACGCACGAAGAAGGGTTAGCACCCTCGATACGCCCAAAATTGGTACCTAGTTGATTATTTGATGTCTTTAGTGTCGAAAATTGAAAATTTGAAGAAAATTTTAAAATACGATCCTTCGTTATAAAGTTAAAAATTTTCGGGAACAGGACATATTTTACGTTAATCGAGAAAAGAATTACGTCCCGTAAGTTAGGACACTGTCTTAAATTCTCGATACGAAAATAAACACTAAAAAATTATTTATTTTGAAAGGTATTTGATTATCTCGGTTTTAGAAAGATATCATATTCCGTATGTTAGAATACGATCTTTTTGAATTTCGAAACATGGAATATTGCTTTGTAAAATAACATTTTTAATGTATCAGGTAAATGTAACATGATTTTATAGTAAAATGGGAAACGAATTACAATACTGATATGCATAATAGAATAATAATAATAATAACAATGAAGATGATAACATAAATACAATAATAATAGTGAATAACATAAACTTGTAGGTATATAAAGACATAAATGAAATAATGAATAAATAAATATATAATAAGATAATAATAATGAGGAAAAAACAAAATAAAAATGAAATAAATAAAATAATAAAGGAATAATAAATGAAATAACAAAGGAAATTCTAGTGAAATTTTAATTTAAATTGAGGATAAGCAAATAAACTTATAAATAAAGAAACATTGAATGAAGTGATTTAAAAAAAAAATAATAGTAAAAATAATAATACTACTAATTATAATAATAGCAATAATAATAATAATAATAATAATAGTAATAATAATAAACGAATAATAATAATAATAATAATAATAATAATAATAATAATAATAAAATAATGAAAAAAAGTAAGATACACAAAATAAAAAATGTGAACAAAAAGGAAGTAAAAAATACATATAATAATAAAAATAAAAATAAAGAATACATGTATCCTAAAACAATAATATTAACAATAATAACAACGATAATAATGATACTAAAAATAAATTAATGGAATGAAGTAACATATGCAAAATAAAAATATGAACAAAAAAGGAAATAAAAAAATATACATAATAATGATAAAAAATAAAAGGAATATATGTACATGCAAACAAATAAATAAATAGATGTAAACAATACATAAAAATATATAAATGAATATTGTATTAAATTGCAATTAAAATAAAATTAAGAACCCAAATTATAAATAAAAAACATTAAAAGGGATTAAATTAAAAGAGAAATAAAATTAAAGAACCGAATTTAAAAAGAGGAAAAAGAATTAGGGCCCAATGTAACGCGCGTAAAACTAAGGGGGACAATTTGGAAAATTATCCCCTATTCATAAAACAAAGCATTTCAATAAGGACTAAAATGAAGCAAATGTGAAACTGTTGGGCCAGATTTAAAGAACCGAAAAGATTTAATTGAAATAGGTTTAAAAAGCGGAAGGGCCAAAAGTGCAGATAGCCTTTCCGCTAAGAAAACACGCGGATCCTAGGCAAAGTGGGTCGGGTCTCGGGTTGGCCCCCCAAAACGACGTCGTTTTGGCATTTAGGGGGGCCAAACGAAACTACGTCGTTTCGTACCTCCTATTTAAGCCCAAATTTTTTTTAAAATCTTCGCTTCAGCCCTCCCTTTTAAAAAAAATAAAAAACTTTTCAAAAACTCTCTCCCTCTTCACAGAATTCGACCAAGAGTCTGGGGCCGGACCACCATGGCAGCCGCCGGTCACCGGCGACAGTGCCGCCGTCCACGGTGGCCGGAAAATGCTAAAAGAGCCATTTTTCTTGGCTTTTCAAGTCTGAGCCCCCCAAGACATCGTTTTTCATCGGAAACGGCCAACCTCGGCAACCTACGGCTGCCGAATGCGAAAGGTCAGTGATTTCGCCCCCTTTTTCATATTTTCATTTTTTTTCTTTTAAAAAAAGCTAAGGCAAAATCAAACGGAAACAAAAATAAAACAGAATAAAAAATGCAACCTTGAATCTTTTGTATTTCGAAATCTACTCTCTTGTATTTTGATATTTTTTGTGTGTTGTGAATACATTAGGGTTTTGTTGGGCTTATATAGCCGACTTTACAACTGATTTTTTTGCTTCCTATCATTGTTTCTTTCTGCCTTTTGTTGTTCTGTTCTCGTTTTCCTTTCTTTGCTTGTTTACAGGTCCCTTGGAGAGTCAACGACGCAGGTAGGCTATTTTGGTGCAAGGGTTCAGGCAAAGCCGAGCCTTGGGCAGTGTGCGTGCTAAGGGCGCACATAGAGTGGGTATGGCGCCACAGGAAAGGGGGCTAGGGTTTCTGTTGTATTTTGGGCCTTGTATTGGGTTTATTATTATTTTTTTTAATTGGTTTTTTTTGTTTTATTATTTTTGGGCCACCGGGCCTTGTAATGGATTGGACTGTTGGTTTTAATTTGTTAATGGGCCCGGGCAGAAATTGGGCTGTACAGATGTGATTGTTGGAGTCCCTTCAATAAGCTTTTAGGAGAGGATCTATTTTTTGATGGAGAAGATCATGGAATTGATGGTAGTTATTAAAATTTGGGGGAGAAGAATCAGATTCAATGCACTGCTCAATGAAGTGTATACGCTATAGAAACTGAAGACGTCAATTCAGTTGATGGATCTTGAGAATGGTTAGTATTTACCTAAATTTATAGATGTGGATGATTATACCAATGTTCTTTCAAAAGAACCATGGATGATTTTTGGTCCGTATCTTACGATTCATTTTCTACATCTCAGGAATATCCTTCAACAGTGATGGTTTGGATACGATTGTATGGAGCCATGCACAAAAAAAGTGTTCTTATGGCTATTGGTAGTGTTATTGGAATTGTGGTGAAAATTGATTATAACACTGAAAATGGTACAAGGGGTAGGTTTGCTAGAATGGCCATTTCTATTTATCTCCGAAACCCTCTTATCTCGAAAATCCTTATTGATGGAGAAGTTCAAATAGTGGAGTATGAGGCACCACCGAACGTTTGCTTCACCTGTGGGTGATACGTTCATGTTAAAGATTTGCTCCCAGGTAAACAGGATTCAGGCAATACCCATGGATGTGACAGTAAGGGATTAGGCAACAGGAAGGAGAGCTTAGGTAGTTCGAGCGCATCCAGAGGGTCATCGAAATTTGGAATCGGAGAAGTTTGGGCCTTGGATGTTCATTGAAAGGAAACAAATGAGGTAATCTCGCAAAGATCAATACAATCAAGCCAAGAATTGTGGAGGCAGAAAGCAGGGTTCTCGTTTTGGAATTTCGCAAGATTATCATACTGAAACTGAGGGTCTCAAAACTAACTATTATTTCGACAAAGGTAAGCGCACCTATCAAATAGTAGTATAGTTGTGATGAGTCTGGAATATCGTATCCTCAAGAACTAAAATTACTAGTAATAACTATCTTTTTATTATCTAGCCTAGTAATTAAGGGGATTTATTTTTAATCTAAATTTAACTAACTAATTTAACTAACTAAATGATTATGAACGTGACATAGAGTGAATTGGGAAAATACTTTTAGACAACTTATATGATATAGGCAATACCTAAGGAAGAATCCACCTAGACTTCACTTATTACTTTTGATTCATATGATTTATTCACTTGACTTAATCCGTAGAAATCCCTAATTTATGTTAATATCTCTTTCAAGACTAAAAACAACTGACTCTAGGTTGATTAATTGAAATTTCTTTCTAATTAAAACCCCTATTGTTGAATTAACTCGATCTATGGATTCCCTTATTAGATTTGACTCTAATTCGGCAGATTTTCATCGCCCTATTTCTAGGGTTGCAATCAACTTCGCTTAATTGTGTTGATCTTCTCTTAAACAGGGACTTTTGCTCCACTGAATAAGCACATTCGAGTTGGATCAATAACCTGAATTATCAAAACAAGAATATGAACTCACAATTAAGAATAAGAACAAGTATTTATCTTATAAATCAAATAATTATAAGATTCATCTTAGGTTTCATCCCCTTAGGTATTTAGGGAATTTAGTTCATACTGATAGAGGGAAACATATTAGAATAGGGAAAACAACAAAACATATGAAAACCCAAAAACTTCTAGAGAACTTGATGGGAGATCTTCAGTCTTGATGGAGATCCTTCTCCTAAGTTGTTCCCAACTGCTGTCTTAGAGTATTTTCTACCTTCTACTCGGCGTCCCCTTTTAGGTTGCCCCCTAGGGTGTTTATATAAACTTTGAGATGCCTTTCTTGGCCCACAAGTAGCCTTTTTCGAATAGAATTAAACCTAGGGTCGGCAGGGACACACCCGTGGTGGACTCCTTCGGCCGTGCTTGATTCTGCTCGCCACACATGGCCGTGTGATCTACCCGTGGATGTTAGTCCAGGTCGTGTGATTTCTGATGTAGGCCCATTTTGTCTATTTTTGGCCCGTTTCTCATTCTTTTCGACTCCCTAAGCTCTCCTGAGTACAAAACATGAAATTAGGAGATTATGAGCACCGAATTCATCAAATTCAATGGAAAATCATCCAAAATTAAGCCAAGCATAGAGTTAAAATATGTGTAAATTATGGTTTATCAGAAACCCAGGTTAAAAATCAGGAACTAGCTGTGACTTCAAATGTGCAAGATCAGATTATCAATGAGCTGATCATGTTCAATGCTAAAAGTTTAGATATGTAAAAAAAGTCGTGGGAAAGGGATTTTGACGGGCCATGGAATTAAAATTGGGTCCAAAACTCCAAGGCTATCAAGTAAGGGGAATGCTATTGGGTTGGATTCTAAAAAGAACAATTATAGCGATGGTCAGTTATGGGCAATTGTGGAGCTGACCAAGATCTGTTTCAAGTTGTTTGGTCCCTAAGCTTGTTGAAATAAGTATAGATAGGAAAACCATGTTGCTGTTTGTTATGATGAAAATCATTTACCTGTAGTGAAATTGGGAAGAAGGACGACAGTGTGATGCCTGAATCGTTGGATTTACATGGTGCTTCATTGTCTTTGCAGCTGATGGAGAAAGATGAAAATGATGGTGTATCGAATAATGAAGTTGATAGTACACTGTTGGAACATTTTTAACAATATTTATAATATTCCAATAACTATAAATGAAAGGGTGTAATTAATCAAAAGTTATATCTTTTTCATATTGGTTAAGAGTTATATGATTTGATTTTTAACAAATAATTATAACTATTCAAACAATATTAATTGAATAGTTATGATATTAGATAAATAATTATCTCTCTTTTAAAGATGTTATTATTTAGAAAAGACACTTATTGAAAGATATCTCTATGAAGAGACATGAAAATTCCTATAAATAGGAATGAGATTTCATTTGGAAATCATATCAACAAGTTCTAAAAATTCATTCTATCGATCTTTCCTCCATCTTCTAATATTCTTATATTGTTCTATAAAGTGTCATTGCAGAAATTCTTTATAGAAATTGATTTTTTTGGTTATACATTGTTCAATGCTTAGTTGACTATTTTTGTCAGTGCAAAACCCATATAGTTATTAGGCTTCATTGTATTCTCGAGGTTTATTTGCTTGAAACTCATTTGCACATCAAGTATAGGTAGGGGTGAATAGAACCTTAAAGATAGTGGCTTGATACACATCTTGGAGCCTTGTCCTATTTCTTCGTTTTCTATTCGTGTTCCGTTCGTGTGTTTGAGGTTTTCCTCGCCGAAGTTTTGTACTAACACACATTGATGGTTACAATCACGTCAGCTATGGAGTTTTTAACAAGAGAAGTTAAGATACATTTTGATGGGAAAGATGCCCTAGGTTTTGATCAGGGGAACCTTGTGGTGTCCATTGTTGAAGATTCTAACAAGGCTATGACCGCGACTTGAGGTTTTTAGTATGTTTCTTTTTTTCTCCTTCTTTTCATTTGTTTATAATGAATACAAAGTTGTTGGACAAGAATTTTCAAGAGTGTGGGCACCCAAAATTTCATAGAGTTGTCAAAGAGTATGTGCGAGAATTTAATCCAAATATCATTGTGCTGCTTGAGACTCGTATTGGTGGCAAAATGCGAATGATGTGATTGGTAAATTGGGTTTTGGCTTTTCATTTCGTGTTGATGCTAGAGGTTTTGCTAGTGTTATTTAGGTTTTTTTTATGTTTTAGTAATCTTTTAAAATCGGTCGGTTTCCTTTCTACCATTGTTTATGCTAGTCCTAGGAGATTTCAACAGGTCTGATTTTGGGAGGATTTGCATTCATTGCTCAAAATATATCTAACCATTGGACTATATTTAGAGATTTTAATTCTCTTTTATCTGGTTTGGAGAGGAAATGTGTTCTAAAGTGTTAAAGGTGGGATGTTCCTTATTCATGTTCAACAATGGTCTTCATGGCATGGGTTTTATTGGCCCCACGTTTACTTGGAACAGGGGAACTCTTTTTCAATGTATTGATCGAACAATTTGTAATGACATTTGAGAAGACTTTGCCTCTAATGTGGCCATGCATCATTTTCGTAAGCTAAAGTCGGATCATCGACTATTGCTTATTAACTTGGAGAGTATGAAGAATGTTATGGGGAAAAGGCCTTTCCGGTTCCTTGAGAGCTGACTTTCGCATTTGGAATCTGGGGATGTTGTTAAGAAGGTGTTATGAACAATAAATAAATAAATAAATAAATAAACTAAAACTCTATTATTGTTTTCCAATAAAAGCATCCATATTAATACTCCCCATCTCAAAGTTAAGCTTGTCCTTAAGCTCAAATTTAGAATAACCTTCAGAACTTATCCAAAATCATCTACCTCGTTTCATTTTGCTCGTCTTCAACATCTAGTACTTCTATCCAAAATAACCTTTTACATTTGTGTCTTATGGAATAAAACTCGTCACAATTATAACACAGCCCTTTAGCCCTTCTTTCTGCCATTTTTACCATTGTCAATCTCTTAATAAATGGTGCGGAAGAACCTATTTTGTTGTTATTCCCTATTGGTTTCATTTTTTGTCCCCCTCCCTTTGCAAGGCTCTTAGTTGTTGGAATGATTGAATTGCTACCAGTATTTTGGGAAGTTGGCCAGTTCAGGATGGTTTGAGATGATAGTTTGGAAGAGATATTTTGTTTATGTTCCAATGCTCAAGCCATATTAATTGCAACTCTAAAGTTTTCTGGTTGCTACATCTCAATATAAATTCTAAGTTCCTCTACTAACCCGACAGTAAAGAGGTCTATTTTTTGTCGAGGTTTAAGATCAACAATCTTGGCCACTAGTGATTGAAATTGACATTGATATTCCTCTATAGTCCCAATTTATCTCAGGTTGGCAAGTTCCTCCAAGGGGTTATTACTTATAGGTGGCTAAAACCTCACATGATAGCACTCTTAGAAGCACCCTCAATTAATATTTGTCTCCTCTTCTTCCATTTAATTAAACCAAAGTTGTGCCTCTCCTAAGAGATGGAATACAACTAAGCCCACTTTATCTTCTTTGTTAGTCCGTTGATTGCAAAATAATTTCTCGAATCTTTTCAGCGACTCTAAAGGATTTCCAACACCATCATAAGTGGGAAATTCCATCTTATAGTATCGTGGCTGTAACACCCCTTACCCGTATTCTATGCCGGAACAGGGTACGATGCATTACCGGACTTACAAGCAAGCCATCATACAAACTGATACATAACTTTCCCCCCAAATTTAAAAATTTCTATAAAAAATCATATCACCCCTTAAATAAGCCCACGAGGCCCAAAACATACATAAGGAGTAGTTCGAAACTGAACCAGAAACTTACGAACACTTAAAAAAATTTTGCTCAAAACAGGGCCACACGCATGTGTGGAAAGGAACACGCCCGTGTGGACAGGCCGTGGTATCACACAAGCCCATGTCTCTTGCCCGTGTGGATTTCTTTCTCAATTCGAACCTACAGGGGTTTTTACACAGCCTGGCACACGTCCGTGTCTACAGCTCGTGTCCCTCACACAGCCATGACACGCCCGTGTCTTTGCACGTGTGTGAAAACCTTGACATTCTGTTTCTAACGTCATCATCTCCATAAGGTCACACGACCAAGGCACACGTCCGTGTCCTTAGGTTGTGTGGTGATTTAAATTCCTAAAATCAAGTGCAGACTTCACACAGCCTGAGCACATGACCATGTCCTATGGCCGTGTCATCCAAATGGTTGAGACACACGACCGTGCATTCTGTTTTGCCAACTAAGGGTGCAGGGGAACACACGGTCAATTTACACGCCCATGGAGCAAGTCGTGTGTCACAAATGGCCTAGACACACGCCCGTGTGTCTACCCGTGTGGACAAAATAAGGCTATCTACCAAGTCTTTTTGTCACCCATGCTTGCCCCAACTTACACAACATCAAAACCACCCAATCCATATATATATATATATATGTGTGTGTGTGTGTGTGTGTGTGTGTGTGTGTTCAAGTCACTTAAAAGAGTATAGCTAAGTGTTTCATCATCATCAAACATCCATATTCACATACAACATATCATCATTTACATATATTAATAACAAGTATTAGCCATCATCTATGGCCTTATACAAAATGAATTCATCTTCAAGACAAGCCAACACATTTGGTCAAAACAATATGGCACTTGACAAAGACTAAATCCCTATACATGCCATACTAAAAAAGAATGATCTAACTATACCAATTGGGTAGATAGTGTGGGTGATCCTCCAACGGTCTCCGTATCCCGAGCTGGCTTGTCAATACTATAAAATAAGGGAAAAGAGAAGGGAGTAAGCTTTAAGCTTAGTAAGTCTATATGTAAACAACGAACATCATACACATACTTATCCATCAAAAATGATTTATACAAATCAAAAACAATTCAGCACATTGTAATTATACTTACTCTTTTCAAATCCTACCACATCCCAAATACATATCATAAACATTGCTCTCATTTACATGTACTTATACCTTGCACTTATCATCACGTAATCACACATAATTTCACTTAGTCAAAGTTTCTCAATAAGCACTTTGGAATAATACCAAATACAAGGTGGTTTCGCACACAACCCACCACTAATAAATAACACGTTGGTATCCCACATAGCCCACCACTAATAAATAACACGGTAGTATCGGACACAGCCCATCACTAATAAATAACACGGTGGTATCGCACACAGCCCACCTACACTTACTTATTTACGGTGTTCATCCGTAATTTCCTCACTTTCTATTATTTTAATATATATCAACAATATTCATTCCCATTTCACATAATACCTCAATATGTAAAAACATAAGTAAAAAGGATGTATTATTTACATATAAACTTACCTCGATACAAAATGTGTCAATTTGCAATTTAGTTCGAAACCTTACATTTTCCTCGGTTAAGGTTGATTCCACGTTCTTCTTGATCTATAATGACATATTTATCTTATTAAATAATCACATTATTCAAATCACTCCAAAATTCCTATTTTGGCAAAATTATCATTTTGCCCCTAGATTTTAACAAAATTACTATTTTACCCCTAGGCTCGTAAAATAAAATGTGTTCATTTTTCACACACCCAAGCCTAGCTGATTCATATTCTCTCTTATAGCAACTCAAGATTTCAATTATTTCACACATTTACCACCTATTTTACAATCTTTATAAAAAAGTCCTTTTAGGTATTTTCATGGAAACCCTTTTCACAAAAGTTGTTTATTTTACAACCAAGATTCATTTTCTTCCATAAAATTTTAGAAATCAACATGAATATTCACATGGAAAAACCCTAGGCTCTCTACCATTTTTCAAAATAATCCCCTCATTAACTAGATTATGCTACAAGGGTCCCAAAAGTACAAAAATTATCAAGAAAAACCGCAAAAATCACTTACTTGCAAGGAGGATAAGTTGCTAAAAATTTCAAACTTCCAAACCCCTATTCTTGTTGGTATTTTCGGTGGAGGAAGAAGGTGATAGGAAAAAGATGATAGCTTTTTATGTTTTATTTTACTTTATTCCATTAAGTCACCTAATCCACCAAATCTTGACCAAATTAAAATTTCTTGTCCCTATGGCCGGCTTTCAACCTTATAAAGGTCTAATTGCACCTTAAGGACCTCTAATTTAAAGTTCCATAGCTATTTGACACCTCTAGCTAGTAAAATAAAACTTTCGCACTTTATGCAATTTAGTCCTTTTTCACAATTAAGCATGCAATCATCAAAATTAATTCACCAAAATTTTCATGCACTCATATAATCATGATATAACACATAAAATAATATTAAAAATAATTTCTCCAGCTTCAGATTGGTGGTTCCGAAACCACTGTTCCGACTAGCCCCAAAGTCGGGCTATTACAACTCTCCCCCCTTTAAAGATTTTCGTCCCCGAAAATCTTACCGATAAAAAGGTTTGGGTACTATTTTCTCATAGCTTCTTCCGGTTCCCATGTAGCCTCTTCTACACCATGTTTTTGCCACAATACCTTCACCAAAGATACTTTTATTCCTCAACTGTTTAACTTCTCGAGCCAAAACCTTAATTAGTTCTTCATCATAGGTCATATCCGGTCGTATCTCAATTTCTGTGTAACACGCCTAACCCGTATCCGTCGCCGGATTAGGGTTACAGGTATTACTAAACCTTACATCCTACGATAAGCTTTACAAGACAAAATACTACATCCACAGAATACCAATTCATAATATCATGACTGAGATATGCATTTTCGTTAAAATTCAAGTTATCAACTTGAATAATAGTAATAACATCACTCACATCATCAAATACCCATCTTCGATTAATAAGCAAATCACTATTCACATTGTTATTATCTTACAAAAGCCACATTCATAAATGATACTTGACGATTTATCTAAGCATATGTATATATGAAACAATTACCAAATGTTCATGCATATATTAATAAGATAAGCTTATTACACTTTCTATTTCACTTTCACTTAGGTTTATTAATATCATTTATTCCTAGAGTAAGTCAAAATATACTATAGCCGTGAGTTCCAACCAAACATTCAATTTGTGATATGACAAATGCGGCATTAGGTAATTAATAGGCATAACAAGAGTTTATGGATACATTTTAACCAGGCATGTCCTTCAAATAAAACCCTACCAATAATTTCTCATGATCGAATGCTTACAAGAACAACCCAAACATTTCTTCAAAGAGTCCTACAAGATGACCAAATTCAATAGCCGAATAATTCCCACCCTCTTAATACATTAGGTCGTCACACTATAATTTCCTTATTAATCAATCAAGAGAAAGTTTTCAGACTAACATTATAAGCAACCATTATTCATTCATTTACACCATACACACAACCATGCCGAAAATGATCTCATGAAACCATATTTACCAAGTAAACACTTATAGCATAATCGGCTATGATCATCAAAACCACATCCCAAGCTAATCTAAGAGTTCCAACCCAAACATATAGCCATTTTCGTATGGCAACATTACATTCTTTTAGCTAAAGATTGGATCCTCTCAAAAGGGTTTAACCTATACATGCCATACTTTTAAATACATACAAAATAAGTACCAAAGTATCGTTGATAGTGTGATGAGTTCAAAAGCGATCCTCGAGCATGAGATAAACTTTTCCGAAGAGATCTACAATACACAAACAGACGAAATAGAGATAAGCTTCCATAGCTTAGTAAGATTTAAGTAATTCATAAACAATTAGACTAGTTTAAAATTTCTCAACTAACTTTCTTATTATACTCTAGCCGAAAGACCAAGAGTGCAAAAATAAAATCATAGCCAACACATATGCAAAAATTTTGATTATAACCATATGCATAAAGTACCATTCCATGTTAACTAATTCACATACATCAATTCCACCAGCCGAATCTCATGCATTCAAATTTTATCTTTCAAAAATTTCAAGATGCTTGCAAGTGTATAATATTTACCTTTAACTACTTACCTTCTATGCACCTTATGTAATATTATATCCGATTTCTCCTAGATACATACCAACATTTGCAACTAAATACAAATAGCGAGCCTCTTACCTGTACATTCGTTGACAGAATAAATTCAGTAACGTAGCGCACATTAAGTGTCGTTACTCATTACTTCGGCACACTTAGTGCCAATTTCTCCGGTAACGTCTCGCACACTCAGTGTCGTTACTCGTTAATTTTCCGCACACTTAGTGCCAATTTCTTCGGTAACGTCTCGCACACTCAGTGCCGTTACTCGTTAATTTTCCGCACACTTAGTGCATAATAGCCGGTATCGCACACTTAGTGCCCGGATATGTACTCATATGCCCAATGCCGATTACTAAGCACATCAGTCGTCTTACTTCACATTATGATTTTCGAACATGTAATTTAACCAACAAACATGTAATTATATTGAAAGAAAAATAAATCCATACTTCAATTTGACACCTAATATTCGGCCAATTTATAAATTATGCAATAACATTAAAATTACATATCCCCAAGTCAAAATTTGATATTCCTCAACTATAATCCACATTAGCATTTCAACTAAAATTTATTCATACCACATTTCGAACCAAAGTACCACCAAATAAGCAATCCACCAACTAGGATTTTGCATCAAATATTTCCCCTCACATTGCACAAAGACATTTCATACATACCAAAAATTCAAATTAATGCACATAATTATAATAAGCATAAGCTTAAATTAAATTACTTAAACCTTACCTCAGATAACAACGGCTAATGCTTCTCGATTAATTGTTCAACTTAGCTTTTCCCTTATCCTCCCTTTTTTTCCTTTGAATCTTGATCTAATCAATTTCAATTAAAATCTCTTAAAAACATTTCCATTCAATTTGATCCATAAACACACAATTTATTAATTTACGAATTTATCCCTAACTTTTACAAGATGCACAATTTAGTCCCTAATGCCAAACTCAATAAATACTCAAAATTTGATTTGCTACTTTCAAAGCCGAATACTCACAAGGACTTTGTAAGTCCATAATTTCAATAAAATTTTCAATTTAACCGTTCACTAAAATAATTCCGCAAATAATACCCTAAATTTGTTACCCTCTTCAAGACTCACAATGAGAGATGTTCATCTAATTCTAAATTTAATTTAATACAAAGGAATTCATCATAATACTCAACTCATCTTCCATGGCATTTTCCACATACATGACTATTGTACAAAATTAACAAGTGGGTTTGAAAATAGGATGAATAATAACCACAAAAATGCACAAATTTATAAAATTTTAAAGCTTGAACTTACCTAATCAAACTTGTTCCTTGCCGAAAACCCTTAGGAAATTTTCTCCCCCTTTTCTCTCTTAGTTTCGGCCAACAACACCAAAAGATGAGCATGCATTTCTTTTTGTCTTTTGTTTTATTAAATTATACTAATTTAACACATCATAATTATTAGTAATATTATTTTACTCATTTAACTATTATAAAATGTTTAGTGGATGCATGTTGTCTTCCACTATCAACTAAAATGAGCATTTTGCAATCCAAGGCCACAAATTAAAGGAAACAATTTAATATAATCACTCACTTTAGATAAAGGCTTCTTTTACCACTTTCATAATTAAGTCCTTTAACTAAAATTAAACGTCCCAACAACCGAATTAACCTACCATAATTTAAGACAAAATCAAACACATAATATAAATATTAAATAAAAAAACTAAATTAAATTTTTTTCTAACTCGGATTCATGGTCCCGAAACCACCGTTCCGATTAGGGTTGTATTTGGGCTATTACAACTCTACCCCCTTATTAAATTTTCATCCCCAAAAATTTCTTACCGGTGAATAAAAGTGGGTAACGTTCTTTCATTGATTCTTCGGTTTCCCAAGTTGCCTCTTCAATACCATGCTTATGCCACATTACCTTTACCAACGATATCTTTTTATTACGCAACTCCTTTACTTCACGAGCTAAGATGAGTACCGGTTCTTCCTCATAAGTTAAATCGGGTTGGATTTCAATCTCTGATGATTTAATCACATGCGAAGGGTCGGACCGGTATCGTCTAAGCATTGACACATGGAAGACATTATAAATCTTATTTAATTCAGGTGGCAACATAAGTCTATACGCAACCGGCCCAATTCGCTCCACAGCTTCGTACGGTCTAATAAATCGCGGGCTCAATTTTCCCTTACGGCCAAATCTAAGTATCTTTTTCCAAGGTGATACCTTCAAAAACACACGATCACCCACTTGAAACTCTATATCCTTACGGTTTAAATCCGCGTACGATTTCTGACGATCTGATGCGGCTTTCAAATTTTCTCGAATTATTCTAACTTTCTGCTCCGTCTCCCTGATCAAATCAACCCCGTGTAATTTACCCTCACTTAGCTCAGTCCAATACAGTGGTGTACGACATTTTCGACCGTATAATGCTTCGTAGGGTGCCATTTTAATACTTGATTGAAAACTATTGTTGTACGCAAATTCATTAAAGGTAAGTATCGTTCCCACGTACCTTCAAACTCGAGAATGCAACATCTCAACATATCATCGAGTATTTGAATTACACGCTCGGATTGACCATCCGACTGAGGGTGAAAAGCTATACTAAAGTGTAACTTGGTACCCAACGCATCTTGTAGTTTCTTCCAAAATCGCGATGTGAACCTCGGATCTCTATCCGAAACAATTGAGGTTGGTACGCCATGTAACCGCACAATCTGTGATACATATAACTCGCTAACTTATCAAGTGAGAAATCCATACGCACAGGGATAAAATGAGCCGATTTCGTCAATCTATCAACAATGACCCAGATTGAATCTTTCTTATTTGGTGTCAAAGGCAAACCCGATATAAAGTCCATAATGACTCGATCCCACTTCCACTCAGGTACCATAATCAGTTGAAGTAATCCCGATGGCACTTGATGCTCAGCTTTCACTTGTTGACATGTTAAACACTTCGATACATAATCCGAGATGTCTCGTTTCATACCGTGCCACCAATAATACTACTTCAGGTCATTATACATCTTCGTGCTACCCGGATGAATCGACAATTTACTACTATGGGCTTCATCACAAATCATTCGAATCAATTCAGGATTCTTCGGTACACATATCCGATTCTTGAACCGTAAACATCCTTCAGCATCAATCTGAAAATCTGAGTCCGAATTCGAGTCACAAAGACCCCTTTTTACTTTTAAATCACCATGGACCTCTTGAGCCTCTCGAATCTGTTGTACAAACAATGGCCTTGCTTTCAACTCGGCGATGATCACACCGTCATTGTTTATAGCCATATTCACATTCATTGCCCGCAGAGTACACAATGACTTCCAGCTAAGTGCATCGGCGACTACATTAGCCTTTCCTGGGTGATAACCGATCATAAGCTCATAGTCTTTCAACAATTCTAACCATCGGCGCTGTCTCAAATTCAGATCTTTTTGAGTCATTAAGTATTTTAGACTCTTATGATCCGAATAGACGTGGCATTTCTCACCGAATAGATAGTGATGCCAAATCTTCAAAGCAAAGACTATAGCAGCCAACTCAAGGTCGTGTGTCAGAAAATTCCTCTCGTGCAGTTTTAACTGTCTCGAAGCGTAGGCTACTACCTTACCCTCCTGCATCAATACACAACCCAACCCATTTAAAGATGCATTGCTGAAAATGATAAATTCTTTACCCGACTCAGGCTGAACAAGTACCGGAGCTTCTGTTAACAAGGTTTTCAGCTGATCAAAACTCTTCTGATACTTTTCTGACCACTCGAATTTAACGTCTTTTTGTAATAGTTTTGTCATTGGAGCTGCTATCATAGAGAACCCTTTCACAAAATGTCTATAATATCCGGCAAGTCCCAGAAAGCTACGAATCTCTGAAATATTCCGCAGGGGCTTCCAATCAAGTATGGCCGAAACTTTACTCGAATCAACCCGAATGCCCGATGCTGAAATAACATGCCCCAAGAAGCTAACTTTATCCAACCAAAACTCACATTTGCTGAATTTCGCGTATAATTGCTTTTCACGCAAAATTTGTAGTACTAGCCTCAAATGCTCAGCAAGCTTGGTTTCATCTCGGGAATAGATCAGTATGTCATCTATGAATACAACCACAAACCGGTCCAAATACGATCTGAACACCCGATTCATTAAGTCCATAAAAACAGCAGGGGCATTAGTGAGCCCAAACGGCATCACCAAGAACTCATAGTGACCATATCTCATTCGAAATACAGTCTTTGGTATATCCGATTCTCTAACTCGCAGCTGATAATATCCCGATCTCAGATCAATTTTTGAGAACACCGAGGCTCCCTTAAGCTGATCAAATAAATTATCGATACGTGGCAATGGGTACTTATTCTTTACGGTTACCTTATTAAGTTGTCGATAGTCGATACACATTCTCAAAGTTCCGTCTTTTTTCTTTACAAACAGAACAGGTGCACCCCAGGGAGAGAAACTCGGTCTAGCGAAACCCCTATCTGTCAATTCTTGCAACTGAGCCTTTAATTCTTTTAATTCAGTCGGCGCCATTCTGTACGGAGCTATCGAAATAGGGGTGGTTCCTGGCACTAGTTCAATACCAAACTCTACCTCGAGAATAGGTGGCAATCCCGGCAATTCCTCCGGGAACACATCTGTATATTCACATACAACGGGTACGGATTCAATCTTCTTTTCTGATACTTTGTTATCAATCACATACGCAAGGAAGCTTCGTAACCCTTTCTCAAATACCACCTAGCCATTAACGACGATATCACAGCCGGCAACCCATTCAATTCCGCAGATTCAATCTGAAGTATCTCGTTATTCTGACACCTCAAGTCAATAGTCTTTCGTCTGCAATTCACTACTACATCATGCACGGTCAACCAATCCATACCGAGGATGATGTCGAATTCATTGAAAGGTAATAACATCAGATCAGCCGAAAAACACATATCTCGAATCATCAAAGGGCAATTCTTGCACAGTTTATCAACTAATACACATCGACCCAGGGGGTTTGAAACCTGAATCACAAACCCATTAGACTCAACAGGTAGAGTCTTACTGGACACTAATGTCTCGCACACATATGAATGAGTTGAACCGGGGTCAATCAAGGCAGTTACACTAGTATCAAAGAGAGTGAAATTACCAGTAATGACGTCCGGGGATGAGGCCTCCTCTCTAGCACGAATGGCATACGCCCTAGCCGGTACGTGGGCCTCTGATCGAATAGCTACATCTGTAGTCCCCCTCTGTGTGCCACTCCTACCTTCCCCAACCCGAGATGGTCTACCTCTAGCTGTAGTGCCACTCGGTCTCGCGCTCTGAACAATACCTTTCTCGACAGTCTCAGGGCAGTCTCGGATGAAATGATCCTATGAACCGCATCTATAGCAGGTGCGATTAATAGATTTACCCCAACATTCTCCAAAATGCCTTCTACCGCATTGCTGGCACTCAGTTTTGCTCGATCGAGCATTGCCCAACTCAGTTTGCGGATGGAATGCGGTACTAAAATTCAATTTCGTACCCAAGGCTTCTTGCAACTTTTTCCAAAACCTTGAAGTAAACCTTTGATCTCTATCCAAAATAATGGACATAGGCATTCCATGTAGTCTCACAATTTCGACAATATACAGTTCAACCAACTTGTCAAGTGAGTAATCAGTACGTATTGGTATAAAGTGAGCCGATTTCGTTAATCTATCAACGATAACCCACACGGAATCTTTCTTTCTAGGAGTCATAGGTAATCCTGTTACAAAATCCATCGTGATTCGGTCCTATTTCCACTCGGGAACCATCACTAGTTGAAGTAAACCCGAAGGTACCTGATGTTCGGCTTTCACTTGTTGACAGATGTAACACCCTTAACCCGTATCCATCGCCGGATTGAGGTTACAAGGCATTACCGAACAAAGCACAAGTCACCACAAACATTTGATGCTCACATAGACAAAATCAATTGCATTAAAAATAATGTACTTTCATTGCATATTTAATCGTCGGTATACATATCTTGATCCACTTAGCCAAGTTCACATAGAAGCATTTTTCAACAAATAAAGGTCACTATTCATTTGGTTATCTAATTTAAAAAAATCCGAATATGAACCTATCCCCAATTTTTTTTACCAACCTAAGAGCAATTACAAATAAACAAGATATAGATCATTTCTCATTCATGAGCAAAGTCGAATTATCAAAACCAAACATATATCGTCTATAGTCCACAATTCATAATTCTAAACCCTTTATAAGCATATACAAATGTGTATCATAACCGAATATATCTATCCAGGTACATATCCTTTATTACCAAATCTTGCCGAATACAAGATTATAAAAAAAATGATTCTATAAAGTTGATTCATGTTTCTATGTTATACATCAAAAGTAATGTATAACAAGTTTTAATCCAAACTTATTAAACAACCACCTATTATTAGCAATCCCAAAAGAGCTAGCAATGATTCATATATGGCTACTTCATATCAAACATACATATACAAATACAAATACTTAACATGAATTATAACACAACCAAATTCACCAACCACGCAAAACATACACGCATACTATAATCAAGATTTCATAAACCTTAGATAATTAACTTTTAAAACAAGCCATTTTCGCATGGCTTACATATACATCAACAAAATATCATTCAACTATTAAGCTAGCCTATACATGCCTCAAGTTCAAAATCCAAACTTTAAAGGTACCAAATAAAGTCGATAGTGTGGATGACTTCGTTGACGATCCCTTGAGCTCGTAGCTTGACCAAAATCTATAAAATAGAATGACAAGCACATACAGAGTAAGCTAACTTAGCTTAGTAAATCTTAAGCAAATATAATACATCATCTCTTTATAATTTACTCATAATACATATACATATAATTAAATAAATTCACATAACATTCGAATAAGTAAATGCCATGTATATATTAATTTCATATATATATAAATATATACACATGTCCATTTAACATTTCATTTATTCAAGTATCTAACATCAATGTAATAACAATATGTCCACATAACCAAAAGGCCAAATATACATGAATATTAGTCTCAATCTTGCTTGATAAACTTCACATATATGCTTACCTATTTGATCGAACACGACAATTCAAATGAATAACTCATATGCACATACCTGTATGGCCGAATATAAACAAACTCGTATTATCAAATTACTTGCTCAACAAACACATAACTAGGTAGACTCATAACCCATAAGTTGATTTTACATCACCGGTATAAAACCTGCTAGGCATAAGCATGAATTTCACACCGGCACTAAGCCTGCTAGACCCGAGGTCTGATATCCATTCACCGGCAATAAGCCTGCTAGGCATAAAGCCCGAAAAGTTCACCAGCCCAAGGCTTGCTAGGCTCTAAGCCTGAATAGTAATACTTTAGATTATCTCGCTTGAATCGTTTCATATATCAAACCTATTACTCATTTCAAATTCAATGTATGATCAATCGAATAGCATATAACAATCCAAAAGCTTAACCAAATCAAATATTACACATAGTCAAATTCGGCTTTTGCATAATATAATTACAATGTCTCCATTTTTCAGCATATAATAGGTTACATAAATAATTTACGACGTATATTTGCTTAGAGACTTACCTCGTATATCGTCGGACGACAAAAACCGGCTATTCGATTATTCTCGCTTTTCCCCGATCCAAGTTCGTTTTCTTTTGTTCTTGATCTAATCATATTCAAATTAAGCTCATTCAAACACATTTCTATTCAATTTAGTCCTAAAACACATAAATAGGCAAATTACCATTTTGCCCCTAATATTTCACACTTTTACAATTTAGTCCTATTTGCACAAAACACAAAATACACAAAATTTGGGCACACACCTTAAGGGCCGAATATTCCTAGTCCTCATACAAGTCTATGCATTTCATTTATTTCACATTTAGTCCCTCAAAAATTTATTTTTACAATTTAATCCAAATTACTCAATTTCATCAAAAATTCAAAGGTAAAACTTGTTAATCTAACACATATAATTAATATATCATCATCAAGTATAAAAAATAACAAGCTTCCTTCCATGGCATCTCACGAAATACACAACAAATTCCAAAATTTAAACATGGGCTAACTAAAACATTAAGCAACAATCTCAAAAATATAAAAATTATCAAAAACCAAAACCAATTCATACCTTAAATCAAGCTTTCTAATGCTGAAATAGCTTAAGGTTTTCTTTTTTTCCTTTCTTTAGCATTCAGTCAAGAAGATGAAGCAAAATGCATGTCTTTCTTTTTGGTTTTATTTTATTAATAGTTTATAATATAATTTTATTATTATAAAATAATTTAACATAAAATAATCATGTAAATGCATTATGACATATGCATTGCCGTCCACTATCCCATTTAAAATGAGTAATTTACCACATAGATCCTTCCCTATATAAAAACACATCAATTAACCACTCAATCAATCAAATAAGCTACTTTTACCACTTATACAATTTAGTCCTTTTTCTTAAATTAGTCACACAAGCGGGCAATTTATCTTACGAAACTTTCACACATGCTAATTCACATATAATTAACACAGAAAATAATATTTAAAAAAAAATTTCAGACTCAGATTCATGGTTCCAAAACCACCGTTCCGATTAGGGTCAAATTCGGACTGTTACAACAGATCAAACACTTTGTCACGAACTCAGAGATGTCTCCTTTCATACCCGGCCACCAATACAACTTCTTCAAATCATTATACATTTTTGTGTTGCCTGGATGTACTGACAAACAACCATTGTGTGCCTCGTGCAAAATTCTTTGAATTAGCTCTTCATTTTAGGTACACAGATCCTCTCTCGAAACATCAAATAACCGTCAGTACCAATCTGAAAATATGATTCAATACTTGTCTCGCACTGAGTTATCTTGGCTTGTAACTCTTTATCATTTTTCTGAGCTTTACAAATCTTTTGCAGAAACATCGGTCTAGCTCTTAACTCTGTTATGATCGAACCATTATCAGTCACAAACAACTGGGTATTCATAGCCCTCAATACGAACAATGAGTTCCTACTCAAAGTATCGATGACCACATTCGCCTTTCTAGGGTAATAGTCAATCATCAACTCATAATCCTTTATCACCTCTAACCATCTCCGCTGTCGTAGGTTTACCTCCTTTTGAGTCATCAAATACTTTAGACTTTTATGGTCGGTGAATACTCGGCATATCTCGCCATACAAATGGTGTCTCCAAATCTTCAGTGCGAATACTATGGCGGCTAACTCTAAGTCGTGAGTCAGATAGTTTTTCTCGTACGGCTTCAGTTGTCTCGAGGCATATGCTACTACTTTGCCCTCCTGCATCAGCACACAACCAAGACCATTCAATGACGCATCACTATAGATCACAAACTCCTTTCCCGACTCAGGCTGTACCAAAACCGGTGCTTCAGTTAATCGTGCCTTCAACTTCTCGAAACTTTGTTGACATCAATCGGTCCATTCAAACTTAACATTCTTTTACAACAACTTAGTCATCGAGGAAGAAATCATCGAAAATCCCTCGAAAAAACGTCGATAATACCCGGCTAAGCCCAAAAAGCTTTTGACCTCAGATATATTCCTTGGTGGTTTTGAATCAACAATCGCTAAAATTTTGGATCAACCTGAATACCATCACCTAAAGCTATGTGTCCCAAAATTCCGACTTCACGAAGCCAAAGTTCACTTTTACTAAACTTAGAAAACAATTTCTCCTCTCGTAAAGTCTGCAATACCGTTCTTAAGTGTTCGGCATGCTCGGCCTCATCTCGAGAATAAATCAATATATCTTCTATGAACACTACTACAAACTTATCCAAATATAGCCGAAAAATTCGGTTCATCAAATCCATAAACATAGCTGGTGCATTAGTTAGACCGAAAGGCATCACAAGAAATTCATAGTGTCCATACCTCGTTCTAAAAGCAGTTTTCAACACATCGGATTCTTTGACTCTCAACTGATAGTAACTGGATCTTAAATCTATTTTGGAGAACACGGTTGTTCCCTTCAGTTGATCGAACAAATCATCAATTCTCATAATGGGTACTTGTTCTTTATAGTTACCTTGTTAAGTTGACGGTAATCAATACAAAGCCTCATTGTTTCGTCTTTCTTCTTTAAAAATAATACAGGAGCACCCCAGGGAGAAAAACTCGGTCTGACAAATCCCTTATCGGTCAACTCTTGTAGCTGAGCCTTTAACTCTTTCAATTCAGTCGAAGCCATTCTATACGGAGTAATGGAGATCGGTGCCGTCCCAAGTACCAGATCGATAGCAAACTCAATTTCTCTAACTGGAGACAACCCATGTAATTCTTCCGGGAATACATCTGAAAACTCACAAACTGCTGGCACAGATTCAAGCTTCAACTCAGTCATCTCAGCATTCAACACATATGCAAGGTATGCTTCACACCCTTTTCTCATACACTTCTGAGCAGACATGTACTAAATCACCACAGGCATTTTATTTGAGTCATCTGTTTCAACCCAAAGAATCCCATCATTTTCACATTTCAACTCAAGAGTTTTCTATCTACAATTTACCTCAGCATCATGTAATGTCAAACAATCCATGCCTAAAATAACATCAAACTCGTCAAATGGCAACAACATCAAATTAGCTAGAAAACAGTGACCTTGGATCGTCAAAGGACAATTCGTACAAACCTTATCTACTAACACATACTTGCCTAGAGGATTTGACACCTTAACCACAAATTCAGTCAATTCAACAGATAATTTCTTACTATTTACCAAATTCACACAAACATAAGAATGAGTGGATCCGGGGTCAATTAAAGCATCTACATTAATATTGTAAAGAGAGAATATACCCGTAATCACGTCGGTGGATGATGCATCCTCATGAGCTCGTATGGCATAAGCTTTAGCAGGTGCTCTCGTTTCTGACCTTGCAGATGAATCATTTATCATACTTTTACTACTAGCTCCACTTCTAGCATTTCGCGTTGGTCTACCCCTATTAGTAGTGTTACTCGGTCTAACACTCTGAAGTTTCTCTCCTTCAACATTCTCAAGACAGTCTCTGATAAAATATTTTCGAGAACCACACTTGTAGCAAGCTCGGTTGTTTCCTCAACACTCTCTAATATGTTGTCTACCACACTTCTGACACTCAGGTTTATTATACTTCACATTACCCACACTTTCCATTGAGGTGGCTTAAACTCTAGAGTTTGAATATGTTTTACCACAATCTCGGTGTGAATACCTAATTGAAGCAGTCATCCGATGATTCATTTCCTTGGACCTCTTTGATTGGGATTGGAACAACTTACTCATCGGCCTCTTCTTTACATCTCGGGCATCAATAATAGCTTTTCTCTTTTCTTTATTCAGCTCTTCGGCCTTGCAAGCTCTATCGACTAATACCACTAATTCTTTCAACTCTAAGATTCCAACTAACAATCTAATATCCTCGTTCAGCCCATCTTCGAATCTCTTACACATAATAGCTTCGGTAGACACACACTCTTGAGCATACTTACTGAGTCTAACGAATTCACATTCATACTCTGCCACAGACATTTTGCCTTGCTTCAATTCAAGAAATTCTTTCTGTTTCTGATCAATGAATCGCTGACTTATGTATTTCTTTCAGAACTCCTCTAAGAAGAAATCCCATGTCACTCACTCCTTCGAAACTATCGATGTCAGCGTTTTCCACCAACGGTATGCCGAGTCCTTCAGTAATAATACGGTATATTTTAAATATTCTTCGGGCGTGCAGGATAGTTCATCAAATACCCGCATAGAATTCTCAAGCCAAAACTCTGCTTTCTCGAGATCATTATCTATGTTGGCTCTAAATTCCTCGGCCCCTTATTTTTGAATTTTATCAATTGAGCGTTTAGCCAATTTTACTATATCAATACCTTGAGGAGCTACGGGGACTGACTGAGGTATAGGACGGGGTGGAGGAGGTTGAGCATTAGGATTTGCTCGAACAAATTCAATATACCAATTACTCATTATATGGAGAAAGGCTTCCCGAGCCTCCTCTCCCTGACCCAAAGTCTCGGGTCTACTTTCTACTGGCGTGGTCCCTTACGTGGAAGCCGGTGCATTACTTGCAGCATCATCAACCGCAACTCAGTCAGGATCCATTTACTATATAAAAACACAGTTTGAAATTGTCAGGGGTCACCACACTATCACAATATATTTATAGCATGTATAGCTAGACTCTCACACACGCTATGGTAGTCTGAGAATCGACTAAAACATAGCTCTGATACCACAAAATATGACACCCCTTACCCGTATTCGACACCTGAACAGGGTACAAGGCATTACTGAACTTACAAGTAAGCCATCATACAAACCGATACATAACTTTCCACCCAAATTTAAAACTTTCTATAAACATTCATATCACTCCTTAAACGAGCCTACGAGGCCCAAAACATACATAAGGAGTAGTTCGAAACTGAACTGGAAACTTACGAACACTTAGAATTTTTTTGCTCAAAATAGGGCCACACTCCCGTGTGGGTAGGCCGTGGTATCACAGACGCCCATGTCCCTTGTCCGTGCAGATTTATTTCTCAATTCAAACCTATAGGGGTTTTCACACGGCCTGGTATACGCCCGTGTCTATAGCCCGTGTCCCTCACACGGCCATGAGACGCCCGTGTCTTGGCACGTGTGTGAAAACCTTGACATTCTATTTCTGACGTCATCATCTCCATAATGTCACACGACCAAGGCACATGTCCGTGTCCTTAGGCCGTGTAACGATTTAAATTCCTAAAATCAAGTGCAGACTTCATACGGCCTAAGCACATGCCCATGTCCTATGGCCTTGTCATCCACATGGTTGAGACACACGGCCGTGCCTCAACCCGTGTGGTTACTACTGGGCATTCTGTTTTGCCAACTTAGGGTGCAAGGGAACACACGACTGATTTACACGCCTATGGGGCAAGCCGTGTGTCACACACGGCCTAGACACTCGCCCGTGTGTCTACCTGTGTGGAAAAAATAAGGCTATCTACCAAGTCTTTTTGTCACCATGCTTGCACCAACATACACAACATCAAAACCACCCAATCCATATATATATATGTGTGTGTGTGTGTGCGTGTGTGTGTGTGTGTGTGTGTGTGTGTGTGTGTGTGTGTGTGTGTGTGTGTGTGTGTGTTCAAGTCACTTAAAATAGTATAGCTAAGTGCTTCATCATCATCAAACATCTATATTCACATATAACATATCATCATTTACATATATTAATAACAAGTATTAGCCATCATCTATGGCCTTATACAAAATAAATTCATCTTCAAGACAAGCCAACACATTTGGCCAAAACAATATGACACTTGACAGAGACTAAATCCCTATACATGCCATACTAAAAAAGAATGGTCTAACTATATCAATTGGGTAGACAGTGTGGGTGATCCTCCGACGGTCTCCGTATCCTGAGTTGGCTTGTCGATACTATAAAACAAGGGAAAAGAGAATGGAGTAAGATTTAAGGTTAGTAAATCTATATGTAAACAATGAACATCATACACAGACTTATCCATCAAGAACAATTCAGCACATTGTAATTATACTTACTCTTTTCAAATCCTACCACATCTCAAATACATATCATAAACATAGCTCTCATTTACATGTACTTATACCCTGCACTTATCATCACGTAATCACACATAATTTCACTTAGTCAAAGTTTCTCAATAAGCACTTTGGAATAATACCAAATACAGGGTGGTTTCGCACACAGCCCACCACTAATAAATAACATGGTGGTATCACACATAGCCCACCACTAATAAATAACACGATAGTATTGCACACAGCTCACCACTAATAAATAACAAGGTGGTATCGCACATAACCCACCAATAATGATAAACACGGTGGTATCACACACAACCCACCTACACTCACTTATTTACGGTGTTCATCCGTAATTTCCTCACTTTCTATTATTTTAATATATATCAACAATATTCATTCCCATTTCACATAATACCTCAATATGTAAAAACATAAGTAAAAAGGATGTATTATTTACATATAAACTTACCTCGATACAAAATGTGTCAATTTGCAATTTAGTTCGAAACCTTGCCTTTTCCTCGGTTAAGGTTGATTCCACGTTCTTCTTGATCTATAATGACATATTTAGCTTATTAAATAATCACATTATTCAAATCACTCCAAAATTCCTATTTTGGCAAAATTATCATTTTGCCTCTAGATTTTAACAAAATTACTATTTTACCCCTAGGCTCGTAAAATGAAATGTGTTCATTTTTCACACACCTAAGCCTAGCTGATTCATATTCCCTCTTATAGCAACTCAAGATTTCAATTATTTCACACATTTACCACCTATTTTACAATCTTTATAAAAAAGTCCTTTCAAGTGTTTTCATGGAAACCCCTTTCATAAAAGTTGTTTATTTTACAACCAAGATTCATTTTCTTCCATAAAATTTCAAAAATCAGCATGAATATTCACATGGAAAAACCCTAGACTCTCTACCATTTTTCAAAATAATCCCCTCATTAACTAGATTATGCTACAAGGGTCCCAAAAGTACAAAAATTATCAAGAAAAACCACAAAAATCACTTACTTGCAAGGAGGATAAGTTGCTGAAAATTTCAAACTTCCAAACCCCTATTCTTGTTGGTATTTTTGGTGGAGGAAGAAGGTGATAAGAAAAAGATGATAGCTTTTTATGTTTTATTTTATTTTATTCCATTAAGTCACCTAATCCACCAAATCTTGACCAAAGTAAAATTTCTTGTCCCTATGGCCGGCTATCAACCTTATAAAGGTCTAATTGCACCTTAAGGACCTCTAATTTAAAGTTCCATAGCTATTTGACACCTCTAGCTAGTAAAATAAAACTTTCGCACTTTATGCGATTTAGTCTTTTTTAGCAATTAAGCATGCAATCACCAAAATTAATTCACCAAAATTTTCATGCACTCATATAATCATGATATAACACATAAAATAATATTAAAAATGTATTAAAAATAATTTCTCCGGCCTCAGATTGGTGGTTTCGAAACCACTGTTCCAACTAGTCCCAAAGTCGGGCTATTATAGTGGCACCATGTACCCACCTTGTTGAGAGTCTAAATTCTTTTTCCTGCCTCCATTGTTGCCTTATTCTTCACTATTTTTCTCTGAACACCCTTTCGTCGTCTTTTGGACAGAAAGAGATAACACTAACATCTACTCCTCTAATGCTCGTTACCTTGTAACCATTTGTTCTATGAAAGCCTCCAGCTTGGTTGCCAAAGTCTATTCGTCAACATAACAGAGGACTTTGATACCAAGTTATTATGAGCCTTAGCGTAGGATCTAGTCACAGGTCTAGACAAGGAAGAATTCTTGAATCGACCTATGGTTAATTAAAGAGGCAAATTCGTCCTTGACTAAACCCCTTCCAAAAATAATATTTTTTGATAAAATAATTGCTTCCCTTCTTTATTTGATATTGGCGGCCTTTTATAGACAGTTAATGACAAATAAAAGAGTCTTAATTGACATAAAATAAAATTCCTAACTTATAGGATCTTGACTATCAGGACTAGAGTTTATAAAGGAAATAAAAAACTAATATAATAGAGAATACAAGTAAAACTAAAACTCTCATAAAAACCTAATATAATAAAGAAAATAAATAAAACTAAAACTCTAATTGTTGTCGTCTCCCTTTCTATTCTTTCTCTAATATTGTTTTCCAATAAAAGCATCCACATCAGAAAGATGGCAAAAATAAGAGATCATAACCTATGATTTGTAGGAACTTTTTAATACAATCTTTGAGTGGAACAAAAATTCCTTATAGCTTGAAGAAGATCCGTGTGTGATCGAGCATTAGGAATCTGAGAGGCTTAGAGATCATGAAATGAGATATCGGATGGAATTAGAAGAAATTTTGGACCAAGAGGAAAAGTTGTGGAAACACAAGTCAAAAAGTGATTGGCTTGTTTAAGGAGATCGTAGTACAAAAAAATTTCATAGTCGGACTCTAGCGAGATGAAGACTTAAGTATGGTGCCTCTCAAGTCTCCAGGAGTGGATGGATTTCATTTTAAGTTCTTCCAATTACAATTGTCTACAATTGGTACGAGTATTTGCCTCTGGGTAAGGGATACTTTGAATGGGTAGCCTATTGATTTGTACTAATAAAAATATGTATATGTATATGGTGGGATTCAAACTCAAACCAATTGCATGAGTAAAACTTTTAATTTACTACTCAAGTTTTATTTTGAAATTTTTATACATTTTCGTTTTATTATGTACACTCTATCACCTCCATAAGTTGTATACATTAATAATGTTATTATGTTTAATTAGTTTTCATTGTTTATTGTATGTTATTTTTAAACATACATTTGTGTCCTAAATTCATGGTTTACATAGGCATATACGTGTGATAGAATTTCTAGTATAAATTAGACTAATTCTCATTTAATTAGTAAAACTATATTTTAAAAATGATAAGAATATATTATTAAATAAATTTTAAAAATAAACACTTAAAACAATACACATTACCTGAAAACTAGTATAATTAAAATGACCATGTCAATTCTTAATTAACTTATGATTAGATTCATAATGATCTCAGAATTATAATTTAAGCATTTTATTTTAAAAAAACAGAAAAAATTATATACATAACATACAAAAAAAAAATAGTTTAACTAGTTTCTCACTGCTTTCAAAAAGTTTGATTTAAAATCTAAGTGTTTAATATTGCTGTTAAAGAGTGCTCTTGAAAAATAAAATATTCATTTTAAACATAATATTGTGAAGTAGAAAAATACATTTAAATAATGTTTGAATTCATTAATATTATAATATTTTAATAAAAATATAAAAAAATAACTTATTTTAACTCATTATTAATATTTTAATATAAATTTTAAAAATTTATAAGGAATTAATATTAATTATTTTTAAAATTTAATTTGAATATATAACTTATATTTGAATATATAAATTTATATATTTGAAATAAAATTCAATAAAAAATTATATATTTAATATGAATCTTACATAATATAAATAATGGTTAAAAATGTAGCTTCCAAAGTGTTTTCGGAAAAGCAAAAACTTCGAGTTTAAAAGCACGTTTGGCCCAAAAATTATGTGTTTAAAATAAATTTGATCCTAAAAAACACTTTTTGGCCCAAAAATAGTTTTGAAAAGCTAAACCCTAAACCCTAAAATTATATTAATGGAAGATATTTTTAATGGATCCCCGTCATCGCCTACTTCCTCGGATTTTTTTCCATTAAAGAAAAAGAAAAAAACAGAAATATGTTCCGCTGCCATATCTGATATCTCCCTCAAATTCAAATCCCCATCAATCCCAGAAGACCAAGCTTTGACAAAAGCCTTTGCAGCTATAAGTCTAGGGTTTTCCTGATTTCTTTTATTCTTTTTTTTAAATGGCCTTTTCGCTCTCGTTCAGACCCAACATGCCCCTCGTTCTATCTCCTTTCCTTGACCGAACCGGACCCCTCAATCCTCTTTTAAATCGACCTCAATTTCCCGGTTTTTCTGCTCGTGGGCAGTTCCTTCGTGGTTCTCTATCCGTGGCCAAGTTTGGGTTCAAACCCGGACTCTTGCCCGACCCGGAGGCTTCCGAAGTTGTTCTCAGAGAGCTGTTCACTAGAGCCGAAAATCTTCTTTATACGATTGCTGATACTGCTGTTTCGTCTTCCGACACCATTGCTACAACCACTAGTGCTACTACTAAACAAAATAATGATTGGCTTTCTGGAATTGCCAATTCCATGGAAGCTGTTTTGAAGGTAATTTAAGAAAACGGTTATTCTTTCTTTTGTTTTTCGTTTTGAAGTTCTGGGGTAATGGAATTAGTGTTTATTTATATTGATTTCAACCAGGTCTTGAAAGATGGGTTATCGGCTCTGCACGTTCCTTACGCTTATGGTTTTGCAATTATACTTCTGACTGTGCTTGTTAAGGCTGCTACTTTTCCTTTGACTAGGAAGCAGGTTTGTTGTTTCAGATCAATAAAACCAAACGAAATAAAGAAACAAGTTAAGAAAAGAAAGAATGTTAATTCTCCGGTTGATATTTTTTATTACTAATTTTTTGGGTTTTTCTTTTTGAATTTTAAGTTAGTTTTATTCATAGTGAAAAAAAAACTGGCTTGAGTTCTGTCAAGTTATTCTCAATTTCCAATTTTGCTTACAGGTAGAGTCTGCAATGGCCATGCGATCATTACAGCCTCAAATAAAGGCTATTCAGCAGCGGTATGCTGGAGATCAGGTGAAATTTTGCTTTTAGTTTAAGCGGGGATGTTTTGAAACAGGGCATAGTTCTAGTTGCTAGTTATGATAAATGAAATGGATGCTCAGTATTGCTCGTTGCTTTAGCTTTAAAAGAAGAAAGGAAGAAAAAGAGGGTGTAAATTGAATGTTTAGAGCTTTGGGTTTGTATGATGTAGAGTTTATTTTGGGTAGGCTTGAGCCATTTTGATCTTTGAGCTACTTTTCTTTTATACTTGCAGGAGAGAATTCAGCTTGAAACTGCTCGACTATATAAACTGGCAGGGATAAACCCATTAGCAGGTAAATTTAGTACATCTTATTCATATCACATTGCCTTTCTGTAACTTGTTAGATTCCAAATAATCCACCCTTTGTTTTAAATTCCTAAAGATTTTGAATTCCACATGCATTCTTTTATGTATTTTAGCCTTTTCATCAGTTGTATCTTTTCTGTTTCCATTATGTTTTATCTCTATTCTAGGGCTTTAACAAAGTTTTGGACTTGTTTGTTTGTCAGAAGGTCAAATCTTGGAATAGGGAATGAAATAGTAGTTAATGGAATGTTATTATATTCTGTTTTAATGCCCTTTCGACCTTTGCTGATGAGGCGTGTCAAAAGCAGATGTGAAAGAGAAAGGCACGGCATCGCACTTCTTGTTGCATTTGTTTACTTTGTAAAAATTTGTCTTAGTTATTTTCTGCATCATGGCACCTTTAATAATTTGTAATTTGTATGTAATTCCTTAGTTATCTTTTCATTTTTCTCTTTCTGCAGGTTGCCTTCCCACACTTGCTACAATTCCGGTTTGGATTGGGCTTTATAGAGCCCTGTCAAATGTGGCAGATGAGGTAACATGCTATCCATGTTGGTGTACTAATTTTAAACTTCTGTTGTCTTTAGCTATCTCTCATGTCTAACCTTATGTTTACTATTAGAATTCCTTAAATTAAGGATAGATTCTAGAAGATCATCTGTAAATAGAAACTAATCCTAGTTACTGATTCTTAGGCTTTCACTATCTTGTGATTATTTCCTACCTTAGGATATTTTCTGTCTATATATTTGTAAGCTAAAACAGCAGAATGATATATGAGAAAAATCTCTAATTTTCTACATGGTATCGGTGCCTTAGGAATCTTTCGATCTTTCTTTCTTCTCGAAAAATCCCTTCTTAAAATTTCCTCCAGTTTTTTTTCCATGGGTGACCTCAATGACACTATGTCCGAAACTGAGATCTCACAAATATCTCAGACTGTCAATCGAGGGATCAATCAAAGTGACCTCAATTCTTCACTGATAATCACTAGTCATCGACTAGATGGAAAAAACTTCCTGCAATGGTCTCAATCTGTCCTCATGGTGATTCGTGGTCGCGGCAAGTTAGGGTATATCAATGGAGACCTCCCACGTCCGAATGTAGCTGACCCGACTTATGCTACTTGGGAGCTCAACAACTCCATTGTTATGGCATGGTTGGTTAACTCTATGGAAGGCCACATAAGCCGAACCTACCTTCTCTTCAAAACTGCAAAAGACATGTGGGATGCAGTTAGAGAGAATTATTCTGATCTTGGAAACGCTTTTTAAGTGTTTGAGATAAAACTCAAGTTGAAGGATAGTAGACAAGAGACACTAGAGGTAACTCACTACTACAATAATCTGAAAATATTGTGGCAGGAGTTAGACATGTACTACGAGGCAGATTGGGGTGAAGGCTTAGAACACTCTAAGTTCATGACTCACCTAAACAAGGAACGGCTCTATGAGTTTCTAGCTGGACTAAGGAATGAAGTAGATGAAGTTCGGGGCAGGATTCTGGGTAGATCACCCCTTCCAACCATTGGTGAAGCTTTTGCTGAAGTAAGACGAGAAGAAAAACGTCATCTTGTCATGATGGGAGAACCTAAAGCAACGATCACTTCTGAAAACCAGCCTACTGAAGCTTCTGCTCTCGTCCCCAAAGGTCCATCAACACAAAAATCACGTGCTGGGAGTGATTCTGGATCAAACAGACCGGTATGTAGCCACTGCAACCGTATTAGTCACACTAAGGAAAAGTGTTTTAAGCTTCATGGTTATCCGGATAAAAAACAGAGAGAAAAGAAAACTGCCATGTTATCCTCAAATGCTGCAGATGAAGTGCTTGATGTCCGCCTAACCAAAACTTAGCTTGAAAATCTCCATAAGATACTTAGTACCTCGACTGGACATGGGACTCTAGCCACTCAAGGTACTGCTCTTAATATTGCTCTTGAATCTAATAACCAATCCTCTTGGATACTAGATTCGGGAGCCTCGGATCACATGACAGGTAACATCACTTTGTTTCAAACCTACACCACTTTTCATAACAATTCCAGAATCCGTATAGCTGATGGTTCATACTCACCTGTGGTTGGAGTAGGGAAAGTAAAAATAGCAGAATACTTTTCCCTTGATAATGTTCTACATGTCCCAAACTTGTCTTGTAATTTACTTTCAATAAGTAAACTTACAAAAGATGGAAACATGCTTGCTGAATTTTCTAAACTTGGTTGTGTAATAGAGGAACAGAAATCGGGGAAGATGATTGGCACTGCTAAAGTTGATGATGGATTATACGTTTGGAATAAAAATAGCACACAAGTGAGATTGGCCCTATCTACTTCAAAAGAAGACACTATTATGCTATGGCACCGTAGGTTAGGACATCCAAATCTCTTGTATCTAAAAAGACATCTTCCGCTGTTATTTAGAAATAAAAGAATAAATTCTTTGAAATGTGAAATTTGTGAGTTATCCAAACATACCTGTGTGCCATATCCTTTAAAACCATATACCCAATCTCAACCTTTTTTATTAATTCACAGTGACTTGTGGGGAGCTAGTCGAGTGAAAAACATTACTGGTGCTAAGTGGTTTATAACATTTATTGACGATCATACTAGAGTATGTTGGGTCTATCTATTAAAAGAAAAATCTGAAACACCTAATGTTTTTAAGAAGTTTCACTCTATGGTTCGAACCCAATTCAACTCCACCATACATACCCTCCACACTGATAATGGAAGAGAATACTTTAACTCTGTCCTAAGTACTTACCTTTCTGACCATGGCATTATACACCAATGTTCTTGCCCGAGAGAAAAAATCGACACCTCTTGGCTGTGGCTCGAGCCATTATGTTCACTATGAATGTCCCTAAATACCTTTGGGGCGAGGCTGTTCTTACTGCTTGTTACCTCATAAATCGAATGCCCTCAAAGGTATTAAACTTTCAAACACCTCTAAATATCCTTCTAAAATCCTTTCCCCTATTCCTGGTTACTAACCTTCCAGCCAGAATATTTGGTTGCAAAGCCTTTGTCCATAACCATCAACCAAATCAGTCAAAACTTGACCCTCGAGCTCACACCTGCATATTCACTGGTTATTCTTCCACCCAAAAGGGCTATAAGTGTTATTCACCTCTTTTACGCCGAATGTTTGTCTCTCGAGATGTGACCTTCTTTGAAAATGAACCATATTTTGGAGCCTCTCATCTTCAGGGGGAGACCTTAAATGAAGATGAAACTCTTAACATCCTTCTTATCATAACCCCTCAAGATCCTATCACTACCCTCAATATAGATACTGTTTCTCCTTCCCCTATAAACCAGACAGTTAGCACAATCCTACCTGATCCTAATACCGAATTGGGGCTGCCTTCTAATCAGGAAAAACAGCAAGAACAGGTGCCTAAACTGCAGGTTTACACCCGAAGAAATCGCCATCCTGAAACTGATACAGCAGTGCCGGTTCCATCTTTTCCTGAGTACTGTTCTGAAGCTACTGATACTGAAGTCTTACCTCCATCACCGTCCGTCTATCTTCCAATCGCAGTGAGAAAGGGTACAAGAAGCTGCACTCAACACCCTATCTCTCGGTTTGTCTCCTATGGTAACTTATCTAAGACCTATAAAGTATTTGTGACTAATGTTGATTCTGTAAAAACTCCAAAAAATATAGAAGAAGCATTGGAGTCAGATGAATGGAGACAAGCTGTAATGGAAGAAATGGATGCCCTCAAGAATAATGGAACTTGGGAAATTTCGGATCTGCCTAAAGGGAAGAAAACAGTAGGCTGCAAATGGATTTTTACTACGAAATTCAAACCTGATGGCCGTATTGATAGATACAAGGCTCGACTTGTGGCCTTCACCCAAACTTATAGGCTTGACTATGAAGAGACATTTGCACCGGTTGCCAAACTTAACACCATTAGAGTTCTTCTATCTCTCGCTGTCAATCTTAATTGGCACTTGACTCAGTTGGATGTCAAAAATGCGTTTCTCAATGGGGAGCTGAATGAAGAAGTTTACATGGATTTTCCTCCGGGGTTTGAAGAAAGTAAGGATCAAGTTTGCAAGTTGAAAAAGTCGTTGTACGGACTGAAACAATCTCCAAGGGCATGGTTCAGTCGATTTACAAAGGCGATGATGAGCAGACAGTATACACAAGGACAGGCTGACCACACAATGTTCTACAAGCACTCGGAGCAAGGAAAATGTTGCATTCTCATTGTCTATGTGGGCGATATTATCGTGACAGGAGATGATACTAGTGAAATTGACAGATTGAAAGAATTTCTCGGAACAGAATTTGAACTTAAAGACTTGGGGAATCTTAAGTACTTTCTTGGCATGGAGGTAGTGAGGTCTAAAAGAGGCATTTCCATCTCCCAAAGGAAATATGTCCTCGATTTACTATCTGAAGTTGGTTTGATGGGTTGCAAACCAGCTGAAACTCCTATGGAGTTTAATCTCAAGTTGGGTACTGATCACGACGGAGAAGAAGTTGATAGGGGGAGATATCAACGACTGGTAGGTAGACTTATCTATCTAGCTCACACTCGTCCAGACATTGCCTTTAGTGTGAGTGTCATAAGTCAATATATGCATGCCCCAAGGGAAAAACACCTAGAAGCTGCATATCGAATACTAAGGTACTTAAAAGGAACTCCTGGAAAAGGCCTATACTTCAAGAAGAATGACAACAGGAATGTGGAGGTCTATACGGATGCTGACTGGGCAGGTTCTATCAACGACAGACGTTCTACCAGTGGCTATTGTAGCTATATTTGGGGGAACCTAGTGACATGGAGGAGTAAAAAGCAGTCTGTGGTAGCACGCAGCAGTGCAGTAGCAGAATATCGAGCACTAGCGCATGGTATTTGAGAGGGAGTTTGGGTACAAAGACTAATGATGGAACTAAAAGTTCCTTATAATAGGCCTATGCAGCTGTTTTGTGACAACCAAGCTGCTGTCAGTATAGCTCACAATCCTGTCCATCACGGTTGTACTAAACATGTTGAGATAGATCGTCATTTCATAAAAGAGAAAATACACTCAGGAGAAGTGAGTGTTACCTATCTACCTACCAGACAACAGGTTGCTGATGTATTAACAAAAAGCTTGAACAAGAATTTGTTTGAAGAACTTGTTGGCAAGCTGGGTTTGATAAACATCTACACTACAGCTTGAGGGGGAGTGTTAGAATTCCTTAAATTAAGGATAGATTCTAGAAGATCATCTGTAAATAGAAACTAATCCTAGTTACTGATTCTTAGGCTTTCACTATCTTCTTGTGATTATTTCCTACCTTAGGATATTTTCTGTCTATATATTTGTAAGCTAAAACAGCAGAATGATATATGAGAAAAATCTCTAATTTTCTACATTTACATTTAAGGGTCTCCTCACGGAAGGTTTCTTTTGGATACCCTCCTTGGCCGGTCCAACCACAATTGCTGCTCGACAGAATGGCAGTGGCATCTCTTGGCTTTTCCCTTTTGTAGTAAGTACTCATTATCGCAGTTAATTTTCTACTAAAACTCTGTTAATTTAATGTTTGACGTCTCTTGTCTGACTATGAAATTCTTTGAAAGCTCTGGTGTTCTTTCTGATTCATGGTCTTGCGGTTGTTTTCTTAGGATGGACACCCACCTCTTGGATGGTCAGATACATTTGCATATCTTGTGTTGCCCGTTTTGCTGGTTATCTCACAGTACGTTTCTGTCCAAATCATGCAATCTGCACAGGTCAGTTATTCCATCATTAAGTAGCCAACCTTGTATGTCAGTTTTTTGGGCAATGACGTAACTTACTATTAAGATTCAAATTCAAGATAATTTATTTTCTTAAAAACATTTGTTAATATTGTGAAAGCTATTTTTAATGTCCCTTCATGTTTCCATATGGCATACCTCAAAGATGTTGATTAGAGTGCTAGAGATATTCTGATGTTTTGTAATAATGATGTTGCTTGAGTTATTGTCTTGTATTGTTTGGGGAATTTGTCAAGTATTGTTTCTTTTATAAATACTGCTAATTGTTTAATACTTATTTTCATTTAGCTTTTAGAAGGCTTAGGAAGCTTTCAGCTTTATGCTGTATAAACTACTTAAATTGAGACTGGAACTGATTTACCATAACCTAACTTTTTCTCGAACTTTTCTTTAGAGCAATGATCCAAACATGAAGAACTCTCAAGCGCTGACAAAGTTCCTCCCTTTAATGATTGGTTATTTTGCTCTTTCAGTTCCTTCTGGTCTAAGTTTATATTGGTGAGTAGATACAAAGCCTATCCTTTGTCTAAAGTATAAAAGATACACCACTTATGTTGCATTGCTTTTGTATCTTTCCTTATCAAAGCCTCTCTTATTTTTGTTAATATTAATAATGCATTTGCAGGTTCACAAATAACATATTAAGCACAGCACAACAAGTGTGGCTTCAAAAGCTAGGGGGAGCAAAGAATCCGGCAAAGCAACTTAATGATGATATCATCAATGAAGAGCAAGCTCGCCTTCAGAAGTCTCTCTCTGAATTGAATGCTACCAGAAAAGAGGCCAAACTAGAAGAAAAGTTGACACCTGAGGGACTGCGCCCTGGAGAACGGTACCTTTAAATTTTTGAACTGTGGAAATTTCTTCTTGTTCTTGCTGTTGCTTGTAGATCTGATCTTTTGTATCTTCCAGATTTAAGCAGCTAAAGGAGCAAGAGGCGAGAAGAAAACAGCAACAAGAAGAAGAAAGGAGGAAAGCTCAAGAGGCAGCAGCTAAAGCTGATCAATTAACCAATGAGATAAATGAGACAGTCTTTGATAAGGAAAATGGTGCTGGAACTGGCTTAAGCACTAAAAAGAATGAGAAACATCAATCTGTGATAGGCCAGGGTTCCTCCAATGTAGGAGGTGTGAATGGGGACCTCTCGAGTCCAGAGTTGAAGGAAAATCAAAAGGTTTCTTCATTTAGCAATAACAATGAATACTCGCAACATGCAGAGAAGGTATAACTGTCAGTTGGCTCACAAAAAACTCTTGAATCTTGTTTGTTCCCTCTCATAGAAAGAAAATCACTGAGAGTTATTTGCTGCTTAATTGCAAGTGATCATAAATGATTGTTTCATGTTATAGAGAAACCTTAAATCGAGTTATTCAGGAAAAGAAAAGTGCAGCTAGGGTCTGCTAGAGGCCAATATAATGTTTAGGCCTTCCCTTGCATGTGACTTGTCGGCAATCCATGCATGTTCAATCAACTTGAATCATAATTTTACATTGTTTCTTATTCATCTTCCAATAATGCCTATTTTATCCAGATCAGAGCTCACAACAGCATATCATATTCTCCTCTCGTAGTTTTTATTCTTTTCATTTCATTGTTTTGTGGTTGGTATGAACTACGTTATCCTTTCATCCTCCCTCCCTTCCATTATTTGATTGATTGTAGGATATACGTTTACATGTGTCATTTAGTATAAATCTTAAGTGCTGTATGTGAGAAAAGGCTTTTTATTTTCTTACATTTGTTGTTAACCCCTTCTAATTTTTTTGAAATCTACTGTATTTTAGGAAGCAGTTGAAGTATACACAAGTGCAGCCACTTCAAACAACAAATCTTCTGAAGAAGACATGCAGGAAAACACAAAGGAGTGACCCAAAAAGCAGAGAAAAATGGTAACTATAAAGTTGGTATCTGGAGTCAGCTAAGAGTGAGATGCGCTGTTGATTTGCCTGTTAAATTGGATAAAGGGTGGCTGATTGAAACTCTTGCTGTTTCCATCCATACAGCTCATCAACCATGGCTACTACATTAGAAATCAAGTATCTCTGGGCTTTAATGGCGTTTCTTTAGATGGAAGGTATGTTGCCTTTTGCTGATATGATATCTGGTTCATTTCACACACAACGCATTTGCAGAAACAACTAAACAAGCAAAGATACAAGAAAATGTAAGATTTTGAGGTTTGACATGATATAATACCTGTTATAAGTTGTAACTTGGGAGAGCTCAAACGTTACATTACTGGTTCGATAAAATGATTATTATCGTACAAGTTCAAAATTACCGGTAAATGTTCTGATTTATGCTATGTTCTGCACACTCATGCTTGAATTACTCTCCCAATAAAGTTGTCCCATTTTTACTTTTTGTTATCAAAATTTTCAACTGACTTATTATTTAAAATATATTAGTGATAAATTTTTTTGATTAATTAAAATATATAAAACAACTGAGGTATTAGACTGAAAATAGTCAACTGAGGCAGTTGTATTATAAAATCTATTCTACCAAAGAAATTTGCTTGGTAAAGGTTTATGTAGCTATGGCAATGGAGGGCGGAGGCGATGATTGTTTCATCCATCTTTACATGTTGAAAACATCCACGTCTATGGAGGTTGCTTATATCCAGAATTTTCTTTTTTAATTAAATATTATAAAATTATGTCTGTAATTTATTTAAGAATATAATTTTTTAGTAAACGTATAATATAAATATCTATCAAATATATATAATATATTCACATATTTAGTTTTTTTTTAATTAAGGTAGTTTATAATATGTAAAAGATTTTCAGGGTTTATGACCGGCCTTCCAATAATATCATCTCTAATATAAAATACATAGAATATTATAAGAAGTAAAATAGTAATTCTAAAATAGTAATATTACAAGTGAACCTTAAAAGATGATCCCCAAATTTATTAATATAATTTTTAAAACTTTTTTATTATATATATTTTTAATTTATTATTTTATTTTTTGAAAATATTTACGTATTTTTATATAGTTTTTTATTTTATTTTTTTAGAATTAGGATCAAATTGAGAATATTTGTAAATTTTAAGGATTAGTTTTTTTAAAATTATGATATTGTTATAATATGTAAAAGTTGAGGGCTAAAATTGGTATTATACTAATTTTTTAATTGTTTCATCAACTTACCATTTGTGCTTTTAACAGGAGTACATTTGATCATGGGTCGGGCTACCCGGATACGGCTCGAAGGTCTGCTCGAAAAGTGGGAAGATTTGGGAGAAAATGTAGACTCAAAAAAATGGGCTTGGGCAAAAAATGAAACCTGTTTTCTAAATGGGTTGGGCCGCGGGTAAGCTTTTTTTTTGCCTGAGCTCGGCCCGTATTTACAAAAAAGAAAAGAAGAAATTTTTGTTGTGTTTTGTCTGTTGTTTTCACTGTTTTGCTCCTATGTTTTGTTGTTTTACTGTCATTTCGCTATTATATTATTACTATTTTGTTGTTGTTTGGGTATTATATAATTATTATTTTATTGTTAATTTTGCTATTATTTTAAATGCATTTACTTGTTAAGTTACACTTATTTTAGTGTTCTTTAAGTATAAATATTTTTTAAAATTTATTTTCAATTTGTTGGGAAACATTTGTTTTAATGTTTTTAGTGTATTTAATGTATTATATTTTTTAAATTTTTTTATATAAAACTATTATTAAAAAAATTAATACGGGTGGGGTCGAGTCGGGCTAGGGTTTTAGCATTTTTATCCGGGCTGGGCTTGGCTAAAATTTTAGGTCCATTTTTTAGGCCAAGCTAAGCCCAAGCCTAAAAAACGGGTCTAAAAATTTGTTGAGGTCTGGCCCAACCCGACCCATGATCACCTTTAAACAAGAGAAATCAAAATGACCGAACTATGCAATATTGGTGCTTAAATTGTAAACTTTGTTATCTTGGGTGCCTAAAAAAAAACTTATATTCAGGTTATTATCTATGTAGTGTACCCAATATTTTTATAAGCAATCCATTTTTATTTTTATTTGTGAGGTCAATTCATGAATGTGGCTTCATCACTACTCGAATCCAAGGCATATATAAATATCACGAGAAAGTGATTTAAGTGTTATTTTAGAAAGATCATAAAGTTTAGTTTCAAAGAGATTGTAACACCACAAAAAAGGTGACTAAGTGTTATTTCAGAAAGGTCATAATACTAAGTGTCGTTTCAAAAAAGTTGTAACACCCTAAAAATCTTGACATCATTAATAATAATGTTTAAATAATAATAAAATTTATGAGAAGTTAAGAGTGATTAATAAATTAATAATAGTATAACTAAAGTAGATACAAAAAGAAAAGTATGAATAGTGAAATTTTAGTAAAGATTAAATTGAGATTTTATGAAAGTTTGAGGAATAAAAGTATAAATTACCATATGAAGAAAAGGTGTGATCGAATAAATATTTTTTATGAATGTGACAAGAAAATATACTAATATTGGGGATTGAAAAATTGGGGTATGAACTAAATTGAATAAAAAGAAAATTTTAAAGATTAAAGTATAATTTTACAAATTTATGAAAAAGGGACATATTTTGCAATTTTACCATGATTAGGTATTATCAAAGGACATAATGCTATGTTTTTACACATAAGTATGCAGGGGCGAAGCCAGAGGGTTGGCATGGGCCCCGACCCCCCTAAAATGTAAAATTATTATTTAGGCCCTTAGAATTTTTAAAAAAATTTAAATTAGTAAAGGTAAAATTGCACTATGGCCCCTCTAAAATTATAAAAATTCAATTTAATCCTTTACAAATTATTAAGATATAAACTATAAAAAATTAGAATTTTATCCGGCCCCCCTAAAAAATTGTTCTGGCTTCGCCTCTGTAAGTATGCTGGGTGTCCATGCATGATGAAAAGGAGTAGTGATTAGAATGAAATTTGTTGAATTTTGATTGATTGATAAAATAAATGTTGAAATTAGAAAAAGAAAAATGTGGATTATTCTAATGGGGAAGCCTCAACCACAACAAGTGAATGAAAAATACATTTTTTGTTTATTTTATATAAAAAAGAGAATGATCAAATTTCCCTTATGTTTAATTTTTAAAATAGTCAGAATGCATTTTGATCTTTTTACCATCAAAGATTATTTTGAATATTCAATTAAAATAAAAGAGAAACTTTGATGGATTAAATATTAAATCATAAACATTAGTTTAATTAATTAAATGATAAAAAAATAAAATAGATAAAAGTAAAAGAAATATCTACAAGATAGAAGAAAAATCATTCTCTTCTCAACGTGGGGTACATAGAAGGGAGAGAAAAAGAAGAATTTTTTTTTCTATTTTATTCAATTTAATCCTTTTTTATTCAAAAATATTTTCTAATTTAAAAATATTTGAAATTTTATGAAAATAAAGAAAGTTTTCAAATTCAAAATAATCCAATAACCATTATTGGAAATCAATTATGGAAGCTTGAAGATAGATGTTGGAAGTGGAAAAGAACATGGGTATTTGAAGGAATTAATGGATAAATTAAAGTAAGTTGTTTAAATGATGTTGATGATGATGATGATGATGTAATAACTCAAGTGTATAACTTGATGTATATTTATAAAGATTAAATATGTGGATTTAATTTGTATGTTATTATTGATGGAAATATTGTATCAAAAGTACAAAAAGAATGATGGATGATTTTATGATTGATTTTATGTTAGTAATTCAAAATAAGCAAGGTTGGTAAATTTATTAAGTATATGAGAAATTAAAGTTATGAAGTTATACTGATGAATAATTATATTATTCATGTGTTAGAATGATGGAAAAATTATTATTGTATGAAAAAAAACATGATTATTTGGAATAAGGAAAATTTGAACTTAAAAAAGGTGAGATATAATAAGTGATCAATTTAAATTGAATATTTAGTAAATTAAGTAAACGATGATTTGAATTTTGATTAATTATATTAGATAGATTAGAAACAGACTTATATATGTATATATAGAATTAAAAATTTAATGAATAAAGTGTTCAATTCTGACAAAAATAGAAATAGGGACAAAATTGTAAAGATTTCAAAACTTGAGTTTGAGGACTGAACTATAAAATAAGAAAATCTACTTTTTAGGAATTGAATTGTAAAAATGTGTAAATTTGGGATTTCAAGGACTAAATAGTAAAAAGTACAAATTTGAATTATAGGGACTATTTTGTAAAAAATGTAAAATCTTAAGTATAGGGATTGTTTTGTAAATTTTGAAACATTTAAGTATAAATAGGACATAATAATTATATACTTGATTCCATGAAATATTTGATAACTAAATATGCATGAAATTAAATGATAGAAATTTGAAATTGGCAATGATTTGTAATATTTGTTTGATTTGTGTATACGAAATTGTGATAAATTAGTAAGCATAATTTAAAGTGAGTCTTAAGGCTATGAAATAAGCTTGAATGGTGGATACATGTATAAATTTTGATGTCAAAGACGGTATTGAATTTCAAAGGTTGAAATTAACTTCAATAATAGTAAATTAGATGTTTGAATGTTATAAAAAATTTTGAAAATTTTTAATGTGATATTCCTTACCCGAATCTCTTATTGGATCGAGTAAGAGGTGTTAAAAAAGTCATAACCTTTTGGTGGCTAACTCCACTATATTGAAATCACCATTCATTTGCAAAACCTTAGTTTGCACTATATTGAAATCTCCCTCATTTGTAAAATCTTAGTACTATATTGGATTCACCACTAAGGTGAGTTATTAAAATTTTAACTTTTTGGTGGTTAAGTGCACTGTATTGAAATCACCATTCACTTGCAAAATCTTAGTATTGTATTGGAATCATCATGGTAACTGTTAATTATGACTCCTATTTCAGTCAAATTCGAGAAGTAATCTTCTAGTTAAACTCTGTTTATTTGTTTCAATCAAACACTGATTAGTTTAGATTATTTTATTATTATTTGACCTATGGATTTAGCCTATAAATAGGCTCTTTTACAACCTTAAAAAAAACACCCATTAGATATTAGAACTCATAACACATTTAGAGAATTTTGTGTTTACGTTTTGAGGGTTCTTTATTTTCGGGTTTTCGGGGTTTAGTTTTTTATCTCCATCTTTTGTACTCTTCATTCAGTTGCCATTATAGTAAAATTATCTTTGCCTGTGGTTTTTTATCCTCTTTGGAGGAGTTATTCCACGTTAAATTTGTGTGTTCAATTTCTCAATTTCTTCTGCTATTTTTACTTGTTCGTTACTTAATCGGGACGATCCTAACAAGTGGTATCAAGAGCTAGTTCAATTTTCATAAATCAACCCATTCAGATATGGCAGCAACAAGGTTTGAAATTGAGAAGTTCAATGGTGAGACAAATTTCAATCTGTGGCAAGTTCGGATGATGGCAATTCTAGTTCAATCCGGTTTGAAAAAGGTTGTTACCGGGAAAAAGCCTGAGAATCTAAATAAAACAGAATGGGAAGAGCTTGATGAAAAGGCTTTGTCTGCAATCCAATTGTGCCTCGCAAATACGGTATTGCAGGAGGTATTGATGGAGAATACCTCATCTGCCTTATGGAAAAGGTTAGAAACTCTTTATGCGACTAAGTCTCTGGCTAACCGTTTAGTGTTGAAACAACGTCTATTTACGTTTCGCATGAACGAAGGTGAGCTTCTTAGAGATCACATCAGTCAATTCATTACTCTTTTAAATGATTTAAAGAATGTTGAGGTTCATATTGACGATGAAGATCAGGCTATGCTATTATTGTGCTCTTTACCCCCTTCATACAAGTCTTTCAGGGAGACCCTGATTTATGGCAGAGACAAACTCTCGTTCGAAGATGTGAAGGGTAATTTGTTGAGTAGAGACAAACTCGACAATGAGCTTCATTTGGATAGCAAGGCAGATAGGCAAGCTTCCGTTTTGATTGCATCAAAGAAACGAGACAAAAGGTGTCGCTATTGTAAAAAGTTAGGTCACGTCAAAGCATATTGTTATAAACTACAAAAGAAAAGAGCTGCTGAGAGTAACGAGGAAGATGTAGCTGGTGCTAATTTGGCCGATGAAAGCGGTGATGATTTCTTGTTAGTGTCAACGAGCGATAACTCCAAGCTCACGTCCGAGTGGATCCTAGATTCAGGAGTTCTTTCCACATGTGTCCCAATAGAGAATGGTTCTCCACATACAGTTCGGTTGAAGGTGGAGTTGTGTGCATGGGAAACGATTCATCTAGTAAGGTAATTGGGATTGGTACTGTTAAAATTAGGATACACGATGGGACAATTAGGACACTCTCAGATGTCAGGTATGTACCTGATTTACGAAAGAATCTCATCTCCTTGAGTATTTTAGACTTGAAAGGATGCAGAATCAACATCGAGTCGAGCGGCATTAAAGTATCTCATGGAGCTCTCGTTTTGTTAAAAGGTAAAAGAACTAGCAGTCTTTATATTCTGGAAGGTTCTACAGTGACCGGTGAAATCGGACGTCCCTCGTCTGTTACAGAGTCGAAGTCAACTCATTTAGAGCGGAGGCAACTTGGTCATAAGAGGGAAAAAGGTATGACCGTTTCGTTGAAGAGAGGTTCCCTTTTGGATGCAGGTTTTGAAAAGTTAGGGCACTGTGTTCGTGAAAATCAAACCCGGGTTAGTTTTGATTTGGCAGTGTACAAGTCGAAGGCTAGAAGTCTTCCAGCTTCTAAGCATAGAATCGACTCAGTTAATTCCCTGCATGGTTCAAGATAGGCTCGTGGCGGGCTTTGGCAAAGATGGCATTGTGGAAATATGAGTCAAGGTGGAGATTTGTTAATTATGACTCCTATTTCAGTCAAATTCGAGAAGTAATCTTCTAGTTAAACTCTGTTTATTTGTTTCAATCAAACACTGATTAGTTTAGATTATTTTATTATTATTTGACCTATGGATTTAGCCTATAAATAGGCTCTTTTACAACCTTAAAAAAAACACCCATTAGATATTAGAACTCATAACACATTTAGAGAATTTTGTGTTTACGTTTTGAGGGTTCTTTATTTTCGGGTTTTCGGGGTTTAGTTTTTTATCTCCATCTTTTGTACTATTCATTCAGTTGCCATTATAGTAAAATTATCTTTGCCTGTGGTTTTTTATCCTCTTTGGAGGAGTTTTTCCACGTTAAATTTGTGTGTTCAATTTCTCAATTTCTTCTGCTATTTTTACTTGTTCGTTGCTTAATCGGGACGATCCTAACAGTAACTGTATTAGTTGCAAAATCTTAGTATAGTGTTGGAATCACCATGGTAATTGTATTGGAATCACCATTTATTTGCATTTACAAAAGCTTAATATTGTATTGGAATCACCATGTTACTACTATATTGGTTACTACAAAATATTGTATTGGTTGCTACAAAATTTTAATATTGTATTGGTTACAAAATCTTTACAAAATCCTAGTATTGCATTAGAATCGTTGTGGTATTGCATTGGTTACTACATTGCTGCAAAATTTTAATACTATATTAGTTATAAAATCTTAGGACTATATTGAAATCACCGTTCATTTGCAAAATTTGTAACATAATGAAATCACTATTCATTTGAAAATTTTAAGTACTGTATTAATTGGAATCACCACCATAGCGAATTACTACAAAATCTTATTTGCAAAGGTTATAGGAATTTCCAAATAAACAAAAATATTACTATTTTTCTCTTTCATTTAACAATATATAAATAACTTTAAATTATAAGCCCTATAATGATTCGATTTCTAATGGTGTCGAAAAATGAGGTTTTCAAATCCCGTTTCGGTAAACCAAGTCCGTAAATATTAAAAAGGGATATTTACGAAGTTAGTGTATAGATGAATTGAAATTCAGTTAAGTAATTTAACTAAAATTTTGGTTAATTAAGGCTCAGAGGCTAAATTGTAAAAGCTTATCGCTATAGACTTTTAATTAGGAAAAGACTTGAGAATTTAATTCGCAATTATTCCAAGGACTAAAAGAGTTAATAGACCAAATCATAATTATGAGATAGTGGAGATTGATGATGTTTTCCACTAAGATTAGTTAAGAATAAAATAAATATGGTTAAAGCCAACTAACTTAATTAATTAAGATTTAAACTATGTTAATTAAGGTATATATATTAAACAAAGTGGAAAGAAAGATAAAGATTTTATCATCTTCATCAACAGTCCAAACCAAAGAAAAAAAAAAAAAGAAAGGAGAAAGCTTGAGGTTTTCATACATTCGACCATTCAATTTCAAGTAAGTCCTTGGTTATTTTTTTTTTATGAAAATTGAATCATAAGAGTTTGATTTAGCTACCCATATACCAATTTGTAAGATCGTTAAAGTTTTTGAAAGTTGTAATTGTTGAGAATTGAATGAATTAGGTATGAAATTGTTAGAAATTAAGCTTATATTATGAAAAAGACTAAATTGTAAAGCTTAATTATAAGTTTCGTACATTAGGGACCAAATTGAATAAAATAAAATTTTTTATAAAATTTAAATAAGAATAGAAAGTAAAAGGTCCCTAATGAATATATGTGAAATCGAATTTTAGCTTGAAACTTAAGATTGAAAGTTATGCTTGTCTCGGGTGTAGGGACTAAATTGAATAAATTTAAAAATATATTTATCTTTGTAATTGAATGTGAATTGGATGGAAAATTGAAAATGTATATGTTTTGTGATTGTATGTAGCTAAAGACGACACCGAGTCATCGAGAGAGAAAGGAAAGGCGAGAGTTGACGACGAGTGACACAAGCTTTCAATTTGTATTTCTATGATTCAAGATCAATTTAATTATTGTATATTCATGTTATTTTTCATTTTATGGTATTGAGGTGAGTCGAGAATGGTCATTTGAATCAAATTGCTAAGATTGAGATTGAATATCGAGATGTAGACTAAATTGAATACAATAAAAATAGTATGATTGATCAATACATGATAGTTGGTATAAAATTGTGTTGAAACATGTTATAATGAGTTGAAATGATGAAATATCGATGAATTGAAAATGATGAATCATGAATTGGAATATATAACTAAATTGGAAACCGGTTACCCTATTAGTTGTTTGGACTAGACTAGATATAGTTGGCATGCCATAGGGTCAGGTTATTGATTGAAAACCATCGTTTTTGGATAACCTGGTGTGGTAACCTGTACATATAAATTCATCGTTTTCGGGCAGTTTAGGGTGACAAAATAATCAAATTGTGAAAATCATTGTTGTCGGGTAACTAGGGTTATAAAAACATGATGCAACTATATAATATATGAAATGAAATGAGCTGAAAACGAGCACTGGGGGTCGACTGAGTAATAATGAGTCAATAGGCTCAGAAATAGTTGAATAAATATATGTGCCTATACATGATAAATATGAATTGATTAAGTTATTGTGAAATGAATGAGAAATGGTAAGCTTGAGTACACATTAGTGAATTGGAATGTAAAGATCATATGCATGTTAATGGTAATGAAAGTATTTGGTATGAAACTATATGAGACTTGATTATAAATTTCACTAGGTTTGATTGTGTGCAATTGTTTTAAACTTGTTTTGTATTGGCTTGAATCATGGAAATACCATTGAGTTTATTGCTCAACTACGGTTTGTTTTCTTTATGCACAAGTTTAGGTAAATCCCGAGATTTTGAGAAGTAAATCCAACATCCAGTCAAAGATCCTCGACTCAGCAATGTTTGTAAAGTTCTCTTTTGCTTTTTATATGACATGCACTTAGGGTTTAAGCCGATTTTGTATCAGAAATGGTCGGTTTTGGAATTTGGTTGATTAGTGTTAACTTGAAGTACCATTTTGGCATATTTTGGTTTGAATATACTTGGTATGTTTTTAAATGTGTTGTAATTAAACGTTTAAGTGTTATTTCAAGTGATTCCAACATGTACCAAATTGGAACCTTAGGAAACAGTCGGCCATGTCGCGATGACGTCTTCTCAATGTCGCAACGAGATTAAACAGAGAGTTATGTTGTAATGACATACTCCCAATGTCATGACGAGTCAAGTCAGTATATTGCGTCGCGAAGAGGAACCACCAAAGTTGCGACATCAACTCAGTGCTTTGAAATCTTTACAATTTGGTCCTATTTTGCTCTCGGGTTAGCAAAAGGGCTTTCGTAAGTTCATGTAAGACCCAAAAATGATTATATACCATATTATACACATGTTACTTTTACTTAAATATTTAATGGAATGAAATTGAATATATATGATCGTAGTTGCTACGGCAACGAATGTAACATCTTGTGGCTTGGACCCAATGATCGGGTCAAGTAGCGGGGTGTTACATGCCCTCTCTTATGAATTTCTTCAAATGAAGACACTCTAAAGAGCTTATGAAAATAATGAAGAAGTTAAACTATGAGACTGTTTTCTAGTTAATTGCGATTAAAATTAACTTTTCAATTTCTTAAAATGTATAAAGTATGTATCTTTTTATTTTATTAAATTATTTGTAAATTAAAAGATTCTATTGAGGATAAATGACATAATATTTTTTTATTTAATAAAAAATATATAATAGTGATGTTTATAAAAAAATTAGACTAAAAAATAAAAAAATTTAATTTTTTAAGTAATTTTTTGCACGATAATTATTATTTAACTAGTCACAGCATTTTAAAACAATATCAATTAATTTAACATATGAATAATCGATGTGGTAGAAAAGTTAGGCTGCCCACTTCAACTGTGATATTGAGACCTTGTAATATAATAATAATATATACTAATTTTCTTATTAAGTTTTAAATATCAATTAAAATATATTAAAATTATTTTATAATTTTGTAAAAGACTAATTTTATGATTGATATTATAATGAAGTTTGGATTATTTATTGAAAGTAAAATTCTAAAAGAAAAAAAGTTTTTAGTAATAAAAAAAAAATAAGGGTTTTGTCTAAATAATTTTTTTATCAAATCTTATAAATACTCAAAATTTATAATGATGGTGAAAATATTAAAATTTATTGAAATTTTATTAAAATAATATATTTGAAAGTTTCGATGAACGTTTACTTTGAATTTAAAAGGAATACTTTGAGAATTTTTAAAATTGTAAAAATAATCTAACTTTAAATTTATAAGTAAAATTATGAAAACTTATAAAAATATATTTAAAAACAAAATTTTAACTTAAAAATAATTGACAAATATTATAAAGGAAAAGCAAGTTAAAAAGATTTATTCAATTCAAGCTTAGTAGTGATGGTGGTGTACTATATGTTTGGTTGAAGGTAATGGCTATGCCATTACATGTCTATTACAAGCCTATTCTGCAGGCCCACTAAACTGACGTGTGGTTCAATGGAATACCCTATTACAGGTCTATTCCATTCCGTGCTTAAGTAGAGATTTTTGGGGATTTCTATTCCCTTCCCTCTTTACCGTTTAGCTATTTATTGCTTGAAGAACCCTTTTTTACCCTTACCAAAATTTCACCTCAAAAACACTCTCAATCGGCAGCCATTTTTCACGTACCCTTCGACTCCGGCATTCCTCCCCTTCATCCAAGGTCAGGTAAACATTTTTGCTTCTGCTTCCTTCACATCATCTTCCTTCATCATCTTAACTTGAACTTTGTCTTTTGCCTTTTCATTTTTGTTTTATGGTTAAACGGGCGTGTTCCTTACTGATTCATCAAAAGAAACAATGGCAGAGCCTTGAAAAAGTAGAGTATCTCAACGTTCTCACTAAAATCGGTAAAAAATCGGCGTTTCCAAGCCCAGGCACTTGCTTCATTTGCAGCTGAAGATGTCCAAAGTGATTATGTCTATGACGAGTCTTCAGGGTAACCCCTTTTTAATCCTTTACTGCCCCCCAAATACTATATGTTTCTCTTCCGGAGTTTCTTTTCTAGGAGTTTGTTTGTTTGTGATTTACAAAGCAGTGATAGATATTTGAACACAAAATCGCTTATGAATAAATATGTCAGCATTAGGTAATATCTGATCTTGGTAATTTTTTGTTTAGGTACCACTACAATAGCACTTTGGGATATTATTATGACCCATCTACTGGATTATTTTGCTCAGCAGCAACAGGGCATTGGTAATGTTTAGATTTTGCACAGTATCCTTATTTAGTGATTCAGACTATAGATACTTTTCGTTACGATTTTTCTTTTTTCTTTTTCCTCTTGTTTGGAAAAACTAAAGAAAATGTGAAAGTCTTGGGAATTGCATATTTATTAATTCAATTCAATGATGCATAAGCATCCTATGCCGGTTTTACAGTGGTTAAATTTCACATATGCTGTTTAGAATCTAATCTGCCTTTATCTCTCCTGCGGATGTAGGTATTCTTTTAACGAGACAACTGGAACATATGATGAAGTTAAGGAAGTTGCATCTTAGTATAAATTTGATCCTGAGTTGCTCTTGCGGTGGAAGATGCCGTACAGGCTATTGAGTAAGTCCAATGTGTGAAACTCTCATCTTTTAAGTATGTTTCATACGATAGGCTCCTTACCTTTTATTTCCTTTTGATGTCTCTAACCTTAATAGTTTCAATGCTGTTACAGTTATTATGAGTTTCGAACTTGAGGCCTAGTCTAGCTAGTTTTCGAGGTCATTCTTAGAGGTTGCAGCTTCTCGTGTACCCGAAAACAATCATATTTTATCACTTAGGAACTCTTTTGAATTAGTTTTTGAGTTCTTAGACTTAAGGGAAATTTATCTCAGTGTTTTGGCAATTTTCCTTTTTTCTCTTCTAGTCTTCTACGAGTTTGTAAGTTGTATTCTCTAACGTTTAGCCATTCAGAAAGAAGCTTTTGCAATTGCAGATGCTTAAGTGGGTACACTGCAATTCTAGACGTAATTATGCTCCTAGTCCCTGTACTTTTTGCACACTTAGAAATTTAGTCTCTATATTCAACTTTTTTCTTTTTTGATAACATCCTCAAAAACTTCCATTGAATTTGATTATGTGCACCTTCTGTAAATTGGGTTTGTTAGAACCTTTGAGATTAGTTAAGCTGGTTCCTAAAAAAAAAGACAAAGGAAGAGGTTGCCAAATGCCAGAGTGTAGCCTTTCCAGCACAAGTAGAATACCATGTTTTAATAAAAACAAAAGCTCAGAGTCTTCCAGTTTTTATTAGGTCTAAGCAGTCATCATCTTATGAGATCTATGTTCATACAGTATTGACAAAGTCAGCTGTAGGTTTATTCACTTTCTCTAACCTAAATTTTGCAGTCTTAAGCAGCTCATTTCTATGCGTATTAATTTGGTAAAAATATTATGAAAATCTTCGGTTGCATTTAGTAAATGCTAAAACAGGTTTTACTGTAAAAGTAATCTGGCGAGAGTCTCTTTTCCAGACTATTTTTTTCCCAAGATTATATATTTACTCAATTCTTCACCAGCAAAGCTAATGAGGCATACATTTGATATAAAATATTTCATTTTGAGTATTATTGGGTGTTACTGTACTGGCATTTCTCTATAATGGTAGTTTCTTGATATGTAACTCATTGTGATCTCTTTGCAGGGGAGATGTCTATCGAGAAATTCATATGTGCTTTTCTTCTTAGCTTCATGAATGCACAAATCAATTAAAACTCAGAGCCATTTTTTTGCTTGAAATAGCCATCTTCATTGGTGGAGAAAATTCCATTGTAGTGCTATAATCTTTCTTTGCATTTGTTGTTTCCTCTGCAAGGTGTAGGCTTATTGATGTTCTGGGCATTGTTTAGGTAAGTTTTCATGCACTGGCTTAACATGGGTAAGCATGCCCCCATTTAAGTGCATTTGTCATGTATCTTTTCTATTCTCTTGCAAAATGTTGTTTATGTGCTATAATTTTTGGCATTTTTAGCTGTAGGTTTTGACCTGCAGTTTGATGATGCATCTTAGTTATTTAAATTCATTTATTTATTTTAGATGTTTGCCACTTTGTTAAATAATTATTTTCAAATTTTTAATAGGCTCGATTCCTTTTTGCTATCATGATCAGGTGATGATATTAGTCCAGACCTACTGCAGTTGGATATCTACTCATCCAATCACGACTAAATTTAACAGGCTGTTGGTAAGCCTGAGAGGCTAATTTGTTATGGAGATGTATTTCCAATTTTTTCCCCAATCCAAGAGATATATCTAGGGAGTGTTGATTTTTTTCCGCAGTCTTACTCACTTTATAATGTAATGTAATGTGGAAAGCACGTGAATGACAACAAGATTTCAATAAAGAAAAATCTTACTCACTCTATAAAAAACATCATAAATAGTAGTGATTCATATAACGTAGAAAATTCCTCGTAAACTTGACAAAAAAGCAATGACACTATCAATTCTTTTTTTGGAAGGAAAAAGAAAATGGATGTATTTAATTTTTATAATAATAACTTAAGAACGCTTTTTCTATTACTTATAATAGTTTTATTTTTATATGCAATAAAAAAACAATAATTATATTTTTATAAATATAACGTTATTATAAAATTTATACAAAAATAATATAATCTCGGTAGATATAGAAATTGGTCAACAATCAACTTTTAAAGATCTAAATTAAAGGTAAATTAAAGATCGAATTTTTAAAAGCTAAATTAAAAAGTTTCATATAATATATGTATATTTCCATAGCACTAGAAATTATGTAATTTGGATGTGGATGTATTTCAAGATTTGATGTTCATTATTAATTTCTCTTTTAATGTTCAAGACATTATTATTTGCTAAACAAAGAGTCGATTTTGTTGAATGAAATTTGATAAATATGTATTGTTCATTTTTCTTTGACAGTGTGTTATTACTCACTTTTCTTCTTTGGCTTGCTTGATTGCTTCTTCCGCCCACAGCTGAGCTTCTTGTGTTGATGATATTTTGGTAACTTTTTGTGTTTGTAATATTTGGATGGTATAATAACATGATAGAATGTTATTACAATATTGTAACCTTTTGAGGTTGTAAAATTGTATAACATATGGATTATGACATATAAACTAATGAAATCATGTAACTTTTTGTTAATATATGAATATTATGTTTGGATGTGAAATATAATTATCAAGTTATTTATTACTTCTAATATTTTTTTATTGTAGAATAATTAAATTATTTGTTTCAATAATGATATTTTAGCACATTAAATATGGAGTGCAGTTTAAAAATAATAAAGTAGATTATATATTATTTTTATAGTATATATATATGATTTTTTAATTCATATAATAATAATAATTTTATTAAATTATATATTATTTATTAAATTATATTTAATAATAATTATGTTAAAATATGGTTAAATTATTTATTATTTTTATTAAATTATTTTTAATAATAATCTTATTAAAATTTAATAACAATAACAATAATCATCTACCTATAAAAAAAATTCTGCTAAGGGTATTCTGGTCATTTTAGTTTTTTCTCTTATGCTATTACAACATCATTCCATTCAACCAAACACAAGAATACTATTACAGTTCTATTCCATTCCATTCAATCAAACAATTGAATTACTTATTACAGCTCTATTCCATTACAGCTCTATTCCATTACAGTGAACCAAACGTACCGTAAAAGTTTTACTCTTGATATAGTAAAAGTTTTTACCTGTTTGATTAGAAATGGATGGCTCCAAATATTTTATTAAAAATATATATAGATAAATAAAATTACAAAAAAAAGAAAATACTTAATTGCCATTCTTATTCAGAATAAATCTTTTTAGAGTAATTTATCTCTTTGAAGTAATATATGAATGTAAAAGAATATGATTATAATGAAAAACAAAATGCAATATATTCCATATTAAAAATATAAACTAAAAGAAAAGGATTTAGTAAACAATAGCAATTTTAGGCCCAATATCCGAAATATATCAAAAAAATTAAAAAATTACGAAATTGGGCCGATTTCTAGAAAATTTACGAAAAAGGGCCATTTTCCCACAAAACGCGTCCACGTCAGCGCGTTTTATGGGGAAATGGCAGGAAAGCGCGCCCTGGGGCGCACTTTAGCCTGCAACGGTCAAAAAAATATATAAAAACCCCCAACCCTTTTATTTTTTTCACACTTTAATCCTTACTCAAATTCCTCTCAAATTTCTCTCAAATTTCTCTTAAAGTCCTTCAAACTTCCTTTGAAATTTCGAAATAGTCCTTTACTATTTACAAAAAAGCCCTTTTTAATTTTTTTAATATATTTTTTTGGAAAATTTTAAAATTTTCGATCGTATTACAATGGCCGGGGAATTACTTCGTCTAGACAACAAGCACATCTCCGTCGATCAAATGCAAATGGTAAGTTTTAATTTTAATTTTTCAATATTATTTAATATTTTTTACAATTATGCAATTTTAATTAATTTTTATTTTATAATTTTTTAAACAGTCTGTAGATCGGGTGTTGCAATGTTATATTCGCAATATGCATGGTTCCCCATCGCCGTTGATCAAGAATTACCTGCGGGAAGCGGGTTTTTGGCACGTGGCCATGATAAGCCGAGGGTTCAAGTTGGAGCCGCCTTTGATCAGTGCGTTGATAGAGAGGTGAAGACCCGAGACACACACTTTCCATCTTTTGTGCGGAGAGTGTACCATCACTTTGGAAGATGTGCAATTGCAGTTGGGATTGCCGGTGGACTGGTCGGTAGTCACCGAGTCCGCAACTTCTGGTGAGTGGGGAGCCGTATGCTACGAGCTTCTGGGTGCCATTCCGGATAACATTCAAGGAGGTCGGATCGAGATGGCCTGGTTACGAGACATATTCCCGGAGCCGAATGAGGGTTCGACCGAAATAGAAAGAATACGGTATGCTCGGGCATACATTCTTTAGATAATTGGAGGCTATCTGGCCGGACCTTTCTAGAAACCTCGTACACTTGAGATGGCTGCTAAAACTTGTTGATTTCAGAGCAGCCGGTGAATTGAGTTGGGGGTCTGTCGTGCTATCGAGGTTGTATCGGGAGATATGCGGGGCGACGCAACCGAGTAAAGCGAAAATCGGAGGTTGCCTATCACTACTGCAGTCATGGGCACAGTTTCGATTTCCATTTTTACGTCCTCGACTCGACCAACCATATTCATTCCCACTGATAACAAGGTAAATTTAATGTTATATTTTACAATTATTACGTAGATTTATAGTATAATTGTATGCTAAAAATTTATTTAATTAGGTGGAACCATTCGGCGAGTTATGCTGGAATACCTACCTCGTTTGAAGATATACGGCTTCTATTGGACCAACGGTCGGAATCACAAGTAAGTTTCAAATTTCATATTTATAATTTAGTATTTCGTATTTAGTGTTTAGTATTATGTATATAACTAATATTTTTGTAATGTTAATATAGTTTCAATGGACACCGTACGAGGATCCGGCAATTCGGGCAGTAATTTCAGAGGAGTTCTTGCAAAATCCAAACTGTTGGCATGTAAAGATCCCATTGATCACCTATGCGATCGTGGATATGCACCAGTCAGATCGGGTTCTGCGACAATTTGGATTCCGGCAACCGATTCCCGTGCCACCTGAGGTGCTCAATGATGAGCACAAAGTGGACTTACGGCAGTTGCACATGGATTGGCCAAGATTTTGGTCAGCACATATCGAGACGTGGGAGAACCGGTATGACTATTTACCTATCCGGGAACCGATCGTCGTTCCTGAGTTAGCGTGCGTGCCGGAATACATGCCATGGTTTAGGATTCATGGTAAGCCGTATTTGTTGTCGGCGACGGCAACTTCGTCAACAAAGGGAACGTCAGGGCCCTTTAAATCCAAGGAGAATGGGTGATGAGACAGGGCCATCAACAGCACCGACATAGTCACCGGGCCCATCAACAGCTTCCACACAGTCACCGGACCCATTAGTTCAGCCGACGACACCGACATCACAGCCTTTACCCTTTATGCCAGGATCGTACCCTACCCCTTATATGTATCCTAACCCATATATGTTTCCTTTTCCCAGTCCCACCCCAGGTTGGAATGCATGGCCGGGTTCGAGTCCGTTCCTGACTACTCCAACTGGCCAGCCAATCTTGAGGCCGTCGTCGCGTGAGGGATCACAGGAGGCGCTGTCGGGGAGCACTTCTTTTTACCAGCCTCCTTCGCCATACGGGATTCAGACACCCCTTCGTGGTTTATGCAAACACCTCCGGGGTTGTTATTTTATCAAGGTGGATCATCCTCGCAACACCCACAACCAGACCCACTGCTGGAGAAACCAGAATCCCTGCACGAGGTTCCATGACCCCCACCGGAAGCTAGAAGAAGGAGGAATCCAGCGCGTAACTGCCGACCGCCCCGTTGTGGCACTGATTCCGACCGGCATCAACATTGATTCGGATGAGTTTTTTATTTTTTAAATTGTAATAAATTTTTTTAATAAAAAAAGCTGTTTTTTATTTGTGTTTGTAATTTAATTTTAATATCTTCACTAAAATAGAAGTTGTTTATTTTTTTGTATATAATTTAATTTGAATTTTTTAATAAAATAAAAAGTTGTTTTTTTATTTTTATTTTTTGTAATTTAGTTTTAATATATTTAATAAAATAATAGTTGTTTAATTTTTTTATTGTAATTTAATTTTAATATCCTTAATAAATTAGAAATTGTTTAATTTTTTAATTGTAATTTAATTTTAATATATGTAATAAAATAAGAAGTTTTCTTTATTTTTTATTTTTTGTAATTTAGTTTTAATATATTTAAGAAATAAGAAGTTTTCTTTATTTTTTATTTTTTGTAATTTAGTTTTAATATATTTAATAAATAAGAAGTTTTCTTTATTTTTTAAGTTTTAATATATTTAATAAATAAGAAGTTTTTTTTATTTTTTTAAGTTTTAATATATTTAATAAATAAGAAGTTTTTTTTATTTTTTATTTTTCTGTAATTTAGTTTTAATATATTTAATAAAATAAGAAGTTTTTATTTTTTATTTTTTTGTAATTTAGTTTTAATATATTTAATAAATAAGAAGTTTTTTTTTTGTAATTTAGTTTTAATATTTAATAAATAAGAAGTTTTTTTATTTTTATTTTTATATAATTTAGTTTTAATATTTAATAAAATAAGAAGTTTTTTTATTTTTTATTTTTCTGTAATTTAGTTTTAATATTTTAATAAATAAGAATTTTTTTTATTTTTATTTTTTTATTTTATAAAATAATAGTTGCTTATATGTTTTTGCAATTTAATTTTAATATCTTTTATAAAATGGAATTTATTTAATTTTTTTTTGAAATTTAATTTTAAAAATAAATATCCAATATCTGAGGAAAGGGGCCCCACAAAACGCGCTGACGTGGACGTGTTTTGTGGGGAAACGGTCATTTTCTGTAAATTTTCTAGAAATCGGCCAAATTCCGTAATTTTTTAATTTTTTTGGTATATTTGGGTATTTACCCGCAATTTTAACTTTAGATATTTTTATTTAGTTAAAAATGTTATTTAGAAAAAAAAATTAATTACTAAAATGGAAATCGAAGAAAAATCGCACAATTTAAGTTGTGGTATGGATAAAAAAATCAAACACTCATCTCTCATTTGCTATGTATGGTTAAAATTTAAGATGGTAGTGACCGGAGCCAGGTGGTCTCATTTATGGCGTCTGGATGCATGTCTGGAATTGTCGGATACAGTAGCTATAATAATATGCGTCTTGTAAATTGGTTTAGGTCGAACTCGAAAGGTAAGTTAGTAGCATGGAGCGACAATTCTTTTCTTTTCTTTTTACAATAACAATTTTATTCGGTTCATTAAAATTATAAATCAAATTATTGTTTTTATATTTAATGTATTAATTAACTTTTAAAATACCAAAAAATTATTTTTAAGAAAAGCAAGTTCTTACCCCCAAGCTTGCAACTGTGAAGGAGAACCAACAGACAGTCACATATCAATGAGCAAAACTACAGTAAGTCGTTAAAAAGGGAGACAATTTTTACGTACAATGACGACACATTTCATTGATTCAGTTAAACATTCAATATGTCAATTACTTAATTCCACCCTTTTTTATTGCTAATATTAGCCCACCATTATTACCCTTGGAATGTCTAACTAGCAACGGGACCCCTTCTTGCAAACGAGTGCACCGGCTCCTGCCGTGAGCGAGTTCACCAGTGATGATGGTCTGGCACCCAGGCTCGACGCCTTGGCGTAACTAGACGAGGTTCCTTTGCCTGATGCAGTGAAGAATGCTCCATTCACCATCAGATCCCCTTCTGACCTCCAATTCCATTCCTTCCATTTACTTTGCGGCGCATCCTCATGTTTTGTCACCTGTAATTCATTTGTAGCATGCATGTATAAACTTTGGGTTAAACCCTACTTAATTATCATTTTCTATTCTCTATCAGCCATTTGTCCCAAGTCTAACCTCTTTGCTGTTCACATTATCTGGTGCAACAAATCTATTGCCCTGGCTGTTGATTGTAGGATCAGCACTACCACCAATTGCATACATTTCCCAGTGCGTGTAATCATTGTTCACTACATGGAAGTACCCATTCCTGCATCTGTTTACAAGTTGAAAAGTGAAACCCAATTTATTATCCAAATCCAAAAAGTAATTTACTAGATTAAGGCTAAAATTAATTCGACTCTATCTTACCTAGGCATTCTTTGCACAAGCCCTTCTCCAAAGTGGTTGAAGGCAATGGTGACTTGCATGTTCTTGTCCTGCTTGTAAGAATCGCTATGGCCCAGGAGCATGACCTTATTATGATGGGTCATATAATTGTTAGAAATGGTGATGGCTGTGGATCCTTGGATGGCATCGACCAGCCCATCGGTGCAATTTGACAACGAGCAGTGGTCCACCCAAACATGGCTGCCTCCAAATATCGACACCGCATCACCGTCCGATATAGTTCTCCAACCATAATGGCTAGGAGAGTCCCTCACATAAGCATTCCCTCCTCTCTTGCAATCATGTATGCTAATCCCATGAAGTATAACATTGCTGACGTACTGTATAGTAATGCATGGTCCGCCGGCAATGTGAACGTTGGCGCCTCGGCCGTCGATGGTCTTAAAGGAGTTCATCAGCAATTCTTGCTTCAATTTAATCACCATGTCATGAGCAAAAACGATCCATAAAGGTTCGACCTGGATAGCAGCATGCCTAAGAGTCCCAGGTTTGGGGTTGATAGGGTCACGGTCACTGGGGTCCGTCACAACGTATATTTTTCCATGTTTGCCGCCAATGGCATGTTTACCAAACCCAATGGCACAATCAGCTAGCCTCTGACGATTCTTTTCCCAATGAGGGTCGCACCGCCAGCAGTCATCAATGGGGTTGCCGGTTCCACAGGACAGAAATCCCAGGTTCCTCCTAGCTATGGCTATGGTACCATTCATGATGCTCCTGCATATATCAAACATACGTATATGTTAAGAAGAAAATATGCGACACATTCTTTTATTAAAAGGTAATTATAAATTTGGGAATTTGCATCCCTAATCTCTTCAATATACATACTCATTGACTTGTTGGACTACATGGTCGGGGTGTTGAAGTGGGGAGGAGAAAATGGAGGTGGGAGCCTGCAGGAGAGGCAACATGATGAGGAGGACGAGGGAGCATGGAATTGGCATTTTTAGGTCTTTTCTCTGCTGAAGTAGGTGGGTGGGAAAATTAAGAGAAAAAAAAGGAAGAAAGATGTGGAAAATTTTGAGAAATGGAGCGAAAGGGAAGGGTTATTATAAGTGAAAATATTGCATCATCGATATAAACAAATAGTTAATATAAACCTATTCCGTAAAGGTGAGTAATCATTGGTGTAGACTACTATTGACTACTTTATCTTCTTTTTCTGTTTTTTGTTTTTGACAGAACTACTTTATCTTAATAATTAGCTAACCGGGATCTTTTAAGCGTTTACTACTATTGAACTTTTTACATTTTGGTATCACAACAACTTAATAAAATTTAAGATTAAATTCATATAAATGAGATCTTAGTGAAACTGTTGAAACCAAAGCATTCCATAAACTTATTAATTAAAAATAACATTAATCAATTTTGATAAAATTTAATTCTGGATACCAAATTTTAAATATCTTTTGGTTGGCATTAAGGAAAAATATTTGATATATTATTAAAATTTTCATAATTAAAATTGAGTTGATGATAAATATATATAGAATATAGTAAAAGGATTAATATTTTATACAATAGAAGTGTACTTTTTTTTTATTCTAGTCTTAAAAAATTGTCATATATATATACATATATATATATATATATCTTTTTTTGAATATTTTATTACACTCCTATATATATTGTCAACCCCTAACTCTATTGATAAATCAAATATTAAAAAAAAGTAATATATAAAAAATAAGATACAAAACAAATTATAACTTATGAATTTAAAAAAATTGTACTGTTAATATATCAAATATGTACATTTTAAAAATATTTTATTATCTATATTTGTAATAAAGGTTAAAAAAACACACACAAAATCCCCAAAATATTAATTTTCATTGGTAACCTTCATAATAATTTATTATTTCTTTTGAAAAAGTAAACCAAAAACCAAAACAAATCTTTCCATGCACTACCGACACTGCTCTCTAAATTGAGGTTATTGTCGTTCATATTTTCTAACATCAAAAGATGAAAAGTGAAGGACAAATTGTTTCACCATCAAGATAACTTTAGTCTTTTATGTCCATCAAAAATCCATTTTTCTTGCAATCATTAAGGGCCGTGAAATCAGGTTCAATCCTCCATCATTATTCACTACGTATTACTCTAATTTCAAATCGCACGAAATGTTTATATTATCTCAACTGTGGTTTCTAGCATATTATACTCCTCACATTGCCTCCACACTTGTTAATTTATGTGCACGTAGCATTGATAATCAACTTGGTAATGACACATTGAAGCTTTTTTATTTTGTCATAGGATAAACATAAATTAAAAAAGTATTTTTTTATTGATAAAAACTATATAAACACATTCTAAATGTTTCTTTTAATAAATTTATATATTTTTTTTTATTTTTAATAAAATATCATCTTTTAAGTTATTATTATTTTGAAACATAAAATATAAATTTATGAAATACAATTAAGATATATAAAAGCCTGTAATATTTAAAAAATATATAAATTTATTAAAAAATTAAAAATTTCTGAAAAGATATGTAAATATATAAAATAACTAAAAAGCACATCAATAATGAATCTAGACAAATGATTGTCCAGATGCATCTAAATGTAGATAACTTATGTCTACGTTCATTCTTGATGAAAAACCTTTTTTTTATTAATTTATATATTTTAAAATTTTATATTTTTTTAATTTCAAAAAAATAATATAAATAATATGATATTTTATAAAAAAAACTTAAAATATATAAACTTGATAAAAAAATACATCTGGAATGAATTTAGGCAAATGGGTGTCCAGATTTAGATGTATTTAAACAATTATTTGTTTAGGTTCATTCATGATGTGAAAAAAATGATACTTTTATTCATTTATATATTTTAAATATTTTATTTTATTTTTTTATGTTTTCCACATGCATATTGAGAGTGTCACGCCTCAAAATATAGTGGATTAATCTTAATGAATAAATAAGAAATGGGCTTAGGCCTAATGGTTAAAAGCTTTCTTCCCTCCCTTGTGAACTCAAGTTCAAGCTCCCTTCCTCCCATTTCATCTCCTTTTCTTTTTAACAAACATAGGGGAAAAGCCACATTCGAAATATATACAATCAGAAGTTAAGATTCAATAAGAAATGGGTGATAGTCCAATGGTTAAGAATTAGTCCACTATCCTAGAGGTCCTAGTTTCGAGTCCTCTTCCTCTCATTTATATGTGGTTAAGTGTCCGAATTAAGCAAGAAATGAGCTATGGGTTCAATGGTTAAAACACTAGAGTCCCTCAAGACCTAAGTTCGAGCCATTTCCTTCCTTTTATATAATTACTCAATGATTAAAGCGTTAGTACTCCTTGAAGCCAAGGTTCAAACCTCCTCCTCCTTTCCCCTTTCATTTTAATTTTAAGTTCGGCAGAACTTGGAAAAATTACATGTGACGTCCCTAGGGTATTTAAACCCTATAAATTTAACCAATTCCTTCCTAATTAGAATTCATATCTTGCCACTTCTCAAAATTCTGATAGAATTAGAATTCTACCATCTTTTTCTCTTTTTTTCCTAACTATATTTTCATATTGCCCCTTCTCAAATCCTAATAGAATTTGCTCTCCATATTTCTATTTATTCTCTATTTATTTTATTTTTCTTTACATCATATTTTCATCTTGATTGTGATAATTACACAGGTGGACTACATGACCATGTGCCTCTGCAAACCCTAGGCTAGTTCGTGAACCACATGGCCTTTCACACAGTCGTGTCCCTCTTATAGGGTAATTTTAACGATTTCCATACGGCCACAGTCTGTTACGCCTAGCCATACGGCCGTATGACCTCTATTTTACAGTTTTTCTCAGAATTTTATGAATTGTTTAGTTTAGCCCATGAATAGTCCCTGAACTATTTTTAGTGTTTTATTTCATTTAATGGAGTCTCTGATAATATAAATAATATTGGAAGCCATGATCTGATTGGTTGAATTATTATTGTATATGCACGATATGTGATTGTTACATGCTTACTGCCACTATATTTCTAATGAACTGATAATGTTTTTCATACCACAGTAATACTGATTGCATGTTATACCTTTCTACTTCTACCATTAAACCAAATACATGATAAAAGCAAGTTTAATGCCATTGTAATGGTCTGTTATAAGCATGTTAATTGCTACTGTATCGACTTGTCACAAGCATATGTTTATTACCACTGTATTGATATGTTATAAGCATGTTAATTGCTACTGTATTGACTTGTCACAAGCATGTTTATTGCTATTGTATTGATTTATTATAAGCATGATAATTGCTATCGTATTGATCAGTTATAAGCATGTTAATTGCTACTGTATCAACTTGTTACAAGCATGTTTATTGCTACCATATTGATCTATTATAAGCATGATAATTGATACTGTATCAAGTTACTATAAGCATGTTATTGCTATCATATTGATCTGTTATAAACATGTAATGTTGCATTGCATGGGGTGGGACGATGTGAACGGAGGAAGTAGTCGGCAGTTTATCTCCACAGCCAATGGTTCATCCATAACGTACTTTAGTCGGCAGTTTGTCTGCACGACCAGTGGTTCATCCATAACTTATTAGTAGCTTTTATCTTCACAACAAGTGGTTTATCCATAACGTATTAACAACTTTTATCTACATGACAAATGGTTCATACACAACATATTTTAGTCAGCAATTTATATGAACGACAAGTGGTTTATCCATAATGTATTTATTTAGTCGGCAGTTTATTTGCACGACTAGTGGTTCAACCGCAACGTATTAGCAACTTTTATCTGCACTAATAGATGGTTCATCCACCAATATTTTAACGTTAACAGTTAATTTGCAACGATCAATGGTTCATCCATGTAACATCCCCTAACCCCAAACTGTCGCCAGAACAGGGTTACAAGGCATTACTGGACATATCAGACAATTTACGATTAATTCACAAATAAATAACATACATATTATAATTTAATCATAAAGTCCCTTTAATGGACCATCCAGGCCCAAAATACGTATTAGAAGTGGATCGGGACTTATTCGAGTGCTCCAGAATTTTTTTTTTCAAACTCAATATAACCCCTTTATAATTATCTAACCTTCCCTGCAATTTCAAACCACAATCAATTTGCAACCAATATAACAACCCATACATCTCCATACTCAAACATGCCTAATTATGCCTACAACATTAATTTAACAATTTATCTACTTGATCATTCATAAATAAATTTTTAATTGAACTAATAATTTCATTCATTTCCAATTTAGTTTCATGCCACATTTTACCAAATATGCCATATTATTTCATTTCATACTTATAATCCATATTAGACATCATTTTACAACCAAAGTTATAAGACTTAAGTACATAATTTATATAATACCTAAGTACATGCCACTTTTACCAAAAGAAAGATTACATCACCAAATTGTCTCTAAAGTCGAGATTGATCTGGATGCTAAACCAGGACCTTTGATTTCTACTGACCTGCGCACGAAAACAACCGTACGCTGTGTATTTCATACTCAGTGGTATTACCATAATTCAAACTATATAACTTTAATGAATTATAAATATTAATCATATAACATTAAACATGTAAAATTTATAACTCATAAGAACTAATTTACATTCAGTTTCATATTTCATATTTCATATATAATAATTCATCAACAATATCATATATTAATAACTTGAACTTGATCAATTCATGAACCTTAAGTTTATGTTTCCAAATCTCACATACAATTTCAATTCACAATTTGACTAACAATTTCTTTCTCATACTTTTAGTCACACGATCAATCAAATTTACTCAATTTACTCATTTCGAATATTCACCCTATTAACAAACCCGGACCTTGGCGGATACACGGATTTCAACCAAACACACAAGTACGACACATTGTGCCTAAAACGATATTATGTACCTAATCAATATATCAAAAGCAGTATACGACATATAAAGTGCCTGAAACGACACATGTGGTGCCTAATACGACACATATAGTGCCTGATCGGCAAAGCCGATAAATTCTCGTACTCTTCCAATCCTATGGCATGCCAACTATATCCGACTAAGCCCGATTAGTTAATAGGGTATTCAAATCACTTTCTCAATTTCAATTTCACTTTCAATGTAAAATTCAATTCGATACAATTTTCCACTTTCCAACAATATACTATCAAATATTCATACATAATCATACTTCATCTAAATTTCATTCATTTCAATATTGATACCTACCTTAAAATTTTACTTACCATACGCATAAATTTAAATATAACATTTAATAAATAGTAGTTTGAATTATAGTAATACAAACCGTGAATTTCTCGTTTTAGTCCTCAATAGCCTTCTCCTTTCCTTTGTGTGCCGATGCCTCGGGTTCTTTGTTAGCTACGAAAATAATAATAATTTTTCATTATTAATACAACACCAATTTATATTAAATAATTAAATTTATTCAATTTCTATCTTAATTTCAATTTAGTCCTAACTAAATTCACTTACTTTTCTATCTCAATTCATACCTTATTTTTACTCAATTCCTACCAAATTCAACTTAACTACTCAATGTTCATATTAAAACCTTAATTTCAAATTTCTTTCAATTTAATCCCTCTAACACAAAACTTATAGCTTCTTTTACAATTTAATCCCTTAATCAATTCTAACTAGAAATTCTATCAATTAAACCCCTAATTCATCATTTTGTTCAACATAAACTATATTTAAAAACCTAAGAACTTTCAAAACTTCAACTTAAATTAAGAGAAAAGGACTCAATTGACTTACGTATTAAAGCTTTAAACCTTCAAACTCTGGTTTTTCCTTTTATTTTTTCTTTTTCTCGTTTCCCCAGCCCTGTTTCGAAATGGTTCTGTTCTTTCCTTACTTTGTTTCTCTTTTATTTCATTTCGTTTTCTTTTATTTGTTTATTAAATTAACTAAAATAATATAATAATAATAATTAAAATAAATATCTATTTAATATCAAATACATGTATTACGATTGTACACATACAATTGTATGTATTTTTATTAATACACTTGTACTAAATCATCACCATACATTTGTCTTTATTTAATTTATTTCTTAATATAATATTTATAATATAATTAATTTAATAATATACTTTATAATTAATTTATATTTTATATAATTAAATCATGTAAAAATCTAAGATTTTTTACAATCTTATGCGGCCTCAACCTCCAAATGTGGCTTCATTGCCCATTTGGTCCCTATTATTTTCTTTTAATCTATAATTAAAATTTTACCCTTTATTCAATTTAGTCCTTTTTTCCTAATTACTCTAAATTAAGCTAAATTTACTTAGTAAAAAAACCTAATTAAGCACACTACTAGACTCATAAATATTCTAGTAAATATTTACTAATTTGGTTTACTAGGACGGAGGCCCGATACTGCACTTGTCCGATGCCCGTAAATTTTGGGTCATTACAATCCACAGCATGGTGTAAAGGTAGATGAGTTTTGGGGAACTCCCACTATGGTGTGTAGCGGAGTTGGATAGGATTTATTCTGATAAATTGAAACTGCATCACCATTCATTAGCATGTGCATACATAAATTGTGAATTCTGAAATATTATGATATTGATGGTTGATCTAAAGAATCGATACTCTGAATCACTATATAAGTGTGATTGTTCTCAGAATTGCTATATTGTATGAGCCATCTACTATTTGCACTGATTTACCTGTGATAGGACTTGCATTGAGCTTCTTAAGCTCACTCCCCAATTATTTCCATTTTTACAGATAATCTACCAGATTAGGACGAGGACACGGCATATGAAAGGCTCGGCTTGAATTAATTTCTATTAAGAAGTACTTTCGATTTACTATTTGAAATTTATGTTATCTTGGGAATTGTATCTCTTTATTTGAATTGTGGCAAGAGATTTTGATTTTAGGTTTATTTAGCATGCATGGTATTTAATTTGAATTTAAGATGATGAAACATGGGTTTAGAGTTAATTTTGCATAAAACTTTTTGATTTTACTTGATTAAAACTAAATTGAATATTATTTTTCCGCTGCTAGTTTTTTAATTAAAATTTGAGGAATAAATAAAGTGGAAATTAACTAAGTTTTCAAAAGCAGTCACTGTTATGAGGAAATTTTATTATTTAATTGGGTTTTTGTTAACTCGTGAGTTTTTTGGAAATGGGCTAAATTTTCTTCTAAGATAAACAAATGTTTTAAAATGACTGTTTTAAAAACTCCGACAGCTTACCAGGCCATTTCGGTGGCCAATGTAATCTTTCGAATTTATGCCTAACGTCTAGGTCGGGTTAAGGACGTTATAGAGAGGTTGCCACATTAGCAAAAACTATTGGTGTTAGTGCGGAGGTATCATCCAGGGTGACGAAAAACAAATTTAGGTCCAAAAAATATTAAGTATCATTTGTCCAGATTCATTCTAGATGTATTTTTAGTACTTTTATATGTTTTTTATTTTTTTTAATAAATATCATTTTTATATTGTTATTTTGAAATATATAAATTTATAAAAATATATAAAAAGCTTATAATATTTTAAAAATATAAAAATTTATAATATATATATATATTTATAAATTTATAATTTATAAATTATGAAAAATATGTAATATATAAAGAAATAAAAAGCACGTCTAGAATGAATTTGGAGAAATTATTGTCCAGATGCATTTGAATTTGGACAACTGTTTTTCTAGGTTCATTCTTGATGTAAATTTTATATATTTTAATTTTAAATTAATAATATAAATTACATGATATTTTATAAAATATAAAAATATATAAAGTTGCTAAAAAATAGATCTGGAATGAATTTGAACAATAGGTGCCTAGATTCAAATGTATCTTTATAAAATTTGAACAATAGTTTTTATTAGTTTATATATATTTTAAATAAAATTTTATTTTTATTTATGTTTGTCACAAGGTGTATTGAGATGCTGCCACATTAACAAAAACTAACAATATTAGTGCAAAGGTATCAATTTAAATGACGAAATATAAATTCAAATACCAGCTAAATTAAAAATCAATTAAATAAGAATCAACAATTTCAAAAGATAAAATATATCTTAACCCTAATCCATTTATATTACCACCTATATCTTAACCCTAATCAATTTATATTACCACCTGCTACCTCATTCTCATCAGCCTTTAATTATTTAATTATATATATTCTCTTTAGACATATAAGCATAGCTAATCACCCCAAGTTTAATTATTTTATATATAAAAACAGCTCCAACTTAATATAAAAATAAATATTATACATATTAAGGTTCAAATAGTAAGTTTACTAAATATCATGATTGAAACTTAAATTGTTACTTGTCTTTCCTAATTAGTTTTTGGAAGGATGCAGTGGTCATATAAACAATTATTATATGGATGAGGCTACTTTATACCCCAATTATTATCTTCTTGAATCTTTGCTTATCTATTTTTATTTTTTTCGAGAATTCCTTATCTAAGATTCTTTTATATCTTTTTTTATATATGAAAATTATTATATTTATTGTTTCTTAAGCAATATATTTATCCTTTTTCATATGTATCATTATACATTTTGCATTAGTCAAAGTATTGGAAATAAGCATGGTAATCCATTGGTATCTTATTACTTTTGTCACGAGCAGTAGTTCAAAGCCCATGATCATTGCATAAGATGTATCTCATGGAAGTCTATCAGTTAGATGAGGCTCATTTGACCCACGAGAACTGACCCGATTCAAAGAATTGATGGAGAAGTCTATCTATTTGAAGCCTGGGTGGCCCAATGAAAAAGATATAGAAAACTAGGCTACCTTGGTAAATAGGAAAACTAATCTTAGAAGTTTGAGAAGAATAATATATATATCTAATAAGATTAGATTTGATTTGATTTGATTGTGTAAATCTTGTAAATCCTTAATCGTAGGGATAGGCTTCATCTCGTCCGTCGATGTAAATTTAGCTAGACTGTTGGATTTTGGGGAGCTAAAATATAAATAGAGAGTCTCCCCCTCAATTGTAAAGCATCCATTGTTTCTGTATTCTTTGAGAGTGGATACTAAATTGAAAGCATTTACTCAAACATCTCTCGTGCATTGTTTTTCGGTGGCTATTCTATTCTTTTGAGTTTTCTTTTGGCTTGAGTTGCTTCCGCTATATAAAGAGTTGCCTTGGAGGAATTCTGTGAGAATCCTCACTTTGTGGGAGTTAGGCCAAGTTAAGCGCATTTGAAATGATAGAATCGCCTAAGGCCGCACGAATTGTGAGGCTAAGGTTCTATCCCCGTGACACTTTCATATACACATCAACAAATACATTCAAGGTTAGATCATTTACATGATAAAAACTTATAACATGATTCCATATTTGTTTAACATTCATCATATAACATGTATAAACCTATCATGAACTATTTGCATACACATATAATTTCATTCAAACATAATTCGTTCATTCAATCTATCTTCCATTTTAAATTTTGTTTTCTCTCTGAGAACTATATCAAATTGAACTCAGATACACGGGACTAATTTGCTCACAAGAGATGACATATTCGGGTTACTCACACGAGTTTCAAACCAGGGTTGCTCACACAAGCTTAGTTCAATGCTACTAACACTAGCTTCAGAGAATCTGCAGCATATGTTGGATCTCAAGCCATCATATTAACCCCTGATTGAACACCCTTTTTCATTCTTTTCAATTGAACCATTTCCTTTTTCCATTTGGACCCAATAAAATGTCATTCATATCCTAATCGTTTACTAAGTTCACACGGGCACTGTTACCATTTCCGTACCATTTCAAATATTATAATATCATCATATAAATATCATTCAATAATATAACCATTTCACATTCATTCAATATATTGTATCTATTCAAAATAACTATATTTTCCATACTTTACGATTTAGTCCTTTAGATGCCAACATTATTAAATTACAATTAACCTAAACTAATAAACATTCTAATATAAGTTCCATATGAACTTACTTGGCAAAAATAGCAACAAACGAAACATCGAGGACTAATCAAGCTCTCAAGACCTCAAAAACATAAAAATTACAAGAAAAGGACTTGATTTACCTATCAAATTGTTGGTCGAATGTTGAACACTTGAAACCCTTGTTTCTTTCTTTTAGTTTCTGTGGGAAGAAGATGAACATGCAAAATAGCTTATGTTTTTCTTTTAATTTTAACTTATATACTTAGTTTAACATATAATTAATTATAATTAATTTAACTAAACCTTATTAAACCAACTTAAGCCTAATTAACTAGATTTAGCGGATATTTGTTTTCATCCACCACCATTACACTAAATAATAGTGGTCTAATTGCTTAATTGGTCTTCCAATTAATTAAAAATCCATAGCGATTAACTTTTACAATTTAGTCCTTGTACCTTAATTAACTAGCCAATTGAAAAATTAAGGGTCCAACTTTAATTAAAATTTATCCTAACCTCGTAAATATTACAAACTCGGTCACCGAAATTGGAGTTTCAAAGCCACTATTTTCGGTACCATTGAAAAACGAGTTGTTATAGAAAGGCCCTTAGTAATTTTGGCCCACACAACATGAACATTGAACAATACCTTAGGAAAATTTAGGGCTAGCCCAAAATACATATCCTTCTTAGAGCCCTTCCCAAGAGATCCATCTTGAGACTGGGTAGAAGTCCTTGAATTGTTAGACGAGCCCAACCCATCATCCTTATCAGTCAAAAGATTAATGTCTTTAGTATTTGGGCAATCCAAAACTGGATTCATATCAAAATTAATAGTAGGTTGCCTATCATTCTCACTGAGTTGATTAAGACTGTTACTAAAAGAGAGGCCCATTTTGTCATCGTCCTCTATATCCACCATCACCCTAGTTCCATTGAGTTCTTCATCCGATCCAAGAACTGAATCCATTTGATTACTCGGAACTCCTACATCATCATGTTGCACATTTTCCATCACTGTCGCCCTTACACACTCTCCCATACTTATAATATGTTGTCCCTTATTGATTGCATCTATTTTCTCAAGGCCTTCATCAAAGTCTTTCTTCTGCATCGATTCATCGCACCATGACCTTGTTTCCTCTATAACCCTTTCAAACCTATCTTTATCTTTGCGTAACAGATTCCTACTATGGCCAGAAAAATTATCTTTGCCATTTATATCTGAGCTCTCATTAGGAGTACTCTGCTCAAGTTGACAATTACGCCTTAAATTAGGAAGAATAACAGGGTCATTTTCAGAGATCCTGATGCTGAAGAACTCTCTCCAACTTTAACTTGATGATCTTTTCAATCCAATGCAAGCTAGAAGTCACAATTTGGATATTAGCTTTCATGAACGATTTTGGAGCATTTGTATCTTCATCAATGCTAATAAACTCACTCCATTTTCTTGCAATGTTTTGTAACATTCCCAAGCACCAAGCATGAATCAAAATACTATAGCAAGAAATCTACGTCCTGCGATTGTTTGGCCGTGTCGCCTTTTATGAAAACCAACAATCTAAAATTGTCTAATGAGTTTTCATAACATTTTTCGGCTTTTCTTTATCTTCAAAATTAAGTACAATAGTTGCTGATGCGTTTATTCCATCTAAACCTCATGTTGTAACCATTTTTTTGAAAACGGGAATCGACTTGGTTTTGAAAATAAAAACAGGAGTAGCCACCGACCTTGTATTAGGTGTGATCGAGTCACCTATAAAATATTTTGGTCTGCGTAATTAGAGAAAACGAGTTCGGGAGTCGATTACGTGCGAGGAAGGGTTAGCACCCTCGCAACGCCCAAAATTGGTACCAAATCGATTAATTAATGTCCTTGCGTCGAAAATTTGAAAATATTTAAGGTATGAAATTTTTAAAGAAGCGTTGACTAACCCTGAATTGAATTCCAAGATTAACACATTTCAAAGGAACAAAAATGCCATACCCAGCACGTTAGGATATGACACCCTTATACTTCGACACCGAGGTTAGCTCGGATCTTCAAAACATGTAAAAGAAAAGGGGTATTTGAGTATTTAGTCGAACAAAAAATCGACACCTAGCACGTTAGGATGTAATTTTCCGTACTTCAAAACACACAAATATTGCCTTGTTTTTTATATGAAATCTTAAAATTTGCTCAATATTCATTTTCAATGTAATAAAATATTTGAAAAAGGCTTGAACATGTTGAAGTTTGAAATACAATACGAGGATAAGAAGCGTAAGCATTAATCATAAAATAAACCAATTTAAAATATTGATTGACGAATTATACGATACTCTACGTAATAAGATAAAATAAAAATCAGTAATAGTAATGGCAAGTAATAAACAAATAATAATATACATATATATATATATAATAATATAATAAAAGTAACAATAATAATAATAATAATAATAATAATAATAATAATAATAATAATAATAGCAACAATAGTAATAATAATAATGCTAATAATAATACTAACAATAGTAATAATAATAATAATGATAATAGTAATAATAATATGACCAAAGTAAAAAGCAAATGTTATTAAAATAATGTAATAGTGACGATAATAAAAATGATAAATAAAAAAATAATAAGACAACACTAAAAAAAAACTAATAGCATAAAATAAAAATAATAACACAGGTATATGCCGAAATAATTTAAAGGGATGGTATGTAATACTATATAAATAAACATTATAAACAAATTTATAATAACTAAAATATATGAAACAGTTTGGGTTAAGGATCGAATTAAAAAAGGAGTAAAAGAGAAAGGCCAAATCAAAAAAATAAAAAGTAAAGCCTGATCGAATGGCACTACGAAAGGGAGGGACCAGAAGAGTAAATCTCCCTTTTAAGGTAGGCATGCGCAGATTCCTCCCCCACCAGACAGCTATTTCCTTTAATGTTTTAAAACCCAACCTCTTTTATTACTGTTCACTTCAATCTCTGTTCTAAAAGACTAAAGCTTTAAAACTTCTCCCCTCCCTCTTTTGCACCAGACGATCGGGCTTCCTCCATCCGTTGCACCACCGCGCCACCACCGTCTCGGTGGTCGACGATGCTCGAGGTCGGACTGTTAGCCCCTTTCGACAGTATTCGGGTTAGTTCTCTTTCCCCTTTTTGCTCTTCTTTTTATTTGTGCTTGTTAAAGATTTAAGATAACAAAAATAAAATAATGAAAAAACAGTAAATAATGCTAGGAAAATAGAAAGTAAAATCCACCTTAACAGTTTCTGTTCTTCTTTTTTGATTTCTAAAATGTTTGTTCAAAGTTCGTAAAAAAAGGAAGAGAGAAACCCATGGATTTACTTTGGTTCTTTTATAACCAAGTTTACAGAGATTCGTCTTCCTTTTTTATTTCGCTATGTTTGTCGTTTTCTCCTTCGTTTTTATGTTGTCGCGCGTGTTTGCTTGTCGTTGCAGATGGTGCGGTGTCAGAGGCGTGCGAAGGAGATGTTAGAGGCGTGCGGGAGGCCTAGCATGGGCGGTGGCCAGTGGTCAGATGGAGGGTCGGGGATTGGAGGGAGTGGCTGCTAGAAGATTTTTGTATTGGGCTGATAGACTTGTCTAGGGTTTTTCAATTTGGGCTGTTGGGTTTTTTAGTGGTTTAATTTTGAAAATGGATTTTTGATAGACTGTTTATTATTATTGGATTTGGGCCTGGGTTTGGGTTTTAGTTAAAGGCCCGGGCAAAATATGGTTATTACAGCTGCCCCTCTTTGCTCATTGTTGTGAAACGATAATAGAGCAAAGACAATAGAAGAACCAATTTTGCCCGGTCCTAGCCAAGCGTTGGTTCTTCGGGTGTTTTTTCTTTGCCAGGTAGCTTCAAACTCCACTGTAACTTGTTGCTTTGATCCACTCCACTGCTACTTTCGAGGGATAGAGCCTGTTGCATCAATTTGCTTTACCGTTCCGTTATATCTTTCGGGAGATAATTTGCAACCTTTAGCCTATTCCACTGCTGGTCAACAACAGGACGATCTTCAACCCATTCCACCGCCGTTCGATGGCAACAGGACAATCTTCAACCCGTTCTACCGCTGTTCGATGGCAATAGGATGATCTTCAACCCGTTCCACCGCTGTCCGGTGGCAACAAGACGATCTTCAGCTCGTTCCATCGCTGTTCGATGGCAATAGAACAATCTTTAACCTGTTCCACCGCTGTTCGGTGGCAACAGGACAATCTTCAAATCATTCTACCGCTGTTTGATGGCAATAGGAAGATCTTCAACCTGTTCCACAGCTGTTCGGAGGCAACAAGACGATCTTCAGCTCGTTCCATCGCTGTTCGATAGCAATAGGACGATCTTCTACCCGTTCCACCGCTGTTCGGTGGCAACAGGACGATCTCCAACCCGTTCCACCGCTGTTCAGTGGCAACAGGACGATCTTCAATTTACTTCCTTCAAGAAGACTTCAATCTTCAGTCTGCTCCACTATCATCTCTAGGGAACAAAATCTGGACTTTTCAATTTGCTTCCTTACTATCTTCAGGAAGACTTCAATCTTCAATCCGCTCCACTATCATCTCTAGGGAACAAAATTTGAACTTGCTACACTGTTCTTTGAAGAACCTGTCCTGTAGAATATTCTTATGCTTAAATAAATGATGAGGATGCTATGATCGGAATGACTCGAATGCTCCAAACTATTTGTATGAATGCAGAATGCCATAAGAATGGTCTTTTTTCAAAGATTAAGGTGCAATGATCAGAATGAATCGAATGCCCCTAATTAAATGTGTTTTTCATGAATGTAGAATTTCATGAGAATGATCCTCTTCTAATAGTTTAATGTGGTATTGTTTATCAGGACTGTATCACTGACGTCTTATGCTGTGGTCTTGTTTGACTAGCATTCATGACAGAAAACTCGGGAAAATAATTATATCTTCCCCAACAGGTTTGCCCCACTGTAACTTTAGGGTTCATCTTATTGTGTGACCTAGGGGTATAAGATCTGTATCCTTTCATTCGTCCCAATGCGACTCCAAACCGTAGGATTTGTTTCTTCTTCAACCCATCTCATTGTTGTTTGAGGGTACAAGATCTGTATTCTTTCATCTATTGATCACTTTTCGGGTGTCCCAACCAGATGTGTATGCATGATGCTCGTATAAATGCAGAATATCATTTCCTTTCGACAATGATTCCAATTTTGCACTTGGTTTAACAATGCCCATTTTTCATTAGGACTGTATCACTAACGCAATACCTTGTCATTTTGTTCAATCGCTATTTTGACAAAGATCTGAAGAGATAACCTTAATTTGGACTCATGATGTTCCCAACCCATAAGCTTGGTGAATCCTAAACAATAATCCTGTTTTAGACTCATGTATTGTTAGAGGTTCCAGAGTAATATGCAAAACTTCTTTCATGAAAGTATTATTAGTCCAATAATCATTATTTCAATGTAAAATGCTTGAAAAGGGTCATAATGATGGACGAAATGGAAATTTATTGGGAGCATAGCTCGAAACAAACAAGTTAATCAAAGCTAGCAAATGCAAAGAAATTTATTTAGAGTGTATTTTGAAAAGACAAAGATAGCAAACTCAAAATGGTTAGAATAGAAGCTAGGTGCCCCAGATATCACAGCTTGAGCTTCTTTGTTTAAACTTCTTGAGGACCATTTTAAACTCAATATGTGTTTAGGGGATCCGGAGCCCTTTGTCGATGCCCCAAGACGTAACATACCTCTTCATTGTTACTTCAAGCACAGCGAGCCTACTGTATGCCCCACATTTGATCAAAATTTGAGCTGCCATTTTCGGGTTTTCAACTCAAACCCACCTTTGGTCTAAAGGCGCCCTTTGCGGGTTTTCGCCTTTGGCCTCTCCTTTTTCTTTCTTCTTTTGCTGAAGATTTCCTTCTTGCTTGTTTTTTGATTTTTTTGATTTTTATTTTTGATTTTTTTATTTTGATTTTGATTTTTTGATTTTTGATTTTTTTTATCCCCCTTTTAGGCTGAATCTGAATTCACCGAGTCGGACAGGCCCTTGCCATCCATCTCCGCCAATATCCATGTTTCCATAGAACAGGCCTTCTTTGCTGCATAAGGTCCTTCCTAGTTTGGCATTCACTTTCTTCTGAAGTCCCTTTTGCATGAGAGAATTTTCCTTTCAAAGCCCTATCATGAAATTTTCTAAAGCGATCCTTTTTTGTTGAAAACTAGCATCATCTGACCGTGACAGATAGCTCTCAACGTTTTCTCTTCAAATTCACTTGATCATATCGGGATTGGATCCATTCCGCCTCATCTAATTTTGGCTCGGCCCGTGCCCGGGGAAAAGAGGATTTTGACTTCACTAGGCAAAACCTAATGAGGAAGGCGTTACCCCAGCAGAGGTCTTGGCCGACGTTTAATGAGCATAAAGGGTAAACATAACTTCTATATGCCAATATTCACAAGTTTAGGTCATGTTCTTAATAATCTTTATTTTGTTGCCCCTTTTTTTTTTTTTTGCACTATGACATGGCACTTGATCTTTGAAAAGACCGCAAACTTTTGACATTGTGCGGTAAAATATGATCTTTTCGCCATTTTTGTTAATATTTTTTTCTTTTTTTCTTTTTTGGTCTAATGACTATCGACTTTGTAATATTGGCATATGAAGCGACCCTCACCCTCTTAGTGAAGAGATAGACATCCACAAAAATGAATTGATGCGGACCAGAAGCTTTCGAGGAGATTGGCTTGATAACGTCCATGACCCATGTGTAGAAAAAATGGAAGAGGCACATAAGTTCTGTCCTCCTCAATTTGGCGTTTGATGCAATTTTCCTTTCTGGGTAGACCAGTAGCTCGAACCTCTTGATTGGCTTAGTCAGGGTAGAACCATCAGCATGTGATCTTCAAATATCCTTATGGACTTCTTCTGTGACTTCCTTAGCTTGGACAGCATACTCGTGCCTTAGTAGTCCCGGCGTGATAATACGAAAATATCTTTGAACTTTTAGAGATAACTCAATGATTCCTTGCCTTGTTCCTGCGGCAAGCTAAGCTTCCATCTTCATTTCCCTTATAGTGTTTGCTGATACTTCGTAGGATAGGATCAATTTAGGAAATAAGTTGTGGCCTCTACCATCTCCACAGTCCTCCAATCCCTTTAGACACATATCTCATTAAAAAGAGAGTCGGTAACAGCGTCGCTCATGTCATTAATATCTGAGGGACCCATTGTGGGTATGAAGGTAGAAAATTAAAAGTATGATATGAAAATGAAACGATGTAGAGTATGAAATGCGAAGAGTGAAAATAAAGATGCATTTTATTGAAATAACAATTCTGGAAACAAGCCTATTTCACAAAAGGACTCTTGTTGCCTCTAGGCTTAAAGCAAGAAGCATGTTTTGAATATTACTCCAGATTAGCTAAAATACAAGGATCCCTTCCACAATCCCATTGTTCAAAACACTCCAAGTATGTAGGGGTTTGGAAAATTTGATTTTCTGCTTCACTCTTCAGATACGTCGTTAACATTCTGATTTCCCGAATCTGAAGACTTCTTCAGGGAAACGCACTCTCCTGCCCCATCCCGGTTTCAATTACTGCTTTGTCAGAATGTTCTGGTCCTGAAAACTATCGAACTGCATAATTCCCATGCTGATGAATTTTTCGACCAACTTCTTAAATGCAACGTAGTTATCGATTGAATGACCCGTTATTCCCGCATGATACTCGCATTGAGCACTCGTATCATACCATTTGGGGTATGGGGGTTGCATTGGTTTCATGTAGTGAGGAGCCACCATATGTGCATCAAACAGGCTTTGATACAACTCCCTATATGTCATTGGAATTGGTGTAAACTGGAGTTACTTTGCATTGGATTCTTGACTTGATGAGCCCTGATAACCTGTTGTCAGGGCCCTTGATTGCCCTATAGTGACTAATTTGGGATGCTTGCTCAAACTGTTCAGTTTATTTTCCTTATTTCTCGAGGCCTTTAAAGCCTGCTCTCTCCTTTCCTTTGTCTCTACTTGAACAATCAGTTTGACTCGATCATCCTTAGGGTTAAAATATGAGCCTATCGGGAAATTCGACAGTGCCGGGGTATCAATCTGAGATTGGGGTTTGATAATGACGGGAACCCCATGCGACTGTGTATCTGGTTGAGTCGAGATATTCATCAGGGAATAAATGATTTCTTCGTCACCATCCGCACTGTTGACCCCTTGGCCACTCCTTTTTTCAAATCCTCCAGCTAATAGCTGACCTATCATATTCCTTTGCAATTCTTGCATTTGTTCCCGCATCTCTTGTTGAATTTTGGTCAATTGCTCTTGCATCCGTATTTGCATTTTCTCCATTCTTTCCAACCTTTGTTCCATGTCTTCTAGCAAACTGAAATAACTTAACCTAATTAGGGTCTTTTTACAAATTTTAATGCATGTGATACGATGTAATGCAAATGCATGCAATGCAATGCAAATGCATGAAATGTAATGCAAATGCATGGAATGAATGCAAAAAGAAAGAGAGGCGTTGATCATGAATTCAATTCCATTAGAAGAACTTTTCTAGAAAATGCGTTTCTTTACATAAAACGGATTACATACACGGCCATGTCCTCATGGTCCAGGTGAAAACACCAATCCTCTTCTTCGTGTTTGGATGTTATGATTGTGTCCTATGAACTTCCTCAATAGACGTCTTTTCTAGCTCATTGTTGCTTGGTCCAGTTCGTACCTCGTCACTCCTTATCCTCCGCGATATTCATAATCTTCTGATAGTTCCCGAACAATCCTTGTCGGCTTGAATCTTCTTCGCATCTGGATGTTTATGGTTATGTCCCTTGAACTTTCTCAATAGACGTCTCTCCTAGCTCTTTGTTGCTTGGTCCAGGTCGTACCTCGTCACTCGCTTATCCTTCTTGATACTTGTAATCTTCTAATGACTCCCGAACAATCCTTATCAGCTTGAATCTTCAGGTAGTGTCTTGTCTTGTTGTTTACCTAGACTATGTTTGGACGACCGTATTATAATCCACTTTATCAAGTGACACATTCCCTTTTGACAAAACTCCTCTATTTAGGAACCGGATATGAATCAACACCTCCTTTCTAAGATATGTGATGCAATGCAATCAAGACAGGGGATAACACGTTAGCACAAGAGAGATAAACAATCCCAAAAGAAAACACATTAGTGCAAGAAAAATAAACACAGAACACCTATCCGGGTGACCGCTAGGGGTTTGGAATGACTCTTCCTAAGGTGGGCTCTTAAGGCTCACAATATGAGGTTCGGTTCTAAAGAAGTGTACCTGAACCAGCAGATTCCTCAATCCTCACCCATTATAGGCTCATACGGATCGAGTTCAGTTCAGGGGAACACATTTCCCTATGGCCATGCGGAGGTGAAAACCTCACGAAGCACATAGGTACAGATGTGTCCCGGAAGCAGTCCACTAGCCAATGCGAAGGTGAAAACCTCACGAAAGCTTAGTTTCTCACTCTCACTTAAAGGTATGACCGCGACGGTCATGCAACATGATGCGCAATAGTGAACTAAGTGTGATAAAAAGGCCATTCAACAAAATAAGTCAATATTTCACACACGGCTTAAAACAAGCAAAAGATAAAGCATCTACTCGGGTGACCACTAAGGTTTGGCGTGGCTCTACCTAAGGTAGGCTCATAAAGCTCGCTATATGAGGTTCGGTTCTAAAGAAAGGTACCCGAACCAGCAGATTCCTCGATCCTCGCCCATTATAGGCTCATATAGACCGAGTTCAGTTCAGGGGAATACATTTCCCTATGGCTGCACGGAGATAAAAATCTCACGAAGACATAGGTACGGATATATCCCAAAAGCGATCCACTATCTTGCACGAAGGTAAAAACCTCACGAAAGAGTAGCTTCTTACTCCCACTTAAAAGGGTGTGACCCAACGGACATGCAATATGAATGCAGAAATATCCTACGAGACTCAACCTTATTACAATCCTAGCACCCACAAAGTTGAAAACAGAGATCGAATTGAAAAATACGACCATTTTTATTAATACTGATTTTGAAACATTTGAAAGAATTGGAATAATCATCAAAGGCCATCTCATCTCGAAGTGTCGAAATGCCATATCCAGTAAGTTAGGACACAGCACCCCGAATTCTCGAGAGTAAGATAGGACACAATTCGGATCATTGTCATTTTGAAAATTCTTATCTCGAGGTAACGAGATGTCACACCCAGTAAGTTAGGGCACAACACTTTGTATTCTCGAGGATAAGCTTTTTATTTTAAATCAAGAGGAAAATGATTTTTGAAAACGATTTTCCAAATTTTCACAAAAGGACAAAAAATAATCAATTTTATGGCCTGACTCTCTTATTGGTCCCCAGTGGAGTCACCAAGCTATCGTAACCATTTTTTTGAAAACGGGAATCGACTTGGTTTTGAAAATAAAAACAAGAGTCGCCACCGACCTTGTATTAGGTGTGATCGGGTCACCTATAAAATATTTTGGTCTGCGTAATTAGAGAAAACAAGTTCGGGAGTCGATTACGTACGAGAAAGGGTTAGCACCCTCGCAACGCCCAAAATTGGTATCAAATCGATTAATTAATGTCCTTGCGTCGAAAATTTGAAAATATTTAAGGTATGAAATTTTTAAAGAAGCGTTGACTAACCCTGAATTGAATTCCAAGATTAACTCATTTCAAAGGAACAAAAATGCCATACCCAGCACGTTAGGATATGACAGCCTTATACTTCGACACAGAGGTCATCTTGGATCTTCAAAACATGTAAAAGAAAAGGGGTATTTGAGTATTTAGTCGAACAAAAAATCGACACCCAGCGCGTTAGGATGTAATTTTCCGTACTTCAAAACACACAAATATTGCCTTGTTTTTTATATGAAATCTTAAAATTTGCTCAATATTCATTTTCAACGTAATAAAATATTTGAAAAAAGTTTGAACATGTTGAAGTTTGAAATACAATACGAGGATAAGAAGCGTAAGCATTAATCATAAAATACACCAATTTAAAATATTGATCGACGAATTATACGATACTCTACGTAATAAAATAAAATAAAAATCAGTAATAGTAATGGCAAGTAATAAACAAATAATAATAGATACATATATTTATAAATAATATAATAAAAGTAACAAAAATAATAATAATAATAATAATAATAATAATAACAATAATACGAAATATATATACAATATACTAATATGAATATAGTAATAGTAATAATAATAATAATAATAATAATAACAACAACAACAATAGTAATAATAATAATGCTAATAATAATACTAACAATAGTAATAATAATAATAATGATAATAGTAATAATAATATGACCAAAGTAAAAAGCAAATGTTAATAATATTTTAATAATGTAATAGTGACGATAATAAAAATGATAAATTAAAAAATAATAAGACAACACTAAAAAAAACTAATAGCATAAAAATAAAAATAATAACACAGGTATATGCCGAAATAATTTAAAGGGATGGTATGTAATACTATATAAATAAACATTATAAACAAATTTATAATAACTAAAATATATGAAACAGTTTGGGTTAAGGATCGAATTAAAAAAGGAGTAAAAGAGAAAGGCCAAATCAAAAAAATAAAAAGTAAAGCCTGATCGAATGGCACTACGAAAGGGAGGGACCAGAAGAGTAAATCTCCCTTTTAAGGTAGGCATGCGCAGATTCCTCCCCCACCAGACAGCTATTTCCTTTAATGTTTTAAAACCCAACCTCTTTTATTACTGTTCACTTCAATCTCTGTTCTAAAAGACTAAAGCTTTAAAACTTCTCCCCTCCCTCTTTTGCACCAGACGATCGGACTTCCTTCATCCGTTGCACCACCTCGCCACCACAGCCTCGGTGGTCAGCGATGCTCGAGGTCGGACTGTTAGCCCCTTTCGACAGTATTCGGGTTAGTTCTCTTTCCCCTTTTTGCTCTTCTTTTTATTTGTGCTTGTTAAAGATTTAAGATAACAAAAATAAAATAATGAAAAAATAGTAAATAATGCTAGGAAAATAGAAAGTAAAATCCACCTTAAAAGTTTCTGTTCTTCTTTTTTGATTTCTAAAATGTTTGTTCAAAGTTTGTAAAAAAAGGAAGAGAGAAACCCATGGATTTACTTCGGTTCTTTTATAACCGAGTTTACAGAGATTCGTCTTCCTTTTTTATTTCGCTATGTTTGTCGTTTTCTCCTTCGTTTTTGTGTTGTCGCGCGTGTTTGCTTGTCGTTGCAGATGGTGCGGTGTCAGAGGCGTGCGAAGGAGATGTCAGAGGCGTGCGGGAGGCCTAGCATGGGCGGTGGCCAGTGGTAAGATGGAGGGTCGGGGATTGGAGGGAGTGGCTGCTGGAAGATTTTTGTATTGGGCTGATAGACTGGGCTAGGGTTTTTCAATTTGGGCTGTTGGGTTTTTTAGTGGTTTAATTTTGAAAATGGATTTTTGATAAACTGTTTATTATTATTGGATTTGGGCCTGGGTTTGGGTTTTAGTTAAAGGCCCGGGCAAAATATGGTTATTACACCTCACAAATCCAATGTTTTCATAGTTGAGTGATCAAAAAAGAAATTCTACATACTTAAGTGATTATGAATATATTTACCCTTTATCATAAATTATATAAAATTTATAAAAATGATCAATTAAATAAAACTACTATAAAATTCAAATAAGTAAACAAATATTAAACCTATCTAACAGAAAATTCTTTAATAATTTCAACTTGAGTTTCTTCCGAAAACAAAGAAAACTCAAAATGAGGAAAGGCCATGACGAATCTCTTTTCATGAAAACCTTTTAATTGTAAGTTGAATGAATAAAAGTAATCCAACTATACATTTTGTTTGAATTAATTTCATCAAACATTCTCAAACTATAACCCTCAATTTAAATCAGTTTTTAGACTTTAAAATATTTAATTATATCTTCGAACTATCCAAGTTATATCAATTAAGTCATTCCATTATTAAAATCGTTAATTTAACCATTAAATTACACATCTGATCTTATATAACATAATTTAAGATGAAGTTTTAATATATATTGTAAAAATTGATGGTGTAATATTAGTTTTGAGATTTTTGAAACTTTCACCGTTCACTCTCCTTTTTTTCTTTTCTTTTTTTTTTAGTTTTGCTTTATTTTTAGATTTTATTTTTAATACTTATGCAGTAATATTTTACTCTTCTTTATATATATATATATATATATATATATATATTAAATTTTAAATTAGGTCACTTAATGTTTAACTTGTTATTTAATGAACAAATTAACGATTTTAATAATAGAAAAATGCAATTGATACCCAATTTAAAATGAAAATGAAAATGATAATAGGGGATGAAATCTTGTTTGATGGTTATATGTGGACATAAATCACATCCTTTGGTTAATGTTATTTGTCGATAGGATAGGCAGGTCCCCATCTCTTTCCTAAATGTTTGATCCCCACGTCTAAATCGAATCTAACATGGTTCGGTGGTTTCTTTTATTGTTCATATAATAAGAAAGTAGCTAATTTTTTTTAAAGAAATATGATTTAATTTGAATAAGCTTGATCCCAATTTTTTTTACTGAATTTAAATTGTTTTCGATATAGATAATAAATATAGTATGTTTGTTTTAATCATATGGAAAAAAAGTCAGAAAATTTTAATTATTCAATTGAATCAAATTTCATTTTAATAATTTTTATTTTATAATATAAAATTAATTTTATTTTAAAATTAATAAAAAATTAAAACACCATAATTTTAATTTAAAAATATTTATCAAAACCAATTCAAATGGATAAAACTGGATATAACATATATATATAGTTAAAATTATAATTTGATTTGATATGAATCATTATTTACTCTTTTTTTTTTTGGAAAACTATCACATATATAATTTGTAAATGTTTTAAAAGTATGAACTTTTTTCTATAAAATATGGTGAAAATATTAAATATTTTAATAAATTTAATTTTATAAAATTTAAAAACAACACGAAAAATAATCCATACTTTTTATAGAAAAGTATAGTTGTGTGTGTTTTTTTTAATAAATTAATTATATATTTATTCTTTTGGACATAATGTTTACAATTACTTATAGCCTTTACTCAATCTGTAAATAAGAAGACAATACATTGTAACGACTCGAATTTATATCTATCTAAATTGACATATTAGTCAAATTAAAATTGATTATTTTTAAGTAGAAATTAGAAGTGTTAATGTGAATGAGTGGATCTACTATTTAGTATTTAGATGTTACAGAATACTCTTTTATTACTTTAAAGATATGCAGAATCTAAGTAATAATGGTGAAAAGTGCAGTCTCATTCACTTTATTAAGCATAATCATGACTGCCCATCACTCAAATATTCTTATTCATAACTTCCACTTTTTATATTATTGTTAAAAGTTAAAAAGTGCAAATGCAGTTTATCGGATTATATATTTATTTTTAATTTATCATAAATACCAAAATAAATATTGGTGTAAGTTGTCATCAAATTTATCATTTAAATTTAGGAGAATATCCTCAAAATTATCTTATAAAAAAACTAAATAAAAATATCTTATTGCACTTGTGACACATTTAGTTTAAAAATTTATGTAATAAATATGTTTATGAAATTTTGATGTAAAAAAATAAATAAAATTTTGAGTGAAATGAAAAAGTTAAAGATATTAAAAATTATGATAATATTTTAGGTTCAAATCTCATTTAATATATATTTTTCGATTTTACACAATATAAAATGATAAAAATATCTTCAAAATAATATTTGTTATTTAAAAGATAGAATAAATTTCCAGTAATTTCTCAACTATGTAATGATATATTTATTATCATAAACACCAAATTATGGAATAAACAAATTAATGTACGAGGAATAAATGAAAATAAAAATAATAAAATAACACAAAAAATTAAGATTATTAAGATTTTTTTATACAAGGTCTAGAATAACCCATAAGGTTAAAATCCATTTTCAATCCTTAAATAGAAGAATAAACGCGTTTCAGAATGTTTAAACTCTATTTTCTTGCATTAACAACAATATTGATGTCAAACCAAATAGGACTAAGTTGACAGATAACTAAGATTATCTAATGTACGACTAAATTGTTATTTTAGGGTAATCTAATAGAATTTAAACTCTTAATTTATATATAGTTATTAGATATAGAATTTAAGCATAATGATTTATTTGAATCTCTAGCTTTATAAAAAAAATATTATTTTAGCCCTCCATTTAATTTTTCATCTTTTTTAGCTCTTAAACTTACATTTTTTGTCAAATTACCTCAAAATAGATGGAAAAATTAACAATTTTTAACTTTATTGATGTGACATATACATGGATAATATGTCAACATTTAATTAATTTTTTAATTTTTAAAAATTCAAAAAATGTAATTACAAAGAATATAGTTTAAAGTTAAATTTCATAAATAAAATTATAAAATAAAAGTCATATACATATATATATATATATATATATATACATATATATACAAACTAAGCCTACACCTATCAAATATCTGTAAAAGGAAAAAAAAAAAAGGTATAAGGATAAATTAGTATATTAACAAATAACACTGATCTTTAACCCCATAGCAAACATGAGATAAGAGGAGTAATACATATCACAATTTTCATCAACCAAACAATAATCTCATCATTTTGAAAGTTGGTGTCATTTAACTAACACTCTCTTTTACATCAAGTAAATCAAATGTGGCATTAGTTCTAAACCAATTCTAAGACATTTTTCACTTATTATATGCTAACATATTAACATTATTTAAGTTCGTAATCAAATTATCAATGAAATATTATAGAAATTAAATAGATTCATAAAAATAATTAAATATATTTAATTAATACATACAATTATATATAAAAGTATTAAAAAATGTTAGTAATTATTTATATATTTCACCATAAAAAAAATGGTATTGTGTTTATTTCTTAGTTTCCTCTTACAAACCCCTTCAATTTCAAATATATCTCATAGAATAAGAAACACAAGTATTTGTCCTCTCTCTCTTCTCTTCACCATGTTCCTCTATCTATTACCACATATGTGATGTAAATTTTATAGAAGCAGGCACATGATTTTTAAGTTAATGAGCTTTTAACCATGTTTCTTTCCCCATATAATAAAACAAAAAAAATTTCTCTCATTTATTCTTTTACAACAATCCACATTTAAAAAAAAATAAGTACTGAATTTAAATTATAAAATTGTTTGATATGCTAATTAAAATTAACTATGAAATATAATTAGATTGTGATATATTTTTAAAATTATAAAAAATTAAATTTTACATTTTATCCTTAATTTTTAAATTTCACTTTATTCAAAATAAAAATTAAATTAAACTTAAATTTTTTATAAGATGATATAAAATTAAAATAAATAGAATTAATTAAAAATATTCTCCATGCATTTTTTATTTACTTATTACTTTTCACACTTTTTAAAAAAATTTTATCAAATTATTTTTATTTTAGAATATCAAACATACATCATAGAAAATATTAATTTTCAATTTGATTTAATTTTTTCAATTACGTATTAAACAAGGCCTAATATTAAGTTTATTATTTTACAATTTTCAATCATTTCTAAAGACGGTTAAAAATTCAGAAATCACTATAGAGTACAATCGAGACCTCGTGTATGAGTTGCAGTACCAACATATTAATTGACACTATTAAAAATTGCTGCAGGTAAAATATTGAAGAAAAATGCTTTTAAACTATATGTCGTTCTCAAATGCGGTTAAAATATTAAATGCAACTTTTTAAACCATATCACTTCAATCAACCTCTTATATTTTCATCATACATAAATAATATCTTCTATCTTCTGTTTATATCCAAATAAAATCTTTACTTCAAATAATTCAAAATAATTCATTTAAATTACTCATCATTTAAAAGTTTTTATCTAAATCAGTGAGTTATTAATTTTTTTTTCTTTTAAAAAATATATATATATCAGAGATTGAAAAAGAAAATTGTATATATTTTGATTTACAAATTCGTAATATTAAAAATTATTTTATGATAGAAAAATTTAAACGGTAAAAGAAAAAAAAAGAACTTTTAATTAATACCAAGGATGCAAATGAAAAAGACCATTAACAATAATTTTAACAGTTCAATGACTTAAATGAAACTTTTAAATGGTTTAATAGACTATTTTTTTTTATTTTTTAATGTTAAATGGCCAAAACGTAAACTTACTAATAATTTAATAATTTTGAGCCAAATAATTATTTATATTAATATTATTTAAGGACAATAAATTATTTAGATACAAATTAAAAAGTCAATTAATATAAATGCTAATTAAAAGTATAGGAATTTAACTAAAAATTGTAACATTAAAAAAAAAGGTATTTAGCCTTTTTATATGTTTTTCGAGAACTTTAAAAAAATATAGTGATAAAAAAATCCATAATCTGTGGAGTGGCAGTTCAAAAATTTATAAGCAAAAACATTCTCTTTTTTTTCCCTCTCCAGATTGAACCATATCAAAACCATGAAAATGGGTTAACCTCTCGATGAACCGGTTTATATTAAACCTCAGTAGTCGGATGGGGAAATAACATCATCAATTTTCAAAATCATCTTAACCACCTGTGTTGCCAGTAAGATCTGCTGCTGCTTCCCAATCAGCGTCTCGAACACGTTTTGCTCGCGCATATCATTAGTTCCGACATCATTGCAATCTATTCCGAAGTGAGGGTTATTCTCCTGCAATTTGCATGTGACAATAAATTATCTACAATATCCTATGCCAATGAGATTATACAAATCGAAGGCATCATCATACTGTAATTACTGGTAATTTACCTTAATTTGCTGAGATTTCACTGCTGATAGTGTCTCAATAGGTTGAAGGCCGCTATTCTCGGCCAGGGCGATGGAGACAGAATCTAAAGCATCAGCAAATGCCCGGATTGCATACTGCATACAAAAGAAAATTGATATAACATGATTAGTACAACAAAAGAGGAATACTCCAAAATTTGGATGATTAAATGTGCTTCTTCGAACCTGCTCAACGCCTGGATATTTATCTGCAGCAGCCTCTACAGCAATTGAGCAAGAAATCTCGGCTGATCCACCACCATAGACAATAGAATTGTTGCGAATGAGATTCCTGGCCACACACAGTGCATCATGGATACTCCGCTTTGTCTCCTCTATCATCATCTTGTTCCCTAACGCATCATCAAACACAAAGGACGCCATCTATGAGATACATATATACACATCCATAATCTATCTAGGTTCAACTTAGGGCATTCCACCATGGAATATTCTACCCATTGTTACTTTTGGCTCTCTACAACATTGTACAGTGTAAGAACAAACCCTTGCCTTCTGTAAACGGCCAACCAGTTTTGTGTTGGCCAAGAATAAAGATTTTCAAACACCTCAAAACAAGAATGCAAGAAGTCTCTTGGTTTGCTTCAATAGTGTCGCGTAGGACCCTTTTTCCTTTACACTACTCCTTTAACCAAGTCATTTTCCTTCTCTTTTTTTTATTTGTTTCAAAAAGTTATATGATGAGAACAGCCTTGCTCCAAAACTGGTCCAATAAGATGCCAATGAGCCTAGACTAGCCAACATACTTTATAACCAGCAATTTAGCAACAGGAAATTAAATACAAGCCAATTCCAGACACAAAATCAAATAAACAAATAAAAATGACTTATTATCAACCCAACATAATCCAATAAGCCATAAATAAAAACAAGATAAAACAAGGGGAAATAATCTACCTCCGCGAATAAATATAGTTACAGCCCTTGAATTTGCACAGTGTTCAATGTACAACATTTTATCTTTTGTGGTGCCAAAAGACTTCTCTCTGACCAAACCAGCCTAAAAGATAAGAGTAAAATAGCAAGTGTCTGTCTTGGTAAATGGTTCGATACCAGTCAATTGACATGGGATTTTAAAAAGTGTAAACTTCATCAAACATAAATTGCTAGTCCAAATGAGCAGTGCTCTAGTGCTTGCCCTAACTAAAAGCCATTAAACGTTGTATCATCCCACTAGAGCATTACTGGTTGTCCTCTACATGATGCATGGAAAATTTCCAACAGATGACTTTAACTAGTTCTGGCATACATTTCTAAGCAACATAACATAGACAAGGAATGGAGCAAAACATACCCTTCCCAGCTTTTCTGGGGTCAACTCTTGGAACCTTGGCACAATCCTTCCACCTATGAACATAATTATAATAAGACCGTTGATAAGGTTGCATGCATTATTAGCAGCAAAATATCTATCTATCATGAAATTGGCTAGCATGTCTTCAAAATGAATACAATAAAAAGGAACAAGCCTGTAGCTATTGCTATGAGCTCCAACTCCACACCACCAACCCATCTGACAGCAGGCAAGTTACGGTGCATTAATAAATGATTAGCCTCGTCGTCAAACCCCCATTGACAAATAACCAAGGTGGCACCAACATCCTGCAACAGCATTACTATCAAAAGTTGTCTACCCCAAAATTGCAAAGGTAGCCAAACCAATACCCCTTTTCTCTCTCTCCAAATAGAATAATTTAAAGCATGAAAGAATGTAAAAGATCAAACCAAAAAAAAAAAAAAAAAGGAAAATTCATTAGAACTCCAATCAGCAATCATACCTTGCACTTCTGAACCATGTCGTCAAAATACTTTTGCTCTTGCTGACGCAAAGTCTGAAACTTTTCCACTGTATCAATGTCTACCTTATGTTTAGTCTTCGGCTTAGGTGGCTCAAATGGGCAAGTTAGTATGGCAATTTTTGCATCTTCAATTTTCTTCGGCATCTGTGGATGACTCATGTCCTTGTCGACAGTGATTCCATATACAAGCTCAGTATCTTCCAATTTCCCCCCAACTTTCCCCTCTACCTTAATCAGATCTAGATTGACATCCTTCCTCTCTAGATCAGCAACAGAGAGAACTGCTTTAACAGAAATCTCAGCCAAAGGGCGCTTGCATCGGTTCACACTGAAGAAAAAATGGTTACAATTTCAGATTACAGAACATATACACTATACACCAGTCTAGCATTGCATTCTCAATTTTTTGCAATGAATCCCAATATTAGGAGTCTCACTTCTCAGTACTAACAAGCATATGAATTGCTATCTGACAGCAAGAGCTATTTTAATTGAGCTAAGTTCCATCAAATTCAGATTTTGCAACACTCCACCATAAAAACCCCAGTCACAGCCAAAACAACCCAGGCTATTTCTGTTTTGCAAACATTAAAACAAGTTCCATTCAGGTAAAATTTATAACAAAAGATTCAGTTAAAAGGACAAGCAATCAGGATTAACCAATATCCCTGCAAGTTAAGGCATTCAACTAACATTTAGATGCTGTAGAACATTGCTAGGGTCAAGGAATTCTACTAAGTAATTGACCAGGAAAAGAGCTAGGAAACTTGCATTTTGGAGGACAGAGTGGTCATGCAAGTTTGAACCAGAGGTTCTATATTTGTTGGTCCAAAATCAAACTTCTGAGCTATATGCTCCAAATGCTCAACAGCTATTCTAGAAGCCATTTCATAACCCTCAGCAATCCGGATGGGATGTATCCCACGTTCTAATAGCCGCTCTGCCTGCTCAAGAAGTGCTCCAGCCATGACAACAACACCAGTCGTTCCATCACCTATTTCATAATCTTGACTCCGGGACAGTTCAACCATCAACTTAGCAATTTGATTGTCAACATCCATCTGCTCCAATATCGTTGCCCCATCATTTGCTGACCTCCAAAAAGAAAAGACATCAGGAACTAAAAAACACCCAACACAAATAATTTTAACATTTACACCACAAATATTAACTTCAAGAAGCACAGTCCTGAAACGTTAAACTTATAACTTCAAATTAGCAAACTTTACCAAAACCAAAGTTTTCAGTCCAAAAACTAGTGAGTTTAATAAACTAACTAAAAGAATTCTTAAACTTACAAGTTAAACCTACATTTCTCTTAACAAATAACTTAGTCCTAAAGTCTACTTATCATTTAGGAATTCGTGCCAAACAGATCCATTAAAGAAAATTTATTTTCCAAAATAATTAGGAATTCGTGCCATACAGATCCATTAAAGAAAATTTATTTTCCAAAATCATACTCAGGTAACCAGATACTTGGAAATCAAGGAATTTTTATTTTTTTTTAGAAAAGGCGGGAAAGGAGCTAACTGATGGTGACATCGCCGTCGGGACTTTGGAGCATCTTATCCATGCCTTTAGGTCCAAGGGAGGTGCGGAGAATCCGGGCGACAGCTTTTCCGGCGGAAATGTTGGCTTTTTGAGCTTCGATCCCTCTCAGCCTGGTTTTCTGCTCTTGCTCTTTTAGTATAATGAACGGCCTCCCATACTCGTCGAATGCCAACGCCATTTTCTCTGGCCTTTACTGTTTCCTCACACGATCTACGCTTCTTGCTTGCTTGCTTTCTTGTTGTCTAGTGTTTCAGTGTCCTGGGCTTTCTAGAGTTAAGTGAGACTGAGAGGAAGAATGTGGAAGATTGTGAGGTAAATGTTTTCGTTTTTCACACTGTTTCCAAAGCCCTAATACCCCTGACTGTTTCGGTAAATCCATTCGTCACTGCTTGGCCCATTAAGATCCCACCCAACTAACCTTTTTCCCCGCTTAAATTCAATCACTCTGCATTCCATCTCCGTGTATCATTCATTCGGTTTTTATACGGTAAATTATAACTTTGGTTATTAAATCATGTTTAATTATTTTCCCCTTTGCCACCCACAAGTTATAATTTGCTCTCGATTTACCATTCCTCTCTTAATTACCCTTAATGAATAGATGATATATTATAAAGAAAAATTTAATACATAATTAATTCCTAAATTTCCTCTATCAGTGTCATGGATTACTTATCAAAACTCGTGACCAATGCGTACGAAACACCCCATAGAGCTCAATAGATAAAATGGATCTTATTCAGCACATGATTGATTTGATTTGTGGAATAGAAGCAAAAGCTCATCTACTTGAATCCTGATTAAGTTGAAACAGTCCAATAAATTGTATTTTACCAAGAAAATTATTGTAAAATCTTAAGGGATAAACATATATAGAATTTAAATCCCTTAAAACTCTCTTATTGTAGATGGGAACTAATCTTAATCGTCGATGTTACTCAATTTGTATCGTTGATTCTGAGAGAGTTCAACTATAAATAGAGGTAATCACTTCATTCGTAGTTGAATATATTTGAAAACATTTACTCAAACACTTGAGGGATTACATGACTAGGAAAAATAGAGCAAATATAAAATAAGTATCGAAAATTAACAACATTTGAAGGAGACAGGATTGAAAATTGTTCCTTAATTATGTTAACACATCAATTCATTTGTTCCTCTCTAGAAAGACATGTTTCAAGGAACTAAAACCCTTAATATGAAAGAGCATCTTGTACTCATCAATTAAGGGAGATAAAATGAGATTAGACATAGAACTAGTAGACATAAAGTTTAACCACACATCACCATAAACTTTAATATTAGTCATATTTAGGTCCCAAATGATTAAAAAAAAAACCCTCGACAGTAAAAATTATTATTTTACTTCTCAATTTGTATTTTTGTCCAATTAAACTCAAAACTCTAAAATAGTTGAAAATGCACTCCAATAATAAAATTAATAAAATTTAATATTTTTATGAGATTTAAAAATAAAAAAATTATCAAAACAATCTCAGAATATTGAAAAAATTAGTGTTATACATATAACATGATATAACCGTTCATACAAGATAATTTTTATTGTTAGAGGCTTTGGCTTTAATATAATAAGATTTTGATATTTGTTTAAATTGCTAAATGTGGTACATCTTTAATTATCTACTTTATATTTGACAATTTATAAAATAAAAATAGATTTTTAGCAAAATTTCCTAATTACTTCAAGGTTATATGTATTTGCGCATACATCTCACATGTAATAGGCTCAATTTGCCTGGGCCCATTAACTAAATTTAAACCAAAATAAAACCAAAACAAAATTAAAAAAACTAAACTAACCCAAATACTAAAGTCCAAATAACAGTCCTTTTTATTACAAGCCCAAATGCTAAAAAACTAAGGACCCATACCCAAATTTAAACCTTGGCCCGATTGGCCCAACCACATTAACATTTCCAGAAACTTAGGGGTTTCTGGAAGCTTCAAGCGCCGCTCGAGTAGCCACCATGCACACGCGCGCCAGCTTCAGCAATGGCCTCCTCACTGCTCCGTACGACATTAGAACCTGCGAGAAGGAATAACAGAATCCAGTGGCAGTATAGCTGGAAAATAAAATCGATCTTATTTTATTTTATTTTATTATTAGGTTTGGCTATAAAAGCCAAAGGAAAAACATTGCGTAAAGGGGGATCCATTTTTGTATATACAAACGCACATCTACGAAATACGAAGAAAGAAATCAATTCAGTTAGAGAGTGATTTTCTAGCGTTTTCATCTTTAATTTTTTATCTCTATGTACAAATATATAGTATATGAAAAAGAGGGTTTACCATTCGCAAAAGGGGCCATCGGAGTCCTTATCTCCTTCGTCGAAATCGAAGTTTGAGATGAGGATTTCAGGTTAGAAATAGGTGATCCTTGGGTCTTGGTTCTAAGCGAGGGTAAGAGAGTGTCACCGCATGTCATCATCCACCGATTACAGTGGTGGAAGGGTGGTCGGATGGCACCGATTTCTGAGTCGGCCGAACAGTGAGAGGAGGGGTTTGATTTTTTCTTTTAAGTGATTAGGGTTTTGGGCTTCAAAGAAAATGATCGAATGTCTAGTTTTTTTGGTTTTTATTTGCCTTTATAAATCATGTGAAACGACGTCGTTTGAGGCCTGATTAAGTGGCCTCAAAACGACATCGTATAGGCTGACCCGGTTCAACCCGACCCAATATCCACAATCCGCGCGTTTCTGCGGTGAATGGATAATTTGCGCGTTTAGTCCTTTCTTTTTGCGCCGCTATTCGATTAGGCCCCTTTCATTTCTTTTTATCTTTTTAAATTTTGCCTAGTAATCTTGTGCAATTTTAATTTAGCTCCTATTTAAACATTGCGTTTAATAACTTGGGTAAATTGCGCTTTTAATCCTCTTTGGTTTACGCGCATTGTGTTTTAGTCTTTAATTTTGTTCCCATGTTTTTTATATTTCTTAAATTTCCCTTTTAGTTTATATTTATTTCAATTGAGTCTTTTAATCTTAATTTTCGTAATTCTTTTATTTTCTTTAAAAATTTATTTATTATTCATCTCTATATTGAGTCATTTTACTGATTTTGCATTGTTCTAGCTTATTATTTTATACTTTTATTTATATACATATATATATACATTTAAGAATTGTATTATTTTTTTTAGTTTCCCTCTGAAACCAAGAGTGCTGTCCACAGAGTCCCAGAGAAAGCAGTTTCTGTTGCGGCTTGAGATGGAGGAGAGTGGTGGCGGAGAGATGGGAAAGAGCGAGGAGATTGCCTTGCTAGCTGAAGAACTGATCCAATTGTCAATCAAGAGATCGATGGTAGTGCTGACGGAGAAACCCACTTTGATCTGTTCGGTATGGACAAAAAAAAATTTCAATGTTGAGAGTTTTAAAGCGCAATTAAAGAGTATTTGGAAAACAAAGAAGAGGTTTGAGATTCGGCTGGAAGGGCAAAATTTATTCTCAATTAGTTTCGACTTGGAGGAAGACCTAGAACTGACTCTTGAAGGGCGTCCATGGCTATTTCATAAGTCCCTTATTTTATTTGATAAATTATCTTGCCCAATTCATAGAGATCAAATTTGTCTTACTTCACCACCATACTGGATCAAGATTGGCCAATGTTTACCAGATTTTGATAAAAAAGATCTTTTACACGTAATTAGAAGTACTTTTGGGGGAGTTATCAGATCTGAGATTAATGGAGATTTTTGTAGACTTAGAATTATGTTAGATGTTAAGAAACCGTTAAGGAGAGGGATTTTTGTCTCAAGCAGTAATAATATTAATGCATGGATTCCTTTCAAGTATGAGAAATTACCAGTTTATTGCTTTGGTTGTGGTAGATTGGGTCACAGCCTTCAAGATTGTGTATTATTAAGCCCTCAAGAAAAAAACAGAATTAAGGATGATCCCCCTTTTTCGATTGCATTAAAAGCAGAATCTAAAGCAATGGGAAAAGAAAGTATGAAATTCAATGCATTCACGAATAAACGGAGCCCTCAATGTTCATATATAGGTAGTTCGAAGGTGGAAACTGAGGGTTCAATTAATGTGGCAGAACTTGACGCAAGAAACGGAAACATATTAAGTGGTAGGCAGCTGGCTAATTGGGAGGAGGGGCTTAAGTATCAGAAGGGTATATTTGATAAGCTGGAGTTGGGAGGGAGGAATAAATTGGAGGAAAAAGTTAACAAAATCCCCAAGAAAATGAGATGGAGCAGAAGGAGTCCAAGAAGTACGTCAAAAATTCATAATACTGAGCGGATTGCGGGTAAGAGGAAGTCCTTTGAAAACGAAGATGTCGCAAATTGTGAGAAGAACCTAGAAACGGAAGGACTGAAAAGACTGAAATTTGATGAATCTGTGGGTCGAAAGGCACTTCTGCAGACAAAATGGCAGAGTTCTCAGAGGACAATATGGTTTCATTCAACTTTATATCGACGGCTGCCTCCAGGCAAGCCGATCGATCACAATGAAAAGCATATATTGGAACGTCCGGGGGTTGGGGAGTCCACGGGCAGTTTGAAGGCTGCGTTACTTGATTAAGTAGTATAATCCCCACTTGGTCTTCTTAATGGAGACGAAATTAGATAAGAATCGGATGGAGAGGGTTCAAAGAAGATGTGGTTTTATGTGTGGCGTTGAAGTGGAAGCTGAGGGATCGAGGGGTGGGCTCTGTTTAGCATGGAAGGAAGATATTCAAGTTAATCTGAGAAGCTTCTCGAAATGGCATATTCATGTTATTATCAAAGAGGATGATATCGTAGGAGAATGGAGGTTTACTGGTATATATGGATCCCCTTACTTAAAAGACAAAAATACAGTATGGAATCTGCTTAGAAGACTCGCCCATGAAGATAGCTATCCTTGGCTTGTTGAAGGGGATTTTAATGAAATTCTATATTCCTTTGCGAAGAGTGGAGGAACACAAAGGGATAAGAAGAGAATGGATGCTTTTAGGGAGGTTCTTGATGATTGCCAGTTGGTGGATATCGATTATTAGGGTGTGTGGTTCACATGGGAGAGAGGAAATCTACCAGAAAAGAATATACGTGAAAGATTGGGCAGGGGGTAGCGAATGAAAATTGGATAAAGTTATTCCCATTAGGCATTGTTCAACATCTTCCTTATTCTTCTTCAGATCATTGCTCTCTTTTGTTAAATACAAAAAAGTCTGTTGCATTTACAGGAAGTAAAAGATTTCACTTTGAAGCATGGTGGACCATGAAAGAATCTTTTGAAGAAGTCATTAAAGTATCTTGAGAGTCGAGTGCAGGAACGTTAATGGAGAAATTAGAAAGATTACAGCTTTGCTTAAAGGAGTAGGCACGTGCAAAAGAAAGAGAAAAGGAGGGCTTGAAAAAAGAATTATCAAAGAAGCTAGAATTATTACTTGAAGGGGAAGTTAATGATGACACTATGGCGGAAATCATCGACACTAAAATCCATTTAAATTTGGAAATCGACAAAGATGAAATGTATTGGGAACAAAGAGCGAGAGCTAATTGGTTAAAGCTTGGTGACAAAAACTCGGCTTACTTTCACAAGTGGGCCATTGTTCGGAGGCGAGCAAATACAATCTCAAAGCTGGAAACGGAAGAGGGGAGAGAAATCGAGGAGGGAGTAGAGATCATGGATACGGCCTCAACATTCTTCCAAGATTTATTCAAGTCAATGGTGTGGCAAATTCAAGTAAGGTGTTAGATGGCATTGAAGGAAAAATATCTTACGAGGAAAATGAATTCTTGGTATCTCCTTTTAGGGCAGAAGACATACAAACAGCTTTGAAAGAGACGGGTCCTACCAAAGCACTAGGAGTAGACGGTTTTCCAGCACTTTTCTTTCAAAGGTATTGGCATATTGTCGGAAATGATGTCACTGACTATTTCTTAGGAGTGTTGAATGATAAAAAGCCTATGGAAGATTTTAATAAGATAGATATTGTGCTTATTCCAAAAATCCTGAAACCTACAAAGATGATTAATTTCAGGCCCATCAGCTTGTGCACAGTTGTTTACAAGGTTATAGCTAAGGCTATTGTTCATCGCCTTCAGAATGTCATTGACAAATGCGTTGGTAAAGTTCAAAGAGCTTTCGTCCCAGGGCGTCTTATTTCAGATAATGTGCTCTTAGCCTACGAAATTCTTCATACGCTCCGCTAGAAACGTACAGGAAAGAAAGGAATTATGGCAGTAAAGCTTGATATGAGTAAAGCCTATGACTGGGTGGAATGGGGGTTTATTGAAGAGGTAATGACAAAGATGGGATTTGCGAGAGAATGGGTGGAGCTCATAAGGAGATGTGTCTCTACAGTGTCTTATGCAGTTAACATTAATGGAAGGAGGGGAAGTTTGTTTTTTCCCACGAGAGGTCTCAGACAGGGTGATCCACTAAGTCCATTTCTTTTTCTAATTTGCAGCGAGGGACTTTCATCTCTAATAAGAGCAGCAAGAAGAGAAGGACTTATACGAGGTGCTAAAGCAAGCAGAAGTGGGCCAGAGATTTCACATTTGTTATTTGCTGATGATTGTATTCTATTTGGGGAAGCATCCAGCAGAGGGGCAGAAATTCTAAAGAATATTCTACAGGTTTATGAAAGTTGTTCAGGCCAATGTATGAACTTTACAAAGTCTACAGTTTTCTACAGTCCAAACACAACTGAAGTAAACAAAGAAGATGTCGCAAAGCTACTAGGAGTCAGAACTGCAACTAATCTAGAAAGATATTTGGGGCTGCCTAATATGGTTGAAAAAAGAAGAAAGAGTCGTTCCAGAATCTTGTAGACAGAATTTTAATGCATATTGAAGGATGGAGCAACAGGTGCTTGTCCCAGGGAGGTAAGGAAGTTTTTATTAAGGCAGTCCTACAGGCTATACCAACTTACGCAATGTCGTGTTTTCTTCTTCCAAATTCATTATGCAGAACAGTGGAGAGCATTTTTGCTAAGTTTTGGTGGCAAAAAGGTAAAGGCAGAAAAGGTATACACTGGTGTCAATGGAGTCAGTTATGTCGTCCTAAAAATGAAGGTGGATTGGGGTTTCGAAATCTGGCTCAGTTTAATACTGCTCTTTTAGCAAAACAGGGTTGGAGGTTCCTTACAAATCCAAATTCGTTAGTTATGCAGATGTTCAAAGCAAAATATTTTCCAAGAAATGATTTTACTAATTCACAGTTGGGAAATAAAAGATCTTTTGTTTGGAGCAGCATTTGGGCTGCAAAAGGTGTTTTGAAAAAAGGCCTCATCTGGAAAGTTGGAACGGGTACGAGTATTTCTATTAGCAGGGATGTGTGGGTTCCAAGTTGTGTTAATTCCAGATTATTAACTACTGCCAATGATTCTAATTTAAATAAAGTTGTTGAGCTCATTTATAGTCAATCAAGGGAATGGAACAGGGAGGTGATTAGTCATACCTTTGCAGCTGATGAGGCGGACCGGATTCTGCGAATCCCCTTAGCGAAGATCCCTCATGAAGACTTTCTAGCTTGGAGTGGAGAACATTCAGGGGAATTCTCAGTAAAGAGCGCCTATAAACTATTACAGAGCTTTGATCCTAGAGCTTACGCTGTACAAAACGTCTACAAGGAGTTTTACAGAAAATTATGGAATATTGAACTACCCACAAAAGTTAAAATCATTGCTTGGAAAGCCTCCTGGAATTATTTACCCACTCGGGCAAACCTATTTTACAAGAAGCTAATTGCAGATGCCTCTTGCCCGTGCTGTGGATTGGCAGCAGAAACAGTAGATCACCTGTTCAAAGAGTGCCCACTATCAGTAGAAGTTTGGTCACACATTCCAGGTGTTAACTGTCCTCAGTTTATTTCTCTTTCTTTTGTCCAATGGCTTACCAAAACTGTTGATATTCTTCCTCCGGATCTGTGTCGAATATTCTGCGGAGCGCTGTGGGCCATCTGGGGGATAGGAATGCTCGGATACATGAAAAAACAAATAAAACGGGTAAGAAGATTGCAAACTTTGTGCTAAATTATATTCATGAATTGGATGGTGTGAAGAATAGATCAACCAAAGTCACAAAGATCGAGCACAGATGGCAAAGCCCACCTCAACAAGTTGTGAAAATAAACTTCGATGACGCATTTGATAAAGATAGGCATCAGTCCGCATCAGGGATCGTGGCCAGAAATAGCGAAGGGAAAGTTCTTGTCTCCAGCACATCATTTCATAAGATGGTGGATTCTGCTTTTGCAGCCGAAGCCATTGCTTGCCGGGAAGCAGTACAGATAGGGATAAACATGCAAAAAGAAGAAATCTTTGTTGAAGGCGATTCATTAACAGTAATAAAAAAGTGCAGAAACTCAGTAGCAGATAAATCACAGATCGGGGCATATATTAATGATATTCATCAGATGAAGACAATATTCAAGAAACTCAGATTTGATTTCATCCTTAATTAGATCAGTGAATAGCCTAGCCCACATTCTAGCAACAGAAACGCTAAAGCGGAAAGAAGAGAGTTACCTGATTGGTGGAGTACCATATTATGCCGAATCTCAGGCCAGAAATGAGAGTTTGCGGGAACCAAACGGATAAGTTGAGATAAGGAAAGGAAAATGGAAAGAGGGAATTGAAACAAAGCTGGGGAATCAGACAAATTGAAAAGGAAACCCTCGGTCTTTACAAGCCATTAAAGAGCGCAATAAATGGAAATGATGGATAATGACAGGCGAGAGATAGCTGATTGGGCATAAAGGGCGGTGACAGATTTTCTTTAGTCTTTTCTGTTTTCAATAGTAGTTTTGTTTTTTTTGAAGATATTTTTTCAGACTTTTTTCATTTCACCGGTACAAATAACCTGATTGGGCCGGTCACTTAGGCACTATACAAATTGTTTGTTTTCTTCTAAAAAGAAATAATAAGCCCAATCTGTTTTGTTCAAAAAAAAAGAATTGTATTATTTTATAATTTTTCCATTTTAATTATATTTTTATATTTTAAAGATTTACATGATATTTAATTTAATGCTATTATACCTACATATCCATAATTATTTCTATTCTAAGTATATATATTGATTTCATATTATTTTATGTAAATATATTCTTTTAAATTTATTTACATATATGCGCATATATATCTTCTTTTAAATCTATTTATGTATATATTTAGTTTCTTTTAAAACTACTTATGTATCTATATATTTTCTTTTAAATTTAGTATACATAATTTATTTCTTTAAGAGACCATATTTTGTTATATATTTTCGCTCATTTCAAATACTTTTATGTATTGCTATATATATATATATTATAATAAATCTTTCATCTCATGTATATTATTTATTTAAATTAATATAGATTACTTAATATATTACATCTTTTGATTTTCTACATACTTAATGTTTATTTTAAAATTCCTTTATATATCATTTTTTAATATATGATTTTGTTCTCTTTATTTCTTATTGATTTTTAAATTTTTATACATATCATTTGTTTATTTATTTTTTTATTGTTTATATATATCAATGATTTCAAACTGTTCTTCTTACAAATTATTTGTTTTTTTTAAATTTGTTATACTTTATTTGTGTTAATTGGCTTGGTATTTCTTTTTAAAATTAGTTTCTAATTTATTATCTTTTGAATGTTAATGTTAATGCTATTATTCATTTTGTATACGTGTTATTGCTATAAATCCATATTTCATGCTTGTAATTATGCTTGTATTTCTTTTTGTTGTATCACGATTCCAATTCCAACTTTCATCCAATTTCAAACCAAATATTTTGAACCGGTTTTAAAATCACCTATTTGAAAATCTTTTGAAATAAGGCAATATTTAGTGTTTGGAAGCTTGGAAAATTGTGCCCTAACGTGCTGGGTTGCATTTTTTCGTTTGACCAAATAACTAAATAACCTTTTAATTGCTCGTTTTGAAAATCAAAGATAATCGCGGTATTGAGGCATAAATATGACATATCCTAACGTGTTGGATGTGATGTTTTATTTCCTTAGAACGAGTGAATCTTGAGATTCAATTCAAATTGATCAGCCTTTTCCAAAAAAAGATTACATTTTAAAATTTTTTAGATTTTCAACGTAAGGACATTAGTTAATCAATTTGGTACCAGTTTTGGGCATACGAGGGTGCTAATCCTTCCTCGTGTGTAATCGACTCCCGAACCTGTTTTTTATTTCTATTTCGTAGACCAAATTATTTTTCACAAGGTGATCCAATCCCACCTAAACAAAAAAGGGTTGGTGGCGACTCCATGTTTCATTTTAAAGTCGATCCCCATTTTTCAAAATATAAAAATAGTTTCGACATCACAAATTTAAAATTAACTAACGTAATCTGTTAACCAATTTAGTGTGTTAACCAATATCTTCTTCCGTGCTTCATGGTCCCTAAATATGCATAAATAATATCACATTTGGTACCTATATTTTTATAAAATATCTAGTGTAGTACTTAGTCTTTAAAAAAGTTTAATATTGTACTTGCACTTTCAATATGTATCTTATTGTAGTATATGTACATTCATAAAATCTTTAATACGGTACATGTTCTTTGAAAATGTTTAGTATTGTACCTGAATTATCAATCTGTAGTGAAATGTTAAACCAGTTAATTAAAATTCAAGACATAGATTTTTCTTTTCTTTTCCAAACCATCAAGTCCACACGGATAATATAATATTATGTAAAAAAAATAAATCAAATAAATAAATAACTAAACATATGGTTAATAAAAATGTAGTAAATATTATATTTACATAAACAAAAATGTCATCTTCTCCATTTAAGTACAAATATTTTTAATGATTTTTAAATAATATTTTTTATTATCTATGAAAGTACAAATAATAAGTTTAGTTATTTGTTTTTTAGTTTTATTTAATTTTTCACATAATGTTATTTTATCCAGCTGGATTTAATTATTTGAAAAAAAAATTGTGTCAAATTTTCATTGGTTGGTTTAGCAATTCACTAACATTGTTAACACTAGGTACCATAATAAAACACATATATTGATAGTTTAAGCGACACATTAGACATTTTTAAAGTACAACTACCATATTAGACATTTTATGAAAGTACAAGTATCGTAATAAAACACATATTGAAATTTCAAGCACCACATTAGACATTTTCAAAATGCAAGCATCACATTAAATATTTTATGCAAGTATAGGTGCTAGATGTGACATTATTCCAATATATTTTAATTATTGTAAATTTAGCATTTATAATACCTGTATTTCGTTTCCATGGTTGCAACAGTCTAAATATGCAATTGTTTTGCTTAATCCTCGCAAAGTGTTTCAACGTAAAACTTCGAACCTCCTCCCTTCTTCATGCATATCCAATTCTTCCCCAAAATTCAAAGGCCTATATATATGCATCTACATCTCTATTGTTAACTATTAATAAAAAGGGAATTCTCTATTGTTAATCATTATCAAAAAAGGAAAATCTCTTTTGTTAATCATAAAACCTTACAGAAGAACAAATGGCACGCCAAATCCTTGCTCTTACTCTCGTCTTAAATGCCCTTTTCGTGATGGTTTCTGCTGACATCAAGACCGCCGCCACCACCGTTGTTGCCGCTACACCCGACAGTAATGGTGACATTGGACACATTGGTAAAGTTGCAGGTGCACCCTCTAGTGTTGGTACAGTTGAAGGCCCTGTTGGCAGTGCGGTTGCTGGTGCTATCAGTGGTGTTGCTACTGGTCAGCCTCCTAGCAGTGATGGTGCAACCATGGTTGGGGTAACGGCAGCTGTCACCGGAGCTGCTGCTGTTGCCGGCTACTTTGTCTTCTAAGTTTGAGAGTTTGGAGCAAAAGGCTGGTTGGATTTGTTTATGAATAACAAAGGGTCCCATTACATACTAATTTGTTATCGTCACATGAAATATGTATTTTAGCTTATTATTTTCTAAAACTAAAAACTTCAAAATCATAGTTTTAGGTGTAGAGATACTTGCATATTGACTGCCTTAATGATAGCATGATTGCCAAAGAAACAACTTCTATAAATAAACTGATCTATAAAGAATTAAAATGATTCTTCCTAAACACTTACGTCAAGTACGTTCTTCCAGAACTTGGTTAGTTCCTAAATTAAAGACCCATTTCCTTATCTTTACGAAGTCTACCCTGAATTTCACAATCAGGGGTATGGTGTGTATATTTCTCAAGAGTCTATATGGTTTAAAGCAGACTTCAAGACAGTGGAATCAAAAATTAACTCAAGCCGTGACAGCTATTGGTTATTCACGATTACTCCATGTTTTCTAAAAGGTAAGATGAGAAAATTGTTGTAATGTTGATATATGTAGATGACCTGTTGATTGCTGGTAATGATGAACGCATGATTTCAGAGTTGAAAATGACATTGCATAAGAATTTTAAGATGTGGGTGACTTGAAGTATTTTTTTGGGGCATTAAAGTGGCGAGATCCAAAAAGTATAAACTGGAATGGAAAGATCGAAACCTTTCAATACACCTATGGAAGAAGATTCGAAGCTGACCGTAGTAGAACACAATCAAGTAACCAGTAAAGGAAAAGCTGATGAATGCAGAATCCTGTAAGAGGTTAATAGGAAAACTCTTGTACTTGACACAGACCAGGCCAGATATTGCATTGAGAGTGGTTCCGTCTATAAAGAAAAATCCAACACTTGTTTGATATCGATGCAACAAGTTATTTGCAGGTTATGGCATATTATGATTCAGATTGGGGCTGAATTTGGTACTCCATATGTTGCTATCATTTTCGGTATTTACAAATAAGAAAGACGACATTAAACTAACAGTCTTTTTCCTCGTCCCCAGAACAATAACTTCTAACATTGACTTCCTAATTTCTAAACCCTTGGATAAAGCCGGTTCTTAAACACAGCATCAACAATTGTGCTTTGTAGTAGGGTACAATTTGGTAGCTTCTCCCATGACTAGTAAATCAGTGATTGGTTTTAATATCAAGTTCTTTAATTTCCTTATGAGAGAAATGCCACTAGGTTTAGCTTTATAACTTGTCATATTGGAAATTGACAGTTTTTATAATAAAAAAATCATCAAGTTGTGATCTTTGTTGATACTTTGACCATATGCAAGCCCATTTATTTGTAAAAGCAAATAGACAAGCAAACATTTGATTTCTCCGTTTGGAATTGAGACCAACCTCAAAATGAAATACTATTCATGTGGATAAGAGGTTTTTTTCTAATTAATTTTCAGTCCCGAAGCACATGGTGGTTCTGAGGGAAAAAAGAGATTTTACAATTAATCAATGTAATGGGAGCAAAAAGGGAAAAAACACAGGCATTAAGGGTCTGTTTGTTTGGCAGTAAAATGTTTTCCGGAAAATGATTTCTGGAAAATGATTTATTTTTCTGGAAAATGATTTACCAGAAAATATTTTCTGGTGTTTGGATGAATCTGTGTAAAATATTTTCTGTTGTTTGGCAGATTTCTTGAAAATGTTTTCCGGAAAAGTTAATTTTACTTATATATTAATAAATTTATTTACATATTAATAATTTTTTATATTTTAAATTGTTTTTACATATATTGCAATGATTTATTTATTATAAATAAATTAGATTAAATATATAATAATACTGAATTATTAAGTTACATTATTAACCGTCATATTGAAAACAACCAAAGTCAAATAAATTATTTGTAATTGTGTTAAAAAAATAAAAAAAGGATTGAATAATTATAAATTAATACAACTGCATCTCCAGCATTAATTTCAATACTACCTGTTGCACACCTTCTAATGAGATATTCTTATTATACTTCGGTATAGTTCACATCAATAGGGAAGCCAACAAATTTGCAGGCTAAGTTGGTGCAGACTATCTTGAGCTTATTTCACTTATTGCTTTGAGCAATGAGTTGCTATTTCTTTGAGCACTGATTTGCAATTGAAGGGAGTGTTTAGAAGTTCGCTTATTTTGTTTTGCGTCTTTCTGACTTGAGTATTTATGGGATAATTTTATGCTTTGCCTTTGATTTGTTTTATCTTTGGAGTTGACTCGCCATTTTATTCTGTGTTACGCTTCATTTTGTTGTAATCGTATCTAGATTAATATAAGACCTTTTTCCTTTCATTTATAGGACAGTGTCATTTATGGTTTTATTCTTGTACTTATTACAAGAAGAATTTGAAGTAGATATTGAAGTGAAAATATTCAAGAAAAAGTTACTTAGAAGAATATAAACAAATCAATAGCTCTGCCAGCAGTTTTGTACATTGATCTCTGTGTTTATTAATTATTCCTTTATAATTTGCACCAAATTTGAAAGTTCGGTGGAAAAATTAACACCCTATAACCACTCAATCTCAAAAATAATAATACTAAAGTCGAATCATACATCTAATAAGTTTATTATCAGTAGAGATAGAATCAGAGATGAACAAAGAGTCCTGCAGCAAGCTAAATGTGATCCGATAGAAGATATTGTGAAATACAAAATCTTCATAGAAACAATAAGTTTAATTAATTATTAAGAAGTTGCTCAATGGTTTTCTTCTATCTGAACAATGTCTAACATAAACGGCATGCAACTATATGTTGTTCAGGAGAGCAGAAGTTATTCAAAATAATTTTCATAAATAATTAATCCTTTGTCTCTGGTAAGTAAACCTTTTTCATTAGTATCATAATGTCATCTTCAATGTAACAAATCCTATAACTATTTCACCTTAGTAGATCTATGACAAAGAAGAGCAGAGTTGGTCATGCAAAAACCAACTATTTCACATGATACTCACAAGTCACAACATATGCAATGTCCCTTCGAGCTGTCTTTTGAGCACTTTTTCCCATTCGGGCAAGCCTTTCCAGTTGTTCCAGATTCAAACCTAGAGGCAAGAGAAAGAAGCAACACTAGAATCCCAAAGCCTATTTTCTTTAAAGCTATTAGTACCTGCTAACAGCAAACATGTAAGGGAAAGTAGCTTGCACTGAAGGGGACACAGATGCTTTGTTGAAGGTCTGTATTAAAACAACACACTTTCAGTCACCAAATTTACATGCAAAAGTCACAAGGCAGTTTCAATCCAACAACATAGGCCATAATGTTTTAGCAATGAAGAAGCTTAAGATCCTTTTCAAATAAAGCAACAAGCATTTTATAGGGTTTAGGCTTTAAGGTAAAGTACAAAAGAAAACAAAAAGCCAAATGTCAAGACCAGCAGCAAAACATTACAATTGCACAGTGAGCAATTAGAGTATGATATCTATATACTGTATTGATAGACTCGGTATAATCACAAAATCAATGTAGGGTCTAGCCTGAAAGTTAAAGACACAGCAAAATCTACATTAGTAACACACTCTACCAATGTTTCTTAAACCAATCTAAATGCAAGTTCAACATCCATCTTCATATTATTGGGCAAAAATAATGAACTACACTATCACTGTTAAAGCTCATTAAAGTAGGTAAGCAGTAGCAATAGGAACACAAAAGAATCAGTCACAGCACATAAAACTCATCACTAGCCACATGTTTGATAATGGATATTTAAGACATTCAATAAAGATCCCATAGATTTAGTCAACACCTTTTAACCAAGTAGACAACAAAATAGGATAAGCAGCAAATAATGATCTAGAAGAAAAAAAAAACAATGAATGCATTAACTTAAAAAAAGCTAAAAGGCAAGATATTCAATAATGTAAAGTTTTTAAATTAGGAAATGATAGAAATTAAGAATAGAAATCAATCAAAATGATAACTGCACTAGCTACCAAAGCATGAGTTTTGAAAATATTACCAGAACAATATTATGAAAACCTAAGATTACCTGCACTGTAAGATTTTGTACAAGCATTCGATGATCAAAAGGGAGATGAACACTTGCTTGGATTGCAATGATATTTAAAGGTGACCCCCCTGCAATTTTAAAAAGTAAGCTAAGCATAAGAGAGGACTGGCATGGCTAATGCAAAACTGGTAAGCATTGAAATCTAGCAAATGAACTGAAGAAGGACAGATAAATTAACTTATTTCAACACATAACATCAAATTGCATTGTAAAAAGAGCCAGTAATGTTGTGAAGACAAACTAATTACCAACATTTTCCATCCCAACTAAAAGTTCAGTCTCTTCTCCAGCCACAACCACTGCCAAGAGAAAAGGGGGGGGGGGGGGGAAGAGGTTAACCATTTCCAATCAAATAAAAATGTACATCACTCACAAAATCATACATCGAAATGTTCTTACATTTTGAACTATTTTTGGGGAAAATGCATACAGTTTCAACTCCCGGCGCTGGGCCAAAATTCCCGTGACCAAAATCCTGAACATCCTCGCCAACAATCCCAAGCTCACCTCCTTCAACAGCTTCAGCAACATCTACGTCTACTTCTGATTGACACCTAGAAACTATCACACAAGAGAAAAAATTTCAAGTCACAACATAATTTAAAACAATATTGACAATTTATTTATCTATTTATTAATTTATGATCAACAAAAGGTAAACAAAAAAAATGCAACAAACAAATTCAACTCTGGAAATACTACTTCAAGAATGTTACAGAAAAGAGCATCAAAGTAGTTGACAAGCATTTTAGCCAAAAAAGAGAAGTGCTTGACAAGAACGCTTTTCGTTGCCTTTTCTTAGAGCAAAAAAGAAAGCTAAATAACCACTGAAGTATCGGTAGGAAAGGTAAAAGAACGATGGCCAAGCTTGTCTGTTTTCTGAAAAAGAAATCAAATGAAAATGAAATGTCAAGGGCATGCAATGCAACCAAGATTTAGAAAACAAAGAAATCACGCCAAATTCACACTTATCGAATCATGAATCAAAAGAAAAGAAAATCAATTCAGATCAAAACAATGGGACGTAAGAATGCAAGAGGAAAATCCAAAAGTAAGATCCAGAGTCGGCGATAGGTAAGCAGAAATAGCTATTTAATGTTTAATCAAAGAGGATAATAGATTTAGATCTGAAATAGTAATTTACAGACCTTGGAGAAGAGGAGAGGCAGCGAGGAGTAGAACAAAGAAGAAAACCCTGAAACTTTCCATAGCCATCTTCGAGAGTTTCATATTTGGTTAAAGAAAATGATAGTAATAAAAAGAAAGAAACGATGGTCTGCAAGAAGTATGTACCAATGAAGGGTGGCTGGCTGAGGTTTCCAACTGATTTGCAACCCAAGGGGAAGGGGAAGGGGAAGGGGAGAAGAAGGCGACATTTTCCGGAAAATGTCCTACCAAACACCAGAAAAGCTACCAAACAGAGCCTAAATACTATTTAATCATATATTATGTTGGAGCAAAGATGTCACTATTGATTTATCAAGTCGGGGCCAGTATTCAATGTCATACAAAAAATTACAAGACAAAACAAGACACACAGAAAAATGATGTCTAAAATATACATAACATAATTATTAATATAATTAAAAAAAATACCATCCCACATCCCACAAACAAAACACAAAACGGTCATATCTCTTTGAGAACTTCATTGGGCCATATAGTCATCCCCTTTCGACCTTTCGACTTTTCGACCTTTCTCCTCTTCTGGCCTCCATAAAAGTAACAACTAAACCGAGTGAAATTGTCAGTTGTATGGTAGCGTAGGCTTAGGCTACAATCAATCTCGGAAAACATGCAGCATTATCATCCCTAATATCAAATCAAACACAAATAAGCTTGGCTAAGTTCCTACTACTTGATTTTATTACAAATCAAGCTTTTAAAAGGTGAAAAATTAATATTGGGACTCAAATGCTACTTTTTAAAGTTTGAATGTAGGTTTTGCTTAATAAAGTGAAAAAAAAGTTTTTTTTAAGAATGCTTTGTAAGAAAAATAAAAAAAATTGAAAGAAAAATTAATTTTCTTGGCGTCTATTGTTCGGTAGTGTTGAAAATTTAAAGAAATGAAAATGGAACTTTTGAAAAATGCATAATTCTAAACTAATATAAATCACTCTCTCATTTTCTCTCCTCTTATTATTTCACTTTAGAAATACCAATTTTTATGTATTAAAATGAAAAATGATCATATTTTCTATTGTCTTTCCTCTCATTTTTCTTTCCTACCAAGCATATTTAATTTATTTTCTTTTCACTTTTCCACTCACTCATCCTTAAACTCAACCAATCACACTCTTAAGTTGCTAGGTAGAGTGAAAAGAAAATTGGAGGGATTAAAAACTAGAAAGAAGGAAAACATAAATACTCTTTTTCATATATGTTTTTCCATCCATTGCTTGGTAGAATTCAAAATGAAAGAAAAGAAAATAAAACAATTAAAAAATACATAATTTTGAACTAATATACACATCTCTCATTTTCTCTCCTTATCATTCCTGGAAAAATTAATTTTATTTCCACTTTTCCCCAACCAAGTGTCCAATCACACCCCTAGAGAAATGATAAAAGAAAAATAAATCCCATATAAAGAACACCATAATTGTTGTAAAATGTACCTTAATTACAAGCAAACCATATTTGAATATTAGCCAACTTTATATATTACACAAAAGATCAACACCAAATTACAAAATGTCAATAATAAGAAAACTGAATTTCTAACACAACGTATTCCTATCTTGTTTGCTAACAGAAAATGCACTGGTGAAAGAAATGACACTTAAACACCACCGGGTTTGCTGCTGCTCCCACCAAAACACAACCAACCACCCTGCTCCATAGATATATTTTTTTAAATCCCTATCACGTCCTATGTAAGCTGAAACTAAATCTGCAATTCGGCTCACATTTTTTTCCAACTATTTGATATCCATCCGATTGATATCCATCCGATCAGGAAGTGTAGGCAGTGCTTGCCGGTAACAAATCTGACTGCATTCTATAGTGCTGCCATTAGGACCCTTTACTCCTAATTAAAGAATCAATGTAATAATTTTAATTTTTTTACCATTGCTATTAAGACTGGATACCTAATATGCTCTACATCAACCGACCTCTTACAACCAATACACATGAGCACCAAGCAAAAAGCAGGAATAACTGCAATAAACTGATGAGCTTGATGGCAATTGAAATAGCAAGTCACCACCTTGAGCATCATCAGAGAATTATTTTTTCATTAATCACCTGAAAAGGAAATTTGCCTCAATACATCCCCTTAAACACAGGATTTGTGCGGCAAATGCTTGCTCCGTGTTCCTCATATTCTGCTTTTGTATGAGATGCCTGCACATTGAAGAGGTCAGGAAACTTTCAGCCAAAAGCCAAGTTTTAGCATATGAAATTAAGATTGATGCACAAGGCAAAAATAATGGGAAGCATATCAGAAAATTGACATATCAACCAAAGCAAGAACATTCGCTGACAATAGAAGCCAAACTCGATGCCATTCAGAAACCTGTATAGAAACAAGAGTGAAAGATGAGCTTAGAAAGAGAGATACATACCGCATAAAATTCAGGTGTTGATGCAAGTACAGAACCTCCAAACCACACTGCAAATCCTTGGATAGGATGACTGACTACATTAACTTCCACAGGTTGTGCCTGGAAGGTGAAGCCCCAAAAGGAGGTTAGCACTGAGCTTTTCTTAAATGTTAATGGGATGAAAACATAAATTAAGGCCCAAAAGTGCTTACTTTTACTTCCCCACCATACCGAGCATCAGAAGCAAGAACTCGGGCATCTGCAATCTTTTTCAGATCCCGCTGCAACCTTCTGTGGAAGTCTTTGAACATGGTTGATCCACCAGATAACACTATATTCTGAAAGAGTTAAATAGTGACAAAAGAAGTGTAAAAAGATCTTATATTAAAATAAAGAAAACATGTGCAGATTTCCTTTTTCTCTTCTCAATTCATTCATTAGTCTATGAACTTAACTTTTGGTCATTATCAAGAAAGTAAACACAGCGAAGTACCAATGTCTTGCAACTAGGCTAAGGTTTTTTTATTTTTTTGGTCTTAAAAAATAGGAATCAACTAGCTACACTTTCAATATATAGATTTATACCAAACCAAGTTAGAGAAAGAAAATTATAATCAACTCACGAGTACTGGAGATTGATGCAAGAGATTAAATAAAAAAAAACCCAAATTTCCAAGAACGGCATCTGTGAAAAAACTGAAAGCTGAGCTAAGAACCAATCAAGATGCAAAGTGCATGACTACCAGTTTAATTCTTAATCATGTATCTAAACCTTCAAATATAATATTTTCTTCTTGTTCATTTAGATTTATCTTGTCTAAGAATGAAAATTTTGCAATATTCTTATCTTGTTCTCTTGAGCCTATGCATATTTCACCTTATACAAAGCCCTTCTTGTGTCAATTGGTGCTGACTGAATGCACTTATCTACTACAGCCGGCAAAGGAGTTGTAAAATTACTGTTATGGATCTCGGGATTAAACAAAACCTGTCAAACCAACCATTAGGTAAAAATCAGTAACAAGCAACATTCCAGAAGCAATTTGTAAGCAGCCAAGTTAAGGTAGTGTTTTTTTTCTTGGAAAACAAAGTCAATCATCACATACCTAGCTGTATCACCAAAGTAGGAAATTGCCAAAGCATGCCATTAAGAAATGTAAATAGCACAGGGCAATCAAGATTTTCCCCTTGTATAAAATGTATATATAAATCCTAAACTAACACCCCCTAAAAGTAATCTTATGAGATTGACATATACGTTAATATTAGGGAATTCTGCCAGTAATCTTAAATTTTAGAAATAAGCTTACAAGGAAAAATAGGACAAACCTCTGGGCCCAAAAATCGTTCATAACCAATATCGCAGGAGTATGGTGTCCCTGTCTTCGGTCTAATACCTCTCCATTGTTTGATGTACTTTGAAGGTTCTTTATCGTGCTTGTTGAACTCCTGCAATACATGCAAAACATGGTTATGACCAAATTGTTAAAAGAATGCAGAACTTCTGAACATCATTAGTCATGTTGGGTAAGAATCATGAGGCAAACAATAGAGTCAAGGTATTTCCAAAATCACAATCCAATGAAAGCAAAATAACCTTGACAATATCAGAACAAGTATAGCAATATCTCTCCTTCACTTTCCGAGCTACTTCAAATGAGTCCTCGGGTGGAACTTTCTCTCCTCTTTCCTGCCAATAACAGAGTGAAAAGGCAAGAATTCATGATTACAGAACACATTATTTTACAATCTCTATATCCACAAATCTAGGATACACACACAAACACACATAATAACAACTATTAGAAGATTCAATACTAAAGCCCAGTGTTTCCGAGCCTTTACAAACAAAACCATCTTGGTGAACAGATACCACAAGAACAACGATAATACAAAGGAAAAGTTCCAGAAGTGCCAAAAGAAAAAGATAAACAGAAACAGGAAGACACTTTAGTTTAGCTTGCCACCAGAGAGTAGTTCCTGTTCTCAAATTCAGATTAGAATCGCTTTAAAAGGCAAACAATTCAAAACAATAAACTGCACATCTGTAAAATGAAACTGTGTTTCCTCAAAGAAGCCACCACATAGCCGAAATAACAATTGGAAGGATGCAAGAATGTTCACAAACTGGAACAGAATGTTTGAAAGCACAGCATATAAAGGGAAGTGCATAAGCATATAAATCCCAATGTTGTCAAGGGCGTACTCTAGGTGCTAGAATCCTTTATTGCCTCATGTGAGAGGCAAAAAAAGAGTGAGAAGCACTCGCTTAAGTGAAATAAGGCGATATTTTGTACAAAAAGCAAACTTTTTGTGGAATATGCATGATTTCCTTCTGCTCTCACGAATGTTGAATACTCAAATATTGAGAACTAGAGAGTTCGATATCATCCCCTTTCTTACTAGTAAACAAAGATAGAAAACTCCAAATTCAATCAGGCAAGCATTTTGTATGCCTATCACCTTACGAAAAATAACGCGGTTAAGAGCACCAGAAGTGTGCCTGATCAAATGCGCCTCGCCTGAAAGGGTCGAGGTGCTTTTGTTGCCTAGCGCTAAGGCGCAAGGCATAGGCATGCCTAGGTGCAAAACTTGAGAACACTGATAAATCCAACCATAGCGTTACAAAAAATAATGCAGTTAAGAGCACCAGAAGTGTGCCTGATCAAATGTGCCTCGCCTGAAAGGGTTGAGGTGCTTTTGTTGCCTAGCGCTAAGGCGCATAGCATAGGTGTGCCTAGTTGCAGAACTTGAGAACACCAATAAATCCAACCATGGACAAGGCTGAGTAATGCCAAGGAGCGTATGTTTTTTCTCATCAAGACATGATAATAACCTTAAGTACTTGACAATTGAATAAATAGCAATCAATGATTTCAGATCACAAGTCATGGGAAAAAAACAAAAATACCCGCATCAGTTGTTGTATAAAGAGAGTAACATCTTTTCCTGCTATTGGTATTGACTTAATGCTGCTCCCAATAACATAACCATCTGCAACAGGTACAATATGCGTAGCCCCATCTCCAACATCCACTACCACCCCTGTCATCTCACACTACAGAAAACTGTAGGTCAAACTAAATGAAAATGATCAATATATAAGGATGATGACGGTTAGCAAGAAAAACAACACCCAAAATGGTCTGAAGCTAAATAGAAGCTAGAGCGGTTCTTTAAACACTACAAGCATGAAGTATTCAACATAACCCACAGCTTACACCCACAAGATTAGCAACAGCTATATGCCTCCATCATAGTTCTCTCTAATAATTAAAGATAAATAAACAAATTTAGACGTATGGAAACAGTATAAGGCAGGCACCAGAGATTAACAGTTATTGCGATCGCTACATGTTTACTGCAATTGCAGATGTATCGGATGCTATCGTGGTCGTGAATTTTTCTCAAATTTGCACAGTTTCTTATAAAACATAATAATTATAGTTCTAAGCATACAATTTTGTTTTTAATGAAGAATTTAAGACAATAGATTAAGCAAAAAGTTCAGCCTTTCTTAAGGATCAGTGATATAATCTATATGATAATTCTTTCTCAATCACTGAAGGATTTAAATCAATTGCTAGTAGTCTGATGAATACCTAACCATCCTAGAACCAACTTTCACACTCAAGATTCAACCTTAAAAGGTGTAGTTTATAAATATAAAAGATACTGAAAATCATGTACAATCAAGGACCCTAATTGATTCATCAAACTTACTAGTAAACAACTAACATGAAGATATATAATACCAGAAAACAGAACACTACAGGAAACCAGTCACAAACCTTAGATGTAGTGTACCCAGCGGCTAAAGCAAGGACAGAATTCACAGCAATATAAAGCCCTGGAACATTAAACGTCTCAAACATGATTTCACCCATATATTCTCGATTCTCAGGAGCAGTAAGTGGACTCTCAGTCAGCAAGAAGTAATGATCCTCGGGATCACACCGTAAATAATTAAAAATACATTGTTGCCAATATCGTTCCATAGCATCCCAATTATCCACTTGACCATGCTTAATGGGATGGGTAATGTTATAGTTATTACTTGATCGTGATCGCGTGAGTGCTTCATCTCCAATGAAGAAATCAAGATCTGCCATTACCCCAGCTGAATACTGAGCTAACCAATTAGATTTGGAAGAAGCTCTAGATTGATTTAGAAGAGATTCGTTAACTGCTACTACTGTTGGTTGAATAAAACACGGCTCTACATTACCCGCAAATCCCATCTTAGTATATCTGCAAACAAATTAAAAAAAAGAAAAGAAAAAAGAACCAGTTGAATAATAACAAAAAATGAGATAGTGAGCACGTAGTTTAGAGTAATATTCAGTTACAAAAACGAGAAGATAAACAGTACCCAGTGCCGTTGTCGATGACGACAGCGGGGCGAGAAGTGGGATCCATCGAGAAGAGAAACGGAAGGTAGGAAATCGGTTTTGGTTGTAGTGGCGGTGGCGGTGGATCTGCGAGCGAGACCCAAGAGAAAATTGAGGACAAAGGATCATGGTCATGAAGTGCGCTTGAAGAAGCGCAGATAAGGAGAAGCGAACTCCACTGTTGCCGAGGGGGATGGTATTGACTCGATATCAACAACAACAAACTTGGATCCCAACTGAAAGCAGTGACGTTTCAATGGTATCGAATAGCAGTGGTTGGCGATATCGAAAGATAATCCAATAACACTACCCATTGCAAACCTCCCTTCCCTTCCATAACAATATTTCTCATCATTTTATCAACAAACACCCTCTTTCCCTTTTTCTCTCTTCATCTATACTTTTCTTAGTAATCAAATAAAATCATAAAAGGACAAAGCAACAACCACTTTCCTTTCTTTATTTTCCTCTTAAGCTTTGGCTTAGTAAAATTTTTACTAGAGCTAGGAAATATTTTCACTTTCATTTTGATTTAATCCTGGGAGTTACGACTCAATTTGGACTGTTGAGATCAAACTTCTTTTCAAATTGCGAGTAAGGTTGTTACAGGTAACGTTTTACCTATTAATATAAAAAATTTGGAAGAGATGCAAAAGTAACCAATATTGGAAACAAGTTCCAAGGGACAACTTGCTTCCCTTTTGTGTCATACCATTGGTAACAAGTGATTCTGCACCAATTTGGCAATTTCCACTTCAATCTTCAGCATGTTACTTGAAAGAGTCCAATTGAATCCATTTCTCAAGGTTTATCACTCGAGGCTATCGGGATGAGTCAATTTCTCACTCCCAAACATATCGGATTACCTAACCCGTCGGTATTAATTTTTAGAAAGCCAGCTTTTGGCTTTTGCCATAGCTCGGCTCACTAACTCTCCTAATGTTAGTGGCAACTCCCAAATATTCCACATCTTTTTCCATGGTTGAAAAGGATGGCATTTCCCACAAAGTAAACGCAAATAGAGTTGACCCATTACCAGAGGGGAGGAATGCACATATGATAATCACTTTAAGAACTCAAGAAAAGTTTGTTTTCCACTATCTTCATTTACTTTCTCACATACTATAAGTTAGAACTTGTAAGCAAAATTAGAGTGGCAAATTTGTTGAGTGTCAATCCTAGTGAAGATTGTTTAATTATATAATGCAATCAATCTAAATAATAATAGAATAAAAGATTTTGACTTGAAGTTCTAAGTACAAATTCTTTATTTACTAAGCTTGAAAAAAGAAAATATTAGTAATATATTTTTTTTTAAAATATGGAAATCAATAATATAACTATTCAAAAATGATTTTGTTTAGGAGGTGATAAGGTTTGAACCATGTCAAACGAGTGCTAAACAATAAAATTTATGAATGGGTAATTATTTTAATACAATATAGTTTTCTTTGTAAATATAAAAGTTTCAGAATAAGATTCATAATTCATCATAATTATATTTGTAATTAATAATTTTTTAATGAAAATTAATTTTTATTATTTTGAAATTGTATATTTTATAATTAAGCAAAATTTACTCATTATTATTTATATTAGTTAGTTATTTTCATACTTAATATTATTTTTGAATGAATAATTATTTTATATATCATTTAACTATCTCAACATATAACATTTAAGATAATATTTTTATCTTTTGATAAAATAAAGATAGGAATATTATAATATTAAATAATTCATAAATGTTTAATAAATAAAATGTTTTAATATTTTTATTACTTCTTTAGTTACTTGAAATATATACCAGTTATTGATTAACAATTGGACACGTGGCATGCCAATACTCTCTCTCCCCCACCCTTTTGGGTCCTAACAAAGGGTGAAAAATACGAACACACAGACAACAAAAACAAGCGTCCCGGCCGGGTCTGAGCTAATTCAGGGAGCTGAGTGAAATGAAACTTCATTGTTGTCCCGCTAAAACTGCTTTAACAGCTATCAACAAAAATGGGTTCCCTTCAGCTCAGGTTCTCTTCTTATTATCTGCCTGGAATTCTATGATTTTCTTAGTCAAAAATTGCTTTAAGTTTCTGTATTGGGGTCAGCGGATTGATATAAAATTAGTTGGGATTTGAGTGGCGTCTGATGTCTTAGTAATGTAGTTTGCATTCACTTTGGCAAGAAAGCAAAGAGTTAAATAGTGAGAACTTTAAAGTCTAAACAATTTAGAAATGTTTTAATTTTCCTTCAGATTATGGTTTTCATGGACCTCTATAAGCAGGATAACATGTTGCCTTCAACTTCTTGGAAGTAAATAATGTCATTGTCAATGTTGCTCTCTAGAATTGTTAAAATCTGTCATCTGTTAATTAGATTTAGAGAGAAATGTAGATATGTAGGTTTGGTAAATGTTAGAGGCGGCATATAATAATTGAGGAGGAATAAAGTGATATCTGGTTTTGCAATTTTATGGTGTTAGATTTAAGAATATGCTCTGTAGTTTGGCCTTTACATGTGGTGGCAACTTGGTATCATATCAATCATGGTTGAAGTAGTTAATAAGTTATTTCAATGCTTTATTTCACCATTTCTTCTGATTCCCCTTTTGCCTCTCCCTTGAAAGTAACATTCCTTGCTTGCTTTTCCCTTGCATTGTCCTTTTTGCTGCTGCAGCCATTGGTGCTACCAAGCTATTGCTAGTAGCCATTTATGATACCTAAAGATCAATGTGCACTTGTATGGCTTATTGATACTATTGTCCATCTTATTATTGTAGTTTTTTGGGATTCATACTAACGGTTGAGCAGTGTTTTCCCAACTCCAGGCACTCCCTAACACCAAACCAAGTGGTGAAGAGTTCATGTCAAAATTGCTTCGCAGAAGGTGGACATTGCTCAGTCCTGATACCAATATTCATCAAATTACAGTTTCTTCAAAACAAGGGCAAAAAGGAGGGGGATTGTTTAGCAATGTTTCTTTCTTAAACAATAATCAGCCTCATCTTGGCAACATGATGCTTTATGAAAATCAAGGCTTATATTTCTATATTGTAAGGGATGATTTATTGCACCCCTTTGTCAATGGCAATAAAGCAAGAAAACTGGACGGACTGCTTCCTCTCATTGAAGATCATGGTGTGACTGATGTGGTAAGATTGTGCATCCATCACCTTTAAGATGGCAAGTGGATTAGATTTACCTATCTTTTACATGAATATGCATTATCCATCTGGTTCCACATGTTAATTTTTTGCTTCATTCTCTTCTGTGAACTCCCTTGTATCTCTATCCAAATCTGGTAGGACAGATGGCAGGTCTGATATCATTCTTTATGTGAGACGTTATATGCTTATGTGATGCCGACCAATGTTATTTAAGGGCTGCTTACTAGACTAAGGATTAGTTGTTACCATTTATTCACAATGTTTACATGGGTGGCTTGAATAGAAATAGGTTGTAATTTTGGAAAAGAAAAATTATGGAATAAACAGTTATGGTCAACATTTCGTTCTCAGGACAGGAAAAATCTTACCACACATACAACCTCTAGAGTATAGACAGAAATCATTGCACTGTCTCCTAGATGCACCCTTCCTCCCTGCTTTCTGTCTTTTTCTTTAAGTGAATTTTCATCGGTCGAGAGCCTTTTCAATCTTGCAAACACTGGAGACTAGATAATTTCATATTGAGAACTTTTCTAGGTTACATGTGGTGGTTGTCAAAGCGCGCATGCAGCAGCTGTTGGTAGGTATTTTCTTGTTTCAGTTACAAGTGTAAATTCCTCTTAAACTTTCTTTCCCAGAATTCTAACAAGCTTTGTTAAATAACAGTCACATAAAGCCTTGCTTCATATTAGTCATTTGTGTGTTTTCCAGCTGTTTCTTGTGCAGAGAGGGGACTGAAGTCACACTTGCTTCTACGAGGAGAGCAGCCACAAATTCTGACTGGCTATAACTTGATTTCAACAATATATGGAAATGTAACATATGTTCCAAGATCTTTTTATGCCCACAGGGAAGAAATGCTACAGACACATGCTAGTATGGTTGCAGGCCATACAGGTAGCGTCGTATATTGCAGTGATATTATTGATTCTTCTCTAGCGTCCCAGACATTTGAGTGTTCAAAGTTTGTGCAAAGGGATGCTCCTAGAGGCACCGAGAACCACTCAAGGAAGGTTGCGATAGTCAATGAAGGTGCTAAAGGTGCTGTTGCATTACTAGGTAAAAGAAAATGGTAGATTCTCTATTTGGATATAATCTTGTATACTTTTCACAAATATAATCGTGTTCTTTGTTAACATCCAACATTGCCTGTCATCACAATGACAGGTTCCTAGAATACCTTATGATATAATTCTTGCATTAACAATAAATTGCTTGCTTTGTATGCATAAATAATTTATGTAGATTATTCAGCTCGAAAGTGATGTGCAGGTGAAAATAATTGCCTTTATTATTCTAGACTTTGATCTGGTTGATAATGGTAACTCATGACAGATGGCCAGGGCCATCCACTAGAGAATAAAGGTCTTTATACTTCAACTGCCTCAGTCTTACGGCTTTCACATCATGGCTTCTGAGAAAGAGCATAGTCTTTAAAAACCTTAGGGTTTTGTCTACAATCTGTCCCCATTTCTTTCTTTATTGATATTCTAGAGTTTGTAAATTCTTAATCCCTCTATATGCCACTAATTTATCAATTTCAGGTTTTAAGTTGTTATTCTTTGATTTCTAGGTAGCTTCAATTAATTGGTTTCTTTCATATAGGTATGTTTCGGCTGGTTGACTACTTATCTCAGGACCATTTACTTGGAAAAAAAAGGGCTTTCAATTTTGTTGTGGATTCTGGTACTGGAACAACTGCTGTTGGTTTAGGCCTTGCTGCCATGTATCTAGGGTGTGTACTGTTTTTATCATATATCTTTCTGGTTAAGTCTAATATTCTCAAATAATTACGTAATTTTCTTATGAATGAATTTCTTAAATTGAAGTGCATTTCACTAAATACTCATTGATACTGTTGCACTTGCAATTTCCCAGGCTTCCATGGAAGATTACAGCAGTAATGTTGGCTGACACAATGGACACTTACAGACAAAAAGAGAGACGATTAATTGCTGAATTCAAGAGGCAATTTCGTTTTCTTCTTGATAGTCACAAACTAAATGGAGCTAATGATGGAATTGTGCACTGGGTAGACCGTTGCCATCCAAGAAAGTAAAGTACTGCTACTTTTGTTTTCTTTTTCATTGCTTACAGTTTAACTTCTGCATAAGCTAATTCCCAACCTCTTTGATGCACGAGGGGCATCACCTATGATGGACACAATCTTTACTAAGAATATTTATTTATATAATATAAGAAATGAGACCTTTAAATATATGGCAGAGAAAGATAAGCATGCTTGATGTGTTCCCAAAGAAACCTTAGATTGAGAAGGATATTAACCAACCAAAAGTAGACTTGAACTAGGCTTTCTTATGAAGTATAATGTGTCAACATGAGAGAATTGCAGGTTTTCATTTACTCCATTCTTTATGATTTAAATTTCAATGATGCAATTTATTGTTTTGATTTACATTTGAGGGTGTAGTTATAGGTTTTCTTGGGTGAATGAAGGGAGAAGCAATGAAAACCGAGGTCTTTACACACATCTTTAAGAGGCAATGAATTAAAATTAAACCTACAAATTGCAATGTTCAGTCAAATTTGCACCAGTGACTGTAGTAATGCTGGAGCATCTGTGAAACTAATTAATGCTATAAGAACTCATGAAGTTAATAAAAGAAATGTCAAACGATAAACGATAACCATCTGTATCATAGTTTATTCTCGAAAGTAGCTTCTAATTCTCAGACTAAATCAATTTAGATTTCGTTTTTGCTCTTTGTAATAGATTTGGGAATGTTTTGGAAGGAGAAATAGAAGCTTGCCAACAAGTTGCACAGCAAACTGGTATTCCGTTGGATCCTGTATATACTTTAGCAGCTTGGGAAATGGCCACAAGAATTACCTGTACACATAAAGATGATTCCAATGTGGTGATACTTCACACTGGTGGGACACTGGGCATGTTCGGATTAGCACAGAGGTACAAATCATACTTTGGTATGCTGAACAATGCAATAAAGAGTTGATTTTGTGTTCTAATTCGTAAGAGCTTCATGTTAATCTTGGCGGGGAGGTAGAATACGAGAAACAGGGTAAGAGAGAAACGAATAGGGTCCTACTATTTGGTGTTCAAACTGACATAAAGAGTTAATTTTTGTAATTCTTTCTGCGAAATTTGGTATTCAAACTGGAGTCATATCTGTGTGTACGTTTAGTGTGTAGTTTCAGAACACTGACAGCACATGAGGTGAATACCATTAACTCGGCACATGATGATCTTAAATTTTGGGTTTGAATGGCAGTACTTCAATGCTGTGGAATCTTCAAACTTGTAGGGTTTATTTTTCATTTCATTCCATTTCTTTCACACTCTCTAATTGAAGCAGGAACCCGCCTTCCACACTCATCTCATGCCTGCTGCTTTCACTAGTCATGGTTTATTTAATCATCAGGGACTCTCGAGCGCACTAATTTGTAGTCAAATGACATTCAATAAGCTTAGATTCCTATTTAAGTATTTATAACCTACCTATTCAGACTATTTTATAAGGAGAAGAAATGGACTTAGCTTTTAATTGACATTGGCTGTACTGCAATCATACCTTAGGAATGTAAGTTAAGTGGCTAATGGAGCCCATGTGTTTAATTTTCAGATAGGAAAAGACATAAAGCTGCATTACCATAAAGCTAACGTCCTACCTGCAAAATACCAGTCATAAATGTATACATATATGTGCATATAACACAGGAAATAGATGGTTGATCCAAGGCCGAACTCTCTTGTCACGTTTATACAATATTACATGCCCTAATAATAATCAACATGCTCTATCAATGTCAGTCCAATTTAATGAGAGGAGTTCTATTTTCTCAAGTAAAGCTTGATTTTGCAAATAATAACTTGGAAGGTATTAAACTCACAAAAGGATGGGGTTTTTTCTATTTGCTAAAAAGTTAAAACAAATGCACTTTTAAAATTGCTCTAAAAGAATCCTACCAAGTCTTTGAGATATATATGATCTTCTTATAAAAACTGTTATAACAATTAACTTGTATAAAATACATTGGAGGAAGCACATGGAATTGTCAAAATGAAGGAGGTTCATGTAATAAATGGTGTAGAGTCATTAGGAATAGTAATCTTAAGAATGTTGAAGTCGTATTTAAGTAGTGTGTAGATGATGTGTCTTTTATTCTTCTTTTAGAAAATGGGATTAGATGAAAGGGGGTTTTGAGTGAGTCTTTCATCTCATGATTGCTTTTCCGGTAGAATTTAATTTAGACTCATCTTAGAATATAGATTAAATTTGACTGCCTTTGAGATTAGTGAGCCTAGGTAAAGGCAAATCAAAGAGGAGTGGATAGGGGCATTAGCCCCCCAAAGTAGAAAAATTGTAATTTTGTCTCCTCATAAATGATGAAATTATAAGTTAATATACAATAAAATTATACTTTACTCTGCAAAAATGAAAAATTCTATTTAGTCTCCGCAAAAATGAAAATTTTTTATTTAGCCCTTTAAAAATGATGAAATCATAAAGTAATATATGACAAAATTATATTTTATCTCTCAAAAGTTCATAATTCAATTTCGGCCCACTGAAAAGAAATTTGGATTGTCCCCTAAGCTTAGAAATTAAAAACGTTAATAAAATTGAATCTAATGTGATGGTTGTCCTTGGTGACATCACAATGATGTTTTTTCCATAATAGTATGGGTATAACAATTCACCCTTATTTTAAAGAGAAGTTTATAAAGTGAGCTCCTTGGAAACTATAGTGTTAGGCAATGGGATACTGGAAACTCTTGTTGCTTGAAATACCCTTGATCATATAGGTTGTTGATAATATTGCCATTGATCATAGCCATACTTATGATAATCGTCTTGATCATATAGGTGGCTTTCATATTTATAATGGTTGCTTTCGTATACATATTGGTTGTAATATTAGTTCTGGTAATATTAGTCACCTATTGGTTGTAATAATTCATCTCATTAACTTATACTCTAGAGATGTTTTGGGCCGATTGAGCCATAAGTTATTATTCAATTCTTATAGATAACGCTGACTATTATAAGAATAAAGTTATACCAAATATTGAATAGTACAATGGTGGTGATTCACATCATAGGGATATAAAGAGTTGCTAAAGTGGTGGTGGTTCACATTGCAGATGATACAGAGAACATTAAGAATAATAATTTAAGAATGTTAAGATCATATTTGAGTAGAGAATAGGGACTATGTCTTTATTTTTATTGAGTTGGTGTCTAAAAATTATTATTAATATAAATATAATATGAAATATTAGATGTTACAATAAAAAAGTAAAGAAATCGAGAAGTCAAATAATGCGAATGATTGATACAGTAACAATGAAACGTAATGATAATTTAACTTGAAATAAATAATCAAGAATTTTTTTTTAAAAAAAAAAGTTGATGTAAATTCAAGATGAAAGATATTTTTATTTAAAAAGAGAGAGAGAGAGAGAGGAGCAGTTAGGGCAGATTCCATTAAATCGAAAAACGAGTTATGTGGTTGAACCATGGATTTATGCCACTGATCATTAACAATCGCCTCTCTCTCCATGTCTGTCCCATACTGTAAAATCTTGGGAGAAGGGAAGCCCATTTTAATAATCTAAAGGTGAGCTCCTTTTTCATAATTTTATTATCCAACAACATTCTTCATCACATTGGGTTGTTTTTTAAAAACTTGGAATATAAATAAATAATTTATGGAAAGTGGAGGACTCGTTGTTCGAGTCGCCACGGTGACCCAGCACCACGACAAAACAACCTCCTTATTGCGCACACGCCTACCAAAGTTGTAGTTGCGAGGCTACCTCTCCATTTGCCAATGCCATTAATTACCACCTTTGCCTGCCTCTATGTACAGATCATTTATTTGAATGGCGAGTATATTTTAAAATGACGCAATGGGATCATTTAGGTAAATGATTTCCTGTCCTATCCCCATTCCGACTTCTAAAATTATTAATTTACGTTTTTTTTATTATACATATAACGAAATATATCCTCTGATAGATGACTTACAAATATATATTTGAATAGTTCCCATCCCATCTCACTCCATCATCTCTAAGCAGCAAACAAGAATGGAGCATGGTGGGTTGGAAGAGGGGCCAGCAGCTTAAATTAAAAGAAGCAGAAGAAGGGGAAGGCAAGATTCCTGGTAACAAGGAGAAAGGGGGAGCATCTAAGGATGATCTAAACTCTAATGGTCCCCTTTGTCTGCCCTACCTACCTCTAATATATTCCAATTCCCTCATCTATGCATTAATTTAAAAAAAAAAAATACATGCAAACCCTATTCTTATACCCTACCTTCCAAACTATGTGAGTAATTAGATCATGTATTGGACGATGATCTATCCAAAAGGATGAAAAGATTTTTCATCAATATTAACTAAATAATGTATAAATTTAACTATGGTAAGTGATATTACAAATTAAAAAACTTTTTATTTTTCAAATTTATTAATTTCTTTTATTTTTTTAAAATCTTTTATCAAATTAAAAAACAATGTGCTTACTTATTACCATCTATATAAATATATAGCCTAATATTTGTTTACCTTTTATTTCAATTTTAATAGATATAGTTTTTTATTCAAAATTTTACCTTTCAATGCAATATATATAATATGCTTATATTTAATTAGAGTAGTGATTAGAACTTTTGTCCAGCACATAAATGATACTCTATTGATAGAAATTATTATATATATGACCTTTAGATAAATTTGATGTATTCACAATATATTATTAGTAAAAAAAATAAGGAAGCCATCTTCCTACAAATTTAGAAAAAGTTATTTTTAATGAAAACACTTTTTAACTTTTATTTTTTGGGGGGTTTGGAAACAAGATTATTGATTCAGTAATAATATATAAGATTGCAGCATTATTTCTACATTAACTGAATCATTCTCTACGTATAAAAATCTTGATAGTTGCCTTTCTCCTACACAAAATAAAGTAGTAAAAAGGCTAGTGGGCAGACAGAATGGTTGTTCTGGTGTGATTATATATTATATATCACAATCTCCATTTAGGAAATGAAAAAGGTGATCATCAAAGAATCAAAGAAACATCCCTTTCACGCTCTTTTTATCATTATATATCCCGTATACCGAGTGGAGTGGCCCATCAACTCCCGTGCCTGCATCAGGGAACATACCCTATGTCCCACTTTGAAATCAAGTCAACAGATTTAATTTCAATATAAAACTGTACAGAATTAATTACTAAAGAATTAAAAATATGTTTTTTATTTTTTAAATTAAAAAATTTAGATACTTAAAATTATTTTATTAAATTTATTGGTGTAATATTTTAAAATAAAAAAATATGTTCACTTACTAGTCATAGAACAATAAAAATGATGTTAAAAATACTGATTAAGATTTTTTTAAGTACTAGTCATATATTAATAAAATATTTTTTTCGTTGAAGTAGTGTTCTTAAGAAAAATTAGGCTAATTTATATGTATGTGTTGAAAAAAAAATTTATTTGAGAAAGTAGGCTATTTTTTTAAAATAAAAAGTTTACTGATTTATACTGTTTTTAAAAAAATAAAGGAAAACATGTCTTATAGGACGCGTTTTCAACCACGTTAGCTAAAAACGCATCCTACAAGACACATTTTCACTGAAAATTGACAACCTAACTCTTTTAGTTAGATGGTCAAGGGTTAGTGCTTTAGCCTTAAGTTCTAGGCTCGATTTTTCTCCTACTCACTTTTGTATTTTATATTTCATGTTGTTTTATACTTCTTCTTTTTTTTAATTAATATTTTTGACACCTTAACTCTTTTGGTTAGATGGTTCAATAATTATGGTTTCATATTTAAGTCATAAGTTTGATTGATTCCTTGTAAAATCATTTTAATATGTATTTTTTATTTAATGTTGTTTTAAGATTTTTTTATTTTTAATTAATGTTTATAATTAATAAATATTTGTTTTTAATTCATATTTTCAATTAGTAAATATTTTATTTATAAAATCAAATAAATATTGCAAATATCATTATTTTTAGTAAATATAATTTTTATGTGAGCAATATTTATTTTCCAATCCAAATCATGAGTGTAGTAAATTGACATATTATATATTTTTAGATGAAAAACAATGATATTTGAAATAATTATTTTATTTTATAATATTAGAAATCACCATACCTCCACAATATAGGTGGAGAAAATAAATATTTGACATATAAATATTATATATAAAGAAAAATATATCTAAAGAATTAGTTGATGTTTTTAAAAAATAATTACGTATTTATTATTTGATTTTATAAATAAAAGAATTACTAATTAAAAATAAAAAAATATTCAAAACAATATATTTATTAATTATAAATATTAATTAAAAAAACTTGAAACAACATGAAATAAAAAATACATATTAAAATATTTATAGGAGGAATTAAACTTAGGACTTAAGGATGAGATCATAATTATTTAGCCATCTAACCATAAGGGTTAATGTGAAGAAAACGTTAATTAAAAATAAAAAAAAAAGCTTTAAACAACATGAAATAAAAAATACAAATGTAAGTAAGAGAGGAATCGAACCCGGGACTCAATGCTAAAAACATTAACACTTAACCACATCACCAAAAAAACCCGGGACTCAATGCTAAAAATATTAACACTTAACCACATGACCAAAAAAACTAAGTTATCAATTTTTAGCGAAAAAGTATATTGTAAGACGCATTTTCAGTTGATGTGGTTGAAAGCGCGCATTGTAAGATATGTTTTCCTTTCTCCCTCAAAAAACAACGTAGATCGATAAATTTAAAAAAAAAAAAAAAAACAACAACCTACTTTCTCAAATAAGTTTTTTTTTTTCCAGCATATTTCTAAAAATTAGCTGAAAAATTGGCATCAACATTTTCATTTAAATAATTGACAATATTAACTATTTAGATTAACTAATGACATTAAAAATGTAAATGAAGCAAATAATAGAAATAAATCAAAGCATATAGATTAAATCTCAAGTTTCAACATAATATAGGGGTAAAATTGAAGCTTGAGCATTGTCTTAATGTAAAAAAGAAAAAGGCTCTGTTTGACAATTGGCTGATAATTGATTGCTGATTACAGCAGCTGGTTTGACCACCTGATTCTATTGATTGTTTATTTAAAAGTGTTTGGTAAAACTTAGTTGATAGTTGAAAGCTAATATGTGTAAAATGATAAATAAGGGCATGACACATTTTATTGTTAAGTATTTTTTTATTTATAATACTTTAGTCTTTAATAAGTGAAATTATTGAAATAAAACACTATTACCAAGGAATTAAAACATCATTATGGAAATTAATTAGTGAATATTTTTAAAAATTTAAATAAACAAAATTCTTAAGTTCATTATTTGCAAATTTCTTAGTGATAATTATGTCATGTTCTTAGTATATAAATTAGTGATAATTACGTCATATTCTGAATAAATTAATCAAGTAGCATATTTCAATTAACATAAAGTTGCATAAGAAATCATTTTACATAAGTCAATTGAGAATAAAATAAGAGTACATAAATATTCAAGAAATATATACATGTGGCAAAGGGAGTAATTTTTGAACAAGTATGGCCAGTTATGTCATTCCACAAATTTCAGTCACATATTTCGTCCATCATTGCGTTTTTTATTTTGAAAGTTCTTGCTCAACAAGTTCTTGCTCAACAAGTTCTTGCAAACCTTCATTCACCAAACACTGCAATTAGAGAGTTTAACTACCTAATCTTTCATTTGTGCCCAAATCAACTAAAAAAACCCAAACCCTGTTTACCAAACACCCCTAAAAGTAAGGCAAACTCAAAAGAAATATGAAGCCACATTTTAACCTCTAAAATTATTAATGCATTCAAATTAAATATAACTACATAATACTTTTATAAAAAAAATTGATAATATTAACTATTTTAGATTAATTAATAATATTATAAAAATATATGATCAAATTATGTTAAAAATTAAAATATAAAAATTGAATCTCAAATTTAAACATAATAGAATAATCAAAATTAAAATTTAACCACAAAAGAAAGTCCAAATCCTTTTATATAAAGTTTATAGATATGATGTCTTATTTGTCCAAGTACTTATAAACCACTTTTTATATTTTTTATGAGCTACATGTGTACTATCTATCATTTTCAAATCCAAATTTGCATAACTTTTTTTAAACTAAGTTTTTATAATCTGCGTTAAATTAATAACATCTTAATCTATTAAATTATTTAAAATAAAAATAAAAACTATTGAACTATGAGAAATTATTTTATGGATCTTTCCCACCACATCATTTATAATCCATTTTCAATTATTTGATGACATTTTAATAATTTCTTCCATGTCATTAATACATAATTTTGGTAATTTTTTACCCTGAACCTCGAACCCCAAACCCACTCAGCCACCCAAGTGCCTCATCCTTCATGCCACCCGCAATTAGCAGGAACACATTCATCTCCTTAGGGAGACCACCAAGGGACCACTAGGCGTAACAACCTCGTACTATGTCAGAGTCACATCGCACTCCACGACAACACATGTACAACAGCCTTGCCACTTGGTTGGCCGCACAATCACTATGTCTCATGTTTGTCAATGATGTGGCCTCACTGAGTACAAGACTTCATTCTCTATAAATATATTTTAGAACGATGAGAAAGGATCGAACCTCTAGCCTATCAAAAACCTTACACTCTTACAACATTCAACCTCATTCGTCCTCCTTGTTACTTACCTCCCTTCATCAGCTTTCCGTTTGTTTAAGTAAATCGATTTTCCTTACTCCACCACATCCTCCTCTTTATTTCTTCCTTGACCACTTGTATCAACAAATACCAAAGCATTTGAAATTAAAAAAAGTATCGTTAGAGTTGTGTGACTCAAATTCTTGTTAAATAAGAGATTACTTGTAAGTCAAGTTAAACAAAATATATTTTATTTCTAGAAAATTTAGTATTTATTAGTATAATATATTTAGCATTTATTAGCATAATTTATTTGACCTACGAATTTAGCCTAAAACAGGCTCTTTTACAACATTAGAAAATACACCTATTAAAATATTAGAACTTATAACACTTTTGGAGTATTTATGTTTTGAGGGTTGTTTGTCTTCGGGTTTTGGGGTTTAGTTTTTATCTCCATCTTTTGTACTCTTCGTTCTTTTACCATTATAGTAAAATTATATTTGCTTGTGGTTTTTTATCCTATTTGGAAGGGGTTTTCCAATTAAATTTGTGTTCAATTTCTTAGTTTCTTCTGCTATTTTTATTTGTTTGTTGCTTAATTGGGTCGATCCTCAACAAATGGTATCGAAGTAAGTTTAATTTTCGTAGACCAGCTCGTTTAGAGATGGCAGCAATAAGGTTTGACATTGAAAAGTTCGATGGTGTGACAAATTTTAATCTATGGCAAGTTTGGATGATGACAATTCTAGTTCAGACCGGCCTGAAAAAGGTCATTACTGAGAAAAGGCCTAAGAATCTAGATAAGATAGAATGAGAAGAGCTTGATGAAAAGGCTCTGTCTGCAATCCAACTATGCCTCGCAAATAAGGTATTGTAGGAGGTATTGATGGAGAAAACCTCATCCGTCTTGTGAAAAAGGTTAGAAACGACTAAGTCTTTGACTAATCATTTAATGTTGAAACAACATCTATTTATGTTTCGCATGAACGAAGGTGAGCTTCTTAGAGATTACATTAGTCAATTTATTACTCTTTTGAATGATTAAAGAATGCTGAGGTTAAGATTGACGATGAAGATCAGATTATGATATTATTGTACTATTTACCCTCTTCATACAAGTATTTCAAGGAGACCTTGATTTATGGTATAGACAAACTCTAGTTCTAGGATGTGAAGGGTCATTTATTGAGTAAAGACAAACTTGACAATGAGTTTGGTTCAGATAACAATGCAAATAGGCAAGCTTCCGTTTTTGTAACATCAAAGAAGCGAGACAAAAGGTGCCACTATTGTAAGAAGTTAGGCCACGTCAAAGCAAATTGTTATTGTAACACCCCTAACTTGTATCTATTGCCGGAATAGGATTATAGAGCATTACCGGAGTTTACAGATCAAATAAACAGATATTTCATATAAAATAATATTCATATCGGAAACCAATAAAAAACAAATATATTGTCTCTTATGCGAGCCATTGAGGCCCAAAATACACTTTAGAAATAAGTCGGGACTAAATCTGGTACTCAAAGAATTTTTTGGAAAACATTAAAATTTTCAAAGGTACAAGGGACACACGCTCGTGTGGCCAGGCCGTGTGGCTCATACGGTTAAGAGACACGCCCATGTCTCAGGCTGTGTAGGCATTCGAAATAGGGGCACACGGCCATGTCCTAGCCCGTGTCCAAACTTGTGAGCTTTCTGACTTGGGTCACATGGCCAAGCTACATGCCCGTGTGAGCATTCTGTTTTGTGCAAATTAAAGATACAAGGGATACACAATCGTGTCACTTGGCCGTGTGTTACACACGATTGAGACACACGCCCATATCTCTGCCCATGTGGACAAAAATAGGCCATTTTCCTAGCTATATTTCTCACCCAATTTGTCATCAACCTAAATCATCATTTTGGACATCAACAAGCCATAACAAGACATTCAAATCAAGCCAAAATCAATACTTAAACATGTAATACTATCACATACCAACAATATGCCCTTAGGCTCTTTAAATGACAACATAACTCATATCAATCAAATAACTAATTTCACCTACATGACCAAATACATATATGCATAATTTACCAAATATACCCATTTAACCCAACCATCAATATACCTATAAGATTTCCATCATTCAACCATTTCAAACACACATCAAACATGATAAGGCCATTTACATACACATCAAAATTTATCCATCACAAGCCATTCAAATGGCTAGTTCCAACAAAACATATATATGCCATCGTTGGCCAAATTAACCTATATATGTCATTATAACCAAAATTAATTTACTAATTATACCGAAAAGGCTTATGGATAGTGTGAAGTTGCTCCAACCAGCTTCCAACCAAAATGAGCTTCCGAATTACTATAAAACATAGAAAATAACATAGAGTAAGCATTTAAGCTTAGTAAGTTCGTATAACAAGGAAATTAACTTACTATTTAATCACATTTAAGGTAAGCATGCTAATATAACCAAATCAAATTGGCCAAAAGCCTAAACACATACCCTCAATATGTTAGCCATGTAACACTTTCCATAACCAATAAACATGGATGTACATAATCACTAGGTAATATTCACATGCATGTATCATCCATCTCATATTTCAATATATCATGTAATATCTTTTCCATGTAATTCAAGTATATACCCGTAATTGTTCATTTCGAACTCATATTGTTTCATATCAGAACTTTGCCCGTTGAACCTTTTAAAATATCATTGGATACACGGGTAGTACACACGAAGTGTACAAATTTGTAACCCTTCAATTCATGTACTTGTATGCTTATACAAGCATGTAAACGGGAAGCTCTTCCGAGCTATATAACGGAAAGCTCATGTGAGCTAAGTAACGGGAAGCTCATACGAGCTGTATATCGGGAAGCTCTTGCGAGCTAAATATTGGGAAGCTCATGAGAGCCAAGTATCGGGAAGGTCAAGAGAGCTGTCGTGTGTCCGCAACACATGTAAGATCACAACCATATCGGGAACCCTAATGACATGTCATTTGTATCCTTCGAATTTCTAATGTTCAAACGGGACTCGATAATTATCGGATATGTGATCATAATTACACATGGAAATTTGTACAAATCACACACAACAACATTCAATTTTAAAATATATAAATATACAATTTAGTTACACGAACTTACCTCGTTAAGTTTCTGTAAATACGTAGACTACTGGTCCGATACTTTTTCTTTACCTCGATCTAATTCTGTATTAGGTTTATCCGGATCTATACGAATGAATTTAACTCAATTTAATATAATTCATATTCAATTTAATCCAACACACATCTTTAGCAAAATTAATATTTTCCCCCACACTTTTAATTAATTACAATTTAGTCCCTAGGCTCGAAAAATGGAATTCATACAATTTAATTCTTATTCAAGCCTAGCCGATTTTTATACATATTAATAGCAACCCATGCATTTCACAAAATTCAAAATTTTACCATAAATTTATCATCTTTTCAATTTAGTCCCTAATTGATAATTTCATCAAAATTCTCTTTACAAAAGTTGTTTATCTAACAACAACCTTTCATTTTCTATCATAAAACTTTAAAATTCAAGCATACTCATCCATGCCAAAATCTTAATACTTTAATGGTTTTGCAAATTAATCCTCGAGATAGTTAGATTAAACTATTACGATCTAGGAAACATAAAAATGATTAAAAACGGGACAAAAATACATACCTAAATGAGTAAAAATAAGCTTGCTAACTTCAAGCTTCCATAGCTAGGGTTTCCATCTCTCCTTTTTTCTTTTATTTGGTAAAAGATGATGATATTAAATTATTTTATTTATTTATCATCATTTATCATTTCTTTTTCCAAAATTAACCTTAATAATTTATTAAATTTCCAATGATGAATAATCATTCTTATCCACTAACTACTCTAAATGGTCTATTTACTATATAAGGACCTCCAATTTAAAATTCCATAGCTATTTAATACCTTTAGCTATTAGAATTCAATTTTTGCACTTTATGCAATTTAGTCATTTTATTAGATTAGACATGTAAACGGTAAAATTTCTTAACGAAATTTTCATACAATATTTCTATCATATTGTAGACCATAAAATATATTAAAATAAATTTTCTTCCGACCTCGAATTTGTGGTCCCGATACCACTGTTCCGATTTCACTGAAAACAAGCTGTTACAGTTATAAACTCCGAAATAAAAGGACTACTTAGAGTAATGAGAAAGATGTAACTGGTGCTAATTTGGCCAACGAAAGAGGTGATGATTTCTTATTAGTGCCAATGAGCGATAGCTCCGAGCTTATGTTCGAGTGGATTTTAGATTCAGGATTTTTTTTTCCCACAGATGTCTCAATAGAGAATGGTTCTCCACGTACAGTTCGGTTGAAGGTAGAGTTGTGCATATGAGAAACGATTTATCCAGTAAGGTAATTGATATTGGTACTGTTAAAATTAAAATGCATGATGGGATGATTAGGACATTCTTAGATGTTAGGTATGTACTTGATTTACGAAAGAATCCCATCTCTTTGAGTATTTTAGACTCGAAAGGTTACAGAATCAACATCGAGTCTAGCGACATTAAGGTGTCTAGTGGAGCTCTTGTTTTGTTAAAGTGTAAAATGACCGACAATCTTTATATTATGGAAGATTCTACAGTAACCAGTGAAATTGGATGTCCCTTGCCCATTACAGAGTCGAAGTCAACTTGTTTGGAGTGGAGACAACTTGGTCATAGGAGGGAAAAATGTATGACTGTTTCGTTGAAAACATGTTCTCTTTTTTATGCATGTTTTGAAAAGCTAGGGCATTATGTTTGTGAAAATGAGACCAGGGTTAGTTTTGATTTGGTAGCGCACAAGTCGAAGGCTAGAAGTCGTCCAGCTTTTAAGCACAAATTTGACTTAGTTAATTCCCTGCATAGTTCAAGATAGGCTCGTGGCAGGTTTCGATAAAGATGACTTTGTGAGAATTCGTGTCAAGGTGGAGATTATTATAGTTTGTGACCCAAATTACTGTTAAATAAGAGATTGCTTGCAAGTTAAGTTAAACAAAATTTATTTTCTTTCTAGAAGATTTAGTATTTATTAGTATAATATATTTAGCATTTATTAGCATAATTTATTTGACTTATGAATTTAGCCTATAAATAGACTCTTTTACAACATTAGAAAATACACTTATTAAAAGATTAGATCTCATAATACTTTTAGAGAATTTTGTGTTTACGTTTTAAGAGTTCTTTGTTTTCGAATTTCGGAGTTTTGTTTTTATATCTGTTTTTTATACTCTTCGGTCTTTTTCTATTATAATAAAATTATCTTTACCCGTAATTTTTTATCCTCTTTATAGAAATTTTTTCACGTTAAATTTATATTCAATTTTTTAATTTCTTACGTTATTTTTTTATTTTTCGTTGATTAATCGAGTCAATCCGAACAAGTATATTTAAAATTAGAATAACTCAATGTAAATCTATTAGACTTGATAAGCACAAGATGTAGATAAATTTATAAAAATTTACTCGTCAGAAAACTAGCATGAAAAGTAGCATGTCCGTGCGGGTTTTGGCAATTTTGCAATGACAACCCCACAAATATTTGTCCTATTGCCACGTGTACGTTTGATTCTTCATCAATCATCATCCCAAATAAAAAACAAAACAAAAGGGTTAATATATAATTTGGCCCCTGCACTTGTCCATTTGTTTTTAATTGGTTTATAAATTTTTTTGAATCTAGTTGGTCCATGAATTTGTATTCCGTCAACCAAATCGGTACCTTTGCATTAACATTGCTAGTTATGTTGACTTGACATTATTAGCCAATCTGATAGTGCCACATAGCAACATCTCCTTGTAACACATGACAAACATAAATTAAAAACTATAATATAAATATATAAATTATATTTGTCATGTGGCACTCTAAGAGACTGCCACGTGGCATCACCACATTTGTTAGAAATGTCACATAAGTACAAACTAATGGTGTTGGTGTGGAGGGATCAACTTGGTTGATAGAATAGAAATTTAGGGACCAACTAGGTCTAAAAAAAATTAGGGACCAACTGGGTACAAATAGAGAAGTTCAAGGGCTAGATTATATATTATCCCAAAACCAAATGGCTTCACTGGTAAATTCATGTCTTCAATGAGGTGGTAATTGGCAATCGGCATTTGTAGCGACCTTTGTCTTGGAAACTATGTATATATGCATGTATTGTAAAACCAAGGAAAAGGCCAAAACACCAATTTCACTCCTTTTCTTCTACATTTATACTAGCGACTTTCAAATTTCTCAAACTCTGTCTGTAGAACACTTTTGGGAGATGGAAAACAACAAACAAACAAACGAAAAAATTGATTACTTGGGTTTTTAACTCAATAAACACAGATCCTCGTAGATAAATTTTCAGTTTTTTCTTTTAAAGCAAAGCAAAGCAAAGCAAAGGTTTATCCTTTTTAGCTTTTCTTTTTTGGGTACTGTTTCTCAGCTCTGAGACAGCCATGGCGGAAACCGGGCCGGAACGGTTCACTGGAAATTACCTAGACCCGTCTGCACAAGAATTTTGGCCCGCCCAAAACACTCTATTCCAACCCCAAATTCCTCTCTTCAGACCGTCCCAACTTTACTACCCCTACGCTGCACCCTTAACGTTGTCGTTTTCTGGTGGTAGCGTAGCACAGTTCCATGTGGCGGTACCTGTACCTGCACCTTTGCCAGCAGCGTACGTTACAGGTTCCACGATGGTTTTACCCGAACCGCCGCCTTCTCTTCCGCTTCCAGCTGCGACGGCGACGAGGGCTTTAGTGTTGACGTCCGTTCCATGCGATGTGAGCGAGTGTAAAGTGAGGGAAGAACTGGAAGTGTTCGGGGAAATACGCGGGGTCCAGATGGAAAGGGTGGGAGAAGGAATCGTGACGGTTCATTTCTATGATGTGAGACATGCGGAGCGAGCGTTGAATGAAATACGAGAGCAGCACATGCAACAAGAAGCCAGGGGTGGTGCAGCCGGGTCCGAACCAGGGGAGACCAACGCCTATGCTCCTGAGACTGGACTGATATCGAGGAGAGCTGTTTGGGCCCACTTTATTATTCCGGCCTCTAATGCTTTGCCTGACGGGAATAATCAAGGAACTCTTGTAGTTTTCAATCTGGACCCCGGTGTTTCCACTTCTAAACTCAAAGATATTTTCCAAGCTTATGGTAAGTTTAGTGTTTCGCCTTTCCTTTATGAAAAAGACAGTCAAAAGAGGTTTGATTGGTTGGTACTTAGGCTGCTTTGTTCTATAAATTTGTTGATAGGTCCCGTGAAGGAACTGAGAGAAACGCCGTTGAAGAAGCACCAAAAATTCTTGGAGTTTTATGATGTAAGAGATGCGGCTAAAGCCTTACGAGAAATGAATGGAAAGGAAATCAATGGGAAGCAAGTTGTAATTGAATTCAGTCGACCCGGAGGGTATAACAGCAAGTTCTTCAATGCTAATACTGCCAACCATGTTAAGCCTTTCAAACCTTGCACTCCCAATATTTCATTCACTGCCAGTAACTATAATCACCCTTCTTCTCCACCGTCGTTAGCTTGTAGATTCTCCGGTTCCGGTAGATATTCTCCCAACATACCTCCTCGTTCTTTTCTTTCTCGAAGCCAATACCCTACCGAGAACCCGTCTGATTCTCGCAAGGGAAGCCCTAATGAGATTAAGGAAAGCAAGAAGAGTTCAGTTGCAACGGCGGTGGTTGGTGGTGGAGCAGCTGCAAACAAGGTTGCGAAGAACCAAAACAACCAGTCCCCACAGAGGATTAGCAACGGGGTTAAGCAGCAGCAATGTAGGGGAAGGCCATGGAAAGGCAAACAAGGGAGGAAATTTGATCCTCGTTTCTTAATAAGCGAAGATGCTATGGCGGAATCGAACTGTAAAGATTCAAGGACCACCGTCATGATTAAGAACATACCCAATAAATATAGGTTTGTCTTTTTTACCAACTGTTGCATAAATAGAAAATAACATGATTGCATTTCTTTTTGTTATTTCATATTTTTATGTGCCTTTGAATATGGCATTTTGCAGTCAGCAGTTGCTGTTGAACATGCTTGACAATCACTGTATTCACTGCAACGAGGAAATTGTCGACGCCGGCGATGATCAGCCTTTATCTTCTTACGATTTCGTCTACCTCCCCATTGATTTCAAGTAATTTTTCTTTTCTGCCCCCCCTCTTTTTTCGTTGAATTTGTACATAGATCCTATGTATAAATCCGTTGATAGTGTATTGAAATCAAGATTATTGTATGTATGATTCATTGTTTGCACCTTTTTCTTTTAAATTTAAAAAAAAATCCAGCAACAAGTGTAATGTGGGATATGGATTTGTGAACATGACATCCCCGCAAGCAACTTGGAGATTTTACAAGGCCTTCCACCATCAACATTGGGAAGTTTTCAACTCAAGAAAAATCTGTGAAGTCACTTACGCAAGAGTTCAGGTTTTTAATATATTATTTGCCTCATGTTGGACCAAAAACAATTAGGTTCATTCATACATCATTTATATGGGTCTAATTTGTTTATGAAATGATTAAAACAGGGATTGCAGGCGTTGAAAGAACATTTTAGAAACTCAAAGTTCCCATGCGAAATGGATCACTATCTTCCAGTAGTTTTTGAGCCGCCTCGAGACGGGAAACAACTGACTGAGCCACTTCCACTTCCTGTAGGTGGTGAAAAGCAGAAGTCCATCGGTCGTCCCTCGCCAAAACCCAATGAAAAACAAGATGATTACGGTGAACATAGCGATAGCGTCGATGAGTGTCATAATGATACATCGCTTGAGGATGGAGGTGGTGCAAGTTCGTACGGTGGAGAAAATAATGCCATCATCAATCACTTCAACCACTGTGCTCCAGTTGACCAGCAGGAGGGGGAATTCCACAGTAACAGCGTCAGCCAAAGGCCAAACGACGGCGTTGTTGGTTCATGATCAAAGAAAGAATCATTGCTCTTATGGCCTGAACAGTGACACCCTGAACCGAAATTATATATATTTTTTGTGACTTACTACTAGTAATACTACTTTGCATGGACAAGAGTCATGGAAAATTTGAACGAAATAGAATATAATATTAGTTTTTGGTGCAACCAAGGCAGCCTTCATTCACGCTTCACAGCTGTTTTTGATGTTAAAAATAGCTGCACCAAACAATGCCCAATGGTGTTGATGTTGATCACCGAGCCTCTCATATAGGTGCCCAAAGTCCCGAACCCACCGCCAGCCTAAGGCGCGCTCTTTCTCTTTCAGGTTAGCTGGGGCCGACCACAATCACATCCATTTACTGCTCTCACCACCACCTCTTCTCTGCCCCTCCATTTCCTCCTAAAATCACTGGATTCGATTAGTTCAGAATGCAGTCTAATCAAATTACAAATGGTGAACAGTTTTTTCCCCTTTAAAATATTTAAAAATTGATTCATTTATAAACAATTTTTTATAATTTTTAAAAAATAATTAAATCCTAAAATATTTTTAAAAAATTAATCAAAATTTTGGTAAATTACGCTAATAATTATCCACCTATTTATAATTTTCTGTACCAATTGATTAACTATGATATTTTTAAAATTGATATAATAATATTTTTAATTTTTCAATATTTATACATTATATCAATATATTTGTAATTTTATTTTTCTTTACAATTTTTTTATTTATAAAGTTAAAAAAATTATCAATTAAATTTGATTAAAAGAATATATAAAAAAAGGGAATACTCAAAAATCGAAATTCTCATTCCTTTAAATTAACTTTCAATGACAAAAATATAAAATTAAATTACACAATGTGTAAATATTGAAGTTTAAATTTTTTAGAATCAATAAATTAACATAATGTATAAATATTAAGAGTTATAGTTACTATTATACTAATTTAAAAAATTGTCATCATTATTTAATTAGTGACAAAAAAATAAAACTGAATAGTTAGGTGATAAAAATATTTATTAATAATTAAAATGACAATTTTTTACTTTTCATAGTTGAATAAAAAAAAACTAATAGTTAGGCTACCAGCATAATTTATCCTAGACTTTTTATTTAGTATGTTTCCACATAAGATGTCAAATGTCAGGATAGTAAATTTTTTTAATTATTACGTCAATTGCTACACCAACATTTAATGTGTTAATAAAATATTTTTGAAAATTATATTGTAGGGTTCAATTTCTTAACTTCAGTTCATTGTCATTTCAATATTTAATATGTCAATAAAATGTTTTTGAAAATTATATTTTGGAGGTTTACTTTAATTTTGAGTAACTATAAGATATGATGTAGTAGTTATTTAACTCATCCTTAAATTATTAGGTTGGGGTTCAATCTTCACTTATGTAAATGAAATATATTTTACGGCCAATTTTGGAGAACAATCGCAACAAGTGAATTAGTCACGCTATTACCCACGATGGATCTTAATTTTGGCAAAAAAAAAAAAAAACTTTCAAGTAGGATTGTGCAGTTTTTAATTATAAATTTAATAGATTTTTAATATTTTATGAGATTTTGTTTGGCATTTAAGTTAAGTTTTTATTTTCATTTTCTTTATTAATAAGTTATTTAATATTTATATTTTTCATTTATAATTTTTTTAGTTATAAAATCTGAAATTGAATATTTTTTAGAAGCCCTAAGTGATAATTGAACTAGTTGTAATTATTTATATTTGAGAAATTTAACTAATCATTATAATTAAAGAGTTTTAATGAATTCATTTAAATGTGTACAACATTATTTATAATTATATATGTTTAATATATCTGGATAATTATTGTAATTAAGGGGTTTGATTGAAGTATAATTGAAAGGTTGAATATGTGTAACAAGTTGTATAAAGAGGTTGAAAATTTGAGGAATAATTTATATTTATATTTTTATAATGTGATCTATTGAGTTGGTGCCACGAGCAACTCAATATTAGTTTAATCAGTGAAATTATGTACTAAGAAAAATGGATAAACCTACTTAAAAACTCTTTTAAGTAAATGATTAATTAATAATATAATGTTTATGGTTTAAACCCAAGGAAAGTTCACTTATAAACACTTTACTATTGTACTCATAAAACAATTTTAGTTTTTGTATAATATAATTGAAGTATATGTTTTTTTTTTATTTCATCCATATTGTGGTTGACAAAATCTAGTTAGTTATAATCCATTTTAGTTTTTTTAAAAGAAATAATTATACTTCATTAGTCGATGTTAGAATATCTTAGGTTAAATTCCAAGAATAATCCTTGTATTTATTGTTTTGTGCGGATTAAGTCCCTTTATTTTTATTTGCTCAAAGCCGGTCCTTCTACTTTTTAAATTGCTCATTTTTAGTCCACTCTTTTAACTTTTTTCCCGTCAACTTTGCTAAAAATATTAGGAATAATCACAATTTTAGCCCCTAAACCTTTACAATTTTTGTCAAATTGACCCTTTTTTTTTGCTTTAACTATAAAAAAAATTAATAATGTTAAAAAATTTACAAAGGTGTCAACAAACTAAATATAGAAAAAGAATAAAAAAACTTACTATTAATCACTACTAAAGAATTTAACCTACAATTCTCATTCAACACCAAATACTTGGTATATTTAGTAAATAATGATGTAACCAACCTCTTTTTATTGAATATACATATTATATATACAGCAAACTAGCTAAACACTTGCCTCTTTGGGTCTTGGAGTACTTCATACCCTATAAATGAATTTTAATGGTTTATGATAAATAGAATGCCTATGGTCTAAATCAATGTTATCCAAGACATTAACGAAGGTAGTTCAAATTTATTTTGAAAGAGATTGTTTGCTAACATTTAGATTCATCAACGCTAAATTTCTTATGATTTGTTGTTGTTGAATTAGAATGGCATATTAAAATCTGAGTAAGTTTTTGTTTTTTTTTTCTGACATGTTTGGGAATTTTTATATTTTTTTAGTTACTCTATAATTTTTTATTATATATTTTTATAATTTAAGAAAAAGAGTAAGGGTTGAATTGAAAAAAAATTATAAAAGTTAATGGGTTAAATTTGTAACCATACCCAATTTTTAATAGAGTTGATGAAAAAAATTTAATGAAAATTCAAACAGTAAAAAGATATTTTTGAACAAATGAAAATGGAAAGACTAAATTGACACACATCAATTATACAAGAGCTATTGTTAAAGTTAACCTTTTTTTTTTTAATAATTATAAGAGGGCACTAAATAATTACACTTTATTTCAATTGTCCAAATACATGGTTAGAAGCACCGAATTTTTTTTTATCATTCTAAGCAATGGCTATGGGCCTTGGTCTCGCTTAGTGATCTTAGTTAGCATTATAAAGAAAGGTATTCTAAAATATTTTTATTTGTAACATCCAAAAATTATGGGCCTATGCATCTAGTGTAGGGATAGAATTTATTTGTTAATTTAAGTGATAGGAGTCTAAATTTGAGCTTAGAATTAGGCAAAGGCCCAGATTAAATTATTTTAAGGTAGCATCATTAACAATTAAAAAGGAACAAGTTTTGGGTCGCAAGGAGCCCATGTTTTTGGGCCATTTTCGGCAATTAAATGGAAGCAAGGGTGACGCCACAACAAGGGATTTAAGGGCCTAAAATTTAAGTTTAATGAAGCCCAAACCTTTTAATTTAAATGAGTTAAATTTCGGCATTTAGAATTAATGAGGTGGACGACTACAAGGCTTAAAAATAGGAAGATATATATGGATTTTTAAGTGATAATATCATAGACAAAAAGGAGAAAAGTTAGGAGCTTATCTTCAAAGGAAGTGTTGGCCGAAAATCCACCACCTAGAGGAGTGTAAAATTCGGCTACTGCATGGCATAGAGGGTGCCGAAATTCTCCTCTCTTCTAGCTTAAATTTTAAGGGCGTTTTCGGTATTTAGCAGTAGGTGTCAAAAATCTATAAATAGGGGGGGCTAGCTCTTTGTTTCTGACATTGAAAAACCCTAAAACCCTCTCCCTTGGTGCCGAAATTCCCTAGCCTCTCCCTCTCCAAATTTATTTCTTCAATTTCTTCAAAAGCCGAAACTTTTTCCCACTTTCTTTTCCCTTGTACCGATTTCTCTAAAAAGCCGAAGCATCCATCGCTTTTTCTTTTATTCATCCTATTTGAGAAATTATTCTATACTTCCGGCATTTAAATCTTCCATTGGCATTGCCGAATCCTCTCTCTAGTGCCAGCCGAATCTCCTAAGCTAAGGTAAGAGTCGATTTTTGTTTAGTTCTCATAATCTATTCCTGATTTTTGAAAAAGCAAAAGCCGAAAGCTAATAGTTTAATGCTTTTCGGGATTTGAAGGAAGCTTGGTCGACTAGATCTAAAAGCCGAAAATCATTAGTCTTCAATTTTGGGATTTTAAGGTAAGAAGAGTTGTTTATTCAAATACATAAAATTGGGTAGAACACTAACCATGGCCGAATATAGGAGAGGCCCTAGTTTCACATCCTTCCGGCTTTTTGAGTAAAGTTGTAGATCGGTTTAGCAAGGGTATCAACATTAATCAGGTGTGTAGATCTCTAACACGCTACTGATAAACCTATATGTATATTTATTTTTGTATGTTATGGGCTAAAAAGTCGAAATAAGGCTGTATAGACAGTCGAATGGAACCCTAAAAAGGGTTAGGCAAGGATGCCAGGTACGTAAACATAGAACTCCCTATGTGTATCGAAGAATATATATGCCTGCTTGATGTTTCTTTCTGTATGTATGCATGGGGTGGGAATGATGATAATTGAAGGGGAAGTGCATGATAGGTCACTTGGTGATCGGTGGTAGAAATCCCACATAACTGAAATGTAAGGTCACGTAGTGATCGGTGGCTATGCCACGTTTAATGATTCCTACTTAATAGGAATAGGCAGTACAACTGTCGTTTTGGTGTGTAGCGGATGGAGGGTTGATTGTAGAAATCCCCACGGTGTGATGGTTGGTACGGGATGGTGTGTAGAGGATGGAAACCGAGGATGGGTTGGGTTATTCATTCTTTATTGTTATTATGTGATTATGATTGATGCCTTCCTGTATGGGCCAGGGCCCATAATGTGTTTGTGGGCTCAGGTCGATGTGTGTTTTGAGATTTATACACCAAGTCTTTGTGACTCACGCTTTCCTTTTCTCTACTCTTCCAGATGAACAGTAGATTGTGGACATGGGAGCCGAGACGGACTCGAGTGGCCATCAAGTTCTATTTCTACAAGTTATTTTCTTTTGAGATTTCTTTAAGTTTAATTTATTTCAATGTTATTTCGGGGATATTTATGTAATAAGGCCCCTAGTTTTCATTCAACTAAGTCGTTTTCAATGTTAAGCAACTTATGAATTTTAAGATAAGGTTTATTTATACTTAATAATACTTAAGACAATGTTTTATTTTTAAAATGGCGCTTATTTACTTAAATATTGTCTAATTAACTCGAAATTTCAAAAACCATCAAAGTAAAGGTTTTCAAAGTACAAGCCGTGACATCCCAGATCCGGTCAAAACGCATGGGCCGGGTTTGGGGTGTTACATTATTCTAATATAATTTGTTTTCATCTTTGTTGAGGAAAGGTACTCTTATCAGAAAAATATCCTAATAGATGGTATTGTCTCAAGGTCTTCAAATGATGTCTATGGTAGGGTTTAAACTCTCAACTTAGGAGACATAAATCACTAGTAGAGTCACAATATACTTGTTTAGCGAGTTAACATTGCCCCCAGCTAAAACGATTGTTTTGCCTCTCCATTCTATAGAGAGTCTAAATATTTGAAAGAATTACTTGAAGCACGAGTTCACATAACGAGAATATCTTCAAAGAAAGTTGTGATCATTTACCTATGGTAGAGTTTGAATTTCCAACCTATAGGATATAGATCAATAGAGAAGAGGCATAGTTCTGTTTGTTCTCATTTTCTTTGGTAAGTGATTGTACATTTGTACCCCATGCACGGTCATTCTTGATAGGTGCGGTCACTTTACGAACTTCCATTTCAAGGACATTTTTAGACTTTTTAGCTTTTAATAGTAAAAAAAAAAAAAACTCTTTAACTTAACCGGAGAATAGTATTGACTCTTTTTGAGGTATTTGTTAATTTTGATCCAACCACACTTGGAAAAGTAATCCAAAAGAACTCCAAATCAATACAAATAAGTTAGTAGTTGATTGAATTTGGACGAGAAATGAAGAGGGAAAACCGATGGATAAAGTGAAGAGTAGGTTTGGAAAGGGTGGCAGATGGCTTTTACATGACTGATGCCACTGTTGGTAATACTTTTGCAGTTGTTTGCCTGCCATTTTTCGCTTGTAGCTGTCTGCCCCCCGCCTCACTATTCCTCTATTTTCAGCATTTTGGGGGTATTTTGTACCACATTTCTTGCGGCATTATATCTGACACCTTCACTTTCTTTTTCCAACAAATTTTGATTCTGAATTTTATATTGTGAAAATAAAAAAGAATAGTGCTTGTGGTATTGGTTTGAAAATTTTGAATGCAAATGTTCAAAATTTTATTTGATTTGAAAGGTCGAAAGTGCTTGAACTTAGGAAACTCAAAAAATTCAAGATTGATTGGAGATACTGAAAATCTGATTATTGAAGGGGATGGCGCATTGGATGCTATGTTGGATGTAAATCTTGTCCTTGAGGATTGGCATCACATTCGCATATTCCAATTTCAACTCATATTCTCAATATTATTAATACCAAAATATATGTGGGTTGGTAAGTATTGCCATTAAACACTCTGGATTTGATAAATATTTTACACATATTTTGGTTGTAGTGCATGGCAATTGATTAATAATGTTGAGAATTAATACCTATAACAACACCGTGAAATTAAAAAAGAGAGCTGTGATTTTTATTTCAAATTAAATCATAGATTTAAGGGTGAAAAACATTTTAGTTTTCATAGTTCTCATTTAATAGTTTTCATTATAGTCGTCATGTTTCACCAAGACCAATAGATATGTATTATTTAATTTGAGTGTTCTAGTTATTATTTTACCATAAAGTTGAGTAAAATTATATGCAATTTATTCAAAACAAAGAATATTTTTAGCATAATTATTTTATTAGCTTTTGCAATAATTCTATTACTTTAAGGCATATATGATACAATTCATAAAGATACGTATGAAGGATTTGTTAAAGACAAAAATGCAAATTTTCTTGAGTGGGAATGGTTTCCTCATAATGTTAAAATTGTGGAACAAATTAAACTCTATCAACTTTTGTAAAGGAATTAGTACACAAATAAATAATAACATTTACAATCAATCATCCCACTGATAAAGCTACTAATAGTAGAACTAAGGAGATCCAAATGGTGAAGAAAACTAGTTATTTATATGATTTGTTGTATACCTAATATATAGTTATTTATAAGAAAACTAGGGGCTGTAGAATAATTATACCAAAATAAAATTAAGATAGAGGAATGATATGAGTAAGTCAACTCATCATTAGTAATATAATTTAAATTTTATTATGGTTATATGCTACTTAGTTAAAATTAAACCTACCATTAATCCAAGTATAAAAGTGAGTGAAGTGGAATGAAAGAGAAAGTTAATTCTCTTCTTCCTTGACCGCTTAAGATAACCAAACAAGAGAAAAAAAAAAAAAAGAATTTTCCTCTCGAGCCTTTACCATCGGCGTTGCTTGTTAAAGGAAAATTGCTAAGTTTTCTTTGTGATTTTTGTTGAATCCTTGTTAAACAATGTTAGATATGACAAACCAAGCATTAGGTTAACGTATTGATAAGTTTTATTTAGTTTTTCCATTGATGGAAAGCTTGAGAAAATTTAAGATTTAAAGAGATTGAATTCATGCATGTTGCAACTAGTTAAGACTGTAATAGATTAGGTTAAAATTATAGTAAAAAAATGTTAAATTAAACTTAGATTATATAGTTAAACTATATGTAATTAAGGACTAAATTGTAATGATATAAATTGAGGGTTAAAAATGAATAATGGTTGTAGGAGTTCTCTGTACTATATTTATTAAGTTAAATTTAAATTCGACCGGGTAAATGGTAAGAAACGAGTCTGTCAGATAGTAGGATGTATAGGGACTAAATCAAATAAAATGCATTCATGTTTATAATAAGTTGTATTGTGTAATTGATGAATTTTCTCTATTCGGGTTTAATTTTGTAGCTAAAGACAACGCATGATCAGCCTCGGACAAAAGGAAATCCAAAACCGTCAACAAATAGATACTCTAGTTTATGCTCTAATAACTTGAGTTCATAAAATAACTAAATATATATGTTTGAACCAATATATGTTCAGGAATTGTTAACAATAAAAAAGAATGTGTTCGACAAGTACATATATACTTGACTGTGTAAAAAAAAATAGAATGTCGGTAATGACAATATATCGCAAATAAAAGAGAAATAAAAATAAAGAACACACGGATTTTTACGTGGAAACCCTTTCGGGAAAAAACCATGTTTCCACGTAAAAAACCATGGGCAGAGGAGAAGAAAATTCACTATGTCAAATTTGAATGATTATAAGAAGAGTAGACTATGTCTATTTATAAGATTGTAAAACCATATTCTAATAGAAGTGTAGTAAGATTGAAACACCTTATTCTAATCAATATCAAATAGATAGAGTTTAATAAGGTTTAAAAAACCTTATTCTAAAATAAAATAAAAGAAGTGTAGTTCTATATGGATTTTACTTTTAAAATTTTACCACTATATTTTATTTAAATAAGGATTCGAGTCACTTAATTCTAACAATCTCCACCTTGACACGAATTCTCAATGAACAAGTTCTTCATTGCGAACTCTCAAAGAACAAGTTCTTTGCCTCTTCCATAAACCCCTTAAGGGTTTAACTTCAACAATGAACACCAACCAAGTCTAAGCAATGCTCAAACTTGGTTATAGGAAGTGACTTAGTCATCATATCTTCAGGATTTTCATGAGTACTATTTTTGCTCACAACAACATCACCACGGGCAATAATATCATGAACAAAATGATACCGAACATCAATGTGTTTTGTTCTCTCATGAAACATTTGATTTTTTTTAGGAAGAAGGCACTCTGATTGTCACAAAATACTGTACTAATTTGAAGGTCTTCATTGAGTTCACTAAAGAGTCCCTTCAACCAAATAGCTTCTTTACAAGCTTCAATAATCGCCATGTACTCAGCTTTAGTGGTAGACAAAGCGACTGTAGTTTGCAAAGTGACTTTCCAACTGATTGCACAACCTCCGATTGTAAAGACATAACCTGTGAGAAATCTTCTTCAATCAAAGTCTCCAGAAAAGTCAGCATCAACATACCCAATGACTCCATCTCTAGTTCTTCCAAACTGTAAGCAAACATTAGTAGTACCTCGTAAGTATCTTAAAATCCACTAAATTGCTTTCCAATGTTCTTTACCGGGATTCACCATGTATCTGCTAACTGCACTGATTGCATATGACAAATCTGGAAGTGAACAAATCATAGCATACATGAGAGATCCCACTGCACTAGAGTATGGAACATGTGACATGTACTGAATCTCATCATCTGATTGTGGAGACAAAGCCAATGAAAGTCTGAAATGGGCTGCTAAAGGAGTACTAACAGGCTTAGCACTCTGCATATTGAACCTGCAAAGAATTTTCTCAATGTACACCTTCTGACTTAGGTACAATTTACTTGCCTTTTTATCTCTGAGAATCTCCATACCAAGTATCTTCTTTGCTGGTCCCAAATATTTCATCTCAAATTCTTCACTTAGTTGGGTTTTAACCTTTCTTATCTATCATTTATCTTTTGCTGCTATCAACATGTCATCAACATAAATGAATAGATACATAAAAGAACCATCACTGTTTTTCTTAAAGTAAACACAACTGTCAAAGCCACTTCTTTTGAAAACGTGAGAAGTCATAAAGGAATCAAACCTCTTGTACCACTGTCTTGGTGACTGTTTCAAACCGCAAAGGAACTTTTTTAGCAAGCAAACATAGTCCTCTTTTTCTGAGACTGTAAAACCCTCTGGTTGTTACATGTAAATATCCTCTTCAAGTTCTCCATGCAAAAATGCAGTTTTTACATCTAACTTCTCAAGCTCCAAATCATGCATGGCCACAATACCAAGCAAAACTCGAATCGAACTATGCTTTACAACTGGATAGAACACATCTGTGAAGTTCACTCCTGGAATTTGACTACAATCCTTTGCAACAAGCCTTGCTTTATATCTGGGTTCTTCAACTCCTGGAGTCATTTTTTTTCTTTTTAAACACCCATTTACAACGAACAACCTTTTTACCTTTAGGAAGTTTCACAAGATCCCATATTCTGCTTTTGTAGAGTGATTCCCTCTCTTCTTGCATAGAAAACATCCGCTTTTCTGAGTCTTAACAGCTAATCGCCTCAGAATAATTAGATGGCTCTTGGTTTGCATTTATATCTTCAGCCACATTTAAAGCATAAGTAACTAGTTCAGCCTCGACATACTTCTTTGGAGATTTAATTTCTCTTCTAGTTTTGTTTTTAACAATAGAGTATTGTGGTGAAAAAGCAACTCTATTCTTAATTTTTGTACTGGCTTGAAGAGTCGACTCTGTTGTAGATTCTGGATTAATCTGATGCTCCACCTGTTTTTGATTTTTTTATTGGAAGAGTCTTTAAGAGATAAGTTAGGTAACATAGCAATTTCATCAAAAACAACATCTCTGCTAATCACAACTTTTCTTTTTTCAGGACATCATAACTTATACCCTTTTACACCAGCTTTATAATCAAGAAAAACACACTTAATGGATCTCGGTTCCAGTTTTCCATTATCAACATGATCATACACAGGACGCGCAAAGATCTTTAAATCAGAATAGTTAGCAGGATTACCAGACCATACCTCTTGTGGAGTCTTTTTCTCAATGGCAACGGATGGAGATCGATTGATCAAAAAACATGCAGTAGAGGCTGCTTTGGCCCAAAACGACTTTGGTAAGTTGGCATTTGACAACATACATTCAACCTTCTCCATGATCGTTCTGTTCATTCGTTCTGCAATGCCGTTTTGCTGTAGAGTATGACGAACTGTCAAGTGTCTCATGATCCCTTCTAACTTACACAGTTTATTAAACTCATCAGTATAGAACTCTAAGCCATTGTTTGTGAGGAGGTATTTTATTTGTTTTCCCGTCTATTTTTCAATCATATTTTTCCAAGACTTAAATGCGGAAAATATATCGCTTTTCTACTTCAAGAAGAACGCCCAAACTTTTCTGGAAAAATCATCAATAAAAGTTAGCATATAATTAGCTCCACCTTTTAAAGGCACTCTTGATGGCCCTCACAGATCAGAATGAATATACTCCAACGTTCCATTCGTATTATGGATTCTTTTGGTGAATTGAACTCTCTTTTACTTCCTAAAAACGCATTGCTCACAAAACTTCAATTTGCAAATTCCTTGACATCAAGAAGTCCTCTTTTGCTCAATTCTGCCATGTCATTCTTACTTATATGCCCTAGGCGCATATGCCAAAGTTTAGTAATATCATCATCTGACAAGGAAGAGAAAGCAACAGCTGCATCACCGGTAACAGTAGAACCCTGCAGAATATATAACTCGGTAGTCTTTCTTTCCCCTTTCATCACAACTAGGGAACCTTTGGAAATCTTCAAAACCCCACTTTCAGCTGTGTATTTGTACCCTTTTGAATCAATAGTACTCAATGAAATTAAATTTCTCTTCAATTCTGGAACATGTCGTACGTCACTAAGTGTTCTGACAACTCCATCAAACATCTTAACTTTAATAGTTCCAACATCTGTAATTTTACACGAAGCATTATTTCCCATCAAAACAACATTTTCAAGCACTGTTTCGTAAGTTGTAAACCAGTCCCGATTGGGACTCATGTGGAAGGTGCAACCCGAATCAAGGATCCACTTTTCGTTCACTTTAGAATTGTTGACAGAAGCGACTAGAAGTTCACCATCACTGTAGTCTTCTACAATATCAGCTTCACCGAAATTTTCTGGTTGTTTTCCCTTTTGATACGTAGCCTCCCTTTTGATCTTGTTCTATAGCTTATAGCACTGAGATTTAATGTGCCCTTTCTTCTTGCAGAAGTTACAAGTTTTACCTCTGTTTGAAGACTTCAATATACTCTTAATTTACCACGAGGATTTCGTTCCTGTGTCCTTCCACGATCATCATCAGCATTCCGATCTTATCTCTCATGAACAATGAGACCCTCTCCTTGAGAGTCGATTTAACCACAAGATGCTTCATCTTATCATACGAGGTTAAAGAATCATAAACCTCATATAACACCCCTAACCCGTATCCGTCGCCAGATTTGGGTTATGAGGTATTACCAAACAATACTCAATTAAGAACAGTCATTCAGATCAGACATTTATTTCTTCCATGCTTCATAAGTGAACTACATTAATACACTTATCCCATTCAAATTTTGAACCTTAGTACTCCTAAGTTCATATCAATCATATATTAAAATTATGCTTATTACAATCATATAACATTACATATCATATATATATTGAGCATATATCAAATACATAAATATTCTTCATAAGCAAGACATACTATTTCTATTACCAAATAATCACATATCAATTATTCAATCTATGCTTGCATATAACAAAACCAACTGAACAAATTTCTCTTTATAATAATTATTCAATCACATATGAAATTATAGTGACATACACATGGTCGGACATACTAATGAAGCTTACTTGAATATATATATATATATATATATATGATGCGCATATTTACCATAAAATCAAAAGCCATATTTTTAAACATTAAAACATAGACAACATCTCCTTATACACCTAAATCGCATATATATTAGTATACATGAACTTCATATTACACTATTTTAACAATCCATTACAACTAACCAGAACATGCTTAAACCATATCCATAATTTACTCATTTTGATTTATACCTGAAAGAATTATGAAACACATTTACTACTTACCATTTTACAACCGAACATAAATAACCAATATACACTCAAATACATAATCAACTCAATGAATTAACAAATCCATACATACCACACATATCATATACATATATCAACTCAATCACCACATTATTTTCGAAACATAACAACCACATACTACATATAATTAAGCCATAGCCGAATTGATAAAAACCAAACACATTAAACACTTGATCAAGAACTCATAAAGTCGAGCCTAATCCTAATGATCCAAGTCAAGCCATTTTCACATGGCTAATATATACAAGAACAAATTCATAGATCAAAATATAGTTTAGCCTATACATGTCTTTAGTTCAAAAATCCAAACTTAAAAGTACCAAAATAGGTTGATAGTGTGGATGACTTCAACGATGATTCCCCAAACTTAATTTAAACACATAGTACACATTAAACATCAAAACCATATATCACTCATTTAATAGGTACTAGGTTCAACTTAATCCCATGCATTCAAATATGCACATAATTATAGGGTTAATTCCACATGATTGGTTATCTATCCATAAAATTTCCATATAGCCTAATATACTTATGCATTCCTACTCATATAATTATTCAATACTCAAATGTTGGTCAATGAACAACATCTAATCAATATCAAATTTCCACATATCCAAGATACCAAATGCATAACACTTTATCTATAATTTACTCAATCACTAACATCACATATAAACACATACTCAAGTCAACACAAACCTTGCGGCCAAATAATTTAATTCCCTTGAATAAGCTTTAGCTTGTTCATTTATCACCATAACTCCACCATTTTGTAAGCTTACACTCGTATTATAAATCACTGGCATTAAGCCAGCTAGGCATGAAAGCCTGAAATACACACCGGCATTTAGCCTGCTAGGCAATAAGCCCGATATAATTCATTGGCACAAGGCCTGCTAGGCTCGAAGCCCGAATAACGATATTATTACCATCTTAGTCACATTACATGCTGCCCAAAATTACATAAATCACACATTATTCTTTATCACTTAAACATATCATTTCAATCAAAATTTAACAACATTTCATTACAAAATCACTATCCACATTCGGCTTTAACAATTTCTATAACTAAAATTCATAATTCAGCATATAATCAAGGTTATAAACGATATTAACGATATTAAATTGCTTATAGACTTACCTCGGGTATCGTCAGATGACAAGAACCGGCTATTCGATAACTTTCGCCTTTCCCCGATCCAAGTTCATTTTCTTTGTTCTTGATCTAAACATATACAATTTAAGCTCATTCAAGCACATTTATCTCAATTTAGTCCCAAAACACATAAATAGGCAAATTACCATTTTACCCTTGACATTTACAACTTTTTCAATTTAGTCCCTATTGCACAAAACACAAAATACACATAATTTGAAATCAATCCCTAAGGGCCGAATCTTCCCCATGGTCATATAAGTCCCTAAATTTCATAAATTTTGAAATTTAACCCCTCAAAAATTTATTTTTGCAATTTAGTCCAATATACTCAATTTCATCAAAAATTCAAAGACAAAACTTGTTAATCTAACACATATATATTATAATTCATCCTCAAACAACATAAACAACAAACTATCATCAGTGGCTCAACTCAAAATATTCATCAAACTCAAAAATTAAAGCATGGGTCTTGCACATTTCATAACAACGATCTCAAAAACGTAAAAATTATCAAAAACCGAGCGAAAACTAACCTTGAATCAAGCTCAATTCATGGCCGAATGTTGCAAGGTTTTATTTCTTTTTCTTTTGCTAAGTTTCGGCTAAGGCATAAAGATGATAACCATGGCTTTGTTTTATTTCAAATAACATATATATTAACATTTTTATTAATTACCAAATTAACCTTTATTATAAAATAACAAAACAATAAAACATAAGGTTAATCTTGTCCATGGCCGGCCACTAACTTAGGAAATGGGCTTTTTGCCCTTTAAGGACTCCATATTAAAAAGCCACTATAAAAAAAACACTTTTCATTATAGTTTGTAACTTTTGCACTTTACGCGATTAAGTCCTTTTGTTAAATTAAACACACAAACAATCAAATTTTCATACGAAACTTTCACACATTATAATTCACATATAATTAGCACAGAAAATGATATTTAAATATTTTTCAGAATCGGATTCGTGGTCCCAAAACCACCGTTCCGATTAGGGTCAAATTCAGACTGTTACAACTCTCCCCCCTTAGGGATTTTCGTCCTCGAAAATCTTACCGTTAAACAAAGTCGGATGTTGTTGCCTCATTGAATCCTCAGGCTCCCACATAACCTCTTCTACTCCATGTCGATTTTATAGTACTTTTACTAGCGAAATTTTCTTGTTTCTCAACTCTTTCATTTCACGAGCTAAAATACGGATCGGTTCCTCCTCGTACGTCATATCGGATCGGATTTCAATCTCAGACGGAGAAATCACGTGTAACGGATCTGACCGATATCTACAGAGCATTGAAACATGGAATACATTGTGTATCTTTTCTAATTCAGGGGGCAACTTCAATCTATAAGCAACAGGCCCGATACGTTCGATAATCTCATACGGTCCGATGAATCTCGGACTTAATTTGCCTTTTCGACCAAATCGAAGTACTTTCTTCCACGGAGAAACTTTCAAAAATACCCGGTCTCCGACCTGAAACTCAATGTCTTTACGTTTCAAATCAGCATAGGACTTTTGGTGGTCCGATGCAGCTTTCAAACTATCTCTGATTACGGCCACTTTCTGTTCAGTCTCTTTAATCAAATCAACCCCGTGTATCTTGTTTTCACTGAGCTCGGTCCAATACAATGGTGTACGACACTTGCGGCCATATAGAGCTTCATAAGGTGCCATTTTGATACTAGATTGAAAGCTATTATTATAAGCAAATTCAATCAAATGTAAGTATCGTTCCCACGTACCTTCAAACTCGAGGACGCAACATCTCAACATATCTTCAAGTATCTGAATGGTTCGTTCAAACTGACCGTCCGTCTGTGGATGAAAAGCTGTGCTAAAGTGTAGTTTGGTACCTAAAGCATCTTGCAATTTCTTCCAAAACCGCGACGTAAATCTCGGGTCTCTGTCCGAAACAATGGAAATCGGCACACCATGTAATCTCACAATTTGTGATACATACAACTCAGCAAGCTTATCGAGCGAATAGTCCGTACGAACTGGAATAAAGTGAGCTGATTTGGTTAGTCTATCCACTATAACCCAGACTGCATCTTTCTTGCTTGGTGTCGTAGGCAAACCGGATACAAAATCCATAGCAATTCTATCCCATTTCCATTCAGGTATCATGATCGGCTGAAGCAACCCAGAAGGCACCTGATGTTCGGCTTTTACTTGCTGACAAATTAAGCACTTCGAGACAAATTCGGATATATCCCATTTTATACCAGGCCACCAATAGAACTGTTTCAAATCATTATATATCTTCGTGCTACCCGGATGTACCGACAATCGACTATTATGAGCCTCATTCAATATCATCTGAATCAAATTCACATTCCTCGGAACACATATTCGGCCTTTGAAATTCAAACAATCATTTTCATCGATTCGAAACTCTGACTCTGCATCATTTTCACACTGAACTCGTCTTGTCATCGTATCTTTGTCAACTTTCTGAGCATCACAAATTTGTTGAATAAACAACGGTCTTGCTTTCAATTCGGTTAATATCGAACCATCACCAGACATAACCATATGTGCGTTCAACGCACGAAGAGCAAATAATGATTTTCGACTTAGGGCATCTGCAACAACATTGGCTTTCCCTGGATGGTAGTCAATCACTAATTCGTAATCTTTCAACAGCTCTAACCATCTGCGTTATCTCAAGTTCCAATCTTTCTGAGTCATCAAATACTTTAAACTTTTGTGATCTAAATAAACATGACATTTCTCACCGAAAAGATAATGACGCCAAATCTTCAATGCGAATACAATGGCTGCTAACTCCAAATCATGCGTCGGATAATTTCTTTCATGTGGCTTCAACTGTCTTGAAGCATAGGCTACTACTTTGCCTTCTTGCATTAAAACGCAACCCAAACTATTCAAAGATGCATCACTATACACAACAAATTCTTTACCCGATTTAGGCTGAATTAACACTAGAGCTTCGGCCAAGAGAGCTTTCAACTGACTGTAACTTTGCTGACATTTTTCCGTCCATTCGAACTTGACATCTTTCTGTAATAGCTTTGTCAATGGGGTAGCTATCATAGAAAAACCTTTCACGAATCGTCTGTAATATCTAGCAAGTCCCAGAAAGCTTCGAATTTCTAAAACATTCTTTGGTGGCTTCCAATCAAGTATAGCCGATATTTTATTCGGATCAACCCGAATGCCTAACGCTGAAACAACATGACCCAGAAAGCTGACTTCATTCATCCAGAACTCGCACTTACTAAACTTTACATACAACTATTGATCTCGCAAAGTTTGTAGCACCAATCTCAAATGCTCAGCATGTTCGGTTTCATCTCTGGAGTAGATCAGAATATCATCTATAAACACTACCACAAACCGATCCAAATACTGTCTGAAAATCCGATTCATCAGATCCATAAAAACAACAGGTGCATTAGTAAGTCCAAAAGGCATAACCAAGAACTCAAAATGTCCGTACCTCGTTCGAAAAGCAGTCTTTGGCACATCAAAATCTCTGACTCGCAACTGATAATAACCCGATCTCAAATCTATCTTTGAAAACACTGAAGCCCCTTTCAACTGATCAAACAAGTCGTCAATCCAAGGCAACGGGTATTTATTCTTTATGGTCACCTTATTCAGCTGCCGATAATCAATGCACATTCGCATAGTCCCATCTTTCTTTTTCACAAATAGTACTGGTGCACCCCAAGGAGAGAAACTCGGTCGTGCAAAGCCCCTATCTGTTAACTCTTGCAACTGTGCTTTCAACTCTTTTAATTCGGAAGGTGCCATTCGATACAGAGCTATTGAAATCGGAGTCGTCCCTGGTACTAATTCAATACCAAACTCTATCTCTCGAACTGGTGGTAAACCCAGTAATTCTTTAGGAAACACATCTGGGTATTCACACACAACTGGTACGGATTCAATCTGCTTTTCAGTCACTTTGCTATCCAACACATAAGCCAAGTAAGCTTCACACCTTTTTCTCACATACTTACGAGCTAACATCAAGGATATTACTGCCGGTAACCCATTCAGATCATTAAATTCAATCCGGATGATTTCATCGTTCTGACATCTCAAATCAATGGTTTTTCTTTTGCAATTAACCACAGCATCGTGCAAAGTTAACCAGTCCATTCCCAAAATTACATCGAACTCGTCGAAAGGCAACAACATTAAATCAGCTGGAAAGCATGAATTCCGAATCATCAACGGGCAACTTTTACACACTTTATCAACTAGAACACATCGACCCAAGGGGTTGGATACACGAATCACAAACTCAGTAGACTCAACAGGCAGACTCTTACTGGATACTAAAGTTTCACACACATATGAATGAGTCGAACCCGGATCAATCAATGCAATCACAGTAGTATCATAAAGAGTGAAAGTACCGGTGATAACATCTGGGGAAGAAGTATCCTCTCTGGCACGAATAGCATATGCTCTAGCAGGTGCTCGAAGCTCTGATCGAACTGCAGTGTCCTTTGTTCCTCTCTGACTGCCACCTACATTCCCCGAATGTCTGGGTGGTCTACCTCGTGCTGACACGTTGCTCGGTCTTGTATTCTGAGCCGTATTTTGCTCGGCTAGCATCGGGCACTCTCGAATAAAATGATCCGGCGATCCACATTTAAAGCAGGACCGATCATGAAATCTACAACTCCCAGAATGCCATTTACCACAATGCTTGCATTCAACCCGATTCTGCTGGACATTACCAACACTGGCCATCGAAGTAGCTCGAGATAAATATGATAACCATGGTTTTATTTTATTTCAAATAACATATATATTAACATTTTTATTAATTACCAAATTAACCTTTATTATAAAATAACAAATCAATAAAACATAAGGTTAATCTTATCCATGGTCGGCCACTAACTTAGGAAATGGGCTTTTTGCCCTTTAAGGACTCCATATTATAAAGCCACTATCAAAAAAACACTTTTCACTATAGTTTGTAACTTTTGCACTTTACGCGATTAAGTCCTTTTGTTAAATTAAACACACAAACAATCAAATTTTCATACGAAACTTTCACACATTATAATTCACATATAATTAGCACAAATATTTAAATATTTTTTGGAATCGGATTCATGGTCCCGAAACCACTATTCCGATTAGGGTCAAATTCGGACTGTTACACCTCATCAACTGTGAGAGACTCGCGACTATATAAAATCGTGTCTCTAAAGGTTGAATAAGGCGGGGCCAACGAACAAAGTAGAATCAACCCTAGATTTTCCTTATCATATTGAACCTCCATGGCCTCCAAGTTTGAGATAATTTCTTTAAACACTGTTAAGTGTTCGTGCACAGTTATACCTTCTTCCAAATGATGAGCATAAAGACGCTGCTTCATATATAACTTGCTGGTTAGAGTTTTTGACATACATATTTGTTCCAACCTCTTCCATAATGTAGCAGCGGTCTTCTCCTTCATCACATCCTGCAAAATTTCGTTAGAAAAATGCAAATGTAATTGTGTTAACGCCTTTCAATCATTACGCTTCTTCTCTTCCTCTGTTAATGTCGAAAGCATCTTATCTACTCCTAGCAGGGCTTCCTCCAAGTCCATCTGTGTAAGAACTACCTGCATCTTTATTTGCCACAACGCGAATCTGGTGTTGCGATCCAACAACGAAATTTCATACTTCAAAGACGCCATTATCGTGATTGAGATGAACTACCCAAAACCTTTGATTCCAATTTGTAAAAAGTAAATAGAATGTTAGTAATGAAAATATATCGCAAAGAAAAGATAAATAAAAATAAAAAACACACAAATTTTTACATGGAAACCCTTTCGGGAAAAAACTACGGGCAAAGGAGAAGAAAATTCACTATGTCGAATTTGAATGATTACAAGAAGAGTATACTATGTCTATTTGTAAGCTTATAAAACCATATTTTAATAGAAGTGTAGTAAGATTGAAACACCTTATTCTAATCAATATCAAATAGATGGAGTTTAATAAAGTTTAAAAAACCTTATTCTAAAATAAAATAAAAGAAGTGTAGTGCTATATGGACTTTACTTTTATTTTATTTTACCACTGTATTTTATTTAAATAAGGATTCGGGTCACTTAATTCTAACAGATTGAGTGATTTATGATCTATTGGTTGAATGAATATACATATGCTTGATGATATTATAAAATTAATAATAATGATATTTGCTCTATTAACATTGTCGAATAGAGTCATGGGTACAGTTGGCATGTCATAAGGTCCGTTTTGATAGGTGGGAGATTTAGCGTTGTGCACTACATATCGTGATAGTTCTTTAATACCCTAGGAGTACGAGCATATTCTGGTGTGGTTAGTGTGATCGGTTCATTTATGCCCAACTAACACTTGATGCGTATTTGGTGTGATGGTAAATTGATCTAAATATCCATTCTTGTATATGATTTGGTTAATAGGGATTAAAAATGTAATATTGCTTGTGAAAACCCTTTTTTTGGATATTGACTTTTTATTTTAAAACTAAAATGGAGTCGTCACAAATCCTGTTTAATTAGGTGTAATTGGATCACCTAAAAACTTAGTCATTTTAATAAAATGTTAGGTTTACTAAAACGATGATTTTCGGTCTACAAAATCCAGGAAATGGGTTTGGAAGTCGATTACGTATGAGGAAGGATTAACACCATCATAATGCCCAAAATTGGTACCTAGTTGATTACTTAATATCTTGACGTCGAATATTGAGAATCTAAAGAGAATTTAAAATGCGATCCCTTTTTACATGATGTTATTTAATTAAAATATCGCTAACTGAATTAAAACTTATGTAAATGGCATTCTTATCTCGAGGTAACCAAAATGAAAAGGTCATGTCCCGTAAGTTAGGGCACGACATCTCGAATCCTCGAAAATGAGATTGCTCATTATTTAATTATTACTTAAATCTTATGTGTTTTTATTTTAAAAGGATGTTCAGTTATCTCAGTTCAAGGAGAAAGTTGTACCCCGTAAGTTAGGGCACGATTTCTCGAATTCCCTAATTAAAGAACATCGTCTTGGTTCTAATTATTTCCTATGCGTCGGGGAAAAATGAATATGATATTTAATGCGATGTGCAATTAATTTATTTGGGCATTGTATGATTATGTGCAAGCATAATAGAATACTTAGCAAAAATGGAATTGTTACATAAGTATAAATAAGATAATATTATAAATAATAAAATAATAGTAGGAATAGTAATGATAGCACAATTAATAATATAACTATAATGATAATAATAATAACATTGATCAATGGTAATAATAATAATAATAACAATAATAATATCATATTTAATAATAAAATAAACATGATAATTCAAAATAAAAATAAAAGATGCATAATTAAAAGGGATAAATGTGAATGCCAAGTGCCAGAAATAATAAAATAAATAATAAAATAATGATAATAAAAATAAAAAAATAAGTAGGCAAATGACTAAATTGAAACCTAAATGAAATTCAAAGTATAAATTAAAAAAAAACAAAAAAACAAATAAAGTGTTAAATCAAAACATGCGAAAGATACAAGGGGCCAAATAGGTAATTCTCCCAACCCCATGTCATTCCCTTAGGTCAACAGTGGGTCAAAGGACCAAAATGTAAGAAAATAAAATAAAAAGGTAAAAATGAAATAAATAAAAAAAGAGTATAGGATGAAATTAAAAAAGGAAAAAAAGCGGAAGGGTCTAGGAATAAAATTTCCCAACCCTTCAAAAAACACGCAGATCCTAGGGCTATTTGGGTTGGATCTTTGGGTCAGCGTTAAAACAACATCGTTTTGGGGCTTTTGAAGTCAGGCTAAAACGACGTAGTTTCATTAAACCTATATAAGTTAAAAAATATTTAAAAAAAATCATTTTAAAACCTGTTTAAAAAAATTCTTCCTCTATTTTTTTTCTCCCAAGGCCTCTCCTCTCCAGTCACGGGACCAATGAATCTCCGCCATGGCCATCGGTCATCGACGACGGCGACCGTCGCCTCTAGTGATAAAAAAATCGAAAAAGTTCCCCTCGAGCCCCTTTTCTTGCGTAGATTGGATTTGGTGATAGATCCTTCGAAAACTCAATCAAAGTTCAACTGGAAGCCGAGAGACTTTTAGATTTCTCTTGTCCAATGTGGTCATCGACGAACCTTAAAGGGTTCGGAGACCTGACAGAGTGGAAGAGGGCCTCCCAGTGGCGATGAACGGGTAAGATTTAAAATCTTATTTTATTTTCTTATATTTTTCGAAATAAAAAGTTTTTAAAAAAAAGAGTTGAACAACTTAGTTTTTTTTTGTATTCGATTTTTTTCTTCATCTTTTTTTGTTACGTTACATGGTTTCGATTTTTATAATTGAAATATATTACAAAATATCATTTTTTTGCTTTTCTTTTCCTATTCTCTGCTTTTCTGTTTCTTCTTTTGTTTTTTTTTTCTCTTTTTTTGTAGGTACTTGGGGCGGTCAATGGCACTGAGGAGCCACGCATTGCCATTTTGGTGAAATGGAGGTAGAGGAGGCATGCTTGCTAGTGTGGCAGAGGCGACTGTTGGAAGGGCTAAGGGGAAACTAGGGTTTCTGATGTGTTTAGGATAATGGGCTTTGGGCTTAAGTTTTCTTTAAATTTTAGGGTTTGCAAATGGGTTTGGTCATTGGGCTTGTAATTTAGACTGTTAATGGACTTTTATTTGTTTTTGTTTTTTGGTTTTGATTTTTGTTTTTGTTTTATTTGTTTGGGTTGGGCAAAATTGGGCTTTTACAGCTGCCCCTCATTGCTCATTATTGTGTAACAAGAAGGGAGCAAAGACTATAAAGGAGGACCAATTTTGTCCGGTCCTGTTGAATCTTGACTTCTTTGGTACTTCTCTTTTTCAAATAGCTCACTCTTTCATTCTATTGGTCACTCTACTTCATAGTATCCGCTTCGTTACAACTTTAGGAAGGCAAGATTTTAGTGTTACAGTTTCATCTTGTTCAATTGTAACTTCAAGAAGATAATGTTTGCTGTTGTAGTTTCAATCCATTCCACTGCAATTTTAGGGATATAGGATTTGTAGCTTTATCTTACTCCACTGTATCTTCAAGGAGATAAGATTCATTATTTTATATTCAATTTGACCCATTGCAACTTCAGGGGTATAGGATTTGTATCTTCATCTTGCTCTACTGTAACTTCAGGAAGATAAGATTCGTCATGGTAGATTCAATCCGACCCACTGCAAATTTAGGGGTACAGGATTTGTAGCTTCATCTTGCTCCACTACAATTTCAAGAAGATAATATTTGCTAATGTCAATTCAATTCAACCCACTGTAACTTCAGGAGTATAGGATTTGTAGCTTCATCTACTCCACTACAACTTCAAGGAGATAAGATTTGCTATGGTAACTTCAATCTGACCCACTGTAACTTCAGGGGTATAGGATTTGTAGCTTCAATCTACTCTACTACAACTTTAGGGAGATAGGATTCACTATAGTAGATTCAATCCGACCCACTGTAACTTCAGGGGTATAGGAATTATAGCTTCAATCCAATCCATTGCAACTTTAGGGATATAGGATTCGCCATTGTAGTTTTATTTCGACCCACTACAACTTTAGGGGTATAAGAATCGTAATTTCATCTTGCTCCATTGCAACTTCAGGGAGGTAAGATTCGATATTGTAGTTTCATTCCGATCCACTACAATTTCAGGGGTATAGGAATTGTAGCTTCAATCCAATCCACTACAACTTCAGGGATATATGATTCACCATTATAGTTTCATTCTGACCTATTGCAACTTTAGGGGTAAGGAATTGTAGCTTCAATCCGATCCACTGTAACTTTAGGGGTATAGGATTCACCGTTGTAGTTTCATTCTGACCCACTGCAACTTTAAGGGTATAGGAATTGTAGCTTCAATCTAGTCCACTGTAACTTCAGGGATATAAAATTCGCCATTGTAGTTTCATTCTGACCCACTGCAACTTCAGGGGTATAGGAATTATAGCTTCACTGATCTATTACACCACTCTCTAGGGGAACAGGACATGTAGAATCCATTTCATAGGCTTATATTTTATGCCAAGCGATTAGGATGTTATGACTGAAATGAATCAAATGCTCCTAACTAGATGTATATGAATGATATTTATATAAATACAGAATGTCATTTTTGAAAATGGTCCCCTTTCAGTGCTTAGGTTGACATTGCTTAGTGTTCGTCAAGGTTCTATCATTGATGTGTTACCATGCCTTCTTGTTCAGGTTTGGTATCTTTGATAAGAAACGCGAAGAAGTAATCACAATCTGAACTATTCGTTCCAAGATCTTTCCAACCTTCAAATTTGGTTAGTTCTAACTAGTGGTCCTACTTCAAGTCCCTGTACAATTAGAAAATTTCAGAGCAATATGCAGAAATCCATTTATACTTTGACATTGTTAGTTCACTAACCGTTATTTCAATGCAAAAATGCTTGAACAAGGCCGTAAAAAAAATGAATAAGACTGAAATTTATTGGGATTAAAGCCCTTAATGAAAAGATTAATCAAAGTGGCACTAAAACATGAAGTGGGTAAAAATGAAGCCAAGTGCCCCAGATATCGCAGTATGAGCTTCTCCGAGCAAACTTGCTGAGGATCAATCCGAGCTTGATATGTGTTTGGGAGATCTAGAGTATTCTGTCGATGCCCCAAGATGTAAAGTTTCTCCTCCTTGTTACCTTTGAGGGGAAAAAACTATTACATGCCCATTTTTTGTCAAAATTTGAGCCGCCCTTTTTGGGTTTTCAACTCAAAACTCCTTTGGTTTGAAGACACCCTTTACGGGTTTTCATATTGGCCTCTCCTCATTTTTTTTCTCTTTTTTTAGGTGAAGTATCTCTTGACTGAATCCGAATTCAAGGGATTGGACACATTTTTGCCATATATCTCGGTGAGAATCAATGCTCCTCTAGAAAAGGCTTTCTTTACCACATAAGGTCATTCCCAATTCAACATCCATTTTCTCTGAAGTCTTTTTGTATGGGAAAGATCTTTTTCAACACCAGCCCCCCTTATGAAATTCTCTGGGGGCGAACCTTTTTGTTATAAGCTCGCATCATTCATTTTTGGTACATCTGACCATGACGGATAGCTTTTAGCCTCTTCTTTTCGATCAAGTTCAACTGATCATATCGAGATTGGATCCATTCTGCTTCTTCTAACTTCAACTATGATAAAACTCGGAGAAAAAGAATCTTGACTTCAATGGACAAGACTGCCTCCATTCCATAAACCAATAAAATGTGTTGCCCCAATGGAGGTTCTGACAGATGTTCGATAAGTATAGAGAGCAAATGGTAATTTCTCGTGCCAGTATTTATAAGTCTATGTCATTTTCCCCATAATCTTCTTAATGTTCTTATTAACTGCCTTCACTACACCAATCATTTTTCGGTGATATGGTGACGAGTTGTGATGTTTGATCTTGAATTGACTATAAACCTCCGCTATTGTGCTGTTGTTCAAATTTAATGCATTGTAATATATGATCCTTTTAGTCATTTCATATCAACATATGATCTCTTTCTTCAAGAATTTGCTAACTGGCAATGATAAACCGTAATTATAACAAATTTTAATCCCACATTTGGCTTACTTTTGGATGAATTATTCCTTGATTTATATAAAAAGGTGCTTGTAATCCTTTCTTTTCATGTCTTATACCCAGGAAGCACCCAAGGATGAAAAGAACACAAAACGGGCCTAAAACAGAGTAAATGGGCCTTAGCACGAAATTGACATGGCCTGGCCCAAATCACACACGACCGTGCCTCAACGATCACCTAGAGCATGGCCTCAACCCCGCTTTACACGACCGTGCCTCAAGTTAGAAATCTGAACACGGTCTAAAGTCGACCCACACGGGCGTGTGCCATGGCCGTGCCTCTGTCGCTGGAAAGAGCAATTTCAGTCGGAAAAGGATACATAGGGAGAAAGAATCGCATTCCAAGAGCCTATATATATCCCCTAAGTGCCACCTTTGAAAGGGCGTCAAAGCTAGGCCAATGAGCCAAGCCGAGAAGGTCAGAATTAGGGAATAGCGCGAGGGTAGCCAGTTGATCCATCCCAAGAAGCCGGAGTTATACTCAAGACGGCGATATTCTCCTTCAATTCTTTCAGGGGGTTTTAGGGATTTCTTATGTTTTGTTTTATCTTTTCTCTTGTGATGTTTTCTTTATTCGTTATGAACTAAACTCCTCAGATACCTGAAGGGGATGAAACCTAGATGAATCTTGTTATTTGATTTTGGAATTATATGATAAATACTTAGTTTGTTCTTAATTATGTTGCTCAATCCAAATCTGGTGTGCTTAGGTGGAGGAGGAATAAACCCTGCCTAAGAGTAGATCTAGCATAATTAAGCGGAGTTGATCGCACGCCTAGAGATAGGGTGACGAGATTTTGCCGGATTAGGGTGAAACCTAATATGGGAGTCCATTGATCGATTTACTGCTATTCTAAGGGGTTATTATAAGTGAACGAGAGTTTCACTAATTAACCTAGGGTTAGACGTTATTCGCCTCGAGAGAGGGTTTAATATAGGTTAGGGAGTCTCACGGATCAAGCTAAGTAAAGAAATCATATGGTTAAGGGTTAGATAACAAGTGAAGTCTAGGTGGATTCTTCTTGAGGGTATCGTCGCAATCAACTGAGTTTTTCTTCAAGTTATTTTCCAAATCGTTCTTTTTGTCTTGTGTCTTTAGCTTAGTAAGTCATTAATTTAGAAACTTCACTCTATTTCTAAGGCTAAATAATAAAAAGAAAGTTAGTATTAATACTTTTAGTTCCTGTGGGTTCGATAATCTGGTCTTGCCTAAGCTATACTATTGTTCGATAGGTACGCTTGCCTTTAATCGTTGTCAGAGTTAGTCTCCAGGTTCGATCATTCTTTTATAAATTTTAAAGCTCTGATTTCTGCGATCAGGCAACTTTGTAATATTGGCATAAAAAGTAGCTTCTACCCATTTGGTGAAGTAATCGATGACCACAAAGATGAATCGATGCCCATTGGAGGCTTTTGGCGAGATCGGTCCAATAAATTCATACCCCACATTGAGAAAGGTCATGAGGAAGTCATAACATGAAGAGGTGAGGGAGGCACATGGATTTTGTCTGAATAAAGTTGACACTTATGACATCTCTTGGCATAATTGATACAATCCCCTTTTATGGTGGACCAATAATATCCGAATCTCATGATTTGCTTGACCAATGTAAAACCATTAGCATATGTTCTAAAAACACATTCATGGACTTCTTCTAGGATCTTCTTGGCCTCAACAGCAGCTACACACCTTTGTAACACTTGGTCCTTTCTTCTTTTGTATAGGATCTCCCCATCTAGGACGTACTCATTAGCCAGCCTTCTTAGAGTCCTTTTATCATTCTGGGTTGCTTGCTTAGGTATTTACGATTCTTTACATATCGAAATATATCCTGGTACCAAGGGTGATAATCTCTTTCTTCTTCCTCAATGTTGTAACAATGGGCCAGAGCCTCATAACTGCTCATCTGGATAGGTTTTGTATCCTCTTGTTTGTTCACTTTGATCATGGAAGTTAAGGTAGCCAAGACATCAGCCATCTAATTTTCATTTCGTGGGAAGTAGAAGAATGTGATGTCATCAAACTCCTTAATTAACTTTAGAACTAGTTTTCAAACATCAATCAACTTAGGATCTCTCATCTCCCATTCACATTTGAGTTGATAGATTACTAGTGCAGAGTCCCCATATACTTTCAGTATCTTGATCTTGCGTTCTATAGCTGCATAGATACCCATTATGCACGTCTCAATTCTATCATGGTATTTGTGCAATCAAAATCAAGTTTACTGGTGAAAGGATAATGATATTTGTCTGGGGATACCAAGACTGCCCCAATTTCGTTACCCTAACATTTGAGGCGCCTTCAAAACTTAGCTTCCAGGGATATTCTTTTGGAGCACCTTCTTCAATGGTTGTAGCATACATTAGATCCCCATTTGGAAAATCGAAATTTACAGGTTCGTAATCCTCTAAAGCTCTACTAGCTAGGAAATTTACTATTGCACTCTCATTTACTGCCTTTTGGTTTATATAGATTATATCAAATTCAGGGAGTAAAATTTTCCATCGAGTCATTCTTCCATTCAACGCTGTTGAATCCACCATGTACCTTAGAGTATCCATTTTCAAGATGAGGCAAGTCGAATGGTACAACATGTATTGTCTCAACCTCCGAGTACTCCAGGTTAAGGTGCAACGTAGCTTCTCGATTGGTGAATATCTTGTCTCGCTTTCAGTAAACTTCTTGCTGAGGTAATAGATTGCTCTTTCTTTCCTCTCTGACTCATCATGTTAGCCAAGTACGCATCCCATACAATTTCCAATTTCCAAATACTGCCAAGTACGGTATCAGTGGTTTATCTAGGCTAGGTGGCATCAGCATTGGGGCGTTGGACAAGTAATGCTTAACCCTGTTGAAGGTCTTCTGGCATTTCTCATCCCATACACCTGGATTATATTTATTAAGAAGACGAAATATGATGTCACATTTTTCGGTTAATTGTGAAATGAGCCGAGCAATGTAATTTAATCTCCCTAAGAAACCCTAAACTCTTTTTGGGCGCGCGACAGTGGTAACTCCTGTATGGCCTTGACTTTATTCAGGTCAATCTCGATCCCTTTCTCGCTGACTACAAATCCCAAAAATTTACCTGACGTGGCCCCAAAAGTGCATTTTGCTGGATTCAACTTTAGTTGGAATTTTTCAACCTCAAAAATAGTTTCCTCAAGACTTTTACATGCACTTTTTCTATTCAAGATTTAGCGATTATATCATCGACATAAACCTCAATATCTTTGTGCATATATCAAAGTCACCATGGCTCTTTGATATGTTGCTCCCATATTTTTCAGTTCAAATGGCATCACTTTATAACAAAATATTTCCCACATTGTTACGAATGTGGTGTTCTCCATATCTTCAGAGTGCACATTTATCTGGTTATATCCGGAGAAACCATCAATGAATGACCTGCGGTGTTGTCCACTAGGGTATCGATGTGAGCCAATAGGAAATTATCTTTCAGGCTGGCCTTGTTTAAATCCCTGTAGTCTACACATATTTGTACTTTCCTATCTTTCTTAGGGACGTGGACTATATTGGCTACCCACTTCGAATATTTGTCCACTTGTAGGAAACCAGCGTCAAACTGTTTCTTGACCTCTTTTTTATTTTCAACAGTATGTTTGGCCTCATCTTTTGAAGTTTCTACTGAACGACTTGCATTCTTCCTTTATGGGTAGCCGGTGTACCACGATATCAGTATTTAGACCAGATATGCCCTGATATGACCATGCGAAGACGTATTTGAATTCTTGAAGTAGCTTAACGAGGTCTCACCTTGTTTCTGCAGTGATGCAAGTTCTGATTTTCACCTTTTTATTTTCTTGTTCATCTCTTGAGCTCACAATTTCCGCTGACTCTTTGTGAGGTAGGACCTATTTCTCATCTTGCTTTACCATCCTTAACAAATTAGGAGACAAGTTACAATCTCGATCATCTTCAAAGTCCTAAGGTTTTTCTAGACACATATCCTGCTCAAAAGGAGACTCCAAGTTAACAGCAATGTCGCTCATGCCATTGATATTCAGAGACCTATTATAGGAATAAAAGGAGACCTAAAGAATAAATAAATTTAAGAATAATTATCTGTATGGTATGAGTATGAATTGTTTTTATTGAATTAAAAATAGTGGACATGTGCCTTTTTCACAAAAGGATTCCTATTGCTCCTAGGCTTAGAGCAATATGTGTGTTATGAATATTACTCTGAAATACCCTAAAAACTACAAAGATCTCTTCCGCAGTCCAATTGTTTAGAACACTTCCGGGGATGTAAGGAAAAATTCTCGATAAGTTCTCTTCTTTAGTTCCCTTTTTGGAGCCATAAATATCTTCTCCTTCCAAACCTTTAATCCGATGCACTCTTAGATCTCATGACCTTCTGTAGCGTGAAACTCACAATAGCACCTCACTTATTTGGGTACCTCAACTGAGTCTTGAATGATTAAACCTACGCCTATCATTTTTTCCAAACCAATTTTAGAGGGGATTCCACCTTCACAATATCAGTTTTGGCCCTCTTACCCTCACTCTTGATTATCGCATTTATCCCTTGGTCAGGATGACTTGGGTAACGAATTTGCTACCACATTAGGCCCTGAGGGATCATCGAACCTTAAATCCCCTTCTTGATAAACCTCTTGATCAAATTCTAGCATGCAATGCAGTTCTCAATCAAGTGTCTCGTTATTCCTGCGTGGTACTCATATTGAGCATTCAAATCATACCACTTTGGGAATGGAGGTTGCATGGGCTTTAAGGAGAACAGGGATACTACATGTGCCTTGAACCAATTCTGATATAATTCTCCATATGTCATTGGGATAGGCGTGAATTGGAGTTTTTCTTGTGTTTGGCCTTGAGTTGGATTCTCTCATCGAAGGGCCTTAATGGCTGGTCATCATGGTCATTGGTTGCGCTATTGTGACCGATTTTGAATAGCTCTTATTATATACGCTCCCAGTGTTTATTTTGTTTTCTTTCTTTCTCGGGGCAAACCTTTTAGCACTTTCCCCTACGTCTATTTTTCCACTCATTATCGCATCCTCAATCATTTTTTCGGACATAACTATATCTAAGAAGCTCTTGGTAGCACTACCCAGTATATGGTTGATGAACAGGGCTTTTAAAGTGTTGATAAAAAACATTGTCGTTTCCTTTTCTAGAAGAAGTGGCTGAACTTGTGTTGCCACTTCCCTCCACCTTTGAGCATACTACCTAAAGCTTTTATTTTGCTTTTTCTCCATGTTTTGCAGTGTACTTCTATCGGGTGTTATATTGGTCACATAGCTGTATTGTTTCATGAAAGCCGATGCCAAGTCTTTCCATGAATTGATATTGGCACAGCTCTGCTGATTATACCATTTGGCGGTCGACTCGATCAAACTGTGCTAGAAACAATGGATTAACAATTGGTCATTATTAATATACCCCGTCATTCTTCGACAGAACATTGTGATATGAGTCTCAGGGTAACTAGTCCCATTATATTTCTTGAATTCTGGAGTTTTGAATTTTGGTGGGGGTACTAGATCCGGGACTAAACTCAATTCATTGGCATCAACTCTATAAAGGTGATCAACACTCTCCATAGCTCTGAATTTCTCCTCCAACCACTTGTACCGATCTTCTAGCTGTTTGGGCAGTTCTACTCTTACTCTCTCCCTTTCCACCATGTCATCCAAATTTGAAACAACAGGGTTGGTTGGATTATCTCCAGGATTGGAACCTGAACCTATTTGGTAATTCACCGGTCCTGAGGTGCTGGCCTGGTATTGTTATGGTCTTATGGTAACGGGTACTCTTCATGGATATGTACCTGGTTGGGCTTGGACGTTCATAAGGGTAAAGCCTAGGGGGTATGTAGGTTCATCGTTATCATCTCCAGAGTTTACTATAGCACTATTCCCTTTTTCAAATCTTCCGGCTAATAATTGGGTCAACTTGCTTATTATGCTCATTTGGGACTTCTGTATTTGGTCCTTCATGTCTTGTTGCACCTTAGCTAATTGGTCTTGCAGCTACGCTCGCAACTGGCCTTGCATGTCTTTCTGAATTTGTTCTAGTCTCTTTAACCTTTGATCCATGACTTTGGTTTTACCGCGAGTACCGTAGCGATATTCGGTTGGCACATTCTTAGTGTTTTCAAGGGTAACTGTCATAATTTTGATTAATTAAGGTCTTTTTATGGAATTTAATGCATGAAATGTAATGCTAATGAAAAATGAATGCAAAAAGGCGCTGATTCTAGTTCAATTCCATTAGAACAACTTTACTAGACAACGAGTTTTTTTTTTTTACATAAAATGAGTACTTCCATTTAATCAAGAAACCCCTTTTCCATGACAAACTCTCTATTTAGCAATTGAACACGAATCAACACATTTCCTCTAAGATAAAAATACAATGCAAACACAGCCAAAACAAAATGAGACACGTCAGTACATTTTGTATAATTTGAATACAAAGCAAAAATAACAATTAAAATGTCTGTTCTTTGTAATCTATTCGGGTAACAGCTGAAGGTTTAACATGGTTCTTCCTAGGGTAGGTTTTTAGGGTTCATTATATGCGGTTTGGTTCTAAAGTAAGGGTAGCTGAACCAGGAGATTCTTCAATCTTCACCCATTATAGGCTCATACAGACTAAGTTTAGTCCAGGGGAATACATTTCCCTATGTCCGTACGGAGGTGAAAACCTCACGAAAACATAGGTGCGGATGCATCGCGAAAGTGATCTACTATCCTATTCAGAGGTGAAGACCTCATAAAGGAATAGCTTCCCACTCCCACTTAAGAAGGGTAATTTGGAACAATTATGCCATGTAATATATGTGAAAATATACTAAGAGAAACTCGAACCAATAAAGCAGACATATTAAATTATTATGTAGCCCAAGATAATAAAGACATTATTTACCACTAAAATAAAATATGAAAGATGAAATACAATGAGGGGATGGTTAATTTAAATTGAATTATCAATTTTTGACATAAAGACCAAAAAGTAATCAACTCGCGGCTTGACTCTCTTATTTATCTTTAGTGGAGTCGCCAAGCTGTCGAAACCTTTTTTTTGGATATCGACTTTTTATTTTAAAACGAAAATGGAGTCGCCACCAATCCTTTTTAATTAGGTGTGATTAGATCCCCTCAAAATTTAGTCATTTTAATAAAATGTTATGTTTAATAAAATAATTATTTTCGGGCCACAAAATCCAGGAAATGGGTTCGGGAGTCGGTTACGTATGAGGAAGGATTAACACCCTCATAATGCCCAAAATTGGTACCTAGTTGATTACTTAATGTCTTGACGTCAAATATTGAGAATCAGAAGAGAATTTAAAATGCGATCCCTTTTTACATGATGTTATTTAATTAAAATATTGCTAACTGAATTAAAACTTATGTAAACAGCCTTTTTATCTCAAGGTAACCAAAACGAAAAGGTCATGTCCCATAAGTTAGGGCACGACATCTTGAATCCTCAAAAATAAGATTGCTCATTATTTAATTATTATATAAATATTATGTGTTTTTATTTTAAGAGAATGTTCGATTATCTCGGTTCAAGGAGAAATTCGTAGCCCATAAGTTAGGGCATCATATCTCAAATTCCCTAATTAAAGAACATCTTCTTGGTTCTAATAATTTCCTATGCATCAGGTAAAAACAAATATAATATTTAATACAATGTGCAATTAATTTATTTAGGCATTGTATGATTATGTGCAAGCGTAATATAATACTTAACAAAAGTGGAATTGCTACATAAGTACAAATAAAATACTGTTATAAATAAAAAATAAAAAATAAAATAATAGTAGCAATGGTAATGATAGTAAAATATTAATAATATAACTATAATGATAATAATAATAACATTGATCAATGATAAAAATAATAATCATAATATCATATTTAATAATAAAATAAACATGATAATTCAAAATAAAAATAAAAGATGGCAATTAAAAAGGATAAATGTGAATGACATAAAAATGCCAAAAATAATAAAATAAATAATGAAATAACGATAATAGAAATAAAAAATAAGTAAGCAAATGACTAAATTGAAACCTAAATGAAATTCAAAGTATAAATTTAAAAAAAAAAAGTAAATAAAGGGTTAAATCAAAACATGCGAAACATATAGGGGGTTGAATAAGTAATTATCCCAACCACATGTCATTCCCTTAGGTCAATAGTGGGTTAAAAGACCAAAATGTAAGAAAATAAAATAAAAGGGTAAAAATAAAAGAAATAAAAAAAATGAGTATAAGATGAAATTAAAAAGGAAAAAAAAGCGGAAGGGTTTAGGAAGAAAATTTCCCAACCCTTCAAAAAACACGTGGATCCTGGGGCTGTTTGGGTTGGATCATCGGGTTAGCGTCAAAACAACGTCGTTTTAGACCTTCTGAAGCCAGACCAAAATGACGTAGTTTTATTAAACCTGTTTAAAAAAAAAAATTCTTCTTCACTTTTTTTTTCTCTCAAGACCTCTCCTCTCTGATCACGGGGTCAGCGAGTTTTCGCCATGCCCACTGATCATCGACGACAGCGACTATCGCCTCCGGTGGCTAAAAAATTGAAAATGTTCCCCCCGAGCCCATTTTCTTGTGTAGATCGTGGATTTGGTGATAGATCCTCCGAAAACTCAATCAAATTCAACTGAAAGCCGAGAGACCTTTAGGTTTCTCTTCTCCGATGTGGTCGTCGACTAACCCTAAAGGGTTCGGAGACCTGACAGAGCGGAGGTGTAACAACCCTACTCGTTTCCGTTGCCGGAATAAAGTACGAGGCATTACCGAGGAGTACGAAACACTTACAGACAATTTAAACCATTTATCACTCAAATACCGAAATTGATTATAAAAGTTTCTTTAACGGACCCTCGAGGTCCAAATCATGCATTAGAATAGGGTCGGGACTAAATCAGAATCGTATGAAATTTTTCGCAAAATCCCAAAATTTATCTCATTTACAAGGGTCCCACGCCCGTGTGACTGGGGACACACCCGTGTGGCATGGCCGTGTGGCTCACATGGACGTGTCTCCGAGGCGTGTAACTCTCTGACTTTCATCTATGAAGGAGCTTGGGTCACACGACCTTAGTACACGCCCGTGTTGCTAGGCCGTATGGTAAAGTTAATTTTCACAAATTAAGCTATTTTCCAAGCCATATTTCTCACTCATTTGATCCTTATTCTTCACCAACATTTAATACATACCATTTGTTAGTCGTACACTTCATATAAATAACAAGAAAAGTATATGAGCTCAATTCTCATTAAATTTCTCATATATATAGACAATTTCACATTATGTAATCATATAACGTATAGAAACCATATCTTAGTATTTTAAATACATTTTCATAACATCTTGTCTTGATTTCATACTATTTTATATTTGAGCTTTACTCATCAAAGTATTGAAATATCATCTGTATGCAAATAGTAACATGAGGTACATAATTCCATAATTATGAATGAACATATTTATCAAACATATTCCACATTCATTTATCATAGTCTCGTGTCTCCATATATCAATAACCATCATTTTCTTATATTTCAGATAAATACTTGTAACCATACATAAGTATGCAATTCGCTATTCCTTCCTGTCAATCATAATTTCTGAAACAGCCCGATTTAGGGGCTAGCCGGAACAGTGATTTCGGGATCACTAATCCGAGGTTAGAGAAAAAAATTTTCCAGTCATTTTATGAGTCAGAGCATGATGGAATATGTACATGAGAATTTTGGTACTTTAATTTTAGCGATTTCATGTTTAATCGCGAAAAATGACTAAATCGCATTAAGTACGAAAGTTCCATTCTATAGGCTAAAGGTACCAAATAGCCATAGATTTTTAATTGGAGGTCTTTAAGCAATTAGACCCCCAATAGTTTCTTGGTCAGCCATAGGTTAACATAGGAGACAAAGATGGACAATGTTGGTCAAAGTTGGTGATAGTTGGTGACCAATTTGACTAGTTTAATATTAGAATAAGTAAAGAAAAGATATCATCTTTCTCTCCATCTTCCTCCACTGAAAATAGCAAGCAAAATAGGGGTTGAAAGCTTCAAAACTTTCAGCACACTCTTCTCTTTACAAGTAAGTGTTCTAGTGATCTTTTCTTGAAAATAGTTGTACTCTTGAGACCCCTAAAGCTTAAGCTTTCAAATGAGGGGACTAATGTGCAATATAGTGAAGAGTTTAGAGGTTTTTCATGAGAGCTATCATTGTTAATTGCTGCATTTTCATGAAAGAAAATGAGTCTTAGTTGTTAGATGAACAACTTTTGTGAAAGGTGTTGTCTTGAAAACACCTAATTGGACCTTAACGAAAATGTTACAAATTTGTAGTAATTATGTGAAATGTTGAGTTTTGATGATAGCTATAAGAGTATTAAATGTTCACCTAGGCTTGTTGAAGGTAGAAATGTGATTAGAATTTATTTCCGAGCCTAGGGGCAAAATGGTCATTTTGCCAAAGTCTAGGGGAAAAATAGTAATTTTGCCTAACCATGATTATTGAAATGCTTTTATTAATATGGTAATTAAAATGAGCTAAATTGCTATTATAGAGTAAGAAGAACCGAGAATCCACCTCGATTAGGGAAAGAACAAAGTCTTAGACTAAACCGACGAGTTAGCTCATTTTGAAATCGAGGTAAGTTTGTATGTGATTAAAGCAACATTCATGTTAGCATAATTGAGAATGCTTTGTATCATATTGATGCATGATGCTCTACTAAATTGAGCAGTTAATGTTGAATGAGATGTTGAGGTCCTAGTGGACTATATTGAATATGAAAATGCTATCATCAAGATATGAAATAGATAAGGTCCAGTATAAGACCATGTCTGGGACATGGCCTCGGCACCGAGTTGAGATCCCGTATAAGACCATATCTGGGATATGGCTGCGGTAATGAATATGAGAATCGTATAAGACCGAATCCGGGATATGACATCGATACTTGATGTGAAAGTCCATATAAGACCATATCCGGGATATGGCATTGGCATTTAGGGGTGACTCCATATAAGACCACCTCGGAGATGTGGCGTTGGCTTCGTACCTACATGAATGACGATTAATATACGTCTTTGACTATCCCTAGTAATTAATAGGATAAGTAGACGAGTTTAGGACTAGAAATGAGAATTGTACTAAAGTCACGTGAATGAGTGAATACAGGTACTCGTGAATGAGTCACGAAAAAATGATTACGATGTGTAGCACGGTATGTGCTAAATAAGGGCAATTGTAAGTAAGTATGGCAAGAAGCCTATGACTTGTGTATGGTTAGTTAATGCCTTGGATGGATTATATATCGAGCTTATTGTTGCTATTTATTTCCATGCAAACTTACTAAGCTTTGTGCTTACCTCTTTCATTGTCCTTTTTCCTTGTAGTACTATCAAGATAACTTGAGGAACGTGGACGTAGGAGTTCGAAAATCACACTATCGACACCACTTTGGTATAGCAATTTAGACTTGTTTTGAGTATGGCATGTATAGGACTCGAGTATTTTGTTAGGTCGTAATTGTTCGCCACAGTGTTGGCTTTGTAAGGTATCGATGTCTTTTTGTAATGGTCTATTAAGTTAGGCCGATACTTGGCAAACTCTAATGCTTAATGAAAGTGATATTTCTGAGATGTATGCCCTTGTGTATGGATGTTGAATTGAGTATTTAGATGTGCCTTTGGGTTATAAATTATGTGGTATTGAATTGGGGTATGTATGTGTGTAATGTAGGGTGGCAAGGGATTGGTAGATAGCCATCAAATTGTCCACACGGGTAGACACACGGGCGTGTGTGACACACGGTCAGCCCTATGGGCGTGTGAATCGACCGTGTGTCCCATTACATGCTTGGTTTGCAAGTCAGGATGCTCCACGGGCAGAAACACGGCCGTGTGTCTCAGTCGTGTGGGAGACACGGCCTAGGACATAGGCGTGTGCCTAGGTCGTGTGAAGTCTGCACATTAATTGTGGAATTTAATTTGACACATGGTCTAAGGACACGGGCGTGTGCCTTGGCCGTGTGACCTTAGTGAGTTGATGACATCATAGCCAGTATGTCAAGGTTTTGGCACACGGGGTAAGACACGGGCGTGTCAAGGCTGTGTGAGGGACATGGGCCAGGGATACGGGCGTGTGTCCGATCGTGTGAAATTGGTCAGGATCGACCACGGGTGGAAGACACGGGCATGTCTTAGGGGCACACGGGCGTGTCCCTGACCAACACGGACGTGTGGCCCCTGTTTTGGAGAAAAGTTTTCCAAGCTTGTAAAAGTTCCCGATTAAGTTCCCAAACCTCTCAGAGGTATGTTTAGGGCCTCGTGGGACGAGAATGAGCAAATGATGGTTTCAAATGAAATCTTATAGCCCGATTTGAGATGTTTAAGTGAGATAGGTTAGGTAATGCCTTAAACCCGTTTCCGGCTTCGATCACAGGCGAGGGGTGTTACAATTTTAAGTGACAAATTCTTGTGAATACGCTCACCAATTTCATAATTCCATGTATTTACCGTTTTCCATATTTATCCCGTTGAATTCATCGAAATTTCGATGGATTTCCTATAGTACACTCATGGTGTACAATCTCATTAACCGTCAATTCGTACTCATATTTACATAAGTCCTTTTCAGAGAGCATACTCCCACGAACCCCATTTCTTATAGCAGGATTACCAGTCCAGGCTAAATCCCTTGTAAGATAGCACACTCCCGCGAACCTCATTTTTTACAGCGAGATTACCATTCCAGGCTAAATCCCCTGTAAGAGAGCACACTCCCGCGAACCTCATTTCTTACAGTGGGATTACCAGTCTAGGCTAAATCCCCTGTAACATATGCTCAAAGAATATTGTCGGGATTACCAGTCCAGGGTAAATCCCCTGCAATGACAAATACTCTATAGAGCTTTGTCTGGATTACCAGTCTAGGCTAAATCCAGACTCACATTTACTTTGGATTACCCATCCGGGCTAGATCATTTTCACACATATTCTTCGGGAGGGCTTATATCAGAACCAACCGTCCGGGCTAGATCTTTTTCACACATATTCTTCGGGAGGGCTATATCAGGATATGATCACCTGTCCGGGCTAGATCCTTTTTACCGTCAATTACTTTTCAGAGATCCATCGAATTTTCCTTTCATTCAACCGGGATTTATTCCCCTTTTTATCAAATGTATCAATGTTTCATCAACTTTCATACAATGAACATTCAAATCATATTCACATCAATAACATACATTTCAAGCATTTAAGAATATAATTCAAGTTACACGAACTTACAATTCGATTTTTATACCATAACGATAATCTTAGTTTCATAATAAATATTTGAAATAAAATATTATATCATTTCTAATTCAACGTTTATCGATTATAATCGGACATGTGATCAATTTATGCATAAGTCATTCATATATTTTTCTCCTCCTCCTCTCCATTCCACATCCTTCGTATAAATAACACATTTGTAAGTAACATTATCTATAATTTTTCACTATTTATTTATGTGAATATTCAAGCTGTTCATGTCATAGTCACTAAATTATTTTTATCTTAAGCTAAAAAACACCAAATTAAGATCCGCTAATTTTCCTTGAAACTAGACTCACATATCTTCTTACCATAAAATTTTCTTCACTAAAAATTAATTATCTCCTCATACAGGATTCGCATGATGTTACCGTTTGTTTCTCTTGAAAATAGACTGATTCAAGATTTTAAACATATAAATTTAAGCCCCTAATTATTTTTATCCAATTTTTAATGATTTTCCAAAGTCAAAATAGTGGAACCCGAAATCATTTTGACCTTATCTCACAAAACCTATTATATCTCATGATTTACAATTCCATTTCTTCTATAAGAAACTAGACTCAATAAGATTTAATTTCATATTTTATTCATCCTCTAATTCGATTTCTAAAATTTTTGGTGATTTTTCAAAGTTAGACTACTGTTCCTATCCAAAACTGTTTTAGTGCAAAGTGTTGATTACCATTTTGCCCCAAATTTCACAGTTCATACAATTCAGTCTTTGCCCAATACCTTATTTTAAACTACTTCTTAACCCTTAAAAATCAGAACTTTAGCATTAAACCTTAATTCCAAACTCTTTTACAATTAGGTCTTAAAATAAATTTTCATAAATTTTACTTGATAAAATCATCATATATCAAAATTAAAGCTTCAATTCTATATTTATTCATCATATGTTTCCAGCACTCATCCATAGAAACTTTAAAAATTAGCCATAGAATCAAAAACTAATGACATAGTAAGTTGGACCCAATTGTAAAAGTCTAAAAACATAGAAATTTTAAGGAGAAAGCAAGAATTAAACTTACATGAAACTAGGGTATGAAAACCAGCTTGAACCCTCTTCCATGGTCGTTTTTAAGCTGATGAAAATGAAGAGAAATGAAGAGAATTCTAGATATTCAAATTTGGTCTCATTTTTATTTAGCTAATTTTGGCAATTTTTCAATTTTGCCCTTATTTCACCCATTTCCTGATTTTTCTCAGCTATTGCCACCCAAAATATCTCCTTTAGGCTTATTTGCACTTTAGGTCCTTCCTCATTTGACAATTAAGCTATTTAATCCTTCTAGCAACTTTTACACCTTTTTCAATTTAGTCCTTTTTTATTTAATTAACCACCCAAACGTTACAATTTTTTAACGAAATTTTAATAATACCTTATTGACATTCGTAAATATTTATAAAAATATTTATGACTCAGTTTATAACACCGAGATCTCGATACCTCTTTTTCTCAATTTCTTGACCAAATAAATCTTTATAAAACACAATTTACTATTTCAAAAATCTTTGAAAAGCTACATTTGGCTCGTAAATATTAAATAATATAATCTACGAGTTCATTTGTCAGATTTGGTGGTCTCGAACCACTATTTCCTACAACGCTAAAATTTGGGATATTACAGGATGAGGGCCTGCTGAGGGCGATGAATGGGTAAGATTTAAAATATTATTTTATTTTCTTATATTTTTTGAAATAAAATATAAAAAAAAGAGATGAGCAAATTAGTTTTTTTCTTAACTTAGTTTTTTTTTGTATTCGATTTTTTCTTCCTCTTTTTTTTTTTGTTACGTTACATGGTTTCAGTTTTTATAACCGAAATATATTACAAAATATCATTTTTTTTGCTTTTCTTTTCCTTTTCTTTGCTTCTCTGTTTCTTCTTTTGTTTTTTTTTTCTCTTTTTTGCAGGGACTCGGGGAGATCAACGATGCTAGAGATCCACGCTTTGCCATTTTGGTGAAATGGTGGTAGAGGAGGCGTGGTTGCTGACATGGCAGAGGCGGCAACTAGAAGGGCTAAAGGGAAACTAGGGTTTCTGATGTGTTTAGGATAGTGGGCTTTGGGCTTAGGTTTTTTTTTTTTTGGATTTTAGGGTTTGCAAATGGATTTGGTCATTCGGCTTGTAATTTGGACTGTTAATGGACTTTTATTTATTTTTGTTTTTGTTTTATTTGTTTGGGCCGGGCAAAATTGGGCTTCTACAGCTTATTTTATACATGTGTAGCTAAAATGAGACAAAGATGTTGAGACGTTACATGATTTGATATGTTAAATTAAATGCAAATACCCTACAGGTGCATCGGAAACTATATCAAGTAGTTGAGCAAGTCAATGATTTGGTTGAAATGATAAACGAATTAATGGTAAATAAGTATCTTCGATATTAACGTGAATTAAGTTTGTTGATTAACTTGGATTATCATGTTACTTATGCTGTTTAAATCTTATTATGTTTGAAATTAAATTCGAGTTATGTTAGCACCACTGAGTAACCATTACATACACAATTTATGTACCCAACACACCAGTTATAACACCCCTAACCCGTATCAGTCGTCGAAATAGGGTTTCAGAGTATTATCGCGTAACCGTAATCTAAATCATTCATTTTTGAACATTTCAAAAAAAAAAAATCATCCTAGGTGCCTAACCAATGTACCCTCATTAGTACCATATTTATATCATCAAAACATATCATCAATACATCATTCAAATTAAAATTATAAACATGCCAAAATCCATCAATTTGGCCTAGCTCATATCTACCTAAAACATTAAGTTCAATTCACATGCACATATCAAGCATGGCTTCAATTCACCATACCATACTATGGCTTCAAACACAAACACATGTTTACATAAATACCAAACCAACATTACACTTATAACCTCATTTACAATCCATCCACAAAATAACTATCAACTAGACATTCTAGGTGCCGACACAAAAGATAAACATCACCACATTTGAGTTCGGGATCGTTGTTGGATGCTGAATCGGCGATAAAAAGAGAAGTACCTAATCTGTTCACAGAAAAACAAAACCGTATGCTGAGTAAAACTCAGTGATATTTCTATAATCCGAATATTTAAAGGCAAGAGATTACAAATGTATATTTGAAATATAAACACATATTAATATTTAAAATCACAACTACCATATGCAATACATAATAGCATATCATTTCATACTATATTCAACTTACACATGCTATCATATTTCATTTGTTTCACAAATATCCTAATTCTCATACTTGCTATATAAATAGCTTTTCACATATCAAACCACCTTTCATTTTAACAATTGCATTATCCATTCCATATCCACTTCATGAGTACATAACTCATGTATCTCATTTAATCACAACATATCTCATACAATATCATCCAATATCAATCATAGTACCGTTTTATTTAATTACCCCTATTAACACGACTCAGACTCAAACGGATACACGGATCCAACCAACACACCAGTTTGGCACCAGGTGCCTCATCAGATAAATCCGAAGTAATATGCGCCCAGCGCTATATACATTGACACCCAGTGTCTCAACGGTTAAACCGAAGTAAATTGGCACCCAGTGCCTCATCGACTCGAAGTCGAAGAAATCCCTAAACTCTTCCTATCTTATGGCATGCCATCTATATTCGACTCAGCCCAATATAGTTAATAGGGTTCCTATTCACTTGCCAAATACAACCAATATCCAATTATCATATTTGCACATTATCACATTTACACATATATATTCATTTCAATTCAAATAATCAATACATTCATAATATATATCAATTCACTCCATTTCAATCAACTTTAATTCAATTTAATATCAAAGTGACATATACTCACCTCAACCACTTACCATATGCATTAAATCAAAATACAACAATTAGTAACTAGGTTCGGATTATAGAAATACAAGCTGTGGTTTCCGAGCTATTTGACGTCGATTTTATCCTTCCTCTTTTTAGTCGAGGATTCTGGTACGACGTTAGCTACGGAATTAAAACAATTAAGATTCATCAATACAACACAATTCAATATCATATTGAATATTTAAATTTTTACTCAATATTTGCCTAAATTTAAATTTAGTCCCTAAACCGAGACTAATTATTATTCTTTACAATTAATTCTATATTTTTATACAAATTTCATTTTAAACTAAATTTAACTCCCTATTTTCACTTCAACCCCTAAATTTTGAATTTTTTCACAATTTAGTCCATATTACTCAAAATTTATAATTTATTTTACAATTTAATCCTTTTTCATTTCTAGCTAAAAAATCTATCAATTTAATCCCTAATACTAAAACTATTCAACATTAACAACATTTAAAATCTTAATAATTGTTAAAATTTTGACATGGGTCAGGTAACCCTAGGTACCGGGATTCCAAAAACATAAAAATTACAATAAAAGGGACTAAATTGACTAACCAATTGAACTTTGAACCCTAGAAGTCCCTAAGGCCGTGCGTTGAGCCTTCTTTTCTTCTTTCTTTTTCTTTCTTAATTTTGTATGGCTTTATCTTTTATTACCTATTTTTTATTATATTTTAATTTATTATTATATAATACATATATACATTTACTTAATTATTAAGATAACATATTTTAACTTTTATTATTATAATATATAAAATAAATTTACACATGTAAGTTATATATAATGTACTAATACCGTCCACTTAATGGAATAAGGTATAATTGCTTCTTTAACCCCTTTAATTAATCTTTAATCTATAATTCAACTTTCACCCTATACGCAATTTAGTCCTTATACCTAATTATTTTTAATTCAAGTAAATTCACTTAATCGAAACCTAATTAACTACACAACTAGCTTCGTAAATATTTTATATTTACGAGTTTGATTTATGGAACGGAGTCCAGGTAATGCACTTTCCGACACCCTTGACTATAGGGTCGTTACACCGGCTATTAGCTCGATCATCTTTGTGGCTCTCCAAACCCGACCAAGACGGTCCAACCCGAATTTCGAACATTACATTAGCCACCGAAGTGACTCTCTGTACCGATCAACCAACACACTACAAACCAATCATCACACAAATGTAAACATGCTTCAATAAGTAATTTTAAACAAACAATCCTAGATCATGCTTCGATTATCCTATTTCAACGAAAAAAAACTAGGGGTAAAATCGTCATTTTTACACATCGTAAACATAAACACATAAATCATAAATTCAAACCAACCAGTGTCCTGGGCATTTTATATTAAAGCAATTGGAAAAAAATTGGTTGAAAATGATATTTAAAACTCACTTAATTCCAAAACGAAGTTTAAGGTTTAAATAGTAAATTTTTCCAAAATGTCCAGAAAAGTCCTTTTAAGAAATTGAAGCTACCAAACTGAATTTTGAAGAATAAAATTAAAATATGAAAGTTCTAAAACATACATTTCTAATCACATAAGCGAAAATCAGTTTACACTAGAAAAAGATACAAACACATAGCACCTACGAACCTTTACTTAAAAACCCTAGCAGCTTGTAATTCACTTGGCGAACACCTAGCTCACACCTACACTGCGAACCCCCATGTTTTGGCGAGTTGCCTAGCCTAGGCAAACTCATGTATTACTGGCAAACCCCTATGGCAAACACATTTTGGTGAACCCTCTAGTGAACTCACTCTGGTGAACCTTATGGCTAACACACTGGTAAACCCTAGGTCTGGTGAACCCCTATAACATGTGTGCGAGCCGTTACTTAGTGCGTGCCTTTACTTTGTGCAAGCCCTATATTATATGTAAACCTCTAATGTGTGCGAGCTCAAATATGTCGTGCAAACCCAGTATCATGTGTGCCTATACACTTATGCGAGCTTAAACACTTGTACAAGCCTATGCATTTATGTAAGCCTATTCATTTACACGTACCTATGTGTTATGTGAGAACCTGTGCATGTGCGAACCCCTATGTGTTATGCGAGCCATGAACATGTACGAAATCACCTTTTCTAATCCTCTTACATGAACCTTATATGGTAACTCACCTCTGCGATTCCTATATGGCAAACTGCCCATGTACACTCATTTATGCCAACCCTTATTGCTGCTACATGCGAACCCTGCGACGAACCCCACAGTACACTTGACAGTTTAACAATATATCTACCACTGCTGCGTTTTTCAAGCATATTGCAAGCAGTATAAACACACATATACAAGTATAAAAGTCCTTAAACAGTCCATAAAAAGTCTAATACACGTCCAAATCAAAAGTAAAGTCTAGTCCCTCAAGTTTGCACACACATTACCATCTTAATGAACTAAAAACCATTTCATATTAGAAACAAGAATGTTAGACATAAATAACATATGGCATCATCAACATCATATCATATTGATATATTGGCTACTTGAGAAAGGATCTCCGTTACCCCGTACTTGACTCATAGAGCCTATATCAGAACCATAAAGTGTGGCATGAAGCTAGCACTCTCCTATATACCAATATGACCCATGAATGGAGCAATGCTCTACATTCCCTTATCTGTGAATACCAACACATATATGAGTACTTAAATCGTATGGTATGCCTACTATATCCAATGTTTTCAAAGGTTCACAAGGCTAATATATCCATTTCACACATTAATTTTTTGGTTTACGCAGACTCTCACTTATCATTTCATAACACTTATCACTTCCATATAATGCACCTTAAGTGAAAACATTTTACTTAATAAGCCAAATACGGATCCATTTCAAATGTGTGTGCACAAAGCCAACTATTCACAAGGCATATTGAGTCATATATCCAACACATATATATATTCACATTACACACTTGAACATATCAGAACACATTTAAGCTTGCTTATAAAATAACAAAGTTTAAGTAAGAATACTTACTCTTAGGATTTAGATTAGATTATTAAACCACCTAAGCCCCCTTTAACCCATTGATTTGTACATCAATTATAGCACACAAAACCACTCACCTTAACAACTTGCTTGAACAACAAAGCTCAAGTAAGCTTTTGTTTGCCTTTGTCCTTGCTTGTGGAGGCTCCTAATTGAGTTGGCACTTCACATACATACTAAAAATAATACAAGGCATTATAAACAACATCAAACACATTTAAATCCCTCCAAAATCATAGATCACAACCTACTAACTTCTATACCGAAAACTTAGCTAATTTTGTCGAAATAGATGTTTAACTACTCAAATCTCGTTTCTAAGCTTAGATTTAAACTCCATACCTCCTAAACACCACCTAATTACAAATCTAAACCATTAATTTTATCTAATTATACGAATCTAATTTCTCCAAAAAATCAAGCTTATATGAACATCAAAAAGGGGAAAACGTTCAATTTGTTTAAATTACCAAAGGATTTGTTAAATCAAGGTTAAAAACCTTTTAATTAGATCAAAATGAGTTAGAAATCACTTTAGAATCGAAGCTCAACAAAGTAATATGGGATCTGCCATTTTCAAGCCAAAAATCAAATTAAAATCACTTGATCTATTGAAATCTTGATTAAATCATTTAAATCTTGAATTGAAATAACATATCACTTAGTTTAATCATTAAAAGTTAGAATCTCAACTCAAATTTGCAAAATCGACAAGCTATGGAGCTAATTCAAGCTAAAACGTGTGAAGATCTTTTGAGAAATTGAGGATGAAAATGCGATTAATCTTTAAAATTGCATGAGGATTTTGTGTTTAGGAAGTGTTGAGTATGCCACGTATTCCAGTCAAATTTGAAAGGTAACCTCCTAATTAAAATTTGTTTATTTGTTTCAGACTAACTTTGATTAGTCTAGATTATTTTATTATTATTTGACTTACGAATTTATCCTATAAATAGACTCTTTTGCAACCTTAGAAAATATACCCATTAAAGATTAGAACTCATAACACTTTTGGAGAATTTTGTGATTACGTTTTAAGGGTTCTTTATTTTCGGGTTTCAGAGTTTAGTTTTTATCTCCATCTTTTGTACTCTTCGTTCTTTTGCCATTATATAAAAATTATCTTTGCCCGTAGTTTTTTATCATCTTTGAAGGGGTTTTTCTATGTTAAATTTGTGTGTTCAATTTCTCAATTTTTTCTACTATTTTTGCTTGTTCGTTACTTAATCGGGAACAGGAAGCTTAAGATTCAAAAAGGATTAATCAATTTTAGGAGAAAAGCTCTAATTTGGTGTTTGGGAAAATTTTGAATGACTGGAGAAAATGGCAGGGAAGGGACGGTGGGGGTTGTTAAATAGGCAACCAATTTTTAAAAATTGGGCCATTATTTTCAATTAAAACTTATTTTCTAAATTATTTTCAAATTTGATCTTGTTTTTTTTTTTTTAAATCTGTTTTAATCAAATTAAATCAAGGATAATTTCAATTTCTTAACCCAAACTTTTAATTCTAATTATTTCTATATTTTATTTATATTTAATTATCTAGCCTAAATATGGTTCCTCATTCACTAACCCCCGATTTACTGACTTGATTCTACTAGCCCAGTTTTTAGCGTGTGACAAACTTTAGAGCATAAGTCTCCACTTATATCAAAGCACATGAGTTACATACGCATGGTCAGTGACTAATTCAGGATTTAGGTAAGTCTCACCATTAACGTCACAAGTGAATCAATTCACAAACAGATTCAGAGTTAATTCAATTTGGGTCGAGTCCAATGTATCATTCTTCCAATGAGTACATCTATATCTCTACCCGTAGAGCCAACTGCTCCGATGGCTAAGACTAGTTAATTAGGTTTTTCATAGTAGGCCCGATTTTGATAAAATCCTAGTTGAATCTTTGTTTTGAGCTTGGTCGCTTGGTTGGACTTCAATTTTGTTTTGTTTTATATTTTGATTTTCCCATTAGCAGTTCATTGAGTTGGAATTTACCCCTAACGTCGGGAAAGAAAAGAAAATAAATATTGCACCACACATAAAATTCAGGTGTCCATTTCAAAGGTCATTTTCACACAAATACAACGACCAATGCTATTAGTTAAATCTTAAGAATATCATGCCATATAGCTGGACTTTGTTTAATAAAACAAACTCCTATGACTATGAAACAACATGAATGATGATGAACAAACAAAACTCTTAACAATATGTATTCTATGGAATCATGTATTCACCTCCTTCTCCAATAGGTCGAATGTTTAATTCCCGACTCTTTTGCCCTATCCCCAAACTGCAACCTTTTTTCATGTCAATAATAAAAGAAGAAAGGAATATGATATACATATATATAATCAGCCTTTACAAATGAACATCATCATCTATTCACTCGTCAGAATCTGTCAATACATTAACCAAAATCTGCATAACTTTGATCCTCATCTGCAAAGACAATATATATTCAGCTGTATCCCTGAAAAGCCCATCCAACCCCATGGAACCGTTGTTGGGAATCAGCTTCTTCAGCGTTTTCACCTTCTTTACGATAGGGCTGACGACCAGCCTTCTAGAACCTTCTCCAACTGCCCTCCTCTTCATTAAAATACTTCTGCTTCTGGTGCCCTTTCTTTGTTTCTTTGCTTTCAATCTTCTCTTGGCCTTTGCTTCCAACAGTTTGCTCCATAAGGAGCCATTGGAGTGGGCCGTTTCCTCGTTTCTTTGGATACCATCGGAGTGAAACGAAAGTAGAGCAAGTTGAGAAATTCCCATGATTTAAATCTGATCTTTGAACTGAAACCCTTTGTTGCCTACACAAATGACCCTTAATTTTGTACGATGAAAAGCCGATCAGGATTAAGAGCTTTTATAGGGTTTAATGGGGGAGAGGGATGGATGGGATTGGTGGCAAATGTGGATAATTCATAATAATTTAATGACAGCCTAAAAGAGTAGAATTTCACGGAAGGCTTCCCAGGGACTGGGATTGAATGAATAAGGGATAGCCAAGTGTACCTAAGGGGTTGCTTTGGGCATGTTCTCCAACTCAATGCACATGCAACCACATGATTCCACACCACCTCCACCCAACCCCCCCCCCCCCAACCCCAACCCTAACCCCAACACCCTCCTTCACTCAACCCTCTCCATCTCATCAAAACACCCTGGATTATTCCTCCCCCACTTTCCAAATTCAATGCATACATAATTTGAACTGGGGTCCTTCATTTTCTCAATCCAGCTCAAGCCATTATTCCACGTTTCTAAAACTTTTTTATATACCAACGTTTATTGATCCCGAGTTATAGAGTTCCGGGGTGCCTTAAGTCTCAGATTCATAAAAAAAATAAGTGGTGGAAGTGTTTGCCCTTTGTTTGAAATCTGACTCTGCTCGATTCCAAATTAATTAAGTTAAATGTTAAAATACTGGGGGGGGGGGGGGGATACATTTATAGTACATTGTTTGATGGTGGTTGTTAGCCCATGTTTCCAGACAGAAAGCCCTAGGCATAAATTATGAAGGAATTTATGCGCCTGAAGGTTGTTGCTTATCAATATATGTGTAAACTAAAAAGTAGACATTTTAGATCCTAATGTTGGGATAAGGTAGATTTTCTTATGACATTCATGAACCACATTTTGCCATAAAATATTATGATTGTTTTTCTTAAGGAATTATAAGTATCTAAAGATCATGTTCGAACATGTTCTCAAAAAGGCAAAAACAAAAGTACAGATGAAAACTTGAGATGAAGTAGACAAATCTTAGGGACAAAGATGCATGCATCTATCACCGCCGCTGATGCTCCTTACACGACATTCTCAACCTTTAGGTTATCGAATGTTCTCTTTGCCTTTGTTTCCTCACCAAGTTTCAATACTAATTTACTATGTATACGAAGAGAGATTACTTTATATTTCAGTAATTTACTTTGTTTTATAATTTTTTATATAATTGATATAAAAATATTTTTTTAACCTGACAATTATATATATTACTTTTTTTTCATATTTATCTAGTAAGATTATTTTATTTCATAGTTTATTCTCAGAGACAATGAATGTCAAACTTCAAAATAAAATAAATTTTTTGGCACATTATCTATTTGTTACATAAGAGTTTCAATATTAATGTAAAAGATAAATAATTTTAATCAATATAATAGGAGGAGAAGCTAGAAAAAAAAATTAGGAAGAGTCAAAATTAAATTGTAATTTTTACGATAGTAAAAATATAATTTCACTATTAATAATTTATATCTTTATAATTTTTATAGGATTAAATCAAATTTTTGTTATTTTTAAAAGGAACAAAATACAATGTTATCTTTATTAATTTAAAACTTTATAAACTTTAAAAACTTAAATAAAAAATTTTCATTTTAAATAGAAAGCCCCAATATAATATAGCTAATATTGCCACATTTAATGATCAGCTAAATTAAAACACGTTGAGAAGTAATCAATTGACAGTCATGAATATATATATATATATATCACAAAACAAGGAGATTTGGCACATGGATGAATCCTCTACCGCTTAATATATGCTTTTTGGTTGATTATCCATTAAACTTTGGTAGGAAATGTAGTAGTGGACACATGTTATGTTTCCACGTGCAATGGTATCGGTTCCTAACATATTTTATTAAGTTAATAATGTAGTAAATTTGTTAGTTTTTCTTTTAAAAATGTTAATCCAACTAATGTGATTAATAAGTTGATATATATAATAAAAGCTAAATTAATAAATTATCTTTGTTATATTATTATTCACATTAAGACACGTGACAAGTTAAAAAAAGCGTTTAAACAGTAAACTTGCCATTAGCAAGTTGAGAAGTTATTTGTGAGTTCACCTTCTTGGGATAATCATCTAAATGACATCACATGTGCTCAGTTGCTCCATATCATCAAGTCAAAACAAGTGACAGGGTTTGCCCCATCACAGGCATTCCTATGCCATCAAAGACATCCACCCCACATGTTTCGTTATGATGACTTAATGGCCAGTCCAACGTGTTAACGTGACTTTACATGAAACCTTCGCCTATAAATACCTGTAGAGACAAGGGGGAGGGGATCGACTCTTCAATAATACCGAGCTTACACTCTATCAACATTCCTTTAGCCTTCAGTCTTTACATTCTCTTCACCTCCACTCTCGATAACCTTTAACTCTCCACTTCGACTAGGTGAATCTGCCTCCATAGTATCCACCACCCTTTCCTTTTTACTCCTCCCTTTGTTGTGCATTATATCAACAATTGGTATAATAAGCATGGAGAACATGGCCTCATAGTCCCAAAGTGGTACCCCTGCTAATCAAACCAACCACATAAACAACCCCACCCGCCAGATCAATTCCTCCGCTCCACCCAACACACCTATCCCACCTGTTTCAAGAGTCTCCATTGGCCTGAACACCACTTAGATTCCTCTCTCCTCTACCCCTGCAAGAACTTCTTTATAGTATACGAGTATCCTCCACCCCACCCTAGAGCAATTGATAAAGGCTCTGAAAGATCCTTTAACCAATCCTGTTCCTGCTGCACCAATAGGAACTACTCCCCTGATTACCTTGACTCCCCCGTTGGTTGCAACACCTCAATCACAGTCCGGTGTACCCACTCCTGGACCTTTTGACCATACAGCCTGTTGCCTACAGGAAGCTATAACCTGCCTCATAGCCACATAATCCTAACCAGTCGTGACTTCGATTCCAGTGAATCAAGGTTCCCACTAGCAAGCATCTAGCCCTCACCCCCATGACTTAAAAACCCAAAGAAATTGTGACATTTGGAAGAGCAGTTTACTCAACAAAAGCGTCACTTTAAGGAGCAACTACGTATCCTTAACCAGAGGAATGCCTAGAATGAGCAGCTCATTGTTGAGCTAATGGCTTCGCAGGAGGTTCCTAGACGAGAGAATCGAGCTCGCCAAGAAGATGAGGCTCAATCTGCCCTTCGCGAGGAGCGCAAGTGCAATAATATGAAAGGCCATCGTAAGAATAACGTCGATTGTAATTGGTTTTTTTAATTAACCAAATTTATATGTTTACATTAATTATTTTGTTAGTAATATTTTTCGTTCTATTGGGAAAATAAAAAGTTAAGCTATGACTATATTTACTAAAAATTAGATATTATTTTATTTCTTCTAAATTAATATAATTTTATTTTTTATTTTGTAATATTAAATAATTTTATAAATATTTTAATTATTTTAATTATAATTTTTAAAAAATTTTACCAAAAAACATAATTTATAATATTTAAAATTGTAAATTTATTATAAAATTTTTAAATACTATTAGTAATTTAAATATTATACAATATTTTAATATTGCTTCTTACTAATAGAATTGTCCATAGCAAAAAAACTGTTCTTGCTTAGCCTAATTTAGGTTGTTTGACATCCAAAAATAGGTGAAAGCACTAACGAATTTATTATTATTATTATAGGGATCCACTCTATATTATTAAATGGATAGTTTAGTCTCTATATCATTAAAATAAATCGAATAAAATCAAATTATAATGGACTTAATATTTACTATTTAAAAAATAGCATAAAAAGTTATAAATTTTTATTTGTAGTTCAACTCGCAACAAAATATTTATTTGCATAACCATAAAAAAAAATTCAAAATACATTTTTTGTTAAACAATAAAGAATATTTTCTAAACAATGAATTTTAAATCTATTGAAATTTGGTTTTATTTAGTTATTTTTAATAATACATTGGCTAAAATAATTCATTTAATAGTAAGGAGATTAATTTAACCCGATCTCTATAATAAAAGAACGACATTCCCCTCTAAAAATATCTTTCAATTGAAATTAAGTAAAAATAATTTTAAATTAAGGCTCTGTTTGTTTCACTGAAAATGACTTCCGGAAAATTATTTTTGGAAAATGATTTACTTTTCCGGAAAAGTTAATATTTTCTGATGTTTGGAAGAATCTGTGTAAAATATTTTCTGTTGTTTGGTAGATTTCTTAAAAATATTTCATAAAAGTTGTTTTCAATTAAATAAACATACATTTGAGGTTTTCTTATTTTTTCATTGTTTAATTGCATTTATTTTTATCTATAAATTTATATTTTACATTGTTTTTGCATATATTAAAAATATTATGTTAAATTCAGATTTATTACAATGTCATTTTTTAATTACATGACTACTAAGTGAGTATTTTTTATTTAAAAATGTGACATCAGCAAAATTGACAAAAAAATTAACGATGTCAACAATTGGACTTGATTTTCAAATTTGAATAGTAAAGGGACTAAATTCTTAAAAATAAAAGTACAAAGACTAAATTACAAATCTGTGAAGTGTACATAGACTTACGATATATTTTAACCTTTATACTACAAAATATTTATTATTAATATATTTATAATTATAATAAATATTTATTATTAAAATATTAATTGAATATTTTCAATAATATGTGAATAATATTATTTAAAATTATTATTTTAAAATTTATTATTAAAATAAAATTGAAATATTAAATAATTTATTAAAATAATATATTTATTATATTAATAATTTATTATATGACTAAATATAAATAATTAAATATGTATGTTTAATCATATTGAAAAATATTTATTTTAAATATTTTAAAAATAAAAAAAAATTTATTAATCAATATAATAATATTAAGCTTGATTTAAGTTAATTTTTATATAAAAATAAAATTATCTATAGATAAGTTCTTTTCCGGAAAATGACTTACGCTTTTCAAAATGGTAAGTCATTTTACAGGAAAAAGAGCTTATTTTACCTTGACCAGAAAGTCATTTTCCGTTGACCAAACTATTTTCTGTGAAACAAACACAGAAAAATGCAGAAAACATTTTTTGTAAAACAGTTTACATGTAAACAAACGGACCCTAAAAATAAATACAAAGTTTTCTATTTTAAAAAATAATAATTTGGAGTGAACCATGAAATTAGACAAATAATATAGCTTAACAACTTTTTTTTTTGGGTTAAATCTATCTGCCTAATGAATACATATTCCAATCCTACAATAGTCTTAACATATTGTTTGAACAAAACTTTTGACTTGGTCATTGCAAATTCGCTTTAATCTTTAATTTATACTTAAATCAACATTTCCGGTAAATTCTATCATTAGTCATTCAATTATTAGCGTGTTTTTATTTTAATCATTAAACTATAAAATCTTTAAATGTTGTCATTAACATTTTTAGTTGTTTTATATTTTAGTTATCCTTCGCTAAATTGTTAATAGAAATAACGACATAACATTTTCTAATTGGTATAATGGCACATTTAATTCTCGATATTTACACATTCTATTAATTTGGTCCTAATTCTAAACAATTCAATAAATTTATCCTTTATACTTATAAATTCTATCAAATTGGTTCTTAAACACATCCCCATTATAAATCAAAATTATAACTATTTTAATATATTTACTTCAATAAAAAGTAAAAAGTCTAAGAACCAAGGCCAAGCATGGAACCATACTAGTAACCATGATTGATAATACGATACTTTGAAACAATGAAAAGAAAACCTAACAGATGTCTAACGTTAGGTAATATGTTGGCATTACAGGAAGGTCCTTCCACGTGCAATAAATGATGCTCTATCCAAGCAAACCCAACCACACTGGTGGGCCTTTCTTGACCCATTAAAATTGTTTGCTTTGGTGGCCATGTCCTTCACGTGGTCTTAAAAAATGTTAAGGTAATTTATAAAAATAGTCACTTTTGTTTGCCTCATATTACATTTTAGTCACTTATGTTTGAAATGTTACATTTTAGTCACTTATGTTTTTATTTTGTTACAAAATGATCACCCTACCGTTAAGTTCCGTTATATCCCTAACGGTAATCTTATGTGGCAGTTTAACTAGATTTTAAGTGCCAACTTGGATTTCTAAATGGGATGAAAATAGATTTTTAATTAATTAAAATTTTTAAATCCTATGCCTTAACTAAAAAACTGTTCATCTCCTCTCTTTTTTTAATTTTTTGTTCGACTCTTCTATTTTTAGTTTTTTTTTTTCATTTTACTGGAAAAACTATTATCAATATCAAAATAGTTAAAATCAAATTAACTGCTTCATAAATATAGATTCAATGGAGGGTCCAGGTATGTCTTCTTTGCATTCCTCTATCTCTTTTATTCAATACGGAAAAACAAAAGATTGGATTTTTTTATTGTTTAATGAAAACTCTAAATTAAAATTCTTGATATTTTCTTTGACTTTTTGAAATTGTTTGTGAACATGTATTTTATTTTGCGTCGATAGATATCCCATAAAATGCAACCAAAAACATGTTTTCATGAACCTGTTTCATTCAAGCTAATTGTAAATTTTCAGAATATGGTTGTTACTTTCACTGTTCTTGTTCCAAATCATTATATTTTCTAGTTCTTTCACAGTTCTTGAATAATTGGTTTCTCAATTAGATTTTTTCTAATCTGAATTAACTTGTATGTTCACAATCTCTTTGTGGATATTCCAGATTATTCTTTCTTACTACTGATTTTGTGTTGAATTACCTTGCAATCTTTTTTTGTTGGTCTTGGGCAAGTTTTGGTTCAGAGCTAATTGGTTAGTAGCTTTTGTTTTCTTTAAATTATATTTCTATGTTATTAGTTTTATCTGCTTGGTACTTGGAGACTCTACATTATTAATTGTATTTCTTATGTGAGTTTTGCATAATTTCTGCTAACAACTTGGTTTTACTTAAATTTGGAATATGTGAGCAATGTAATCAATGCTTTCCAACTTTTAGGGGTACAAAAGTTAGAATATGTGAGCAATGAAATCTTTGAAGCTTTAGCTATAAAGTATGCATAAATGGCCATTTTTGGGCCAATCAATGTTGTATATGTCACTTCTGTTATTTGGTGTAGTCTTGCATTATGGTTCATGAAATCTAGTGCTACAATCGTTTGCATGGATAATGTAATAGGAAAGGAGTTATATCATAAGACTTTTTGTACAAGAGGCTACGAATATGATCTATGTCAAGACTCAAGATACCTTTTTGATGATTCGTGTTGGTTTTATTGGTGAATATTACGTTGCATTTTAACATGTTAATACCATACTCGAGTCTAAATGTTGTGTGCATTTATGGAATCATATTACTTTAACATGATATTCAGTTTCTATTCCAGGATATAGCTTTGCCCATTGTTACCATGAGACCTACTCCACTAGATCCTATAATGGAGAAACTGTCACTGTCCCCCGAGAAGTACGGAAGCGGATGACAATTCTACATTCAGATATTGGATGACCGAGCTCTTCATCGGATGTGCAAGGGGAACTAGTAAGAGAGAACCCACCAGAAGGAGTTTACAAGATTAAAGGGAGTGATCACCGCCTGTTCTTCTCAAAGCCTCAGTCACTTTACAAAATTTTAATACAAATTGTTCAGATTCCTTAGCTTAATTTCAATAAATAAGAGAAAAGAAAAGGACCATATTCTTTAACTTTTATTTCTATCTGTCTCACATAACACAACTATTTGTTCATTGTACGGCTCTTAAATTGTCATATGTCGTTCTTGTATATACAACTACCTTTCTGTAATTTTTTTTCTTGCAGTAAAAAGAAAAGTTGTTTTACACTTGCATCCATGTAATTTACATTTTCTCAGGCAATGCATTGACTGAATCAATTCATTACAGATACACTAACCGTTTTCTAATGGAATTTTATGTCCACTGCTTCCACTAGGTATGCTACTTTTCATTTCTCCTTGGGTTAACTAAAAGATCATATACAGAAGTGGTATACATTAACTTCCTTATTTCTTGCAAATTCAATCATAACAACTATATCCCAAACCTATAGATACTTCCAAGTACCAAATATTCTTGTGCAGAAGCAGTAATACCTTCACTGGGATTATGGGAGGCTTGTGCAGATTGTAACGTAGAGGGAGTCAAGCGCTCCTCACTAGCTTTTGGAACATCAGAACAATGAAAAGGGGGCCCATACTCCATGATCAAGTCTATCCTTATTTCTTGTATGTTTTTCATGCTTCTCACTTCCAGAACCTGAACCAGGCAGTGCCTTTTTTATGAACTTGTCATCTGAAACACTTTTTGTATCAACATCACATTCCAAATCAGCAATATCATTAGAGACACGACCATTCAAACCCAATCGTTAATTCGTAGGTCGCAAAGGTCTCTTAACATTGTCCAGACTCATAGTTTCAGTTTTCTGCTTAGCCTAGACAACTGCTGAAGATTGATTTTGGCCCATTTCATTACTCGAAAGTATGCTTCTTATTAACTTTCCACCAGCCTCTTGTTGTTGACGTTGTCTCACAGCAGTTGAACCAGGTGAACTTGCTACATAAGATGATGTACCTTGTTGTTCCGATTCATCTTCTGAGACCTAGGAAATTTAAAACAAGAATCATAATTTGCATTCAATAATTTGAAAAAGGGGGGCAATTCAAAAACCAGCTGCACTAGCACATATAAAACACATAACAATGAAGTAGAATAAAACTTGAATATAGTTAACAATGGATGAGTGAGTAGAAAGGAGACAAACAAAAGGCAAACATCTTACATGAGGAGCATTTCAATCTTTTGGTTTTAGAAGGATTTTTTTCTTCAAAGAATCAGCAGAAAAAGTGATTCTAGTTAGAAGACCATCAATGCCATGGACTGCAATTCAACTAATTAAGCAAAAATATGCAGGTAAATAAATGAAAAAAAGATAAGTTAAACACCAAAAAAACGTGCAACCCAAGTATTTTCAGCAACTTCAAGTCAAATGAAAGAAGATAATCCAAACACAGGCCAAGAGAGAATAAACCCAACAGCTTATATTCACAAGCACACATGCTCAGAAGTACACCTAAAATTACGAGGCTTTTGCACTAATTCCAGTATAATAAATAATTCAACAATACAAAAATGTCAACATTAAATCACACCTTCATGAATCTATGGAGGAAATTGCTGAGAGTTTATCAGTACTTTCAAACACCAATTCTGACTTGGCTTTAACCAATTAAGTGGGTGGGCAAAAAGAGGAAGGTTAATGGCTACTCTATGTAGTTGACAGTTGTATTTCTTTTCACCAAAAAAAAAAAATCACACCTTCATCCAAGCTACTTGCAATGTTTTAGATGACTTTTAAAGACAAAAAATAGTTTAACATGCAAACTCAGGTTGAGCTGAAGCTCCATCATGGGGGCCACAATTAAAGGAAATTTGAGCCTGCTCCTTTTCAATGTTCCAAGGGTTAGTTGTATCTGTAAACGATGTATGAGAAACTTTGGGATAAGTGCCCATATTTTTCTTAATTTCTAGTGTTTCATACCAATTATCTAATTTATTTTTCTTGATGATCATTCAAATTGTACAAGATCTGTGAAACTGGAGGATGATCACAGAAAAATTAAGTACATAAAAACAGGTGGTCCTTGCTATTTATGATAGGTAAAAACTAACAGCCCTTTTCTGAAAAATTTACAATTAACTTGAACGAATCAAGTTCATGAAAACATATTTTTTGTTGCATTTTATGGGATGTCTACTGTAGAAGGCCTAATTTGTCCGGGCCCTCTACTAAGACCCAAAACCCAAGCCCAACAATCCAGCCCAAATCAAAACAAAAAAGAGGGCCCAAAAGACCCATATTTTTAGGGTTTTCGGGAAACCCTAGCTCCTGAGGAGCGCCGTGCGCCGCAACTCCACTAGCCACCAGCACCACGTCCCTCTGTCGACCACCATCGGCTCCACCACCTACAAAAATAAGGAGACAGACAATAATGGCAGAAAATAATGAAAGATATTGTACATTTCCACTTCAATTTCGGCTATAAAAACCGAAAGAAAAAATTGTAGAGGGGCTTCTTTTCGGATTCAATCAATAAAAGCAGAATATATTTCCAAAAAAATACAAACAATAGCAGTAGAAACCCAACAAAAATCCAAAAGCAAAAATCATAATAGTGAGTCGAAGGTATTTTTCTTTATTATTTTTCTTTTTATTTCAATTTTTTCTTTCTTGTACACGAATATATATATATGTATATAAAGAATAATAAATAAAAAAACTACAAAATCACCTTTTCGGGGCTCCGACCGCCGTGTACGGCGACGCCGACGGCGGAGCCCACGGTCGCCCCTACGCCGGAGTCCCCCCCTTTCGGGTCTGCAGAGAGTGAAAGAGAAAAGAGAGATTTTTTTTTGAAAACAAGAGAGAAATGAATTCAAAAAATTTTTTTAGCCTTTATATAACCATACGAAACGACGCCGTTTTGGCCGGCGCCCAAATGTCCCAAAACGACGTCGTTTCGACTAACCAGGCCCCATCTGACCCGCTCCAACCTAAGGTCCGCGCGTTTTATTATGGAGGGGCTAATTGCGCTTTTAGCCCCTCCGCTTTTTCATGCCTACGCAATTGAGTTTTTTTTATTTTCGATTTTGACCCGATGATTCACCATGGTTTCAAATTTAGTCCTCCTTCTAGCGCATTGTTTCAATAAGGGGGTTTATTGCTGTTTCGGACCTTCCAGGTTGTATGCGTGTCGCGAATCAGTCCTTTTCCCTTTTAATTTATTTCAAATCGACCCCAAGACTTCATTTTAAGTTTAGTTTAATCCCTTTTTAGTAATTTGCAATTATTATTATTATTATTATTATTATTATTATTATTATTATTATTATTATTACTACTACTACTATTATCATGTGTTAATGTTATAATTATTATTATTATTATTATGTTTGCTTTACTACTATTATTATTACTATTATTATTATCGTATTATTATTTGTACATACTAACTTTATCACTATTATTGTTACTATATTTATATTAGTATATTGTACATATCGCGTATTAACTACTATTATTATTATATTATTATTACTACTACATTTATATTATATATTGTATATATATTGCGTATTATTATTATTATTATTATTATTATTATTATTATTATTACTATAGTTATATTATTTATCTTGTACATATTTTGTATTATTATTGTTATTATTACTATTATTATCACTATATTACTATTATTATTATTATTAGTATTATTATTAGTAGTAGTAGTAGTATTCATATTATAATGTTTATTGTCCTGATTGTTACTAATTCTACCATTATTGACATTTTTTTTTAAATCTCTCGTTTTATTTTTAATATTTTTATTTTATTTCTTGGTTTTTGTTTCGACATTTTTATGATTATTTTCGTTTACGTCATTTTATGTAAATTGATAGTTTTGAGATGGTCTTGGATTCAAGGATATAAAATATCGCGTCCTAAAATTTTGGATGCGATATTTTACTCTTTTGGAACAAGAAGATCTTGATTCTCAATTCGAGAAAACTACGGGATAATCTTGGATTCGAAGATTCAAAATATCATGTCCTAAAGTATTGGATGTGATATTTTATTCTTTTGGAACAAGAAGATCCTGATTTTCAATCCGAAAAACCATGGGATGATCTGCGATTCGAGGATTTAAATTATCGTGTCCTAAAGTATTGGATGTGATATTTTAATCCCTTGGGAACGAGGAAAGTCTTGATTTGCACTTCGGAAAACTATGAGATGATCTTAGGATCGAGGATTTAAACTATCGTGTCCTAAAGTATTGGATGTGATATTTTGTTTCTTTGGAACGAGAAAATCTCGATTTAATTTAAGAAAACACAAATATTTCCAAAAAAGGGTCAAATTTTTAAATTCCTTCAAAGTTTTCAACTTTCGACTTGAGGACATTAATTGATCAAATCGGTACCAATTTTAGGCGTGACGAGGGTGCTAACCCTTCCTCGCATGTAACCGACTCCCGAACTCAATTTCTCAAAACTTCGCGGACCTAAAACATTTGTTTTAGCAAACCAAATCTTTTTATTAAAACAAAAAAGGTGATCCGATCACACCTAACAAAGATCGGTGGCGATTCCTGTTTTTATTCGTTTTCAAAACCCGGGTTCGATTCCCGCCATTTCAAAAAAAGGGACGGTTTCGATAGCTTGGCGACTCCACTGGGGACCTATAAAGAGAGTCAGGCCGTAAATTGATTATGTTCTGTCCTCTATCGAAAGTTTGAAAGTTTTATTTGAAGATTACTACCTTTTTTGTTGCATTTGCTTGTGTCATTGCATATGATTCCGATTTTCTTGTGCACATCGCATTGCATGACCGTGTGGTCGCACCCTTAAGTGGGAGTGAGAAGCTACTCTTTCGTGAGGTTTTCACCTCCGTGCAAGATAGTGGATCACTTTCGGGATACATCCGTACCTATGTCTTCGTGAGATTTTCATCTCCGTGCAGCCATAGGGAAATGTATTCCCCTGAACTGAACTCGGTCCGTATGAACCTATAACGGGTGAGGATCGAGGAATCTGCTGGTTCGGGTACCTCTCTCTAGAACCGAACCACATGTAATGAACCTTAAGTACCAACCCTAGATAGAGCCACGCCAACCCCTAGCGGTCACCTGGATAGTTGTTCTGTGTTTGTTTATTTCCCTTGCGCTAACGTGCTTCCTTTTCTGTTTGTTCATTCTTCTTGCACTAACGTGTTTTCTCTTGTTTTGATTGCATTACATGTATTTTCATATTTAAGAGAGGTGTCGATTCGGGCTCGATTGTTGAGTTAGAAAGTTTGTCACGGAAAATGACTTTCTTGATAAAGTGGATTATAATATGGTCGTCCGAACATAGTCTAGGTATCAACGAGAAAAAACACTACCTGAAGATTCAAACCGACAAAGATTGTTCGGAATTCGTTAGAAGATTACAAGTATCACGAAGGATAAGCAAGTGACGGGGTGCGACTTGGACCAAGCAACAAAGAGCTAGAAGAGACGTCTATTGAGAAAGTTCAAGGGGCACGTCCATAAACATCCGATTACGAAAAAGAGGATTCTTGTTTGTACTTGGACTATGATGACAAAGCCGTATTTATAATCCATTTTATGTAAAGAGCTTTATTTTCTTAAAAAGCTTTCTAAATAAAATTGAATCATAATCAACGCCTCTCTTTCTTTTTCGCATTCGTTTCATGCATTTGCATTAGCATCGCATGCATTTACATCATGTCACATGCATAGAGTGAGTCTAATACACTGAAATCATAAAACTGAGGAAGAGAGAAAAAAGAAAGAGAATCTGGAAGCTGAACATCCGTACGGCACCCGCGCTAAAACAAAGAAGATGGATCAGAGACTAGAACAATTCCAAAAGGAGATGCAGGACCAAGTGCAAGCACAGATGCAAGAGCAGCTAGCCAAAATCCAGCAAGACATGATGGAGTCCCAGAGGGACATGAGGTCTCAGATAGCTCAAATGACCCAACTGTTGAACAGATTTATGGAGAGAGGAAAAAACCCCATGGCTATTACTGGAGGGGAGAATGAAGATATTCCCTCAGGATCTACCCTGCCGCAAGTGCCCTCACAGCACGAAGAATAACCCCAGAGGCCATCCATCACAATTAGGCCTCAACAAGGGCAAACTAACGTTGGATCCCCCATGAATTTCCAAGGGGGCTCAGGATCCAACCCGGGAGATGACCCTATTAACCCTATGGTATCGGATTTTGATGAAATGGAGAAAGAAAAAATGAAAGCTGAACCCTCAATGCAGATGGAAGATTGCTACAGATGGTTGGAGGAGAGAGTCAAAGCAATAGAAAAGACTGAAACTCGTTACGGGATCGATATCAAAGAGTTAAGTCTGGTCCCAAACTTAGTACTCCCACCAAAGTTCAAGACTCCGGATTTTGAAAAATACAACGGGACTAGCTGCCCTGGAGCACACCTGAAGATGTTCAGTCGACGAATGGCAGGACACGCCGATAATGAAAAATTATTGATTCACTGCTTTCAGGATAGTCTGGTTGGGTCTGCGGCCAAATGGTACGATCGGCTCAGTAGTACCCAAATCAAGACATGGAGGGACCTGGCCCAAGCCTTCATGAAACATTACGGTCACATAGCGAACATAGCTCCCGACAGAGTCACTCTCCAAGCTATGGAGAAAAGGCCAAGCGCAAGCTTCAGGCAGTATGCTCAACGATGGAGAGAGGTAGCCACACAGGTTCAACCGCCTCTTTTAGAAGAAGAAGCAGCCACACTCTTCATGCATACTTTGAAAGCTCCTTTCATCAATCACATGTTGGGGAGTTTGACAGATTTTTTAGAAATTGTGAGGTGTGGAGAAAGGATAGAACACGCGGTCAGTTGTGGCAAGATAGAAGCAGGGGAAGGTCCCGGAAAGACGGCTCTGAAGAAAAGAGAGGGTGACGTAAATAACGTGAGTGCCCGCGACAAGTCAGTCACCCTGAATCAACCCAGTACCGTAATTACCGATCATCCAAGATCGCATAGACAAGAACCCAATACAAAGCCGAATGTGGAGAAACTCCAGTTCACTCCGATCTACATGACATATGGGCAACTGTACCAAAAATTATATGACACACATGTCGTTGCCCCCCATTACCTACAGCCCATACAGCCCCCATACCCTAAATGGTATGATGCAAATGCACAATGCGAGTACCATGCAGGGATTGTAGGACATTCAATAGAAAATTGTCTCTCATTCAAGAAGTTGGTAGAAAAGCTCATTCAAATGGGCGTCGTAAAAGTTAACGATACGGAACACCCGTTACCCAATCACGCCAACAATGGGGTAAACATGATGGGTGAGAAAGTAGGAAGAAGAGTGAAAACGAACATTGCGGAGATAAAAACTCCACTAAGATGGGTTTGGAAGCAAATGGTGAGCAGAGGCTTAATCACGCAACAGCCGAAAGGAGAGCTTGAAGGAACGAAAAGATATTGCGAGTTTCATACCGAAACGGGTCATAATATTCAAGAATGCCTCAAGTTCAGGGCTATCATTCAGAATCTCATGGATAACAAGGAGATGGAATTCTATGAAGAGATTAGAAGACCAGAAGAAGGAGAGGTCCACGCATCGAAAGAAGGATCATCTAGGAGAATCTATGGGGGCAACCGCCCTGCGGTGATTATATCACGACCTAGAGCGGTTGAAATCACACCAGAAGGAGAGGTCCACACGTCGGAAGAAGGATCATCTAGGAGAATCTACGGGGGCAACCGCCCTGCGGTAATTATATCACGACCAAGGACGGGTGAGACTGGAGTATCAATCACGCCGAAGGTCATAATTCAAAAGCCCGCGGCTTCCCCTTATAGGGAAAATAAAAAGGTCCCGTGGAGTTACGATTGTAAGGTAGTAATCCCGGGAAAAGAGAACCCAGTTAATCCAATGGAGAAAGACCAAGATGATGGCTTTTTCACACGTAGTGGTAGGCATTACACCCCAAACACGAGGGCCGAACTGGTTAAAGGGAAATCCGTGATAACCGAGCAAAATAAAGAAGGGACGATGAGACCCGAAGCACTGGTCAATGAGCCCGTGACGGAGAACGAGGCTAAGGAGTTCTTGAAATTCCTTAAGCACAGCGAGTACAGTGTTGTGGAGCAACTACACAAACAGCCAGCTCGCATATCGGTACTAGCCTTGCTCATGAGCTCAAAAACTCATCGAAACGCGTTGATGAATGTATTAAACGAAACATACGTATCGGGTGATATATCTGTCAACAAACTGGACCGTTTAGTTGGGAATTTAAGTGCCGACAACTTCATTTTCTTCAACGATGATGAGATACCTCCGGGGGGTATGGGATCCACCAAGGCCCTACACATAACTACACACTGCAAAGGGTATATATTGCCCGGGGTGTTGGTCGACAACGGGTTGGCCCTGAACGTATTACCTTTATCCACATTGAACAGGTTGCCTGTAGATAGCTCCCACATGAAAACATGCCATAATGTTGTGAGAGCATTCGATGGTACGGAGAGAAGAGTCATGGGAAGAATCAATATACCTCTTCGGATCGGCCCAAATACGTATGAGGTAGACTTCTTAGTGATGGACATCAAACCTTCTTACAATTGCCTGTTAGGAAGACCCTGGATCCATTCGGCAGGGGCTGTGCCATCATCACTGCATCAGAAGTTGAAATTGGTAGCGAAAGGAAGTTTGGTCACAATCAATGCGGAAGAGGATATCATAGCATCCGTTACTAGTGGCGCTCTGTACATTGAGGTGGACGAGGAAGCGATGGAATGTTCTTTCCGATCACTAGAATTTATCAACGCAACCTTCATTGCCGAGGGCAGCAAAATACCCATACCCAGAGTATCTAAGTCTACGAAGATGTGCCTCCAGATGACAGTTGGAAAGGGAGCCTTACCAGGGAAAGGGCTCGGAAAGTACCTTCAAGGAAGAACTGAAGTGCCGATGCGACGAGAAAAACGAGACCACTTTGGCTTAGGATACAAGCCAAATGCAGAACAAAGAAGGAGAGAGGAAGAAAAGAGAAGGGAAAGAAGAAGGGCGCGCCTAGGCGAAGAAGACATCAAATGGGAACCAATGACCTTTCCTCATTTATCCAGAACATTTGTCTCAGGGAGGATCCTATACCCTGATCAAAGCATGGCAATAAGAGAGGAAGCAGAAGAAATGTTGGGAAACTTGAGCATCAACGCCATATCCGAGGGAAAGCCTGAAGAAAGAGATTTATCCAGGATTCGCCCTTATGCTCCTGGAAGTGTTCTGAACAATTGGACCGTGGAAGAGATTCCCGTAGCTTTTAGAATCAATTCAAAGTAATGTTCAAAACACACCTATTGCTCCAAGCCTAGGAGCAATAGGGAACCCTTTGTTGAATAGGCATATGTCCAAGCATCTTTATTTCAATAAAATGCATCTTTCAAGCAAAAGTTTTTTATCCTTTACATTTCATTCATTCGTACAAATAGTCATTCTTAGATTATTTCGGTTTTTGCACTTTTCTCTGCCCTTCTAACAGGTCCCCAGATATTAATGGCATGAGTGATACTGTTATTAACTCAGAATCTCCTTTTGAACAAGATACGGGTATGGGGGATTCCAGAGATTTTGAAGATGACCAAGACAATAGCGTATCTTTTGAATTATTAAGGATGGTAGAACATGAGGAGAAAAAAATCTTACCCCACAAAGAGTCAGTGGAAATTGTGAGCTTGGGAGAAGGGAAAGAGTTAAAAATCGGGGCTAACATTGCTGCAGAGACAAAGCAAGACCTCATCAAGTTACTCCAAGAATTCAAGGACGTCTTTGCTTGGTCATACCAGGACATGCCCGGATTGAACACGGATATAGTGGTACACCGCCTCCCCATAAAGGAGGAATGTAGACCCGTTCAACAGAAGCTTTGAAGAATGAGGCCTGATGTTTTGTTAAAGATAAAAGAAGAAATCAGGAAGCAGTTCGATGCTGGTTTTTTGTAAGTGGTCAAATACTCGGAATGGGTAGCAAACATAGTGCCTGTTCCCAAGAAAGATGGGAAGGTACGGATGTGTGTGGACTATAGGGATTTGAACAAGGCTAGCCCAAAAGATAACTTTTCGTTGCCTCACATCGATACCTTAGTGGATAACACAGCTGGTTATTCACTTTTCTCTTTCATGGACAGCTTCTCCGGGTACAACCAGATTAAGATGCACCCTGAGGATATGGAAAAGACCACATTCGTAACCATGTGGGGAGCATTTTGCTACAAGGTAATGCCGTTTGGACTAAAAAATGCAGGGGCAACGTATTAAAGAGCCATGGTGACCCTCTTCCACGACATGATCGAAGCCTACGTGGACGACATGATTGCAACGAAAATTCCAATTGAAACTCAATCCAGCAAAATGTACCTTTGGGGCTAGGTCGGGAAAATTGTTGGGATTTGTAGTCAGTGAAAAAGGAATTGAGGTGGATCCTGATAAAGTAAAAGCTATACAGGAGTTGTCTCCACTACGTACCCAAAAGGAAGTTCGAGGTTTCCTGGGGAGATTAAACTATATCGCTCGGTTCATTGCACAATTAACGGAGAAATGTGACCCTATATTCCGTCTTCTTAGGAAACACAACTCAGGTGAATGGAATGAGAAGTGCCAGGGAGCTTTTGATAAGATTAAGCATTACTTGTCTGAACCCCCAGTACTGATGCCCCCTTGCCCAAATAGGCCACTGATATTGTATTTGTCAGTATTTGAAAATTCTATGGGATGTGTGCTAGGCCAACATGATGAGTCAGGAAAAAGGGAAAGAGCGATATACTATCTCAGTAAGAAGTTTACAGAATGCGAGACAAGGTATTCGCCAATTGAGAAACTGTGTTGTGCTTTGATTTGGACGACCCGAAGACTGAGACAGTACATGCTATATCACACCACTTGGCTTATCTCAAAGCTAGACCCTCTCAAGTACATGATGGAATCGACTGCGCTAAATGGAAGAATGGCCCGATGGCAGGTTCTACTTTCTGAGTTCGACATAGTCTACATAAACCAGAAAGCTGTAAAAGGAAGTGCAATAGCAGACTTTCTAGCGAGCAGAGCTTTAGAAGATTACGAACCATTGGAATTCGATTTTCCAAATGAAGACCTGATATACGTGGCAATCACTGAGGAATATGTCCAAAAGGAGGGCCTCCCTTGGAAACTGAACTTTGACGGAGCTTCAAACGCGGTAGGGAATGGAATTGGGGCGGTCCTAGTATCCCCAGATGGAGATCACTATCCTCTCACCAGCAAATTAGATTTCGATTGCACGAATAACATGGCTGAATATGAAGCATGCATCCTGGGTATCCGGGCGGCCATTGAACGCAAAATTAAAACGTTGGAGGTATACGGCGATTCTGCGCTAGTAATCTATCAACTGAAAGGTGAATGGGAAACGAGAGACCCCAAGCTAATCAGTTATCGAAGGCTAGTCTTGGAGTTAATCAAGGAGTTTGACAACGTCGCTTTCTGTTACCTCCCACGAGAAGAGAACCAGATGGCCGATGCTCTAGCTACCTTGGCTTCTATGATCAATGTGAACAAGCAAGAGGAAGTGAAGCCTATCCAAATGAGCATTTACGAGGTTCTGGCACATTGCTACAACATCAGTGAAGAAGAAAAAAAGGACGATCACCCTTGGTATCACGATATATTACAATATGTGAAGAATCGTGAATGCCCCAACCAAGCAACCGAAAATGATAAGAGAACGTTGAGAAGACTGGCTAGCGATTATGTCTTAGACGGGGAAATCCTATACAAAAGGAGGAAGGATCAGGTACTTCTAAGATGCGTGGATGCTGTTGAAGCCAAGTGGATTCTCGAAGAAGTCCATGAGGGCGTCTGTGGGACATACGCTAATAGTTTTACAATGACAAGACAGATCATGAGATTCGGGTATTATTGGTCAACAATGGAAGGAGATTGCATCAGCTATGCCAAGAAATGCCATAAATGTCAAATTTATGGGGATAAAATGCACGTACCTCCTTCGCCTCTCCATATCATGACATCCCCATGGCCTTTCTCTATATGGGGGATGGATGTCATTGGGCCGATCTCACCAAAAGCCTCGAACGGGCATCGATTTATCTTTGTGGTAATCGACTACTTCACCAAATGGGTAGAAGCCACTTCGTATGCGAATGTCACGAAGTCAGTAGTCAGCAAGTTCTTAAAGAAAGAAATCATATGCCGGTATGGAATGCCTGAAAGGATCATATCTGACAATGCACTGAACTTGAACAACAGTACGATAGCAGAGGTCTGTAGTCAATTCAAGATCAAACACCACAACTCGTCACCATATCGTCCAAAAATGAATGGTGCAGTCAAGGCAGCTAACAAGAATATTAAGAAAAGCGTGGGGAAGATGACTGAGACTTACAGAGATTAGCACGAGAGGCTACCATTCGCTCTTTACGCTTATTGAACATCGATCAGAACCTCTACCGGGGCAACTCCTTTCTCTTTGGTGTATGGAATGGAAGGGGTACTTCCGATCAAAGTTGAGATCCCTTCCCTTCGGGTCTTGTCTGAACTAAAATTGGATGAAGCAGAATGGACTCAATCCCGGTATGATCAACTGAACCTAATCGAGGAAAAGAGGTTAAGAGCCCTTCGTCATGGACAAATGTATCAAAAGCGAATGATACGGGCTTATAATAAAAAAGTTCGCCCTAGAGAATTCTATGAAGGAGATCTTGTCCTGAAAAAGATCCTTCCCTTGCAAAAAGACTTTAGAGGAAAGTGGATGCCAAACTGGGAAGGACCTTATGTAGTGAAGAAGGCCTTTTCTGGTGGAGCTCTAATTTTAACAGAGATAGATGGCAAAAGTTTACCGAATCCTGTGAACTCAGATTCAATCAAGAAATACTTCGCCTAAAAAAAACGAAGAGGCCAAAGTGAAAACTCGCAATGGGCGCTTTGTGACCAAAGGGGTTTTAAATTGAAGACCCAAGAATGGGCAATTCAAATTTTTGAGGGGGAGGTATGCAACGGTCTTGCTACAACTCGAGTTAACAAGAGAGAGAGACGTCACGTCTTGGGGCATCAATAAAGTCTTCTAAGTCTATCCAACACCTATCGAGTATAAAAGGGATTCTCGAGAAATTTGTACAGAGAAGCTCATGCTATGACATCTGGACATTTGTTTTCATCTTCAGTTTCACATTTCAGCAAAATTTGCCTTGTCAAAACATGATCCTTTGATCAGTTTATCCATTTTGAGCCTTAATCCAAATATCCATTGTAATGACATTTTCCAAGCACTTTTCATCGAAAATAACGATTAATGGACGGTTAATATTCAAATTAAAGGAGTTTTTGCATATCACTCTAAAAACTTCTAATTATTACGGGAACCTGAAGTGAGGTCAATATTCAGAACTAACCAGGTTCATGGGGTAATCAAGATCCGAAATGGTGACCCTCAAAGAGATCAATCAAATAAGAAGGTAGGATGATGCGTTACGAAAGAATCATTCTCATTCACATTAGGGGCATTCGATTCATTCTAATCATTGCATCCTAATCATTGTAAAAAGACCACTCACATGACATTCTACATTCATGCAAATGTCGACCATCATGCATCTAGTAAGGAGCATTTGAGTCATGCCGATCACAGCATTCTAATAATTTATTTAAGCATAAGCACATTCTACAGGACAGGTTCCTCAAAGAACGGTGTAGCAAGTTCAGATCTTGTTCCCTAGAGATGATAGTGGAGCAGATTGAAGATTTAAGTCTTCCTGAAGATAGTAAGGAAGCAAATTAAAAAGTTCAGATTTTGTTCCCTAGAGATGATAGTGGAGCAGGCTGAAGATTGAAGTCTTCCTAGAGATAGTAAGGAAGCAAACCAAAAAGTCCAGATCTTGTTCCCTAGAAATGATAGTGGAGCAGACTGAAGATTGAGGACTTCCTGAAGGAGGCAAATTGAAGATCGTCCTGTTGCCACTGAACAGCGGTGGAACGGGTTGAAGATCGTCCTGTTGCCACTGACCAGCGGTGGAATGGGTTATCCTATTGCCATCGAACAGCGGTGGAATGGGTTGAAGATTATCCTATTGCCACTGACCAGCGGTGGAATAGGTTGAAGAACTATTCTATTGCCACTAACCAGTAGTGGAATAGATTCAAGATTATCCTATTGCCACTGACCAGCGGTGGAATGGGTTGAAGATTATCCTATTGCCATCGAACAGCGGTGGAATGGGTTGAAGATTGTTCTATTGCCACTGACCAGTAGTGGAATGGATTAGAGATTGTCCTATTGCCACTGACCAGCGGTGGGATATGTTGAAGAACTATTCTATTGCCACTAACCAGTAGTGGAATAGATTCAAGATTGTCCTATTGCCACGGACCAGCGGTGGAATAGGTTGAAGGTTGCAAATGTTATCTCCCTGAAGATACAATGGAACAGTAAAACGGATTGAGGCTACAGGCCCTAACCCTCGGAGGTAGCTATGGAGGGGAGCAAAGCAATAAGTTACAGGGGAGTTTAAAGCTACCTGACGAAGGAAAGCACCAAAGAAGAGAAAGACGCAGTGAATAACGACAAATTTGGGCCTTCTTTATGTCTTTGCTCTGTTCCCGTTGCACGACAATGAGCAAAGAGGGGCAGCTGTAGAAGGCCTAATTTGTCCGGGCCCTCTACTAAGACCCAAAACCCGAGCCCAACAATCCAGCCCAAATCAAACAAAAAAAAAGGGCCCAAAAGACCCATATTTTTAGGGTTTTAGGGAAACCCTAGCTCCTGAGGAGCGCCGCGCGCCGCAACTCCACTAGCCACCAGCACCACGTCCCTCTGTCGGCCACCATCGGCTCCACCACCTGCAAAAACAAGGAGACAGACAATAATGGCAGAAAATAATGAAAGATATTGTACATTTCCACTTCAATTTCGGCTATAAAAACCGAAAGAAAAAATTGTAGAGGGGCTTCTTTTCGGATTCAATCAATAAAAGCAGAATATATTTCCAAAAAAATACAAACAATAGCAGTAGAAACCCAACAAAAATCCAAAAACAAAAATCATAATAGTGATTCGAAGGTATTTTTCTTTATTATTTTTCTTTTTATTTCAATTTTTTCTTTCTTGTACACGAATATATATATACATATATATATGTATATAAAGAATAAAAAAAACTACAAAATCACCTTTTCGGGGCTCCGACCGCCGTGTACGGCGACGCAGACGGCGGAGCCCACGGTCGCCCCTACGCCGGAGTCCCCCCCTTTCGGGTCTGCAGAAAGTGAAAGAGAGAAAAGAGAGATTTTTTTTTGAAAACAAGAGAGAAATGAATTCAAATTTTTTTTAGCCTTTATATAACCATACGAAACGACGCCGTTTTGGCCGGCGCCCAAATGTCCCAAAACGACGTCGTTTCGACTAACCCGGCCCGATCCGACCCGCTCCAACCTAAGGTCCGCGCGTTTTATTATAGAGGGGCTAATTGCGCTTTTAGCCCCTCCGCTTTTTCATGTCTACGCAATTGAGTTTTTTTTTATTTTCGATTTTGACCCGATGATTCACCATGGTTTCAAATTTAGTCCTCATTCTAGCGCATCGTTTCAATAAAGGGGTTTATTGCTGTTTCAGACCTTCCAGGTTGTATGCGCGTCGCGAATCAGTCCTTTTCCCTTTTAATTTATTTCAAATCGACCCCAAGACTTCATTTTAAGTTCAGTTTAGTCCCTTTTTAGTAATTTGTAATTATTATTATTATTATTATTATTATTATTATTATTACTACTATTATCATGTGTTAATGTTATAATTATTATTATTATTATTATGTTTGCTTTACTACTATTATTATTATATTATTATTACTACTACATTTATATTAATATATTGTATATATATTGCGTATTATTATTATTATTATTATTATTATTATTATTATATACTTGTACATATTTTGTATTATTATTGTTATTATTACTATTATTATCACTATATTATATTATTATTATTATTAGTATTATTATTATTATTAGTAGTAGTAGTAGTAGTATATTATAATGTTTATTATCCTGATTGTTACTAATTCTACCATTATTGACATTTTTTTAAAATCTCTCATTTTATTTTTAATATTTTTATTTTATTTCTTGGTTTTTGTTTTGACATTTTTATGATTATTTTCGTTTACGTCATTTTATGTAAATTGATAGTTTTGAGATGGTCTTGGATTCAAGGATATAAAATATCACGTCCTAAAGTTTTGGATGCGATATTTTACTCTTTTGGAACAAGAAGATCTTGATTCTCAATTCGAGAAAACTACGGGATAATCTTGGATTCGAAGATTCAAAATATCGTGTCCTAAAGTATTGGATGTGATATTTTATTCTTTTGGAACAAGAAGATCCTGATTTTCAATCCGAAAAACCATGGGATGATCTCCGATTCGAGGATTTAAATTATCGTGTCCTAAAGTATTGGATGTGATATTTTAATCCCTTGGGAACGACGAAAGTCTTGATTTGCACTTCGGAAAACTATGAGATGATCTTAGGATCGAGGATTTAAACTATCGTGTCCTAAAGTATTGGATGTGATATTTTGTTTCTTTGGAACGAGAAAATCTCGATTTAATTTAAGAAAAGACAAATATTTCCAAAAAAGGGTCAAATTTTTAAATTCCTTCAAAGTTTTCAACTTTCGACATGAGGACATTAATTGATCAAATCGGTACCAATTTTAGGCGTGACGAGGGTGCTAACCCTTCCTCGCACGTAACCGACTCCCGAACTCAATTTCTCAAAACTTCGCGGACCTAAAACATTTGTTTTAGTAAACCAAATCTTTTTATTAAAACAAAAAAGGTGATCCGATCAAACCTAACAAAGATCGGTGGCGACTCCCTTTTTTATTCGTTTTCAAAACCCGGGTTCGATTCCTGCCATTTCAAAAAAAGGGACGGTTTCAACATCTACAACACAAAATAAATTACATGTTGACAAACAATTTCAAAAAGTCAAAGAAAATATCAAGAAATTTAATTTAGGGTTTTCATTAAACAATAAAAATCCAATCTTCTGTTTTTTCGTATTGAATAAAAGAGAGAGAAGAATGCAAAGAAGACATACCTGGACCCTCCATTGAATCCATCTTTATGAAGCAGTCAATTTTATTTCAACTATTTTGATCTTGATAATAATTTTTCCAGTAAAATGAAAAAAAAAAACAACTAAAATTAGAAGAGAAGGAAGAAAATTAAAAAAAGAAAGGAAATGAATAGTTTTTTAGTTAAGGTTTAAGGTTTAAAATTTTTAAATTAATTAAATTTATTTAATTAAAAATCTATTTTCATCTCATTTAGAAATCTAAGTTGGCACTTAAAATCTAGTTGAACTGCAACGTAGATTACCGTTAGAGAGATAACGGAACTTAACAGTACAATGATCACTTCATAACAAAATAATAACATAAGTGACTAAAACGTAACATGTGAAACATAAGTGACTAAAGTGTAACTTGAGTCAAACAAAAGTGACTGTTTTTGTAGATTACCCAAAATGTTATTTCAACCGGATTGATTGATTAAAAAATAAATTTGAATAAGTTTGATATAAAATTAATTAAAAAATTGATTCAATCGACTGTTTTATTTTTAAAAATTTTTTGTGTCAATGGCGCTTTTTAAATTTATTTATTTATTTATTAAATTTAATTGTCCATTAAATAAATAACTATTTAGTTAAATCAATTTTAATTAAATAATTTATCAATTTGATTTTTCTTAAATAAATTATTTAATTAAAATTTATCTATATCATTATTTTTAATTTATTCAAATAAAATTTATTTAAGATAATATAAATGTATTATTATTTTTTCACAAAAAACATGAAATAAACATGCGAAAAATGAATTCAAACCCAATTTTGTAAAAGGGAAAAAAATGGATTTGTGAAGCCACCTTAATCATGTTATGTCAAATTACATATTAATTTAAATGACACTTTTTTTCAAGGACATAAAAAAGGAAACCTTTTTTTAATCGAAGGCTCAAATTTTCTTTGAATTTTCCTTCTTAATTATTACTTTTTCTTATTTTTAAATATTGTAAACTTATCACGAGGAAAAAAATCTAAATTAATTATCTTATCGTTTCCAATTATTTTTATAAACATTTACCCAAAATTTTAATATGGATTTATTAAACATATTTTTATTATTAAATACAATAAATATATAGACAAAATAATTTTAATTTTATTTTATTTTATCATATCGTATAAATATCTAAAGTTAGTAAATTTACAATCAGAGCCCAATTAATTTGGGAATATGAAATTTTCCTTCAAAACTTTAAAAATTTTACTCTGTAAATTATTATCATTTTAAACTAAGTACTATTAATAATTTACAACTTAATAATTTAAATGTTTTAAAATAAATACTAATAATATGGAAAATAATATAAAAAATTTATAAATGTAAATTACAAATAATTGTTAATAGTTAATATCTACCATATTCAAGTTTATAATCGAAATTATAAATTCTCCCATTTTCAGATATTAAGTTTAAATAGTAAATTAAACTTATATTCAAAAAAATAGTTTCGATTCGTTGTAATTAGTATTTAACATCTTCAATTTATATATATTATTACACGTTACATCAATTAAACTTGTGATATATATTGCAGGTTACATATAAATCTATGTATTTTAAATTTTAAAGATAATTATCCATGCTCTATGTATAAATTTTTTGAAGAAATTCATTAAAAATTTTAAACAAAAATTAATATTATGAAAATTTTATAAATTTAATATAAATAACCAACTTGTGATACATAGAGCCCGGGTAATGCAACGAAATATCATACCCGTGCTCTATGAATCATTTAAGTTATATTCTGTAAAATGTGAGTGCAATATATATAATTTAGATACTTGCAAAAATATATAATAATAATAAAAGAAACTATAAAATGATTTAAATTTATTTATAATATCAATTATAAAATTAAATTTATAAAAAAATATAAAATATTTTTAAATATTTTAATTGATACATATAATCAAACCCGTGCATCACCAACTAAGAAAACTAGTATATCCGATAAAAGAAGAAAACTAGTATATATATAATAGAAAATACATTACCAAAAAATAAATTTATTGTTATCTATAATATATATATAAGCACGAGTTTTGAAAAAAAATTTGAACCGATGAAAATACCAATTATTTTTCATCATATTACTAAATTCATATTTAAAAATAATTATAATATTAATTTAGAATTATTAGTTTTAAAACTTGAATTAAAATAAAAATTGTGATAATTATACATTTAAAAACAATTATAATTTAATAGAAATTATAATAATTACACATTTAAAAATAATTAGAATTTAAATTACAATTATTAATTAAAAAGAGTTATACTAATTTTAAAATAGATTTATTACTTGAATAGAATTCTAAGTATCTTAATTATAACTTAATCAATATTAAAGTTAATCATATTAATTAGTTATTTTGAATAATATTACTTTGCGTTAATCACGTAAAACTATATTATAAGTTGAAATGTTAAAAATGTTTTTATTATTATTTAAAGAATTTCTATTATAATATTTGAATTAATAAGTTAATATATTTTAATTATATTCAATAATTCAAATAAGAAATATTATTTTATGTTAATTATTGCAATTAAATTACAATATTAAAAAACTAATTAAATATTAAAGACATAAAATCAAATGCTAATTTTTTTTAAATGTATATATAATAAAAAAATAAATTACCAGATTTGGTCACAATCACAAGAATATTTACATCTTAAATAAAAATTAAAGTTTTAAAATTTTATGGATGTATCAATTTTAGCTTATCGAGTTTGAAGCATCTGACCGGTTTTATTTTCATTCCAAAGCATTGCACGATAAACCACACATACGTATAGAACATAAGTTATGGCAGAAACACCTAATTTGCGAGACATTTTAGGCAACCATCATAAAACTTTGGCTCACAAACTCGACCCAGAAAAGGATTGATCTGAATTACAGCTCATCCTTGGCCTTGGATCTGGGGGAACTTTTTCTATTGTTGTTAGACTGCAACTTCACAGGGTAAGACGCTTCTAAGGTTAAACCACAAAGCCCGTCTTCTGCATCAACGTCTCGTTTCATTCGTATGTAGCCCTTCTCTCCCCAGTCTTCGCCCCACGAGTTCTTTACTATCCAGTACTTTGTCCCATCTAAGGTTGCTCCGTATCCTACCACTGCAACCCCATGGTTCAGCTCGGTGCCGCAGTCTCCAATGAAAACTCCCTGCAACAAGTTTTGTAGTTATGGGGACTGTAATAATTGCTTATTATCAGGCATTTTCAATGCCTAAGCTTATGTTTTTGCGTTTTCGTGATGCAGGCCTAAAAGGTTACTAACTGCAAGGTTTGAAAACTTTAGTTACCTCCGAGTAGAACTGGAAATCCGTACCACCAGCATCTATAGCAATAGACACAGGTTGGTTTGCAACAGCTTTCATTAGAGCTTTTTCATCTTTTTCGGGAACCATTTCATAGCCATCAATGATCACTACAGGACCATTCAACTGCAGAGAAAAAAAGAACAGTGATAGCATTTTCATTTCACCGTTTTTGCATAACATCAAAATTAAGGAAGATGTGTTTTGCTACCTTGGATGAGTCGCAAGACTCATCTTTGGCTCTGTAGGGATAATAATTCTCAGTTGTTATTCCATCACTTTGCTTGATGAACTGAAATGCTTGTTCCATCAATCCTCCCTCACAACCTTGGTTCTCCTTATCACAATCAACCAGCTCTTGTTCGGATAAAGTCACAAGCTCCCCTGTTTTTATTTTGTTTATACCCTCCACTGCAACTACAGTTGAAAATGCCCAGCAGCTACCTGTGACATCAAATTATTTTTGAGTAACTCCAAAGCAACATACCGAAGTTTTTTAATACTTTGTTACTAGAAGTCATAAAGTTTCAATGATACTATCTGAAATTCTTGGAAGCTTTAAAGGTATTCCTGATGGTGAATGCTAACTTGTTCTGGAATTATAACAGTTATGTTGATTTGTAAATAGACTGTAGAAACTAGTAACACATGACTGCTGGTAGAAAACTTCAAAAGATACGAATCCTTACCACATTTGCCTTGGTCCTTGATACCAGTCACTGCTCCTTTCGTCCTCCAATCGATTGAAGGAGGTAGGTTGTCAGTTTTATCATGTCTGAAATCAGTCATCTGCCTCGGACCATGGAGCATCCGGTAATGGCTAACCTTTGAGCTCCTTGTACTCATGAACTCATAGTTGGTCATATCAGCATACTTGTTCAGTTTCAACTTGTAAGGCTTATCCATCTGGTTCACCTTGTGGATATGTTTAAGATTCTCCTTGAACACATTGAAACGCTTTTGCTTCTCCTCCAGGTCACGCGAGACTGTATGTTGGCTCCTCCATCTCTCATGCAAGTCCCACAGGCTCTGCTCTGAGGCCAGGTCGCTCTCATGGTAATCAAAACTCTCAGCAACACCAAAAACTAGAGCCAACAAAAACAAACCCAAGATCAACTTCCGTATATCCATATCCATAGACTTCAATACCATAGATACAGATTTTGTAAGAGGAATCCTCAACAGGAGTATTTAAGGAAAAAAAAGTCAATATATGATGTTTGGCTATCGTCAGAGAGTGATATCCTTCAATTATCTAGCGATGCAAGCATCCTTTTATGATGATAAAGATAAGGTGTTGGCATCTTAACCTTACAAGGCTTTAACCAGAAATCAAGGCATAAAAGGGCGTGCTCTTTCAGGAGAATACAACTTACACCTATATAAAGTGGCCATTTGTTACAGTTTGGTTGCACATACCAACAATCGACATGCTAACCCACGCTGCCTTTGTTTAACTTGATCGTAGGAGACAAGTTGATTATGTACTTTTCAGTTGCCAAGGCTGTAGAATACGATTTCTTGCAGATCCTGGAGAAACACAGTGATTTAAAACTGCATGTCTTTTCTTCCGAAGATCTAATATTTTTACGCGTTGCATATGCATATGGTACACATATTTAGCTTTTGGACTGCAACAAAGTGTAGAAAAAACTGATATGCACGAAATATGGGTGAGACATCTTTTCCTTCTCAGCACAAAGATAAAATAACATACTTTCAAGCTTCAAGTTGCCACTCCGTTTTCATATCTGTCTCGTTTCAATTGAGCCCAGTAGCAAAATAAGCATATATGGTTTAGAGAGGAAAAAAGAAAGATCGTGCGAGAAACGAACTATTCGAGCTGGCTAACTCCAAATCAAAGACTTTCATTGGTATAACATACAAATAAAAAACAATCACTGGCTGAAAGGATCCATCTAGCAATGACTAAAAGACACATATGCACAAGAGTGTGGAAGACATGCAGCAACTTACAGCAGTCTGATAGTTCATGATACGAAATGCTTGAACAAAATTTCGAATTTAGCAGGTCCTCAGCAGCGTCAGCACCAGCATGCTACGCTGGTTGCTGAGTCCATACATTCATCACCATTAGCATAATATCAAGTCCACTAAACTAAATATCCTTTGTAACCTCAGACCCCACCTTAGGGAAGGTTGGTCTAAAGGTTGGCCTTGAGATGGAATGAATCTGGCCTTTTCAGAAAATATTTGAATACAGTTCGATGACATTCTAGCGTCTAAAATATGGTAAGAAACCATAAATCATTCATAACGAGCAGAGATATATGTCCAAGGACTTGAGGGTAACCTCATATCAGCCAAATCTGTTACCCAGACTCAGGTTTAGGTGTCCCATAAGGCATATGCCTAACATAGATGCTTAAAACTTTCTTTTAGAAGTTCTTCTGCCTGTTTAGAGAGTCATATCTCCACACTTGCGTTTCAATATGCGTCAAACATAGATACTTCAAGAAAAATGATTGTTCCATCATAAACGGGCACGATTGTTGGAGCCTTGATGGCAAATAGGTATGATAATACTAATGCAAACAGATCACGATGTCTGTTCTTGATAGACTTGAAAGACTACCGGGTAAACCTTTTATACATATACTTCATAACAAAAGGCAAAAAGGGTGCTCACTATACCAAATAAAGTAACGTTTTCCTTTATAGAATGTTGTAAATTTAACAAGTCAAATGCAGCTTGCTTGTGGATGGAAAAGAACAGGAAACCAAAAGAAACGACTTTTACTTAGTTTTAGGTAAGGACTAACAGATGATGTTAAGGAGGAAGATGGTGCACATCATCAATATCAGCAAGTAAGGAATACATTTCTATCCACCAATAGTGTACTTTTACTACTATTCTTTTCGACTAAACCATTTAGCCTTCATCTGAAAATCATAATCAACATAATCCAATTCCCCAAACATGAACTCAATATTCAACATAATGCAATTCCCCAATTCCAAACGTTAGCCTTCATGATGACAATGAACATGAGAAAGACGCAAACATACATAAATACAAAACGAACAGATATTTTCCATCAATTTCAAAATTCAAATAGATAAAGATAGCAATTTATAAAGCAGAAAGAAACAACAATTCGTCCATGACATATCATGGGGTTATCCAGCTCATCAAAGCCAATATTATGGTCTTCGATCACAATTCCAAGAAGCCTAAATTCAAATGAATCCAGGAAAAAAAAAAGACGACAGCAGCAACAAGTAGAAGAGGGAGTTGAACGCAGAATTTAGGGGAGACGATCATTCTGCTTGGCTTGCTGAAGCAACTCTTCCCTCATTCTCCTGATCTCCGCTTCTCTCTCCAATCTCTCTTTCTGCAAACGAAACAATTATTCAAAAAAAAAATTAAAAAGAAGAAATTATAATTAAATAATCTAGGGTTTTCATAAGTCTTTAATCAATTAGCAAATAACAAAATAAGGAAGATATTCATCAAAAAGCGTATTTCCATGACCTAGTTCGGATTTAAAACTAGAAGTGAGAGAGAAAGAGGGGTTTAGAGGACCTTCTCGTCTTGGTGGAGGGCGATCCAGACGTGGACTTTATCCATGGTTTGCCAGAAGATAAAGGCGCCGAATGCCATAGCGAAGTAAGAGGCTACTTTCACCATTTTTGCTGTTTTCTTAGTTTGAGGTTGCAGAGAAAGGTTGATCTGTAGAGGAGCCGATTGATTGATCCAACTTTTCAAACTCCAAAATCCCCTAATGAATCTTATAATGGGCTTTATCTTATTTTCACCCCCAATTCACCCACACTGTGCATTTCTAGTCGTCCATCCATCTCAGACTCAGACGTCTGACTCACTAAAGCGACACCGTATTTTACTTTTTGGATTTATATAACTTCCAAATATTTTTGTATTTTTTTTTTTTTTTGTAAATATGTAAATATACAAACTCAAGGCCAGTTATATGTCAGTTTAAAGTTTGCTGCTATTTTAGCCATATGACTTACCTGTTTCTACATTAGTACTCCCAACTCTACATTCCAACTATGTTAGTCTCACGTAATAAGGATTGTATATCTTCCGTGAAAGGTTGAAGTTGTAGAATTAAAGAGATTGTAAGTTGTTTATTATATTTGTATTTAGTACTATTATCTCAAATAACATCATAATCAACGTGCAAGAAAATATTTATTATTTGTATAATTAGAATTTACTTTATAATATTTTGGTTTACAATTCAAATATTCCGCAACTTTAATTATAAAAACTTGTATAAACTTAATTTGAAGAAACACTTATACTAAATTATATATTTTTTATAATACATAAATTCAGTAAAAATAATATAAAATTTATAATATACAACCTTTATATATAAAAAAAGTTTTATAAATTGTCCAAAACTTTCATAACACTTCTAATAAATAATATAATTTTTCCATCACTTTAGAAAGTTATTTTTTATAAATAAGTTATGATAAAAAAAATTATAATATTTTTTTATGAATAAGTATATTATCTTTATAATATATAGCATGGAGACATAAATAAGTTATGTCCATACTTCTTAGTCATAACTTTTTATTAATACATATATTATAGCACCTTTATAACATGTAAAATATTTTTTATAATAATCTTTTTTGCTATAATTTTAGATATTTTCTAGGATTTAAATCATATATTTTTTGTTATAATTTTATAGAATACACAAATTTTTTTATAATATAATTTTTTAGGATTTATATATAATATAAAAAAATTTTACCATTATCATCCCAAGCACTCATACATGTTCATACTTATAATATAATTTCTATAAATTGTATAAAAATAATTTTTTAAAATTGGATTTGAGTGTAATAACTTGTGTAATTATTACAATGGTCATCCTCCCTTAAGAATTAAAATGTGTAATTGGGGTGCTCTAATTACATCCAATTCAATGAGGCTTACCAATTACAATGGTTATCCAAACATGACATATTTATGTAATTACAAGCAATTACATAACAATTCAATAGATTCTGCTATCTAGCACGTTTCTGCCTGCTCTCATCATAGCATGTTTTTCTAGTTTATTTGTTTGAGGTTTTTTAGGATTTTTTCTTTGAAAGTTTCACTTGACCTAAGTGTGTGGATTAGATCCTGTTTCGTTTAATAAAGCAGATCTGGGTTTTTTTTTTATTTTACAGTTGGGAGTGTTTTTTGGTGTTCTGTTGGTTGTTTTGACGCAACAGTAATGGAGGACCGAATGGCTAGGTTACGTATCTCTGATGGAAAGGAGGAGGAAGTCATGCAATGTTGGGGGTTGTCAGGGGGAACGAATAGGTTGTATGATTGTTGTTTGGTTGGATCTTTTCTTACGGCAATCGTGGTTTAGTTTCAAGCCATGCGTAATACACTTGCAAATCTATGGCATCTTTTGAGGGGTATCAAAATTTCAGATCTGGGGGCTAAGCATTTTTTATTTCGTTTTTTTCATAGGCTTGATATAAAAAGAGTGATTAAATGGGCTCCTTGGACCTTTAATAATCATTTGTTAATTCTTCATAAGTTGTAGGATATGGAGAACCTGATGATAGTTCCATTATTCTATGTACTTTTTTGGGTTCTAATGCATGATTTGCCCCCAGGATTTTATTCTAAGGTAATGGCTAAGTAGTTGGGAGACTTTATTGGAGAATTTATTAAATATGATTGCAATCAATTAAGAAGGGGTACCTAGTGTTTTATGCGTATAAGAGTTATTATTGATGTTCATTCCCCTTTACGAAGAATGAAGAAGTTTCAGGTTTCCCCAAATTGTTTCTCTTATGCTTGGTTTAAGTATGAAAAACTTACTCTATTTTGTTTCCTGTGTGTCTGTCTAGGTCACAGTGATAGGTTTTGTATGATCAGATTGCGTATGGATGGTGAGGGAATGGAGTTCGAGTGGGATTTTGGGCTCAACCACCAAAGAGGTGTAACAGACCGATTTTGGGCCTAATCGGAACAGTGGTTTCGAGCCGCAAATCTGACGAGGAAAATCTTATTTTTATTATATTTTTATGGTCTACAATTTCACAGAAATATTTTATGAAAATTTCGTTCGAAAATTTTAACGTTTGGGCACTCAATTTAGTCAAAAGGACTAAATTATAAAAGTGCAAAAGTTGAGTTCCACATGTTAAAAGTGTCCAATTGTTATGAAGTTTTAAATTGGAGGTCCTTAAATGGTAATTAGACCATTGGTTAAATTGTTGGACAAAAATGGACATGAGATAAGTGAAATAGGATATTTTTAAGTTAGGGCATTTTGGTCATTTAGTAATTAAAAGAATTAAAAAAGCCAAATTTAAAGCAAAATTGTGTCCATCTTCAAGCTATGGCCGAATTTGCATGAAGAAACCATGGCTAGGGTTTTTCAAGCTTCCAAGCTCGATTGTAAGTCTGTTCTAGCCCTGTTTTTAATGATTTTTATGTTTTTCAAATCATTGTAACACGATCTCTCTATTTTTACCATTTATTTGAGCTAGAGTTGATGTTTGAAAATTTACCCATATGAGAAACGCTTGTTTTTTGATGTTTAATGGTAGAATATGAATTCTCGGTGTGAAATAAACAACTTTTACTAAGTGATTTTCAGTGAAATTGTCAAAAATGACTAGTTTGTAAAAAGTTGTAAAATGTGTGTAAGTGTGTGAATAAATGGAAATTGTGGACTGCTATAGTTATGAAAATGGTCCGTCTAGGCTTAAAATACAAGGAAATTGAATAAAAATCTTTTTACGAGCCTAGGGGAAAAAGTGTAAATATGACAAAATTTAGGGACAAAAATGTAATTTTTCCAAAATGTGAATTTAGGCTAATTTGAGTAGCAGGATGAATAAATGAGTTAAATGTGCTGTTATTGTAACGACCTAATTTTCAGTGGTGTCGGAAATGGTGATTTGAGATCACTAAATTCGACAAGTAAGATTGAACAAGATAGTAATTTAATATTTATGAGTCAAGTAAGAATTTAGAAGAATTTGTGATTTGGTGAATTTGGTGAGTTAAAAGAATTTATTAGGTCAATTAGGTAAAAAAAGAGGTATCGAGACCTCGATTTTAAAAATCGAGCTGTAAATATTTTTAGAAATATTTATGGAGTGTAACTAAGTTAGTATTAAAGTTTGGTTCAGAAATTTAAATGTTTAGGTAGTCAATTAAATAAAAAGGACTATTGTAACAAATGAAAAATTTGCTAGAAGGATGAGATAGCTCAAGTGTTAAAATAAAGAGGATTTAAAGGGCAATTAAGCCTAAAAGTGAATAGGTTGGACTGCAAGAGCAAGAAAATCATCGAAAAATAAGGGAAATAAGGGCAAAATTGAAAAATCTAGAGATCTCTTCATATTTTCTCAGCCAAAACGCCATAGAAGGTCTGGAGAAAGCTGTTTTTTCATATTTTTACATCATGCGAGTTTAATTCTTACTTTTTCTTGATAATTTTTATGTTTTTATGACTTTTACAATTAAGTCCACTTATATAATTCATTAGTTTTTGATTTGGTGGGTGAAATTGGAAGTTACCCTGGCTGATTAAGGGAATTTTATTATGAATTATTATGAAATTTAAATTCTAACTTCATATTAATGTGGTTTTATTAAGTGATTTTGATAGAAAATGGTATTTAGGACTTAATTGTGAAAAAGTTGTGAATTAGAGGTTGGTGTTGAAATTCAAAATATCAAAGGTTGTGATATAGTTTATAATGATAAAATAAAGTGTTAATTGAGAAAAATTAGTTCAATTGATGGGTAAGTTGAGCAGGGACTAAGTTGTAAAAACTATAAATTTTGGGGTAAAAGTGAAATTTTAAAAATTGAAGAGCATAAATTATGAAGTGAAATAGAAATGAAATAAATGCTAATGAGTGAAAATATTTTACATTATAGATCAAGAATCCAAAGAAGAACGAGGAAAAAAAAAGTTGTGGAATAGTCTCTAAATTTCAATATCTTCTACAAATCAGCCGGGTAAGTTATGGTTGAATTTACACGTTTATTTGTGAATTATTGAATGATATAATGTGTTATTGAATATGAATTTGCTGTGGGATTGTGAAAATTATGATAAAATGAAAGAATAAATGTGGTAATTCAAATTAGGAAAAAAACGCAGGATTGAGTACGTTCATTTCGTGACATGTGATGAATTGACGGACAAGACCATGGTTGATCCATGGCAAAGTGTGAAACGTAGGTATGGCATTAACCATACTGAGTTGTGAAACGTAGATATGGTATCATTCATACTGAGTTGTGAAATGTAGGTATGGTATCAACCATACTGAGTTAAGAAACGTAGGTATGGCATTTCCCATACCGAGTTGTGAAATGTAGGTATGATATTTCAATGAGGAAAACCATATTGAGTTGTGAAACGTGGCACTAAGCAACGACGTACTCAAATTCGTAAGACGTTTCCTAATTTGATAATAAGTAATACAGGAGGAGTGAACCTATTAAAAGAGATTGAGTAGTTGTTAATGTTGAGCTCAACTATGTGAAGTATTATAACAGTGGTTGTGAATGGCAAGAAACTATAGTAAATGATTTGTTATTGTTTGGAAATATTATGTTTGGTAAGCATTACTTTTAAACCTATGAACTTACTAAGCTTCAATAAACTTACTTGTGTGTGTTTGATATTTTTATGTAGATTGAATTAAAGGGAAGTTGATAGATCGGATCATCACAACAAAGCTCACTATCCAGATCAATTCCGGTAGCTTTTGTTTTATGTTTTTAAGATTTATATGGCATGTATAGAGTTTAAATGAAATGGAGTAAAGATGTTATAAACTAGTTAACAATATTTTGTACTAAAATAGTTTTTGGTTAGTAGCAGTAGTTCGACTTTGAAAATTCACCATAAATTATGGAAATCGAATTAGAGGTTGAATAAGATATGAAAGTAAAGCCTATTGAATCTAGTTTCACATAGAAGAAACGGTGTAAGCAAAAGACTTTCATATTAGGACATAATTGAAATTTTGTGAGACAAGGTCAGAGTGATTTCGAGCTCCCCTGTTCAAACTTTGGAAAATCATTAAAAAATTTATAAAAATATTTATGGGTTATAATTTATATACCTAAAATACTTAATGAGTATTGTTTTAAAATAAATAAACGAGAACATCACTCGAATTCTGTAATATGAGATAATTAATTTTTAGTAAAGAAAGGTTTATCTGTCAAACAGCAGAACAGGGGTAACTTTGAAGAATAAACTGTACTTTTTGTATAATCAATAAATTCTGTAAATTTTATGGTAGAAAGATATACGAGTCTAATTTCAAATTCTTTTTACGGATCTTAATTTAGAATTCTTTAGCTTAAGATATAAATAATTTAGTGAATATAACTCGAGTGGATAGCTTTGATGTGAATATAAGTAAATAATGGAATTTATGTGTAATTATTCTGTAAACTTTGGTAACATCTTGTAACCCTGTTCTGGCGACGGATATGGGTTTGGGGTGTTACAGTTATAGATCAAGGAAAATGAGATTGTGACTATGTGAAACGGGTGCTGATTTTATAAGTTCTACCAATGGCTGGGTAATCCGACATGTGCTGCGGATACCTGACAGCTTGTGTGAGCAGCACTGAGTAGTTACATATGACCGACAACTTGTGTGAGCAGACCCGCGAATGTGATTAGCTCGAGAGCGAGCCTATGTGAAAAGTGATGTGAAGTAGCTTTGGCTACAAGTGTGGCACTTATGTGCAAACTCCGATGTATCCAATAATATTCCTATGTGTTCAACAGGAAAATGACTAAGTGTAATTAAATGTGATTATGTGATGAACAAGTGCAGGTACATGTGTATATATATTCATAAGCAACGTGCTCGATATGTGATCGAACTTTGGTAAGGTTGATATGGAGTAAGTGTTACAATGAAGACTTGTAAATATTTGATGATGACTAGCTATTGGCATGGCTAACTATGGATATACTTTAGTGTTATATGTGTGTAAATGAGAATTAATACAAAGAAAACATGATAGAGCAAAATTTGCAATAAAATAGTTTTGGGACAACGGCAGTTATGTGTCTTTGAAAAATCACCAAAAATGGTGAAAATTGAATTAGAAGTTGAATAAGATATGAAATTAAATCTTATTGAGTCTATTTTTTCATAAAAGAAACGGTGTAAGCGAAAGAATTTCATATTCTGAGATATTTGAATTTTTGTGAGACAGGGTCAGAATGATTTCGGAATCCACTGTTTCGACTTTGGAAAATCACTAAAAATTTTATAAAATAATTATGGTTTATAATTTATATGCTTAAATTTATTAATGAGAATACCTTCAATAGAAACAAACGGGAACATCATTCGAATCTCGTATGAAGAGATAATTAATTTTTAGTGAAAAAGGGTTGAAACTGTCAGACAACAGAACATGGGAGACTTTAAAGAATAAAATGTACTTATTGGCCAAACCAAAAATTCTGAAAATTTTACAGTAAGAAGATATGTGAGTCTGGTTTCAAGAAAAATTAGCTGATCTTAATTTGGAATTCCGTAGTTCAAGATATATATAATTTAGTGACTGTGGCTCAAGTAGACAGCTTAAGATGAACATGAATAAATAGTGGAACTATGTGCAATTATGATTGTATTATCTTGAGAACATATTGTGAAGATTTATAAAAGCCTGTTAATAAATCACTTGTTATTTACATACCTACTTACTAAGCTATAATGCTTACCCCCCTTCCTTTCCTTTTTCCTATAGTGTCACAGATGCTAGCTCGAGTTGGAGGTCGTTGGAGATTCTATCACACTAACAAGTTATTGATTGGTATTGTATCAACGATCTTCAAGTATTTTTAAGTCTATGGCATGTATAGGGACTTGATTATGTGTATATGTTATTATGATTTGGCCTAGAATGTTGGCCTATGCTATTTGATGGCCTATGCGTTTTGGGAGTGAAGAGGATTTAGAAGAGGGTCGGGCAAAAGATCCGATGATTTATGATCTAGAGGAAATCCCAATTGGAGTAATAGACGGAAAGAAGAGGCAAAGGAAGAATGTATTCTTTGAAAAAGTTTCTGAAATCTCGAATTCTGAGGAGAAAGAGGGTGAGGGCTATCTCGCTTACCAAAAAACTTTATCAGTGACCACTAGGGGGTAGGTCGATCGACAACAATGAAAAGAATAAATTAGAATGTTCGTGGGTTAGGGAGCCCACGAGAAATAAGGAGGATGCAACATGAGTTAAAGCTTCACAATCCCCATGATGTCTTCTTTATGGAGACAAAATTGGACATAATAAGAATAAAAAAGGTGCGCCAGAAGGATGGATTTCTAAATGGCATTGACGTGGTAGCAAACGGTACAAAGGGGTTTGAGTTTGGTATGGAAATTTGATGTTGTTATTTCTCTAAGAAGTTATTCTAGTAATTATGTGGACGTGGTTTTAAAAGGACCTGAAGATGAAGTACATTAGAGATTGATAGACTTTTATGGTACGCCAAATTTGAGATATCGTGATGATTCTTGGTGCTTTATTTGCTTTCTGAGGCAGGATCAAAGCATTCTGTGGTTGGTTTGTGGAGATTTCAATGAGATCCTCTTTTCTTTTGAAAAGAAAATCGGGGCTAGATGAGATGACAGGAGGATGGACAAATTTCGGAAGGTTCTTTGGGATTGTCATTTGAAGGACTTGGGTTTTGAAAGGCCATGGTTTACTTGGGAAAGGGGAAATTTTGAGCATAATAATATTAGGGAAATGTTGGATAGAGGCATTGCAAATCCGGTATGGTGGGAAATTTTCCCAAATTTTGTTGTGCAACATTTGCCTCATTCCTTTTTTGACCATTGTCTGCTGTTAATTCAAACGGATAAGGATGAAAGGCATTCTAAATGTTTTGGCTTGAAAAGTCATGTGAGGATGAGGTTCGTAGGCTTTGGGAAAGTAGTAGAGGAATGGTGCCTCAACGCCTTGAAAGGGTAGGTTTTGGGTTGAAGAGGTGGCAACTAGGCTTCGAAATGAGAAATGGGATAGAAGGGGTTATTTGACAAAGAGAAAGAGGAGCTTACCATTAGCGATTGAGATGATGATAACATTCTGGAATTGTTGAATAGTAGAATTGATTTAAATTTAGAGTTGGAAAATGAAGAGTTGTTTAGGAACCAAGGGCGCATGTTAATTGGCTTAAAAAGGTGACTGAAATACAAGTTTTTTCCATCGTTATGTGACTAAAAAAATGTATGAATAAAGTGAAAAGTTTGGATAGGGGTGATGGGCAATTTACAAGTAATAAATGAGAGGTTAGAAATATTGCAATGAATTATTTTATGAATTTATTTACATCTCAGGGTTCGAGCAATGTGGAACATATTTTAGAATGGGTGAATAGATGTATAATGAATGAGATGAATCAATGTCTCATAGCCCGTTATGAGAGGGATGCGATCTTAAATGCTGTTAAAACAATGACATCTATGAAAGCTCCTGGTCCCGATGGTTTTCGTGGGCTATTTTTTCAAACTTATTGGCACATTGTGGGATATGATGTGGGAACTTTTTGCCTCAAGGTGCTCAATGGAGGTATGTTTTTAGATGATATTAATTATACTCACATTGTTTTGATTCCAAAGAATTCAAACCCGAATGGTATGAAGTATTTTTGCCCCATTAGTTTATGCTTAGTTCTGTATAAGATTATCTCTAAAGTTGTGTGTATTAATGAAGCGCAATGTGCCTTTGTCCTTGGTAGATTAATCACAAATAATATTCTGCTTGCTTATGAAATTCTTGAGGTTCTTAAGAGGGAAATATATGGGAAAAAGGGCCAGTTCACACTCAAGTTGGATATGAGCAAAGCTTATGATAGGGTGGAATAGGGTTTCTTGAAACAGATGCTTTTGACAATGGGTTTTGCAAAAGGCTGGGTGGACTTTATTTATAGTTACGTAAGTATTGTTTTTTATTCTTTAATCATAAATGAAGAAGTGGGTAATAAGTTTTCCCCGGGAAGGGGACTTCGTTAAAGGGGACCCGTGAATCCCATATTTGTTCCTAATTTGCAATGAGGGGCTTTCTTCCTTAATGTGTATGGCTAGTCGGAAGTGTTTAGTTAAGCGTGCAGAAATTTATAGGGCAGCCCCAGTGGTTTTTCACCTTTTATTTGTTGATGACTGTATACGCTTTAGGGGGCTATAGTGAGGGAGGCTATGTATTTGAAGATAATCCTTAAGGAGTATGTGGAGGCTTTAAGTTAGCGTGTGAATTATGAAAAAACTGCCATATATTTTAGTTCAAATGTTGGTGAAGAAATGCAACAGAAAATTTTAAGAAGTTTGGGGTTCGGGTTTCTGTTGATCCTAAGAGATATCCGTGCTTATTGAATATGGTTGGTCGAAATAGAAAGAAAGCATTTCATGGGCAAAAGGATAGGATGCGAAGGCGCGTTAACAGTTGGTGTGTGAGACCATTGTTCCAAGGAGGAAAAGAAGTGTTTATAAAAAGTGTTCTTCAAGCTATCCCCACTTTTACGATGTCATGTTTCTTACTTCCAACCTCACTATATAAAAAGTTAAAACAAGTTATCTCTCGGTTTTGGTGGTAGAAATTTGGGGGGAAACGAGGATCCATTGGTGTGAATGGTAAAAAATGTGTACTTTAAAGGATTATGGAGGCATGAGTTTTCACAATCTTAGTCAATTTAATATTGCCCTACTTGCCAAGCAGGGATGGTGTTTAATTAGTTATCAGAGTTCATTATTAGCCAGATCGTTGAAGGCAAATTATTTTCCGAACACAGATTTTTTGAAAGCTGGTTTAGGAGCTTACCATTTGTTTACCTGGAAAAGTATATAGTCAGCAAAGGGTTTGATTCTGAAGGGTTTGGGTTGGCAGATTGATACAGGAACAAGTATTAACATCTGGATGATATTTGGGTCCCTAGTTTGCAAACAAAGAAAATTTAGATGCCTAAGATTAATAGGCCTTACAGGACTTTTTCAGAATTGATATTAGAGCATGATAGAAGATGGAATGTAGAGCTAATTACCAGTTGTTTTGATTCAGAGGTCGCAAGGAGAATTCCATGTATTCCTCTAGGCTCGCAGGTGTAGAAAGATGCAATAGTTTGGAGCATGGAATCCTCAGGTGAATATATTGTTCGAAGTGGGTACAGGGTTCTACAAGGGGGTGATGAGCCAAATGCCGATGAAGAGGCGATTTGTTACAACAATTTTTACAAAAAAATGTGGAATTTAAAATTGCTAGAAAAAGTTAAAATTACAGTTTGGCAAATATTCTATAATCTAACCCCTAATATGCATAATCTATACAATAGAAGATTAGCTGGTGAAGAGACATGTCCAAAATGCATGAGGGGTGTTGAAAGCCTGGAGCACGAAGTCTGTGATTGTCCTTTTGCTGCTGAGCTTTGGAATCTACTGGAGATTAGATGAAAGGGTGAGAGGGGGAACTTATGTTTTCAAGATTAGTTACACAGAAATTATTTAATGTTTCAACGAAGAATACATGTAAATAGATTGTGTGTGCGATATGGTTTCTCTAGTCAACAAGGAATAAGTGGATACATGATAAAGTATTCATCTCGAAAAAACAAATGGTAAGTCAGATATCTTCATATTTACTTGAGTTAAATGAGATTGAGGAAAGATTACTTGTTTCGAAGGTGGGGAATGATAGGTGGAGATCGCCGGAGGCTCCTTTCTTGAAAATTAATTTTGATATAGCTTTTAAGGCTCACTTCACAAAATCATATTCAGGGTTAGTTGTTAGAGATGACAGATCTAGAGTAATTGGAAAAAAGGTCATTTTAATGAGTATGTACCGTCTGTTTTCGCAGCTGAAGCCTTTGCATGCCTTCAGGCTCTCAAGTTGGGGGTGGAGATGGGGCTGAGAGATGTGATTATTGAAGGTGACTCCTTAACAGTGATTAAGAAAGGTAAATCAAGTTCTATGGATAGATCGAAAATTGGGGGGTCTTTATTCAAGACATAAAATTTGAGCAGAGAAAGTTTAAGGAGGTCTGGTTTACCTTCGTTTTCTCGATCAACAAATGGATCTACTCACGCTCTTGCTCAATAAGGATGGATAAGGGGCGAAAATCTGAATCTTGGACAGCGAGATCTGGTCGCGATAGTGACTCTAGAGGCTCGAGATAATCTTGTGAGAGGTGTTGAAGGAGAGGATGAAGTTGTTGGATTATAGTTCTGCAACGGTTTTCTAAGGTTGGTGCGCATGAAATGGAAAATTGCATAAGGAAATGAAGGGATTCTACTTTGGGAGCGTAGATAAATGGGAAATTGATGTTTTCCAAGGGATAATGATGGAACGTTTCTGCCTATTTGATCAATGGATGTGGGGGGAAAGGATTAGATGAAACAGTTATGTCATGTTATCTATGTCCCTTCCCAATCAATTAATGACATGTCAGCTAATTTTTACATGTCATTTACACCTCATTGATTAGATTTTTTAATCATTTAATGGCATGTCTCATTTACACATCATTTAATTAGATTTTTTAATCACAAATCCCTAAAATCCCAATTAAAAATTATTCAGCCCTAATAAAAAATCTATCTTCCCTAATAAAAATTTTATCTTCACGTCTCTGCCCTACTGTTATTTTTTTTCCAACAACTGCTTTGTTGCTGATTTGCTTTGGTTTCTATATTCCCTAATAAAAATTCTATCTTTACGTCTCTACCTTATTGCTATTTTTTCTTTCCGGCAACTGTTTTGTTGCTTCAATTACTCTGTTTCACGTCTCTGCCCTGCTGTTATTTTTTTCCAGCAACTGCTTTGCTACTGATTTGCTTTGGTTTCTATGCAACCCCTGCTGCTATTATTTTGTATAAGTTGGAAATCTTAGTGTAATCGACCCATTTTGCCTGGGCCCATACCATTCAAAAACCAAAAAATAATATTTAATAAAGTCCCTTTACAGCCAATTTAAAGGCCCAAATTTACAAATATTACCAGTGGCCCAATATTAACCAAAACCTAAATAAGCCCAAATACATTACAACCCAAATTAACAAGCCCGACAGGCCCATTTTTTTTCAACATTTTCAGCTTCTGGAAACCCTAGCAAAGGCCTTGCGCCACCGCCTCCATAGTAGCCCTCCTCGTCGGACATCATGCCGCCATCAGCGCGTGAATCGCACCCCTATCCCCGCCGTACATGCCTGCAAAAAAAACGCAATTAACAGTGAAAATCAAGATCTTGTATTTATTATTTTACGATTTGATTTCAGTTATAAAAATCGAATGTAACTAAACACAAGGGGGCTACGATTTTTTTTACAAGCATATACAGAAAAGAAAACATATACGAAATCAATACAGTGATCATCAAGGTTGTTATTTTTATTTTTTTTCTTTTCTTTCGAATCTGCAAACAAACATATAAAATTTTCACTTCTATTTTTTTAAAAAAAAATTTACATGCATATTTAAATAAACTGAAAAAAAAAGAAAAAAATTACTTGTTTTGTAATACATGGCGGCCGGCAACGGTGGCAGTGATCAGTCAGAGTACTCAACGGATATCGCAGAGGGCGGAGAAGCAGAGAGCAAACTGGGGCTCTCTCTCAGTTTTTTTTTTTTTAGGAATTGAAAAAATGAATTTTTTTCTAAAAAAATTGGCTTTTATAAGTGATTAAAATGGCGTCGTTTTAGGCCCTGGCCAAACGTGCCAAAACGACGTCGCTTCAATGGTGACCCTCGCGCTGACCCGACCCAGTTTCAGGATCCGTGTGTTTTCTACGGGAGGGCTAATTGCACTTTTAGCCCTTCCGCTTTTTAATTAATTTATAATCAAGTTTCTTTTATTTTTTAATTTAGCCCTATATTTTTATTTCGGTTTCAATTTAATCCCACACGAAGCGCAACGTTTTGGAGGGAGGAGATATCTTCCCCTTTAGTCCCTCCTTGTTATTCGCGCATTTAGATAGGTCCCTTCCTTTTTATTTGTTTTCGGATTTGCCCCCAAACTTTTATTTTAAGTTCAATTTCGTCCTTTTTTTTATTTCTTTTATGATTTTTGTTATTTCATTATTAATTTTGTTTTTTTAATTCTTATTATTATTATTATTATTATTATTATTGCTTTTACTATTATTTTAACATTACCACTACTATTATTTTTTTATTTTTTTTATAATTAACTTTATTATTATTATTTTTCTCATTTGTATTATTTTTTTATTACTTTCCTTTTTATTATTTTATTTTTATTATTAATATTGATATTATTATTGCTAATATTATTTGTTTATTAACACATTTATTATTATTATTACTATTGTATTTTTGTCATTATTTTTTTTTATTTTGATTATTGTACATAGTATTTATTTGTTTATTGATTTATTATTAACTTTTGTTTTTGTTTTTATTTAGCCATCTTTTTACTTATTATTTATTATTCGTTTTAATTTTCATTTATTATTGTAATTTATACCGTTTCCCTCATTTCACTCTATCATGCATGTGTATTATAAGTCATCCTCTATTTATTATAAAATCACATCACATTTTACCCGATTTTGGAAGTAAGCAATTACTTTGTGTTTTAAGATTTGAAAGAAATCATACCCTAACTTATTGGGTTTTGATTTTTCTCATCGAGTCTAAAGAACTAATTATTTGTAATTAAAGCATAAACTTCAAATCAAAACTTATTCTCGGGAATTCAAAATGTTGTATCCTAACTTATTGGATACGATGTTTTGTGTCTCGAGGTATGGATTTTCTACAAATAAAGGCAAGCTTAGTTTCGAAGTTTTGAAATGTTGCATCCTAACTCATTGGGTGTGGCATTTTATTTCTTTGAGATAAGAAAGTCTTGGCTTTCTTTCAAATAAAGGGATTATATCTTAAATTTTTTCGACATTAGGACATGAATTCGTCAATTAGGTACCGATTTTTGGGCGTTACGAGGGTGCTAACCCTTCCTCGTACGTAACCGACTCCCGAACCCGTTTTCTTGAATTTCGTAGACTAAAATCATTATTTTAATAAATCAAAATGTTTTTGATCAATTTCAAGGTGACCTGATCACACCTCGAAAAAAAGATTGGTGGCGACTCCATTTTCGTTTTTAAAGTCGATCCCCATTTTTTAAAAATAATTAAAAATGGTTTCGAATAGTTCATTGTGTTTGGGTTCTCATACCTGAGATCCTGACCATTGGAATAAGCAGCAACCTAGAAGTGGAATTGATGTCTTAAAAATGATGAAAAGATTACCAATATATCTAATATTAGTCGTTTTTATATCTGTTCACTATCAACCACTGAGGCGGAACTTTTAGTAATTAATCATGCTATTCATTATGGAAAACTATAAATTGCCTATGACACATGTCAGCATTGATTGCTGGAAGGAAATAGAGATTTGATTTCTGGATATGGATTACAACATGCAGGTTCGTCTTAACTTTTGCACTGGGAGCTGGTCCTATTCCAAGTCTCCTCCTACCTTAAATTTTCCCTAATCGAATCTGGGCAAAAGCTATGGCGTTCTGTATGTCAATGCACTGGGTAATTTTCTCCTCTTTTCTTTTTCTCTTTCTCTTCCATATCATTTGTCCGAAGAGATTGTGACAGCTTTCGCAGCTCTGCAAGTTAGGATATGAAATTATTAGGAAACAAAATAGAAATAGAGAATCTTATTGCTATCTTCTGATGTTCTTTTTCTTGGTTGCTTTTACATTGCTCTTCAGGTAATCAATTTCTTGGTTGGTTTGCTCTTCCTGCGCTTCCTAGAGCAACTCGGTCCACAGCTCTTATACTCGATTTTTGCCAGCGTTTGCATGATGGAAGAATTTAGCAATAAAGTCACCAAACTCCAGCAAACTCTAGCAAGGAACCAAACTCCAGCAAGGAGCAACAAGAACACTACAGCTAAGCAAGTGCCTGTAATAACTATTACTTTGCCTTTGTTCTCTTCAAGTTTCTGGTGATGTTTCAATGAAATTGCAAGTTTTAGAAAGGCCACCTTCAAAAACAATCTGCTATAATGTTTATCATTGTGGTTCAATTTACAAACAAATTACGTGTTGATATTGTGCATATTTAGTTGAGCTTCGATTTTGGCTATTCTGTTCAGCAATCAATTTAATATTGCAACTAATTGGTTATTGTGGATGTTTCACTTGCTCAACTATAAATTTGTGCGGATTTTAAGTTGATTGAGATGAGGTTCAAGGTTCAGTCTCTATATTTGTTAATATTTCCTCCTTTCCCCATTGCAATTTACTTATTCAATTGTATAAAAAAATTAATTGGTTATTATCGAAGTAACATGATCTTTGTTTAGATAACCAATTGAAAATAGAACAAATAATCTAAAATTAATATTTTCAATGATTTATAAGTGCCTTTGATAATCCAACATAAAAAGCAAGACAGAATAAAAAATACATCGAATTACCAAAACAATATACTTATAAAAATATTGATTGAACTTATTCCATACTAAATAATAACTAAAGCAAAATACAAGATAACACTATAAAAACCATATAATAGTATTATTCTCAAAACATTATGAAAGAATTACAAGTAATAATAAAATTGAAGTATTTCTCATGAATTATCATCAGTCTTTTTGAGATTCTAAGCCATTTGAGAAATGTTCCTGCATTAAAAGTTTTATAAGGTTAGATAAACCCTTGAATTTTGTATATAATAATTTGTGACAATATAAGTAAAAATATATTACTTGAGTCTTGAATAGCGATGGATCATTCTCTTCCAGCAATTTAGTATAACTCATGTTAGATGAAGAATTGAACCTCCAATTTGAAGAAAAATCCTACATAAAAATATTTTTACAATACATGTACTTAAATATTTATGACTTTTGACATTTAAAAAGAATAATGTTGTAACACCCCAAACCCGGCCCATACGTTTCGACTAGATCTGGTATGCTACGGGTTGTATATTGAAAACTTTTGCTTTGTTGGTTTTGGAAATCGCAAGTTAATTAGACAATATTTGAATAAATAAGTGACATTTGAAAAAAAAAAAACCCTTTTATTATTATTATTTCGTATAATTAAACCTTTTGACAAAATCTCATAAGTTGCAAATATTAATACTAAGCAATGAAGTATAAACTATGGGGCCTTATTACATAAATATTCCAAAAATTAAAACTTAAAGAAAAGCCGAAATAATCCATAAAAAAAACTTGATGGCCCCTTGAGTTCGTCTCGGCTCCCATGTCCACGATCTACTGCTCATCCGAAAGAGTTATGGAAAATAAAGGGTGAGTCGCCAAGACTCAGTGTGCAAATCCCGAAAACACATAAAAGGCTTAGGCTCACAAACACATTATGAGCCCTGGCCCAAACATAAAGGCAACAATCAGAATTACATGATAAATAATAAATGATGAATGGCCCAGCCCATCCTAGAATTCCATCCTCTACACACCAACCCATACCAACCATCACACCTTGGGGATTTCTACAATCAACCCGCTAACCACTACACACCATATCGACAGCTGTGCTGCCTGTCTTAAAGACCGATCACTGTGTGACCTATGTGGCATAGCCACGGATCGCTATGCGATCTTAATAATACATCGTAGCATTTCGACAGCTGAGCTGCCTGTCATAAAGACCGATCACTATGTGGCCTATGTGGCAAAGCCACCGATCACTATGCGACCTTCTTCCCCTTCATCATATCAATCCCATCCCATGCATACATACATACAGAATCAAACAATGTATTATCTAAGAGATTTCAGTTTATCGCATACATCGATACACATAGAAGATTTCTATGATTACGTACCTGACATCCTTTGCCTACCCTTTCTGGGTAGTACGACTGTCTATACAGCCTTTTTTCGGCTTTTAGCCCATAACATATATTTAGTACAGATTACTATACAGCCTTTTTCCGGCTTTTAGCCCATAACATATATTTAGTACAGATTAATTATACAGCTTTTTTCCGGCTTTTAGCCCATAACATATATTTAGTACAGATTAATTAGTGTGTTAGAGATCTACACACCTGATTACCGTTAGAACGAGACCCTCTAAGTCAACGCTATCCGTAGCCAACACCACCGTTATCTGCTTTGAAATCCCGAAAAGTGACATGAGATTCAGGGACTAGTGTTTCCGGCTTTTAGATCTAAGAGATCTTAACACAAAGAATTCGACTACCCCTTAGAGATTCCGGCTTTTTGAGAAGATCAGAAGAAAAGATGATAGGAAAGAGTCTATGTAGATTCGGCTTTTAATGAAGAAATCAGCAGGAAGAAGAAAAGAGAATTTCGGCAAATTACAGGTAGGTTCGGCTTTAGCAAAGATCAAAAGAAAAGAATGTAGAAAAAGGATTATGAGGTTTCGGCTTTTAGAAGAAAGATGAGAAAAGAACAATGGAGTTTCGGCTTTTAGGAGTAAGAAGAGAAAGATGGCTTAAGAAAGTTTTCGGCTTTTTGAAAGAAAGATGTTGAGAAGATTGGGAGGTTTCAGCTTTTGAAGAAATCAAAAGAAAAGAAATTGCAGAGGAAGACTGAGAATTTCGGCACAAGGAAAGAAGAAAAGAGTAGGGTTCAATTACCGGAATTGATGAGATATCCCCCCTATTTATAGAAATTTCGGTACCCCTTTGCCATAAAGAAACCGATTTCTTCCCTCCTCTAAGTGATGGAATTTTGGCCAACACCTAGCCTTGCGGATAGCTCCTATCTTTTCTCTTTTTTTATCTTCCATATTATCAACTATAATATCTACATTATCCCATTCACATAAATCCTCCTATTTTTGAGCATTGTTGCCGTCCACTCCACCTAACCCTAATGCCCAAAATTTAGCTAACTTAAATTAAAAGAATTGGGCTCCATGAAACTTAAATTTGGGCCCCTTACTCCCTTGTGTGACGTCACCTCCTAAGATTGGGCCACAAGCCCACTTTGGTATTTTAAACATAGATACTACCTTTTAAACCCTATAATGCCCAAACAGATAATTTTAATCAAGGCCTTTACCTAAGCCTGAACCCAATTTGGACCCTTAACACTTAAATTAACACATTAAACATATCCACCCATTAAACGCATAGGCCCAAAAATTCAGGATGTTACAGTTCTACCCCCTTAAAGAAATTTCGCCCTCGAAATTTCCAACTAACTACTAATCGTACTACCCAAGTCTCACCACTATGCTTTCGCTGCGCACTCTAATTTAATAACATATAAACATTGCATGCATACAGTTTCTATACCCAAAAATATAGCATCCACACAAAACATACTCGACTTAATGGTGATTGAACAATCCCGATCCTTATGCTCCTCAGACCTGCATCTTAAACATGTTCCTGACTTCCTCCAACATTCACCCGGATGATGCCTTCTACAATATTCACAAACCCGAAAGTTTGGACGTACCTTAACATACTTCACAGAACGAGACTGCAACCCTAGAAAACTACGATCTCTTTTTTTCTTACAGTCCACGCACCTAACCCGAAGTGTTTCACCGATTTCTTTAACCTCCTTCAGTATCTCCCTAACTAGCTGAGTCAGCACATCAGTCCTAACACTTTCACGGCTTCGGCCGCGGCTTCTTCTTCCTCTCCTAGTGCTCATCGTTGATTCTCGTAGTATCTGAATTAGAAATTTTATGAGTTATTAATTTCTTTCACTGATTAACCACGAGCAGTCTTATGAATAGTAGTTTAAGAGTAGTTCTTTCGAATTCGTACCTATCTACAGTTTCAGTCTCAGATTTATCTCCTAATTCTGGAAACCACATACATTCAACAATCACACATCAACAAACATATAACATTCATGAACTCACATTCATCACATAAGGGTATCTTCGTTATTTCACTACCCAGGGGTTTTTCCGTAGTTTTGCCCTACAGGGTATTTTTCAAAATAGAGTATCTTGGTGATTTTCTTCGAATTAGAGGTAATTTGGGTACATTTTTTTATAAAGCAAGGGTATTTTGGAAAACAAGTTTTTTTTCTCGAAAAAAAGATATTTTGATGTTGTTTGTTGTTCTTTTTTTTTTGTAAAGCAGAGGTACTTTGGAAATTTTAATTTCGCAAACCGGGTTACTCTTGTAAATCTAGGGGTTTTCGGGTAAATTTGCAAAACATGGGTATTTTATAAAATCACAGTTGTTTTGGAAATTTTCACAAACCAAGGGTATTTTAGAAATTTTGCCAACCAGTGTGTTTCGATGATTTCACAAAATTTGGTAGTTTTACAATTCTGGGGTATTCTGGAAAAGTTTCACAAATCAAGTATATTTTGGAAATTTCACAAAACTTGGGTATTTTGGTTGCAAAATGGGGTGGTTGGTCCCTTTCGGGTTTTAATTATAGATTTTGGCCCGTCAACAAATCTTCGTGGATAAGGTGAATAGTCACTACGTACCAGGTAGGATTCCAGCGAAGAGGAGGTGAGTCACTAGGACTGCTTAAATACCAAGCTCTCCCTGAATCCAATCCTAGACATGCGTATGCCTGTTGCCACACCCTAACCCATCGACTCATTCACGAGTTTGTTTAGTTGGATTAAATCTTATGAATTTAGGGAGTTGTTTAAACTAAACCTAAAGTCCATCAATGCCTAACATACTAGTCTACGTCCATCAAGCCCATTAAGCCCAACATGTATATCACAACAGAAGTTAGAATACTTACCTGCGTGGATCGGGTGCCGGTAGACTCGAAGGCCATATCTTCATCCAAGACATTTTTCTCAAATTCACATCAAGTTTTCAAAACACTACTAGACCCATTTCACAGCACGAGTTTTGAACTGGGCTCTGATACTAAAATGTAACACCCCAAACTCGGCCCATACGTTTCGACCAGATCTGGTATGCTACGGGTTGTACATTGAAAACTATTGCTTTGTTGATTTTGGAAATCGCAAGTTAATTAGACAATATTTGAATAAATAAGTGACATTTGAAAAAAAAAACCCTTTTATTATTATTTTTTCGTATAATTAAACCTTTTGACAAAATCTCATAAGTTGCAAATATTAATACTAAGCAGTGAAGTATAAACTATGGGGCCTTATTACATAAATATTCCAAAAATTAAAACTTAAAGAAAAGCCGAAATAATCCATAAAAAAAACTTGATGGCCCCTCGAGTTCGTCTCGGCTCCCATGTCCATGATCTACTGCTCATCTGAAAGAGTTATGGAAAATAAAGGGTGAGTCGCCAAGACTCAGTGTGCAAATCCCGAAAACACATAAAAGGCTTGGGCTCACAAACACATTATGAGCCCTGGCCCAAACATAAAGGCAACAATCAGAATTACATGATAAATAATAAATGATGAATGGCCCAGCCCATCCTAGAATTCCATCCTCTACACACCAACCCATACCAACTATCACACCTTAGGGATTTCTACAATCAACCCGCCAACCGCTACACACCATATCGACAGCTGTGCTGCCTGTCTTAAAGACCGATCATTGTGTGACCTATGTGGTAAAGCCACAGATCGCCATGCGACCTTCATAATACATCGTAGCATTTCGATAGCTGAGTTGCCTGTCATAAAGACCGATCACTATGTGGCCTATGTGGCAAAGCCACCGATCGCTATGCGACCTTCTTCCCCTTCATCATATCAATCCTATCCCATGCATACATACATGCAGAATCAAACAATGTATTATCTAAGAGATTTCAGTTTATCACATACATCGATACACATAGAGAGATTTCTATGATTACGTACCTGACATCCTTTGCCTACCCTTTCTGGGTAATATGACTGTCTATACAGCCTTTTTCCGGCTTTTAGCCCATAACATATATTTAGTACAGATTACTATACAGCCTTTTTCTGACTTTTAGCCCATAACATATATTTAGTACAGATTAATTATACAACCTTTTTCCGGCTTTTAGCCCATAACATATATTTAGTACAGATTAATTAGTGTGTTAGAGATCTACACACCTGATTACCGTTAGAACGAGACCCTCTAAGTCAACGCTATCCATATCCAACACCACCGTTATCTGCCTTGAAATCCCGAAAAGTGATATGAGATTCAGGGACTAGTGTTTCCGGCTTTTAGATCTAAGAGATCTTAACACAAAAAATTCGACTACCCCTTAGAAATTCTGGCTTTTTGAGAAGATCAGAAGAAAAGATGATAGGAAAGAGTCTATGTAGATTCGACTTTTAATGAAGAAATTGGCAGGAAGAAGAAAAGAGAATTTCGGCAAATTACAGGTAGGTTCGGCTTTAGCAAAGATTAAAAGAAAAGAATGTAGAAAAAGGATTATGAGGTTTCGGCTTTTAGAAGAAAGAAGAGAAAAGAACAATGGAGTTTCGGCTTTTAGGAGTAAGAAGAGAAAGATGGCTTAAGAAAGTTTTCGGCTTTTTGAAAGAAAGATGTTGAGAAGATTGGGAGGTTTCGGCTTTTGAAGAAATCAAAAGAAAAGAAATTGCAGAGGAAGACTGAGAATTTTGGCACAAGGAAAGAAGAAAAGAGTAGGGTTCAATTGCCGGAATTGATGAGATATCCCCCCTATTTATAGAAATTTCGGCACCCCTTTGCCATAAAGAAACCGATTTCTTCCCTCCTCTAAGTGATAGAATTTCGGCCAACACCTAGCCTTGCGGATAGCTCCTATCTTTTCTCTTTTTTTATCTTCCATATTATCAACTATAATATCTACATTATCCCATTCACATAAATCCTCCTATTTTTGAGCCTTGTTGCCGTCCACTCCACCTAACCCTAATGCCCAAAATTTATCTAACTTAAATTAAAAGAATTGGGCTCCATGAAACTTATATTTGGGCCCCTTACTCCCTTGTGTGGCGTCACCTCCTAAGATTGGGCCACAAGCCCACTTTGGTATTTTAAACATAGATACTACCTTTTAAACCCTATAATGCCCAAACAGATAATTTTAATCAAGGCCTCTACCTAAGCCTGAGCCCAATTTGGACCCCTAACACTTAAATTAACACATTAAACATATCCACCCATTAAACGCATAGGCCCAAAAATTCAGGATGTTACAAATGCATTCAATTAATACCTGTAGAGGATGAAAAAAGTGATTATGGTAGTTTGGAGTCATTAACATTGGGATTTGATGATAGGAAGAATAACCATGAGTTTGAAACTCCATTGGGAAAGGCACTACTAGAGAACCTTCGTGCATAAGTGATTTGTTTTGTTTCCCTTAGTCAAAATAAAAATTATTTGTTAAATTCAAGACATAAATTAACTAAATAACATAACAAATAGATGCAAATATAATAATAAAGGAAAGCATACTCACTTGATATTTTCTCCTTATCTTTTGAAACTTGAGAGAGCATTGCCTTCTTTGTTTTTTTCTTTTGATTTTTCTCGAATTGGATTTTCATTCGAGAATTTCTTGAACCCTTTGTTTTGACACATACAGGATCAAACATTAATTTTTCACTTGATCTCCCATTGCTATCATTGATAGCATCTTGAAAAGATGTATGCTTTGAAATTTCTGAATCATTAGCTTCTTGCATAGTTGCCATCTTCTTTTCAACTAAGTGCAATGCCTCAAGTAGTTTTTCTTTAACAATTTGAGTACACTTAGGAGTCAATGAACCTTTGTCAAAAAGGTTGTAACCGATATGATTCAACTCACTGAGGCACAATAAACAACTAGATTTTTCTTCATGTGCTGATGATGCTCTAAAATCACTTACCAGCAACGACTTTGCTTTTTTTGTCCATCTCCTAAGTATATATTTTTTGGGTATCTCTTTAATGTTATTCATAAGAAAAACCTGTAAAGCATGACGACAAAGTAATCCAAGACTTTCAAACATATTACAACTACATGAGACAATGATATTCGGAACATCAAACTCCACACAGTAAATTCTTTCACGTCCATCTTCAGTCACATGATATAAAGAAATATTTTCGATATTACTAAATTCAACACAATTCAAGCCTATGCAATCCATCAACTCCTCTTCAAACCTTTTAAACATAGCAAGAGTGTAAACATTGGATGCATGCTTCAAAATCCCACATCCATTAACTTTGTTTGGTGCTCCATTTTTACATTGAAAATCTTGATTTAACTCTATCTGGAGAAATTCTTTTGCCTTTTCCTCATAATGTTGTATAACCTGAATAAGAGATAAAGAGCAATTCATAATCTGATGTAATATGCTATTCATACTCTCGCTTCTTTGAATAGATCTAATTCGAGCCGAAAAAATATCTATGCTAAAGGTAGGCACCATTTTACGCGAAGCTCATATAGTCTCTTAAGCCAAGCATGATCTTGAAGTTCAAAACTTTCAATCATGGTAGCCCAACTTGATTCAAACTCTATTTCACTTTCACAACCATAAAAGCATTTACTAAATTATGCTTTGAACTCGGCGTTGACAAAACGACTAGCAAGATGTTGTTTAGCATTATTTGAAATATGCCACATGCATAATCTATGAGAAGATTCTGGGAGGACAATCTCTACTGCTTTCATCATCGCTTGATCTTGATCAGTAAAAATACTTTTCGGTTGCCGATGGCCCATGGCTTCTAAAAATGTTTCAAATAACCAAGTAAATGACTCAGTGGTTTCATTTGATAAAAAAGCACAACTGAACAAAACAGTATTCCAGTGATTGTTGATTTCGACAAATGGAGCACAAACCAAATTATACTTATTGGTTCTATACGTGGTATCAAACACAAGAACATCTCCAAAACAATCGTAATCCAATTTTGGTCTTCCATATCTCCAAAAAAATTAGCTAGTCGATTATTCTGGTCCACTTGCATTGAATAGAAAAACATAGGGTCTTCAGCTTGCTTATATTTGAAAAAATTGATAATACTCTGTGCATCCCCTGTTTCAATCAGTTTCTCTCTTTCAATTCGCAAGAAATTATAACAATCTCGTTTGGTAAATGTAATATTTTCAAACCCAATCTCCTTCCTGAGAAACGAATATGAACTTGTTTGTTTAATTCCTACAACAACCATTGAACAAATAACATCTCCATGTCCTTCCAAAATTTTTCTTCTTGGTCTTAAATTAATTCTTTCTTTTGAAGTTGCTAAGTGGTGATTATGTTCTATTGTAAAACGAATTTTAGCTTGACAACCTGTCCTTGTCTCTAGACGATTAAATTTTTTCACTTTGCCAATATCTTCGTGTTCATGATACCCAGATTTCGAGCATAAAAATTCACGTTGTCTTATAGGTTTAGTCATACTTCGTCTCTTATTTCCTCTTCGAATACTAAACCCCTTACTCAAAGCAAACTGATTATAAAGGTTATAAACCTCTTCTCCGGAATGCACTTTCAGCCCCACTTTTATTTCTTCAATAGAATTATCTTGTTTCCCGATAAGATGAACTATTTCATCTTGATTTGTCTCCATAAATGTTATAAATTAACAAAACCTGAGAATAAATTTTAATATATAATAAAAAATCATGATAATACAAGAAATCGTTAAAAAATTTAAAAGAACAATTAAAATCTAATAAAAACACGGCTCAAAAATCATATAATTTTTTTTCAGTACGCTAAGACATTTTTATTAAAAATCACAATTATTTCAAAGAATCTAAATAGAACTATATTTCAAACAAATGAAAATCAAGTGGAAATACTTAACATCCCAAACTAAATCACCCAACCAGCCTTGAATAACCTAACATGTTGATCCAATTGAGCATAATGCTAGAATTCACTAATTTTATCTAAAACTATTTAATTATATTGTATTACATGAAAAGCTACCTAAAGATTAAATCTTTGTTTTCTGCTCAAGAATAGTTTAAACTATTCATTTAATCATTAGGAACTAGCATTGACTTTCTTGCTCTCCTATCTATTTTAGCATAATAGGAAAAAAAAAAACTCACCTGTAAAATAAATTGTAGCAGCCACGCCGAAAAACCAAAGCAAATCAGCAGCAAAGCAGTTGCCAGAAAAAAATAACAGCAGGGTAGAGACGTGAAGCAGCAAAGCAGTTGCCGAAAAAAATAATAGCAGCAGGGCAGAGACGTGAAGCTAGAATTTTTATTAGAGAATATAGAAACCAAAGCAAATCAGCAGCAAAGCAGTTGCTGAAAAAATAACAGCAGGGAAAAGACGTGAAGTTGAGTAATTGAAGCAACAAAACAGTTGTCGGAAAGAAAAAATAGCAGTAAGGCAGAGACGTGAAGATAGAATTTTTATTAAGGAATATAGAAACCAAAGCAAATCAGCAGCAAAGCAGTTGCTGGAAAAAAATAACAGCAGGGCAGAGACGTGAAGCAGCAAAGCAGTTGCCCGAAAAAAATAATAGCAGCAGGGCAACAGGGCAGAGACGTGAAGATAAAATTTTTATTAGGGAAGATAGAATTTTTATTAGGGTTGAATAATTTTTAATTGGGATTTTAAGGATTTGTGATTAAAAAATCTAATTAAATGAGGTGTAAATGAGACATGTCATTAAATGATTAAAAAATCTAATCAAATGAGGTGTAAATGACATGTAAAAATTAACTGACATGTCATTAATTGATTGGAAAAGGACACGGATGACATGGCATAACTGTTTCATCCAATCCTTTCCCTGGATGTGGGTTCTTTTCTGTGCTGGGAGCATTAATTTTTTTTATTGTTTTTTCCTTTAGTTTTTCAAATTGTTTTATGTATGCTTTTTCAAACTTTTTCTTTTCTTTATGTTAATAAATATCCCACTTGAAAGTTATTCAAAAAACAAATTATAAGTAATTACACTCAAATTTAATTTTCAGACACTACTTACATACTTTTTTTTTTCTTATACTTCAAATGGCTAAGAACTTGATATCCTTCAATGACAATCAACTTCTTTTTTTTTTTTTTTTGTTAGCTTGAACTAATTGCCATCGATGAAGCAAATCAAAACTTTTTTTTTTTTTGGTGCTATTAGACTTGATTTTGATTGAATTGACGAAGTAGATACCTCTTTTTTTTTTCAAGGAATTGAACTGATTAATTTTCAAATTTTGGATTGTTAAACTATTCAAGCTTGAATCATATGAAATCTTATCAAATTACATAATTTGAAAATGATTAGGATTATTTTTTTAGAGTCAGGACTAAATTGACACAATATATAAATATTGAAAGTTAAAATTGATATTATGTCAATTTTAAAAGTGACCACATCATCTTTCCATTAACTAGTTGGTGACCATAAATTAAATAATTGGGTGATTGAAAAGGAAAATAATTAAATAAATATTTTGTAACTTTTCATTATTAAATGATAAAAGAATATCAATAATTAAATTATTAGCAATGTAGTTTACCTTTTTTTTTTTTTTTTAACGTTAGCTTTGCCGGGTTAGTTTTACTTTTTTTTAAAATGTCACACAAAAATATATGCATATAAAGTGTGTATGGACATGTGAACATGACAATTTTAAAATCTAACAACTTATCTTTTAATAAAATCAATTCATGCTTCGATTGAAATAAAAATAAATAAAGTCATATTTTAATAATGAAATTTTTTAATTTCACAAATAAAATTAAAAGTTTGTCAAATGTATTTAATTAATAATTTAAAAAATAAAGAGTAAATTATAGTCACTAAATTATGAGTATTTTTTTTCGGTCACTTAATTAAAATAAGTTACAATTTGGTCACTAAACTATTTGAAATTTTATTTAAGTCACTAAAATTTTTAAAAGTTTTTATTTAAGTCATTGGGTTGTTAAGGTTTTTTTTTATAAAGTTCTACCAGCAAACTCCAAGCGACGATTCGACGACCGATACGGTAACTCAATACCTATTGATGAATAGAAGAACATACCTTAGATCCAAGTTAATTTGATGGTTTTGTTTGAATTTTGGTTCATAGATTTGTAGGGGAAAGTGAGCTTTCGATTTATGCAAGCAATGCTAACAGAGAAAGCCATAGCAGCGATTTAACATATCAATGACTTAATTAAACGAAAACTTTTGAATAATTCAGTTACTAAAACAAAAACTTACCCATATTTAACAAATAATGATATGATTTATCCAAAAATAAATAGGTAAGACGTATAGCTACTTTTTTTTTATAAATACATATACCGACTTTTTAATCCTACTTTGGAATTAGAAATCTCTACTTCTAGTACTAATGTATTAAATAATAAATTTATTAACATAACTTTATTTTTAATAAAGTGACATAAGTACATAAATTTATATATTTCAGACTATCAAATATAAATTTTTCATTTACAACCCTATATATGTATAGAAGGAATTATACGAAATTATGATTTTATGTTATTTCTATCTTTTTCCAATAAGAGAATGACAAATTAGATTTTTCCCTTAATTTTTTAGTATTGTTAGTTGCATTTGAATTTTTTAGAAGGAAAAAACGAGAAATCGAGAGTAAAAATCTAATTTGACATTCTCTTTAGAAATAGGAATAAAATAGAATTACAGTTTTATACAATCATTTCTAATGCGCATATATATATATATATATATTCTAACATAAATTATTGCAAAATATTTGTAGGTTATATTATACAAGCAGTAAGAAGAAGACTTAACAGCATATTACTCATCAATCTAACATTACACCCTAAACTCTAACTCTAATAGCAGCATACCTAGTCTGCTCACTTCTCACCCATTATTTATTTTTCATCTAGACCAGGACTTCCTTACAGGCACAACCAGTAAAGCACTGGGTCACTCATCCCACTTATTTAAGGAGCCTAAGTGCTCTTTTAGATGGGGCCGGGTCTTATTATACAAACATCAAGCAAAGGACTTCGGCTCCCATTAAATTTGGCTACACAGATGGCTGGGCATGGAGGTATTTGATTGGCACAAGGAGAAGAGGTGTCTTCTTGGAGAGGGTAAGGCACTTACCACTCCATTCCTCCATGTTAATATCTGCCTCATTCATCCCATCAGGCAAAACCCAATCGAAACAATACAAGAGGTTTGCGAGTAAAAGCTCGGTTGTGACGGTTCCCATGTACAGCCCCGGACACCCTCTTCTGCCACCTCCAAATGGCAACAGCTCAAAATGCTGTCCTTTGAAGTCAACCGCGTTATCGATAAACCTTTCTGGGGAGAATTCTTGAGGGTTTTCCCAGTACTTTGGGTCCCTTGCAATGGCCCATACATTGATTTGGATAAGTGTGTTGGGATAAATGTGGTAACCATTGATGTTGAAGTGTGAGATGGCTTCTCTGGCGATCAGCATGGGCGCAGGAGGATGCAATCTTAGAGTCTCTTTTAAAACCATCTTCAGGTATTGAAGTTGATCCAGATCGGTTTCTGTTACTCTTCCTTTCTTCCCCACCACCCCTCGAACTTCGTCCTGAGCTTTCTTCATAAATGTTGGCTTTCTCGCCAGCTCCGCCATTGCCCAGATCACTATAAGCGCGCTGGTGTCAACGCCGCCCAAGAACATGTTCTGTTATTTAAACCAAGTATCCACTTTAAAAAGTTTAATATGCATCGTGGAAGCTGAATCTTATTATATAATTATTATATTAACAAAAATCACGAAAAGAGAATAATACCTTTGTATAATGTTTTTTTTTTTTGTACATTTCAGTCATGACCTAAGTTATAGTTAGGGTTTAATATAAATATAAAAATTTGAGTGATTTAAGTTTCACATAATACATTTTTTTAATTTTTTAATATATTATTTATATCATATAAAATTAAATATAATATAATATAGACTTAAATAATAAATTGATATTTAAATTATGTCACTTTTTCTAAGTTTTATTTTCAATTACCCATTTTTCTATTTCTTTAATGTTATATTTTTCCCCTTGTTCTTTTCTTTCTTCTCTCTCCTTTTGTTTTTGCAGTATGGGTGCAAACCATTTCAAGCAATAACTACATTTGCTCAAACTCTTCTAACACCATTAAGATGCTTATGAACCTTACCCAGCTTCAACTTAACAATTTGTCAGTGGCTAAAGATGTTAGTAAGGCTTTTGGTCTCCTTGTTGGCCTTGACTCTGATTATTTGCCCACTCTGATTATCATTCCTACTGGTGCCACTCAAGATAGGTTATGGTGCTCAAAGGCTTGTTGTTAGTTAGAAAATTCAACCAGTTTCTTACTGGAAGATGTGTATACTTATGTGCACGAGAGGCAACGACACGACGTGGATGAACACTGTCGTGTTAGTGACTTGCATCCGCAACTTCCAGTGCAAACGTCGTCCAGTCCCCGGCATCTTAAAAGGGTAGCACTGCCATCTTCATCGACCTATGCTTCGCCCTATTCTCCAATGACCTTGCTCGATTCCTCATCATGCTCTTCGTCATCCCTTTTGTTGTTTGCCTTCTCGTGATCTTCTTCTTCTATGAAATCCCCCAATCCACCACCATCGCTGCAGAAGGAAGAAACTCGCTATTTCGAAATATTCAGCATAGTCGCTGTCATTGTCGTTGTTTACCTTTTTAGCTTACAATTTCATTGGTTCATTAAATCAAGTCTTTTCGCTCGTTCTCACAGTCATCATCTTATTAGCTAGTCTTTTGGCGGTTCCATTGTATTGTTTTGTAAAGAGTTGGAGCTTGGTCGGGTTCGAAGCTGACATGGAGTGACAGCAACCGTTACTGGAAGAGGGAAACTACGTCGACAGCGGAGGAGAGAAAGGTCATTATTGAAAAAACGAAAGTGGCAGCTTTTGCTACTGCAGAGGAAGCGACGACGTTGGTGGAAAAGATCAAAGACACGGGGTAGGGGGTGGCGAAGCAACGACAATATGCAGGAGTTTTTGGAGGGGAAGAATAAATAATGGAGGAAGGGAGAGTTAGGAGGGCTGAAGAGAAGGAAAAAGAAAGGAAGAAAAAAATGGGAAAAAGATAGCGTTAAAGAAACAAGGAAAATGAAAAAAAGAGTTAAAAAATTAAAATTGAAGGTGATGTGGCACAATATAATTGATTGAACAATTTTTTTAATTACCATTTTAACTTTTGGGTTACTGAGATAACTGAATATAGATTAAATATCACCTTAAACAAAAACAAAAATAAAAAAGAGTTTTAATTATGAAGTTGAAAAAAAGTTCATAATTTAAGTAATAATTTACAATTTAAACTTATAATGTAATATAGAATGATCCTAACAACTAAGATTTTTAGGTACCAATAAAATTTTATCACATCATCAAATTTTAAAAATATGAAATTATTATTATACACTCATCCGTAAAGAAATTATTTTATGGACCCTTCTCACCACATTATTCATGGTCCCTTTTCAATTATTTATCAATATTTCAACAATTTTTTCCATGTCATTAACACATAATTTTGGTATATTTTTTACTCTAAACATTGAATCAAGAATCTCAAACTCTAAACCCAAACCCTAAACTCATAATCTCGAACACTTAAACCTTAAACTCAAACCTTGAATCCCAAACTTGTAATCTATAACCCCGAACCCTTAAGCCTTGAATATTGAACTTATAATCTCAAACCCTTAACTCTAAACTCAAAACCCAAACTCGAATCATGAACCTTAAATCCCAAACCAAAACCCTAAACTTTAGGGTTCGAGGTTCACAATTTAATACTTAAGATTTAAGATTTAGGGTTATGTGTCAATGACACGAAAAAAATTGCTCAAAAATTACTATTTTTTAAAAAAAATTGGTTGCGCAACAATAAAAATATTAACTTATGGAAATAAATAAAATGATTAAAATTTGTAAAAGAAGAAAAAATGTTTGTTTATAGCTTAAAAAATTAATTATTTTAAGTAATTTAATTAAAGTTAAATTAAGTTGGAGAATATATTAAATACATATGAGTATATAATAATACCTTGTTATCTTTAAAATTTAATGACGTGACACTATTTTATTGATGCCTAAAAACTATATTTTTTAGGATGATCCTAATATAATAAAGTATTATTATGCACTCATCGATATTTAATATCTTCTTCAATTTAATTTAACTTTAATTAAATTATTTGAAATAATTATTTTTAAAATAATCAATAAACATCTTTTCTTCTTTTTATATATTTTAAATTTTTTTCTAAAAGTTAATATTTTTTATTTTGGTGCAACTAATCTTTTTAAATATATATATAATTTCTTGGCGGTGGTTTTTTTTTTCATTTTAAATTATTTTCTATTTATTTTTTAAACTTTTAGTCAAATAACATAGTTTAATAATACAATTAGTAGTGGCTATAAGTTTTTTTATTTTCGATTTTTTTCTTTTATCTCCTTTTAATTTTTAATTATTTATTTTGGGTTTTTCCATTTTTTTCTCATGGGTTATTTTGGTTATAGTTTCAATATATTTGTTTTTTTTCAAAATTTTAATTAGTTTTTTACAATATAATTAAAGTTAAATTAAATTAGAGAAAAATGTCATATATAGATGAGTGTATAGTATTAGGTGTATATCTTTAAATTTTAATGATATGTCACTATTTTATTGATGCCTAAAAACTATATATTTTTTTTAAGATGATACTAATTTAAGTAATTTCCATTGAGGTTTTTAAAAGCATGTTTGTATATTATTGAAGGCTCTTACAGGCCATTATTGAGCCAGGTTGGAGCCAAAGCTTGTTGAAGCTTTTGCGGTCCGTGAAGCACTTTTTTGGTTGAAGGCTATTCGTATAAATGGTATCATGATTAAGTGTGGCTGTTTTCAAGTAATTTCCGTTCTGAAGCGGATTGGTGATGATGTCTTTGGGTAAGTTAATTTCGAGCTATCGAGCTCTTGTGTTTTAGTTCCATAATTTGTGTTTTTGTGGATTAGGTGGAAAGCTAAGAAGGAAGGTCATAGATAGTCTTATGTCATGCGAATCATGGAAAAATGTCTTTGGTCTTTTTTAAACCATAATATTAGGTTTAGTCTTTCCTATTAAAGTAAAATATGTTAGGATGTGATGAATAGGGTAGATCTATTTGCTTTGGACTTGGTCTTTGTCCTCTCTTTCATTTTTAGTGCATGTTTATTTCTATTAAAAAACATAATTAAAAATGATGGTATTTGGCAAATAACTTACCAAAAGTACTGCCTTGATATGATTTTTGGTGAGCCAAGCATGACCATGTTCATCAATTTGCTCCTTTTCTATTTTAAGCATGACGTCAATAATATCTTCGTGATCCTGTGTCCTTCCAGGTTTAAGATGCTCATCGATCACCTGTTGGAACAACGCATCTAATTCACGGAAAACTTTCTCAACTCTTCCATTATGACCGTTTAACCTATCTATAATCCAACCGAATCTCGGAAAGCATTCATCGGAGGAGAAAGCTCCGGCCACCGTCTCGGCATCGTGAACCAATTCGTAGAACTTAGCACGATCGTACTCACTTCCCTGGAAAGACTTGCCGAAAGCAATTCTAAATATTATGCTTCCAGTTAAAGCAAATACCTTCTCTGTCACGTTCACCGGATGGGTTGACGACGATGAGATGGATTCCATTATGGAACCAACTTCGGCTTCTCTAATGAACCGGAAAGACTTCACTCTTTTCACACTGAAAAGCTCGAGAACGCATATCTTCCGCAGTTCTCTCCAATATTCACTGTATGGCGCAAATGCTACGTCTAAATAATTGTACGAAATCCTCCCAACAGCAGCCAGCCGAGGCCTGCTGCAACAAGCAAGATCATTGACCTTTAAGACTTCCTTCGCCGCCTCGGCTGATGAAACAATAAGCACCGGTATACGACCTAGATGAAGGAGCATGACTGGACCATATTTGTGAGAAAGTTGGGAAAGAGAACTGTGTGGCAATTCACCAAGCTGGTGCAGGTTACCTATAATTGGTAGCCTGGGAGGACTCGGAGGAAGCTTGTAATTGTGTTCTTTCTTAACTTGATGGGTCTTCTGCTTGAAGAGTAGCAGCAGCAGCAGGGGAAGAAGGAGAAAAGGAACCCAAACAAGTGAGCTAATCAAAGCCATCATAACTGAGTTTTGCAAAGCCTCAGCCTCTCTTTTACTTGCGGAAAGGGCTGGCTATGGCATTAACTTGATTACAAGATATACTTTCTGCTTTTATCCTGTCTTAGCGGAGAACCAGTGCACTACGTCTCTTGAACTAATTATTGGTCTATTCATCCTCAGTCAATCAATCACTGTAAATAATGCAATGAATATAGACACGGGAATACGTGCTTAGCCAGGGAATATTATAATGTAAGGTAAAAAGTAAATTAAGTGTATTGTATTAAATTAAAGAGGTCTTAAAAGCCTATTTGGATGAATAATGTATTTATCCGTGGTTAATATAAAACAACAAAAATAATAAAATTAGATACGGTATGCGAAAGAAAAGATTAAACATTTTGTGATAAATATAAACCCTATCCAAAGGATCCTAAATTGGTTTTATTTTCCCGTAGTAATTTTTTTTTACCAGTAAATATTAGTAAAAGTTTATTAGGTTGAAACTCAAAATAACAGAAAAGAAAGAACAAAACTCAAGTTGGCACACATGTAGACACCAAACCCCTCAAAGAAATATCAGGAAATTTATCGAAATAATATTAAAAATGAATTCTAAATTAATTACGAATTGCTACACTAAAAAGTGGTGTCCCATATCTCAGGGGCCGCATCACCCAAAATATAAATTAAATAATAGAAAAATAAAAAAATATTGGTGTCTCGGTGAGATGAAGCACATCCTCGTGTGTGATCTATTTAAATCTAAAGGTTCATTCGAAAAATGAAAAAAATTTATATAAGATACGAGTTCTAAAAATAAATTTATGTAAAATTTATGGCTCATTTTTATATGGGCCGGCCCAGCCCAACTATTGTAATATAAATAATATTATATTAATTATATAAGTTAAAGAGTAATTATATATATGTTTATATGTATTTATATTAAATCATTAGTTCAATAACAATTAAACTTGTTGCTCAAGACCTAAAAATATAATATTTTATGTTTTATATTTAATACAATAAAATATTTATTATATTTATGGTAGTGTTTTTTAATATAAATAGTTTTTAATATTTTTAATTTGTTAGAAAAATTTTATTTTAAATTTTTTAGTGCATATAGTGTATTATATATTTTTTAAAAATTTAAATAAAAATTAATCTAAAAAATCAAATATGGGCGGGGCAAAATAGGTTGGGTCCAGGTTTACTTTTCTTAATTCGGGTCGAGCTTGGGAAAAAAGTAAGTCCATTTTTGGGCTAGGCTCGGGCTCAGAAAAGTGGTCTAAATACCTTGCATAGTCCAACCCATGAACATTTCTACTCCAAATCAAGTAGGTTTGGCAATAGGATTTGGCATATTTCTAATTTAGGTCCTTCAATTTTAAACTTTACTTTAATTCATAGTTTTAATTTTTTTTATTTAGTCGTTGTTTTTAATATTTTTTTAATTTAGTTTACATCTTATATGATTTTTTAAAATTATTACCTTTGTATTTATATGATAGAGATTAAATTTGACTTATATATATTTTTAAGTTGTGCCTATTTGCAATAATTTTGATTAACAATTAATTCTAATTATTAATGCCTTTGTTTGTATATGGTGAAGATTCAATTTGTAGGTGTGTTTATTCAAATGTCTCTTTTAATATAGATTAATTGTATAATAATTTTAATTTTGATTAATTAATCAAATTGATACATATAAAGGCTTTAATAATTAAAACAACCACGTAAGATGAAAATTAAATTAAAAAATATTAAAAGCAATGACTAAATCAAAAATGAATTAATTTTAGAACTAAAATAAAGTTTAAAACGAGGGACTAAAAGAGAAACACGCCGAAAGCCTATATGCTAAACCCACTGACGTGAATTGGTATGGAGGGAGGGTGGGGCTCCATCTTACTACGATACCAACATTTTATTATTTAATTTAAATTGCAGGAGGTGTGGCCCAGTTGATATTGTAGCAATTATACATTTTCGTAGAATTCATATGAATTTTGCCTTGAACACAGTCTTTCTCACTGATTCACATGATTCATTAATTTCTTTTTCATTTTAAAACATGTAATCATCATAATGAAAATAAAAATATCAACTGTGGATGGATATGGACTTGAAATACCCTCATCTCCATTTCAAATATTGTACAAAATAATAATAACTTTTAAGTAAGATCCAACTTTAAAAGTCAATCAAGCCTTCAATTCCCTTTGATCGTACAGCCTATAATTGAAAGCAAATCTTACTAAATTAATGACCCTATCACAATCTACCAAACTTGCACGATTTTTATCCATCGCACAAAAAGAAGTTCACATGCAAAATGTTTACTTGTCTTTACAAACCCATTTTTTATGAATTATTCTGTACCTTTTCCAAATGTAAAATAGTATCTGTTATAATAATATTTTATTATGTCTTTATTAGAATAGGTTTTTATAATGTCTAAATTTCTAAGTAATTAGTTATGATTTATTAAATAACTAAAATACTGTTTTAAAAAGTGATTAAATTTCATAATTCTAAGTAAAATAATTGTCGAAACCGCCCCTTTTTTGAAAGGCGACGGGAATCGACTTGGGTTTTGAAAATGAATAAAAACATGGAGTCGCCACCAATCCTTTTTTGCTGAGGTGTGATCGGGTCACCTCGAAAAGTGATCTTTTTAATAATTAGATTGATTTATCAAAACAATGATTTTGGTCTACGAAAATCAAAAAATGGATTCTGGAGTCGGTTACGTGCGAGGAAGGGTTAGCACCCTCGCAACGCCCAAACTTGGTACCTAATTGATTAATCAATGTCCTAATGTCGAAAAGTTTGAAATGATTTTGAAATTTTTTTTTTGTATGATTTTTAAACAGCTTGATTGAATATTGAGTTTCCCCTATTTCGAAGGAATAGAGTCTCACATCCAACACGATTGGATACGACAATCTGGATCCTCGAATTCAAGATCATCCCCAAAATTCTCCAAGCACATGCATTGAAATTTTGAAAGGACATTCGTTCATTTAGTTAAACGAAAAAGAACACACCTAGCACGATTGGGCACGATCTCTTCGAATTTCCAAACGCGCAAATATTTCCTTATTTAAAAATATGAACAAAATTTGAAAGGATATCCATTTATTTGGTCAAAAGAAAAAATCACACCCAGCACGATTGGGCACAATTTCTTCGAAGTTCCCAAACGTACGAATATTACCTTTGCGAAACAAACAAAAATGTTGAGATGCGATTCAAAACTGATGTTTTACATGAAATGACAAGCACGAGAAATAACAAAATATAATAATAAAAATGCAATAATAAAAACAAAATTAAAAGATAACATTAAATAATAATAACAGTAACAGCAACGATATAATAATAATAATAATAATAATAATAATAATAATAACAATAATAGAAACAATAACAACCCTAATAATAATAATAATAATAATAATAATAATAATAATAATAATAATAGAAACAATAACAACCCTAATAATAATAATAATAAAAATAATAATAATAATAATGGGACGCTAAATTAGTAAAAGAAACAAAATAGCCAAAAAAAGACTGAATTGGACTTAAAACAGAGTATTGGGGAAATTTTGAAAATAACAGAAACTGAATTTAAAAAAAGTAAAATTTGCGGGAGGACCAAAAGAGCAATTAGCCCAATCAACGAAAACGCGGGGATCCCCTGGTCGGGTCGGGTCGCACGCGCGGATCATATGCCAAACGACGCCGTTTTGGGCATTAATGGCCAGACCCAAAACGACGTCATTTGGGGAGGTTATTTAAGGGCCAAATTCTTAAAAAAAAAATCATTTTTCATTCATTCTGAAAAAAAAAAAAAACTTCTTAATCCCCTTTCTTTTTCTCTGCAGGGTCTGCAGATTCCGGGGAAGTTTCCGACGCTCAGACCACCACGTGTCGCCACCCTCCGTCGCGTCGGTGCTGGCGGTGGCCGGAATTCGCAAGAAGGTAGATTTTTTTTATTTTTATTTTTTGATATATTATATACTTTTTTTTAAAAAAAGTCGGTTTTTGTATATAGTTTCGAAATAAAAAAAATAAAATAGAAAATAAACCTTCAAACTTTGTTTCGTGCTTTCTTCGATTGCTTGTTGTAAACTTGTATTGATCCTAGTTTTTAGATGTTTGTAACTATTTTTGATTGAAATTTCTTGTGTATTCTCCTTCGATTGATCAAAAAAAAAGTCCTTGCTTACAGATATTGAATGGCCTTTTATAGCCAAATAAAAGAAAATAAAATAAAAAGAAAAATGCACATCATTTGTCTTTGCTATCATTATTGCTTGCTATTTTTTGCCATGCTTTGTGCTTTGTCTCCCCCTTTTTCTTTTTGCAGATGCAACTTGGGCAAGTGGAGGGAGGTATAGTGGAGTAGTAGCATGTGGGAAAGTGGTGGAGCAGGTAGTGGTAGGCAAGTGGAGAGCGGCGGCAACATTAGGGGTTAGGGTTTTCTTATTCTTTTTTTTAAAAAAGTTTTGGGCTTATTGTTTTGGGCTAGGTAAATTTTGGATTTAATAATTGGGTTGGGCAAATTATGGGTATTACAGCTGCCCCTCTTTGCTCGTTGTCGTGCAATGGGAACTGAGCAAAGACATAAAGGCCCAAATTTGCCCAGACTCACTGATTCTGGATTCTTCGGTGCTCTTATTCTTCATGTGGCCTCATACTTGTCCACTGCGTCTTTGTCGCTTTGACCCACTTCACTGCAGTCTTGGGATACGATTATTGACTTCGATCTGCTTCTCTGTAACTTTGAGAATGCCAGGTTTGTTGACTTCAATTTGCTTCTCTGCAACTTGCTATCTACGATCTGCTCCTGAAACATCAGGAATGCCAGACTTGCCGTCTTCAGTCTACTCCTGAAACATCAGGAATGCCAGACTTGCCATCTTCAGTCTGCTCCTGAAACATCAGGAATGCCAGACTTGCCGTCTTCAGTCTGCTCCTGAAACATCAGGACTGCCAGCCTTGCTATCTTTCAATCTGCTCCTGAAACATCAGGAATGCCAGACTTGCCATCTTCAATCTGCTCCTAAAACATCGGGATTGCCAGATTTGCCATCTTCAGTCTGCTCCTAAAACATCAGGACTGCCAGACTTGCTATCTTCAGTCTGCTCCTAAAACATCAAGACTGCCAGACTTGCTATCTTCAGTCTGCTCCCAAAACATCAGGACTGTCAAAGTTGCCATCTTCAATCTGCACCTAAAACATCAGGACTGCTAGATTTGCCATCTTCAGTCTGCTCCTAAAACATCAGGACTGCCAGACTTGCTATCTTCAGTCTGCTCCTAAAACATCAGGACTGCCAAACTTGCCATCTTCAGTCTGCTCCTAAAACATCAGGACTGCCAAACTTGCCATCTTCAATCTGCTCCTAAAACATCAGGATTGCCAGATTTGCTATCTTCAATCTGCTCCTAAAACATCAGGACTGCCAGACGTGCCATCTTTAATCTGCCCTATCTTCAGGAAGACTTCAATCTTCAGCCTGCTCCACTATCATCTCTAGAGAACAAGACCTGAACTTTTCAATTTGCTTCCTTACTATTTTCAGGAAGACTTCAGCCTTCAGTCTGCTCCACTATCATCTCTAGGGAACAAAATATGAACTTTGATATTGCTACACTATTCTTTGAGGAACCTGCCTCGTAGAATGTGCTTATGCTTATGGAAATGATGAGGGTGTTAAGATCGAAATGACTCAAGGCCTTTCAACTACATGTGTTATGAACGACATTTAAATGAATGCAGAATGTCATGAGAATGCTGATTTTTCACAATGATTAAGATGCCATGATCGTAACAAATCGAATGTTCTTAACTAAATACTGTTATAGAGGGCATTTGCACAAATGCAGAATGTCACTGCCCATCGCCCATCAGAATCTTATTGCTGACGTATTAGCTGCTATCTTGCTCTGCTGGAACCTCAGCCAAAACTCAAAGGAATAATCATGTAACACCCCTTACCCGAGACCATTGCCGGAGTCGAGCACGAGGCATTACTAGACTTAACTTACTAGTTCTGGGCATAAAAATTGAAACTGTCCGTCTGCATCATGTTCACTAAATTAATTATAATTCGAGTTACGAAACTCGAAATCTAGATCCGTAAATTTTCCCTGAAACTAGACTCATATATATTCTTACTATAATTTTTCCAGAATTTTTGGTGTGGCCAATTAGTACAGTTTATTAGTTAAAGTCTCCCCTATTACACAGTTTGACAGTTCTGACCTCTCTTCACTAAAAATCAATTATCTCATAATATACAACTCGTTTTCCTACACCGTTTTCTTTATATGAAAATAGAATCAAATCTCATGCACAACCTAATTCAATTTCTACTATTTTTGGTGATTTTTCAAAATCACGTCACTGCTGCTGTCCAACTATTCCCCTGCATATAATTACATAATTTCTTTAAAATAATTATCAACTAGACATTTCATAACATCCACAACCATGTTCTTAATTAACCATTTTAATGGCTAATCATTACCAAACATTTACAAGTCCATAATAAGCCATATCATAAGGTCACACACATAAAATGGCTAAGTCCCTATACATGCCATAACTTAAAACGTTCAAGTCACAAAATACCAATATAATCCTTTGATAGTGTGTACGATCTCCGACGTCCTTTCGATCCCCGAGTTGGCTTGCAATACTATAAAAAAATAAAGAATGGGAGTAAGCATAAAGCTTAGTAAGTTTACATGTAAATAGATGACAACATTCTTAATGAATTAACTTATTCTTTTCTTATCAAGATCACTTAAGCTTTTAACTCAATATACTCAAACTTGTATTCTTACCTTGCCTTTTTAACATGAATTTATCTTACCTTACCTTTTTAACATGAATTTATCTTACCTTACCTTTTTAGCTTGAACTTGTCTTAACTTACCTTTTTAGCTTGAACTTGTCTTACCTTTACTTTGGTATACTCTTTGAATTTTCCCGTTGAACCACTTGGAATACTAAGGATACGCGGGTACCTTTCCTTATGAAACTTAACCATTGCCATGTCTTGACATGGTCTTACGTGGTATCCTTGCCTTGTGAACTCACCAATGCCATGCCTTGGCATGGTCTTACATGGGACCTTTGCCTTATAAATTCACCAATGCCATGCCTTGGCATGGTCTTACATGGGACCTTTGCCTTATAGTAACTTATCAATGCCATGTCTTGACATGGTCTTACATGATTTCCTTAAACCCTAATGTCATGACATTTGTATCCTACACATTCCTAAGGTTCAACCGGAACTTTCTGAGATAACTTTTTCCGTCAATTCATACTTGAGTCTTTAAATAATAAATTTACAGAATAATATGTAAATGCTGGAATTTCATAATATTAAATGTAAAATAACAGAATATTGCATTTATTTACCGCAAACTTACCTCGAAATAAAATCGATAAACTATATCGATTTAATCCTCTATCTTTTTCTTTCCCCGATCTAACTCTGGATTTCGTTCTTCTTGATCTATAATAGCAAATTTAGCTTATTTAATTCTCATATTTATCAAAACAGTCCTTAACTCTCATTTTTGGCAAAATTACAATTTTGCCCCTAAACTTTTACATATTTACGATTTTACCCCTAGGCTCGAAAATTAAACTTCAGCCCTTATTCTTATGTTTTATAACATGCTGAACATTTTTCCCTTCTATAGCAACTTCAAATTCTTACTATAACACATACTTATGAACAATAACAACTTTTACTAATTAGCTCGTTTTTACCGAAAATCACTTAATAAAAATCATTCCTCTACTCATAAACATGCAAAATCTACCATCAATCATCAAAATCACAAGTTCTCATCAATGGCATAACTCAAAATATTCATCAAAATTCAAAATTGAAATATGGGTTTTGTAGCACTCAAAGCAACGATCTCAAAAACGTAAAAATTATTAAAAACCAAGCTAAAATATACCTTCAATTTAAGCTTAGAAATGCAAAAGATACAAAGCTTCAAAGTTTTCTTTTTCTCTCTTTGAGTTTCGGCAGTAGATGGTAAAATGAAAACCATCCACTCATATTTTTTTTTGTTTTATAACTATTATATTATTATTAAATTACATTTATTATTTAATATGTATTAAACTTGTACAATAAGGATATGTATCAACCCATTGCCGTCCACTACCTTTTATTATTGGGAAAATTGCAACATAAAACCTCCATATTAAAAGAACATCCACTATTTGGCCCTTCTAAAAATAACCACTAAATTTTCATTTTACGCGATTAAGCCCTTTTATTAAATTAAGCACCCAAACAATAAAATTGAATCACGAAAATTTCACACATAATAATTCACACATTATAAGCACTGAAAATAATATTAAAATATTTTACTGACTCGGATTTGTGGTTTCGCAACCACTATTCCGTTTAGGCCCTATTTCGGGATGTTACAAATCATATTTTGCTCAACTGACTTGCCCCAATGCAACTTCAAGGTCAAGGGTATAGATATCGTCTTCAATCTATCCCACTATGACTCAGGGTTAAAGAATTTGTAACTTCTTCAATCAATTTGGTCTACTGCACCTTCCATTCCCTGGGTGTCGTGACCAGATGTGTATGCGTGATATTTGCATGGACACAGAATATCATTTTTTTGCAACTGATTCTCCATTTACACATGGGTTAACATTGTCCCTTTTCCGTCAAGATGGTATTATTGACGTAATACCTTGTCATTTTGTTCAATCACCATTTTTTACAAAACCCGAAGAGATAGTCTCATTTTGGACTGAGATGTTTCCTACCCTTAAGCTTGATGAATCCTAAGCAATAATCCTGTTTCAGACTCCTGTGTTGTTTAGAGTTTTCCAGAGTAACATGCAAAACTCCTTTCATAAAAGTATTATTAGTCCAATAACCGTTATTCCAATGCGAAATGCTTGTAAAAGATCATAATGATGAACAAAACAAAAATTTATTGGGAGCATAGCTCGAAACAAACTAGTTAATCGAAGATAGCAAATGCAATGAAAAAAAAGATATCAGACTAAAAATGGGAAAAATGGAAACTAGGTGCCCCAGATATCGTAGCCTGAGCTTCTCTGCTCAAACTTCTTAAGGACCATTTTAAGCTCAACATATGTCTAGGAGATCCGGAGTACTTTGTCGATGCTCCAATACATAACATACCCCTTCATTGTTACTTCAAGTGTAGCGAGACTACTGTATGCCCCATTTTTGATCAAAACTTGAGCTGCCCTTTTCGGGTTTTCAACTCAAATCCCTTTGGTCTCAAAGCGCCCTTTGCGGGTTTTCGTCTTGGCCTCTCATTTTTTCTTTTCCTTTTTTTTTTTGAAAATTTCTTCTCTCTTTTTTTGATTTTTTGATTTTTTTGATTTTTTTTTTGAATTCTTCGAATATGAATTCTCCAGATTGGGCAAGTCCCTGCCATCCATTTCGGTCGATATTCATGCTTCTCCAGAACAGCCCTTGTTTGCTACATAAGGTCCTTCCTAGTTTGGGCATTCACTTTCTTCTGAAGTCCTCCTTTTTTTTTGTATGCGAGAAATTTTTTTTAAAAGCCCTATCATGAAATTTTCTATAGCGATCTTTTTTGTTGTAAACTCGCATCATCCTACCGTGCCAGATAACATTTTCTCTTCAAATTCACTTAATCACATCGGGATTGGATCCATTCTGCCTCATCTAACTTCAGTTCTAATAAAACTCGGAAAAACAAATTTCGACTTAAATGGGCGAAACCAATGAGAAATGTGTTGCCCCGGTAGACGTTCGACAAGCATAGATGATAATTTTTTTTGAGTCTCAATCGTCCCTTTTTCTTTATTCTTCTTCTCCTTTTTTTTTGGTATGGCTGATGCAACCCCCTTTCATGGTGGACCAACAGTACCCAAACTTCATGATTTGCCTAGCCATTGTAAAACCATTAGCATGTGTTTATTAAACACCCTTATGGACCTCTTTCTCGAGTGTGTCTTAATACAATCATGTGAAAACATCTTTGAATTCTTGGAAATAACTGAATGATGTATTGCCTTATTCTTGCGATGAGCTAGGCTTCCATCTTCATCTCATTCGTTAGCTCGTAGTGTCTGCTGAAACTTCGTAAGGTAGGATCAACAAATTAGGAGATAAGTTGCAATTTTTGTTATCTTCAAAGTCCTTAGATCCCTCTGACACATATCTCGTTAAAAAAGAGAGTCAGTAACAGTGTTGCTCATGTCATTGATACCTGGGGACCTACTGTGGGTATGCAGGCAGAAAATCCAAAGAATAAATGATTCTAAGGATGATTATTTGTACGATATCAAAATGAAACAATGTAGAGTATGAAATGTAATGAAAGATACATTTTATTGAAATAACAATTTTGGACACGAGCCTATTTCACAAAAGGACTCTTATTGCCTCTAGGCTTAAAGCAACAAGCATATTTTGAACATTACTCTAGATTAGCTAAAATACAGGAATCTTCCACAGTCTCCTTGTTCAGTTCGCTTTTCAAATACGCCATTGATGTTTCAATTCCCAATATCAGGTTTTGCACTAGAGTCCTGAACTTGATGTACTCCTGATGTCATGCCCCCATCCATCATGGTATTTACAATGTTTACCCTTTTAACGGCATGGTTAGGCAATGGGTTCTCTAAACTAGGCACATCATCGAGCTTCACGATCCTACCTTGATAAGTCTTTCAACTACCTTTTTTAAGGCAGTGCAGTTTTTTATTGAGTGACCCATTATTCCCGCATGGTAATCACATTGAGCGTTCGGATCATACCATTTAGGATATGGGGGCTGTAATGGCTTCAAATAGTAAGGAGACACCACATGTGCATCAAATAAATTTTGATAGAGCTCCTTGTATGTCATCGGGATGGGTGTGAAATGGAGCCTTCCAATGTCAGGCTTTGGGTTGGAATCTTGCCAAAGGGGGCCTTGATGACTGGTAGTCACCCTCCGTAGCTGGCTTACTGTAATCAGTTCTGAATGGCCCTTGTCATGCCTACTCGTACTACCCACTTCCTTTTCCTTCTTCAGGGCCTTCAAAGTCTGCTCTCTCCTTTCTTTTACCTTTGCTTGAACAATCAGTTTGGCTCGATCATCCTTAGGGTTAAAGCATGAGTTCATCAAAAAGTTCAACAGTGCCGATGTATTAATCTGACATTGGGGTCCGGTAATGACGGGTATCCCATGCGACTACGTGTCTCTTTGAGTCGGGATATTCATCGGGGAGTAAATGATTTTTTCGTCATCATCCGTACTGCCGACCACTGGGCCACTCCTTTTTCCAAGTCCCTTGGCTAGTAATTGGCTCATCATATTCATCTGATCTCGCATATCCTGTTGAATTTTGGCTAGCTGCTCTTGGATCAGTATTTGTCTTTGCTCTAATCTCTCCAACCTTTGTTCCATGTTTTCTAGGTTAACTGAAATAACTTCACCTAATTAGGGTCTTTCCACAAATTTTAATGCATGTGATACAGATGAAATGCAATGCAAATGCATGGAATGAATGCAAAAAGAAAGAGAGGCGTTGATTATACATTCAATTCCATTAGAAGAACTCTTCTAGAAAATACGTTTCTTTACATAAAACGGATCGCATATATAACCTTGTCCTCGTAGTCTAGGTGAAAATACCAATCCTCTTCTTCGTATCCGGCTGTTATGGTCGTGTCCCGTGAACTTTCTCAATAGACGTATCTTCTAGCTCTTTGTTGCTTGATCCAGGTCGTTCTTCACCATTCACTTATCCTCCGCGATACTCATAATCTTCTAATGACTCCCGAACAATCCTTGTCGGCTTGAATCTTCGGATAAATCCTCTTATTCGTATCCGGATGTTATGGTCGCATCTCGTGAACTTTCTCAATAAACGTCTTTTTTAGCTCTTTGTTGCTTGATCCAGGTAGTACCTCATCACTCACTTATCCTCTGTGATGCTCATAATCTTCTGATGGCTCCCGAACAATCCTTGTCGGCTTGAATCTTCAAGTAATGTCTTGTCTCGTTGTTTACCTAGGCCATGTTTAGACGACCGTATTATAATCCACTTTATCAAGTAACACATTTTCTTATGACAAATTCTTCTATTTAGCAATCAAACGCAAATCAACACCTCCTTTCTAAGATGATGCAATGCAATGCAAATGCACGGAATGAATGCAAGAAGAAAGAGATGTGCTGATTATGAATTCAATTCCATTAGAAGAACTTTTCTAGAAAATAAAGCTCTTTACATAAAACGGATTGAATATACGGTTTTGTCTTCATAGTCCAAGCAAAACACCAATCTTTTCTTTCGTGGCCGGATATCATGGTCATGTCCTGTAAACTTTCTTCGTAGATGCCTCTTCTAGCTCTTAGTAGCTTGGTTCGGGCCGTACCTCTTCACTCGTTTATCCTCTGTGGTCGTTCATAAACTTCTTTAAAAAGTCTAGACGTGATGACTCTTGAATAATCCTTGTTAGCTTGAATCATCGAGCAAAGTCTTGTATTCTTCTGTGGACTATTAGCTTTCTCTCGTTGTTTATTTGGACTATATTTGGGCCACCGTATTATAACCCACTTTATCAAGAAATTTAGTTCCTTATGACAAGCTCCTCTATTTAGCAATCGAATATTAATCAGCACATTTCTATGATGATGCAATGCAATGCAATCAAAATAGAAGAAAACACGTTAGCACAAGAGAAATGATCAAACAGAAGGAAAACACAAACACAGAACAACTATCTAGGTGACCATTAGGGGTTTGACATGGCTCTATCTAGGGTAGGCTCCTAGGTCTCTCTATATGTGGTTGGTTCTAACAGAAGGGTACCCGAACCAGCAGATTCCTCTATCCTCACCCATTATAGGCTCATACGGATCGAGTTCAGTTCAGGGGAATACATTTCCCTATGGCCATGCGGAGGTGAAAACCTCACGGAACCATAGGTACGGATGTATCCCGGAAGCAGTCCCCTAGCCCATGCGGAGGTGAAAACCTCACGAAGGCATAGCTTCTCGCTCCCACTTAAAGGGTATGACCACAACGGTCATACAAATATGAATGCGAAAACGTCCTATGAGACTTAACATTATTACAATCATAGTACCATCAAATGCATCAAAAGAAACATGATTTTTCAAAATAATTTTCCAAATTTTCGATAAAAGGACAAATAATAATCAATTTTACGGCCTGACTCTCTTATTGGTCCCCAGAGGAGTCGCCAAGCTGTCGAAACCGCCCCTTTTTTGAAAGGCGACGGGGATCGACTTGGGTTTTGAAAATGAGTAAAAACAGGGAGTCGCCACCAATCCTTTTTTGCTGAGGTGTGATCGGGTCACCTCGAAAAGTGATCGTTTTAATAATTAGATTGATTTATCAAAACAATGATTTTGGTCTACGAAAATCAGAAAATAGATTCGGGAGTCGGTTACGTGCGATGAAGGATTAGCACCCTCGCAACGCCCAAATTTGGTACCTAATTGATTAATCAATGTCCTAATGTCGAAAAGTTTGAAATGATTCTGAAATTTTGTTTTTTTTTTGTATGATTTTTAAACAGCTTGATTGAATATTGAGTTTCCCCTATTTCGAAGGAATAGAGTCTCACATCCAACACAATTGGATACGACAATCTGGATCCTCAAATTCAAGATCATCCCCAAAATTCTTCAAGCACATGCATTGAAATTTTGAAAGGACATTCGTTCATTTAGTTAAACGAAAAAGAACACAACCAGCACGATTGGGCACGATCTCTTCGAATTTCCAAACGCGCAAATATTTCCTTATTTAAAAATATGAACAAAATTTGAAAGGATATCCATTTATTTGGTCAAAAGAAAAAATCACACCCAGCACGGTTGGGCACAATTTCTTTGAAGTTCCCAAACGTACGAATATTACCTTTGCGAAACAAACAAAAATGTTGAGATGCGATTCAAAACTGATGTTTTACATGAAATGACAAGCACGAGAAATAACAAAACATAATAATAAAAATGCAATAATAAAAACAAAATTAAAAGATAACATTAAATAATAATAACAATAACAGCAACGATATAATAATAATAATAATAATAATAATAATAATAATAATAATAACAATAATAGAAACAATAACAACCCTAATAATAATAATAATAATAATAATAATAATAATAATAATAATATATAATAATAATAATAATAATGGGACGCTAAATTAGTAAAAGAAACAAAATAGCTAAAAAAGGACTGAATTGGACTTAAAACAGAGTATTGGGGAAATTTTGAAAATAACAGAAACTGAATTTAAAAAAAGTAAAAATTGCGGGAGGACCAAAAGAGCAATCAGCCCAATCAACGAAAACGCGCGGATCCCCTGGTCGGGTCGGGTCGTACGCGCGGATCTTATGCCAAACGACGCCGTTTTGGGCATTAATGGCCAGACCCAAAACGACGTCATTTTGGGAGGTTATTTAAGGGCCAAATTCTTTAAAAAAAATCATTTTTCATTCATTCTAAAAAAAAAAAAACTTCTTAATCCCCTTTCTTTTTCTCTGCAGGGTCTGCAGATTCTGGGGAAGTTTCCGGCGCTCGGGCCACCACGTGCCGCCACCCTCCGTCGCGTCGGTGCTGGCGGTGGCCAAAATTCGCAAGAAGGTAGATTTTTTTATTTTTATTTTTTGATATATTATATACTTTTTTTAAAAAAAAAGTGGGTTTTTGTATATAGTTTCGAAATAAAAAAAATAAAATAGAAAATAAACCTTCAAACTTTGTTTCGTGCTCTCTTCGATTGCTTGTTGTAAACTTGTATTGATCCTAGTTTTTAGATGTTTGTAACTATTTTTGATTGAAATTTCTTGTGTATTCTCCTTCGATTGATCAAAAAAAAAGTCCTTGCTTACAGATATTGAATGGCCTTTTATAGCCAAATAAAATAAAATAAAATAAAAAGAAAAATGCAAATCATTTGTCTTTGCTATCATTATTACTTGCTACTTTTTGCCATGCTTTGTGCTTTGTCTCCCCCTTTTTCTTTTTGCAGATGCAACTTGGGCAAGTGGAGGGAGGTATAGTGGAGTAGTAGCATGTGGGAAAGTGGTGGAGCAGGTAGTGGCAGGCAAGTGGAGAGCGGCGGCAACATTAGGGGTTAGGGTTTTCTTATTCTTTTTTTTTTTTAAAGTTTTGGGCTTATTGTTTTGGGCTAGATAAATTTTGGATTTAATAATTGGGCTGGGCAAATTATGGGTATTACAATAATATTTGATTAAATGAAAGTAATCTTTAACGAGTAGAATTAAATATATCAATTCTCTAATTAAATATTCTACTGTGAATTTGGAGTATATAAATTGATTAATTTAATTTGATAACTTATATTGATTAATTGAGCTTGTTAGATTTATGAACTAAAATAAAATATGCATAAAAGTAATAATACATGTTTTTAATTTTGTTGATTTGATTCCTACTTTCTTTCTTTCTTAAATATAATTCTCACTTACTTTATTTGATGGAAATTTACAATATTAATTTTATGATAAGTTTATAATAATTATCTATACTAAGTAAAATCTGAGTAAAGTATCAAAGAGAGGGTTGTAAGATTATAATTTTTATTAAATTTAATGCTGCAAAATAAATAATATCGGTTTGAGATTAAGTAAAATATAATTGGATTTATTAGGATATTATTAAGTAAAAGAAGATAAAGACATAATTGAATTTGGGATTACTTAATGCACCCGCCAATGCCTTCACTCTCGTTATTATTCACGATTAAAGAAAGGTTGGTGAATGTATCCAAATAAAAGAAAAAGATTGCTTTTATATTTTTGGTAAAAGCATCGGCTTCTGGGTTTGGACTTGTAAGGTTATGATGGTAGTAGTAGCCCATTCCTCACTTTTATGGAAAAACAAATTTAGGCGGACTGCGTAACCTACTGGAATTTCTATATTTCATATACCATTACATTTGTTATCTACTGAATAACAAAAGTACATAAATAATTCACGTGGTGTTGTTTCTCTTTTGGAAGTTCAAATCCCATTTTATTATAAAATACCAATTTCTAATAAAATTTATGGAAAATGACCTAAAAATAATTATTTACCGGAAAGGGTCATTTCTCCCAAAAACGCGTCAGCGTCAACGTCAACGCGTTTTCAGGGGATGAAACAGAAAAGCGCGTTCATGAGGGAGCGCTTTGCGCCACATCAACAAAAAACGCGACCTTGAGGCGTACTTTGCTGATGTGGCAAAAGCGTTCCCTCGTGGACGCGCTTTTGCCTTGTAACGGTCAATTTTTTTTAAAAAAAAAAAACTATAAAAACCCCCAACCCTTTTATTTTTTTCACACAAAAGTCTTTACTCATTCTTCTCTCAACTTTCTCTCAAATTTCTTTTAAATTTCACAATAGTCCTTTAATATTTACAAAAAAGCCTTTTTTTTAATTTTTTTCAAATATATTTTTTTTGATAAATTTAAAAATATTCGATCGTATTAGCAATGGCCGAAGAATTAATTCGTCTCGACAATAAACACATCTCCGTCGATCAAATGACAATGGTAAGTTATAATTTTAATTTTTCAATATTATTTAATATTTTTTAGGTTTATGCAATTTTAATTAAATTTTATTTTATAATTTTTTAAACAATTTGTAGATCAGGTATTGCAATGCTATATTCGCAATATGACTAATCCACCATCACCGTTGATCGAGAATTACCTACGGGAAGCGAGTTTTTGGCATGTGGCCACGATAGGTAGGGGGTGAAAGTTGGACCCGAAGTTAATCAGTGCATTGATAGAGAGGTGGAGACCCGAGACGCACACTTTCTATCTTCCGTGTGGAGAGTGTACTATCACTCTAGAAGACGTGCATTTGCAATTAGGATTGCCGATGGATGGGTACGTAGTCACGGGTCCGCAACTTCTGGCGATTGAGGAGTCGTATGCTACGAGCTTTTGGGTGCTATTCCGGATAACATTTACGGAGGTCAAATCGAGATGGCTGGCTACGAGACATATTCCCTGAGCCGGATAATGATTCGACCGAAATAGAAAGAATACAGTATGCTCAAGCATACATTCTTGAGATGATTGGAGGCTATCTGATGTCGGACTTGTTACGAAACCTCGTACATCTGAGATGGCTGCTGAAACTTGTTGATTTTATAGCAGCCGCTGAATTGAGTTGGGGGTCTGCCGTGCTAGCAAAATTGTATCGGGAGTTGTACGGAGCGACGCGGCCGAATAAAGCGAAAATCGGAGGTTGCCTATCACTACTGCAATCATGGGCACGGTTTTGATTTCCATTTTTACGTCCTCAAGTCGACCATCCATATACATTTCCACTCATAACGAGGTAAATTTAATATTAGATTTTACAATTATTACGTAGATTTAAAATATAATTGTATGCTAAAAATTTATTTAATTAGGTGGAACCATTTATAGTCTAAGGATTGTCAGAGACTACTATAGCAAAAGAGCGTCCACGTGGGAGCTTTTTTCGATACTCTTGCTGATAGTGCATCCTACTTGAAGCGTTTTGGTCACTATTTGTTCAGAAACGTCTTCTCAGAATTATTTTGCCAGAGACTACTGTAGCAAAAGAGCGTCCGCGTGGGAGCTTTTTTCGGTACTCTTGCTGACAGTGCATCCAGCTTGAAGTGTTTTGGTCACTATTTGTTTAGAAACGTCTTCTCAAAATTAATTTGCCAGAGACTACTGTAGCAAAAGAGCGTCCGCGTGGGAGCTTTTTTCGGTGCTCTTGCTGATAGTGCATCCAGCTTGAAGCGTTTTGGTCATTATTTGTTCAGAAACGTCTTCTCAAAATTATCTTGCCAGATACTACTGTAAAAAAAATTCAAATAATTTTTTTTGCTGATATATTTTTCCCAAAACCCAAAACCCTAAAATTATTTTAATTAATTAACTCTAAAATCGAGTTCATTAATTTTTCCCTAAAAACCCTAAACCTTAAGACCCTAAAAATTCCTAAACCATAGCCCTAAAACTCTAAAAACTCATACCCTAACACTAAAAACAACTGAAAAACCCATCAGGGGAGAGGGCAAAAGCACGCCCACGAGGGAGCGCTTTTGCCACATCAGCAAAGCGCGCCCTCAAGGACGCGTTTTTTTGCTGATGTGGCACAAAGCACTCCCTCGTGGACGCGCTTTTGTGAACATCCCCTGAAAACGCGCTGACGTAGACGCGTTTTCGGGAGAAATGGCACTTTCCGGTAAATAATTATTTTTTAGGTCTTTTTTCGTAAATTTTGTTGAAAATTGATATTTTCTGGTAAATTGGCCAAGTTAAAAAAATAAATAAAATAAATTTAAATTATTTTCGTATACACTAAAATATAATTTTTTTTATCATTGTATTATTTAAATTTATATAAAAAAATTTGAATTTATTTATTTAATAAAATCCTACATTAATAATTCCTGTATTACTTTTTAAAAAACAGTGTTAGCACCGTTAATATTATATAAAATTGACATTAAAATTAAAATTTCAAATATAAAATTATACTAAATCAAAGTTTAAATATAGTATTATAAATGAGTCACAAATTTAATATATAAATGTGAAAAAAATTTAATGAGATATCGATATTTCTTCATTCTTTTTCAAATAGTATCACTATTGGTTCATCAAATGTAAAACGGTATAAATTACATAGATTTTATCACTTGTCAAATTGAGTAGTTTAGGTTGATTTTTGGTTAGATAAAATTGAACCGGTTCATTTAATGTGTTCAAATCATTTTATATTTAAATAATTAAGATTTTGGTTCAAGTTTTTCTGGATGTTGATCAAATTTGAATTAATACAAGTTATAATTATCAATTACTGCGTCAGTTGCAACTTGAGAAAAATTTACAGAATGTTATTGTTGAAACCATTTTTTTATTTGAAAATGGGCCGACCTTAAAAAGAAAAACGGAGTCGCCACCAATCTTTTTGAAGTGTGATTTGGTCAATTTAAAACATTTTGGTCTACGAATTTTAAGAAAACAGGTTCGGGAGTCGGTTACGCACGAGGAAGGATTAGCACCCTCGTGACGCCCAAAATTGATACCTAAATGATTGATTAATGTCCTAATATCGAAAATTTGGAAAAGAAAAAATTTGAAATACTATTCTTTTTATTTTAAAGGAAAAAAACTTGAATAAAATATGAGCAATCAGACCCTCTTATCTCGTGGAAGTAAAATGTCACGCCCAGTGAGTTAGGGTACGACATCTCAAACCCCCGAAATTGAGCTTGTCCTTTGACTTTCAAAACTGATGTGTTCAAAACTAAGAAGGATACTCGGTTATTTGGGGCTAATGAAAAATCGAAACCCAGTAAGTTAGGGCTCGATTTCTCAAAATGCCAAACACAGAATATTGCCTTTGTTTTTTTGAAATCCTTATCTCGAGAAATCAAAACGTCCCATCCAGTAAATTAGGACACGACAATCTTGATTTCTCAAGAATAAGTTTTTATTTAACTTTTCAAAAAGAAAGTGATAGGTTCGTTAGACTCGAAAAGAGAAATCGAAACCCAGTAAGTTAGGGTACGATTCCTTTCGAACCCTAAAACACGGAGGGTTTGTTTATTTTAAAACGAAAACTGTAATGTATCGAATAAAATATGATATGATTTAAAAAAAATATATATGACTCATAACAGTGAAGAAAATAATAAGAATAATAATATAAGTGATAGATATAACTAATAATACGCGTATAAAAAAAAAGACAAGAAGAAAAAGGTAATGGTAAAATAATACTAATAAAAGAAAACTAATAGACGAATAACAAAAAAAATAATAAAGATGATAATAATAAGTTAAAGGGAAAAAATATATTAATAATTAAAATAATAATAGTCAGATAATAACTAAAAATAATAATAATAAAAATATGGGCAAGAACCAAAAATGATAAATAGCAATAATAATGTAAATAATATAAATAATAATAGTACTAATAATAAATATAATACCTAAAAAATACATATATATTTATAGAGTAAAAATAATATATATACAATAGTAACAAAAATAATAATAATAAACAAAATAATAGGAGAATAATAAAATAATAGTATTAGTGAAACAGTAGTAATAAAAGAAAATAAAATATTTGATAATAATAAAGTATAGATATAATCATAATATATAAAAAAATCAAGCAAACAAGCATATATATATATATAGCAATAGTAGAAATATAATAGTACCATACATAGATACAATATATATACAAACCATGGTGGTAACAATAAAAATAATAACAAAAAAAAAAAATCAGAAAGGGACCAAATTGTATCAAAAACAGAAGCTCAGGGCCAAATTTAAAATAAAAGAAGATGAGGGGGGCTAAATTGAAGCATGCGCGCAATCTAGAGGGATTTAAATGGAAATTAATCCCTCCCCTGAAATGGTGCGTTTGAACGAGAACCAAATTGAAGTGACAGATTAGATTTAGGGTAAGATTAAAAAAATAAAAAAAATGAAAATAACGCAATTATAACAGGGTGCAAGTACGGAGGACCAACTGCGAATTTACCCATTTAAGGTAAAATTGCACAAATCCACCTGTGGAACAGGTGATTGTGCGTGGCCCCCTGTTTTAAAGGCTAAAAAAAAAATCCTTCATTTTTACTTTTTAGCCTTCTGTTTCAAAAATCAAAACCAGGAGCCCCATTTCCTTTCGTTTTGCCCATTAGGGCTTGAGTTTCTCCTTCGCCGCAAGTCCCCCATGCTCACCATCAACGGGTCAGAGGAACAACGGTAAGCCCTCTCGATCTCTCTTCCTTTAGTTTTAAAAAACTTTTATATGTTTAAGATTTTGTATTTTTCTAAAACAAAGGAAAAAATAAACGAAGAAGACCAACAGATTTGAGGGAAAAAAGAATAAAAAAAAGACCTTTGCTTTGTTCTCTTTGATTCTCTGCTATAGAAAAAAATGTATATTCTCTGTATAAAAATAGTCGTCCCCCCCCTTTACATTTGGTTATTCGGCTTTTATAGCCTAAAAATTCCCCAAAAATAGAGTAGAATCGAATCTCAACTACCCTTCCTCTGATGTGCTGTGTTTTCCTCCTTTGTAGGTACCATCGTTAAAGGCGGGGCGGGGCGACGCACGATTGGGGGCGTGACGACGTGGTCGGATACGCCCGTGGGATTTGTTGGCGGCGCAAAAAAAAAACTCCTAGGGGTTTCTGATTGTGTTTTTCGTTTGGGCTTAGTAGGCTTAAATTAGGTGTTGGGCCTGTTGTAATTTGAACTTTTTTGTTTTTTCTAGTTTATTGTTTGGGCTCTGGTTGGGGTAAAATTGGGTCATACAGTTATAATTGCTGAAGAGATTGAATTAAGTTAAGTTTGTTTTTAAGAGTTTAAGTGTAATCTGTTCACCTTAATTAAAGAGATATCTGTGATATGAACTATGGATATTCAATTATAGATATCAATGCGGAGTTAAGGAGTTGGAGAGCCGCTGCCCTCCTCTAATTGAGAATTTGATTTTTAATCTTTAATTAATAAAATTTTAAATTGGTATATACTAAAATTGTACTTTAGTCTCAAAAATGATAAAATTTTAATTTAATTATTTAAAATTTATAAATATATAAACTATTAAATGGTTAAATTATATTTTTACTATCACGAAAATATATAACTTAATTTCATCCCAAAAAAATTTTCAAACGTGGCCATTGATTGATATTTAGTAGGTTCCTTTTACTTAGTGGTTTGTTCAATCATTAGGAGCAAAGAGTCAAATAAATTCAAAACTCAAATCTTTTCATCCAAGACTTTAATTCTACTATTTTAAGTTGACTCATGATGTTTGTGAGGTTGAAATATGCAACGAAGAAGTTCGTTGGACGAATTTAATCGTTATTGAAAGCTTTTCATTTTAAAAAATCATCATTTTTAGCAAATTTTTTATTTTTCGAAAATTTCAAAATAATTATTATTATTTTTTTATAGTAATTTAAAAGTAAAAATTCTAAGTATCTTCAATGAACTTATGGTTTTTATTTTAATTTCTTATAGGTCCATTGAGAGATATTATAAGCGTGAGCAAATGAGCAGTAATGAGAGCTCAAAATAGCATGGGAAATTGGACAAAGTAAATCACATGTATTTTACTATGGATTGTTACTTAATCATGAATAAATAGAAGAACTTGAGTGCATTCAACAACATTTCTTGATACAAATTGACCTTTTCATAATCATCCAAAATTATTCAATTTTAATCCTTTTTTTTGTCTCTTATAAATCACAATGATGATGTAATTCATTTATTTAATTGAATCTCATTGATTACAACAAGTCATGAGTAATTTTTTATTAGCTTTTCAGTGATATTAAGAGATTTACTAAGGAATTAATTTAGTTTATTGTTTATTAACTACTTGTATTTTCAGCCTACAATTAAGCTTAGCCACCACCCTTGGTATGCTAGGAATAAAGTATATTTTTTGATGGGTGAAATAATGTTTGTGAGATATGTAAAGAGTATTTTAAGGTTTTAAGTGATTTCACTCCTATTATTCCATTGAAGTTTGTTAATTTTTCAATCCTTCCAAGGGTTCCATAGAGTAATTATATTCTTTATTTTTTTTTCTATTGTTCAAATCTAAATTTAATCTTAAGTCTCTATCCGTTTCAAAGTAAAAGCTTTAAAAAATATATATTTTCAGCTTTTTTTTTTGTGTTTATTTCATGTGAAATAGGATAGTCAACGTAAAATGTTTTCCAGTTAACATAAAATTACCCCATTATTCCCATAAAATGTCTCATTAAATTTTTTTCCGTAAGAAATTTCCCAAACTGATAAGGCTCTGTTCATTGTAACACCCCCATACTCAACTCGAACATCGAATCAAAGCACCGGGATGTTACATTCTTTATTACATTATTCACTTATCAAATATTTTATTATAAACTTTTATAACTTTTCAATTTAGTCCCTTTTTATCATAAAAGTTCAATATTAACTAATTAATCATATTAAATTAATTTTCTTTCTTGTTATACTTTGAGAAGTAATTTAGGTAGATGAGACAGAAAGAATATTCTACTTAGAACCAATCTAGCCTAACCTTGTTTAGTTTCATCAGGTCGAAGGATAAGTAGACTAAGTCAATTAATTAATTTAGTTATATGCCGAAAATTATTAACTAAGTTAGTTTTTAATTAGTTGGTAAAATCCTCGATTTTAAGTTAATCACAACTATAGGCGTTAATCATTCTTCTACTTGTTAAATTTGATATAATTTGGAATTTTGTTATTTATGCACTTTAGTTCTTGGCACTTCAAACTCTTAATTTTAGTTGTACTATGATAAGTATGCTAGCAGCTACTTAGACCTGATTTAGGGTGTTAAGATTTACTATTGATTTAGTTTAAACAGACCTCTCTTAGATATAATTCTCGGAATACTTTCAAAGTACTTCGTTGTAAAATTAACTATGGTGCAATTTGATTTGTACACTTACTGATACTACACATCATTTCATATTTAATTGCATATTTTTAAGCCCTGATGCACGCATGCCGGGGCGCGGTCAAATATTATCACTTAAATAATTTAATTTATTTAGTGATAATATAATTTTTTTTATTATTTATCTTTTAATTAGTTTAAATTAATTAGTGATGATATAATTTTTTATTATTTATCTTTTAATTAATTTAAATTAACTAGAGAAAATTAATTATGACACAATATATGAAATCATCATTTCATCCATGATAATTTCTATTTGGCCCATGATAATTACAACTTGACACATGACATTTTGTAATTGGCCCCAAAATTTCTTTATCTACACAATTTTAGTAAAATCAAACCAAAACCAAACTAAGGGTGTGTTTGGTTGCAGGGGTGAAGCCAGGAGGGGCTGGCATGGGCCTCGGCTCCCCGCAAAGTGTAAAATTGCTATTTAAGCCTTTAAAATTTTTTAAAAATTTTAAATTAGTAAAGGTAAAATTACACTTTAGCCCCCTAAAATTATAAAAATTCAATTTAATCCTTTACAAATTATAGAGATATAAACTATAAAAAATTAAAATTTTATCCGGCCCCCCTAAAAAATTATTCTGGCTTCGCCCTTGTTTGGTTGGGTGGAAAAGTGGAGAGATGGAAGGAGTTAATGGAAAATGTGGAAGGAAAATAAATTTTGAATGTGCTTTGTGTGGAAAAGAATGAGAGGAAAGAAAATAAAAGAGATGATCATTTTACATCTTAATGTATAAAAACCAATTCTTCTAAATCGAAATGGTGAGAGGAGAGGAAATGAAAGATAAGAGTACGTTAGTTCAAAATTATGCATTTTTCAAATGTTTTATTTTTTTCCTTTTATTTTTCAACTCTACCAATATATGGAAAGAAAAATTATATTTTCCATCTTTTCAATTTTCTTACCACTCTACCAAGCAAAGGCTAAATGTTGTAGTTCAATTTTGTTTTTATTTTTTTATTTTATTTTTGCTCAACCATAATAGAGATTAGGATTAAGGATCTAAAAGAGTCAAGCCAAGTTCGAATAGCGGTAAAACTCAATTAAGTTCATTTATTCTATTTATATGCTTAACTTTGAGCCTGTTCCAAATGCATACTTTTAATGAACATTTTTAAAGATAATATAATGACATTTTAAAATATATAACTTCGATTGCCAACATTGATGATAGAGTGATTAAAAAGATTTAATTTCCAAAATTTCAATGTGCAAGTAAATTTTTTTTATAGTTGAATAATTAAAACAAAAATATTCTAATAGTTTGGGTGCGGGTGAAATTTACCCCAAAACAATTTGTGTAAAGCAAAACTAGGTTTTATTTCCATGGTTGTTTGAACCAGGTTAGACCGATCAGTTGGATAAGAAATTAAGTTGGATACTAATTCGGAGAAATGTTTTAAACTAGTTAATTTGGAATTTAGTACAAACCGCTTGAATTGAGTTAAAGAAATGGATTGACTCAAATTTTAAATATTTTTTATTATTATGAATTTTTTAATAATTTTTTAAAAATATTTTTGATAATTTATTTAATTGAATGGATAAATTAATTCCAAAGACAAATCGATGGGCTAATTGGGCGACGTATTTGGATATGAAAACCTTTGTTAATTTCTAAGAAATATAAAGAGACGAAATTGTCCTTAAAGAGATGAAGGCATTTTGAGTAACGTTTTTCGATGATGCGAAGCAATTTGATCTGAACACTTCACATGTGGACTCTGAAAGAACTTCCTTTATTCCCTCTCGAGTTCTCACCACCACCAACGGCAGCGTAAATCCGAGTCGAAGAAGCCGAAGCAGAGCTTTCGAAAGCTGGCTTAGAGTCGGAAGCCAGTCATGGTAGAGCTAAGACACCCGAGCAGCTCGCTCGGGAGCCGAGTCGCTTCTTCTCCAATGAAACGCGATGAGGACACCTCTCCTCTGATCCATGATCACTTTTCCCAGCACGTCGAGGATCACCCTCGCCATTCTTCACGAGATCGTGAGCGTTCCTTTTGGTGGCAAACTTACTCCTTTTCCCCTTTCTCCAAGGATGATCCTAGGTTTTCTCAACGCGGCTCCAGGATCTCTCTTTTCTTGCTCCTTTTTGTCGCCATTGCTGGATTGATCTCCATTTTCTCGATCTTGCATCGATTAGTAAGAAAACGGTTCCCTTTTTTATTATTAAAGTGTTCTATTTACTCGGCACTTTTTTGTTTCTAGATTTGCTCCTTTTTTCTTGTTGCGTACGATCAGATTATAAGTGGTTCTTAAGTTTTTTTTAGTAATAGTGTTATTTATGTTTGAGAAAACAAGATACATGATTAGAGTGAGCTAGCGGGGTAAATGCTGTTGAAATTTAGCCTATTGAAGCTTGCTTAATCCAAATTGTGATTTGGTTTTTAATTTGTATCACTAATACTAATATATGTGTTTTAATTTATGGTAGAATTCCCCGTATTTATGTAAAAAGGATGGCATTGTTCTGCATTGTCCGCGTGTAAGTTTCTTATGAACCTTGTTCTGATTTTTATTACTTCCTGTGCTATTAGTGGCTTCTCCCATTTGTAAATGGTGTTTTATGCATTCTAGGTTAAGGAGAAGCCTTCACTTTGGGAGAATCCTTTCTCTGCAACTACTTCTTGGAAGCCCTGTGCTGAGCGCCGTGAAGGTGGAATATCAGGTATTGTAGGTTCCTTTTTTAGAACTATACAACCATATCTTTGCCTGTCTCTCTGATTTTGCAAAATGCATTTATGCTGTGTTTGGAAAATAAATTTGGATTTAATTTGCTATATAAATTATGATAATGAAATGCATACATTATGAATAAATTAGTTATAATTCAATATGATTATATATTTGAAAGGTATAAAACATGAATTTTGAATTCACAAATATCTATGGGTATTTTGAATTTATGACTAAATAGGCATGCAAATCCATAAATTTGAAAAAAATAAGCATGAATGTTACACATTTAGATGTATTTTATCATTAAATTTTCATTATTTCTGGAATCCAAATCCTAAATTTAAAATTTAGATTCCTGAACATAACCTTAAGGAATTGTTTATTACTTCCAAATTGTTTCTTAACTTTTATTGCTCGTTGGAGAAAAGAGATTTTGCAGAGATTATATTATCATATATCTTGCTTCTTGAATTTGTATATATATTATCTAGATGAAACTGCTAACTGCTAAGTTTTAGGTTTTCATAAAGTACTAGATCACTCTGAACTTTTTCAGACAGGTTAACAATAGCATTCCTGATATTTGTTATCAAGTTGCTTTGTTTTCTTGTTCATGTTATCACAGCTAAGGTTAGCCACTATTTTGAACACTGTGCAGATCTTCCTCCTGAGAATGAAACAAGTGGTTATCTATTCATTCATGCTGAGGGTGGTCTAAATCAGCAAAGAATTGCGGTATGGATTCTTTTCTTTTGTTGCAGGTTTCTATCCTTTTTCCATTTTTTATATTTCAAATGTATCTTATGGAGTTGGAAGGAGTTACAGTTTCTTTTGAATTGATGGAGTTATAAATTATTGATTCTTATAGTTGGTATAACTGACCTGATATTTGAAGAAAACTGCTCTTCCCTCACCTTACAATTCAAAAGCATTATAATCTCAATTATGTCACTAGTCTTTTTGAAGTGATTGAGCTATAATTCACTGATACTTATAGTTGGCATCACTGACCTGGAATTTGTAAAAATAAAGGATCTTGACTCACATTGCAATTCTGAAGCGTTATAATCAATTATTGTCTCCTAGATGACTGCAACTAAAAGTCCTATGAAATTGAGTCTAAAATTACAATGTTCTATTGACTTCTTTTGGCCTATTGTGTTATGAAACTTCTTTTGGAGATGATACCTTGATATGAATAGGAAAAAAAGGATGACTATAAGCACGTCTGTGCCTAAAATGGTAAATAAAGTGCTTCCTTAAATGTACTTTTGCTGCTTGTTTCTGTCATGATTTATTGATCTTAATCTGGTGCACTTTCTGCTTAATTCTATTCAAGTTTTATCATTTCCAAACACCTTTTAATCGTACTTAAAATGGAAATTTGGCTGAATAATTTTTGAAAGCTCTACTGATTTGGTATCACTAGCAGCCAGCAGCAAACTTATGCACTTATTGAATATTCCATGCAGATATGTAATGCAGTGGCTGTGGCTAAAATTATGAATGCCACTCTTATCTTGCCAGTGCTGAAGCAGGACCAGATTTGGAAAGACCAAACGTGAGATTCCTTGTCCAATAATAGCTTCATTCATATTGTTGGTCTTGTGCACATATATATCTGAAACATAAGAAGTCATATATGCATTGAAAAAAAATGAGAGAAGTAACTGATTATTAGTTTAGTAGAAAGATTTGTTTAATTTTTACCCTATAGCTTCACAACCTTAATAGACATAAGTTATGTTTATATAAAAGATTAGTTTTCTTCAAATTACGAAGTTTAGAATTAATATTTGTTTGAAATGTAGTGTCTTTGGTCTCACTTCCAGTGATTTTAAAAGTTTCTATAATATGCTAAATTTCTGCAAGAATAGTGTACCATGTGTTAATGTTAACATTTGTACTCATTAATTAACATTTGAAGTGGCTAAGCACATCATAATTGTTTCTTTATTCAAGTTAACTGAGGTTGGCTTATAACCTTGTCAAGCTGTCAAATTACATATTTAAGTAGCAATACCTCGTGATTGAATATGTTCTTGGAATCTTGCCTTGAACTTAGCTTTCAAGCTCTAGGCTAACCATAGGTTTCTGAGATTTCTCGGTTTCTTTTGCTCCTCACTAATCACTTCATGAACCTAAGTAAATCGCTTAATTGCATTACTTACAATCTGACTGTAGCAACTCTATTTCATCCTTTCGTTTGTAATGTATTTGTAAAATCATGTGCAGCAAATTTGAAGACATTTTTGATGTTGATCATTTCATCAACTACTTGAAGGATGATGTGCGCATTGTTCGTGACATACCTGAGTGGTTTACTGACAAATCAGAATTATTTACCAGTATAAGGTGATTTTTCATGATTTCTCTGCCTCTCTGCTGGACTTGCTATTTTAATCAGTTGGATTTCAACCGCCAATTGAGAAGCTGTTTGCTTCTATGAATTTGCTTCAATGGCGTCATGATTTTCCTCAATGTTGTGATTACGGCTTCATTAGTGGCATTAACTTGTGGGAGACAGAAAGCCAGAGGTGGGGCTGACGTGGGCCCTCTGTGGACTTTGACTGATAGATACTTCTTTCATAATGAGTTTTAGCCGACTGCATAACTGAAATTTTCATTTGTTTGTTTTAGATTAATTGATAGGTAATTAATATTTTATTTCCTTTATTTGATTTTGGAAACAATGGCATCTTGTTGTCAATTGCCTTCAAAAAGGAAATGTTAGAAAGTATGTTGCTCATGTTTCGTTTCTCGTATGCTAGAATCATCATCGATAGACCTTCATCTTGCTACATGTGTATCATAGTTTGTTTGGAGCTTGTAGCCATTCAATCATAGGGTTTATTAGCAATGATGTGTGTACTTCAGATATGATGTGAGAATTCAAGAATGAATGAATATCTATACCAAATTTTTGCGACTGGAATTGTTTACGAGGAGAGTTTTCTTAATGTGTAATAGGCGGACAGTGAAGAACATTCCAAAATATGCTCCAGCACAATTTTACATTGACAATGTGCTGCCTCGAATCAAAGAGAAGAAGATAATGTCTCTAAAACCTTTTGTTGATAGACTTGGGTAAGTCATCGATGTTGTAGATATGTGTCGTATTACTTTCAAATGTTCACTTTTCCGAAAAGAGACTTGGGCTTGGTTTGTTAATTCTCCTATACTGCTATATTTCCTTCCTAATGCGTTTGGGTATTGATTCAGGTATGATAATGTCCCTCCAGAAATTAACAGGCTAAGATGCAGGGTCAATTATCATGCTCTTAAATTTCTCCCAGAGATAGAGCAAATGTCAGATTTATTGGTATCAAGGATGAGGAACCGCACAGGAAGTCCGAATCCTTACATGTATGTAATATTTTACTTGAGATTCTACTAATATGTCGAATTCATGCTTCTCTTTTTTTAATCCAGAATAACTAACAGTCCATTTCTTTCAGGGCTTTACATCTTAGGTTTGAGAAAGGGATGGTGGGCCTATCATTTTGTGATTTTGTTGGAACTAGGGAGGAGAAAGCTAGAATGGCAGAATACAGACAAAAAGAATGGCCTCGTCGGTATAAGGTGATTTAGAACAACTAGCCTTTTCCGCTTTGTTTTTTGAGAACCAAAAGTTGGTTTGATATGCTTATTTCTGTAGTGACTATGATTGCAGAACGGAACCCATCTGTGGCAGCTGGCTCTGCAGAAAAGGAAAGAAGGAAGGTGTCCTCTTGAACCTGGGGAAGTGGCAGTGATTCTTCGAGCCATGGGCTATCCGAAGGAAACACAGATTTATGTTGCTTCTGGCCAGGTTTATGGCGGTCAGAATCGGATGGCACCCTTAAGGAACATGTTCCCAAATCTGGTAATCTTTATTTTCTATGAATGCTAGAAAATCTTCTTGTCCAGAATAATTACTAGGCACGTTTTCCATGTTCCAAATATTTGGCGTTTTCTCTATCCAGGGATTCACTCTTCCTGTCTCACTTCTTATATATGGAAGCATTAAAGCTGTATACTTATTCAGACCTGTTAGTTAACAAACCGGACTATATCAGGGACTGACATGCAAGCAGTTTATTTGACATACTTGAAATGCAGACTTATCTTTTTATTTTTTCTGCAAATTTAAGATGATCATTACAAGACTTTCAAACAGGTTACCAAGGAAGAGTTAGCAAGTAAGGAGGAGTTAGCTGCTTTCAGGAAGCATGTAACAAGCTTGGCAGCTCTTGATTTCTTGGTGTGCCTGAAGTCTGATGTGTTCGTGATGACGCATGGTGGCAACTTTGCTAAATTGATAATTGGAGCAAGAAGGTACGTGGGTCACCGTCAAAAATCCATAAAACCAGACAAGGGGCTTATGTCCAAATCTTTTGGGGATCCTTATATGGGGTGGGCGAATTTTGTCGAAGACGTGGTTATCACCCACCAGACACGAACTGGATTGCCGGAAGAGACCTTCCCAAACTATGACCTTTGGGAGAACCCCCTAACTCCTTGCATGTGTAAAGCCTGATAGCGTACGTATATCATTTCGGCTTCACTAGTTTATTTTTCAGGATCATCACCGAGACGAAACTGCATCTCTATCTGCATTCTGAATAAATGGAAATTCTTTTACTCACAAGCTACAAGGAGGGAGAAAACAGGTGAAAAAAATAAAGGCAAAGAATGCCGACAGAGAGGTGATTGGGCTAATTGGAAATTGACCTTGTGAGGCTGCCTTTACCAATGGGACGCTCAGCGTTTGCAGTTTTGTTCGTCTCCAAAATTAAAAACAAGCAGATTGATTTATTAACATGTTTGCCCCTTTCTTTTATCTATTGTTTTTACTTTGTACCTTCAAGCATCAAGATTCAGGACGTGTAAATTATTAATGACCTAACTATTTTGTGACCATTTTACCTTTTTATAGATTGTGTTTGTACACAAATAATTAATGTTTTTCCTCTTAATTATACATGAATTCAAAATTTTAATTTATACATTCAAATATTGTCATAAGAAGATTAAAATTTACTATTATGAATATTGTCAGAATTTTTAAAAAGAAGGCTTAATGGTTTAGAAGACTTAAAAATTTTTCGATAAAATCAATTAAGCCTTTTTGATATTTTTGCACCCAATTGAATTTTGGACTAATAAAAGTGGTTAAATAAGTTTTCTTGGCTAATATCGATTCGCAGCAAAAAGATAAAAAAAAAATTAATTTTTTGAAAAAATGAAAAAAAAAAATTTGAATGGAATATTTCATTTTTTTGGAAAATTTAAAAAATATTTTAAAAGATTTAATTTTTTTAAAAATTTATAAATCTATAAAATATTATTAAAATTTATAAAAATATTAAATAAAATTCAAAGGTTCAAAAAAGTAAAAATAAAATAAAATTTAAAAGTTAAGTCCAGAATGAATCTAGACATATTATTGTCCAGATTCTCATTGAATTTGAACAACTATATGTCCAAGTCATTCAAGATGATTTTTCTAAATTATATAAAGTTTAAAAAATATTAAAAATTAATTTTCTTTAAAAATTGATCTGCATCAATTTTTTAATTCTATTGGTACCTGTAAAAAATTAAAAGAAATATTTTATAAAATAAATAAAAATAATATTAATTTTTATTAATTGTACGTGTAAAGTTTTTTTTTTAATATATGAATATATTCAATTAAAAAAGTGTATAAATTATTTGATCACATGTGTATCCTAAAAAGTGTATCAATTATTTTATAACCTAAAAGTTTTAAATAATTTGATATATTCATACATTTAAAAAAAAAAACTTTACACATATGATTAATAAAATTAAAATTATTTATATTGATTTATTTTAGAATTTTTTTATTTTTTATACATCCTAAAATGTATCAATATAATTAAAATATTGATACACATGTCAATTTTTGAAAGATAATTAATTTTTAATATTTTTAAACTTTATATAATTTAGAAAAACATCTTGAATGAATCTGGGCATATGGTTGTCCAGATTCATTCTAAACTTTAACTTTTAAATTTTTTTTAAATTTTGTAACTTTATTAATTTTAAATAATGTTTAAAAAATTATAAAATTAAATATTCCTTTTTCAATTTTTTTATTTTTGCTAACGTGCCACTTAGCAATTGTCGCTGACATAGAGAGTCATATCAGTGTCATTTACAACCACATTAGAACTGAAATAATCAACGTTAATCAAAAGACTTATTTGACCAGTTTTGTTAATTCAAAAATTCAATTGTGTGCAACAAAATTTTTTTCTAAAAAGTTTAACAACCTTTTAAACCATTAAATCTAAAAAAAAAATGTTACAATATATTAGAAATTTAGATATCAACAAACATGGTAGCTGTTCCGAAAACAAAAACGGATTATTTGTCCAATTAAATTTGAAACTACGACAAAAACCTACTCTTTTTTTTTTACAATGGGTATATACTCTTGATTATGTCCAAATTCTAAGTCAAGGCAACTAAGTCTAATTATTCTTTTTTAAATATTTTTGGTTTTGGGTTGGTGGTGAAATTCGAGGAAAGGAAATTTTAAATAAAATTTGAGTGTTTTTATTATTATTATTATTTTAAATTTAACGTAAGAAATAGAGACTGTTGAATAATTTTGGGTTGCTTTGTTGTTTTATGTTGGTTGGAGTGAAGAAGGGCAATCAAATATTGCATATTACTTTCGCCTAACCTTGAGCTTTTTCGTTCTAAAGGTCTTTCAATCCTTGACCCGGCAACTATTGTAGACTCAAGCTTGGAAAAACAAAGAAACTCATCTTTTAAATTTGTTAAGGTTTGGTTAGCATTGTTTTGAAAATTCTATGAAAAAATATTTCTAAAGGTTTAGGTTAGTTGGATATAGCAATGGGATTGCTAAAAGCATCTAGATTACGTAAGCAATCCCAGACAAATTGCTTTTGCAACCAAAAGCACTTTCAAGAAGGGCTTGACCAGCAAAACAGTGTAGCTGGTAAGGAGGTGCAATGGCTATTGGCTTATGCATTTTGGGGTGGAAACACCTTTACTAATTCTTATCTATCCTAGTACAAAGTGAAATAATAGAAGCCTTCATTCAAGCTTCCAACTGCTACCAATTTAAGATTTTCAGACCCTTGTATTAAGTACAAATTGCAGAGTAGTTCTTCAAGGTATGCCTAGCTCCTTTTTCGGTTATTTCTTTTGGTCAAGTTCTCGATGAAGACACTGCATCTAATAAACTTCAAAGGCTGTCGTGGCTAAGGCACAATATTCCGAATCAGTATTAGATCGAGCCGTTGTTTTTTGTTTCTTCAAACGCCATGAGATGAGATTAGGGCCATGAAATTCAACATAAGTCGAGGTACTTTTCCTGTCAATTTTGTCACCTCCCCAATCCGCATTAGAGAAAGCAAAAAGAGATGAAGAACACGACGATTTGAGTAGGAGACCATGGTCTACTATACCTTTTAAATATTCAAGTATTCATTTCACAACTTGCCAATGGTTGACAAAAGGTGAGTGCATGAATTGAGTTGCTTTGTTGAATGTCATGGTTATGTTAGGTTAGGTAAGAACCCACCACTTGTCGGAATAATGTAGGATCTTCAAAGTTGTTGGAAATGTCTAACTAATATTGTTTGCGGAGAAGATGGTATTGTCATAGGACTAGAACTTAAGCCTAGCAAATCACGCGACTTTAGGCGATTCTTTTGCTTCAAATCTGCCTAAGTTGGGCGATTCTTTTGCTTTAAATCTGCCTAAGTTAGTCTTGCTCTTAAAAATGAGAATTCACTAAGTAATTTCTCTAAGGCACTGAAATAAAGCGGGAACAACTTAAAAAGACAAAGAAACTTGAATCAAAGAGAGAAGTCACAAGAAAACAATAGTACACCAATTGTTTGAGTAAATGCTCTAAAAAATATTCTTTAACTCAAGAATGAAGTAATGAAGGAGATACAATGGGATGATTACAAATGAGGGGCAAAACCTTTATTTATAGTTGAATTCTCCAAACTCAACGATACAGTTTAAATTATATTGACAGTCAAGATTAAAATCTATCTATAATATGAGAGTACTAAGGGATTTAAACTATATACAATCTTATCTCTTTAAGATTTACAAATATTAATCATGGTAACTCTAGTTTTATTAGAGTGTTTTACTGAGCTACCAAGGCTTCAAGTAGATGGGCTTCTCCATATGTTCCACATATCGAGTCAGTTCAAGTGGGTCAAATGAGCCCCATTTAATTAGTTGACCTCCATGAGACGGTTTGTGTACATTCATCATGAGTTTTGATTCGCGGCCTGTGACATAGAGATAAGGATAGTTTCATGCATATTCACACGCCTCAAAAGATCCCCAATATACTTGGATTGAGAGAGTTAAAGTCCATTAGGTAGTAAAGTGACTTTAAAACACCAAGAAAATAGGTAAAGGAACCAAATCTTTAACGGCAACAGTTAACTCAAGCTGTCGAATGATAAGTTGAAGAAGGGTAGTTATTGAACTTGTCAGAATGAGATCATAAACATACACAAGGCAGTAAGTTGTTTTATTTATAGAAGAATAGATAAAAAGAGAGTTGTCAGCTTTGGATCCTTTAAAGCCAATTTTTTGTAAGCTAATGTGAGACAAGAAAACCTAGCTCATGGGCTTGTTTAAAACCGTACAAGGACTTCTTCAAAGAACACGCATGGTATAGCTTGGGGGGATCTCTAAACCAACTCTTCAAGTGTCTCATGTAAAAATGCATTGGATACGTTGAGTTGACGGATAGACCAGTTAGAATGAATAATAATAGATAAGACTAGACATGTCCATGGGTCGGGTCGGACCCTAATAAGAGATAAGACAAGAACTAACCAACCTTTCTCTCCTTTCACAACCCACAACCCACACCACATGCCATATACTGCTTCAAATACCCAAAACCGGCATTGAATCGCTTCGATCTGAAGCAATCTGACACTGCTAGCTAAAATCGAACCTTCTAGCCTCCTCTGTCATCGTATCGATGGACCTCAATTGACCTGAAGAGTGGACTGTCCCTCCTCACCAGTCCCTAAATCACCGTCGGGCCATCCTCCATCCACCAAACATCATGTTTCTGTCGAAAACTCTGTTTGGCCAACAGATAAGCATCCCGATTGCCCCCTCTCTTGATATGCTGAAATTTACATTTCTCATAACTTAACACAATTCGTTTCGCTTCCCATATATGACTACTAATTTTCGATCGATTAATGCAAGTTAAACTTTGTTATAACCACCAAGGAATCCCCTCAATCTCCACTGCCTAAAATCTCAACTCCCGTGCAAATCTGAGACCTGGGTAGTAGCCAATGCCTCCGTCGCCAACGCATTCGGTACCTATCTATTCCATAGGCAACCTGCTCCCATCATCAGACCAGTGTGCCACCAACGCATCATAATTTTCTCAAAATTAAATTATTTAAAATTTGTCATTAATAAATCAAACAACAAAAAAATGGGAACTAGAATTTGAAGGAATTAAAAAGATTAGATTAGCAGGAAATCCAGGAGGTAAGGTGAAGGGTCAAAAGTGAAAACCAAAGCAAAACGCAACCAATGTCTCTCTCCACACACGATTTTCGGCACAAATCCATTCACCAATATACTGTCGTCGAAACACCCAATGAAATCAACATAAAATATTAATAAAAATGAATTCGCGTATACAGAGACACAAGAACAAACATTCTTAATATTTTGAAGGTACAGCCTAAAGTCTTCTTTTTCTTTTGCCTTTGCTTTTTATTTAATAAAATCAAATAATCGTCAGTGTCTCTTTATGTAGAAAAGAAAAAGGAGATAATTGAAATTGAAATCGAAATCCATCGTTTAGTTTCAAGTCTTTTTCCTTTCACGTTTTCTATCATTTTCCGTTTAGGCAGCTGATCACGAAATTATTTCTGTCCGAGAAAGCTATAAACTCCTTTCCACAGATTTTCACTTTAAGGAGTTGGAAAATATTAGATTTCAGAACCTTTTTAAATACACTTTCAGTTTTTGCCAGATCTTGCTCTATTCTTCACTATCATCTTTCCGTTCAGGTAAGTAAATATTTGTAGTTTACTTTCCTTTTGTTTAAATTTATTTAAAGTTCAGTTTTCTGTCTGGTTCTCGAGAAAAAAAATCGTTGTCTCTTCTACAACCTGTGTGAGCATTCAATGTCTTACACTTGCTTAAACTAGATTTGATTGTTTGAATGCTGTTTTAGTATTTCAGTTGTTTATGCTCGAGCTTGCTATTTTTTTTATTTTCTTTTTCTCCAGTCATTAAGCTTTCTTGATTATTTGAGATATAATGATATTAAAATAATCGAAAAGGTGGTTGAAATCGGGAAAAAAATGATTAACAGTAATAAAACCGGATTTTAAGCTCAAGTTTTAGGTATTGTTTATGTTTTTGGTCGTTTTGTTTTGTAATTTTCAACCTAAGCAAGCTCGGTTACCGCTCTGAATTATTGCAGTTATTTTAAATTTTTGAATTCAACAATTTTAGGATTTCAGGTTTTTAGTCAAAAAAGCACATGTTTACTTGACGACTGTAGAGTTATTGAATCCAGGACAGGACTGGAATTTGTCTGGTTTTTGTGTTTGCCTGGTAACTTCGATCTTTTGTCAAAGGACTAGCACATGGTTGCTTGCTTTGTGAAGTTACTGGTTTGAAGATTATCTGGATTCTTTGGTGGTACTTAGGCTGATTCTTGCACATTTACTATATAATATGATCCTTAGAAAACGAATGGAAGGGTCTCGTAGGTTGTATTTTGTTGGCTGCTTTCTGTATATTTTTTGGTAAATTTGATTGAACTAGGATCTCATCTTAGAGTTAATGGCTGCAAAGTTGCTGTTTGAATCTCAGATCTTTGTTAATTTATTTTATCTGTAACTATTTGATTTTGCTTTATTTTAACACAGTGTTTTGAAAACATCAGGTCTTTATGCTGAGGGTGTCTCTTTCTTTTATGGAGAATTGGCAACTGAATGACTACTAAATAATGCTTAAAGGCTCTCACAATCTGAATTTTGTGTCATTTGTTGTGCATATATGATCAGACGAATTTAAATAGTATGGGGATCTTTACACGCAGGTTCTCAACTTATGATGGCCTCTTTATTAGAAAGAATTATGTGTTTATGTGTAGAAAAAGTTACATAGATGTGGAAGTTATTTAACTTTTATTCTATCTTTGTGACTGCAGTGTAGTTAGTAGAAAGCCGAATGAGAGCATGAGGCTTATTGTAACAACATTTGTTGGAGTAGTTTTTGGCTTCTTGATAGGATTATGTTTTCCAAAATTGTCGTTGACAAAGGTAGACAAACTATCTCTTAATTTTATTTTCATCATTTTGCTTCAATTCAATAATGATCTTTTTCATCTATATAATGGAACTTCTATATTTGTCTGAATATGACAGTTCAGTCTATCAACCAGCATTCTTACTGCTATTGATTTCAAATACACCGAGTACACTAAGTTGGGCCCCTCAAGCTCAACTCATGTGTCCCATCCAGTTGGTAATAATGGTAGCTCTGCTAACGTCACATTAAGGAAGGTATTCCTCCTCTCCTAATCTAGGCATTTCAAAATTTTCTGAGAGAGTTTTTTTTTAAACCTTTTTTGTGCAGTTTAGTTTTCTGCACTTCCACTTTATTTATTCAGGTCGAGCTGTTTCTCCTGCATTATAGGTTTTAGGTGCTTGTTGAAGTGGGATTGGGAGGTTTTCCTTGTGAAAGACAAGGAAATAGTGTGGTCTACATGCCATTCAAACTTTTGGATGCAGAGGCGTTTTCTTTTTCTTTCTTCATTCAGTTTCTTGCAGAATAATGGTTAAACACTATAGTTCTCATGGACATCCTGGTTTACCTGTTGAATAAAATACCTAGACTATATATAAGACGAAAAAAGCCATCTATTGCACTCTTAGCCTAGCATGTCTCCTACCTGACTGAATAAGTGCATGTATCATCTATATATGCACACATCTAGACCTATGTGTGAGTTGTGTGCATATTACTAGTACTTGGTATTTTGGTAGACATTGCTTTATTTTAGTGCTGGCTTATTATCCAAATGCGTTATTCGAATACATCTTTTACAACCACCATGTTCCTAGATGACATGATTTCTGTGTTTGATGATTTTGTAGGACCTGAATAATATGGTGCTAGTCTGATATGCCATGTTTTGTTCTTCCTTTATGACTCTGATGCAGATTTGGGTCCCATCAAATCCTCGAGGTGCAGAAAGACTACCACCAGGAATTATTAGAGCTAAGTCAGATTTATACTTACGCAGATTATGGGGCAAACCCAGTGAGGTGTTTTTCTTGAACCCGTTTGGCATACAACATAATTTGAGCCCTGAACTTTATTCAACTTTGAAATGCACATATGACTATGTTTAGCTTTGTCCTGTGAAGTTAAATTAGTTTTGTTTCAATTGAATAACTTTTGTAAATGGAAAACCTGTTATGGAATTGCTGGAAACATCTCTTTCTACAAAGCTTCTTGTTCTCCATGTTCCACAGCATATGCTAAATTATAACTAAAACAGCAGACTTTGCTGAAAATATCTCTTATACAAACCTTTTCAAGATGCCTAACACATTGCAGGATCCCAACAAATTGAAATATTAATGTCTTAAGAGGTTGTTTGCATTATTAAGTTTATTCATGTGATCAAAATCATTATCACTTCTACCATTCCACAAATTAACAAAGAACTACATCAGATAAGTTTTTCTATTACCATGGTTGTGTTTTGACAATATTGCCATCTACAGGATCTGACGAGCAAGCCAAAGTATCTTGTCACATTTACTGTTGGTTATGATCAACGAAAGAATATTGATGCTGCAGTTAAAAAGGTCTCTCTCTCTCTCTCTTATGGGGGGGCAGGTGCCGAGATAGCATGGAGTTTCTGTTGCCCATATGTTTGTTTTGCACATTTCAAGTTCTGTGACTAAAAATGTGCTTCCTACAGTTTTCAGGGAATTTTACTATCCTTCTCTTTCATTATGATGGTCGAACAACTGAATGGGATGAGTTTGAGTGGTCAAAGAAGGCAATACATGTGAGTGTTCGTAGGCAGACTAAATGGTAAGTAATTGTAATTGGAAAATAGATTTGCAAATTCAAGTCCTGCTTTTACTGGCTGGATGAATGCAATGCTTGGTAATTCTTGGTATTGCTTAAAAGTTTTAAAGATCTAACTATTAGGAGTTTTAACTACATAGGTGGTATGCCAAGAGGTTTTTGCACCCTGACATTGTCGCAACCTATGACTACATATTTATCTGGGATGAGGATTTGGGGGTTGAGCATTTCAATGCTGAAGAGTGAGTATTGGACATTGCAAGACTTCTTCATAAATGCTTCGTTTCAAGTTCAACACTTTTCCTTTAAAAGAAAGTTTTACAAAGACTATATTTTATTTATTTCATTTTCAGATATATTAAACTGGTGAGGAAGCATGGACTGGAGATTTCACAGCCTGGTCTGGAACCAAATAAAGGGTTAACCTGGCAAATGACAAAGAGAAGAGGTGATCGTGAAGTTCACAAGTAAGAAAATTGGGAAAATTATACCATGAATTGTTGAAACCAGACTAATCAATTGAATGATACATAAATATTGTCATTTTCATATTTTGATTCAGAGACACAGAGGAGAAACCGGGCTGGTGCAATCATCCACATGTTCCTCCATGTGCAGCGTATGCATATCTTTGAGCATTGTTGCTTATTATCATGCCTTAATACTCCATAGGTTTATTAACTAATAGTATTTGTTTTCTTTCATAAATGTAGGTTTGTTGAGATAATGGCTCCTGTGTTTTCACGAGAGGCATGGCGGTGCGTATGGCATATGATTCAGGTATAAGGGTGTATTTCTCGCTCACTTTAGCGTTGATAGGTTTCAAATTGTTTTCCTGGCGTACATTTTATTGGTTTTGGTGTACGATGTCCAGAATGACTTGGTCCATGGCTGGGGTCTTGATTTTGCCCTCAGAAAATGTGTAGAGGTCAGGATCCTGTTATCCTTTTTATCTTTTTCTCTTGTTCTCTCTGTATTTGTATGTTCCCTTTACGAATGAATTTTTTGTTCAGTGATCGAATTAAAATACAACTATTTATTAAAGTATGGACATGTTTCTTTATAAACAGCCTGCCCATGAGAAGATAGGTGTTGTAGATTCTCAATGGATTGTTCATCAATCCGTTCCCTCTCTTGGGAACCAGGTAATGACAACATTGATTCTCTTTTATTATTATTAAACGTTTGATATGCTTGAATGAAGCACTTACTATAATTGGTTTTTGTTAGGGAGAGTCATTAGATGGGAAGGCACCATGGAAAGGGGTATGCAAACTTTCCTTGTTTCTTGTCTCCCCTTCGGCTTTTTTCTTTCTATAAGATATATATACACACAAACGCACACAGGAGGGAGGTTGCAGTTATTTGAATCTCAAATTTATAAAATGTTGCATTTTAGAAGCAGTATTTTTCTTTTATGGAGAAATATTTGTAAGATGGTAATTGACATTTAAAAAATTAATAATGTGAGTTGTGGAATTGGCAGGTAAGGGAGAGGTGTAAAAAGGAATGGAGTATATTTCAAACGAGGTTTTCAAGGGCGGAGAAAGCATACTTGAAGGAAATAAATTCAACATCTCATTAGGAATATATATATATATAGCAAAGTAAAACTAGAAAAGCTAACCCTATCTATACTTTCATTATTAGTTATTACCCCACCCCCGCATTGGGATTTCATCGGATCATCAAGTATTCAATCATAAAACCTCACTCCCAATACCTGCTATGGTTGCGTTACTAAGCGAGTCTCAGATTTTATTTTAGAACTATTCTTCTTCTTATTATTCTTCACATAAAGTTCGATGAAATGCATCATTGTTTTTGTAACCACAACTTTCTGGTCCTCAAATCACATTGAGACTTTAATTCCCATTTTTTTTTACTTTTTGAAATTGGAATCAGAATCAAAATATTAGTTTATGTGGGTAATGAATTTATGAGTTTGGTTGATTCGGGTGAAGTTTTGGTTATATTTTTATGAATAAAATTATTGAGAGCATCTTGGCCAGCTTCATCTTGGCTGCAGCTGCCAAAAACATGATAGGATTATGAGGAGGAGATCTGTGTCTTTACTTACTGACTGTAATCTTTCAGATTTTAAGCCCTTTCAAAGATTGGAAATAAAAATGGGAACAAAAGAAGTTTTGGCAACAGTTATGAATTAAGAGAAATGATTTTATTAGATTACGGAAAGTGGTATGGCAAGCACGAACATGATTAATATGAACAAAACCAACGTGGCATCCATGACATTGAATGAGCTACAAACAGTGGAAAACCAGGGTTGTCGAGGCACATCACATTCCTGGATTTGCAATATTTAGCCCCCCAATCACGACTAATCATTTTTCAATATAATATTGTAAGATATAACATATTTAATTGGCAGTTTAAAAAAAAAAAAAACCAACAAAAAACTGGGTGAATTAGAGGGCTATAAACAATTTATCAAAATTGTTCTGCTTTTTTAAATGAATTGATGCAAAATCTATGAAGCAATTCAGAGTTTTATCATACTCGAACCGAGATTTTAACCTTTTAATTCAGCTGTTGGATGATTGAGTCTTTTAACTAATTTTCTGGTTAAAATTAAAATAATTGCCTGGAAAACCCACTCTGATACTTGTATTAAACAAATATGGTTTAGTGCCACACATTATTATAAATTCCAATAATAAAAATATCTTATTTCTGACAGAGAGGATTATTATGGCCATGCTGCTTTCCTTGACATTTGTGTTGACTCCAGAATTAGCCCCACAACCTTTTGGCCTGTCTTGTAACTTCTATCTATAGAAGTAGAAATTGCCTGGAAATTAACTCATTTGCTAGCTCCAACTTGTATTTCAACATAGGGTTGAAAATGAGCTGTTCTTCCTCCTCAAATCCAATAATTATAAGCATTCTCATAAACAAACAATCAAGGGGAACAAATTAAGGAATTCCATAAGAACATGTATGAATAAATTGTCTCAAAACAAAACTTCCCAACATAGGGAAATCACAGGGATCTCAAACTAATGTATCAGAGACTCATTCTAAGTAATAATACATCGCTCAGTGAATGAAATATCCTCCACCAAGTAAAATCTCAAATCATGAAAAGGAAAAAAAGTTATATACAAACCGAGAATTTCCAAGCATTTATCCAACTCTTCAATCATTCTGCCAAGGAACTGGAAAAACATTTTAAGCTGGATAAAAGACAAGGCTGCTCAGTGAGGTATCGCAGTCGTTAATCATTCAATCGAACCCTTTGTCAAGAGTCGCACACCGGCAGCACCTCCGACTAGCCTTTACAGGTACAAACATCTCAAGTTATTCCAAGAATCACCCGCTTTCTCTCATACAATTTCCAGGCAAGAGAAACTTGTATTTATCTGCATTCTCTAGAAGAAATGATGGAAGATGAACGGCTGAGTAGGAATGAGGGATAGGTCCCATTTTCCCGATTATTTCCTTGAATGTGTACTCCTCCGGAAGCATGTCGAATAGATCAGCACCCTTGCAAATTACTCTCTGAATCCTTTTCGGGTTCAAATAGTGTGAGAACCTCACTCTATCATTATGGCTGTAAGCTTTCATCTTAAATATGAACTCGCTGATGTGGCGGAAGCAAAAGCTGCAGTGCCAACCCGCATCTGCCAGAATCTCATCCGACTGGCGATAATGCGCATACCTTGTTTTCCCTGTTTGATACCTATGGACAGATGCCCTCCAGCTGTTGTTATCCACAAGAAACTCAAAGGAATAAAGATAATTCTTTAGCCGAAGATGAAGCACTTGTGGTATGTCATCACACCACCTGAGGAGGTTGATAGTATGTCTGCTTGGTATCTCATCAACATCCGACATTATCAACAAGTCATCGTCTGTAATTCCTGCAATTTTGAGGAGTTGGTCTAATGCTACTCGCTGCAAAGCCTCCTCAACAAACGGGTTTTCTCCTTTCTTAAACCTTCCTCCGATTGTCCCATAAGTCAACCGGGGCTCAACAAACTTGAATTGATCTCGATTGCTAGCAAAAACCATAGGCTTTGGAATTCCAGTAAATGTGGAATTAGACTCGAGAAGAACAAACTGTGTAATGTAGGGGTACAACTCTTGCCACCGTAGAGTAAGAATATCCACCTCATTACTAAACAACACCGCATCATAAACCCGTCTTGGAAATTCACGAATCCCCCAACCGTGAAGTTTGCAGAGCGTCTCCATTGACACATTTTCATGATAATAATGTGGGATATCATGGAAAGGTTTGGGTGGTGATTCCCACAGTGGCCGAAGAAAGTACGAAATCTTCTGGCCATGAAGATATATACCGAATATACATGTCGGAATCATAACAAATACAAAAATGTAAGTTTTGAAATCAATGCCCCGCAGTATACAACGGATTCTCGACATGCTCAACCGGCTTGATTCCTGTAGCATACAGAAAATACTATTATTAACACTAATCAAATTATCAACATATATATAAATATCAAACTAACATTTAAAACAAGTCAGGCCAATTCCAAATACATTAAAGAAGAGTATAAATCTAGCTGGGGAAGTAACCATCCGTGCCCCCAATAAGCATATCATAAAGTAGAAGGGGAAATATAAAGAAGCAACGGAATATATTCAGCGTAATGAGCTTTTAGATTCTTAGAAAAGTATGATAGAAGCTAAAAAGTGTATATATATATATATATATTTATGTAATAACTAATTTAAAAAAAAACATAAGATTCCTTTCAAAACTAGCAATCCAATATCTTAAAGGCAAGTCAAAAGTTTCGTAAACAGAGTCCCCAAATATTTTATTTGTTGGCTTTCTTACATTTTTGGCATCAATTTCTTTTTTTTTAGAGTTTTGGTTGAAGAAAGCTAAATTGTATTAGGCTCTTCATAATAGTAATGAATAAAACTCAACAAAATAGTTAAATCTGATTAATTTGTAATCGATAACAAGATCAAGGAACAAACTGTGAATGCCCAAATTAAAAGCAAAGACATTTGTGTGAAATTTAATTGAAACCCCCCAAAAAACAATAAGATCAAGAGCAATACCTAGCAGCTAAGCCGTAGATAAATGATCGATATAGTTAAGATCTAAAAATTTTGAACCCCTCACATTCCCACTTAAAATTAACACCTAAAAATCGAATAAAAGAGATGAGAAAGAGTAAAATACCTGGCCACAAACATCTCCACAGATATCATCAGATTTTTTAGAACAATAATGTCCTCCTCCTTCATTCATCATCCACCACATATTTGTTTTTCAGAAAAAAAGAAAACCCAAGAAAGAGAAACCTTTTTAGCTTCAGCTAAAAAAAACACAGATAGATCAAGTTGAAAGTGTCTAGATCTCCGGCTCCCTCTTTTCTCTACTCTGGCGGTTAGCTATAATCTCTCTAAAAGAGGAAAACCCAAAAAGGTCCAAGGGGGGGGGGAGAGAGAGAGTGATCTGTGATGTTAATGAAAAGGATTAACGGAAAAATGACGCTTTAAATAGTTAGTTTATAGAAGCAAAAACAAAAAAAATGAGGAAAGGAAAAGGGGGTGTCTGTCTATCTGTGAATGGGTGGCAGTTGTTAAGACTAATGCCCCAATGGAAGAGAGAAGATACAAATAAATAAGGAAGGTTTAAAAAGAGTGAAAATAGCCGTTTCTCTTGTCGTCTACTCTCTCTCTCTACCTTTACTTTAAATAAATTTCTCCTGAGAAGGAAATAAAGCATCCTGTTTCTCTGCGTTTACTGTTTTACCCTTGGGTTTTCTTTTCTTCGTGGCTAAGTCACAGGTGATAGGGTGAGGGTAGTTTAGAGAATATGAAATTAAAGGGAGGGATAGTTGGACCGGGTTGGATACGCGTTGGAAATTGGGGGAATTTGACTTGGCTCACTTACGTTTCATCACTCACTAATCGCATTTCATTTGAGTTGATGCGATGCGACTGTGTCGTGTCCTCCATTCCTCCTCCTCTTTTTTTGCTTCAATCCAGGTAAGTTTAGGCCTACAGACACGTGGCTCTCTCCCATCTCCATTGAGCCGGATTTTTTCTTTCTTTAATTAAAATGGTTGGGCCGGGTTTCTAATGCACGCGCCTTTGCTAATCTGGCCTTTTTGGACTTGGTTTCGGCTTAATACAGTTTACCTTTTAAATTTTTGAGTTTTTTGGGTTCATAATAAAATTAGATTTAGATATATTTTATTTTTTAAAAGAATAAAGATTAAAATTAGTTATTTTTATTAAAAGTATCCATTATTATTATTAAAAATTAGTGTGATTAATAAAATAATTAGATGGTTACATGTTGTATGTCACTTGTACCTCATTCTAACATATAGAAATTAATTTTTAACTGTAAAAATAGACAAAAATTTTAATAGAACAACTAATTTATTTTAACTCCTTGTAATACTTAAAATTTTCATGGATAAAAAAATGATTCCGAAATTTTACAAATATTTGGGCTTACTATAAAAAGAGTTTAGACATATAAGAATATTAAAATTTTAAGGATTTTTTTGGCTTATGCCATGATTTTAATTAAAAAATATTTTACTTAATTCAATAAAAAACAAATTTTTGATTTCAAAAGTTGTGCCAACAATGCTAAAAGTATGAATGATTATTATTCATGAGTTTGAATTATTCAACAAGTCCTTCCTCTTTTGTTAAAATGGGCATTAGTATTAAAGAATATCCAAGTTTGTATTTAACTTCTTTTGATTAAATTCTTTTAAGAAAATTTCAATTCAAGCTCAAAAACAAATAATTGGAATTAGAATTTAAAATTAAAATCATTTTTTTATAATAGTGATTTAATTTAGATTATTTTTAAGAATGTGAAATCCGATCAATATACTATAATTTAAGGTTTTTATTTATATTTTATTAAATAAAAAACTAAAGCGAGACTATTAAAACCAAATAAAATAATTCAATTTGCATCTAAAATTGAAATATTGTTTTTTTTTTTAAATATCAAAGCCATGAATTTGAGCTAGTTACAACTCCACTAATCTTAAATTAGATAGAACAGCAAAAGCATTGAAAATGATTAATTATAATAAGAAAAATAATAAAATATAAAAGAGGAGGAATGTGGGTCCTACCATGAGAATGTCCGGTGATTTGGCGCCCCTCGCTTCTATTAAGGACCCACCCACGGCTGAGGAGCACATGGTTTAATCATTCAATTTTTATGAGATTCTCACCTATTTTCTCTACTTATTATTCCTTTTTAATTTTATAAAACAACATTTTCCCTTTTAACATTATGTTCATTTTTATTGTTTTTATTAGGGTTAATATATAGTTTCTCCCATGAATTGGTTGAATTTTTCCTACATTAATACTTAAATTTGTATTATATTATATACATTGTCTCAATTTATTAGTAACTGCTTTTTAAGAATTAACATATAATTTATCCCTTAAATTTGTCAAAAAGTATTTCGTTGGTATCTGAATTTCTCCAAAATATTATACATTTTTAAATTATTTATATTTTTAAAAGATTTTTAAAATACAAGTTTTAGTGTTAGCATAAACTAACAGTCTTAGTGTGAAAGTATTAACCTAGATAACGAAATACAAGTTTAGGTACTAACTAGGTGTTGGGATGAAAACGAACACGACGAAATATCACAGAAACACAATCGATATTCTTTTGCTCACGAAAAATCAATTCGGTAATTATAGAAATCTAATAATACAATATATCAACAATCAATGAAAATCAAACACAATATCGCAAGCAAAAATAATAAATTGAGACAAGCAACTTTTACGTGGAAAATCCCCAAACCTATCTCCATCGCTGGATTAGGGTTACAGAATATTATAGAACAATTCAAAACATTTAAGTTAAAATAAAAACAATTATGCAGATTATCTAATAACATTCAATAACTCATTTTAATCAAGAAAGAAATACACTTTTGGGCCTTAAACCAAGCCTATGGGGCCCTAAAAATAGTTTGGAATCAATTAAGGACTATTTTGAAACAAAATAGAAAAAATATGGAAAATTTAAAAATTTTTGAAAATAGGGGTTATACGGTCGTGTGACAGAGCCCAGACCGTGTGGCTCAAAAACATGGTCGTGTGGCTACTTCACATGCCCGTGTAACTAACTCTGCTCGTGTCACATAAGGTCAAACGACCATGTAACTCACTATAACCGTATAGCTTAAGATCACACGGCTGTGTCGCCAGACTGTGTAATTCTTTGTGCTCGTGTGGCTCAGGGTCACACGACCGTGTCGCTAGGCCATGTAACTCTTTGTGCCCGTTTGGACCAACTTGCACTGAAAACAAATAAGACACACGGCCGTGTGAATAGACCATGTGTGACACACGATCGTGTGGTAGCTCGTGTTCCAGGTTGTGTGTACCTTAAAAAGTTTGCAACACAAGGCACATTTTCATCCAAAACTTAGGTACCAAGCCAAATCAAAATCAACCAATTCCATATCTTAATAACACATTTAACAGGCCTAAAACATGCCAAAACATTCATCCTAAGTACCTAACCAATATGTCCTCATTGACACCACAATTCAATTACCAAACCAAAATCTCATTTCAAACCAAAGTGGTTGCATTTAAAGTTCTCCAACACCTTTAATAACGCACATCAAAATCACCATTCCTGTAATAGCCCAATTTTTAGTGGTGTCAGAAACAGTGGTTCGAGATCACTAAATCCGATGAGTGAGTTTGAAAATTTTATTATTTATTATTTACGAGTTAAGAGTGATTTTAGAAAGATGTTTGAATTAGTGATTTGTGTTTTAAAATAATTTATTAGGTTAAGTGGTTCACCTCATTTTCATAAACCGAGCCGTAAATATTTATAAGTTAGTATTAAAGTTTCGTTAGAAAATTTTAACATTTTGATAGTTAATTAATTAAAAAGGACTAAATTGAAAAAGGTGCAAAACTTGCTAAAGTGATAAAATAGCCTAAATGTTAAATGAGGGAGGACTTAAAAGGAAAATTAGCCCAAATATGATGGCTTGGGCGGCATAGGCAGAGAAAAATCACAAAAATTAGTGTGAACTAAGGGCAAAATAGTAATTTGGTTAAAATTAAAAATAAAACAAGTGACTAAATTGAACTCTAGACATTTCTTCTTCTAATTTTCAGTCCAAAAACGCCATTGAATGTCCTCTAAGCTCGTTTTTCATATTTTTACATCATGTGAGTTCAATTCTTGCTCTTTTCTTGAAATTTTTGTGTTTTTGAGGCTTTTACAATTTAGTCCAACTATCTATTTCATTAGTTTTTGATTTTATGGGTAATTTTGAAAGTCACTATTGATGAGTGCTAGATTTTTATGATGAATTAACATGGATTTAAAACTTTAATTTTGTTATATGATGATTTTATCAAGAAATTTCAATAGAAATTTATTTTAGGACCTAATTGTGAAAAGGATTAAATCTTAGGGTTTGGAATTAAATTTTGTTTGTCAAAGGCTGTGAAATAGCTTAGAATACTTAGATAAATTGTTAATTGAGAAAAATTAGCTCATTTGATAGGCTAATTGGTGAGGGACTAAATTGCAAAAACTATAAAAGTTAGGGTAATTGTGCAAATTTGAAAATTAAACGGTATAAATTGTAAAGTGGAATGAAATTGAAATATATGCTAATGAATGAAAAATTTTACATTTTAGATCAAGAACTCGTAGACCAACGAGAAAAAGGGACATTAATCGAATAGTCTCCGAACTACTACAAACTTTACAATTTAATACAGGTAAGTTCATATGGTTAAACGTTCATGATTATTTGTTAATTTAGGAATGGTATAATGTATTTATTCATATTTTTTTGTTGAAATTAAGATTATTGTAAAAGTATGAAAATTGAATTGAATGTTTTAAATGAGTAAAACACAAGATTAAATACGATCGTTCTGTGGCAAAGAATGAATTGACGGATAAGACCATGGTTGGACCATGGTAGTGTTTAAGTGTAAGACCATAGCTGGGCTATGGCATTTTAATGAAAATACCATAACTGGATTATGACACCTTGAACGTAAGACCATGGTTGGACCATGGCAGTATATATACATGTGTAAGACCATAGCTAGGCTATGGCATTCTGATAATAAGACCATAACTGAGTTATGACACTACAAATGTAAGACCATGATAAGGCCATGGCAATGCATGTGTAAGACCATAATTGGACTATGACACAAAGAGAACGATGTACTCATATCCGTAAGTCGTTCTTTGATTCAGTAAGAAATGGTAAAAGACTTATGTGATTGAATTGAAAGATTTATAGATTATTATTGATATTGATTTGAAGGAAGTGTGTTTATCGATTTATATTGTATTTGACAGGGGAAAATGTATGATTTATTTACAATTTAATTTATTATATTAAGTTCGGTAAGATCAATGTAACCTATTGAACTTACTAAGCTTCATTAAGCTTACTTATGTTGTTTAATGTTCTTGTAAATTAACGTGTAGTCGGAAGATCGGACCAACACATCAAGCAACATTATCCAGTTTAATCCGGTAGTTTTTGCAATGTAAATTTTGGTTTATATGGCATGTATAGGGTTGGTTTGGCAATGAAATAGTTTGAATTGTGGTTGTGAATCTTAAATGTTTAATAGAATTTGATAAATCAATGAAATGAGTTAAAAAGGTAGATATAAATAATTGAAATATTTGTGATGTTATGTCATGTTGAAAACATGTTTTAGCTTGTATTGATTGCTTGGTTGGGATATATTGGTGTATGTGAATGTTGTGTGCAGGTTGATGTCAAAAATAGGTGAGAAAAATGGCCTTAAAATGGCCTATTTTCATCCACACGAGCAGAGACATGAACGTGTGTCTAAGCCGTGTGTGACACACAACCTAGCACACGGGCGTGTGGCTGGCCATGTGACCCAAGTCAAAGAGTTACACGGGTAAGGACACAGGTTGGGACACGGCTGTGTGTCTCACATCGAATGCCCACACGGTCTGGAACACGGGTGTGTGTCCCCTGTATCTAGGAAAAATTTTGAAATTTTGCGAAAAAATTTTTCTGAGTTCCCGGTTTAATCCTTATCTGTTTCTAATGCCTATTTTGGGCCTCGAGGGCCAATTTAAAGGGATTGTATGCAAGAATATGTTTGATTTCGGATATAAATGGTAAATGACATGAATTAGTTGTAATTATTTTGTAAACTCCGGTAATGCTCTGTAGCCCTGTTCCGGTGACAGATATGGGTTAGGGGTGTTACAATTCCATTCAATCCATAACTCAAATTGCTACATTCAAACACTTTCATATAACTTATACCAAATATATCAAACAATTCTCAGAACATATGCATACCAAAACCAACATATTCACATGTACTAAAATCCATCCAAAGACAATTATCATTAAAGTTTAACAAACTCACAAGTAACAAGTAACTAACATAATTACAAAGCACCTATTACATGCCATATAATCAAAAGTGAACATTCAAAAACTATTAAAAGATTTCCGAATAGTGTGATTTCTTAAGTTGACCTGACTGCTCAATTTCCACGAAATTCTATTTAGAAGGAAATAAGATAAATAACACAAGTAAGCTTTAATAGAGTTTAGTAAGTTTAACGGTTAAAACAATAAACTTACTGAATAAACATATATATTACAAAATACAGAAAATAAATGAAATCCTTTCAACCATCATTAAAATACGGGCGAGCTTTATGGTTAAATGCGAATGATACAATCCAATAAATTACGTTATACTATAGAAAACATGCCCGATGAACGTTATAATGGATTCGAATATGCAGTTAACCATCCAGAACACACCAAAATGCTCAAATGAGCTAACCATCCGGGAACACACCTAGGCACCAAGTGCCAAGGCCGTAGGCTAACTGTAACACCTCTAACCCGTATTCGTCGCAGGAACAGGGTTACAGAGTATTATAGGTCAATGAAATAGTAAATCATTCAAATCATACATTAATACAAACATAATCAAATTGATTAGACTTTAAGAAACTCAAATACTAACCAAAATATAAAATCAAAATGACATTAATCGGGTCAAAAACACATCAAAACCAACCTAATATGTGCCTAACCAATGTACCCTCATTGGTACCACAATTATATACAATTTAATCTCAAATACACATTAATTCAATTCATCAACTCATTCAAGCAATACCAAATTAAAATATCTAACAAAGTTGCCATAACCACAACAAATCAAATATATGTAAGCCACACATACTAGCATAACAACTATACCTCATTCTCATACCCTTTGCAAATTGGTTTTTTGAATAAAATACCATTCATAACATTTACATAAGCCAAAAATTAACCAAAATATCACAAGAGCCTATACATGTCATATAATCTGAATTTAATGTTTCAAAAACCACCGAGATAAACTGGATAGTGTGACTTGAGTGCCGATCCGATCGTCTAACTTTCCGAAAATCTATAATGACATTAAACAACACAAGTAAACTTAATGAAGCTTAGTAAGTTCGGCAAAATAAAAAAAATCTTACCGAATTAACTATAATAAATCAAATAATAATAAAAAAATCATCCATGACAACTCCCTGTCATTCACAAATTCAATGATAAATACATCCGTATTCAAATCAATACAAACATAAATAACATGTCTTTCAAATTCATTAAATAAATCACCTTACTGAGATTTTTCCATTCGAAGAACGACTTATGGATAAGAGTACATCGTCAACAGAAGCTCATAAGAGTTGGACCTCCCGAATACGCCAACAGAAGCTTGAAAGCTGAACAGAAGCTCGTAAGAGCTAATCCACCCAATTACGCCAAAAAAAAGTAAAACACGAGAGTTCGCAACAAATGCTCAACCCCGATTTACTTGGGTAAAATGCCAATATCTCCCTCCAATACCATCTCCACTCCAAACCCCCGTCATACACCAAATCACGAATGTACTCAAATCTCACGTTCAATTCAAACCGAATATCCAACTCAATATTATAATTCAAACAATAATTCATTTCCAACAATATATTATATGCATAATACCAATCATCAATTTGTACAAATGTTAAATTTTAATCGTACGAACTTACCTGGACTGAATTGTAGTAATTGCAGAAGTTTAGGGGCTATTCCGCTATTTTTCCTTTTCCATGAGTATCTATGGGATCTTGATATGGAAGATCCTATGTTCAACCGTTTCTCCAAGCTATTTCTATGGTGTTTCGGCAGTGACAAAAGAAGAGAATGAATTTTCTTCTTCCTTAATTTTGTTTTAATATCAACTAAATTACAAATTTGCCATAATAATTTAATTATTTTGTCCTTATCCATCAATTTGTCATCCCGCTATATTATTTAAGGCTTAATTATCACTTAAGTCCTTCCTCAATTAATAAATAATTACACCATTTTATCACCTAATTGCTATAATTAGCAAGTTTTGTACCTTTTTCAATTTAGTCCTTTTTAATTAATTAACTATCGAAACGTTAAAATTTTTCGACGAAACTTTAATACCACCTTAACGACACTTTGTAAATATTTATAAAAATATTTACGGCTCGATTTATAGAAACAAGGTCTCGATACCTCACTTTCTAAAACCACTTGACCTTAGGGTCTTACGACTTAAACCTAATAAATCGTCATAAAACATAAATTATCAAATCATAAACCTTTTTAAAACCATATTTGACTCGTAAATATTAAATAATAATATTTACAAACTTATTCGTCAAATTTGGTAGCCTCGAAACCACTGTTACTGACACCACTAAAAAATCGGGTTGTTACACTAACATCCCTTCGAAATACACCTCGGCACTAAGTGCCAAGCTCGAAGGTCTTGCATTCACCCCCGAAATCACACTTGGATCACTGTAATATAACACGACAGTTTGCAACAAATGCTGAACTTCAGTATATTTAGTAAAAAAGAATAAATTAGAAATTATCTTCTCAACACCAATTAATTCTGAACAACGCGCGATATAACTTATTGGCATGCCAATTGTATCCTATCCCACGTCCATCGGCTCAATTAATTTCTGAGTAACAACGCTCAAATCAAGTACATTCTCAAATCATATTTACTTACTCTAATTCAATGACTTCAAGATATTCAACAATTTCAGTTCAAAAATAATATAACATTTAATTTTATACAAATTGAATCGTACAAACTTACCAGGGCTAAATTGCAGAAACAACAAAAGTTCAGGAACTAGTTAGCATCCTTTCTTTTTTCACAATTATCAACTTGTTTTTGATCTATAAAGTAGTTTATTTCAATTCCATGATTTATTGCATTTAATACATACGCCTTTTTATTTATAAATTTTCACAAATGCCCCAAACTTTTGCACATTATTCAATTTAGTTCCTAAAACCGAAACAAGCTTATTTCTAAAATTAAATTATATAGCCATGTAGCCGAATTTTAATCCATCTTATTATAGCCCTTAAATTTCAAAAATTCACAATAAAACCAAGCAAACTTCAATATTTTACCTATTTAGTCCCTAAACTCAAAATTACTAAAAATCACTTTACAAATTAATCATATCTAACAACCAAGCTTCCAACAAAACCAACTAAAAAACATTCATAATCATTAATGACATATTCTCTATCCTTTGATAATTTCACAAATTAGCCCCTTAACTAGTTAGATTTCATCACAACTAACTCAAAAACTTAAAAATTATGAAAAATGAACTAAGAAATACTTACATGCACCATGAAATAGAAAAACCGAAGCTCCAAGGCTTAGAAATGGTGTTTTTAGTTGTAGGTCGAAGAAAATGAAGAAGATGAAATCTTTAATTCTTTTGTTTTTATTATACAATTAACTTTATTAATTAATTTAACATATGTAACATATAAAATACAAATAAAATAAATGCTTACAATCCACTATATCCCACTATGGTCAAATTACCACTTAAAACCATGCAACATTATTTTCTTATCCATTTGACCCAAAATAACAATAACAATTGACTTCTACGCTTTTTATAATTTAGTCCCTTTTAATTATTTAACTATCTAAACGATAAAATTTCTTAACCAAAATTTAATACGACATTATTAACCTCATATTTACGGATTGGCACGTTGGAGTTGTGGTCCTAAAACCACTGTTTCTGACACCACTAGAAAATGAGCTGTTACACTTGAAAGTCCACCAAAAATTACTATAATCAAAGTATTGCTACAAGATCACAATCAAGCCACAATAAAGAGTATACAACTCAAAAAAGGCTATTAATAAATAATCTCAAGCAAACCTTAAGAGAAAAGTTGAGAATATCATCAAGAAGAGGCTAACTTTGAAAGTCGAAAACTTGAAGCTACAATACCCTAAACAAAAATCGAACCATACACATTAAAGATTTTCAAGTCTATTAGCTACTGTCAGAAAATCAAATCCAACAGATACCGAATGGACCTCTGACCAAAAGAAATATGAAAGCTAGTCTGTGTGAGAAAATTATTTTCTCTCAGTTGTCTCTTTTTTTTTCTCTAACTTGTGACGTGCACACACACTCACTTTTTTTACAACAACCCCACAAACTATGTATGGTAGGGCATATGTGGAAGTGGGCTCCCACATAGTGGGACCATCCAAGACTTAAAAAATCTCTCTTTCCCACTATGTAGGAATGTTCACCTTACCGGCAATTGAGCAATAAGCTTCAAATTTCCCTATTGGTAAGGCCTTGGTTAACATATCCGCATCATTACCATCAGTGTGAATTTTGTCAAGCTCTAACAACTTAGCCTTGAGAACTTCTCGTATCCAATGATACCTTACATTGATATGGTTAAACCGAGTATGAAAGGTTGAATTTTTACCAAGGTGAATAGCATTTTAGCTACCACAAAACAAGACATTTCTCTCTTGAGCAAAGTCAAGTTCTTGCACAAACTTTTTCATCCAAAGCAACTCATTACAAGCTTCAATAGCTGCAATAAACTCAAATTCGGTGATGGATAAAACAACACATTTCTACAATCTAAATTTCCAATCCACAACTTCCCCTGCAAAAGTGATCAAGTAACCCAAAATAGATTTTCTCGAGTCAATGCCTCTGGCCATATTTGAATCTGTATAACCAACTAGAATGAGTTTCTCATTCCCAAAACAAAGTTTCAAATTGGAGGTGCCTCGAAGATATCTCATAATCCACTTTATTGCATTCCAATGATCTTTGCCTAGATTAGAAAGAAACAGACTAGCAGTACCAATCGCATAAGTTAAGTTTGATCTTGTGCATACTATCGCATACATCAAACTACCTATGGCTGAAGAGTAAGGAACTTTTCGCGTGTCTTCCTTCTCTTTCTTTATTGAAGGACTTTTTTAGACAATTAATTTGAATTGCATAGCAAAGGGAGTACTCACCATTTTAGTTCTATCAATATTAAATCTTTGAAGTACTTTCTTAATGTACCTCTCTTGTGATAACTATAACTTCCTGACCTTTCTATCATGTGTCAACTGAATGCCAAGAATTTACTTTGCTGAAATCCTTCATCGTAAAGGACTTACTCAACTCTTGCTTCAACATGACAATTTTAGAAGCATTATAACCTACAATAAGCATATATCAACATAGAATAATAGAATAATGAAATCATCACTTGAGAATCTTTAAACAAAAACACAATGATCAGAAGTAGTCTTCTTATAGCTATGTTGTTGGAAAAATTCGGTTAAGAAAACGATTTTCAGTTATAGAAAAAGTTTAAAAAATTTCAAATCTGAACCGATTTTTGATAATTATAGCAATAAACCTTTTCCCGAAAAGTACCTATGCTTTGTGCGAGACAGATTTGAATCATTCTTGACTTTCAACCGAACAACCTTCTCCATTATCCTCGTACCTCGAATTGTGTCGAGTTTGGGCTCAAGCAACACAAACCAAACATAGAACAAGAAACAATTTAATTACACTCAATAGGAAAGTAATTCTCAATATAGAAACCGGTAGAAATTGTAATTCCAAAAAAAAAAAATAGAATTAATTCTAAGAAAACAAATTCTCATATTTTCTGGCAGAATAACAATATATGAAACTTCTGTGTAAATAGCTCTATAAATGCCATCTATTTATAGAGAGAGATAGAAGAATCCTGGTTGAATAAAGGTTACACAAATAATATTTATTTAATAGAAAACACTCATCTAACTTAACTAAAAGAGTAATAGGCAACAAAACCTAGTAAATATTATTAGGGTTGTCGCCCTTCACTTATCATATGAGGGGGCTTGGGCTTTTTATGTATTGTGTCTAATTATATGTGTTTCTTGGACTTTTGGCCCAACATTTATAATTTAATCCAATCCAATATTTGTTTTCTATTTCCCAAAATAAATATTATTTATTTAATTAATTTAATTAACTAAACTAATTTCTCAATTAAATAATTTTCTCAACTCAATTCTAATTTGGTTAAAGTCATACGAGCCAAATTTTTAACACAAAAATTGAAGTATATATTTTATTAGATACAAACTATTTTATTTTGAAGATCCACTGTGATAATGAGAAACATTTCTGCACATACGCACAAATTGGTCAGTAATATCAGAATCGGGGAAATCAACCACAGGACTTGAAACACAATATATTAATAATCAATGCAAATCAACCACAACATCACAAGCAAAAATAATAAATCAATACATACAATTTTTACGTGAAAAACCCCTTTAAAGTAAAGGGTAAAAACCACAAGACTTGAAAGTCTACCAAAAATTCTAGTATAATCAAAGTCTTGCTACAATATCACAACCAAGCCACAATGAAGAGTGTACAACTCAAACAAGCTATCAACAAATAATTTCAAACAAACTTTAGGGGGAAAGTTGAGAATATCACAAAAAATAGGCTAAATTTGAAAGTTGAAAACTCGAAGCTATAATACCTCAAGCAAAAATTGGGTTGTACACATTAAAAAATCAACTCCAAAGGACATCGAATCAATTTCTGATTGAAGGAAACACGAAAGTTGATCTGTATAAAAAAAATTATTTTCTCTCTTACTTTTCTCATTTTTTTCTTTTAACTTGGAGCGCACACACTTTTTTTTCATCAACCCCACGAACTATTTTTATTTAGGGTACATATAGAAGTGGGCTCCCACAAGTGGGACCCCGAAAAAAAAGTTCTAGTGCCAACTAGATATATTTAGACAAGTTTAAGAGAGGAAATTATATATTAACCCTTTTTATTAATATAGCTTGTAAGAAGTAATAAAAAATGTAATATTTTATACTTAATATTCAAATAATTTTTGTTAAAAGAATAAAATATCTATGAGAAAAAAATTATTTAGGTTTATATTTTAATTAGATATAACATATTAAGGGTTTATTTAGTATAAATTAAAAATTAAAGGAGGTAAGTGTCAACATCGTCCTCGAATTTAAGGCTATTAATGCACTTCTTAAGCCTCAATTTTATATAGTTGCTTTTATGCAGTAGCCAGGCTTGCAAATTTTTTTATATGGAATTATAATTTTAAGGGATTTAAATGCAATTTTAGAGGCAAAACTTCTTGTTTCTTTCATGTCAAAGTTGGTTTTTTTGTTAATATTTATATAAAATGAATAATTAATGTGTAAATTTCATGTAATTATATAATACTTCCAACAAAAGCACATTAATTAAAAATTCTGCAAAAATATATCATGCATTGAGGTACAACACTGCACAATTGTTTAAATTTAATTTTATAATTTATAAATATAAAATATTTATTTACATTAAAAAAAAAGTGAAAGCTTGCTTGCATTAATTTTTTTTTTATATAAGAGTAAGGTAAGAGTTATCTAAATATCAAGTTTGAGATAAGTGTCAACTGAAGATTAGTATATAAACTTTTTGTAACTTCACTAATAGTTTAGCTGATAAAAGGTTAATTCCAAACAATTATTATTTTAAAAAATTAAAGGTATAATGGCTTATTTAGCCCTCTAACTTTATAAAAAAAAAAGTTATTTTAGTCATCCGTTTAATTTTTCTCCTTACATTTTTTGTCAATTCACCCCAAAATTAATGAAAAAGTTAAACATTTTTTAACTTTACTAAGGTTACCGACACATGGATAATACATCCACATTTAATTAACTTTTAAAAAATCAAAAAATTTATAAAAAATTATTTTTAAAATTTAAAAATCATTAAAATTATAAAAAAAGTTATAAAAAATTATGAAAAAAATATTTTTAATATTTAAAAATTTAATTAAATGTGATATGTCATTTACATGACAATTCATGTGTATGCCACATTTTGAAGTAATTTAACAAAATATGTAAATTAAAAAAAAAGCGAAAATTAAATAGAAGAATCAAATGACTTTATTTATTTATTTATGAAAGTGGAAAAAAATCATTATGCCAAAATTAAAATTATTCTAAAATCGACACCCACATCACCTGAAAATATTCTTAATACTAATAAAAAGTAGTGTGTTATTGAACTTAAATACTAATAAAAATCAAGTATTATATTTACTTTATAATTTCAAATCAATAGAATAGAAATAAAAAGCAGAGTACCTTTTTATTTTCTTTGCCAACTCATCAATTTAAGTTTATGCTTTTCTTTTTGAAGGATATACTAATTCTTATTTAAAATGATGAGATACCAATCATACGCTTGATTCTTGGTAATCCGAATGTAGTTTACGGTTTTTATTTCTTTATTAGAATGGATTTTGATTGTGTAAACAATTAACAACTTTTAACTTCTGTTGTTACTCTTTATATTTTGTAAAGTTTGTGAAATTAGTTTTAATTTCTGTAATTTTTCAAATTTTAAAATTTTAGTATTTCTCAAATGATAATTGTTAAATTTATTTAAATAAGTTTTGTTATTTCTGAAACATGATGCGCCATACATATTATCATATATGTAATGTCGTACCAGCTTATAATTTTCATATATTACTCACTGAAAATATAATTAATAGATTAACAACTATCATTTGTGTCAATACTAAAATTTTAAAAATATAAGGACTAATAGTAGAATTTAACCATTAATAATCACACTAAAATTCACCTATGTTTTAGAAAAAAAAAGTTAGGAGAAAAGATTTCATTTCTTTTTTTTTTTTTTGTCTTTAATTATTATTATTTTTCAGAAGTTCATAAGAAGGCAAGCAAACTTGCTACAAAGAAACCATAATATTCTTTACACTTGCACTATACCGCACTGCTTACATATAGAAATATTTATCCAACAACTCCCTATTTTACTAAATCAACAAAATCTATATTTTAAGGGATAAATATTAAAACTATATATAATTTTGATTACTTAAATTTTTGATTTAGTGTAATTATATATAAAACTTTAATTATGATTCAAATGTATATATGAAACTTTGATTTTAATTTAATTATATACATTTTAAAAAGATATCTAGTTAATTTTTATATTAGATAAATAAAATTTGATACTCTACACTAATGATCTAGTTAGAGGTTACCAAAGATTGAATTAAGGGAAAACAACCAATTAAGAATCACATTACACTTAATATCAAATTAAAGTAAATTGTTAAATCAATTGATGGTGTTGAAAAAGCTGTGATTGGTCTGCTTATGGGTCGGGCCACCCAGCCTGGCCTGAAGGCCCACCCGAAATGTGGGAGGGTTTGGGCAAAAATATAGGCCTGAAAAATGTGCTTGGACAAAAAATAAGGCCCGTTTAAAAAATGTGTCGGGCCTCAGGTAAGACATTTTTGGCCTGAGCCCGGCCCGAATTCACTAAAGGACAAAAAAATCTGCATTTTTGTTTTGTTTTTTAATGTTATTTTCTTGTTGTTTTCTCCTTATTTTGCTACCATTTTACTATTATGTTGCTACTATTTTATTGTTATTGTTTGAATATTGTTTAAAACTTATTTTATTGTTAATTTTGTTATTATTTTAAAGGCATTTTTTAATTTTTTATTTTATTATAGAGACATTTGCTTGTTAAGTTGCATTTATCTTAGTGTTATTTAAGTGTACATATTTTTTAAAATTTATTTTTAATTTTTTGAGAAATATTTATTTTGATTTTTGTTATTTTTGATGTATTATATATATATATATATATTTAAAAATAATATAAAAATTAATACGAGCGGGCCAAGTCGAGCCTGAATTTTAACATTTTTATTAGAGTCGGCCCAACCTATAAGCACCTCTAGCACACTTATACTATTTAGCAATTGACCTCCATTTGGAGGCACATTTATATAGTTGATTCTAGATTGAGGTTAATTTAATATAGGTTAATAATTGTGATTAACCAAAAGTGATTCTTACCCACCACATTAATGAAATGAGGTTAAACAGTAGAAACCACAACATTATTTTCTTGATAGCATTTGTGATTCGTTTACTTATGATTGATATATGCCTTGTTTATTTGACTTTTACTTTATATTAGTAAATTAGAAATCAGTGAGTCGAGTACATAGTTGAAATCGTTTGTAATGTTTTTTGTGGGTTTAATCTTTGGATTTATTTTGTTTTTATGTATTAAGATGAAAAATGGTTATCCTCTCATTTTTTTCTAACCATTCACATTAAAAAATTATTTTCTCTATATTTTTTCATTTCTTCCTTCCATCTCTTTACTTTTTCGTCTAATCGAGCACACTTTTAATGCTTCAATTATGTTGCTTCCATAAAATTTCCACTTTATCTAGTTTTCTTCTAATTTAGCTATTAAATACCCCTCCAACTTAATCATATTATTTGTTTGATGTCTCTCCATCCCCTGCAAACCTTTTAACCTGTCCATAGTTCACTTTCCTACTCTGCCGCTTCAAATGAAAATACTTATGTATCACCATTCAAGTAGTACAATAATGATCTTATCAAATAAAACAAAAATAATACAACACATTAATTTTTATAAAATCAAATCTTTATTTTTAATATTACGAAAAATTCTACCATAAACTTTAATGTTGAAAGTGCGTTGACTTCATAACCTTCACTTAAAGGTTAAGGACACAGTTGATTTTTATATTATTCACTAAATCCAAATCTGGATAAAACTCAAGCATGATCAACTTTATACTTTAAATCTCAAAATATTCATAAACCCTTTTTGACATTAAGCTAGAAGTATAATGAGCATGATATGATATTAACATCTAGTCGACATCCAATTTTGGGAGTTGGGAATGAAAAAAAATTCTAAAAGAAAATATATTCAAACATTAAAGAAATATAAAAAATTTAAAAAAAAAGAGAAGGGAGTCGCCCATCGACCAGAAGTCGATCGGCATTAATTTGTCTAACGGTATATTGTTAGAGTGTTTTTTTTATTTCACAAACAAGTTTAAAAAAATTGTCATGTATTTATTTTTTTAATGTTTTACTATACTCTTATAAGACACTTATTAATCCTTTGACTTTAATTGTAGAGTCTAAAAACTTTAATGACGGTGTATCAAATATTTTTCCATTTTTTTTTCAAGAATTATGAAATTAAAATTAATTATGTGGAAATTGGTTGCATTAGAAAGTAACTTTGAGTTCAATAGTAGTAAAATCAAGGGCAACATAAAATTGTTTTGGTGATCCACGTTCTTTTTCAAAAATTAAAATTAATTATGAGATATTTATTTGCATTAAGAAGTAACTTTGTTGTTGTGAGTTCGTTAGTAGTAATTAAATTAAAAATAATACAATATTTAAGTCATAAAAAAAAAAAAAAAGAAAAGAAGAAGAAAGAAGGAAAGCTCAAAGAGCTTCAAACCTCCAATCCCTTCATGAGGGCAATGGTGAACAACTAGTTGAACTAAAGACCTAATTGATTATAGTCAAACATGATTTCAATTCAATACGTTTTGACAAAAACAGTTGAAAATAAAAAAAAAAAGAATTATGACAAGACCTGCCACGTAGGCAAAAAAAACCATAAATGATGACATGCGCTTTCACCCTACATGTTACAGTCTTGTTATCAGAATTGTGCTATTTTCACAAACAATTTTTAACCTATGTTATTTCGCCAATTTTTTTTAACTGCCATATTCAAAGGAAAAAAAACACATTGAATTATATTGGAGACATCAACATTTATTTAGTAAGATGGAGGCATAATTATGTAGTTTGTCATGTAGATGATATATGTTTAATATTTTTTTAAATTTAAAAATTAATTAAATGTTGACATATTATTTTATATGTATGTAAAGTTAAAAAACATTTATTTTTCTATTTATTTTGAAGTAATTTGATAAAGATATATAAGTTTAAGGATTAAAAAAGACGAAAATTAAATAAATAGCTAAAACAAACTTTATTGTAAAGTTGAAGGGCAAGATAAATTATTATGCCTTCAATGATGAAAAATGATAAATGGAGAAGAAATGGTTGAAGGTGAGGACCAATGTATTTAAAACTCTTTACCTAAAAGAGTTGGTGGAAGGAAGAAGGAAGACTCAAAAGGGAAGGATCAACACAAAAAGTTAGAAAGCTTAAAATTCCACCATCATCAAGTCAAAGGCTCGGATGTAGACTCCTTAGAGCTCACAGTCCTTTCCAAATGCCAATCCCCAGTTTGCCACTTCCCCACAAGTTGCCATCATCTTCTTGCGTTTTAAATATAGCTCACCAACTCATACTGCAGGCCCAAAATAACAATGATAATAATCCCACTACTGTTTTTGAACCATTCAAGTTGAGAGGAAAGCTGGTTTTGAGATAGTTAACAAGATCAGATTAGTCAACAACCCCTTCAGAAATTGGTAATTAAGCCCCATAATAGAGAAAGTTTCTTTTTCATCGTAACCTTTACGAAATTGAAGGTCTTCGACGCGGCGTTGTAGTTTGGGTCAATCGCTACTTTCTATAGCTAAACTATATTCCTTTACGCACCAATAGTCAGGTAGTAGTTATGATTTATTTTTCTTTTATCATAACTCAATTTCGTGTAAGATGCTCCCGAATTGATTTTGGCCAATGTTTTCAAACTATTTAATGACCTTAATGGGAACTGGGAAGTATTATATAATAAAAATAATATATGGTTGGCTTGTTTATTGGGTTCATTTTACTCTGGCATTTCATTCCTTCAAAGCGGCATAACTTGTTGATTCGGTTGGCCAAGTAAGAAGGAGACATATGTTGGGAAATCCAGTGGGCACGTCGGGATTCAGCCACAATATGTGCCGTAGATTGGCGAATATTACATCGCCAAGCATTGATTTGTTTACTCATCAAACTTGGTGACACCTTTGGATTTTATATCACCTATCTGGAAATGGAACGGTAATGACTATATAAGTATGAATGCCTCCAGTTATTTTATTAAGGGAAACAGCGACGAATAAAAAGTAAATATAATAATAAGCAAATGGTACTCCCCCATATTAGTATCTTTTTGGCATCAGTCAACTATGTTATAAAAAGATTGAACATAAGAAACCAAAAAAGATTTTAGTTTCCAAGAAGTTATTCCCTGACAAAACCTTGCATTGTTTTCTCCTAAATATGCTTGTTTTCATTTGGCATTATATATAATAATATTACACCAGTAGCCTGATGACAGCTTTATTAATATTCCCCGACCCTTTCAATCCCTTCATATCACAACCTTGTTTTCCCCTCTTAATTATCAAATGGACTTTGTTGATTTTCGATATTTCAAATGTTCTTTATTTCGGATAAGCTTCTCACAATAGCTTCAACTTAGATAAACTAATTTCTTATCGAATGATCCAAGGAATGGAATGTGAACAAGAACACAAATGAAGGGGATCGGATTCCATTTACACTTTTTACTTCATCTTTTAACTCATTTACACTTTTTTTTTTTATTGCTGCATTTTTTCAGTATATTTTACAGCTTGTAGCGGAAATCACAATAGTATGAGCCTCGCTATGATCTAAAAAATAAGCAAAAATCTGACTTGTATTAGGCTTGATCCATAAAATATAAATCCAAGCTTTTTTTAAATTTGTTAAATAAATTTTTTTAATAGGGGATATCAAATAAGTCACTACCCATATAAGTTTGCATCAAATATAAATCCATTATCGATTACAATACAAAATTGATAGTTGAGGGAGGGATAGAGGTTTTTTTATGAGTCCAAGATCAATCAAATTTAATTTGAATAATAATAATAATAATATATTAATATTTAAATACTAAAATGAATGGATGGGTTTGAAATTGGAGCATGGGCCGGAACGTGGATGAGGAGTGTGGAAGATCTGAAAGACAAAAAAGGGCAAATCGTGGTAATGCTAAATGCTTAGCTTTGAAAGAACATGACACGTGCTTTTAGAATCTTTATGGCCTTTCTAATTAGCATATTCGGTTTATAATGAAGGAGGAAGAGTGGTGATGGTGAATCAAGACTAGAAGCATAAGCTATGATTAGACAAAAAGGGAGAAAAGGGGGGGCTTTCCACCACCACCACCACCAGGGCTTAACCAAATTAGACTATCTTGCACAATCCATTTGATGCTCTAATTACTCAACTCTTTAGTAGAGAAGTAGGAAATAGCAATTTCCAAGGGAGGTAGAGGCGGTAAGACACGTATGGAAGCAGCAATGCAATTCCTTGTAAGACATATATAGGAAATAGCAATCTCTACCTACAACAAAGCTTAACCTCATTCCTCATTGTTGTTAAGGAGGGTGGCGTATCGCTAAATTTTAGCTTATAAAACAACAACAAACAATGACATCTTCAACTCTTACCCATTCTAGCAAAGTAGCAAGGTAGCTCAAACTATCTTATGCTTTTCCACGTAATGCTAGTAATCCACTATATTTTCTTCTCAGCTCTATAATCATAAACATTTGCATTTTCCAATTCTTGGATTTACATCTTGCAGCATGTGTTGTACACAAATGGATGTTAAACTATCCATAGACCTAGTAAACCTTAAATTAACTACATTAAAGTGTATTACTTACTTAAAAGTATGTTCAAATTCATGACTTTCAATTTAATATAATTAAATTGGAGTACTCAAATTGATGACTTTTAAGTTAAAACATATTTAAATTGGAGTATATTACGCTGTAATATGTGATTAAAACTATTTTAAGCTATAAAAAAAGATATAATTATTCTAAATAATTAGTCTTTAAATAATTAATATTTACTTTAAGAAAACTAGTAAATCAAAATACAAACAGATTTTGAATGGGAAATTCGAATTAAGACAACCTTTTCAATATACTGTTGTTTCAGACAGCCTCAACACTAAATATTTGGGCCCATACAAATCTCCGTCGACTAGTTTTCAAGCTCATTAAACAAAAGCCCAAGATTTTAGTCTTCTGCCCACAATTCAACAAATTAAATATTAAAATAATTTAAAATTTACTGTCAAAGCATTCAAGTTTTTTTTTTTTTACTGACAAGTATTAAGTGGAGTGGTGAGATGCGCTGTACTCTTTAGAGGAAATATAGGTTTAAATTTTACAAACAATATTGTTGAGAGAAATAGTTATAAACCCTATATAAAACGTAAAATATACATGAAAAAAAAAACAAAAAACACTCAAAATTTCTTAAGGCTAGAAATGTAACACTTTTTTTTTTAACTTTATTAATTAAGATACATGTGGAATTCTTAATTTTATTTGTAGAATTAAAATATTCCATTGGTAGTATTTTCCATATTGAGCCAATTCTAAAAATATGCCAAACTTTGGTGTACTACTAAATGTTAAAATTTTAATATATCTGCACTAAAATAGAATTATAATTTTAAATTTATATTTCTAATAATATTTTCTTTAAATAAAATGGACTTAATATTAGTAAGTAGCTAAACCTACTTATCATGTTAATGGCTTTTTAAAATGATTAATCAAAACAACTGAAAGAAAAAAACATTAGAAATTTTTTAATAATTTATCCCACAAATTTAATAAACATACATAATATTTACATGGATAAAAACTATTCAAGATTATTATTTTGTAGCGTGATATATAATTTTAGGTGATATAATCTCAATATAGCACCCTACTAACTCCTATGTGTTATTATAAATCTAGCTATCGAAATCCATATATATATATATATATAATTGTGATTTGGGTGTTACTTAATTTATGCATGGTAATAAATTAGAATTTTTCAATATCAACAAATCACATAAATAGATAACCTTTTAAAAAAAAAAAGAATCATTATTTTGTTCTTTCTCTTACAATACACTAATATCAGCTTCAGATACAAATCTAGGAAGCTGAAAATGATTTGTGGGCAGCCTTAATTGGGAGGGGAGGGGGAGGGGGAGGGGGAGGGGGAGGAGGAGGAGAGTCGATATCAGTCAGTCTCACGTGTAAGCAAAGGTAAATTTAAAGGCAGTGGATGCCAGTACCCAGTGCATTGCACCACGTTACGTTTATTATGAAGAGAGACAAAAGCAGGCTGTGCAATCCGACCATTTGGTAGAATGGTTTTATCAATGTTCCCCCACCAACAGCGTCTAGCCATAGATAGAGACAAAAAATCTGTTATTGAAGAATTTTGAGTAAGAGTGTTGGATGCTGGTGGTGTTGTTGATTGTGCATCGTCTTCGCCTTGTTCAAACTTTCTACTACGTACGCAAAATTTGGACACAATTTGGTAATGAAGGGTGGGATTGCAATGTCATCTACTTTTGTGGGTATCAGTAGTATTTGGAGCCTATTTCTGATTTGCGGGTACATTACTCAAATATCACTTCCTTGCTCTTCAAATTATAAATGCCCTTGTGCTGGGCTTCGGGCCTGTTTAGGTAGTTGGTGAGATTGATTTTATTGAAATTTGAAGGTGAAAACATTGATAATATTTTATATATTAGATCCTCTTTCTCTTTTACTATCTTGATTGTTGAAACATCTCAAAATCCTAATTCCAACGCCTCTAATTGTTGTTTCGTATTTGGCATGAGACTAACTTTTTTATGACCGATCAAAACACCAGTATCATTTGGTGTTGTTTGCGAAAACAATCGCCACCACAAAATAAACCCATCCCATCATTATCTGGCTTTCACAGAAGAGTAAGGGGTGAATTTAAAACTTAACAGATTAAAATTAGATTAAAATTCCAAAATTAAATTATAAAATTTTGAAAGCATTAAAATATAATTTTATTATTTTATTTGTTGAAAATAATTAGTGTTTAAAGGGTCGAAGGAGGAGGGCTATTTATAGGGCACCCCAAAATGGTGCATTTAGCAGCGCAAGGGTCTTGAAAACCAATTATGTTCGGACACGTGTCCCATGGAACGACATCACACCAAACTCATTATTAGTGTCATTTCCTCGAGAACAATTGTAAAGCCTTATCATTAATACGACCATTCTAGAACCTTCGATGCAATTTTTTTTTTGAGCGTCCTTAACACGCACAATAGACAACTTTTGGTATGCCATCCTAACCACTCCTTCATCTGCTGAGGGCACCATTTGTTGAGAAGCTGTCTAGATGGTCTTGAGCTAGGACATTTTGTAACTTACCTATTGACTGGGGAGAGGGGACAATTATTTATCCCATTTTGTAACCAACCCATCTACTCCTTCATCTGCTGAGGGCACCATCCACTCCTTCATGACACGTGCTAAAACATGATTATCAATGAAGAACCCTCCGTTGGATACGACCCATGGATGACTTAGCAAGTGGCCTCCTGCCTAGACATGCGACGGGCCTGCTAATTAGACAACCACCCAAGTAGGCCTATCATTCGTATTATTGGCGACATGACAGTACCCAACAAAGATCCTCCCTTATATATACTTTGTGTCGAAATTATCTTTTTTGAGAGGTGGACTTTTATTTTAAAATGAAAATGGAGTGGTCATCAATTTTTTTATGAGGTGTGATCGAATCACCTCGTAATTTGATCGTTTTAATAAAATATTTTGATTTATTAAAACAACGATTTTGATCTACGAAATTCGAGAAAATAGGTTCGGGAGTCGGTTACGTGAGAGGAAGGATTAACACCCTCGTAACACCCAAAATTAATACCTAATTGATTAATTAATGTCTTAATGTCGAAAGTTGAAAACTCGAAAAGAATTTAAAATACGATCATTTTTAATAAAAAAAAATGCTTGAATAAATTAAAACGAGCATTAAAGGCCCTCTCCTCTTGAGATAACAAAATGTCATATCCCGTAAGTTAGGACACGACTTTTGAACCCTCGAGAATAAGCTTTGCCTTTTAATTTTTTATATTTTAAAACTTGTATGTTTTAATTCTAAAGGATATTCGGACATTTAGGTCCAACGAGAAAATCGAAACCCCGTAAGTTAGGATACAACTTCTCGAAGTTCCAAATACGAAATATTGCTTGTATTTTCAAAAATTTCCTTTTTTACAAATTTGGGTGAAAATTAATATAATATTTGAAATGATATATGAATAAAATATTATGCTAATGAATGACAATAATGAAAATGTACTAATAAGCAATTTATAGTACATATAATGACATCAATCACATGATACGTATCACTTTAATACCAATATTAACAATCAAATAAAAATAAAATAAATAATAAAATAAATGACAACAATGATAACAATAATAATAATGACAAAACAATGCACACAAAAAAATACCAATTTTTTAAATGTAATAAGGACAAAGAAATAAATACATACATAAATAAATATTGAGAAAAATGATTTATAAAATATTGAAAATAAAAGATCAAAGTAAAATATAAATGAGAGTTGGGGTGCAATTTGTAATAAAGTGCAATAGATAATAATAATAATAATAATAATAATAATAATAATAATAATAATAATAATAATAATAATAATAATAATAAAATGAAATAAAAATGTACAATAAAAGGAAATAAATTAATTTTAAGTACTAAAAAATAAGGAACAATAAATAAATAAATAATAAATAAAATAACATATAAAAAAATAAATCTATAAATGGTGGAAATTAAATAAATGAGGATCAAATTGGAATTAAAATGAAATTAAGGGCCTAAATCATAATAAAATAAATGTCAAAAGGACTAAATTGAAGTTTAAATGGGATTTAAGGGCATAAATCGGAATGAAATAAAATAGGGGACCCAAATTATAACGCGCGGATGAGATGGGGAACTAAATGGGGAAATATTATCTGTCTTCCAAAACGCGCCATTTCAAACAGACTAAAATGAAATAAACGCAAAATTATCGGACCAAATTTAAGAAAAAAAAACAAAAGTACTAGATCACAAACTAATAAAAAAAGCAGAAGGGCTAAAAGTGCAATTAGACCATTCCGCAAAAACATGCGGACCCTGAGGTTGGAGCGGGTTAGGTCTCGGGTCGGCCTCCTAAACGATGCCATTTTGGCGTTAAAGGGGTTAAGTGAAACGGCGCCGTTTCACAACTGCTATTTAAAGCAGAATTTATCCAAAATTTTCATTTCAACCCTGTTTTAAAAAAAAAAACTCTCTCCCCTTTCTCTGCAGGAGGCCCTATTCGACCTTGACTTTGGTCATTGGCCGTCGCGCAGATCGCCAGTTGCCGGCGTCGCGGCCGCTGTCTGAGGCGGCCGGGAAACTGAAAAGTTTCCCTTTTTTTTCTATATTTTTTACGTAGAACTCCAGCCCGGATTTAAAAAATCCCAAAAATGAACCCGAAACCTTCAAAGAGAAAGAAAACCTTTCGGTTTTTAGTATACTCTGTCGTAGCCTTAGCCCAAATCCCAAGGGATTCGATGGCTTTTGAAATCGGAAGAGAGACCGACGATGGTGCGGAGATTGAACGACGGGTAAGGTTTTATTAATATTTATTTATTATTTTATGCCCCAAAAAAATAAAAAATATAAAGTAATCGATAAAAAATCACCTCTTGGCGATTCTTTTTCTCGTTTTTTGATTAATTGTGTGTAATACAATTTGTTTTTTCATTGTGACTTTATAGCCGAATATAAAAATTTGCTACTGTTTGCTTTTTCTGTTTCTGCTCTGTTTCGTGTTCCGTTGTCCTCGTTTCTGTAGCACCCCTATACCCGGTCCAATCGTACAGATCCGGTATAAGACCATTACATTTGGTGTCAAAACGATTATGGCTAGATACTGTTTAATTAAAACATTTGTACATAACATTTTAATTTACCAACCATATTTGCAAACATACTTATTTATTTACTAATTCATTTCATATATACCAAAATACTTCAAGTAACTCAAAATAGATAGAATTTCAAGAGTTTACATTTTATTCCTTAACAAACAAACAAACACACACACACACACACACACACACACACACACACACACACACACACACACACACACATTTGGACTACCTATGTACATGCCATTTTAAAACATAATATGGTACCTACTCTTGAAGCTCTTGAGGATGTGATGAGATGAGAGATCTTCTAGCCCGACTCTTATCTCTTCTAGTCTAATTGTACCTACGCATTAAAATAAACGCGTTAAGCCGGTGAAGGCTTAGTAAGCACTACAAGAATAAATAGGTAAATAATAATAACAAAATATTTTAAACTTATTCAATTATTACATATTTACTCACATATACGTTTCTTCAACTATGCCTTACTTTAATAAAATTTAACTTATCTTTTTGTAAGTTATAAAACTTACCTTAACACATCGATGATTCACTTTTGTTCACAATTCATATTCTTAGCCCAAAGTAGACTTTATAGAACACATCGGATATACGGAATAAATACAGAGGTGCATTAGTATGCACTAGTGAACAGAGAGCACTAAAGTGCTATACAAAGAGCACAGATGTGCTAAACGGAGAGCACCAATGTGCTAATAATCAGAGAGCGCGCTAAAGTTCTTTAATGGCATGCCACTAATATCCTAGTAGTTCTAAATTCCATCTACTTGGGTATTAAAACTAAATTTCATACATTTAAATACTTTACATATATATTTCGAAAAAGATTTCTCATTTCTCTCTCATTACAATTTAGTGCACATTTCACAATTCATAAATATCACACCCTTTTCACATATATACTTTTGTCACAACATTATTACTTAATGTTCAAACAATATACCATCTTATATTCTCCATCTATAATTTTCTTTACAAATTTCATAATTTCATAATTCCATAATCTATTATTATTATTATTTTATATACAAATTTAAATAAATATAGATTTTATATTTTTATTTCTAAGTAATTCTATACTACAATATAAGCATTTAAATAAAAAATTTTTAAAAATCTTGTAGTACTTACAACAAAAAAGTTGAGATGATGTTTTCCTTCACTCCTTAGCTTTCTCTTTTCCTTTTTCTTCAATTAGGTCCTCTCCTTTCTTTTCTTTCCCTTCAATTTCATATAAAACATATAACATTTTATATGTTAGAGAAAAAAACAATCAAATGACTTTCCTATACTATTTAATAAAAATAAACATGTATGATATAATAAATTCATCATTTCTTACCTTAGCTCACATTTCAATTTAATCCATAACTAAAATTATTTCTATTTCTACCACAATCTATACCTTATTTTTACTTAAATTTTACTTATAACTTAACTTAACTCTAAAATTTTCACTAATAAACCCTAATTTCAAATTTCTTACAATTTAGTCCTTATTGCATTAAACTTATAACTTATTTTACAATTTAATTTTTTTCCAATTCTAATTTGAATTTCCATATATTCAATCTCTAATTCATCTATTAATTCAACATAAACTACATTAAAAAATCTACTAAATTTCAAATTTTCAACATATACTTAATAGTATTTTGTTCTTGTAACGACCCAAAATCCGTGGGCACCGGAAAAGTGTGTTATCGGGCCTCCGTCTTAGTAAACCGAGTTAGTAAATAATTATTAGGAGTAATTATGAGTCTAATAGTGTGTTCAATTAGATTTTTTTATTTAGTGAATTTAGCTTAATTTAAAGTAATTAGGAAAAAGGATCAAATTGAATAAAGAGTGAAAGTCTAATTATAGATTAAAAGAATGTAAAAAGGGCTAAAATGGCAATTAAACCATTTATATGAAATGAGGCGACATATATGCATTAAAATCTAAGATTTTATTTAAGTTATATATAAATATTATATATAATTATTATAATTATTAATCATTATTATGGTTTATTATTATTATTATTATTATTATTATTATTATTATTATTATTAAATAAAGTAAATAGTAGACAATTTTATGGTAATAAAATATACATGTGTAAAAATTATATTTGTACATTTGTAAACTAAACACCTAAATTACTTATAATTTAAGTATGAAGATATTTTATAGTTATTAATTGTATTAATTATATTATGAGATTTTTATATAATAAATAAATTAAAGACATGACAAGTGTATGATGATGATAAGGTACAAATGTAATAATATTTACTTGTACAATTGTAATAAATGTAAATGATATTAAAATAGATATTTACTAATTATTATTATTAAGTTAAAGATATTTATTAAATTAAATAATTAAACTATGAGATTTTTATTTGATAAACAAATTAAATAATGACAATTGTAATAAAATTATTGGTACAAATGTAGAAATATAGGTGTGACCAAATGTAAATGAATATTGTTATTAAAATAGATATTTATTATAATCATTATATTATGTTAATAAAGTAAATAAAATATAAAAGAAACAAAAACAAAGAATAGAAACAGAATTGAAACGAGAAGCAGGGGAGAAAAAGAGAAAGAAAAAGGGAAAGAAAAATAGAAGAGAAAACTAGGGATTTAAGCTTGAAACTTAAATTGGTAATTTTAATCAAGTTATTTTCTTATAAATTTGATGTTTTTGGAATCTTGGAGTGAAATACTCTTAAATTTTGAAAGTTAATAGATTTTTTAGTAGGGTTTATGTTGAACAAATGATGGAATTGGGGGTTATTTGATAGAAATTTTGATTGGAATTGAATAAAGGATTGAATTGTAAACTAAGCTATAAGTTTTAAGTTTTAGAGATTAAATTGAAATAAATTCGAAATTATGAAAATATGATAAAAATTAGATAGTTAAATGTGAGTTTGACAAGAAATTGAGTAGTAAAAAGGTATGAATTGAGAAAGAAAAATATATAGGTTTAGTTAGGATTAAATTGGAATTAAAGTAAAAGTTAGATAAAAATTTCAGCAATTAAATTGTGTTGTGCTGATGATTATGAAATTATTTTAATTGTTCGTAGCTAATATCGAGCCTGAAGCATCAGCCCAAAAAGAAAAAGAAAAGATCGTCGAGGATTAAATTCGAAGAGAATTCTGGTTTGTATCACTATAATTCAAACTTTATCATTATTATGTGTTTAATTTACTAATTATGTGTGGTAAGTATTTTAAGGTAAGTGTTTAGTAAAATGATAAATTTATGATTGGGTATTGAAATTGAGACTGTAGCTGAACTGAATTATGGAATACTGAATATTGTTTTGAGTACTTAATTGAATTATGAAGTTACTGAATATTATGTGTACTACATTGAACTGTGAAATTACTGAAGTAATGAATTACTGCAATACTGTGAAACTGATTGAAATAGAGAAATTATAATTGATACTAAACTAAGATGGAAATTGTACTGAAAAGTGAATTAAATACCCTATTAACTAGTCGGGCTAGTAGGATATATTTGGCATGCCATAGGATATGGAAAAGTACGGGTTTTTGCCGGCTTACTGATCAGGCACTTATGTGCCGACTACTGTTACTGTTACCTATTTGATACTTTGTGTGTCGAATACTGTTACCGTTACTGTTACAGATTCAGCACTTTGTGTGTTGAATATTGTTACTGTTACTGTTACTGCTACCTTTACTGATTACTGTTTAGGTACTGTGTACTGTTAAGGCACAATGTGGCGTACTGGTGTGTTGGTTGGAATCCGTGTATCCGCCGAGTCCGAGTCAAGTTAATAGGGACAAATGAGATAAATTTACTGATAAAACTAAATTTGAATGATATGGCATATGTGAAAGATGAAAATTGAAATAAAGAAATAAGAATGATATATATATAATCAAATGATAACATAAAAAGATTGAATTGTTCATTAAGTGATGATAATTGTAATGTAAAAGTATGTGTGTGATTTAATGTATTTAATTATAAATTGAATTATAGAGATACCACTGAGTATATGCATACTCAACGTACGATTGTTTCTGTGTGCAGGTTGTAGAAGTCAAATATTGAACTAGCATTCAAAGCCAGACCTGACTTCAGTAAATTTTTGGTGATGTATATTTTCTTTTGGTAATGTGGCATGTACATAGGATGTGTATAAAGGTTATTATGTTTTGAATATAAATGGTTAAAAATGTTAGTATTACAAGTCTAAGAGTTATAATGAAAGAAGTTTATCCATTTCAATTTAATTAGTACATTGATAAATTTAAATTGATATTATATTGATTGAGTTTGATTAGAAGGTATTTAGAATAGAAAATGAGTATGTGAAATGAATTGGTTGAATTGGTTAAGTTTGAAAAGGATATGGTTTTAATTACAGGAGGTTTTATGTGAAAATAAGCAGAAATGCTGTCGAAATTTATAAAATAAAAAATAAAAAATTCTGGAGTACTTGAACGAGTCCCGTTTCACTTTTAATATATGTTTTAGATTTCGAGAGTTCATTATAGGGACTTAGTTATTCAATTATACTATGAATGTTATTTTATTTATGAATTATTTGTAAGTTGTCTGATATGTTTGGTAATGCCTCGTAACCCTGTTCCGGCGACGGTTTGGGGTTAGGGGGTGTTAAAGTTCTAGGATCATAAACACTCAAAAATTACAAGAAAATGAATTAAATTGACTTACCAATTTAAGTTTGAACCCTTGAAATCCCAAATTTTCTTTTTCTTTCTCCCTATTTTCTCTATTTCGATTTTGTTTCTTTCTTATTTCTATTCTTTCTTTTTTTATATATAATAATATAATAATATATATAATAACATACTTATTAATTAAGTAAATATAATATATATTTTAAATTAAAATTATCTTAGATTTTTTCAATATTAAATCGCCTCAATTTATAATAATGGCATATTTGCCAATTTAGTCCTTTTTACTTTCTTTAATCTATAATTAAACTTCTACACTTATTTCAATCTAATCTTTTTTCCTAATTACTTCTAATTAAGTCAAATTCACCTAATCAAAACCTAATTACACACACAACTAACTTCATAAATATTTATTATAAATATTTACGATTCAGTTTTATGAAAATGGAGACCTAAAAATATATTTTTCGGTTACCCGACTATCGGGTCACTAAAGTTTCTTTCTTCTTGCAGGTATTCTTGGAGGGTCAACAGAGGACGGGTCTTGCTATTTTGGTGCAAGGCGGCAGGGGGGTCAGACCTCAGGACGAGGCGCGAGCGGTGCACTCGAGGAGGAGCTGCGCACATAGGAGCTAGGGTTTTTGCTTCTGCTGAAGTTGTTTAGGCTGTGGGCCTATTGGGATTAGGGTTTTTTTAATTATTTTGGGTTGTTTTGTAAATTGGGCTTGAAACATTAAACTTGGATTGCTAATATTTTTTTATTTTGGTTTTTATATTTGGTTTTGGGCCCGGGCAAATTGGGCCTATTACAGCTGCCCCTCTTAGCTCATTGTCGTGTAATGAGAATAGAGCAAAGAATTTTAAGAATGACCAACTTTGCCCGGCCTCGCCGAATCATGACCTATTAGAGCTCATTTTCTTCAAGTAGCCTATTTCTAACCCAATGCAACTTCAGAGGTATAGAATTTGTCGCTTCAATCTACTCTACTGCAACTTTAGAGAGATAAGATTAGTAGCTTCAATCTGCTCTACTGCAACTTCACGGAAATAAGATTCGTAGCTTTAACCTACTCCACTACAACTTTAGGGAAATAAGATTCGCTATCTTCAGTCTGCTCCACCGCAACTTTAGGGAGATAAGACTTGTAATTTTAACCTGCTCCACTGCAACTTCAGGGAGATAAAGTTTATAGCTTTAATCTACTCTACTGCAACCTCAGAGAGATAAGATTTACTGTTTTCAATCTGCTCCACTGCAACTTCAGGGAGATAAGGTTTGTAATTTGTAGCTTTAATCCGTTCCACTGCAACTTCAGGGAAATAAGATTTGTTATCTTCGATCTGCTCCACTGCAACTTCAGGGAGATAAGACTTGTGACTTCAATATACCCCACTGCAACTTCAGGGAGATAAGATTTGCTATGATAGATTTAATCCGACCTATTGCAACTTCAGGGTATATAAGATTTGTGGTTTCACTGATCTGTTACCGTTCTCTAGAGACATGACTTGTAGAATCCATTTCATGGGCCTATTTATGCCTAGTGATTAGGATGTCATGATCAGGATGAATCAAATGCTCCTAACTAGATGTGTACGAATGATATTTGCATGAATGCAGAATGTCATTTTTTTTAGAATGATCCCTTTTTAATGCTTAGGTTGTCATTACTCACTGTTTATCAAGGTTCTATCACTGATGTGTTACCATGCTTTCTTGTTCAGCTGGTATCTTTAACAGAAAATTCGAAGAAATAGTCACAATTTAGACTATTTTTTCTCAAATGTTTCCAAACCCCCAAGTTTGGTTAATTCTGAATAGTGGTCCTGTTTTCAGATTCTTGTACTATTTTAGAAAACCTTTCAGAGCAATATACAGAGCTTCATTTATTTGAATATGATTAGTCCATTAATTGTTATTTCAATGTAAAAATGCTTGAAAAAGATTGTAATAATGACAAGAACGAAGTTTATTGGGAGCAAGGCTCGAAATGAATAGATTAATCAAAATAGCAAATTTGCTTAAATACAAAGTGAGTAAAATGAAAATAGGTGCTCCAGATATCGTAGCATGAGCTTCTCCGCACAAACTCCTCGAGGACCCTTTTGAACTTGATATGTTTTTAGAAGACTTAGAATACTTTGTTGATATTCCAATACATAGCATCTCTCCTCCGTATTCATTCAGGGATAACAAGACTACCACATTCCCCATCTTTGATCAAGATTTGAATTTCTCTTTTCCTGGGTTTTCAATTCAAAACCCCTTTGGTCTTAAAGTGCCCTTTGTGAGTTTTCACCTTTGCCTCTCCCTTTTTTTTTCTTTTTTTTTTTCAGGTGATGTACTTCTTGACTGAATCTGAATTCACAGGATTGGACAAGTTTTTGCCATCCATTTCAATCAAAATCAATGCTCCTCCAAAAAAGGCATTCTTTACCATATAAGGTCCTTCTCAGTTCGGCATCCATTTTTCTCTGAAGTTTTTTTTGTATGGGAAGGATCTTCTTTAATACCAAGTCTCCCTCATGGAATTCTCTAGGACGAACCTTTTTGTTGTAAGCTCGCATCATTCATTTTTTGTACATCTGACCATGACGGATGACTTTCAACCTTTTCTCTTCAATCAAGTTTAGCTGTTCATATCGAGACTGGATCCATTCTGCTTTATCCAACTTCAATTCTGCCAAAACTCGGAGAGAATGAATCTCGACTTTAATGGGTAAAACCGCCTCCATTCCATAAACCAACCCCGGTTGAGGTCCTGACAGATGTTCGATAAGCATAGAGGGAAAATGGTAATTTCTCATGCCAATATTTATACGTCTCATTCATTTTCCCCACGATTTTCTTAATGTTCTTATTGACTGCCTTCACTACACCATTCATTTTTGGGCGATATGGTGATGAATTGTGGTGTTTGATATTGAACTGACTGCAAACTTCTGATATCGTGCTATTGTTCAAATTTAGTGCATTGTCAGATATGATTCTTTCTGGTATTCCATAACTTTGTGACATTGGTGTATGAAGTGACTTTTACCTAATTTGTAAAGTAATCGATGACCACGAAGGTAAATCGATGCCTGTTAGGTGAAATTGACCCAATGACATCCATGCCCCACATAGAGAAAGGCCATAGAGAAGTCATATTATGAAGAAGTGAGGGAGGTACATGAATTTTATCTCCTTAAATTTGACACTTGTGGCATTTCTTTGCATAACTGATACAATTTCTTTCCATGGTGGACCAATAATACCCGAATCTCATGATTTGCCTGGCCATTGTAAAACCATTGGCATGTGTTCTGCAGACACCCTCGTGGACTTCTTCCAAGATTTTCTTAGCCTCGACAGTGTCTACACATCTTAGTAGCACCTGATCCTTCCTCCTTTTATATAGGATCTCCCCGTCTAAGACATAGTCATTGGTCAGTCTTCTCAACGTCCTTTTATCATTCTCAGTTGCTTGGCCAGAGTATTCACGATTCTTCACATATCGCAATATATCGTGGTACCAAGGGTGATCGTCCTCTTCTTCTTCTTCTTCTTTGATGTTGTAACAATGAGCCAGAATCTCATAGATACTTATCTGGATAGGCTTTACATCCTCTTGTTTGTTCACTTTGACCATCGAAGCCAAAGTAGCCAAGGCATCAGCCATCTGATTTTTATCTCGTGGGAGGTAATAGAAGGTGATGTCATCAAAATCCTCAATTAACTCAAGAACCAACCTTCGATAATTGATTAACTTGGATCTCTTGTCTCCCATTCTCCCTTGAGTTGATAGATCACTAGTGCAGAATCTCCATATACCTCTAGCACTTTAATCTTATGTTCTATGGCTGCACGGATATCAATGATGCATGCTTCGTATTCTGCCATATTGTTCGTGCAATCAAAATCCAATTTTCTAGTTAAGGGATAATGATCTCCGTTTGGAAATACCAGAACTGCCCTAATTCCGTTACTTACAGCGTTTGAGACTCCATTGAAGTTTAGCTTCCAAGGATGACCTTCTTAAGAGTCTTCTTCAGTGGTTGCGACATACATTAGATCTTCATTCGGGAAATCAAAGTTTAAAGGCTCGTAATCTTTTAAGGCTCTACTGGCCAGAAAATCTACTATTGCGCTCCCTTTTATAGCCTTTTGATTCACATAGACTATATCAAATTCGAAGAGCAGAAATTGCCACCAGGCCATTCTTCCATTCAAAGCAGTCGACTCCATTCTTCCAAGTTGTGTGGTATAGCATGCACTGCCTCAGTCTTCGGGTTGTCCAGATCAAGGTGCAACATAACTTCTCGATTGGCGAATACCTTGTCTCACATTCAGTGAGTTTCTTACTGAGATAGTATATCGTTCTTTCTTTTCTTCCTGACTCATCATGTTGACCAAGCACGTATCCCATGGAATTCCCGAATACTGCCAAGTACAGTATCAACGACCTATCTGGGCTGGGAGGCATCAGTACTAGGGCATTGGGCAGGTAATGTGACATTGTCAAAATTTTTCTGACACTCCTCATCCCAAACGCATGGATTGTGTTTCTTAAGGAGACGGAATATGGGGCCGTATTTCTTAATCAGTTATAAAATGAACCGGGCAATGTAATTTAGTCTTCTTAGGAAAACTTAAACTTCTTTTTGAGTGCGCGGTGAAGGTAACTCCTGTATGGCCTTAACTTTATTTGGGTCGATCTCGATCCCCTTTTCACTGAGTACAAATCCTAACAATTTTCTCAACCTAGCCTCGAAAATATATTTTGCTGGAATGAGCTTCAGTTGGAATTTTCTCAATCTCAAGAATAATTTCCTCAAGACTTGTACATGCTCCATCTCTGTTCGAAACTTTGCGATCATATCGTCTACATAAACCTCGATTTCTTTGTGCATCATATTATGAAACAAAGTTACCATGGCTCTTTGATACGTTGCTTCCGTATTTTTCAGTCCAAATGGCATCACCTTATAGCAAAATGTTCCCTACATGGTCATGAATGTGGTCTTCTCCATGTCTTCAGGATGCATTTTTATTTGGTTATATCCTGAGAAACCATCCATGAAGGAGAATAGTGAGTAACCTGCCGTGCTGTCCACTAAAATGTTGATATGTGGCAATGAGAAATTATCTTTCGGGCTGGCTTTGTTCAAGTCCCTGTAGTCTACGCACATTCGTACTTTCCCATCTTTTTTAGGGACGGGGACGATATTGGCTACCCATTCTGTGTATTTAATCACCCGTAAGAAACCAATTTCTTGACTTCCTCTTTTATTTTCAGTAAAACATCGTGCCTCATCCTCCGGAGCTTCTGTTGAACTGGCTTGCACTCTTCCTTTATGGGGAGTTGGTTTGCCACGATATCAGTACTTAAACCGGACATGTCTTGATATGACCATGCGAAGACATCCTTAAATTCTTGGAGCAATTCAATGAGGTCTTGCTTCATCTCTACGGTAATGCAAGCTCCTATCTTCACCTCTTTTTCCTCTCCTAAACTCACAATTTCCACTGACTCTTTATAAGGCAAGATTTGTTTCTCATCTTGTTCTACCATCCTCAAAAAATCAGGAGATAGGTTACAGCCTCGATCATCTTCAGAATCCTGTCTATTTGTAAAATAATTTTCATCAAAGTCGGGAGATATCACACTATCACAGGTTATATAATGGCATGTATTTCTAGACTCCACATATGATACGTTCAATCTAAGAATCGACTAAACTGTAGCTCTGATACCACTGAATGTAACACCCCTTACCCCGTATTCTATGCTAGAACAGGGTACGAGGCATTACCAGACTTACAACACAAGCAATCATACAATTCCGAGTCATAAACTTACGTCCAAATTAAAATCATTTGTATTCAATCATAAAGTCCCTAATTCAAGCCTACGAGGCCCAAAACATGCTTTGGAGGTGGTTCGGGACTAAACCAAGAACTTTAGAAATTTTTACAAAACTTAGAAAATTTTTGCTAACTGCAGGGCTCACACGCCTGTGTGGTCCAAGGGACACGCCCGTGCTTCAAACCGTGTTCGATTTAGAGTGTCTCAGCTGTGTGTGCTACACGGCCTAGCACACGATCGTGTGACACAAGTCAGAGAGCACCCTAAATCAAACACGGTCTGAAGCACGGGCGTGTTCCAGGGTCACACGGGCGTGTCCCTTCGAATCTTTTACACATTATAGCTTCTGTCGACATACATTCTCGGGCATATCTACTGAGTCTCACAAATTTCCGTTCATATTCTGTCACAGTCATGTGACCCTGTTTTAACTCGATAAATTCTTTGCGTTTTTGATCAATGAATCTCTGACTGATATATTTCTTTCGAAATTTAGTCTGAAAGAACTCTCAGGTGACCCGTTCTTTTGGAACTACTGATACTAGCGTATTCCACCAGTGATATGCAGTGTCTCGTAACAAAGATATAGCATATTTTAAGCACTCGTCAGGAGTACAAGATAGCTCATCAAACACATAGATAGTATTATCGAGCCAGAATTCAGCTCGCTCAGTATCATCATCATCAGTGGCTCTGAACTCTTCACCCCTGTGTTTTTAAATTTTATCAACCGGTGGCTTATTCAATCGCATCGAATCAGTGACTTGCAGCATTACAGGTATTTGAGGGGGAATCGGTGGGGTAGGAGGTTGTGGAATAGCCGGATTCGTCCAGAGATACTGAGTAAACCAATCGTTCATCATTTGGTAAAAGGCTTGATTAGCCTCTCCCTCTTGGTTACTCGAAGTCGGTCGAGAATCAACCGGCGTTATCCCTTGAGCGGGAGTAGGCGCTATACTCTCAACATCGTCAGCTACGGCTCGATCAGGATCCATTTACTATAAGAAAACACATTTCAGTTGTCAGAAAACATCACACTATCGCAGTATAAGATTATGGCATGTATAGCTAGACTCACACGCGCTGCGTTAGTCCTAGAACCGACTCAACCTTAGCTCTGATACCAATCAAATGTAACTCCCCTAACCCTTATCCGTCGCCAGATTAGGGTTACGAAGCATTACCTAACAGTACGCTCAAAACTGACATTCATTACATTTCATGTTTCGTAATTCAATCATATCAATACACATGTATTTAGTATTTAATAAACAATATCACACTACTTATAAATCAAAACACATTCAAATAAATTATTATACATATAATTCACTTAATCAACTAAAACTCAATCATGCTTTAACATTAAAATACTTATACTTAATAAGTATGGAATTCGAAACTTTCAATTATTATATGCATGATAGTCGAATACTAGTATATAAACAAACATATTACACTTTTAAACCATAAGCACATATTATATCATTTATTTATAAAACATTATATTATTCACTTGATAACTTAATAACCAATATCACACATAGCTTAAAAAAAATAAAAGTACATTCGGCAATAGCAGCTTTACTTAATGGTCTAGCATATAACTTTAGATATCAATGCCATGTGTACATTATATCTAACCATTTTGTATCATTTAAAGAAAATTTGCATTGTTCAAAACATATCATACTCAACTTGTACAGTCATTAACCAAACCAACCCACATACATCTAGTCATTTATCTCATGATCTATTCGACTAATACATTTTTCACTTTAAATTATTCATGCAACATACAAAGCATATAAATAGGTAAATATTTTGCATAAACAAGCATCATTTTAAGAACCAAATATACTCCTTCTCATATCACAAGTACATGCGCATATAACCATATCAATTGAATCATTTTAAGTATAATTAATAACCAAGACTTCCACCAAATCACATGCTAATTAATTTGCCCAAAATGTACATATATATAACCAATCAATTAATCACATATACATATTCGGTCAACCATATTAACTTCCATTCAAACCACCTCAACTTTATTCATTATTTATCTTACTAATCCAAACTTACATAATTTAGCATCATGGCCGAATATACAATATGCTTATCATTACCCCTTTACCGAATCATATAACAAACATCACAAACATATATATATATATATATATATATTCGATATTAAGCTTACTAACTTAAACTATTTAATAATACAAATTATACCAATATGTCAAGCTTACCATAATGAACAATCTTAAACCATACATATTATTACTTTAAACTATATGCATAAACCAAGCACACCACACATATATGACATGCATAATACTTAGTTAATATATTACATACTATAATTCAACAAGCATTCATCATTTACCTCATTACCGAAATACATGACTAAATTTACATAACCATTAGCATTATAATCAAGCCATTATATCAAAAGCATAGAAACTAAGCTTAACCAAAAGAAATAAGCCATTTTCGCATGGCTCATATTTACATATCCTAAATCAAACATTAAAACTAGACTACACATGCCATAAGTTCAAATTCAAACATAACAAAATACCGAAAAGAGTCGATAGTGTGATAGACTTCTCTGACGATCCCCGAGCTCATAACCAACCCCCGAAATCTATAAAACGAAGAGTAAACATACACACAGTAAGCTTTCGTAGCTTAGTATGTCATAAGCATTGAAAACATTTAATTATATACTGAAATTAATCTATTCAAACCAAAATAAGTCATTATCAACTCATGCACATTTCCAATTTAATTTCATATATCAAGACATATATGTATTGTATAAATTCTACTTTGGTCGAATACTCAAATAAACATTAATATAGCTAACCATCACTTTCCTCAATTCATATACATCAAAAGTCTGAATACATATATGTTCAAATATGCAATCACATAATTCATATTTCACATAACTTCATATCATCAATTCAAGTATACAACTTACCTTAATTTCATAACTTAGTATGAATACATACCTGAGCATTTTTAACTTGATTTACACTCGATCTTAACTTATCATTGCCCATTGAACCATTCGAAATTAAAAAGGATACTCGGATAGTCGAACATATCATACAATGCCAACGTCCCAGACGTGGTCTTACATGTAATCACATAACGGTGCCACTGTCCCAGACAGAGTCTTACACATATACACAAGTCGATGCCAACGTCCCAGACGTGGTCTTACACGATAACACATAACGGAATCCTATGTCATGACATATGTATCCTATCTATTCCTAAGGTTCGTACGGGACTTTCGGACATCGTAACTCGATCAAATCAATCTCGTAAACATTGCTCCCAAACGCTTAGATATTCGGTTATTGCTTATATACATTCATAAAATTCAATTCAGCATATAAAGTTCACATTTATTCAAAATTAACAGCATCTATTTGCTTATAAACTTACCTCGGATATCGATAGACGGAATAAACGACTATTCGATTATTTTTTATTTCCCCCGATCCAAATCCGTTTTCTTTGGTTCTTGATCTAAACATATTCAAATTAAACTTATTTAAAACCATTTTATTCAATTTAATCTAAAGACACATAAATAGGCAAATTACCATTTTACCCCTAACATTTTACACTTTTTGCAATTTAGTCCCTATTGCATAAAACACAAAATATGCAAAATTTGCACACATCATGCTTCAGCCGAATGCTACCCATGCTCATACAAGTCCATACATTTCATTTATTTCACATTTTAGTCCCTCAATTTATTATTTTTACAATTTAGCCCTAATTACTCAAATTTATCAAAAATTCCAATACAAAACATATTAATCCAAAACATATCTTTCATAATTCATCAACTAACATCACAAAACTCACAAACTCATCAATGGAAAAACTCAAAATATTCATCAAATTCAAAAATTACAACATGGGCTTTGTAGATTTCATAGCAACGATCTCAAAAACGTAAAAATTATCAAAAACCGAACAAAAACTAACCTTTAATCAAGCTAGATGAGTGTCGAATGCAAGAAGAGCTTTAACCTTTCTTTCTTTTCTTATTTTCGGTTAATAATGATGAACATCACTTTTTAATTTTATGTTTGTTTTATTATTATACAAATTAATATACAAATTACAAAATTATCCTTTAACAATTAATCATAAAACCATATAATATAAGCCTATGACCGTCCATCCCATTAATCAATGGTCCAATTTCATTTTAGGGCCTTCACATTTAATAGCCAACTCAATTAAACACATTAACATATAGAATGTCACTTTTATCTTTTATGTGATTTAATCATTTTCTCAAATTAAGCACATAATCGGACAAATTAATTCACGAATCTTTCACACATGCTTAATCACATACTGTAAGCATAGAAAATAATATTAAAATATTTTTCTAACTCGGATTTGTGGTCCCGAAACCACTGTTCTGATTAAGGTTGAAACTGGACTGTTACAACCATGTCAATATCACAATGGTTAGTTCAGCAGTTGTTAACAGCTACGTAAACACAATAACAATTTGCGACAATAACAATCACACCACCACATACTCAAACAAATCCTACTAAGGAAAATTCTATATACACAATGGTAAGGGTATTTTCATGGGATACTACACAAATAGCAAGGCTTATAGAGTGTACAACAAGCACACCAAGTCTATAATGGAATCCTTTAGTGTAGTTGTCAAAGATGAACCAAGAAGCTCTTTACCCAATAAGTGTGCAGATGAACAAGTAATGGAGTAGGTTGTATAAGAAGTTACAATTAAACAGGCAATTGAGCCAATTGATAGTGCAAGTCAATTTACGAACATGTTTTCCAACTTTAACCATCCTAAAAACTATTGTCAAAACCATTTTTTGAAATCGACTTTTATTTTAAAAATAATAAAAAATGGGAGTCGCCACCAATCCTTTTTATATGAGGTGTGATCAAATCACCTCAAAATTTGATCTTTTTAATAAAATGTTTGATTTATTAAAACAATGATTTTTGGTCTACAAAGTTTAGAAACGGGTTCGGGAGTTAGTTACGCATGAGGAAGGGTTAGCACCCTCGTTACGCCCAAAATTGGTACCTAATTGAGTACTTAATGTCTTAATGTCGAAAGTTGAAAACTTGAAAAGAATTAAAAAGACGATCCCTCTTTGTATTATGTTATTTTTAATTAAAATTAATCAAATAAATCAAAATGTGTATAAAAGGCCTTCTTATCTTGAAGTAACAAAATGTCGCATCCCGTAAGTTAGGACACGACACCTCGAATCCTAGAGAATAAGCTTGCCTTTTATTTTTTACTTAAATCTCATGTATTTTAATTTTAAAAGGATATTCGGCTTTCTCGGTTTTAGAAGAAAGCCATATTCCAGAAGTTAGGAACACAACTCTTTTTAATTCCAGAAATAATGAATATTACTTCGATTAAAAATTTTCCTTTTTATGCATCGTACAAAAACGAACGTCCAAGTTAATCGAGAAGAAAGAATCATGTCCCGTAAGTTAGGACACAACACTTTGAATCCTCAAAAACGAGGACGATAAAATCTTCTTTTTTATCACTTATTTTAAAATGGATATTCGATTATCTCGGTTTTAGAAGAAAGCCATATTCCGTAAGTTAGGAACACGACTTTTCTAATTCCAATTTAAATAATGAATATTTGCCTCGGTTTTAAAAAATTTCCTTTTTTATGCATTGCGTGAAAAATGAATGTAACGCTTAAAACGATATGCATTTTACTTATTTGGGCATAATATACACATGGATAAATGTTATAATAATAATGCAAATATAACAATAATAAGATTATTAATTCATGGCATTAACAACAAAATAAATAAAGTAACTTTGAAATAAAAAATAAAAAAAATGAAAGGGAAATATAAATAATATCGAATATAAGTACTTAAAAAAAACACATAAATAGGAAAAACAAATAATATTAAATTTAAGTATTTAATAAGTACAAGAATAAATAAATAAATAAAGTAAGAAATAAAGCATCTTTTTTAAATTTGAAGTTAAAAAAACCAAGGATCAAATTGAAATCAGAATGAAATTAAGGAGTATAAATTGTAAATAAATAAACAAAAACTAAAAATGACTAAAATGTGACACGCTAAAAAGTAACAGGGGCTAAATGGGAAAATATCCCCTTGTCTTTATGCACACTGTTTTTCAAGGAGACTAAAATATAACGCGCGTAAAAAGGCGAGGACCAACTGGGGAATTATTCCCTGTCCCCAAAACGACAACATTTCCCAGGGGACTAAAATGAAATAAAAATAAAATTTTAGGGTAAAATTAAAATTAAACAAAAAAAGAAATAGGACTAAATTGCAACAAGCCATAAAAGCGGAATGATCTATCGCGCAAATGGACCATTAGTTGAATACACGCGGATCCTCTGGAGCGGGTCGAGTTGGCACACGGGTCAAGGGTGAAACGGCGCCATTTTGGGCTATTGGAATTAGCCCCAAAACGACGCCGTTTTACAAGGCTTATAATAGCTGAATTAAAAAAAAAAACATTATCATCCTATTTTCAAAAAAAAAAAAATTTGAGAGGCTCTTTCATTTTTTCTCAAAAACCCGTAGGCCGGTGTAACTTCGAAAAAGGCTCCGGTCGTCAGATCGTAGGCCACCGGTGACGGCGCCGCCGTCCGCGGTGGCCGAAAAATAAAAAAATTCCTTTTTTAGCCCTTCACCTTCCTGAGCCTAGATCTAAGGGTAAAATATCCCATAACCCACCAAAATTTCAAAAAAAAAAAAAGAAAAACAAAAGAAAATTGAGGGACCTTTCGGTTCCCATTCACCGCCGACGAGATTTTTGGCGAGCCCATAGTCTTGGCCACCCTCTAAGCTGGATAACCCTCCGACTACGGCAGTTAAGGTAACCGATTTTGTTTCTTTTTTATTTACCTACTATTGTTTATTTACTTCGAAAATAATATAAAAAAATAAAATCGCTACCTTTTGAAAATATTTGTTTTTCTTTCGATTATTCTCGTGTGTCTATAAAAAAATTATAAGTAACTGATGTGGCCTTTTTTATAGCCGAAATACAAGATCCTTTTTTTTTGTTTTTTTGCTTTTGTTCGCTACAGCTCTTTTGTTTTTTTCTTCGTTGTCTTCTCTGCTTTGCGTGTCTGTTTCTCTTTGCAAGTGACAGTGAAATGGCTAATGGTGGCGGTGGCAGAGGACCGCCAAAGGCATGGAAGAGGAGCGCCGACGTGGCATGCGGCTAGGGTTTCTTCTTTGCTGAAAATAGTTTAGTTTTTGGGCCATTTGGGCCACTAAGGTTTTCTTGTATTTGGGCTGTAATTGGGTTTGTAATTTTGGGCTTGTAATTTGTTATAAATGGACTTTGGACTTTAATTATTTTAGTTTAAATTTGTTTTATTTTTGTAATGTGGGCCCGGGCCAAAATTGGCCTATTACATCTACCTCTCTTTACTCATTGTTGTGTAACGAGAATGGAGCAAAGATTTTAAAAATGGTCAATTTTTCCTAGTCCTACCGAATCTTGACTCTTTGGTGCTTCTTTTCTTCAAGTAGCCTAATTCCATCCCACTGTATCTTCAGGGGTATAGGAATTAATGCTTTGATATACTCCACTGTAACTTCAGGGAGATTAGGCTTGTAACTTTAATCTGCTCTACTGCAACTTCAAGGAGATGAGACTCGTATCTTCAATGTTCTTCACTGCAACTTTAGGAAGATAAGATTTGTGGTTTGTAGCTTTAATCTATTTCACTGCAACTTCAGGGAAATAAGATTCACTATTTTTAATCTACTCCACCACAACTTCAGGGAGATAAGGTTTGTAACTTCAACCTGCTCCACTGCAACTTTAGGGAGATAAGATTTGAAACTTGTAGCTTTAATCTGTTCCACTACAACTTCAGGGAAATAAGATTCACTATCTTCAATCTGCTCCACTACAACTCCAGGGAGATAAGATTTTCATCTTCAATCTATCCCACTGCAACTTTAGGGAAATAAGATTCGCCACGATGACTTCAATCCGTCCCATTGTAACTTCAGGGGTATATGATTTGTGGTTTCACTGATCTGTTACACCGTTCTCTAGGGAATATGACCTGTAAAATCCATTTCATAAGCCTATCTTTATGCCGAGTGATTAGGATGTTATGATCAGAATGAATCAAATGCTCCTAACTAGATGTGTATGAATGATGTTTGCATGAATGCATAATGTCATTTTTTTCGAGAATAATCCTCTTTTAATGCTTAAGGTTAACATTTCTAGTTGTTCATCAAGGTTCTATCACTAACGCATTACCCTGCCTTCTTATTTAGCCGGTATCTTTGACAGAAAACCCGAAGAAATAATCACAATTTAGATTATTCTTTCCCAAATATTTCCAACGCTTAAATTTGGTTAGTTCTGACTGGTGGTCCTGTTTCAGATCCATGTACTATTTTAAACTTTTCAGAGTAATATGCAAAACTCCTCTTACTTGAATATTATTAGTCCATTAATCGTTATTTCAAAAAATGCTTGAAAAAAGATTGTAACAATGGACAAGATTAAAATTTATTGGGAGCAGAGCTCGAAATGAATAGATTAATCAAAAATAGCAAACACTACTAAAATACAATATGAATAAGATGAAACTAGGTGACCCAAATATCGTAGCATGAGCTTCTCTGCACTAACTTCTCGAGGACCCTTTTGAGCCTGATATGTGTTTAGGAAATCTAGAGTACTTTGTTGATGCCCCAAGATGTAGCGTTCCTCCTCCTTGTTACGGGTTTAGAACAAGACTACCACATGCCCCATCTTCGATCAAAATTTGAATTGCCCTTTTCTGGTTTTTGTAGTCTCAAGGTGCCCTTTGCGGGTTTTCGCCTTGGCCTCTCCTCCTTTTTTTTAGGTGAAGTACTTCTTGATTGAGTCTGAATTTACAGGGTTAGACAAGTTTTTGCCATCCATCTCGGTCAAAATCAACACTCTTCCAGAAAAGACCTTTTTTACCATATAAGGTCATTCCCAATTCGGCATCCATTTTCCTTTGAAATCCTTTTGTATGGGCAGGATCTTTTTCAATACTAGGTATCCATCATGGAATTCTTTGGGGCGAACCTTCTTGTCATAAGCTCACATCATTCGCTTTTGTTACATTTGACCATGATGAATAGCCCTTAGCCTATTCTTTTCAATCAAGTTCAGCTGATCATATCGAGACTGGATTTCTGCTTCATCTAACTTTAGTTTTGACAGAACTCGGAGAGAAGGAATCTCAACCTCAATAGCCAGAACTGCCTCCATTCCATAAACCAAAAAGAAAGGCATTGCCCCGATGAAGGTCCTGACAGACGTTCGATAAGCGTAAAGGGCAAATGGTAACTTCTCATGCCAAGTTTTATAAATCTCAGTCATTTTCCCCACGACCTTCTTGATGTTCTTATTGGCTACTTCAACTGCACCGTTCAGTTTTGGGCGATATGGTGACGAGTTGTGGTGTTTGATCTTGAATTGACTACAGACATCCGCTATCGTACTGTTGTTCAAGTTCAATACATTCTCAGATATGATCCTTTCTGGCATTCCATACCGACATATGATCTCTTTCTTCAAGAATTTGCTGACCGCTGACTTTGTGACATTGGCATATGAAGTGGCTTCTACCCACTTGGTGAAGTAATCGATGTCCACAAAGATGAATCGATGCCCATTGGAGGCTTTTGGTGATATCGACCCAATGACATCCATGCCCCACATAGAAAAAGGCCATGGAGAAGTCATAACATGAAGAGGTGAAGGAGGCACATAAATTTTGTCTCAATAAATTTGGCACTTATGACATCTCTTGGCATAACTGATATAATCCCCTTCCATGGTGGACTAATAATATCCGAATCTCATGATCTGCCTGGCCATCATAAAACTATTAGCATGTGTTCCGCAGACGCCTTCGTGGACTTCTTCCAAGATTTTCTTAGCTTCAACAGCGTCCACACATCTTAGTAGTACCTGATCCTTTCTTCTTTTGTATAGGATCTCCCCGTCTAAGAAATAGTCACTGGCCAGTCTTCTCAACGTCCTTTTATCATTCTCAGTTGCTAGGTCAGGGTATTCGTGATTCTTCACATATCGAAGTATATCATTGTACCAAGGGTGGTCATCTTTTTCTTCTTCTTTGATGTTGCAACAATGGGCTGGAGCCTTATAAATACTCATCTGGATAGGTTTTACGTCCTATTGTTTGTTCACTCCTCAATTAATTCAAGAACCAACCTTTGATAATTGATCAATTTGGGATCTATTTTCTCCCATTCTCCCTTAAGTTGATAGATCACTAGTGCAGAATCCCCATATACCTCAAGCACTTTGATCTTATGTTTTATGGCTGCACAGATACCCATGATGCATGCTTTGTATTCTACCATATTGTTCGTGCAATGAAAATCCAATTTGCTAGTAAAGGGATAATGATCTCCGTTCAAGGATACCAGGACTCCCCGATTCCGTTACCCACAGTGTTTGAGGCTCTGTCGAAGTTTAGCTTCCAAGGATGACTTTCTTGAAAGTTTTCTTTAGTGGTTGCAACGTACATTAAATCTTCATTCGGGAAATCAAAATTCAAATGCTCGTAATCTTCTAGAGCTATACTGACTAGAAAATCTGCTATTGCGCTCCCTTTTATAGCCTTTTGATTTACATAAATTATGTCAAATTTGGAAAGCAGAATTTACCACCGGACTATTCTTCCATTCAAAGCAGTAGACTCCATCATGTACTTTAGAGGGTCTAGTTTTGAGATAAGCCAAGTTGTGGTATAACATGTACTGTCTCAGTCTTCGGGTTGTCCAGATCAAGGTGCAACATAACTTCTCAATTGGCGAATATCTTGTCTTACATTTAGTGAATTTCTTACTGAGATAATATATTGCTCTTTCTTTTCTTTCTGATTCATCATGTTGACCAAGCACACATCCCATGGAATTACCGAATACTGCCAAATACAGTATCAGCAGCCCATCTGGATTGGAAGGCATCAGTACTAGGGCATTGGACAAGTAATGTTTGACCTTGTTGAAAGTCTTTTGGCATTCCTCATCTCATACACTTGGATTGTGTTTCCTAAGGAAACGAAATATGAGGTCGCATTTCTCAATTAGTTGTGAAATGAACCGGGCGATGTACTTTAGTCTGCCTAGGAAACCTTGAACTTCTTTTTGAGTGCATGGCGGAGAAAACTCCTGTATAGCCTTAACTTTATTTGGCTCGATCTCGATCCCCTTCTCGTTAATTACAAATCTTAGCAATTTTACCGACCTAGCCCCAAAAGTACATTTTGCTAGATTGAGCTTCATCTGGAATTTTCTCAATCTCAAGATCAACTTCCTCAAGACTTGTATATGCTTCTTTTATGTCCGGGACTTTGCGATCATATCATCAACATAAACTTCATCTCTTTGTGCATCATGTTATGAAACAAGGTTACCATGACTCTTTGGTACGTTACTCCCGCATTTTTCAGTCCAAATGGCATAACGTTATAGCAAAATGTTCTCCACATGGTTACGAATATGGTTTTCTCCATGTCTTCAGGATGTATTTTTACCTGGTTGTATCTCGAGAAACCATCCATGAAGGAGAACAATGAGTAAGCTGTCGTGTTGTCCACTAAAGTATCGATGTGAGGCGATGGGAAATTGTCTTTCGGGCTGTCATTGTTCAAATCCCTGTAGTCTACGCACATTCGTACTGTAACGCCCCTAACCCATAGCCATCGCCGGTCTAGGGTTAAAGGCATTACCGGACAAATCAGATCTTTTACGAACATTTCACATCATAAATTAACAATTCAAATCAAAGAGTCTCTTAAATAGGTCTATTAGACCTTAAACATGTATTAAAAAGGGGTCGGGACTAAACCGAATACATATGAAATTTTCTGAAAATTTAAACATTTTTCAAAGCTACAGAGGTCACACGCCCGTGTGTCTAAGCCGTGGCAAAACATGGCATACATACTGACTTGTCCACACAGTCGAGAACACGCCCGTGTGCCTCACCCGTGGTCGACACTAACTTGCATCACACAGCCAGTCACACGCCTATGTGTCCATCCCGTGGACGACACTAACTTGTTTTGAATTACAATCTCGAATGACATAGTCGAGCCACACGCCCGTGTACTCAACCGCGTGGGCAAATGTAGGCCATTTACAAGGCCAATTTGCCACCCATTTTAGGGTCAAACTTAAATGCAAAAACAAGCATTATTTCAAGTACCAAAGCAACCCAAAACATACTAAAATGACCATCTTTTCTAACCATTTAATAGCATATCAAACACACTAACTTATGTACCATTTATATCATTCTCATTGTACGGGCCCAAATTTGCCCGGGCCCATTAACAAAATTAATAAACCAAATTAATAAAAATCCATTATACAAAATTTGCAGCAGGCCTAATCAACCCAATACAAAACCCAAACATTAATTTTAAAACCCAAACAGCCCAAATAACTAAAACCCAATTCAGGCCTAATCGCTCAGGCCCAATGATTGAACAGGCCCAGATGACCCAAATCCGATTAAGGTTTCAGAAACCCTAGAACCTCCTAGCCAAGCTAGCACCGCAGCAGCCAAGCCCCCCTCCACGTCACCCCGTAGCCTGCTCCTCCGTACGGCCTCCGTACCCTTGCCCACTGCGCGTCACACACCTGTACAAGGAAATAACAGCAACAGGCCAGCAAATGGGAGCAGAGATAAAAAGTTTTTTTTTGTATTTTCCTTTTATTATTTCGGCTATAAAAGAAGCCGAAGGAAATCTGTATTTTTTTACAACCTTTTATGAATACAAAATTGCAAAGAAAATCAAGAAATATAAGATCTTTTCGAAGGTATTCACTAAAACTTTAAGCATAATTCAAGTATTAGGTATATAAGTATGGTATAAACGCTGTTAGGGGGGTTTTTACCTTTTTTGTGATTAAGGACAGAATCTGAGGAGTCGTGTGTTTTTTTTAGGTTTGAAAGGGGTTTCGGTTATTTGGCGCCTGGATTTGTGTTTAGGACGTCTAAGAGGGCAAAAATAACTGCCTTTTGGGTCTCCGACCACCGCGTACGACGGCAGACAGTGGCGGAGCACCGTGGCTCGGTGATGGGGCTAAGTCAGAACCCTGAGAGCCTTCAGAGCATTTTCTTTGTTTTTTTTAGAAACGATTTAAAAATGAATTTTTGCTATGATTTTTTGCTATTTAAAGCTGAGCTATACGACGTCGTTTTGGGGCGGGGCATTAAGCCTTAAAACGACGTTGTTTCTTGGCCAAGATTCGCGTGTTGACCCGACCCGGGAAGGATCTACGCGTTTTTTTATAAAAGGGAAATTTATCCCCTAGGTCCCTCCGCATTATTGCTTTTATGCGATCTTATCCTATTTATATTCTGCTTTTTTTTACCCTTGACTTTATTTTTATTTCGATTTGGTCCTTAATTATTTGGGTTTTAACCTTTTACTTAATTTATTATTTATTTTAATATGTTACATACTGTTTGTTTTAAATTAGTTTTCATTTATATAAGATTATTTTACTATATATATTATTTATTTATCATATATTATTTCTATACATATCGTTAATTTAATTACCTTTAATCTAATTTAAAGTTTTGGTATATCTTTTACTTTTTAAATTGTTTTATTATTTATCTAAATATTTTATCATATTATTTACTTAAAATATATATTATTCATTTTATTCTATTACGTATATATATTATCCTTTGTAAGCTTCATCATATTTTTTTATTTTTTTCATTAACCATATATTATTATATATCATTCAATTTACATACTTTGTTATATTTTATATATATTCTATTCCTTTTATATAAATCCTCATTTTATTTCTTAATTTTTATTTTATGTATATATTTTTGAACCGTTATTCACTTTATTTTTTTTAATATGAAATTTCGATATGTATCACTTTTATTTTGTGTTAGCCTTGGCATTGTCTTTGTATTATTTGAGATATTAGTTATGTTGTTATTACATTTCTTTTAATTGTTTATTAGTATCGAAAGTTAGCATGTTGTGTAATTTCCATGAATCGTCATTTAGTATTTGTATTCTATATCTTATTGTTGTAATGGTTTTATTAATAAATCATCGTCTTAAATATTAAACGCATTTCGTTTAATTACTATATTTTATTCAAAAGTTTTTCAAAATAAGGCAATACTCGTATTAGGGAATTTCGAGAGGATTGTGCCCTAACTTGCTAGGTTCCAATTTTCCTCGTTGAATCTAAATAACCGAGTACACTTTTTAAATCAAAACGTATAAATTTCAAATAAAAGCTTATTCTCGAGAATCCGAGGTGTTGTGTCCTAACTCACTGGATATAACATTTTGTTATCTCGAAGTAAGGATTTCTTAAAAGATAAAAACAATATTCTGAATTTGAAATTTTGAGAAATTGAGCCCTAACTTACTGGGTTCTGATTTTTCATTTAACCCAAATGACCGAATATCCTTTTTGAACTCAAATGCATGAGTTTTAAAAGTCAAAAGACAAGCTCAGTTTCGAGGATTCGAAATGTTGTATCCTAACTCACTGGGCATGACATTTTACTTCTTCGAAATAAACGAGTCTCAGCATCCAATTTAATTTATCCAAGTTTTTTTTATAAAGAGGATCGTACTTTTAAAAAATTTTTCAAATTTACGACATCAAGACGTTAATCAATCAATTCGATACCAATTTTGAGCGTTACGAGGGTGCTAATCCTTCCTCGTGCGTAACTGACTCCCGAACTCATTTTCTCGAATTTTGTAGGCCAAAATCATCGTTTTAATAAACCAAAATGTCTTAACGATCAATCTCAAGGTGACTCGATCACACCTTAAAAAGGATTGGTGGCGACTCTATTTTCGTTTTCTAAAGTCGACCCTGTTTTTCAACAATAAAAAAATGGTTTCGACAGCTTGGCGACTCCACTGGGGACCTTCAAAGAGTGTCAAGCCGTAAAATTGATTATTTTCTGTCTTCTTGTCGAAAATTGAAATCTGATTTGAAAAATTACGATCCTTCTATTGCATTTATTATTTCATATGATTATTGTGGTCTGATTCTCGTAGCATGTTTTCGCATCATATTACATAAGGACCGTTTGGTCTTACCTTTTTAAGTGGGAGTGAGAAGCTACTCCTTCATGAGGTTTTCACCTTCTGCAGGATAGTGGATCGCTTTCGGGATACATCCGTACCTATGTCTTCGTGAGATTTTCATCTCCGTGCAGCCATAGGGAAATGTGTTCCCCTGAACTGAACTCGGTCCGTATGAGCCTATAATGGGTGAGGATCGAGGAATCTGCTAGTTCGGGTACCTCAACTTTAGAACCAAACTGCATATAGAAGACCCTAAGAGCCCACCCTAGATAAAGCCACGACAAACCCTAGTGGTTACCCGGATAGGCGCTTTATTACTTCTTGCTTGCTTTAAATTCCTGCTTCGTATACTGACTTGTTCATTTTACTTTGATTGCATGACATTTTCATCACAAAAGGGTGTTGATTCGCATTCGGTTCCTAAGAAGATAACTTATCATGGAAAAGGGGTTTTTTTGATAATGTAGAGGATAATGCGGCTGTCCGAATTTGGGCTGAGACAATGCAGCAAGAGAAAGGTGATAGCCTTACAGAATGATACATGTCAGAATTGTGGGATTTCACTTGTATCAGTGTAACCAAAAATAATCTTCAAGAGATGAAGGAAATATGGGATCAGTGGGATGACGAGACCAAACAGCTATTCTACTGCAATTACGGTGATCTGCCCTATCTACTCGACGTCAAAGTGGACAAACACCTGTTTCGAGCTCTCGCCCAATATTGGAACCCTGCTTATAGCTGTTTCACTTTTGGAAAGGTGGACTTGGTACCGACGGTGGAAGAGTACACAACCTTACTTCGTTGCCCAAAGATTCAAATTAACAAGGCTTACTCCAGAACGACCAATGTCCCAACGTTCTTGAAAAAGTTGATGAACATCACGGGAATGAGCGAACAGTGGATTGCAGCTCGAGTCAAGTAGAAAAGTGACAGTAAGTGTACCCCTTGGAGAAGTTTGCGTGATTTGATCCTAGCACATCCCGACGTGAAGAAAAGGGTCGATGTCTTCGCGTTAAGCATTTACAGATTGGTGATCTTCCCTAAGGCTTTGGGGCACATAGATGAGGCTGTCTCTGATTTATTTGACTAACTTGAAAAAAGGGTTATACCCGTCCCTGCAATTATGGCCGAAACCTTTAGGTCCCTAAACTCATGCCGAAGAGCGGGTGAAGGGAGATTCATCGGGTGTGCACAACTTTTATTAGCATGGTTTCACAACCATTTTTGGAAAGTAGAAAAGGTCTCGTATCGAATCTTCTCTGAAAACTATTCCCCGCTAAAAGAGTTAGTGGCTACCCCGAGATGGGATGATATTGCAGAAGAGAAATGGATGGTGATTCTTCAAAGTCTATAAGAAGAAGACGTGGTGTGAGAGCCCCTTGGATAGTCCTCGATGAGATTTTATATCAGTGTGGTGATTTCGATTAGGTTCCCTTACTTGGAATATGGGGAGCTGTTGGATATGCTCTTCTACTCTTGTTAAGGCAGTATAGATCAAGACAATTCATACCAGCAACACATGGGCTGGCGCAATGCGAGTTTTCATATAAGGAGGAGAACTACAAGAGAAAAATCCAAAAAATGTCCAATGCCTAGAACCAAATCCGTCGAATGAAGAGGTTTGTCGCAGGTCCGATGACGACCCCCAAATATAATGGATGGTGGAGTAAAAGAGTCAATGATAATATCCTTGGGCCAAATCAAGAAGACATTCGACCAATGGAAAAATATCTACGAGTGGTCCCATCAGAGCTAGAGATTATTAAGCAAGATTTTGAAAGAAAGAATTCAGAACATGGAAAAAAGACCGAGCAATTGGAAGAAGAGAAAATGCAGTTGGGATTAGATGTCGATGTCCAGAAACTAGAAGCTGAAAAACTAAGGAAAGGAAAGAATAAGGCTAAAGAGGATTTGGACAGTTTAAAGATAGACTACAAGAAGCTGCGTATGTCAATAAGAACCGCTGGTCTGGGTAAAACTTCCGAGCAATGGAAGCAAGAAATCCAAGAGGAAAAGACTAGAGCTGGTCAGTGGGAGAAAAAGTTCCATGATACTCGAGCATGGGAAGACGCCTTAAAAAAGAGCTTGTTGGAGAGCCAAAATGAAAAGGAGAAGCTAAGAGCTCAAGTGGCGGAGTTAGAAAAGTCGCTACACCAGTATCGTAGTCGCAACTCCGTGATTGAATTAAGGGCCAACTTAGGCAAGATTGAGGAACTAAAAGGGAGGTAGAGGAACTTGAAACCGTGCTGTAAAACTGTAAACTCCGGGTTGAAACGCTAGAAGCAAATGATGAGCGGTGGAAGGAGCGACTTCATCAATCTCAAGACCAGGTCAGGGATAGGGATTATGTCATAGGCGAAGCTTTGGCTCAAGTGCAAGAGATGGCTAATCATATAAAAACCTTGGCAATTCAGGCTGATGTACTGAGTTTGAAATATGAGTCAGAGTCAGATCGAGGCCGAGAGTTAGCTAGGCTTCTTAAGCAATTCAAGACCTTAAGAATTAGGGCAAAGCCGTATATGTAATCTGCTTTATGTAAATAAATTTATTTTCTAATAAAGTTGTTCCAATGGAATTGAATCAAATTCAATGCATCTATTTGCATTCACGTATTCGCATTAGATCGCATCATATGCATTAAGTTTCACAAAAAGACCCTAATTAAACGAAGTTATCTCAGTTAATCTGGACACCAACAAGAATCAACCAATTGAACACCATTACAGTACTCGCGCCAAATCTAAAGTGATGGATCAAAGATTGGAAAGGCTAGAACAAATGCAAAAATAAATGCAAGACCAGTTGCAGGCGCAACTACAAGAATAATTAGCAAAGGTGCAACAAGAAATAAGGGATCAGATACTGGAACCCGAAAGAAGCATGGTAAGCCAATTGGCACAATTGCTAGCCGGAGAACACGAAAAAGGGAAAGGCGCTGCGGTCAACTCAAGGGATGATAATGAGGATCCTACTTACCCCCCGGGATTTACCCCGATAAACGTTCGGGCACAACTAGACGCGTACCCACAAAGGGCACCCATTACAATCAAACCCCAACAGTATCAAGTCGGTACCTAGACACCAATGAATTACCAAACAGGCTCAGGCTCTAACCCGAGGGATAACTCAACCAACCCCGTAGTCCCCGATCTAGATGATGTGACAGAAATAGAAAAAGTAAAAGCGGAACTGCCAAAACAACTCGAGGACAGGTGTAGGTGGTTAGAAGAAAATTTTAGAGCAATGGAAAATGCTGATTACCATTGTAGAATTGATGCCAATAACCTGAGTTTGGTCCCAGATTTAGTGCTCCCTCCAAAGTTTAAAACTTCGAAGTTCGAAAAATATAATGGGACAAGTTGTCCTGAAGTTCACATTACAATGTTCTGTCGAAGGATGACAGGATATGTTAATAATGATCAACTATTGATCCACTGCTTCCAAGATAGTCTAATCAGGTCAGCAGCGAAATGGTACAATTAGTTGACTCGTGCCCAAGTCAATTCATGGAAGGACTTAGCCCAAGCTTTTATGAAGTAGTACATTCATGTAACGGACATGACACTTGATAGGATTATACTACAAAATATGGAGAAAAAGCATAATGAAAGCTTCAGGCAATACGCCCAAGGATGGAGAGAAGTGGCAACGCAAGTCCAGTCACCTCTTCTGAAGAAAGGAGGTGGAAAAGAGGCAAGAAAGAAGAAGGGCACGTGTGAGTGGGGAAGAAATCAAATGGGAACCAATGATATTCCCCTACATTTCCGAAACTTTCATATCGGGAGGGATTATTCATCCCGAGCGAAGGATGCCAAAGAAAGAAAGTCTTGAAGAAATGATGGGAAATGTTCATATCAATGCCATACATGAAGAAACCACTGAAGGGGACCTTGTTAGATATCCGCCCTTATGAACCTGAGAGCGTTCTGAATAATTGGACTGCGGAAGAAATTCCTGTAGTTTTTAGAGCTTACATAGAGTAATGTTCAAAACACACTTGTTGCTTTAAGCCTAGAAGCAATAAGAATTCCTTTGTGAAATAGGCTTATGTCTAAACATCGATATGAAATACATTTGATATCTTTTTTAGTAGATATTCTTCCATTCTTTTAAAATTCTTTCATTGTTTCTATACAAATAACTGTGCTAGATTCTTTCATTCCTTGGATTTTTTTATCCAAATCATTCTTTCATCTCATTCATAATCATACTATACAAATAATTATTCTTAAATTTATTCGTTCTTTGTATATTCCCTTGTACCTACGACAGGTCCCTGGATATCAACGACATGAGTAACATTGTTAGGGAATTAGAAACTTTTTTTGAGCAAGACATGTGTTTAGAGGGATCCTAGGACTTTGAAGACGACATGGACTGTGGCTTATCTCCGGACTTGTTAAGACTGGTAAAACAAGAAGAAAAATAAATTCTACCTCATGAAAAGATAGTAGAGGTCGTGATCTTGGAAGAAGGAAAAGTAGTGAAAATTGGAACGTACATAACCGAAGAGACGAAACGAGACCTTGTAAATTTACTCCAAGAATTCAAAGATGTCTTCGCTTGGTCATACCAAGATATGCCTGGGTTAAGCACTGACATAATTGTACACCGCCTCCCCATAAAAGAGGATTGCAGGCCAGTTCAACAGAAGCTCCGGAGAATGAGGCCTGATATTGTGCTAAAAATAAAAGAGGAAGTTAAAAAGCAGTTTGACGCTGGATTTTTGCAGGAAGTCAAATACTCAGAATGGGTAGCCAACATGGTGCCGGTTCCTAAGAAAGATGAAAAGGTACGAATGTGTGTAGATTATAGAGACTTAAATAAGGCTAGCCCGAAAGGCAATTTCCCCTTGCCTCACATTGATACTTTAGTAGACAATACAGCAGGCTATTCGTTGTTCTCCTTCATGGATGGCTTCTCGGGATACAATCAGATAAAAATACATCCTGAAGACATGGAAAAGACCACCTTCATAACCTTGTGGGGTACATTTTGTTATAAGGTGATGCCATTTGGTCAAAAAAATTAGGAGCGACATATCAAATGGCCATGGTGACCTTGTTCCATGATATGATGCACAAAGAAATCGAAGTTTATGTCGATGATATGACCGCAAAGTCTCGAACAAAAGTGGAACATATCCAAGTCTTAAGGAAGTTATTCTTGAGCCTGAGAAAATTCCAATTAAAGCTCAATCTAACAAAATGTACTTTTGGAGCTAGATCAGGAAAATTGTTGGGCTTCATAGTTAGTAAGAAGGGAATTGAGATTGACTTAGACAAGGTCCGGGCTATACAAGAATTACCTCCGCCGCGCACTTAAAAAGAAGTTCGAGGTTTCCTCGGAAGGTTAAATTACATTGCTCGGTTCATTTCACAGTTACCCGAGAAATGTGATCCCATATTTCGTTTTCTGAAGAAACACAATCCAGGCGTGTGGGATGATGAATGCCAGAAAGGTTTTGATAAGGTCAAACAGTACTTGTCAAGTCTTCCAGTATTGTCACCTCCCTGCCCAGATAGGCCATTAATCATGTATTTGACAGTGTTTGATCACTCTATGGGGTGTGTGCTGGGTCAACACAATGATTTGGGAAGAAGAGAAAAGGCGATATACTACCTCAGTAAGAAATTCACTGAATGTGAGATGAGATATTCGCCAATTGAGAAATTGTGTTGTGCCTTGATTTGGACAACTCGGAGGTTGAGACAATATATGCTATACCATACAACCTGGCTAATCTCGAAGTTGGACCCTCTAAAGTATATGATGGAGTCAACCACTTTGAATGGAAGGATGGTTAGATGGCAAATTCTGCTTTCTGAATTTGACATAGTTTATGTGAGGCAAAAAGTCGTGAAAGAAAGCGCAATGGCAGATTTTCTGGCCAACAGAGCTCTAGAAGAGTATGAGCCTCTAAACTTTGACTTCCCCAATGAAGAACTAATGTATGTGGCAACTACTGAAGAATACATTACAAAATATCACTTTTGGAAATTACACTTCGACGGAGCATCAAATGCTGTAGGCAATGGAATTGGGGCAGTCTTGGTATCCCCAAATTGAGATCATTATCCATTCACATGCAAATTGGATTTTGATTATACAAATAATATGGCAGAATACGAGCAAGTATCATGGGACTCCGTGCCGCCGTAGAACGCAAATTCAGAGCGCTGGAAGTATATGGAGATTCTGTACTGGTGATCTACCAACTAAAAGGTGAATAAAAAACAAGAGACCCCAAATTGATCAATTATCGAAGAATAGTTCTGGGGTTGATTGAAGAGTTTGATGACATTACTTTCAATTATCTACCGAGAGACGAAAACCAAATGGCTGATGCTTTGGTTATTTTGGCTTCCATGATTAAAGCGAGTAAACAGGAGGATGTAAAACCCATTCAAATGAGTATTTATGAGGCCACAGCTCATTGTTACAACGTGGAGGAAGAAGAAAGAGATGATCACCCCCGGTACCACAATATATTACGATACGTGAGAAATCGTGAATACCTTGATCAGGCAACTGAGAATGATAAGAGGACACTGGGAAGATTAGTTTGTGACTATGTCTTAGATGGAGATATTCTGTACAAAAGAAGAAAAGATCAGGTACTATTAAGATGTGTGGACACTGTTGAAGCTAAGAAAATTCTAGAAGAAGTCCATGAGGGTGTTTGTGGAACACATGCTAATGGTTTCACAATGGCTAGACAAATTATGAGATTCGGGTATTATTGGTCTACCATGGAAGGAGACTGCATCGATTATGCTAAGAGATGTCACAAATGCCAATTTTATGGAGACAAAATTCATGTACCTCCTTCACCTTTGCATGTTATGACTTCCCCATGGCCTTTCTCTATGTGGGGCATGGATGTCATCAGGTCAATCTCTTCAAAAGCTTCCAATGGGCATCGGTTCATCTTTGTAGTCATCGACTATTTCACCAAGTGGGTAGAGGCTGCTTCATATGCCAGTGTTACTAAGTCGGCAGTCAGTAGATTCTTAAAAAAGGAAATCATATGTCGATATGGAATGCCTGAGAGGATCATATCTAACAATGCATTAAACTTGAACAACAGCACGATTGCGGAGGTTTGCAGTCAATTCAAGATCAGACACCACAATTCATCCTCGTATCTTCCAAAAATGAATGGTGCAGTGGAAGCAGCAATAAAAATAAGAAGATCATGGGAAAATGGCTGAAAATTATAAAGATTGGCATGAGAAATTACCATTTGCTCTTTATGCTTATCGAACATCAGTCAGGACCTCTACGGGGGCAACTCCTTTCTCATTGGTTTATGGAATGGAGGCAGTGTTACCTATTGAGGTAGAGACATCTTCCCTTCGAGTTTTGTCAGAGCTAAAATTAGATGAAGCGGAATGGATCTAGTCTCGATATGATCAGTTGAACTTGATTGAGGAAAAAAGGCTACGGGCTACTCGTCATGGTCAGATGTACCAAAAGCGAATAATGCGAGCTTATGACAAAAAGGTTCGCCCAAGAGAATTTCACGAGGGGACCTGGTATTGAAAAAGATTCTCCCCATACAAAAAGATTTCAGAGGGAAAAGGATGCCAAATTGGGAAGGACCTTATGTGGTAAAAAAGGCTTTCTCCGGAGGAGTACTGTTCTTGGCCGAAATGGATGGGAAAAACTTGCCTAATCCTGTAAATCCAGATTCAGTCAAGAAGTACTATTCTTAAAGAGGAAAAGAGGCCAAAGTGAAAACCCGTAAATGGTGCTTTGAGACTTTTTTCTAAAAAAAATAAAAAACGGAGAGGCCAAGGTGAAAACCCGCAAAGGGCGCCTTGAGACCGAAGGGGTTTTGAGTCGAAAACCCAAAAAGGGCGGCTCAAATTGCAATCAACGATGGGGCATGCGGTGGTCTTGCTATACCTGAATTGAGAATGAGGACAGATGTTACTTCTTAGGGCATCAACAGAGTACTCTCGATCTCCTAAACACATATTGAGCTTAAAATGGTCTTCAAAAAGCCCGTACAGAGAAGCTCAGGCTGCGATATTTGAGGCACCTATCTTTTCCCCTAAACATTTTGTATTCTAGCAATGTTTGCTATCTTTAATTAACCTATTCTTTTCAGATTTTGTTTCTGATAAATTCCATTTTTATCCATCATTTATGATCATTTTCAAGCATTTTGTATTGAAGTAATGATTAATGGACTAATAATACTTTCACAAAAGGAGTTTTTCATATTACTCTAGAAACTTCTAAATAATACGAGAACCTGAAACATGACTTTTATTTAGAACTCACCAAGCCTAAAGGTTGGAAATATTTGAGAAGGAAACTCTAAACAATGACCATTTCTTCGGACTTTCTGTCAAAAATGTCGATTGAATAAGAAGACATGATATTACGTCAGTGATACAACCTGGAAGAACAATGAGTAATGACAACCCTAACCATTTAAAAAGGGATCATTCTCATGAAATTATGCATTCATGCAAAACACATTTAGTTAGGAGCATTCGATTCATTCTGATCACTGCATCCTGATCATTATGCATGACATTCTGCATTCATGCAAATATCATCCATAATACATTTAGTTAGGGGCATTCGTTCAATTCTGATCATTGAATCCTAAGCATTATGCATTATGCATAAGCATAAGTCTATAAATCGATTCAACAGGTTATGTTCCCTAGAGGACACTGTAACAAGATCGGTGAATCCACAAATCCCATACCCCTGAAGTTGTAGTGGGATGGATTGAAGTCAAGATAATGGATCTTACTCCCCTGAAGTTGCAGTGGAGCAGATTAAGCTATGAATCCACAAGTCCTATACCATTGAAGTTGTAGTAGGACGGATCAAATCCACCGTGGCGAATCTCATCTCCCTGAAGTTGCAGTGGAGCAAATTAAATATAGCAAATCTTATTCCCCTAGCGTTGCAATGGGACAGATTAAAGCTACCAATTACGGCAGATTTTATCTTCTTGAAGTTGCAGTGGAGTAAATTGAAGCTACCAGCCTTATCTCCCTGAAGTTGCGGCGGAGCAGACTGAAGATAGCCAATCTTATTTCCATAGCGTTGCAGAGGGATAGATTAAAGCTACAGATTTCGGCAGATCTTATCCCCCTGAAGTTGTAGTGGGGCAGATTGAAGCCACAAGTCTTATTTCCCTGAAGTAGCAGTGGAAAAGACAAAAGTTACAAGTTCTATACCTCTAAAGTTGCAGTAGGTCAGATCAAATTTACCAAAACCAAACCTTATCTCCCTGAAGTTGCAGCGGAGCAGACTGAAGATAGCAAATCTTATATCCCCGAAGTTGCGGCGGAGCAGATTGAAGCTACAAGTCTAACTTCCTTGAATTGGATCGAAGCGCTAGTTCTTATACCCTTGAAGACGCAGTGGGATGGAATGAAGCTACTCGAAGAAGAAAAGCACCGAAAGAAGTCAGGATTTGGCGAGACCGAGCAAAATTGGCCCTTTTTAAGTCTTTGCTCCAGCTTCGTTACACGACAACGAGCAAAGAGGGGCAGTTGCACGGTCCCAAATTTGCCCAGGCCCATTAACCAAATTAATAAAAATCCATTACACAAAATTTATAGCAGGCCTAATCAACCCAATACAAAACCCAAATACTAATTTTAAAACCCAAACAACCCAAATAACTAAAACCCAATTAAGGCCTAATCGCCCAGGCCCAATGATTGAATAGGCCCGGATGACCCAAATTCGATTAGGGTTTCAAAAACCCTAGAACCTCCTAGCCAAACCAGCGCCGCAACAGCCAAGCCCCCTCTACGTCACCCCGTAGCCTGCTCCTCCGTACGGCCTCCGTACCCTTGCCCACTCTTCCTTCAGAGCTTCTGTTAAACGGGCTTACACTCTTCCTTTATGGGCAGCCGATGTACCACAATATCAGTACTTAACCCGAGCATGTATTGATATGACCATGTGAAGACATCCTTGAATTCTTGAAGTAACTCAATGAGGTCTCGCTTTGTCTCTACAGTAATGTCAGCTCCAATCTTCACCTCTTTTTTATCTCCTAAGCTCATAATTTCCACTAACTCTTTGTAAGCTAGGATTTGTTTCTCATCTTCTTCCACCATCCTCAATAAATCAGGAGATAGGTTACAATCTCGATCATCTTCAAAATCTTGAGAATCCTTCATACACATATCTTGCTCAAAAAAAGACTCTGAGTCAGTAGCAGCGTCGCTCATATCATTGATATTTGAAGATCTGTTATAGGGATGAAGGAAAATCCAAAGAACAAAAGAATCTAAGAATAATTATCTGTATGGTATGGTTATGAATGAAATGGAAAGAATAAAAGAATATTTGCTCAAGATGATACGCAAAGATGCATTTTATTGAAATAAAGATATTGGACATAAGCCTATTTTACAAAAGGATTCTTATTACTCCTAGGCTTAGAGCAATAAGCTTGTTTTGAACATTACTCTGAATTAGCTCTAAAAACTACATGAATCTCTTCTGTAGTACAATTGTTCAGAACACTTCTAGGTACATAAGGGCAGATTCCTGATAAATTTTCTCCCCCAATTTCTCCTTCTGATATAACGTTAATGTTCAGATTTCTCAACATTTCTTTTGTGGTTTCTTTTTTTGACATCTTTCGTTCAAGGTGAATAGTTTCTCCTGACATGAAAGTTCTGGATATATGGGGAAAGGTCATTGGTTCCCACTTGACCTCTTCCCCATTCAAGTCATGCTCTTCTCATTTCTTGCTTCTTCTACTATCTCTTCTTTTGCCTCGCATCTGGCTTGTATCCTAAGCCAAAGCGGTCTCGTTTGTCCATTAGCATAGGTATCTCGACCTTCCTTTGGAGGTATTTTTCGAGTCCTCTTCCCGGCAAGGCTCATTTCCCAACCATCAGTTGTAGGCCCATCCTTGTAGTTTTGGAGATTTTAAGCATCGTGATCTTATTTCCTTCGACAATGAAGGTTGCATTCACATATTCCAACGATCAAAAAGAACATTCTATCACTTCATTATCTGCCCCTATGTATGGTGCGTCACTGGTTACGGATGCAATAATATCTTCTTCCGCGTTTATCGTTACCAGTATACACTCAGTTACCAACTTTAGCTTTTGGTGCAGTGATGACGATACTGTCCCAGCTGAGTGAATCCAAGGCCTTCCCAATAAGCAATTATAAGAAGGCTTGATGTCCATCACCAAGAAATCTACCTCATACGTGTTTGGACCAATCAAAAGGGGTATCTCAATCATTCCTATCACCCTTCTTTCTGTACCATCGAACGCTCTTACTATGTTTTGGCATGTCTTCATTTGAGAGCTATCCACCGGTAATTTGTTCAGCATGGATAGAAGCAAGACGTTCAATGCAGAGCTATTGTCTATTAGCACCCCCGGCAGTATATATCCTTTACAGCAGGTGGTGATGTGCAGAGCCTTTGTAGATCCTATGCCCCTTGGCGATATTTCGTTGTCATTAAAGAAGATGAAGTTGTCGGCATTTATATTGTTAACTAGGCGGTCCAGCTTGTTTATAGAGATATCATTAGCGATATAAGTTTCATTCAGTACCTTCATCAACGCGCTACGATGAGTCTCTGAGCTCAAGAGCAAGGCTAGTACTGATATGCGAGCTGGTTGTTTGTGTAGCTTTTCAACAACTCACTATGCTTTAAAAATTTTAGGAATTCCCTAGCCTCGTTCTTAGTGACTGGCTCGTTAACTAGTGATTCAATCGTAGCTGTATTTTCCTTCTTATACTCAACTACTGGGGTCTTTCCTTTAGCAGGCTCGGTTCTTGTACTTGCAGGGTCATAACGCCTTCCACTGCGTGTGTAAGAACCCACATCTAAGTCGTCTTTTGAAGCACTAGTCGGGTTCTCTTCTCCCGGGACCGTCACGTTGCAGTCATAATTCCAGAGAACTCTCTTGATGTCCTTGTAGGGAAAGGCTACATGTTTTTGGATTATGACCTTTGGTGCAATTTCTACTTCAGCTTCATTGCTTCTTGGTCATGAAATAATAACCACAAGGTGGTTGACCTTATGGACCTTCTCCGTCGATTTTTCCTCTGAACTCTTAACCTCCTCATAAAATTCAATTTCCTTGTTATCCATTAGATTTTGTACTAGGGTCCTGAACTCAATGCACTCTTAGATTTCATGACCCTCCTTAGCACAGAACTCACAGTAGTTTCTCATCCATTTGGGTCCCTTTCCTAAATCTTGTTTGATTAATCATCTCTCTACTAATTTTTCCCAAACCCATCTTAGTGGGGTTCTCACTTCTGCCACATCAATTTTGGTTTTTTTACCTCCACTCTCAATTACTACGTTTACCCTTTTATCAGAATGACTGGGTAACGGGTTTCCTGCCACATTAGGTCCCGATGGATCATCGAACTTCGCAATGCCTATCTTGATGAACCTTTCAATCAACTTTTTAAAAGCTGTGCAGTTCTTGATTGGATGTGTCGTGATTCCCGCATGATACTCACATTGAACATTCGCGTCGTACCATTTGGGGAATGGAGGTTGCATAGGTTTTAAGTAGAAAGGGAATACCACATGTGCATCAAATAGACTCTGATACAACTCCCTATATGTCATCGAGATGGGTGTGAACTAGAGCCTTTCTGTATTTGGCCTCGGGTTGGATTCTTGCCTTGGGGGCCCTGATGGCTAGTAGTTATTGTCCTTGGCTGGCCTGTAGTGATTGGTTTTGAATATCTCTTGTTATATATGCTTGCATTATTTACCTCATTTTCTTTCTTCCTCGAGGCTGATCTTTTGGCGCTTCCCCTCGCGTCTATCTTACCACTTCTCACTGCGTTTTCAATCATTGCACTGGACATTACTATATCCGAGAAGCTCTTTGTAGCGCTTCCCAACATGTGGTTAATGAACAGGGCTTTTAAAGTATTGATGAAAAGCATTGTAGTTTCTTTCTCCAAAAGAGGTGGTTGGACTTGCGTTGCCATCTCTCTTTCCATCTTTGGGCATATTGCCTGAAGCTCTCCCTTTGCTTCTTCTTCATATTCTGCAACGTGATTCTGTTGGGTGTCATGTCCGTCACATGACTATATTACTTCATAAAAGCTTGTGTTAAGTCTTTCCATGAATTGATTTTGGCATGGCTCAGTTGGTTGTATTATTTGGCTGCTAACCCGATCAGACTGTCTTGGAAGCAATGAATTAATAATTGGTCATTATTAGCATATCATATCATCCTTTGATAGAACATCGTGATGTGAGCTTCAGGACAGCTAGTCCCATTATACTTTTCAAATTCTGGAGTTTTGAACTTCGGGGGAAGCACTAGATCTGAAACCAAACTCAAGTCCTTAGCATCAATTCCACAATGATAATCAGTGTTTTCCATTGCTCTGAATTTTTCTTCTAACCATCTGCACCGATCTTCAAGTTGCTTTAGCAGTTCCACTCTTGCTTTTTCCATTTCTGCCATATCATCTAGATCAGGAACAACAGGATTGGTTGGATTATCCCCCAAATCGGAGCCTGAACCCGTTGGGTAGTTCGTTGGTACTGAGGTACCAACCTGATATTGTTAGGGTCCGATGGTAACGAGTACTCTTCATGGGTACGCCTCTAGTTGGGTTTGGACATTTATCGGGGTAAAACCTAGGGGATAGGTAGGATCTTCAGTATTATCCCCTGAGTTAACTAAAGTACTCTTTCCTTTTTCGAGTCCTCCAACTAGCACCTGTGTCAATTGGCTTATCATACTTCTTTGGGATTCTTGCATTTTATCCCTCATGTCTTATTGAATTTTGGCTAATTGTTGTTGCATCTGTTCTTGCAACTGATCTTGCATATCTCTTTGCATTTGTTCTAATATTTCTAATCTTTGGTCCATTGCTTTGGTTTTGCAGCGGGTACCGTAGCAATATTTAGTTGGTAGACTCTTGTTGGTTTCCAGGGTAACTGTCATAATTTTAATTAATCAGGGTCTTTTTATAAAACTTGATGCATATGATGAAATGTAATGTAGATGAATGAAATGAATGCAAAAAAAGAGGCGTTGACTCTGATTCAATTCAATTAGAACAACTTTACTAGAAAACAAATTTCTTTACATAAAAAGATTACATATACGGCTTTGCCCTAATACTCAAAGCCTTAACTTTTCTAAGAAGCCAAGCTAATTCTCAGTTTCGATCCGATTCTGACTCATATTTTAAACTCAGCATGTCAGCTTGAACTGCTAGGGTTTGTAGATGATCGGCCACTTCCCGTACTTGAGCCATAGCTTCGCCCATGATGTAGTCTCTATCCCTAACCTAACCTTGAGAACGTTGGAGCTGCTCTTTCCAATGTTCGTTATTTGTTTTAAGAAACTCCACTTGAAGTTCGCAATTTTATAGTACGGTCTCAAGCTCTCCTATTTTTCCTTTCAACTCATCGATCTTACTTAGGCTTGCCTTCAACTCTATTGCAGAGTTACGACTACGATACTGATGGAGTGATCTTTCCAATTCTGCCACTCGAGCTTTTAATCCAATCTTTTCATTTTGACTTTCTAACAAACTCCTTTCTAGGGCATCTTCTCGAACTCGAGCATCTTGGCATTTCCTTTCCCACTAATCGGCTCTAATCCTTTCTTCGTTGACCTCTTACCGCCATTGCTCTGATGTTTTACCCAGACCGACAATTCTTATCGACAAATTCAGCTTCTTATAATCCGTTTTTAGACTGTCCAAATATTCATTGGCCTTGTTCTTTCCTTTCCTCAATTTCTCGGCCTCTAGCTTTTGGACGTCGACGTCCAATCCTAGCTGCATCTTTTCCTCATCTAGCTGCTCTATCGTCTTTCCTAATTCTGAACTCCTTTTTTTAAAGTCTTACTTGATGATCTCTAACTCAGACGGGATTACTTGTAGATGCTCTTCTATCGGCCGAGTGTCTTCTTGACTTGGCATAGGGATGTTGTCGTTGACTCTTTTACCCCACCACCAACTATATTCGGGGGTTGTCATTGAATTTTCAGAAAATATTTTCATCCTGTGGGTTTGGTTCCAAGCGTTCAATATTTCACAAACCTTATTCTTGTAATTATCACCCTTGTACGAAAACTCACACTAAGCCAACCCTTGCATCACTGGTATGAACTGTCTCGATCTATACTATCTCAATACGAGCAAATGAGCATATCCAACAGCTCCCCAAATCCCAAGTAGAGGAACCCAGTCAAAGTCTCCACACCGGTACAGAATCTCAACAGGAATCACCCAATGAGCTCTCCATTCGATGTCATCGTCTTAGAGACTCTAGAGAATCGCCATCCATTTTTCTTCCAAAATATCGTCTCGCATCGATGTAGCCACTAAATTTTTCAATGGAGAGTAGTTCTTGGAGAATACTCGATATGAGACATTTTCTACCTTCCAAAAGTGGCTATGGAACCATGCTAACAAAAGTTCCGCTGATCCGGGCTGTAACCCATTGCTCACTCATCCCCGTGATGCTCATTAGCTTTTTTAAGAAAGTCGGGACATTGGCCGCTCTCGAATAGGCTTTGTCAACTTGAATCTTTGGGCAACGAAGTAAGGTCGTGTACTCTTCCACGGTGGGTATTAAATCAACTTTCCCAAAGGTAAAGCAACTGTAGGCGGGATTCCAATACTGGACGAGAGCTCAGAATAAGCGCTTGTCCATTTTCATATCTAGTAGATAGGGCAAATAACCATAGTTACAGTAAAATAACTGCTTGATCTCGTCATTCCATTGGTTCCATATCTCTTTCAGTTCTTGGAGATTACTTTGAGTCACGCTGATGCGAGTGAAATCCCACAAATCTGACACATACCTCTCCGTAAGACTATCACTCTTCTCTTGTTTCATTTTCTCAGACCAAATTCGGATGGCCGCATTATCCTCCACTTTATCAAGAAACCCTTTTTTCCATGATAAGCTCTCTATTTAGTAACTGAACGAGAACCAATACATTTTTTGTGATGAAAATGCTATGCAATCACAGTCAAAGCAAAACAAAGCAATTCAGTATTATATGCGGGTAACCTATTCAGGTAACCACTGGGGTTTGGTATGGTTCTACCTAAGGTAGGCTCTTAGGGCTCATTATATGCGGTTTGGTTCTAAAGCAAAGGTACCTGAACTAGCAGATTCATCGATCCTCACACATTATAGGCTCATATGGACCGAGTTCAGTTCAGGGGAATACATTTCCCTATGGCTATACGAAGATGAAAATCTTATGAAGACAGAGGTACAAATGTATCCCGAAAGCGATCCATTATCCTATACGGAGGTGAAGACCTCACGAAGGAATAGTTTCTCACTCCCACTTAAAAGGGTAAAATCGACCGATTTATGCGATGTAATATACGGAGATATATCAAAAGGCTCAAACCAATAAAGCAAACATATTATGACAAAGACCACAAAAATGACGGATGAAATGCAACGAAAGGATCGTAAATTTAAATTAGATTTTCAATTTTTGACAAAAAATAGAAAATAATCAATTTGCGGCTTGACTCTCTTATTGGGTCCCTAGTGGAGTCGCCAAGCTGTCGAAACCATTTTTTTAAATCGACTTTTATTTTTAAAAAATAAAAAATGGGAGTCGCCACCAATCCTTTTTATATGAGGTGTGATTGGATCACCTCGAAATTTGATCTTTTTAATAAAAGGTTTGATTCATTAAAACAACAATTTTTGGTCTAGAAAGTTTGCACGAGGAAGGTTAGCACCCTCGTTACGCCAAAATTGGTACCTAATTGATTACTTAATGTCTTAATGTCGAAAGTTGAAAACTTGAAAAGAATTAAAAATACAATCCCTTTTTGTATTATGTTATTTTTAATTAAAATTACTAGAATAAATCAAAATGTGTATAAAAGGCCTTCTTATCTTGAAGTAACAAAATGTCACATCCCGTAAGTTAGGCCTTGAGAATAATCTTGCCTTTTATTTTTTTACTTAAATCTCATGTATTTTAATTTTAAAAGGATATCCGCTTATCTTGGTTTTAGAAGAAAGCCATATTCCGTAAGTTAGGAACACAACTCTTTTTAATTCCAGAAATAATGAATATTACTTCGATTAAAAATTTTCCTTTTTTATGCATCCTACAAAAACGAATGTCCAAGTTAATCGAGAAGAAAGAATCATGTCCCATAAGTTAGGACACAACACTTTGAATCCTTAAAAACGAGAACGATAAAATCTTCTTTTTTATCACTTATTTTAAAATGGATATTCGATTATCTCGGTTTTAGAAGAAAGCTATATTCTGTAAGTTAGGGACACGACTTTTCTAATTCCAAAATAATGAACATTTACCTCGATTTTAAAAAATTTCCTTTTTTATGCATTGTGCGAAAAATGAATGTAACACTTAAAACGATATGCATTTTACTTATTTGGGCATAATATACACATAGATAAATGTTATAATAATAATAATAATGCAAATATAACAATAATAAGATTATTAATTCATGGCATTAACAACAAAATAAATAAAGTAACTTTGAAATAAAAAATAAAAAAATGAAAGGGAAATATAAATAATATCGAATTTAAGTACTTAAAAAAACACATAAATAGGCAAAACAGATAATATTAAATTTAAGTATTTAAAAAGTAAAAGAATAAATAAATAAATAAATAATAAATAAAGCATTTTGTTTTTTTTTTAAAATTGAAGTTAAAAAAACCAAGGATCAAATTGAAATCAGAATGAAATTAAGGAGTTAAATTGTAAATAAATAAACAAAAACTAAAAAGGACTAAAACGTGATATGCTAAAAAGTAACAGGGGCTAAATGGGAAAATATCCCCCTGTCCTTATGCTCACTGTTTTTCAAGGGGACTAAAATATAACGCATGTAAAAGGGTGGTGACCAACTGGGGAATTATTCCCTGTCCCCAAAACGGCGTCATTTCCCATGAGACTAAAATGAAATAAAAATAAAATTATAGGGTAAAATTAAAAATAAATAAAAAAGGAAATAGGACTAAATTGCAACAGGCCATAAAGCGGAAGGATCTATCGCGCAAATGGACCATTAGTTGAAAATGCACGGATACTTTGGAGCGGGTCGGGTCGGCACGCGGATCAAGGGTGAAACGACACCGTTTTGGGCTATTGGAATCAGCCCCAAAACGACGCCGTTTTACAGGGCTTATAAAAGCTGAATTTAAAAAAAAAAAACATTCTCATCCTATTTTCAAAAAAAAAAAATGAGAGACTGTTTCATTTTCTCTCAAAACCCCCTAGGCTGGCGTAACCCCAGCAAAGGCTCCGGTCGTCGGACAGTCGGCCACTGGCAACGGCGCCGCCGTCCGCAGTGACCAGAAAATTAAAAAAAATTCCTTTTTTAGCCCTTCGCCTTCCCGAGCCTAGATCTGAGGGTAAAATATCCCATAACCCACCAAAATTTCAAAAAAAAAGAAAGAAAAACAAAAGAAAACGGAGGGACCTTTCGGTTCCCATTCGCCGCCGACGAGATTTTTGGCGAGCCCACAGTCTTGGCCACCTTCTAAGCCGAAGAACCCTCTGACTACGGCGGTTAAGGTAACTGATTTCGTTTCTTTTTTATTTACCTACTATTTTTTATTTACTTCGAAAATAATATATAAAAAATAAAATCACTACCTTTTGAAATTATCTTTTTTTCTTTTGATTATTCTCGTTTGTATGTAAAAAATTACAAGTAACTGATGTGGCCTTTTTTATAGCCGAAATACAAGATCCTTTTTTATTTTTTTGCTTTTGTTCACTACAGCTCTTTTGTTTTTTTCTTCGTTGTCTCTACTTTGCGTGTCTATTTCTCTTTGCAGGTGACAGTGGAACGGCTGATGGTGGCAGTGGTAGAGGGGCGTCAGAGGCATGCGAAGGGGAGCACCAGCGTGGCATGCGGCTAGGGTTTCTTCTTTGCTGAAAATAGTTTAGTTTTTGGGTCATTTGAGCTATTAAGGTTTTCTTGTATTTGGGCTGTAATTGGGTTTGTAATTTTGGGCCTGTAATTTGTTGTAAATGGACTCTGGACTTTAATTATTTTAGTTTATATTTGTTTTATTTTTATAATCTAGGCCCTGGCCAAAATTGGCCTATTACAACTAGAACAACAAAAAACATTCTTTGGATAGAGTTTTTACTTGATGTTAATAAAGGAATCAAGACCAGAGACATGCCTGGGTCTAACTACCATGACATGGTCAGGCTATCCTACTACATATCCTTTATAGAGCCTAAAATGATAGAAGAAGCCTTAAGAATAAGCACTAGATTCAAGACATGTAAGAGGAGTTGGATCAATTTAAAAGAAATGATGTATGGAAATTAGTCCCTAACTTAAGATTGCAATGTGACTGAGACAAAACTCACCTTTAAGAACAAGATGGAACAAGGCTAGACTTGTGGCTCAAGGCTACAACTAGGTGAAAGGATTTAATTTTGATGAGACCTTCTCACTTATAGCTCATTTGGAGGCCATCATACTCTTATTAGTAGTTTCAACTTACTCGGATATCAAGTTGTTTTAGATGAATGTAAAAAGTATGTTTTTGAATGGATTTATTAATGAGGAAATATTTACAGATCAACTTAAAGGATTTGAAAGCCCAAACTTCCAAATCACGTTTACAAACTAACTAAAACACTATATGGATTAAAGCAAGCCCCAAAAGCAAGGAACGAGATTTTCTAAGTTCTAATTGAGAAATGATATTTGAGAGGAAATGTGGACAAGTTATTGTTCATAAACAAGCAAAACAGGTGCTGTAATCACATTGGCTTGGATTTTTGTAGATGATGCAATATTTGGCTCAAACTTCTTAGCAAGTCAAAGAAGCCTTTGTGAAGATGCAAATTGAATTTGAGATGAGTATGGTGGTAGAATTGTCCTATTTCTTAGGACTGCAGATTAAATAGCTCAAGGATGAGATCTTCTTATCGCAAGAGAAGTATGCTCTTAATTTGGTGAAGAAATTTGGCCCGGATGGATTAAAGCCTATTAGGACACATATGAGAGTTTCTATTAAATTATGCTTGATATAGGGGCGTTGCAACTAACCCAAGAAACCACCGTAGTATTATTGGTAGCTTCTTTTAATTCACTGCTAGTATATCTAATTTTTAGGAATGAAAAGTGAAAAACTAAATAATTTGCATATTATCTAGTAGAGTAATAGCAAATTTTATCTAAAAAAACCTTATCTATTAGATAAGAAACTTATAAAATAATAAAGTAAATAAATCATTTAACTAACGAATTTTAAGATAAATGCTTAAGTGATGATTTGACTTTAAAATTATAGTTGTTGTTCTACTTTGCTACTTTTAACCTTTTTTCTATTATTTTTGTAAATAAACTTTCATTTTCATCTTCTTCTTTTTTACCTCTAAAACTTACTCATCTCCTATAAGAATTATGAGTACTTTTAATTTTTGAAGTAACTGGGACGAAAATAATAGTTTAAGCACTTATGTCAGAAAATAAAAGTTTTAACTACCAAAATAAATAAATAAAAATAACATGTATAGTTCAAGATGATGAAATAAACCTAAGATAAATAATGGTTTATTAAAATTTATCTATTTTTTTAACTTCCAAATATACCTACAATTAGGGATGATATCGGTTCGATTCGGTTGAGTTTTTTAGATTTGTTAACCATCCATCCTAAATTGGTTTGGTTCTCGATATTTTCATATAAATTTTTGTTTTGAATTTTCAAACTATTTTGACCAAATTAGCTTTGTTTTATGACTTTTAAATATTATTTGACAAATTTTCATTGTTTTTTCATAAACATTTCTATAATTTCGTGAATGCTCGATTTTTTTGTCGCTTTTTGCTTGTTGCTTTGGACTATCCGAAGCTGATTTTCTTATCGTATTAAGTGCTTGCAATCACTCCAGATATGTCGTGTTTGAGTTGCGACAAAGCCAATTGTCAACGTGTCATAATGTTCTATTGATGTTGAGGCTAAAGCATTTGTTATGTTGATGGAGCTTATCCTTCACCATCTACTACGAGTGCATTTTTTTCCCCCTAGATTGTATAGTTCTATTCATTGAATGAATTAATGAATTTACCTTTAAAAAATATTATTTGACAAAATTTCATTGTTTTTCATAAATATTTCTAAAAAAAAAATCAACAACTTTTAAATTATATTCAGTATTTTAAATATAAAATATTTATTTTTATTTAATAAAAATTAGAATTAATTATATATTAAAATAAAAAATAAAATTAACCACTATTTTCAAACTTAAATTCTATATAGATCATTGAAACACTTCAATTCATGTTGATTTTAGATTTTTCTTCCTAAATCCTGGCTACAATAGTGAAAAACCCAATTCTTTAGAGGTCAAGAAGCACCGTATCTAGTCTTGAGCTCGAGGGTCCCACCTTATCACTAATCAATCCCCTTTCTATTTTCGCCTTATACCTAAATCTCTATCATGATCATTAATCATTTGCTAAAGCAAAATTGATGCCTTTCAATAGGAAGACGTCTTACGCTTTGTCAAAATATACGATTACCATCTAAAGGTAATATCTCCAATGTCCAACATTTAAGTGGATAATGGACAAAAATTAGGAGAAAAGTCAAGAAGGAAATCGTTTTAAAGCTTCAAAAAGATCATAGTTGCAGTTGTTAATGATGGGGTTTAGTTACTCTTGCCCCCCGCCCCAGTAATTAAGCAACCTGCTTCCTGTTTTTGTCAAAGGTTCGCGCATGGCAAAGGCAAGGATGAGTCTCACACCACATTTACATTTAAGCTGTCTTATTACTTACTGAGGAAAGAGAAAGTGGAGGAGAAAAAGTAATGTAGAAGGGTTGTTTTGCTATTAATGTGGGAGTGAATGATTAGTAGTAATCCAATTCCTTTTCACTGTTTGTGGGGCTTAAAACTCAAGCTTTTTTGCTGTTTGGGTACCAAAAAAGATGATTCATCCAGCTATGTATAGCCATTTCACCCCTACATGTCAACTGAAAAATCCAACCCTTGACTGAGGCTTGAGGCGCCCAAAAGAACTTGTATGCTTGGTGTATAGAGTTGTGAGTTGGAACCAGCAGGTGTGAGTTCATATCAACTTTGAAAAAAGGTGTGGGAAGTGAAACAAAAAGAGGTGACCTTTTATCAGTTGTAGTGGGTGGGGGTTAAATAAGATGAGATGATCCACAAATACGTGTGATTCGACTTCGGCTTTGTAATTGAAACCTTTCGTCTTGTTTGTTCCTTGTCAATCATTGTTGGCAGTGTTCATATTGTAGTTTCAAATTTAAATAATAATAAGAAGAAGAATAAGAGAAAGGTATGCAAATTGGGTGAGAATCTAGAAGTTGCAATACAAATGTCACTGTTTCAATAGATGCTTGGTCTATATCTATATCTTAGGCCTTCTGGCCCCTACAATGGACACTCATCATTTTTACATTCTAATTGACACCTACTTTTTGGTAATGCAAATAATAAATATAAAAGTTTATGATTTCATAAACGAGTTTACATCATATTTAAAACATAATAATAATAATAATAATAATAATAATAATAATAATAATAATAATAATAATTGGCTAAAGAAATAACAAAAGCTGGTTACAGGAAATATATATAAACTAGTAGCTTCCATCAATTATTTCAACTTATCCATTCACCAATACCTTAATTAATTAAAGATTAATGTCAAGATTTGTTTAGAGTAACAATCGAAGATATCATTGACACCTAAATGATATAATCATCGCTTCTTCTCCTTCAATATATATCCAAAGAAACATTTGTCATCAACTTTTCTTTCTATCTTTGGTTTTGTTTCTAATAATGGGAGGAGATTGAGTCATTTGAAGACTGATTTACACGTCATTGATGCAAAAGAGTCTTCTAAAATTGTCATGGTTGATGGGTATGATATAATAGTGGTGGGGCTAGCATGTAATTATCAACAATTAATCATAATGGTCTCTGATCATGTTTTAACATTGTCATTATTTTTGGTCATTATCGTTTATATCTCTCCTTCATTAGAATTTTCATGAACTTGTAGTGATTTATTCTTGATGGGCATGGAAATAAAAATAGAAGGAATGATTCCAATTTGATTTTCTTCTAACATGGTGTCTTTTCATGTTTGTAACAAACTTGTATTGCTTAGTGCGTTGTATTATCATACGTACCATTTTCACTATTAATAGAATTATTATTTTAATCTAAAAAATACCTTAAATAATTAGAAATAAATGTATTAGTTGAATAATCAACTTACTTAAGAGTTGGGTTATAAACTTGATTTTTGAACAAATTATATTATTTATGAAGTAATTTTTTATTTAAGTATAATTAGAAAATAGCATAGAAATAACATTTCTAAAATTTGGAATATTAAAGCAAAATTGGGGTTGGAGATGGAATAATAGCATAATAGGACTAAAATATGAAATTGAAACTTAAAAAATAGAAAGATAGAAAGCGGAGAAGGCGAAACACAGGAGGGATTTTGAGAAGTTAGAAAATGAGGAGGTAAGTAAAGGAATAAGAAAAGAAATGAGTAGGTGAAGTCCAATTCATTCCACATTGCCATTACAACTAAACTAAAAGAATGAATGAATCAAATTTATAATAACAAAAAAAAAAATGATGGTCATCCAAAATCCAGTTTGCTAATTATGATTATGTTTTATGGACAAAATATGATTAAGTTTCATTGTGAAGGTTTTCTTTTTGGGTATTTAAGAATCTTTTTTAAGCATTGAGGGTGGACTTAACTGTGGCTTAAATGGCATGAGGAGCGGCTGTCCAATCTTATGGGACCACTGAGTACGGATAGGACATCTTTTTTGGTTTTGCAATAATTTAAGCATGCCTCTACTCTACATCACATAATTTTTATCAAACTTTTTAACTACCTCTTCTTTTATAAGCTCCCTAAATTTCCTAGAAATTTCTCTTTTTATCTACATACTTCAGAGAAACTTTATCCATGCACATTTCACACATGTTTAGGTTTTTTTTTTTTTTGGTTGAGATAGGAAACAATAAGGTAAAGATAAGAAAATAATATAAAGAGGGAAGAATGTTCTTTTTTTAAAAAAATGCATTTAAAATTATTGGTATGCATTTTAACTCTTCAACCAATTTAAAATTAATATATGATGACATAAGGAATCAATAAGGAAAAGATAAGGAATAGAAGATGGTGGTGATTGGAGGGTCGGTTCACTTGTGACATGTGAAGATCCAAAGTAAATTGCTAAAGGAGAAAGAAGGTTATGCTTAGGATACTAGGGGAAGCGGGAGAGGAGGATCCCTAATTCCTCATGCTCCAAGGTGTAATAGGTTCAATTTGCCCGGGCCCAAAACCAAATATAAAAATTAAAATAAAAAAAATTAAAAGTCCAAGTTTAATGTTTCAAGCCCAATTTACAAAACAACCCAAAATAATTAAAAAACCCTAAGCCCAATAGGCCCACAGCCTAAACAACTTCAACAGAAGCAAAAACCCTAGCTCCCATGTGCGCCGCTCCTCCTCGGGCGCACCGCCCTCGCCTCGTCCCGAGGCTTGACCCCCTCTGTCGCCTTGCACCAAAATAGCAAGACCCGTCCTCCGTTGACCCTCCAAGAATACCTGCAAGAAGAAAGAAACGAGGACAACAGAACACGAAACAGAGCAAAAACAGAAAAAGCAAACAGTAGCAAATTTTTATATTCAGCTATAAAGCCACAATGAAAAAACAAATTGTATTACACACAATAATCAAAAAACGAGAACAAGAATCGCCAAGAGGTGATTTTTTATCGATTACTTTATATTTTTTATTTTTTTGAGGCATAAAATAATAAATAAATATTAATAAAACCTTATCCATTGTTTGGTCTCCGCACCGTCGTCGGTGTCTCTTCCGATTTCAAAAGCCATCGAATCTCTTGGGATTCGGCTAAGGCTGCGACGGAATATATCGAAAACCGAAAGGTTTTCTTTCTCTTTGAAGGTCTCGAGTTCATTTTTGGGATTTTTTAACTCCGGGCCGGAGTTCTACGTAAAAAATACAAAAAAGGGAAACTTTTCAGTTTCTTGGCCGCCGCAAACAGTGGCGCCGACGCTGGCGATCGGCGGTCAGTGCGGCGGCCGATGGCTGGAGCCAAGGCCGAATAGGGCCTGTTCTAGAGAAAGGGGAGAGAGTTTTTTTTTTTAAAAAAAACAGGGTTGAAATGAAAATTTTGGAAAAATTTCTGCTTTAAATAGCAGTTGTGAAATGGCGTCGTTTCACTTAGCCCCTTTAACGCCAAAACGACGTCGTTTAGGGGGCCGACCCGAGACCCGACCCGCTCCAACATCAGGGTCCGCGTGTTTTTACTAAAGGGTCTAATTGCACTTTTAGCCCTTCCGCTTTTTTATTAGTTTGTGATCCAGTACTTTTGTTTTTTTTTTAAATTTGGTCCGATAATTTTGCGTTTATTTCATTTTAGTCTGTTTGAAACGGTGCGTTTTGGAGGACAGGGAATATTTCCCCATTTGGTTCGTCATCTCATCCGCGCGTTATAATTTGGGTCCCCTATTTTATTTCATTCCAATTTATGCCCTTAAATCCCATTTAAACTTCAATTTAGTCCTTTTGACATTTATTTTATTATGATTTAGGCCCTTAATTTCATTTTAATTCCAATTTGATCCTCATTTATTTAATTTCCACCATTTATAGATTTATTTATTTTTTTATATGTTATTTTATTTATTATTTATTTATTGTTCCTTATTTTTAGTACTTAAAATTAATTTATTTCCTTTTATTGTACATTTTTATTTCATTTTATTATTATTATTATTATTATTATTATTATTATTATTATTATTATTATTATTATTATTATTATTATTATTATTATCATCTATTGTACTTTATCACAAATTGCACCCCAACTCTCATTTATATTTTAATTTGATCTTTTATTTTCAATATTTTATAAATCATTTTTCTCAATATTTATTTATGTATTTATTTATTTCTTTGTCCTTATTACATTTAAAAAATTGGTATTTTCTTTTTGTGTGCATTGTTTTATCATTATTATTATTGTTATCATTGTTGTCATTTATTTTATTATTTATTTTATTTTTCTTTGATTGTCAATATTGGTATTAAAGTGATACGTATCATATGATTGATGTCATTATATGTACTATAAATTGCTTATTAGTACATTTTTATTATTCTCATTCATTAGCATAATATTTTATTCATATATCATTTTAAATATTACATTAATTTTCACCCAAATTCGTAAAAAAGGAAAATTTTGAAAATAAAGGCAATATTTTGTATTTGGAACTTCGAGAAGTTGTATCCTAAATTACGGGGTTTCGATTTTCTCGTTAGACTTAAATGTCCGAATATCTTTTAGAATTAAAACATACAAGTTTTAAAATATAAAAAATTAAAAAGCAAAGCTTATTCTCGAGGGTTTAAAAGTCATGTCCTAATTTACGGGATATAACATTTTGTTATCTCAAGACGAGAGAGCATTTAATGCTCGTTTTAATTTATTCAAGCGTTATTTTTTTAAAAAAAATCAACATTAATAAAAAAAAGAATCGTATTTTAAATTCTTTTCGAATTTTCAACTTTCGACATTAAGACATTAATTAATCAATTAGGTGCCAATTTTGGGCGTTACGAGGGTGCTAATCCTTCCTCGCACGTAACCGACTCCTAAACACATTTTCTCGAATTTCGTAGATCAAAATCGTTGTTTTAATAAATCAAAACATTTTATTAAAACGATCAAATTACGAGGTGATCCGATCACACCTCATAAAAAAAAAGATTGGTTGCGACTTTATTTTTGTAACACCTTTAACCCGTATCCGTCGCCGGACTAGGTTATGGAGCACTACCAGATAAGACACAACTCAAAACAGGCATATATATATATGTTTTATTTTTATTTTTTTTGGTTTAAAATATAACACATTACATCTAAGTTGAGTATAACAATACTATTAATACATATCACACATGTCATCGTTTCTGTAACCACATTTCTACATCTACGATTAAAAGTGATCATTACATAACATACCAATTCACATACTTAACATTCAAATCAAAATTGATATTTATATCCTGAATCATTCAAACAGAATAAAGTTGCACATTTTTCTATTCTAATCAAATCATACTAATCTTTATAAATTTAAACATATATTATCTTATACTTATCAAACAGTAAGACATTCAATATTTCAATTTCATTTACTAATCAACTACCAAATCACCATATATTTAATCATTTTAGTATATCATTAACCAAATAAACCACATATCTAATCACTCATTTTGTGTGCTATTCGAATATCATACTATTTATCTTAGATAATCTATGCATCATATCCATCATTTAAATAGGTAAATGATGCACCTAATTATGCCTCCTTTCAAAACCAATACAAACACATATACATATAACATATTAACCACTTGTCCATTACTTAACATAATTTAACTTATAAATATACATTCAAGATTTTCCATTCAAATTTATTATCACATCATGCAACCAAATTTCATACCTAAACACAATACCAAATCCATTTACCTCACATTTAATTTTTTTTATCACAAGTATATAACCAAACATTCATAATTAATATCATCAATTCAAACCAACTTATCAAATACTTAATGAGTAAACAGCACTTTATACCTATTTGTTGTGTTCGAACATATATATATATATATATCATCAAAACCAAATCACATCAACTAGTATACATACTTGCTAAAACTATCTGTACATGCCTTTCATTTAACATCGACAACAATTTATATATATAGACACACATTCGGCCTTAGTCCATTTAATAAACAAATCAAACCATCACTCAATGCACAACACTTATACATTTACATATCACTAAACCGAATTCAACATATCCAAATTAAAACATCATACTTACTTACCTATCATGAACTTATACTATAAACAAATATGCATAAGTATAAACTCATTTCCAATGACCATCACAACCAAAAACATAAATATTTAGTCGATCAAAAGAAGATAAGTCATCTTCGCATGGCTATTAATTACATACAAAAGTACTTAATCCACATTCAACTTTTTACTATGCTATACATGCCATATAACCAAAATCAACTTAGTAAAAATACCAAAAGAAACTGTCGATAGTGTGATAAGTCTTGCTGACGATCCCCGAGCTTGTAACATATATCCAAAATCTATAAAATAGAAGTAGACAGAAAAACACAGAGTAAGCTATTTAAGCTTAGTAAGTCATAAGCAAGCTAATACCAACTAAATTAACAAAACCAAATATACAAAGATATGAATATAATTTAACATTAAATCCCTTCATTTACAAATCAAATAGTTACCTTATACACATTCACAAGAACTAACACAAATCTCAATATCGAATTCACACATAAATCACTTTGGCCGAATACCTTAAATTACAATCTTACATATAGTCCACATGCTCATATTTAAACTTTTATACAATGCATTAAACATATAACTTACCTTACTTTTCATAACACAGTTTATATACGTACCTGAGTTCTTTTAATTTGAATTTCACATTGGCCTTCACTTACACATGCCCGTTGAACCATTCGGAATTCAAAAGGATACGCGGATAGTCGGAAGCTCGTACAATGCCAATGTCCTAAATGTGGTCTTACATGTAATCACATATCGATGCCACTGTCCCAGACAGGGTCTTACACGAATCAAATACGATGTCAATGTCCCAGACATGGTCTTACACGTAAACACAAGTCGATGCCAACATCCCAGACGTGGTCTTACACGATAAAACATATCGGATATCCTATGTCATGACATATGTATCCTATCTATTCCTAAGGTTCATACGGGGCTTACAGACGTCAAATTTCGATCAAATCAAGCTCGGAAGATAGCCAATTTTCCAAGTACACATTCGGCCATGGAAAATAATAGTTCAAATAATTCAAGTAATTACATAACAAATTTATATTCATAGGTATAACAACATTTAAATGCTTATTGACTTACCTCAGACGTCGACGACTATGAAATAGGCTATTCGACTACTTTTGTCTTTCCCCGATCCAAATCCGTTTTCTTTAATTCTTGATCTAAACATATTCAAATTAAGCTTATTTAAATATCATTCTATTCAATTTAGCCTAAAAACACATAAATGGATAAATTATAATTTTGCCCCTAATATTTCACACTTTTTACAATTTAGTCCTTTTTGCACAAAACACAAAATACACAAAATTTGACTACACCATACAAGGGCCAAATCTTCCTAGTCCTCATACAAGTCCATACATTTCATTTATTTCACATTTTAGTCCCTCAAAATTTTATTTTTGCAATTTAGTCCAAATTACTCAAATTCATCAAAAATTCAAAGGCAAAACATGTTAATCTAATACATATATTTCATATTTCATCATCAAACAACAAAAATCACAAGCTATCATCAATGGCAAAACATAAAATCATCATCAAAATCAAAAATTCTAGCATGGGTCGGATAATACTCAAAGTAACAATCTCAAAAACATAAAAATTATCAAAAACTGAAACAAAAACTAACCTCAATCAAGACTTCCAATGGCCGAATATTTGAAGCTTTCAAACCTAATTTTTCTCTTCTAGTTTCGGTGATAAAGAATGAGAACATGGGTTTTAACTTTTTATATTTTAACATTTATTAACCTATTATTATATTACTTATTTAACCTTTTATATTTAATAATTATAACATATAAATTAAGGTCATGTTAGACCATATGTCGTCCACTATATCTAGAATGGGCTATTTTCCCTTTAAGGACCTAATATTAAAAAGCCATTAGCAAATTAGCACTTACACATTAATTAGCAAATTTTACATTTTACGCAATTAAGTCCTTTTATTTAATCAGATACCTAAACAACAAAATTAAGTCACGAAAATTTAACACCAACAAATTCACACATATTAAACACGAAAAATAATTTTAAAATAATTTTCGGACTCGGATTTGTGGTCCCGAAACCACTTTTTCAATTAGGGTCAAAATCTGGCTGTTACAATTTTCGTTTTTAAATAAAAGTTGACCTCTCAAAAAAGATGGTTTCGACAGCTTGGCGACTCCACTGGGGACCAATTAGAGAGTCAAGCCACGAGTTGATTATTTCTTGTCTTTTTGTCGAAAATTGACAATTTGGTTTAAATTTACGATCCTTTCATTTCATTTCATTGGTCTGCATCATTTTGATATGTTTGCTTTATTGGTTGGAGTCTTTTAATATATCTTCGCATATTGCATCGCATAATCAGTCAATTTTACCCTTTAAGTGGGAGTGAGAAACTATTCCTTCGTGAGGTCTTCACCTCCGTATAGGATAGCAAATCGCTTTCAGGATACATCCTTACCTATGTCTTCGTGAGATTTTTATCTCTGTATAGCCATAGGGAAATGTATTCCCCTGAACCGAACTCGGCCCATATGAGCCTATAATGGGTGAGGATCGAGGAATCTGCCTGTTCAGGTACCCTTACTTTAGAACCGAACCGCATATAATGAGCCCTAAGAGCTTACCTTAGGTAGAACCACATCAAACCCTGGTGGTTACCCGAATAGGCGCTTTATTTATTATTCCTTGCTTACTTTGAATTCTAGCTTTGTATACTGACTTGTTTTGTTTTGCTTTGACTGTGATTGCATGGCATTTTCATCATTAAAAATGTGTTGATTCACGTTCGATTACTAATAGAGAGCTTGCAATGGAGAATGGACTTCTTGATAAAGTGGAAGATAACGCGGCTATCCGAATATGGTCTGAGAAAATGCGACTAGAGAAAAGTGATAGTTTGACAGAGGGGTACGTATCAAAATTGTGGGACTTCATTCGTATCAATGTGACCCAGAACAATCTTAGGGAATTGAAAGAGATATGGGTCCAATGGGATGAATAAATCAAGCAGTTATTTTATTATAATTATGGTGATTTGCCCTATCTACTCGATATCAAAGTGGACAAGCACTTGTTTCGAGCTCTGGCTTAATTTTGGAATCCCGCCTACAGCTACTTTACTTTTGGAAAAGTGGACTTAGTACCTACTGTGGAAGAATACACGACCTTACTTCGTTCCCCGAAAATTCGGCCCAACAAGGTTTATTCCAGAGCTGCTAATGTCCCGACTTTCCTAAAGAAACTAATGAACATCACGGGGATGAGTGAGCAATGGGTTGCAGCTCGGATCAAGCAAAAGGAAGGTGGAAAATGTATCCCTTAGAATAGTTTGCGAGATTTGATCTTAGCATACCCAGATATGAAGAAAAGGGTAGATGGCTTCGCTTTAAGCATTTATGGGCTGGTTGTTTTCCCTAAAGCACTAAGGCACGTGGACGGGGCAGTTTCAGATTTGTTGGACAGACTTGATAAGGGGGTCGCACCCGTCCCTGCAATTTTGGCCGAAACATTTCGATCTTTGAATGCATGTCGAAGAGCGAGTGAAGAAAGATTCATTAGATACGCGCAACTCTTGCTGGAATGGTTTCATAGCCACTTTTGGAAGGTAGAAAAAGTTTCTTATCGAGTATTCTCCGAGAACTACTCTCCATTAAAAGAATTATTGGCTACACTTAGGCGAGATGATATTTCGAAAGAAAAATGGATGGATATACTCCAGAATATCCAAGATGAGGACGTCAAATGGAGAGCCCCTTGGATGATCCCCAATGAGATTCTGTACCGGTGTGGAAATTTCGACTGGGTTTCTCTACTTGGGATTTGGGGAGCTGTTGGATATGCTCCTCTACTCGTGTTGAGGCAATATAGATTGAGGCAGTTCATACCAACAATGCAAGGGCTGGCCCAATGTGAATTTTCGTATAATGGTGATAACTACAAGAAAAGGGTTCGAGAAATGTCTAACGCCTGGAATTAAACCTACCGAATGAAAAGATTGGATGCAGGTCCGATGGCGGCCCCCGAATATAGTTGGTGGTGGGGTCAAAGCGTCAATGACAACATCCCTATGCCAAATCAAGAAGCCATTCTACCGTTGGAAGAACACCTGCAAGTGGTTCCATCTGAGCTAGAGATCATCAAGCAGGATTTTAAAAAACAAAGGAATTTGGAGCTAGGAAAGAAGATAGAGCAATTAGAAGAGAAAAAGATACAATTAGGACTAGACGTTGACGTTCAGAAGTTAGATGCCAATAAGCTAAAAAAAGAAAAGAATAAGGTCAAAGAAGATCTGGACAGTTTAAAAATGGATTACAAGAAGCTGCGCTTATCAATGAGGACTACCGGGTTGGGAAAGACATCAGAACAATGGCGGCAAGAGATCAAAGAAGAAAAAAATAGAGCAGATCAATGGGAAAAGAAATGCCAAGATGCCTAGGTTTGAGAAAATGCTCTAGAAAGAGACCTATCGAATTGTCAAAATGAAAAGGTCAGATTAAAAGCCAAGGCAGTAGAGCTAGAAAAGTCACTTCATCAGTATCGTAATTGCAACTCCACAATTGAGTTGAAAATGAGCTTAAACAAGATTGAAGAGCTGAAAAGGAAAATAGAAGAGCTCAATATCGCATTACAAAAATGTGAACTCCGAGTTAAACTCCTTGAAGCGGACAACGAGCCGTGGAAAGAGCAACTTCACCATTCTCAAAGTCAGGTCAGGTATAGAGACTATATCATGGGTGAAGCTGTGACTCAAATCTGAGAGGTGGCCGATCATTTGCAAACCCTAGCAGTTTAGGCTGACATGCTAAGCTTGAAGTATGAATCAAAATCGGATCGGGGTCAAGAGTTAGCTTGGCTTCTTAGGAAGGTTAAGGCTTTGAGCATTAGGGCAAAGCCGTATATGTAATTCGTTTTATGTAAAGAAATTTGTTTTCTAGTAAAGTTGTTCTAACGAAATTGAATCAGAGTCAATGCCTCTTTTTGCATCCATTTCATGCATTTGCATTACATTGCATCATATGCATTAAATTTCACAAAAAGATCCTAATTAAACGAAATTATTTCAGTTAATCTGAAAACCAACAAGAGCCAACCAACCGAATATCGTTATAGTACTCGCACCAAAACCAAAGTAATAGACCAAAGATTGGAAAGGCTAGAACATATTTAAAAAGATATGCAAGACCAGTTGCAAGCGCAACTACAAGAACAGTTAGCGAAAGTACAACAGGAGATGAGGGATCAGATACTGGAATCCCAAATAAGTATGATAAGTCAATTGGCGTAGTTGCTGGCTGGAGAACGTGAAAAAAGGGAAGGGCACTGCGGTCAACTCAAGGGATGATAAAGAGGATCCTATTTACCCCCCGGGTTTTACCCCGATAAATGCCCAGGCACAACCAGAGGTGTACCCACGAAGGGTACCTGTCACAATTAGACCCCAACAGTATCAAGTCAGTCCCTCGGCACCAATGACCTACCAAACAGGCTCAGGCTCTAATCCGGGGGATAATCCAACCAATCCTATTGTCCTTGATCTAGATCATATGGTAGAAATGGAAAAAGCAATAGTGGAACTGCCAAAGCAACTCAAGGATCGATGCAGGTGGCTAGAAGAAAAATTCGAAGCAATGGAAAATGCTGATTATCATTGCGGAATCGATGCCAAATACCTGAGTTTGGTCTCAGATTTAGTACTTCCTCCGAAGTTCAAAACTCCAGAGTTTGAGAAGTATAATGGGACTAGTTGTCCAGAAGCTCACATCACTATGTTCTTGTCGAAGGATGACAAGATACGTCAATAATGATCAACTGTTAATCCCCTACTTTCAAGACAGTCTGATCGAGTAGGCAGCTAAATGGTACAACCAACTAAGTCGTGCCAAAATCAATTCATGGAAAGACCTGGCACAAGCTTTTGTGAAGCAATATAGTTATATGACGAACATGACACCCTACAGAATCACACTGCAGAACATGGAGAAGAAGCAAAATGAAAGCTTCAGGCAATATGCCCAAAAATGGAGAGAGGTGGCAACGCAATTCCAGCCACCTCTTCTGGAAAAAGAAATCACAATGATTTTCATCAACACTTTAAAAACCCCATTCATCAACCATATATTAAGGAGCGCTACTAAGAGCTTCTCGGATATAATAATGTTCGGTGAAATAATTGAGAATGCAGTGAGAAGTGGTAAGATAGACACAGGGGAAAACTCCAAAAGATCAGCCTCGAGGAAGAAAGAAAAACGAGGTAAATAATGTAAGCACATACAACAAGGGTTATTCGAAACCAATTACTGTTGGCTCGCCAATGACAGTAACCACTAGCCATCAGGGCCCTCCAAGACAAGAATCCAACCCGAGGCCAAATACAGAAAGGCTCCAATTCACGCCCATCCCGATGACATATAGGGAGCTGTATTAGAGTCTGTTTAATATACATGTGGTATCTCCTTTCTACTTGAAACCCATGCAACCTCCATTCCCCAAATGGTATGACGCAAATGCTCAATGCGAATACCATGCGAGAATCACGGGACATTCAATCTAAAACTACACTGCATTTAAAAAGTTGATCGAAAGGTTCATTAAAATGGGAATTATAAAGTTTGACGACCCATCAGGACCTAATGTAGCAGAAAATCCATTACCCAGTCATTTTGATAAAGGGATAAATGCGATAATTGAGAATGGAGGGAAAAGAACCAATATGGATGTAGCAGAAGTAAAAACCCCAATAAAATGAGTTTGGAAGAAAATGGTAGGTGGAGGATTAATCAAATAGGATTCAAAAGAGAAACCTAAAGGAATGAGGATCTACTATGAGTTCCATGCTAAGGAGGGTCACAAGATCCAAGATTATGTTGAATTCAGGGCCTTAGTGCAAAATTTGATGGACAATAAGGAGCTAGAATTCTTTGAATATGCTATGGGCTCCGAAAGAGAAGATGTGTGCGCCTCAGAAAAGAGGTCAATAGAGAAGGTCTATAAAGTCAACCACCCTCTGGTTATTATTTCACGACCTAGAAGCAACGATGCCGGAGTACAATTTGTACCAAGGGTCATAATCCAGAAACCTATAGCTTTTCCCTACAATGATAGCAAGAAAGTTCCCTGAAATTATGACTGCAACGTAACGATCTCGGGAGAAGAGAACCCAACTAGTGCTTCAGAAGAAGGCCAAGATGTGGGTTTCTACACGCGCAGTGGGAGGCGCTATGACCCATCAAATGCAGGAGCTGAGCCTGTTAAAGGAAAGACACTAATAGTTGAAAAAAAAAAAAGAAGGAAAAGATGGTCAGGCTCAAATCGCCAGTTAACGAGCTAGTAACTGAGAACGAGGCTAGGGAATTCATGAAATTCTTAAAGCATAGCGAGTACAGCGTTGTAGAACAGCTACACAAGCAACCGGCTCGCATCTCAATGCTAGCTTTACTCTTAAGTTTGGAGACACATCGTGGCGCGTTGATGAAAGTGCTAAACGAAACTTATGTCGCTAACGATATCTCTATAAACAAGTTGGACCACCTAGTTAACAATATAAGTGCCGACAACTTCATCTTCTTTAATGATGATGAAATACCGTCAAAGGGCATGGGATCTACAAAGGCTCTAAACATCACCACTCGCTGCAAAGGGTATACATTTCCAAGGGTGTTAATTGATAATGGATCTACACTAAATGTCTTGACCTTATCCACCCTGAACAGGTTACCTGTGGATAGCTCTCATATGAAGACGTGTCAAAACATAGTGAGAGTATTCGATGGAACCGAAAAAAGGGTGATGGGAAGGATTGAGATACCCATCTTGATTAGTCCAAACACATATGAAGTAGATTTCTTGGTGATGGACATTAAGCCTTCTTATAATTGTTTGTTGGTGAGGCCTTGGATTCACATGGCTGGAGCAGTGCCGTCATCACTACACCAGAGGCTAAAGTTAGTAACTAAGGGTCGGCTGGTAATGATAAGCACTGAAGAAGACATTATTGCATCCATAACCAGTGGCGCGCCATACGTAGGGACAGACAATGAAGCGATAGAACGTTCCTTTCGATCGTTGGAATTTGTGAATGGAACCTTCATTGTCGAAGAGAACAAGATCCCGATGCCCAAAATCTCTAAAACTACAAGGATGGGCCTGCGATTGACGGTCGAGAAAGGAGCCTTGTCTAGGAGAGGACTTGGAAAATGCCTACAAGGAAGGGTCGAGACACCCATGCTCATGGACAAACGAGACCGCTTTGGCTTAGGATACAAGCTAGATGCGAGGCAAAAAAAGAGAGAGCGAGAGAAAAAGCAAGAAAGGAGAAGAGCATGACTGAGCGGGGAAGAGGTCTAGTGAGAACCGATGACCTTTCCCCATATATCTGAGACTTTCGTATCAGAAGGAACTATTCACCCTAAAAATGAAATATGTCAAGAAAAGAGACCACTGAAGAAATGTTGGGAAATCTAAACATCAATGCCATATCTGAAGAAGGAATCTGAGGAGAAAATTTATCAGACATCTACCCCTATGTACCTAGAAGTATTCTGAAAAACTGGACAGCGGAAGAGATTCTTGTAGTTTTTAGAGCTAATTTAGAGTAATGTTCAAAACACGCTTATTGCTCTAAGCCTAGGAGCAATAAGAATCCTTTTTTGAAATAGGCTTATGTCCAACATATTTATTTCAATGAAATATATCTTTGCGTATCATCTTGAGCAAATGTTTTTTTCATTTCATTTATAACCATACCATACAGATAATTGTTCTTTGATTCTTTTGTTCTTTGGATTTTTCTTCATCCCTATAACAGGTCTCCAGATATCAATAATACCAATCGAGCTGATTTCGATACTGCTGAAAGTGATACTCATGTGCCCGAGTAAAAATGTTACTTATGATGAAATAAGACTTGTAAAGGTATGAAATAAATTTTTTATAGTGAACATGTTAATGGTACACGTTAAGTGATATGTGTGTATTTACGAAAGTTAATTTTTGAGGCTTACAAACTCCACCCCCTTACTAGTATTGTGTTATACAATGAAATTCATAAGATTTATATGGGTTAAGCTCATGAATGTGGAACTAAAGAGTTCAAAGGCTGAATGACTAATGATGTAGTCAGAATGAGAATAGGTTAGTAAGTAAAGATGATATTAAAAGAGATATCAGATTTTTCTGAAGATTATTCTGAATATGTGATGTCATTGTGAAGGAAGAAGTTATTCATGAGTAATTGACTTATCCAGATATGATAATTACAGAACGGATTAGCCAAAAATTCTTCTGAATTGACTCTTTCAGTGAACTGAATGATGTAAGATTATTGATGACATTATTGGTCAGTGGAATAGTGATAAAACTACAAAGATATTTAAATATAGCTGTTATAATTGAGTATATTACAATAACATCTCCTGGGTACTCTATATGTTCTGTTATTCTTAAAGACATATGAAATTATGAATGTACAGATGAGTATTTATCATATTGAAAGGCTAGTAAATTATGATAGATGGAATTACTGTAAGTCTGGTTGATTCATGAGCGGTATTGCTCTACCTTACTTGGGCTTTCTAATTCATCATGATTGATATAAGATTGGATGATAAGGTTCATATGATATCATCTTTTACTTCTACTGATTGAAGCCCTGAAATTCGAATATGCAAAATTATATTATCTTTGTCACAGCTGTTTCTACTGAGTATGTGTAATATTGCTCTTCTGAATTTTCTCCGAGATGTCATCAATCTCTTTGTTATTCAAGCATGGTTTATTTGTGAAAGATATTCATTGGTCAGTGGTAATTATACTTATCACTGTTATGAATTCTGACTTGATCATAGGAACTTGGTAATATGGGATACAGATTATAGAAACTATATTATTGCATTGGTTATTATTGGGGCCACTTTCGGTCCTCCCTCATCTAATTTGAGGTACACTATTGATACTTAAATGTTGCTTTATCTATATGGTTGAAATGTCGGTCATAATATAGTATTATGGTTTTAACCTATTTGATGATTGTGACCTTGGAATAATTAAAAGCTTCGAATATCCTTTTTAATTTTTGTGAAAGTGTTTTCTATGGTAGGTACATCAATGATATGGATATTACAGAAAGGTGTAAGATTTGAATGGACTGACAAATGTCAGTAAAGCTTTGATCAGTTCGGAGCCTTGTAACTTGGAAAATTTTTGAAATGTCACGAAAAATTTTTTGAGTTTCCGATTAAGTCCTGATTCGATTCAAATGCTCGTAATAGGCCTCGAGGGTCCATCTAAGGGACATTACGAATGATCTCGGTTAATGAATAGTGATTGACATGATTTATTTGAAAATGTTCTGAATGTTCCGGTAATACTCCGTAATCTTGTTCCGGCGACGGATACGGGTTAGTGGTGTTACATGTTATTATGATTAAACATATGTATAGAAAAAAGAGAGACTTGTAATAATATTTTTTTAGCATAGACGGTAAATTACAAGGTTTTTAATCATTTGGTCGTAGGTTCAAAGCTCGTAATAAACGTTTCAAATTTTATCGAAGCATTGTTTCTCATTTTTATAATGATTTATAATTTAAAATACAATTTTAAATTTTTTATTATTTAAAAAACTATATATATAATGAATATGGACAAATAAATATCTAAATTCAAATAAACTTAGAGGTCCATTTGCTTAAGTTCATTTTAGAATTAAAATTTTAATAATTTTATAATTTTTTAAATTTTTATTTTTTATTTATGTGAAGTGACACTTCAGTATCACGATGCTTGACTCAACAACGGTCATTTCAGTAGAATAACAATCAAAGATGTGAACCGCTAGCAAAGGACTAAATTGACACATTTTTAATGTTTGAAAAATTAATTGAATGCAATTTTTTAAAAAAATTAACACTTTCTAAACACTTAACCCTTTGATTTGTATGTATGGAATTCCGCTTTGCCGCACATATATAAATTTGCATAGGACATAATTAGTAGAGAGTAATAAATAAAGCTATATTGGGGCTCTGCTAGTGCTAGGGCACATCAACCAATCTAATCTCTATCCTTAATAGCATGGCGTGAATAAAGGTAAACCATATCTACTTTTCAAGTAGTCAACAAACATCCAACTGAATCACCTTCCCAGTTATTAACATCGATTTTGGGGACAAATAGTTCGGGTCAAAAGTAACCGACCTTGAAATCATGAAATTCGTTCCAACTCAATGTTTCGCTTCACACAAAATCTGACATTAATACACCAATTACATTATATATTTCCTCAGCTCAACAATAAGATAGAAATGAATGCGTCCAAATAAAGAGTGAGTTAGAACAAAAATCAAATACCTACAGAAACCAATCAAATCAAGAAAAGACACCTTAGCAAACATATCAAACCAAAAAGATGAGCACCACCCCCGACCAACAAACAATACTGGCGGTCAAAACAATTAGTATTAATTACACTTGGTAATTTATATACTTGAGTCGAATCAATATGCATAATCATATTACATGGATTTTGGCATTTATGTTTATATTTCTTTTTCTTAGCATGTCTTATTGTATTTTAGTTGTTTTTTTGGTATCGCCTGCGTATCTTGTACTCTATCATGTCCGATATCGCTAAGTTGCCAATTGAAATACGAGCGCAAAGCACTGCACAGTGGGATTCATGTCTAGAATCCAAATGTTTGGTATGATTCTGGTTCGGATTTTTTTTTTTTTTTTTGCTTTAATAAGAAGAGTTTGGAACACCACCACAATTGGATTCTAATAATCCACTATCAAGTGTGACAACTCAAAGAACAAATTTGCGAGGCAAGTTTTGTTTCGAGCGGACAATATCAGGTGCGGCTTCCCACAAATGGTATAAGATGATTCTCAAACCAGAATAAAAGAGCTTAGTGCCATAGCATGGGGGCCACCTCTAGAATCCCACGGGAGTTAGTGAAAGCCACCTCTCCAATCCCCAAGATGTCAAACTTTATCCAAGACTTTATGCTTATGACATTCAGATCCAAATCGAGAATATGTAGTGACTTTAGCGATATACTTGTGAGAGCTTTTGTAAGACAAGTTTTGATTAAGATGAAGAGTAACTTGCAGACTGACTCTGGTTGTTTACGTATATATTAATACTGGAGCAACTAATGACTGGACATGCAACGTGAGTTGGGGTCCGACCTTTTCCCCTATTGGAGTTTTAGTTTTTCCTGCCAAGGCCCGGATTCATTAGAAACACAGAAACCCCACGAGTAAAGGAGCATGGCACCACATTGGAAAAGCTGAAAGTGACATTTATTCGGATCCACACAGGGCCTGGGCCACCAGCACTGCCCACCGTGTGGAGGTATGGTAGTAGACTAGGCAGGTCCCCTGTAACCCTGAAGGCTACATTTCATAAGTCTCCAACACCAACCGGTAAAGGCAGACTGCATCGAATCTGGCCGCAAGCGTGGCAATTCTGTATTTTTCTAATACGCACCAAATTCCAAAGCCCTAAAAAGGGATTGTAAATGACAGACAGACAGCGATTACACGAACTTGAAAGAATTGCTCGCATGTTAATTTCCAAACTTGACAATTTTTTTGTGGCCTGGCCTCACGTCAATGTTTCAGGCCCCTCTTGAGCCCTCCCTGCTTAATTTGTATGTTGTTAATACAAAAAAAAAAAAAAAAAAAAAAAAAAGAAACACTCCAATCCTAGTTTGCTGCATATGATGTCTTCTAGTATGGTTTTATACTTATGTTGTGTACTTAGTGAATCATAAAATATTGTAATTAAAATTGTGGGACTTTATTACATTATGTTGTCTATTTTTGGCGAAAAATTCAATCATGAAAATGAACAGAGAAAAAGTTGGGAGCTGCGTACAACGTATATTCTGCTTCGATTATCTTTCTGAAAGACAATTCATTATTCATTGCTTTGATTGTTTTCATGAAATCTTTAGCTTCATTGATTTCCCAAAGCAAAATCCCTGAAAGAAGAACTGGAACAGTTGTGAAATGATTCCCACATGGGCGCACCATTATGCAAGATTCTCTTTCAAAATTCCAATCCCTTAGATGTTGCTTGTCAACCACCTAACATCATTCATCTCCTTTCATTTAGGCATTGAAATCTTTTTGCATCTCTATGTTAATTCAACAAGAAATTAATGACATGCAAATTTTCATAAGCGACTAGAAGCAAAAGCCTTAATAGTTTCAAAGTTCAACCCCCCTTATGGTCCCACAAAAGGAAGGGTTGTCGGTTGGCCGCCCCCCTAGGTAGCAGTGAGAAGGACCATTACAGCATTTGTGGATAACCCTTTTTTCTCACGTAAGGTTTACATCAATTTATCCCCCACCAAGACTTAAACCTGTATCCAACTCCACTCAAATTTTCACAGATTATCCTTAGCCTATCCAACAAATATCAAGGATAGCCAAAGTTGCCTGGGCTTAGGGTAGGCGTGGATCGAGCCAAGACAAAACCCTTGGTCTCGGTCTTTAGTGGACAATGATCGAGCCTAAACGGAGACTGGGTCTTAATCCCCCTTGTGATCATGCCTCAGTAACGCACAACATGTAGGTAGACAACTTTTGTACATTACTCCCTTTTTGACGAAACCAACTTGTTTAATGTTACATTTTTAACCTACTCTCACTCCCTCATTTTTATACCCTTTTTGTTTTTTGAATTGAAGTACAGCTTGAAGAGTTTTCAGCTTTTTCTCTTTCACTTTATGATATATATAGCAGCAGAAGAAAGTCCCTTGAACCATCTTGAGCGAAATCAGGTGACCATGAAATGCATCTCCTTGTTTATTTGATTCAAGTTTGTAGGCTTGGTGTTTATTGCTTTGACAAATTCTGGATTTTCCTCGTGATTTCTACCTGGTTTTTGCTTTCTCTCTCCTTTACTTTTTTCTATTTTAAATGAATAAGAGTAGTACAGTGCATATATAAGATGAAAAAAGCACTTACCTATTTGATTGTTTGTTAGTAACATAAATGGCACCCATTCGAGCTGTGAAAAGTCCGAAGTGAGATTAATTACCTAACATGGGCATGCATTGCATTGCGTTGCATTTTGGTTAATTAATATCTTGATGAAGTGAAGGGAAAAGCTTAAGCATTTTTAGTATGGAACTATGGATTACTCATCACTCATATCTTTCTTAAGTTCCTCTTTCAATCCTGTGAACCTCAGCCATTTAGAAATGATATCATTAAGAGCAAAAATGAGGGCAATGCTTGTGAGAATCCAATGCAAAAACAAGTTTGAAAGGTGACCTTCAACTGCCAAGATAACGAATTTCATTAATGAATCCTTCTACGACTGAAAAGAACACACACTTTCCCTTATCTCATCATGCTAACATCAATCACTCAATCTTAAAGCAACTGTTTCCTTCTCATCATTGGACCATTTGGATTAAATTCGAGGAAAGGGTTGGTGGGGATATTTTAGTGAAATGGCAAGGCCAGTTCAGTTCCAGATTTTTAGTTGTAGTGCAGCCCCAATCATTAACGTATATGATCTGCAAAGTGCAAAATCGTCGGTGAGGATGGTTAAAGGCAACTATAATAGCCATACACATATTCTATTCCTTCTTTAAACTTTCCCCTTTACTTTCCTTGTGTAAAGCTAGCAGACAATAAAAATTAGAAAAACTTTTTGTAAAAAAAGATATATTTTTTCAGTCTTCTTAAAAAGATATAGTGAATGGAAATTGAGTGGTGTACGATGTTGCGTATAAACTAGTTTTTGGGTAGAATAATAAACCTGGGGCGTACAGGTGAAAGTAAAACATTTGGTGTAGCAATGATGACAGGGAGGGGCACAAGTGGGCGCAGGCTTAGCACGTGGGTGCTGCCTTCCTCATTACTCGCTGGCATGGCGTGGTCATAGGACTCAAGGCAAAATGTCCTTCAAGCCTACGGCCTCAAACCATAAATACTTTTTTTTTTCTTTTTTTGAACATAAACCATATATACTTTTAGATGTTACAAAAGGATTAATATACACACACACACACAACATATACAGGTTGAATTTTCCGATGAATGATTGGCAGTTGGTGTGTGCGAGCATCAAAAGCATTGAATTTTCAGGCGGTTGTCTCAAGAAACATTCTTTGTTTGATTGTTGTGGAGTCTTCTAACATGGTGAACTCAAGCTCAACATTTATGTATGCTATAAGAGAGGAGAGCTGCTGTGGTCTCTTCTTTTTGGGTTCATTGAATTGGGGAGAGTTATTAGCATACTGGATGTTTGATAGGATTGCAATGGCTTTGATTCTTTGTTTTGCATGTCCAAATCAGATTGACTGAAAGGACTTGGGAATTTAGATTATTTGATCTTCTTGGTTTCCTAAAAAATCTGTATCTAAATCCTCTTTGCACTCCTATCATTTTGGATGTCTCCCTCCAGTAAATAAATGCTAGATATTTATTTTTAGATTTATTTTTATTTGTTATATAGAAAGATTTTTCAACTTTCTGGAGTTTGAAGTCTATTTTTCCTTTCTGGTATATAGTTGGGGAGTTGCTTGGTTGGGTCAAGAAATTGGTGGTCTAGCTGGCTGTTGGAGTAGGAACTTTGGTGCATCAAAAGGGGGACTCCTATAATCAGGCAAGGGAGGAGCTTGATTAGTTTCCATCATCATGCTAATTTGTAGCTGGTGAATACACAACTGAAGGGAAAAAAGCAACACAAAATCCAGTCATGAAGTTTATGAAACTTGGATCTCGGCCTGACACCTTCTACACTACAGAGGCTGTAAGGTATGAAGACACACTCATTATTTTTCTTTATCTATATTTGTGGAAAATTCCATGAACTTTGTTTTCTCGATACAGGTCTGTCTCTTCTGAAGTCTCTAGTGACCTTATAATTCAAGTGAAAGGAAGTAGATACATGCTTCACAAGGTAAATTTTCTGAGATTGTTCTAAATTCCATGCATTTGTTGTGATTCCATTCAATCTTTTTTTTTTTCTTATTATATTGATTCTTTGCAAATTCACTGTACGGGCAGTTTCCTTTGTTGTCAAAGTGTATGCGGCTGCAAAGAATATGCTCTGAATCCCCTGAAACATTACAACCCCAAATCATCCAGTTACCTGATTTCCCTGGTGGAATTGAGGCGTTTGAGCTTTGTGCTAAGTTCTGTTATGGCATCACCATCACTCTCAGCGCCTATAACATTGTGGCGGTCCGATGTGCTGCTGAATATTTGCAGATGACAGAAGATGTTGAGAAAGGGAACTTAGTTTACAAAGTCGAAGTTTTCTTCAATTCCTGCATCCTACATGGTTGGAAAGACTCTATTATCACCCTGCAAAGCACCAAAGCCTTTTCCTTATGGTCTGAAGACCTTGGAATCACAAGCAGATGCATAGAATCAATTGCGTCGAAAGTTTTGACACACCCTTCAAAGGTGAGCTTGTCACATAGTCATTCGAGAAGGGTTCAGGATGATATGTCTTGCAATGGAGCCGAGAGCCAGCGGCACCAACAGACGATCAAAGGTTGGTGGGCTGAGGACATTGCTGAGTTGAGTATTGATCTATACTGGAGAACCATGATAGGTATTAAATCTGGTGGGAAAATACCCTCTAGTCTCATTGGTGAAGCACTGCAAGTTTATGCATCTCGATGGCTACCTAACATATCAAGAAAAGTAAAAACTAACAGAGAAGCAACAACAGCATCTACCTCGGGTTCAGACTCGGCTGGCGAGGTTACTTCAAAGCACAGGTTGGTGTTGGAATCTTTAGTAAGTTTACTCCCATCAGAGAAAGGCGCTGTTTCTTGCAGTTTTCTACTTAAGCTCTTGAAAGTAGCCAACATTCTTAATGCTTCATCTTCTTCAAAGATGGAATTGGCTAGAAGAGTAGCACTTCAATTAGAGGAGGCAAGAGTCGGTGATCTGTTAATACCTTGTTTATCACACTCGAGCGATACCCTCTATGACGTCGACATAGTTTTGACCATTTTTGAGCAATTCACGTTACAAGGACAAAGTCCTCCAACGAGCCCTCCGAGATCTAAGCTGGGGATTGAGAGGAGAAGAAGGTCGCGATCAGCCGAGAATGTTGATTTGGAGTTTCAGGAAGCTAGGAGATCTTCTTCTGCATCACACAGTTCCAAACTAAAAGTAGGTAGAATTGTAGATGGATATCTCCAAGAGATTGCCAAAGACGTAAATCTGCCTCTCTCAAAATTCATTGCAATAGCTGAGACCATCCCAAATTTCTCACGGCCTGACCATGACGATCTCTACCGAGCCATCGACATTTATCTCAAGGTAAATACAAACCGGTTTCCTGACCACACTAGTTTTCCATGTTTCATACTTGTGTTGAATTCCTGCAATGGAGGGAAATCCGTAGAATATAATTTGTAATCATCTCAATAAACATGAATAATTCTGAACAGTGGCATAAAACTGAGTTGTTACTAGTGCTAATATGAAGGTGCAGATTCAATTGGCTGCTGTTTTTGAATATCCAGGCACACCCGGAGCTAAACAAGAGTGAAAGGAAAATGTTATGCCGTATTCTGGACTGCAGGAAGCTGTCGGTAGAGGCCTGCATGCATGCTGCTCAAAATGAAAAACTTCCACTAAGAGTAGTGGTACAAGTTCTATTCTTCGAGCAAGCTCGAGCAGCAGCAACGGGGGCCAAAGTGGCTGACCTCCCTAGCAACATCAAGGCACTTTTAGCCTCTCATAACATTGATCCATCTAAGCCTCCAGGGCCTTTAAGCACTACTACTAGCATCCCAGCAGATGATGAATGGAGCAACTCAGGCATTAAATCCCCAAAGTCGAGAAATTCGAGATTAAGGAACAAGGTAGCTGGAGAAGATGATTTGGATGAAAATGAGATGAATCGTGATGGAATGGGAAGACCTTCTAAGTATAAGGCATTTTGTGCACTTCCTAGGAGACCCAAAAGAATGTTCAATAAGTTGCTGTCCATCAATAGAAGTGGCAGTGAAAAGAAGTGAGTGAATTTTTGTTTATTTACAAGTTAGAGATGGTAGCTTTTTAAGGGTAAAACCAATACTCTTTATCCTTGATATTTAGCTAAGAAACAAAACAATCTCAATGTGCATTGTGGGTGTAACCTAATGTAATAAGAATCAAGATTAAATGTAAGCATGAGTATTCAAAGCTCCAATATGCTCTCAATTATATATTATTAACTTTTTTTAATTTACAATCCAAATTTTGAGACATTTCGGATTTTAAAATTTAATATTATGGATTCAAATTTTTTATATATTACTTACTTCAATTGTTTCGGTCATTTAATAAAATTAAATCTACGCAAATTATTTGATTGATTTAGATATAGGTAGAATTTAATAATATTAACTATTATTATTATTATTATTGTTACAACATAAAATATTAAGAGTTGGGTTGATAGGTAATGTCTTAACCTGCCAAACGAGTCTAAATATTGGAGCACCATTAATCTGATCAACCACTTATTAAAATTAGGGTCAGTCACATTTATTTTCCTCATGTTATATTTTAGTTATTTATATTTGAAATGTTACGTTTTAGTTACTTACTTTAACGTGTTATAACATTTTAGTCATTGAACTGTTAATTGCTGCTAACTGTGTAACGATAACTTGACGTCGCACATCTAATCATCATTTCAAACAAAAATTTTAGGTTAAATTATACAATTAGTCTCCATATTTTTTCGTTTTGAGCAATTTACTTTTTTCTTTTATTTTTTTAACTTCTTTTTTTTTCTTTATTTTCCATTCTCTTCTGCTTCTCCCCTCTATTTTCCTCCATTCTCCATCTCTTTTAATGTAAAAGAAAAAAAATTAAATTGCTTAAAACAAAAAAATATAAGGACCAATTTAATAATTTAACTTAAAATTTTCTTTTGAAATGATGATTTAATGTGCCACATTAGCTTATCGTTACACCGTTAATGGCAATTAATGCTTAATGACTAAAATGTTACAACACGATAACGTAAGTGACTAAGGCTCCACTTGTTTCACTGAAAATGACTTTCGCAAAATGATTTACTTTCCTGGAAAAGCTAATATTTTCTGGTGTTTGGAGGAATCTGTGTAAAATATTTTTTGTTGTTTGGTAGGTTTCTTAAAAATATTTCATAAAAGTTGTTTTCAATTAAACAAACATATATTTGAGATTTTATTATTTTTTCATTATTTAATTGAATTTATTTTTATGTATAATTTTATATTTTACATTGTTTTTGCATATATTAAAAATATTATGTTAAATTCAGATTCATTACAACATCATTTTTTAATTATATGACTACTAAGTGTGTATTTTTTATTTAAAAATGTGACATCAACAAAATTGACACAAAAAATTATTGGACTTGATTTTCAAATTTGAAAAGTAAAGGGGCTAAATTCTTGAAAATAAAAATATAAAAACTAAATTACAAATCTGTGAAGTGTACATAGACTTATGACATATTTTAACCTTTATACTACAAAACATTTATTATTAATATATTTATAATTGTAATAAATATTTATTATTAAAATATTAATATTGAATATTTTCAATAATATGTGAATAATATTATTTAAAAATTATTTTTAAAATTATTATTAAAATAAAATCGAAATATTAATAATTTATTATATGACTAAATATAAATAATTAAATATGTATGTTTAATAATATTGAAAAATATATTATTTTAAATATTTTAAAAATAAAAATAAAATTTATTATCAATATAATAATATTAAGCTTGATTTAAGTTAATTTTTATAAAAATAAAATTATCTATAGGTGAGCACTTTTCCGGAAAATGACTTACGTTTTTCAAAATGGTAAGTCATTTTACAGAAAAAAAAGACTTATTTTATCTTGATCTATAAGTCATTTTCCGTTAGACCATACTATTTTCTGTGAAACAAATACAGGAAAATGCAGAAAACATTTCCCGTAAAACCTTTTACATGTAAACAAACGGACCCTAAAACGTAACATTTCAAACATAACTGACTAAACTGTAATCTGAGAAAAATAAAAGTAACTATTTTAATAATTTACCGTTAAAATTATTCCGATATATAAAAACAGTTGAAGGCCAAGTCTCCAAAAATTTAGCCGTTCTTGACGAGATTTAACTGAAATCAGTTTTCAAAACTACTTTTTGGTCTCGAATCCCATCTTTATTTGAGAAGATGAGCAACCACCCTTTTTTTAAAAAAAAAAAAAAGAAATTGATTTTTCTTTTTTGGTAATTTTCAAATTTTATGAAGTAAATAAATAAGAATATGCACGATATGCAAGATATATAAATATATTCAATACAAATATATACAACAATTAGTTTGTATTCTTGTGTAATGCACAGATTGATTATGTATATTATATTTTATAAAATTAATATTTTTAAAATTTTTAATGATTTTTTTTAAAAAATTAATTAATAAATTGAAAAAGCAATCTAATTACAAAATATTTAAGTAATTTGGAATCCATTATATTAATGTTATTTAATTTTATTATTTAATATTAAAATATATAAAAAATCATCATGCTCTGAATATTAATAGTAATATATTATAATTTGAATGATATTATTAATAATTTCCTACCGGTTATCTATTTTATATGTATTGTTAATTTAATTTGTTATAATGATAAATTTGTTAATATTTGATTTTTTTATAATTTTTAATATCTAATTTTGTTCCACTTTAATATGTAATTAATTTTTATTCTTTTTGAAAAATAAAAATTTAATTTGACAAATATTATTAATATGTTTCTTTCTCAAAACTATATTTTAAGCTTAAAAATTTAATATACATTGATTTTAATATTATAAAATTCTAAAATAAAGAGATAATTTATTTAAAATAAACTTTAATCATAAATAAAAAATTAAAAACTTAAAAAATTAGAAGGTAAGAACAAAAGATGGGGTGCTGAATTTGGGCAAAATCCTTGGACATCCGGTGATGAACGTAAAACCATTTCGAACCCGAATTTAGGGTTTGGGCCTAACAGAATTCAAATTGAATCTTCAACTTTAGCAAACTAATTAATTAATTAATGCTTCTTTCAAATATTTAATAAATTTTGGATTATTGGAAGTTATTACAAAATATATTAAGTTATTTTTAAAGTTTTATACTTAATCGTGTAAAGACAAAATGATAATTTTATCTCAAGAGCATTTTGGTCAATTAGAAATAATTATAATTTAATATTAAAGTTTATAGTGATGTACGGTGATTAATTCTACTTCTGAATATGATTTGGTTGACCTTAGAGCCATGGATGTTATGGCTTCACATGAGTTGCATGCATGCATATAGTTTTCCCATGTTATAAGCTTAAATTACTCATTTTGAATGGTTTATGAATGCCTTATTATGCTAGATATGTTTGATGCATATTTTGATGGGTGACAATGCAATTTGATTATGTTTTATGAAGAAAATTTTCATGTATACGGCTTCTCTTTAAGCATGTTTTATGTCTATTATGTTTAGAGGTGTTCGGTAGTGTTTTTGGTGTTTAGACTTGATTTTTGAGTCTCCTAAGTTTAAAATTTTGGTATTAAGCTTTTAAGTATCAAAATAAGTGAGTTTTAAGTTATTTTTTTAGTCTAGGGCTGTGGTTTCGATTCTTGACCCTCATGGTAGCACAATAAGTGAGACAGAATGCCCAAGTAGACAGTGGCAAGGACTTGTATCGGTACACTAGTGTCAAGGCATGGCCACTGCATTGCACTATTTTGATTTGTTTTGTTTTGGCTTTCCAAAGCCCTTTTTGAGTTCCGATCACCTCCAATCAACGTCAAACTATCTTTAATTCAGGGGCGAAACTAGGAGTGTAACGCCCCAAAATTTGGGCCTAGAAGTTTTGGGTTTCTAGTGTAGCGACAGCGAGAAGGTTGCACACATAAGTTCAGTTGTGTGCAAATTAATGACAAGAATGGGCCTGCTGGTTTAGTGGTGGAGTGAGTGTTAGCGAACCTCTGGGTATCGAGTTCGATTCCTTGTGAGAACCTTTTTATTTTGTTTTGTTTCTTTTAAGTTAATAATTATGATTATTTATAATTACTAAATTATGTGTTGAATATATGTTGGTTTTTATTTATTATTTTATTATCTTTCTTTTCTTTTCTTTTTGGACGTTTCTTGGTTTTATTTTCTCTGTGCTTTTCTCTTCTTCTGAAAACAATCGCGGTTTGTGGATTCTGGAACTTTGCTCCTCAGTCATCTTCTTCGCCGTCAAAACAAGTGTGGGATTCTAATCTAGTTACTACATTTTACTCTTAAATCGATTGCCATATTGCGTTGCAAATCCCTTCCCTTCGGCTTTTTGTAACTATATAATAACTCCGTCGTTTTTGAGTTTTTAGATGTTATAAGTGAAGGAAAAACGTTTTTTTTCTGATATATGTTGATAGGGCAAGGGTTAGCGACTGTTACTGTAGCTTAAATTGGGTTTTCGGGGTTGTTTCGGTGAGGTTTCGTGACCTCCTCGACGGCCACACGGGAGTGTGCCGAGGCACACAGTCGTGTGGATTTGGGAATTAAGGTTTTCGGACCATATTGGGTCCCACACAGCCGTGTGACTGATTTGGGGATTTTTGTCGACTTTCACACGGCCGTGTCCCTCGGGCACACGGACTTATGAGATTGGGAATAGAGTATTAGGGTTTTGGGGTCACGTGGCCATGTGACTGATTTCGGAATTTAGGGATACCACATGGGCGTGTGTTATGGGACACAAGGCCGTGTCTGATGGCCAAACGGGCGTGTGACACCTTCACACGGCCGTGTCTACCTTGCACTTGATTTTATCGAAATGGGACAGTGAGTTATAAGGCCGTGCCTCTACACCACACGGGCTTGTGCCTCTATCACACGGGCGTGTGCCACCTCTCACACGGGCATTTGGATCCCCACACGGCCTGGACTGCTCCACACGGACGGAGCACACGGGCGTGTGGCCCTAACTCGCCAAATTCTGAATTTAGGGCAAGTCGAATGCCGTTGTGAGACTATGTGTTTCAACCCCTCGTCTAAGCTTACTGAGGGTGAATACGATTCTGTTTTGACTTCGAATTATGTACTGCTTGTAAGTGAATGTGTGTTATGTTAGGTACTGAATCTGAGTGCATAAGTGTGCACGTTTCTGTAACTGATTGACTGACTGAAAGTGACTGCTTCTGAATGACTGCCTGAAATTGTATTCTGAATTGGTGCATCTGCATTCACACACCTGCATACATATATTTGCATACATATATCTGCATATAAAGTATTTTGGGTTGGGATTTTGAAGAGAAGTGAGATTTACGATCTGATCTGGCCGTTTCACTACAACTCATCAGTATAGCGGATTACCGCATTGCACTGTACCGCATTACGTTAGCTAAGCTACATACCACTATTAGCTAAGCTACGTACCATTATCTGATCTGGCAGTTTTACTGCAACTCATCAGTATAGCGGATTACTGCATTGCACTGTACCGCATGTACGTTAGCTACACTACATACCACTATCTGATCTGGCAGTTTTACTGCAATTCATCGATATAGCGGATTATCGCCTTGCACTGTACCGCATGTACGTTAGCTACGCTACATACCACTATCTGATCTGGCAATTCATACTGCATGTCTGTACCACGGTTTACTGTATTGCACGTTACAGCTTATATGCTAGCTTGCTGCATAATTTACGATTTGGCAGTTTATCTACATTCTAATATCCCAATTCCCTGAGGGTCGAGAACAATGCTAATGATCATCGTTGCCGGGAAACCCGGGATGACATCATGGAGGGTATAAGGTTTGATGGGCTTTTCAAGGTCCTACTCGGAGTGTAGGGATGGGTGGGTTGATTTTATCCCCACATGGTGTGTTGGTGGTACGGAGTGGTGTGCTGGCTGGATGGGTGGGTTGTTTTATAACTTATTTGTACTCATATATATTTGATTGACACTATGACTGAACGTGATACGGTGATTGAATTTGATTGGATATTTGACTGAAATATTTGAAATGTCTGAATGTATAGTTCGACCGAAAGGCACTTGTACCTAAGAGAATCTTGTGTGATGGGCTAAGGCCCAAACTGATTCTAATTCTGGAAAGGGCTTAGGCCTAGGTTTTAACTACTTAGAATTTCTACTGTTGTGTCCGATTAGGCCATATGTCTGTAGAGTTACATATGGAGTACGTTTGGTTTGGGGTGAATTCGCTTACCTGTCCTCTGTCTATAAATATGTTCTAGTTCTGAATTACTTCTAGTCCTCTGTTTCTGCTTCTGTAGTTTAGCTGGTTTGATTTCACACTGAGCTCGTGTAGCTCACCCCCTCTTCTGTTTCCCCTTTTCAGGTACAGTTCTGGATTCTGGATGCTGGACTCAGTACGCGGAGGTCTCGGACAGTTTTGTGAACAGCAATTGAGCAGTTTGTGTTTTCTAGTTTTTACATTTGGTTTTGAACTGTAAAGATTTATAATACTGTGGTACCAATACTGTTTTAAACTTTGTCCGTACATTATGTTTGTTACGTTTGCGAACGGTATTTTTAAACGATTAAACGTTTTGGGTTGTTTTGAGATAAATATTTTCAGAAATAGAATTTTGAACGACTAGTTTTTTGTTAAATTTTCCTACGATCACTTCGGTGATCAATGTAGCATTCCAAATTCGGTCTGGACTTCTAGGTATGATTTAGGGTGTTACATTTAGTGGTATCAGAGCCAGGTTTGTAAAAACTCAGCCTGTGTTTTCTACGTGGACGTGTGCGCAAATAAATAATTTTGAAAAATGTTTTCTACGGTGCTGATAGGGGCCCCAGTCCCCCTTAAAATGTAAAATTTTTTATTTAGACCCTTTAAAATTTTAAATTAGTAAAAGTAAAATTGCACTTTGGCCCCCTAAAAATATAAATAATTGATTTAATCCTTTAAAAATTTTAAAGATATAGACTATTAAAATGGTGAAATTGCAATTTTGCTATTGTAAAACATTTTTTGCAAACTATTTTTGTTAGTAACTGGTTTCCCATTCGCTTATCTAATTCAAGTCCTATTTTATCTCACCTTTTCTTTGCAGATGATTTGGTCATTTTTTGCAAGCGGAGTTGGAGCAAGCTTAGGTACTTAAACATATCTTAACACAATTCTGCGATTTTTCTGGTCATAGGATCAGTGCTCGGAAAAGTAGTATTTTCTTTTCTAGAGGAGTGGATGAAAAATTAAGCGATCAGATTAGTGAGGTACTAGGATTCCAGAAAGTCCAAAATCTTGGCTCTTACTTGGGGGTGCCTCTCTTCACGAACAGGTGACTAATAGTACTTTAAGTTTTGTAGTGGAAAAGGTACGCTCCAAGTTGCTTAGCTGGGATGCTAGGAAGCTGTCTTTGGCGAGGAAAGTAACACTGGCTCAGTCTATCCCTCTTTCAATCCCTAACTATTTCATGCAGATAATGATGATACCTAAAGGAGTCTGTACAGAGATCGAACAGATTGTTCGACAGTTCATTTGAGGCCATTTAGGAGGACACATGAAGATGGCACTAGTTGGTTGAGAAAATATCTGCCAGCCTCGGTCTCATGGTGGCCTGGGGTTTCGACATTTAAGGGATCAAAACACTTCCTCTTAATGAAGATTGGTTTTAATTTGCTGACTAAAAACAATGTTCTCTAGGTGCAGGTTCTTCAGGCGAAGTATGGTTTAAAAGATCATACTTCCATGACCACTACTTCGTGAGAACCTAGCTTGGTTTGTTGAGAATGAAAATAGTATTCGTTGTTGGAAGGACTCATGGATACCGATAGTGGGCTCATTGGCAAGTTATATTCTTGCCCATGCCAATCTATCTTTTGATTGGTCCTTGAGTGAGATGGTGTTGCAAGATGGTTCTTGGAATTTGGATCTCTTTCGTCTTTGGCTGTCAGAGGATATTGTTAGGTATATCGTAAGTGTTCCCCCTACTCATCCTTTACCTGGGCCAGATAGGATTATTTGGACACGACAATGGCGGGATCTTTTTCTGCCAAAAGCGTCTTTTGGTCTTTAAAAGAAAATTCTTGGAACCTTAAAGATGAGCTCTAGAAAGTTACATGGAAGTATCATGGACCATAATGAGTCGAACTTTTTCTTTTCCTTGTTTCTAAACAATAACTACTCATTACATGAAGCGTGTACAACGAGGAGTTGGGAGCAATAGTTCATGCCCACTTTGTAGTCACGATACAGAGGATATTCTGCATGTGTTACATGATTGTTCAGCAGCTAAGGAGGTGTGGAGGCAAGTTGTTTCGAATGACCAACAAAATTATTTTTTCTACGAATCTACAGACTTGGCTAACCTCTATTCTTTGTTGTTCCACAAAAGTGTCTAGAAGAGAGATAACATGATCCTGTTTTTTTGAAATAATTGCTTGGCTCTTATGGAAGAATAGGAACATTTTTTATTTTCCAAGGCATTTTTTTAGAGCGTCCATGAGATTGTTAAAATTTCCTATTCATGGGCACAACAGTATGAGCAGAATCTTTATGGGGATAAGTCAAATGTCCATATCTCTAGTCTTCCAAGCACCTTGTCAGAGAACCTATTACACTTGTTCACTGATGGAGTGATTGAACGAGGATCTGGAGCAACGCCTGTTGGTGGAGTGCTGCTAGATCAGAACAGGAAGTGGATTTTCGGCTATAATCGATTTCTCGAAAAATGCAACATCTTTGAGGCTAAACTTTGGGGCATTGCGAATGGCATGATTATGTCTCTTAATAATGGTTTTTAATAGAGTTGTGATTCATATTGATAATTTGGAAGTAGTTCAAGCTCTACAGGATAATTTATTGGGAGATTCGGGCATTACAATCCTCAAGAGAGTCCAAGAGATAATGAGTACGGAAGGGCATTGGTTGGTTCAACACGTTCCCAAGAAGATAATTGCGTTGCAGACTGTTTGGCTAAATTGAGCTCAGAGGAGAAGATAGGTCTCTAAGTTTATGATGAGTGCCCTCATGCTACCTCAGATGTTCTTATTGAAGATAAAGTTAGGCGAGTATTTGATCAATTGAATTTGATGTACTCTTCGGTTATTTGTTTGTTTCACCAAAAATATATATATTGATTTTCTTAAAAACATGATATTTTCCAATATTTGGCTGAAAGCGTGTAAAACATTTTTTTTTTTTTTGTTATTTAGCAAATATTCTAAAATTTATTTATTTTTTTAAATATTCTGTCGAAGAAACAAACTGAACATTTAAAAATTATATATTTACATTAATTAATTTATAAGACTAAATTTGAGTATTAATTATAAATTAATAAATAACATTAATGAACAAAAATAAAACTAACATTCCACTACCACACTAACCAAGTAATAATTACTCGTATTTAATTAACAATGAGGTACTGGCCCTGTTTGACTTCATGATAGTAAGTTGTAGTAAGAATATGATGATCCAACACCTCGATATCTGGGTTTTAAGATTTAAAGGTAAAATGAAATTTAAAAGTGATCATTTTTATGTTTATTGTATCCATTGTTGATACAAAAGATATTGATGAAAAATCTTAGAATTGAATTGGATTGTTGATACAAAAGATATTAATATAAAATTCGAAAATTGAATCGGATGAGAAAAAAAAGAAGAATTTCCGTTGTTTTCTCTCAAAAACAAAAAAGGCTTATATAACGTAGATGTAGCAAATGTAAGACCTGCATGCAGACCTGAACCTAGGAATACCATTTAGTAAATCTTCCGACTAAGATCTAAGTATATTAAGGAGAAGTATCATGAGCTATATATGAGCTGAGGTAGCAAATGAACACAAAGATTTCTCTTGCCATTTGAGTCTTACCCGCTCCCAGCATCAACCGCTCTATTTATAAACAAATGTTCATTGATTTACTGGGTGGATCCAAACATTAACCCTATAAAATAGATGACCAATGTAATATAATGCAAAGATTGCCAAACTGCCTCCTATCTGAAGCGCAATTGGATGATCCCATCCTTGCATCCACTCCTCAGAACAGAACTTTTATAACACAAAAGAAAAGGTTGTCAACTTCTCATTAGCCAGAGGCGAGACAGGTGGTGTCCTTGGTGCCATTTGCTTTTTTAACTTTTCTTAAAAAAATATTAATAAATAGTTATCTTATTATTAGCCTGTTTATGTTTTGATAATCCAAGTTTTAAAATTTTTATATTAGTTATTAAAATTATCAAAATTTAATATTTTAGTCACTTATCCATTAAATTACTAATATAGTGTTGACGCGGCCATTTTTCATTGTCATAATAACAAATATAGCCCTCCATTATTTATTGATTCTATTAATTTGGTATTAATTCTAAAAATTCAACAGATTTAACTCTCAGCTTTACACATTATGTCAATTTAATTTTGATTCTTAAAATTTCAAACATAAAAACTTTAAAATTTATTTAAACATTCGTTTTTCTCGATAAAAATACATAACATTTTATAAAAATGTATCCAAAATTATAAAAACGTTTATAAATAAATGAATATCTATTTTTCTCATGTTCTAACATGACATTATTTATTAAAATAAAAATTTTTAAATAAAAAAAATTAAGAAAAATAATCATGAATAAGACTTAAGCATATTCAACTTCTTCTTTTTTTCAACACTGACAACCACCATATTTAAGTTGGGTCAAAAGTTCAACTTTAGGTAAAAAAAAGGTAAGAATTAATGTCCTTAGGTTGTTGTCTAAAAGTAGTTTGTTACGTTTGAGGTTGTGTTTGAGCATGAATATGATTGGGGATATACAAGCAAGGATGAGATCTTAAGACCTACAAGGTAGAAGGTTATGACGGTAACTCCACAACCAATTCATAGATTGATGGCATAATGGCAGAGGATGTGGAATCAGGAGTTCGAAGTAAGGGTTAATGGTGTCAGTGATTGTGGGCGAAGGCAATACACTTAACAAAATTAACAAGAACTGAGGAATAAAGCCCAACTTATAATAAATTATTATTTATAAAATAAAATTAAAAATAAGAAAACTTCAAATCAATTTCCGTATTGTTTGTAGGTTTTTTTAAAAAAATAATTCTATTTATAAAATTATAATAAAAAATAAATATTAGAAAAAGATAAATTTGGGTATTTATTTATATTTTTTTACTTTTATAAAATCTTATGAATTTTTATCGAAAAATAAAACTTTTAAATAATTTTTTGAATTTTAATTTGTAACCTTGACGGATAAGTTTGTTGAATTTTTTAGAATTAAGATCAAATTGATAGGATTTATAAAAATTGGAGAGCTAAATTTATTATTATGCCAATGAAAAATGACCATGTTAGCACTTTGTCCGTGATTTAATAGATAAGTAGCCAAAATATTAAATTTCGACATCGTCCTAAAATAGAAAATTTTAAACTTGCTTTTACCCTTAAAATATTTAATAATTTAATTTAAGGTTTTTTAGGTTAAAATATGCTATTAGTCCTTATACTTATCTAGAATTTGAGATTTAGTCCCTATACATTAAAAATTTAAATTTAAAAATTCTAGTCTAACCATTATCATTGTTTGTAATTTTTGTCAAAATATGTTAACTAGTTTATTTTTTGTCAATTATATATAACGTTAAACAAGAACAGTCTAATCAATTTTGCAAAGTTAGCAAATTTTGACAAAAAATATTAACAATATTAATAATTAGACTAAAATTTTTAAACGAAAAGTTAAAAAGATTTAATTTTAATTTTTTAACTTTTTTTAGTATAGAGATTGAATTTCTTTTTTTAAATACTAAACTTTTTATTTCGCCTCAACAATTTATAAATTTATACACGGTAACGAAACTCAGAAGGAAACAGTAGAAAAGAATGTCCAGAGAAATCCTTATCCACAGCCTTTTTATTGTTTAAAGCTGGACAAATACAGGCTTTTGAGTTCCATGGTCAACGCAGTTTAAGCTATATATCTATATAGATCGACCAGATTGAAAAACATCATGACTCTGCTAAATATTGAAAAACTAGAAATTATCAATCTTATTTTCATTCAAAGTCTCAATTACGTGACATTGTATATTTTTTGAAGTTATTTTCATATCAGTCCAATTCAAATAACATTAAGTTATATCCTAAAACAGACGACAACACATATAATTATACTAGAAAAAAAAAAAAATCAAAAACCCTGAACGGAAGAGAGCTACAACTTGGCTTGCTGATTTTCACCTAATGCATGCATTGCAATGGCTCAAGAATTTTGAACCCTAGCAGGTAAGGCGGTAACGGAATCCGGCTACTGAAAGATATCATCCGGCATGCTGTCTTGACCCAGCTGTAGATGGCTTAGTGGTATCTCATTACTGTTTGGCACCACTTGAGAATTTGCAATTCCATTTAAACTCTCCAACTGCGGATGGTAGTCCATATAAAAACCTAAACTCTCGTTCTTAATCTCCTTCAAATTCAACCCTGTGAAGGACATTTCAGTGGGTGGTAAAACGATGGAATGTTGGGTGCAGTTTGAGGTTGTAGAACAAACAAGGCCTGAGTTCCTTGAGGTGGGATTTGGTAAGAATCCTTGAATTATCTCCTCCAACAACCCAGAATCAGAAGGCCCCTGTGGGAAGAATAATCCCATTCCCATATCATCAGCTTGACAAGTTGAGATGGCAGGGGCAGACACAACCGTGGCAACACTTGAATTCTTATCCTTGAGAGGAAGAGTCATAGTAGATGCCGTAAAAGGACCAGTGCTGTTGTCGCTTAACCATAGAGAAGAACTGGGCGAGGAATTGAAGAAAGTAGTGGCAGGCAAAACGCTTGGAGTCGGGAAAGTAGAAGATAATGAGGACGAAGATGTTCCATCGATAAATGGAAGGTGGTGAACCAGAGAGTGAGGAGGTTTAGCAAACAATGGCCGATTGGAAGAGTGCCCAAACTGATAACGGGTGCGGTTAAGATCCCCGATGGATAGCTGTGAAGGGTTGGAGAAGTTGAAGGGAGGAAGAAAAGGGCCGTTGGGGGAGTGAGGGTCAGTGGCAGGGTAAACAAAATTGGTTCGAGCCTTCATTCCACGCATAGCTCGAGCAGCACAGTCATAGGCACAAGCAGCTTCCTCGGCCGTGTCAAAAGTCCCAAGCCACCGCCTCTCCTTGGACTTTGGGTCACGAATCTCAGCAGCGTAACGGCCCCATGGCCTGCGGCGAACCCCACGGTACTTTATGGTCCCACCAGGGCCACCAATTTCTTTGAGAAAGCGCTTTTTTGACGTCGTGGTGGTGTTGGTGGGAACGGCAGTGGTGGAAGCGGAACAATTTATTGGATTGAGGATGGAGTGAGGGTCAGGGTCAGGCACATGAGGGATGCCATTGAGTCTCCTAAATACTTCTTCCATTGGGTAAACTAAAATCTTGAAGGTCTTCAGCACACAGAATTATCCAAGGAATCAAAAAGGAGGAAAAGGAAAGAAAAGGGGCCGTGTGTCTTGGGTTATTAGCCTGAAAGTAGAAAACGTGGATTGTGGACTGGTGGAGCATATGCTTGTATTTATAATAAATGCTGATCAGAGCGGATGTAGGGGCAGAGATGGTGTATAAACTCTTCTCAACGGAAATTGCAACGGTTTTTTTTCCCTTTTAATCCTAGATTTTTTTCATACCTTCTTCCTGCACACTTTCCTGTCTTAACTCTTACAATAGGATTAGTGTATGAATCTCATTTTAATTCAAATTTTCAATAATTAAACAAACATTAACTTAGTTGAGAAATAATTAGTAAAAATTCTCCTTTCACAATAGAATAATAATTATTTTTATAAAATCAGCACATTATATAAGATTTGACTGCAAGTTAACATAATTTTTAAATTTGCTTTTAATGTAATATATATTTTTTGTTATGGTACAATTTTTTCATTCACATCTCAATCTCTCATTGTCTAAGTTGTCTTTAAGTATTTTATGTTTTTACATAAAATTTGATCTATCTATCTTTTTATATATATATATATATATATATATATATATATAGATTTTATGTTTTAAGTATTGAAGTGTTCAAAATAATGTCATAAATGTTTCCTAAAGTTTATCAAATTTTTCAATATGGCACATCTACTTTAAAAATATTCAAAATGATACCTATATATGATAGCCCCTGATTAATTTAGAAATTAACACATAAATCTCCTTCATTAAAAAACAAAAAGAATAAAATTATTTTTTAAATATAAGATATGTTGGATTATATTGAAAAACTGTATTATTTTAATATATTTAATTTTTAATTCTTCAAAAGTATTATATCATTGTTTAAATATTTTATAATTAAAAATAAGTTTTATTCTTTTTAATTCTTTTTGAAACATACTGTAGGTTCCTTTCTAAATAAATACTGTGTTGTAACTTGTCAACACCTGATTGGGCAAAGATATATTATTATTTCTTTTTGAACATTAATCTCATTATAGCTTCTTTATCATATCTTCTCTTTTTTATACAATGCTTAGAACTACTCATAGCCCCTCCTCAACCTTTGAATAGGAGGATAATACGCTTCAGCGCACTCGAATCCACGTCCTCCTGCACTAGCAATAATATTGATGCCAATCGAATTAAGACTCAATCAATAATGATACATCATAATTAATATTTAACCGTGTTAGTGTAGTTTGATAGTATAAGTACTATATTAAATATTTTTAAAGCAAAAGTATCACTCATAAATTTGACAAACTTGAAAGTGTTACTAGAAATCCTCTTATACGTATCCATGTAAAAACCATGAATTTAGAATATAGATGTGTGTCTAAAATTAACATACAATAAACAATTAAACATATAGTTTGAAATTAATTAATCATAATAATACATTAAATGTGTATTTATTAAAATAGAAAAATTAGATTAAATTATGAGTATAACAAAATTTAAACACATAAATACATCAGATAATACTAATTGTACTATAATTATTTATCATTGTATTGTCGTCAATTACAAGTTAGTGTCAAGTTGACTTGTGACACCCAATTAATAATATTATTAATATATATAACTGACGAAAATAAATTATACATATTAAAACAAAAAAGAAAAAATATGAAATATAACCTTTGAATATGTGTTGGTATGCATATTTTCAAAAATATCACAAGCCTCACCTTCAACTCATGTCGAAAGAGTCGGTAAATGCCTTCATATATCTCTAGATTAGGTTACACTATTTGGGAAAAAAAATAAAAAACAAGTATATTTCGAATAATTATTTCATATATTACTGATGAGTTTTTTAACTTGATAAGTGAGATTAAAGACACCAGATGACCTTAATTAATAATTTAAAAAATAAATAATAAATAACTGAGACACATAACATTCGCACATTTATATCATAAGATATAAGGCTTTGATTGGTTAATTAAAAAGAAAATCGGAAGGAAGAAAAAAATGAAGGGGTAGAAAATTTAAATGATGGAAAAATATAACTTTTCTTTCTATAAGTGTGCTTGGTAAGAAAAGTGGGAAAATAGAAAAAGAAAATAGTTTTATTTCTATTCGTTGCTTGATAAAGTTGAAAAATGAAAACAAAATGAGACGGTATAATTTTCAACTAGCATACATTTTTCTCTCATCTTATCTCCTCTCATCCTTCCAAATTGTAAAGATTGATTTTTATACATTGGGATGAAAAATAGTGATCCCTCCTCATTTCTTTTCTTTCACATTCTACCAAACACACTTCAAATTTAATTTCTTTCCACTCTTCCATTCCCTCTTCGCATTTCTATGCTTTTCCACCCAACCAAACATACTCTAAAATTCAAACCTTAATATTATATATTTTTAGTAGATTATTTTAAAGATTTTATATAAACTATTAAAATGCATAACTACCTTTATAATAATATTAACTTGTTGTAGGTTAAAAATGACATTTTGGAAGTTCAAAAAGACATATTTTGGAATTTTCTTAACTAATTTGGTGGTTGGTTGACTTATGACATAAATTCAATCAAGAAATTCATATATTTATTAGATTACATGACATCAACTATGTGGGTGAAAGAAATTTAAAATTTATATTTATAAAGCATAATGACTTTTTTGGTCCTCCAATTTTACAAAAGAAAAAAGTTATTTTAGCCCTCCATTTATTTTTTGGCGTCAAACTCTTGAACTTGCATTTTTTTGTCAAATCACCCAAAAATGGATGAAAAAGTTAACTTTTGTTAACTTTGCTGACATAGCATACATATGGATTGCCACATGAATGACATGACAACATTTAATTAATATTCTAATATAAAAAATATACTTTTTATACTTTTTTAAATAATTTTAATGATTTCAAATTTTTAAAAATAACTTTTTGAATTTTTAAAATTTTAAAAATTAATTAAATGCTTTATGTGTAATCCATGTGTATGCCATGTCAACAAACTTAAAAAACATTATTTTTTTCATCTATTTTAGAGTGATTTGACACAAAAAAAAAAAGAACAAGTTTAGGGGATAAAAAAGGTGAAAAATAAATGAAATGCTAAAATGATTTTTTTTTTTTTGTAAAGTTGGAGGTTCGATGACTTTTTCTTGTAAAGTTTGAGGGCCAAAAAGGTCAATAACCCTATTTATAATGACTTCAAAACTTAAAGAACAATGTTCTCTTAAATAGAGGTGTTTATGGGTTAGGTTGGGCCGAGCTTAAGTATTGTATTGACACGTTTTATGCTTGCCCTAGCTAGGTCTAACTGAAATGTGAGCCTAAAATTTTGTCCAAATCCGCTTATATTTATAATTGGTTAATCGAAGCCCGTTTTAGGCCCATCCATAAATTTATTTTGAAAATTTTAAAAAATATATTTACATTATTTTTAATTTAAAATTTAGTATTTTTTTCTCGTCTATTAAAATTTTATATAAGCAACTTAACATTTTCTTAATGTTTACATTATAGTATAATATATTATTATAGATTTTTTTTGTGTGTGCTATGTAATTCATTACATAATATATCAAAATAACATAATATAATATATCACAAAATTAAAAAATGGGTTAGGTTGGGTCAAGTTTAGGCCTTGAATGTTCAAGCCTGAGCTTAATTCGTTTTTTAAATAGACCTAATTTTTTTTGCTCAATCTCATTTTCTGAACTTAATTTGAGTAAGTAACCTAACCTTTAAACATGTCATGTCTATCTTCAAGTAGTGGTTGAAATTTGTCCACTTCAAGGTCTAATGTTCAAACATTAATATTGTAATTTTAAGTAAAATAATATAAAGATTTTATATAAACTATTAAAAGATGTAAATACCTTTACTATAATATTTTTCATTTGTTAAAAAGGGTATTTTAAACTTTCTCCAATTGAGTTGGTATCCGGTTGACTTGTAACACAAATTTAATCAAGAGTTCTCTCTCTATCTCTCTCTATATATGTATATAATGTCTAATTGAGTTAGTGTCACCTATTAATTGTGTCTCAACTCGATTACAAAATTACAAATACCCAATCATTATACAAAACAATAAGTACATTGTAAGGATTCTTTTTATTTTTATTTTTATTTTTTACATAAAATCTAGAAAAAATACACTCATGAGATTTGAACATAAGACCTCATTGTTTTTAATATTTTAACAAAGCCTCATTTTTTTATTTGTTCCATAATATTTTTCACACACATTATTGGTGTGTCATAATCTAATATAGTATGAATGTTATATATTAGACCCTTAATTAAATTAGTGTCATGTATTAACCGAGCACTAACTCAAATAGATAATCACTAAAATATCATTATTTTACAAAATAAATTTTACCATTTTAAAAATGATTTTATATTTTTATATATTTTACATTGAAAAAAGAAAAAAAGTACAAATATAATGGGATTTGAGCTTATTAATCCCAAACATTGTGTTTAAACATATCTATTTTGCCACTTCAACTAATATCTCATTTTTTTATATTATTTCATTTGTAAATATATTAGTCATATACACTATGAATACAATAATCAAGTAATATAAATGTATTTGACTAAATTGATATCACAAGTTAATCAGATATCAACTTAATTTTAAAATTACTAAAAATTCATTATTTTACAATGTAATAAATATTGAGAATATTTTTATCCTTTTATATATTATATAAAATTTATAAAAATCAATTTAAATAAACATATATAGTGAATTTTGAACACAAGCCATCATGGTTTTTAAAATATCAATTTTATTAATTCTACCAAACTATTATACTTTTAGTATAAATTTTTATAAATATATTTGTTATACAAAAATTTCCACCCATAACATAAATGTGTTGCAATAAATTTTTATCATATCTGTTTTTTTTTTTTATATATAGTGCCTAGAACTATTCATAGCCCCTCATTGACCCATTAATAGGAGAATAACGTGTTTCAATGTATTCAAACCCATGTCCTCCTATAAATAGAGAAATTATAAATTAATATATAATAAAATTACACTTTAATCCCATAAAATGAAATAATTTCTATTTTGTTCCTTCCAAAATGATGAAATTAGGACTCTATATAACTCTATATAAAAGGAAAGTTTAAAAGGACTTCTTTGTAGACACGTCTCCGATAGCCTTTTTTATATATAGGAATTTGGTTAAATACCATTTTTGGTCTCTCTATTAGGTCTAAATTTGAATTTTATTTTGATATTTGAATTTTAAATATAAGTTGATCCCTATATTTTTATAATGTTATTAGTTAATTCAAATAATTAATATTGTTAACTATTTTGATTAAATTTTTTACATGGATTTTTTTAAAAATACCATTATAACAAAAAAAAAGTTAATTTGGAAGGATGAGTTGGAATAACTGTTTTTGAAAAAAATCCACATCAGCCACTGAAATCATTAAGAATGTTAATTATTTGAACCAACTAAGGACACCTCTCCTTTTTCTCTTATTTATGTCATTTTAAGATAATGGTAAATGTACAGTTTCAATCCCTCTACTATGCTCAAGTTTGGAATTTAGCCTTTATATTTTAACTTGGCACATTTTGGTTATATGTTTTTACGATGATATTAGTTAGTCCAAATTGTTATTTCTCTTAAAAACACTTTTCTAACACACAAAAAGTATCTATTTCAACATGATAAGTTGAAACAGGTATTTTTCAGAAGAAAATTGATTCCACTATTTTAACCAGAATAATAAAGGATCAACTATTTCGACTAACTAATGATATTATATAAAAGAACTTAATTATATGAAATTGAAGTATAAATGTTAAATCCTAAATTTAAACATAGTATAGGAATCATAACCAAATTTTAACTCAAAACAATTTATATCTAACATAAATTTGTCATTTAATTTAATAAAATAGATTTAATTGAATTGCTATAAGTATTCATCTGTCCATAGGATAGCAAATAGTACAATAGAAAAGGGTTTAAATATTAAAATAAATGTTGTTATGACATATGACAGAGTTGCAACAATTTTCTTTATTTCTATAAATTTGAGTCGGGTAATTAGAGTCCAGGTTTTATTGAAATTTATTTTTTATTTAATTTTGATAGCGAAATATCTTTTTAAATAAAATATAGAAAATATGAAGAAAAAAATCTTGGATTGAGAGCTGGGAAAGCAAAACCTTTTAAATCCCTAAACAATTTTAAGTATTATAATACATTTTAAAAGAAAATACTAAAATTTATATAAAGATTGAAACGAAACTTTGGTTAAAGTAATAAGATTGAGGTTTTTACAGATATTGGTGTTATGGATTTAAATTTCACTATATAAAAGAATAATTTATTCATTTATCCAATTGAGATGGTGTTTAGTTGACTTTGACACCAACTTAGTCAAGTATACATCCACAAGTGAAAATAATTTGTATAATAGATGTATTTATTAAAAGTTTATATAGAAATTAAATGGGATAATCCCAAAACTACACATCAACTTTGGTTCTATGTGTAATGCTATACATGAAATTTTGATTGATTCAAATTTCTCAAACTACTAACACAATTATTGATATAGAGGCATTTTAAGTTTACATATTGCATGCACAAATAACTATATTTATCCAATATAAAAATAGATCAATATGGTTATTTATTTTAATGTGTATAATTAAATTAAAATTAAATTTTCACATATACATTTGTACCCAAATCAAAGTTCCATGTGTATAGTTGTACCAAGTTAGAGTTCATGCATCAAATTGAACATTTGATTAAAGTTTATGTATAGCTTTGAGATTTATCTCAAATTAAATGTTTAAAATTCATCGTGCCATGGGTTCAAATTTCATCATGATTAAATTTTATTAATTTTATATAAAAATACAAAAAGATAAAATCACCCTTACAATAATATAGCTTGCTTTGTAATTGTATATTGAAGGGTATTTTGATATTTTCTCATATGAATTGGTTCAGTTAATAATATATTCTTTATTTTTATAAAATTAATAATTTTAGTATTTCTCTACTTTTATTAATTAAGTTGATACCAATTAATTAGTAATACAAACCTCTATCAGGAGTTTTATTATGTATAATTTTTGTAATGGTTTTGAATTTAATTTTTCTTCTATGTAAAAGACTTAGTATATTAATTCAATAATTAATATAAATTTTTAGAAAATTTAATTTAAAATTATTTACTAGATTCTCTATTTTTTATAAAAAAAAATTTAATCGTTCAATTTTTGCTTTATCAATGACAGTGCTAACGTTCGAGTTAGTTGTTGGTTACAACTTCTTCAATAGTATTCTTTGATTTTTTATTTGATTTTAGTCTACACTTTTGTGGTGTTTAATTTGTCCAGTCTGTTTTCTCTTAAACCAATAATGATGTTAATTTTTAGTTTTTGATTTTTAATAATTTTTTTGCATATATATAAAATTTGCTAAGGTAAGAGTGCCATCGCAGAGTATTACTATGATAGAGCATAGGGATAATATTTGTAAAATTGAAATACAATATGAGGAGGAGGATAGACCATCTAAGAGTTGGCTTTTTGCGTCACTGATGTGGTAGGTCTCTTGGGGGCTCTTTACAATAGTTTCTTGGTTGATTGGAGTTCATCGTCAGGTTGGTCCGATGATAGCGAGGCTAAGATGCAATCTTTAGTAATTTAATCAAGGTGATGCATCTTTACTTTGTTTTTAAATTCTTCTAGTATTGCGGTTATTGTTAATTTGTTTTTCTCATCTTTTGGAATTATTCTGCAAACATGCATTGGTGCATCAATTTTTAACGTCTTATTTATAGTTTATACCATATGATAGGTCTTTGTATTCTTATTATTAATGGTTCCTATTAATGATAGTGTTTTCTTGTAAAAAATAGAAAGACTAAATATATTTTAGTTTAGTATCAGTCAAATAACAATATATTATTAATATTATTATAAAAGTTGCTACTAGTCAATAATTGCCAAAATTATTATGTTTGTTTGAGTTTAATCTTTAGCAACTTCATCCATGTACCTAATTATAAAAAAAATATTTCTATTAAAAATAAAACTTCTAGTTGAATTTAATGGGATGAGTAGGTGCCAATACTTCGGTTAATTAAACTACCAAAATACTCTGAAAATAAAAAAAAAAGCAAATAATAAATTTATAATAAAAACTATAAAAACCGTAAATAAAAATATAAATAAATATTATATTGAATCTTTGGGTGTTTTAATTTTTGATATATTTTCAATCAAATTTAGTTGATATATTTATTTTATTTTTTTAGCTTTTTAAATGAAAGGGTTATAAGAAAAGCAAAACTATAAAAAAATATTATTAAATGTTTAAATGTTGAAGGTTCGGGTTTTTAGAATTAAGACTAAATTGACCCTGTATATAAATGTTGAGACTCAAAGTTGTTATTATACCTGTTTTAAAAATTGCGATCATTAATGGGTTAGTGAATAAAAAAGAAATTTACTAATAATTAAGTAACTATTTTACAACTTTTCATAATTTAATAACTAAAAAATTTAAATGACCATATTATAATTTTTTATAATTAATAATTGGGTGAGTAATTTACCGAGAAACAAAAATAATGAAGGATAAATATTCCCTGAATTTGAATAGTGGGCTACAGTGCATCAAATGCTTGGTCATAAATAATGAGTGATAGTACCTATGTATAGTTTTCTATGCATTCTCTGGAGGTAGTTTTTGGTTCATGAGAAATAATGCGATAATTAAAGCATTTTAGTACTCTCAACATTCGTACCTGTAACGGACAACCCTCCTGCGACTATCACTTTTTCTGCCTCTAATCTAAATTTCACTCAGCTAACCTCTGACCTCACTCTCAATTTCTGCAACAAAACCAAGGTGATGATATGATATTGGATTAAAAAACCTAAACATCTCCTAAATATAACCCAACCTTACATTTACAACAACAAATCAATTTTAAACGCGTGTTCTCTGTTCACATAATCATATTCAGCCTCACAATATTATTCTATTTTACATCCCAAACCATTCTGCTAAATCAAGGGTTGTCGTCATTAATAATGACTAGATTACATCAGATTTACATCCATTCATGTGGAGTATAATATTTTATCTTTTTTTTTTCTATACAATATTGAGAGTAGAGGATAAGAGTCGTATGGTTTAAATCCGTGTTAAACGGGTATCTAATAATAGCTTTAACCCCTACTATATCCAAGTCAAGACACAATCTTTTATTTATAAATTATTTTAAAGGGAAAATATTTGATACATTACAAGTAGAATTTAAAAACTCCACAAGCAAAAATGGGTGACGGCAAATGTATATAGGGTATAATGAAATTAATATATATATATATATATCAAAAGATAAATGAGACACATGATAAATTTATAACTCTGCTTGTAAAGTTAAAATATTACAATAGTAGAGTACCAAATACTAGCCCTATTTTAAATTATGTTTTTTAATTCTTCTACTTTATTTTTTTATGAAAATATGAAAAGACAAAAAACATTATTAAAGCTTTCAAGGAAAATACTCTTAGTAACTTTGAATTTGGTATGTTAGTTAATGAGTTTCTAGTGACTAAAACATCTTTTCAAGAGTTGTCATTTCAGTGAATCCATAAATTTATTAATAAAGTAATTCTATCTCGCAATAAATCTAAAAGTCATTTTATCATTATATCAATTTGTGATTTTCTAAAAACTAAAGAGATTATATAAGCAATTTTTCGACATGCCCCTTCCCTTCACCTCTGACATTAGACTCAGTCACACACAATTGTATCGATTTTCTTTTTGAATGAATGATGGGGAGATGAGTTGTCCAAGTTTAAACTCAAGATAATGATTAGTTTACAATAAAAACTGAATTGGTTTAAAAGTATGAGTGGAATCTAATATTGATTTTTGTTATTTTAAACAATAATAAATTAAACCCAAAAAATTGAACTTTAAAGAAATAAATGTCACATGCAAAATTGATGAACTCAAAATCTTAGGTATGTACTAATGGGTTCCGACCGAATCCAATCAGCTGATATGTTAAAATTAGATGCATCATGAAAACGTCCAAAAGAAGGAAAAGAAATACACGAAAACGTGTATTTTAATAATAATTTACTATGAATTTGATGAGACCCTGGTGGCTTGGAGCGGGAGGTATGAAGAGTCCAATCTTTAATAATAAATAAAGGGCGACATGCATGGCCAGCGTTACCCCAACTTTCAAATTGTAAAATGACACACTCTCTCTCCAGTCATCATGTGGGTGCAGTTTTCATAGCGGTACATACCTACCTACCGACCTTACCTATGCATGGTATTTGGTTATCATGTTGGATTTAGCGATTCAATTAAGTAATGTCTCCTCCAATGATTTGTCATTTCATTTCATGCAAGTGGTTAAACCAGTAGTTGCTTTCACAATAATAGTGTGAAAGGTAGCATCGGAGAGAGTAATTTTATTATATGGGGATTGAGAGGGGAGGAGATGAGAGGAAACGCCAAGCATGCAGATCGGGATAAGGAGAGAAACTACACTTTCAACGACAAGCCGAGGTTCTGTCAGTGCCCCGAGAAAATACGATCATCAATGGAGCTACCAGCTTTTTACAGACAACCCCTTCAATGATATATCACTCATCACATCTTACGCCAAGCACTCATCTACTTGTTTGGTTTTTTTTTTTTTTCTCTTCCCAAGTATTTATATACTTCCACTTAATTGCATATAAAATTATATACTTTCACTCTATCAAATATAAATTACTTGCATTATAATTGATATTCTAAACATCGATATTTTCCCAGATTAATGAACCAGACATGTACTAATTGGTTATAATTACAATCTTATAAAGTCGAAAATCATAACTAACCTTTTATATTTTAATTTATATATCTTTATGATGTTGTAATCTTGCTTTATTTGGGATATGTTTCATTTTAAATTTAATTCTGCCTTTGACCTATATCAAAGTTATTGGTTTATTTCAGCCGTTTTGTTGGTCTAAATGCAACTTCAATTACAATTCCAAATTCAAGTTGTTGTAATTTCATTTGTATTTTAATTTCCCCCATTCTCATTTTTTGCAAGCCTTCAAATCTAGACCCCAAACCATTTTTTTTTTACCTCCATAGTACTACAATCGTACCCACCTACTATTACCCTTATCTTGACCATGCCCTCACCCTGCACTGTATAGAATGCCTCAATTTCCCGTCATGTCCTTCAAAGCACACATACACATAGTGCACAGCAACCACTTGTGCACCATGCACAACAGAGCTACCTATGTAAATATTGATCTCCAACCTCTCACCAAGATCTATACGCAACTTCAGCCACTATCTACATATCACCCTCGTCACACAAACTCATGCCAACGACACTTACACCATTGCCTACCCCGAGTTTTGCGCATCTCTCACCCATAATAAAAAGAAAGGATGGTATGAAATATGAATATTATTATTTTTTAATAGTTTAATGCCACATTAGCAATTTAATCCTAAATTTCAAGATTTTCATTTGGATTTTATTTTTTTTCAAGATGAAAATACTGAAATTTAGGATAAAAATACTAATTTGGCATTGGAAAATGTATACATATGACGTGACATCACTATTTCATACAATCATTTCCCCATAACAAAAGTCATTAACCACATCCAAGCCAAGTACATAACTCATCCTTCGAAAACCATCATACCTTACCACCTATATTAGCCACTCTTAGCATACCTCCATCAGTCACCATCACCATTAAGCCATTAATCACGACGTAAAACTAGTCCCTCACCATAACCCATACCTAAACCATCACCATTAAGCTATTAATCACGACACAAAACTAGTCTACCACCATAACCCATACTTAAACCATCACCATACCACTTATACTCTCCTTGACAATTCACCACCACCAAAACCATAAGGTTTGCCCCTTTGACAGACTCGAGCGTCATTGGACAACCCTAAAACCTCTCCCACCATCATCTTCCATTAAAAATAACACCCAAACACCAGAAACTAGAACTTGTTAGAAACTAGGGAAGGTTGATGCTTAAATTGATTTGTAGAAGAGAGAATTAGTAGAGAAACACTATAACTGGAAAATGAATTCTGTTTTAATTCTTGAATTTCATTTCTGCCTTTCTCTTCTTTGTTGAGAGTTTATATAAGCTTTGAATAACAACTTCAATCTGAACCAACAACTTACTGACTTCTTTAACTGACTAACAACCTACTAACTATATGAGCCTTAACATTCACCCAGCTTCTCTGTGGGTAAGACCCGAAGAAGAGTACAAAAACGCGCAAAACATGTTGCCGATAATGGCTTGGTAAGGATATCAGCTACTTAGTCACAGGCTAGAACCTCGCCTACCATAATAGACACATTTGCTACTTTCTCTTGAACAAAAAATAGATTCAGCTCAACGTGCTTGAACTTAGAATGTAAAACAGGGTTAGCTGGGACAGCTACTGCACCGGAGTTATCGCACCAAACAGTAGGAGTATCATTCGACTTGACCTGTAGTTCTTGAAGTAATGAAAGGAGCTAAGTAACTTCACTAGTGGCTACGGTAAGGTTTCGGTATTCCGCCTCAGTCGTAGACTGAGCTACCACCTATTGTTTCTTTGACCCCCAAGAAACAGGGGTGGATCCAAAATAAACATGGTACACTGAAGTTGACTGACGATCATCAAAATTGATCCCCCAGTTGGCATCAGCATACGCACTCAACGAAAAACGGACGGACGACTGAAAAATAACTCCAAAATCAATAGTACCACATAGGTACTGCAAAATGTATTTCAGTGCAGTCATGTGAACATTGGTAGGGCTATGCATAAATTGACATATCCGATTCACAGCGTAAGCAATGTCAAGATGAGTAAGCATTACGTACTGGAGCGCACCAGCAAGGCTTCTATATTCAATTGGATCTGCTAAACTTTCACCATCGTTTTTGGATACTGTGAACAAGCTCACCATCGCTGTTGTAGCGGCCTAAAATTTGCTCGGGCACTGATTGAGAAAATTATTGAACATTTGAAAACAGAGTTTCGATTTTATTAAAAAAGGGAGTCGCCACCGATCTTTTTTTCTAGGTGTGATCGGACACCTAATAAATTCTCTTTTTTAAAAGAAGAATTATTTTTTGAATTTTCTTAAAAAAAGGGCCGAGTTTAGATCTATGTCAAAATTCCAGAGAAAAATAGGGTTCAGGAGTCAGTTACACGCGAGGAAGGTATTAGCACCCTCGCGGCGCCCAAAATTGGTATATCGTTAAACGCGTGTGGTCTTAATTTTTAAAAATACAAGTTTAATTTAATACTTAATCGTGATCTGATTAAAAACGAGAATTTTTGAAAATACGAAAATTTTTGAAAACACGAATTTTTTTTTAAAACACGAGAATTTTTGAAAACTCAAGAATTATTTGAAACCCTAGAATTTTTGAAAACACGAAAATTTTTTAAAACACGACAATTTTGAAACACGAAAATTAAAATTAGTAAATGAAATCACAACATAATCCTTTAAAAAAAAGAACATTAAAAATATTAATGAAATATTATTTGAACAACATGGGCCAAATGACAAACATAAGAAAAAAAAAATTACCAAAGGCCAAAGTTTTGGGTTGCTGGAATGGGCTGCCAATGGTGTGGGCCTGCACCCTTTTTTCAAAGCTGATGGACTGCAGCTGCGTTGGGCTTTTGCAAGTAGGCTGCTGGTGGGTGTGTGTGTAGGCCTGCTTTCTCTTTTTTTTTTTTTGCTGATTGTTGTTTTTGGCTGCTGGTACACGGGTCGGGTCGGGTCGCGGTCATGGGTCGGGTCGGGCTGACCCGACTGTTTATTTATTTATTTATTTTCTTTCTTTTTTCTTTCTTCTTCTTTTTTCTTTTTTTTCCTTCTTCTTCCTTCTTCTTCTCCTTCTCTTCACACCGTCGACTCTCTCGGCCTGGTGGTGCGCCGACCACCGCTTCACGCCGTAATGGCCATCTTCTCATTCTTCTCTTCTTCTTCTTCTTCCTTCTTCTTTCCTCTCTTTTTTCTTTCTCTTTTTTTTTCTCTTTTTCGTGGGTGTGGTTGGGGTGTCCGATTTTTGTTGAATGTCTCTCTTTTATAGTGTGTTTCTTTGCCTTTTTCCCATGCTTTTGCAGATAGCAGTTGAGGAGGGAGTGGCCACCCATGCTGGTGGTCGAAAAATTCGGGAATTAGGTGTCCCAAATCACCAAATTTGCTAGAAGGACCAAATTACAAATGCAATAAAACTAGCAGGGTCAAAACATAATTTCGAGGAAGTATTAGGGTCAAAGTGTAATTTTGAAAAAGATGAGGGGTCAAAATATAATTTTGGAAAATTTAGGGGCCAAATACAATTTAAAGAAAGTTTATGGGTCAAAATTCAATTTTTATTTTTTGTATTTTTTTCATTTTTTTTAATTTTGGAAATTAAACACATAGTTGAGCCGGACAAAATTTAGTGCTTACAGGTGTGTAGACAATTTTTGCATTCGTCATCGATGCTCGGTCAAGAATATCACGTATGTATTTTGCCTGACACAAATGGAAACACCCTGAGGTATTTCGACTGACTTCGATCCCAAGGAAATAGTGAAGATCACCCATATCCTTGAGCGAGAATTCATCATTGAGCAATCGAACAAACTGATTAATTGCGGTTGCCAGACTCCCAGTAACAATAATGTCATCGACATACACCAAGACATAAAGAGTGGAGTCAGATTGGGTTTGAATAAACAAGGACGCATCAGACTTTAAAACGTCAAACCCAATAAACACAAGAAACTGCTTCAGCTTTTCAAACCAGGCACAGGATGCCTGACGGAGGCTATATAAAACTTTCTTCAGGCGACACACAAGCAGCTTGCCAGTCGAATCAGACTGAACATAACCCGGAGGTTGTTGCATAAACACCTCCGTATCCAATTCCCTATTTAAAAAGGCATTGTTCACATCGACCTGTCGAAGAGACCACTCTCTGGACATGGCAATGGATAGAATAATATGAATAGTAGTAGGCTTGACAACCGGACTAAAAGTTTCTTTGAAGTCACACCTAAGAACCTGAGAACAGCCTTTGGCTGCCAATTTGACCTTTCACCGAGCAATAGTACCATCAGGATTTCTCTTAATCTTGAACAACCACTTGCACCCGATGACCTTGCGATTTGATGGAAGAGGAGCAAGCTCCCAGGTAGAGTTGCGAATAAAGGCATCATACTTGGCTTGGGCTGCAGCACGCCACTCAGCAGAAGAGAATGGCTCCACTATTGTGGATGGTTCTATAGCTTCAATGGCCATAGCTTTGGGTTTGAAAGTTCCTACCTTAGCTCGAGTCATCATTGGATGAGTGTTGGCTTCAGACACTATGTGGTTCAGGTCACAAGATGAGGATGGAACATCTCTTGTAAGTTTGGTTAAATCAACAGTATCACAGGTAGTTGGAGGACTAGGTTCATGCATACCAGTAGGGCCAGTCAGAAGTGAGCAAGACGAAGATGATACATTTCCAGCTAATGACGAATTAGAGAGATTTAACGACTCTGTTAAGGGTTCCACTGGGCAGGCAGAGACTTTTTGAACCAGAGGAATAGTCATTGAGACAGTCATCCCAAATTCCAAATCCGAACTTTCAGATTTATCATTAGATGATAAGAATTTACTTTCATCAAAAACATGTCTTGACATAACAACCTTACCACTCGGAAGAAGACATTGATATCCTTTGTGTTGAGTACTGTAACCCAAAAAAGTGGAAGGTTGTGACCTAAACTCCAGCTTGTATGTCGCATAGGGACATAAGTAAGGATAACAACAACAGCCAAAAACCCGTAAATGATCATAGGTAGGATCATGACCATACAGAGCCGCAAAAGGAGACTGTCCTTGTAGAACCACAGTTGGAAGACGATTGATGAGATGTATCGTACAATAAAATGCGTATCCCCAGTATTCCATGGATAGATTTGCTTGAGCCAATAAAGTGATGCCCATTTTCACAATGTGCCGATGCTTGCGTTCAGCAATTCCGTTTTGTTCAGAAGTATAAGGACAATTTAATCGGTGAACAATCCCTTGAGATGCCAGAACAGACGTAAATGCCTGGTACTCTCCACCCCAGTCACTCTGAAGTTGTTTGATGGGCTTGCCGAATTGCGTCTTGATCAGTTACTGGAAGTGGGCGAAACATTCGAATGCTTGAGACTTTTGACATAGAAGATAGATCTACGTAAACCTAATGCATACATCAATAAATGACACGTAGTACCATTTATTTGCACTGGCTACGGCCCCGGGTCCCCAAAGATCAGAAGCAATCAATTCAAATGGTTGATATTCTGTAGTAGACATAGATAAAGGCAATTTATGTGACCTTCCTTTTTGACACGCAGTACAAATACGACCAGCACAACCTTTACTAACATTGATATTTCATTTTTCTAATACACTCTTAACAACAGAAACAGACGGGTGGCCAAGACGATTATGCCACAGGTCAAACACAGAACATTTCACAACCTTATTTTGAACCTTCGTGTGAGCAGTGAACGGAGCTACAGCAGGCACAGGAAAGTGATATAACCCGTCACATATGTGGCCCTTCAGCAATATCTCCCCCGTCTTTATGTCCTTGATAACACAATATGTAGGATGAAACTCAAAGAACACTTCATTATCATTAGCAAATTAAGATACCGACAAGAGATTCTTTCGTATATTTGGCACACACAATACATTTGGTAAACATAGCAATCTAGAAGGAGTGGGTAAAGTACCATTACCGATCGACGAAATCTGAGTAGGGGTGTCATCAGGGGTGAAACCAGGACAATTTTTAGGGGGGCCGGATGAAATTTTAATTTTTTATAGTTTATATCTTTATAATTTATAAAGGATTAAATCAATTTTTTTATAATTTTAGGGGGCAAAAGTGTAATTTTACCTTTACTAATTTAAAATTTTTAAAAAATTTAAGGGCCTAAATAGCAATTTTACATTTTAGGAGGGGCTGGGGCCCATGCCAACCCCCTAGCTTCGCCCCTGGGTGCCATTACCCATTAAGAGAGAAGACATACCTGAGTATGGTGTGGTGTCACGAAGCACCGTTGGATCCCGGCAGACATGATGACTTGCACCCGAATCAGGGTACCAGGACGTGGTACCGATAGGCCTGGGAATATAAGAATCATTACCACCATCATTAGAACCGACTTGAGCAGTGTTAATGTGAGACCCAGACATGTCGGAATAATCAAAGGCATGTAGATCACCTAGTCGGGGAAGCCCAATGCACGGATCCGAGCCTGAATACACCCGGGATCATGGTTTCGTGTGCCATAAAACCAAGTCACCACCCGCCATTGCAGCATTTGGTCCTTTATTGCACAGCCTGTGTCTATAAGGCACCCCAATTTGCTGCCCAAATTCAGGCCTAAATTGGCCAAATTCACGCCTAATTACAGGTGGCCCATGCGGCCTAGGCAAATTATCCAATGCCACTTGTGACCCACATGTCGATTGCCCATAACAGTAGTCAGCCATCCCATAATTTTGAGTTTGTCCCACATGAAATTGATTTTGACCAACATTAAATTGATTTTGACCAACATTAGGATAATAGCTCACCCTAGGGGATTTGACTTGATGAAAACCCCATCAGCACCCACATTTCTCCCAGGCAAGGCATCCTCGTCATTCGCATACGCTGAAGCCACGTCAGATCAGAGCCCACGCGACGCGACTGGACCATCTTGGTGCACCACTGGAGGCGTCGACGGTGAGAGATCGGAGTCCCTGTGATAATGGTAGTAACACCGTTGAGCGAGATGTCCAAATCAATTGCAGATTTGGCACTAAATTTGGGGCCAAAATGACCTCCCACGACCACGAGGGGACGAACGCCCGCCACGGAACGAACTCTCCACCGCAAACGGCGTGGGCTCAATAAGATTCGCATGAAGAGAGAGCTCCTGGATTGACAATTTTGCCGGCTTTCGTACTCCACAAAAGCGTTGACGAGGAGGTGAAAGGTGAGGAGACCGGTCGACAGTGAGGCTGATGAGACAACAACCTCGAAATCTGGCGGCAATCCGGCAAGCATGATTTCGATCTTCTTTTCGTCTGAAATCTATGAACCTAAGACCTCCAACAAATCACAGAGATTTTTAATTCGAGCAATGTAAGTTTTAACGGACATGTTACCTTTCTTTAGCGAATGTAGTTCATGTCACAGACGCGACTGTTTGGCCCCTGTGTCAGCTGCAAAGAGATCCATTGCCGTGATCCAAACATCACAGGTCGACTTAGCATCAGTGAATAACGGTAGTATAGACGCACTGATCATGGAGAGGAGCCACGAGGTTAAGAATCGATCTTGCTGTTTGAACACTTGAGCCAATGGATTCAGAGCTAACGAGTCGTCTGTATTCGGAACGAACTGAGCCGTTGGAGGTAAGGTGCCATCAAGTAAGCCAAGAAGATCATAACCGTCAAGTATTAACTTCACTTGTTGCTGCCATTGCATGTAGGATTCTTCAGTAAGCTTAACAACTTCATGATGTGGAAATGAAGTTATCACACAATCACCACTGAATGGTGCAGAACTCGGCTCAATTGAGGTAGAATTGGCAAAATTTGTGGTGGCCATAGATCCAAGATCAGCCGGCGAATGATACCATGTTAGAAACTAGGTAAGGTTGATGCTTAAATTGATTTGTAGAAGAGAGAATTAGTAGAGACATTATAACTAGAAAATGAATTCTGTTTTAATTCTTGAATTTCATTTCTGTCTTTCTCTTCTTTGTTGAGAGTTTATATAAGCTTTGAATAACAATTTCAATCTGAACCAACAACTTTCTGACTTCTTTAACTGACTTACTGACTTCTTTAATTAACTAACAACCTACTAGCTATATGAGCCTTAATAGAACTAAAATGCAGTATACCAATAAATAAACAAAAAAAAAAGACTATATTGCATCAACGGATAAAGCATATTCGATCATCCGAGAGTGTTACAACATTACAAGTGACATATAGAATGTTACCACATTGCCATTCTCATTACATGTGACTTGTAAACTTATGAACCGCATAAATTAATATTTTCGGTAGTTTGTTTGCAACAAATATAGAAATTATCTTAATCTTTTTGAAAACTAGATAATTTACTTAATCAGTGGGATATAAAATTTTCTTATCTAGTGAAAGATTTGGTTTAATTTAGTGGAATAGTTTTCATGTTTTAAGGAAGGAATCTTTAACAACTCTTGCTTTCAAGAGGACGACTACTATAATAAGTTGACTTGCTTTTTAGTTGAAAACCTTTTTTAGATTGATTCCCCTTGAACGAAAAATTTATCAATGCATCAAACTTGTTCGAAAAAGGAGCTTTAAAAATTGGTGATTTCCGATTAACAAACTCTTCAAGATAAGGATTTCACAGCCTTTAGGAAGAAGGTATTTTGTGTGCAACAGAAGCGCGCTAGAGACCCATTGTAATACCCCTAACCCGTTTCTGTCGTCGGTCTAGGGTTACGAAACATTTCCATAAAAATCAGAACAGTTAACATCAAAATAGTTTAATAATGCTATTTAATATTAATTAATTAAAACTCGTTACAAACATACACATTTGGGCCTTAAATCAAGCTTTCGAAGCCCTAAAAATAGTTTGGGATCAAATCGGGACTAATTTAAAACAATTTAGAAAATAGGGGTCACACGATCGTGTGGCATAGCTTAGACCGTGTAGTATTTGAACAATGGGACACGGCCTGTAACAGCTCAATTTTCAGTGGTGTCGAAAATAGTGATTCGAGATCACTAAATCCGATGAGTGAGTTCAAAAATTCTATTAATTATAATTTATTAGTTAAGTATAATTTTAGAAATATTCTTGAATTAGTGAATTTTGTGTTTCAAAAGAATTATTAGGTTAATTAGTTTTAGAAACGAGATATCGAGACCTCGATTTCATAAACCGAGCCATAAATATTTTTATAAATATTTACGGACTTTCATTAAGTTAGTATTAAAGAAACGGTGATTAAATGGCTTGATAAATAAATAATGGAGGACTTAAGGAGCAATTAAACCTAAAGAAAAGAGATGAGGCGGCATAAGTAAGGAAAATAATAAAATATAGCCAATTTAATGGCAAAATAGTAAATAAAGCAAAATTAAAAATTTTAAATTGAAATCTAAAAGTCTCTAGGCCGTTCTTCTTCATAATTTCGGCCAAACAGCCATGGGAAAGAGCTCTCAATATGGTTTTGTATATTTTTAATGCATGTGAGTTTATTTCTTGCCATTTTCTTGTAATTTTTGTATTTTTAATACTTTTACAATTAAGTCTAACTATCTAATTTATTAGTTTTTGATTTTATGGGTGATTTTGAAAGTTATCATTGATGAGTGTTGGATGTTTATGATGAATTAACATGGATTTGAAGCTTTAATTTTTTTAATTGATGATTTTATTAAGTAATTTTTTATAGATATTGATTTTAGGACTAATTTGTGAAAAAGTTAAGAATTAGGGTTTGGTATTGAAATTATGAATATAAGTGGTTGTATGGTAGCCTAAAATAATTAGATAAAGTGTTAATTGAGAAAAAATAATTCAACTGATGGGTTAATTGATTAGGGACTAAATTGTAAAAATTGTAAATTTTGGGGTAAATGTGTAATTTTGAAAATTAAAGGGTATAAATTGTAAATTGAATTAGAATTAAAGTAGATGCTAATTAATGATTAATTTTATATTATAGATCAAGAAACTGAAGATAAACGAGGAAAAGAGAAATTAACAGACTATTCCCTAAATTTCTTCAAATTCTACAAATATGCCCAGGTAAGTTCGTATGGTTGAACTTTGATAATTATATTGAATTGATGGAAGGTATTATATATTTATTTATACTATTTGTTAAAAACATGAAATATTATTATATAATAAAATTAAAGTAAATGTTCGGATTTAATAGAACGAGGGATTTGAGTACCATCGTTTGTAGCAAAGGATGAATTGACGGATAAGACCATGGTTGGACCATGGCAATGTATAAATGTAAGACCATAGTTGAGCTATGGCATTTTAATGAAAAGACCATAACTAGGTTACTCATATTTGTAAGTCGTTCTCCGATTCGGAAAGACTTGATTAGTGACATGGAAAATTCATGTATATGAAACTTGTTTGATAATTATGTACATTCAAGATTATGAATTGTTATCAAAATAAATATACACGAAATTCATGAAAATAATGGTATAAGGAATATTGATTGTTACTGAATTGAATGTATGTGGAATTGTGATATTTGAATATTGGAAAATTGTGGAAATTGAAAAGTGAACTGAAACCCTATTAACTGTATCGGGCTGAGTCGGATATAGTTGGCATGCCATAGGATTGGAAGTGTTTAGGGATATTTCGACCTCGAGTCGATGAGACACTAGGTGTCAAATTGTTACTTCGGATAAATTCGATGAGGTACTGGGTACCAAATTACTTTAGCATGGCCGATGAGACACTAGGTGTCAATCTGTTACTTCGAATTATCCGATGAGGCACTGGGTGCCAAACTGGTGTGTTTTGGTTGGATCCGTGTAACCGTCCGAGTCCGAGTCGGGTTAATAAGGGTAAACAAATGAATTGATAATATAATCGATATTGAATATGAATTGGAATGAGATATTGAATTGAATTATATAAATAAGATGTATGAATCATGAGTTCATGAAATGGACATTGATATTGTTAAATGATTGTGTATTAAATTGTGATAATCTATTTGAGATAGTAAACTGATGAGAATTGTATGTGCTAAGAATGATCTATATATATATATAATTAATATTGAAAGACTTATGGTTATTACCGGTATATACCTGAAATACTTGGTAATAATATTTACTTTATATATTGAAAGTGACATGTAAATATGTGATTAACTTTGATATGTTGATACAAGGAAATTATGTATATGGTGATGAGTAATAAACCCAAGTGTGATATGTCGTGAAAATAAGTTTATCAATATTGAATTTATATGTAAGATGTGCAAGTATGCTAACTATTGTTGTTGCCTGATGATTAGGCAAGTGCCAAGCTATTGATTGAATAGTAGTATGTTTATTTGTTTGAAGCACTGAAATGGTAAGTTTTTGAGTGAAAATAAGTTAGTGCTCATGAAATAATGATAAGGCTTAAATTATGGAATTTCTTATGAAATGACCTATTATGTGTTCAATACGAAAAAGGCTTGGTTAAATGCACTAACTTACGATCATGGCTATATGATATGCATATGGAATAAATGTAGAAGAGTTAAAGTTATATAAAATTTTACTAAGCTTGGGTAATAAGTTTATGTGTGTGATATTATGGATTTATTCACCTTGTGAATTAATGAATATAGTTTATGAGTACTAGGGAAAAACAATATGAAAATATTTGGATATATATAATTTTATATTTGAAAAGAATTAATATGATTAAAGATTATACGAACTTACTAGGCATTCATTGGTTACGTGTTTGTTTTATTTATTTACCTTACAGATTATCAGAAGCTCGAACGGGTTGGAAGCTTAACAGAGCTATATCACACTATCTATTGGTTCTATTGGTAATTATGGATGACTTGATTCTGGTTTTAATGGCATGTATATGTTATTTTGATTAAATGTTAGTCTATAGGTGTTATGTAGATATTAGTCATTTATTTGGTTTGCATTTTGGTATTGTGGTATTTGCATGATTTACCTTATAATGTTAATGTGATTGAATGATGAGAGGTAAAATAGTAGTCGAATATGCATAAGAGGTGCCAAAAAGTATAATGATTATGTATGTCTAAATAAAAGTTAATACAAAGAATCATGAAAGAGTAAAATTAACATTAAAATAGTTTCTGGACAATAGCAATAGTTCAAATTTGAAAAATCACTAAAAATTGTGGAAATCAAATTAGAGGTTTAATAAAATATAAAATTAAATTTTATTGAGTCTAGTTTTTCATAGAAGAAACAGTGTAAGCAATAGAATTCTAAATTATGAGATATAATAAATTTAGTGAGACAAGGTCAGAATGATTTCGGGTTCCCCTGTTCTGACTTTGGAAAATCATCAAAAATTTTAACAAAATAATTAGAAGTTTAATTTTATATTTTTAAATTATTAATGAGTCTATTTTCAACAGAAACAAACAGAAACATAATCTAAACCTCATACTAAGAGATAATTAATTTGTAGTGAATAAAGGTCGAAGCTGTCAAACAGCAGAACAGGGATAAATTTGAAGATTTTACTGTACTTATTGGCTAAATTATAAATTCTAAAATTTTTATGGTAGAAATATATTTGAATCTAGTTTCAAAAACATTAAGCGGATCTTAATTTAGAATTCTGTAGCTCTAGATATAAATAATTTAGTGACTACGACTCAAGTGGACAACTTTGATATGAACTTAAGTAAATAGTGGAATTATCTGTAATTTTTCTGTAAACTCTGGTAACATCATGTAACCCTGTTTTAGTGGAGGATGTGGGTTGGGGGTGTTACACGATCGTGTCCTAACCTGTGTCTTAAATCGTGTAACTCACTAATTTATGCTACACGGCTGTGTTGTAGGCCGTGTATGTAATGCCCCAAAAATCCCTTACATATTTATTTTTGTATGTTTGTGACATAAATGTGTATCTGCTTCAGTGGTTATGCGTTCTGGGAGTGTCTGAGAAGTCTTAGGTTCAAGCCTTAGTTTGGGCAAAATTTTGTTTTTATTTGAATAAACCCATATCTTTAGACAGTAGGCTTATAATTAAATAATTGGAAAAGTATGTCAGAATGGGCCTACTGGTCTAGGGGACAAGGGGTGTGATATTGTTACTTGAGGGCTGAAGTTTGAACCCTTGCATGCTCAAAAAGGGGTCAAATTTTTGCTATTATGGACGACTAGTGTTTGTGTTTTACTAAAAGTCTAAGTAGTGGGAAGGTTGGAGTGATTTGAGGAGGAAATTATGGGATTGAGTGAATATCCCGATTTGGTGGAGTTTGAATTCGGTTCCTCCCCTCCTTTTGCCAATTTCAGTCTTTCATATAGTTTTCTTTTGGGATTTTGTTCAATTTTTCTCCCTCTCTTCTGCCACACCCTCTTAGTTTTCTCTGCCGATTTGGTCTGCTTCTCCTAACACCTTGCTTATGTTTCTGATCTTCTTCATTCCTACCCTGTGTGTAACATCCTGAATTTTTGGGCCTATGCGTTTAATGGATGGATATGTTTAATGTGTTAAATTAAGTGTTAGAGGTCCAAATTGGGCTCAGGCTTAGGTAGAGGCCTTGATTAAAATTATCTGTTTGGGCATTATAGGGTTTAAAAGGTGGTATCTGTGTTTAAATTATCAAAATGGGCTTGTGGCCCAGTGGTCAGTGGCGCCACTTAGGGAGCAAGGAGGTGACGCCACAACAAGGGAGATAGGGGCCCAAAATTTAAGTTTCATGGAGCCCAATTCTTTTAATTTAAGTTAACTAATTTTCGGCATTTGAGTTAGGTGGAGTGGATGGCAACAAGGCTCAAAAATAGGAGGATTTATATGAATAAGATAATGTAGATATTATAGTTGATAATATGGAAGATAAAAGGAGAAAAGATAGAAGCTATCTACAAGGCTAGGAGTTAGCCGAAATTTCTATAAATAGGGAGGGTTCGCTTCTTTATTTTACGACATTTAGGGTTTCCACCTTTTCTTTCTCTTCTTTCTTCTAAAAGCCGAAAACTCCATTATTCTCTTCTTTCTTCTAAAAGTCGAAAACTCCATTATTCTCTTCTTTCCTCTAAAAGCCGAAAACTCCATCATTCTCTTCTTTCTTCTAAAAGCCGAAAACCCCATTATTCTTTTCTCTTCTTTATCCTAAAAGCGGAAAACTCCATTATTCTCTTCTTTCTTCTAAAAGCCAAAAATTCTATTATTCTCTTCTTTCTTCTAGAAGCCGAAAACTCCATTACTCCCTTCTTTCTTCTAAAAGCCGAAAGCTCCATTATTCTCTTCTTTCTTCTAAAAGCCGAAAACTCCATTATTCTCTTCTTTATTCTAAAAGCCGAAAACTCCATCATTCTCTTCTTTCTTCTAAAACCTGAAAACTCCATTATTCTCTTCTTTCTTCTAAAAACTGAAAACTCCATTAGATTTCTTCGAATCATCTTCTCTTCCTGATTTTCGCAAAAAGCCGGAATCCTCTGGGAGTAGCCGAATCTTCTCTAGTAAGTAGATCTCTTAAATCTAAAAGCCGGAAATACTAGTCCCTGAATCTCATATCTCTTTTCGAGATTTCAAGGCAGATAGCGGTGGTGTTGGCTACGGATAGCGTCGACTTAGAGGGTCTCGTTCTAACGGTAATCAGGTGTGTAGGTTTCTAACACACTATTAATCCTGTATGTATGTCTATATATATATGTTATGGGGTGAAAAGCCAGAAAATGAGGCTGTATGAACAGTCGTGTGTAGATCTCTAAACACACTAATAATCTGTATGTATATATATGTGATGGTTAAAAGCCAAAAAATAGGCTGTATGAACAGACGGGTTACCCAGAAACGGTAGGCAAAGGATGCCTGGTATGTGCCATAGAAACTTCTCTATGTATCGATGTATGTGAAAGACTGAAATCTTTTAGGTAGTATATTGCTTAATTTTGCATGAATGTATGCATGAGATGGGTTTGATATGGAAAGGGGAAGAGCATGATTGGTCACATGGTGATTGGTGGTAGAAAACCCACCTAATGAAATGTTAGATCACATGGTGATTGGTGGTAGAAAACCCACCTAATGAAATGCTAGATCACATGGTGATCGATGGTAGAAAACCCACCTAATGAAATGTTAGATCACATGGTGACCGGTGGTAGAAAACCCACCTAATGAAATGCTAGATCACATGGTGATCGATGGTAGAAAACCCACCTGATGAAATGCTAGATCACATGGTGATCGGTGGTAGAAAACCCACCTAATGAAATGCTAGATCACATGGTGACTGGTGGTAGAAAACCCACCTAATGAAATGCTAGATCACATGGTGATCGGTGGTAGAAAACCCACCTAATGAAATGCTAGATCACATGGTGATCGGTGGTAGAAAACCCACCTAATGAAATGTTAGATCACTTGGTGATCGGTGGTAGAAAACCCACGTTAAAATTCCTGATTGATAAGGAATAGGCAGTATGACTGTCGATATGGTGTGTAGCGATTGGTGGGTTGATTGTAGAAATCCCCAAGGTGTGATGGTTGGTACGGGTTGGTGTGTAGATGATGGAATTCTAGGATGGGTTGGGCTTTGCATCATTTATTATCTGTCATTTGATTATGATTGTTGCCTTTATGTTTGGGCCAGGGCTCATAATGTGTTTGTGAGCTCAAGCCTTTTATGTGTTTTTGGGATTTACACACTGAGTCTTGGTGACTCACCCTATTATTTTTCCCTAACTTTTCGGATGAGCAGTAGATCGTGGACATGGGAGCCGAGACGGACTCGAGGGGCCATCAAGTTTTTATTTCTATAGATTATTTTCGGTTTTCCTTTAAGTTTTGTTTTGGGAATATTTAGGTAGTAAGGCCCCATAGTTTATATTCGCTTAAGTAGTTTTTTAATATTTGCAACTTATGAATTTATGTCAGGGGTTTATTTATACCAAATAATAATAATACAAGGTTTCTTTTCAAATGTCACTTATTTATTCAAATATTGCCTAATAACTTATGATTTTCTAAAACCAACTTAGCAAAAGATTTTAACGTTCAACCCGTAGCATACCAGATCTGGTCGAAACGTATGGGCTGGGTTTGGGGTGTTACACTGTGGATTTGTTGTTTATTTTGCTAATTTGCTTGTTTGGAATTCTTACTCTTCCCGAAGACCTGTGCCGAATTTTGTTAGTGGGGAGTTTGCTACATCTTGTGGTTCCATTCGATCTTGTCCTTCCCATGTCTGATTTTCCCTTCACCTCTTTTGTCAATTCTTTTTCTTCTGCTTCCCCTTCTGTGCCATTCCCTACTTTCTTCCCTTGCTGCCGTGATCATCATCTTTTTCTGCTCTCTGTCGAATTACTGTGACATTGTCCCTTTCTTTTGGTGTTATTGTGCTGTTAGTTTCTTTCCCTCTTCGTGGTTTGGCATTTTTGGTAAGTGGATTTCAGGTTTGGTTCAAACTATTCATATGGATATTGGTTAATAAGGGTTCGGTTGAATTGCAGGAACTAGTGACATTTCGGTTTCGACGGTTGAAATGGGGCAGGCCTCGGTTGTTCAAACAAGGTAAGTGGATGTCAACGAAGCGATTAAGTGGGTCGAGTAGAGTCGTTTTATATTTGTTAGTCTTATGACTAATCGATTGTTTATGTTTTGAACTTAAATTTGAAAGGTTCAAGGACTGAGTGCGCTATTTTCGTAACTAGGTGTGTAAACACAATCTTGACTATGGAAATTAGGAAAAGCCTGAATAAGACGCCACATGAGCGTGCGCTCGCCCATGTGGTAGGCCGTGTGCCTAAGAATGAGCGATTGATCGACGAGGCCGGCCATGTGCAATTTCATGGGCCAGGCTGAACTGGGCCGTGTGGGCCCCACACGAGCAAACCAAACGAGCATGTGGAAATTATTGGGCCAGGCCATGGACTTTACACGGCCAAGGCCATCATGGGTCGTGTGGGCCACATGGGCGTGCGGGCCCACATGGGCTAGCAACATGGGCATATGGGCCCATTTTCACTATTTGATTGCTAAGGTTGCACGGGCCGCTCGAGACGACTGTGGGCCTACTGTAGGGTCGGTAAGCTATATCTAGATCCCTAACTGACGGTAAGACGTTTAAATATGTATGACTGTTTGCTGAGCATGATATCTACACTGTTCTGATTATATGCACGTTTCCATGAGATGGCATGTCACGATTGTATGATGCATTGCATGGGGTTGGGAAAATGTGATTGGAGGAAGTGTATTGTACTGGCAGCTCTACTGCAAATTATTGAAAGGCTTCGAGCCTAAATTACTGGCAGCCCAGCTGCTTATCACTGTATAGTGCCGCATTCGGTACTCTCTGGAGTGTAAGGATGGGTGGGTTGATTATATCCCCACATAGAGTGTAGGGTTGGATAGAGATGGAGTGTAAAGGCTGGATTGGGTAGGACATATATACTGCTTAATATGTTACTGCACTGGTAAATGTTACTGTAATGGGCCAAGGCCCAAGCACATGGCTGTTTTGTACTGAGATGGGCCAAAGCCCAAACTGAAGTTGTCATTGATACTGAAAAATGGCTTAGGCCCAGACTGTGTTTGTTTTCTGCCTGTTTGCTAAGTATGGGATTACACACTGAGCTTTTGTAAACTCACCCATCTTTTTTAACCTTACAGGTAATCCCCAATCATAGACGTACCGGTGTAGCGAGGGACTCAGAGGTGGCCACACGTCCGCATACATTTCGTACTTGATTATGTTATTAAGTATTATTATTTGGGGTATTTTTATTGTAATTGGCTTTTATGGGTTTTTACTTTAACTTGGGATTTTTATTTTGATTTATAACTGCTAGCAGCAAGATAGGATGCGAGTTTTCAAAAAGACAAATGTTTTACAAAAAATACCACAAATACACAACTTATGCAAAAGCTTCTGCAATAAATGACGTTTTAAAATTAATAACAACTTTTTGATAATGACTCACATTTTGGAAATGAATGACACATCTTGGAATCGTCATAAAACAACACAAAGAGGTTAAATAGAAAAGGGGTTTTTCATCGATATCACACTTTACGAAAAACACTTCAATGCGACATCGCTAGATTCGGCCATAGCATCTAGGCCGGGTTTGGGGTGTTACAGTGTAACTCTTTGGCTTGTGTCACACGGCCGTGTCTCAAGCCGTGTGCTAGACCATGTAACTCACTAACTTAATACACACGGCCGTGTCTTAGACCGTGTGATACCTGCACTTGAAATAAAAATGACACGCAGCTGTGTGGCCAGGCCATGTGACAACCCGTGTCTCAGGTCGTGTGCTCCATAATTAACCCCTAAATCAAGTCATTTTTATTACCAATCGTTGCCCAACAATCTACTTCATTTGAGCATACATTCAATGGATCTAAATACATTTCAAACACACATAAACATACCAATTTAATCAACCTAACAATTCTAATCAATATGCCATTCAAAGGCACCTCCGATTCATACCAAGTCAAAATCATTCTATCACAAAACTATGATGTCATATTTCAATCACATAACAGATATAAATTAGCTACCTAATGACTACAATTGTCAATCGCTCCACCTTTCAAAATAAATATAGAACAATCATATAATTATCATATGCTCAAAAGTGAGTAAATGATACGCACTTGTTAAACATTATAAGTTCAAACAACTATATACACAAAAGCATAACCAAACCATAATAGTCAATTAGCATAAACAACAACTATCATTACACAAAAGTCCTATACATGCCATTTATAACCTTAGCCAAAATAACTTAAAAACTACCAAAGTGATTACTGGATAGTGTGATAAAACTCCGACAAGCTTCCAACCGATCAAGCTTCTGACGATCTACGAAACAAAAGAAAAATAACTACGTCAGCAACCAGTACTTAGTAAGCTCGAATAAATTCAAACATAAGCTTACCTTTTTAAACTCAATTTATAAAATATGCATAACATCATTACCATGCTCATAAGCTTAATAAACTCCTATATACACCACCAAACTCACAAGTTAGTAAGTTCATACAAAATACATATAAGTTCAACCATATCATAAGTAAATTTCCATGTACATACCTTTCATCACATACTTATTTAGTTCCCTTCAATTCATTTGTATTCATTAAATTTTCCTTTTCATAAGATTATGAACAATTATCCATTTGTATACATGCCTTGCCATTAACCTTTACTTACCCGCTGAACCATCTAGAATTACATTGGATACTCGGGAATGCTTACACATAGTGGGGCTTTCCATAAAACCGCAAACATTCCTTTTCAATAGTGCTCACACGAGCTGTGAAATGGGTCTGCTCACACAAGCTGTGGATCAGAATGTTAGCTTCACGATGCTGTTCACATGAGCTATAGTGAATCTGCAACAAATGCAAGACCTCAACCATCAATAGGACATTCAAGATTAGCACTCGTAACATGAAATCCCTAATGACATGTCATTTGTATCCTAAGAATTTTTAAGATTCAATCGGGACTAATTAACCATCAATATTCCGAAATATTATCATACCCATCAAGTCAAAGTAAATCTAATATATTACGATAAGTGAACTCAATTCAAAACATCAAATGACAAATTTTAATCTTTATACGAACTTACCTCGATCACTACGGTTGTTACAACTAAATTGACAACTAATCTGATTTCGCCTTTCCCTAATTCAAATTCGATTGATTCTTTTCTTGATCTCAAAAACACAAGCATGCGAAAAATATGCTTGGCCGAACTTTCAATGCTCTCCCATTGAATTTCTGGTTCACAAATACTCAAGCAAGATGATGATCACTTTTGTTTTCTATTAATTTATGTTATCAATATACTAAATTACCAATTTATCTTTTAAAAATTAACCAAATTTCATGCATTTACTCATCAAAACCATCCACTATAAAATCAATTGGTATATTTACTATTTAAGTCCACATACTAATTTTCCCCTAAGCATATGACTCCTTTAATTAATAGAAACTTACTTTTGCATGTTTTTCAATTTAGTCCTTTTTTTTCTAATTAACCAATTAAACTTCAAAATTTCTTAACAAAAATTTAATGTTACCTTAAATTAACCATATAGACATTAAATAAATTTTAAAATTTTTACTTACTCGTCGGAGTCGTGGTCCCGAAACCACTGTTTCTGACCCTACTGAAAATGTGTTGTTACAACTCTCCCCCTAATGGAATTTTCGTCCCTGAAAAATCTTACCAGAACATAAGTTTGGGTATTGCATTTTCGTAGCTTCTTCTGGTTCCCAAGTAGCTTCCTCGATCTCATGGCAATGCCAGAGAACTTTAACCAAAGCTATACGTTTACTCCTTAATTCTTTTAAAAATTTAATTCTTTTATTTTCTTTTACATTATTTCTCTCTTTATTTGTTCTGTTTTTTTTTTTTTTGTTTCTTCCTTTATAATGTTTGGCAATGCCAACAATGCTCAAAATTCACCCTTCTAAGGTCGAGAAATTGGCAATTAGTTTTGTTTCGAACTTCACCACTGCTCGACCTAATAAGATCAAAGAAGTTGTTTCGTCAATCAAAACAATGTTTTCAGAATCAGACCGATCGAGATACCAATTCAGAAATAGGGATTGAACCGATTAACCTGTGAATCGATACAGACTAGTTGAACCTAGCTAAAAATGAATTGACTCGATTTTCTCTATCTTTAAAATATTTTTATTTTATAAATTTTTAATAATTTATTTGTTTGAATTGGAAGAATCAATCAAACTGAGAACTAGTGGCCTAATCGATTTTAAAAATCTTGATAAAAACCATGAAACCGAAAATACTCACACTTGTAGAAGAAACCCGAGATGAAAGGAAGAAGAAAGAAAAAATATAAAGAAAAAAGGAATATATATTATTTTGTCTTTTTATGCCGCGTGACAATTTTTAATTGGTTATCTTTTTTAAATAAACTTAACAGTTTGACTAATGATTAAACTAATAGATGTACCAACTTGAGAAAAATAGATAATTTATGTTTCACTTCTCACAAAAAAGAAATTAGGTGCTATAATGGGGCAAATGATATAGTCATGTACCAATATGTAGGTTAAAACCTTTTTTTTTTAAAAAAAGACCTACCACTTTGATTAATGATTAGTCTAATAGAAGTACCAACTTGGAAAAAGAAAGCAGTTTAGGTAACACTTGTGACAAAAAAAAATTAAGTACCAAGATGAAAAAAAAGCATAATTTCGATCTCAATTTGTGGATTAAGCCTTTAAATTCTTTTAAATCATTTAGAGGATGGAACTCCACATTTACTTTAAGCTATTTTTGTTTCATTGAAAATAGCTTTGGAAAAAAATAAATATTTATATTTATATAATTAAAATATCCATAATTTATACTATTAAACATTTATTATTAAATATTTATAACTTGTAATATATATTTATTATTAAAATATTAATATAAATATTTTTCAATAATATATTAAGAATATTACTTAAACTTATTATTGTTAAACTTTACTATTAAAATAAAAATTTAATATTAAATAATTTATTAAAATATTAAAATATATTAAAATATATTATATTATTAAATATAAATAATTCAATTGATATATTTAATAATATTGAAAATTATAATATTTTATATTAATATAAATTTTAAAATTATATTATTAATATAATAATATATGACTTAATTAAATTTAATTTTTAAATAAAAATAAAATTTTTCATAAAAGAGCTTGTTTTCTGAAAATAATTTATGTTTTTTAAAAGAGTAAGTCAATTTAGAGGAAAAGAAACTTATTTTCCATTGACTTGAAAATTATTTTCCTTTTACTAAATTATTTTTCATGAAACAAACACAAAAACATTTAAAACCATTTTTCATAAATCATTTTTCGTAATGCAAATACAAGATTGATTTTCCTAAGTTTATTTGTTAACTCTAATCTCAAATATGATTCCCTCTTTTTTCCTTTTATACGTGTAAGTAGAAAGAAATATCTAGATACTTGTTTTCTCTTCTTACTTCAATATCTTGATACTTTTTATTAGGCAAATCATATGAGGAAAATTATTTGATTGTTTGTCTATTAGCTTGCCACCTCCCAAGTAATTTCTTGATTTCCCTTTTTGCATTTAAGAAACATCTAAGTAATTATGTGGTGTAGCTTATTATAATTAAATATATATATATATATATATATATATATATATATATGTAAGGCCTAATTTTAGCCCGGGCTAATAAGAGGCCCAAACTAATTAGTTTTAAACAGACTCAACAAAACAAAACAAAATAATAATAAAACGTCCAATTACAGAAACAACCCGAATGCAAAATATACCAGGCCCAATACTACTCAATTTACAAACCAAACTAAACCTAATCACCCTAGCCCAAATGACCCAAAGTTACAAGGCCCAAATGGCTCAAAGACTTAACCATTCTCAGCCAAACTAAGAAACCCTAGGGTTTCCTCTTGCGCCGTAAGGGCCTCCGTACCTCCGCAGCCTCCACGTCAACACACCCACGTGCCTCCGTAGCACGTCCAACCAGCACCCCGCACCTGGAAAAAAGAAGGACAAACACGCACAGTAGAAAAAAACAACAAAATCAACTTCGGCTATAAAACCGAAGAACGAACCTTTGTAATATTTTTTCGGAGACAAAATCAACAGAAAAAAAAGCAATAAAAAAACAACAAAATCAAATCGAAAAAGAGGTGATTTTTTTTCCAAATCTGTTTCTTTTCTTCTAGCCATATATACATATATATATACAAAATAGAAAGAGGAAAAAATACCCATCTTTTGATTCGCTTGGAAAAGGGGTTCTCGGGGCTCCGACCGTCATGCACGGTGGTCGATGGCGGCAAACCGGTGATGGTCTGGTGACTGGAAACTGCAAAAGGGGGAAAGCTCCTAAGGGTTATCAGTTTTTTTAAAGGGAAGGGTCAAATGATTTTTTTCTGAAAATATTGGCTTATATAGCCTACCTGTACACGTTGTTTTGGCTTAGTACCGAAGGGCATAAAACGACGCCGTTTTCCCCTCCAGACCCGTGCGCGCGACCTGACTCACCAGGGGATCCACATGTTTTTTTGTTAAGGGTCTATTTGCGCGAATAGCCCTTCCGCATTTTCTTTATTTTTTAATTCAATTTTTTCTTTTTTTTTCTTTTTCCCTTTAATTTTGCCCCTGTTCCATTTTGGTCCACCTAATAAACACGCTCATGTGGACAAAGGGATATTGCTCCATTAACTTACTGCATCTTTTTTATTGCGTTTTCTCGTATTTTAAGATCTTTTCAAATTGTTGACATTAAGACGTTAATTAATCAATTAGGTACTAATTTTGGGCGTTACGAGGGTGCTAATCCTTCCTCGTGCATAACCGACTCCCGAACCCATTTTATCGATTTTTGTAGGCCAAAATCATTGTTTTAATAAATCAAAATGTTTTAATGATCAATCTCAAGGTGATCCATTCACACCTCGAAAAAGATTGGTGGCGACTCCATTTTCGTTTTTAAAGTCGACCCTATTTTTTCAAAAAAAATGGTTTCGACAGCTTGGCGACTCCGCTGGGGACAATTAGAGAGTCAAGCCGTAAAATTGATTATTTTCTATCTTGTTGTCGAAAATTGAAAATCTGACTTGAAAAATTACGATCCTTTTATTGCATTTGCTTGTGTTATTTCATATGATTGCTGTGGTTTGAGTTTCGTAGAATATTTTCGCATCATCTTGCATAAGGACCGTTTGGTCTTACCTCTTTTAAGTGGGAGTGAGAAGCTACTCCTTCGTGAGGTTTTCAACTCTATGCAGGATAGTGGATCGCTTTCGGGATACATCCGTACCTATGTCTTCGTGAGATTTTCATCTCCGTGCAGCCATAGGGAAATGTATTCCCCTGAACTGAACTCGGTCCATATGACCCTATAATGGGTGAGGATCGAGGAATCTGCTGGTTTGGGTACCTCAACTTTGGAACCAAACCACATGTAGAAGACCCTAGGAGCCCACACTAGATAGTACTGTGCCAAACCCTAGCGGTAACCCAAATAGGTGCTTGAATCTGTTTCATTTGCTTTGAGTTTTGTTTTTTGTATATTGTACTAACTTATTGTGTTTTTGCTATGTTTTCATGTCATTTCATATTTGAAAAAATGTCGATTCACGTTCGATTACTAAATTAGAGAGCTTGTCATGGAGAACGAATTTCTTGATAAAGTGGAAGATAATGCGGCTGTCCACATGTGGTCAGAGAAAACGCAATTAGAGAAAGGGGATAGTCTAGCCGAAGGGTACACGTCAGAATTATAGGACTACACCTGTATCAGCGTGACGCAAAATAACCTTCAGGAATTAAAAGAGATATGGGATCAGTGGAATGATGCGACCAAGCAGTTGTTCTACTATAATTATGGGGATTTCCCGTATCTACTCGACATAAAGGTAGACGAGCATTTATTTCGGGCCCTCGCTCAGTATTGGAACCCTGCATACAGTTGCTTTACCTTTGGGAGGGTAGACTTAGTGCCCACTGTGGAAAAATATACAGCCCTACTGCGTTGTCCAAAAGGTTTAAGTCGATAAAGCTTATTCTAGAGCCGCTTATGTCCTGAGCTTTTGGAAGAAATTAATGAACATTACAGGAATGCCCTACAGCGTTTGCTTTGAGCATCTACGGACTAATGATCTTCCCTAGGGCATTAGGGTATGTAGATGAGGCGGTCTCGGATCTCTTTGATTGACTTGATAAAGGGGTTACATCTGTTCTTGCAATATTGGCCATGACATTTAGATCTTTGAACGCATGTAGAAGGGCCGGTGAGGGCAGATTTATAGGGTGCACGCAGTTGTTGTTAACTTTGTTCCACAGTCATTTTTAGAAGGTGGATAAGGTTTCTTATTGGGTTTTCTCCGGGAATTACTCCCCATTAAAAGAGTTAGTGGCCACGCCAAGAAATGATGACATATTAGAGGAAAATTGTATAGCGCTCCTCTAAAATCTTCAGGAAGAAGACGTCAAGTGGAGAGCTCCTTGGTTGATTCCCGGTGAAATTTTTTACCGATGTGGGAGTTTTGAATGGGTCCTTTTGCTTGGGATTTGAGGAGCCATTGGGTATGCTCCTTTGCTCGTATTGAGGCAATACAGATCAAGACAGTTCATACTGGCAACGCATGGACTAGCTAAATGTGAGTTTTCGTACAGAGGAGATAACTACAAGAAACGGGTAAAGGAGATTTCTAACGCTTGGAATCAGACTCGTCGAATGAAAAGGCTGGTCGTAGGTTCAATGACAAATCCTGAGTACAATGGATGGTGGAGTAAAATAATTAATGATAATATCCTCGGGCCGAATTTAGAAGGCGTTTGACCGATGGAAGAGTACTTACAAGTGATCCCGTCAGAACTAGAAATCATAAAGCAAGACTTTGAGAGGAGGAATTTGGAACTTGAAAAGAAGATAGAACAATTGGAGGAAGAAAAGATGCATTTAAGGTTAGATGCTGATGTTCAAAAGCTAGAGGCCGAAAAATTAAGGAAAGGAAAGAATAAAGCCGAGGAAGACTTGGATAGTTTGAAGACGGATGACAAGAAATTGCGTCTATTGATGAGAACTTCCAGATTAGGAAAAACGTCGGAGCAATGGTGACAAGAGATCTAAGAAGAAAGAACCAAAGCCGATCAGTGGGAGAGAAAATTTCAAGAGGCTCAGGCATAGAAAGAGGCCCTAGAAAGGAGTTTGTTAGAAACACAAAATGACAAAAGAGAATTAAGGGCTAGAGTGACAGAACTTGAAAAATTACTTCATCAGCATAGAAATCATAATTCTACGGTTGAGTTGAGGGCAAGTTTGAACAAGATTGAAGAAATGAAAGGAAAGATAGAAGAACTAGAGTCTGCATTTCAAAACTGTGAGCTCCGGGTAGAGCTTCTTGAGGTAAGTGAGGAACGTTGGAAGGAACAGCTTCACCATTCTCAGAATCAAGTTAGGAACAGAGATTACATTATGGGCAAGGCCGTGGCTCAGATTTGGGAGGTAGCTAATGATTTACAAACCTTGGCAATTCAGGTTGACATGCTAAGCGTGAAGTATAAGCTAGAATCAGATCGAGGTCAAGAGTTAGCTTCATTGCTTAGGAAAGTTAAAACTTTGAGCATTAGGGCAAAGCCATATCTGTAATCCATTTTATGTAAAGAATTTTGTTTTCTAGTAAAGTTTTCTAAATGAAATTGAATCAGAATCGACACCTTTTTGCATTCATCTCATGCATTCACATTACACCACATCATGTGTATTAAATTTCATGGAAACCCTAAGTGGTTAAAATCATTTCAGAGTTAATCTGGAAACCAACAAAAACTTACCAACCAAATATCATTATAGTACCGAGCAAAGACAAAAGACATGGATCAAAGATTGGAAAGACTTGAACAACTCCAAAAAGAGACAAGATCAACTACAATTGCAAATGCAAGAGCAACTGGCTAAAACCCAGCAAGACATGATGGGCCGAATGTTGGAGTCCTAAAGAAATATGATGACTCAGTTGACCTAATTGTTGACTGGAGAAATAGATTAAGGAAAGGGCCCCATGGTTAATGCTGGAGAAGATAATGAGGAACCTCTCTATCCTCCAGGTTTTACTCCAACAAATACACAGACACAACCTGAGGTGTACCCTTGAAGAACATCCGTCACGATTAGGCCTCAACAATTTTAGGATGGTGTTTCGGTACCGATGAACTTTCAAGCTGGATCAGGTTCTAACCCAGGGGATAAACCAACTAATCCTGTTATCGTTGACCTTGATGAAGTGGTAGAAAAGGAAAGGGCAATGACGGAATTGCCAAAATAGTTAGAGGACCGATGTAAATGGCTGGAGGAAAAATTCAAGGCAATGGAAAATTCTGATAGTCAGCATGGAATCGATGCTAAGGATCTGAGTTTGGTCCCAGATCTAGTGCTTCCCTACAAGTTTAAAATGCTAGAATTCGAAAAGTACAATGGGACCAGTTGCCCCGAAGCTCACATCACCATGTTTTGCAGACGGATGACCGTGTATGTTAACAATGATCAACTACTAATACATTGCTTCCAAGACGGTCTGGTGGGAGCATCATCCAAATGGTACAACCAATTGAGCTGTACTAGGATTGGTTCTTGGAGAGACTTAGCACAAGCATTCATGAAGCAGTACAGTCGTGACGGATATGACTCCTGATAGAATTACTTTACAAAACATGGAGGAGAAAAAGAGTGAGAGTTTCAGGCAATATGCACAGAGATAAATTGCCATACAAGTTTAGCTGCCGCTCCTAGAAAAAGAAACTACGATGCTCTTTATCAACACCCTAAAAGCCCCGTTCATCACTCACATGATAGGAAGCGCTACAAAAAGTTTTTCAGACATAGTGATGACTGGCGAAATGATCGAGAATGCGATAAGAAGTGGAAAGATAGATACAGGAGAGAGTAATAAAAGTTAGCCTCGAGGAAAAAAGAAAACGAGGTTAACAACACAAGTACATATAACAAGGGTTACTCAAAATCGATTATTGTAAATCAGCCAAGAACGGTGGCTGCTGGTCAACAAGGTTTATCAAGGCAGGAGTCTGGTACAAAGCAAAACACTGAGAAGCTCCAATTTATGCCAATACCAATGACATATAGGGAGTTGTATCAAAGTTTATTTGACGCACACGTGGTATCCCCTTTTTACCTAAAACCAGTACAGCCTCCATACCCAAAATGGCACAATGCAAATGCTCAATATGACTACCATGTAGGAATTCCGGGGCATTCAATAGAAAACTGCACTGCCTTTAAGAAAGTAGTTGAAATACTTATTAAAATGGGCATTGTGAAATTTGATGATGCACCTAGTGCCGAAAATTCGCTACCTAATCATACTGATAATGGGGTAAATGCGATAGATGGAAATGTGGGAAGAAGAATCAAGACAGATATTGCAGAAGTAAAAATTCCTTTGAGATAAGTTTGGATGGATATGGTAAAAAGGGGGTTAAGCATTTCAGATCCTGAAGGGAGTTGTGAAAACATGAGGAACTACTGTGAGTTCCATCATGAAGAGAGGCACAAGATCCAAGAATGCGTAGAATTCAAAGCCGTGGTGCAAGGTCTGATGGACAATAAAGAGATAGAGTTCTGTAAAGAAGTTAAAGAAGAAGGAAGCATATGTGCGTTAGAATCAACAGTGAAGGTCCCAAAAGTCAATTATCCTGTGGTCATCATTTCACAACTTAAAAGCAACGAAGCTGGAGTATAGATGACACCAAAGATCATAATTCAAAAACTGGCGGTCTTCTCTTACCAGGATAACAAAAGGGTCCCCTGAAATTATGATTGCAATGTGACAATCTCGGGAAAGGATAACTCAGCTGGCGCTTCAAAAGATAATCAAGATATAGGTTCTCATACGCGTAGTGGAAGGCGTTATGATTTGATAAATGCCCGAGCAGAACCCGTAAAAGGAAAGACCTTAACGGTGGAGCAAAAGAAGGAGAAAGCAGTCAGACCTGCTTGTTAATGAGCCAGTAAAAGAGGAGGAAGTTAAGGAATTACTGAAGTTTTTGAAGCACAACGAGTATAGTGTTGTGGAATAGTTGCATAGACAACCAGCTCACATGTCTGTACTAGCTTTACTCTTGAGTTCCGAGGTACACCGAAGTGCATTAATGAAAGTGCTGAATGAGACGTACGTGGCCAGTGATATCTCTGTTAATAAACTGGATCGGCTGGTTAATAACATAAGTGCTGATAACTTCATCTTCTTCAACGATGATGAAATACCACCGAGGGTATAGGATCCACTAAAGCTCTGCACATTACTACCAGATGCAAAGGGTACACATTGCTAGGGGTTCTGATCGACAATGGATCGACACTGAACGTATTCCCCCTATCCACACTTAATAGGTTACCAGTGGATAGCTCACACATGAAGGTATGCTAGAAGGTAGTGAGGGCGTTTGATGACACAAAAAGGAGGGTCATAAGAAGAATCGAAATAGCTCTGTTGATTGGCCCAACTATCTATGAGGTGGACTTCCTAGTAATGGATATCAAACCCTCCTACAATTGCTTATTGGGAAGACCTTGGATACATTCGGTAGAGGCAGTGCCTTCGTCACTACACCAAAAGTTAATGCTAGTATTAGAAGGTCGGCTAATGACGATAAATGCTGAAGAAGATATTATCGCGGCCGTAACTAGTGATGCGCCGTACTTGGAGGCAAATGATGAGGCAATTGAATGTTCTTTTCGGTTTTTGGAGTTTGTGAATGCAACATTCATTACTGAGGGAAACTGGATTCCAGTGCCAAAAATATCCAAGGCTACAAGAATGGGATTACAGCTGATGGTAGGAAAGGGAGCTTTACCATGAAAAAGACTAGGGAGACATCTTTAGGGAAGAGTTGAGGCTCCAATGCTGAAGGACAAGCATGACCGCTTTGGCTTAGGGTACATGTAACAGTCCAATTTAGACCCTAGTCGGGATAGTGGTTTCGGGACCACAAATTCGAGTCAAAAAAATTTAATATTATTTTCTGTGTCTACTATGTGTGATTAAGCATGTGCTAAAGTTTCGTGAGTTAATTTGTCCGTCTATGTGTATAATTTGAGAAAATGAATAAATTGCATTAAATGCAAAATTTGCATGCTTTATGAAAAGATATTTATTTGATGTGGCTTTTAAATGTGGAGGCCTTATGAGGCAATTAAACCACTTTACAAGTTAGTGGATGGATAAAGGACATTAATGGCCTTATATTTATGTGTTTTATTTGTTTGTTTATAAGGTTAATTTTGTAAATGAATAAATGAGTAATGTTTTAATAAAACAAAGCATTAAAATGGCCATTTGTATTCATGTTTTCACCGAAAATAAGAGTGGAAACAAGGGTTTTAAGCTTTTGAACGTTCGACCATTGCTAAGCTTAATGAATGTAAGTTTTGACTTCGGTTTTTGATAATTTCTACGTTTCTGTAATCGTTGCTTCGTATACTACAAAACCCATGTCTTAATTTTGAGAATTGAGGATGATTTTGAAATGTGTCTTTGATGAAAACATGAGCTTTGAAATATTTGATGATGAAATATTGAATATATGTGTTTGAGTAGCATATCTTGTCTTTGGAGTTTTGTTGATTTTGAGTAATTTGGTTATAATTGAGAAAATGATTATTTGAGGAACTAAATTGTGAAATAAATGAATTTTATGGACTCATATGAGTATGAGTAAAATTCAGCTAGGCATGGGTAACATGAAATTTGGTATATTTTGTGATTTTGTGAAATAGGGACTAAAATGTCCAAATGTGAAAATGTGAGGGCTAAATTGCAAATTGCCCTATATGTGTGTTCTTGGATTGAATTGAATGTTTTGGTGAATAAATGGGTTAAATTTGAATATTTATAGATCAAGAACTGAAGAAAACGGACTTAGATCATGGGAAATCGAAAGTAATCGAGTAGCCGTATCCGTTTTTGTTAAACGAATCCGAGGTAAGTCGATATACAAATAAATGTATTTGAATTAACTTATTTGTGAATATATGAAATCTGAATTGCTATGTATAATACTCGAAATGATGAATATATGAATTCCGAGAAAGTGTCGAAAGATGGTTAATGTTCGAGAAGTCCCGTCTGAACCTAGGAATAGATAGGACAGTATATGTCATGACATAGGTGTCCGATATGTGATATCATGTAAGACCACATCTGGGACGTTGGCATCGTTATGGGATTTACGTGTAAGACCATGTCTGGGACATTAGCATCGTATTTGATTCGTGTAAGACCCTGTCTGGGACAGTGGCATTGATATTTGATTATATGTAAGACCATGTCTGGGACGTTGGCATTGTACGACTATTCCAAGCATTCTGAGTATCCTATTAGATTTCGAACGGTTCAACGGGCGAGTTCGAGAAACGAATGTCTATGTGGTTTGTATATCCGTTTCCGGTACGTTTGATATATACACGTTGTGTGTATAAAAAGGTAAGTATATTCATGAACTTACCTAGATGAGCTATGTATTTGGATTTGAGGAAGTAAAATGTGTTACATGAATGGACAAGCTATGATCCAATAAAGTATATGGTGATATGCAAGATTGAAAGATGAATGGCTAAATAAATGTGCCAAGAAGAATTATGGCTAAGCAATTGAGCTATTAGTGAATCAATATTGATTAGATGTTTTGAATGATTATATGTTAAATTTATTTGTATATGGCTTACTAAGCTTTTCAAAGCTTACTCTGTGCGTGTTTGCTCTGTTTTATAGATCGTCAAAGCTACTGAAGGCTCGGGACCGTCGAGGATCATCATCACACTACCTAATCTCATTTTGGTACTTTTTGGAAATGTATATATAAAGAATGGCATGTATAGGCTAGTTGTTTTGATAAATATGTTTGAGATATGAAATTAGCCATGTGATGTGGCTAGTTAAATGTTGGTAATATGCATGTGTGAATATGGTATATGATATTGGTTTTGGTATGATTATATGTCCATGAAATGGTCAAAATTGTGGTAAGCAAATTAATGCTATATGAGCACATATGTGTGATCAATGAAATAGTTATATGATAACAAATTGTGATTGAATCATGCTTGGTTATACATGTGTTATGGTTGTGCAAATTGGCATGATTGGAGATGAGATTGAAAGAGATAATATGTTGATAATTTGACATGTATTTCGTAGCCAAATTGTGTGTGAGAATAGGTTTGTATGTGCTTGTAGGTATGACCCAAGTGTGGGTGGCATTTTGGCCTTACAAATGGCCTATTTTGCATACACGGGCAAGAGGCACGGGCGTGTGTCTCTTCCGTATGGCTCAAGGGCCACTTCGAAGTGTGCTTGGGCAGGTTACACAGCTGTGGTACACGGGCATGCCCGGTGGCCTTGTGACCAAGTCAGTAGCTAGCTTAATTTCACACGGCCATGGCACACGGGCGTGTCTGGTGGCCGTGTGGACAAGTCAGTATGTATGCCTTGTTTTGACACGGCTTAGACACATGGGTGTGTCTGAAGGCCGTGGGAGGCACACAGCCTGCCCACACGGGCGTGTGACCTCTGTAACTTTGAAAAGTTTAAATTTTCCAAAAATTTTCGTATGTGTTCGGCTTAGTCCCAGCCCTATTCTAAAGCATGTTTGAGGTTTCGTTGACCTATGAAAGGGACATTTGATTTGATTGGTTGTATTATATTATGAAATATCTGTAAAAGCTTTTGTTTGTCCGGTAATGCCTCATAACCCTAACCTGGCAACGGTTACGGGTTAGGGGTGTTACATTTGATTGGTATCAGAGCTACGGTTTAGCCGATTCTAGGACTAAGGTAGCGTGAAAGAGTCTAGCTATACATGCCATATATCTGAACTGTGATAGTGTGATGAATCCTGACCCGTAAAATATGTTTAACATATAGTAATGGATCCCGAAAGAGCCGTAGCTGACGATGTAGAAAGCAATTCGCCTGCTCCCGCACAAGGGACAGCGCCTGATTCAAAATCCTGTATGAGCGGTCAAGAGGGACAAGCTAAACAAGCTTTCTTCCAAATGATGAGTGAGTGGTTCACTCAGTTCGTAAGAAATAATCTGACTGTTTCACAACCTCTGCCCCCGCCTAATCCCCCTCAGACATCTGCTATGCCTTCGACTATGAATCTGAATCTGTTGAATAAGCCTCCGATTGGCAAAATCAGTAAGTATGGGGCTGAAGAGTTCAGGGCTACTAGTGATGACGATGCCGAAAAAGCTGAGTTTTGGTTAGAAAACACTATTTGGGTATTTGATGAGATGTCTTTGACTCCAGAAGAAAGTATTAAATGTGTTGTATCTTTGTTATGAGACGCGGCCTATCGATGGTGGAAAAATTTGATTTCTGTTGTTCCAAAAGAGCGGGTCACATGGGATTTCTTTCAGTCTGAATTCCAGAAGAAATATATCAGTCAGAGATTCATAGATTAGAAACGAAAGAAATTTCTTGACTCGAAACAGGGCTGTATGTCTGTCACTGAATACGAATGAGAATTCGTGAGATTGAGTCCGTATGCTCGGGAATGTGTATCGTCTAAAGCAATAATATGTAAGACATTTGAAGATGGCTTGTAACACCCCAAACCCGGCCTAGAAGTTAGGCCCAAATCTGGCGTGTCACATTGAAGAGTTTTTCGAAAACCATGCTTTCATTAAAAACCCTTCTTACAACTTAAAACTTTCTGCTATTCAAAACCTCCGATTTCGTTTACTTATTTTCAAAACGTGGTTTATTAGAAATCATTCTTGGAAAACATTATTATCTTTAAAACCTTGTTTGTTGTGGAAAGCTTAATTTAAAACAGTTGCGGAACGTGATATTTTGAAAAACAGTAGTTATTTCTAATAAATCATGTTCTACTTCTAGCATTTCTAAAACAATCAATAAAATCCCAAAACTTAAAGTTCAGAAATCTTAAGGCCTTATTACAAAATTTATAGCCCAACAAATTAAACTAAAATAAAAATAGGACGTGTACTTTAAAGCCAATCGGACGTATGGTCACCTCCGAGTCCCTCGCAGCTCCGATCCGTCTAAGGCTGAGGATTACCTGCACAGTTAAAAACGAGGTGAGTTTATGAAAACTCAGTGTGTACTCCCCTTACCAGAGTAATAGTCAGTATACAGAAGCAGAAACCTAAACAGTCTGGGCCGAAGCCCTTTCAACAGTAACAGTACAGTACAGATCAGAGCATATGTGGGTCAAAGCCCACTACGAAATTATTTGGGTCATAGCCCATAACAGTATCAACTGGGCCTAGCCCGTACCAATGACAGAATAAGTGGCCTTAGCCCAGTACAGTGACAGATCTTATAAACAGGTATGCAACAGTATGAGGATGCATCCCAACCCAGTCCAACCATCACACCACCCGTACCAACCAATCGCACCATGTGGAGATCAAGTCAACCCACCCCCACCAAACACACCAATATTGCAGTCAAGCTGCTAATCACGGTATATATACGCACCAATAGAGGATACGTGGCACAGGGGCATGCCTGGTGGCCGTGTGACCAAGTCAGTAGCTAGCTTAATTTCACACTGCCATGGCACACGGGCGTGTCTGGTGGCCATGTGGACAAGTCAGTATGTATGCCCTATTTTGACACGGCTTAGACACATGGGTGTGTCTGAAGGCCGTGGGAGGCACACGGCCTGCCCACACGGGCGTGTGACATCTGTAACTTTGAAAAGTTTAAATTTTCTAAAAATTTTTGTATGTGTTCAGCTTAGTCCCGGCCCTATTCTAAAGCATGTTTGAGGTCTCGTTGACCTATGAAAGGGATATTTGATTTGATTGGTTGTATTATATTATGAAATATCTGTAAAAGATTTTGTTTGTTCTGTAACACCTCGTAATCCTAGTCTGGCGACGGTTATGGGTTAGGGGTGTTACAGTACAAGCCAGATGTGAGACAAAGAAGGAAGGAACTGGAAAAAAGGCAAGAAAGAAGAAGGGCACGCGTGAGTGGGGAAGAAATCAAATGGGAACTAATAATATTCCCCCACATATCCAAAACTTTCGTATCGAGAGGGATTATTCATCCCGAGCGAAGGACGCCAAGGAAAGAAGTGTTGAAGAAATGTTGGGAAATGTTCACATCAATGCCATATATGAAGAAACAACTGAAGGAGGGACCTTTTCAGATATCCGCCCTTATGAACTTGGGAGTGTTCTGAACAATTGGACTGCAGAAGAATTTCTTGTAGTTTTTAGAGCTTACTCAGAGTAATGTTCAAAACACACTTGTTGCTTTAAGTTTAGAAGCAATAAGAATTCCTTTGTGAAATAGGCTTATGTCCAAACATCATTATGAAGTACATATTTGATATCATTTTGAGTAAATAGTCTTTCATTCTTTTAGATTCTTTCATTCTTTCTATACAAGTAATTATGTTAGATTCTTTCATTCCTTGGACCTTTTTCCAAATCATTCTTTCATTTCATTCATAATCATACCATACAAATAATTATTCTTAAATTCATTCATTCTTTTTATATTCCTTTGTACCTACAACAGGTTCTCGTATATCAACGATATGAGTAACGCTGTTAAGGAATCAAAACTTCCTTTTAAGCAAGACATGTGTTTAGAGGGATCCCAGGACTTTGAAGATGACATAGACTGAGGCTTATCTCCGGGCTTGTTAAGAATGGTAAAATAAGAGGAAAAACAAATTCTACCTCATAAGAGACAGTAAAGGTTGTGACCTTGGAAGAAGGAAAGATAGTGAAAATTGGAACGTGCATAACCGAATAGACGAAGCAAGACCTCGTAGAGTTACTTCAAGAATTCAAAGATGTCTTCACGTGGTCATACCAAGATATGCTCGGGTTAAGCACTGACATTGTTGTACACCGCCTCCCCATAAAAGAGGATTGCAGGCCGGTTCAGCAGAAGCTCCAGAGAATGAGGCTTGACATTGTGCTAAAAATAAAAGAGGAAGTTAAAAAGCAGTTTGATGCCGGATTCTTGTAGGAGGTCAAAAACTCAGAATGGGTAGCCAACATTGTGCCTGTCCCTAAGAAAGATGGGAAGGTGCGGATGTGTGTAGATTATAGAAACTTAAATAAGGCCAGCCCGAAAGACAATTTCCCATTTCCTCACATTGATACTCTAGTAGACAACATAACAGGCTATTCGCTGTTTTCCTTCATGGATGGCTTCTCGGGATACAATAAGATAAAAATGAATCCTGAAGACATGGAAAAGACTATCTTTAAAACCTTGCGAGGTACATTTTGTTATAAGGTGATGCCATTTGGGCTGAAAAATGCAGGAGCGACATATCAAAGGGCCATGGTGACCTTATTCCATGATATGATGCACAAAGAAATCGACATTTATGTTGATGATATGATCGCAAAGTCCCGAACAAAAATGGAACATATCCAAGTTTTGAGGAAGTTATTCTTGAGACTGAGGAAATTCCAATTAAAGCTCAATCCAACAAAATGTACTTTTGGGGCTAGATCAGGAAAATTATTGGGTTTCGTGGTCAACGAGAGGGGAATTGAGATTAACTGAGACAAGCTTCGGGCTATACAAGAATTGCCTCCCCCGCGCACTCAAAAAGAAGTTCGAGGTTTCCTTGGAAGGCTAAATTACATTGCTCGGTTCATTTCACAATTAACTGAGAAATGTGATCCCATATTTCGTCTTCTTAAGAAAAACAATCCATGCGTGTGGGATGATGAATGCCAGAAAGCTTTTGATAAGGTTAAATAGTACTTGTCAAGTCCTCCAATATTGTCACCTCCATGCCCAGATAGGCCATTAATACTGCATTTGACAGTGTTTAATAACTCTATGGGATGTGTGCTAAGTCAGCACGATGATTCTGAAAGAAGAGAAAAGGCAATATACTACCTCAGCAAGAAATTCACTGAGTGTGAAATGAGATATTCGCTAATTGAGAAATTGTGTTGTGTCTTTATTTGGACAACTCGGAGGTTGAGACAATACATGCTGTACCATACGACCTGGCTAATCTCGAAGTTGGACCCTCTAAAATATATGATGGAGTCAACTACTTTGAATGGAAGGATCGCTAGATGGCAAATTCTGCTCTCTGAATTTGACATAGTTTATGTGAGCCAAAAAGCCGTGAAAGGAAGCGCAGTAGTAGATTTTCTAGCCAGTAGAGCTTTAAAAGATTTTGAGCCTTTGAACTTTGATTTCCCTAATAAAGAATTAATGTATGTGGCAGTTACTGAAGAAGTCGCTACAGAAGATCACCTTTGGAAATTGAACTTCGATGGAGCATCAAATGCTGTAGGTAATGGAATTGGGGCAGTCTTGGTATCCCAAAATGAAGATCATTATCCATTCACATTCAAATTGGATTTTGATTGTACAAATAATATGGAAGAGTATGAAGCATGTATCATGGGACTCCGTGCAGCCATAGAACGCAAAATTAGAGCACTGGAAGTATATGGAGATTCTGAACTGGTGATCTACCAACTGAAAGGTGAATGGGAGACAAGAGACCCCAAATTGATCAATTATCGAAGGATAGTTCTAGGGTTAATTGAGGAGTTTGATGATATTACTTTCAATTATCTCCCGCGAGACGAAAACCAGATGGCAGATGCTTTGGCTACTTTGGCTTCCATGATCAAAGTGAGCAAACAAGAGGATGTAAAACCCATTCAAATGAGTATTTACGATGCCTCAGCTCATTGTTACAATGTGGAGGAAGAAGAAAGAGATGATTACCCCAGGTACCACGATATATTACGATACGTGAGAAATCGTGAATACCCTGATCAGGCAACTGAGAACGAGAAAAGGATGTTGAGAAGACTAGCCTGTGACTATGTCTTAGACAGGGAGATCCTGTACAAAAGAAGAAAGGATCAGGTACTATTGTGATGTGTGGACGCTGTTGAAGCTATAAAAATTCTAAAAGAAGTCCACGAGGGTGTTTGTGGAACACATGCTAATGGTTTCACAATGGCTAGACAAATTATGAGATTCAGGTACTATTCGTCTACCATAGAGAGAGACTGCATCAATTATGCTAAGAGATGTCACAAATCCAAATTTATGGAGACAAAATTCATGTACCTACTTCGCCTTTGCATGTTATGACTTCCCCATGGCTTTTCTCTATGTGGGGCATGGATGTCATCGGGCTGATCTCGCCAAAAGCTTCAAATGGGCATCGATTCATCTTTATAGTCATCGACTATTTCACCAAGTGGGTAGAGGCTGCTTCATATGCCAGTGTTACTAAGTCGGCAGTCAGTAGATTCCTAAAAAAGGAAATCATTTGTTGATATGGAATGCCTGAGAGGATCATATCTGACAATACATTAAACTTGAACAACAGCACGATAGCGGAGGTCTGGAGTCAATTCAAAATTAGACACCACAATTCATCACCATATCGTCCAAAAATGAATGGTGCAATGGAAGCAGCCAATAAAAATATTAAGAAGATCGTGTAGAAAATGGCTGAAACTTATAAAGATTGGCACGAGAAGTAGCCATTTGCTCTCTATGCTTATCGAACGTCTATCAGAACTTTCACCGGGGCAACGCCTTTCTCATTGGTTTATGGAATGGAGGTGGTTTTACCCATTGAAGTGGAGATACCTTCCCTTCAAGTTTTGTCAGAGCTATAGTTAGAAGAAGCAGAATGGATCCAGTCTTGATATGATCAGTTGAACATGATTGAGGAAAAGAGGCTAAGGGTTATTCACCAGGTTCAGATGTACCAAAAACGAATTATGCGAGCTTATGAAAAAAAAGGTTCGCCCAAGAGAATTTCATGAGGGGGACCTGGTATTGAAAAAGGTCCTCCCCATACAAAAGGATTTCAGACGGAAGTGGATGCTAAATTGGGAAGGACCTTACGTGGTAAAGAAGACCTTTTCTGGAGGAGCGTTGATTTTAACTGAAATGGATGGAAAGTGATAAACCGTAATATATACATATTTTAATCTCACATTTGGCATACTTTTGGATGATTTATCCTTGAATTATGGAATTTGATGCTCCTAATCCTTTAATTTCATGTTTTATACTTAGGGGGACATAGGAGGATGAAAAGAACGAGAAACGGGCCAAAATGGAGAAAATTGGCCAAAGTAAGAAATCAACACGGCCTGGAGTTCACCACACGGCCGTGCCACTTTAGCAGACTCGAACACGGCCCTGGGCTCGATTCACACTGGCGTTTGACACAGGTGTGTCCCTGCCGTGACTCGTTTTAATTCCACTCGGAATAGGATACTTGTGGGCCAAGTAAGGCATCCCAAAAGCCTATATAAACACCCTAGAGGGCAACCTAAAAGGGGAGTTAGACAGAAGGCCTCTATCAGGGCTTTTGACGGAGAGCGAAGCCAGAGAGGGCTGAATATAGGGAATTACTCGAAGAAAGCCAGGTGATCCATCTCAGAAGCCGGAATCACGTTCAAGACTGAGGATTTTCCCTTCAATTTCCTTCAGGGGGTTTTAGGGTTTTTCTTTATGTTTTGTTACTTCATTTCTTTTGAGATGTATTCTTTTATAAACATGAACTAAACCACTCAAATTCCTGAGGGGGATGAAACCTAAGATGGATCTTGTTATTGTTTTTTGAACTGTATGATAAATACTTGTTTTGTTCTTAATTATGTGTTCTTAGTTCTTGCTTTAATATTTCAGGATATTGATTCAAGTATTGATGTGCTTATTCAGAGGAGCAAAAGTCCCTATTTAAGAGTAGATCTAGTATAATTAAGCGGAGTTGATCGCACTCCTAGAGATAGGACGACGAAAATCTGTTGGATTAGGGTTAAGCCTAATATGGGAGTCCATAAGTCGAGTTAATGCAACACTAGGGGTTTTAAGTAGAAAAGATTTCAATTAATCAACCTAGGGTTAGACGTTATTAGTCTCGAAAAAGATAATGATATAAATTAGGGAATCCTACGGATCAAGTCAAGTGAATAAATCGTCTGGTTCAGAGTTAAATAACAAGTGAAGTCTAGGTGGATTTTTCCTCAGGTATTGTAACACCCCAAACCCAGCCTAGAAGTTAGGCCCGAATCTGACATGCCACATTGAAGTGTTTTTCAAAAACCATCTTTTCATTGAAAACCCATAAACTACCCATTAACCCAACAAATCATTAGCCTTGACCCAATCTGCGAAGCCCAATGGCCCAGACCTAAACAAAACTAGCAGAACCCTAAGGTTCTCCCTCGCGCTGCAAGCAAGAGCCCGAACGTCGCTAATCACGCCTCAATCCACTCCTCGCACCAAGCATCGAGCCTTCGGTCACACCAGGATCTGCTCCCGAATCACGCGCCGCAGTCACCACCATGATCTTCGCCCAAACCGACAGAAGATTTTATCTCCCTAAAGTTGCAGTGGAGCAAATCGACCACAGAATATCTTATCTTCCTAAAGTTGTAGGAAGAAGATCAAAGACGTTTTAGTCTTATCTCCTTGAATTTGCAGTGGAATAGACTAAAGACAGAAGATTTTATCTCCCTGAAGTTGCAGTGGAGCAAATCGACAACAGAAGATCTTATCTTCCTAAAGTTGTAGGAAGTAGATCGAAGACATTTTAGTCTTATCTCCCTGAAGTTGCAGTGGAGTAGACTAAAGACAGAAGATTTTATCTCCCTGAAGTTGCAGTAGAGCAAATCGACCACAGAAGATCTTATCTTCCTAAAGTTGTAGGAAGCAGATCGAAGACGTTTTAGTCTTATCTCCCTGAAGTTGCAGTGGAGTAGACTAAAAATAGAAGATTTTATCTCCCTGAAGTTGCAGTGGAGCAAATCAAAAACAGAAGATCTTATCTTCCTAAAGTTGTAGGAAGCAGATCGAAGACGTTTTAGTTTTATCTCCCTGAAGTTGCAGTGGAGTAGACTAAAGACAGAAGATTTTATCTCCCTGAAGTTGCAGTGGAGCAAATCGACCATAGAAGATTTTATCTTTCTAAAGTTGTAGGAAGCAGATCGAAGATGTTTTAGTCCTATCTTCCTGAAGTTGCAGGAGGCAGATCAAAAGCACTTTCAGCTGGAGTTGCAGTTGAGTTAGAAGCCATTTCAAGAAGACGAGGATCAAGAAGTCGAGGTTTGGCCAAAACTGGGCAAAATTGGTTCTTTTATAGTCTTTGCTTTATTCTTGTTACACGACAATGAGCAAAGAGGGGCAGCTGTAAGTACTCAATTTTGCCCGGGCCCATTAAAAAATATAAACCAATGTTTTTTTTAATAGTCCTATTACAAAAACCCAATTGAACCCTATTAAACCCAAAAACCCCTTGGCCCAAAATTGCCTACCCATTAACATCTGACTCAGCTAAACCCAACACCAAACTCGAACCTAAAATAAACTACCCATTAACCCAACAGATCATTAGCCTTGACCCAATCTGCGAAGCCCAATGGCCCAGACCTAAACGAAACTAGCAGAACCCTATGGTTCTCCCTCGTGCCGCAAGCAAGAGCCCGAACGTCGCTAATCACGCCGCAGTCCACTCCTCGCGCCAAGCATCGAGCCTTCGGTCACACCAGGATCTGCGCCCGAATCACGCGCCGCAGTCACCACCATGATCTTTGCCCAAACCTGCAAAAGGAAACAAACCAACAACAAAAATGGGGAAACAGAAGCAAAACGAGATTTATTTCTTTTTTTGGTTTTTCATTTTTTGGGTTATAAAAACCCCTTTGTAAAACCTGTGGAGGGGGAGAGACACAAAAAAAAAATACAGAGAGAAATACAAAAAAAAAGATATTGAAACAGTATACAGAAGTTTTTAAGGTGATTTTCGATTTGTTTTGCTCTTGTTATTTCTTATTTTTCTCCTTGATTCAAGCATTTTATTTATAAAATAATATAAAAATATAAAAAAGGGAGAAATTTTACACGGTGGCCGGAGACGGCGGCGGACGACGGCGCGTCATCGGAGACCACACCGGAGGGCCTGCCTGAAATCGCTTCAGGCTGAGGAGGGGAGAGCATTCTGGAGCTCTCAGTTTGTTTTTTTTTTTTTTAAACTGAATGTTAAATGATTTTTTTGGTCAGAAACTAATTTTTTATAGGAGTACAAAAACGACGTTGTTTAAGGCGAGGAGATCCGCGCGTCGACCCGACCCGGCCCTCAGGATCCGCGTGTTTTCGTTAAATGGGAAATTTATCCCTTTAGTCCTTCCGTATTATTTTGATTTTATAATTATGCCCTGTTATATTTTTATAATTTCACAATTATGCCCAGAATTATATCTTGCGTTTCAATTAAGTCCTCAGACTGCTTTAAAGGCTAAAAAACTGAACGACGTCGTTTTGAAAAGGCTTAATTTCCGTTTTAACCCTTGTAGTTTAACGCGTGTTTTCTATTTAATCCTTTTAAATCTGTTTTAATTATTATTTGACCCCTGTCTTCTTTGTTTTATTTTATTTTCCTTTTATTTATTTTTTAGTGTATTAAACTATTTTATTATTATATATTCTATATTATTTTCCTATATTTATTTATTAATATTGTGAAATTCATATATATATATATATATATATATATATATAATCTTTTATATGTATTATTTTATCATATATTTAATTATTACTATATATATTATTTATATATATTATATTTTTTCTTATATTATATTTTGTATATTATATATTATTATGTTACATTTATATTATTATTAAAACTTTATTTTTTCATAAAATTTATTTATATTATCTAATCTATTTTATTTATATTATTTATTTATAATTAGTGTATTATATATATTTTTTATTATCTATGTTATTTTAATTATATATCATTTTCACTACGTTTTTTTTATACGTTTTCTTTTTTTATTATTTATTCATTATTTAATCTTGCATGAAAAGTTCATATTTATTTAGTATTTTTAATTGTTTTATATATGTTGCTTTATATATTGGTTCATACAATGCCCTTTTATTCATTTATTATTACCTTGGTGTAGTTATTTTAGTTGTATTTTATATTGTCTATATTAAATATTAATGTATTATAATTAGTTTTAATATTTATGTATAAATGCATATTTGTCACATGATTATTGTTTAAAATAAAAACGTATTTTGTAAAATAACTATACTTTATTTAAATGTTTAAAAAATAAGGCAATGTTTAGGTATTTAGAAATTCGGAAAATAGTGCCCTAACGTGTGGGGTGCGATTTTCTATTTGGCTAAATAACTAAATATCCTTTTTACAAGTTTTGTAAATCATGAGATGACTTTAATTACGAGGGTTTAAAAAATGTCGTGTCCTAACGTGCTGGATGTGATGTTTATATTCTCTCGAAATAAAGATATCTCAAGTTTCAAATAAAAACCTTATTTTTGAGAATTCAAAACGTTGTATCCTAACTTATTGGGTGTGACGTTTTGTATCTCGAGGTAAGAATTTTCTAAAAAGATGTATCTAGCTTCGAAGTTATGAGATACTGTATCCTAACTTATTGGGTGTAGTATTCTTATTTCTTTGAGAGAGGTAGTCTTGGTTTACCTTCAAATAAAAGGATAATTTTTTAACTTTTTAAATCTCAAACATTTGGACATGATTTTATCGATTAGGTACCAATTTTTGGGTGTTACGAGGGTGCTAACCCTTCCTTGTACGTAACCGACTTCCGAACCCGTTTTCTTAATTTTTTTCGTAGACCAAAATCAAATGTTTTAAAATAAAACATTTTACAAGGTGATCCAATCGCACCTAAGCAAAAAGGGATTGGTGGCGACTCCCATATTCATTTTTTTGAAACCCGATTTTAAAAATGGTTTCGACAGACATGACATGAAAGTGCCAAAAATAATAAGAGAAATAATAAAATAACAAGAACACACTAAAAAAATAATAATAAAAATAATAAAAAATGTACCAATAAAAGCATGTATACAATCTAATTTTTAAGTATGTATAAAAAATAAAGAGGTAATAAATAAATAGATAAATAGATAATAATAAAATAGTAAAATAATAATAATAAAGGCACAAAAGAAGAAAAAAAACAAAAAAGAAATAAATAATGGATAAAAGAACATAAAAAATAATTTTAAATTTTAAAAAAATGAAGGAATAATAAATAAATGAATAAAGGATTAAAATAAAAAAGTGAATAATATATAAATAGATAAGTATATGAGTAAATAAATGAATAAAATAAAAGGAATAATGAATAAATAAATAAGTAAATAAGTAAATAAATGAATAAAAGAATTAAAATAAAAAGGACTTAATTGTAACTTAAATGAAATTAAAGGGTAAATCGGGATAAAATAAATAATAAGGGGCTAAATTGTAATAAAATAAATGAATAAATAAATAGAGGACTAAATCAAAATTTAAATGAAATTTAGGGGATAATTTGTAAATAAAAACCTAATAAAACAGAACAAAGGACCAATATGAAATGCGCGAAAAGAAATAGGGACTAAATGGAAAAATATCCCAAATCTTATTAAACGCAACGTTTCTTTGGCAAATTGGGGGACTAAATTGAATTAGGACCAGATTAAAAAAATAATTAAAAGTGGAAGGACTGGAGCGGTAATTAGACCCTCCCCTCAAAAACATGCGGATCCTAGGAGGATCCAGGTTGGGTCTTCGGGTCGGCCCCAAAACGACGTTATTTTGGGGCATTTCAGACCATCCTAAAACGGTGTCGTTTTGGTGCCCTATTTAAGTAAATTTTTTCAAAAAATTTCATTTCTCTTTTGTTTAAAAAAAACCTGTTTTCACCCCATTTTTTCTCTGAAATTTTCCTTAGGTCGTCTCCAGTGGTCGAAAAATTTCAAAAATTTCCCTTTTGATCCCCTTTTTCTTAGGAACCCTATTTTCGGGTGAAAATCGTCAAAAAACTAGTAAAAATCGGGTCTTTGGTCGAGAAACCTTTTGGTTTCTTCCCTCATCTGACAAAGCCTTCGATGGAGCCCTAAGGGCCTCTAAGGCTTCTCGAGCCGGACATGGGTCTCCGAAGACCGAGAAAGGTAAGAAAAAAAGGTCTTTTAATTTTTTTCTACTTATTTCAAAAAAAAATAACTCAAAAAGATCACCTTTTGTATTCGATTTTTTTATTTTCTGATTGTTTTCTCTATTTTTCTTCAATTTAAAAAAAAAACAAAAACAACCCATTTATAATCTATCTTTTTAGGCTTTTTATAGCCGTTTTACAATGTTATTTTTATATTTTTTTCTATTGTTTCTTGCGTGTCATTGTTGTTCTTGCTTTTTCGTTTTTGTAGGCGTCTCTGGAGTCAACCGATGGGACGGAGGCAGTTGACGGTGGCAGATGTCGGGGCACAAGCATGCCATTAGGGTTTTCATTGATTTTGGCTATTTGGGCATGATGTAAATGCACTGTTATATGGACTTTTGATATTTTTCTGTTTTATTTATTTTATTTTATTTATGTTTGGGCCCGGGCTAAATTGGGCCTCTACACAAATCAATATATAGTGAAGTTTATATTATAATTCTTGAATGATCTAGAATGTTAGAAGCATATAAAAATTATTGGGAAATTGTTCAATACTTTTGCATAAATATTTATTGGTTTGATTTGAATATATATATTTTTATAAAATGATCATGATCAAAGTTTGTAATGATTATTGTTGAGACTCCTGAAGAGATCAAAATATATTTCCCTAAAGTTCTTCATCACCTATGACATTCAAAAGAATGATTATATAAACGTTTAGCAAAAACTAGTATTTAAGATAATGTGATATTGTCATGAAGAGGAGTAAATACGCGTTGTACTCTTTTTCTCTTAATTGATGTTTTGTCCTATTGAGTTTTCTTGGTAAATTTTTTAATAAGGCAACATGTTATGCGTATTATAAATATGTGTACTCTTTTTTCTTCACTAAGGATTTTTTTCCCACTGTTTTTTATCTTAGTAAGGTTTTAATGAGGCACATTATCTATCAAAGGATATCCAAAGAAAATTTTTATAAATATTATTATAAAGTGGGTGTCCATATGGATAAGAAATTTGATATACATAAGGACTCTAATGTTCATTAAGAGTAGAATTTTATACAATTTATATTTCTCATGCCTATAAATATAAACTCTGGAGAAGCATTGTAACTATTTCTCTATTTCTCTTGTTCTTTACTCTCTCTTTATTCATTATTTTATAACAAGTATTAGATTTTGAAAGGTAAATTTTAGTGCCAAATATATAGTAACGTAAATTTATGACTTTTTTTGGAATTGTAATGTTATTCTAAGTGCCACATAGAAAATTCGCCACTAATTAGTTATTTTTTTATCAATTTTTTTTTATATATTTTTTTTACTTTTATACATTTTTTATTTTTTAAGAAGTATTTAATTTTCTTAAAAATGTAATCTAAAGGACACATCATCGTTGACATATCATGCCATGTCAACCACGGCATCATCTAAGGTGGCATGCCATGTTGGACAAAAAAATTGATCAACTATTTCCATTTAGCCTTATTTAAAAAATTTTGCAAATAAAATTTTGCAATGTTAAGGATGAGATTGAAACAAAAGAAAAAGTAAGGGTGGATTTTAGAGTCATACCTTTATTTAACAGGCTTTTCCAAGATGTTAGTAGGCAATGAAGTGAGTTTGAGGGTGGAAAAAACATATTTGAAAGCAGTGGAGAGAAATAAACAGCTGAAGTTTGAAGAATACATAATGCCTTTCGAAGTTGCAACGTGGACTTAATGGCATCGCGACTTTACCTCAATATATATATAAATGTACAAGCCCAATTCTACTCGGGCCCACTAAAACCCAAACAAAAAATGACCCAATTTTAAAACTAAACCTAGCCCAACAAAACAGCCCAAAACATTAAACATTTTCGGAACCCTAGGGTTCCCCTCCTCCTTTGCGCCGTGCAGCTCCTCACGTGGTGTCAGCACCTTCTCCACTGCAACGCTGCCACAGTCACCTGCAAACACGCAAAGTAGCAAATAGAGACAGTAGCAAAGAAGGAGATTAAAATGTATTATTTCTTTTGGCTATAAAAAGCCATGAAATATAATGTAGTCGGGGGGATTTTTTGAAATAAAAAATAACAGAGAAAAATCAAAATACAAAAAAAGATTCAAACAATCAATCGAATCAAAATTTACAAAAAACAGCAAACAAAAGGTCCGAAAAAACGCATCAAAGGGTATTTTTCTTTTTCTCTTTATATTTTCCTTTTTTGAATCTACTATATACACATATTTTCCTTATTATTTTGCAATAAACAGTTCGTATATACAAAAATATATCACAATATAAAAAAATTACCTTTCCAACTTTCAGGCCGCCATATGCGGCGGCGCCGACGGCGGAGGCGCGACGGCGATCGGCCAGACTCTCACCGGAGTCCCATGCCCTGTAGAGAAAAAGAAAAGGGAGGGGAGTGTTTTTTTTAAAACAAATGAAAAAGTGAAATTTTTTTTAAAAAAAATTCCTTAAATAGGCCTCCAAAACGACGTCGTTTTGGGCAGGCCTTTCAGGCACCAAAACGGCGTTGTTTTACCCCTCCGACCCGAGATCCAACCCGCTCATGCCTAGGATCCTCGTGTTTTTAACGGAAGGGCTAATTGCACTTTTAGCCCTTCCACTTTTTTATTGCTCTGCAATTAAGTTTTTTTTATTTTTTTTATTTTGCCCAGTGTTTTATTTCGGTTTTCAATTTGGTCCTCTCTAATACTGTGCGTTTTGGAGGATAGGGAAATTTTCCCTTTTGGCCCCTCCTTGTTATTCGCGTGTTCAGATAGGTCCTTTTCCTTTCTTTTTATTTCCAATTTTCCCCAGACTTTTGTTTTAAGTTTAATTTAGTCCCATTTAGTTATTTTTGCAATTATTATTATTATTATTATTTTATTATTATATATTATTATTATTTATTATATTATTGTTTGTGTTGTATTATTATAATTATTATACTACTACTACTATTATCTATTTTTATTTTATTTTATTTCTTTATTTTTACTATTATTTGTTTATTATTATTACTATTTATTATTATATTGTCACTATTATTTATTTATTTTTATTTTTACTTTATTTTTGTATTTTTACTATTATTTGTTTATTATTATTACTATTATTATTGCTATTATTTTTATTACTATTATAACTATATTTTCTTTTTTTTTGTGTTTATTTACTTATTTTTTAATTTTATTTTTTGCTCGATTATTTTAATTTATTTTATTTTCGCCCTTATTATTGTAATTCACACTACCGCATTTATTATTCTTTCGTTATGCATATTAATATCGTAATTCATTTTTTACATTTTACTAACAAAATTGTGCCACATTAATCATTACCGGTTACATAAAATTTCGTTTTTTTAAATCAGTAATTTTTCGTATTTCAAAATTCGAAAAGTCGCACCCTAACTTACGGGGATTCAATTTTCTTGATAAATCCGAATAACGAATGTTTTCAAAACATTTTTAATAACCTCGGGAATTACAAAAAGATTGTGTTCTAACTTACGGAATATGATTTCTTTCTAAAAATCGAGATAATCAAATACCTTTCAAAATAAATAAGTTTTTCGGCGTTTATTCTCGTATCGAGAATTTAAGGCATTGTGTCCTAACTTACGGGACGTGATTCTTTTTCTCGATTAACATAAAACATGCATTGTTCTCGATTTTTTTTATAACAAAGGATCGTATTTTTAAAATTCCTCAAATTTCCAATTTTCGACACGAAGATACTAATTAATCAACTAGGTACCAATTTTTGGGCGTTAGAGGGTGCTAATCCTTACTCGTACGTAACCGACTCCCGAACCCATCTTTCTGAATTTCGTAGACCAACAAGCGTTGTTTTAAATAAATCAAACCGTTTATTAAAAATAACTATTTTACGAGGTGACCTGATCACACCTCACAAAAAAAGGATTGGTGGCGACTCCCTATGTTTATTTTCATTTTTAAAACCAAAGCGAGACGCCGTTTTTTTTTAAAAAAAATGGTTTCGACAGCTTGGTGACTCCGCTGGGGACCCAAATAAGAGAGTCAGGCCACGAGTTGATTACTCTTTGCCTTTTTGTCGAAGATTGAAAATTCGATTTAAATGTACGATCTTTTTGTTACATTTCGTTCGTCTTTGTTACGATCTTCATCATCTTGGTTTGCTTTTCTGGTTTGAGTTCTTAATATATTTCTGAACATTTGCATTACATGACCGCTCGATTATACCCTTTAAGTGGGAGTGAGAAACTATTCCTTCGTGAGGTCTTCACCTCGGTATAGGATAGCGAATCGCTTTCGTGATACATCCGTACCTATTTCTTCGTGAGATTTTCATCTCCGCATAGCCATAGGGAAATGTCTTCCCCTGAACTGAACTCAGTCCGTATGAGCCTATAATGGGTGAGGATTGATGAATCTGTCGGTTCGGGTACCTTTGCTTTAGAACTGAACCCCATATAGCGAGCCTTAAGAGCCCACCCTAGGTAGAACCACTTTAAACCCCTAGTGGTCATACAAACAGGTGCTCTATTTGTTATTTATGTTTTTGTACTGACGTATTTTCTTTGTTCTGGTTATGATTGCATTGCATTTTCATCATATAAAAGAGGTGTTGATTCACATTCAGTTGCTAAATAGAAAGCTTGTCACGAAAATGGATTTCTTGATAAAGTGGAGGATAATGCGACCTTCCGAATATGGTCTGAGTAAACACAACGAGAGAGGGGTGATGGTCTGACGGAGGAGTACATGACTTCGCTTCGTTGCCCGATAATTCAAGCTGACAAATATTATTCGAGAGTCGTTAACGTCTCGATTTCCCTAAAGAAGCAAACAAGCATCATGGGGATGAGTGAGCAATGGGTCGCAGCCTGGATCAAGCAAAAAGGAGCTAGTAGAGGCATCCATTGGAAAAATTCACAAGATTTAATCTTAACATCCGGATATGAAGAAAATGATCGATATCTTCGTTTCGAGTATTAGGTCAAGGCTTTATATGTAATCTATTTTATGTAAAGAAATTTGTTTTCTAGTAAAGTTGTTCTAACAGAATTGAATCAGAGTCAATGCCTCTTTTTTGTATTCATCTCATGCATTTGCATTACATTGCATCATATGCATTAAATTTCACGAAGAGACCCTAATCAAAACAAAATTATTTCAGTTAATCTGGAAACCAACAGAGCCAACCAATCGAACATGGTTACGGTACTCGCGCCAAAATTAAAACAATGGACCAAAGATTGGAAAGGCTAGAACAGATTCAAAAAGAGATGCAAGACCAGTTAGCAAAAGTACAACGGGATATGAGGGATCAGATACTGGAATCCCGAAGAAATATGATAAGCCAATTAACACAATTAATGGTTGGAGGACTCGAGAAAGGGAAGAGCACCATGGTTATCTCTGGGGATGATAACGAGGATCCCACTTACCCCCCGGGTTTTATCCCAATAAGCGTTCAGACTCAACCAGACGCGTATCCGCAAGGGGTACCTGTCAATATCAGACCCCAACAATATCAGGCCGGTACCTCGGCACCACTGAATTATCCAACAGGTTCAGGTTCTAATCTGAGGGACAATCCAACCAATCTTGTAGTTCCTGATCTAGACGAAATGGCAAAAATAGAAAAAGCAAAGGTGGAACTGCCAAAACAACTCGAAGATCGTACAGGTGGTTAGAGGAAAAACTCAGAGCAATGGAAAATGTTGATTACCATTGCGGGGTTGATGCCAAGGATCTGAGTTTAGTCCCAAATCTAGTACTCCCACCGAAATTTAAGACTCCAAAATTTGAAAAGTATAATGGGACTAGTTGTCCTGAAGCTCACATTACGATGTTCTGTCGAAGGATGACAGGATATGTTAATAATGACCAATTATTAATCCATTGCTTCCAAGACAGCCTGATTGGGTCAGCTGCCAAATGGTACAACCAGTTGAGCCGTGCCAAAATCCACTCGTGGAAGGACTTGGCACAGGCTTTCATGAAGCAATATAGTCATGTAACAGACATGACACTTGTCAGAATTACACTGCAGAATATGGAAAAGAAGCAAAGTGAGAGCTTCAGGCAATATGCCCAAAGATGGAGAGAGGTGGCAACGCAAGTCCAGCCACCTCTTCTAGAAAAAGAAACGAAAATTCTTTTCATCAATACTCTGAAAGCCCCGTTCATTAACCATATGTTGGGAAGCGCTACCATGAACTTCTCAGATATAGTAATGTTCGACGAGATGATTGAAAACGTCGTAAGGAGTGGAAACATAGACGTAAGGGAAAGTACTAAAAGGTCAACCCCGAAGAAAAATAAAGATGAAGTGGATAACGTGAGCGTGTTTAGTAAAGGGTATCCCAAGCCAATCACTATGGGCCAGCCGAGGGCCAGTCATCAAGGCCCTTCAAGGAAAGAATCCAACTCGAAGCCAAACTCAGAAAAACTCCAGTTCACTCCCATCCCCATAACGTATAGGGAGTTGTATCAAAATCTGTTTGGTGCCCATGTGGTACCTCCATTCTACTTGAAACCTATACAGCCTCCGTTCCCCAAATGGTACGACGCGAACGCCCAATGCGAGTACCACGCGGGAATCACATGACACTCGATAGAAAACTGCACCACTTTTAAGAAGTTAATCGAAAGGCTCATCAGAATAGGCATTGTGAAATTTGACAACCCGTTTGGTGTAGAAAATCCGTTACCCTAACCATGCTGATAAAGGGGGTATACACGACAATCGAGAATGCATACAAGAGAATCAAGAAGAGTATTGCAGAAGTAAAAACCCCCATTGAAGTGGGTTTTGAAACAAATGATAGACAGGGAATTAATTATTCAGGATTTGGAAGAGATACCCAAAGGGATTAGGAGCTATTGTGAGTTCCATGCAGAAGAAGGCTATGAAGTCTAGGAGTGTGCTAAATTCAAAGTTTTGGTGCAGAGTCTGATGGATAATAAAGAGTTGGAATTCCTTGAAGAGGTCAAAAGCCCGGAAGGAATATCGAGGGAATCTAAACATAAACGCCGTATCTAAAAAGGGAACCAGGGAATTGAATTTTCCAAGCGTCTGCCTTTATATACTCGGGAGTGTTTTGAAGGATGGAATTGTGGAAAAGGTCCTTGTATTTTTTAGAGCCAAATTTGGAATAATGTCCCAAAACACGCTTATTGCTCTAAGCCTAGGAGCAATAAGAATCTTTTTGTGAAATAGGCTTATGTTCAACATCTATATTTTCAATGAAAATGCATTTTTCTGTCTCACTTTGAGCAAATATTCTTTTAATCCTTTATTTCATTCATGTTCATACCACATTAATAATTATTATAAGATTCATTTGTTCTTTGAATATCTCTTCATACCTATAACAGGTCCCTAGATATCAATGACATGAGCAACGCTGTTACTGACTCAGAATCTACTTTTGAGCAAGATATGTGTCTAAAGAGATCTCAGGACTTTGAAGACGATAGAGATTGTAACCTATCTCCTGATTTGTTAAGGATGGTAGAACAAGATGAAAAAATAGATCCTACCTTACAAAAAGTCATTGTGAGCCTAGGAGAAGGGAAAGAGGTGAAGATCGGAGCCTGTATCACCATAGAGACAAAGTGAGACGTCATTAAGTTATTCTAAGAATTCAAAGATGTTTACTCATGATCGTATCAAGATATGCCTAGGCCACTAAGACGTGTGGATGCTGTTAAGGCTAAGAAAGTCTTAGAAGAGGAACACATGCTAATGGTTTTATAATGGCCAGGCAAATCATGAGGTTCGGGTACTGCAGGTCCACCATGGAAGGGGATTGCATCAGTTATACCAAGAAATACCATGAGTGCCAAATTTATGGAGACAAGGTTCCTATGCCTCCTTCATCTCCTCATGTTTGACATTTCCGTAAACTTTCTCTATGTGGGGCAAGAATGTCAGTGGGCCAATCTCACCAAAGGCTTCTAGCGGGTATCGATTCATCTTTATGGTCGTCCATTACTTCACTAAGTAGGTGAAAACTGCTTCATATGTCGATGTCACAAAGTCGACAAATCTTATGTCGATAGGGAATTCCAAAAAAGAGATCACATCTAACGATGTATTAAATTTGAACAATAGCGCGACATCAGAAGTTTGTAGTCTGTTCAAGATAAAACATCATATCGCCCCAAAACGAACGGTAAAAACAATTTATGGGAAAAATGATTGAGACTCATAAAGACTGGCATGAAAAGTTACCATTTGCCCTCTATGCCTATCGGACGTCTGTTACGACCTCCATCGGGGCAACGCCTTTCTCATTAGTTTATGAATGGAGGCGATTTTGGCCATTGAAGTCAAGATTCCTTCTCTCTGAGTTTTATCAGAGTTGAAGTCGGATGAAGCAGAATGGATCCAATCCCAATATGATTAGCTGAACTTGATCGAAGAAGAAAGGCTAAGGGCTATCCTCATGGTCAATTGTACCGAAAGCGAATGATGCGGGCCTATAACAATAACGTTTGCCCTAGAGAATTCCATGAAGGAGACCTAGTTTTGAAAAGGATCCTTCCCATACAAAAGGGCTTCTGAGGAAAGTGGATGCCAAAATGGGAAGGACCTTATGTGGTAAAGAAGGCATTCTCTGGAAAAGCGTTGATTTTGACCTAGAGGGATAACAAAGACTTGCCTAATCCTATGAGTTCAAATCAAAAAATATTTCATTAAAAAAAAGGGGAGAAAAGAAAAAGTAAAAAGAATAAGTAAAAAGAAGAAGTAAAGAAAAAGAAAAAGAAAAAGAAAAAAAGAAAAAGAAAAAAAGAAAAAGAAAAAGAAAAGGAAAAAAAGAAAAAGAAAAGAAAAGAAAAAAGAAAGAAATGGAAAGGAAAAGGAGAGGCCAAGGTGAAAACCCGCAAAGGGCGTCTTGAGACCAAAGGGGTTTTGAATTAAAAACCCGTAAAGGGCAATTCAATTTTTAATAAAAAAAGGGGCATGCGGTAGTCTCGCTTTCTCCGAATTAACAAGAAGGAGAGATGTTACGTCTTGGGGCATCAACAGAGTACTCTAGATCCCCTAAACACATATTGAGCTAAAAAAAAGCCCTCAAGAAGTTCATGCAGAGAAGCTCATGCTGCGATATCTAGGGCACCTACTTCCTTCTCACTTATTTTGTATTTCAATAATGTTTGCTTTCTTGGATTAATCTATTCTTTCTAAATTTTGTTCTTGATAAATTTCAGTTTTGTCCATCATTATGATCTTTTTCAAGCATTTTGCATTGAAAGAACGATTAATGGACTAATATACTTTCATGAAAAGAGTTCTGCATATTACTCTGGAAATTTTTAAATAGTACAGGAACCTGAAGCAGGAATATTGTTTAGAACCCACCAAATCTAAGGGTTAGAAATATTTGAGAAAGAATAGTCTAAATTACAGCTATTTGTTTGGGTTTTCTGTCAAAGAAACCAGCTGAGCAAAGAGGGCATGATAACACCTTAGTGATACAACCTTGATGAGCAATGAGCAATGACAACCCAAACATTAAAAAGGGATCATTCTCATGCATTCATGTAAATATCATTCATACACATCCAATTAAGAGCATTTGATTCATTCTGATCATGACATCCTAATCATTTGGCATAAGCATAAGCATATAAAATTAATTCTACGCGTCATGTCCCCTAGAGGACAGTGTAGCAAGATCGATGAATCCACAAACCTTATCTCCCTGAAGTTGCAGTGGAGCAGGTTGAAATTAACAAGTCTTATCTCTCTGAAGTTGTAGTGGAGCAGACTGAAGATAGCAAATCTTATTTCCCTGAAGTTGCAGTGGAATAGATTGAAGCTATAAATTACAGATCTTATCTCTCTGAAGTTGTAGTAGAGCAGATCCTAGCAAGCCTTATCTCTCTGGAGTTGCAGTAGAGCAGATCCTTGCGAGCTTTATCTCCCTGAAGTTGCAGTAGAGTAGATCTTGGCAAACCTTATCTCCCTGAAGTTGCAGTGGAGCAGGTTGAAATTTCAAGTCTTATCTCCCTGAAGTTTCAGTGGAGCAGACTGAAGACAGCAAATCTTATTTCCCTGAAGTTGCAGTGGAACAAATTGAAGCTATAAATCACAAATCTTATCTCTCTGAAGTTGCAGTAGAGCAGATCATGGCAAACCTTATCTCCTGAAAGTTGTAGTGGAACAGGTTGAAGTTACAAGTCTTATCTCCCTGAAGTTGCAGTGAAGCAGGTTGAAGTCACAAGTCTTATCTCCCTGAAGTTGCAGTGGAGCAAACTGAAGACAGCTAATCCTATCTCTCTAAAGTTGTAGTGGAACAGATTAAAACGACGAATCTTATACCTCTGAAGTTGCAGTGAAGCAGATTGAAGCCATCAGCCTTATCTCCCTGAAGTTGCAGCAGAGCAGACTGAAGACAGCAGATCTTATTTCCCTAGCGTTGTAGTGGAATAGATTGAAGCTACAAATTGGTTGATCTTATCTTCTTGAAGTTGCAGTGGAGCAGATTGAAGCCACCAGCCTTATCTCCCTAAAGTTGTAGCAGAGCAAACTGAAGACATCAAATCTTATTTCCCTGGCATTGCAGTAGAACAGATTGAAGCTACAAATTGACGGATCTTATCTTCCTGAAGTTGCAGTGGAGCAGATTGAAGCCACCAGCCTTATCTCCCTGAAGTTGCAGCGGAGCAGACTGAAGACAGCAGATCTTTTTCTCTGGCGTTGCAGTGGAACAGATTGAAGCTACAAATTGGCGGATCTTATCTTCTTGAAGTTGCAGTAGATCAGATTGAAGCCACCAGCCTTATCTCCCTTAAGTTGCAGCGGAGCAGACTGAAGACAGTGAATCTTATTTCCCTGAATTTACAGTAGAACAGATTAAAGCTACAGATTACGGTAGATCTTATCTTCCTAAAGTTGCAGTGGAGCAGATTGAAGTCAACAAACCTTATCTCCCTGAAGTTGCAGTGGAGCAGGTTGAAATTACTAATTCTTATCTCTTTGAAGTTCCAGCGGAGTGGATCGAAGCTACAAATATATTCTCTTTGAAATTACATTCGAGCGGATCGAAGCACCAATTCCTATACTTCTGAAGTTGCAGTGGGTTAGAGCGAGGCTACTTGAAGAAGAAGAAAAGAAGCACCGAGACTCAGCAAGACCGGGCAAAAATGGTCCTTTTTAAAGTCTTTGCTCCATTCCCGTTACACGACAATGAGCAAAGAGGGGCAGCTGTACAAGCCCAATTCTGCCCGGGCCCACTAAAACCCAAACAAAAAATGACCCAATTTTAAAACTAAACCTAGCCCAACAAAATAGCCCAAAACATTAAACATTTTCGGAACCCTAGGGTTCCCCTCCTCCTTTGCGTCGCGCCACTCCTCATGTGGTGTCAGCACCTTCTCCGCTGCAACGCTGCCACAGTCACCTGCAAACACGCAAAGTAGCAAATAGAGACAGTAGCAAAGAAGGAGATTAAAATGAATTATTTCTTTCGGCTATAAAAAGCCACGAAATACAACATAATCGGGGGGATTTTTTAAAATAAAAAAAGAACAGAGAAAAATCAGAATACAAAAAAAAGATTCAAACAATCAATCAAATCAAAATTTACAAAAAAACAGCAAACAAAAGGTCCGAAAAAACGCATCAAAGGGTATTTTTCTTTTTCTCTTTATATTTTCCTTTTTTGAATCTACTATATACATGTATTTTCCTTATTATTTTGCAATAAGCAGTTCGTATATACAAAAATATATCACAATATAAAAAATATATATATATAAAAAATTACCTTTCTGACTTTCCGACCGCCGTATGCGGCTGCGCCGGAGGCGGAGGCGCGACGGCGATCGGCTGAACTCTCGCCGGAGTCCCATTCCCTGCAGAGAAAAAGAAAATGGGAGGGGAGGGTTTTTTTAAAACAAATGAAAAAGTGAAATTTTTTTAAAAAAATTTCCCTAAATAGGCCTCCAAAAAAGAACAGAGAAAAATCAGAATACAAAAAAAGATTCAAATAATCAATCGAATCAAAATTTATAAAAAAAAAAGCAAACAAAAGGTTCGAAAAAACGCATCAAAGGGTTTTTTTCTTTTTCTCTTTATATTTTCCTTTTTTGAATCTACTATATACACGTATTTTCCTTATTATTTTGCAATAAACAGTTCGTATATACAAAAATATATCACAATATAAAAAAATTACCTTTCTGACTTTCCGGCAGCCGTATGCGGTTGCGCCGGCGGTGGAGGCACGACGGCGATCGGTCGAACTCTCGCCGGAGTCCCATTCCCTGCAGAGAAAAAGAAAATGGGAGGGGAGTGTTTTTTTAAAACAAATGAAAAAGTGAAATTTTTAAAAAAAAAAATTCCTTAAATAGGCCCCCAAAAAAGAACAGAGAAAAATCAGAATACAAAAAAAGATTCAAACAATCAGTCAAATCAAAATTTACAAAAAACAGCAAACAAAAGGTCCGAAAAAACGCATCAAAGGGTATTTTTCTTTTTCTCTTTATATTTTCCTTTTTTGAATCTACTATATACACGTATTTTCCTTATTATTTTGCAATAAACAGTTTGTATATACAAAAATATATCACAATATAAAAAATATATAAAAAAATTACCTTTCTGATGCCTCATTGAAAGCACCAAAAATATCCTATTCCTTGTAAAATAGTAAAAATAACAGTAAAGGGGAAGTAGGGTCGAATCCTCAGGGACCGGATTGTACGAATGCTCGTTTCTTGAAATCCTGGACAATTTCTTGGCCAAGAAAACTTGCGTTCCTGAAAAATAAAAAAACAAAATTAAGAATTTCGATCTGGAAAAATCAAAACGGAATTTAAAGTGAATTGAAATTGCGAAATTAAATAAATTACGAAAATTAAAATGAGGAATATGAAAATAAACAGAGTTTAGGGAAGAGTAAGTTTCTTATGTGGCGAGATTCTAGCCTCCGGTTGTCTCGTTCCGCCTTGGGTTCAATCCTTGGCTTTTAGATGACCCTTCTCAAACCAAGTAAGCCAGTTATATTGGAAGAGGACGCCTACGACTACCAGCTCCAAGAATTTAGACTTACGAATTTAGGGAACCTGACTCTAGCCTGCAATCACTTTTGTGGAATCGTCTATGCTAGATCAACGCTTCTCAATGGCGAATCCCACGCCATTTTGTCTCTTGGGCTCGTCAACCTCTGACGCAGTAAGTTAACGAACCGACTGTGCAATCCTTCCAAAACATACAAAGCGGTCGCCTTTGCATACGTTGAAAAGTTTACTTCTTAAGGGACATGGACGAAAGCGTCAGCCCCGTAGTGCGGAGAAACGGTGAATACTTGGCGAGAAGGCTAAGTACGGATTCTAAGCCTCAAGAACCCTTTTTTGGGGAACATCGATAACCATCGGCTAGATGGGTTTAGTGGCTCATGATTGTGGTGTAAAAGAAAATAATTATAAAAATGGAAAAGGGGATTTTATTGAAAGAAAATATGGAAAGAACAAAAGCCTAAACTTTTGGGGGGAGTGTGTTTACAGAAAAAGATGGATGCATTTTGAGTCACTTCAGTCCCTATTTATAACTAGGGGAGGTAGTCTAATCCTACTTAAACTCCCAAAAGATAAATACATTTAATTGAAGATAAATAAAATAAAATCCTAAAATTAAATAATCCTTAATAATTATCTTAATATTAATTATCCTAATATAATTAAAATAGAATTTGATAGAATAAAATCTCTTCTTTTTGCATTTCAACCCTTGTGTCCTCCATACTTGCACTTTTGGCACCAACTTTTCCTTGTGTCGCACATTGGCCCATTTTATCTCTAAATTCACGCTTTTGGCCCTTAATTTCGCTTTTGCCTCCAATTTAGTCCCTATGAGATAAAAGATTATAAATAACTCAAATTAGCAGGATCATACTCAGAATAAATACATAATTAATACATAAAAATACGTTATTCTAGAGTATTATCACTTTTCGACTTTCCAGTCGCCGTATGCGGCGGCGCCGGCGGTGGAGGCGCAGCGGCGATCGGCTAGACTCTTGCCGGAATCCCATGCCCTGCAGAGAAAAAGAAAAGGGGAGGGAAGTGTTTTTTTAAAACAAATGAAAAAGTGAAATTTAAAAAAAATTGCCTTAAATAGGCCTCCAAAAAAGAACAGAGAAAAATCAGAATACAAAAAAAGATTCAAATAATCAATCGAATCAAAATTTACAAAAAACAGCAAACAAAAGGTCTGAAAAAACGCATCAAAGGGTATTTTTCTTTTTCTCTTTATATTTTCCTTATTATTTTGCAATAAACAGATTGTATATACAAAAATATATCACAATATAAAAATTATATATATAAAAAATTACCTTTCTGACTTTTCGACCACCGTATGCGGCGGCGCCGGCGGCGTAGGCGCGACTACGATCGGCCGGACTCTCGCCGGTCCCATGCCCTGCAGAGAAAAAGAAAAGGGGAGGGGAGTTTTTTTTAAAATAAATGAAAAAGTGAAATTTTTTTAAAAAAATTTTGCCTTAAATAGGCCTCCAAAATGGCGTCGTTTTGCCCCTTCGACCCGCTCAGGCCTAGGATCCGCGTGTTGTTAACGGAAGGGCTAATTGCACTTTTAGCCCTTCCGCTTTTTTATTGCTCTGCAATAAAGTTTATTTTATTTTTTTATTTTGCCGAGTATTTTATTTCGGTTTCCAATTTGGTCCTCTCTAATACTGTGCGTTTTGGAGGATAGGGAAAATTTCCCTTTTGGCCCCTCCTTGTTATTCGCGTGTTCAAATAGGTCCTTTTCCTTTCTTTTTATTTCTAATTTTCCCCAGACTTTTGTTTTAAGTTTAATTTAGTCTCATTTAGTTATTTTTGCAATTATTATTATTATTATTATTATTATTATTATTATTATTATTTAATATTTCTATTATTATCTTTGTTACCATTATTATTATTGTTATTATTATTATTATTACTACTACTACTACTACACTATTATTTATCTATTTTTATTTTATTTTTATTTTTATTTTTATTTTATTTCTGTATTTTTACTATTATTTGTTTATTATTATTACTATTTATTATTATTGTTACTATTATTTATTTATTTATATTTTTACTTTATTTTTGTATTTTTACTATTATTTGTTTATTATTATTACTATTTATTATTACTATTATTATTGTTGTTATTACTATGATTTTTTATTACTATTATTATTGCTATTATTTTTATTACTATTATAACTATATTTTTTTTTTTTTTTGTGTTTATTTACTTATTTTTTTTAAATTTTATTTTTGGCTTGATTATTTTAATTTATTTTATTTTCGCCCTTATTATTGTAATTCACACTACTGCATTTATTATTCTTTCGTTATGCATTAATACCGTAATTCATTTTTTTTACATTTTACTAACAAAATTGTGCCACATTAATCATTACCTGTTACATAAAATTTCGTTTTTTTAAATCAGCAATTTTTCGTATTTCAAGATTCTAAAAGTTGCACCCTAACTTACGGGGTTTTGATTTTCTTGATAAATCCGAATAACGAATGTTTTCAAAATATTTTTAATAACCTCGGGAATTACGAAAAGATCGTGTTCTAACTTACAGAATATGATTTCTTTCTAAAAACTGAGATAATCAAATACCTTTCAAAATAAATAAGTTTTTCGGCGTTTATTCTCGTATCGGGAATTTAAGACATTATGTCCTAACTTACTGGACGTGATTCTTTTTCTCGATTAACGTAACACATACCCTATTCTCGATTTTTTTTTATAACAAAGGATCGTGTTTTTAAAATTTCCTTAAATTTCCAATTTTCGACACGAAGACACTAATTAATCAACTAGGTACCAATTTTTGGGCGTTACAAGGGTGCTAATCCTTCCTCGTATGTAACCGACTCCCGAACCCATCTTTCTGAATTTTGTAGACCAACAAGCCTTGTTTTAAATAAATCGAACCGTTTATTAAAAACAGCTATTTTACGAGGTGACCCGATCACATCTCACAAAAAAAAGGATTGGTGGCAACTCCGTATGTTCATTTTCATTTTTAAAACCAAAGCGAGATGCCGTTTTTTTTTTAAAAAAATGGTTTCGACAATATATATATTTAATTACAATAACAAGATAAAGCCCGAACAATAAATGAGACATCGCGATTTAAATCCAAGCCACATTTGGAGATACACCACATACGTAGCTGTTGCAGCATCTGAAGCAGATGTACCACTCTTTGAGTCCCTGAAATGAAAGAAATTATGAATGCTACTGACTTTGGGAAAAAGGGCAGATTTTGAGGGAGGAAAACTATTCCAGAATGAACTTACGGTGCTTGTGCAGGAACTTCTTGGGCAGATTTGGTGGAGATGTTCTTGCTCGACACTCGAAAATTTTGGAAACGCTTTACTGAATTCCTTTATGAGAACAATCAAATCGATAAGAAAATATTATCAAACCTTCAGGACATTACTATAAAAAATCTACTATACATGTTAAAGATCCAGATCAAGAAGTAGTGATCGGCATACCTAAATCCCACACTTGAAATTTGATGTTATTGTACTGCACTGTTTCGACATTAAATCCAATTGCTGCACCATCAAGAACAAAGTAAATCAAATAACAATTCTTAAACAGAAAGAGAAACCCATTGATATTCTTAATTGCAAATATTAACTTACTTCTCCCTTATACATCGAAATGATAAATAATTCCCTTTAAAACAAACAAAACTGAAAAAAAATGGAAAAAAGGAAGACTAACTTGGAATTGTCGAGACAACTTCACCCATCTGGAGTCGATCTGCAACCAAAACCATGAAATTATTAAAAAAAGAATAAAACCCAATATAAAAGTCACTTAAAACATAATAAGGAAGCGATATAATACAGAGAATGGTGATTTTGCCAGCATTGTCAAGGCCGAGAACAAGGATCCGAGCCTCCCTGTTTCCAAACAGATTAGAGAACATTTTTGTAAACAGTATACCCATATCGTTCAATATAGAAAAATAGGTCTCTCAGTGCATGAAATTTGGATCCGATCTGCAAAGCAGCACCCCTTCTTTTTCCTCCCTGTACAAAAGGAGAGAGCCTGCTTGCAAGAAGAGTTGAGATCCCGAGTGCGGTGAAATTGAAAACTCGAGAAATAGACAGGGTGAATAATTGCAAAGACTGTAAATTATTCTAGTTTATTTCCTGGGAATCGATCGAAATGGAGACAACAAGGAGCGAAGCAACAAAGAAGATGGAAAAAATGGGGTATTATACTAGGCGGTGATGGAGACCTAAAATAAAATGAAAATATTAACAAGAAAAGAGCCAAAGAGAATTCATCTGCTCCATCACCGGGTAAAGCTGAAAACCAAAAACCCTAAGAAAAACCCACTGAAATACAAGTAAAAAAGCATGGAGCTGAAACTAAAAAAGAGATTGATACCTGAAATGAGTCTCCGTTGAAGCAGCGAAGTTCAAAAATAACAAAAACCAGAAACGCCAGAGAAAACTTAGGGTTTCTCTTTCAGGAAAACTCTCTTCCTACCCTAGCGTGTGTTTTTATGGCCTGTGGATACCCAAAGCTAAAAAAGAATGAGAGAATCGCCGAAAGTCTCCTCCTCTGACAAACCCAAACCCAAACCCTGTCAAATCTTCTTCTCACTTTGAAACAGATCTTGTATAAATCCTTACAAGAATCATATATATAGAATCTCTCACTTTATACTTCGTTACTTATTGCAAGAAAATATCCAATTTGGCTCGCTTGTAGAAATTTCCACATGGTTAGTTGGGTTTGTGATTAAAAAGAAAGAAAAAAAATGCTGCTGATGAGAAGCAACGATCCAAAATTTGGAGACTTAGTAAATTTAGGGTTTAAAAAATAAAAATCGGGTTTACAAGGATATAAAGTTTGCGGCGGTTTTACTAAAAACGTCACTATAATTCTATTTTTTGTGGGATTTTTTACAAAAATGCCATTATTATACAATTTTAATTTTTTTTCCATTTTTAACCTATATTTTTATTTATTTTTTCTTTCAAAATTTTTGTATTGTGATTATCATTTTTTTGAATTTTTATTTTTATTATATTTTGAGTGTTGAACTTTTTAACTAAAATATTAAATATTAATTTTTAACTTTTTAAGTTTTAAATTTTTAATTTTTTTAATTTTTTATTATTAAATTTTAAAAATTTAATTACCATTATCAACTCTTTTAGGATTTTCTTTTTTCTTTCTTTTTACATCAATATTATTCTTTTAAGTATGGTTTGTATTAGTTGTTTAGATTTTTATATAAATGACATTTAATTATATGTATACACCTAAATTTTGATATAGATACATCTCAGAATTATATATGAATTTTAGTTTAATGTGTAATTCTAGATGTGAAATTCTAATTGTAGTTTAAATGTATAGTTTAAATTTTAATTTTGATTTAATCATACACATTATTTTAAAATATAAATACATCAATATATTTTTATATTGAATAAATATAAATTTTTATGTATACAATATATAAATAAAAAATGATGTTAATTATATCAATAATTGTGTTAATATTTTACAAGATCTAGATCAAATTAAAGTTAATGTATACAATTGCACACTAAACCATTGTTCATGTATGCTTTTGGGATTTAACCCATTTTGATATATATTTTTTTTAAATAATAATTTACATTTATCTTATTTAGATTTATATTCTAAAAAATCCAAGATTAATCCCTAAATCATAAACCCTAGACCCTAAATATTATACCCTAAATCACAAGCAACAAACCCCAAACCCCAAACCATAAACCCTACACCATAAATCTCGAACCCTAAACCATAAACCGCAAACCTTAAACCATAATTCGAGACTAACTTTTTGGGAATTCATGTGGCAAATGTTAGTGTAGTACAAAACATATATTTTAATAGCTAACACATTAACCATAAATCCCTCATGATGGATTTCAGTTTTGGGATTTTTAGTCATATAGCTAACACCTTAAACCCTAAACCTTAAAATCCTAAACTTAAACCATAAACCCTAAACTTAGAAACCTAACACATTAACCATTTCCCCCTAAACCCTTAACCCTAAAACCATACCGTAAACCTTAAACTCAAAACCCTAACCCATTAACCATTTCTCCCTAAACCACTAACCCTAAACCTTAACCCCTGACCACTAACATTTAAACCTTAATACTGGTAAACACTAAGATATTAAACACTATACAATAAACCCAAACAACAAACTTTAAAACACTAAACCCATGCACACCAAAATAACAAATCCTAAACCATAAAATTAACATACTAAATTTAAACCCTAAATCAATTTTAATAGCTTAATTTGTAACTTAAATGAAAACTTCTAAATTGTTTAGTTAGCAATTTGTAACTTTTCATAATTAAGTAACTAAAATGAAACTTTCTCATTGCTTATAAGTGAATTTATCAAAATAAAACATAATTCAAAGCAAGAATAAGAAAAAAATATGAAAAACTTTTAGCGGCGTTTTTTTCAAAAGCGCCGCTAATGCTCATACCTTTAGCGACGTTTCTTGAACAGCGCCGCTAATGCTCATACCTTTAGCGGCATTTTTCCAAAAGCGCCGTTAATGCTCTGACCTTTAGCGGCGTTTGTGGAAAAAACGTCGCTATTTATCCTTTTTAGCGGCATTTTGGAAATAAACGCCGCTATTGGTCATTTATTTGCGGCGTTTTCCTTCAAACGCCGCTAATGTGTAATATTTGCGGTGTTTTTCTTTAAAACGCCACTAAAAACACCGCTAAAAGTCTGTTTTGGTGTAATGATTATTTAATATTAAGTTATACTTAGCTTTATTTATTTCTCTTTTACTATGCTTTATTTTCATATTTTTTATGTCGCTTATAAATCTACAATGAACTAATCTGATTATATGGTTGGGAAATCTTTAAACTAATGGTTTATTAATAGAAATAGAATTAAACACTGATTTAGAAAAGATAGTTGTAACTTAATTCTCTTGATTTGTGCTCATGTTGTTAATACTAGGTGAGAGATAGATTAACGAAAAAATTAAGAAAAAGTGAATTGAGAGTGTTTGATACAATTAAAAAGTAAAGTGAATTCAGATGCAAACCTGGGTGGTAACTCTTGAATATGTACCTAAAAAAGCTTGCAAAAAAATCAACATTCTTTGGATTTTCTCCCTTAGATAACCGATGAATGAGTGATATGTAGTTATTAAAAGACCAAGGACAATCATCTTGTTGGAATCAACAATGCAAAAAATTGAATAAGATAAAGGCTTGCATCTCCAATAGGTTTGATCCAAGCACCTTGAATCGCTCTCCACAGGGATAAGAGACTTCTTTCCATGACTGCAAAATTGATTATTCTTTCCCCTAAGAACTTACCTACAAGACAGAGATCATAACCAATATCCTTTCTTTGAATCTCATCCGAGTTGATGACCAACTCAATCTCTTCATTTTCCCGTATTAACAGCATTTGAAAATCGAATCCCATACTTCATTGGGAATAAAATGAAGCTTAAAAAACAAATTGTCTAGCAATACACAAACATGCACTCAAACATGATAAAAACTTGCACTCTTAAAGAGAGAAAGAAGAGAGAGGCAAGACTTTTTAATCTCCTTCCATTTGATCTATTATATTTGATATTTAATACATATTAGATACTTTTTCCATACCTTTACATCTCTTGTCTCAATTTTGTAAATGTAACCTAGGTTAAAAGTTACCACAATTTTAAACTCAAGGATTCAACATGGCATGATCCAAAGGTAATATACTGTTCCTTTTTTTAAGATTCTCATTGATTTGCACTTTAGTTACCATCTGTAAACAATGAGTGCAAAATTGATAATTTCGGAAAATGGGATAGTAATCATTGTAAACGGGAGATAACTCTTTATACAAAGATGATTTAACAATAAAATTAAATTCAACAAACAAATTATATAAATGCTGTAGTAGGATTTAATTACCGGCCAAAATCTTTTTTATACTCATGATGTAGCAGGCCCATTTTGCAACAACCAAAAAATACCAAAACCAAATAAATAAAAAACAAAGTCCATCATCCAATTTTACAACCATCAGACTCAAACCAATACAGCCCAAACATCAACTAAGCCCAAACCCTAATAGCCCAATACCTAAAACAAAAAAAAAAAAAAATTCTAGGTGCGCCTCACCTAGGTCTGCCACTACTGCCTCTGCCTAACCTGCCATCGCCATTGTCAGCACCGCCACTTGCCTGCGACGGAATGACAAGTATATTAAAATAACCATTTGTAGATGGCTATAAAAGCCACTCAAAAACCAATGTATTTTTTTGCCGAATGATATTCAAAAAAGAAAACAGAGATTTCTTACAACGAAAAACAAGTTCAAATACACACACATATATATATATATATATATATATCTAAAATATAACCAAAAAGAAAGGGGTTTTACCTTCGATCCGCCTGAAAAAGGGGAAATTTTTGGAGCTCTGACGTTGGCGGACAACGACCAGAGCTGGGCTAGAGAGACGACCAGAGAATGGAGCTGATTGAGGGGGGATTTCAGAGAAAAAAGCGCTTTTTTTGAAAAAAACTTGGTTTCAAATGATTTTTTTGTTAAGTTTTTGACTTTGTAAGTCCCCAAAACGACGTCGTTTTGGCATTAGACTTGAAATCCGACCCAACCCACTAGCAGGATCCGTGTGTTTTTAACGGAAGGGCTAATTGCACCTTTAGCCCTTCCGCTTTTTAATTGTTTTGTAATTAAGCTTTTTATTTGTTTTAATTTTTACCCCAAGATTTATTTCGATTACATTTTAGTCCATGTATGAACGACGCCATTTTGGAGGAGAAGGGGTTATTTCCCATTTTGGTCCCTCCTTGTTATTCGCGCGTTCTAATTGATCCTTTTTCTTTCTATTTATTTCCAATTTGCCCCGAATTGTTTTAAAATTCAAATTAGCCCTTTTTTATTTTATTTTTGTTATTTTGCTATTTTATTATTAAATTAATTAATTTTAATATTATTATTATATTATTATTTTCCTTTTTTATTTATTTACTTGTTATTATTATCATATTATTAAATCAATGATCTTGCATTATTATTTCTATTATATTTCTTTATATATTTATTTACCTAATTTTTTTTATATATACACATGTATCTTTTTTATCTATTTCTATCCTTTTACATAATTTTAAAATTTTAGTTAATTTTATTATTATTATTAATTTCATCTTTATTATTATTATTGTTATTATTCTTGAATTATTTTTGCACCGTATTTATTTACGTAAAATTAGATCTTTAGCTTCGTTTTTTATTTTTTTTAGTTTGTTATTCTTATTATTTGTCATTTTACTTCTGGCTTGTTTATTTTATTTTATTTCATCACTTCATATTGCCATTTACATTAAAATACTTATTATTCTGTCATGCACACAAACACCGTAACCCGTTTTACATTTCACCACAAAACTGCGTCACATTTTACGTAATGCATTAAAATTTCTTTTTTTAAATAAGCGATACTTCGTGTTTTTAAAAATTGAAAGGTCTTTTCCTAACTTACGGGGTTTCGACTTTCTCGATAAATTCGATCCAACGAACGTTTTAAAATTTTTAAATAATCTCGGGAATTACGAAAAGATCGTGTTCTAACTTACGGAATATGGTTTCTTTCTAAAACCGAGATAATCAAACATCTTTCAAAGTATATTTTTCTGCGTTTATTCTCGTATCGGGAATTTAAGACATTGTGTCCTAACTTACGGAACGTAATTCTCTTTCTTGATTAACGTGAAACATGCCCCTTTCTTGACAAATTTTCAATATTTTTACAAAGGATCGTATTTTTAAAATCTTTTCAAATTTTCAACTTTCGACACTAAAGACACCAAGTAATTGACTAGGTACCAATTTTTGGGCGTACCGAGAGTGTCAATCCTTCCTCGTACGTAACTGATTCCCGAACCCGTTTTTTAGATTTTGTAGACCAAAAATCATCGTTTTGATAAATTTAAACTTTTATTAAAATAATTGAATTACAAGGTGATCTGATCACACATAAATAAAAAGGATTGGTAGCTACTCCCATGTTCATTTTCGTTTTCAAAATCAAAAGTCGACCCCTTTTTCAAAAAAATAGTTTCCACACATGATTATTATTTTCAATAATGTTATACTTTCTGGATATTGCGGAAATCTTTTAGTGGATGTATAGCTACAAAAGTCAGCTTCCTCATCATCAATTTGTGTTCATCCCCCACATGATGACGATTATTATCAAACTAGATTCCTTCCACACACATATATATTACTTTCCTTTGTTAATTCCATTTTAATTTTGTGAAATAAATCCTCCTTCTCTCTCCAACATTGCATTGCATAGGACAGGAAAGCGAAGCTTGCTTTTTGAATGATACGTGAGTGGGGTGGAGACCCTTTGAATCAAATATCACACGCTCCTATAGTCTGCAACCTCTCTTTTTTTTTCTTTTTTCTTATTTTAATTTCTCTTGGATTGAAGTGAACGCTTTTCTTTTGCTTTCTATATATTCTTTCATTTTTGGCTTCACCTCCCAGTTGCAGATGCATTTATTATTATTGCAAATATAATTACTGCTATCGCAATCGTATGGATAATGGCTTTCCCTCCACAACATGTTCAATAAATTCCTTCCTATTGCCCTCTCATAATTTATTGGGATTGCCACTTGGAACTTTGTGTGGTATTTGAAATAAACATTGCTTCCATGCTGCTTTGCCCCTTCGCAATTTGTATATCGAATCTCGTCAAGAGCGAAAATCACTGACTAGGAGCTAGCTATGACCCATAACTTAACATCGACATGATCAAAATATCAAACATTTAACACAAAAAGGAAAAAGAAAAAGGAAAAAAAGGGTACCCAAATCACAATATCTAGTAGTATAAGAGTCAGAAACCAGAATATCTGTTTATCACACAAGTAATTTAGGGCTCATCATCTCCTATGTGAAAATCTAAGGCCTTTTATTTGGAATTGGAGATGATTTTGATTACTTAATCAGCTAGGAAAACAACTCCAATCTAGGGAATTTTCCTATAATACGAGTTTAACTTTCTTTTATAAAATAATACTAGTTCAACTTAAATGGTATTGAAAAATTATCATATATATATATATATATACACACATATACACTTTAAAATAACTCTTATTAGCATTTTAAACCTAAATTAAAGAAAACCCTAAACTTGTTTTCCTATTATTAAATGTAGTTTAAGAAAACACTAGACTAGTTTTCCTATTATTAAATGTTGTTAAGGAAAATCGAATTATTGCTTGATATTTTTAGGATTAAAAATAACTTTTTAATTAACACTGATAATTAATTAGTATTATTTCAACTCCTATAATATGACTAATTTTGTTGCTTTTTCTTAGTACTAATTTTTTGCTGAAGTAAACAAGTACATGTATTGTTTTAAAGAACAAGTGAATAAAATTTTAGATATATAAGAAAATATAGATAAACTTATATCTACAAAGTAGTAATAAGACACCCAAAAAGGAGAATTTATAAAGTAAAAGCAACTTACCTTCCCTTCAACCATCGCTATATATATACCTCAAATCATTCAAAGCGTGTTGGTGTTCATTTCTTCAGCCCCAATTAATATCTTAATTGACCTGCAAAATCATAAATCAAAGCAACGGAATCACAATCAAACAAAACCATTCCAAGTATACAAAAATATAATAGGAAAGTGGACAATTAAAATCAAAAGAAGTCAGGAAAAAATAAAGTTTCACACGCGTGGGACAAGGGAAAGGAACGTGACATGCAATATCTTGAAGCTGTTGTTCAATGGCACTTGAACGAATTGAACTAAAAAAAAAAATAAAAAATTGGGGAAGCTGTAAGCAAACTGTGAGGTTGATTGAACCAGACAATAAACATTACATGAAAAAAAAAAACAACTCCCCATAAATAAATAAAAATTGGGTTTTTTGGGATGCAATCCAAATCAAAACTGGTGAAAAATTCATTACTGGCCATCAAAAGCAGACATTAAACTATCTACAGTTTCAAATACATCATAAAGATTAGCGTTTTTTGGTTCTTCTTCTTCAATGGATAAAACTCTTCTAATTGGTCTTCGCCAATTCAAAATAGGTGAACAGTTTATGATGCTGGTTCCTGCTATTGCAATTGCCAGTGTTTCCAGTTCTAACGTAAATCTGAATATGGTTGCCATGATGAACACGATAACCATAGCAAGGAATATTGTTTGTGGTTGATTTCTTGGAGGAGCAAAGAGGGAAAGCGACGGGGGGAGTCCTGGGGATATGACGTACGCAGGAAGACCGGGGAGTTGATGACGATGAAGATGAATTTGAAGATGAAGTGGATGATAACGATAAGGACGAGGATGATAGAGAAATTGATTTTGTGGTTGATTTTGGCATCCCAAGGAAAGCTCGTATCTTTAAAAAGGATGCAGGCGATGCCAACCGATCGTATTCCTCGATAAGGTAGGCGAGTTCTTCATCGGAAGTAATCGAAACCAGCGCGTCCAAGTCTTCTGTTGGCAACTGGCAACGTAAACTCACCGATGTTCCACACATCTCCCCCATCTTCAACGACAACTCTGCACCACATTACACAATTTTGATTCTTAATTATTTCTTTTCAAAAAAAAAAAAACTTTGGCAGCTAAAATACTAAAAAGAATACTGACCGGAGAAGGAAATAGAGCGATCAACGACGAGTACACGGGTTTCGCCACCATGATAATAGAGTTTATGGTCAGGATAACGAGGAAGGATTTTACCGCGGTAACTGCAGAGGAATTTGATGGTAGGTTTATGGTTAGGGTGGAGCATGGTTTTTCCGGGATTGAAAGTTGAAAGACAAAAGAAAAGAGTCACAAGGATAGGTTTTTAGGAGAAGAAGAAATAGGATGCCTTGGAATAGGGGTTTTTTTTTTTTAGTGGCGCAACCCTATATTTATATATTATTTAGGGTAAACTATTAAAATAATTACTTGTGGTTACATTTTAGTTTTTTATATTTAAAATGTTACATTTTAGTCACTGAGCCATTAATTATACAATTAACAGGTTTAGGATTTAGGGTTTAGGGTCACTGAGCATGTTAAATCATCATTTTAAATAAAAAAATTTAGATTAAATTATACAATTGGTCCCTATATTTTTTTGTTTTGAGCAATTTAATTTTTTTCTTTTAGGTTTTAAACTTTTTTTTCTTTTTTTTTTTCATTCTCTTCTACTTCTCCCTCTATTTTTCTCCCTTCGCCATTTCTTTTAACATATTTTTTCTATGTTTTCTATTTATTAAAACTAGCCCTTATACTTTTATTTTGATATTGGATATTTCTTGTACGTTCTGATTAACCTTCCCTTTGATTAGCTTTTAATATGTTTTCAATTTAGGGTAACAATTTTGTATTGATCTTCAATGAAAACCCAGAACAAAGATTTTTTTTAATCTTTTCTTTTGCTTATTATAAACAATTGTGAAATGGGGCCTGATATTTTACAATTATTGTTGAAGCTATACAAAGGATCCAAAAATGGATTATTGTGGTGATTTTATAGAATTGTTTGGACTTGATATTTCAATGAAGATTCTCATGATATTGATTAACCCTTCTGATCCCATTAGGGTTAGCTTGGTTTCTAGTTCTTGGTACCAATTTTGTAAGCAAATCAATGTATTTGGTAGCATTTAGCTTGTGTTCTATTATATATCGAAGAAGAATCGATATTGATTAATTCAATAAGATCGATTTTATTCATCTTGCAGTGATCGAAAATGATCTCTAGGTTTACACATAGAGCATGTAACCAAAGATATTTGGCTTTAACAAATAATGAAATTAAAAGAAAAACATTAAATTGTTCAAAAAATAAAAATATAGGGACTAGTTTTAAGAAATAGAAAATATAGAAAATCTACATTAAAAGAAATGGGGAAGGGAAGAAAACAGAAAGGGAAGTAGAGGAGAATGGAAAAAAAAAGAAGAAAAAAAGAAAGTTAAAAGAACATAAAAGAAAATAATTAAATCGCTAAAAAAGAAAAAAAATATAGAGACCAATTATATAATTTAACTTAAAATTTTCATTTGAAATGATGAGTTAACGTGCCACGTCAACTTATTGCTACATTGTTAATGACAATTAACAACTCAGTGACTAAAATGTTACAATACGATAACGTAAATGACTAAACGTAATATTTCAAACATAAGTGACTAAAATGTAACATGAGGCAAACAAAAGTGACTATTTTGATAGTTTACCCTATTATTTATAGAAATTAAATTGACTATTATGGTTAAGGGCCTAATTAGGGCATGATAGGTGTCCGATCCCCTAAAATGAGAAATTTTCATTTAAATCTTTTAGAATTTTTAAAATTTTAAAATAATAAAAGTAAAATTACATTTTGACCCCTCTAAAATTGAAAAAAAATATAGGCTATTAAAATTATAAAATTGCATTTCACTATCGTAAAAATTATAATTTAAATTCACCCCTAAAAGAATTTTCTGGCTTCATCTTTGATTATGGTTATTTACTTGGCATAGACCAATGGCAGTCGGCCTGTCAGGTCATCCTAAAATGAAATTTTTTTCATTTAAACTCTTTAAATTAGTAAAAATAAAATTACGTTTTAAATTTTCAAAAATAATAAAAAATTATTTTAATATTTTAAAAATTATAAAAATATAAATTATTAAAATTATGAAATTATATTTTTACTATTATAAAAATATACCATTTATTTTCGATTGGAAAAATATTCTGACTTCGCACTGCAATAAACGTTGTCTTAATACACTTAATATAGTCATACTGAAAATCTGAAGTTACAACTGATCACTTATACATGTCATTCACGATATATTTCAATTCTCATAAACTCTAAAAACATTAAGCTTTGTTTAGTTTTTAAAAATAATTTATATTTTCATTTTTTATTTCTTGAGAATTAAAAAACACAAACAAAGATTTTTTTTCAATAACACATGTTTCACACACTAATTTTGATAATAGAAATATGATAAATAAAATTAAAAAAATTACAGTAATCACTTTTAATTTTTTTTTCAAAAATTATTTTCTAAATTAATTTTCATATCTAACGTTTTTCATTTTCAAGAAAATGTAAACAAAAATATTTTTTATATTCTAAAATCTAATGGAAGTAAAACAAATACAAAAATAAGGACCAAAAAAATCACTTCTTCCCTCAGAAATTTAGTAACTCAAGAAATTTACAAGTGATTCCTAATTTTTACAATTTTTTAATGCAATGTTCGGAAAATGAAGTTGAAGAATTGAATAAATTTTATTTGTTACACAATTCAAAGATATATATATTATAAACTAGTTTGAAATATGGTGCGATGCACAAGTTTTTTTGTGTGTATTGATATTATAATATTTTATAATTTTAATTTTGTTTGAATTAATTATTTATTTGAAAAAAAAGTAATGATATTTGAAAAATATAAATTTATTTTAATCAATGTTATTAAAACGTGTGTTTATTTAAAAATATATTTTAAATTTAATAATTTACTGTAAAATAATTTTAATATTGTCAACCTTAGTTAATTTTTAAGGATATATTTTAAGTTTAAAATTTTACTAAATATATATTTGTTCAATTGGCTTTATAGCTTATATTTTAGTGTATATTTAATATTCTATGTGTATTTCAATATATACACATTTAGAGTGTGTATTTCTTATAATTTATTTAACCTAAAATAAATGTTTCAAAATCCAAAATAATAATAATAAAAAAAGATTATTATGGGGCACTTGTGTGTGGAAAAAAAATTATATAATAAATTTATAAAAAGAATTAAAATAAATATCAAATGTGGCTTTAATTGAAACGGTAAAGTTGAGTTTATAAATGCAATGAAGTCGATTTCATCATACACCTGTAGTTTTATATAAAAAGGCAATACCACCCTCAAAATAATATTTGTTACTTTATAAAGAGGCATAATGTCAAATTAGCCATCACCGTTTATATCTTTTTTCAATTTGGCTCTTATTTTTTTTTTAGATAAATTTGACAATAAACTTTTCAAAAAGAGTCAAATTACCTTTTTAACATAATTAAAACATTAATTTTTTAATGATGTTGGCATAGCAAACCACGTAGTAGTCCATGTATCCTTCATGTCGACATGACACTATTTGTTTTATATGCCGCATCAACAAATAATTTAAAATTTATAAAAATATTGAACAAGTAATTGAAGTACATGTGGATTTTCATGCGAGTTGCCATGTTTAAAAATTTAACGTTTTAGTCCGTCATCTAATGAAAAAAATAATTCAACTCTTTTTGAAAGATTAAGGGCCAAATTCAACTCTTTAAAAGGTTAAGAAACAAATTTAGCTTAAAAAATAATAAGGGCCAAGTTGGAAAAAAAATGTAAACGTTGAGGGCTAAATTTGACATTACACCTTATAAAAACAAAAGGTTTTTTATTACTCCACAACTGAGTTGAAATCTAGTACGTGAGTGACACAAACTCAACAAAACACTTAAATATATAGATAGATTACGGATATTGTAGATTACAGATATTGTATTTGTACGTGCTTTATTACATAATTTTAAAATACTTTTTATTCAAAATTATCTTTTGAAATTCAATTTTGTTATACCTTTACCCTGACTTGAACATGTGGTAGCACGATAGGCAACTTATGGATCATGAATCCAACCTATCATGAATCCAACTGGTCATTCATGAGCAACCACCCGCAGAAGGGTCACTCGCTTTTGGCCACCTGTTACAAGTTGTAATACCCCTAACCCGACCTAAGAGTTTCAACTAAGTCGAAAGCGTTACATTTGATCACCGAAGTGATCTTGTAAAACCTCTATTTTACTTATGTTGATTTGTATGAAAAATTGCTCTTTTGTTTTTAGGAAAAGAATTCATTAATTTAAATCGACTTTACTTAACAATTCAATTACAATATTATTATTGTGGCGTTTTTGAAAAATGGTTAATGTTTTCAAGAAAAAGACTTATCAAATCTTTAAAGTATTTCGCAAAGCAGCGGAAACATAAAACATTTAAAGTAATGGTTTTCTAAATCGAAAAGCATGCAAATATCAGAGTTTTAATTAAGTATCATGCTTCAAATAAATAAGCTAAACAATTCCTAAACCTAAGATATAAACGCGAGGAAAACTTAATAATTACAACCCAAAAGAGAAGATGATTAAAGAAACTTTTAAAAGCAAAAATAAGCTGCTTAATCTGAGGTTCCTCTAATGCCACTCTGAGTCCTTAGTTTTCTGTGCTACCTAAGAGGAAAGAAAGGGGGAATGAGTTTATAACGGTTCAATGCGAGACTAATCTTAAACCACTACATATAAACGTTCAAACGATAAAATATTTAATTTATAACATAAAAAAAATTTAAGCATAATATAAGGAACATACAGTAAATCAATGCCTATACAGAATATATTTATAATGTAATACGGATGCAAATTTCCCACCCGTCCATCCTAACCGCCCTCAAGCATTGCTTGACACACCAAGAGCCCACATATCAAAAACTGACCGTCCCAGGTTTGATTTTCGATGACGATGGTCATTCAATTGTCATCTGTGACGATGACTTTTACTACAATAATTTACCATGCTGGTTGCTTGATTTTGATGGCTTTTTACTACAATAACTATCATTTTGGTCGACCTAGTTTAGTGGTTTATCAACCTACCATCTCGGCTTATCCATTTTAGATGACATTGCCGCCTACTTCGTGCAGTATTGACTTTCGATGTGGGCTTAAATTGTCATTATCTCCTATGGAACTCTTCCGTCCTCCGTACCATTTTCATGTTCTTACGCACATATACTTAGTAAATTATCTTTTCATCATCAATCGATGCTTACATTCAATATTTCATACTAACATTAATGGCATGTTATCAAGCATTCATCCTCATCAATTTCACGTATGCAAATAATTTAAGAATTAAAAACAATTTCACATATACAGTATTTTCGTGTGTTGTAACATGCTTGGGTTGCTTAACACATACATAACCAATTCATATGTCGGGTTTGCACATATATGGTTTGCATAACTATTTCATATAGGTTTACATGATAACCATCAAGGGTTCGCATACTGTTAACATTTAAGTTTGCATAAAAGTCATATAGGTTCGAACATTCGTATATTAACCTATAGGGTTCGCATACTACAATGTATAGGGTTTGTATAGCATGACCTAAGGTTCGTATTTCATAATCCTAGGGTTCGCATGTAATAAGTTTACATGATTATTCTAAGAGCTCGCACACAAATTCTTATACAATTTTGCACATGGGTTCACAATAGGGGCTCGCCTATAGGAACTCACATGAGGGGTTCACGCAAGGGGGGTTTACATGCAACAGGTTACTTACTTGCTAACTTATCAATTAAATTATATACATCGACTTAAGTTTAGATCCCACACCTGGTTTGAAGTCACAAAAACCTTAATTTGAAAGAGGAGGTTGATGATCCACTTGGGGTAGAGGGATGGTTTTGAAAACTTTGACTCCTTTTTGCTTGAAAATTTGATTTGGAAAGAGAACTTGGGGGTGTTTTTATTGAAATTTGCTAGGTAAAAATACTAAGGTTTGCTTTAAAATTAGTTATTTATAAAACTCTTTTTCCCCAATTGAATTAGGTTTTAAGAATTCATGTAGAATTAGGATTATTTTAAATTAATGACTAAATTAAAAAATGGTTTTTGGCTGGGATAATTTGTAAATTCGACACTTTTATAGTGTAAAAATAGAAAAATAAAATATTTTCGCTAAATGCACACAAAGAGACTGAACTAAAAGGATCATTCTTGCAAATTTCTTAACAAAAATCATTTTTAAGCATACTAATTCTCTTACCCTATTTTTTAAATTAAAAATCTAATTTTTATCTCTATTTCTTCTAGGCCCATTTTTGGGATATGACACAGGTTTTCAATAGGGACCACTGAGAAACTACTGAAGAATAACAATGTCCTACTACCTCAACAAAAGGGATAACGAAACATGAACTAATACTTGAATAGAAAAACTAATTAATAGGACAAAGCTCCAATACATGTATCATGCCATTATTTTTATATTCGCCCCCACAGTATATTTCGATGTTTAAAAAAGTTAATTACTTGCATTTTGCACTACCAAAAATAGTCCATTGAGAAATGTATAACAAAATATCAATTTCTATAAAAAAAATCTACAATAAATCTTTATATTAGCGTCTAAGAATAGTAGAATATAGAAGGAGAATAGAAAAAACAACGTTTCTAAATTTTTGGTGTCACATTAATTTTGTTTTAATTTAAAAAATATCAGTGACTGAAGACTAGTTTGAAATTTTAAATATGAAAATATCAATATTTTTTAAAAAGCACTTGAGAAAATACATACGGGTGTCAACCATGACAGTGTCGGCATCAAAAAAATAATTTTTTTATTCCCAACTCAATCACAAAGTAATGATTATATGATGACGGACTTTGGTGCTGGCCATCGGGGTGCCGACACCGCTTGGTACTATAGATTTCAGGTCATTTTCGTTATAACTTTTTAACTTAGGTCATTTTCGTAAATATTTATTTTGGGTGGATTAGTTGGGTAAAAAAAGCGGACATTAAGGCAGGACGAAACAATTGGGCCTTAATCGCTGCGAGGAAAATAGCAGAGAGGGAACTGGGCCATAACGTGTAAAACATAGCGATGAACGAAGCTAGCCCATTTCAATCAATGCCCAGAAATTGGCTCCAAATATAACTCCCTTTTAATTTTTCTCGCATCTTCGAAAACCTAGTAAGTAAAAAAATATTCGCCGTTAAATTCCAATTATATCCTTAAGTACTACTTTCATACTCTCATGAAATGTTTGATTATGATACTAGGGAAAACACTTCCTATGTGTCATGGTAGAGCGCGAAGAGATTACTAAATGGCACATGCAGGAATGACAAATATATTTATAAAATTAAGATTATGATATTTTATGTTGAATTAAATTTTATATGAAAATATCTTTATTATTTTATAAAATGATAAATTTTTAGACTTATTGATAAGTGATATCATGAGTCATGTTTGGTGAGCTGGAAAATGAAAAAGACAAGGAATGGGATAATGCCACCATTGGCATTAATTAGTGTTGGAATATGTGGCTTTCAGCTTTCTTTACTCCAGCTTTCGTGTCCCAACCTCAATTATGTGAGTGAAGTTGACTTCATCCACACCATTTTGGATTGGTTTTATATATACATTTCTTATTTTATTTAACCAATGTGGATCATCCATCATTTTTAATTTGAATTATTCCCAGTTGCAAATTAATTAAATTCCTTTTTTTGGGATAAGAGAAGGAATGCTCTCAATTATACTTAAATATTTCACAAGCAAATGTGAGTAAAAGTTATTCTATTAAAAAATTCTTGTAATAAGCTAAAAAAGTGGATTTAGCTCGGTTGTCTTCTCTACTGTTGTAAAACCTAATTTCTTGTATTTTAAAGGCGCTCTTCTACTTCAGCTGTTATCTGTTATTTCTTAAAATTAATTTTATGTTTTTAATATAATTAGGTTTAATATACTAAATATTAATTACATAAATTATATGAGATGATAAAGGTTTATTTTACCTTAATTAATGGTTGAGGATTCGATCCTTGCTCTGAGTATAAAACAACTTTAATACTCATAACTAACATGTACCTCTTAATGTGTCTACAAAATACAGAGAGTTAATTATTTGACTTACTTCTATAGATATTTCAATAAATAAATAAATAAAACACCAAATGTTTGTGAATTCTTTTAATTCCACCTCTACCTACAGAACAGTATCCTAAAAATAGATAAATAACTATTTAAAACATTAAAAAAAACAAGATGTGAGAAAATTAGTAGGTGGTCAATTTTTAAAATTAGACGTGGTTTATATTTATATCCATTTATATTTATATAAAAAATTGTGTTTAAGTGAATATTATCAATTAATTGAATATTAATTTAGTTAAAATTTAAAATATATTTTATTTAAAATATACTTTTATATGATGATTCAAACTTAAATTAATGTTATTTGATATTTTTATATAATATCTTTTAAAAGAAAACAATTTCTTTTAAAATAAACTACACTATAAAGAGTTTACTATTTTTTAGAGTAAACACCTAGTAACTACTCTCGTAAAAAATTTCCACTAAAGAAATCATCAATAATTTCAAAAATGTTGCTAGTAGTAATTTCCTTTACCACCTAGTTAGCCATATTAGTTGTAAACAACATAACGTTAATACTCTACTCTTGCTTATAATATTGTTCTTTGATCATAGTCGTACAGAAAGTACTTTCCTTCACCATACTGATTATTTCTATCTAAAAGGTAATTACTAGATTTTCAAATAGAAATACTTGTAATTATGCTGCTCATCTTTTAGCATAAAACTTAATAATGTTGATAATGCTTTAAATGATAAATTTTGGATCTTAGTTATGCAAGAATAATTGAATCAATTTGAAAGAGGTCAAGTATGAAATCTAGTTGAGAGATTTACTCGCCATTTCACTATAGGAACCAAGTCCTCCTAATTTTGGAAATCCACGTTTTTCTTATCATGTGTTTAAATTGTCCAAAGCTTTGAATGGTGTTAAAAGAATAGAATGCTGGTAATGACAATATATGGCAAAGAAAAGAGAAATAAAAATAAAGAACACACAGATTTTAGGTGGAAATCCTTTCAGGAAAAAATCATGGGCAGAGGAGAAGAAAATTCACTATGTCGAATTCGAATAATTACAAGAGGAGTAGACTATGTCTATTTATAGGCTTGTAAAACCATATTCTAATAGAAGTGTAGTAAGATTGAAATGCCTTATTCTAATCAATATCAAATAGATGGATTTTAATAATGTTTGAAAAACCTTATTCTAGAATAAAATAAAAGAAGTGTAGTTCTATATGGATTTTACTCTTTTTTTTTACCATTGTACTTTATTAAACAAGGATTTGGGTCACTCAATTCTAACAATCTCCACCTTGACACGAATTCTCAATGAACAAGTTCTTCATCGCGAACTCTCAACGAACAAGTTCTCCACCTTTTCCATAAAACCCCTTAAGGGTTTAACTTTAACAATGAACACCAACCAAGTTTAAGCAATGCTCAAACTTGGTTATAAGAAGTGACTTAGTCATCATATCTGCAGGATTTTCATGAGTACTAATTTTGCTCACAATAATATCACCACAAGCAATAATATCACGAACAAAATGATACCAAACATCAATGTGTTTTGTTCTCTCATGAAACATTTGATATTTTGTAAGGAAGATGGCACTGTGACTGTCACAAAATACTGCATGATTTGAAGGTCTTCATCGAGTTCACTAAAGAGTCCCTTCAACCAAATAGTTTCTTTACAAGCTTCAGTAATCGACATGTACTCAGCTTCAGTGGTAGACAAAGCGACTGTAGTTTGCAAAGTGGCTTTCCAATTGATTGCACAACCTCCGATTGTAAAGACATAACCTGTGAGAGATATTCTTCTATCAAGGTCTCCAGCAAAATCAGCATCAACATACCTAATAACTCCATCTCTAGTTCTTCCAAACTGTAAGCAAACATCAGTAGTACCACGTAAGTATCTTAAAATCCACTGAACTGCTTTCCAATGTTCTTTACTGGGATTTGCCATGTATCTGCTAACTGGACTGACTGCATATGATAAATCTGGACGTGAACAAACCATAGCATACATGAGAGATGTAATACCCCAAATCTGACCTAGAAGTCTAGACCGAATCCGGGATGCCACATTGATCATCATAGTGGTCGTAGAAAAATTTTACAAAAACCAGTCATTCAAAATTCCATTTTTAAAAATATTTATCTCAAGACAAACCCAAAACGTTTAATCGTTTAAAAACACCATTCGCAAACGTAACAAAACATAATGTACGAACAATGTTTAAAACAGTAATGGTACCACAGTATTATAAATCTTTACAGTTCAAAACCAAATGTAAAAACTAAAAAACATAAATTGCTCAACTACTGTTCACAAAACTGTCTGAGACCTCCGTGTACTGAGTCCAGCATCCAGAATCTAGAACTGTACCTAAAAAAGGGAAACAGAAGAGGGGGTGAGCTACTCGAGAATATTTATCTCAAGACAAACCCAAAACATTTAATCGTTTAAAAATACCATTCACAAACGTAACAAAACATAATGTACGAACAATGTTTAAAACAGTAATGGTACCACAGTATTATAAATCTTTACAGTTCAAAACCAAATGTAAAAACTAGAAAACACAAATTGCTCAACTACTATTCACAAAACTGTCTGAGACCTCCGCGTACTGAGTCCAGCATCCAGAATCCAGAACTGTACCTGAAAAAGGGAAACAGAAGAGGGGGTGAGCTACTCGAGCTCAGTGTGAGATCTAACTAGCTAAACTACAGAAGCAGATACAAAGAACTAGAAGCAGTTCAGAACCAGAACATACTTACAAACAGATAACAGTTAAGCGAGTTCGCTCAACCTCAAACACATATCATATGTATCTTACGATCATATGTAACAAACAGACACACCTAGTCTTGCGTGCTATTCAAATACAATAGCAATAGTTCATAAGTCAATCACACTATCAATAACAGTTCAGTCAGACATTTATAGAGAAAGTCTACAGAAATCACATAGGCACACGTGCGTTTCAGTCGATCAGTAACACATTCAGTCATAGTATCACATTCAGTCCAACAGATCAGTCAGGCATTTCAGTCTAATAGTACAGTCACATTCAGTCATATAGATTCATTCAGATGCATATGAGTGCAAATGAGTTATAAAATAACCCAACCATCTAGCCAACACACCATCTCCGTCTAACCCTATACTCACTATGGGGATTTAATCAACCCACCCATCCCTGCACTCCGAGTAGGACCTCAAAAAGCCCATCCAACCTTATACCCCCATAGGATGTCATCCCGTGCTGCCTGGCAACGATGATCATCAGCATTGTCATCAACCCTCAGGGAATTGGGACCAATCAATGTGCAGATAAACTGTCAGTCTCATATGTTACGCAGCAAGGCTCGCGTATAAGTTGTACTGTGTAATACGGTAAACCGCGGTACAGACATGCAGTATGAACTGCCAGATCAGATAATGGTACGTAACCTAGCTAACGTACATACGGTACAGTGCAATGCGGTAATCCGCTACATCGATGAGTTGCAGTAAAACTGCCAGATCAGATAGTGGTACATAGCGTAGCTAAAGTACATGCGGTACAGTGCAATGCGATAATCCGCTATACCGATGAGTTGCAGTAGAACTGCCAGATCAGATCGTAAATCTTCCTTCTCTTCAAAATCCCAACCCAAAATACTTTATATGCAGATGTATGTATACAAATGTATGTATGCAAATGTATGAATGCGGATGCACCAATTCAGAATTTAATTTCAAACAATCATCCAGAAACAGTCACTTACAATCAGTCATTCAGTTACAGAAACGTACACACTTATGCATTCAGATTCGGTACCTAACATTTCATACAACCAAGCACAAATAACACTTAAAATGCAGTAATGGCAGAGTCATGTCAACCTTCAGTAAGCTTAGTCGAGGGTTGGAACACATAGAATGGCGATTGCACTTAAATCGCCTTATAATCAAAATTTGGAGAGTTAGGGCCACACGCCAGTGTGTTCCGGCAGTGTGGGGATCCAAACTCTCGTGTGAGGAGTGGCACACGGCCGTGTGACAGAGGCACACGCTCGTGTGATGAAAGGACACGGCCGTATAACTCACTGTCCAATTTCACTAATTTAATGTGCAGGGCAAACACGGCCGTATGAAGGTGTCACTCGTCCGTGTGGCCATCAGACACGACCGTGTGTCCCATAACACATGCCCGTGTGGAATCCCTAGGCCCCAAATCAGTCACACGGTTATGTGTCCCAAAACACACGCCCGTGTAGAAGCCTTAATTTCCCCAAATCAATCACACAGCCATACGGCCAGGCCGTGTGACCCAAAACTCAGAATCCCTAATTCCCAAAATCCACACGCCCGTGTACCCAAAGGACACGGTTGTGTGAAAATAGAAAAAATCCCCAAAAACAGCCACACGGCCGTGTGTCACCCAAAACTGGTCGAAAACCCTAGTTCCCAAATCCACATGAGCGTGTGTCGGCCGGAGCAACCAGGGGTGAGCAAAATCCGATTCGATTCGAAAAACTCGATAAAATTTTCAAATTTTGAATTAAATAGTTCGAGTTATTTGAGTTAATCAAGTTTTTTGGATCAACTCGAATAAAAATTAAGTTTTTCAGTTTAACTCAAATGTGAATTACACAATTCGAGTTATCCGAAAATTCGAATAAGAAAAGGCAAAACTACGCCAATTTGATAAATATTTACCTTTTCTAAAGTTAAAAGTCAAAACTACGTTGTTTTGATAAATGTTTACTCATTAAGTTAAAAGGCAAAATTATTATATTGTTTATGTAATTAAATAATTTTATACTTTGTTTACTAGTTAAATAATTGGTTCATGTAAATGCAACATTAAGTATAAATAATAGGATTTGTTAACTCGACTTGACTTGACTCGAAATTTTTTGACTCGATTCGATCCGATTCGGAAAAAATTCAAATTGAGTTCGGTTGCTAAAATAGGATTCTTTAACTCGACTAACTCGAAATTTTTTGACTCGATTCGACTCGACTCGATCGAATACTCACCCCTAGGAGCAACCACAAAACCTCTTCGAAACAACCCCAAAAACCCCGTTTAAGCCACAGTAACAGTCTCTAAAAAACCATTACTCTATCAACATATATAAAAAAATAACGTTTTCCCTTCACTTTTAACATCTAAAAACTCAAAAAAAAAAAAATGATGAGGTTATTGCATAGTTATGAAAAGTCGAAGGAAAGGGATTCACAACACAAGATAGCAAGCGATTTAAGAATAGAAGTAGTAACTAGATTAGAATCCCACACCTGACTTGACGACGAAGAGAACAGTGGAGGAGCGACAATCTCGAAATCCGCAGGTAAACCACTTAACAGAAGAAAAATCAGGTGGAACCAACAAAAAAAGAAAAAGAGAAGAGAGGGGGAGAGGAAACGTGAAACTGACAGAGAGTAATCCCAAATATAGAAAAAAAAATATCCAGTAATAATTACTTGTTAAAAAAATGAAGAAAATAATTTAGATAGCTCTAAATACAAAAAATAACTCACACGCAAAGACTTGAACACAAGACCTCTAACACTCCAACACTCCACTTAACCACCAAACCAGCAGGCCCATTCTGACACTAAATTGCATAATTATGCACATTTGTGCCACCTCCTCAATAGCACTAGGCTCAAAGACCCTAAATTTTTAGGCCCAAAATTCGGGGCGTTACAAGAGATCCCACTGCACTAGAGTATGGAACATGTGACATGTACTCAATCTCATCATCTGATTATGGAGATAAAGCCAATGAAACTCTGAAATAGGTTGCTAAAGGAGTACTAGCAGGCTTAGCACTCTACATATTAAACCTGTAAAGAACTTTCTCAATGTACCCCTTCTAACTTAGGTACAATTTACTTGCTTTTCTATCTCTGAGAATCTCCATACCTTCTTTGTTGGTCCCAAATATTTCATTTCAAATTCTTCACTTAGTTGGGCTTTAACATTTCTTATCTCTCATTTATCTTTCACTGCTATCAACATGTCATCAACATAAAGGTGTAGATACACAAAAGAACCATCACTATATTTCTTAAAGTAAACACAACTGTCAAAGCTACTTCTTTTGAAATCATGAGAAGTCATAAAAGAATCAAACCTCTTGTACCACTGTCTTGGTGACTTTTCAAATCGTAAAGAGACTTTTTCAGCAAGCAAACATAGTTCTCTTTTCCTGAGACTGTAAAACCCTCTGGTTGTTGCATGTAAATATCCTCCTCAAGTTCTCTATGCAAAAATACAGTTTTTACATCTAACTGCTCAAGCTTCAAATCATGCATGGCCACAATACCAAGCAAAACTCGAATCGAACTATGCTTCACAACTGGAGAGAACACATCTGTAAAGTCCACTCCTGGAATTTGACTGTAACCCTTTGCAACAAGCCTTGCTTGATATCTGAGTTCTTCAACTCCTGGAGTCCCTTCTTTCTTTTTAAACACCCATTTACAATAGATTGCCTTTTTACCTTTAGAAAGTTTCACAAGATCCTATGTTCTATTTTTGTGGAGTGATTCCATCTTCTCTTGCATAGCAAACATCCACTTTTCTGAGTCTTCACAACTAACCGCCTCAGAATAATTAGATGGCTCTTAGTTTGCATCTATATCTTCAGCCACATTTAAAGTATAAGCAATTAGATCAGCCTCGACATACTTCTTTGGAGGTTTAATTTCTCTTCTAGTTCTGTTTTTGGCAATAGAGTATTGTGGTGAAAAAGTAACTCTATTCCGAATTTTTGTACTGGCTTGATGAGTTGACTCTATTGTAGATTCTATATTAATCTGATGCTCCACTTACTTTTGATTTTCTTTATTGGAAGAGTCTTTAAGAGATAAGTTAGGTAACATAGCAGTTTCATAAAAAAAAATCTCTGCTAATCACAACTTTTTTATTTTCAGGACACCATAACTTATACCCTTTTACACCAGCTTTATAACCAAGAAAAACAAATTTAATGGATCTCGGTTCCAATTTTCCAATATCAACATGAGCATACGTAGGACACCCAAAGATCTTTAAATCAGAATAGTCAGCAGGATTACTAGACCATACCTCTTGTGGAGTCGTTTTCTTAATGGCAACGGATGGAGATCGGTTGATCAAAAAACATGTAGTAGAGGCCGCTTCAACCCCAAATGACTTTTGTAAGTTGGCATTTGACAACATACATCGAACCTTCTCTATAATTGTTCTATTCATTCGTTCTACAATGCCGTTTTACTGTGCAGTATGACGAACTGTCAAGTGTCTCACGATCCCTTCTAACTTGCACGATTTATTAAACTCATCAGGACAGAACTATAAGCCATTGTCTGGGGGGAGGTATTTTATTTATTTTCCCGTCTATTTTTCAAATAGTTTTCCAAGACTTAAATGTCGAAAAACATATCGCTTTTCTGCTTCAGGAAGAATGCCTAAACTTTTTGGAAAAAATCATCAATAAAAGTTAGCATATAATTAGCTCCACCTCTCGAAGGCACTTTTGATGGCCCCCATAAATCAGAATGAATATACTCCAACTTTCTCTTTGTGTTATGGATCCCTCTGGTGAATCGAACTCTCTTTTGCTTCCTAAAAACACAGTGCTCACAAAATTTCAGTTTGCAAAATCCTTGCCCATCAAGAAGTCCTCTTTTGCTTAATTCTGTCATGCCATTCTCACTCATATGCCCTAGGCAAATATGCCACAGTTTAGTAATATCATCATCTGACAACGAAGAGGAAGCGACAGCTACATCACCAGTAATAGTAGAACCTTGCAAAATATATAACTTGGCAGTCTTTCTCTGCCCTTTCATCACAACTAGGGAACTTTTGGAAATATTCAAAACCCTACTTTTAGCTGTGTATCTGTACCCTTTTGAATTAAGAGTACTCAACGAAATTAAATTTATCTTCAACTCTGGAACATGTCGCACGTCATTAAGTGTTCTGACAACTCTGTCAAACATCTTAACTTTAATCGTTCCAACACCTGTAATTTTACACGAAACATTATTTCCCATTAAAACAACACCTTCAAACACTGTTTCGTAAGTTGTAAATCAATCATGATTTGGACTCATTTGGAAAGTGTAGCCTGAATCAAGGATCCACTCATCACTCATTTTAGAATTGTTGACAGAAGCGAGTAGAAGTTCACCATCATTGTAGTCTTCTACAACATCAGTTTCACCGAAATTTTCTGGTTGTTTTCCCTTTTGATTCATAGCATCCCTTTTAATCTTGTTTTGTAGCTTATAACACTCAGATTTAATGTGCCCTTTCTTCTTGCAGAAATTACAAGTTTTACCTCTATTTGAAAACTTCGATCTACCCTTAGATTTATCGCGAAGATTCCGTTCATGTGTCCTTCCACGATCATCATCAGCATTCCGATCTTATCTTCCACGAACAATAAGACCCTCTCCTTGAGAGTCGATCTTAACCACAAGATGCTTCATCTTATCATATGAGTTTAAAGAATCATAAACTTCATCAACTGATAGACTCGCGGCTATATAAAATCATGTCTCTAAAGGTTGAATAAGACTGGGGCAACGAACAAAGTAGAGTCAACCCTAGATCTTCCTTATCATACTGAACCTCCATGGCCTCCAAGTTGAAAGAATTTCTTTAAACACTGTTAAGTGTTCATGCACAAACGCACATTCCTCCAAACGATGAGCATAAAGATGTTGCTTCATATGCAACTTGCTGGTTAGAGTTTTCGACATACATATTTTTTCCAGCCTCCTCCATAATGTAGCGGTGGTCTTCTCCTTCATTACATCCTGTAAAATTTCGTTAGACAAATGCAGATGTAATTGTATTAATGCCTTTTGATCCTTACGCTTCTTCTGTTCATTCGTTAATGTCGAAGGCATCTTAGCTATCCCTAGCAGGGCATCCTCCAGATCCATCTGTGCTAGAACTGCTTGCATCTTAATCTGTCACAACACAAATCTGGTGTTGTGATCCAACAGCGAAATTTTATACTTCAAATACGCCATTACTGTGATCGAGATGAACAACCTGAAAGCTTGGATACCAATTTTTTTAAAAAATAGAATGTCGGTAATGACAATATATCGCAAAAGAGAAATAAAAATAAAGAACACACAAATTTTACATGGAAACACTTTCGGGGAAAAACCACGTGCATAGGAGAAGAAAATTTACTATGTCGCATTCGAATAATTACAACAGGAGTAGACTATGTCTATTTCTAGACTTGTAAAACTATATTCTAATAGGAGTGTAGTCAGATTGAAATACCTTATTCTAATCAATATCAAATAGATGGAGTTTTATCTAGAATAAAATAAAAAAAGTGTAGTTCTATATGGATTTTACTTTTATTTTATTTTACCATTGTAGTTTATTTAAATAAGGATTTGAGTCACTTAATTCTAACAAATGGTTTGAAACAAGCTTCTAGAGCTTGGTATGAAAGGCTTTCAAAATTTTTAATAAAAAAGGCTTTTTCAAAAGCAAAGTAGATACTACTTTGTTCATTAAGACTAAAGGTAAAGACGTATTAGTAGTACAAATATATGTTAATGATATTATTTTTTGTGCTAGTAATGAATTTCTTTGCTAATAATTATATAAGACTATGCAAAATGAATTTAAGATAAGCATGATGGGGGAGCTTAAATTCTCTTTTAGGCTCTAAATCAAGCAAACAAATGATATCTTCTCCATTATTCAAACAAAGTATATAAAAGGAAATGCTCAAGAAATTCAAAATGGAGGACATGATGCCTCAATCCACTCTAATGAGCACTTCAACAAAGCCTCGATCCACTCAAGAAATGCAAAATAGATAGAAAAAACATTTTCAGAACATGTTAACTCCTAGGAAATATATTTGTTTCTTGGTACTTCAATAAACAAAATAGTGTTATTTTATCTACCACTAAGGCGGAATACGTATCCATTGATACTTGTTGTACACAAATTCTATGGATGAAGCAACAACTAAAAGATTATGGAATTGCCATGGATCACATTTCCATTTAATGTGATCATACTAGTGTTATATGTTCGACCAAAAATCTCATCCAACACTTTTAAACCAAGCACATAGAAATTAGACATCACTTCATTAGAGATCATGTGCAAAAGGGTAACATTTTTCTACATTTTGTAGGTACTTTGCATTAATTAACCAATATTTTTACTAAGTAGGTACTTTGCATTAATTAACCAATATTTTTACTAAGTCTTTAGACAAAGAAAGATTTTAGACAATTAAACGTGAACTAGGCCTCATGGACTTGCTATTATAGGAATTTTTTTTTTCACTTTCATGTTTATAATATATGCAAATTTCTTTTATTGATTTCTTGTATGTATTTGATTTTTTGCATTAATATATTTTTTTATGGTTGATTGTTTGATTTATTTTTATGTGTACTGATTTATATTAATTCTATGTATTTTCTATGCAAACATGTCTAAAATAGGTTATAAGTATCGTATATATCATTTACTAAGTGTTTATGCAAACATAACATATTTTTTACCTCTTAGAGTTTTGGTATAATATTGCATTTTATGCTTATATTTAAGTCACTTATTGATTTTGCATTTTTAGCATGTTTGTATGAGTTTCTTTGAGTGTTTATACATGTAACGCCCTGAATGTTTTTAAGTTTGTTTTGTAAAAATTAACAAATGTGTATCTGCTTCAGTGGTTAAGTGTTCTGGGTGTGTGTGTGAGTTCTTGGGTTCAAGTCCCATTTTTGGCAAATTTTGATATTTTTCTAATCCTAGCCTTATCCTTTTTGAAAGAGTTTTTTTTTAAAATTGTCTGTTAATCCATATCAGAATGAGCCTGCTGGTTCGAGTGATAAGGAGTTAGTGTGTTGGAGGTCATGTGTTTGATTCCCTACATGAGTGTAGGTATTAATTTTTACCTCGGTTGGCTGAGAACCTGAGAGAGTTTGGATGGGATTGGGAGTCTGAGTGAGTAGGTAGTTGTGGTTGAAATGATAGTGGGGAGTTGGGATTTTAGGGATTTCAAATTTTATTTTTATTTTTTCAAAAAAATTTGGCTCTCTCTCTTTCTCTCAAAAAAATTCTGACGTTGGTTTTTCCTTTTCTCTGCATTTTTCTGTCAATTTAATTGTTCAATCTCGGTATTTCAGCTTTTCGATGTTCTTGTGTGTTGGTAAGTGGTGATAGAATGTTTTGCTTGGGTTAGAGAGCTTTTCCTTTAAATCCGTTTTGAACTTTGTTGATTTTCTGTTGGTAATGAAATTGTGTTTTTGTTAGCGGCGAATCGTGAAGAATGGAACTCTCCTCTCGCAGATTCGTAGTCGAAGTCGTTTGGGTAATTGGGGTAAGTGTTGAACACTCGAGTTTCACCGTTGTCGGTTCTATTAGTTCGGTTTAACTATAAGTTTAGATTGATTTTGGAAGTTGTGTTGTGTCAATTTTAGGTGTTGGTTGGCTTGGGAGTGATTTCGCATCAAAACCGTACCAAGTGTGTTCCCAAAATGCAGAAAATCGAGCTTCGATGAAAGTCGAAAAAGCATTCTGTCAATGTCACACGGGCGTGTGCCTGGCCGTGTGGTTGGCCATGTGTGAGACACGGCCGTGTGTTTGACGAAGGCATGGTCGTGCGCAAGACACGACTATGTAGTGGTGTGGGTGTGGCCATGTGAGCCACACGGGCTAGGCCAAGTAGGGCGTGTGGGTTTTGGGCCAGGCCCTGTGGGCCACACGGGCAAGGCCAATCTGGGCGTGTGGGCTCACACAAGCATGTGGGCCCATAATTCTGAAATTTTCTCTAAGGTCGCAGGGGTCACTCCGATTGACTGTGGGCCTACCGTAGGGTCAGTAAGGGCTAACCAAACCCTAAATATTGTGATCTGATGTTCTGATAGTTTGCTCTGAGTAGAACACCGTTATGCATGTCTGATTATTCTTTTATATATATGCATATGTTATCTGTATGCAAACATGTTAAGCATGATATTTCTGTGTCTGTATACGGTATTTATGATTGGGGTGGGAATCGTATATGTGAAGGAAATGATCTGTACGGCGACCTATCGTCTATATTCTGGCAGCTTGACTGCGTATTATCTGTTATGTGTCGTACCGACACTATATGGTGTGTAGGGATGGGTGGGTGTTTTAACCCCACATGGTGTGATGGGATGGTCGGAGTTGGTGTGTAGAAGATGGGGGTAGGATTCTGCATATCTGTTCTGCATATCTGATTATGTTATCTGTATCTATAAATGACTTAAGTCCAAATCTGAATCTGGCTGTTTATGTGATTTTTGTATGTTTAGCATGTCTATTTCTATTGGGTTACACACTGAGTTTACGAAAACTCACATCTATTTTTCTAATTTGTTCAGGTAATCCACAGACTTAAGCGGATCGGTGCAACGGAGTCTCACGGTGACCACAAGTTTGCAAACTGACTATAAATAATGGTTTTTATATAGTTAATGATTATTTCTGGGAGTTTTGTAATTTATGGACTCTCCGGACTGTTTGGTTTATGTTGGTTTTGGATTTTCGATTTGATTCTTTATTTGCTATGGTTGGCTAAAAAAATGGTTTTTACTAAACAAAGGTTTTCTGAAAATATGAACGAGATTTTTTTTTAAATATAACGATTTCTAAGACTTCTGCTGTAAATCATGTTTTGGGGCAAATGAATTGATTAAATAATGTTTTCAGTAATAGCTATAAACGAATATGAGTTATAAAGCGTTATCGAAATAACTCTGTTTTCAAAACCCTTCTTTGTGACATCTCCGGATTCGGCCATAACGTCTAGGCTGGGTTGGGGTTTTACTATATATATTTTGTGATTACGTATCTGTTAGAATTAACTTATAAGTTGTTTGAAAACTTTTTTTTTTAAATAACAAATATTTTCTCAACCATAATTTGAATCTTTGAATATCTCAAATTAAAGAATTTGTGAGTCGCCTCTGATATTGTGTCTGACTCCATCATCTTAAATGGTATCTTACTTCCAGAAAATTGTGTGAGAATTATATTTGCATAACTAACATCTATCACGTCATATTTGAATTTCACTTAGATTATAAAAACTTATATAAATTTAATTTGGAAAAAGACTTATGCGAGATTGTTACCCTTTTTATAATAAGTAAATTAAGTTAAAAAAATATAAAATTTATAATATAAAAAAAGGTTTTATAAAGTGTCCAATAACTTTCAAACACTTCTTATAAATAATATATTTTTTTTTGTCATAACCTTCTAAAGTTACTTTTTATAAATAAATTATGAAAAAAATAAATAAATTTTCTTTATAATACTTTTATAAGAGGTAAATTATTTTTATAATATAATTTTTTATCGTAACTTTAGGAACTTATTAGTATTTAAATAATATAGTTTTTTGTTATAACTTTGTAAAATATATATGTAAATTATTTTTTATAATATAATTTTTAGGATTTTAATATAGCTTTGGAAATTTTTGGTAATAACCATCTCAAATACTCATATGTGTTTATGCTTATAATATATTTTTAACTTGTATAAAAATAAAATGTTAAAGTTAAATTATGTATGAGTGGTTGGAAAGTCATAAGATAATTGAATTTTGGTATAATTCCATGCTAATTATTCCAATTCTCACCCTCTCATAAGAAATGGAAAGTATTATTAGGGTGCTCCAATTACACCCAATTTAGTAAGGCCCACAAATTACAATTGTTACTCAAACATGTTGCTCTGTTTAATTACACTCAAATTCATGTACTAGGTGACTTTTAAAACAATCCTTTAATGCTTTAAAAATGATATAAAAGTAATAAATTTATATTAATATAGGTGGATTGTTTTTCTTCAATTATTATATATTAAAGTAGTATATTATATAATTTTATATTTTATATAATCATTAAATTTAAATTTTGTAATATTAAATAATTATTAATTTTTATATTTATTATACATATAATGATTTTATTAAAAATATTTTTTTTCATGATTAAATTTATAAATATATTTTGATTTATAATTTGACATAAAAAATTATTAGTAATTACTTCTATTATATAATAAATTATTAATATAATTATATTATGTTTGTAAATACATTTTCATAAATTAAAAATTATCATTATTTATATTATATTTATTTTATTTTAAATATTATTATATAATTATCTTACTTATTAATATAGGCTTAGTAACAAATTTAGATTTTTCGAGTTCTGGATCAAATTTATTTCAAGTGGATGCTCGATGTCTCCTTGAGAAGTGTACACACAAATTTTGAGTTGAAAGTTGACTTAAAAAATTTAGATTCAAATTTATTGATAACTTTGAAAGAAAAGTTATAATTTCCTAATTTCTTTACAAAGAAAACGCCTTTGATTATTTTCTCAAATTTGACTTTGATTCAAAGGTCATCTAACTTGTATTGGATGGATGTGGATTGCTTCAAGTGTCGTGACAACTTGCTTTTGAAATGGATTTAGACCTTCTTTTTTCAATTTATTTAAATCAAAAGGCGGCTTTCTTTAGAAATAACTTTTGGGTTTAGAAATATTTTGTAGAGATTTTATGGGTTTCTTAGAACTTGTTATCTATAGAATAGCTTGGAGTGCCCTTTTTTTATAATGTTAATTGCATTAATAAAAGAGAATTATTGTAGAATTTGACTGCTTTCTACAAAAATTTAAACTGTTTCGTTTAATTGTCCTACAAAAATTTAAATTATTTTATTTATTATTTTATCTCTAATTAATTTAAAGGGATAAAATAATAATTGATATCATCACTTAATTATTTTATTTTTAATTAGTGATAATATAAATATTTAATATTTATCTCTTAATTAAATTAAATTAATTAAAAAAATAATTATGACACAAGTATGATATAATCATTTTCATCAATGATAATTTTGACTTTTACTCGTGATAATTTTGACTTGACACGTGACGTTTTCTGATTGATTCGAAAGCAGTGGCGAAGCCAAGGGGCCGGCATGGGCCCCGGCCCCCCTAAAAGGTAAAATTTCTATTTAAGCCCTTAAAATTTTTTAAAAATTTTAAATTAGTAAAGGTAAAATTACACTTTGGCCCCTCTAAAATTATAAAAATTCAATTTAATCCTTTACAAATTAGAAAGATATAAACTATAAAAAATTAAAATTTTATCCGGCCCCCCTTAAAATGTTGTCCTGGCTTCGCCCCTGTTCGAAAGTTTTCTTTATCTACAGGAAGAAACTCGGGAATGATTCGAGGTCAGCGGACCTTGTATTTGGCAATAATTAAAAAAACTAAGTAAACCTAGCGAGATCCTCCACCCAAAGTCTATTCAGTTGCTTTTGGGATCATGAAACGATGCTTTGTAGGAAGAGCATCGAAATGCGACGGATCATCGAGATAATTAGTAGGTGGACCAATTACTAGTATTGTGGAAACGTAAAAATAGAAATTGAGCCCAGTGCCCCAAAACTGGAATGATGCACTAGCCAGTATGACAAACCTTGCGTTGAGTGCATGATATTGGGTGTCTATCATGCTTGAAACGAGCCTAGAGTGGGACAAATGAAGTTGGCCTTATGAGCAATTCGACGGGCTAGAAGCAGCCCTCAGCTGAATAGATGGATTTGAGAACTAATTTTTTGAATTTTAGATGAATTTGGACTTAAATCTTTTCGTTTTAAATTTTTACATGTTTTGTGAGCTATACAAATTGCGCATGTAAAGTAGGGAGTTTAATTAATTTAGAAGAGATTAAAAATTAATCATTTTCAAGAGTAAAAAAACGAAATGTTGAATAGATAGATAGGATGTTGAATATGGGGCTAGAGAGCTTCACTTGTGAATATAATATGACATGATAGCTTTATTGATATGCTATTGATGTCTTGAGTTTCTTACTTTTCACATTCTACATGCTGGCAATTTGCAATTCATGCCTGGTTATTGCTTTTAGACGTCACATCATTTTTAGATTAAAAAAAAAACAGAATAACTTTAATATATTTATATGAAAGTTGTACAAATAAAATTTTAGAAGACAAAAAACATTAAATTCAAATGTCAAAGAGATATTAAATTTCGTTAAACACATAATTTTTAACTATTTTAAATTTTTAATAAATTCAAATAAATATAAAATACGAATAAGACATGATGAGTGAGTTCCAGCTATGTCGCGTACTCACATGGCCACATCTTCCGCCGTGTAAAGCCATAATATATGACTAGATTACATCACACATTGCAGGAAAAAAATATTTAGGGTAATATATATTTTCCTCCTAAACTTTTCAGTAGGTTTCTCAATTTGTATTCTGATAAATTTTAACTAATACCATTCATTTGGGGCAATTTACCTAAAAATTTGAAAAATTACGGAAATGGGCCAATTTGTAGAAAATTGACGGGAAATGGCCATTTCCCCCAAAAACGCGTCAACGTCAGTGCGTTTTTGGGGGATAAGGGGCTAAAGCGCGCCCTGTAGGACGCGCTTTTGCCACCTCAGCAAAAAATGCGTCCACGTAGGCGCGCTTTTGCTGAGGTGGCAAAAGCGCGTCCTACAGGGAGCGCTTTAGCCCCAACGGTCAGGAAAAAAAAAGTATAAACCCCCCCACCCTTTATTTTTTTCACATTTCAATCCTTTCTCAATATTCTCTCAATTTTCTCTCAAGGTCCTTGAAATTTACGCTCAAATTTCAAAATAGTCCTTTACTATTTACGAAAAAGCCCTTTATAATTTTTTTAATATATTTTTTCGGAAAATTTTAAATCAGATTACAATGGCAGGGAAATAACTTCGCCTAGACGACAATCACATCTCCGTCGAGCAAATGAAAATGGTAAGTTTTAATTTTAATTTTGCAATATTATTTAATTTTTTTTCCAATTATGCAATTTTAATTAATTTTTAATTTTATAATTTTTTAAACAGTCTGTAGATCGGGTGTTGGAATGTTATATTCGCAACATGCATGGTCCCCCATCGCCGTTGATCGAGAATTACCTGCGGGAAGCGGGTTTTTGGCACGTGGCCACGATAGGCCGGGGGTTCAAGTTGGAGCTGCCTTTGATCAGCGCGTTGATTGAGAGGTGGAGACCCGAGACCCACACTTTCCATCTGCCATGCGGAGAGCGTACCATCACTCTAGAAGATGTGCAATTGCAGTTGGGATTACCGGTGGACGGGTCGATAGTCACCGGGTCTGTAACATCTACCGATTGGCTGACCGTATGCTACGAGCTTCTGGGTGCCATTCCGGATAGAATTCAAGGAACTCGGATCGATATGGCGTGGTTATGAGACATATTCCCGGAGCCGAACGAGGGTTCTACCAAAGTAGAAAGAATACGGTATGCTCGGGCATACATTCTTCAAATAATTGGAGGCTATCTTATGCCGGACCTCTCTAGAAACCTCGTCCACCTGAGATGGCTCCTGAAACTTGTTGATTTCAGAGCAGCCGGTGAATTGAATTGGGGGTCTGCCGTGCTGTCGAGATTGTACCAGGAGATGTGCGGGGCGACGCGGCCGAGTAAAGCAAAAATCGGAGGTTGCCTATCACTACTGCAGTCATGGGCATGGTTTCGATTTCCATTTTTACGCCATCGACTCGACCACCCATATTCATTCCCACTGATAACGAGGTAAATTTAATATTATATTTTACAATTATTTCGTAGATTTATAGTATAATTGCATGCTAAAAGTTTATTTAATTAGGTGGAACCATTTGGCGAGTCATGTTGGAATACCTAACTCGCTTGAGGATATACGGCTCCTATTGGACCAAAGGTCGGAATCACAAGTAAGTTTCGAATTTTGTTATTATAATTTAGTATTTCATATGTAGTGTCTAATATTAGGTATATAACTAATATTTTCGTAATGTTAATATAGTTTCAATGGACACCGTACGACGAGCCGAAAATTCGTGCAGTAATTTCGGAGGAGTTCCTCCAAAATCCGAACGGTTGGCACGTAAAGGTCCCATTGATCACCTACGCGACCCTGGAGATGCACCAGGCAGATCGGGTTCTGCGGCAATTTAGATTTTGGCAACCGATTCCCATGCCACCGGAGGTGCTCGATGATGAGCACAAAGTGGACTTACGGCAAACACACACGAATTGGCCAAGATTTTGGTCAGAACATATCGAGACGTGGGAGAACCGATATGACTATATACCTGACCGGGAACATATAGTCATTCCGGAGTTAGCGTGCGTGCCGGAGTACATGCCATGGTTTAGGATCCATGGCAAGCCGTATCTGTTGTCGGAAGAGGAGAGGCGACGGCAACTTCGCGAGCGACAGAAACGTCGGGCCCCTTTAAATCCAAGGAGAAGGGGTGATGAGGCGGGGCCATCATCAGCGCCGACACAGTCACCGAGCCCAACAACAGCGCTGACACAGTCACCAGGCCCATCAGTTCAGCCGACAACACCGATATCACAGCATCTACCGTTCATGCCAGGTGCGTACCCTTCCCCTTATATGTATCCTCCTAACCCATATATGTTTCAGTTTCCCAGTCCTAGCCCAGGTTGGAGTGCATGGCCGGGTTCGAGTCCGTTCCCGACTACTTCCGCCGGCCAGCCGATGGTGAGGCCGACGTCGCATGTGGGTTCAGAGGCGCCGTCGGGGAGCACTTCTTTCAGCCAGGCTCCTTCTCCGTTCGGGATGCAGTCACCCCCGCCGTGGTTTATGCAAACACTTGCGGGGTCAATATTTTATCAGAGTGGGTCACCATCGCAACATCCAGAACCAGACCCACTGCCGGAGGAACCCGATTCCCCGCCCGAGGTTCCACGACCCCGGCCGGAAGCCAGAAGGAGGAATCCAGCGCGTAACCGTCGACCACCCCCGTGTGGCACTGGTTCCCACTGGCATCAGCACTAAACCCTAAACCCCCTAATTTGAGTTGTAATTATGGTTTAATTTTTTGTAATTAAGTTGTAATATATTTAATAAAATTTGAGTTTAACTTTTTTCCTTATAATTTAATTTTTTTAATTTATTTAAATTTTAATACCTTTGACAAAATAGAGTTGGTTTAATTTTTTTTTTGTAATTAAGTTTTAATATATTTAATAAAATTTGAGTTTAACTTTTTCCTTATAATTTAATTTTTTTAATTTATTTAAATTTAATACCTTTGACAAAATAGAGTTGGTTTAATTTTTTTTTGTAATTAAGTTTTAATATATTTAATAAAATTTGAGTTTAACTTTTTTCCTTATAATTTAATTTTTTTAATTTATTTAAATTTTAATACCTTTGACAAAATAGAGTTGGTTTAATTTTTTTTTGTAATTAAGTTTTAATATATTTAATAAAATTTGAGTTTAACTTTTTCCTTATAATTTAATTTTTTTAATTTTTTTAAATTTTTTTAATAAATAAAAGTTATTGTACAAAAGTTCACCGTTTTCCTCCAAAAAAATAGATATTACATAGTCGCCATGAGACAAAAGACCTAAGAACATGGTCAACTATTCCGATTTGGACACGAGCGAGATGTATGGCCCGGGTTCCTACACCATCCGCACAGCCGACTTTGGTTGCTTGTTTCTCGGATATCCATATTGTTGCGTATTCTAGTCGAGCAAGGTCGACCTTTTGGTTTGCGCCTCAATTGTCTATCCGGCAACAGCTTATACGGTGCAAGAGATACCGATGGCCACTTACGTTCATCTGGGACTGGTGGGAATACATGTCTCCACACGTTGTACAATGTTTTCTAATTTATACACTTCGTCGACATGTCTCATTGGATCAAGACGGAGATTCTGACAAGCCGCAAGTACATGGGCGCATGGGTAACGAAGTGCATCAAATATCCCACAGTCGCGGGTCCTATTTGTCAAGTGTACACGATAATGGCCGCCAACAATACCTTGGTTCGGTCTGTCAAACTCCGTGACACGAAACCATAGGTTGTCGCGATCGTGACACACTGTGTGCATGGTGTTCGCCCGTGCCTTCCCACGGTTTATTTCTTGCAAGACCTTCGGGCTCCATACATGGCCTCCTTGCATCTGCCCTCTATAACTCGCTGCTCTCTTCGGAAATAGTGCCGCTAACCGAAAATATGTCTCTCGCACAACTGATGTAATCGGTAGATGACGGGTTCCTTTCAGAATAGAATTTATGCATTCGGCCAGGTTTGTGGTCATATGCCCATATCGTAGGCCCCGTCATATGCTTGTGTCCACTGTTCGAAAGGAATATTGCACAGGTAGCTTGCGCCTTCGGCGTTATCTGAGCGCAAACTGGCCAGCATCTCGTGAAAACGGTCTTTATTGATCTCATACCCTGCCAATATACGTTGATAGCGAATATTACATACCACTCTTCAATTGAGAATAAATTGAATATTACAAACGAAATTATATCAATAGACATTTCATACCCAAATCGGTTACTTGCTGTTTCTGTCTTTTAGATCGATGTTGCCCATAGTAGTTGGATGAAACATGCCTCAGGCAATATCGATGGTGTGTGCGATGCCACATGCTTCCCTGGCGTTCTATTGCCGCAAGTATTCCAGGGTCCCGATCCGATATAACGCATATGTTAGGTTGGGGGAAAACATGCCTCCTTAACCTAGATAGGAAAAAGTCCCAGTCATCAGCTGACTCCCCCGGTGTTATTGCGAACGCAATCGAAAGGATTCTCCCACAGCCGTCTTGTGCCACAGCTAGCAATAGCCGATGCGTATATCTACCATACATAAAGGTACCGTCAATTTGTACCAATGGCTTGCAGTATTTAAAGGCATCTCGGCATTGCTTAAATGTCCAGAACAGACGCTTGAACTCTGCGCATCCACAGAGCAGACGATCGTTGTAGTACGCAGGTTCCGTTTCAAGGTCTGTCGTGCTGCCTGGGACATATCTCTCCAGCACCTGACACCACTGCCACATTTCATTATATGAAGTGTCCCACCCACCGTGTAACTTTTCTAACGCCTTCTGCTTGGCTATCCAAGCCTTTCTGTAAGAGGGCGTGTACCCCAATTGGCTACGAATACTGCCAATTAAGGCCGACACCGTAGTCTTGGGATCGGCCTTCACCGTCGAGATTATTAGGTCAGCCAACATGTCTGAATCCATCTTCGGATGATCTTGTGTCGCACCTGTCAACGAAGTACGTTAAACAATGCAACATTACATATTATTACTATTATTCGAAATCACTGAACACATAGTGGTACTGTACCGGCAAGACATGTATGCCGACCTTTGTACTTTTTTATCTCTCACAACCCTGTCCTTTTCCTCAACGACGCCATTATTTTCCATGAACATGTGTCATCTTGCACTGCACACTTCGCCTCGAACTTATCGAGCTTGGATTTAACCACATTGTAGTTAACCCCGTTCTTAATGCTGTACTGTTTCAATGCAGCAAGAAAAGTATTCTTGTTGGAAAACTGGTTACCAACATCTAATTGGTCCGAACCCAACGAAGAATCTGTACGGTCACGCGTCCGGTGTGGTAGTTCAGGAAACTCCAATGCATCATCTTGAGATAGATCGACATTATGCATGTGGGTTGGAGGCGAGTACGCCCTGAATAGCGGATCTTCTTCTTCTTCGTCTGAACCGCCCTCAACGTCTTCAGGTACAATTGAAACAGGCTCCGGTTTAGAAAATAATCCAACTTCTGCACCGTCGGGCCCTGGCTCCCGAGGTGGATCGACATCGGATTCATCGTCCGACCCTCCATAACCTGCAACAAACGAGGGCCCCTCGCCGGTGGATGTCGTCGGGAGTACATCATCCCTTCTTAAACATCTTTCGTAAAGATTTCAATTGTATGTGGATTGCCAACCACTAGAAGTTGACGACGTCCCCCAATACGTATTTCTATCATCGGACGTAGAATGACGGATATGCATGTCCCATCCACCAACCGAGTGTCGTGCAGGGGTTATGTTTTCCATACTACGACCACACACGGGCACTTCTGTGTTTTGCCTCCCACTTACAAAGTGTCGGCTTGGGGTTGTGTATTCCCCTCGAACGGCAGTAGATGTCGAGGTCGCAGAAAGATCACTTGGAGATGGAAATTCTACATATACCTCGATATAGGGTGATCCACTGGCAAGATGAGTCTCCACCATTGCCTCAAAGCCCCGAGCACCTTTGATGTCGAACGACTCATATCTCATCGGATCAACCGAGGCGCAAAATCTATACTTAATACACTGAACTTTCATTGGCGTTGTTCCGAATATTTTACGCCTAATTCTTTTGCGAAGTTCTACCAAATCGATGTTCCGATTAAAACTCAGTCGCGCTGTGTTCTCCGATAAGAAAACAACGCCATTTTTAGTGTCACGAACTTCACCGTCGTAGTAAATAACAGCATTAATACGTTCACTCATTTTCAATTTTTTTTTTCCTTTTGCCTCAATTTCCCTTGTGCAACCTGAGAATGAAATTTGACTGATTTATAGCCTAATTTTGCCGGAGACTACTGTAGCAAAAGCGCGTCCACATGGGAGCGCTTTTCAGTACGCATGCTGATAGTGCACCCTGCTGGAAGCGTTTTTGGCCACTGTTTGTTCAGAAACGTCTCCTCAAAATTATTTTGCCGGAGACTAATGTAGCAAAAGCGCGTCCACGTGGGAGCGCTTTTCAGTACGCATGCTGACAGTGCACCCTGCTGGAAGCGTTTTTTGCTACTGTTTGTTCAGAAACGTCTCCTCAAAATTATTTTGCCGGAGACTATTGGGCCAAAAACTTCAAAAAAATTTCATAGGGGAGGGAGCCCCAAAAACGCATCTACGTCAGCGCGTTTTTGGAGGAGACTGACCAAAAGCGTGCCCCTGGGGAGGCGTTTTTGTCCACCTCAGCAAAAGCGCGCCTACGTGGACGCGTTTTTGCTGAGGTGGACAAAAAGCCTCCCCAGGGGCGCGCTTTTGGTCAGTTTCCCCCAAAAACGCGCTGACGTGGACGCGTTTTTGGGGGAAAATGACCCTTTCCCATAAATTTTCTACAAACTGGCCCACTTTCGTAATTTTTCAATTTTTTTGGTATATTTTGGATATTTGCCCATTCATTTGTATTGACATAGTAATAGTAGTTAATTTGGTGGTCTATGATATGTGGTAAATATAAATATAAAATTATTAAACTTTAAAATATTTTTAATTGTATATATATTATTTTCTATAAATTTATAACTTATAATTATATATATATTTAAAAATAATAACCTTAAAAAATTAAAAATATACAAAATTACTAAAGACAAATCTAGAATGAATTTGGACAAACATTTGCCTAGATTAATTCTTGATGTGAAAAATTTTATACTTTTTATTAATTTATATTTTTAAATATTTTTATTTTTATTTATAATTTATGCTTGTCATGTGTCACCTCCAAATTAGATATTAGTGTTACATTAACACAAATTAATGGTGTTAGTGTGAAAGTACCAACTTGAATGACAAAATACGAATTCAGGTACCAACTAGGTCAAAAAAAATTAGGTACTGAGTAGGGTACAAATGGATAAATTAAGTGGGCAAAATATATATGAACTTAAATATTTATGTAAAAATACATTATTTTTAAATTAATAATAACTTTCAAGAGAGTAATTTTTTTAAAGCCATAGTTTGAGTTATCTATATTATTATACATAAAAGGTGTTAGGAAAAAATTCAGTTTGAAAACAATTTTTTTGTATAGCGGAAAATTAAAATTTTAAAAATCGAGTCGAGTTTTATATTTATAGCAATAAACTCAAAATCGAATTCGCACCTGTGTTTTCGGATAGGCGAATCCTTTTCGTTCTCGGCTTTCAACCGAAAGGCCTTCTTCACTATTCTCATACCACAAACTACTTTGAGTGTGGGTTCAAACGATTCAAATCAAACACAGAATTAGAAATAGTTTTCTTTGTTTAAGTGTGAAAACAAAAAAAATCTCTCCCCAAATAGAAACCGACAGAAATTGTTATTTCGAAAAAGAGATTTAATAGTTGAGATAAATTCTCTCTATTTCGGGTAGACTAACAATATATTTTTGTTATGTAAATAGTCCTACCGATGTCATTTATTTATAGGGAGAGGAGGTAAAACCTTTTTTGAATTGTAGAAGTTTATTTCAACTAGAAAAACAACCTTCGAGTCTATCTAGGAGTATAGGGGTTGACAACCCTAGTTAATAATACAAGGGTTTGTCGTCCCCCTCACAAACATTAGGGCCTTTTGGGCCACTCCCATATTGGGTCTAATTAGAAGTACTTCTTGAGCTTTTAACCCAATAGTTTATAATTCGATCCAACCCGATATTTGTTTTTCTATTTCTCAAAATAAACATATCAATATATCCAATTAAATAATCTTATCAACCCAATTCTAATTCCATTAAAATCATGACAACTTTACAATAAAAGACTCTATGAGAAAATATATTTAATATTATGGTATTCAACTATTCATTATGACCAAATGATTTCTTTTAATTTTCGAACTTCATTTAATCTTAGTAAAATTGCCATTTTTAATATTACAATAAAATTGTCATTTTTTTCCTTATATACTAAGATTAAACGGTGGTGAAAGTTATTTCTCATCCACTATGTTAATTATGCTAATTTTAATTAATTAAAGTTTAATCTAGTATATAAGAAAAAATTGTAACACCCCAAACCCGGCCTAGATGTTATGGCCGAATCTGGCGATGTCACATGGAAGGGTTTTCGAAAACGGAGCTAACTCGATAAAAACCTTAAACTTATATTACTTTCATTTACTTTCATACATATATTCAATTTAATGGAAGCTTAGGAAAACCATCGTTTTTAATAAAACAATTTGCGTTTTTAGAAAAAACATGTTTTTAGGTAAAACCATCGACAACTAAACAGGTTAAATCCAAAAGCCCAAACAGTTTTAAAGAGTTTAGAGTCCCAGAAATAAAAACTCTCAAAATATACCCAAAATATAAAATAAAACCATAAATCGAAAACTTAAGTAGTAATCTGGAAAAGGTGGTCACCGTCGAGTCCCTGTTGTACCGATCCGCCTAAGTCTGTGAGTTACCTGTACAGAATAAACAAAGAAGGGGTGAGTTTACGTAAACTCAGTATGTAACCTAGTAGAATTAAGCATGTACATGCACAGAATATCAAATCAAATAGATTCATATTCGGGCCTAGGCCTATGTCAGATATAGATACAAATTCGAGCCTAAGCCCATTTCAGATGCAGACAAAGTTACAGATATACAAATCAGATATAAAAAATCAAAGTCCTACCCCCATCCTCTACACACCATCTCCGTCCATCCCTACACACCATGTGGGGTTTAAAATACCCACCCAACCCTACACACCATACTGTACCGATGCGGCACAAAACAAATATAATGCAGCATTTCTGCCAGATAATAGGCACAAATGTCTTTCAGAACACTTCCTCCAATAAGCATCATCCCATCCCCAATATCAAATAACATATCATACATACAGAATTAACAGATATATCATACCTAACATGCTTCTATAAATAGATAACAGATATACAATCATAGGCATGCTCATAATCATATCTCAGTCTAACATATCAATTGGTTTTAGGGTTAGATAGCATTTACCGACCCTATGGTAGGCCCACAGTCGATTAGGACTACCTGTGCGACCCAACAAAAATTTGAGTACAATGGGCCCACATGCTCGTGTGACCCACACACTGAGATTGGCCTTGCCCGTGTGGATCATACGGCCAGGTCCAGATACCACACGCCCATGTAGCGCACCCGTGTGGGCCCACACATTCGTGTAGCCCACACGCCCCATTTGGCCTACCCCGTGTGGCTCACACAGCCACACTTTGACTATCACACGGTCGTGTCTTACGCACGGCCTGGCCTTCGTCGATCACACGACCGTGTCCTCGTACATGGCTACCACACGGCCGTATGGCGTCGACAGTGGGGTTTTTTAGCTTTCGTCGAATCTCATTTTTCTGCGTTTCGAGTACACATCTGGTACTATTTGGCAGCGAAGACACTCCCGAGCCCTCTGAAACCTATGGAATAACAATCCATCGCCCATTTAGAAATTAATTTAACGACTCATCTCATAATCCCGAAATAACATAAGAACTTACTATCGACAAAAACTGATATCGACGCAATTTAAACTGTCAGAGCGAATCTTCTTCTCCACCGCCTTCTCCTACACCAGAATTCTGTAAAAATCAAATCTATGAACAACCCCGGAAATCGCACTGCAGAAAAGGAGATACCTAACAGTTTACCAAACATTAAATATGAAAAAGTCCACTTACCTAGATCCCACGACAAGCACCAAATTTCGAGTGTATTACGAGCAACAAAAGAAAATTGTTCAGATTGAAAAAGGAAAGAGAAGAGGAGGAAAACTCACGTTAGAAACTTTAGAAAGAGAAAGAAAACGAATTTTTGAAAAAAAAAAGATAATGCCACAATTCCTCATATCTCTCCCACTAAACCCACTATTCACAACCAACACAGAATTTTAGTTCACCGAAACTCTCACCGTTAACAGAGCAACAATAGTCTCCTACGCTCGTGCAGAGAATCGAACACAAGACCTCTAATACACCAACTCCCTTACCACTCGAACTAGTAGGCTCATTCTGATATGGTTTTACAAATAATTAAATATAAGCCCACTGAACAAAGATAGGGCTTTATTCCAAAAATAACAAAATTTGCCAAAGCTAAGGCTTGAACTTGGGACCTCTCACACACCCCCAAAACACTTAACCACTGAAGTAGATACACAGTTGTGTCAAGATTTCATAGAAATAAAGATAAAAATTTCTAGGCATTACAACTCCACCCCCTAAAAGAAATTTCTACCTCGAAATTTATCTGATCAGAACAGATGAGGATACTGCTGACGGATCAAGTCCTCAGGTTCCCATATGGTCTCCTCAGTGTTATGATTCCGCCACAGCATCTTCACTAATGGAATGGACTTCCTCCTTAGAACCTTAACATCTCGATCTAGGATCTGGGTCGACTCCTCCTCAAAGGTCAAGTCCGGCCTAACCTCGACCTCCTCAGCAGATACAACATGAGACGGATCAGACCAGTATCGCCTTAGCATCGAGACATGAAACACATCGTGGATCTGGTCTAATTCTAGAGGTAGCTCCAACTGACAAGCAACTAATCCCACACGTTTCAGAATTCGATACGGCCTGATGAACCTAGGGCTCAACTTGCTTTTGCGACCGAATCTCAAAACTTTTTTCCATGGAGAAACCATGAGGAAAATGAAGTCCCTTACAGAATACTCAATATCATGCCTCTTCAGATCCGCAAAAAAATTCTGTCTATCAGAAACCGCCTTCAGACGATCCCGAATCAGTCGAACATTATCTTCAACCTCAGAAACCAACTCAGAACCCAAAACTCATCATTCGCCCAACTCATTCCAACATAAAGGAGTACGACACTTATGACCATACAGAGCCTCGTAAGGTGCCATCTGAATACTAGCTTGGAAACTGTTGTTGTAGGCGAACTCAGTTAGCGGCAGATAATCCTCCCAACTACCCTGGAAATTAATCACGTGACTCCGAAGCATATCCTCTAATATCTAAATTACCCTTTCAGGTTGACCATTGGTCTGAGGATGGAACGCAGTACTGAAGTCCAACCTTGAATCCAGAGCCTCGTGCAATTTCTTCCAGAACCTAGAAGTGAAGCGAGAATCTTTATCAGAAATGATCGAGACAGGAAACCCATGTAGTCTTACTATCTTAGAGATGTACAACTTCGCTAGCTTCTGCAGAGAGTAATCAGTTTGAACCAGAATGAAGTGTGCATAGTTGGTTAATCAATCCACGATAACCCAAACAGAATCCTTCTTAGTGGGTGTTAAAGCAACCCACTAACGAGGTCCATCGTTCCTCGCTCCCATTTCCACAAAGGAATCTTATCTGGTTGCAACAAACCCGAAGGCAACTGATGCTCAGCCTTAACCTGCTGACAAGTCAAACAACGAGCAACGAAATTGGTAACTTCACTCTTCAAACCCGGCCACCAGTATAACTCACGGAGGTCACGATACGTCTTATTACCGTCGGGATTCATAGCATATGGGCTACTATGCGCCTCCCTCAGAAAAAACTGCCTTAGATCAGAATCATTCGACACACAGATTCGTCCTCGAAAACACAACACACCATCACCATTTATCCCAAAATTAGAAGTAGTACCACTCTCAATTTGACGGAACTGCAAACCCAAAGACTCATCCCCTAACTGTTTATCTCGAATCTATTCAATCCAAGTCGACTTAACTTGTAACTCAACCAATAGACTCACATCATCGAACAAACTAAGGCGTGCAAACATCGCCCTCAAATCAGACATCGCCCTACGACTTAGAGCATCAGCCACCACATTGGCCTTAATAGGACGATACTCTATCGTGCAGTCGTAATCCTTGAGCAGCTCAATCCATCGATGCTGTCTAAGATTCAACTCCTTCTGAGTAAGGAGATACTTGAGGCTCTTCTTATCGGTGTAGATGATACATCTCTCACCATACAGATATTGTCTCTAGATTTTCAATGCAAAGACCACTGCAGCCAACTCAAGATAGTGCGTCGAATAGTTTCCCTCGTGTGTCTTAAGCTAACGGGACGCATAAGCCACAACCTTACCATCCTGCATCAGAACGCAACCCAAACCAATGTGCGACGCGTTACTATACACTACAAACTCCTTTCCAGATTCAGGCTATATTAGAACAAGAGTCTGAGTCAGAATAGATTTGAGCTTGTCAAAGCTCGATTGCTACGCATCGGTTCAGACAAATGATACACCCTTGCACAGAAGCTTAGTTAACGGCACAAAAATCAAAGAGAACCCTTCAACGAAATGTAGATAGTATCTCGCCAAACCCAGGAAGCTACGGATCTCAGATACATTCTTAGGCTGTTTCTAATCCAGCATAGCCTCAATCTTTCAAGGATCAACTCGAATCACTTCCGCAAAAACCACGTGTCCAAGAAAAGTTACTTTACGTAGCCAAAACTCACACTTGCTGAATTTAGAGTATAGCTGCTTCTCACGCAGAATCTGAAGCACTACTCTAAGATACTCATCATGCTCATTTTCAGTCTTAGAGTAAACCAGAATGTCGTCGATAAGGACCACGACGAACTGATCCAGGTAAGGCTGAAACACTTGGTTCATCAAATCTATGAATACGACCGGTGAATTCGTCAATCCAAAAGGCATAACTAGGAACTCGTAATGCCCATAATGAGTCATAAATGTAGTTTTATGTACATCAGCCTCCTTAACCCTCAACTGATGATACCTAGAACGAAGATCTCTTGGAGAACACAGAAGCCCATCGGAACTGATCAAATAAGTCGTCGATCCTAGGAAGTGGATACTTATTCTTAATGGTCAGTTTGTTCAACTATCGATAATCTATGCACATCCTCAAGGTCCCATCCTTCTTAACAAACAGTACGGGTGCTTCCCACAGAGACACGCTCGGACGGATGAAGCCAGGATCCAACAACTCATGCAGTTGAGCCTTAAGTTTCACAAGCTCTTTTAGTTCCATTCAATAGGGAGCGATAGACACCGGAGCTATACCCAGAAAAGGGTTGATCCCAAACTCAAACTCAACCTCTCGGTTCGAAGGCAATCCTGGTAACTCCTCAGGAAAAACATCCAAAAAATCCTTCATAGTTCTAATTTCTCCCAAGAGCCCCTAGATTCGGAACTACTAACATAGGCCAGAAATGCCTCATACCCTTTCCGTACCAATTTCTCATCCACAAGCGCGAAGATCACGTTGGTCAAATAATCCTGGCGCTCTTCGATAACAACCACCTCATCATTTGCTTCAGTTCTCAAAATGACCCTCTTAGACACACAATCCAGACTAACCCGGTGCTCTACCAACCAGTCCATACCGAGAATCAGGTCGAACTCCCCAAACAGAAGCTCCATTAGATCTGCCAAAAAAATAGACCATTGCACCACTAGGGGTACATCCCTATAGAGTTTACTAACCTGAACTGATTGCCCCTAACGAACTCGGTACAGTGACCTCACTCGTAGTGCTCTCAACCGTAATCCCTAATTTTTCAGAAACTGAACTGGCTATATAGGAATGAGTAGATCCTACATCTACCAGAGCAATGTAAGGTACATCAAATATAAAGAACGTACTGATGATGACGTCAGGAGCATCTCTGTCCTCTCGGCGACGTGTAGCATAAACCAAAGTAGGCTGCCTTGCCTCAGTCTGACCAGCACCTCTGCCTGGTGCTCTCTATCCATGACCCAAACCGTTACCATCCCTGGCCTGACCACGGCCCCTATGTGGCTGCTGAACTACTCACTGTGGCTGCGCGGGACTTGATGCTGGAGCTTGCACCTGATCAACCCTCAATGGACACTCCCGAATGCGGTGCTCTAATGACTCACATCTCAAACAGGCTCCAATCCTCCTCTAACATTGGCCCGGATGGCGCCTACCACAATCCCCACAAGGCGGTATCCCAGTAGAAGCAATAGGGGCCCCACACTAACTGGCCCATCAAATTTGGCCTTTTTCTTAGGCCCCTGCACAGAACTTGAGGGATCTGAATCCCTCTTGTTCTTACCTCTCTCACGATCTCTCTTCTGGCGCTTTTTGCGCTTAACATCCTCAGCAATCTTTTCCTTCTCTACTAGAACTGCGAACTCACGCTCCCTCTGCGGAGTTATTAGAACCCTTAGATTATCCCTTAGGCCGTTCTCAAACCTAACATATCTCTCATACTCCGATGCCACCATACCTCCAGCATAGTGGCTCAGCCTCAGAAATTCGCCCTCATATTCGACCACAGATCGATCACCTTGTGCGAGGTTTAGAAACTCACGCCTACGAGTATCAACATAGCTGGCTCCCATATATTTGCTCTGAAATGTAGTCTTAAAGAACTCCCAAGTCAGACGGTCAGGCTGAATGCCCTCCTTAACTGTTAACCACCACTCTTAACTATTAACCACTACTGATATGCACATTTCAATTTCTACTCGGGGGTACAGTCCAATCATCCATGATTCTCTCAGTGGCCTCTAACCAATACTCAGCAACATTAGAGGCAACTTTTGCGACACCTCTAAACAACTCAGCTCCATTTGACCGGAGTCGCTCAGTTATCGACCCTCGGCACCCAGATCCAGAATTGGGTCCAACGACCCTCTCCAATATCCTCAGCATGGCTTGGGACAAGGCGTCGTCTCCAGCCGAACGACTCTGAGACCCAGTCTCAGTAGCAGGTGACACAGGTGTCTCACTAGTGTCTAGATTCGGCATGCTGCCCAGAGAGGACTCAGCTCGAGCCCCCTACGACCTCTACCTCGGCCTCGAATACCACTTCCACGAATACCACTCAGATCTAGTTTATCTCCATTAAAAATTTTATGCATCAGTTTTATACACGAAGTATTAGGAATTCAGAGTTGTTTTCAGAAGTTTTAGTCTCTATCATTCTACAGTTTCAAAGTGTACTAACTATAGTGTTTTCAAGTAGACAATCAACAATGTTTTCGAAGTTTTTATTAGAAATCAGAAATACTTACAAGATCGGCGCTGGAGACTCGGTGTACCACATACTTACTTTAGAATGTTTAAAATCTTTTGAAAACTAGTTCATTAAAAACAAATTTTGAAACCCAAAATTCACAGCTGAGTTTTACAACCTTTCTTTGATACCACTAAATGTAACACCCCAAACCCGGCCTAGACATTATGGCCAAATCTGGCAATGTCATATGGAATGGTTTTCGAAAACGGAGCTAACTCAATTAAAACCTTAAATTTATATTGCTTTCATTTACTTTCATACATATATTCAATTTAGCGGAAGCTTAGGAAAACCATCGTTTTTAAGAAAACAATTCGCGCTTTTAGAAAAACATGTTTTTAAGTAAAACCATCAACAACTAAACAGGTTAAATCCAAAAGCACAAACAGTTTTAAAGAGTTCAGAGTTCCAGAAAATACAAACTCTCAAAATATACCCAAATTATAAAATAAAACCATAAATCGGAAACTTAAGCAGTGATTTGGAAAAAAGTAGTCACCGTCAAGTTCCTACTACACCGATCCGCCTAAGTGTGTGGGTTACCTGTACAAAATAAATAGAGAAGGGGTGAGTTTTCGTAAACTCAGTGTGTAACCTAGCAGAATTAAGCATGTGCACGCACATAATATCACAAATCAAATATATTCATATTCGGGCCTGGGCCCATGTCAAATACATATACAGATTTGGGCCTCAGCCCATGTCAGATGCAGGCACAGTTACAAATATACAAATCAGATATAAGAAATCAGAGTCCTATCATTATCCTCTACACACCATCTCCATCCATCTTTACACACCATGTGGGGTTTAAAATACCCACCCAGCCCTACACACCATACTGTACCGATGTGACACAAAACAAATATAATGCAGTCATGCTGCCAGATAATAGGCACAAATGTCTTTCAAAACACTTCCTCCAATAAGCGTCATCCCATCCCCAATATCAGATAACATATCATACATACAAAATTAATAGATATATCATACTTAACATGCTCCTATAAATAGATAACAGATATACAATCATAGGCATGCTCATAATCATATCTCAGTCTAACATATCACTTGGTTTTAGGGTTAGATAGCGTTTACCGACCCTATGGTAGGCCCACAGTCGATTAGGACGACCCGTGCGACCCAACAGAAATTTTAGTATAATGGGCCCACACGCCGAGATTGGCCTTCCCCATGTGGATCATACAGCCTGGTCCAGATACCACACGCTCATGTGGTGCACCCGTGTGGCCTACACGCCCCATTTGGCCTAGTCCGTATGGCTCACACGACCACACTCTAACCATCACAAGGCCATGTCTTGCGCACGGCCTGGCCTTCATCGATCACACGGCCGTGTCCTCACACACGCCCTACCACACGACCGTGTGGGGTCGACAGTGGGGTTTTTTGGCTTTCGTTGAATCTCTTTTTTCTACGTTTTGGGTACACACCTGGTACTGTTTCGTAGCGAAGACACTCCCGAGCCCTCTGAAACCTATGGAACAACAATCCATCGCCTATTTAGAAAACAATTTAACTACTCATCTCATAATCTCAAAATAACGTAAGAACTTACCGTCGACAAAAAACGATATTGACGCAATTTAAATTGTCAGACCGAATCTTCTTCTCCACTGCCTTTTGCTACACTAGAATTTTGTAAAAATCAAATCCCCTAACAACCCCAGAAATCACATTACAGAAAAGGAGATACCTATCAGTTTACCAAACATTAAATATGAAAAAGTCCACTTACCTAGATCCCACGACAAGTACCAAATTTCGAGTATATTATGAGCAACAAAAAAAATTGTTCAGATTGAAAAAGGGAAAAGAAGAGGAGGAAAACTCACATTAGAAACTTCAGAAAGAGAAAGAAAACGAATTTTTGGAATAAAATAAAATAAAAGATAATGCCACAATCCCCCATATCCCTCCCACTAAACCCACTACTCACAACCAACACAGAATTTTGGTTCAACCGAAACTCTCACCGTTAACAGAGCAAAAATAGTCTCCAACGCTCGCGTAGGGATTCGAACACAGGTCCTCCAACACACCAACTCCCTTACCACTTGAAACAATAAGCTCATTCTGATATGGTTTTACAAATAACTAAATATAAGCCCACGGAACAAAGATAGGGCTTTATTCCAAAAATAAAAAAATTTGCCAAAGTTAAGGCTTGAACTTGGGACCTCTCACACACCCCCAAAACACTTAACCACTAAAGCAGATACACAGTTGTGTCAAGATTTCACAGAAGTAAAGATAGAAATTTTGGGGCGTTACAAAAATAAAAGAAAAAATGACAATTTTGCTTCATCTTCTTCAGCCTTGTTGTGAGTAAGAAAAGAAAACCTAGGAAGAACTTTCAAAGCATTTGATCCTCAAATATAAGGTAATTGGAAGTCATTTTCTTGTAATTTTTATGTTTTTGAGGTTATGGGAGCTTGAGTTAGTAGCCCATGTACTAATTTGCAAAATTGTTAAATTTTTCGAAAGTTTTCATTGATGATTTCTTGATGAATTTTGTGTTTTATAGTTTAAGCTTAGATGTGAAAAAGAACTAGATTATAAAATGTAATTGCTAGTTTTGAACATGAGGACTAAAGTGTATAAATTTTAAAATTGATGTGAAATTTCTATAATTATAGATAGTATAGGGTCTTAAAAGAATGTAATTGAGATCAATTTTGAAATCAAAGCTCAAATTTGAAAGATATTGCAAATTCTGTTTTAGGGACTAATTTGAAAAAAATACAAAACTCGGGGAGCATTCAAAAAATGAAATTGACTAGAATCATGAATACAATAGGGTGATATAAGATATTTAGAATTGATAAATTGAATTGAATTATTGTATAGATCAATAATTAAACCTAACCGAGGTGGATCAAGGAAAAGACAAAATTGTGGATTAGTCCTTAAGGAATATGATTGCTTGCTATTTTGCCAAGTGAGATGTGGACTAAATTGTAAAGAAATGTATATGAACTTATATATTGAATTTGCCCTGATGAAATTAGTAAATGTCATCTACACATGGATACAGATTAATTATTAATGATTACTGAGATCCAACATTTATTCCATACTCAAATATATATGTGACACGAGTTTAACTTGGACGAGTAACCTGATGTCCTTTTAAAGGTTTAGCCCGAATGGGTAACCTTACACGTGTATTTTTAGCTTGGCCAAGCAATTTGATGTGTCACTAAACTTTTAGCCTGAACGAGTAACCTAACATGATTGCATATTCAGCTCGAGCGATATAGATAATATGAAATGAGCAATCAAGATGAAACGAAATGTATTTAATGTTCAAATGAAGAATTATTAAATGAGTTGAATAAAAAGCTTTGGTATGCATATATGATCACTTTATTCATGATTGAGATGAGGTTGAGTTAGTTACTTAAAATGATACGAAATGGTATGTTATGTATATTTGGCATATTACATGGTTGATTATGTACTAAAACTCACTTGAATGTTGTGATTTGCTATGCTAGGAAAAATTTTCCAAGTTAATTAGTTTGATATGTTTAATTATAATTTGAGGTAAGTTTCTTATTTTAGTTATGTATGAACTTACTAAACATTTGATATATTTACTCTGTTGCCTCCATTTTTCCTCGCAGATTGTTGACTTACGGAACATGTCTAGCGGATTGACAAGAAGCTCACACTATCCCATTATTAATTCAATGGTTTTCCAAACTTTCTAAAGTCCATTTATGTGGCATGTATATACGTGTTATGCTTTTGCTAACTTGAGAATGGTAGCTTTGATTTGAACCTTAGCTAATGTTTGATTTTGGGAAGGCTAATGTTCATATATATATATATATATATATATATATGTATGTTTCAGTAATGTGATAAGCTATATATTTAAAACTTGAATGAAAGTTTTGAACGTGAAAGAATGGTTAAAGGTATGTTTGAATAGGTTGAATTTGTAAAAGTTAAATTGATGTTAATTGGTGCCAACTTGAGGTATATTGGGTTGATTGAATTGAAATGGACAAATGGATTGTTTTGGAATGAATTTGTGATGTTTTGGCACAAGTAAAGTTGTGCCTTATGTACAAAATGAACAAAATGGGGTGAAAGCTCGGAATAGGTAACAAATGGCTCAAATTTTTCCAAAAATAGAGTTCTCATGCCGACGACCATAATTTCTTATCACAACTCTGGCTGACAGTATGTGACTTTACGAAGTTACTTACATTTTCCATTATGGATCTGTGGTAACAGTTAACATAAAAAAGATGGGTACTCACCAACGAGTGCCAAAAAGAGATTCGGCCTAGGGCTTATAAAGGGATTTCAACAGCAATAAAATGTGACAAGGGGAAGGAAAAGAATAAGGAACAATGGGCAGCGGTGACAAGAGTGGTGGTTGCTCACCATGACAACGATAGAGGAGAAAAAAGAAGGGAGCAAAGACAACAACTGTAACATCCTTTACCCGGTCCGGTTGCTGAACTCAAGTATTGAAATGTTTCGAACAATTACCAAACAATTTTCATACAATTTATTAATGAAAATCTCAAATAAATATTAAATGATCACATACAAACATGTATAAATACATTTTAAATGATCACATACAAACATGTATAAGTACATTAATCAATCTTTTTTAGGCAGATATTGAGTATATAGAAGCATAAAAACAATTCGACAATAAACAGGGGTTAAATCGAATAAAAAACAAAAAGGAAAAATCTGCATACAGGGATCACAAGGCCATGTCCCCTAACCATGTGCGAAAGCTTAGCCCCGTGTGTAATGAACCACACGACCGTGTTGCTAAACCGTGTACAAGAGCCGTGTCCGTGTGAGATATGCCACATGGCCGTGTAAGTGGGTCACATGTAGAGGTGCCCATGGGCCGGGCCCAACCAAAAATTTAGGCCCGTTTGCTAGGCTTAGGCCTAACTAAAAAATAGGGCTTAAAATTTTGTCCAAGCTCGGATTTGGATAAAAATGCTAAAACCTGGGCCTGCCCCGCCCGTATTAATTATATATATATATTTTAAATATAATACATCAAAAATACTAAAAATATTAAAATAAATGTTTCCCAACAAATCGAAAATAAATTTTAAAAAATATGTATACTTAAATAACACTAAGACATGTGCAACTTAACAAGCAAATACCTCTAAAATAGTAACAAAATTAACAATAAAACAAGAATTATACAATATCTAAACAATAACAAAAAAATAGTAGCAACATAATAGTGAAACGGTTGCAACATAGTAAAACAACAACAAGAAAATAGCAATAGAACAGTAAAAAAACTAGAGTTTTTTTTTTTTGCATATTCGGGCCAGGCTCGGGTTAAAAAAGCCTTACTTGAGGTCTGGCTCATTTTCTAAGCAGACCTTATTTTTTTTGCTTAAGCCTATTTTTGGGGCTTATATTTTTACCTACACCCTCTCACTTTTTGGGTGGCCTGACCCACAGATAGGTCTAGTCACATGGTCGTGTGGATGGGTCACACGACTGTGTGAGCAAACCATGTAACTCTATGTGCCCGTATGCACCAAAATCACTTAAATTTTTATAGATCACACAGTCGTGCCATGAGGCCGTCAATTGCACACGGTCGTGTGTCAGGCCGTGTGTACCTGGAAAATGTCTTCCAAAACAAGCTTTTCAACCATGAAACACTTATGCCATAAGCTACCATTTAAGCCACATTTCAACCTATTCATAAGCATTGAATTCAAGTTAAAATAATCATTTTAAACAACCACTCTAAGTGCCTAACCAATATGCTACAATTGGCACATCAATCAACAATTCCAAACTAGCTAAATGACCACAATCATTCATGCTTATATACCTTCAATGGTACCTCAAATAATCAAGCCACACATGTATACATTCAACCATCACATGTTTAGGTATCAAACTTACCAAAACATTTCCTAAACATAACCTAAGCATATTATCCATCAACCCAAAACCAAGCATCACTCAAAACACAATGCCTAGCATGATATGTTTCTCAACTATTAAGACATTAAGCATATAATCAAAGCAACATATCAAGTTATCAACCACATGACCATTGCCACCAGACTTATACATATTTACATAATCTTAAAAAGGCCAACAAGATACGAAATGACCATTATAAACATTAAACATCCTAGGTACATGCCAAGACCAAAATGAACAATTCACTAATATTTGAGTTCGGGATTGCCAATGGATGCTAAGTCGACAATCAAATCAGTAAGTACCTAACCTGTGCTCAGGAAAAATAAACTGTACGCTGAATATAACTCAATGGAATTTCTATAATCCAACATTAACAAATCATAGGTCATTCTAAACATATAAACTACATGTAAATGGTAATAAGCAATTAACATGCAATTAACATACCATTAGTGCAATTTCTTATATATTCTATATTCAAACTATCATATATTGATAATATATTTTCATGACAATTCAATTCAGATATAATTTAATATCTCGAATTTGCAAATCCATAAATTCAATGAACATTTCCATGTTCCAACTCATTTCACAATTAAATAATCCATTCCACATTTCATTTCCATTTCATATCCTTTTTGCCATTTCAATAACAACAACTACATTTCATATAGTTTCTTTCCAATCATATGGATTTTAAGGGCTTATTCAATATCACCATTTCAATCATAAATCTTTCACTTTTTTCTTTCAACTCCCTATTAACATGACTCAAACTTGGACGATACACAGATCCAACCAACACACTAATTTGGCACAGTACATCATCGAATAAACCCGAAGTAAATAATTGCACCCAGCACTATAAGTAAATTGACACCCGCTGTCTCATTGGTTAAACTGAAGAAAGTTGACACCCGGTGCCTCATCGACTCATAGTTGAAGTAACTTTGAACTCTTCCTATCCTATGGCATGCCAACTATATTCATCTCTGCCAGAACAATTAATAGGGTATTCAATTCATTTTTTAATATCATTCAATAACTCAATTCACATCAATTTTATCATGAACTCATTCAATCAAACATATGACAGTATCAAATATCTCATTTTGTATTCAATTTTCATATTTATATAAACATACGCATGTTTTTCACATATAATCAGTTTAGTCCCTATAATCATCAATCAATTCAAATCATTTCAATTGAACAAGGAACGTTACCTTACGTTCTTACTATGCATAAACAAATCAAAATGCAACAATTACAAGTTAGTTCGGATTATAGAAACACAAATCATAAACTCCGAGTTATTCGTCGACAACTTTGTCTTTTCCTTTCTTTTTCGAGGCATCTGGGTCGACGTTAGTGTTGGAAAAATGGGTTTGGAAAACACAACGAAAAACAAATTTAGGGAAAAACCAGAGTTTTAAAATTCTTTTCAAAACAAGATCTTGGATGTGATATCTAAAGTAATAAACACTTAATCAAAATTATACATTTTCGATTCGTCTAGGATGAGTGCTTCGACCGAGTAGTCTTCTTCACTATCCTCAAGCTCACGTTTTTTGATTGTGGGTTCGCTTCAAATCAAAAAAATTTTCACAAAAATTACCAGTGGGGTAATTTTACAAATTCTCTAAACTTTTTGGTTAAGTTGTAAATCAGAAAAATATCTCTACAAATTTTTTGGAATAATCTTCGACCGAGTAGTCTTCTTCGCTATCCTTAAGCTCACGTTTTTCGAGTGTGAGCTCGCTTCAAATAAAAAAAATTTCACAAAAGTTACCAATAGGGTCATTTTACAATTTCTCTAAACTTTTGGGTCAAGCTATAAATCAGAAAATATCTCTAGAAATTTTTTGGAATAATCTTTTCAAAAAATTTTCTTTCTACAACTTTCTCTTAAATTTAAGTGTGTGCAAATAATGACCCAAGGCTCTCTTTATATAAGAAGAGTTTAAAGAGTTCAACTATAATTAAACTTAATCACTTTAATATTAAATTAATAAAATACTATTAAGATAAGTATTAAACTAAATTTAATATTAAACTATTAAAAAATATTATTATTGGATTATTAATCTGAAATCAAATTCTCTAGTAGGAGTCTAAGATTTATCGGATCGTATGAAATTATCGAAAGAATCGGCCCTGTAGCTTATCGATTAGCTTTGCCTCTTGAACTTGAGAAAATTCATAATGTGTTCCACATATCGATGCTGAGATGGTACAGATCTGATCCTTCACACATGATTCCTCATAGTGAGATTGAGTTACAACCAAATATGACGTATTCAGAAGAATCGGTGAGAATTTTAGCTCGAGAGGTTAAAGAATTGCGGAATAAACGAGTATTGTTAGTAAAAGAATTGTGGCATCGTCATAGTTCTGAGGAAACTACCTGGGAAACAGAAGAATCAATAAGATCATAATATCTGAACCTATTCCCGGGTAACAAATTTCGAGGACGAAATTTCCTAAAGGGGGAGAGTTGTAATAACTCGATTTTCAGTGATGTCGAAAAATAGTGGTTCAAGGCCACCAAATCCAATGAGTAAGCTCATAAATTTTATTATTTAGTATTTACGAGTCAAATGTGGTTCTAGAAAGATTTTTGAATTAGTAATTTGTGTTTTATAAGGATTTATTAGGTCAAGTGGTTTTACAAAATGAGGTATCGAGACCTTGTTTCTATAAACCGCGCCTTAAATATTTTTATAAATATTTACGAAGTGTTATTAAGGTAGTATTAAAATTTCGTTAGAAAATTTTAATGTTTTGATAGTGAATTAATTAAAAAGGACTAAATTGAAAAATGTGTAAAACTTGTTAATTAAAGAAATAGTAATTAAATAGCCTAAATGGTAAATAAGAGAGGACTTAAAGTGTAAATTAGCCTAAAGAAAGTGGCTAAGGCTGCATAAGCAGAAAAAAATAATAAAATCATGAGTTTTAAAGGCAAAATTGGAAATAAAATAAAATAAAATAGCCTAAATGAGATTTTAAGAGTTTCTAGACAATTTCTTCAATTTTCTGCCCAAAAACACCATTGAAGAGCTCTTAAGGCTGGTTTTCATATTTTAGCTTCATGTAAGTTTAATTCTTGCCTTTTTCTTGTAATTCTTGTGTTTTTAAGACTTTTGCAGTTAGATCCAACTAGCTATTACTTAATTTTTTTATTTTATTGGAAATTTTGAAAGTTACCATTGATGAATACTAGATTATTTTGATGAAATAACATGGATTTAGAGCTTTAATTTTGTGGTATGATGATTTTATAAAGTGATTTTGATAGATATTGATTTTAGGACCAAATTGTAAAACTGTTAAATATTAGGGTTTGGTATTAAATTAATGTTATCAAGGGCTGTATAATATCCTAGAATATTTAGATAAATGATTAATTGAGAAAAAATAGTCCATTTGATAGACTAATTAGTTAAGGGACTAAATTACAAAAGTTGTAAAAGTTGGGGTAATTATGTAAATTAAAAAATGGAGGGGTATTAATTGTGAAGTGAATTGGAACTAAAATATATGCTAATGAATGAGTAATTTTATATTTTAGATCAAGAGCCCTTAGATACTCGTGAAAAAGGAAAATTAGCAGAATAGTCCCTAAAATTCTACAACTCTTACAATTTAACCCAGGTAAGTTCGTATGGTTAAAATTTAATATTTATATTGAATTGATGAATGATATTATGCATTTAATATATTGTTGAAAAATGGAATATTGTTAAATTATAAATTTGAAGTGAATATCCGATTTAAATGGAAAGCGAGATTTGAGTATAATTGTTGTGTGGCGAAAGATAGCAAATGAGGAATTGACGGAAAATTATCCAAGTAAACTGAGGTCCATCATTTGTTGTGAACTTTCGTGTTTACTTTCTGTTTAGCTCTCACGAGCTTCTGTTTAACTCATATGAGTTTCCGTTTAGCTCTATTGAGCTTTTGTTTAACCCTTATGGGTTTCTGTTTAGCACTTATGTGCTTCTGTTCAGCCTTCAGGCTTTTGAGTACTCTTATCTGTAAGCCGTTTTCCGATTTGGTAAGACCTGGTAAGTGACTTATGTAATTGAAATAGAAAGGCTTATTGTTTATTATTGATATTGATTTGGAATAAGTGTGTTAATTGATTAAGGTTGTGATTGACAGGGAGATTACATGAATAATTTCCTTATTTGATTTATTATATTAGGTTAGGTAAGATTTATGTTTAATCAATCGAACTTACTAACCTTCATTAAGCTTACTTGTGTGGTTTAATGTTTTTGTAGTTTATCGTGAGGTCGGGAGATCAGATCAGCACATCAAGTCACGCTATCCAGCTCATCCTGGTAGTCTTTGAAACGTATATTATGGTTTATATGGCATGTATAGGGTTGGAATGATTTTGAGTAAAGTTAGTTTGCCTAAATATTATGAATTACATTTTGTTTATATTTCTAATCAACTTATATATGTATGTGTAGTCTTAACTTGCTTGATATATGTTTGGATGTGAATAATTGATAGATAAGTTATAGGCACGTTGGTGATTGTGTTGGTAAAATATGGTTGATATATTTGATATAGGTAATCAAATGTGTGAATTGATTAATGTGGTAAATTAGAATGTTAGCATATATGTGATAATATGACATTTTTAGAGCTAGGAATTGATTGTATTGAAGGTTATGATATGGCCTATGAGGGTACAATTTGAAGTGTTTAGCTTGAAATAAAAAAAATGGGTGAGAAAAGTAGCCTTGAAAGGGCCTATTTTCGTCCACACGGCGTGTGTCCCCTGTAACACCCCAAACCCGGCCCACGAGTCATGACCGGATCTGGTATGTCACAGAATAAGAGAAGTTTGGAAGGTTTGGATTAGTAGTAGAAATTTAAGAAAATTTTTTGTTAAGGGTATAAAACGGTGTTCGTTAAAACTCAAGTGGGTTGATTAGTAAATCCGATTGAGTTGAAAATCCTTTCTTCCTTTAAAACCATTTGACCCCTTAATTTTAGAACAATAGAGTGATTGATAACTTAGAAAATTTCGTTACCCGATGGTGGCATTTTTGAAAACGCGTACAAGTACTTATTTTTGAAAACGTTACTTTTAACTGATTTGCATAACCATTCGTAAGTTCATCAGTTATAAAGTAAAGTAAAAACAACTACCTAACCATCCAAAATAATAATAATCGGCCATATTACAACCCAATCGAATTGTAGTGAATGATTAAACTTAAAACGGGGCAAAATAAAATTTCAAGTCCACGAAACCAACATGGCCGCCTCGAGCTCTCCTCGGCTCCGCATCCGTGCTCTACTCACCTGCAAGATGATATGGGAAGGGGTGAGTCACCAAGACTCAGTGTATAAATCCCCGACCCGAAAATAACACTCATACACAAGATATTAGTATGACATGCAATTATGCAACCCCACCTAGTCATCCATGCTCCTTTTCTACCCCGTGTGGTACCAAACCACTGGTGGTGCCAAACCACTGGTGGTGCCAAACCACTGGTGACTTATAGTCACGATATCCGTCAATACGTGTGGTGCCAAACCACTGGTGGTGCCAAACCACTGGTGACCCGAAGTCACAATCAAATGATGGGGCCAACCCATCGTGTGATACCAAATCACTGGCGTCGATCCCGTATCTCAAATGTGGGGCCAACCCACGGTGGCACTAAGCCACAGGGACGAGACGCTATGAGGTGCCAAACCTCTGGAGGTACCAAACCTCTGGTGACCGTAGTCACAATGTGTTACCAAAACACTGGTGTCCGTCGACACGAATATTACTCCCTCTCATCAATCCCACCATCATCATGCTCATATCGCAAGTATCATGATCCCATATATCATGCAATCGTATTTAGCATAGCATTTCACAGCATGTGATGGCATTTACAACATAAATTGTAAGTCGAGTAATAGGGGACTTACCCGAATGCCAAGCTTATACCCACTAGGCAAAGTAACCACATGAGAGGTTATAATGTTATCAAATAACAGTTTATACTAATAAAATGTGTAAGAGCTTACACACCTAATTAATCGGAGGTCTAAAAAGAAATCCTGGATCTACTTGATATTATAAAAGTCCCGAACTTGTCCTCGTATAGCTCCTATATTCGGCCATCATAGGTTAGCATTTAGGGGTCTTATTGATTATTCAACAACTCCAAAGGATCAGTCATATCATGACAAAATAGAGCCTTAGGTCGAACCTTTATTAGCAATAAACCCCGTGATTTGAAAACTCGAAACTCCCGATTTTCCTTCGGTCGATTTACTCCTATACACAAGGTGTACATTCGGTTACACTTAGGCACCCAAAGTGGCCTCTGGCCGAATAATATATATATATATATACACACATACCTTTCCAAAACAAAACAAGTCTCGGGAAACCATTCCTTCAATGCTCCTTATGATTACTACGCACAAGGGAGCAAAACTCTTAGCGTCTTGAAAGCGTATTCGGCCCGCCCCCGAAGGTGGTTTAAAGGTTTCGGCTCCCTTCAAAGAATAATAAAGTCTTTAATAATGGATTTTTATCCCATCTAGGAAGGAAAGAAAAAAAAAAGGAATGGAAATGAGTTTCGATCACTACACACATCCATCCAAAGAAAAAAGGAGAGATAGCACTTACCAACAGATTTGGCCACCATCCAAAAACACCACTTTACTTCGATGCTCACTAAGGTTTCAAGAAAATGCAAGGAAATGGCTAACAAGCAAAGTATTCGGCCAACATTTCGGTACCTCCTTAGCTAGCTCCTTGACCTATTGTAGAAATCCTTAAAGTGAGCTTCATTTGGCCAAGAAAGATTTAAAAAAAAAAAAAGAAGGCAAAACAGTTAGGAGAGATTCGGCCAACACCATGCAAGGAAGGAAAGCAAATTCCTAATTTTCAGACCCTATTTCGTCGGCCATGCTTGAGGTGGGGGGGAAATTAAACTTTGGCCATGCTTATGGCCGGCCATCTTTTCATGTTTTTGAGGCAAATGCCCAACACCATTGGAACATGCAAATTCATTGTTTAATAGCCTCTCATGCTCCAATAAAAGCTAAATAAAAGGATTTAGCCCATACATCTTATAACTACAAGGTAATAATAGTTATAATATAATAATAATAATAATAATAAAACAAAGAAGGGCAGCCCTCCAGCATGCTTTCACGCGTGGATGCATGCCCCATGCGCAGGCCACTTGCGTTCTGCCGGGCAAAACAAAAAAAAAAATAAATTCAAAATTTCTTCATGCTGTTGCCAGGTCTCGAACCTGGGACCTGGGAGAGATTGCCCACGCCTCTGACCATTCTGCTACTGCACTATATCTGTTATGATAGCGTCGGAAATTCTCTTTAAGCTTCCAAGACTTGGCTCCCCGACGCACTTAATGCCGGAAGCCAAAAACAAAACGCCCCACTACTGCCCAGGGGTTTCGAACCCTAGACCTGGAGCAATATTGCGCCCCAGCCACTCGGCCAATTGACTTTCATGTCAAGAACACGTCGCGAATTTTATTTAAACCTTCCTCCCTGAGTTTTCCCTTTGCCATAACGCTAAGCAAAAATAGAAAAGCTCGCGCGTCCCCGACGGTGCTCGAACGCGCGACCTCGAGCTGCCACGAACCACTATGCCCCTGACCACTATGCCACGGCACTACTTGTGACATGCACTCGTCACAGCTTCTTTTAATCACTCTTCCGCTCACAATACTAAAAAGAAAAACTGCGCATGTGCTACTCCTAGGATTCGAACACGCAACCACTTGAAGCCCTCCCCTTTAGCTTCCTACGTCCTAGCCATTCGGCCTGCGTTCATTTCATGGAAACAAACGCGTCGAAGATTCTTTTAAGGCCTTCCTCAATGTTAATACCCCTTTCAAAAAAAAAAAAAAACAAACTTATGCCGTACCCTCGACTCGAACTCCAGACGTGCAGCACCTATTTAAGGTACTCTAGCGCCCCAACCATCCTGCCAGCAGCTCCTTTGAGGTATGTTTTGCACCGAAAATTTATTTAAAGCCTTATTTCTTTAATCATGTGAAATAAAAAAAAATATGAAATTTTGAACTACCCCCAATTTAAGATGTTACAGTTCTACCCCCCTTAAAAATAATTTCGTCCTCGAAATTACCTGGGTTAGAAGAGTTGGGGGTATTGCTGCCGCATCGCATCCTCGGGCTCCCACGTAGCCTCCTCCACGCCATGATTCCGCCATAGGACCTTCACTAAAGGAACCGACTTCCTACGCAAAACTTTCACATCCCGATCTAGGATCTGCACAGGTTCCTCTTCCATCGTCAAATCTGGACTCACCTCAACTTTCTCAACTGCCAAGACGTGTGATGGATCAGAACGATAGCGTCTAAGCATGGAGACATGGAACACATCATGAATCTGACTCAGTTCTGCAGGTAACTCGAGCTGATAAGCCACTGGTCCCACTCGTCTCATCACCTTAAACGGTCCAATGAACCTTGGGCTTAATTTGCCCTTCTTCCCAAATCTTAGCACCTTCTTCCATGGCGAGACCTTCAGAAAAACTTCGTCTCCTACGGCAAATTCTATGTCCCTCCGCTTGAGATCAGCGTAAGACTTTTGCCTATCCGAGGCTTCTTTCAATCGAGCTTGGATCTTCTTCACCTTATCCTCAGTTTCTGCAACCAATTCCGGTCCTAACATCTGTCGCTCACCCAACTCCGTCCAACAAGTAGGTGTGCGACACCTCCTACCATATAACGCTTCATATGGTGCCATCTTAATGCTTGCCTGATAACTGTTGTTGTATGCGAACTCAGCTAATGGCAAAAATTCCTCCCAACTACCTCCGAAGTCCAAAATGCAGCCTCTTAACATGTCCTCCAAAATCTGAATAACTCTTTCCGACTACCCGTCAGATTGTGGATGGAATGCTGTACTGAAATCCAGCCGTGTACCCAAAGCCTGATGTAGTGCTCTCCAAAACCTCGATGTAAATTTGGGGTCTCTGTCTGAGATGATCGACACTGGCACATCATGCAACCTCACTATCTCTGCCACATACAACTTAGCTAACTTCTGGAGCGAGTAATCCACCCTTACCGGTATGAAGTGAGCCGACTTGGTCAGACGGTCCACAATCACCCAAACTGCGTCCTTCTTGCTGGGCGTGAGGGGTAGCCCACTGACGAAGTCCATAGTGATCCTCTCCCATTTCCACTGAGGAATCTTCACGGGTTGAAGTAACCCAGATGGCAATTGATGTTCAGCCTTTACTCGCTGACACGTGAGACACCTTCCCACGAATTCTGTTACCTCACGCTTCAATCCTGGCCACCAGAACTGCTTCCGTAGATCTCCATACATCTTGCTACCTCCAGGATGCATAGCGTATGGGCTGCTATGCGCATCCTGAAGAATTCTTTGTCTCAAACCCACATCATTCGGCATACAAGGCCGTCCTTGAAAACACAGCACCCCATCACCAGTCAAACTATACCCTTCCAAACCGCCATCTTGAACTTGCAGCCTCCGTGCGTTTAAACTGTCCTCCCCTAATTGCTTTTCCTTAATCTCCTCGATCCAAGTTGGCTTAACTTGCACTTCTGCCAAAAGACTTCCGTCGTCGTATAGACTAAGACGAGCAAACATCGCCCTTAAGTCTGTCACGACCTTTCGGCTCAACGCATCAGCCACCACGTTAGCCTTGCCCGGGTGGTACTCGATTGAACAGTCGTAGTCCTTCAACAGTTCAATCCATCGGCGCTGCCTCAGATTCAATTCCTTCTGAGTCAAGAGATACCTCAAACTTTTATGATCCGTGTAGACTATCGACTTTTCCCCATACAAGTAATGCCTCCATATTTTTAAAGCGAAGACCACTGCCGCTAACTCCAAGTCGTGAGTCGGATAGTTAACCTCATGCGGTCTTAGCTGACGGGATGCATAGGCCACTACCTTCCCTTCTTGCATCAACACACATCCCAAACCATTATGGGACGCATCACAATAAACCGTGAACAATTTCCCCGCCTCAGGCTGCACCAAAACGGGAGCTTCCGTCAAAATCTTTCTTAGCTTATCAAAGCTTTCTTGCTGTTTCTCTGACCAAACAAATGGGACTCCTTTCCTTAATAGCTTAGTCAACGGGGCTGCGATTAAGGAGAATCCTTCCACAAATCTTCGATAATACCCGGCCAGACCCAGAAAACTTCGAATTTCCGCCACTGACCTAGGTGGTTTCCAGTCCAACACCGCTTCAACCTTGCGAGGGTCCACTCTAATCCCTTCCGCTGACACCACGTGACCCAAGAAGGTCACCTCCCTAAGCCAAAATTCGCACTTACTGAATTTGGCATACAACTACTCCTCCCTCAACACTTGTAGAACTATGCGCAAATGCCTATCATGCTCCTCCTCTGTCTTTGAGTAAACCAATATGTCGTCTATAAACACCACGATAAATTGATCCAAGTATTGCTGAAACACCCTATTCATTAAGTCCATGAATGCTGCCGGCGCGTTGGTCAACCCAAACGGCATCACTAAGAACTCGTAATGCCCATACCGGGTACGAAATGCCGTCTTGTGCACATCAGCCTCCTTTACCTTAAGTTGATGATAGCCCGACCTAAGATCTATCTTTGAGAACACAGATGCACCCTTTAGTTGATCAAATAGGTCATCAATCCGAGGCAACGGATACCTGTTTTTGATTGTTAACTTGTTAAGCTGACGGTAGTCGATACACATCCGCATTGACCCGTCTTTCTTCTTGACAAACAACACAGGTGCTCCCCACGGAGACATGCTAGGTCGAATAAACCCTCTATCCAAGAGTTCTTGAATTTGAGCCTTCAGTTCCGCCAACTCCTTCGGTGCCATTCGGTAGGGTGCTATGGACACAGGTGCCGTTCCGGGCAACAAGTCTATACCGAACTCCACTTCCCGATCTGGAGGCAGACCTGGAAGTTCTTCAGGGAACACATCAGCGAATTCCCTTACAGTTCGGACCTTCTCAACTGTTGACTCCTTAGCCTCCAAGGCATAAATTTGAACCAACAATGCTTCACACCCTTTTCTGATCATTTTCTCGGCCTTCAAGGCAGACACTACATTAGATAGATAATCTCTTCTGTTACCGATCATTACCACTTCATCACCCTTAGCCGTCTTTAGAACCATGCGCTTAGCGGCGCAATCCAACCTTGCCTGATGCTTAACCAGCCAGTCCATTCCAAGAATTAGATTGAACTCCCCGAACGGTAGTTCCATCAGATCAGCCACAAACACTACCCCTTGGAGTTCTAGGGGTATATCTCTATATAGCTTGTTCACCATCACAGAGTGTCCTAGAGGGCTAATTACAGTCATCTCGCTAGAAGTAGTCTCAAAATCCAAGTTCATAGTCTCTACTACACTACTGGCAATGTATGAATGCGTCGAACCCACATCAATTAATGCAACATAGGGGAGACCAAAAATTAGGAACGTACCGGTGATGACGTCCGGTGCGTCACCCTCCTCGCGACGCCTCGCTGCGTAGACTAAGCCAGGCTGCCTAGCTTCGGTGTTGCCTGCTCCTCTGCCCTGAACTCCGCGACCTCGATTAGGACCATTGCCTCCTCTACCATTACCACGACCCCTCTGCGGTGGCCCCACATTCCTTGCTGGAGTACGGTTCTGACCCTCTGGCTGATTCCTTGCCATCTTCCGAGGACAATCCCTTACACGGTGATCCGGAGATCCACATTCAAAGCAACCCCTCTCACCGGTGTAACAACCTCCCCAATGTGACTTTCCACAGCGATTACACTGAGTCGGTCTCTGATTAGTAGCCATGGTTCTTCCAGTCTGATTCGGCCCACTCTGTCTGACCCTCTTTTGAGCATTATTTCCCGATCCAGATGACCCAACACCTCTTTTCTGCTTGCTCCTATCATAGCTCTGCCTCACAGACTCCCGGACCCTTTCAACTACCTTGGCTTTTTCTACCAGAACAGCAAACTCACGTACCTGTTGTGGAGCAATCAACAGTCTTAAGTCATCCCTAAGTCCGTCTTCAAAACGGACGCAACGATCATGCTCAGTTGACACAACTCCCCGAGCATAGCGGCTCAGCCTCAAGAATTCTGCCTCATACTCAGATACCGACTTGTTTCCTTGTACCAGTCCCAGAAAGGTTTTCCTCTGAGTATCAGTGTAACTGGTGCCCACGTACTTCTTCTGATAAGTAGCTTTGAAGTATTCCCAAGTAAGGTCGTCTGCTGTAGCGCCGTCTCGAACCGTGAGCCACCACTGGTAGGGCTCGTCTTTTAGAAGCGACACCGCTCCTTTCAGCTTTTCCTCATTTGTCAAGTCGAGATCGTCCATGATCCTCTCGGTTGATTCTAACCAATATTCGGCTGTACTGGGTGCGACACCTAACACACCCCGAAATACTTCAGCTCCATTGGATCGAAGCCGCTTAGATACAGACTTCCGAGCTCCTGTACCTCTGCTGGTCTCAGCCATCATTTCTAAAACACGCAGCATAGCCTGCGATATCGACTCACCCCCCGTCTGATCTTGAGGTCCATCACCAAAAGTTGGGGGTGGTGGTGGAGGTGGTATTTCATTATCCGATCCTTGGCCCGACCTAACTGGTTCTGTCATGGCCATCCGGCCTCTACCGCGTCCCCGACGGCCGCGACCTCTAGAACTCATTTCTTATGGCGCAATCTGTCTTAAAAAGTTTTATGAGTTAGTCAATGTTCCACTGATTATTAGCAAAGAATCTTATGGGCGAAATTTAGAAGCTGTTCTTTCGATCAAACAAGTTTCAAGTCTTCTATCGTAATTCGAAGATATACATTCACCTATTCCATCACTCTTTTTGACCCATTTCTTAACCCGGGGGTATTTTCGTCATTTACCCTACAGGGGTATTTTAGTAATAAAACAAAGTAAGTTTGTAAATCTTGACAAATAAAAGGGAAATTTAAAAATTTGCAAAACTTGGGGTTCTTTTTTTTTTTTTTCTTTTTGAGAAATTGCCCTTTTCAAATTGGTAGTGCTGCAAAAACCTCGAAAATCAGGGTCATTTTGGTAATTTGCAAATTAGGGGCAATTCCGTAATTTTCCAAAATCACTATATTTTGATATTTTGTAAACTAGGGATTTGGGTATAAGAAAATTTTGTTAAAGTTTTGGGGTAGCTTAGACTTTAAACTAGGGGTATTTTTGTAATTTACTACTAAGGGTACTTTAACAAGGTCCAAAAATCAAAAGAAATTTTGTAGTATAAATCTCCTAAGTTTGAGGGAAGTCTTTGAAAACTAGAGTCTTTATAAAAATGCGGCTAATTCCCCTTCGGGTTTTAATAATAGGGGTTTAGCCCGTGAACAAGTCCTCATGGTTAGGGTGAACCGAAGCTACGCACCAGGTAGGATTCCCGCGAAGAGGAGGTGAGTCGCTAAGACCACTTAAATACCAAGCTCTTCCGGATCCAATCCTAGTCATGCGTACAAGGGTTACCACACCTTAACTCGGCGACTTAGTCATAGGTTTGTTTAATTAGGCAATTATAAATCTTATGTGATTGTTTGGGGTAGACTAGTCCTAAGGTTCATATACCATTCGTACTATCTACGTCCCGTTTTCTACCCATTTACAGATAACCATTCATACATAGATAAAAAAATACTTACAAGAGCGGATCGGTGCCGGAGACTCGACGCCATGTTGTTCAACCAAAATCATTTTCAACGGGGTTTTCAAAAGCCTATCTAGCAAAAACATTTTTAGGTCTTAGGCCCTCACAGCCGAGTTTTTGAACCGGGCTCTGATACCAAATTGTAACACCCAAACCCGGCCCACGAGTCATGACCGGATCTGGTATGTCACAGAATAAGAGAAGTTTGGAAGGTTTGGATTAGTAGTAGAAATTTAAGAAAATTTTTTGTTAAGGGTATAAAACGGTGTTCGTTAAAACTCAAGTGGGTTGATTAGGTAAATCCGATTGAGTTGAAAATCCTTTCTTCCTTTAAAACCATTTGACCCCTTAATTTTAGAACAATAGAGTGATTGATAACTTAGAAAATTTCGTTACCCGATGGTGGCATTTTTGAAAACGCGTACAAGTACTTATTTTTGAAAACGTTACTTTTAACCGATTTGCATAACCGTTCGTAAGTTCATCAGTTATAAAGTAAAGTAAAAACAACTACCTAACCATCCAAAATAATAATAATCGGCCATATTACAACCCAATCGAATTGTAGTGAATGATTAAACTTAAAACGGGGCAAAATAAAATTTCAAGTCCACGAAACCAACATGGCCGCCTCGAGCTCTCCTCGGCTCCGCATCCGTGCTCTACTCACCTGCAAGATGATATAGGAAGGGGTGAGTCACCAAGACTCAGTGTATAAATCCCCGACCCGAAAATAACACTCATACACAAGATATTAGTATGACATGCAATTATGCAACCCCACCTAGTCATCCATGCTCCTTTTCTACCCCGTGTGGTACCAAACCACTGGTGGTGCCAAACCACTGGTGACTTATAGTCACGATATCCGTCAATACGTGTGGTGCCAAACCACTGGTGGTGCCAAACCACTGGTGATCCGAAGTCACAATCAAATGATGGGGCCAACCCATCGTGTGATACCAAATCACTGGCGTCGATCCCGTATCTCAAATGTGAGGCCAACCCACGGTGGCACTAAGCCACAGGGACGAGACGCTATGAGGTGCCAAACCTCTGGAGGTACCAAACCTCTGGTGACCGTAGTCACAATGTGTTACCAAAACACTGGTGTCCGTCGACACGAATATTACTCCCTCTCATCAATCCCACCATCATCATGCTCATATCGCAAGTATCATGATCCCATATATCATGCAATCGTATTTAGCATAGCATTTCACAGCATGTGATGGCATTTACAACATAAATCGTAAGTCGAGTAATAGGGGACTTACCCGAATGCCAAGCTTATACCCACTAGGCAAAGTAACCACATGAGAGGTTATAATGTTATCAAATAACAGTTTATACTAATAAAATGTGTAAGAGCTTACACACCTAATTAATCGGAGGTCTAAAAGAAATCCTGGATCTACTTGATATTATAAAAGTCCCGAACTTGTCCTCGTATAGCTCCTATATTCGGCCATCATAGGTTAGCATTTAGGGGTCTTATTGATTATTCAACAACTCCAAAGGATCAGTCATATCATGACAAAATAGAGCCTTAGGTCGAACCTTTATTAGCAATAAACCCCGTGATTTGAAAACTCGAAACTCCCGATTTTCCTTCGGTCGATTTACTCCTATACACAAGGTGTACATTCGGTTACACTTAGGCACCCAAAGTGGCCTCTGGCCGAATAATATATATATATATATATATATGCACATACCTTTCCAAAACAAAACAAGTCTCGGGAAACCATTCCTTCAATGCTCCTTATGATTACTACGCACAAGGGAGCAAAACTCTTAGCGTCTTGAGAGCGTATTCGGCCCGCCCCCGAAGGTGGTTTAAAGGTTTCGGCTCCCTTCAAAGAATAATAAAGTCTTTAATAATGGATTTTTATCCCATCTAGGAAGGAAAGAAAAAAAAAAGGAATGGAAATGAGTTTCGATCACTACACACATCCATCCAAAGAAAAAAGGAGAGATAGCACTTACCAACAGATTTGGCCACCATCCAAAAACACCACTTTACTTCGATGCTTACTAAGGTTTCAAGAAAATGCAAGGAAATGGCTAACAAGCAAAGTATTCGGCCAACATTTCGGTACCTCCTTAGCTAGCTCCTTGACCGATTGTAGAAATCCTTAAAGTGAGCTTCATTTGGCCAAGAAAGATTTTTTTAAAAAAAAAAAGAAGGCAAAACTGTTAGGAGAGATTCGGCCAACACCATGCAAGGAAGGAAAACAAATTCCTAATTTTCTGACCCTATTTCGTCGGCCATGCTTGAGGTGGGGGGGAAATTAAACTTTGGCCATGCTTATGGCCGGCCATCTTTTCATGTTTTTGAGGCAAATGCCCAACACCATTGGAACATGCAAATTCATTGTTTAATAGCCTCTCATGCTCCAATAAAAGCTAAATAAAAGGATTTAGCCCATACATCTTATAACTACAAGGTAATAATAGTTATAATATAATAATAATAATAATAATAAAACAAAAGAAGGGCAGCCCTCCAGCTTGCTTTCACGCGTGGATGCATGCCCCATGCGCAGGCCACTTGCGTTCTGCCGGGCAAAACAAAAAAAAAAAAATAAATTCAAAATTTCTTCATGCTGTTGCCAGGTCTCGAACCTGGGACCTGGGAGAGATTGCCCACGCCTCTGACCATTCTGCTACTGCACTATATCTGTTATGATAGCGTCGGAAATTCTCTTTAAGCTTCCAAGACTTGGCTCCCCGACGCACTTAATGCCGGAAGCCAAAAACAAAACGCCCCACTACTGCCCAGGGGTTTCGAACCCTAGACCTGGAGCAATATTGCGCCCTAGCCACTCGGCCAATTGACTTTCATGTCAAGAACACGTCGCGAATTTTATTTAAACCTTCCTCCCTGAGTTTTCCCTTTGCCATAACGCTAAGCAAAAATAGAAAAGCTCGCGCGTCCCCGACGGTGCTCGAACGCGCGACCTCGAGCTGCCACGAACCACTATGCCCCTGACCACTATGCCACGGCACTACTTGTGACATGCACTCGTCACAGCTTCTTTTAATCACTCTTCCGCTCACAATACTAAAAAGAAAAACTGCGCATGTGCTACTCCTAGGATTCGAACACGCAACCACTTGAAGCCCTCCCCTTTAGCTTCCTACGTCCTAGCCATTCGGCCTGCGTTCATTTCATGGAAACAAACGCGTCGAAGATTCTTTTAAGGCCTTCCTCAATGTTAATACCCCTTTCAAAAAAAAAAAAAAACTTATGCCGTACCCTCGACTCGAACTCCAGACGTGCAGCACCTATTTAAGGTACTCTAGCGCCCCAACCATCCTGCCAGCAGCTCCTTTGAGGTATGTTTTGCACCGAAAATTTATTTAAAGCCTTATTTCTTTAATCATGTGAAATAAAAAAAAAAATGAAATTTTGAACTACCCCCAATTTAAGATGTTACATCCCCTGCACTTAGGAAAAATTTTAAAATTTTGGGAAAAATTCTCTGAGTTTTCGGTTTAGTCCCAATTTATTTCTAATGTATATTATGAGCCTCGAGGGCTCATACAAGGGACTATATGAGTATTTTATGATTAGTTTCTGGTATGTATATTAAATGTTATGAAATGTTCGGATTTGATCTGAAAAGTTCGGTAATGCTTTGTAACCCTGTTCCGGCGATGGGTAAGGGTTAGGGGTGTTACATGTACCCAACATACCAGCTATGGGCTCGATCATCTTTAGAGCATAAGCCTCCACTCATATCAAAGCATTGTTGGAACGCCGGTACCCCATGGCGCAGCAGAATAAAATTAGATCCGGCGATCCAAATCATGGATCCATGTGTGATGAACGAATCGGGGTGGAATAAAGGTTTCGAAATTACCAAAACTTCAATCTGAGTAGACAGCGACGCCTTGGCAACAAGAGTTTTGATCTACTGTCGAATCAAGCCTCAACCTTTTCCGATGTCGGCCTCTACGTAATCCACCCGGTTTGACTATGAACGGAAGAAATCTCCAAAACTGTTTTGGAGGCTTATTTGCTTGACGGCTGCTAGACCTAACAAGCAATCACTTAGGGTTTTCATGTTGAGTTTTGTCTCCTTTTAATACCTTTTATAATGGGTGCCTTTCTCATTGGGCCTTTTATAATAGGTATCCTCTTAATTGGGCCTTTTATAATTGGTATCTCTTGAATGTATTACAAGATTAAACAAATACAATAAAGTTTTTAACCGAAAATTATAATTACATTAATTATATCTGAAAATTATAATTACATTAATTATAATAAGGATTCCGGTAAACTATATTTATTTAAATTTATATATGAATCAAATTCATATATTAATAAAATTATGTTATCATTATGTGTACAACATCCTTATACATACAATATGTTCAATATTTGATTGCCCAATTAAATTAATTCTTTAATTAATTTAATTTATGTGACAACCAAGCACAATACCAACTATATTTTATTCCGTTCATTTCAACCATAGGGTGTGACCCTGTAGGTTCTTGCAACGTTAGCAGTAATACTAGAACGATTCTATTGTCACAGACAATGAGTGGCATCTAGCAATGCATCATTGCTACCTAAGTTACAAGAAGTCATGATTCGACATAACCTTTCATGATTAACCTTTCATGCATTAATCCTTAAGTCCTTTATCTCTGGAACGGATACAAGTCATGGGATAGTCACACTTACATAGTCCATCCCATGTTTCTTGATATCTTGAGTAGACTATGATATACAAATTAGTATGACATCTCATATCAACTTATTTGAGCATGGCCATGCATTTCTAGTCTCACTCAATCAAGTGGCCTAAGATATTACTCCTATTATGGAGGAGGGACTTATCCTTTATTGATCAACCATATCCCTCTACATAGATTGTGGTATATCCAACATCAGCCTTTATAGAACAACCTGTTACGGTGTACGTTTGACTGTATCAAAATATACAACTCACGATGCTGGGATAATAATGATCTCAAGTCTGAGGATCATATACATATTAATCACTATGAGTAATGTTGTGACAATTACATAATAATCCAAGAAACACACTCATAGCGGGTCAATCCAATATGTTGTTCTCTAACACACATATTCATGCATTGGTTTTGACACTCCATATCAATGAAAACTCTTTATCATCAATCAACTACATGTTAGTCTTAATGCATTATTATTGTCCTAGTCAACAATAATACTCGACTAAGGATCTTTTAAGAATAATCATATTATTCTCAGGACATTATTATAAAACAGTTTATCTATACACACAGAAAGAAAAACTGAAATAATAATGACAACGCTTTATATTAATAAACATGGTAAATTAAGTATGTTATTACAACCATCTCATGATTGATCTTTGGGCATACTCTTACAAGCATATGAGTTGCATACGCATGGTCAGTGACTAACTCGGGATTTGGGTAAATCACACCATGAACGTCACAAGTGAATCAATTTACAATTAATTCGCAAGCAGATTCAGAATTAATTCATCTTGGGTCCAGTCCAATATATCATTCTACCAATGAATACATCTATGTCTCTACTTGTGGAGTCAACTACTCCGATAGCCAAAACTAGCCATCTCCCCAATTGAAATTGTAGACGACATAATAATCCTTCTCAGTATTTGAATCAAATACTCACTTTGATTCTTTACGGGATTAAGGACTTATTTAGATTATCTATTGAAGTAAGTTGTCTTTCTCACAATGTAAATGTTCTTTACAATGCTACTTATCTTCAGTTTGAACTTTAGACAATTAATGAGCTAATATTTGCTTGTCACAATTTCGCTATGCATGCAAAATATAAAAGACATAAATACAAAAGACATAATAGTGAAATGTGAAATTAACTTTATTTGTTATTCATCGTTCAAATAAATAGAAAACAATTACATGTTTACTACAATACAATATGGATACATTTCCCAACAGTTAGCAATTGATTAAAACAAACATAATAAATTATCAATACATAGCCAATTTCACATTCAATTTCTAATTTATGCAACTTTTACATTTTATTCAATTTAGTCCCTAAAACCGAGACTAACATAACTTCACATTTAACCTTCTAATTTTATGCCAAATTCACAAAAGTCCCTATAACACTTCCTATTTTACAATTTTACCATAAATTTCACAATTTATACATTTTAGTCTCTATTACACAAAATCAACAATTGACCTTACAATTTAGTCCTTTTTCACTTCTGACCTAAAAACATATCAAATTGGTCCCTAAAACTTTAACTGTTTAACTAAAGTAACATCCTCAAAATTTTAACAGTAAAGAAAAATACATGGGTTAGCTAATTCGAGGTATCGAGATTCTGGAAATATAAAAATTACAAGAAAAGGGCTAAATTACACTAACCAAATTGAAGTTTGAATGGCTAGGTCCCTAGCCATGTGTTCTCCCCTTCCTTCCTATGCTTCAAAACTTTGTAAAAAGAAAAAAGAAAACATGCTTTGTTTTTAGTTTCCACTAATTTAGTTTTAATTTATTTTATTACTTTATGTTTTGTTTTTATTTATTAATTTTATTACATTTTCTTTTATAATTTCATTCATTACGGTCCACTTACATTAAACCATTGGTTTAATTAGGGCTGTTCTAACGGTTAATCGATCGATTAACCAAATCGAACTAGTATTAACCGAATCAACCGAACTTTTTAATCCTTTAATCATTAACCGAGCCAAAATCTTTTCAAAAAAATTAACCGAACTGAAATATTTTGGTTAATTTGACCGGTTAATCGAAATTTATGTCTTTTTTTTTTGTTAAAACAAGTATAAAACATATAAAAAAATGGTAATGTTCATTTGATCAAATTAACAGAATTAGTTATAGCCTAATACATATAATATATAATATTAATTATTAAGTTCAGTTAATTACTCGATTTTAAACCAAATTAACCGTTTCGAAATTCTAAAAAATCTTTAACCGACCTCCGACTGAACTAGATCGGTTAACCAACCGATTAACAGAATTAGATTGATTCTGTCGGTTAATTTGGTTTTAACCGAAGTTTGAACACCCATAAGTTTAATGACTTTATAAGTCCCCTTTATTAAGTTCTAATTAAAATCCTTAGCAATTCACACTTTTATCATTTACGCGATTTAGTCCCTATACATGAATTAAGCCCTAATTCAATAAAATCGCCTAACCAAAACTCAATTCACTTCAATTATAACTTCGTAAATATTTACGAGTCCAATTTATGGATACGGGGTTTCGAAACCACACTTTCTGGTATCACTGACTTTTGGGTCGTTACATCAACAGTGAGGTTCAAAAGTGGACAACAATGTGCGGCAACAATGGTGGCAAAATCGACAACCAAATGGTCGAGGAGACGATGACAATAATGGAGAGTAGAATATTGGATGGCACAAAGGAGGAAGAAAAAATAGAAAAGAGAAAGAAGCTAGAGAGGGGGATGGCAGTAGGGAAAAAGAAAAGAAAACTCAACATAAATTAGTTTAATCTTTTTTTTAAAAAATGATAGCCTTTAGATAATTCAGATAAATTTTTAAAATATTCAAGTTAACCAGATTTTTCAATGTTTGAGTCAAACTGAAATCTGACAACTTGCTAGAGGTGGACGACACATGCTTAAAAGAAAAAGAATTTGCAATTGAGGGGAATTGAAGTCAAGTGTCAATGACAACTTCACTAACTCTAAACCATTAGCCAATTACTCATTCTTACTAAAATTTTACAATTTTTATCAATTAGAAATTCGGGATGTGACAAAATATGTTTAATATATGTTAATTTTAGTTTTTTTATTTAAAAATTATATAAAAGTATGAAAAGACAAAAAAAATCATCAAAATAATAATAGTAATAATTTAAAAGAAAAGATAAATTAGTCTTTTCTCAATTGAGTTCTTATTCAATTAACTCGTGACATCAACTTAGTCATGGGTATAATAATAGTATAGATAATAATATAAATTTTATTAATTTATTACTTTTACCTTTTTTAAAAAGAAATATTGAGATAAATATAAATATTAATTATTTAAAATATTTAATATACATATTTCAAATATAAATATGTTAACAATAGTAATAATAGTGGGTAAATTAGTATTATTAACCTATCTCTATTTGAAATATTAATGTTAACATATTTCTAATAGAAAAAACTTAATTATTTATAGATAATAATAAAAAGATATGTTAATATTTCAAATTATTTATTACTAATTATTTATATAATATTCCTGTATCAATTTATTATTGAAATATTAATATAAAATTTTTATAAAATATTAGGAATAGTATTAAAAATAATTTTCTAAGTCATTTTTTTAAGAAAATACTTTTAATGAGCGTTTGGTTCAAGAAATGTAAGATTACCTATTGTAATAGAATTACTACAATATAAAATTACTTTGGCATTTGTTGCAAGGGCGAATCTAGGGGGCTGGCACGGGCCCTCACCCCCTTAGCCTTTTAAATTTTTTAAAATTTTAAGTTAATAAAAATAAAATTACACTTTAACCCCCTTAAAAATGATAAAATCTTGATCTAGTCCTTAAAAAATTACATTTTTACTATCATAAAAATTATAATTTAATTTCAACCACCCTAAAAGAATTTTTTAGCATCGTCCTTAATTTGTTGCATTGCTTTGTTTGTTTAATTTAGTTGAAATATAATATTTTAGTTTTTGGTTCACGGAATATACCTAAAAGTATTATTATTTTAAACAAGTTTGGTTGACATTAGTGGGTAAAATACCCAAATATACCAAAAAAAAAATTTACGGAAAAAGGTCGGTTTCTTGAAAATTTACGGAAAAGGGCCATTTCCCCACAAAACACGTCCACGTCAGCGTGTTTTGTGGGGAAAAAACAGGAAAGCGCGCCCCTGGGGACGCACTTTAGCCCTACAACAGTTAAAATTTATTAAAACTTCTTATTTATTAAATATATTAAACTAAATTACAAAAAAATAAAAATAAAAGAAAAACTTCTTATTTTATTAAATATATTAAAACTAAATTACAAAAAAAATAAAAAATAAAGAAAACTTCTTATTTATTAAATATATTAAAATTAAATTACAATAAAAAAATTAAACAATTTCTATTTTATTAAAGATATTAAAATTAAACTACAATAAAAAATTAAACAACTATTATTTTATTAAATATATTAAAACAAAATTACAAAAAATAAAAAATAAAAATAACTTTTATTTTATTAAAAAAATCAAATTAAATTACATACAAAAAATAAACAACTTCTATTTTAGTGAAGATATTAAAATTAAATTACAAACACAAATAAAAAATAATTTTTTATTAAAAATAAAAAAATTATTACAATTTAATAAATAAAAAAGCCCATCCGAATCAATGTTGATGCCGGTCGGAATCAGTGCCACATGGGGGTGGTTGGCGGTTACGCGCTGGATTCCTTCTTCTTCTAGCTTCCGGCGGGGGTCGTGGAGCCTCAGGCGGGGATTCCGGTTCCTCCAGTAGTGGGTCTGGTTGTGGGTGTTGCGAGGATGACCCATCTTGATAAAATAACGACCCTGGAGGAGTTTGCATAAACCACGGCGGGGGTGTCTGAATCCCGTATGGCGAAGGAGACTGGTAAAAAGAAGTGCTCCCCGACGGCACCTCCTGTGATCCCTCACGCGACGAAGGCCTCAAGATCAGTTGGCCAGTCGGGGCAGTCGGGAACGGACTTGAACCCGGCCATGCATTCCAACCTGGGGTGGGACTGGGAAAAGGAAACATATATGGGTTAGGATATATATAAGGGCTAGGGTACGCACCTGGCATAAAGGCTAAAGGTTGTGATGTCGGTGTCGTCGGCTGAACTGATGGGCCCGGTGACTGTGTGGGAGCTGTTGATGGGCCCAGTGACTGCGTGGGCGCTGTTGATGGGCCCGGTGACTGTGTCGGCACTGTTGATGGCCCCGTCTCATCACCCATTCTCCTTGGATTGAAAGGGCCCCAACGTTCCCTTTGTTGACGAAGTTGCCGTCACCTCTCTTCTTCCGACAATAAATACGGCTTACCATGGATCCTAAACCATGGCATATATTCCGGCACGCACGCTAACTTAGGAACGACGATCGGTTCCTGGATAGGTAAATAGTCATACCGGTTCTCCCACATCTCGATATATGCTGACCAAAATCTTGGCCAATCCGTGTGCAACTGCCGTAAGTCCACTTTATGCTCATCATCGAGTACCTCAGGTGGCACGGGAATCGGTTTCCAGAATCCAAATTGTCGCAGAACCCGATCTGACTGGTGCATCTCCACGGTCTCATAGTTGATCAATGGGATCTTCACGTGCCAAATGTTTGGATTTTGCAAGAACTCCTCCGGAATTACTGCCTGAATTGCCAGATCCTCGTACGGTGTCCATTGAAACTATATTAAGATGACCAAAATAATAGTTATAGACATAATACTAAACACTAAGTACGAAATACTAAATTATAAATACGAAATTCAAAACTTACTTGTGATTCCGACCTTTGTTCCAATAGAAGCTGTATATCTTCAAGCGAGGTAGGTATTCCAACATAACTCGCCGAGTGGTTCCACCTAATTAAATAAATTTTTAGCATACAATTATACTTTAAATCTACGTAATAGTTGTAAAATATAACATTAAATTTACCTCGTTATCAGTGGGAATGAATATAGGTGGTCGAGTCGAGGACGTAAAAATGGAAATCGAAATCGTGCCCATGACTGCAGTAGTGATAGACAACCTTCGATTTTCGCTTTACTCGGCCGGCCCCGCACACCTCCCGATACAACTTGGATAGCACGGCAGACCCCCAACTCAATTCACGGGCTGCTCTAAAATCAACAAGTTTCAGCAGCCATCTCAAGTGTACGAGGTTTCTAGAAAGGTCCGTCATCAGATACCTCTAATTATCTGAAGAATGTATGCCCGAGCATACCGTATTCTTTCTATTTCGGTCGAACCATCATTCGGCTCCGGGAATGTGTCTCGTAACCAGGCCATCTCGATCTGACCTCCTTGAATGTTATCCAGAATGGTACCCAGAAGCTCGTAGCATACAGCCATCCAATCGGTAGAAGTTGCGAACCCGGTGACTACTGACCCGTCCACCGGCAATCCCAACTGCAACTGCACATCTTCCAGAGTGATGGTACACTCTCCGTATGGAAGATGGAAAGTGTGCGTCTAGGGTCTCTACCTCTCTATCAACGCACTGATCAAAGTCGGCTCCAACTTGAACCCCCGGCCTATCGTGGCCACGTGCCAAAAACCCGCTTCCCGCAGGTAATTCTTGTAACATCCTGAATTTTTGGGCCTATGCGTTTAATGGGTGGATATGTTTAATGTGTTAATTTAAGTGTTAGGGGTCCAAATTAGGCTCAGGCTTAGGCAGAGGCCTTAATTAAAATTATCTGTTTGGGTATTATAGGGTTTAAAAGGTAGTATCTATGTTTAAAATACCAAAGCGGGCTTGTGGCCCAATCTTAGGAGGTGACGCCACACAAGGGAGTAAGGGGCCCAAATTTAAGTTTCATGGAGCCCAATTCTTTTAATTTAAGTTAGCTAAATTTTGGGCATTAGGATTAGGTGGAATGGATGGCAACAAGGCTAAAATTTAGGGGTTTTAATGTTTAAAGTATGTGGATAATAAGCAGATAAAGGCTATTATTTAGGAATTTATTTTATGTGGATAATAAGCACATAAAGGCTAAAATTTAGGGATTTTAATGATTAAAATATGTGGATAATATGCTGATAAAGGAGGGAGGAGTTAGAGATAATTAAATCTCTTTTAGATGAGCTAGTAGATTAAGATAAAGGAGAAAAGATAGGATTTATCTGCAAAGTTAGGTAAGTGCCGAAATTTCTATAAATAGGGGGAATATTACTTCAATTTCGGCATTTGGGTTTTTCTCTCATTCTTTTCTCTTCTTCTCTGAGTAAAAGCCGAAAACTCCTATAGTTCCATCTTTCTCTTCATTCTCTGCAAAAGCTGAAATCTCTAAGCCAATTCCCTCATATTCACTTTGATTCAAAAGCCGAAACTCTTTCCATTCTTTTTCTTCCTAGCCAAAATTTTCAAGTCTCTTCCTTGTTTTCTTTTCTTCATCTCTTTTCCTGTTAGAAACCGAAACTCTTCACTCAAGTATTTTAAAAGCCAAAGACACATCAGCCTTCTCTTGTTCATACTTTTTTTTGGGATTTTCCTAAAAGCCGAAATCCCTAGATCTCATCTCCTATGATTACCGAATTACTTCTGTGGTGCCTAGTGCCGAAATCTGAAGGGAACTTTAGTGGAGTCAATCGCATAGATCTCTGAGTTATAGATCGGTAGCACTCGAATCGTGTTACTTTCAAGATTTCAAGGTAAGAAGATCTATTAGTTTCAATGTGTAAATTCAGGATTTACTAACCCTTGGCCGAATATAGGAGAGGCCCTATTTTCACATATTTCTGGCTTTTTGAACAAAGTTGTAGATCGGTCTAGCAAGGGTATTGACATTAATCAGGTGTGTAACCTTTCTCACTGTTAGATTGTTTGCTAATATATATTCATATGTATAAATCTACTATACTCTGCTAAATGCCGAAATCCCGGCATAACAAGTGAAAACCCTTGAAGGGTAAAGGCTGATCAACAGGTTGGTGACTTCTGTCCTATTTCAGTGATTATTCCTGTTAATATGACGATTTCATTGTATGCTTGGGGTTGGGAAATTGATGAAAAGGGGAAGTGATCTATTCTGGTGGCTTTTGCCATTTCAGCCTGGTGACTCTGTCACAAACTCTGTTTCTGGTGGCTTTTTGCCATTTCAGCCTGGTGACTCTGTCACAACTCTGACGATGAGCAGCACGACTGCCATCAATGGCATGTAGCGGTGCGGGTTGATTGTAGAAATCCCCTATGGTGTGAACGGCCGGTACGGGAGGCGTGTAGCGGATGGAAACTTAGGATTTGGGTTGGGCTTGCATAATTTTTTTGTTATATATATATTAAACGATTATTCTGTTCTGTGGGGCTAAGGCCCAAATCTAATGGTTCACAAGGGTTCCACACTGAGTCTCGCGACTCAACCAATTTCTTAACATTTTCAGGTAGCACCTAGTGCATCAGACCGGGCTGGAGAGGAGCGCAAGGTGGCCATGCAAAAGAACTCTTGGATTTAACAAGAAGAATCCAGTTTATTATTTTATATTTTTATTTAATGGGTTTTAAATTTTATTGTAATAAGGCCATGGGCCACTAGACTATTATTTATGTTTTGGTTTTATGTTGGGCTTTTATTACTGGGCTTTTAAGTTTTATGTTTTAAATTAAGTTAAGACATGTATGAAATTATAGTTTTTGTTTAAAATTCACCAAGGTAATTTATAACTTTATATTTTATATGAATAATGAATTATTAAGTTTTCGGTATAAATGTTTAAACCTAGTAGTTGTTTTCCAAAATGCGACATGTTTTGTAAAATCTCTTAAATGACATACCAGATCCGGTTGTAGCGTTTGGGCCGGGTTTGGGGTGTTACAAATTGGTATCAGAGCCCAGTTCAAAACTCGGGCTGTGAAATGGGCCTAGCAATGTTTTGTAAAGTGATGTGAATTTGAAAAAAATGTGTCCTTGTTGAAGATATGGCCTTCGAGTCTACCGGCACCCGATCCACGCAGGTAAGTATTCTAAACTCTTGTTGTGATATACATGTGGGCTTAATGGGCTTGAGGGACGTAGGCTAGAATATTAGACATTGATGGACTTTAGGTTTAGTTTAAATCACTCTCTAAATTCATAAGATTTAATCCAACTAAACAAACCCGTGAACAAGTCAATAGGTTAGGGTGTGGCAACAGGCATACGCATGTCTAGGATTGGATTCAGGAAGAGCTTAGTACTTAAGCAGTCCTAGTGACTCACCTCCTCTTCGCTAGAATCCTACTTGCTGCGTAGTAACTGTTCACCTTAGCCACGAGGACTTGTTGATGGGCCAAAATCTATAATTAAAACCCCAAAGGGACCAGCCACCCTATTTCGCAACCAAAATACCCCCAAGTTTTGTAAAATTTCCAAAATACACTTGATTTGTAAAAATTTCCTAGAATACCCCAGAATTGTAAAACTACCGAAATTTGTGAAATTACCGAAACACTCTGGTTGGCAAAATTTTCAAAATACCCTTGGTTTGTGAAAATTTCCAAATAACCGAGATTTTATAAAATACCCATGTTTTGCAATTTACCCGAAAACCCCATAGATTTACAAAAGTAACCCGGTTTGCAAAATTAAATTCTCCAAAGTACCCCTGCTTCAAAAAGAAAAAAAAACAACAACATCAAAATATCTCTATTTTAGAAAAAAAAAACTTGTTTTCCAAAATACCTTTGTTTTAAAAAAAAAGTGTACCAAAGTACCTCTAATTCAAAGAAAATTACCAAGATACTTTATTTGGAAAAAATACCTTGTAGGGAAAAACTACGGAAAAAGAAACCCCTGGGTAGTGAAATAACGAAGATACCCTTATGCGATGAATGTGTGTGCATGGATGCTACTTGTGTAATTGATGTATGCTGGTTGAATGTATGTGGTTTCTAGAATTAGGGGATAAACTTGAGACTGAAACTTGTAGATATAATTTAGAATTCGAAAGAACTACTTTTAAACTATTGTTCATAAGATTGTTCGTGGTTAATCAGTGAAAGAAATTAATAATTCATCAGATAAACAGGAATCAGTAGAATGAGTATAAGGAGACGAGGGCGCTCTAGATGCGAATACCGGTGCGTACTTTACCATAGTATACTAAGTGTTTCTTTTGGCTTTAGAATTAGAGTGCGCAGCGAAAGCATAGTGGTGAGACTTGGGTAGTACGATTAATAGTTAGTTGGAAATTTCGAGGACGAAATTTCCTTAAGGGGGTAGAACTGTAACATCCTGAATTTTTGGGCCTATGCGCTTAATGGGTGAAAATGAGTAATGAGTTAATTTAACTGTTAGGGGTCCAAATTGGGCTCAGGATGTGGTCAAGGCCTTGGTGAAATTTTTGTTTGGGCACTATAGAGTTTTAAAAGGTGGTATCTGTGTTTAAATTATCAAAATGGGCTTGTGGCCTAGTGGTCAGTGGTGCCACTTAGGGAGCAAGGAGGTGACGCCACAACAAAGGAGATAAGGGCCCAAAATTTAAGTTTCATGGAGCCTAATTCTTTTAATTTAAGTTAGCTAATTTTCGGCATTTGGGTTAGGTGGAGTGGATGGCAACAAGGCTTAAAAATATGAGGATTTATATGAATAAGATAATGTAGATATTATAGTTGATAATATGGAAGATAAAAGGAGAAAAGATAGGAGCTATCTACAAGGCTAGGAGTTAGCCGAAATTTCGATAAATAGGGAGGGTTCTCTTCTTTATTTTGCGTCATTTAGGGTTTTCACCTTTTCTTTCTCTTCTTTATTCTAAAAGCCGAAAACTCCATTATTCTCTTCTTTCTTCTAAAAGCTGAAAACTCCATTATTCTCTTCTTTCTTTTAAAAGCCGAAAACTCCATCATTCTCTTCTTTCTTCTAAAAGCCGAAAACCCCATTATTCTTTTCTCTTCTTTCTCCTAAAAGCCGAAAACTCCATTATTCTCTTCTTTCTTCTAAAAGCCGAAAACTCTATTATTCTCTTCTTTCTTCTAAAAGCTGAAAACTCCATTATTCTCTTCTTTCTTCTAAAAACCGAAAACTCCATTTTCTCTTCTTTCTTCTAAAAGCCGAAAACTCCATCATTCTCTTCTTTCTTCTAAAAGCTGAAAACTCCATTATTCTCTTCTCTTCTTTCTTCTAAAAGCCGAATCTCTATAGATTTCTTCGAATCATCTTCTCTTCCTGATTTTCGCAAAAAGCCGAAATCCTTTGGGAGTAGCCGAATCTTCTCTAGTAAGTAGATCTCTTAGATCTAAAAGCCGGAAACACTAGTCCTTGAATCTCATATCTCTTTTTAGGATTTCAAGGCAGATAGCGGTGGTGTCGGCTACGGATAGCGTCGACTTAAAAGGTCTCGATCTAACGGTAATCAGGTGTGTAGATCCTTATCACATAAGTTTTATTTGTATTATACCTGTTAGGGGCTGAAAAACCGGAAAATGAGGCTATATGAACAGTCGTGTGTAGATCTCTAGCACACTTATAATTTGTATGAATATATATATGTTATGTTATGGGCTAAAAGCCGGAAAATGGGCTGTGTAAACAGTCGCGATACCCAGAAAGGGTAGGCAAAGGATGCCAGGTATGTGCCATAGAAACTTCTCTATGTGTATCGATGTATGTGAAAGACTGAAATCTCTTAGGTAGTATATTGTTTGATTTTGCATGAATGTGTGCATGGGATGGGTTTGATATAAAAAGGGGAAGAACATGATTGGTCACATGGTGATCGGTGGTAGAAAACCCACCTAATGAATGTTAGATCACGTGGTGATCGGTGGTAGAAAACCCACCTAATGAAATGTTAGATCACATGGTGATCGGTGGTAGAAAACCCACCTAATGAAATGTTAGATCACATGGTGATCGGTGGTAGAAAACCCACGAAATGAAATGTTAGGTCACTTGGTGATCGGTGGTAGAAAACCCACGTTAAAATTCCTGATTGATAGAATAGGCAGTACGGCTGTCGTTTTGGTGTGTAGCGGATGGAGGGTTGATTATAGAAATCCCCAAGGTGTGATGGTTGGTACAGGTTGGTGTGTAGATGATGGAATTCTAGGATGGGTTGGGCTTTGCATCATTTATTATCTGTCATGTGATTATGATTGCTGCCATTGTGTATGGGCCAGGGCTCATAATGTGTTTGTGGGCCCAAGCCTTTTATGTGTTTTCGGGATTTACACACTGAGTCTTGGTGACTCACCCTATTATATTTTCCTAACTTTTCAGATGAGCAGTAGATCGTGGACATGGGAGCCGAGACTGACTCGAGGGGCCATCAAGTTTTTATTTATATAGATTATTTTCGGTTTTCCTTTAAGTTTTGTTTTGGGAATATTTAGATAATAAGGCCCCATAGTTTATATTCGCCTAAGTAGTTTTTTTAATATTTGCAACTTATGAATTTATGTCAGGTGTTTATTTATACCAAATAATAATAATACAAGGTTTCTTTTCAAATGTCACTTATTTATTCAAATATTGCCTAATAACTTATGATTTTCTAAAACCAACTTAGCAAAAGATTTCAACGTTCAACCCGTAGCATACTAGATCTGGTCGAAACGTATGGGTCGGGTTTGGGGTGTTACAATTTGGTATCAATGATGATAATACGAGAACTGGCATGTCACTGGAAAATTTCTAATCAGATAAAAGCGAAGCGGTAGAATGAGTACAAGGGGTCGAGGACGTCCGCCACGTGGTCGTGGTAGGGGTAGGAGGACGGTGTCAGAACCAGTAGGGTCTGGTCATGGTTCTGCAAACGAGATGCCAGCTATGGAGGAGGAATTTCAGAATCAGACTACCAGAGATAATGCGGTATCTCAAGCAATGTTAAGGGTTTTAGAGAGGGTTGCTGGGGAATCCACATAAGAGACATGGGGGTGACGCCACAAGGAAGGAAGGAGGTCCAAGGTTCAAGTCTTGGCTCTTGCATAATTTTTTTTGTTATATATATATATATATATATTAAACTTTTATTCTGTTCTATGGGGCTGAGGCCCAAATCTAATGGTTCATAAGGGTTGCACACTGAGTCTTGCGACTCAACCAATTTCTTAACATCTTCAGGTAGCACCTAGTGCATCGGACCGGGCTGGAGAGGAGCGCAAGGTGGCCATGCAAAAGAACTCTTGGATTTAACAAGACTCCAGTTTATTATTTTATATTTTTATTTAATGGGTTTTAAATTTTATTGTAATAAGGCCAAGGGCCACTAGACTATTATTTATGTTTTGGTTTTATGTTGGGCTTTTATTACTGGGCTTTTAATTTTTATCTTTTAAATTAAGTTAAGACATGTATGAAATTATAGTTTTTGTTTAAAATTCACCAAGGTAATTTATAACTTTATATTTTATATGAATTAATGAATTATTAAGTTTTCGGCATAAATGTTTAAACCTAGTAGTTGTTTTCCAAAATGCGACATGTTTTTTAAAATCCCTTAAGTGACATACCAGATTCGGTTGTAGCGTTTGGGCCGGGTTTGGGGTGTTACAAATTGGTATCAGAGCCCGATTCAAAACTCGGCTCTAGGGGTTTTGGGCTCAAAACATTTTCTAAAAATGGGCTTTTGAAATATGCATGTTTTTAAGTGATATCAGGTCTGTTAGCTAGGCATGGCACCTGCGTCTCCGGCTCAAGTCTGCCAGGTAAGTATTCTGAACCATTGTGTGATATATTTATGTGGGCTTAATGGGCTTTATGGGACGTAAAATAGTTAGATTAGAACTTGATGGACTCTATGCCTAGTTGAACAACTTCTAAATCTCATAAGACTTAATTTCACTAAACAAACCCGTGAACGAGTCGTAAGGCTTGGGTGTGGCAACGGGCATACGCATGTCTAGGATTGGATCCGGAAGAGCCTGGTATTTAAGTAGTCCTAGTGACTCACCTCCTCTTCGCTGGAATCCTACCTGGTGCGTAGTGGCTGTTCACCTTAGCCAAATTACGATGTGGTAATAGACATACGCATGTCTAGGAGTGGATTCAGGGAGAGCTTGGTATTTAAGCAGTCCTGGTGACTCACCTCCTCTCCCCTAGAATCTTACCTGGTGCGTAGTGACTATTCACCCTAGTTACGAGAACTTATTGATGGGCTAAACCTTATAATTAAAACCCGAAAGGGACCAGCCACCCTACTTAAAAAAATAATCCCCAAGTTTTGCAAATTTTCAAAATACTTTTGATTTGTGAAAACTTCCAAACAGTCATGAATTTATAAAAAAAATACTTATGTTTTGAAAACTTACCCGAAAAATCTCATGTTTACAAAGTACCCCTGTTTTTTTTTAAAAAAAAAACAACAACAACAAACTACCCATGGTTTGTAAAATTACCAAATTACCCTTGTTTTGCGAAATGACCAAAATAACCCTGATTTGTAAAATTACCAAATTACCCTTGATTTACAAAATGACTAAATTATCCTTGATTTGTAAAATTACCAAATTACCCCTGATTTGTGAAATAACCAAAATACCCCTAATTTGTAAAATTACCAAATTACCCTTGATTTGCAAAATGACCAAATTATCCCTAATTTGTAAAATTAGCAAATTACCCCTGATTTGTGAAATGACCAAAATACCCTTGATTTGTAAAATTACTGAAATACCCCCGGATTACAAAATTACCGAAATACCCCCGGATTACAGAATTATCAAAATACCCCTAGATTTCAAAAATTACCAAAATACCCTTATTTCATGAAATCAACAACTCTATTTTGAAAATTACGAAAATACCCCTGTAGGATAAATTACGGAAATACCCCTGGGTAGTGAAATGACGAAAATACTCCTCCATAATGAATGTAGGTTTGTGGATGTACTTGAATGCTAATGTCTGATGACTGAATGTGTGTGTGCTTCCTAGAATTAGAAGGTAAACTTGTGACTGAAACTGTAAATAGGTTCGAATTCGAAAAAAACTACCTCTAAAATTACTATTCATAAGACTGTTCGTGGTTAATCAGTGAAAGAAATTAATAATTCATAAAATTTCTAATTCAGATAATACGAGAATCAACGATGAGCACTAGAAGAGGAAGAATAGGCCGCGGCCGAGGCCGTGGAAGTGTTAGGGCTGATGTGCTGACTCAACTAGTTAGGGAGGTACTGAAGAAGGTTAAAGAAATCGGTGAAACACTTCGGGTTGGGTGCGTGGACTGTAAGAAAAAAAGAGATCGTAGTTTTCTAGGGTTGCAGTCTCGTTCTGTGAAGCATGTTAAGGTACGTCCAAACTTTCGGGTTTGCTAATATTGTAGAAGGCGTCATCCGGGTGAATGTTGGAGGAAGTCAGGAACGTGTTTAAGATGCGGGTCTGAGGAGCATAAGGCTCGGGATTGTTCAATCACTATTAAGTCAGGTATGTTTTGTGTGGATGCTATATTTTTGGGTATAGAAACTGTATGCGTGCAATGTTTATATATTATTAAATTAGAGTGCGCAGCGAAAGCATAGTGGCGAGACTTGGGTAGTACGATTAATAGTTAGTTGGAAATTTCGAGGACGAAATTTCTTTAAGGGGGTAGAACTGTAACATCCTGAATTTTTGGGCCTATGCGTTTAATGGGTGGATATGTTTAATGTGTTAATTTAAGTGTTAGGGGTCCAAATTGGGCTCAGGCTTAGGCAGAGGCCTTGATTAAAATTATCTGTATGGGCATTATAGGGTTTGAATGGTAGTATCTATGTTTAAAATACTAAAGTGGGCTTGTGGCCCAATCTTAGGAGGTGACGCCACACAAGGGAGTAAGGGGCCCAAATTTAAGTTTCATGGAGCCCAATTCTTTTAATTTAAGTTAGCTAAATTTTGGGCATTAGGATTAGGTGGAATGGATGGCAACAAGGCTAAAATTTAGGGGTTTTAATGTTTAAAATATGTGGATAATAAGCAGATAAAGGCTATTATTTAGGAATTTATTTTGTGTGGATAATAAGCACATAAAGGCTAAAATTTAGGGATTTTAATGATTAAAATATGTGGATAATATGCTGATAAAGGAGGGAGGAGTTAGAGATAATTAAATCTCTTTTAGATGAGCTAGTAGATTAAGATAAAGGAGAAAAGATAGGATTTATCTGCAAGGTTAGGTAAGTGCCGAAATTTCTATAAATAGGGGGAATATTTCTTCAATTTCGGCATTTGGGTTTTTCTCTCATTCTTTTCTCTTCTTCTCTGAGTAAAAGCCGAAAACTCCTAAAGTTCCATCTTCCTCTTCATTCTCTGCAAAAGCCGAAATCTCTAAGCCAATTCCCTCATCTTCACTTTGATTCAAAAGCCGAAACTCTTTCCATTCTTTTTCTTCCTAGCCGAAATCTTCAAGTCTCTTCCTTGTTTTCTTTTCTTCTTCTCTTTTCCTATCAAAAACTGAAACTCTTCACTCAAGTATTTTAAAAGCCAAAGACACATCAGCCTTCTCTTGTTCATACTTTTTCCGGGATTTTCCTAAAAGTCGAAATCCCTAGATCTCATCTCCTGTGATTGCCGAATTACTTCTCTAGTGCCTACTTGTGCCGAAATCTGAAGGGAACTTTAGTGGAGTCAACGCATAGATCTCTGTGTTATAGATCGGTAGCACTCGAATCGTGTTACTTTCGAGATTTCAAGGTAAGAAGATCTATTAGTTTCAATGTGTAAATTCAGGATTTACTAACCCTTGGCCGAATATAGGAGAGGCCCTATTTTCACATCTTTCTGGCTTTTTGAGCAAAGTTGTAGATCGGTCTAGCAAAGGTATCGACATTAATCAGGTGTGTAACCTTTCTCATTGTTAGACTGTTTGCTAATATATATTCATATGTATAAATCTGCTATACTCTGCTAAATGCCGAAATCTCGGCATAACAAGTGAAAACCCTTGAAGGGTAAAGGCTGATCAACAGGTTAGTGACTTCTGTCCTATTTCAGTGATTATTCCTGTTAAAATGATATGCTTTGTATGACGATTTCATTGTATGCTTGGGGTTGGGAAATTGATGAAAAGGGGAAGTGATCTATTCTGGTGGCTTTTGCCATTTCAGCCTAGTGACTCTGTCACAAACTCTATTTCTGGTGGCTCTTTGCCATTTCAGCCTGGTGACTCTGTCACAACTCTGACGATGAGCAGCACGACTGCCATCAACGGCGTGTAGCGGTGCGGGTTGATTGTAGAAATCCTCAATGGTGTGACTGGCTGGTACGGGAGGCGTGTAGCGGATGGAAACTTAGGATTTGGGTTGGGCTTGCATAATTTTTTTTGTTATATATATATATATATTAAACTGTTATTCTATTCTGCACACTTCATCCCAGTATGTGTTGACTACTCCTTGCAGAAGTTAGCTAAGTTATACATAGCAGAGGTGGTAAGGTTGCATGGAGTACCGGTCTCGATCATATCAGATAGGGACCCTAGGTTCACCTCACGATTTTGGAAGGCGTTGCATCAAGCGTTGGGTACGAAGTTGGACTTCAGTACAGCGTTTTATCCTTAGACCGATGGACAATCTGAGTGAGTGATCCAGATCTTAGAGGACATGTTGAGAGGATGTGTCATAGATTTCAAAGGTAGTTGGGAAGAGTTTTTATCGTTAGCAGAATTTGCTTACAACAACAGCTACCAGTCAAGTATTCAGATGGCGCCCTACGAAGCTTTGTACGGGCGAAAGTGTCGTACTCCTACATGCTGGACAGAACTAGGAGAACGCCAGATTTTGGGTCCGGAGTTGGTGACCGAGACCGAGGAGAAGGTTGAATTGATTCGGGTTCGACTGAAGGAGACATCGGACAGACAGAAGTCTTATGCTGATTTAAAGCGTAAGGACATATAGTTCACAGTGGGTGATATGGATTTTGTCGTAAAAAAATTATTAATATGTGGTTTATACTAAAATAAGATAATGGTCAATTTTTAATTGACCCCTAGATTATGCTAAAATTTGGGGATTTGATTTATATGCTTTTTTTTTTTTTGCTATACCCAAGACTTGAACCTTTGACCTTCAGCTTATTGAGAACGCCCCAAGCCACCAGACCACCTACTTCATTTGTGATATCTTTTAACCCAACAATATTTTAAAAGCCTTATGACTACGACCAACCTCCCTAAAACAACAACATTTTTGCTAAAACCCTAGATCGAGCCTAGGACTTTTCCAACACTACCAACCCTTCCTAAACCTCCTAAGAATTAAACTAAACATGGAATAATAATTTTTTTTAAAAGAAAATGTCCATTCAAACTTTTCATGATAAAATAATTTATTTCTATTTGAATAATATTTTTAAGAAAAATTAACTATTTAAAAGTATTTGTGACATTATAAAAGTAGAGGGACAAACTATGTAAAAAAAAAATAAAGCATATAAATCAAATCCCCAAATTTTAGCATAATCTAGGGGTCAATTAAAAATTGACCATTATCTTATTTTAGTATAAACCACATATTAATAATTTTTTTTACGACAAAATCCATTCTCTCGACACACAAAACCCATTTATTCTAGGCCCAAATTCAGGATGTTACAATTCTACCCTCTTTAAAGAAATTTTGTCCTCGAAATTCCAACTAACTAGTAATCATACTACCTAAGTCTCACTACCATGCTTTCGCTGCGCACTCCAATTCTAAAGCTAAAATAAGCACTTAGTATACTATGGTAGGGTACGCACCGGTATTCGCATCTAGAGCGTCCTCGTCCCCTTGGCGACGTGCTGCATAGACCAAGGCGGGCTGCCTCGCCTCAGCATAACCTGCACCTCCACGTCCATGTCCTGTGCCATTGCCACCATTGACTTGACCTCGACCTCTTTGTGGCTGCTGACCTCCTCTGCAAGGCTGAGCATTCCCTCGACCCATGGTCCCTTCATCGTCCCGTTGCTGTGGACAGTTTTTAACTTGGTGGTCCGTAGATCCACACCTAAAACATTTCCCACTGCCTGCCCAACACTCACCGGCATGAAATTTGCCACATCGAGCACACTTTGGTGTCTGGTTAGCAGCAGCAGGTCTCTCATCCCGTCTCGGCCCGTCTGACCTAGGTCTTTTCTGAGTTTGCTCAGCTGCCTCTGACAATCCAAAATTCCTCTTATTTCCTCCCCTATCTCTATCTCGATTTAATTTTTCAGTCCGCTTTACCTCCTCAGCTATCTTAGCCTTTTCCACTAGGATAGCAAATTCCCTTTCCCGCTGTGGGGGCTATCAAAACACGCAAATCATCCCTCAGACCATCTTCGAACCTAACACAACGTTCATGCTCCGTGGCTACCATCTCACGAGCATAACGGCTAAGGCGTAAGAACTCAGCTTCATACGCAGCCACTGATCTACTCCCTTGCACCAGATTCAGAAATGCCCGGCGCTGTGCATCCACATAGCTCGATCCAATGTACTTATTCTGGAACACCGTTTTAAAGAGATCTCAGGTGATACAGTCAGCCACTGTACCATCCTTAACCGTAAGCCACCATTAATAGGCTTCATCCCGTAAGAAAGATACAACTCCTTTCAACTTCTCCTCCTCTGTAAAATCCAAATCATCCATTATGCGTTCTACTGCCTCCAACCAATACTCAGCTGAACTTGGGGCTACACCAGAAATTCGTCTAAACACTTCTGCCCCATTGGCCCTAGCCGTTCCGACACAGATTTTCAGGCTCCTGTGCCCATACCAGCCCCAGCAACCTTCTCTAAAACCCTTAACATTGCCTGAGATACCGCATCATCTCCGGTAGTCTGATTCTGAAATTCTTCCTCCACAGCTGGCATCTCGTTTCCAGAACCATGACCAGACTCTACTGGTTCCGACACCGTCCTCCTACCCCTACCACGACCACTTGGCGGGCGTCCTCGACCCCTCGTACTCATTCTACCGCTTCACTTTTATCTGATTAGAAATTTTATGCATTATTAGTTTTCTTCCACTGATTAACCACGAACAGTCTTATGAATAGTAGTTTTAGAGTGGTTCTTTCGAATTCGCATTCACAATTCAGTATCAAGTTCGTATCCTCTAAGAAACACATACATTCAATCATCAACATCCATGAACTCATGTTCATTACAGAAAAGTGTTGTTGTTGTTTTAACTACCCGAGGGTATTTTCGTAATTTTATCCTACAGGGGTATTTTCGTAATTTTCCAAAATAAGGTTCCCTGGTGATTTTGTAAAATAAGGGTATTTTGGTAATTTTACAATCCAGGGGTATTTCGGTAATTTTGAAATTCGAGGGTATTTTGGTAATTTTGACAACCGGGGGTATTTTGATGTTGTTCTTTTTTTTTTTTAAAACAGGGGCACTTTGGAAAATCTGGTTACTCTTGTAAACATAGAGTTTTTGGGTAAATTTTTCATAGCTGTGAACATTTTCAAATCAAGTGTATCTTTTTGGAAATGTACAAAACTTAGGGGTTTTTGTTTGCAACATAGGGTAGTTGGTCCCTTTCGGGTTTTAATTATGGGTTCAGCCCGTGAACAAGTCCTTATAGCTAGAGTGAACTGTCACTACGCACCAGGTAAGATTCCAGCGAAGAGGAGGTGAGTCACTTGGACTGCTTAAATACCAAGCTCTTCCGGATCTACTCCTAGACATGCATATGCATGTTTCCACACTTTAGTCTTGCGACTCATTTACAGGTTTTGTTTAGTGAAATTAAGTCTTATGGAATTGAAGAGTTGTTTGTCTAAGCCTAGAGTCCATCAAGTTCTAATCTAGATAGTCTACGTCCCATAAAGCCCATTAACCCCACATTTATATCACAATCAGGAGTTCAGAATACTTACCTGGCGGACTTGGGCCGGAAACGCAGGTGCCATGCCGAGCTGACAAACCTGTGTTATTTATGAATATGCATGTTTCAAAAACCCAACTTTAGAAAACATTTTGAGCCCAAAAACCCCTAGAGCTGAGTTTTGAACCGGGCTCTGATACCAAAATGTAACACCCAAACCCAGCCCATGCGTTTCGACCGGATCTGGCATGTCACGGTTTGTACTTTGAAAACTTTTGCCTTGTTGGTTTTGGAAGTCGTAAATTAAATAGACATTATTTAAGAAAATAAGCGACATTTTAAAAATAAAACCTTGTATTAAGTATATTTAAACCTTTGACATAATCTCATAAGTTGCAGAACATTAAAATTACTTAATTGGATAAACCTATGGGGCCTTATTACATTGATAATTCCAAAGTAAAAATAAAATAAAAGAAATCCCAAAATAATAATTTGTAGAAATAAAACTTGATGGCCCCTCGAGTCCGTCTCGGCTCCCATGTCTACGATCTACTGCTCATCTTGAGAGTAGAGAAAAGGAAAGCGTGAGTCACCAAGACTCAGTGTATAAATCTCAAAACACACAACGACCTGAGCCCACAAACACATTATGGGCCCTGGCCCGTACATAAAGGTATAAATCATAATCACATGATAAACAATAAATAATGAAAAACCCAACCCATCCTAGGTTTCCATCCTCTACACACCATCCCGTACCAACCATCACACCTTGGGGATTTCTACAATCAACCCTCCATCCGTTACACACCATATCGACAGCTGTGCTGCCTGTCATAAAGACCGATCACTATGTGACCTATGTGGCAAAGCCACCGATCACTGTGCGACCTTCTTCCCCTTTATCATGTCATCATTCCCACCCCATGCATACATACATAAAGAGAACATCATACAGACATATATACTTTTCGATACACATAGGGAGTTCTATGTTTACGTACCTGGCATCTTTGCCTAACCCTTTTAGGGTTCCATTCGACTGTCTAGACATCCTCATTCCGGCTTTTTAGCCCATAACATATATAAATAAACATACATATAGGTTTATTAGTAGTGTGTTAGAGATCTACACACCTGATTACCGATAAAACGATGCTTTCTATGTCGACGCTATCCTGAGTCGACACAACTGCTATCTCAAACGGCAAATATTGCTCGTTTCTTAAACTTAGGGATTCTTTCCTTTGCCTGATCCATATTTAATTCCATCATAAATCCTTATTAGAGCTACTATCACAATATTTAATCGTTAATCCTCATCTTAAAGTTTAGATCTTGCATATAATGAATGAATCTAGTAAAAATCTAGGGAAAATCTTCTTACCTTAAAATCTCGAAATTGAAGACTAGCTATTTTTGGCTTTTAGATCTAGTTGACCAAGCTTCCTTCAAATCTCGAATTGCCGCCCAACATAGAACCATTAAACTATTAGCTTTTTGGCTTTTTGTCTTTCAAAAACCGGGAATAGATCACGAGAACTAATCAAAAATCGACACTTACCTTAGCATAGGAGATTCGGCTAGCACTAGAGAGAGGATTCGGCAATGCCAAAGGAAGTTTTAAATGCCGGAATAAATAGAACTAATTCTCAAATAGGATGAATAAAGAAAAACTATAGAGTTTTCGGCTTTTTAAAGAGAAATCGGCTCAAGGGAAAAAGAATGGAGAAAAGGTTTCGGCTTTTAAAGAAACTGAAGAGAAGAAATTGGAGAGGGAGAGGCTAAAGAATTTGGCATAAAGAATAAAGAGAGTTAGGGTTTTTAAATGTCAGAATCAATGAGATATCCTCCCGTATTTATAGAAATTTCGGCACCTATTGTTCAAACCCGAAAACGCCCTTCCTGATAACTAAAAGTCAAGCTAAAAGAAAAGGGAAAATTCGGTACCCATATGTACTAAAATAAATAAATAAATAAATAGATAAATAAAATAAACCTACACTCCCTAATCAACTCAAACTTATCACTAATTAAATTCCTTTACTATCTTCAAAATTTATCCTCATCAAAAAGTCCTTTTATTTAGCCCAAAAATTCAATTTGAATTTCATTCAAATAGCTTCCCGATCAGCAGCCATCTTTTGGCATTTTGGTCCAATTCAAACACCTTCCACGCCAGCAGCAAAATTTCAAGCTATTGCGCACAAGGCAACTCGAACCCGAGACCTCCAAGCACAACCACACGCTACCAGCCACTGCACCAGAACCATTCTTGTGATATATTCCGTTGTCAACTTCTTTTCAAGTATACTTACCTTCCCACGCCAGCAACAAAATTTCAAGCTATTACGCACAAGGCAACTCGAACCCGAGACCTCCAAGCACAACCACACGCTACCAGCCACTGCACCAGAACCATTCTTGTGATATATTCCATTGTCAACTTCTTTTAAAGTATACTTTCCAGCGACCGAATCATCCAAAGAAATCCAAAAATATTAACCAACACCCGGATTTGAACCTCCGCCCTTTTCACTATGAGGCACGTCCCTTGCCACTGTGCCACCCGTTTCATTTGGGTCATAATTCCTTCCCAATTAATTATCAACCTTTATTCCATGCTCCAGGTTTACTTAAAAAAAACCCAACATTTCGCGCACAATGCGACTAGAACCTTGTTCCCCACTCCTGCTCCTAACGCCTTTTCCACTGGGCCAGACGTTTCCTTGTGTCATGAAATAGCCCCAACTAATTATAAGGCCTAAACTCTGGCCTTCATACTAAACGGTGTCAGAACCAGTAGGATCTGGTCATGGTTCTGGAAATGAGATGCCAGCCGCGGAAGAGGAATTTCAGGATCAGACTGCCGGAGATGACGTGGTATCTCAGGCAATGCTAAGGGTTTTAGAGAAGGTTGCTGAGGCTGGTATGAGCACAGGAGCCCGGAAATCTGTGCTAGAACGGCTTAGAGCCAATGGGGCAGAAGTGTTTAGGGGAATTTCTAATGTAGCCCCAAGTTCAGCTGAGTATTGGTTGGAGGCGGTAGAACGCATAATGGATGATTTGGATTTCACGGAGGAGGAAAAGTTGAAGGGAGTTGTATCCCTCTTGAGGAATGAAGCCTATCAATGGTGGCTTACGGTAAAGGATGGTACTGTAGCTGACCGTATCAACTGGGATTTCTTTAAAATGGCGTTTCAGAATAAGTACATTGGATCAAGTTATGTGGATGTGCAGCTAGAGCATTTCTGAATCTGATGCAAGGGAGTAGGTCAGTTGCTGCGTATGAAGCTGAGTTCTTACGTCCTAGCTGATATGCTCGTGGGATGGTAGCCACGGAGAATGAACGTTGTGTTAGGTTTGAAGATGGCCTGAGGGATGACTTGCGTGTTTTGATAGCCCCGTAGCGGGAGAGGGAATTTGCTGTCCTAGTGGAAAAGGCTAAGATAGCCGAGGAGGTAAAGCGGACTGAGAAATTAAATCGAGATAGAGATAGAGGTGGAAATAAGAGGAATCTTGGATCTTCAAGCGGGCGTACTCAGAAAAGGCCCAGGCCTGATGGACCAAAACGATAAGAGAAACCTGCTGCTACCAACCAGACACCCAAGTGTGCTCGATGTGGCAAATTTCATGCCGGTGAGTGTTGGGCAGGCAGTGGAAAGTGTTTTAGGTGTGGATCTACGGACCACCAAGTTAGGAACTGTCCGCAGCAAAAAGACGGTGAAGGGACCATGGGTCGAGGGAATGCTCAGCCTGGCAGAGGAGGTCAGCAACCACAAAGAGGTCGTGGTGCAGGCCGAGGTGGTAATGGTGTTGGTCGGGGTCGTGGAGCACCAGGCCAAGGGGCAGGAAACACTGAGGCGAGACAGCCGGGGTTGGTCTATGCTGTCAGACGTCGAGAGGAGGTTGATGCATCGGATGTCATAACCGGTACATTCTTAATTTTTGGTTTGCCTTACACTGTATTGATTGACATTGGGTCGACGATTCGTACGTAGCTAGTAGCGTATCGGGAACTTTAAGGCTAGAATCTGAAATTACCCCTAAGGAAATGACTATAGTTAGCCTATTAGGACAATCGATAGTAGTGGATAAACTTTATCGGGAAGTACCTCTAGAAGTTCAGGGGACAGTTTTTCGAACGGATTTGATGGAATTACCGTTCGGAGAGTTTGATTTAATTTTAGGCATGGATTGGCTTGTGAAGTATCAAGCTAATCTAGATTGTGCAGCCAAGCGTATGGTATTAAAAACCCCCGAGGGTGATGAAGTGTTGGTGATAGGAGAAAGGGGGAACTGCTTGTCGAATGTGGTGACTGCCCTAAGAGCAGAAAGGATAGTGAGGAAAGGGTGCGAGGCAGTTTTATTGTTTATTCGGGCTCTAGAAGCCAAGGATCTGACTGTTGGGGACGTCAGAACGGTAAAGGAATTTCCTGATGTTTTCCCTGAAGAGCTTCCGGGATTACCCCCAGATCGTGAAGTGGAGTTTGGTATCGATCTTCTTCCGGGAACAGCACCGGTATCTATCGCCCCATATAGGATGGCGCCGAAGGAGTTGGTAGAGCTGAAAGCGCAGATACAGGAGTTGTTGGATAGAGGATTTATTCGACCGAGTGTGTCGCCATGGGGAGCGCCGGTGTTATTTATTAAGAAGAAGGATAGATCAATGCGTATGTGCATTGATTATCGCCAGTTGAATAAGCTAACAATCAAGAACAAGTACCCGTTGCCAAGGATCGATGACTTGTTCGATCAGTTGAAGGGAGCCTCAATCTTTTCTAAGATAGATTTGAGGTCAGGGTACCGTCAGCTCAGGGTCAAGGAGGCAGATATACATAAGATAGCTTTTAGGACTCACTACGGTCACTATGAGTTTATGGTGATGCTGTTTGGATTGACCAACGCGCTAGCAGCGTTCATGGACATGATGAACCGAGTGTTCCAACCTTACTTAGACCGGTGTGTCGTGGTGTTTATCGATGATATCTTAGTTTATTCGAAGTCAGAGGAGGAGCATGATGCTCATATGTGAATAGTCTTGCAGATTCTAAGGGAGAAGCAGTTGTATGCCAAATTCAGTAAGTGTGAATTTTGGCTAAGAGAAGTAACGTTTCTAGGGCACGTTGTGTCGGCGGAAGGGATTAGGGTTGACCCTCGAAAGATTGAAGCGGTGTTGGATTGGAAGCCACCTAGGTCTGTGATTGAGATTAGGAGTTTTCTTGGTTTAGCTGGATACTACCGAAGGTTTGTTGAAGGATTTTCTACGGTAGCGGCACCGTTGACTAAGTTGTTACGGAAAGGAGTTCCGTTTGTTTGGTCTGATAAGCAGCAGGAGAGTTTTGAAAAGCTAAAGAGATTTCTGATGGAGGCTCCGGTGTTGATTCAGTCGGAGGCGGGGAAGGAGTTCGTAATTTATTGTGATGCGTCACACGCGGGATTAGGGTGTGTGTTGATGCAAGATGGAAAGGTGGTTGCATATGCATCTCGGCAGGTAAGACAGCATGAATTGAATTACCCCACCCATGATTTAGAATTGGCGGCAGTGGTGTTTGCCTTAAAAATTTGGAGGTATTATCTATACGGGGAGAAATCTGTCATTTACACAGATCATAATAGCTTGAAGTATCTTTTGACTCAAAAGGAGTTGAACCTAAGGCAGAGAAGGTGGATCGAGTTACTAAAGGATTACGATTGCTCGATCGAATATCATCCGGGTAAGGCTAATGTAGTAGCGGATGCTCTAGGTCGTAAAGTAGTCTCTGACCTAAGGGCAATGTTTGCTCACCTTAATTTGTATGAGGATGGAAGCTTATTAGCTGAACTTCAAGTGAAACCTACTTGGATTAGTCAAGTAAAGGAGAGGCAACAGACCGATGAGTTGCTAAAAGGGAAATTACGTTAATCTCAAAGGATGGGCCAGTAGAATTCAGTGTGAATGAGGAAGGATTGTTATGCTTTCGAGGAAAGGTTTGCATGCCGAAAGATCCGGAGTTAAGGCGGAGAATTTTGAATGAGGCACATGGTAGTGCATACGCTATGCACCCTGGAGGAAGTAAGATGTTTCGAGATTTGAGAGATCAATTTCGGTGGCCGAGTTTGAAGCAAGAGGTAACTGAATTGGTGGGTAAGTGTTTGACCTGTCAGCAGGTCAAGGCGGAACATCAGTTACCATCAGGATTATTACAGCCAGTGAAGATTCCACAATGGAAGTGGGAAAGAATCACCATGGATTTTGTTAGTGGGCTTCCCCTCACACCCACTAAGAAAGATGTGATTTGGGTAGTTGTTGATCGCTTGACGAAGTCTGCACACTTCATCCCAGTACGTGTTGACTACTCCTTGCAGAAGTTAGCTAAGTTATACATAGCAGAGGTGGTAAGGTTGCATGGAGTACCGATCTCGATCATATCAGATAGGGACCCTAGGTTCACCTCACGATTTTGGAAGGCATTGCATCAAGCGTTGGGTACGAAGTTGGACTTCAGTACAGCGTTTCATCCTCAGACCGATGAACAATCTGAGCGAGTGATCCAGATCTTAGAGGACATGTTGAGAGTATGTGTCATAGATTTCAAAGGTAGTTGGGAAGAGTTTTTACCGTTAGTAGAATTTGCTTACAACAGTAGCTACCAGTCAAGCATTCAGATGGCGCCCTACGAAGCTTTGTACGGGCGAAAGTGTCGTACTCCTACATGCTGGACAGAACTAGGAGAACGCCGGATTTTGGGTCCGGAGTTGGTGATCGAGACCGAAGAGAAGGTTGAATTGATTCGGGTTTGACTGAAGGAGGCATCGGACAGACAGAAGTCTTATGCTGATTTAAAGCGTAAGGACATAGAGTTCGCAGTGGGTGATAAAGTATTTTTAAAGGTGTCACCTAGAAGAAGGTACTAAGGTTTGGTCGAAAGGGTAAATTAAGTCCTAGATTTATCGGACCATATCGGGTGTTGAAGCGAGTAGGACCAGTAGCCTATCAACTAGAGTTACCTTCGGAACTAAGTCAAATTCACGATGTATTTCACGTCTCTATGTTAAGACGATACCATTCGGATCCGTCCCATATTGTGCCTGTGGAGGAAATCGAGGTAAGACCTGATCTATCCTTCGAAGAGGAACCAGTAGAAATTTTGGATCGTGATGTCAAGGTGTTGAGAAGAAAAACGGTTCCATTGGTTAAAGTGCTGTGGCCGAACCATGGTTCCGAGGAGGCTACGTGGGAACCCGAGGAAGCAATAAGGCAGCAATACCCTCATCTTTTCTGATCAGGTAATTTCGAGGACGAAATTTCTTTAAGGGGGTAGAACTGTAACATCCTAAATTTATGGGCCTATGCATTTAGTGTAGGGATAACTTTAATAAGTTAATTTAAGTGATAGGGGTCCAAATTGGGCTCAGGATTAGGCTAAGGCCTTGATTAAATTATTATCTTGGGCATTAAGGAATTAAAAAGGTGGTAATTATGTTTCAAAATGCCAAACATGGGCTTGTGGCCCAACAATAAGTGGCACTATAAGGGAATTAGAAGTGACGCCACACACAAGGGATTTAGGGGCCCAAAATTTAAGTTTAATGAGGCCCAGATCTTTTAATTTAAGTGAGTTAAATTTGGCATTAGGGTTAGTAAGAGGTGGACGGCTACAAGGCTATAAAATAGGAAAAATTATGTGGATTTTTAAGTGATAATATCATAGATAAAAAGGAGAAAAGTTAAGAGCTTATCTTCAAAGGAAGTGTTGGCCGAAAATCCACCACCTAGAGGAGTGTAAAATTCGGCTACTGCATGGCATAGGGGGTGCCAAAATTTTCCTCTCTTCTAGCTTAAATTTTAAGGGCGTTTTCAGTATTTAGCAGTAGGTGTCAAAAATCTATAAATAGGGGGGCTAGCTCCATGTTTTTGACATTGAAAACCCTAAAATCCTCTCACTTAGTGCCGAAATTCCCTAGCCTCTCCCTCTCTAAATTTCTTTCTTCAATTACTTTAAAAGCCGAAACTTCTCCCCACTTTCTTTTCCCTTGTGCCGATTTCTCTAAAAAGCCGAAGCATCCATCGCTTTTTCTTTTATTCATCCTATTTGAGGAATTGTTCTATACTTCCGGCATTTAAATCTTCCATTGGCATTGTCGAATCCTCTTCCTAGTGCTAGCCGAATCTCCTAAGCTAAGGTATGAGTCAATTTTTGATTAGTTCTCATAATCTATTTTAGAAAGGCAAAAGCCGAAAGCTAATAGTTAATGGTTTTATGATGGGCGGCAATTCGGGATTTGAAGGAAGCTTAGTCGACTAGATCTAAAAGCCGAAAATCATAAGTCTCCAATTTCGGGATTTTAAGGTAAGAAGATTACCCCTAGATTTTTATTAAATTCGTTCAATATATATACGATTTTAACTCTATAAGGAGGATTAACGATTAAATATTGTTATAGTAGCTCTGATAAGGATTTGATGGAATTAAATATGGATCAGGCAAAAGAAAGAATCCCTAAGTTTAAGAAACGAGTAGTATCTGCTGTTCGGGATTGGCAAATTGGTTGTGGACCGGCTTCTGAACAACACCTTAGGCAGATAGCAGTTGTGTCGACTAAGGATAGCATCGATATAGAAAGGCTCGTTTTATCGGTAATCAGGTGTGTAGATCTCTAACACACTACTAATAAACTTGTATATATTTCTATTTATGTATGTTATGGGCTAAAAGCCAGAATGTGGCTGTATAGACAGTCGAATGGAACCCTAAAAGGGTTAGGCAAAGATACCAGGTACGTAAACATAGAACTCCTTATGTGTATCGAAAAATATATAAGTCTGCATGATGTTTTCTTTATGCATGTATGCATGGGGTGGGAATGATGATATTGAAGGGGAAGTGTATGATAGGTCACTTAGTGATCGGTGGTAGAAATCCCACATAATTTAAATGTAAGGTCACATAGTGATCGGTGGCTATGCCACGTTTAATGATTCCTACTTAATAGGAATAGGCAGTACGCTGTCGTTGTGGTGTGTAGCGGATGGAGGGTTGATTGTAGAAATCCCCAAGGTGTGATGGTTGGTACGGGTTGGTGTGTAGAGGATGGAAACCTAGGATAGGTTGGGTTATTCATTCTTTATTGTTTATTATGTGATTATGATTGATGCATTCCTGTATGGGCCAGGGCCCATAATGTGTTTGTGGGCTCAGGTCGATGTGTGTTTTGAGATTTATACACTGAGTCTTTGTGACTTACACTTTCCTTTTCTCTACTCTTCCAGATGAACAGTAGATCGTGGACATGGGAGCCGAGAGGGACTCGAGGGGCCATCAAGTTTCTATTTCTACAAGTTATTTTCTTTTAGGATTTCTTTAAGTTTACTTTATTTCATTGTTATTTCGAGAATATTTATGTAATAAGGCCTCTAGTTTTCATTCAACTAAGTCGTTTTCAATGTTAAGCAACTTATGGATTTATGATAAGGTTTGTTTATACTTTTAATAATAATAATACAAAGGATTCCATATTTTTTTTGCCACCTATCTATCCAAATAATGTTCAATTGACTTATGATTTCCATAACATACAAAGCAAAAGTTTTCAAAGTACAAGCCGTGACATGCCAGATCCGGTCGAAACGCATGGGTCGAGTTTGGGGTGTTACAATTAGGTATCAGAGCCCAGTTCAAAACTCGGGCTATGAAATGGGTCTAGAAGTGTTTTAAGAAAAAAAATTGAATTTAAGAAAAAGATTTTGGTTTGAAGACATGGCCTCCGAGTTTACCGGCACCAATCCACCCACTAAGTATTCTGAACTCCTGGTTGTGATATAAATGTGGGCTTAATGGGCTTTATGGGACGTAGACTATCTAGATTAGAACTTGATGGACTCTAGGCTTAGACAAACAACTCTTCAATTCCATAAGACTTAATTTTTTACTAAACAAAACCTGTAAACGAGTCGCAAGACTAAGATGTGGTAACAGGCATATGCATGTCTAGGAGTAGATTCGGAAGAGCTTGGTATTTAAGCAGTCCAAGTGACTCACCTCCTCTTCGCTGGAATCTTACCTGGTGCATAGTGACTGTTCACTTTAGCCATGACAGGGTGTGGTAATAGGCATACGCATGTCTAGAAGTGGATTCAGGGAGAGCTTGGTATTTAAGTAGTCCTAGTAACTCACCTCCTCTTCGCTGGAATCTTACGTGGTGCGTAGTGACTATTCACTCTAGCTATAAGGACTTGTTCATGGGCTGAACCCATAATTAAAAACCGAAAGGGACCAACCACCCTATTTTGCAAACAAAAACCCCTAAGTTTTGTATACTTCAAAAAAAATAAAAATAAAAAAATAAATACACTTGATTTGAAAATGTTCACAACTATGAAGAAAATTACCAAATTACCCTTGTTTTGTAAAATGACCAAAATAACCCTGGTTTGTAGAGTTACCAAATTACCCTTGTTTGGTAAAATTACCAAAATACCCCCGAATTTCAAAATTTTAGAAATACCTCCGGATTTCAAAATTACTGAAATACCCCCGAATTTTAAAATTACCGAAATACCCCCGAATTTCAAAATTACCAAAATACCCTCGGTTTTCAAAATTACCAAAATGCCCCCGGGAATGTAAAATTACCAAAATACCCTTATTTAAAAAAATCACCAAGGAACCTTATTTTGAAAAATTACGAAAATACCCCTGGGTAGTGAAAACAACAACAACAACAACAACAACAACAACAACAACAACACTACTTTTCTGTAATGAACGTGAGTTAATGATTGGATGTATGTGTTTCTTAGAGGATATGAACTTGAGACTGTGTGGTGAATGCGAATTCGAAAGAATTACTCTTAAAGTTATTATTCATAAGACTGTCCGTGGTTAAAACAGTGGAAGAAAACTAATAGTTCATAAAATTTCTAATCAGATAAACGTGAATCGGTAGAATGAGTACAAGGGGTCGAGGACGTCCGCCACGTGGTTGTGGTAGGGGTAGGATGATGGTGTCGGAACCAGTAGGATCTGGTCATGGTTCTGGAAATGAGATGCCAGCTGCGGAAGAGGAATTTCAGGATCAGACTGCCGGAGATGACGCTGTATCTCAGGCAATGCTAAGGGTTTTAGAGAGGGTTGCTGGGGCTGGTATGGGCACAGGAGCCCGAAAATCTGTGCCAGAACGGCTTAGAGCCAATGGTGCAGAAGTGTTTAGGGGAATTTCTAATGTAGCCCCAAGTTCAGCTGAGTATTGGTTGGAGGCGGTGGAACGCATAATGGATGATTTGGATTTCACGGAGGAGGAAAAGTTGAAGGGAGTTGTATCCCTCTTGAGGGATGAAGCCTATCAATGGTGGCTTACGGTAAAGGATGGTGCTGTGGCTGACCGTATCAACTGGGATTTCTTTAAAATGGCGTTTCAGAATAGAGCATTTTTGAATCTGGTGCAAGGGAGTAGGTCAGTGGCTGCATATGAAGCTGAGTTCTTACGTCTTAGTCGATATGCTCGTGGGATGGTAGCCACGGAGCATGAACGTTGTGTCAGGTTTGAAGATGGCCTGAGGGATTTGTAACACCCCAAACCCGGCCCAAACACTATAGCCGGATCTGGCATGTCACTGGAAAGTTTCTGTAAAAGATGTCGCAATTTTGAGAAAAAAATATTTTTCTTGTAATCAAACTTTTGTTCGGAAAAACTTATTAACTTGGTAAGTTTAGATAAGATGTAAATTTCATTCGTTGTTTTCTGAATTAAAACCAAAATTTAATTAATGCCTTAGTTTAATTAAACATAACATTTAAATGTCTAGTAATGATAGAAGCCCAAAATAAAACCCAAAACAATGTATAACAGTCTAGTGGCCCATGGCCTTATTACAATAAAATTTAAAACCCATTAAATAAAAAAATATAAAATAATAAACTAGAGTCTTTTTGCTGAATCCAACGTTCTTTTGCATGGCCACCTTGCGCTCCTCTCAGCCCGGTCCGATGCATTAAGTGTCACCTGAAAATGTTAAGTAATTGGTTGAGTCGCGAGACTCAGTGTGCAACCCTTATGCACCATTAGATTTGAGTCTTAGCCCACAGAACAAAATAACAGATTAACACATATATATATATATATATCAAAAATTATGCAAGCCCAACCCAAATCCTAGGTTTCCATCCGCTACACGCCACCCGTACCAGCCATTCACACCATGGGGGATTTCTACAATCAACCCGCACCGCTACACGCCGTTGATGGCAGTCGTGCTGCTCATCATCAGAGTTGTGACAGAGTCACCAGGCTGAAATGGCATAAGCCACTAGAAACAGATCACTTCCCCTTTTCATCAATTACCCAACCCTAAGCATACAATGAAATTGTCATACAAAGCATATCAGGAATAATCACTGAAATAGGACAGAAGTCACTAACCTGTTGATTAGCCTTTACCCTTCAAGGGTTTTCACTTGTTATGCTGGGATTCCGGCATTTAGCAGAGTATAGCAGATTTATGCATATGAATATATATATATTATCAAACAGTCTAACAGTGAGAAAGGTTACACACCTGATTAATATCTATACCCTTGCTAAACCGATCTACTACTTTGCTCCAAAAAGCCGGAAAGATGTGAAAATAGGGCCTCTCCTATAATCGGCCATAGTTAGTGTTCTACCTGATTTTATCCTTTAAAAAAAATAACAAATCTCCTTACCTTGAAATCCCGAAGGTAACACGATTTGAGTGTTACCGAACTATATCTTGGAGATCTATACGATTGGCCCTACTTCAGATCCCGGAATGCCGAAAATAGGAGAAAAATAAGGGATTAGCTTTTAAATAGCCATTCAGCTAGGGACTTTGAAAAGCCGAAAAAGATTTGGAAACTCAAAATCGACACTTACCTATTTGCTTCCTTCAAGATTTGGTACAAACAGTCTCCACTAGAGAAAATTCGGCAACTTCAAAAGATGAGATCTTAGTGATTTCGGCTTTTTATGAAAATCCCAGAAGGATGAACTGATATGGTTTCGGCTAAAAAGAAAAGTGAAAAGAGAGCAAGGAGAGGCTTTGAAGATTCGGCTAACTGAAGAAAAAAGAAGAGTGAAAGAATAGGGTAGAAATTTCGGTAGAGAAAAGAGAAAAGATGAGAGCTTTAGCAGAGATTTTGGCATCCCCCCTTTATATAGAAAACTGATTCCTCCCCTTAGCAAAGATTGATTTTCGGCCAACTCTGCAATCAAGAGATTAACCTCATCCCTTTCCCTTATCTTAATCTGTCATCTCCTCAAAAATAGCCTTAATCATCACCAACTCCTCTTTCCATTATCTGCTTATTATCCTCATAATTTAAACATAACAAAGTTCCTAAAAAATAGCCTTGTGCCGTCCCCTCCTAGTCCCCATTCAAGTGCCGAAATGTGGCCCTAAACTTGGGCTTTAAGCAACCAAAATTTGGGCCCTTTTCCATCTACTAGAAACGCCACTTATAGCTTCCCTTTACTGAGCCCCTAGTTGCTGGGCCACAAGCCCAATATGTCAATTTAATTACTAAAACTTTATTTTAAACCCAAGTATGTCTAAACAGAATATTTAATCTAGGCCTCAGCTCCAAATCTGAGCCTCATTTGCACCTTAAATCCTTAAATTGATATTTTTAGCATACACTACACAAAATGCACAAGCCCATAAATCCAGGATGTTACAGTTCTACCCCCTTAAGGAAATTTCATCCTCGAAATTTCCAACTAGCTACTAATCGTACTACCTAAGTCTCACTACCATGCTTTCGCCGCGCACTCCAATTCTAAACCCAAAATAAACACTTAGTATTCTATGGTAGAGTACGCACCGGTATTCACATCTAGAGCGTCCTCGTCCCCTTGTACTCATGCTATCGGTTCGCGTTTATCTGATTAAAAATTTTATGAATTATTGGTTTTCTTCCACTGATTATCCACGAACAGTCTTATGATTAGTAGTTTTAAGAGTAGTTCTTTCGAATTCGCAATTCAGTCTCAAGTTCACCTTTCCTAGTTCTAAGAACTACATACATTCAACAGACAACATCCATACACCCACATTCAATACATAGGGGTATTTTCGTTATTCCACTACCCAGGGGTATTTTCGTAATTTTTGAAATAGGGTTCCTTGGTGATTTTGTGAAATAAGGGTATTTTGGTGATTTTGCAATCCGGGGGTATTTCGGTGATTTTGAAGTCTGAGGGTATTTCAATAATTTTGAAGTTCGGGGGTATTTCGGTAATTTTGAAGTACGGGGGTATTTTGGTCATTTTACAAATCAGGGGCAATTTAGTAATTTTTACAAATTAGGGATATTTTAGTTATTTTATAAACCAGGGGTAATTTGGAAATTTTATAATCAGGGATATTTTGGGAAATTTTACAAATTAAGGGTATTTTCAAAAATTTTACAAAACTAAGGGGTATTTTTTTTAGACAATGTATCTTGGAGAATTTGATTTCAAAAGAATAAGAGTAGTGTTCAGGTGTTTGTGGATTTTTGGTTGTTGTCGTGTGTTGTGTGAGTTTTTTTTTCTAAGGAAAAATTCTGTTGACTTTGTAAATCGGGGTATATTTGCAAATCATGGGTATCTTGGTATTTTTTTTCAAAATAAGGGTATTTTAGCAATTTTGTAAAAATAAGATGGCTGGTCCCTTTCGGGTTTTAACTATAGCCTTTGGCCCATCAACAAATCCTCCCGGCTAGGGTGAACAGTCACTACGCACCAGGTAAGATTCCAGGAAAGAGGAGGTGAGTCACTAGGACTGCTTAAATATCAGGCTCTTCCGGATCCTTCCTAGACATGCGTATGTTTGTTGCCACACCCTAGTCTTGTGACTCGTTCACGGGTTTGTTTAGTGAGATTAAGTCTTATGAGATTTTAGGAGTTGTTTCAGCTAGGCCTAGAGTCCATCAAGTTCTATTCTAACTAATCTATGCCTCATAAAGCCCATCAAGCCCACAGATATATATCACACAATGGTTCAAAGTACTTACCTGGCGGACTTGGGCCGGAAACGCAGGTGCCATGCCGAAAAACCCATCCTGTAACATTTATAAAACATGCATATTTCGAAAACCTATTTTAGAAAACGTTTTGAGCCCACAAACCCCCAGAGCCGAGTTTTGAATCGGGCTCTGATACCAATTTGTAACACCCCAAACCCGGCCCAAACACTATAGCCGGATCTGGCATGTCTCTGGAAAGTTTCTGTAAAAGATGTCGCAATTTTGAGAAAAAAATATTTTTCTTGTAATCAAACTTTTGTTCGGAAAAACTTATTAACTTGGTAAGTTTAGATAAGATGTAAATTTCATTCGTTGTTTTCTGAATTAAAACCAAAATTTAATTAATGCCTTAGTTTAATTAAACATAACATTTAAATGTCTAGTAATGATAGAAGCCCAAAATAAAACCCAAAACAATGTATAACAGTCTAGTGGCCCATGGCCTTATTACAATAAAATTTAAAACCCATTAAATAAAAAAATATAAAATAATAAACTAGAGTCTTTTTGCTGAATCCAACGTTCTTTTGCATGGCCACCTTGCGCTCCTCTCAGCCAGGTCCGATGCACTAAGTGTCACCTGAAAATGTTAAGTAATTGGTTGAGTCGCGAGACTCAGTGTGCAACCCTTATGCACCATTAGATTTGGGCCTTAGCCCACAGAACAAAATAACAGATTAACACATATATATATATCAAAAATTATGCAAGCCCAACCCAAATCCTAGGTTTCCATCCGCTACACGCCACCTGTACCAGCCATTCACACCATGGGGGATTTCTACAATTCTCGATCAACAACGATGGGGGACCATGCATATTGCGAATATAACATTGCAACACCCGATCTACAGACTGTTTAAAAAATTATAAAATAAAAATTAATTAAAATTGCATAAACCTAAAAAATATTAAATAATATTGAAAAATTAAAATTAAAACTTACCATTTGCATTTGATCGACGGTGTGCTTGTTGTCTAGGCGAATTAATTCCCCGGCCATTGGTAATACGATCGAAAATTTTAAAAGTTTCAAAAAAAATATATTAAAAAAATTAAAAAAAAGGGCTTTTTTGTAAATATTAAAGGACTATTTCGAAATTTCAGACGAAGTTTCAAGGACTTAAAGAGAAATTTGAGAGGAATTTGAGAGGAATTTGAGTGAAGAATGAGTAAGGACTAAAGTGTGAAAAAAATAAAAGGGTTGGAGAGTTTTTATAGGTTTTTTTTTTTACCGTTGGAGGCCCAACAGTCAAAAATAATTTTGACCGTTGCAGGGCTAAAGCGCACCCCTGGGGACGCGCTTTGTGCCACATCAGCAAAGCTCGTCCACGTTAGCGCGCTTTTGTTGATGTGGCACAAAGCGCGTCCCCAGGGCATTGCTTTCCTGATTTTCCCCACAAAACGCGCTGACGTGGACGCGTTTTGTGGGGAAATGATCCTTTTCCGTAAATTTTCAAGAAACCGGCCATTTTCCGTAAATTTTGTTTTTTTTGTATATTTGGATATTTTACCCGACATTAGTATGTATATTTGACATATTTTTATCACTAATTCTAGTAAAATAGGAACATGATTACAGTGAATGACGTGGATTTTTGGCGGGTGCAATATATGGCGCATATAGAATTTGAAGTAAATTTGAGCAACTGATGCTTAGATGACATTTGACGGAGGCATGAGGATGATGTGGGCCAAGAAATTGGGAAGCACATGCACATGAGGACTTGTGGATCAAATCGATAATTTTGAGATAAATAGTTATTTTGTATTTTTTTTTATGTTGAATGATAAATATTCTATTCTATTCTATTAAATAATTTTTACATTTTTATTTTTTAATATCTTATCCTTTATTTTATCATTTATTAACGTTAATGTTACAGAGAGGAAGTTAGGGTGAAATTCCTTCCTATAAAGGTAGAGGTAGGGTGAAACTCCTTCCTATAAAGGTAGAGGTTAGCATTTTTCCAATTGAGACGATTCAACAAAAATTTTTCCTTATTTAATAATATTTCAACATTTTTCATAGTTAAATTCTATATTTATAGCCAAAGGTAGATAGACACTCAGTTACATTAGAGTTGTGAGATTCCTTTGTTTAGTATGTAGGACAATAAACAAATAATTCTATAATTATCTTTATATTCTAATAAATACTATCAAGTTAATCAAACTAGGCAGTGAAGTTATGGGATGAGAATATTTTGACTAAACTAGGATAATGTTTATAGTCAAATTTTTTATTGGAATCAACATATTTAGGAGACAAAGTAAAAAGAAATGTTTTCCCATGCCTAATCACCACAGTTCAATTTTCTATACCACAAACTGTTTAGATTTGGGCATGGAAAAATGGGATTTTTTTACTGGTAAATAAAAGTTTGAGTTTATATTATTTTAGTAAAAAGATATTATTTACTAAAAAAGCAAAAAAATGGATTAGCAAGTGGATTTGGTTTTTTGCGCATGCTGCCGTATAAAGTCACTTTTTCGTTGTTTTCGTCCTTCACTGAAAAACCAATAAACTCTCTTCCTGCTTTTATCTATAAAAGCAAAGCCATCCTTCATTTCTAAATTGGGTGTTCTCTGGAAGCCTTTTGAAGTGAAAGGTTAGAAGTTCAGAATCCAAAACACTTAACACAGAGATTTAGTATTTGCTGTATATGTCAGTAGAATACTACAGTGATAAGTACTACGGTGGATACGGTGAGGTTGCTAACCCCTCGCAATGGCCTCAACTCAGGAAAAGGCGACGCATTGTTGCATTCCCAAAACCAACGACGACATCAAAAACAACAACAAGGCCCCTCCTCCTCCTTCTTCATCTACTAAGGTGTTGCAGAACTGGAGTGTTGCTCTCGTTTCTGGGTCTAATCCGTCTGAGGATACCATTTCCAAGAGAGCTTCCATGGCAACCCTGATCCGCCCTGTTGAACCCATTTCGGATCCTCCTGCTACCAATACCACTACCAGCAAAGGTTTAAGTTACTTAACTTCACTTTTTCTTCATCACTTGTTGGATAATCCTACTTGGTTCGTTTCTTATTGAATGCTATATTACTAGATTGTTCCTGTCCTCTTTTTATTTTTATTTCCTGGTTGTTTTGAGTTTGCAAAATATTGGGAAGCTATGTTTTTTAGTCGAGTAAAAGAAGGAAAAAGGCTTCTTCTTTTTGGGTCCCAAAAAGAATGTTGCGGTCCGAAAGATGTTTTTTCCCCCTTCTTCCATTTCACAACAATTTCTTTGCTATTAAACAAGATGTTTAGTTATGCCTGCTGATGTCAGATCGTTATGCTATGCAAATGAAGACTTCTTTTGACTTGGGTTCATTTATTTATTTATTTTTATATGATATCAGTTTCAAAATGTTTGCCTGTCAATTCTTTTGGCTGGCATTATTCTGAATATATGCTTTTTGTACAAATTGGTGATTTTGTTGCATAGGAATTTCAATCATGCCAAGGGCTCAAACCAGCCATCCTTTGGATCCATTATCTGCTGCTGAAATCTCGGTTGCGGTGGCAACTGTAAGGGCAGCTGGAAAAACCCCTGAGGTAAAAAGAAAGTTAATCTATGTTTAACTTGTATTGCTGCTTCTGTTCTGATGTTATCGTTTTAGGAGCTATCTTAATCATATGAATGAACTGATATGTATATTTTCTTAGTTTAACTTGCTTCAATTCTGATGTTATCATTTCAGTAGCTATTTTTTGTTTTCGTATGAATGAAATGATATGGGTATTTTCTTTATTTAGGTGAGAGATAGCATGCGCTTTATTGAGGTGGCCTTGGTGGAACCAGAGAAGCACGTTGTTGCATTGGCAGATGCGTATTTTTTCCCTCCTTTCCAGCCTTCATTGATTCCCAGGACAAAGGGTGGACCTGTGATTCCTAGTAAACTTCCTCCGCGGCAAGCAAGACTTGTTGTTTACAATAAAAGGTCCAATGAGACGAGTATATGGATAGTTGAATTATCAGAAGTTCATGCTGCAACTCGAGGAGGCCACCACAGGGGCAAAGTCATTTCGTCTAAAGTTGTTCCGGATGTGCAACCTCCCATGGTAAATATATGCTTTCTCTTTTAACAATATGGAAATATGGAAGTATTTGTATAGGTATAGTTTGGATTGACTGTCAGTTAAAATTCAGTGTTGAAATGACTTTCATTGATTCAATTGAAATTTATATAGTGGTTCTCATCAAGATCTGTTTAACCCCTATATTGGAATACTGAGATTATGAGTTGTTGACAATATCATATTGACAGAAAGTCTGTAGGTGCATTCTACGGTTGCACCGCTGTCCACAAATTGCTATTAGAACACTTCTAATAGGTGACTTTATTGGTTATTTATGTGGGTTAGAATAGATATTGTTTGATTAATATCTGTTAATCTGTGTTGTGTTTGTCTTCTATCATCATCGTTTGCACCTAGCATATATGATAAATTTGTAATTCAGAATGGTTGTCTATCAATATTCTTTTTTTCAACCTATAGGATGCTATGGAATATGCTGAATGTGAGGCTGTTGTTAAGGACTTTCCTCCTTTTAGAGAGGCAATGAAAAAGAGGGGCATTGAGGATATGGATCTTGTGATGGTTGATCCCTGGTAAGTGATCATCTTTAGATTCCTATATTTGGGTGTTCTATAAAATCATTTCTCCAATGCTGGTGTTCACCCTTTCATATTTTGGTGCCTTGCTTTTTTCTTTAGGTGTGTGGGGTATCATAGCGATGCTGATGCTCCTACTCGAAGACTTGCTAAACCCCTTATCTTCTGCAGAACTGAGAGTGACTGCCCCATAGAAAATGGTTATGCTCGTCCAGTTGAGGGAATACATGTCCTTGTTGACATGCAAAATATGGTGGTGATTGAATTTGAAGACCGTAAACTTGTTCCTCTTCCACCAGCTGATCCTTTAAGAAATTACACTGCTGGTGAAACACGAGGAGGTGTTGATCGAAGTGATGTGAAACCACTACAAATCATTCAACCAGAAGGTCCCAGTTTTCGTGTCAGTGGGAACTTTGTTGAATGGCAGAAGGTGCTTGGTAGTGAAACTATATTTATAACTTTTTATCAGTTCAAGATGTACTAATATATTTTATTTGCAATTCTGGTTTCAGTGGAATTTCCGAATTGGTTTCACTCCTAGGGAGGGTCTCGTAATATATTCTGTTGCTTATGTTGATGGTAGTCGTGGTCGGAGGCCTATAGCCCATAGATTAAGTTTCGTTGAAATGGTAGTTCCTTACGGAGATCCAAATGAGCCACATTATAGGAAGAATGCGTTTGATGCAGGAGAAGATGGGCTGGGTAAAAATGCACATTCTCTTAAGAAGGTTTTTCTCTTCTTTTATGTTTTTTCTTTTTCATGTTGAGTTTCGTTTAGATCTTCCATTTCATTAGTGTAAGTTGAAATGACCCCTTATTTACCTCATATGTTTTGTAGGGTTGCGATTGTTTGGGATATATCAAGTACTTTGATGCTCATTTTACAAATTTCACTGGAGGTGTTGAAACAATTGAGAATTGTGTTTGTTTGCATGAAGAGGATCATGGGATCTTATGGAAGCATCAGGACTGGAGAACAGGTTTAGCAGAAGTCCGACGGTCAAGAAGGCTAACAGTATCTTTTATATGCACTGTAGCTAACTATGAGTATGGGTTTTTCTGGCATTTCTATCAGGCAAGTTGGTGTCTCAGGATTTTCTTTGCTTACTTTTTGCATAAATTGGCTATTAAACTTGACTTTGTTTAGACTTCTGGGAAACTAAATCCTCCTTGTAACTAGTTGAAGTTTTCTATTCAAAGTTTAAGCATTTGGGTTGTCTTTGGAATTAGGGATGCTTATGCTTTTATACACTACATAATACGTAACATTTTCTCTTTGTTATCTAATGGTGCCATCTTCCTCAGTTTTTAATGTTGAATTTCCCCTTGTTTTGAAAGTCGTGTTACTTAAAATTTGAATTATGGATGCCTGTTATAGGATGGTAAAATTGAAGCTGAGGTTAAACTCACTGGAATTCTCAGCTTAGGAGCATTGCAGCCCGGTGAAACACGGAAATATGGCACGACCATTGCTCCTGGATTGTATGCCCCTGTTCATCAACACTTTTTTGTGGCTCGCATGGACATGGCAGTTGATTGTAAACCCGGTGAAGCGTTTAATCAAGTAAGTTGTGGTGTTATTCATTTATAATTCTTTGGCTCCTTTATTACATTGACATTTGCTGTCTATAGTGCATCCTATGATATCTACTATTTTGCCGTAAAATTTTCATGACAGTTTTGGCTTGTAGCATTGAATGTCTCGTTATTGCTGTTTTCTCTTCTAGAAAGAATGTGAGGTGTTATTCAACCTAAACTCTTACAGAACTAAAACATCTATATATTCTACAGGTGGTTGAGGTGAATCTTAAAGTTGAAGAACCAGGGAAGAATAATGTCCATAACAATGCATTCTATGCTGAAGAGGAACTACTCAAATCTGAACTACAAGCAATGCGTGATTGTGATCCATTGTCTGCACGCCACTGGATTGTAAGTAATTTGCTTTTGTATATACATGTTAAAAGAATTTTTGGAATTTTATGTCAATCTCATCGAGGTTTTTAATAATTTTTTTGACAATCTATCTTCTATTTTGGAAACGCCTCATCTTCTGCATTGTTCAAGCAATTGATCCCTCCACAATATTTGCTATTTTCGAATATAGGTTAGAAACACAAGAAATGTCAACAGGACTGGGCAGCTGACAGGCTTCAAACTGGTACCTGGTTCAAATTGTTTGCCACTGGCTGGCTCTGAGGCAAAATTTCTGAGAAGGGCCACTTTCTTGAAACATAATCTTTGGGTCACGCCGTATTCGCGTGAAGAAATGCATCCCGGAGGGGAGTTTCCCAATCAAAATCCACGTGTCGGGGAGGGATTAGCTACTTGGGTTAAGCAGAATCGATCTTTGGAAGAAGCTGATATAGTTCTGTGGTTAGTTTCTGACATGTGTCTCTTAGGAATTATATGTCACGTTTGGTTATTAGTGTAATAACATGAGAAAGAAGCTTATTTAATACATGTGTTAAAATAGTTAAGACATAAAAATAAATAATAATTAGTACAAATTTAAACTTTATATGCATTCAGAGTAGTTGATATGTATCATCTATGTTTGCTCTTGGTACATAACTTCCAAGTCTATTATTTTTATTTACAAAAGAGGGTAGTTTGGAATGAATCAGTCTTTATGAACTTATGGTATTGGGCTATGTTGACAATTATGTGCAGGTATGTCTTTGGAGTGACACACGTTCCTCGGCTGGAAGACTGGCCTGTCATGCCAGTGGAACGCATTGGTTTCATGCTCATGGTACTGGACATTCTTTGCTTCACTTGACTGATTCTTCATAACTTAATATATTAACATTTGCTTTTCCTTTTCTGATAAGCTAAACCCCATGCATGAAAATGAACAGCCTCATGCTAGTATTTGTGATATTGAGTTACATACCTTTGCTTCTTAGCAGCTCATAATATGGGATCATGCATTTGATCCCAGTTCACTTCTATTTAGAAATTAGAACCCTTAGTGTGTGTAGGTGGTTAGGGTCAATGAGGGCTTGTCTATTGCATCAAAAAAAGAATTTCACTGCTTGGTTTACCCTTTGCTATTTGTAATGCAGCCACATGGTTTCTTTAATTGCTCACCAGCGGTTGATGTTCCTCCTAGCGCAACTGATCTGGAGCTCAAGGACACTGACATTGCAACAAAGCCTATCCAAAACGGGATAATTGCTAAGCTTTGAATTGATATTCAATTCGGATTTTAGCAAAGATTATGCTTTGCAGTTTGCAGTTTGCAGTTTGCAGTGTGCAATATATACATCAAATATTAAATAGTTGAGCCATTGGCCTCAGAGCTCAAACTATTAGTTATAAAATTAAGTATTTGCATTTGCATGGGACAAGCCTTTGAACCAGTGTCATCTCTTTTACTGTTACAGAATCACAATGTATTTTGAGGTTCTGAATTACAGAGTTCCTGCCTTATTATATTGGTCTTCATGAAGATCATCACTCTATTTCTTACTGAAGTAATATTTATGTGCTTATGAACTATATATCCATATCCATATCTATATTTATGTACTTTGGTTATAAGCATATGGCTTTTGTGAGTGAATGCAAATGTCATACAAAATAATTTAAAAATAAGGAATCCAGATAATATACGTCCACTGTGACAATGGGTTTGTGAAACTTGGTGAGCCATAGTTTATAGAGGGATGGTACATTGATACTGAAAATTTTAAATGACACTGAAAAACTTAATTTTTATTTTATTTTATTATTTCAACTTAGAAGGATATGTGTCATAAATCAATTAAACATGGAAGCATGCTAAGCATGCTATAAAATTCAAATTCCAACATGCAGTGAGAAATGCAAAACACCACATGATTCTCATTGTTTAATACAATAAATTTATAGTGATTATGGGTATGAATCTTTTAAGTATCCGAATGTATTTTAAGTTTTGATTCAAGTAAAGTTGATATTCAAATATACTATACAAATCTTATCTCATTTATACCATGACAACTTTGAATTTTTATTTGCCTAATTGGTTCTTGTTTAGTTTTATATTATTTATTTAAAAATTGATTTATCAAATTTGGATATTGACTAATTTAGATATCTGCTGAATATTATTTTTAAAATTAAATGTATATTTTAATAATAATCGGGTAATAAAAATTTAGGTTTTGAATAAATTAAATAAAGTTTTTATACAATATTACGAGTGGGGATAGAATAACACGGTTTGAACTTGTGCCAATCGAATATGTACATAAATGTCAACTATTACTCTATGCAAGTTAAAACAAATTAAATAAAATTAGATTTAAATATTTAAAAGTTGTTGTACCAATATTATATTTATGACTTTTATGTGCTACATGTTACATGTATAGCAACTCATTTGTTTAAACTTCATATAGAGATTCTGCAATAATTGAAGCAAAAACTACTTTAGAATAAGTAAAAGGAAAAAAATCATGATGTAATGTGGTTTTGGAAATAACAAAAGTATCAAAGTAAATTGATCCATATTCTATCATCATATTCTTGCATGATTAGGCCCATTGCTCCCTTGTCCCCTTCAATGATACAAGTGGAAAGGCAGACTCAACAAGACAGAATTTAAATTTAAAAAAAAAAATGCTAACAGGCAGAGGCAATGACAAAGTAGCCACCATGGGCGGCAGACATTGCTGAATGAATAAAGAATAATATTATTATAAACATACAAGGTGTCGAGTCTGGACTCTCCATGTGGTGTCCAATAATACCAGTAAGTAGGCGGGGAGGTTGGTTTAGTGAAGAATCTAATCCAAAATGGATTGATTGGCAGCCTTTATTAGACGTGTTCAAACATGATTGCTTCAATCTCATAGCCCTAATCCCGAGAACGCTTTGTTTTTTAAGTGTACAAAATCAAAACTCCAGATTACGTGAACTCCCCTTCAATTTTTTGAACTACGGATTTGGATAGATGCTAGCTGCTCCACATTCTTCACTTATAAACAATTGGATTTTCCCACTTATTTTTAATTTTATAAATGAGTCTAAATTTTGTCATTTACTTTTTTAAATTTATAAGTACAATTTAAAGATATATCAATCCTATTTATAGAGTTAAAAATGTTGGCAATTAGCTAGGAGTTGTAGGTGAAGGATTAATTTAAGAAATGTAAATGCAAGTGAGAATATGGTCAATTATTGGAGGGGTTGGGTTGGAAGTGGAAAGAACAAGGGAAAAAAGAAGTGGGTGATTGGGCAAAGCGTTTTATAGGGAAATGCATGTGGCTGGTGTGAAATGTGAAGCATCCATGCAGCATCTTCCTTACCCTTAGAAAAGGATTACTTACCTTTACTTCGGGTTTAACAACTTTTCGTGTAAGATATAAAGTAACCTTAGTTAGATGTTGACTTGAATGTATTACTTCCACGCATGAACATGAATAGTTCTACCTACTGTTGTTTCAAAAATACAAAAGCCCACATTACTTGTCTGAAATTTAGATGCTTTAGAATTTCTGGATTAAAGTTCCAGTTCTAGTGGTATTTAGATTCAATACAGAAGCCAGAAAGAATACTACTCTATATGGAAACCTAAAAAGGAAAGTAAAGAAGCTAAAGATTTCCATCAATGTTATTAATTTATAAAGTCCCATGTACATAAACTTCTAACGATCATCACTATAAAACACCCTAAAACAGATGGAATTAAAGAGAAAAAGGAAAACTAGAAGAGTAAGAAAAGTTGATAAGCAGATGACAAGAGGTGGGGAGACAATTAAAGCTCCTACGAACTTGGGGTTGATGAATTAGTCGTTAACTAGAGCTTTCCCTTTCGACGTGGCATATAAAGGCACTCTCCAAATCGGGAGGAGTGAAGAACTCTCTAACACTTCTTCCATAGCTACACTTCAAAGGAGGCTTTGGCTTCCTAGGAGCAGGCGGACACGTCAAAGAGGTTTGAATTTTGGCATCTTCACCCGTTGGAGTGGTGGAACATGAGTCGTCACCTTGTTCATCATTATTTGTCTTCAATGGACCACTTGTGTATATAGGCTTCAATGGAGCTCGTATAGAAATCACAGCTAAAACCCATTTTTGGCCTTGTGAATCTAGACCCTCATCCACTTTTGGCTTCCCTGGAACCCCCATTTCCTTGGATCGAACTGAATTTACCCACAGCTTCCAACTACAATTATAGCTAGCCAAGAAAGAATAAGGGAATAAAGAAGGAGAAAAAAAGGAAAGATGGAATTCTTTTCTTTTCCTTTTGGGAGAGAATCAAAAGGAAAGCAGAAGGAAAGTGGTGGGAATAGAGAGGTTTTGGTTAGCAAGAAAGGAAGAAAGAAGGTGAAGGGCGATGAGAAGAGAAAAAATGTTTGCAGTCAAATGCGAAGGGCTTTAAATAAACAAATCAATATCATCATTATAATAAATTCAAAGAAAGATGTAACCATGAATGTTGTGTTTATACCAATCAAAACTTCAAAAAGAGAACCCGAGGAAACTCGTGACATAAGCATTGAAAATTATATAATTAAAAAAAAAAAACAAAAGCCCAAAAGGCCGTAAACAACTACTTGGATTTTGGCGCCAAATTGTGTGCGACAGACATGACATCTGTCTGATCTGGTATTTTCATTGTATTTAATTATGTTATTTTTTAAATTATAATTATATTTGAATTTTTTATACAATACAATTTCAAATTCATACATCCATATTAGAGGTGTGCATGGGCCAGGCTGGCCCGGGTTCGGGTCGGGCCTAACTAAAAATTTAGGCCTATTCATTGGACTTGGGCTGGGCCAGGCTCAAAAAATGGGCCTAAAATTTTGCCCAAGTCCGGCCCATATAAAAATACTAAAACTCGGGCCTGGCCCGGCCTGCCTGTATTAATTTTTTATATTATTTTATATAATTTTTAAATATATAAATACATCAACAATATTTAAAAAATCAAAATAAATATTTTTCAACAAATTGAAAATAAATTTTAAAAAATATGTAGACTTAAATAACACTAAAATAGATGCAACTTAACAAGCAAATGCCTCTAAAATAATAACAAAATTAACAAATGTTTTTAAAATAATAACAAAATTAACAATAAAATAAGTTTTATATAATACCTAAACAATAACAACAAAATAATAGAAACATAATAGTAAAATGGTAGCAAAATAAAGAGAAAAACAATAAGAAAATAATATTTAAAAATAATTTTTTTGCCTTTAATGAATTCGGGCCGGGCCCGGGCCAAAAATGCCTTACCCGAGCCCGGCCCATTTTTTAAATTGGCCTTAATTTTTTGTCCAAGCCCATTTTTCGGGCCTATATTTTTGCCCAAACCCTCCCACATTTCGGGCGGGCCTTCGGGCCGGGTCGGGCCGCCCAGCCCATGCACACCTCTAATCCATATACATATCCATTTAAACAATCATAGATACCACCTGCAAACCCTTGAAAATATAGTGAACACTCTTAATCACTAAATTAAATTATATTTAAAATCTTATATATTATGACACATTTTAATTATTATATTTATATAATTATTGAGCAAGTCGATTTTTTTAAAAACCTTCAAATTGTTATCCACCAAAAGTTGATAGACTCCTCTATAGATTGGTATTGCTTTTAGTGGGAGTTTATCTTTTGACTTTATTGAGAGTTTGAAAGTGTTTACTTCAAGTGATAATATAGCAGTTCGCAAGTGTCATATATGTTTTAGGGCACGTGCTTAAATCCTACCAAATACAATTACTCACATTTCTTTAGTAGGTGATTGTATAACATACATAGTCTAATCTGACGAGACACTTCTACTTTGTTGAACCCACCATCTTTTCAGATAAACTCAAGCACTTGAGCTATTGTTAAAATTGAGAGACAACTCTAAAAATTTCTTTCCAAAAAATAAAAAATCTGTCAACAATAATATAATTATATTACAACAAAAATATTTAATTTATACCATAGCTTAATTGGATATAAAGGGGAAAAAAGCCTAATTCTTTAAAGAGGCTTTCTGAAAAGAAGGCTTTTTCTTATCCTTTCATTAGCTGGAAGATAAGGCCTCATCCAAAGAAAGGAAAAGATTCAAACAAAAATGTTTAAGTAAAGCTTAGTTATGACGGTTTAGATTACAATTAAATAATTTGAATTTACTGCTTTTAAAATTTTGAGTTTTACTAAAAATTAATTTAAGGATAATGTTTATTATTGTAATTGAATTCAAATTCTTTCGTAAAATATGAATTTAAAAAAAATTCATCCCGAAGATAATAAAATTATTTCAAAAAATTTGACAATACATTCACATTTGTTTGGATAATAATGGTAAAAGTATTACAGATGTTTTTATATTAGTAGTCGAATTATATTTTGTCTTATTTATTAAAAATATAAGCAAATTAATTATTATACGTTGAATCAAAGAGCAAGCGGGTCATTTTGTTAAAAATTTTATTCACTTCTTTTATTAAAAATTGGTGTTTGTACATCAAAATGAGGTATACGTGGCTCTCCATGAAACGAATAATTGTACAGTTAGTCTGTCAGTCACTCTAGTTTTTAATAGTAGAAATGGAAGAAATTTTTAACAGAAAGGACTAATTTGCTTTTTGATCTAACCATCAGGGACTACTTTATCTATTTTTTGAGTAAAGAGGGCAAAATGCAATATGACTCATTATACAATGGCCTCTATGATACTTTTATTGATACTAGTACTAAAAAAATTCTTTACTAAAAATAAAAGAGTAATATATAAAATTTTATGACTCAATTGGTTGATTTATTAATGCATTAACAAGTATTAAGATGTAATGATATGTGTTAAGGGGAGGTCGGACTCTCTCTTGGGAGAAGTCTAATGATGGAGGTATTGTGTTAGGGGCATTTATGCTTGGTTTTATCTCTGACTTCTGTCTCTCGACTTTGCGAAGAGCCCTCGTCAGGTTCATGGAGTGGGAGTGCCTCGCCCACCAAGAAAATGTGAGCTTAAGTGGTACAATTCTTACCCACTAATGTCATATAAAGGCATGAGTTCAAATCCCACCAAGGCCAAATGATTACATTTCCTTGGTGGGCAAGGTGCTTCCCTTCCGTGAACCCACTGAAGGCTTTCCGCAAAGTTAGGAGACAAAATTTGGAGATAAAATCGAGCACAAACTCCTTGAACACAATACTTCTATCGTTGAGGCGTCCACCGGCCCCTAACAAATGACACTTTGAAAAATTTTCCCACTAAAGAGTTTGACCTCTCCTCGATAACCCTTAAATATCATTGTTAATCTTTTTTTAAGCGATTTAGTAACATTCGCTGACCTAAAAATTTCTCCTTGAGTAGTAGAAAATTTTCAAGAAATCTTTTATACGATATTGAGATGGGTGACAAGGCCTAAACTTGTGTGAAGTGGGTGTTTGACAAAAAAATTAATACAAGTCATGATAAAATTCTAAAACTTAAATCATATAAATTATTTTTTTTATCATTATCTTACTCTAGATGAGAAGAACAAAATGATTATGGCTAGTAATTAGTTCAATTTTTTTTCTAAATAATGTTTTTAAGTTATTGTTGTTTATATTGAGGCACTGGGGCGATGGAATAGATTGATAGTGTAGCCAACCCCACTCCCCAGTAAATATTAATTAAAAGGTCGGCACAATGGTAAAGAACCAATAGCTTTCAGTTGGCCTTTCAACCAACTCATGCTGTGTTTTAGTTTTCAATGCAAAATGCAATGCATCATCTTATTGATTTCTTATAAACCATATCCGAATGAAATTCAAATAAACCTCTTAGTTACTGAAAAATAAAGATTTCGAGTTTTTTTATATAGACAGCCTTAGAGGTTTGAGGTTTCAGACATAATTTGATGCAAAATGCACGCAGTCTGTCTCTGTCTTTACTAACCCATTGAATTTCAGTTGGATCACCTGCAAGTTGCCATATTATTCCAAATAATTAAAACAGAATCATAAATTAAATTATGGTATTTTCAATCACTTCATAATTTAGTACGTTTAAAAATATAATAAATACTATTGCAATCAATATCAATGATGAATATTTAAAACCCAAAATATAAATAACTCCAAAGTCAGCGTTCGCAAAATTCGCAGCTAAAGAGAGGAAACTTGTTGTACATTCGCTTCTTTAAATATCCAGCTAGGAGCTTGGCATAAATGTCAACTCATGGTATAGCAGCAACTTGTTCAAAAATCAGGCGATTCGTGCATGACAGTGGCAAATCAACTACGTTGCTATGGAGAGATTGATGTATGTCCTTGTAGGAATTTTCTTCCTGTTAATGCTTCACATCAGCATCCCTTCCATGTCGTCATCAGCAGAAAATTTTCCAGGTACGTATTGTTTCTAAAGAAATACTAGTAGCAGTATTGTATTTGAGATGCAAAGCACACCGTTTTACAACTGCCTCTTACCGGTTTTTTTCTTTATTTCTTGGAAATCGAAGGCTCACAATCTGTGAACAACACATGGATATCATCAATACGGGATTACAGTTGGGAGCAGGGCAGGTTAATGAGGAAGTTACTTTTGAGCAGAAAATTTGAGAAGGCGATGGTTATAGCGAGGAGAGGCAATTTACTTCGAAACCAAAGCCTAAGAGGCACCAAAGTATCAAAGCCACCCTCACCTACCCGAAGCTCAACAAGGATTTTCGCACACCGTGAAAATATTCACCAACACTAACTGTAAAGGCCCAAATTTGCCCGAGCCGAAGACCAAATAATAAAACCAAAATAAAAAAAATAAAACTAAAATTAAACCGTCCAAGTTCAATTACATTCAAGCCCATAACAAAAACCTTAACCCAAAAAAATTACAAGCCCAATGGCCCAAAATGTTTAAACATTTTCAAAAAAACAGGAAACCCTAGCTCTAGGCGCACTGCTGCCCTCAGCCACGTCAGCATGCTCATCTCGAGGCTCGTCGTCTCGAGGATTGTCGCCCTTTCACCAAAGTAGCAAAGGGTCTGCCCATCGCCTTCCGTTGACTCTGCCATCTGCAAGAAAAGAGCAAAAAAGGGACAGAGACGTGCGAGAACAGACGCAAAACAACAACAAAACAGAAGCAATAAGCAATGTAATATTGGCTATAAAACCACAACAATCAATGTAATTTTTGGGATGGAGAAATATACAAAAAAAAAAAAAATAGAAACTTTGAAACAAAAACCATATAAGGTGATTCCATTTTTTTTATTTTTAAATAAGTAGATAATAGTAAAATTTCTTATCAGTCGTTTAGTTTTTGCACCATTGTCGGCGTTTCTTCCGGTTCCAAAGGCCGCTGAATCCCTTGGGATTTGGCCAAGGTCGCGGCGGAGGACATTGAGAATCGAAAAGTCTTCTTTCTTTTGGTGAGTATCGGCTGGTTTATAGGGTTTAAAACCTCAGATTTGGATTTTATTCGAAAACGGGGTTAAAACAACAAAAAAAAGAAAGGTTTTTTGCACCTCCGGCCATCGTGGATGACGGCGTCGTTGTCGGTGACCGGCGGCCAGCACGACGGCAAACTCGTCGGAGCCCTAGACCGGACATGAGGAGACTAAAATAAAAAAAGAGGGTTTTTGAGATTTTTTTTAAAACTTCGGCAGAATGGCCTTTTTCCAAAAAAAATTTGATTTTTATAAACCCCGCTAAACGGCGTCGTTTAGGGCTGGCATCAATAGCCCCAAATCAGTGTCGTTTTGACGCGACCCGCGAGCTAACCCGACCCGCTCCTGAGGATTCGTGTGTTTTCAACAAAGGGTATATTTGCGTGATCAGTCCTTCTGCTTTTACAGCGCGTTTCAATTTAGTCCTATCTCATTTTTTTTAAAATTTTACCACAAAATTTTAGTTTTGTTTCAATTTGGTCCTTGAACCGTTTTAATGGGTAAGCATGTAACACCCATACCCGAATTCGAGGCTTAGACCGGATACGAGACATTACTATGCTTGAATTTGCTTAATCATGTATTTACGGGCTATAAAATTTTGTTTCGAATTTAAAACTTCTCTTTCTTAAACAACTCATACATCTCATGGGCCTATGAGGACTTAAACTCATGTCCGGAAACTTTCAGAACTCAACCGGGAACTTTTACTCGAAACAGGGGTCACACGTCCGTGCGACTTGGAACACGCCCGTGTACCCAATTACATGCCCGTGCCTTCCACCCGTGGTCGACACTGACTAATCACACACGACCTTGACACGCCCGTGGACTTAGACCGTGTGCTATGCACGGCCTAAACAAACGGCAGTGGGATTAGCCCGTGGTCTATCCTGACTTTAAGTATAAAGGTGCAGGATGCACACGGCCTAGACACACGCCCGTGTGTCCATCCGTGTGGGCACTTAGAGGCTATTTACCAAGCCAATTGCAACCCCGAAATCAAGATCAAACTCATGCTCAATTTAATACATCTTTCATGAACAATACTACATGCTTCATTGATATCAATAAACATACATACTTAGTCAATTTTTGGCCAATCACTTAGCCATATACAAAAGAATAATGAACTTAATAGCCAATACTTTGACTCTTCTCAAAATATATTCTCAAAATGAATGCTTCCTATACATGCCATACTTAATAAAAACAACTTGGCTATACCAAAATAGCGATTGATAGTGTGCTTCGAGCTCCGACTTCAAAGATTCCACAAGTTAGCTTGGCGGGACTACATAGAAAGAAAAATTAAAGATGTAAGCATTTAGCTTAGTAAGTTTGCATATAATGCACATAGCAACATACTTGCTTAATATAAACCATTTGACATAAACAATAGTATCTTAAATTTCAGCTATAAAGCTTACTTACTCATGCTGGTTCTTACATATCTCATGATACTTACTAGTCTCATACTTGTAAGGTAAATAAGGTACCTGTATCACTTGATCACATAGATCAGCATACTTTACTGTAATAATCATAATCTCTAATTCATCATTCATAATATGAATAATACTCATTTCCAACTTGATAACAAATTTGCTTACTTAACTTTCTTATTATCTCATTTAAGCTTTACTCGTTCGCCCGATGAATTTCTATGAATAACCGAGGATACTAAATCTCGTTCCACATAAAACTTGATGCCAAAGCCATATGCTAGATATAGTCTTACATGGAATATCTCATCTTGGTTTCGAGGTCATGTCTTGACATGGACTTATACGAAGTCTTTCTCGTGAGTTCCCTTGGGAAATTACCATTTCCATGTCTTGACATGGTCTTACTTGGTATCTTTACTCATGAACTGGTCAATGCCGAGCCTTGGCTTGGGCTTACATGAAATCTTCCTTGTTACTCACCAATGCCATGCCTTGGCTTGGGATTACATGGGATCTCTATCTCTTGATAACTTTTCAATGCCAAGACTTGTCTTGGACTTACATGACATCTTTGCTTGGAGACTCACCAATGCCATGCCTTGGCTTGGGCTTACATAGGTCTTCATCTCATAATAACTCTTCAATGCCAAGACTTGTCTTGGACTTACATGATAGCTTGCTTGATTGCCGATGCCATGCCTTGGCTTGGTCTTATACGGACTTTCTTATCTCATGTGGTAGATCGAGTATCCTAAGTAATTCAACTTCAATCGGGACTTTCTCATGCTTAATCTCATTAATTTCTTTATTTAACATAACATTAAGCATTTCTATGGTAATAATGTACATTATACTAAGCAAATCAATGATAATAATCATAAGGCTTAGGAATCATACAAACTTACCTCAATATACAAAATGTATGTAGATATGCAATTTAGTCCTCGACTTTGTTGTTGCCTCAGTTTCGACCCGGGCTTCTTTTTTCTTGATCTATAATAATAATTTAGATCATTTAATACTCACATTAACAAAATTTACTCTTAACTCATACTTTAGGAAATTTACTATTTTGCCTCTAAATTTTCTCATATTTGCACTTTTGCCCCTAGGCTCGTAAAATGATTCTCATTCAACTTTCTTAAACATCATGCTTAGCTGATACATTTTATCTACTATAACAATCATCAATTCGCACTATTTCTAATATGTATGACCAATTTCATAACTATTACAAATTAGTCCATACTATCATTTTTCATGAAATTCACTAAGGAAAAGATGTTTATCTAAGATCAAACTATCATAAACTTCCATAAAATATCATTTAACAAGCATGTCATTCATGGGTATGTTTTTGAACATGCATATTAGCTCATTTTATAGCTAAAAATAGCTAATTCATAATACGAGAACTTCAAAAATACGAAGAATATTAAAAACGGGGCTAAGATGAACTTACTAGCAAGCTTGAAAGATGAACAAACCCTAGCTATGGGGTTCTTCAAATTTTTGGCACCAAGGAAGAAGATGAATAAGATTTTTATCATCTTTTTCCTATTTTAACCATTTAATAAAAAATGACCAAAATGCCATTCTCTCTAAATTTTTACAAATTACTAACTCATGTCCAATTTTGTCCAAAAATTATAATTTGGGAAAATTGCTATTTAAGGACTTCTAGTTACTATTCTAAAGCTATTTCATACAAAAGCTTCTAGAAACTCATATTTTGCAACTTTTGCAATTTAGTCCTAATGGACCCTTTAATGGAAATTTTCATAAAATTTTTTACACGAAACTTTCATAATATCATGCAAACATCTCAAATACCTTAAAGACTCATATTACTACTTCGGATTTGTGGTCTCGCACCACTTTTTCGACTAGGCCCTAAATCAGGCTGTTACAATTCTCCCCCTTTAGGGATTTTCGTCCTCGGAAATCTTACCAGCAAAAAGGTTTGGATACTGGTTTCTCATACTCTCTTCTGGTTCCCATGTAGCTTATTCTATCCCATGTCTTTGCCACATTATTTTTACTAAGGCAATACTTTTATTTCTTAGCTGCTTAACTTCCCGAGCTAAAATCTTGACTGGTTCTTCACTATAAGTCATGTCAGAATGAATTTCTATCTCTGACGGGGAATTTACATGTGAAGGATCTGATCGGTAGTGTCTCAACATTGACACGTGAAACACATCATGTATCTTTTCTAACTCTGATGGCAAAGCCAAACGGTAAGCTACCGGCCCAACTTTCTCGGTAATCTCGTAAGGTCCAATGAAACGTGGACTTAACTTGCCTTTTCGGCCAAATTTGAGAACTTTTCTCCATGGTGACACTTTCAAGAAGACTTTATCTCCAACTTGATACTCTATCTCTTTTCTTTATAAATCTGAGTAGGATTTCTGTCTGTCTAATGTAGCTTTTAAACATTCTCGTATCACTTTCACTTTCTCTTCAACTTCTCTAACCAAATCAACCCCGTGAATTTGGTTTTCTTTGAGTTCAGTCCAAAATAAAGACGTTCTGCACTTACGCCCATATAGAGCCTCATAAGGTGCCATCTTTAAGCTCGACCGAAAACTATTATTGTTGGCAAATTCTATCAATGGGAGAAACTTTTCCCAACTGCCTTAAAATTCGAGAATACAACATCTAAGCATATCCTCGAGTACTTGAACTAACCTTTCCGACTAACCGTTAGTTTGAGGATGAAAAGCTGTACTAAAACTCAATTTTGTACCCAAGGCTTCTTGCAGCTTCTTCCAAAATCTGGATGTGAATCTCGGATCTCTATCAGATATGATTGACAAAGGGACTCCGTGAAGCCTTACTATTTCAGAAACATATAAGCTAGCCAGTTTGTCGAATGAGTAATCCACTCGTACAAGTATAAAATGGGCTGACTTCGTGAGTCTATCAACTACAACCCATATAGCATCTTTCTTGCTTGGTGATAATGGTAAACCCGTTACAAAATCTATAGTAATACGGTCCCATTTCCACTCGGGTACCATAATTGGTGTAACACCCCATACCCGGATTCTACGCTGGAACCGGGCCTGAGGCGTTACCGTAAGAAAACCACTTGATCGCCACTTAGGCTCAATGTGACTACTCTTTCTCTAGTCACCTCAACAACCTTATTCTCGACTTACAAGGTCTCACTCATACACACGAGGGCTCTCGAGACTATTTCAAAACTTTTTCGAATCTTAAAAATTTTCTCTTTTGAACAGGGCTCACACGCCCGTGCAAAGTACAACACGCCCGTGTGAAGTCACACACGCCCATGTTCTCAAACCGTGCTTAAAAACCCCAAGTATACTGCCAATGCTCCACAGTCAAGCCACACGCCCGTGCTTCCCAACCGTGGTGAACACTGACTTACCTCACACGGCTTGGAGTCTAGACACACGCCTGTGTGACTAGCTCGTGGCCAATTCTAACTTAAAATGTCAACATGCAGGGGACACACGGCCAAAGCACACGCCCATGGGCTGACCGTGTGTCACACATGGCCTAGACACACGCCCGTGTGTCTATCCATATGGACAAGAACAAAGCTATTTGCTAAGCTCTTCTCATCCCTCAAGTTCATACAAAATATACTCATCCAACACATCCATAATCAACTAATTATGAAACATAAACTCACATGGATATCTACATCTTTTCATATAATAAAGTAGCCAACAACTATGACATTATACAAATAGATTATCCACCTAAAGGCCAATACATCTTAGCCATTAGAACAGAAGTCACTAATTTGTCTAGCCCTTATACATGCCATATACAAAACACTGAGTTTAATGTACCGGAGTGTGCTGATAGTGTGGGCGATCCTCCAATTGATTCACGTACCTCGGTTCAACTCTTTCTCTATAAGACAAGGGAAAAGAAAAGGAGTAAGCTTTGAGCTTAGTAAGTTTACACATAAACAATTTAAGCATCATAGTATAAGTTAAACAACAATTAGCATTATACTACCAAATAAATTGACATCCACAATTATGCTTACTCTTTCTATCCCTTACTACATTTCCAACACATCATGAGTCACATACTCATAACCATTGAAATGCACCCTTGCACTCAACATCACATTTACACGATATACAACACATCATTATTCCTAGATAATACATCCACTCAGCTAATCCACACAGCTAATCAACTCAATAATATAACCACACAGCTAATCCATACAGCTAATCAACTCAATAATATAACGACACAGCTAATCAACTAAATAATATAACCACACAGCTAATCCACACAGCTAATCAACTCAATAATATAACCACACAGCTAATCCACACAGCTAATCTCTCGGTGGTTTCGCACTTAGCCCACCACCTTCAATTACTAAGATAATATCGCACTTAGCCTACCACAGAGGTATTCTTAGTGGTTTCGCACATAGCCCATACTTAACTATGGTATCGCACACAGCCCATCATTGTTAAATATTAAGGTGGTATCGTACTTAGCCTACCAACAAATATTATCACTACACATTCATCCACATATCTACTTACTCATTCATTCCACTTGAACCACATAGGTTCTCAATCATTCCCAATCATTCCCGTACATGCTACACACTAGATAGCATTAAGAATGTGTAAGTATAAATACATTGATTACGCATAAACTTAACTCGATCCGGGCTTCATCTTTCTTGATCTAAAATGATAAATCAACTCATTCAATACATACATTGACTAAATTGACCATTATCTCATACTTTAACAAAATTAACATTTTGCCCCTAATATTTCTCATAATTACACTTTTGGCCCAAGGCTCGTAAAGTGATTTTTATTCAACTTTCTAGCCTTTCATGCTTAACTGAACCACTTACTCAACTATAGCATTCATCAATTCTCACTAAATCACACATGTATGACCAAACCAAAGTTTTTCACAAACTAGTCCCTACATGCATTTTCAAGGAAAATCACTTAGCAAAAGATGTTTCTACTACATCAAGCTTTCATATTCTTCCATAAAATATCAAAATACATGCATGTCATACATGGGTACATTTTTGAACATCCATTATAGCTCATCAAATAGCTAAAAATAGCTTACTCATGCTACAAGGACTTCAAAAATACAAAGAATATAAAAAACGGGGCTAGAATACACTTACTAGCTAGCTTGAAAAGTTGAAGAGCCCTAATAATGGCTTCCTTCAATTTTCAGCAGCTTGGGGAAGAAGATGAATAAATTTTGTCATCTTTTCTCCCTTTTTAATCATTTAATAGACAAATGACCAAAATGCCCTTTTTGTCAAACTTCAAATTTTAACCCATTCATGTCCAATTTTGTCTAAAAATTAAAAATTGGGAAAATTGCTATTTAAGGACCTCTAACTAACATTCTAAAGCCATTTCACACAAATAGCTTCTAGAATCTCACATTTTGCAACTTTTGCAATTTAGTCCTTTTGGACAATTCAACCGCAATTTCACAAAATTGCTTCATGAAACTTTCACACTAATATGTAAACATAGCATAAACCTCAAAAAATCATACATATAACTCAGATTTTTGGTCTCGCACCACTATTCCGGCTTGGCCCTAAATCGGGATGTTACAATTGGTTGAAGCAACCCCGAAGGTACTTGGTGTTCAACCTTTACCTGCTGACAAATCAAGCATCTTGAAACAAACTCTGGAATATCGTTCTTCATTTTCGGCCACCAATACTGTTGCTTCAAGTCATTATACATCTTAATACTACCCGGATGTACAGATAGATATCCATTATGTGCCTTGTGCAAGATTCTCTGAATAAACTCCTCTTTCCTCGGTACACAAACTTTATCTTTAAACATCAAGTATCCATCAGAATTAATCTGAAAGTCGGATTCAACATCTGACTCACACTGAGCTCCCTTGACTTGCAATTCGTTATCTTCTTTTTGAGCTTCAATAATCTCTTAGAGGAATATTGGTCTAGCTCTCAACTCAGCTAGAATAGAACCATCGTCGGATAAAGTTATCCGTGAATTCAATGCTCTTAAAGCAAATAGGGACTTTCTGCTTAAAGCATCGGCGACCACATTCGCCTTTCCTGGATGGTAGTCAATGACTAACTCATAGTCTTTTATCAACTCTAACCATCTCCGTTGCCTTAAGTTCAACTCTTTCTGTGTCATCAAGCACTTCAGACGTTTGTGATCAGTAAAAATTTGACATCTTTCACCATATAAATGGTGTCTCCAAATCTTCAAAGCGAAAACTATTGCAGCCAACTCTAAATCATGCGTCGAATAATTCTTCTCATGAGGCTTCAACTGTCTGGAGGCATAAGCAAACACTTTGCCCTCTTGCATAAGCACACAGCTTAACCCATTTGAGGATGAATCACTGTAAATTATAAATTCTTTCCCCGTCTCGGGTTGTACTAAAACTGGAGCTTCTGTCAACATTGTTTTCAGTTTCTCGAAGCTTTGTTGGCATCTTTCTATCCGCTCAAACTTCACATTTTTCTGTAACAATTTCATCACCGGGGTTGCAGTCATAGAAAACCCCTTGACGAATCGTCTGTAATAGCCGGCTAGGCCTAGAAAACTTCTAATCTCAGAGATATTCTTCAATGGCTTCTAGTCCATTATAGTCGGAATCTTGCTTGGGTCTACTCGAACTCCTTCTCCCGAGACAATATGTCCCAGAAATCCTGCTTTCTTAAACCAAACTTCACTTTTACTGAACTTGGCATACAACTGATTTTCTCGTAAGGTCTGCAAAACCGTTCGTAGATACTCAACATGCTTATTCTCATCTCGAGAATAAATCAGTATGTCGTCAATGAAAACGACTATAAACTTGTCAAGGTATGGTCTAAAGATGCGGTTCATTAAGTCCATGAATACCACAGGAGCATTGGTCAAACCAAAGGGCATGACTAAAAATTCATAATGCCCATACCTTGTTTGAAAAGCAGTCTTGGATACATCTGAATCCTTCACTCTCAGCTGCTAGTACCCTGATCTCAAGTCTATTTTGGAAAACACAGTGGCTCCTTTCAATTGATCGAACAAATCATCGATCCTAGGCAATAGGTACTTGTTCTTTATTGTCACTTTATTAAGCTGACGGTAATCTATGCAAAGTCTCATGGTGCCATCTTTCTTTTTTACAAATAACAATGGAGCACCCCATGGTGAACAACTTGATCTTGCAAAGCCTTTATCTGTCAACTCTTGCAACTGCGACTTCAGCTCCTTCAACTCCGTTGGAGCCATTCTGTAAGGAGTAATAGATATTGGTACAGTACCAGGAGCTAGCTCAATGCTGAACTCAACCTGTCTAACTGGTGGTAGTCTTGGTAATTCCTCGGGAAAAGCATCCACATACTCACATACTATCGGTACTATCTCAATCTTTAACTCTGTTTCTTTATCATTCATCACAAAGGCCAGATATGCCTCATACCCTTTTCTCATGTATCTCTGTGTCGTCATGTGAGAAACCATTACCGATAATCTACTTTGCTCATCTGATTCTATATGGAGAGTGTCCCCATTCTCACATCTCATCTCAATATACTTCTTCCCACAGTTAACTATTACATCATGAGTAGTCAACCAGTCCATACCAAGAATGATGTTGATCGTTGAAATCAGAGCTTTAAAAATTTATAAAAGAATGATCGAACCTGGAGACTAACTCTGACAACGATTAAAGGCAAGTGTACCTATCGAACAGTAGTATAGCTTAGGCAAGACCGGATTATCGAACCCAAAGGAACTAAAAGTATTAATACTAACTTTCTTTTTAATATTTAGCCTTTAAAATTAAAGTGAAGATTGTTCTAAACTAAATCGACACATTAGATTTGGATTAAGCAACATAATTAAGAACAACCTAAGTAATTCATCATATAACTTAAAAATCAAATAACAAGATTCGTCTAGGTTTCATCCCCTTCAGGTATCTGAGGGGTTTAGTTCATAATGAATAAAGAAAACATCGCAAGAGAAAAGATAAAACAAAACATAAGAAATTCCTAAAACCCCCTGAAGGAGTTGAAGGAGAATTCCGCCATCTTGAGTATAACTCCAGCTTCTTGGGATGGATCAACTGGCTATCCTCACGTTATTTCCTAATTCTGACCTTCTCGGCTTGGCTCCCTGGCCTAGCTTTGATGCCCTCTCAAAGGTGGCACTTAGGGGATATATATAGGCTCTTGGAATGCGATTCTTTCTCCTTAAGTATCCTTTTCTGACTGAAATTGTTCTTTCCAGCGACAGAGACACGGCCATGTCGCACGCCCGTGTGACTCGGGGTCAGGCCGTGTTAGGACTTCTAATTTGGGGCACGGCCGTGTGAGTTAGAGTTGAGGCCGAGCTCTAGGTAATCGTCGAGGCACGGCCGTGTGGACTTTGGGTCAGGCCGTGTCACTTTTGTACTAAGGTCTGTTTACTCTGTTTTGGGCCCAATTTCTGTTCTTTTCATCCTCGGGTGCTTTCCTGGGTCTAAGACATGAAAAGAAAGGATTACAAGCACATTTTATAAAAATTAAGGAATAAATCATCGAAAAGCATATTAAATGTGGGTTAAAATATGTTACAATTACGGTTTATCAGATGTCGAACTCATCAAATGGTAGCAACATAAGATTTGCTTTAAAATAATGACCTCTAATCATTAATGGACAATCTTTACATACTTCACCAATTAACACACTCTTGCCTAAAGGATTGGTCACCTTAGTCACAAATTCTGTAGAATCTATAGGCATTTCATACTGGATACTAGTTTCATACAAATGTAAAAGTGTGTAGATCCGGGATCTATTAAAGCAATAACTTTGATATCATAAAGAGAGAAGGTACCCGTAATAACATCAGGAGAATATGCCTCTTGGCGAGCACGAATGGCATACGTCCTTGCAGGCGCCCTACCCTCGGGTCTCGCGGCCTGCTCTTGAGGGTTACCTCTTCCACTTGCCCCACTTCCCGGGTTTCTCTGCGGTCTTCCTCGAACCATACTCCCGGATCTCGGGTTTTAAGTTCTCTCTTCTTTCATCGTCTCAAGACAATCTTTTATATAGTGGTCTCGGGAACCACATCTAAAATATGCGTTTTCATGCGCTCGACATTCTCCAAGATGACGTCTGCCACACTGTGGGCAATCAGGTCTATCCGATCAGATATTCCTCACACTAGTAACTGAAGTCGTCTGTGCTTTATTTCCCGAATACTGCTTACTCTTGTCCTTCCTTGAAAACCCAGTGGAAGTAACTGATCGGGTGGAGAAATCTTTTGACTTCTTAGATGAGGATTGGAATTACTTATTCTACTGTCTTTTTCTAGAGTCACGAGACTCCATTTCAGATTTTCTCTTCTCCTTTACTAGCTCTTCGGCTTTACAAGCCCTCTCTACTAGCACAACGAATTCCTTTAATTCTAATACAGCAACAAACAGTTTGATGTCATCATTTAGTCCATCTTCGAATCTCTTGCTCATAATGGCCTCAGTGGATACACACTCTCGAGCGTATTTACTGAGTCACACAAACTCGCGTTCGTAATCAGTCACCGACATCTTGCCTTACTTAAGTTCTAGAAATTCCTTCCTCTTCTGGTCCACAAACCTTTGACTGATATACTTTTTCTTAAACTCTTCTTGGAAGAATTCCCAAGTGATCTTCTCTCTTGGTACTACTGATACCAAGGTGTTCCACCATTGATAGGTAGAATCTCTTAAAAGAGAAACTACACAATTCATGCATTCTTCAGATGTGCATGACAACTCATTAAATACCCTGATGGTATTTTCTAACCAGAACTCAACCTTTTTCGGATCATCATCTTTTCTAGCCCGGAATTGTTCTGCCCCATGTTTCCTGATCCTATCAACGGGAGGTTTGCCTTCTCTTACCACCTCTATTACTTGAGGGGCTACAGGGATAGGTTGTGGAATAGGCGGGGGTGGAGGGGGTTGTACATTTAGGTTCGTATGAACGAACTCCGTATACCACGTATTCATCATATGGAGGAAGGCTTCTCTAGCCTCTTCTCCTCCTCCTTGACTCACCGTAGTGGGTCTATTCTCATTCTCATTCGGCACCGTCCCTTCTGCGGGAGCCGGCGCGTTACTTTCTACATCATCCGCCACAGCTCTTTCAGGATCCATTTACTATATGTATAAACATAATTTAAGTCGTCAGGAGTCGTCACACTATCATTATAAAAACATTCTCACGTATGGCATGTATAGCTAGACTCGTGCTCGTGCTATGTTAGTCCTAGAACTGACTAAACCGTAGCTCTGATACCACTAAATGTAACACTTCATACCTGAGTCCGAGGCTTAGACAGGATACGAGACATTACTATGCTTGAATTTGCTTAATCATGTATTTACGGGCTATAAAATTTTGTTTTGAATTAAAAACTTCTCTTTCTTAAACAACTCATACATCTCATGGGCCTATGAGGCCTTAAACTCATGTCCGAAAACTTTCAGAACTCAACCGGGAACTTTTACTTGAAACAGGGGTCACACGTCCGTGCGACTTGGAACACGCTTGTGTACCCAATTACATGCCCGTGCCTTCCACTTGTGGTTGACACTGACTAATCACACACGACCTTGACACACCAGTGGACTTAGACGTATGCTATGCACGGCCTAAACAAACAGCCGTGGGATTAGCCCGTGGTCTATCCTAACTTTAAGTACAAAGGTGCAGGATGCACACGGACTAGACACACGCCCGTGTGTCCATCCGTGTGGGCACTTAGAGGCTATTTACCAAGCCAATTGCCACACTAAAATAAAGATCAAAATCATGCTCAATTTAATACATCTTTCATGAACAATACTACATACTTCATTGATCCCAATAATCATACATACTTAGTCAATTTTTGGCCAATCACTTAGCCATATACAAAAGAATAATGAACTTAATAGCCAATACTTTGACTCTTCTCAAAATATATTCTCAAAATGAATGCTTCCTATACATGCCATACTTAATAAAAACAACTTGGCTATACCAAAATAGCGATTGATAGTGTGCTTCGAGCTCCGACTTCAAAGATTCCACAAGTTAGCTTGGCAGGACTACATAGAAAGAAGAATTAAAGACGTAAGCATTTAGCTTAGTAAATTTGCATATAATGCACATAGCAACATACTTACTTAATATAAACCATTTGATATAAACAATAGTATCTTAAATTTTAGCTATAAAGCTTACTTACTCATGCTGATTCTTACATATCTCATGATACTTACTAGTTTCATACTTGTAAGGTAAATAAGGTAGCTGTATCACTTGATCACATAGATCAGCATACTTTACTGTAATAATCATAATCTCTAATTCATCATTCATAATATGAATAATACTCATTTCCAACTTGATAACAACTTTGCTTACTTAACTTTCTTATTATCTCATTTAAGCTTTACTCGTTTGCCCGATGAATTTCTATGAATAACTGAGGATACTAAATCTCATTCTACATATAACTTGAGGCCAAAGCCATATCCTAGATATGGTCTTACATGGAATATCTCATCTTGGTTTCGAGGCCATGTCTTGAAATGGACTTATACGAAGTCTTTCTCATGAGTTCCTTTTGGAAATTACCATTGCCATGTCTTGACATGGTCTTACTTGGTATCTTTACTCATGAACTGGTCAATGCCGAGCCTTGGCTTAGACTTACATGAAATCTTCCTTATTACTCACCAATGCCATGGCTTGGCTTGGGCTTACATGGGATCTCTATCTCTTGATAACTTTTCAATGCCAAGACTTGTCTTGGACTTACATGACATCTTTGCTTGGAGACTCACCAATGCCATGCCTTGGCTTGGGCTTACATGGGTCTTCATCTCATAATAACTCTTCAATGCCAAGACTTGTCTTGGACTTACATGATAACTTGCTTGATTGCCGATGCCATGCCTTGGCTTGGTCTTATACGGATTTTCTTATCTCATGTGGTAGATCGAGTATCCTAAGTAATTCAACTTCAATCGGGACTTTCTCATGCTTAATCTCATTAATTTCTTTATTCAACATAGCGTTAAGCATTTCTATGGTAATAAGGTACATTATACTAAGCAAATCAATGATAATAATCATAAGGCTTAGGAATCATACAAACTTACCTCAATATACAAAATGTATGTAGATATGCAATTTAGTCCTCGACTTTGTTGTTGCTTCAGTTTCGGTCCAGGCTTCGTTTTTCTTGATCTATAATAATAATAATTTAGATCATTTAATACTCACATTGACTAAATTGACTCTTAACTCATACTTTGGCAAAATTACTATTTTGCCCCTAAATTTTCTCATATTTGCACTTTTGCCCCTAGGCTCGTAAAATGATTCTCATTCAACTTTCTTAAACATCATGCTTAGCTGATAGACTTTATCTACTATAACAATCATCAATTCTCACTATTTCTAATATGTATGACCAATTTCATAACTATTACAAATTAGTCCATACTATCATTTTTCATGAAATTCACTAAGGAAAAGATGTTTATCTAAGATCAAACTCTCATAAACTTCTACAAAATATTATTTAACAAGCATGTCATTCATGGGTATGTTTTTGAACATGCATATTAGCTCATTTTATAGCTAAAAGTAGCTAATTCATAATACGAGAACTTCAAAAATACGAAGAATATTAAAAACGGGGCTAAGATGAACTTACTAGCAAGCTTAAAATATGAACAAACCCTAGCTATGGGGTTCTTCAAATTTTCGGCACCAAGGAAGAAGATGAATAAGATTTTTATCATCTTTTTCCTATTTTAATCATTTAATAAATAAATGACCAAAATGCCATTCTCTCTAAATTTTTACAAATTACTAACTCATGTCCAATTTTGTTCAAAAATTATAATTTGGGCAAATTGCTATTTAAGGACTTCTAATTACTATTCTAAAGCTATTTCATACAAAAAGCTTCTAGAAACTCATATTTTGCAACTTTTGTAATTTAGTCCTAATGGACCCTTTAATGGAAATTTTCATAAAATTTCTACACGAAACTTTCATAATATCATGCAAACATCTCAAATACCTTAAAGACTCATATTACTACTTCAGATTTGTGGTCTCGCACCACTTTTTCGACTAGGCCCTAAATCGGGCTATTACAAAGCACCTGAAATGGTGTCGTTTTGGGTCGACCTATGGTCCGACCCGACCCATTCCAGGGTCCGCGTGTTTTCTTAGCGCGTGGGTTATTTGCACATTAGACCCCTCCACTTTTGTAGCCCGTCGCAATTTAGTCCTTTTTTCGTTTTGTTCTTAAAATTTTGCCCTGTAATTTTATTTTTATTTCAATTTGACCCCTTTAGGGAACGATGCCATTTTCGGGATAGGGGATAATTTCCAAATTGGCCCTCCCTCTTTCATATGCGTTCCATTTTGGCCTGGATTTCTCCCTGTTCTTTTTATTTATTCGCAATTTATCCTTCCTATTTTATTTAAATGTCGATTTAGCCCTTTTTTATTTAGTTTGGACTCTTCCTAAATTATTTATTTTTACGAATTATTTTTTAATTTTCATATTTTATTTTATTTATATTTTCTATTATTTCTATTATTTTATTTTATTTACTTTCCATATTATTATTTATATTATTTTATTTTTTTGGGTCCGTTCCTATATTCTTTGCACGTTTATTTATTTTGGCCCTTATTTTTTTATATTATTACTGTTGTTATCATTATTATTATTACTGTTTTTATTTTTAAATTTTTTTATTTTTTATATAGTATTATTATTATTATCACTATTACCATTTCCATTATTATTATGGTTCTAAAATGCATATTATCGTCATTTTTTTATCATCATATTTTTATGCTTCATTAGTTTATATTGCATCACCAATCGTTAAACATAGGATTTTTCACGTTTTAGCCATTTTTTTATACACCATATTAGAATAAACTAAATACACATCATTTAAATATTACACTTGTTATTATCCAAAAAATTTTAAATAAGGCAATGTTTCGTATTTGGAGATTCAAGAAGCCGTACCCTAACTTACTGGGCTTCGATTTTTCTCGTGAACCTAAATCACCGAATATACTTTTAAAATTAAAATAAATGAGATTTAAATAAAAAAAATAAAAGGCAAGCTTATTCTCAAGAATACGGGGTGTTGTGTCCTAACTCACTGGATGTGACATTTTGTTACTTCGAGATAAGGAGGCATTTTATACATTTTGATTTATTCGAGTAATTTTAATTAAAAATAACACAATATAAAGAGGGATCATATTTTAAATTCTTTTTGAGTTTTCAATTTTCGACACCAAGACATTAGGTAATCAACTAGGTACCAATTTTGGGCGTCACGAGGGTGCTAATCCATCCTCATGCGTAACCGACTCCCATACCCATTTTCTAGTTTTTTGTAGACCGAAAAACATTGTTTTAATAAATTAAACCTTTTATTAATAAAATCAAGTTTCGAGGTGATTTGATCACACCTCATATAAAAAGGATTGGTGGCGACTCCCATTTTTGTTTTAAAAATAAAAAAGTCAATTTCCAAAAAAAAAAAGGTTTCGACAGCTTGGCGACTCCGCTGGGGACAAATAAGAGAGCCAAGCCGCGAGTTGATTACTTTTGGTCTTTTTGTTAAAAATTAATAATTTGGTTTAAATTTACGATCCCTTCATTGCATTTCATCCTTCATTTTTGCGGTGTTACATTATGATATATTTGATTTATTGGTTCAAGTCTCTTGGTGCATTTTCACATATTGCATTTGCATAATCGTTCAATTTTTCCCTTCTTAGGTGGGACTGAGAAACTATTCCTTCGTGAGGTCTTCACCTCCGTATAGGATAGCGGATCTCTTTCGGGATACATCCGTACCTATGTCTTCGTGAGATTTTCATCTCCGTATAGCCATAGGAAAATGTATTCCCCTGAACCGAACTCGGTCTCTAGGAGCTTATAATGGGTAAGGATCAACGAATCTGTTGGTTCAGGTACCCTTACTTTAGAACCGAACCGCATATAATGAGCCCCAAAAGCTTACCGTAGGTAGAACCACACCAAACCCTAGTGGTCACCCGAATAGGCGCTTTATCTATTATTTCTTGTTTGCTTTAAATTCTAGCTTGGTATGTAATGTACTGACTTGTTTTATTTTGTTTTAACTGTGATTGCATGACATTTTCATTATAAAAAAGGTGTTGATTCATGTTCAGTTACTAAATAGAGAGCTTGCCATGGAAAATGGGTTTCTTGATAAAGTGGAAGACAACACGGCCGAGTGAATATGGTCCGAGAAAAGGCAACAAGAGAAAGGTAACAACTTGTGAGAGGGGCAGGTCAGATATATGGACCACGTTATGAGTGAAATTTTGGTTCGAGTACAAGAAGTGGCTAACCACTTGCAGACCCCAGCCATTCAAAGTCTGAAATCCAAATCGGAGTTGGATCGGGGCCGAGAATTAACTTTGTTTCTTGGAAAAGTTAAGGTTTTGAGTGTGAAGGCGAGGCCCTATATGTATCCACTTTATGTAAATAAACTTGTGTTCTAATAAAGTTGTTCTAATGGAATTGAACTAGAATCAACGCCTTTTTGCATGCATCTTTTCCATTCATTAACATTACATTTCATTGCATAAAATAAGTTTCATGAAATCCAAAAGTGCTTCGAGTTCAGAACTCTAGTACAGAGCTTGATGGATAACCAAAAGCTAGAATTCTTTGAAAATATCAAGGGTTTAGAAAGGGAACTAAAAAACCTATCAAGAATTCATCCCTACATCCCTGGGAGTGTTCTGAACAACTGGACTGTGGAGGAGATCCCTGTAGTTTTTAGGACCATTTCAGAGTAATATTCAGAACACACTTGTTGCTCTAAGCTTGGGAATAAAAAGAATCCTTTTGTGAAAAAGGCACATGTTGACTATTTTTATTTTAATAAAATACATCTTTGAGTCTCATTTTGGCAAACATTCTTTTATTCTTTCCATTTCATTCATACTCATACCACACAGATAGTCATTCTTAGATTCATTTGTTCTTTGGGTCTTCCTTCGTTCCTATAATAGGTCTCCAGATATCAATGATATGAACGACGCTGCTACTGACTTAGAATCTCCTTTTGAGCAAGATACGTGTTTAGAGGAACCTTAGGACTTTGAAGGTGACCGAGATTGTAACCTATCTCCTGATTTGTTAAGGATGGTAGAACAAGAGGAGAAACAGATTCTATCTCACAAAGAGTTAGTGGAAATTGTGAGCTTAGGAGAGGAAAAAGATGTGAAGATTGGAGCTTGCATTGCCGCAGAGACAAAGTGAGACCTCATTGAGTTACTCCAAGAATTTAAGGATGTCTTCGCATGATCATATCAAGACATGCCCGGGTTAAGTACTGATATCGTGGTACACCAGCTCCCCATAAAGGAAAAATGCAAGCCAGCTCAACAAAAACTCTAAAGGATGAGGCTTGATGTCCTGCTGAAATAAAAGAAAATGTCAAGAAGCAATTTGACGCTGGTTTCCTACAAGTGGTTAAATACTCAGAGTGGGTAGCCAACATAGTCCCTGTCCCTAAGAAAGATGTAAAAGTACGAATGTGTGTAAATTATAGAGACTTAAACAAAGCCAGCCCAAAGGATAATTTCCCGTTGCCTCACACCTTAGTGGACAACACGACATGTTATTCACTGTTCTCCTTCATGGATGGTTTCTCGGGAGACAACCAGATAAAAATGTATCCTGAAGACATGGAGAAGACCACATTCATAACCATGTGGGGAAAATTTTGCTATAAGGTGATGCCATTTGGACAGAAAAATGCGAGAGCAGCGTATCAAAAAGCCATTGTAACCTTGTACATGATATGATGCATAAGGAAATCGAAGTTTATGTCGATGATATGATCGTAAGTCCCGAATAGAAGAAGAGCATATACAAGTTCTGAGGAATTGTTATTGAGGTTGAGAAACTTCCAGCTAAAGCTCAATCCAGCAGAATGTACCTTCAGGGCTAGTCGGGAAAATTGCTAAGATTCGTAGTCAGTGAAAAGGGGATCGAGATCGACCCGAACAAAGTTAAGGCTATATAGAAGTTACATCTGCTGCGTACCCAAAAAGAAGTTTGAGGTTTCTTGGGGAGGTTAAATTACATCGCTCGGTTCATTTCACAATTGACCGAGAAATGCGACCTCATATTTCGTCTCTTTAAGGAACACAATCCAGGTGTATGGGATGAGGAGTGTTAGAAAACTTTTGACAAGGTTAAACATTACATGTCCAATGCCTCAGTGCTGATGCCTCCTAGCCCAGATAAGCCGCTGATACTGTACTTGGCAGTATTCAGGAATTCCATGAGATACGTGCTTGGTCAACATGATGAGTCAGGAAGAAAAGAAAGAGCGATACACTATCTCAGTAAGAAATTCACTGAATGTGAGACAAGATATTCGCCAATTAAGAAGTTGTGTTGCATATTGATTTGGACATCTTGAAGACTGAGACAGTACATGTTGTATCACACAACTTGGCTCATACCAAAACTGGACCCTCTAAAATACATGATGGAGTCGACTGCTTTGAATGGAAGAATGGCCCGGTGGCAAATTTTGTTTTTCGAATTTGATATAGTCTATGTGAATTAGAAGGCTATGAAAGGGAGTGCAATAGCAGATTTTTTTGGCCAGTAGAGCTCTAGAATATTATGAGCCTTTGAACTTTGATTTCTCGAATGAAGATCTAATGTATGTTGCAACCACTGAAGAAGACTCTCAAGAAGGTCATCCTTGGAACTAAACTTTGACAGAGCCTCAAACGTTGTGGGTAATGGATCGGGGCAGTCCTAGTATCCCCAAACGGAGATCATTATCCCTTTACTAGTAAATTGGATTTTGATTACACAAATAATATGACAGAATACAAAGCATGCATCATGGGTATCCGTGCGGCCATAGGACGCAAGATCAATGTATTGGAGGTATATGGGGATTCTACACTAGTGATCTATCAACTCAAGGGTGAATGGGAGACGAGAGACCCCAAATTGATCAGTTATCGAAGGCTAGTTCTTAAGTTAATTGAGGAGTTTAATGACATCACCTTCTGCTGCCTCCCGCGAGAAGAAAATCAGATGGATGACGCCCTAGCTACTTTAGCTTCCATGGTCAAGGTAAGCAAACAATAGGATGTAAAACCTATCCAGATGAGTATTTATGAGGCTTCGGCTCATTGTTACAAAATCAAAGAAAAAGAAAATGATGATCACCCTTGGTACCACAATATACTGCGATATGTGAAGAATCATGAGTACCCTAATCAAGCAACAAAGACTGATAAAAGGACGTTGAGAAGACTAGCCAGTGACTATGTCTTAGATAGGGAGATCCTATACAAAATAAGAAAAGATCAAGTACTACTAAGATATGTGGACGCTGTTGAGGCTAAGAAAATCTTAGAAGAAGTCCATGAGAGTGTCTGCGGAACACATGCTAATGTTTTACAATGGCCAAGCAAATCATGAGATTCGAGTATTATTGGTCTACCATGGAAGAGGATTGTATTAATTACACCAAGAGATGTCATAAGTGCCAAATTTATGGAGACAAAATTCATGTGCCTCCACCTCTTCATGTCATGACTTCTCCATGGCATTTCTCTATGTACGGCATGGATGTAATTGGGTTGATATCGCCAAAAGCTTCCAATAGGCATCGATTCCTTGTTGTGGTCATCGATTAGTTCACCAAGTGGGTAGAAGCCACTTTATATGCCAATGTCACAAAGTCGGCAGTCAGCAAATTCTTGAAGAAAGAGATCATATGCCGGTATGGAATGCCAGAAAAAAATTATATCTGACAATACCCTAAATTTGAACAACAGTACGATATCAAAAGTCTACAGTCAATTCAAGATCAAACACCATAACTCGTCACCGTATCGCCCAAAAATGAATGGTGCGGTAGAGGCAGCCAATAAGAATATCAAGAAAATCGTGGGGAAAATGACTGAGACTTATAAAGAATGGCATGAGAAGTTACCATTTGCTCTATATGCTTATCGAACGTCTGTCAGGATCTCCACCAGGGCAACACCTTTCTCATTGGTTTATGGAATGGAGGTGGTTTTACCCATTGAAGTCGAGATTCCTTCTCTCCGAGTTTTGGTAGAATTGAAGTTAGATGATGCAGAATGAATCCAATCCCGATATTATTAGCTAAACTTGATTAAAGAGAAAGGGTTAAAAGTCATCTGTCATGGTCAGATGTACCAAAAGCGAATGATGTGAGCTTACAACAAAAAAGGTTCGTCCCAGAGAATTCCATGAGGGAGACCTAGTATTGAAAAAGATCCTTCCTATACAAAAGGACTTCAGAGAAAAGTAAATTGGGAAGGACCTTATGTGGTGAAGAAAGCCTTTTCTAGAGGAGCATTGATTTTGACCAAGATGGATGGCAAGGATTTGCCCTAATCTTGTGAATTCAGACTCAGTTTCACTTAAAAAAAAAGAAAAAAAAAAGAAAATTGGAGAGGCCAAGGCGAAAACCCACGAATGGCGCATTGAGACCAAAGGGGTTTTAAATTGAAAACCCAGAAAAGGGCAACTCAAATTTTGATCGAAGATGGGGTATGTGGTAGTCTTGTCCCCTCAGAATTAACAAGGAGGAGGAACGTTACATCTTGGGGCATCAACAAAGTACTCTAGAGTTTTTAAACACATATCAGGCTTAAAATGATCCTCAAGAAGTTTGTGCAAAGAAGCTCATGTTGCGATATCTAGTGCACCTATTTTCATCTTATTCATCTTGTATTTTAGCAACGTTTTTTATTTTGATTAATCTATTCATTTCGAGCTTTTCCCCAAATAAATTTCAATCTTGTCCAATGTTATGGTCGTTTTCAAGCATTTTTTTGAAATGACGATTAATGGACTAATAATATTCAAGTAAAAGGAGTTCTGCATATTGCTCTGAAAGGTTTCTAAATAGTACAAGGACCTGAAATAGAATCACTGGTCAAAACTAACCAAATTTAAGAGTTGGAAATATTTGGGAAAGAATAATCTAAATTGTGATTTCTTCGGGTTCTCTGTCAAAGATACCAACTGAACAAGAGGCAGGGTAATACGTCAGTGATAGAACCTTGACAAACAAAACATTAAAAGGGGATCATTCTTGAAAAATGACATTCGACATTCATGCAAATATCATTCATACACATCTAATTAGGAGCATTTGATTCATTTTGATCATAACATCCTAATCGCTTGGCATAAATATAGGCCCATGAAATGGATTCTACAGGTCATGTTCCCTAGAGAACGGTGTAGCAAATCAGTGAAACTAAATCCTATATCCTTGAAGTTACAGTGAGACAGATTGAAGTTATCATGGCGAATCTTATCTTCCTGAAGTTGCAGTGAAGCAGATTAAAACGACAAATCCTATACCTCTGAAGTTACAGTGGGACGGATTAAAGTTATCATGGCGAACCTTATCTCATTTAGGTTGCAGTGGAGCATATTAAAGCTGCAAATCCTATACCCCTGAAGTTGCAGTGGGACGTATTGAAGTTATCATGGTGAATCTTATCTCCTTAAAGTTGTAGTGGAGCAAATTAGAGCCATAAATCCTATACCCCTGAAGTTGTAGTGGGACGGATTGAAGTTATCATGACAAATCCTATTTTTTCGAAGTTGCAGTGGAGCAGATTGAAAATAACAAATCTTATCTCCCTAAAGTTGTAGTAGAGCAGATTGAAGCTATAAACCTTATCTCCCTGAAGTTGTAGTGGAGTAGGTTAAAGTTGCAAGTCTTATCTCCCTGAAGTTGTAGTGGAGCAGATTGAAAATAGCAAAGCTTATCTCCCTAAAGTTGAAGTGGATTAAAGCCACTAATCTTATCTCCCTAAAGTTACAGTGGAGTAGATTAAAACCACAAATCTTATCTCCCTGAAGTTGTAGTGGAACAGATTGAAGATAGCGAAGCTTATCTCCCTGAAGTTGCAGTGGAGCAGATTAAAGCCACTAATCTTATCTCTCTGAAGTTACAGTGGAGCAGATTAAAACCACAAATATTATATTCCTGAAGTTGTTGCAGAGCAGACTGAAGATAGCAAATCTTATTTCCCTGAAGTTGCAGTGGAACAGATTAAAGCTACAAATTACAAATCTTATCTCCCTGAAGTTGCAGTGTAGAAGGTTGAAGTTACAGATTTTATCTCCCTAAAGTTACAGTGGAGCAGGTTGAAGATAGAAAATCTTATCTCAATGAAGTTGTAACACCTCCTACCCGTATCCATTGCTGAAATAAAATACGAGGCATTACCGAAGAGTACAAAACACTTACAGACAATTTAAACCATTTATCGCTCAAATACTGAAATTGATTATAAAAGTTTCTTTAACAGACCCTCGAGGTCCAAATCATGCATTAGGATTGGGTTGGGACTAAATTAGAATCGTATGAAATTTTTCGCAAAATCCCAAATTTATTTCATTTCCAAGGGTCCCATGCTTGTATTGCTAGGCTGTGTGGTAAAGTTAATTTTCACAAATAAGGCTATTTTCCAAACCATATTTCTCACTCATTTGATCCTTATTCTTCACCCACATTTAAAACATACAAAAACCAATTTAAGATATTCAACCGAGCCTAATACTTAATACCATTTGTTTGTCGCACACTTCATTTAATTAACAAGGAACGTATATAGGCTCAATTCTCATTAAATTTCTCGTGTACTTATACTTTTTCACATAATGTATTCATATAACATATAACAATCATACCTCTGTAATTCATGTACATTTTTATAACAATTTGTCTTGATTTCAAACTACTTCATATTGGAGTTTTACTTATCAAATCATTTGAAACATCATCTTTACACATAGTGCACTTGAGGTGCACAGTTCTATAATTATGAATGAACACATTTATCAAACATATGCCATGTTTTTATATATATATCATAGTCTTATATTTCCATGTATTAATTACCATCATTTCCTTGTATTTCGACAAATACATGTAACAATTCACAAACATGCAATTCACTAACTTTTCCTGCCAATCACAATTTAAATTGACAAATCACTTATTGAGCCCAATTTCAATGTTCACTAAAATCTATCATATAAATTTGGATGTACGTATCCACCAATAAATTCCATGTACATGTATCATCATCTCATATTTCCACATACATTTGCTTTCCACATTATGAACTCAAATAACATATACAAGACATACCAATGCATTTCAAATACGTTTTCATAATATTTCATTTAGAATTCAGATTATTTCATATTAGAACTCTTCTCATTAACTCATTTGGAATATCAATTCTTACGGATAATACACTTAAGGGTGTACAAATATATAATCACAAATGAACTCATTCATCAACCAAGTTCTATATTCATGTCTCATCAACTCGTATTTCCTTATATCACATAATATATACCATGATTGATGAGCTCATCAATACCATGATTTCCATTCCCTTGTTATTTTTCCATATTTATCTCGTTGAATTTCTTGGAATTTCGATGGATTTTTAGGGGTACACTTCAGTGTACAAATCCGGGTTCGTCAATTCATATTCATGTGCGGACATTTCCATTTCAAAGAGCACACTCTCGCAAACCTCATCCTTACAGTGGGGTTACCAGTCCAGGCTAAATCCCCTGTAATATAAACTCATAGAGTATTGTCGGGATTACCAGTCCAGGCTAAATCCCCTGCAATGACAATTACTCTAATGAACTTGGATCTGAATTACCAGTCCAAAAGGCTAAATTAAGACCCTAATTCGGATTACCCGTCTGGGCTAAATCCATTTTCCACATATTCTTCGGGAGGGCTATATCAAGATAGGATCACCCGTCCGGGCTAGATCATTTTTACCGTCAATTCCTTTTTAGAGATCCATTGAATTTTCCTTTCATTCAACCGGGATTTATTTTCCATTTTCATCAAGAATATCATACAATAAACATCCAAATCATATTCACATCAATAAAAATATATTTCAAGCATTTAAGAATATAATTCAAGTTACACGAACTTACAATTCGATTTTTATAACATAACGATAATCTTAGTTTCATAATAAATATTTGAAATAAAACATTATATCATTTCTAATTCAATGTTTATCGATTATAATCGGGTATGTGATCAATTTATACATAAGTCATTCATATATTTTCCTCCTCCTCCTCTCCATTCCACATCCTTAGTATAAATAACACATTTGTAAGTAACATTATCTATAATTTTTCACTATTTATTTATGTGAATATTCAAACTGTTCATCTGTGTCATAGTCACTAAATTATTTTTATCTTGAGTTATAGAACTCCAAATTAAGATTCGCTAATTTTCTCTAAAACTAGACTCACATATCTTCTTACCATAAAATTTTCAGAATTTTTGGTCTAGCCAATAAGTACATTTTATTCTTTAAAGTCACCCCTATTCCGCTATCCAATAGTTTCGACCCCTCTTCACTAAAAAGTAATTATCTCATCATACAAAATTTGGATAATGTTATAGTTTATTTATTTTGAAAATAGACTCATTAAGGATTTTAAGTATATAAATTATAACACATAATTAATTTATCCAATTTTTGATGATTTTCCAAAGTCAGAACAGAGGAACTTGAAATCATTCTGACCTTGTCTCACAAAACCTATTATCGCATGATTTACAATTCCATTGCTTACACCATTTCTTCTATAAGAAACTAGACTCAATTAGCTTTAATTCCATATTTTATTCATCCTCTAATTCGATTTCTATAATTTTTGGTGATTTTTCAAAGTTAGACTACTGCTGCTGTCCAAAATTGTTTTAGTGCAAAGTGTTGATTTCCATTTTGCCCCAAATTTCACAGTTCATACAATTCAGTCATTGTCCAATTAACCCCTCAATTGAGCTAATTTTTCTCAATTAATACCTTATTATATCATTTTAAACTACTTCCTAACCCTTGAAAATTATAACTTTAGTATTAAACCTTAATTCCAAACTCTTTTACCATTAGGTCCTAAAACCAATTTCCATCAATTTTACTTGATAAAACCATCATATATCAAAATTAAAGCTTCAATTCTATATTATTTCATCATATGATTCCAGCACTCATCCATAGAAACTTTAAAAATTAGCCATAGAATCAAAAACTAATGACATAATAAGTTGGACCCTATTGTAAAAGTCCAAAAACATAGAAATTTCAAGGAGAAAGCAAGAATTAAACTTACATGAAGCTAAAGTATGAAAACCAGCTTGAACCCTCTTCCATGGCTATTTTTTAGCTGATGAATATGAGGAGAAATGAATAGAATTCTAGATATTCCAATTTGGTCCCATTTGTATTTAGCTAATTTTGGCAATTTTCCAATTTTGCCCTTATTTCACCCATTTCCCGATTTTTCTTAGCAATTGTCACCCAAAATATCTCCTTTGGGCTTATTTGCACTTTAGGTCCTTCCTCATTTGACAATTAAGCTATTTAATCCTTCTAGAAACTTTTCCACCTTTTTCAATTTAGTCCTTTTTATTTAATTAACCACCCAAACGTCAAAATTTTCTAACGAAATTTTAATACTACTTGACATTCCGTAGATATTCAAAAAAATATTTATGACTCAGTTTATAACGCCGAGATCTCGATACCTCTTTTTCTCAATTTCTTGACCAAATAAATCTTTATAAAACACAATTTACTATTTCAAAATCTTTTAAAAGCTACATTTGGCTCATAAATATTAAATAATATAATTTACGAGTTCATTTGTCAGATTTGGTGGTCTCGAACCACTATTTCTGACATAACTGAAATTTGGGCTATTATAGAAGTTGCAGTAGAGCAGATTAAAGATAGCGAATCTTATTTCCCTGAAGTTGTAGTGGAATAGATTAAAGATAGCGAATCTTATTTCCCTAAAGTAACAGTGGAACAGATTAAAGCTACAAATTACAAATCTTATCTCCTTGAAGTTGTAGTGGAGTAGATTGAAGCAACAAATCTTATACCTTTGAAGTTGTAGTGGAGCGAATTGAAGCCACAAATCTTATTTCCTTGAAGCTGCAGTGGAGTAGATTGAAGCGACAAATCTTATACCTCTGGAGTTGCAGTGGGTTGGAACTAGGCTACTTGGAGAAGAGAAGCACCAAAGAAGTCAAGATTCGACAAGACCAGGCAAATTTGGCCATTTTAAAGTCTTTGCTTCATTCTTGTTACACGAAAATGAGCAAAGACGGGCAGCTGTAAAGGCCCAAATTTGCCCGGGCCCAAGACCAAATAATAAAACCAAAATAAAAAAATAAAACTAAAATTAAACAGTCCAAGTCCAATTACATTCAAGCCCAGAACAAAAACCCTAACCCAAAAAATTACAAGCCCAATGTCCCAAAATGTTTAAACATTTTCAAAAAAACAAGAAACCCTAGCTCTAGGCGCGCTGCTGCCCTCAGCCACGTCAGCATACTTGTCCCGAGACTCCTCGTTCTGAGGACTGTCGCCCTTTCACAAAAGTAGCAAAGGGTCTCCCCATTGCCTTCTGTTGACTCTGCCACCTGCAAGAAAAGAGCAAAAAGGGACAGAGACAACGTACGAGAACAGACGCAAAACAATAGCAAAATAGAACCAATAAGCAATGTAATATTGGCTACAAAGCCACAACAATCAATGTAATTTTTGAGACGGAGAAATATACAAAAAAAAAAAACAGAAACTTTGAAACAAAAACCATATAAGGTGATTCTTTTTTTTAATAAGTAGATAATAGTAAAATTTTTTACCGGTCGTTTAGTTTTTGCACCATTGTCGGCGTTTCCTCTGGTTCCAAAGGCCGCTGAATCCCTTGGGATTCGGCCAAGATCGCGACGAAGGACGCTGAGAACCGAAAAGTCTTCTTTCTTTTGGTGAGTATCGGCTGGTTTATAGGGTTTAAAACCCCAGAGGTGGGTTTTATTCGAAAACGGGGCTAAAACAACAAAAAAAAGAAAGGTTTTTTGCATCTCTGGCCACCGTGGACAGCGCCACCGTCGCCGATGATCGGCGGCAGGCACGGCGACGAACTCACGGAGCCCTAGGCCGGACATGAGAAGACTAAAACAAAAAAACAGAGGGTTTTTGGGATTTTTTTAAAAACTTTGGCAGAATGGCTGTCGAAACCATTTTTTTATCGAGTTTTGAAAAACGAGAATCGACTTTAAAAATATGGAGTCGCCACCAATCCTTTTTGTTTAGGTGTGATCGGGTCACCTATAAAATAAATTTTGGTCTACGAATTTCAAGAAGAAAATAGGTTCGGGAGTCGGTTACATGCGAGGAGGGATTAGCACCCTCGCAATGCCCAAAATTGGTTCCAAATTGATTAATTGATGTCCTAATGTTGAAAAGTTTGAAATGATTTTGAAATTATGTTCCTTTTTTTCTATAATTTTAAATAACTTGATTGAATATTGAGATTCCCTTGTTCCGAAGGAATAGAGTATCACATCCAGCACAATTGGATACGACAATCTGAGTCCTCGAATTCAAGATCATCCCCAAAATTCTCCAAGCACATGTATTGAAATTTTGAAAGAGTATTTGGTTATTTGGACAAACAAAAAACCACAACCCAGCACGATTGGGCACGATTTCTTCGAATTTCCAAACGCGCAAATATTACCTTATTTTGAAAATATGGACAAAATTTGAAAGGATATTCGTTTATTTAGTCAAACAAAAAACCACACCCAGCACGATTGGGCACGATTTCTTCGAATTTCCAAATGCACAAATATTACCTTATTTTGAAAATATGGACAAAATTTGAAAGGATATTCGTTTATTTGGTCAAACAAAAAATCACACCCAACACGATTGGGCACGATTTCTTCGAATTTCCAAACGCACAAATATTACCTTATTTTGAAAATATGGACAAAATTTGAAAGGATATTCGTTTATTTGGTCAAACAAAAAACCACACCTAGCACGATTGGGCACGATTTCTTCGAATTTCCAAACGCACAAATATTGCCTTATTTTGAAAATTTTCATATATGCAATTTTAAAATTGGGTCGAAACACATTTTATTTAATCATTTTTTGATAATGAGAAAATATAACATCGAGCATAGAATAATAATAGGTGAATACAATCTTTGTACAAATGGTTGACAAAATATTATGCGCATACAATTCAATATATGTACAATCAATACTCTCACAATTTCTATTTTGAACATACCAACATTATTAATCAAGAATCAAAAATTTGAAAATATAACTAATTAAGAATAAAATAAAATATAGCAAATTTAAAAATAAATAAGCAAATATTATACATGAAATAATATGTGTCAATTTAAATAATATACATGTCATAAAAAAATGGATAGAAAATAATGTATATATATAAATAATAATGATATTTTAAAAGTATTTAGAGTGAATAAATATATAATTTAGAATAGGGTCTTTGAAAGAAATAAATTATACATAGATATATATAAAATAATATAAAATCAATAGTATATACATAAAAATAATTTAATATAATTATATGTATATAAAAAATATATATAATTAATGGAAATAACATATATAAATTGAAATAAATAATATCTAAAACAAATTAAACTATTTAATATTAAATATTAATTAAAAGGCTAGTTAAATAAATCTATAAATAAATAATTAGATAAATAATTAAAGGACTGCATTAAAATCAGAACAAAATTACAGGGCTGAAAGATAATAAATTACAAATGAAATAAAAAGGATTAAAATATAATATGCGTAAATTAAGAAGGATTAAAAGTGCAATTTACCCAAGTTAATTAATGCTGCATTTAAAGAGGGGTTAAAATTAAAATGCCACAAAATTTAATAGCGAAATTTAAAATAAAATAAAACTTAATTTAAAAAAACAATAAACTGCAGAGGGATTAAAATGGAAATTAGCCCAGAACTTTGAAAAACACGCGGATCTAGCTTGGAGCGGGTCGGGCGCGCGGATCCTGGGGCAAACGGCATCGTTTTAGTGCTTTAATGCAAGGTCTTAAATGGCGTCGTTTCTGATGTGTTTATAAGGCCGAATTTCCCCCCTCCCAAAAAAATTTGTTGCTAGTTTTTAAAAAAAAAAAATGAAAAGGGTGAACCCTTTTTTCTCTCTGGGCGAACCCAGATTTCGACCTCAACTTCTCCACCGCTCCGCCTCAGCTCCGCCCTGGACGGCGGTCAGAAACTCGAGGTAATCTCCTTTTCTTCCTCTTTTTTTTTTTATTTTAACAGATATATCTATATTGTTGAAGAAATAGAACTTATATGTATATAACAGTTTTGAATATGAAAAAAAATGAAAAAATGATAGACCTTTCGTTTTTGATTGACTTCGATTTAGCGATTGTATTCTGAAAATTGTGAACCCTTTTGCAAGTGGTTTCTTCGATCTTTTATAGCCGAATGAAATAAAATAAATAAGAAAATAAAATACAGTCTGTTTTCAATTTGTTGGCTCCTTTCTGTTGTTTATTTGCTGTCCATAGCTGTTATTGCTTGCCATTGTTTATTTCTGTTTGCAGGTAAAACCACCAGGTGACGTGGAGGAGGCGTGCGTGTGGAGAGCTGGAGGCTGCGGCACACGGAGTATTCTGGAAACCCCTAGGGTGTCCAAGAAATTTTAGAGTAATTGGGCTCAATGGGCTTGTAATTGGGTATTTGGGTAGTGTTTAGGCCTGCTGTAAATGGACTGGACATTATTGGGTTTTAATTTTTGTTTTTTTTTTTTGTTTTTTGGTTTAAAATTGGTTTAATGGGTATTTATTGGTTTTTATTTTGGTATTAGGCCCGGGTAAAAATGGGCTCTTACAATAGCCTTTTTTCTAAAATCTTTTTGATTTTTATAAACCCCGCTAAACAGCGTTGTTTAGGGCTGGCATCAATAGCCCCAAAACGACGTTGTTTTGACGTGACCCGCGAGCGACCTAACTTGCTTCTGAGGATTCACGTGTTTTCAACAAAGGGTATATTTGTGCGATCAGTCGTTCCGCTTTTACAGCGCATTTCAATTTAGTCCTATCTCTTTTTTTATTTTTTAAAAATTTTACCACAAACTTTTAGTTTTGTTTCAATTTGACCATTGAACCGTTTTAATGGGTAAGCACCTGAAATGGTGTCGTTTTGGGTCGACCCATGGTTCGACCCGACCCATTCCAAGATCCGCGTGTTTTCTTAGCGCATGGGTTATTTGTGCATTAGACCCCTCCGCTTTTGTAGCCCGTCCCAGTTTAGTCCTTTTTTCATTTTGTTCTTCAAAATTTGCCCTGTAATTTTATTTTATTTCATTCTAACCCCTTCAGGGAACAACGCCATTTTGTCGACAGAGGATAATTTCCCAATTAGTCCTCCCTCTTTCGTATGCGTTCCATTTTGGCCCATATTTCTCCCTTTTCTTTTTATTCATTCACAGTTTATCCTTCCTATTTTATTTAAATGTCGATTTAGCCATTTTTTATTTAGTTTGGACTCTTCCTAAATTATTTATTTTACAAATTATTTTTTACTTTTCATATCTTATTTTATTTATATTTTCTATTATTTATATTATTTTATTTTATTTACTTTTCATATTTTCTATTATTTATATTTTTTAGGTCTATTCCTATATTCATTGCACATTTTATTTATTTTGGCCCTTTTTTTTATATTATTACTGTTGTTATCATTATTATTATTGCTGCTTTTTTTTTGTTTTTTGTTTTTATTTTTTATATAGTATTATTATTATCCCTATTACCATTTTCATTATTATTATGGTTCTAATATGCATATTATCGTCATTTTTTATCATTATTTTTTTATGCTACCTTAGTTTATGTTGCATCACCATTCGTTAAACATAGGATTTTCACGTTTTAGCCATTTTTTTATACACCATATTCGAATAAACTAAATACACATTGTTTAAATATTACACTTGTTATTATCCAAAAATTTTCAAAATAAGGCAATGTTTCGTATTTGGAGATTCGAGAAGTCGTACCCTAACTTACAGGGTTTCGATTTTTCTCGTGAACCTAAATCACCGAATATCCTTTTAAAATTAAAATAAATGAGATTTAAATAAAAAAATAAAAGACAAGCTTATTCTCAAGAATACGAGGTGTTGTTGTAACACCCCCTACCCGAATCCGTTGCCGGAATAAAGTACAAGGCATTACCGAGGAGTACGAAACACTTACAGACATTTAAACCATTTATCGCTCAAACACCGAAATTGATTATAAAAGTTTCTTTAACGGACCCTCGAGGTCCAAATCATGCATTAGGATCGGGTCGGGACTAAATTAGAATCGTATGAAATTTTTCGCAAAATCCCAAATTTATTTCATTTACAAGGGTCCCACGCCCGTGTTGCTAGGCTGTGTGGTAAAGTTAATTTTCACAAATAAGGCTATTTTCCAAACCATATTTCTCACTCATTTGATCCTTGTTCTTCACCCACATTTAATACATACAAAAACCAATTTAAGATATTCAACTGAGCCTTATACTTGATACCAATTGTTAGTCGCACACTTCATATAATTAACAAGAAACGTATATAGGCTCAATTCTCATTAAGTTTCTCTTGTACTTATACTTTTTCACATTATGTATTTATATACCATATAACAATCATACCTCTGTAATTCATGTACATTTTTATAACAATTTGTCTTGGTTTCAAACTACTTCATATTGGAGTTTTACTTATCAAATCATTTGAAACATCTTTACACATATAGTGCACTTGAGGTGCACAATTCTATAATTATGAATGAACACATTTATCAAATATATGCCATGTTTTTATATATATCATAGGCTTATATTTCCATGTATCAATTACCATCATTTCCTTGTATTTCGACAAATACGTGTAACAATTCATAAACATGCAATTCACTAACTCTTCCTGCCAATCAAAATTTAAATTAACAAATCACTTACTGAGTCCAATTTCAATGTTCACTAAAATCTATCATATAAATTTGGATGCACATATCCACAAATAAATTCCATGTAAAGGTATCATCATCTCATGTTTCCACATACATGTACTTTCCACATTATGAACTCAAATAACATATACAAGACATACCAATGTATTTCAAATATGTTTTCATAATATTTCATTTAGAATTCAGATTATTTCATATTAGAATTCTTCTTATTAACTCATTTGGAATACCAATTCATACGGAAAATACACTCAAGGGTGTACAAATATATATAATCATAAATGAACTCATTCATCAACCAAGTTCTATGTTCATGTCTCACCAACTCGTATTTCCTTATATCACATAATATATACCATGATTGATGAGCTCATCAATACCATGATTTCCATTCCCTTGTTATTTTTCCATATTTATCTCGTTGAATTTCTTGGAATTTCGATGGATTTTTAGGGGTACACTTCAGTGTACAAATCCGGGTTCGTCAATTCATATTCATGTGCGGACATTTCCATTTCAGAGAGCACACTCCCGCAAACCTCATCCTTACAGTGGGGTTACCGGTCCAGGCTAAATCCCCTGTAATATAAACTCATAGAGTATTGTCGGGATTACCAGTCCAGGCTAAATCCCTCGCAACGACAATTACTCTAATGAACTTGGATCTGAATTACCAGTCCAAAAGGCTAAATTAAGACCTTAATTCGAATTACCCGTCTGGGCTAAATCCATTTTCCACATATTCTTCGGGAGGGCTATATCAAGATAGGATCACCCGTCCGGGCTAGATCCTTTTTACCGTCAATTCCTTTTTAGAGATCCATCGAATTTTCCTTTCATTCAACCGGGATTTCTTCCCCTTTTTATCAAATATATCAATGTTTCATCAATTTTCATACAATGAACATTCAAATCATATTCACATCAACAACATACATTTCAAGCATTTAAGAATATAATTCAAGTTACACGAACTCAATTTGATTTTTATACCATAACGATAATCTTAGTTTCATAGTAAATATTTGAAATAAAACATTATATCATTTTTATTTCAACGTTTATCGATTATAATTAGGCATGTGATCAATTTATACATAAGTCATTCATATATTTTCCTCCTCCTCCTCTCCATTCCACATCCTTAGTATAAATAACACATTTGTAAGTAACATTATCTATAATTTTTTTTCACTATTTATTTATGTGAATATTCAAGTTGTTCATCCGTGTCATAGTCACTAAATTATTTTTATCTTGAGTTATAGAACTCCAAATTAAGATTCGCTAATTTTTTCTGAAACTAGACTCACATATCTTCTTACCATAAAATTTTTAGAATTTTTTGTTTAGCCAATAAGTACAGTTTATTCTTTAAAGTCACCCATGTTCCGTTGTCTGACAGTTCCAACCCCTCTTCACTAAAAATTAATATCTCATTGTATAGAATTTGGATAATGTTACCGTTTGTTTCTTTTGAAAATAGAGTCATTAAGGATTTTAAGCATATAAATTATAACCTATAATTATTTTCCTCCAATTTTTGATGATTTTCCAAAGTTAGAACAGAGGAACCTGAAATCATTCTGACCTTGTCTCACAAAACCTATTATATCGCATGATTTACAATTCCATTGCTTACACCATTTCTTCTATAAGATTCTAGACTCAATAAGCTTTAATTCCATATTTATTCTTCATATGCTTCCAACAGTCATCATAGCAACTTTAAAAATTAGCCATAGACTAATGACATAGTAAGTTGGACCCAATTGTAAAAGTCTAAAAACATAGAAATTTCAAGGAGAAAGCAAGTATTAAACTTACATGAAGCTAGAGTATGAAAACCAGCTTGAACCCTCTTCCATGGCTATTTTTCAGCTAATGAAAATGAAGAGAAATGAAGAGAATTCTAGATATTTCAATTTGGTCCCATTTTTATTTAGCTAATTTTGGTAATTTTCCAATTTTACCCTTATTTCACCCATTTTCTGATTTTTCTTAGCTATTGCCGTCCAAAATATCTCCTTTGGGTTTATTTGTACTTTGGGTCCTTCCTCATTTGACAATTAAGCTATTTAATCCTTCTAACAACTTTTACACGTTTTTCAATTTAGTCCTTTTTATTTAATTAACCACCCAAACGTCAAAATTTTCTAAGAAATTTTAATACTACCTTATTGACATTCCGTAAATATTCATAAAAATATTTATGACTCGGTTTATAACACCGAGATCTCGATACCTCTTTTTCTCAATTTCTTGACCAAATAAATCTTTATAAAACACAATTTACTATTTCAAAAATATTTTAAAAGCTACATTTGGCTCGTAAATATTAAATAACATAATCTACAGGTTCATTTGTCGGATTTGGTGGTCTCGAACCACTATTTCCGACATCGCTGAAATTTGGGCTATTACAATTGTGTCCTAACTCACGGGATGTGACATTTTGTTACTTCGAGATAAGGAGGCATTTTATACATTTTGATTTATTCGAGTAATTTTAATTAAAAATAACACAATGTAAAGAGGGATCGTATTTTAAATTCTTTTCGAGTTTTCAATTTTCGACACCAAGACATTAGGTAATCAACTAGGTACTAATTTTGGGCGTCACGAGGGTGCTAATCCTTCCTCATGCATAACCCCCATACCCGTTTTCTTGATTTTTGTAGATCGAAAAACATTGTTTTAATAAATTAAACCTTTTATTAAAAAACCAAGTTTCGAGGTGATCCGATCACACCTTATATAAAAAGGATTGGTGGCAACTCCCATTTTCGTTTTCAAAATAAAACAGTCGATTTTAGAAAAAAAATTCGACACTAAACATTACCATATAATTAAAAAGCCAAGATATGAATGTACCATTGACTTTTCCACTTCTGTTAAATCCAAAGCAAGTAGATTGTCAAGGGATAATAATGGCTGTCCAAACATATAATTACACTCAAATTTAATTTAAAGTTGCTTTCCAGACCCATTCTTCAGGTTGATTGAATTGAACCATATGCAATGTTTTAATGTTGAAAACAAAATAATTTGTCGATTGCATATAGGTTACAATTTTTTTTAACATGCAACTTGTCCTCTTTTGGGTATATTTAAAAGAATTGTCAATTTAAAGCATAAGATACCAACTTAAAGTAATTTGAAAAATCAAAGTTTTGGAGGAGAAAACTTTACAAAGTCAATCATAAGGATATATACGACAAAGCATGATAGAAAATGGAAAAACCAAATAACAAACATAAACATGCTAAAAGGACTAAAAAGCATAAACATACTAAAATATCCATCCAATTAGCAAAGTTAAAAAATCCAACTGAAATAACAAGTACCAATGGTATAATGCAAGAAACACCTACATCTAAAAGTCAACCAAACATTAAAAGCAAATCCAACCCAACAAGAACATCCCAAGTACCAAAATAAAAATCACTCGACTGATGGTGGCATAGATATCGAGCCATAAGATGTGCCATGCTCTCCTCCAAAGCTGTAATACGAGGCACCACATCATCGCAAAAGTGTGATCTGCCGCTGTAAGTGTATCAACCTTGCTGGACATGAGGGGGTCGAGGTATATGGTGAAAGTGGTGATGGCAAGGCTGGTATTGCCTCCTAATTACCTCATTGTTGCATGTGTCCTCCTTGTTTAATTGAAATTTGATGAATATAACTTAAGATTAATAACTAGATTAACTTAATAACCTGTGATCATTTACTAGTTTGAGTTACGACAAATTAATTATATGCTAGGGATGTTATAGCTCTGGTCCTAAAGATCTAGTTATTGGAATTACTCAACCTTGAGAAATATGTCAACTATCAAGGTTTAATCTGTAACTTTTACACCCAAGTCAGATTAAGAGGGAGTTCATGGTAGTGAGGGTTTAAATCTTAAAAATCACCTATAAAATATGCACCAATTTAGATATTGCTAAGAACCTAAAAGATGTATCTCAACTTAGGTTACCAAGTTTAAGATTATTCAAGTTATTATATCAAGAATATTTATTAGACATAAGTTATTAATATCCATTATTGAAAAAATTTACCAATTATTATTGTTAGTTAATTTAGAATATTTCTCTTAAACACTAAATACTTTTTAGCTAATTAGTTGGTTAATTTTTCAGATTAAATATTTACTTTAATTAGGTAATTTGCTAGTGATAGTTATTTTCTTTAATTTTATTTTATTATTAATGGTTCAATTCTTCCTTTGAGTTAGACCCTCAAAGTACTCCCAGACAGATTTATTTCATTTTAATTCTACTTGGCAACATGCATTTGCAAGTATGTTGCAATATTGTGGTAGGTTTATTGAGTTTATAATTTTATTGATTTTTTTTTACCTCCGCATCAATTCTATGTGCAAAAGAATCATTTTCATGCGTGTCATCCACCACTTAGAATTTGGCTTGAGGCTTGTCATTTAATAATTGTTAGAATTGTGTGACTCAAATTTCTATTAAAGAAAATATAGTGATAAAATTAGGGAATTTGTGTAGGGTTTAAGGCCGAGGTTTTTCAACCTTTAAATAGGTGTAGTCGAAATTCCTCTTGTAACATTCAGTTTTCAACATTGGTGAATTTCTCCTCCTTTGCCCGTAGTTTTTTTTCCCGAAAGAGTTTTCACATAAAATTTGTGTGTTTTATTTTTCCTTTTCTTTCTGCTTTGCGATCGTTCTATATTGCCATTATCGACGTTAGTTTTAACAATAATCAACCATGAAAGGCCAACATCTAGGGAAACTACCATATCACAGTCATCCAAACGTGCTTTAGGCAACTCTCTGGTTACTAGTTCTTCTAAATGCAAGAGAAGTCCTTACAAAGGTCTACAAACCCAGGATCGTACAACCTTGCCTTTTCAAGCTCATTTATATAAAGCTTGGCTCTTTATGCTCAGTTTTAGAAAACTCACCTTTGCTCTTATATGGCTCAACTCTTCAAGCTTGCTCCTACAAAGGTCACATTATTAGGTTCACTCTTCCAAGCTAACCTCATAAGGCTTTCAAGCTCACTTTTACAAGGTTCACCTCATCAGGCTCGCTTCACTAGACTTGCCTTTTCAAGCTTATTCTCTTATGCAAGCAACGATATAACCACTCCCATGCCATAAACAATCATCCACCAATAAGTATTGTCTTGAGGAAGGTCATTTTATAATCTCTTCCTTGACCAGTGGAAATTGTTATACATGTTGGATCTAATGACCTTAGTATAGTATATTCGTTTGTCCACTTATAATTTTTTTGAATAGATTGGTTAATAAAATTATTCATGAATTATATTAATATCTTTTGTATATTTTTCTTAATGGTTTTTACGTACAAAGCAAAATGAAAGCGAATATTAGCTCACTAGTTGTCTAATGTTCAACTAATACTAAGCGGTATTACATGGTTGGATCATAATACAAAAAGACAACTTATATTAGTAGACAAACCTAAATATGTCCTTAATCTAATCAAAAATAGGCAAACTGATTGAAAGACTAATATGTTGTCCATCAAGTCCAATTTGGGAGATGTTTTTTCTTGGGTATCGGAGCGGATGACTCTTAGAAGATACAAATATAGATGTGACTAACTAAATAGATAGTAAATTGAACAAGACCCAAGTAGAATAGATCCTAAATCTGTTTATAGATTTATTCACTTGTAACATTCATAGTGTGACATACCTTAATCTTGAGTGAGCGATGAACTATGTATGTGTGACTCGTATATTTTGACGTAAGTAAAAGCTTGAGTTCGAATAGATAAGGAATCAAAAGCTGGTGCGTTATGACTTTTGTAGTATGTAGCATCATTCACAATAGCGGAATTCATAGCCTAAAACATGAGTAAATGATATCCTCTCATTGACATTGCATTATAGATGAGAAGTAAACGTGGCCACTGGTCGTTTGTTTTTGTGATGAATGATTTAATTACTATTTGATAGTAATTGGCTTTTCATGAATGAAGATGTCATGGTTACTATGAGATAAAATATGATCATATTGGGAGAGTGAATTTATCCCAAAGAGATTAAGGATATCCTATGAAGGTAACACACTTATAACAAGGTCATTGGATGAGCACTAGTCAGTTGTTTTTGTAATGGTATGTCATTAGGGAGATCTCAATCACAATACTACAGTGGAATGACTTCGTGACTAAATGAATTTATAATTAATAGACTAAAAGTTGGAACTTAATTATAAACCATTTGAGCCCTAATTACATATGTTAAATCGATTCGTCCGCTAACTTATTGAAACCGAAAATGAACTACATGCTAAATCAAATGAATAGAAATGGATAGAATTGGTAAAGTTAGAGAAATGTGACACATTTGGGCATGAATATGGTTTTCTCACCAAATATGAAAACAACCTAAGTATTAATTTATGGTTTTTTAGATTATTAATTAATTAATTAATGGAAGTTTGAAAATAAAATCAAATTAATTGATCATAGTGAATCCATCAAATGTAGAAAAATTAAATATATTTTCTCATAGATTCCTTTATGATAAAGTTGTCATAATTTTAACGGAATTAGAATTGGTTTGAGAAAACTTATTTAATTGGAAAATCAATTTATTTAATAAATAACGTCTATTTTAATAAATAGAAAAAACATGTACTGGGTTGGATTAAATTATAAAGTGTTGAGTTAAAAATTTAGGAAGCACGTATAATTGAACTCAATACAGGAGGGGCCCGAATCCCCATCATAATACATATGAGGGGAAGCACACCTTATTAGCCACCCCTCTCTCCTAGTTCATCTAGGAAATTGTTTTTTTTTATTATTAAATAGTCTTCTACTAATTTAACAAGGGTTTCACTTCTTCTCCTTATAAATAGGTGGCACTAGTAGGGCTAAAAAGACAATAAGCATTATACAACTTTGATATATTATTATTCTACTAAAAAATAGTGAGAATTTATTTCTAAGTATAAATTCTATTTGTCGAAATTACAATTCTTCCAATTTTTATTAAAAAGAGATTTTTTGCTTTACCACTGAAAGTAAAATAAATAATTTATAGTTTTATATTTATTCGAATTCGTTTGAGCCCACACTCGAAGCAACTTGTGGTATAAGAACAATAGAGAAAGCTGTTCGATTGAAAGTCAAGAATGACAAGAATTTCTATAACCGAAAACACATGTGTGAGTTCAGGTAATGTTTATTGATATAAATATCACAAACTGACTTGATTTTCAAAATTTTAATTTTTCGTTGTGCAAGAAAACCGTTTTTGAACTGGATTTTTTCCAACAATTACTGTCAGAGCCAAGTTGTTCTATGTTTATAGTATAATCCGATACAGAAATTTTCTCTTTTATTCATATGTGATATATTTTTATAAGATGTGACATTCTTGTAATTATCAACATGTTTAGAGATATGCATGTAAATAAATGTATGCTATTATTTTATTATTATATATGATAAAGTAATTTTGCCAAAGTTGTGATTCTTAGAAAATGAATGTAATTATTTTTAAATTTCTGGTATGTATAATTAGATCTTGGACTCCACGCATGATTTATTTTATTATTTTAGAATAAATTATGTGAGCCAGAAACAAACATAGGACTTATGTAACCTATAATTTTTGGCAGAACTTAGAGAACCGATACGCATCCAAGCTGATTGAGACGACACAAAACTTACCCAAACAAACCGGTAAAAGTCCGACGGTGATGATCAATGGTAAGGGTCGGTGGTGGCTAGAGACGGTGGTCGGCGACAGCAGAAAAACAATGATGACGTGAATCGGTACTACAACAAAAGTTCGTGGTGACAAAATATAATACCGAAAGTATGTTTTGAGGTGAATTTTGTAATTTTTTCTAGGATGAAATCATGGAAACTTTGGTTGATTAGGGTCATTTAAATTTTATGCTTTTATATGTGATAGATATTTATTTGATTGCGAATGTATATTCATGCATATATGATAAGCATGCCATATAGTTTAGGGAAAGAATGCCACATGTACTTGTCATGCATATATTGATCATTCATGACTGAAAATAGACATTAAAAATCTTGCATGTTTTTAAAAGATTGAGCGGGAGAAGATCCCTAAACAAGACCTACAACCTCTATCAATGGTCTTTTGTGATGGCATGACAATTAAACTACCTCATGGTCGGATTGCCATGTGGACCTCACTGAGGAGATTTCTTGAAAGTAAGAAGAATTATATTGTAATAGTATGATAGTTGGTCAACCCTGTTGTAGGTATTATCATGCGATATAACAAGAAGTTTTCCTTCAAAGAGGGCAACTAGTCACAGCATGTCACTCGGTGAGATTATCCCACAATAACTTATTTGTGGTACATGATGCAATAAGTGTTAAGTTGATCGTTTTACACTCAAGATCTTCTAGTTAAGTAACTTCCCATGACGCTCTACTTATGTTGGAATGATGTTCAAACATTAAATGACTATTAGTACATCTGAATGCCTAAGGAATTAGGTCCATGTACTAATTGGATGAAATCCATGTTCTTACTAGTTGAACAAGATCACCCCACAGTGACTTGATTCAATGGGTGTAGGAACTATGGTTCCAATGACTTACTAATGTTTTCAATATTTAATGTAAGACGCATGCATCATCTTAATGCATATCTTAATACAAAGATATTAATAAATGAATATTTTATTTTCAGTTCGAAAATTGCACCTACTCCCTTATTAAATATATTCACTGAGAACAAATTGAATGAAAATAGCTATAAGGAATGGAAAAGGAACCTCATGATTGTCCCGAGCTGTGAGAAACTAAAAACAGCCTTTGATAATAAATGTCCTCTAACTACTTAAGCTGAGGCTAGAAAATGCTGGGAGGATTCTGATGAGATAGCTCATTGCTATATGCTGGCAAGCGTGACCAGTATCCTTTATAAGCAACCTGAAAGTTGTAAGACTGCCAAAGTGGTTCTAGAAAAACTAAAAGACATGCTCAATGGTCAAGTTGTCTTGGCGCGACAGTCGACTATTACTAGTTTGTTGAATGCCCAACAAAAGCTTAACACTTGGATCAAAGAGCATAAGATTACTCTAATGAGGTGCTTTGCCGAGGCTGTGGATAATGAGTCCATTTTGGACTAGAATACATAAATTGAGATGGTGTTCAAAAGCTTGTCCAAGGATTTTGCAGGCTTTTAGATCGTATATAACATTGGGAACAAGAACCTAATGCTTACACAACTCATGAAAGAATTACAATCCTATGAGTTGATGTTGAATGGCAACCAACAAATCTGAAAACTAGAAGCAAACATAGTTGTTGCATCTTCCTTTAAAGGGAAGGGAAATCACACTAAGAAAAAAAAAAGGCTAAGTTCTTTGGGCCACCTAAAGTGGAAAGGAAGAGAACCAAGAAGCCTAAAGACTTATCTAAGTCTAAATGTTTCTTCTACAGTAAAAAAAATGGCACTTCAAGGCAAACTGTAAACAGTGGAAGGACTACCTGACCACTAAAGGCAAATGTATGAAACTCTTTAGGGTAGAAGCTTGTTGAGTAGAATATTCAATAGACCATTAGGTCATTGATTTTGGAGCCACTAATCATGTATGTAACACCGTTAACCCATATCCATCACCAGATTAGGGTTACAGAGTACTACGACACATATCAAAACAATTAAAATCATTAAACCATTCATTTAATAATTTAAATAACAACATTTGAATTTATATTTCATTCATAGCATAATCACATTTATGGGCCTTAAATTAAGCTTACAAGCCCTAAAAATTGTTTGGGAACAATCAGAGACTAATTTGAATCAAAATAGAAAAATATGGAAAAACTTAAAATTTTTGGAAATAGGGGTCACATGGTTGTGTGGTCAGGCCGTGTGACAAAGCCCAAACCGTGTGGCTCAGAAACATAGACGTGTGGTCAAACCGTGTACAATTTGAAATATGGGTCACACGACCACGTCTCAGCCCGTGTGCTCGCATGTGTGGGTATTCGAAATAAGGTCACACGACCCTGTCGCAGGCCGTGTGTGTATTTGAAATAAGGTCACACATCCATGTAACTCTCTGAGGCCGTGTGAACAATCCTACACTTAAAAATCAAAATGATACACGAGCGTATGGTGTGACAGCCTGTGTCTCAGGCAGTGTGCACCTAAAATAGCTTCCAAAATAAGGTAAAACAACACCAATTCCTTAGGTACCATGCTAAAACCAAATTGGCCATAAACATGTTTTCAAAACACATATAATCAAGCCTAAAACATACCAAAACATCCCAACCTAAGTGCCTAACCAATATGTCATTATTGGCACCACATATAAACAACATTTATCAACCAGTTTAATTCATTCATTCAAATCATCTAACTATCAATAAACATACCAAATTTGTTACAAAATTGTCATCCACAAATACCATTAAACATACCTTAAATACACATCACCAAGATGTTAAACATACCATATATATGTACTAATTTTGCACAAAAGTATATTTACAATCAAAGTACTAAAACATGCCTAAACATTTGCAAAATGAGCATCTTATATACATGCCACAATTAAACCACATTTCAAGACTTCAAAAACTATTGATGATAGATGACAATAGGTGTGAGCTCCGCTAATCCGATCGACACACTTCACGTATTCAAAATCTACAGAAAATAATAACATAAACAAGTATAAGATATACTTAGTAGGTTCATACGTTTCAATTCACTAACTTTCCATACACATTTAATTGCTAATTGCATATAACCATTAAATAAAAACCTTATCATAACATGAATCAACAACTTTGAGTCAGTAATCAATAAATATGCAAATACTCGAAATTCAAATCATGTTCACATTTATAAAACCATTTAACACTGTATATTTAGTAATTTTCCATTGGAACTTCGTAAAAGACTTCAATATACAAGTATAAGATATACTTAGTAGATTCATACGTTTCAATTCACTAACTTTCCATACACATTTAATTGCTAATTGCATATAACCATTAAATAAAAACCTTATCATAACATGAATCAACAACTTTGAGTCAGTAATCAATAAATATGCAAATACTCGAAATTCAAATCATGTTCACATTTATAAAACCATTTAACACTGTATATTTAGTAATTTTCCATTGGAACTTCGTAAAAGACTTCAATATACAAGTCCAAAAAACAAATAAAACTCATATGAGCTAATCTGGTACAGAGATATATGTGTCAGGTTACGCGTCCGGGTTAAACCAATGACAACATAGAAGAAATATAGCCTGACCAGGGCTCTGTATACATGTAAGGTTACCAGTCCAGGCTAAACCTTTAAAATGACAACAGATTACCAGTCCAGGCTAAATTTGTGTCACATGTATATCCGAGTCTGCAACAAATACTAGAGCTAGGTCTAGAACAAGAATCATTCAGAAACCTTGTATATGATACTTTTACTCGTTCCATTGGAAATATTTCAAAAATCCAATTTATTACTATAAGTCAAAATTTCTAATTTGGCAATATATATGTATAATTAACATCATTTAATATCAAATTGTAAATTCAGAAAGTAGTATGAACTTACTTGTCAGATGATTCAGCTATCAGGGGCTATTAGGTAATTTTCTTTTTTCCTCGTATGTCCTTTACTCTTTGAGTTTCTAGTTTAATTAAGTCAATTCAAACCAAATAAACAATCAATTTATGCATTTAAGTCCTTTTATTCACATTTACAAATTTTCCCCTAAACTTTACTCTTTATACAATTTAGTCCCTAAACTAGAAACTATCAAATCGAACACAATTAAGCTTAAATCAAGCTAGCCAATTTTTCTATAACCCTTGAACAACCCCTATATTCCTCTATTTCACATTATTTTCATGATATTTTACAACTTTAACATTTAAATCTTTAAACATCAAAATCACTAAAAATCACTTTATAAAATAGTCCTATTTAACAACCAAACTTAATAATCTATCATCAAACTTCAAAAACACTTCAAAATCATCAATGACATAATCTAAAACATTTAATAGTTTTACAAACTAATCCTTGGGTTAGCTGGACCTAGTTGTAACAATATCAAAAACATAAAAAATTACTAAAAAACGAATACAAAATACATACCATGCAATGAAAATAACCTCGGCTGAAACTCCTTGCTTCTAAAGAATGGGGAATTGGTTTTTCTAAGAAAAAATGAAGAAGAAAGATGATGATAATTTTGTCATCTTTTGTTTTAATTTACTAAATTATCTAATTACAAAATTAACCTTTAAAAACAATCAATATTTCCCTAAAAACCAACCCACAACCATTCACTATCTAACGATACAGTCTATTTACCATTGAAGGCCACACAAGTGAAGTTCTAAAGCTATTGAACCCATTTTACTAATAACAATTAACTTTATCAACTTTTACGATTTAATCATTTTTACTTAATTAACTATCTAAACATAAAAATTCTTAACCAAATTCTAATACGACATTACAGAAAATCTATAAATATTAAATAAATAATAAAACATTGACTTACTAATCGAAATTATGGTCCCGAAACTACATTTCTCGACACTACTGAAAAATGAGATGTTACAATGTATGTGTTTGTCTATAGGGGCTCGTAAAGACAAAAGATATTAGAGATAAGAACTATCATTGTGGACCAGAAATGAGACAACTATGGTAGCTGAAGTAGTGGGAGATGTGTATCTTTATTTTGATAATTTTAGGAAAATTATTTTGAAAGATGTTTTCTATGTACCAAGTTTCAAAACAAACTTGATTTTTGTTGCATGTTTATATAAATACGACTTGTCTGTGACTTTCAAAAATAATATTAAAATATTTAGAAATCGTAAACTTATCTGTAATGAATGGATGTCAAATAATCTCTATTTTATCAAACCAAAGATGTACACATTACTTGAAACTGAAATTTTGAATAAAAGACTTAAAACTTCTCATTCTAATGAGTCGTGCCTTTGGCATTTCAGACTTGATTATATCAACCAAGAAATAATCACTAGACTTGTGAAAGATGACACTTTGAGTTCACTTAAAGAAGTTTATATTCTACAATGTGAATCTTGCTTGAAAGATAAGATGACTAAGCAATCTTTTAATGAAAAAGGAACAAGGGCAGTGAAACCCTTAGAACTTGTGCTTACTGACGTGTATAGGCCCATGAACGTCAGTGTAAGAGGTGGTTACGAGTATTATGTAACCTTTATGGATGATTATTTTAGATATGAGTATGTGTACCTAATGCACTGCAAGAGTGAAAACTTTGATAAATTCAAAGAGTTTTGTGCGAGAGTGGAGAAACAACTAGGTTTACCCATAAAGGCACTTCGGTCTGATCGAGGTATGGAATATTTATTAGATAAGTTCTTAGGGATGTTATAGAGAATGAGATTCTATCCTAGTTAACCGCATCGAGCACCCCTAATAGAATGGCGTGGTAGTGAGAAGAAATCAAACGTTGTTAAACATGGTTCGTTTAATGTTAAGTTATTCGAAGTTGTCAATTTCCTTTTGTGGATATGTATTGCAAATGACTTGCTATATTCTGAATGATGTACCAACTAAGGCAACATCTAAAACTCCATACGGATTGTGGCATGATAGAAAGCTAAATCTAAATCATTTAAAGATTTGGGGATGCTCGATCCACGTATTGGATAAATATGTGAGGAAGTTGGATTCATGGACAAAATTACGCATGTTTGTAGGATATCCAAAAGGAAAAAATGGTGGTTTATTTTATAACTTGAAAGAGCAAAAACGATAATGTCAACTCATGCTACTTTTCTTGAGGAAAGTTACATGAATGACTTCATAACTCGTAATAAAGAGGTACTCGAGGAACTTTAGGGAAATACACAAAGCCTTATAGAAACGGTTCCAAAACCAACTTCTAATATTAGACCTGTAAGTGATTAGCAATATAGGGCACATCATCACAGTGGGAGGGTCTCTCACAAGCCTAAGTTCTTCCAATTTAACGGAAGTGTTTTAAACACTGAGTCTGTCAAACAAGAAGATGATAATCCACTAAAATATGATAAAGCTATGCAGAGGGCTGATTCCAAGCTCTAAGAAATAACTATGAAAGTTAAAATGGATTTTATGGATTCCAGCTCAGTGTGGGAACTTGTAAACTAACCACAACAAATCAAACCCATAGGGTGTAAGTGGATCTACAAGAAGGAAAGAAATGCAGATGAAAAAGTGGAAACTTATAAAGCTAGACTTGTAGCAAAAAGGTTATACTCAGAAAAGAAGGTATTAATTATGAAGAAACCTTCTCTCCAGTTACCATGCTCAAGTCAATTAGCATATTGTTATCCATTGCGGCATCTCTCGACTATGAGATCTGGAAAATGGATGTCAAGAAAACACTCTTGAATAACTATCTTGAAGAGAGCATCTATATGATGCAACCCACCAGGTATATAGTGTTGGAAAAAATCTGGTTCAAAAATGGTTTTCTTACATAGTGAAAAATAAAAATTTTAAAAACTGGGCCGGTTTGTGATATTTATAGTAATAAATCCTTTACCAAAATCGCACATGTGTTTTCGGTTAGACAAATCCTTGTTATTCCTAGCTTTCAACTGAACGACCTTCTCCGCTATTTTCGTACCACGAACTGCTTTGAGTGTGGGCTCAAACGATTCGAATCAAACACAGAACCAGAAATAGTTTTTTTTTTTTTACTTTTAGTGTGAAAGCAAAATCTCTCTCAATAGAAACCGGTGGAATTGTTATTATAGAAAATATAATTTATATTTGGAGAATAAAACTCTCACTATTTTCGAGTAGAATAACAATATCTCAAAGTTCTATCTTTAGTCCTACCGGTGCCATCTATTTATAGGGAGAAGAAGTGAACTCCTTGTTGAATTGTAGAAGTCTATTTCAAATAGAAAAATGAACTCTTAGTTTAAATAGAAGTATAAGGAGTGACAATCTTAGTTAATTATACTAGGGTTTGTCGTCCCTCTCTGTAATGACCTATAATGACCTGAAAGTTAAATGAACAAAAATGGATAGAAATGATAAGGTTAGAGAAATGAGACACATTTGGAAATGAATGTAGTTTTCTCACCAAATATGAAAATGACCTAAAAATTAATTTATGGTTTTTGAAATTATTAATTAATTAATTAATTGAAGTTAGAAAATGAAATTAAATTAATTGGTCATAGTGAATCTGTTAAATATAGAAAAATTAAATATATGTTCTCATAGATTCTTTTGAAGCAAAGTTGTTATAATTATAACGGAATTAGAATTAGGTTGAGAATATTAGTTAATTAGAAAATTAAATTATTTTAATTAATTTAATAAATAATGTCTATTTTGTGAAATAGAAAAACAATGTATTGGGTTAAAAGTTTAAGAAACACGTATAATTAGACCCGATACAGAAGTGACCTAAATCCCCATCATAATTCATATGAGGAGAAGCACACCCTATTAGCCCTTCTCTGTCCTAGTTCAGTTAGGAAGTTGTTTTTCTATTGAATAGACTTCTACTAATTAAAAAAGGGTTTCACTTTTTCTCCCTATAAATAGTGAGAATTTATTTCTAAGTATAAATTCTATTTTTTGGAATAAAAATTCTATTGGTTTCTATTAAAGAAAGATTTTTGCTTTCTCACTGAAAGTAAAATAAATAATTTCTAGTTCTGTATTTGACTCGAATTCGTTTGAGCCTACACTCGAAGCAATTCGTGGTACGAGAGTAGTGGAGAAGACCGTTCGGTTAAAAGCCGAGAACGACAAGGATTCGTGTAATTGAAAACACATGTGTAATTTCGGGTAAAGTTTATTGCTATAAATATCACAAACCAATTCATTTTTTAAAATTTTAATTTTTCCTTATGTAAGAAAATTATTTTCAAATCGAAAATTTTCAAACAATACATAAATAATTACCTCACCCAAGAGACCCTCGCCAACTCAATTACCTTGATTTCAACGAAAGACTTACTTAGCCAAGGGCTCACCATTTTCAAGAACCACCACTAAATTTGATCGAGATGAAACCTTTCCCAACACATCTGTTGTGTCCCAACTAGAGGTGTACATGGGTCGGGCTCGGGCCGAGCCCAACTAAAAATCTAGGCCCGCTTTGTAAGCTCGGGCCTGGCTCGACCCAAAATATGGGCCTAAAAAATTGTCCAAGCCCGGCCCGACATGGAATTGGTAAACCCAAGCCCGGCCCGGCCCGGCCCGTATTATTTTTTTATTTTATTAAATAAAAAATAAAAATTTAAATAGCCACAAATAATAATCTGTGTGAGCCTTCTATGTTGTTTGTTGGGGCTGTTTGTAAGCAGAAGCAATAGAATCAAAGAAAATGAAAGGTAAAAATGACAAACTAGAATAAAAATGAATTTGAAGTAAATCCAAGATTTATATACAGAAATACCAACTTCACTGCAACCTTCTGATTTTTGATCTGAAGTCAAACGCACTACCGTTGAGCCATGGATCCTCTGTTGCCAGGTTGTATATATACATGTTAATATCCAATTACAAGACCAATAAACTCAGTCAGTGCAGCACGGCAGCACGTTTGAAGCATTTTTCCTCCCAACCGCAACACAGCAATCTGTTTGGATTGCAACGATGCAGCACAATCAAGAAGTTTTAACACACTAGAAGCCTTTTTTTTCCTACTGGAGCTCTTTGCTTCAGCTAAAAATTTCTACACCCAAAATAAATTTCTAAGAAGTTTTGTCTTCTTTCTATTCTTTTCATTTTTATTGGTTTTTTCCTTTCACATTCTTTAATAAAATAGCATTAAACAGTAGAAAAACAACATCACCAACAATCCCCCAAAAAATAAAAATAATACTAAAGTTAAAATTTTATTAATAAAAAATAGAAAATAAAACTAAAATATTTCGGGCCGAGCCCGGGCCAAAAAAGTCATGCCCTAGGCCCGGCCCATTTTTTAAACGGGCCTCATTTTTTGCCTAAGCCCATTTTTCGAGCCTGTATTTTTACCCAAACCCTCCCATTTTTCAGGCGAGCCTTCGGGCCGTGCCGAGTAGCCCGGCCCATGTAAACCTCTAGTCCCAACACACATTAAAAAATGCGTTACCATCAATTACATATAATTGATGTTTCCATTAAACCTATATAATAAAGAAACTACTTGCCCTGATTAGGAGCCAATGATCAACTCCATTAAAACCACCATTTATACAAGGCCCCTCCATCACCAAGAAAGGGGAAGTCTTTTTCTTCCTACTTATGCTATCAATGTATTTTTGGAGAAACACTATATCTAATCATCAAACTCAAACTTTGTATCAATAAATATCATACAACTTGTTTTGTGTTTTTAATTAATCCTATATCTAAATAGAGTATAAGTTATATTGTTTTTAATTATTGTAATCTTTTATATAAAATGAAAAAGTATAACGTGTAATCTATATAAATAAAACATAAAATAAAAAAATCTAATTAAATACATATAAATAGTATAAAATTAAATTAATTTTATTTCTACTAATATAATAAATTTAAAAATTAACAAATATTAGGTGTACTGATGAAACACATCCTACTCCTACAAAAAGAAAGTGAATTGAAACCTTAAAAATAATATGGTTAAAAAGGACAACTACATGAATAGTAAAATTGACCTGAAAAGTAATTAAAAAAGTATAATAGATTTAAAAGGCTATAATTTTAGGATATTATAAAAAATAAATTATTAATTAAGAGTTTTTCAGGTTTTCCCCCTTTTGGAAAGTAAGAGCTTGGACTCTAATTGAAGTTGAGATGGGTAAAACACAGGGAAAAAAAATTACTGGCTCGTGAGATTTCACCAAGTAAAAAAGAACGCAGAAGTGGCGCCGTTTTGGAAAATCTAACTGTAATTATTTGGGGGAAGGAGGCAGGCAATTGCAAACCAAGTCACCGTTGTCCCATTTTCCCAAATCATGATTCAGCTTCAACGAGCTCCCCCGACTTTACACTTCCTTCATTTTGATCTTTCCTCTCGCATCCATCCCTCCCTCTGATTCAATCAGATCTTGAACAAATACCTGAAATTCACCCATCTCGTCTGCATCATATTAATCAATCAATAGAAAAACCGAAAGAACAAAGAAATGGCGGGGGCGGCATCGGCACTATTCCTTCTAGATATAAAGGGCCGCGTTCTGGTGTGGCGTGACTACCGTGGCGATGTCTCCGCTGCACAAGCTGAACGTTTTTTTACCAAACTCATCGAAAAAGAGGTTCCTCTTTTCTTTATATATATATTTTCTCGGAATTTTGATTTAATTTTTGTTTTCCGGTTTAGGATAAATCATATTGTTCAGTTAATTGATTTAATCATTCTCTATAAAAAGAAGTTTGAATTTGCCTATTGCACTTCGAATCAGCTTTCAATTTTAACGAGGCTGAAATGGTTAGCTCATTGTTGAATTTCTTCTTCGGATTTGGCTTTCAGGGAGATCCGCAGTCGCAAGATCCAGTGGTATACGATAATGGAGTAACTTACATGTTTGTACAGCACAGCAACGTCTACTTGATGACTGCAACGAGGCAGAATTGCAATGCTGCCAGTCTTCTTTTCTTCCTGCACCGTGTAGTTGATGTAAGCGTAATTTGGTAATTGCAGTTTCATTCATTTTTGTGATCAAAATTTTCAACTGAACTGAGTCGGTTACCTTTGCTATTTTTCTTGATGGTCTATGATCTTTGATTCTTTTTATCGATCTGAATTATTATTCCAGGTTTTCAAGCATTATTTTGAGGAGTTAGAAGAGGAATCGCTTAGGGATAACTTTGTTGTAGTGGTATGTTGAAATCAAACTCCTTTTCCTTTTGGTTAAATAGTTCTACCACTGGCTGTTGGATGGTATTGGTTTGTAATTTATGCTAAAATGGTTTATAATTGGCTATTTGTTATGCCTTTGGCAGTACGAGTTACTTGACGAGATTATGGATTTTGGCTACCCTCAATACACAGAAGCAAAAATACTTAGTGAATTTATTAAGACTGATGCATATAGGATGGAAGTAACACAGAGGCCTCCAATGGCTGTTACAAATGCGGTCTCTTGGCGTAGTGAAGGAATAAACTACAAGAAGAATGAAGTAGGTGACTCTTTTCTATGGTTATTCTTTTGAGTCATTTATCGTTGTCTCCAAACACTAGATTATGAGGATTTATTCTTCATTTCAGGTTTTTTTGGATGTGGTTGAAAGTGTGAACATCCTTGTCAACAGCAATGGACAAATAATTAGGTCGGATGTTGTTGGGGCATTGAAGATGAGAACTTATTTGAGGTGAAAATTTATGCTTTGTCTTACGGAATATACTTTATCTCAAATCTTGATTCTATCTTTTACTCAATAATGTGCATGAATTTTTGTGAGCAGATTAATTGCATGTCTGATAAAGTGACAATTCTAAATAATGTATCTAGTGTAATATTACTCGTAGTTCTACAACTATTGAATTTTAGAGTGAATATGTAGCAATTTTGTAATCTGCAAAGTTGAAAATAATAGGTTGGTGTATGTAGATTTCATAGGTGGTTGAGGGGAGTGGGGCAGAAGGGAGGTGAGGTGATGCTGATTAATTTGGTAGAGGATTGATATGATTTGACCTGGTTCCAAATGTATAGCTTCCCACAATCTGGATAATGCCTCCAATCCCACATTTAGAAATTGTGAAGATCCACTATGGTATATGTAGAGGCTTAAATCAATAACTACGAGGTGTGTTTTGTGGGACAAAACTGTGAGATCTTTGGGTCAAAGCTCACAGTACCTCTCTAGTTCGGTGCCTGCCCTGCAAGGTATTGTCGTCATCTTTGACCTGAAGGATGCACCTCACGCCTGTGGGTTAAGCCTCTTTATACATACATTATAATAGGTATCATAATTCCTCAATGTGGGTTTGTAGGTGTTACAAATTTAGAAGTGAGAACTGGTGTCTTTCCATCTCTCTTTTGCACCCTTGTTGACGAAACCATTCATTTGAACTTCCTGTTTGATTGTCATTCATGTGTTTTATAATTGAAGCTCCGAAATATTGTCTGTTGTAGGCAACTCAAACCTTCATGCACACTGTTATGGTCCAAACAATTGATTTTTGTCTTGAGTTTTATGGTATAAAAAATGTCTTTTCATGTTGAGTTCTTTTTTGAGCTATCTATTTATTTTATTTGGTTTCAATTTGTGTTTCAGTGGTATGCCTGAGTGTAAGCTTGGTCTAAATGATAGAGTATTGCTTGAAGCACAAGGCCGAGTGACAAAGGGAAAGGCAATTGATTTGGAGGATATAAAGTTCCATCAGTATGTAGCTTAACATTCTTTTTCTAGTTGAACACTTGCTCTTATTGTACTTTCTTTACCTTTGGGTGCAACAGCTACAGAATCTAATGTTGCAAATTTCTCGCCTATCAATAATGCTTTGGTCTAGGTGTGTACGTCTGGCCCGATTTGAAAATGACAGGACTATATCCTTTATACCTCCTGATGGGTCCTTTGATCTCATGACATATAGACTTAGTACTCAGGTGGACGTTCGGCATCTGAATTCTCATTCTGCCTTCTCTCTTTCTTTCTGCCAACCAGTTATTTCTTGACAGTTAATGATGACGAGTATTTCTTCTCCTTTTTATTTTTTTTTTATTTTTTTTGTTTAATTAGGTAAAGCCTCTCATCTGGGTAGAAGCTCAAGTTGAGAAACATTCAAGAAGTCGTGTTGAGATTATGGTGAAGGCTAGAAGTCAGTACAAGGAGCGTAGGTATTGGGTTTTGTCCCTATTCTTATATTCTGGTCTATTTAATTTCAAGGATCTGTAGGTGAGCTTATGTTAGATTAGAGATTACTAAGCACTGACAAAGATATAATGTTTCTTTACAGTACTGCTACAAATGTTGAGATTGCGGTGCCTGTGCCTACTGATGCTTCCAGTCCAAATATTCGGACATCAATGGGATCTGCAGCTTATGCACCTGAAAATGATGCATTAATGTGGAAAATAAGATCTTTTCCTGGTGGAAAGGTAACATCTACCTATTGCAGACTTATTAAAAGCTCTCTGTCTAGCCATGGTACTTATAATTTTGAAATTCATAACATTAGGAGTATATGTTGAGGGCCGAGTTTACTCTTCCTAGCATAACAGATGAAGAGGCAACTCCAGAGAGAAAAGCTCCTATTCGTGTGAAGTTTGAGATTCCGTATTTTACCGTTTCTGGGATACAGGTATTCCCTTCAGATGTTTTTTTTTTTTTTTTTAATTCTTAATGTTCTTTCAATATGCTTTAATGGAATTTCAGGGGTTGTGTTTCTATTGGTAAACTTTCTGACTCGCACATATTGGGGTTTCGTAGGTTCGATATCTGAAGATCATTGAGAAAAGTGGCTACCAGGCTCTTCCATGGGTACGATATATCACAATGGCAGGCGAGTATGAACTAAGACTTATTTAATGCCAATTCCTTTAATATTGAGAGATCCAGTTCACCGCATTTTTCGAGAGTTAGAATGGACATAAGGATACAAGGAAAGCGGTTGATAAACAAAAGCCCTTGTGAAGAGCATGAAAGAGTGGTTCCTCCTAAAAAGAAAAAGCACTTTTCTGCTTCATATTTATAATGTATGCGTTATAATTGTTTTATCTAAATTAGGTGTGAGAGATTATAATCACCAACATTTTTCCCTTATCAAACTACAAATCGAATACTGTGAATTCTTTTCTTTTTTCTTTTTCTTTTTCTTTTTAATTTGTCAATGATTTATTGTTCGAATGTATTGAGGGAGGGCAGTGGGGAATTCTTTCCTGCCGTTTTGGCCGTTTCATGCTTCTTCTGCCTATTACAACTTAACATTTGGGTTACCAAAATACGACGTTTGCTACGTGGGGACTTCAAATATGCAGCGTCGAGATATTCGAACGCTATTCGAATTAGATTGTTTGGTTAAATTGATACAATTGAAAATCGGTAACTTGTGTGGTGTGGTATATGATATATATATAATCAGTGAACCAATAAAAATTGATTCAGTTGACAAAAATAGGTGAAAATCATATTAAAGCAATAAAATTTTGGGTTTTTTTGTTAATTTGATTTTTAATTATCTTTTTCGAGTAATAAAATTCGAATGTTTAATCTCTTAATCATATTTTAAAGTAAAATATATGCTTTTTTTTTTTGTGGATAAGTACTTGATCAACTATATGTGATTTTTAAAAGTTTCTAATTGAATTATTATTATTGTTATCGTGGTCGTCGTCATTATTCAGTTTGACTTTGGGATGCTTTTTGGGTTAAGAAAAGGAACATAACTTTACTACAAAAGTTAAGTGTACGAAACATCATATATCCCCTAGCATTAGCAGCTAATAAGGACAAAAGGGAATAAGGGGGAGAGTCACAGACAAAATAAATCATCTGGTAAGATAACGTCTTGGGGAGATGAAGACCGGAAATTACTCTCTAGTCGGCAAGGAGCATTGTCCTTTCTTGACAGATGTGTTTGAGACTCCTAGAAGTTATTATGGCAAGGAGCATCTTGCAATCATCAACAAGTGAAGATGATATTGGATTAGAAGAGTTAACATTTGATATAAAGTGGATAATAGTAGTGGCATCAACTTCAACATCAAGATGCCTAATGTTATGATCTAATGCTAATTTAAGACAATCTTTAAATGTGCAAAATTCCGCTTCAACACTAGTCGTTATGGGTATGTTTCGAAAAGATCTTATTAGCCAATTTCCATTATGATATTTGATTAAAGAACTTGTACTCGCAGTTCCCAGATTCCCTAGTGATGACCGTCAATATTGAGTTTAAATCGACAAAGACTAAGGGATCCCAATAGACTGTAATGAAAGATGAAAGATTTCTGCACTTGACTGAAGCTATTATAGAAAAAAATTGAGCAGCACCTTCAATCGCTCTTTTAGTCAAACCCTCCATTTGTTAGTGGCCACCAAAAATAGAGGCGTTGTGTTGAAGCTAGATTTCCCAGAGCATATAAGTGAAAATTATTTTCCATAGGATCTTAGGATTTGAACACCAAGCTTTGGAATTGAGGTTGAACAGTAACAAATCTTCCCAGTTACTAAACTATGTAAACAGGAAGCTAACATTCCCAGTTAGAGAGGCCCAATGTCATGATTCCACCTTGTATAGTCATGATAGGGTAGAATGTTAAGGGGCCACCCATGTATAAAGCCATGGTAAAGGGTAAAGGAACCTTGGGAGGGTAGTCCTTTTGCATTTAGGAAAGTGTCATCATTTCAACCATCTTTACGTTTCCTAGTAGCATTTCTGTAAAAACATTCTAGCATCTCTATAGAAGTTGATAGTCAGTAGTTGTTGGGCTGAGCCACTGATTAAGGTATGTGCTAGGTCACCATCGAGGGTGACCCTTACAACCTATTGATGGTGTGGGTAAGTGAGTCTTTCTATAACTTGTTATAATGTTTTCTACTATAATAAATCCATTTTTCCCTTCGAGGGAACATGCCCAGCGAGATCAGATTGTGGCTCAAGACTAACTTGTGGCTTGCCTATTTTTAACAAAAGTGTCCATCAAAGTGCCTCACTGGCTTCCAACTGAGTGAACAAAGTTGAGTCCGTGACACGTGATCATGTCAGGAAGTCTTAAAATTTATATAACGAATGATCGAGCCTAGAAACTAACTGTGACAACGACTTGAGGCAAGTGCACCTATCGAACAGTAGTATAGTTTAGTGGCAAGACTGGAATGTCGAACCCAAGGGAGCCAAAAGTACTAATACTTACTTTCTTTTTATTATTTAGCCTAAGAATTAAGGGAATTGTTATTTAATCTAAAATTAACTAACTACTAAGCCGAAGATGCTAAGACACAGAGAAGGAATTGGGGAAATACTTTTGGGAAAAACCAATTGATTAAGACAATACCCGAGGAAGAGTCCACCTAGACTTCACTTGCTACCTAACTCTGAACCAGACGATTTATTCACTTGACTTGATCCGTAGGATTCCCTAATTTATATTAATACCACTCCCGAGGCTACTAATGTCTAACCCTAATCTCTTTCTAATTAAAACTCCTAGAATTGCATTAACTCGATCTGTGGACTCCCATATTAGGTTTGACCCTAATCTGGCAGATTTGCGTCATCCTATCTCTAGGGTTGCGATCAACTCCACTTAACTATGCTAGTTCTACTCTTAAACAGGAAATATTCCTCCACTGCCTAAGGGCATCAATACTTCAATCAATATCCTGAAATATTAAAAGAAGAATTAAGAACACATAGTTAAGAACAAATCAAGTATTTATCACATAGTTCAGAAAACAATAACAAGATCCGTCTTAGGTTTCATCCTCCTCAGGTATTTGAGGGGTTTAGTTCATAATTATAAAAGAATACATCTCAGAAGAAAATATAAAACAAAACATAAAAAAACCCTAAAACCCCCTGAAGGAAATTGAAGGGAAGATCTTCCGTCTTGAGTATGATTCTGACTTCATGAGATGAATCAACTGGCTTTCTTCGAGTAAATCCCACAATTCGGCTTTTCTGGCTTGGCACTTCGGTCTACCTGAACCCCCCTTGAAGGTTGGCCTCTAGGGTGTTTATATAGGCTTTTGGAATGTCTTTCTTTGCCTCTAAGTACCCTATTCCGAATAGAATTAAAACAGGTCACGTCAGGGACACGCCCGTGTGGCACGACCTTGTGAATCGAATTCAGGCCGTGGTTGGGTCTGCTAAAGAGGCACGACCGTGTGGCATGGGCCCAGGTCGTGTGAATTTCGTACTTTGGCCCATTCTCTCCGTTTTTGGCCCGTTTCTCGTTCTTTTCATCCCCCGATGCTCCCCTAAGTATAAAACATGAAATTAAAGGATTAGGAGCACCAAATTCCACAATTCGGGGGATAAATCATCCAAAAGTATGCTAAATGTGGGATTAAAATATGTATATATTACTGTTTATCAAATACCCCCAAATTTAAGCATTTGTTTGTCCTCAAGCAAAATTCTCAACTCACAATTAAAATGAACTTCCTCAATTCCTAATATTCATCAATAGTGTTTCATCATAATTCATAGATAATTTATACATTGATAATTTATGTAGAAGGGTCCAAAAGATTCAAACAATCAAATTCATAGTTTTTTAGCATGAAAATATAGGTGTTTCCCTTTACCTAAATAATCACCTTTAATTCAAAATCGGCAAGAATTGACATCCTCACTAAAGATTCACTCAAATCACTCAAAGTGTTTAAGGTTCAAAATTAAGCACTCAAAAGTCGAACATGAAAAGTTAATCCCATAGGCTTGCATGAAAATCAAATCTCCACCACCATAAAATGAAATGATACACAGATCAAAAGGTCTTAAAAAGGGTTGTAATGGGGCTATGGTTAAAGGTGCGGATACAGGTTAAATTAAAGGGTTAGAATCGAGATTGAATTGACAAATTACCTAACTAGAAAAATGAACTAATCCCGAATAATTACATCAATTGAAAACTTGTAATACTAATAATACGAGCTTCTTTTTCAAGGTATGGAATTTAAACTTATAAGCTCACTTAATTATAGAATTAATAATGAATATACTTCGATTTTTTTAAGAACAAATCAAGTACAATAATAGAATTTAACAACTGAAATGGAAAACATAGTTAGGTAATTGCTCAAAATCAAATCTTGACAAAAAAAGGAGTTAAAAAATGGTGATAACAAATACAAGATGGGTTTTGGGTTATTATTAGTGGGTGAGTCAATAAATGGTTTGTTAAGATCAAAGGGGTTCACTAGGGGTTAATTGTGAGGGTAGACTTTTAGTGGAGTAAGTGCGTTAAATCCTAAGTGCCTTTATCATCTCTGTATATCAATTCAATGATGTGATCTTTACATGTATAATCGAAGCAAGTTCTAGAATAACAAATCAATGTTGACACACTCATAATCAATAAAGTGAGCAAGAAAAGAATGTATGCTCTAAAAGGCTCAAAATCTCACAAAAATTATGGGTTTTTGATATCAACCTTGTAAATTTCAAACTTCAAGGTAATAATTAGATTCAGGTAGACAACCTAACAAATCTTTGATTTTGAAAATAGGCTCATCATGCTTGATTCTCTAGTCTCCTAAAGTTTAAATCATCACTGCACAATTATCAATGACTTAATCCAAAACATATCAATAAAAATCATGAATCTAAGGAAATTTTATTCTAATAGTAAAATGAGAAAATTACTTAAGAACAAGACATAATTCAGGGATTTGAGAATAATGTAAAAAGTTAGGAACTTTTCAAAATAAAATTCATCCCCCACACTTAAGATGTACATTGCCCTCAATGTACAAAGATATATAAGAAATCATAAGAGATGGGGAGAAGTGAAACTTCCTGAATTTTGGATGGATTCCTTGAGTTGGCAGTGGTCGTGGTGTGGTGGCCGCTGACAATCTCTACGCTAGATGAAGAAATTGGAAATCTCGTGAAGAATTAGCCAGGAAATAATAAGAATAATTCAAAATATACTAATTATATATTTAAAGAAAAGAAAATTAAAAAGAAAGAATGTAAAAAGTAAAATAAAATTAAAAGAGAAGATTAATGGACTGAAAAGTCCTTATTATTAGATGGTTTACAAAGTGGGTGTGATTTCTAAGGCCATGGTGTGGTGATTCCCAAGCAGCCTTTAGAACTTAAATCAAAGAAAACAAAATAAAATAGATTAAATTAAGTAAAAGAGAAATAAAGAAAAGGAAAAAAAAGGAGAAGAGAAAAGAAAAAGAAGAGTGAAATGGACTCAAAGGTCCTTGTTCTGTCGAGTTAATGAAGCGTCCGGCATGAACTTATGTAGATCGGTCTTACAGAGGAAGACTGTGCTAGGATCCTTCCTTTTCTTCGACATGGATAAGGTGTAGACCAGGAGTTTGGAGAATGAAGAATGGTGAAAATGAAAAGGGAGGGGAGTGTAAAGGGTATGGAAGAAGGGAAATAGTTAGTAGGTGAGAAGGGGGGAGGGGTGTTTTAAATAGAAATATCAGATCTGGTACATCCCCACGCCTATGTACCATGGGCCGTATCACACGGCTGTGTTGTGCTTCGTTCGTTTCTCCCATGCCTATGTGTAGGTCGCCACGCCCGTGTTGATAAAACAGTGTCGACCACGACTGTATCGCATGGCCGTGGTGTTTAGTCGGAGCCCGTGGCTTAAAGATATTTTTCGTCCTGTTTCGTACTATCTCTACCACATCGATACGGAAATCTGTGGTGTCCACACAGCCACGGCCACAGCCATGGTATGGAAATCTGCAATTTGGTTAGTTTATAGTTAGGTGCTAAAAAGGAAAAATAAAAGTAAAAATAAAAATGTAAAAATTAATGGGGTTAGTGCTCAGGTTGCCTCCCGAGAAGCGCTCGTTTAAAGTCTTAAGCTAGACTTACCTCTCATTCGCATAATCATGGTGGTTTGAGGAGTTGAAAATCCTTTCTCATGCTAGCAGTTCTGTTATCAATATATAGCTCGAGTCGAGTAGCGTTTACTTTAAAAGTGCCGAATATAGGATTACTTACCGCGACTGTTCTGTAAGGGAAGACATTGAGTACCTTAAAATGGATTTCTTCGTTTGTATTAAGCTCGGAAGGAGAGAGTCGAGGGTCTTTCTTATCCAACAATACCTGATCTCCGATTTTAAATTTGTTTGTCCCGTGGATTGGCTTTGGTTCTGCTTCGTCTATTCCTATTTTTTCCTTGAAATGTGTCTTCCACTCGTCTAGTTCATCGATCTGAAGCCTTCGTTCCTCATGAGTTATTTCTTTGTTGGAACAAGGTCTAGGATTTGGCTCAGTCATTGTAGTATAGTGGTGAGTATTCCCTCCTGTCACGAGGGCGACTCGGGTTCGATCCCTGGTAATAACGCCAAAAACTTGATTGTGTCAGGAAGTTTTAAAATTTATATAACGAATGATCGAGCCTAGAAACTGTCTGTGACAATGACTTGAGGCAAGTGCACCTATCGGACAGTAATATAGTCTAGTGGCAAGACCAGAATGTCGAACCCAAGGGAACAAAAATACTAATACTGACTTTCTTTTTATTATTTAGCCTAAGAATTAAGGGAATTGTTATTTAATCTAAAATTAACTAACTACTAAGCTGAAGATGCTAAGACACAGAGAAGGAAATGGGGAAATACTTTTGGGAAAAACCAATTGATTAAGACAATACCCGAGGAAGAATCCACCTAGACTTCACTTGTTACCTAACTCTGAACCAGATGATTTTTTCACTTGACTCGATCCGTAGGATTCCCTAATTTATATTAATACCTCTCTCAAGGCTACTAACGTCTAACCCTAGGTTGATTAATTGGAATCTCTTTCTAATTAAAACCCCTAGAATTGCATTAACTCGATCTGTAGACTCCTATATTAGGTTTGACCCTAATCTAGCATATTTTCGTCATCCTATCTCTAGGGTTGCGATTAACTCCGCTTAACTATGCTAGATCTACTCTTAAACAGGGAATATTCCTCCACTGCCTAAGGGCATCAATACTTCAATCAATATCCTGAAATATTAAAAGAAGAATTAAGAACACATAGTTAAGAACAAATCAAGTATTTATCATATAGTTCAGAAAACAATAACAAGATCCGTCTTAGGTTTCATCCCCCTCAGGTATTTGAGGGGTTTAGTTCATAATTATAAAAGAATACATCTCAGAAGAAAATATAAAACAAAGCATAAGAAAAGCCCTAAAACCCCCTGAAGGAAATTGAAGGGAAGACCTTCCGTCTTGAGTATGATTCTGACTTTTTGAGATGAATCAACTGGCTTTTTTCAAGTAAATCCCACAATTCCGCTTTTCTAGCTTGGCTCCTCGGCCTACCTGAACCCCCTTGAAGGTTTGCCTCTAGGGTGTTTATATAGGCTTTTGGAATGTCTTTCTTTGCCTCTAAGTACCCTATTCCGAATAGAATTAAAACAGGTCACGTCAAGGACATGCCCGTGTGGCATGACCATGTGAATCAAATTCAGGCCGTGGTCGGGTCTGCTAAAGAGGCACGACCGTGTGGCATGGGCCCAAGCCGTATGAATTTTGTACTTTGGCCCATTCTCTTTGTTTTTGGCCCGTTTCTCATTCTTTTCATCCTCCGGTGCTCCTCTAAGTATAAACATGAAATTAAAGGATTAGGAGCACCAAATTCCACAATTCGGGGGATAAATCATCCAAAAGTATGCTAAATGTGGGATTAAAATATGTATATATTACGGTTTATCACACGTGGTGTCAAAGCTAGCAAAATTGTGTCATTGTGAACTAAAACATGGTGACGACATGAGGTAATAGGTTAAAGGACCCCTATATAAGTAGCTCAGATGATCGCCAAAGAATTGAGGAATTAGAGGTCGTAGTGGCCACCTTGAATGCCTACATAGTCATGAGTGACCAAGCGTGAGAGATCGAGGTAGCCCAGGGAGAGTTATTCGATACAATGAGCACCTTTAGTGATGAAGTGAATGATGCTTTGAATGTAATCAAATAGGGGTTTGAGGAAGCAATCGAAACTCTTGAAAATAAGACGGGATGCTATTGCGGCCATTAAAAAAGGGTTTGAGGAACTTAAGGCCCAAAGGAATTTGATTCAGATGGCTTTGATTCAAGTGGGTTCCTGCTCCACGTATAGAGGAAAAAGGGTCAAGGTGCCAGAACCACGTTGCTATGAGGGGTGGAATACCAAGAAACTTGATAACTTTTTGTTTGATATGGAACAATAGTTCAAGGTCATGCTCATTGACTCAAAGGAAGACAAGATAGTAATGGTTGGAATGTATCTAACTAATGATGGTTCATAATTCCACCTTATAAGGTTATGATAGGATAGGATGCTAAGGGCCTACTCATGTATAGGGCCATGGCAAAGGGTAGAGAAAATTTAGGATGGTAGCCCTTTTCTATTTAGGAAAGTGTCATCATTAAAAAATCTTTATGTTTCTTGGTAACATTTTTAAAAAATATTTTACCATCTTTGTAGGGGATGGACAACCGATAATTCTTAGGCTAAGCCACTGGTTAAGGGATGTGCTAGGTCACCATCGAGGGTTGCCCTTACAACCCATTGATGGTGTGGGTAAGTGAGTCCTTTTGTAACTTGTTGCAATGCTTTCTATATAATAAACTCATTTTTCCCTCTAAGAGATCATAAGATATACTGGTGGCATTTCCTATGCCCTACGATATTGAATTGTAGCTCGACACTAACTTGTGGCTTATTTTTCTTTAACAGACTATTGAGATTGTTGATTGCCTTAAGTGGAAGTGTCCATCCAAGCACCTCGCGGGTTTGCAACCGTGTGAACAAAGTTGAATCATGACACCTAACAAACTTTCATGGTATTACAGTGGATGAAGATATTGTCGATTTTTTCTTACTTAATGTTGTAGAACGGGCAAGTACTTGTTGTGCTTAGCCCTCGACTGGTTAACATAACTCGTGTAGGGAGAATCTTGGAACCACATTTCCACAAGAAAATATGGATATTTGATTAAATTTTGGCTTTCCAAATAGAGTCTTGGAGCAGATTATTAGCACATGATTGTTAAGGAAAGTTACTGAAATAGAGATCGTATGCGGTTTCAAAAGCGAAGGAACTCGTTTTCAAAGCACCCCAAACTAATTAACCTAAATTGAGCCTATTAGAACTAAGTGTGGTAAGAAAAATATTAACGACTTCTAAAGGGAGAAGAAGGGAGAAAAATGAGTTACTTAAGATTCCAAAATAGTGTGTTTTTGTTAGAAGGTCCAAAGATTCTAGATGGGCAGAACTGTGCATGTTTGTAGGATATCCAAAAGGAAAAAATGGTGGTTTGTTTTATAACCTGAAATAGCAAACTGTGATAGTGTTAACTTATGCTACTTTCTTTTAGGAAATTTACAAGAACGACTTCAAACCTCGAAGTAAAAAGTACTCGAGGAACTTTCAGAAAATACACAAAGCCCTGTGGAAACGGTTCTAACCAACTCCTAATGGTAGACCTGTAAATGATCGGCAACATTGGGTGCTTAGTCCTAGTGGGAGGGTCTTTCGTAGACCTGAATTCTTTCAATTCGGTGGAAGTTTTTTAAACACCGAGTCTACCAAATAGATAATGTTAGGGACGGCAAACCCTAGTATAATTAACAAGGGTTGTTTCCCCTTAATCCTAGTTAGACTAGGATTTAGTTTAGTATTATTATTATTATTATTATTATTATTATTATTATTATTGAAATAGACTTCTACAGTTCAGCAAATGTTTCACTTTTCTCCCTATAAATAAATGGTATCGTAGGGCTAAATACAAAACTTTAAGATATGGTTATTTTATTTGAAAATAGTGAGAATTTATTTTCTAAGTATAAGTTCTATTTTTCAGAATAATAATTCTACCGGTTTATATTAAAGATATAATTCTTCTTCCTATTGAAGGTAAAAGAAATTATTTTAGTTTTATGTTTGGTTCGAATTCGTTTGAGCACACGCTCAAAGCAATTCATGGTACAAGAATAGCAAAGAAGGCCGTTCAGTTGAAAGTCGAGAATGACAAGGATTCGTCTAATCGAAAATATATGTGCGATTTTGGTAAAAGGGTTTATTGCTATAAATATCACAAACTGACTTAATTTTCAAACTTTTAATTTTCCGCTTTTTAAGAAAATCAATTTCGAATCAGATTTTTTTCCAAAAGGACTTTTCTTTCTCATTCATAAATAGTGCCATTCCTACAAGTTCCTTGGCCATAATAGATCTTGTATGCACCCTTCTAGTTTGGGTAATGCCAGAGGCAATGGGCACTCTTCCAATGTTTTGTACTTTATCGCTATCTGAAACAGACAATGTTTTCTCAAGCAATACCTCAATGGCTTTTTCCTCTGTTTTCTTTTCGATCCCTTCTTCTACTAAAGGTTCTCTGATATTGGTGGTGAAAGCATGAACCTTGATAAGATTGGTTGAGGCTGAAGAAGGTTCAATGGCTGGATAAGGAACAAAGGTAGGATTGGCTTCAAGATTAGATACTTGGTGTTAGGGCATGGATTAAGGCTTCAATTTAATGACCTGGTTTGGTAAGGGGGTTGGAGAATATGTCTTGAAAGACACAACAATAGGTTCATCAGTAGGGTTTGGGTTTGAGAGACATTGGTGATAGCAGTCTCAATAGTTTTTGGTTCCTTCATAACATTTGATTTACCAAGGACATCAATAGAATTGATGGAAGGGATTTCATGAAGGTTTTGAGTGGGCTCAATCTTAAAAAGGTTTTAAGGAGTGGACACTCTCTAAACTGTCTCAATAGTAGCCTAAGTTTGGTTACTTAATCACTAACATCGGATTGTTGTTGAGCCTTCTAATGACTATTAAAATTTTTAGTGATGGTCATCTTTGTGTAAGCCATTGAGGAGAAATGATGAAAACTTTGAGTCGATTATTACGGCTTAAAAAATGAACAAATTCAACCACGAGTAAGCTAGAATATCTATGGAGAACTTGTAAAAGACCAAAGTAAATAATCAAATATGATAAGATGACTATTTATACAGGGAAAAATAGTTGTTACTTCTCCATTATTGCAATTCTATCCTGAGATATTAGAGAGAGAGAAAATCTTTCAAATTTTCCTACCAAAATTGCAATTAGAGAAAAAAAATACTAAATTATTCCCTAAAAATAGCTAAAAATTGGGAATAAAATCTTTAAAATGGCATCTAATATAATCGTTTGAATGCATCTCTTAACTGTAGTTACTTCATGCGAGACATACACCAACTGAGCTTCTCAAGCTCTCAAACTTGTTGGCATCCAATGCTTTAGTGAACAAATCAACTAATTGACTTTGTATAGACAAATATCTCAACTCAATCGAACCATTCTCCACCATTTCCCCAATAAAGTGGTGCATTATATTGATGTGTTTGGTTCTAAAGTGTTGTATAAGGTTTTTTTTAATATGTTTATGGCACTTGTGTTGTCACAATATGTTGTGGAAATCGACAATACAATCCCAAAGTCATTTAGCATTTGCCTCATCCATAATAATTGGGAACAACTACCTGTTGCAATGTATTCTACTTCTGCTATAGACAATGAAATAGACCCTTGCTTTTTGTTGCACCATTAAACCAGATTACTTCCCAAGTAAAAACATCCTCTAGAGGTGCTTTTTCAAACATCCATATTCACAGCTCAGTCAACATAACTATATCCAACTAAACAATAGAGCTATCTTCAGTAAATTAAATGTCAAGATCAATAGTTCCATGGGCATACCTAATGATCGGTTTGGCTATCTTATTTCATGGATTGGTTTGATATCTTGCACATACACCAACAATAAAGCACAAAGCATGATGGCTTGTAGTGAGATACAAAAGGCTTCCAATCATGCTTTTATAAGTGGTATGGAGGAGTCTGCCCCCTTAGCATTTGTACATAGTTTCTCATTAACAAACATAGGTGTCTTGGCTAGTTTTGATTAATCAATACCAAAATATTTCACAGGATTTCTGATATATTTCTCTTATGATAAAAATGTACCATATTCCAATTGTTTGATTTGAAATCCAAGGAAGAAGGATAATTCTCTTACCATTCTCATTTCGAACTTATTTTACATTAACTTCACAAATGAATCTTTGATAGGAACTGAAGTAGAACCAAATATTATGTCATCAACATAAATTTTTGCCATGGTTGTAGTCCCTCTATTCTTTATGAACAATGCCTTGTCCACAAAACCTCTTTCAAATCCTTGACCAATCAAATAATGAGACAACCTCTCATACTATGTTCAACTCATATATTACTTTTCTCAATTTATAAACATGCTCTAGACGAGATAAATCTTCGAATCCCTTAGGCTGAGCAACATACACCTCATTCATAAATTCATTCAATAAAGCACTCTTAACATCCATTTGAAATAGCTCAAGTCTAGCCACAAGAGTAAAGATTTCTTCAAAATCATTGCCCTCCACTTAAGTGTAACCCTGAGCAACAAGTCAGGTTTTGTTCCTTATGATGTTACCTTGCTCACATGTCTTGTTTTTGAAGATTCATTTGGTGCCAATTATGTTGCAACTAGATGGCCTAGGTACTAGATCCCATATTTCATTCTTCTCAAACTATTGCAACTTCTCTTACATGGCTTGAATTCAATCAACAACCTTAAGGACCTCTTCAACTCATTTTGGCTCAATTTGAGAAGTGTAGTAAGCCAAATGAAACATGCTCTATAGTTTAGTCTAGGTTTACCCCTTGTTTTGATCCCATCATGAACATCACCAATTATATCAGTAGATAAGTGATTCTTACTAACTCCTTCTCAAGGTTAAAGTGGCCCATCATCATTAGACTGATCATTGACTAGATTAGTAACTTGAACATCTTGACTTTTTGCTTCTAACTTTTCTTTAGACTTAGCAATGCTAAAGGGAGAGGGCACTCCCTCTGCCTCTTGTTTTAATCCTATCATGATCATCACCAAGTATATCAGTAAGTGAGTGATTCTTTCGAACTCTTGCTCAAGTTTGAAGTGGCTCATCATTATCATACTGATCACTGACTAGATTAATAACTTGAACATCTTGACTTTCCGCTTCTAATTATTTTTTTAGACTTAGTAGTGCGAAGGGGAGTGAGCTCTCCCTCAGGCACAGAATTAGGAGTTTTGCATCCACCAGCATCACTGGGAATTTCATGAACTCTAGCATCATCAACCACCATATTTATTAACTTTATGATCTTCTTAGTACGTTTATTGAACACCCTATAAGCTTTGGTATTAATGGCATAACTAAGGAGAATACCCTCATCAGATTTTAAATTAAATTCACTTTTGTGGTCTCTATCTTTCATGATGAAACATGTACTCCCAAAAACATGGAAACACTTCATAGTAGGCTTGTTTCCCTCCCACACCTCATATAGGGTCATGCGAGTCTTTAGTCTAATCATCACTCTACTAATCACATGAATAACAATGTTCACTACCTCAACCCAAAAATAATGTGCAATAATTATGTTGTTGAGCATAACTTTGATAATTTCTTGCACAATCTTGTTATTGCACTCCACTACGCCATTTTGTTACGATGTCTTTAGTGTAGAAAACTCATGGCTAATTCCTTGTTCATCATAGAACTTAGCAAAATCATCATTTTTAAATTCACGTCCATGATCACGGCGTATTCTCCTTATCATGCCCATGATCTTTACATGTTCATTCATATGCCCTCTGTACAGTTTTTTAAACTCATCAAATGTATAAAAATTTTCTCTGAGAAACCTTACTCATATATCGGGAGTAGTCATCAACACACACAAAGACATATTTCTTTCTTCCAAGGCTTTCTATTTGCATAGGATCAAACAAATCAATGTGCAAGATCTCAAGCAGAGCTTTGTTCTGAACATGTGTAATCTTTTTTATGCTTCTCTTAATGTTATTTGCCTTTCATAAAACTGCTACACACTTTGGGAACGATCCTTGTAAGTTTAGGAACACTTTGAATTGCCTCATATCTCCCCAGTCTTTCAAGCTTTCAAAGAAGATATGGCCAAGCTGCTCATGCCATAGCTCTAATTTTGAAGTTGTAGCACTATTGCAATGGATAAACAACATCACCTTGTAGCAATTATCAAAGGTATGGCCACCCTCCATGATCACTTCATCAGAATCATTAGTCACAATACACATATTTTTAGTGAAATTCACAAGCATACCTTGATTATATAGTTGACTGGTGCTTACAAGATTGGCTTTGAGATCATCTATGAGTAGCACATTCTTCAATATAGGGGTGCCAGGAACAATTAAGGTACCTGTAGCAAGTTTCTGGCTTCTATTCCCATCACTAAAGGTCACTCTTCCAATAAGAAAATCTCTAAACTAAATGAGGCATGTTTGGTTACTTATTATGTGTTGTAAACAAGCACTATCAAAATATAAATTTCCATCAATAGTGGACTTTAAGAAACAATGAGAAACTAGGAATGTTTAGCTTCTTTCTTCATCTATATTCGTTTCTACACTTTTCCTACTCCAATGCCACGAGAAGTGGGCACTACCTTAGGCACTAAATTCCTCCATCACAGATCATGTAACACTTGAAAAAATCATGGTTTATATGATCAAGAGCACCAAAATAGTGACAAATCACCTTATGGGAAAGAAAATTCTTATAAGATGGCTTGACTAACACCAACTTAGAGCTAACTTCCTATAAATGGTTTCTTTAATAAAGACTATGTGACTTTCTATTACAATTTTACCTTTACTAACAAAGCCTAAGCTTCCCCTGCCTTGATCTCTCTTCCCAACTGCCAAAATCTCATCAAGTTTGTTCTTGTTGGTAGTGAACTTCTCGAGCATAAGTTTCGTTTTAGCAAGCTCTTTCTTGACCATCACAATGTTGTTTAATTCCTCTACAAGGAAAGCTTCTTTAGCAGTTACTTGTTTAATCAATATTCCATTTTCATCCTTTAATTGTTTGTTTTCTTATGATAATTGAGTGTTGATCTCACATACCATTCTCCATTTTCCTAACATCACTTTATAAGTTTTTAAGAAATTCTTATATGTCCTAACATTGGAATCTTTATCAAAATCCTCTCCACAAATTGTCCTGGTAGTGAAAGTTGTAACAGCCCATTTTTCAGTGAAATCGTAACAGTGGTTTCGGGACCACAAATCCGATCCGAAAATAAAAACTAATTTTATTTTATTATATGGTCTGTATGTCGTGTGAAAATTTTGATACGAAAATTTTATCGATTAAGTGTTTAATTACGAGAAAGATTAAATCGTATAAAATGCGAAAGTTGAATTCTAGTAGCTATAAGGATTAAATAGCTATGGAATTCAAAACTAGATGTCTTTAAATGGTAATTAGACCATTAAAGAAAAGTATGTAGATTTTTGATGACTCATCCATGGAAATTTGGAAAAGGGCAAGGACTAAATTGGAATTTGAAAAATATTTAATTAATTAAAAGATGAAAAGAAAATATCATCTTATTTTCTCATTTTCTTCAACCTAAAATACATGGAAACCCTAAGAGAGAAAGAGAGGAAACTTTCATGGCCTAATTGGGTAAGTTTCCTTGTCCCGTTTTTAGTAATTTTGATATTTTTGAAACTAGGATAGCTTAATCTATCTATTTGAGGGATTAATTTGAAAAGTTATCAAGGAATGAAATTTGGGTCATGGATGAATATGCTAAAAATTAGAAATTTATCGTAGAAAATGAAATGTTGTTGATAAATAAATAACTTTTACAAAGTGATTTTTGATGAAAACATGCTTTAGAGACTAAAATGTAAAATTATGAAATTAAAGAAAAATGCTGAATTTTTATAAATACATGTGCTGTAAATTTTGTAATGCGATTTTGGTTAGGCTTGGAATAGGGAGTAAATTGCACAAGTTTCATTTTCCAAGCCTAGGGACGAAATTGAAATTTATGGAAAAGTTAGGGGCAAAATGGTAATTTTTCCTAGGACATAAATTTAGTCCAAATGAGTATGAAATATGAGAAATTGATTATTAAAGCTATTTATATAGATTCAGACAACTCACATTCGAGGCTAGGTCGAGGAAAATAAAAAGGTTTCGGATTAGTAGATTACTTACGCGAACAAGTGTCGAGGTAAGTTCGTGTAACTTAATCGAGCATGTTATTATGTTAAATTAAATGTTTTGATTGTATGAAATGTGATTATCATTTATGTGATTTACTTGGGTGTTACAACATGAGAAATTAATACATGCTTGAAAATGATAAAAAAAGGGTTATGTCTCGATTGAATATTGAATTCCGATGAACATATGTGCTTTCCCGAAATGAATGAGGTTCTGCATTTGTTACTGACAGGATTTAGCTCGGACGAGTAATCCTATTGACCTCATTATGGAAAGGATTTAGCCCGGACGGGTAATCCTGATATAATACCTATCGAGTATATGTTACAAATAGGATTTAGCCTGAACTGGTAATCCTAATTGAACTCTTCCAAGCGTACGTTATATAAAGGATTTAGCCTGGACTGGTAATCTTGTTATACGATATGTGACTCGAGAGTTTGTTCCTCGATTAAGTGCCCTAATGGGTACTCTTGAAAAAGAATTGACGGGTTATTAAATCGTACACCTCGAGTGTACCACTTGAGTATCCATCGAAATTTTAATGATTCAACAGACACAAAACCTCTTGGCATGATAAGAGAATTATGTAATGAAACTATGATGTCTTGAAGGAAAATGGTATAAAGAGCTCATCTATGTTTACTTGATGTATATGAAAATTTTGTGACTAACATGTTTGATGGAATGCATGTGTTTAGGAAATTTTGCCAAATGGATGGAAAACAAGATATTGTATGCTTAGATTTAATAAACGGGATTGGTAAGTTTAGTTTCCGCTATACGAACTTACTAAGCATGTAATGCTTACTCTGTTTTATTTTTCCCCTATTTTATAGTGCTCGGAAGCTCGCGAAGGTTGGAGATCATTGGAGCATCATCACACTATCCACTAGCTTATTTTGGGTATACAGAGTAAAATCATTTTGGTATAATGGCATGTATAGGCTAACTTGGCCCTAGATGACTTAAATATGTGGTTTGTAATCTAGACATTGGAATGGCTAGTAATGGTTGTTTTTGACATGCTTCTAATGTCATACTATGGTAGCTATATACATGTTAAATGGTTGATCAAATTATGCCTATCATATGAAATATACCAAGGTAAGATTATAAACATGTATGCATGTAAGGATATGCCTTGTTGAATGATGGAATTTGCTTAATTTGAATGCTTGAATTGACTGGTATTGGATGTGAGTTTTAAGTGCAGGTCTTTGATGTGATTTTGGGTGAGAAATAAAGCTAGAAATGGCTTCATATTGTCCATAGGGGTAGACACACGGGCTGTGTCTAGACCGTGTGTGACACACGGCTTGGTACATAGGCGTGTGGTTAGGCCGTGTGTCACCTGCACCTTAAATTTGAGAAACAGAATGCTCAAAATTGAGTACACGGGTAAAGACATGGGCGTGTGTCTTGGCCGTGTGAAACCTACTCCTAATTTCGAAAGAATTTAATTAACCACACGACCAAGCAAACGGGCGTGTGGCATGGCCGTGTGCACAAGTCAGAGAGTTACACGGGGTCGAACACGGCCTGCAGTACGAGCATGTCCCTTGGACCACATGGGCATGTGAGCCCTGCACCTTGGAAAATTTTTGAAATGTTGCAAAAATTCTTAGAGTTTCTGATTAAGTCCCGATTCGATTTTAATGCTCACATTGGGCCTCAAGGGTCCATTTAAGGGACATTTTGAATAATCTCGATTAATGAATAGTAATTTATGTGAATTAGCTGTAAATATTCCGAAAGTTTCGGTAATACTCCGTAACCCTGTTCCGGCGACGGATACGGGTTAAGAGGTGTTACAAAAGTAATAAAATTTTGATGATCTGCTTTTGAATCAAATCCACTAGAAGAGTTTTCATCACTTCAAGTTACATAAAATGACTTTTTATTCTTTTTTTTTAGAATGTTAGCACACTCGGATTGGATATGATTAGATCCTTGAAACTAATAGCATTTCACATCCTTCTTATTATCCTTCTCACATTCTCCTTTAACCATTACCCCATTTGACTTGTTTTTGGGAAATTGACATTGACTTCGAACTTCTTGAATTTCCTTGCTTGTTTCTTGAAAGCCCTATTGAAATTCTGAGTGAGTAAAGTTATCTGCTTATGTGATCTTCTATAGTAGCATTATAAGGAGTTGGCACTTCCTCATTTACCTAAAGAACAATGTTTTTGTCTCCTTTTCCTCTGTTGCATTTAGCCTCATCTAAATTCATCTTAAAGGTCTATAAAAAAACAATAAGTTCATCAATGGCCTCCTCAATAACTGTAACCTTAATTAAAAATCTCTCAGAGAGAGACCTTAACAACTTTATAACTTTTTAACATTAGGATATTCTTCACCGAAAGCAAAAACCTGATTTGATAAGTCAAACAGTTCAACATAAAATTCTCCAATTGTTTCTGACTCTTGCATCCTTAAGCTCTCAAACCTTATGTCAACATTTACATATTTGATTGCTTAACTATGAATGTTCATTCATGAATAGTCTCCAAGATATCCCAAGTAGCCTTTACAATCATGCACTTTCAATGTAACATCCTAGATTAGAGGTTATGCGTTCGTGCATAATTCATGAGTAGTAGGTTTTGGCAGTGTTTGGAAGTGAATTAAGGGTTTTTAAAATCCTAGGGTGGAAGAGAAAGCTTTGGACAATTATTGGTTTTTAAGTTAAAAAGGGGGAGCTAGGCTAAGGTAGCCTTAAGAAAAGTTTTGGGGAGTTTAGGATACAAGAAGTGATGTGGAAAAATGGCAAGGGACACCATCTAAGGTGCAAGGGTTATGGCATCAAGTGAAGTACTTTGAGGGAAGAATCCCATTGTGTGCTTTTTTGCTTAATTTTATGAAATAGCATGTTTACTGTGATATGGATGTGTGGTGTGCATTATTAGAATCTTGGAAATGTATGGAAATGTATGGAAATGTATGAGAATGTATGGAAATGTATGGAAATGTATGGAAATGTATAGAAATGTGTGGAAATGTATGGAAATGTAAGGCAATGTAGGGAAATGTAAGGAAATGTAAGGAAATGCTTTGGAAACGTTAAGTTTAAAAGAGGAAAGTGAACATTTTTGGAAACTAGGGGATGTAAGGAAATGGTGTGGAAATGATTCAAAAGAGGAAAGTAAACATTTCTGGAAACTTGGAAATGTAAGGAAATGTCAAGTTTAAAGAGGCAAACGAAAATTTTTGGAAACTTGGAAATGTAAAGAAATGTCAAGTTTTAAGGCTTAAAAAGAGAAAACTAAGGCAAGGTGGCCTTAAGAAAAATAATAGGAGGAATTTGACACACAAATGGGCATGGAAAAGTGGCTTGGAGATGCCACTTAAAGCCCAGTAAGTGACGCCACAGGCAGGTGCAATTGGGCCTGAGTTCGAGTCACATGGGAAGCTAAAATAAAAGTTTTTATTTTCGGCAAGGAATGGAGGTAGTGGACGGCAAAGGGAGACTAGGGGAGGAGTTTAAGATGAGGTTTTATTCTTATTAAAATTCGGCTAAAAGGGGAGATAAATGTGGATATTATTTCTTTTATTTTGATAGATAAGGAAGAGATAAAAGAGGATTATTATTAGTATTATTTTTATTAGGAGATAAGAGATAAATATTGGATTAAGTCTTGTTGATAATTAAAGTGATAAATCAAGGGATAAAGTTATAGAAGAGTGGTGGCCAAGTAAGGGACTCTAGCCTAGTAAATTTGGCTATAAAAGGAAAAGAGAGGCCATTCAGCATTATTTTCTCTTCCTTGATAACCTCTGCCGAATTTTCTCTGCAACCCCTATTCTTTTCTTCTTCATTCTTCTCCTCTCAATTTTCCAAAAGCCGAAAGCTTGCTAAGATCAAGGCCATAGCCGAATAGTTTGAGACTTCAAGCAAAGGAACTGTCGATATCTAAAGTAAGGGTAAGATCTCATTCGGTTTCATCCTTTTTCTTTTAAGATTTACCAGAATCTAGGACTAATCCCATTAGAAACTTGTCTGCCGAAATTTGGAAGGATCTTCCGGGCTTTACTAAGTGTCGACTACAAGGAAGGAGAAGTTCTTTTCCCGAAAGTACACCATAAGCTACATGTTCCCTAGTTATTCGGTGAATTTCGGGATTTAAAATCCACAAGGTAAGTGTCTATAGCATTCGGCCAAGGCTTATTTTAGTGTTTGGATCTATCTTTTATTATCTTAAAAGCCGAAAACTAATATGGTAAAGGGATCTAGAGTTGGCCGAATACAAGGAAGAAGGATACAAAGTTTCGGGACTTGGTTCTTAAGTCAATTGGCAACAAGGTAAGTTTTAGTGTACTAATCCTACTAGGATTTGGATTTATGGCCGAATGGCTCTTTACTAAGTATTAAATGATTGATTAAATGTAGAGATCTAAGATCTAAGGCATTAGATCAAGCTTTTCGGGATTTGGATTGGAAACCTTAAGCGAATCAGGTGTGTAATCCACACTAATTCTTAATATGTTTTATGGCTATATTTAATATGTGCATGTTTATAAGAATGTGAATATGGCTAAGGTACCGTGTTACTGTACAAAGTACTCAGGTACGTTTCCTACTCATACTAGGATTACGAAATATGTTATATTTAACATGTGAAAAGTGACATGAATGTGAATTTAAGTATGATATGCATGATATGAATAATATGGGGCATTCGGGTTATATGAGAAAGGGGAAGTGAATGTGGTGACTTCGGTCTCACTATCTGAATGTGGTGACTTCGGTCACATTATCTGAATGTGGTAACTTCGGTTACATTATCTGAATGTGGTGTCTCATGACACAATTATCTGAATCTGGTGGCTATGCCACGAATTTTATATGGGCGATGAGCACGTCGACTGCAGCGACTGCCTTCGATGGAGTGTAGCGGAAGGAGGGTTGACTTAGTAGTCCCCACGGTGTGCAGGTTGGTACGGGGATGTGTAGCGGATGGCATCTAGGTTTGGGTTCGGGATTGCATCATTATCTTGAATTATTATGTGAACATGATATGTATGGTATGCCTAAATCTATTAAATTTTAGTGTTGGTTGCACATTGAGTCTGTTTGACTCACCCCGTTGGGGAATATTTTTTAGGTGATGAGCAGTAATGGACCGGGTCGGCAGGAGCTTAGGGATGGCCATGCACAGCAAGAAATCTATGATTTGGACTCTTATTTTCTTTAAGTACTTTGGTTCTAAATTTGGGTTATATACGATGTAATAAGGCCTTAAGGCCATAGTGCACTATTTTATTTCTGTTTATTGTTTAATTAGGTTACAAATTTTTATGAAGTTTAAAGATCAAGTAATTCTTTTTAAAATATACTCTATATGTTTTATCACATAGAGTTAAAAAGGGTTTTCTAATATAAAAATCGAATTGGTTTTCAACACAAGCCCAACCCAAACAATTTTTTTTTAAAATCACACAAGTTTTTCACAAAGTAACAAAAGAATTTGAACCGGTTTACTTGAGGAACATACCAGATCCGGTCAAAGCTCGTGGGCCGGGTTTGGGGTGTTTTATTCAATCCTTTTAAACTCCTGCATGTCAACTCCAAAAAAATTTCATATAAAGCTTTTGAGTTATTATCTGTCACTTTCTCTTCCTCAATGGTCCATTATGCTTTTGACTTAATAACCCTTCCACTTCTTGTATCCATTTTGGGTGACTCTCATCCAGTCAGGACAACACACCATGTCTGTAACACCCCTTACCCGTGTCCGACGCCAAGACAGGATCCGAGGCATTACCATAGTTTACCCTACCTGAACTTGCATTATTGGGCTATAAAGTTTCTTTCCAACTTAAAAGCTTCTCTTTTTAATCATAACATACACTTTATGGGCCTACGAGGCCTTAAACTTACTTCTGGAAGGTTTCGAAGTTCAATCGAAAACTTTTACTCTCTCTAAAAACTTTTGCCTAAACAGGGGCCGTGTGGTCACACGCCCGTGTGGTCGGGCCGTGTGGTCACACACGCCCATGTCCTTAACCCGTATAGAATTTATTTTTATTTCGAACCTACAGGGGTTTTCACGCGGCTGGACACACGCCCGTGTCAATGGCCCGTGTCCTTCACACGGCCTAGACACGTCTGTGTCCTAACCCGCGTGTGAAAACTAGGGGTATTCTGTTTATGACATCAGCAACCTCTTAAGGAGCACACGGCTTAAGCACACGCCCGTGTGCTGGCTCGTGTGACGAATCGAATTCTCGCAATTAAATACAGGGGACACACTGCCTATCAACACACCCATAGGGGTTGACCGTGTGTCATACACGGCCTAGACACACACCCGTGTGTCTACCCATATGGATACTTAGAGGCTATTTTCCAAGCCAATTGTCACCCTGAAACATCAGCACACTTATACCAACTCAAGCAATACATAACATGGCCTTCATACACTATGAATAACCCTTGAAACATCACTTGTAGAATTCATAAAAACTCATCATCATTAATATATAAAACTTAACAAATATTGGCCAATCTCTTTGACCATATACATAAAAAAAAAAGATAGTAGCCTTAATAGCCAACACTTTGGCTCCCAATATGATATAGCTCAAAATGACATAATCCCTATACATGCCATACTTAAAATAAAACAAATTGGCTTACCAAAATAATGATTGATAGTGTGATCCAAGCTTCGACGTCTACGATCCCCGAGCTAGCTTGGCGAAACTACAAGGAAGAAAGAAAAGAAAGAAGTAAGCATATAGCTTAGTAAGTTTGCATGAAATTCATATAGCAACATATTTGCTCATAATAAACTCATCCATCATAAAACAAAAACAACATAAATCTCAAGTGCTTGAGCTTACTTACTCATGCCTACCATTACTCATCACATATTACATAATAATTTCATACTTGTATTTTAATCATGGTACCTGTATCACTTAATCACATAGATTAGCATTTTCACTAATGTAAACATAAACTCAAATCTTCTTATTTCTTAATTTAAATAAAGCTCTTTATCAACCTTGAATAACTTAACTTATTACTATCTTTACTTACTTAGCTTTCTTGTTACCTTTTTCATACTTGGATCTTTTGCCCATGAATTATTTGGAATATCAGAGGATACTCAATCTCACCAAACATGTGTCTAGATTCCAATGCCATATCCCAAACATGGTCTCGCACGGGATCTCTTAACTCGATGTCGATGCCATGTCCCAAACATGGTCTTATACGAGATCTTCTTTTGGTGCCAAAGCCATGTCCCAGACACAGTCTTACATGGGACCTTCCTTGTATGGTGTCGATGCCATGTCCCAGACATGGTCTTACACGAGACATTCCTTATTCGATATTGATGCCATGTCCCAGACATGGTTGTAATGGGCCTATTTCGCCTAGGCCTGATTAACCAAACCACATACACAAAAATTAACAAACCCACATATAAAACCAAAATTAATAAAGTCTATTTTATTTAAAAATAGTCCAAATTTACAAGAATAGCCCAATTAAATTAAGGCCCAAACCTAGACCTAGCCCAACAAACCCTTAAACCCAAAATTGAAACCCTAACAGCCAACCTTTGCGCCTCCAGCAGCCTCCCCAACGCCCCACACCTCGCTCCTCCGCATCTTGCGCTCCTCCACCATCCGCCACGCCCATGTAGCATGCCCCTCTCCATCACGTACCTACAAACAGGGGAAGACAGTTTGTAAAAGACTATAAAAGCCGCATATAAACAATGTAAAAGGGGACTTTTTTTTTACACACAACACGCTACATTTTTACATACGAAATCAATACAAAAATCCAAGAAGATATCAGCAAAAAAAGAGAAAGGTTTCATTTATTTTCTTTATTTTCATTTATTTCCCAAATCTGTTTTTTTTTTATATAAAGGTTTCTTGCGTTTTTTTATATATACATAACTATAAAAAAATAGTATACGGTAAAAAAAACAAGAAAAAAACTCACTTTTGTGATCTTCAGCCGCCACACACGGCGGCGCCGACGGCAGCGGACGGTGGTGGTCTTCGCCGGAGGCTCTGCCAGAAATCGCCCAAAGGAGACAGGGGGGAGAGAATTTTTGAGACTTGGAATTTATTTTTTTAAAACAGAAAACTAATTTTTTTAAAATTTGGCCTTAAATAAGGAATGAAAACGACACAGTTTTGCATCAGGGGTTTAAGTGCCAAAACAACACCGTTTTTTCCAGGATTCGCGCGCAGCTGACCCGACCCACAGGGATCTGCGTGTTTTTGTGACTTTTGGGTTATTTATCCTTTTGGCCCTTTCGCATTTTATTTCTTTTTAATTAAGTTTTCTTTTATTTTAATTTCGCCCTTAACTTTTGTTCTGTTTTTAATTTGGTCCTGCGCAAAGCGCTGCGTTTTGGAGGGCTGGGATATTTTCCCTTTTAGCCCTTCCTTGTTATTCGCTTGTTCAATAAGGTCCCTTTCCTGTTATTTATTTTTAGATTTGCTCCAAATTTTTATTTTAAGTTTAATTTAGTCCTTTTTTCTTATTTTCTTTTATTATTTTATCTATTATTGTCATTATTGTTATTATTTTTAATATTATTATTCTTATATTTATTATAATTATTATTTTAATATTACCACTACTATTTTTTATAATTAACTTGATTGTTATTATTATATTCATTAGTATTATTATTTATATTATTACCACTATTATTTTATATATATATTATTATTACTATAATTATATTTATTATTATTATATTATTATTATTATTATTATTATTATCATTAATATTTTTATTATTATTTTAGTATTATTATTTTATTTACCATTATTATTACTATTATTATTAGTATTTTATTTTTATTACTATTATCATTATTTTTTTTTTGAAACATTTACTTACTCATTTTTTTCCATAATTAATTTGCCCTTTATTCAACTTTATTTTTACCCTTATTTTTTTTATTTCGATTTGCTTTATTTTAAAGTTTTACACTTATTATTGCCATTTCATTATTTATTTATTTATGTAATTATATTTTGTTGCACATACTTTCGAATTTTGACTATTCATTATCGATATTCATATTTATTATTGTCATCATCGTTATTTTGTTACATATATTAGCATTGTAATTCATTTTACATTTTATCATAAAATCATGTCACATTTTATCTGATTTTTTGAAATAAGCAATTTCTTCGTGTTCTAAGATTCGAAAGAAATCGTGCCCTAACTTACTGAATTTCTATTTTCCTCATCGAGTCTAAAGAACCAATTATTTTTAAGTTAAAACACAAGTTAAATAAAAAATTTATCCTCAAGAATTCAAATTGTTGTGTCATAACTCATTGGATGTGACGTTTTGTTATCTCGGGATAAGGATTTCTAAAAAAACTAAGGCAATATTCTGTATTTAGAATTTCGAGAAATCGTGCCCTAACTTACTGGGTTCCGGTTTTTCATTTGACCCAAATAACTGAATATCCTCCTCAAGCTTAAATACGAGTTTTAAAAGTCGAAAGTCAAACTTAGTTTCGGGAACTTGAAATGTCGTACCCTAACTTACTGGGCATGACATTTTACTCTTCGAAATAAGAGGGTCTTAGCATCCATTTTAAGTTGTTCAAGTTTTCTTTTAAATAAAAAGGATCGTATTTTAAAATCTTTTCAAATTTTCGACATAAAGACATCAAATAATCAATTAGGTACCAATTTTGGGCGTTACGAGGGTGCTAACCCTTCCTCGTGCGTAATCGACTCCCGAACCCGTTTTTCTAAATTTCGTAGACCAAAACTGTCGTTTTAATAGATCAAAATGTTTTAACGATCAATCTTAAGGTGACCTGATCACACCTCAAAAAAGATTAGTGGCGACTCCATTTTCATTTCTAAAGTCGACCCTATTTTCCAAACAAAAAATGGTTTCGACAGCTTGGCGACTCCACTGGGGACCAATAAAAGAGTCAAGACGTAGGATTGATTATTTTGTGTCCTTTTATCGAAAATTAAAATTTGATTTTGATGCTTTCACCGCATGAGTTTGTGTCGTGTCATATGTTTGTTGTGGTTTGAGTCTCGTAGGATATTCCCACATCGTATTGTATGACCGTTGTGGTCACACCTTTTAAGTGGGAGTGAGAAACTATGCCTTCGTAAGGTTTTCACCTCCGCATGGGCTAGTGGACTACTTCCGGGATACATCCGTACCTATGTCTTCGTGAGGTTTTCACCTCCGCATGGCCATAGGGAAATGTATTCCCCTGAACTGGACTCGATTCATATGAGCCTATAATGGGTGAGGATTGAGGAATCTGCTGGTTCAGGTACCCTTCCTTTAGATCTAAGCCACATATAGTGATCTTTAAGAGCCCGCCCTAGATAGAGCTATGCTGAACCTTAGCGGTTACCCAGATAGATGTTTGACACTTTTTCTATTTACTTTGGTTGCTATTATTCGATACTAACTTGTTGTGTTTTGGCTATGATTGCATGTCATTTCATATTAAAAAGGTGTCGGTTCCTGTTTGGTTACTAAATTAGAAAGTTTGTCATGGAGAACGAACTTCTTGATAAAATAGAGGATAATGTGGCTGTCCGTATATGGTCAGAAAAGATGCAACTTGAGAAAGGGGATAGTCTAGCCGAGGGATATACGTCGGAGTTGTGGGACTTCACTCGTATCAATGTGACACAGAATGAACTCCAGGAATTAAAAGATATATGGGCCCGTTGGGATGATGAGACTAAGCAGCTATTCTATCATAATTATGGCGATCTACCCTACCTGTTTGACATCAAAGTGGACAAACACTTATTTCGGGCTATGACTCAGTTTTGGAACCTCGCGTATAGCTGTTTCATGTTTGGGAAAGTAGACTTGGTGCCTGCCGTGGAAGAATACATAGCCTTGCTTCGTTGTCCAAAGGTTCAAGTCGACAAAGCTTATTTCAGGGCTGCTAATATACCAACTTTTGTAAAGATGAGTATCACCGGTGTAGGGCCCAAAATTTGCCTGAGCCCATTACAAACCATAAAATTAAAAAAAAAAAACACCAAATAAAGTCTAGAGTCCATCAGATTACAACTGGCCTAAAAACAATAAAACCCAATCAAATTACAATAAAGCCCAAAACCCGAATGGCCCAATAACAGAGCAACCCCAAATGGCCCAAAATTTTGGAAGTATTCGGAAAACCCTAGAGCTTCTAGAGGGTTCCAGCGCCGTTTTAGCTTCCATCGTGCGTGTCCCCACGCACACCCCGCAACCCTAGCCAGGCGTTTGGACTGCCTTGGTCCTCACACGCGTACCACGCGCGCGACCACATATTCCAGCTTACCTCACGTGCCTCCGTATGCCACGTCCACCGTCCGTACCTGCAAACCAATGACAGAGAAACAACAGCAAGAAAAAGCACAAAAAAAAGAAAATAAACGACTATTTTTCTGTTTTTGCATTTTTATTTCAATCGACTATAAAAAGTCAGAAACCACACTGTATTTTTTTACGTACACGCAATACAGCAATACCAAATCAATAGCAGAGATATTCAAAAAAGGTTGCTTTTTTTTCTTTTTTTTGGATCGTTTCTTCTTTTCGAATTCGTTTCTGTATATATTTCTTTTTGGCTTTTGACGTACAAAACAAAGGAAGGTGAAAAGGGGTTTTACCTGGGCTGAACGTTCGACCTTCATCCTCTCTGTCGTAATCGAAGTTCGATGCTGGTAAGCGAGCAAGGTTGTTAAGATCGGGGTTTTGGAAGTAGATCGGACCACTCAGATACTGCTTTTTGCCGGGCATGATGGCAATTTGGTGGTAAACAGAGAGGGTTTTTCATTCATCTACTGCTATTCACTAGTTGTGATGGTGTTTCAGTGGTAGATTGGAAAGGTTTCTTTACGGCTGAGAAAACAAACAAAAGGGGACTAGGGTTTTGGCTTAATAAGGAAGTTTTAATGTTTTAGTTTTGTTTTAAGGAAGGTTAATAGTCATTAAGGGCACGTCGTCGTTTAAAGCCCTTGTCCATGGCTTCGAAACGATGTCATTTAAGGCCGTATGAACCGACCCGCTCCAACACTCATGAGATCCGCGTGTTTCTGCAATTAATAGAGAATTTATGCATTTAGTCCCTTCTAGTTTTATATTGTTCTTAATTAGTTTCGTTATACTTTGTCTTTATTGTTTAATTAGCCTCTGAAATTTACGTATACTTTTAATTTAGTCCAGTTTATACAATGCGTTCTGGTTGTTTAAGTATTTGCTGCTTTAACCCCTGATTTTTTTTGAATACTTTTTAATTTAATCCCTTTTTATTGTTTACTTATCATTAATTTAATATTGTTATTATTATTATTATTATTGTTACTTTGAATATTATTATGAATATTATTTTTAATATTGTTATTATTATTTCTAATCGATGTTAATATTACTACTATTATTCTGTGGTTTTTTTATCTTAATAAATTCTTATTTTTATCATCCTTAATATTATTATTTTATTCAGACTATTATAGTATTTTATTCATTTGGTAATTTACCATTATTTTCATAATTTACAATAAATTACTTTTTATATATATATATATACTATGGATTTTATATTATTATGTATATAATTGGTTTCTTCAAAAGACCATACTCTATATTTATTTCCAAATATTTTTAAATATCATTATCATTTATATATATATATATATATATATATATGATTTTTATTCATTATCATGATATATTTAAAATCGTTTTTGTTTATTTAGAATATGTCTTATAAATGCTATACTTGTATGTATTTAATTAATTTTCCTTATCATTGATCTAATGTTTGATAATTATTGCTATTATGTATATCTTAATTCTCGTTTTATATTTAGTCGTTGCTTGAGATTCAATGGTATTATATTTCATTTGTAAATAATTGCTCCACATTGTAAGTTATTATGCCATCACATTATATTTGAAACACCCCAAACCTGGCCCACGAGCCTTGACCGGATTTGGTATGTTCCTCGATGTAAACCGGTTCAAATTTCTTTTGTTACTTAGGAAAAATTTGTGTGTTTTGAGAGTAAAATGGTTTTGGGTTGGGCTTGAGTTGAAAACGAATTCGATTTTATATTGAAAACCCATTTATTTCAGGTGACAAAATATTTAAAGTCTATTTTAAACCAAATTTACTTAATCTTATAACCATTAAAAATTCGTAACATAATAAATAAAAGAAAGAAAAATAAAGTAGTTCAACTATGGCCTTATTACATCAAATAATTCCCCAAAAATAAATTAAAATGCTTAAATAGAATAAAAGTCCAAATAATGAAATTTTCTTTGCTGTGCATGGCCACCTTTAAGCTCCTGCCGACCCGGTCCATTACTGATCATCACCTGGAAGAAAAACATTCCCCAAACGGGGTGAGTCAAACAGACTCAATGTGTACACAAACACTAAGTCTTAACAAGTTCAGGCATTTCAAGTCATACACATACATATATCATTTAAATAATATGATGCAACCCAAACCCAAACCTAGTTAGCCATCCGCTACACTTCCCCGTACCAACCTGTACACCGTGGGGACTACTAAGTCGACCCTCCTTCCGCTACACTCCATATCGCAGTCTTAGGTCACCGCATTCGTGGTCTTAGGTCACCACGTTCAGATTACTGTGGTCTTAGGTCACCACATTCAGATTACTGTGGTCTTAGGTCACCACATCCAGATGTCACGGTCTTAGGTCACCGTGTTCGTGGTCTTAGGTCACCACATTCACTTCCCCTTCAAAATAAAACCCATATGCCCCATATAATAGTAATATGCATAAATATGCCAGAGTTCACATTCTTATTCTTATTCTCATGTTACAATTAACATATTTCATATTCCTAGTAGGAGTAGGAAACGTACTTGAATACTTTGTACCATAACATGGTACCTTAGCCACTTTCTTACACTTTCATATTCTTAGTATCACATATATATATTTATTAAACATGCCATAAAACTTATTGAGAAATAGTGTGGGGTACACACCTGATTTGCTTAATGCTTTCAATCCAAATCCCGAAAAGCTTGATCTAATGCCTTAGATCTTAGATCTCTACATTTAATCAATCATTTAATACTTAGTAAAGAGCCATTCGGCCATAAATCCAAATCCTAGTAGGATTAGTACACTAAAACTTACCTTGTTGCCGATTGACTTAAGAATCAAGTCCCGAAACTTTGTATCCTTCTTTCTTGAAATCGGCAATCACTAGATTACTTGAATAGATTAGTTTCGGCTTTTGAATAACTAATAAAACACATCTATTTACCAAACATGGCCTTGGCCGAATGCTATAGACACTTACCTTGTGGATTTTAAATCCCGAAACTCACCGAATAACTAGGGAACACGCGGCCTATGGTGGACCTTCGGGAAAAGAACTTCTCCTTCCTTGTAGTCGACACTTAGTAAATCCCGAAAGATCTCTTCAAAGTTTCGGCCAAAGATATTAATGGCATTAGAATCTAAATTTCGGCTTAAAGAAAAGAACCAAAACGATGTCAATAACATCCTTACCTTTAGTATTGAAATCGGCAACACTTGATATCCCGAAATTCCTCCCCTAATGTTGTAGTCGACAACACCTTAGCTTGAATCCTCAACAATATTCGGCTTTTAGGAGATTGAGAGAACAAGAATAAGAGAATAGGGTGTAGAAGGATTCGGCCAAAGAGAATCAAAAAGAAAAGAGAAAAAGAGAATAATGGCAGAGAGAATTCGGCAGAGAGAAGAGAAGAAACTTTAGAGAATTTCGGCAGAGGTTTTCTTGAAGAGAAAAGAATGAATGAAGAATAGCCTTACTCTTCCTTTTATAGCCAAAATTACTAGGCTAGAGTCCCTTACTTGGCCACCACTCTCATATCTTTATCACTTTATTTAAAAATTAAAGAATTTAATCCAACAATTATCTCTTGAAAATAATGATAAATAAATCCCTTATTTATCCTCTATTTATCTCTTAAAAATAAAAGAATAAAAGCTCTTAATTTATAGCCATGTGCCGTCCACCTCTCTGCTCCTTGTAGGAAAATAAAATTTCTTTTATTTGCTTCCCATGCAGCTCGAACCTTGGCCCAATACTCTTGTATGTGGCGCCATTTCCAGAGGCCCTAAGTGGCATCTCCAGGCCACTTTTCCAAGCCCGTTCTTGTGTCAAATTCCCTCTATTAATTTTCTTAAGGCCACCTTGCCTTAATTTCCTCTTTCTAAACTTTAAAACTTATCATTTCCTTACATTTCCAAGTTTCCAAAAATGTTCGTTTGCCTCCTTTAAACTCAACATTTCTAAATCATTTCCTTACATTTCCAGGACATTTCCCTACATTTCCAAGACAAGGCATTTCCTTACATTTCCATACATTTCCTTATATTTCCATACATTTCCTTACATCTTAGGGTTCCTAAAACTCCTCAGATCACATCCAACACACCTACTGAGCCCACTATCTCATGAATTACGCACGAACGCATAACCCCTAATCTAGGATGTTACAGTATTCACTTAAAAACACCATGTTTCAATACTATTCGAACTTTAAAATCAATTTTACTTAAAATTTTCAATATAAGGTAATTGTGCATTTGGAAATTCGAAGAAATCGTGCCCAATCGTGCTGGGTGTGATTTTTTTCGTTTGACCAAATAAGCGAATACCCTTTTAAATTTCGTCCATATTTTCAAAATAAGGTAACATTTGTGCATTTGGAAATTCGAAGAAATCGTGCCCAATCGTGCTGGGTGTGATTTTTTTTTCGTGTTTGACCAAATGAACGGATAGCCTTCCAAATTTTATCTGTATTTCAAAATAAGGTAATTGTGCATTTGGAAATTCGAAGAAATCGTGCCAAATCGTGCTGGGTGTGTTTTTTTTTGTTCGACCAAATAAATGAATATCCTTTCAGATTTTGTCCATATTTTCAAAATAAGGCAATACTTGTACGTTTGGAAATTCGAAGAAATCGTGCCCAATCGTGCTGGGTGTGGTTTTTTTTTTGTTTGTCCAAAAAACCAAATACCCTTTTCAAAATTTCAATTCGTGCTTGGAGAATTTTGGGGATCATCTTGAATTCGAGGAATCAGATTGTCATGTCCAATCGTGCTGGATGTGATACTCTATTCCTTCGGAACAAGGGAATCTCAATATTCAATCAAGTTATTTAAAATTATAGAAAAAAAGAACAGGATTCCAAAATCATTTCAAACTTTTCAACATTAGGACATCAATTAATCAATTTGGTACCAATTTTGGGCGTTGCGAGGGTGCTAATCCTACCTCACACGTAACCGACTCCCGAACCTATTTTCTTCTTGAAATTCGTAGACCAAAATTTATTTTATAGGTGACCCGATCACACCTAAACAAAAAGGATGGGTGGCGACTCCACTTTTTTTTAAAGTCGATTCCTGTTTTTCAAAACTCGATAAAAAATGGTTTCGACAGCTTGGCGACTCCATTGGGGAGTGGTTGAGAGTCAAGCCATAAATTGATTAATTTTTGTCATCTTGATTGAAAACTTGAAAAAGTGTTTTATCATGTTTCTCTTAAAACATTTGTTTGTGCTATAACTGCTATAATGTCGAGTCCCATAATACTTTGGCATTGCATTGCATGACCGTTGTGGTCATACCTTAAAGTGGGAGTAAGAAACTATGCCTTAGTGAGGTTTTCATCTCCGCACGGGCTAGTAGACTGCTTCCGGGATACATCCGTACCTATGTCTTCGTGAGGTTTTCACCACCGCATGGGCATAGTGTAACATCCTGAATTTTTGGGTCTATGTGTTTAATGTGTAGACATGTTTAATTAGTTAATTTGAGAATTAGAGGTGCAATTGGGCTCAAGGGTTGAGCCGAGGCTTTGATTAAATATTTTGTATAGACACTTTAGGGGCTTAAATTAAAGTTGTAGTAGTTTAATTGACATATTGGGCTTATGGCCCAGCAACTAGGGGCACAGTAAAGTGAGCTATAAGGGGCGTCACTAGTGCATGAGGAAGGCCCAAATTTTGGTTGCTTGAAGCCCAAGTTATAGGGCTAAATTTCGGCACTTAATTGAGTAAGGGGGGACGGCACAAGGCTATTTTTTTGGGGAATTTTATTATATTTATTTTATGTGGATAATAAGCAGATAAAGGCTATTATTTAGGGATTTAGTCTTTAAGGATAATAAGCAAATAAAGGCTATTTTTGAGGAGATTAGAGATTAAGATAAGGGAAAAGGGATAGGAGCTATCATGTGTGGCAGTGTTGGACGAAAATCAATCTCTGCTAAAGGGAGGAATCGGTTTTCTATATAAAGAGGGGGTGTGCCGAAATTTTGAAGCCTCTCTTCTATTTTTCTTTTCTCATCTTCTTTCTCTCAAAAGTCGAAAGTCATTATCTTCTTTACCCTTTCTTTCTTTCTAAAATTTCTTAACCACTATTGTTATTCTTCTTCTAATATCTAAAAGCCGAAACTACACCTGTTATTATTCTTAATATTCATTGGCCGAATCACCCTTAGCCACCTTTTCAATTCTTAAATCTTCCAAAAGCCGAAATCACTAGGATCTCACCTCCTGAAGTTACCGAATCTTCTTTAGTGGAGTCTACTTGTGCCGAAATCTGAAGGAAACAATAGGTAAGTGTTGATTTCGGGATTTCAATGTTCTTTCGGCTTTTCAAAGTCCTTAGCCGAATGGCTATTTAGAAACTATTCCTTTATTTTACTATTATTTTCGGCATTCCAGGATTTGAAGAAGGAGTCAATCGCATAGATCTCTAAGTTATAGAATCGTGATACTTTCGGGATTTCAAGGTAAGAAATTTTATTAATTTTAGTATATAAAATCGAGTAGAATACTAACTATGGCCGAATATAGGAGAGGCCTATTTTTCACATCTTTTCCGGCTTTTCGAAGCAAAGTGTAGATTGGTTTAGCAAGGGGTATCTGCATTAATCAGGTGTGTAATTCTCCACACCATCTAGATCTGTTTGAATAATATATGATTATAAGTTTTATATGTATTGATAAATGCCGAAAACCCGGCATAAAGATGGAAACCCAAAAAGAGGGTCAAGGCAAATCACCAGGTTAGTGAATGCTTTGATTAAATGTTATAAGTATATTGATTTTATGTGATTGCATGGGTTGGATTTGATAAAAGGAGGAAGTTATACGTTGTAGCGGTTTTACCGTGATCTGTTGTAGTGGCTACGGCCATGATCTGATGATGAGTAGCACGACTGCCATCAAGGCGTGTAGTGGTGTGGGTTGATTGTAGAAATCCCCAATGGTGTGTATGGCTGGTACGGGGGCGTGTAGCGGATGGACACCTCGGACCTGGGTTGGGCTTTGCATGTTATTTTTTTGTTATTTATATTCTGATTAATATGTTGTATGGGGCTAAAGCCCAAATCTAATGGTGCATGAGGGTTGCACACTGAGTTTCGCGACTCACCCTTTTATTTTAACCATCTCAGGTGACACTTAGGGTATCGGACCGGGCTGGAGAGGAGAGCAAGGTGGCCATGCGATAGAGCTTTGAGGATTCAGCAAAAATACTTAAATTAATATTTGATTTTTATTTAATTAATGGGTTTAGAATTTCTTGTAATAAGGCCACGGGCCACTAGACTAATATTTAAGTTTTGGGTTTTATGTTGGGCTATTATTATTGGGCTTTAAGGTTTTATGTTTAAAATACATTAAGACATGGATAATTTTTGGGCTATTATTTTTAAGTCCACCAATGCATTTTATAACTTTATATTTTATACTTACTAATAAATCACTGAGTTTTTGGTTTTAGTATTAAAACCTGACAATTGCTTTCCTAAGTGCTACATATTTATAAAACCACTCAAGTGACATACCAGATCCGGTTGTAGTGTTTGGGCTGTGTTTGGGGTGTTACACATAGGGAATTGTATTCCCCTGGACCGAACTTAATCTGTATGAGCCTATAATGGGTGAGGATTGAGGAATCTGCAGGTTCGGGTACCCTTTTCCTAGGACTTTGCCCCATATAGTAGACCGTAGGAACTCATCAAGCATAGTAGTGTTGAACGGTTACCAGTATAGGTGTTTGATTATTTTCTGTTTGCCTTCAATCTAATTATTTGATACTGACTTGTGTTTTTTGTGTTTTGCATGACATTGCATATTTAAGGAGGAGTCAATTCGTGTTCAGTTGCTAAGTTAGAAGGTTTAACATGGAGAACAAATTCCTTGATAGGGTTGAAGATAATGCAGCCGTCCGTACATGGTCAGAGAGGCTACAATTAGAGAAAGGGGACAGTTTGGCTAAGGGATACATATCGGAGGTGTAGGACTTTACTCACGTCAGTATGGTTCAAAATGAGTTACAGGAGTTGAGAGATATATGGGCCCGTTGGGATAACGGAACTAAGCAGATGTTCTACCAAAATTACAGTGATATCCGCTATTTGCTAGATATTAAGGTAGACATATATTTATTTCGGTCTATGACCCAGTTTTGGAATCCTGCGTATAATTGTTTCACTTTTGGAAGAGTAGATTTGGTGCCCACTATGGAGGAGTATACGACTTGCTCTGTTGTCCAAAGATCTTAGTTGACAAAACTTACATTAAAGTCGCTAATGCCCCTACCTTCGTGAGGAAATTAATGAGTACTACTGGGATGAATGAGCCTTGGATTACGGCTCGAATTCAACAGAAAGGTGATGGTAAATGTATTCCTTAGGTGGTTATGAGAGACTTGATCTTGGCACACCCAGATGCGAAGAAGAGAGTGGATATCTTTGCCTTGAGCATTTATGGCCTGGTGATTTTCCCTAAAGCTCTAAGGCACATAGATAAAGCAGTCACTGACCTATTTGATTGTCTGGATAAAATAATCACACCGGTACCTGCAATACTAGCCGAGACATTCAGATCTTTGAGCTCATGTCGGAGGGAAGGTGAAGGAAGATTTACTGGATGTGCACAATTGCTACTAACTTGGTTTCACGGACACTTTTGGAAGGTGGACAAGGTCTCTTACCGGGTCTTCTCCTAAAATTATTCCCCGTTAAAGGAAGAGGCAGCTACACAAAAGAGAAATGACATCTCAGAAGAAAAGTGGATGATAATCCTTCAAAATCTCAAAGAGAATGATGTGGAGTGGAGAGTCTTTTGGATGGTCCTTAACGAGATCCTCTATCGTTGTGGGAGTTTTGATTATGTGCCACTGCTTGGGATTTGGGGAGCCACTGGATACACTCCGTTGCTTGCACTAAGGCAATACAAGTCAAGGCAATTTATACCGGCGACTTATGGGCTGGCTCAATCTGAGTTCTCATATCAAGCGGACAATTATAAGAAAAGAGTTCGGGGGATTCAGGATGCCTGGAAGCAACTTCGCCAAATGAAGAGATTGGACGTGGGTTCTATGACGACGCCTGAGTATAGTGATTGGTTCAACCGAAGGATTAACGATAATATACCGGGGCTGAGTTTAGAAAATGCTCGATCAATAGAAGAATGTTTGCAGGTTGTCCCGTCTGAACTGGAGATTATAAAGCAAGATTTTGAAAAGAAGAGTCTCGAGTTTGGGAAGAAGATTGAGCAGCTAGAAGAGGAGAAAATGCATCTGAGATTAGACGTGGAAATACAGAAGGCTGAGCCTGAGAAATTCAGAAAAGGAAAAAATCGGGTTGAAGAGAATCTCGACAGCTTAAAAATCGACTACAAGAGGATACGTCTAGCAATAAGGACCGTCGGTTTAGGAAAAACTCCAGATCAATGGCGTTAGGAAATTCAAGATGATAGGGCTAAAGCTAACCAATGGGAGGAAAAGTTTAGAGAGGCACAAGCACGAAACGAACTTATGGAAAAGAGCCTCTCAGAAAGCCAAGGTGAATAAAACGAATTAAAGGCTAGAGTCGCGGAACTCGAGAGATCCCTTCATCATCATCGAAGCCGTAACTCGGTGAAAGAATTAAGAGCAAGTTTGAGCCAAACTGAGGAAATGAAGAGGAAGATCGAAGAATTAGAAATGGCCTTGCTAAATTGCCAAAACTATATCAAGTCTCTAGAGGCGAATGAAGAACGAAGGGAAGAGGAGCTTCACCATTCCCAGAATCAAGTCAGAGATAGGGATTACCTCATGGGGGAAGCTATAACCCAGATGCGAGAGATAGCTAAATATTTACAGACTTTAGCCGTACAAGCTGATGTATTGAGCATGCAGTTCGAGACGCGATCAGAGCGCGGACAAGAATTAGCTTCATTACTCGAAAAAATTAGAGTTTTAGGTGCTAGGGCCAGGCCTTATTTGTAATTCGATTCTATGTAAAGGACTTTGTTCTCTAGTATAGCTTTCTAAATAAAACTGAATCAGAATCGACACCTTCTTTGCATTCATGCACTTGTTTTCATTCCATTCATATGCATTAAAGGTCATTAAAAGATTCTAATAATAAAAATTATTTCAGCAACTTGGAAACCAACAAAACCTTACCAGAGATGCATCCCTACGGCACAAGAAAGAAAACAAAAGATATGGATCAGAGAATAGAGAAGCTTGAACAACTCCAAAAGGAGATGCAGGAAAAACTTCAGCTGTAAATGCAGGAGCAGCTTGCTAAGATCCAGCATGATATGATGGATCGGATGATGGAATCACAAAAAACCATGATGTCTCAATTAACTCAATTACTGGCAGACAAAGGGAAAACCCCCATGGTTAACGCTGTTGAAGATAGTGAGGAGCGACTATCTCTCCCGGGTCTCACCCCGACACATCCTGAAGTGCATTCAAGAAAAACATCCGTCATAATTAAACCTCAACAATGTCAAAAAGGTGTTTCGATACCGCCAAATTTCCAAGCTAGATCAGGTTCCAACTTAGTAGACCATCCGATTAATGCTGTTATTCCCGACCTTGACGAGGCAACAGAAGAGGAAAAGGCAAAGTCTGAATTGCCAAGGCAGCTAGAAAAGCGTTGCAAATGGTTAGAAGACAAATTCAGGGCTATGGAAAGCACTGATAGGCAATAGGGAGTTGACGCTAAAGATCTAAGTTTGGTGCCAGATCTAATACTTCCCCACAAATTCAAAATGCTAGAATTTGAAAAATACAAGGGAATTACTTGCCCCGAAGCTCTCATAACTATGTTTTACCGAAGAATGACTGGGTATATGAACAATGACCAACTGCTAATCCATTGCTTCCAGGACAGTCTAGCGGGAGCAGCATCCAAATGGTACAATCAGTTGAGTCATACCGAAATTGGTTCTTGGAGAGATCTAGCACAGGCATTTATGAAGCAGTATAGTCACGTAACCGATATGACCCCTGACAGAATTGCTTTGCAAAACATGGAGAAGAAACCAAGCAAGAGTTTTCGGCAGTACGCACAGAGGTGGAGGGAGGTTGCCATCCAATTCCAGCCACCACTTCTGGAGAAAGAGACCACAATGCTCTTTATCAATACGCTGAAGGCCCCATTTATCACGCATATGCTAGGAAGCGCAACCAAGAGTTACTCAGACATCGTAATGACCGGAAAGATGATCGAGAATGTTATAAAAAGCGGAAAGATTGAGGCAGGGGAAAGTAACAAAAGAATGACCACAAGGAGGAAAGAAAGCGAAGTGAATAATGCAAGCATAGGGTATTCAAAGTCGATCACCGTTAATCAACCAAAAGCAGTGGCCACGGGGCATCAGGGATCGTCCAAGAATGAATCTGGCACTACAAGACAAAACAATGAGAAACTCCAATTCACGCCGATCCCAATGACGTACAAGGAGATGTATCAAACTCTATTCGACGCGCATATTGTGTCTCCTTACCATCTAAAACCAATGCAGCCTCTGTATCCCAAGTGGTATGACTCGAATGGACAATGTGAATACCACGCGGGGATCACAGGGCATTTAATAGAAAATTGCCTTGCCTTTAAGAAACTGGTGGAAAGATTTATCAATATGGGTGTCGTGGAGTTAGAGGACATGCCAAATGCAGCAAATCCATTACCCAATCATACTAATAACGGGGTCAACGCAATTAGCGAAAGTTCGTGTAACATCCTGAAATTTCAGAAATTTATGTTTTGAAGAATATCATGCGATAGGCTAGTTAAAAATGTTAATTGTGTATGTTTAAGGGTCTTAAAAAGGCTCGGGGTTGAATTGGGCCTTAGCAAAATTTTTATGTTTAAGCATTTTAAGGAGAGATAGGTAAATGGCATCAAGACTTAAGGTAATAAGTGTGTATTTTGCAAGCATAAGTTGAGCACATGGTGGAGTGTTGTGGCGTCAAGTGGAAAGCATGGAGGGAAGGGGTTCGAATCCCACCTAGTGCAAATTATTTTGGCTAATGATAAACCGTAATTATAACATATTTTAATCCCACATTTAGCTTACTTTTTGATGATTTATTCCTTGATTTATATAAAAAGGTGCTTGTAATCCTTTCTTTTCATGTCTTATACCCAAGAAAGCACCCAAGGATGAAAAGAACACAAAACGGGCCCAAAACAGAGAAAATGGGCCTTAGCATGAATTCGACATGGCCTGGCCCAAAGTCCACACGGTCGTGCCTCGACGATCACCTAGAGCATGGCCTCAACCCCACCTCACACGGCCGTACCTCAAGTTAGAAATTCGAACACGGTTTGAAGTCGATCCACATGGGCGTGTGCCATGGCCGTGCCTCTGTCGCTGGAAAGAGCAATTTCAGTCAGAAAAGGATACTTAGGGAGAAAGAATCGCATTCCAGGAGCCTATATATATCCCCTAAGTGCCACCTTTGAAAAGGCGTCAAAGCTAGGCCAAGGTGTAACACCCTGGTTTAGGGGCTATGCAATTTGAGTATAGTTCAGGTGTTGGTAGGTTTTTGGGTATGTTTGGAGGTGTTTTAGAGGTTTTGAGAATGCTCAGCTAAAAGGGGAAGACTTTGGAAAATTTTAGATTTTTGGTGTAAAAAAAGGAGACTGGGCAGGAAGGCCTTAAAAATAAAAGGGCAGGATTGATGGACATGGAAGTCCAGTGGCAAAGTGGCACTCATGCGCCACTTAGGCGCTGGAGGGGAGAGAGGTCGTGGTTTCGAGGGCCTGGAGCGGCATTTTGGAGTTTTATTTTTGTTGTGCGGTTATGGGCTGGCGTAGGAAGGATTTAAAAATAATTGTTAGGGGTTTTTAGCATGAAATTCAATGAGGTCGAGTGGCCTGGGCGTTGGGGGAAAGGTCAGCAGCAGCATGGTGTCCCAGGTTCGAACCCAAGGCTGTGCAATTGGAGTTTTTTTATTTCTTTTTGGGCAGCAAATTGAAGGTGGGACGGCACATGGAGCTTCATTGGATAAGGACTAAACTAAGGTTGTTTAATCACTTTTGAATTCGGCTGGTAGGAGGTGATAAACATGTGTTTAGTTTTTATTTTAAATAATTATGGGATTATTATTTTATTGAGGATAATTATTATTTATTTTTACTTGGATAAGTGGGATAATAGTGGAACAATTCAAATTGTTTTTAAATTGAACTAATTCAATTAGTTTGAATTAGTATGAGATGGCCGAATCTTGGGTTCTTCATTCGGCTTAGTGGCCGAATTTTATAAATAGGGGAACACCCTTTTTCATATTTTTTTTTCTCCTTTTAATTGCTAGTGCCGAAATTATTCTTTTAGTTTCTTGATCAAAAAGTAGTAGTTGTGTCTCCTAATTTTTGCTAATAGCCGAATGTCCACTTGAACCCCCTAAACCTTATATTTTGTCTACTTCTATTTCTTTCGTTCTTTAGCCGAATATTCCATCTTGTTTTAGAAGCCTAGCCGAAACCTTCAGCCTCTCTACCTTCTCTCTTTTTCGCCAAGATTGAAGCCGAAACTGTGAAGTGAGGTGTTGTCGACATCTAAAGCTTGTGGGTAAGTGTTTTAGTTACTTGTTTTAATGGCCAAAACCGAATGGTTGGCCTTAGTGTGGGTTGGCCGAATGCTCTATAGACTATAAGTGATGTGTTTTGCTTGTTTGTAGCCAGTGCCAAGGAGTCTAAAGGAAAGTCTCGAATTGTTTGAACTCATCAAGGTAAGGGGTGGTAAGGTATTCGGACAAAGGGGCCTTTCCATGGATTTTTGTATGGCCGATTCTAGTAGTCTTATAACAGGGATTTTCGGCAATTCCATTGGTGTTTCGGGATTCAGGAAAGAAAAGGGTAAGTGGTTTGATTTTCGGCCTTAGGCCATTGGATGTGTTCTGGTGTTGATCGAGTGGTGACTATGGTTTATAGGGCAATCGACAGAAACAAAGGAAAGCCTTCGGGATCTCAATTTATTTCGGTAAGGATGATTAGTAAGTGACTTAGACTCGTTAATAAGTAGATTATGACTTGTTGATTAATCGTATGGTTCTGATTAAGTGACTTTCGATGGAGGCCAATACCAGTCTGGAAGGAAAAGGGAAAGTCCCCATCCCGAAGTTTAAGAAAAGAGCTATCTCGGCGGTTCGTGATTGGCCACCGGGGTGTGGGCGTGCAGCAGAAAACAATAGGCAGATAACGGTAGTCTCGCTAAACGATAGCGTAGGGATCGAGGGTTTAGAGCTTCAGGTTATAAGGTGTGTAGTTAGACCATTGTTTCCGGGATTTGTATGATCTCTGTTGTGCTATATGTTTACTAATGAGTGCAGTGCCATATGTGTAATGGATACCCTAAAGGGGTATGATGACGACCAGGTTAGTAGCAAATTGGCTAATATGTGATAATTGATTTTAACTATGTGAGCATGCCTATATTCGTGAATATCATGTACATGCATCATCGCAGCATCATATTATGTTACATGTGCATGGGTGGGTTTTTGAAAGAAGGTACGGGTGTACTTCGAGTACGTGGTTGATGTCAGCTTTGTGCTACATCGTGGATTGGCGCTGACTGAGGTCGCGTTGTGGATCTTTGCGATTTAGTTCGCGTGGTTACCCTGGTTGATATGGGCTTTATGCCATATCGTGGCTTGATGGATTGCTGTATGCTCCATCGTGGTTTGATGTTAGCTATACGCTACATCGTGGATGGCATTGGTTGCCTTTTTGGAGGAAAAAGGAGAGGGTGACTCGATAGTCCCCTGGTGTGTGGTAGGCTGGATAAGGGGGTGTGTAGCGGATGGACCTTAGGATTGGGTTGGGTTTCATGTTGCATTGTTCCGTTATGTAATGCTATGGAAATGGGCCAAGCCCAATATGACATGTGGATTGGTATGTTATGAGAACATACGTGGAAATGGGCCAAGCCCAGTAATCAGTGAATTAATGAGAAAAGGGCCTAGCCTAGTACTTGAATGCGGATTGAATTTGGGCCAAGCCCAGATTGTGGTAATGTTTAAATGATTATATTTATATGTTGCATTTGATAATTGGGTTGATTTGTGGCTAGCATGTGGGTGGATATCAGTGGTTTTAATTACACACTGAGTCTGTATGACTCACCCAATTATTTATCCAACATCGCAGGTGACTTGTTGATCGGACCGGGTCGGAGAGGCTGCAAGGTGGCCCATGCAGAAGGAGACGTTTTAAATATTTTCTTTATGCATTTTAATTTGAAGTACTTGGATTAATTATTTTGTAATAAGGGCCACTTTTGGTTAAAGTACTCTATTTATAGTTGATAAAGGTTATATAGTATTTAGTAATATGTTTTACAAAGGATTTATATTATAATAAATTATAATAAAGTTTTAATTCACATATTTTATATCAAGCTTAGTTTATTAAATAATTTTTAATGGACACACATTTTCAAAAATTAACGGAATTTTCAAGTTTTCTCCTAAAGTTAAAGATTTTTCGAACGTTTTTCCGCAGTGACATACCAGATCCGGTCAGGACTTGTGGGCCGGGTTTGGGGGTGTTACAGTTTGGTATCAGAGCCCGGTTCAAAACTCGGCTTTGAGGGTTTTGGGCCCAAAAACGTTTTCAAATGGGCTTTTCAAAAATATGGGTTTTTATGAAATATTTTCAGGTTATTCTGGCATGGCACCTGTACCTCCGGCCCGAGTCCACCAGGTAAGTACTTCAGACTTGTGAAGTAGCTTTTTATATGAACTGTTATGGGCTTAGTTGGGCTCGTAGATTAGTGAACTAGGATCTATTGAACCCTAGGACTAGTCTACTCAAACATATACATAAGACTTAAAAATTACTAAACAAACCTACGACTAAGTCGCCGAGTTAGGGTGTGGTAACCCCGGTGCGCATGTCAAGGATTGGATCCGGAAGAGCTTGGTACTTAAGCAGTCCTCGTGACTCACCTCCTCTTCGCGGGATTCCTACCTGGTGCGTAGCTTTGGTTCACCCTAACTAAGAGGACTCAGTCATAGGCTAAACACACTGAATAAAACCTGAAAGGGACTAGCCTTGTTTTATGGAAACCCTAGTTTTAAAATCACTAAAGCATTTCTTCCATAGTAACGAAATTTTTTTTTAAAAAAAAAATTCAAAATATTTTCGACTTACCAAAATTACGAAAATGCCTTTGATTTTTAAAATTATCGTGGTACCTCGATTTTAATAAAATCCTCACACTTTGTAAAAGTATCCAAAATTATGTATTTCAGAATAATACCTGACTTTGTAAGTTTACAAAAATACCCCTGTGTTGAAAAATACTAAAATGCCCCTGACTTTTAAAATTTCCGGTTTAACCCCAATTTTAATAAAATTTCCCTACTTTGCGGAAGTATTCAAAAATGCTATTTTGAGAAAATTCAAGACACCCTGATTTGAAAATTTACAAAATCACCCTGGTTGACAAAAATTACCAAAATACCCCTGGTTTTTAAAATACTGCTATATCTTTAATTTGCGAAATTTTCAAAAATACTCTTCAATTTTGGGAATTTCAAAAAGATCCTGACTTATTAAAGTTTTTGAATCGCTTTGGTTTATTACCGAAATACCCCTATAGGAAAATGACAGAAATACCCCTGGGGTAGAAACGGGCAGAAAGGTCCGAATAGTGAATGTGTGTGGTGGATACCACTGAATGTGCCTTTAATAAGGAAGGAATGTGTTCTTGTTGATGAACGGATGTGTGTGTGAATGTGATTCTTGAACTAGAGTAGTAAACTCGAACTGAAACTTTGTGTGATCGAAAGAACTACCTCTAAATATCTTTCTTTTCATAAAATTTGCTCGTGGTTTAATAGTGGAACCAAATTTCTAATGCATAAAACTGTTAATCAGATTAAATCGCGACGATAGAGATGAGTTCTAGGGGACGCGGTAGAGGTAGAACGGCAGCATCGGAACCGATAGGGTCTGGCCATGGGTCAGAAAGTGAAGTGCCAGCAGTGGACGTAGAGGAGCAAGACCAAACAGGAGAATATGACGCAGTATCGCGAGCCATGTTGCAAGTGCTAGAACGAGTAGCCGGGGTTAGTAAGGGAAATGGAACTCGGAAGTCGGTGTCCGAGAGACTTAGGTCGAACGGGGCTGAAGTTTTTAGAGGAGTGTCGGGAGTGGCTCCGAATGTAGCAGAGTATTGGCTAGAAGCAGTCGAGAGAATCATGGATGATTTGGACTGCACCAATGAAGAAAAGCTGAAAGGTGTTGTTTCGTTGCTTCGTGACGAAGCTTATCGTTGGTGGCTCACTGTCAAACAAGGTGTACCGGCAGATCGACTGGATTGGGATTACTTTAAGGCTAAGTTTGAAGGAAAGTACGTAGGAGCCAGTTATTTGGACTCGCAAAGGAAAGCGTTTCTAAATCTAGTACAAGGGAATAAGTCGGTAGCGGAGTATGAAGCGGAATTCGTGCGACTTAGTCAGTACGCCAAGGGGATCGTGGCTACTGATTATGAAAGGAGTGTTCGATTCGAAGATGGGCTGCGAGATGAGTTGCGGGAGGTGATAGCTCCGCAAAGAGAAAGGGACTTCGCTATTCTGGTAGAGAAAGCTCGGATCGCTGAAGAGGTTAAAAAGGCACATCTGGTTAAGAATTGTCCTCGAGCGACGAGGGGTCGTGGTTCAAGCCAAGGAAGGAATGGTTCTAGTCAGAGTCAACCAAGGATGTGATAGCAGGTAAGCTCCTTTGCTTTGGTATATGCTTTGATTGCTTTGCTTGCTTGTGAATTAGCCTTTTCTGTGTTGCTAAGAGAGGTGTTTGGAATTTTGAGTGCGAACATAGAGACTGTGTTGGGAAGGTATGATAGTCTTAGTAAGATCAGAGTGCGCAGCATAAGCGAAAGGTGGTAAGATAGGACGTTCGTTAGTAAAGTAATTTCGAGGACGAAATTATTTTAAGGAGGGTAGAATTGTAACACCCTGGTTTAGGGGCTATGCAATTTGAGTATAGTTCAGGTGTTGGTAGGTTTTTGGGTGTGTTTGGAGGTGTTTTAGAGGTTTTGAGAATGCTCGGCTAAAAGGGGAAGACTTTGGAAAATTTTACATTTTTGGTGTAAAAAAAAGGAGACTGGGCAGGAAGGCCTTAAAAATAAAAGGGCAGGATTGATGGACATGGAAGTCCAGTGGCAAAGTGGCACTCATGCGCCACTTAGGCGCTGGAGGGGAGAGAGGTCGTGGTTTCGAGGGCCTGGAGTGGCATTTTGGAGTTTTATTTTTGTTGTGCGGTTATGGGCTGGCGTAGGAAGGATTTAAAAATAATTGTTGGGGGTTTTTAGCATGAAATTTAATGAGGCCGAGTGGCCTGGGCGTTGGGGGAAAGGTCAGCAGCAGCATGGTGTCCCAGGTTCGAACCCAAGGCTGTGCAATTGGAGTTCTTTTATTTCTTTTTGGGCAGCAAATTGAAGGTGGGACGGCACATGGAGCTTCATTGGATAAGGATTAAACTAAGGTTGTTTAATCACTTTTGAATTCGGCTGGTAGGAGGTGATAAACATGTGTTTAGTTTTTATTTTAAATAATTATGGGATTATTATTTTATTGAGGATAATTATTATTTATTTTTACTTGGATAAGTGGGATAATAGTGGAACAATTCAAAATTTTTTTGAATTGAACTAATTCAATTAGTTTGAATTAGTATGAGATGGCCGAATCTTGGGTTCTTCATTCGGGTTAGTGGCCGAATTTTATAAATAGGGGAACACCCTTTTTCATATTTTTTTTCTCCTTTTAATTGCTAGTGCCGAAATTATTCTTTTAGTTTCTTGATCAAAAAGTAGTAGTTGTGTCTCCTAATTTTTGCTAATAGCCGAATGTCCACTTGAACCCCCTAAACCTTATATTTTGTCTACTTCTATTTCTTTCGTTCTTTAGCCGAATATTCCATCTTGTTTTAGAAGCCTAGCCGAAACCTTCAGCCTCTCTACCTTCTCTCTTTTTCGCCAAGATTGAAGCCGAATCTGTGAAGTGAGGTGTTGTCGACATCTAAAGCTTGTGGGTAAGTGTTTTAGTTACTTGTTTTAATGGCCAAAACCGAATGGTTGGCCTTAGTGTGGGTTGGCCGAATGCTCTATAGACTATAAGTGATGTGTTTTGCTTGTTTGTAGCCAGTGCCAAGGAGTCTAAAGGAAAGTCTCGAATTGTTTGAACTCATCAAGGTAAGGGGTGGTAAGGTATTCGGCCAAAGGGGCCTTTCCATAGATTTTTGTATGGCCGATTCTAGTAGTCTTGTAACAGGGATTTTCGGCAATTCCATTGGTGTTTCGGGATTCAGGAAAGAAAAGGGTAAGTGGTTTGATTTTCGGCCTTAGGCCATTGGATGTGTTCTGGTGTTGATCGAGTGGTGACTATGGTTTATAGGGCAATCGACAGAAACAAAGGAAAGCCTTCGGGATCTCAATTTATTTCGGTAAGGATGATTAGTAAGTGACTTAGACTCGTTAATAAGTAGATTATGACTTGTTGATTAATCGTATGGTTCTGATTAAGTGACTTTCGATGGAGGCCAATACCAGTCTGGAAGGAAAAGGGAAAGTCCCCATCCCGAAGTTTAAGAAAAGAGCTATCTCGGCGGTTCGTGATTGGCCACCGGGGTGTGGGCGTGCAGCAGAAAACGATAGGTAGATAACGGTAGTCTCGCTAAACGATAGCGTCGGGATCGAGGGTTTAGAGCTTCAGGTTATAAGGTGTGTAGTTAGACCATTGTTTCCGGGATTTGTATGATCTCTGTTGTGCTATATGTTTACTAATGAGTGCAGTGCCATATGTGTAATGGATACCCTAAAGGGGTATGATGACGACCAGGTTAGTAGCAAATTGGCTAATATGTGATAATTGATTTTAACTATGTGAGCATGCCTATATTCGTGAATATCATGTACATGCATCATCGCAGCATCATATTATGTTACATGTGCATGGGTGGGTTTTTGAAAGAAGGTACGGGTGTACTTCGAGTACGTGGTTGATGTCAGCTTTGTGCTACATCGTGGATTGGCGCTGACTGAGGTCGCGTTGTGGATCTTTGCGATTTAGTTCGCGTGGTTACCCTGGTTGATATGGGCTTTATGCCATATCGTGGCTTGATGGATTGTTGTATGCTCCATCGTGGTTTGATGTTAGCTATACGCTACATCGTGGATGGCATTGGTTGCCTTTTTGGAGGAAAAAGGAGAGGGTGACTCAATAGTCCCCTGGTGTGTGGTAGGCTGGATAAGGGGGTGTGTAGCGGATGGACCTTAGGATTGGGTTGGGTTTCATGTTGCATTGTTCCGTTATGTAATGCTATGGAAATGGGCCAAGCCCAATATGACATGTGGATTGGTATGTTATGAGAACATACGTGGAAATGGGCCAAGCCCAGTAATCAGTGAATTAATGAGAAAAGGGCCTAGCCTAGTACTTGAATGCGGATTGAATGTGGGCCAAGCCCAGATTGTGGTAATGTTTAAATGATTATATTTATATGTTGCATTTGATAATTGGGTTGATTTGTGGCTAGCATGTGGGTGGATATCAGTGGTTTTAATTACACACTGAGTCTGTATGACTCACCCAATTATTTATCCAACATCGCAGGTGACTTGTTGATCGGACCGGGTCGGAGAGGCTGCAAGGTGGCCCATGCAGAAGGAGACGTTTTAAATATTTTCTTTATGCATTTTAATTTGAAGTACTTGGATTAATTATTTTGTAATAAGGGCCACTTTTGATTAAAGTACTCTATTTATAGTTGATAAAGGTTATATAGTATTTAGTAATATGTTTTACAAAGGATTTATATTATAATAAATTATAATAAAGTTTTAATTCACATATTTTATATCAAGCTTAGTTTATTAAATAATTTTTAATGGACACACATTTTCAAAAGTTAACGGAATTTTCAAGTTTTCTCCTAAAGTTAAAGATTTTTCGAACGTTTTTCCTTAGTGACATACCAGATCCGGTCAGGACTTGTGGGCTGGGTTTGGAGGTGTTACACAAGGAGCCAAGCCGAGAAGGTCAAAGTTAGGGAATAACGTGAGGATAGCCAGTTGATCCATCCCAAGAAGCCGGAGTTATACTCAACATGGCGAAATTCTCCTTCAATTCCTTCAGGGGGTTTTAGGATTTTCTTATGTTTTGTTTTATCTTTTCTCTTGAGATGTTCTCTTTATTCATTATGAACTAAACCCCTCAGATACCTGAAGGGAATGAAACCTAGATGAATCTTGTTATGTGATTTCTGAATTATATGACAAATACTTAGTTTGTTCTTAATTATGTTGCTTAATCCAAATTTGATGTGCTTAGGTGGAGGAGGAATAAACCCTGCCTAAGAGTAGATCTAGCATAATTAAGCGGAGTTGATCGAACGCCTAGAGATAGGGTTATGAGATTTTGCCGGATTAGGGTGAAACCTAATATGGGAGTCCATTGATCGATTTACTGCTATTCTAGGGGGTTATTATAAGCGAACGAGAGTTCCACTAAATAACCTAGGGTTAGACGTTATTCGCCTCGAGAGAGGGTTTAATATAGGTTAGGGAGTCCTACGGGTCAAGCTAAGTAAAGAAATTGTATAATTCAGGGTTAGGTAAACAAGTAAAGTCTAGGTGGATTCTTCCTGAAGGTATCGTCATAGTCAACTGAGTTTTTCTTCAAAGTTATTTCCCAAATCGTTCTTTTCATCTTTGTGTCCTTAGCTTAGTCTTCGTCAATTTAGTTTAAAAGCACTTTCACTCCGTTTTTAAGGCTAAATAATAAAAAGAAAGTTAGTATTAGTACTTTTAGTTCCTTTGGGTTCGATAATCCGGTCTTGCCTCAGCTATACTACTGTTCGATAAGTACACTTGCCTTTAATCGTTGTCAGAGTTAGTCTCCAGGTTCGATCATTCTTTTATAAATTTTAAAGCTCTGATTAGCGATCAGCTAATTTTTGTGCTTCTTTCCTAAGTGTCGGCCATGGTTGTATTTATGGTAAGGGAGACTTTTTATTTATGGAAAAGTGGCTAAGGAAATAAGGTAAGGAGGAGTGTAAGTAAATGAGTAAAAGAAAGGAGTAAGAAGGGGGATATGTTGGCCGATTTTGGGGAAGATGTTTTGGAAAGAGTTTTGGTCAATTCTGATCCTTTTGGTAAAAGGATACACGATTTTGGGAGGGGGTGATAATAGCCGAATTTTCCTAGTCTTTTTGCTAGTTTTGGTGCTTGAGATGCTTATTTTCTTTTAGCATTTCTTTGGTATTTTTTTTCCTTTGCTTGCCGAAACTCTAAAGCCAAATTGAGCACTTTTTCTTCTCTTGTTGTGGCCGAAAAACACTAGCCATTTGCTCATTTTTCTTTTCCTTTCTACTATTCCTTCAATCTTTCTCCCTTTCTCTCCACTAGCCGAATCTTGATCATCTTCTCTTCTCCATCTTGTAAGTTGAACATTTCTTCCTTGATTAAATTAGGTAAATGACTTTATTCTAATCTTTTCATTCTCTTTTCTCTCTAGCCGAATGAGTGTTCCTCATCATTCGGTTGTTTCATTTTGTTTCTAAACCGAAATGGTGTTTTCCATACTCCTTCATATCTTAATCATTTTCTTTTTGTGGTGTAATAGTGGAAAAGCTGAATCTTATACCTTTGACTCATCCGTAGCCATAAGTACAATCGTTGGGAACTGGTTTTGTAACACCCCAAACCCGGCCCATGCGTTACGACCGGATCTGACATGTCACAAGAGGAAAACGTATAAAGTCCTTGTGATTTGTACTAAAATAAGTGTTATTTGGTTATGGTTAAGAAAACAAGTTTGGATGTAAATATTTGATAAAATACAACTAATTTTGAGAGGTTGTTTGATGAATCAAAAATCAAGTGAACTTTGAAACCGTGACTTTTGAAAATGTCATTGATAATTTGAAAGAAAGTTCGAGTTAAATCATTTGTAAAAGTTTGTTATAAAATCCATTTATTAATCAATTTTGGAAAACTGTTGGTTATGCTCTTAGAAAATCCCCATTTAAAATAATTCAAGCAAAATAATAAATATGTCAAACATAGTGCAAAAATAAAATATTCCAGAGGCCTTATTACAACTTAAAAACCCAAAAAATAGTAAAAGTAATAAAGTAAACGTAAATAGAAATCTAAATTTCAAAAACACATTTCTGAAGTATGGCCTCCACCGAGTCATCCATGGCCCAAGTCCACATCACTGAGCATTACCTGAAAGGAATAAGCAGGAGGGGTGAGTTACTAGAACTCAGTGTATAATCCCCTTACCATCATCCACTGGGCCTAAATCCATTTAGCAATAACTTAGGCTTAAGCCCGTTTACATGATCAATAATAAAGTAATGTATGCAACCCAACCCATCCATCCATCACACCCCCGACCAGCCAATCACACATGTGGTGATCAAGTCAATCCACCCCGCCGCTCACACCAAAATTTGCAGTCAAGCTGCTTATCATAAATTTTTATTGTGGCCAAGCCACCGAAATCATAAGTAAACATCATAATGAATATTTTGTGGCAATGCCACCAGGCTACACTACTCTTCATACATTTTTCCCAACCCATGCAATATGTAACATGCAACATACATAATAAAGCATAGTATCCACATATATGTACAACAATCATTAATCCAATAATTTATTTCGGTGAATCGACCCATTATGGCACTTTGTAATTTGGCCCACTAAGGCAATCTAGTAAATCGGCCCATAGGGGCATTTTGGTAATTTGGCCCATAAGGGAATTTGGTAAATCGGCCCATAGGGGCATTTTGGTAATTCGGCCCATAAGGGCATTTTGGTAAATTTTACAAATTAACTCCGATTTTGACAAATCTTAGTATTTACGATGTTTAGGCAAAATACTCGGTTCATACCATTTTACCGATATTAAGTTTTTAGGCAACATCGATTGATATTTCTAATATGATGCTAAATCACAAATTTACAGGATTTCGGTGTGAGATTACACACCTGATTACGGTAAGGACTAGACTTTCTTGATCGTCGACACCTAAAATGATTAAGATCAATTGATTTAGAGTTAGATTAATAAAATCTCGTATGTTGGTTAATCGAGTGTAATGATTTTACGTGCCGACGATCAAGAAAGTCTAGTCCTTACCGTAATCAGGTGTGTAATCTCACACCGAAATCCTGTAAATCTGTGATTTAGCATCATATTAGAAATATCGATCGATGTTGCCTAAAAACTTAATATCGGTAAAATGGAATGATCGAGTGTTTTGCCTAAACATCGTAAATACTAAGATTTGTCAAAATCGAAGTTAATTTGTAAAATTTACCAAAATGCCCTTATGGGCCGAATTACCAAAATGCCCCTATGGGTCGATTTACCAAAATGCCCCTATGGGCCGATTTGCTAGATTGCCTTAGTGGGCAAAATTACAAAGTGCTATAATGGGCCGATTCACCGAAATAAATTATTGGATTAATGATTGTTGTACATATATGTGGATATTATGCTTTATTATGTATGTTGCATGTTACATATTGCATGGGTTGGGAAAAATGTCTGAAGAGCAGTGTAGCCTGGTGGCATTGCCACAAAATATTCATTATGATGTGTACTTATGATTTCGGTGGCTTGGCCACGATAAAAAATTATGATAAGCAGCTTGACTGCAAATTTTGGTGTGAGCGGCGGGGTGGGTTGACTTGATCCCCACAGGTGTGATTGGCTGGTCGGGGGTGTGATGGATGGATGTGTTGGGTTGCATACATTACTTTATTATTGATCATGTAAATGGGCTTAAGCCCAAGTTATTGCTAAATGGATTCAGGCCCAGTGGATGATGGTAAGGGGATTATACACTGAGTTCTAGTAACTCACCCCTCCTTATTCCTTTCAGGTAATGCTCAGTCATGTGTACTTGGGCCATGGATGACTCGGTGGAGGCCATACTTCAGAAATGGTGTTTTTGAACTTTAGATTTCTATTTACGTTTACTTTATTACTTTTACTATTTTTTGGATTTTTAAGTTGTAATAAGGCCTCTGGAATATTTTATTTTTGCCTTATGTTTGACATATTTATTATTTTGCTTGAATTATTTTAAATGGCGATTTTTTAAGAGCATAACCAACGGTTTTCCAAAATTGATTTAGTAAATGGATTTTATAACAAACTTTTACAAATGATTTAACTCGGACTTTCTTTCAAATTATCAACGACATTTTCAAAAGTCATGATTTTAAAGTTCACTTCCTTGATTTTTGATTCATCAAACAACCTTTCAAAATTAGTTGTATTTTATCAAATATTTACATCCAAACTTGTTTTCTTAACCATAACCAAATAACATTTATTTTAGTACAAATCACAAGGACTTTATACGTTTTCCTCTTGTGATATGTCAGATCCGGTCGTAACGCATGGGCCGAGTTTGGGTGTTACAGTTCGGAGAAAAGAATTAAAGCAAGTGTCACGGAGATTAGGACACCTTTAAGAGTGGTCTGGGAAGAAATGATCAAAAAAAGACTCATTGTTGCGGAAGTGAGTCGGGAAAAGATGATAAATTATTGTGAGTACCATCAGGAATTGGGGCATGAGATTCAGAATTGTAGGGAGTTTAGAACTGATAACGGTCCGTCTCGGGTTAGGAGGCGAATCGTAAATGTTGCCCGATCGTAAATTAGGTAGTTTCTCGTTTAATTAACAAAGGGATAGTTTTATTGGAAATAAAATCTTTGAAAGGTAAAGATAGGTGATTGGTTGAAATGGATACGTATTTGAAACAAGAAAGAACCTTTAATAAAAATTAAAGACCCAAATCTTATACGTTTCAAATTGATGGAATGAGCTTTGAAACAAGACCGAGACCCACTATCTAACGAGATAGGAACCAACAGTATAGGTAGATGAACGCCACGCCCGTGAGGATGATAAGTTCAAAACAAGGAAAGAACGACGCCACTAGAAAACTAGATAAGTCAATTCAACCTTGAGAATCAGGAGAGTGAATACTCACCAAAAGAAAATTTTTATTCATAAAATCAAACGTGACTACAATGACAAAGGTTCAACCTATTTATAGGACAAGTGGTTACGGCTTACAATTGTTTCTCAATTTTTATGCTCCTTAAAAAATTAAATTCATAATCTAGCAATAAATTATTTATCCCAAATGCTCCTCCTTGCCGTCCCATTTTCTTCCAACAACAAATGGGTTGTATTTTTTTTATTCATGTCAACAACCCCATTTAGCCATCTTCCCCTAATTGCCGTCCATATAGGCTTAATTCACACATGTTTTATTTCATTGTTTATTCCACCTTTCCACTATACCGTCCATGCTTCACAAACTTTAAAAATTCTTCATTTATTTTATTCAAGCCAAGATTCCTCTCTTGTCTTCACGCATGCCTCCATATTTTTTGTTTTTTTTTCATCAAATCCTTAATTAATTAAAGGATGGTCAAATCCCATATCCCATAAAAAAAAATTTCTTTCTTTCATGCACCAATCCTTGCCGTCCCATGCTATGTGCCCTCCACTAATTAAAATTTCAATTCATCCATTCTTAGTGCCGCATGCTCCTTGATGTTTGTCCTCTAGCTACCATTTGTTACTAGTGTCCATGGCCTTTGCATTATTTATTTGATCTATGCCTTCCATTGTTATCATCCATCTTACTTAAAAATAACGTGAATCACCTACAAAATATAAACCAACATTAGTAAAATTTCGGTTGAACATAAATTAGCACACATTTTAATCACTTTATTTAAATACTAGGTAAAACACACTATCATTCACTATGACAAAGGATTTATTAAAAATTCGTGCTATTTAAACAAAATAATGAGAATTAAGAAAATGCAACAACTTCTGAAAATTAATCAAACATGCGTAATTTAAAGTGTTAAATAATCTAGCAGTCGGACTAGCTAGTATATTCAACTTCAAATAAATTGTAATAGTTCAGCATGTTTTTGGGCTCTTTTCTATCGTCATTCCAAATTTGTGCCACCAACACCATTGCGGCATCTTTGAATTGTTTGGTTCGGGAACATGTAATTGGCCCATTAGGTAGCCTCATCGGGTCATGGTTGACGTCCGTTACAGGCTTCATAGGTGAGCTCGTATCATCCCCTCCCTCTTTAAGTTGATTCGTCCTTGAATCATCACCTACACTGAGAGGAGAAAGATCAGAAACATTAAAACTCGCGCTCACATTGTAGTCACCTGGAAAGTCCAATTTGTATGAGTTGTCATTTATGCGTTTAATGACTTGAAATGGACCGTCCCCTCTTGGGAGAAGTTTAGATCGCCTTTGCTTGGGAAACCTTTCTTTTCGCATATGAACCCAAACCCAGTCCCCTGGTTCAAAGAGAATGCGTCTACGACCTTTGTTAGCCCGTTGGACGTATTGCTTGGTTCTTGCTTCGATATTCTCGCGCACCTTTCGATGCAACTCCTTTATGTATTCCGCCTTTTTTCTAGCATCAAAATGGATAAATTTATCTGAAGGCAATGGCAATAAATCAAGAGGAGTGAGAGGGTTAAACCCGTAAACAATCTCGAAAGGCAAAAATTTAGTTGCAGAATGAACAACTCGGTTGTAAGCAAATTCGATGTGGGGCAGCCAGTCTTCCCACGTTTTGAGATTTTTTTGCACCAATGCTCGCAATAAGGTTGATAGGACTCGGTTCACTACTTCGGTCTGTCCATCCGTTTGAGGATGACACGTGGTTGAGAATAGTAGTTTCGTCCCTAACTTTCCCCACAGAGTTTGCCAAAAATGACTTAAAAATTTTACGTCCCGATCAGATACGATCGTCTTCGGAACTCCATGCAATCGTATGATTTCCCTAAAAAACAAGTTTGCAATATGCACAGCATCGTCAGTCTTAGAACATGGGATAAAATGGGACATTTTAGAAAAACGATCAACTACAACAAGAATTGAATCCTTCCCGGTTTTTGATCTTGGTATTCCAAGGATAAAATCCATGGAAATATCGACCCACGGAGTGTCTGGAATAGGAAGGGGCGTATATAAACCGTGAGGCTGGACCCGTGATTTTGCTTGTTTGCAAGCAATGCAATGTTCACAAATCCGTTCGACATCCTTTCTCATTCCTGGCCAGAAAAAGTGTTCTTGAAGAGTGGACAATGTTTTGTCTCTTCCAAAGTGACCCATAAGGCCACCACTATGTGCCTCTATCACAAGCATGTCTCGCATAGACCCTTGCGGTATACATATCTTGTTTTCCTTGAAAAGGAATCCTTCATGCCTATAAAACTTATCAAAAGCACCACTCTCACAAGCATTATAGACATTGCCAAAATCAGCATCACTAGCATACAATTCCTTAATGTGATGGAAACCAAGTACTTTAGAATCAAGAAAGGTTAATAAAGAGTACCTTCGTGATAATGCATCCGCTACTACATTTTCCTTACCTTTCATATACTTAATTACGTACGGAAACGATTCTAAATACTCGATCCATTTTGCATGTCGTTTGTTGAGCTTGTGCTGACCTTTAATATACTTGAGTGCTTCATGATCTGAATGAATAACAAACTCTTTCGGCCTCAAGTAATGTTGCCACGTTTCAAGCGATCTTATTAAAGCGTACATCTCTTTGTCATACACGGGGTAATTGAGTGCAGCTCCGTTCAATTTCTCGCTGAAGTACGCCACCGGTCTTCCATTCTGAGTTAAAACGGCTCCGATCCCTACACCTGATGCATCACACTCAATTTCAAAAGTTTTATTAAAGTCAGGAAGGGATAACAATGGAGCTTTAACAAGAAATTGTTTAATGGCATTAAAAGACCGTTCTTGCTCATCGGACCAATGGAAAGCTAAATTCTTCTTGATCACACTCGTTAAAGGAGCGGCTATCGTGCTGAAGTTGGGCACGAATCGGCGGTAAAAACTAGCCAACCCATGGAAACTTCGTACTTGGCTAACCGTTGTAGGACGGGGCCATTCTTGGATTGCTCTAACCTTCTCTTGGTCCACCTCTAATCCATTTGCACTTACGACGTATCCTAAGAAAATAACCTTGTCAGTACAAAAAGAACATTTCTCAAGATTGGCGTACAATACCTCTTTTCGCAGTGTTTCTAAGATCACACGTAGATGTTGGAGGTGATCCTCCAAAGATTTACTGTACACTAATATGTCATCAAAATAAACAACACATGATTTGCCAATAAAAGCTCGTAAAACATGATTCATAAGTCGCATAAAAGTACTCGAAGCGTTTGTAAGTCCGAATGGCATTACCAACCATTCATACAAACCTCTCTTTGTTTTGAAAGCGGTTTTCCACTCATCGCCTTCTCGCATCCTAATTTGGTGATAACCACTTTTGAGGTCAATCTTTGTAAAGATTCGAGCTCCACTTAACTCATCGAGCATGTCATCGAGTCGGGGTGTCGGGTGTCGGTATTTGATGGTAATCTTGTTGATGGCGCGACAGTCTACACACATCCGCCACGAACCATCTTTCTTTGGCACTAGTAACACCGGTACCGCGCATGGACTAAGGCTTTCTCGGATATACCCCTTTTCTAGCAATTCAGTGATTTGCTTTTGGAGCTCTTTTGTTTCTTCGGGATTGCTCCGGTACGCAGGTCGATTAGGCAGTGAAGCTCCCAGCACCAAGTCAATTTGGTGTTCTATGCCTCGAATGGGCGGTAAGCCACTTGGTATCTCTTCTGGAAAGACGTCCTTGAATTCCTGAATCAGAGACAACACAGAAGAAGGAAGATTCTCGGGTAAGTCGTTAGTGTTCAAAAATGATTCCTTGTATAGTAAGACATACATCGGTTGTCTCACACACAAAGTTTTTCGAATATCTCTTGCTTTTGCAAAAACACTCATTTTTCCATTTTCTTTTTTTTCCTTCGTTTCCTCTTCTTTTTGTTCACACTCTCTTGTTTTATCACTTAATTTCTTGCCCCTCTTTTTTTTTAAATTTTTCTCTTTTTCTTTCTCATTTTTCCGCTCGCTTTCTTTTGATTTTTCTATTGATGCCTTCATCTTCAACTGATCTTCATAAACTTGCTTGGGTGTTAGCGGAGCTAGTGTCACGTTCCGGCCCAAGCACTTAAAAGTATACCGATTAGTGTAGCCATCATGGATCGCTCGCTTGTCAAATTGCTAAGGTCGTCCAAGTAGGAGATGTCCCGCTAGCATCGGAACCACATCGCACAAGACCTCATCTTGATACTTCCCTATTGTAAAGGAAACCAAAACTTGTTTTGTGACCTTAAGTTCTCCCGCGTCATTAAGCCATTGTAGCTTATACGGATGGGGATGTTTTGTGGTAGTCAATCCAAGTTTCTCCACCAATATAGTGCTAGCCACATTAGTACAACTTCCTCCGTTAATAATGGCGCAACAAATCTTTCCCTTTACTTGGCAACGTGTATGGAAAATGTTTTCGCGTTGTTGTTCATTTTCGATACCTTGTAAGCTAAGGCTCCTTTTTACCACCAAGATTTCTCCACTTTCGGCTTGTTCTACCTCTTCCTCATCTTGGGATGTCTCACTGGCATCATCTTCCTTTTCACTTTCGGATTCAATTTCGCCATTATCTCGAACAAACATAGTATTCCGGTTTGGACATTGACTTGTAATATGTCCTCGTCCCAAACATTTGAAACACTTAATGTCTCGGGATCGATTCGGAAGAGCTTCCATTTTACCCTTGCTCGTTTCACCGATTGGTTTGTTAGACTTGGGTGCGCCACTTGTTTCTTTGGCTCGGTTCGGTATGTCCTTTTTGTTGGTCACTTGCCCCCACTTAGATGTTGAAGCATGATTGGGGTTTGCTCTAGGCGTAGCTTTTCGTTTCAGCTATTTTTCGACCTTTATTGCCGTGTGGACCATTTCGATGATATCGATGTAATGGTGTAATTCTACAATATTTGCGATATCTCGATTAAGGCCAGCGCTAAAACGTGCCATGGTGGCTTCTCGTTCTTCTTCTACATTAGCTGGGATCATGGCCACTTCCATCTCCTTGTAGTAATCTTCCACGCTTCGGTGACCTTGAGTTAGGCTTTGCAACTTTTGATGCAACTCGCGGTGATAGTAGGTTGGGATGAATCTTTTCCGCATTAATGCCTTCATTTCCGCCCATGTGGATATTGGGCGCTCACCATCCCGTCTTCGACTCGTCGTTAATTGATCCCACCAAATGAGGGCGTAATCAGAAAATTTGATGGCATCAAGTTTCACCTTCTTATTTTCTGAATAATTATGACAGTCGAAGATTAATTCCACCTTCTTTTCCCACTCAAGGTAGGCTTCTGGATCGGATCGCCCTTGAAAAGCAGGAATTGCGATTTTAATGTTCTTCAAGTCGTCATCGGCCCATTCTCGATCCCTTCACTCACGGACTCGTGGATCTCTTCTCCGTTCACCGTGTTCGAAAGCCGGGTTACTGTCGGCTTCACTGGGTTCGTAGACTTCATTGTCACGTAACCAAGGTTGTTCTTGTCCCCTTCTCGGAATTGGAGGGGTGTTTGCTCGAGGTCTTCGTTCATCTCCTTGATCTAATCGTTCGCTGATTGTTCTGAACATACGTGTGATTTCTTGCATTACTGTTTGCAAATCCTGATTTCTCCCTTCATGATCATTCCTTCGGGGTTGCAATCTTCTTCCACCTCCGGCGGCGTCGGATGCTTTGTCACTTATTATTCGACGTTTGGGCCTCCTAGACATGTTCTTAAACAAAATTAATGAATCCTCACTACAATCCTCACTTGTTCACTCACAAAGAAAATTATCAACACTCACGCTCGTGTTTTTACTCAATTCTGGCTTTTTTTCTTAATGTATTCACTCTTGCCTTTTACCGCTCGAATTCACTCTTATAGATTCTAGAAGGTTGTCTTTGACTTACTAGCAACTCGTAGGTCGTTTCGAGAGTTAAAAAGGTAAGTTTGGTCTCGGAAATGGGTAGGCTTAGAAAGGATAGAAAGGTGCGAAACAAGCGAATTGAGTATGAAGCTGGGAAGCAGTTTAATGTAGAAAAGCCAAGAGATGACCAAGATATGTTGGAGGAGGTAACAATTGCGGGGAAGTCAACTATAGTTGATTCCCAACATCTTGTAGAGCTAACTAACTATACAGACAAGGGCTCGTCTCAGTTAGCATACTTTGTAAAACACTGGGAATATAAGCAAGCAAATGCCGTTAGTCTTCTTAGAGAAGAACTTGACAATCTAAACAGGCCAAGGTAGGAAGAGGGGTTTTTTTTTTTAACTCAAATTTTTTTTGAAATTTACTCGGAAATACTCAAGACGATCAAAACGTGCCTAATTTAATTGGCTCTGATACCAGATGATAACGGTCCGTCTCAGGTTAGGAGGCGAATCGTAAATGTTGCCCGATTGTAAATTAGGTAGTTTCTCGTTTAATTAACAAAGGGATAGTTTTATTGGAAATAAAATCTTTGAAAGGTAAAGATAGATGATTGGTTGAAATGGATACGTATTTGAAACAAGAAAGAACCTTTAATAAAAATTAAAGACCCGAATCTTATACGTTTCAAATTGATGGAATGAGCTTTGAAACAAAACCGAGACCCACTATCTAGCGAGATAGGAACCAACGGTATAGGTAGATGAACGCCACACCCGTGAGGATGATAAGTTCAAAACAAGGAAAGAACGACGCCACTAGAAAACTAGATAAGTCAATTCAACCTTGAGAATCAGGAGAGTGATCACCAAAAGAAAATTTTTATTCATAAAATCAAACGTGACTACAATGACAAAGGTTCAACCTATTTATAGGACAAGTGGTTACGGCTTACAATTGTTTCTCAACTCTTATGCTCCTTAAAAAATTAAATTCATAATCTAGCAATAAACTATTTATCCCAAATGCTCCTTCTTGCCGTCCCATTTTCTTCCAACAACAAATGGGTTGTATTATTTTATTCATGTCAACAACCCCATTTAGCCATGCTTCCCCTAATTGCCGTCCATATAGGCTTAATTCACACATGTTTTATTTCATTGTTTATTCCACCTTTCCACTATGCCGTCCATGCTTCACAAACTTTAAAAATTCTTCATTTATTTTATTCAAGCCAAGATTCCTCTCTTGTCTTCACGCATGCCTCCATATTTGTTGTTTTTTTTTTCATCAAATCCTTAATTAATTAAAGAATGGTCAAATCCCATATCCCATAAAAAAAAATTTCTTTCTTTCATGCACCAATCCTTGCCGTCCCATGCTATGTGCCCTCCACTAATTAAAATTTCAATTCATCCATTCTTAGTGCCGCATGCTCCTTGATGTTTGTCCTCTAGCTACCATTTGTTACTAGTGTCCATGGCCTTTGCATTATTTATTTGATCTATGCCTTCCATTGTTATCATCCATCTTGCTTAAAAATAATGTGAATCACCTACAAAATATAAACCAACATTAGTAAAATTTCGGTTGAACATAAATTAGCACACATTTTAATCACTTTATTTAAATACTAGGTAAAACACACTATCATTCACTATGACAAAGGATTTATTAAAAATTCGTGCTATTTAAACAAAATAATGAGAATTAAGAAAATGCAACAACTTCTGAAAATTAATCAAACATGCGTAATTTAAAGTGTTAAATAATCTAGCAGTCGGACTAGCTAGTATATTCAACTTCAAATAAATTGTAATAGTTCAGCATGTTTTTGGGCTCTTTTCTATCGTCATTCCAAATTTGTGCCACCAACACCATTGCGGCATCTTTGAATTGTTTGGTTCGGGAACGTGTAATTGGCCCATTAGGTAGCCTCATCGGGTCATGGTTGACGTCCGTCACAGGCTTCATAGGTGAGCTCGTATCAAGAACTTTGGTGCAAAATTTAATGAACAATAAAGAAGTTGAATTTTATGACGAAGGCAAAGAAGAGAGGAACGTATGCACGTCAGAGTCAACAGCAAAGAGTTCGAAAGGCAGCCTTCCAATGATCATTATTTCGCGTCCCAAAAGCAATGAGGCGGGAATACAAATAGCACCAAAAGTGATAATACGGAGGCCCGCTGCCTTTGCTTATAAAGACAGTAAGAAGGTTCCTTGGAACTATGAGTGTAATGTGGCAGTCCTAGGGAAGGAGAATTCGGCTAATGTTTCGAAGGAAGATCTAGATATAGGCTCTCATACTCGTAGCGGGAGACGCTATGATTTAACAAAGGGGAAAGCTCCAATGGTGGAGCAGGAGAAAGAAAAGCCAGTCGAGCCCGAGTCGACAATCAAGGAACCAGTGAAAAAGGAGGAAGCCATGGAGTTCCTAAAATTTTTAAAACACAGTGAATACTGTGTTGTAGAACAACTGCACAAGTAGCTAGCACGCATATCTGTGTTAGCTTTGATTCAGAGTTCGGAGGTACACAGGAACGCGTTGATGAAAGTTTTGAATGAGACTTACATCGCCAATGATATCTCAGTTAATAAACTGGATCGATTGATTGGTAATATAAGTGCTAACAACTTCATCTATTTCAATGATGAAGAGATACCACCAGGTGGTAGAGGATCCACCAAGGCTTTGCATATTACCACTAGATGCAAAGGGTACTGATAAACCGTAAAAGTAACATATTTTAATCCCACGTTTAATATGCTTTTGGATAATTTATTCCTTGTTTTATATAAAAAGGTGCTTTTAATCCTTTCTTTTCATGTCTTATACCCAGGAAAGCACCCGAGGATGAAAAGAACACAAAACGGGCCTAAAACGGAGCAAATGGGCCTTAGCACGAAATTGACACGGCCTGGCCCAAAGTCCACGCGGCCGTGCCTCGACAAACACCTAGAGCACGGCCTCAACTCCGTCACACACGGCCGTGCCTCAAGTAAGAAATCCGAACACGATCAGGTCTCGATCCACACGGGTGTGTGCCATGGCCATACCTCTGTCGCTGGAAAGAGAAATTTCATTCGGGAAAGGATACTTGGAGGCAAAGAAACACATTCCAAAGCCTATTCAAACACCCTATTAGGAATTCTACTTAAATTAGGATACATAGGGGCCAAGCAAGGCATCACAAAGTCTATATAAACACCCAATGGGGCAACTTGAGAGGAGATTTTGGCAGAAGCCGAAACCGGAGCGAAAGCGAGGCCAAGGAGCCAAGCCGAGAAGGTCAGAGTTAGAGGATAACGCGATGATAGCCAGTTGATCCATCCCAAGAAGCCGAAGTTATACTCAAAATGGCGAAATTCTCCTTCGATTCCTTCAGGGGGTTTTAGGATTTTTCTTATGTTTTGTTTTATCTTTTCTCTTGCGATGTTTTGTTTATTCATTATGAACTAAACCCCTCAGATACCTGAAGGGGATGAAACCTAGACGGATTTTATTATTTTATTTTTAAGTTATATGATAAATTACTTAGTTTGTTCTTAATTATGTTGCTTAATCCAAATCTAATGTGCTTAGGTGGAGGAGGAATAGACCTGCCTAAGAGAAGATCTAACATAATTAAGCGGAGTTGATCGGGCGCCAAGAGATAGGGTTACGAGATTTTTCCGAATTAGGGTGAAACCTAATATAGGAGTCCATTGATCGATTTACTGCTATCCTAGGGGGTTATTATAAGCGATCGAGAGTTCCACTAATTAACCTAGGGTTAGACGTTATTCACCTCGAGAGAGGGTTTAATATAGGTTAGGGAGTCTCACGGATCAAGCTAAGTGAAAGAAATCATATAATTTAGGGTTAATTAATAAGTGAAGTCTAGGTGGATTCTTCCTGAGGGTATCATCGTAATCAACTTAGTTTTTCCTCAAAGTTATTTTCCAATTCGTCTTCTTATCTTTGTATCCTTAGTTTAGCTGTCGTCGATTTAGTAATCTTCACTCTAACTTTAAGACTAAATAATAGAAAGAAAGTGAGTATTAATACTTTTAGTTCCTTTGGGTTCGATAGCCGGTCTTGCCTAAGCTATACTACTGTTCGATAGGTACACTTGCCTTAATATCGTTGTCAGAGTTAGTCTCCAAGTTTGATCTTTCTTGTATAAATATTTAAAACTCTGATTTTACAGCGATCAAGTTTGTGGCGCCGTTGCCTGGGACCTAAAATATTAAGAAAGCTTAATTTTTATTACTTTAGCCATTTTTTTATTATTGCAAAATTTTTATTATTTGTTTTATTTTTACTTTGCTAATTTTTCTTTGCTTTGATAGGTAATTTTAGTTTAGAGGAGATGACACTAAATAACTATCAGTGGCAAGTTATGAGGATTACGCCAACAAAAGCCGCCAGTGTCTCAAACCTCGACGTGGTCACCAGGCTATCTAACCAGCTAAAGATGATGAATAAAAAGATTGATGGTTTGTGTAGTCTCTCGCAGGAACACTCAGTAATGCAATATGATTCGAATCTAGGAGGCGTGGTGAATCCTGAGTACCCACCCTACGGATATGGCATGGAAAATGAGCAAGCTTACTATACGGGTAACTATTCTAGACCTCAAAATAATTTTTATAGTGACACTTATAATACAGTTTGGAGGTACCATCCCAATTTCTCATGGGATGATCAAAGTAGCCAAAGATCGGAACTTCTTCCAGATCTTCAACAACCACCTCACCAACAAGAAAAGGAGTCGGACACTGAAGAAATGTCGACAAAATTTATGGCAGCCACAAAAAACTATTTCAAAGACATTGAAACAAACCGACGAACATCAATTGAAGAGAACCAGAGCCAAGTAAGGGAAGCCACTAAGGCAGTCGAACAACTTGCAAAATTAATGTCCGAACGATCGCAAGGGCGTCTACCAAGCGATACTGAAACTAACCCTAATGAGCAAAATCAAGCCATCACAGCTCAGGACAGTAAAGGGTTAGATGAACCCAATGCAATACCAGAAAACAAGGTAGACGAAGGTAAAACAAAGGTAACACAAGAAAAGCCAAAATCGGTAATCAAAGAGTACCAACCTCGCATACCTTATCCCGAAGCAATGAAAAGAGACGATTCAGAAGAACAATTCGGTAAGTTCCTTAAACCTTTAAAGAAATTACATATTAACTTACCTCTTCTTGAAGCTCTTTTTCAGATGCCAGACTCGAGGAAATTTTGAAGACAGCTCTTGACAAACAAACGCAAATTAGACGAGGAACACCACGTGGAATTAAACGCAACATGCTCAGCAATGTTACAGAACAGACTACAAAGAAGCAAAAAGACATAGGGAGTTTTACAATTCCATGTTTAATTGGTAGTTTATCTATTGATAATGCTTTAGATGATTTAGGGGCAAGCATCAATGTTATGCCTTATAAAATGTTTAAACAACTAGGTCTAGGGAAACCCAGACAAACTAGGATGAGCATTCAGTTAATTGATAAAACTATCAGAATTCCTAGGGGTATAATAGAAAATGTTCTAATCAAAATTGATAAATTCATATTCCCAGTAGATTTTGTTGTCTTAGACATGAATGAAGACAATTCGATTCCTTTAATTTTAGGAAAACCCTTTCTAGCAACTGCTAGGACTAAAATTGATGTTGGTACAGGAGAACTCATTCTTCGTGTAGGTGACGAATCAATCAGTCTACAAGCTTTTGACTCGGCCAGGAAATCAAGTGATGAAGGTCAGAAAGTAAATTCAGTTGATAATCAAATTGTTCAACTTTCACCATAGAAAATACCACAAAGCTACAAACCTGAGCCGAATCATGGGCCCCAAGCCGTACAAGCTCATAACAGTGAATTGTTAGTGGAATCTGATCCAAGGCAAGAAACTGTGGTAAGTGAAGGTAAGATTGAGGTAAGCCATGATTTACCAAACCTGGTAAATACAGAGTACCAAGCTCGTGTACCATATCCCGATGCAATAAAGAAAGATCACACAGAGGAAGAATTTAGTGAACTCACACTTCATGTAGACGACGAAACAATCACTCTTCAAGCTCTTGACTCAGCTAGGACATCGAGTAATAAAGGTACGAACGTTAATTCTATTGATAATCATTTGGTTCAACCTTCTTTACAGGAAGCATCACGAAATCACTTAGCTGAGCTAGATCTTAGACCTAGTGCCGACAAAGAAAAAACACATACGGAACAAAGCCTTAGGGTTGACAAACTAAAAGAGCAGGAAACACAAATCAGAGAGGAACAGGAGCCGCACGAAGTGAAACTGAAGGAGACCCCAGAAAAGCTGATAGGAACAAAAAATCACATCAAAACAGAGGATCAGGTATTGTTGAATAAGGAAGACCCTCGAATCACCAATTCAGACCTCAAGACAAACGAAGAAATCACTTTTGAGATACTTAATGTCTTCCTATACGGCACAGTCGAGGTAAGCAATCCTAAATTTGACACTTTTGAGGTAAACATTACTCGACTTAAACTATATATCCACAACAGAAGTGATCGCATGAGAAAGGATTTTCACCTCCTCAAACCACCATGACCATACGAATGAAAGGTAAAGTCTAGCTTAAGACTATAAACGAGCGCTTCTCGGGAGGCAACCCGAGCACTAACCCTATTTTACATTTTTATTTTTTATTTTTTTATTTTTTTCCTTTTATTTTTCCTTTTAAGCACCTAACCATAAACTAACCAAAGAGCAGATTTCTAGGACACACGGCCTTACACACGGGCGTGCCCGTGGCCGTGTGGAAGCCAGGGGATGAACCATGGGCATGCCAGTAGCCGTGCACAACCAGAGAAGAATTTTTTTTCCCAACACGGGCTGCGATACTAGGCCACGCCCGTGCTAACCACCCATACGAGGTTACTGACTTGTCGAGCACGGGGTACACACGCCCGTGCTACCTACCCGTGCAAAGTTACTGATTTGTCGAGCACAGGCGTGTCAGCTATAACACGACCGTGGCTATCTCACCTGAACGCACTCAAAAATTCAAAATCCCAAAACACAGGCTACATCTCTATTTAAACCTCATTCTCCCTTTTTTTTAGTTCTCTTTCATTTTCCATTATTTATTTTTATTTTTATTTTTATTTCCATTTTATCATTTCTTCTTCTTCTTCTTATTCTTTATGATATTTAGATTTACTTAGGATTTAATAAAATTAGGACGGCTACTTCGAGGATTCAATTTCAAACGGTTCGAGACGCTTCCCCACGCTCACCTCCAATCTTATCCGCTTTCTTTAACTTCATCCAAAATTCAGGAAGTTTCACTTCTCTCCCCATCTTTTGATTTTATGATTAATTGATATTATCTATCTTTGTACATTGAGGACAATGTACATCTTAAGTGTGGGGGGTTTATTATAGTATTATTTGAAAATCCCTGAATTATGCCTTGTTCGAAAAGTAAGTTTCTCATATTATGATTAGAATGAAATTTCCTTTGATTTATGATTTTTATTGATATGTTTTAGAGTAAGTCATTGATAATTGTACATTGATGATTAAATTTGAAGAATACTAGAGAATCAAGCATGATAAAGTCTATTTTTCAAAAATTTTAAAATTTTTTTAGGTTGTCTACCTGAATCAAATGATATCTTGAAATTTGAAATTTATGAGGTTGACATCAAATACCCATAATTTTTTGTGAGATTTTGAGCCTAATAGAGCATATATTCTTTTTCTTGCTCACTTTATTGATTATGAGTGTGTCAACATTGATTTGTTATTCTAGAACTTGCCTCGATTATACATGTTGAGACCACACCTTTGATTTGATATACAGAGATGATAAAGGCACCTAGGTTTTAACCCACTCACTCCATTAAAAAAAAAGCCTACCTCCACAATTAAACCCTAGTGAACCCCGTTTAAGCCTAACAACCCTTTTCATTGACTTACCTACTAACATTAACCCAAAACCCTTTGTATTTGTTATCACCGTTCTTTTTAACTACCCTTTTTGTCGAGATTTGATTTTGAGCAGTTACCTAACTATGTTCTCTATTTCAGTTGTTAAAGTTCGTTATTATTATTGATTTGTAAAAAAAAAGTGAGCTTACATGTTTAAATCTCAAATATTAAAAAAAAAAAAAAGAAAGAAAGAGCTCATATTATTAGTTTTCAATTGATGTAATTATTTAGGATTAGTTCATTTTTCTAGTTAGGTAATTTTTCAGGTCAGTCTCGATTCTAACCTTCTAATTCAGCCTTTATCCATACCCTTAACCTAAGCCCCGTTACAACCCTGCTAAAGACCTTTTGATTTGTGTATCATCTCATTTTACAGTGGTGGAGATTTGATTTTCATGCAAGCCTATGGGATTAATTCTTCATGTTTGACTTCTGAGTGCTTAGTTCTGAACTTTAAACACTTTGAGTGATTTGAGTGAATCTTTAGTGAGGATGTCAATTCTTGTCAATTTTGAATCAAAGGTAATTATTTAGGTAAAGGGAAACACCTAACATTTTCAAGCTACAAATGCATGACTTTGATTGTTTGAATCTTTAGGACCCTTTAAATTGAATTATCCATGTTGAATTATTTTTGAATTATGATAAAGCATGATTGATGAATATTATGAATCAAGGGAAGTTTGTTTTAATTGTGACTTGAGAATTTTGCTTGAGGACAAGCAAAAGCTTAAGTGTGGGGGTATTTGATAAACCGTAAAAGTAACATATTTTTAATCCCATATTTAATATGCTTTTGGATAATTTATTCCTTGTTTTATATAAAAAGGTGCTTTTAATCCTTTCTTTTCATGTCTTATACCCAGGAAAGCACCCGAGGATGAAAAGAATACAAAACGGGGCCTAAAACGGAGCAAATGGGCCTTAGCACAAAACTGACACGGCCTGGCCCAAAGTCCACACGACCGTGCCTCGACAAACACCTAGAGCATGGCCTCAACTCCGTCACATACGGTCGTGCCTCAAGTAAGAAATCGGAACACAGTCAAGTCTTGATCCACACGGGCATGTGCCATGGCCGTGCCTCTGTCGTTGGAAAGAGAAATTTCATTCAGGAAAGGATACTTGGAGGCAAAGAAACACATTCCAAAGCCTATTCAAACACCCTATTAGGAATTCTACTTAAATTAGGATACTTAGGGGCCAAGCAAGGCATCACAAAGTCTATATAAACACCCAATGGGGTAACTTGAGAGGAGAGTTCGGTAGAAGCCGAAACCGGAGCGAAAGCGAGGCCAAGAAGCCAAGCCGAGAAGGTCAGAGTTAGAGGATAATACGAGGATAGCCAGTTGATCCATCCCAAGAAGCCAGAATTATACTCAAGACGGCGGAATTCTCCTTCGATTCCTTCAGGGAGTTTTAGGATTTTTCCTATGTTTTGTTTTATCTTTTCTCTTGCGATGTTTTGTTTATTCATTATGAACTAAACCCCTCAGATACCTGAAGGGGATGAAACCTAGATGGATTTTATTATTTGATTTTTAAGTTATATGATAAATTACTTAGTTTGTTCTTAATTATGTTGCTTAATCCAAATCTAATGTGCTTAGATGGAGGAGGAATAGACCCTGCCTAAGAAGATCTAACATAATTAAGCAGAGTTGATCGGGCGCCTAGAGATAGGGTTACGAGATTTTGCCAGATTAGGGTGAAACCTAATATGGGAGTCCATTGATTGATTTACTGCTATCCTAGGGGGTTATTATAAGCGAACGAGAGTTCCACTAATTAACCTAGGGTTAGACGTTATTCGCCTCGAGAGAGGGTTTAATATAGGTTAGGGAGTCTCACGGATCAAGCTAAGTGAAAGAAATCATATAATTTAGGGTTAATTAATAAGTGAAGTCTAGGTGGATTCTTCCTAAGGGTATCGTCGTAATCAACTTAGTTTTCCCTCAAAGTTATTTTCCAATTCGTCTTCTTATCTTTGTGTCCTTAGTTTAGCTGTCATCGATTTAGTAATCTTCACTCTAACTTTAAGACTAAATAATAGAAAGAAAGTGAGTATTAATACTTTTAGTTCCTTTGGGTTCGATAACCGGTCTTGCCTAAGCTATACTACTGTTCGATAGGTACACTTGCCTTAATATCGTTGTCAGAGTTAGTCTCCAGGTTTGATCATTCTTGTATAAATATTTAAAACTCTGATTTTACAGTGATCAGGTACACGCTACCAGGGGTCTTAATAGACAACGGGTCGGCGTTAAACGTATTACCCTTGATAGATTACTGGTAGACAGTTCGCACATGAAAGAGTGCCAGAGCATAGTGAAGGCATTTGATGGTACGCAAAGAAAAGTATTGGGAAGAATTAAGATACCTTTATTGATTGGCTCGACTACTTACGAGGTGGATTTTCTGGTAATAGACATCAAGCCTTCCTATAACTGCTTATTAGGAAGACCGTGGATACATTCGTCAGGGGCAGTGCCCTCATCATTACATCAAAAAGTGAAGTTGGTAGCGGATGGTCGGCTAATAATGATAAAGGCTGAGGAAGACATTATTGCAGCTGTGACTAGTGAGATGTCGTACTTGGAGATAAACGACGAGACAGCTGAATGTTCTTTTCAGTCTCTCGAGTTCGTGAATGCAACTTTCATTACGGAAGGAAATAGAATCCCGATAGAAAGAATCTCCAAGACCACTTTCATTACCTTGTGGGGCACATTCTGTTATAAAGTGATGTCGTTTGGGTTGAAAAACGCAGGAGCTACGTATCAAAGGGCTATGGTGACTTTATTCCATGATATTATGCATAATGAAATTGAGGTTTATGTGGACGACATGATTGCAAAGTCTAGAATAGAGGAAGAACATATTCGAGTTTTGAGGAAACTGTTCTTGAGATTAAGAAAATTCCAACTGAAACGCAATCCAACGAAATGTATTTTTGGAGCTAGATCTGGCAAATTGCTGGGCTTCATAGTCAGTAAGAAGGGAATCGAAATTGACTCAGATAAGGTCAGGGCTATACAAGAATTGCCTCCACCACGCAATCAAAGAGAAGTTCGAGAATTTCCTTGGAAGGATAAATTACATTGCTCGATTTATTTCACAGTTAACCGAGAAATGTGATTGTATATTTCGTCTTTTGAAGAAATATAATCCAAGTGTGTGGGATAATGAATGCCAGAAAGCTTTCGATAGGGTCAAACGATACTTGTCGAATCCCCTAGTCTTGTCACCCCCTTGCCCAGATAAGCCACTAATCCTGTACTTGACAGTGTTCGATCAATCTATGGGGTGTGTACTGGGTCAGCATGATGACTCAGGGAGAAAAGAAAAGGTGATATATTACCTCAGCAAGAAATTCACTGAGTGTAAGATGAGATATTCACCAATTGAGAAATTGTGTTGTGCTTTGATCTGGACAACTCGGAGGTTGAGGCAGTACATGTTGTACCATACGACTTGGTTAATTTCGAAACTAGATCCTCTTAAGTACATGATGGAGTCAACCGCCTTGAATAGAAGAATGGCCCGATGGCAAATTTTGCTCTCTGAATTAGACATAGTTTATGTGAGCCAGAAGGCTGTGAAGGGAAGTGCAATAGCAGACTTTCTAGCCAGCAGAGCGCTAGACGATTACGAACCCTTGAACTTCGATTTTCCCAATGAAGATCTGATGTTTGTAGCAGCTACTGAGGGAGGTACCCTAGAAGATTGTCCTTGGAAGTTGAACTTCGACGGAGCGTCAAATGCCGTTGGTAATGGAATTGTGGCAGTCCTGATATCCCCAAATGGAGATCATTACCCGTTCACTTGCAAATTGGATTTTGATTGCACAAATAATATGGCAGAGCTGGATGAGAAGAAACTCTCATGTCCAGTTCTACGAAGCTTGTATTATAGGAATTCGAGTAGCCATAGCCCGCAAAGTCAAGGTGCTAGAGGTATATGGAGATTCCGCATTGGTGATTTATCAGCTCAAAGGAGAATGGGAAACCAGGGATCCTAAATTGATCAGCTACCGAAAGATAATCATGGAGTTGATTGAGGAGTTTGATGATATCACATTCTTTTACCTCCCGCGTGATGAAAACCAGATAGCTGACGCCTTGGTCACATTAGCTTCTATAGTCAGAGTAAATGAGCATGAAAGTATGAAGCCCATCCAAATGAGTATTTGTGAAGCTCCAGCCCACTGCTGTAATATAGACGAAGAGGAGAGGAGAGATGATCATCCTTGGTATTATAACATTCCGCGATATGTGAAGAGCCGTGAATACCCTGATTAAGCAACAGAAAATGACAAAAAGACATTGAGAAGGCTAGCTTATGATTATGTCTTGGACGGGAAGGTCCTGTACATAAGAGGAAAAGATCAAGTACTTTTGAGGTGTGTGGATGCTATTGAAGCTAAGAAAATTCTGGAAGAAGTTCATGAGGGTGTCTGTGGGACTCACGCTAACGGCTTTACAATGGCCAGACAGATTATGAGATTTGGATACTATTGGTCAAACATGGAAGGTGACTGCATCAACTACGCCAAGAGATGTCACAAATGCCAGATATATGGGGACAAAATTCACGTGCCTCCTTCACCGTTGCATGTTATGACTACCCCATGGCCTTTCTCCATGTGGGGCATAGATGTCATCAGGTCGATTTCTCGAAAAGCTTCAAATGGGCATCGATTCATTTTCGTAGTTATCGACTATTTCACTAAATGGGTAGAATCGGCTTCATATGCCAGTGTCACCAAGTTGGCAGTCAACAGATTCCTAAAAAAGGAAATCATATGTCGATATGGAATGCCTAAGAGGATTATATCTGACAATGCGTTAAACTTGAACAACAGTACGATCGCGGAGGTCTGCGGTCAATTTAAGATCAGACACAACAATTCGTCACCATATCGTCTGAAAATGAATGGTGCAGTGGAAGCAGCTAATAAAAACATTAAGAAGATTGTAGGGAATATGGCTGAAACCTATAAAGATTGGCACGAGAAGCTACCATTCGCTCTCTATGCTTATCGAACATCAGTCAGGACCTCTACTGGGGCAACCCTTTTTCATTAGTTTATGGAATGGAGGCAGTATTACCCATTGAAGTTGAAATTCCTTCCCTTCGAGTCTTGTCAGAGTTAAAGTTAGATGAAGCAGATTGGATCCAGTCTAAGAGAATGATGCGGGCTTATGACAAAAAGGTTCATCCAAGAGAATTTCACGAGGGAGACCTGGTTTTGAAAAAGATCCTCCCTATACAAAAAGATTTCAGAGGGAAATGGATGCCAAATTGGAAGGACCTTATGTAGTAAAAAAGGCTTTCTCTGGAGGAGCATTGATCTTGGCCGAAATGGATGGGAAAAACTTGCCCAATCCTATAAATTCAGATTCAGTCAAGAAATACTATTCTTGAAGCGGAAAAGAGGCCAAAGTGAAAACCCGCAAAGGGCGCTTTGAAACTTTCTTCAAAAAAAAAGGGTGAAAACAGAGAGGCCAAAGCGAAAACCCGAAAAGGGCGCTTTGAAACCAAAGGGGGTTTGAGTTGAAAACTCGAAAAGGGCAGCTCAAATTATGACATGTGGTGATCCTGCTATATTTGAATTAATAAGGAAAGGGCATGTTGCGTCTTGGTGTATCGACAAAGTACTCAAGATCTCCTAAACACATGTCGAACTCAAAATAGTCTTCCAGACGCTCAGACAGAGAAGCTCAAACTGCGATATCTAGGGGGCCCATAATAGGCGTTTTTATTAAATGTGCTGTCTTTGAATACTTTGTTCTTTTACGAGCATTTATGATTAAGTTCTTTTGATGATTTGTCTTAAACTTTACTTTACAACAATTTTATTCTCATCTATTGTTATTACCTTTATGCAAGCATGTCGCATTGAAATAATGATGGATGAACTAATAATACTTTCAAAGAAGAAGTTCCGCATATTACTCTGGAGGTTTCTAAATAATACAAGAGCCTAAAACAGGACTATTGTGTAGAACTCACCAGATCCAAAGGGTTGATAATATCAGGGAAGAGGGTGCCTATATAGTGATGATCTCTTCGCTTTTAGAGTACCACGGTAGAGATGACGCCTTAACGAACAAACAATAAGAAGGAGACTGTTCTCGAAGAATCAAACTAAACACTTAGAGAACGGTAACAGATTATTTTGGATCCTATATACTTGAGACACGGCAAGGGGTCGCGCAATAATACAAACCTTGCACCTTCGAGGTATGAGGGAATAGACATTGAAGCTACAACAGTGGCAAATCAGTTGAGCAGAGTAGTGATTCCTTCGAGTTTTGGGTCGAATTACCAGCCAAACAAAGATAACATGATGCGAGCAAGGATGCCCTTAAACACTTGAAAAGAATCATTCTCATGTGATAAGACACATCTATTTAGGGGCATTTGATTCATTCCAATCATTGCATCCTAATCTTTGTAAAAAGATCATCCTTATGACATTCTGCATTCATGCAAAGGTCGTCCATACTACATTTAGTTAGGAGCATTAAATTCATTTTGATCATTGCGTCCTAACCATTTTGCATAAGCATAAACACAAAATTGATTTTACAGCACAGGTCCCCTAGATGACATTGTCGCAACATCGGTGAATTTGAAGATCTTGCCTTCCTAAGCGAAGCGGATCCAAAACAGCAGATCTGGCAATTCTAAAGTTGCAGGAGAAGATCGAAGCCATTCAAGTCTTATTTCCTCGAAGTTCCAGTGGAGAAGGTCGAAATTACAAATCCCTTCTCCCTGAGTTTACAACGAGGATCCAACATTATTTCTGAAAAGTTTCAGTAAGAAGATCGAAGTTACAAATCTCTTCTATCTGAAGTCTTATCACCTCGAAGTTCCAGTGGAGAAGGTCGAAATTACAAATCCCTCCTCCCTGAGTGTATTGAGGATCAACCTTTATTTCCGAGAAGTTTCAGTGAGAAGATCGAAACTACAAATCTCTTCTCTCTGAATTCTTATCACCTCGAAGTCCCAGTGGAGCAGGTCAAAGTTACAAATCCCTCCTCCCTGAGTGTATTGAGGATCAACCTTTATTTCCAAGAAGTTTTAGTGAGAAGATCGAAACTACAAATCTCTTCTCTCTTGATTCTTATCACCTCGAAGTCCCAGTGGAGCAAGTCGAAGTTACAAATCCCTCCTCCCTGAGTGTATTGAGAATCAACCTTTATTTCTGAGAAGTTTCAGTGAGAAGATTGAAACTACAAATCCCTTCTCTCTAGATTCTTATCACCTCGAAGTCCCAGTGGAGCAGGTCGAAGTTACAAATCCCTCCTCCCTGAGTGTATTGAGGATCAACCTTTATTTCTGAGAAGTTTCAGTGAGAAGATCGAAACTACAAATCTCTTCTCTCTGGATTCTCATCATCTCGAAGTCCCAGTGGAGTTGGATGAGACTACAAATCTCTTCTGACTGAGGTTACAGTTGAGTAGATTGGAGCTACAAGTCTGGGATCGGAGCGCTAGTTCCCGGGCCCTTGAAGATGCAGTAGGATGAAATGAAGCTACTTGAAGGAAAAACGCGCCAAGAAGTTAAGATTCAGCGAGACTGGGCAAATTTTGCCCTTTGAAAGTCTTTGCTCTATTCTCGTTACACGACAATGAGCAAAGAGGGGCAGCTGTAGGGCCCAAAACTTGCCCGGGCCCATTACAAACCATAAAATTAAAAAAAAACACCAAATAAAGTCTAGAGTCCATCAGATTACAACAGGCCTAAAAACAATAAAACCCAATCAAATTACAACAGAGCCCAAAACCCGAATGGCCCAATAATAGAGCAAGCCCAAATGGCCTAAAATTTTGGAAGTATTCGGAAAACCCTAGAGCTTCCAGAGGGTTCCAGCGCCGTTTTAGCTTCCATCGTGCATGTCCCCACGCGCACCCCGCAACCCTAGCCAGGCATTTGGACTACCTCGGTCTTCACATGCGTACCACGCACTCGACTACACGTATTCCCGCTTACCTCACGCGCCTCCGTACGCCATGTCCACCATCCGTACCTGCAAACCAATAACAGAGAAACAACAGCAAGAAAAAGCATAGAAAAAAAGAAAATAAACGACTCTATTTTTTTATTTTTGCATTTTTATTTCAATTGACTATAAAAAGTCAGAAACCACGCTGTATTTTTTTACGTACACGCAATACAGCAATACCAAATCAATAGCAGAAATATTCAAAAAAGGTTGCTTTTTGATTTTTTTTCTTTTTTTTTTTGGATTGTTTCTTCTTTTCGAATTCGTTTCTCTATATATTTCTTTTTGGCTTTTGACGTACAAAACAAAGGAAGGTGAAAAGGGGTTTTACCTGGGCTGAACGTTCGACCTTCATCCTCTCCTTCGTAATCAGAGTTCGATCCTGGTAAGCGAGCAAGGTTGTTAAGATCGGGGTTTTGGAAGTAGATCGGACCACTCGGATACTGCTTTTCGTCGGGCATGATGGCGATTTGGTGGTAAACAGAGAGGGTTTTTCATTCATCTACTGCTGTTCGCTAGTTGTGATGGTGTTTCAGTGGTAGATTGGAAAGTTTCTTTGCGGCTGAGAAAACAAACAAAAGAGGACTAGGGTTCTGGCTTAATAAGGAAGTTTTAATGTTTTAGTTTTGTTTTAAGGAAGGTTAATAGTCATTAAGGGCACGTCGTCGTTTAAAGTCCTTGTCCATGGCTTTGAAACGACGTCATTTAAGGCTGTACGAACCGACCCGCTCCAACACTCATGAGATCCGCGTGTTTCTGTAATTAATGGAGAATTTGCGCGTTTAGTCCATTCTAGTTTTATATTGTTCTCAATTAGTTTCGTTATACTTTGTCTTTATTGTTTAATTAGCCTCTGAAATTTACGTATACTTTTAATTTAGTCCAGTTTATACAATGCGTTCTGGTTGTTTAAGTATTTGCTGCTTTAACCCCTGATTTTTTTTGAATACTTTTTAATTTAATCCATTTTTATTGTTTACTTATCATTAATTTAATATTGTTATTATTATTGTTACTTTGAATATTATTATGAATATTATTTTTAATATTGTTATTATTATTTCTAATCGATGTTAATATTACTACTATTATTTTGTGGTTTTTTTATCTTAATAAATTCTTATTTTTATCATCCTTATTATTATTATTGTTATTACTTTATTCAGACTATTATAGTATTTTATTCATTTGGTAATTTACCATTATTTTCAATAATTTACAATAAATTACTTTTTTTATATATATACTATGAATTTTATATTATTATGTATATAATTGGTTTCTTCAAAAGACCATACTCTATATTTATTTCCAAATATTTTTAAATATCATTATCATTTATATATATATATATATGATTTTTATTCATTATCATGATATATTTAAAATCGTTTTTGTTTATTTAGAATATGTCTTATATATGCTATACTTGTATGTATTTAATTAATTTTCCTTATCATTGATCTAACGTTTGATAATTATTGCTATTATGTATATCTTAATTCTCGTTTTATATTTAGTCATTGCTTGAGATTCAATGGCATTATATTTCATTTGTAAATAATTGCTCCACATTGTAAGTTATTATGCCATCACATTGTATTCACTTAAAAACACCATGTTTCAATACTATTCGAACTTTAAAATCATTTTTACTTAAAATTTTCAATATAAGGTGATATTCGTGCGTTTGGAAATTCGAAGAAATCGTGCCCAATCGTGCTGGGTGTGATTTTTTTCGTTTGACCAAATAAGCGAATACCCTTTTAAATTTCGTCCATATTTTCAAAATAAGGTAACATTTGTGCATTTGGAAATTCGAAGAAATCATGCCCAATCGTGCTGGGTGTGATTTTTTTTTCGTGTTTGACCAAATGAACGGATATCCTTCCAAATTTTATCCGTATTTCAAAATAAGGTAATTGTACATTTGGAAATTCGAAGAAATCGTACCCAGTCGTGCTGGTGTGTTTTTTTTTTTGTTTGACCAAATAAATGAATATCCTTTCAAATTTTGTCCATATTTTCAAAATACGGTAATATTTGTACGTTTGGAAATTCGAAGAAATCGTGCCCAATCGTGCTGGGTGTGGGTTTTTTTTTTTTGTTTGTCCAAAAAACCAAATACCCTTTTCAAAATTTCAATGCGTGCTTGGAGAATTTTGGGGATGATCTTGAATACGAGGACTCAGATTGTCATGTCCAATCGTGCTGGATGTGATACTCTATTCCTTCAGAACAAGGGAATCTCAATATTCAATCAAGTTATTTAAAATTATAGAAAAAAAGAAAAGGATTCCAAAATCATTTCAAACTTTTCAACATTAGGACATCAATTAATCAATTTGGTACCAATTTTGGGCTTTGCGAGGTGCTATTCCTACCTCGCACGTAACCGACTCCTGAACCTATTTTCTTCTTGAAATTCGTAGACCAAAATTTATTTTATAGGTGACCCGATCACACCTAAACAAAAAGGATGGGTGGCGACTCCACATTTTTTTTAAAGTCGATTCTCGTTTTTCAAAACTCGATAAAAAATGGTTTCAACAACCGGGATGAGTGAACAGTGGGTCACAGCCCGAATTTAGCAAAAAGGTGAAGGAAAATGCATTCCTTGGGTGAGCTTCAGAGACTTGATTGTAGCACATCCAGATATAAAGAGGAAAGTTGACATCTTCGCCTTGAGTATCTATGGTTTGGTAATTTTCCCCAAAGCTTTGAGGCATATAGATGAAGCAGTTGCTGACCTATTTGACCAACTTGACAAAGGGGTTACACCGGTACCAGCGATTCTTACCGAAACATTCAGACTTTGAGTGCATGTCGGAGGGCAGGTGAAGGTAGATTTACAGGATGTGCGCAGTTATTGTTAGCTTGGTTCCATAGCTATTTCTAGAAGGTGGATAAAGTTTCTTATCGGGTTTTTTCCGAGAATTACTCCCCGTTAAAAGAGTTAACAGCCACGCCCAGGAGAGATGACATATCAGAAGAAAATTGGATCGCGCTCCTTCAGAATCTCTAGGAAGAGGACATTGAGTAGAGAGCTCATTGGTTGGTTCCCGATGAAATTCTTTACCGATGTGGGAGTTTTGATTGGGTCCCTCTGCTGGGAATTTGGGGAGCTGCTGGGTATTCTCCTTTTCTTGTGCTGAGGCAAAACAGATCAAGACAGTTCATACCGGCAACGTATGGGCTAGCTCAGTGTGAATTTACGTATGGAGGAGATAACTACAAGAAAAGGGTTAAATGGATTTCTAATGCTTGGAATCAGACTCGTCGAATGAAAAGAGTCGTTCTAGGTCCGATGACGACCCTCGAATATGATGCTTGGCGAGTAGAAGAATCAATGATAATATCCCCAGACCGAGACAAGACGGCACTCATCTGATGGAGGAATATCTACAAATAGTCCCTTCCGAGTTGGAAATCATAGAACAGGATTTTGACAAGAGAAATTCAGAGTTAGGAAAGAAAATAGAGTAATTGAAGGAGGAAAAGATGCATTTAAGGCTAGAGGCTTATATTCAGAAACTCGAAGCCGAGAAGTTGAGAAAAGGGAAAAGGAAGGTCGAAGAGGACTTGGATAGTTGAAGACTGATTACAAGAAGTTGCATATGTCGATGAGAACAGCCGGGTTGGGAAAGACATCGGAGCAGTGGCGACAAGAAATTCAAGAAGAAAGGGCTAGGGCTGATCAGTGGGAGAAGAGGTTCCATGATACTCGAGCACGCGAAAATGCCTTAAAAAAGAACTTGGTTCAGGACCAAGATGAGAAGCGGATGTTAGAAGCTTGAGTAGCGGAGTTAGAAGAGGCATTGCGTCAGCATCATGGTCGTAACTCCGACATTGAATTAAGAGCCAGCCTGAGCAGGATCGAGGATTTGGAAGGAAAAGTTGAAGAACTCGAAACTACGTTACAGAACTGCGAACTTCAAATTGAATTCCTAGAATCGAATAATGAGCAGTGGTAGGGGCAGCTTCTTCGATCTCAAGACCAGGTCAGAGAAAGAGATTACGTCATGGGCGAAGCTGTGGCCCAGATACGAGAAGTGGCTAATCATTTATAAGCTTTAGCGGTTCAGGCTGATGTGTTAAGTGTGAAATATGAGCTAAAGTCGGACTGGGGTCGAGTGTTAGCTTGGCTTCTTAAGAAAGTTAAAGCTTTGAGCATAAGGTCTATGCCGTATATGTGATTTTGTTTTATGTAAAGGATTTTGTTTTCTTATAAAGTTATTCTAAAAGATATTGAACCAGAATCGACACCTTTTATTTTTGCATTTGATAAACCATAAAAGTAACATATTTTAGGCCCACATTTAGTATGCTTTTGGATGATTTAAGCCTTGAATTGTGTAATTTGGTGCTATTAATCCTTTGTTTTCTTGTTTTATACCCAAGAGAGCACTGGATGATGAAAAGAAAAAAAAATGGGCCCAAAATGAAGTAAATGGGCCATATCACGAAATCCACATGGCCTTGGCCCAAGACCACACGGCCGTGCCCCACTCAATAGTCTCGAACACGGCCTGGCCATGACTTACACGGGCGTGTGCCATGGGCGTGTCCCTGCCATGAGAAAGAAAAGTTTCACTTGGATTAGGATACTTAGGGGCGAAGCAACACATTCCGAAGCCTATATAAACACCCTAAGTATGACCTAAAATGGGGGAAGCCAGGGTTTTAGTCAGGGGGCGTCCAGCTAGGCCAAAGAGGGCAAACTTGTGGAGATTTACTCGAAAATAGCCAGTTGATCCATCTCAAAAAGCCGAAATCATACTCAAGACGGAGGATCTCTCCTTCAATTCCTTTAGGGGGTTTTAGGGATTTCTTATGTTTTGTTTTATTTTTCTTTTGAGATGTTTTCTTTATTTGTTATGAACTAAACCCTCGGATACCTGAGGGGGATGAAACCTAAGATGAATCTTGTTATCGTTTGCTGAACTATATGATAAATATTTGACTTGTTCTTAATTATGTGTTCTTAATTCTTGTGTTGATATTTTCGGGATATTAAATCAAGTATGATGTGCTTAGGTGGAGGAGCAAAAGTCCCTGCTTAAGAGTAGATCTAGCATAATTAAGCGGAGTTGATCGCACACCTAGAGATAGGGTGACGAGATTTTGCCAGATTAGAGTGAAACCTAATATGGGAGTCCATAGATCGAGTTAATGCAATTCTAGGGGTTTTAATTAGAAAGAGATTTCAATTAATCAACCTAGGGTTAGACATTAGTCACCTCGAGAGAGGGATTAATATAACTTAGGGAATCTTACGGATCAAGTCAAATGAATAAATCGTCTAGTTCAGAGTTAGATAACAAGTAAAGTCTAGGTGGATTCTTCCTTGGGTATCGTCTTAATCAATTGGTTTTTCCTCAAGTTCTTTTCTCAATTTCATTCTTCTTTGTCTTAGAGTCTTTAGTTTAGTTGTCACTTAATTTTAGATTAGATAAACAATTCATTTAATTCTTAGGCTAGATAATAAAAAGAGAGTTAGTATTAGTACTTTAGGTTCCTTTGGGTTCGACATTCCGATCTATCCTAAACTATACTACTGTTCGATAGGTGCACTTGCCTCAAATCGTTGTCATAGTAGTTTCCAGGTTCGATCATTCTTTATATAAATTTTAAGACTTTGACATCGCATTAAACAACAATCAAGTTTTTGGCGCCGTTGCCGGGGAACTGAAATATTAAGAAAGCTTAATTTTTATTACTTTAGCCATTTTTATTGTTTGCAATTTACTTTTATTTCTTAGTTTATTTTTAACTTTTCTAGTTTTCTTTCTTTTGCTCCTTTCAGGTACCTCTAGTTTATAACTAGAAGGAACCCGACAGGACCCCTACTTTACGACAGTGATATTGAAGGTACCGTTCAAAGAAATCGCAGAGAAATAAGGCGAAGCTTAAACTAGATAGAAGAAGAGCAAGAAGCTGAAATTCATACCACCGAAGAGATGGCTGAGAACAATTCGCTACCTCCAAAGGCGGCAGAACATCATGCTCCACGCACTATGTATGATTATGCTAAACCTAGTTTAACAGGAACTGAGTCAAGTATTGTTAGGCCTACTATTGCTGCAAATAATTTTGAACTGAAACCTAACACTATACAGATGATATAACAGTTTGTTCAGTTTGATGGTTTGCAGGATGAGGATCCTAACACACACCTCGCGAATTTTCTAGAATTCTGTGATACCTTCAAGATAAATGGCTTTTTTTATGATGCCATCCGTCTTCGGTTATTTCCCTTTTCTTTGAGAAATAAAGCCAAACAGTGGTTGCATTCTCTTCCACGAGGGTCAATCACTACATGGGATAAAATGACCGAAAAATTTTTATTAAAATATTTTTCGCCGGCCAAAATGACCAAATTGAGGAATGATACCTCTTCTTTTGTACAGACGGATTTAGAGACACTTTACAATACATGGGAGAGATACAAAGATTTGTTGAGGAGGTGCCCACACCATGGATTACCCTTGTGGCTACAGGTCCAGACTTTTTACAACGGTGTGAACCCCTCAACAAGGCAATTAATCGATTTAGCCGTCGGCGGAACTCTGAATAACAAAACTCCTAAAGCAGCTTACGAGTTTATAGCAAAGATGTCACTGAATAACTATCAGTGGCAAGTCACAAGGACAAGGCCAGCAAAAGCAGCCGGAGTTTTCAACCTCGACGCAGTAACCGTGCTATCAAATCAGGTAGAGTTGCTACATAAAAAATTTGATGGTTTATATGGTTCGTCGCAGGCACATCCAGTTATGCAGTGCGACGCAAGTGAAGGAGTGGCGAATCCTGAGTACCCACCCTACAGATAGGGCATGGAGAGCGAACAGATGAACTATACGAGTAACAATTTCTGATCTAACAATAACCCTTATAGTAATACTTATAATCCAGGTTGGAAGAACCACCCCAATTTCTCATGGGGCGGTCAAGGAAATCAAAGGCAACAACTATCCCAAAACTTCCAACAACAGCCCTACCCACAGGAAAAGAAGTCAAACCTCGAGGAGATGCTGAAAAAATTTATAGCAAACTCAGAAAAGAGCTTCCAAGATACAGAAACACATTTCTAAAATACAGAAACAAAACTTGAGGCATCGAGACAGGAGCTCAAAGATCAAATCGGACAACTTGCTAAGCAAATCTCTGAGAGACCACAGGGAAGACTACCAAGCAACACTGAAACTAACCCAAGGGAGCAAATTCAAGCAATAATAGCTCAAGATAGTGAAGGGTCAGACGAACCCAATTCAAGGAAAAAGAATGGGGTAGAAGAAAGTAACGTTGAGGTAAAACCAAAACCGGTGATCAAAGAGTACAAACCTCGCATACCATATCCTGAAGCGATAACGAAAGACGACACAGAGGAACAGTTTGGTAAGTTTCTTAAACTTTTAAAGAAATTACATATTAACTTACCGTTTTTTGAAGCTCTTTCGTAGATGCCAGACTCTAGGAAATTTTTAAAGAAGCTATTGACAAATAAGCAAAAGATAGACGAAGAATCACATGTGGAACTGAATGTAGTATGCTCAGCAATGTTGCAAAATAAACTACTATAGAAATTAAAAGATCCAGGGAGTTTTACAATTCCATGCTTAATTGGTAGTTTATCTATTGATAATGCATTAGCTGATTTAGAGGCGAGCATAAATGTCATGCCTTATAAATTGTTTCAACAACTAGGTCTAGGGAAGCCCAAGCAAACTAGGATGAGCATTCAATTAGCTGATAAAACTATTAGAATCCCTAGGGGTATAATCGAAGATGTACTCGTTAAAATTGATAAATTCGTATTCCCAATAGACTTTGTCGTTTCAGACATGGATGAGGACAACACGATCCCCCTAATTTTAGGAAGACCATTCTTAGCAACTGCCAGAACTAAAATCGATGTTGATGCAGGCGAACTCATACTCTGTGTAGGCGATGAGACAGTCACTCTTCAAGCCCTCGACTCAGCTAGAACATCAAATAGTCAATGTGAGAAAGTAAATTTGATTGATAATCATTCGGTTAATCCTTCTTTTCAGGAAGCACCACAAAAGAACAAAACTGAGTCTGATCCTAAACCCTGTGCCAACAAGGAAATAACTCACAAGGAACAAGGGATTCAGATCACTGAACTAGAAGAGGGGAAGACGCATCTTAAAAAAAACTAGGGATACACGAAGCAGAACAGAAGCCACTTCACGAGGCAGACAGGTTTAAAATTGGAGATCAGGTACTATTAGACAAAGCAAACCCACGAATATCTCCACTTGATCCTAACACAAGCAAGGAAATCCCTTTTAAAGTAATCAATGTCTTCCCATATGGAATAGTCGAGGTATGTAACCCTATTTTTGACACTTTGAGAATAAACGCTACTCATCTTACACTTTATCATGATAATGGAACTATTAGCATGAGGAAGGACTTTCAACTCCTCAAACCACCATGAATATGCGAATGAGAGGTAAGTCTAGCTTAAGACTATAAACGAGCGCTTCTCGGGAGGCAACCCGAGTACTAACCCTATTAACTTTTACATTTTATTTTATTTTATTTTATTTATTTTATCCTTTCTATAACACCTAACTATAAACTAATCAAAAGTACAGAATTTCAAGCAACACAGCCTTGCACAAGGCCGTGGCTGTGGCCGTGTGGATGCACCAAATCTCCGTACTGACATGGCAGAGATGGTACGAGTCAGAGCGAATCAATTTTCAAGTCACGGACTCAACTACTACTCCACGGCCGTGCGATGCGACCGTGGTCGACACTGTTAGATCATACACGGGCATGAAGATCAGAACATGGGCGTGGGAGAAGCGAGCAAAGCACAACACGGCCCTGCGATACGGCCGTGTGACACAACACGCCCATGGTACACGGGCGTGAGAAAGTATCAGGCCCCAAAATCCTATTTAAACCACCCCCTCCCTCCTCTAACCTACTCCCCATCTCCCTTCTTCCATATCATTTTCTTTTTCCTTTCTTTTTCAGATCTTTAACCTCTTGTACCATTCTTCTAGCTCTTTATCTCCACAATGACCATGTCAAAGAAACGGAAGGATCCAATCATAGTCTCCCTGTGGGAGACCGATCTACATAAGTTCATGCTGGCAGCTTCATCCACTCGACAAGCCAAGGGTCTTTGAGGCCATTTAATTCTTCTTCTTCTTTACTCTTCTCCTTTATTTTCCTTCTCTTTGACTATCTTATGCTTAAATTAGTTTATCTTATTTTAGTTTCTTAGTGTCAGGTTCTTCAGGCTGCTAGGGAATCACACCGGAACCATGACCACCACCTCAATACAACCTTAGAGGTTACACCCACCTCGCGAACCATCCAACAATAAGGACTTGTCAGTCCATTCATTTTTCCTTTTAGTTTTATTTAAATTTTTACATTATTTCCCTTTATCTTTCTTGTATTTAAATATATATATATAGTTTATTTTAAATGTATCTTAATAATTCCTGGCTAATCCTTCACGAGCTCTCCAATTTCTTCATCTAGCGCAGAGCTCGTTGGTATCCACCACACCAAAAGACGACACCTCTAACGTATTCTTCACATCCTCCAAGGATTTCATCCATAATTCAGGAAGTTTCACTTCTCTCCCTATCTTATGATTTCATTATTATTATGCTATTATCTATCTTTGTACATTGAGGGCAATGTACATCTTAAGTGTGGGGGGTTAACTATAGTATTATTTGAAAATCCCTGAATTATGTCTTGTTCTAAAGTAATTTTCTTATATTATGATTAGAATGAAAATTCCTTTGATCTATGATATTTATTGATATGTTTTAGATTAAATCATTGATAACTGTGCATTGATGATTAAATTTGAAGGATACTAGAGAATCAAGCATGATAAGTCTATTTTTAGGAAAATTAAAAATTTTTCTAGGTTGTCTACCTGAATTTGAATATTACTTTGAAGTTTGAAATTTACAAGGTTGACATCAAAAACCCATAATTTTTGTGAGATTTTGAGCCTTTTAGAGCATATATTCTTTTCCTTGCTCACTTTTTGATTATGAGTGTGTCAACATTTCATTTGTTATTCTAGAACTTGCATTGATTATACATGTCGAGACCACACCTTTGATTTGATATATAAAGATGATAAAGGCACCTAAGTTTTAACCCACTCACTCCACTAAAAACCTACCTCCACAATTAACCCCTAGTGAACCCCGTTTAATCCTAACAACCCTTTTTATTGACTCACCCACTAATATTAACCCAAAACCCTTTGTATTTGTTATCACCATTCTTCTTAAATACCCTTTTTGTCGAGATTTGATTTTGAGCAGTTACCTAACTATGTTTTATATTTCAGTTGTTAAAGTTCGTTATTTGTAACTTGTTCTTAAAAAAAACCGAAGTATATTCATTATTAGTTTTACTAAGTGAGCTTACATTTCAAATCTTAACGCTCGTATTGTTAGTTTTCAATTGATTAGTTCATTTTTCTAGTTAGGTAAATTGTCAATTCAATCTCGATTCTAACCCTCTAATTCAGCCTATATCCACACCTTTAACCTAAGCCCCGTTACAACCTTGTTAAAGACCTTTTGATTTGTGTATCATCTCATATTATAATGGTGGAGATTTGATTTTCATGCAGGCCTATTGGATTAACTCTTCATGTTCGACTTTTGAGCGCTTAATTTTGAACCTTAAAACACTATGAGTGATTTGACTAAATCTTTAGTGAGGATATCAACTCTTGTCGATTTTGAATCAGAGGTAATTATTTAAATGAGGGGAAACGCCTATGTTTTCGTACTACAAATGTATGACTTTGATTGTTTGAATCTTTAGGACTCTTTGAGTTGAATTATCGATGCATGAATTATCTTTGAATTATGATAAAACATTATTGATGAATATTATGAATCAAGGAAGTTCGTTTTAATTGTGAGTTGAGAATTTTGCTTGAGGACAAGCAAAAGCTTAAGTGTGGGGGTATTTGATAAACCGTAAAAGTAACATATTTTAGGCCCATATTTAGTATGCTTTTGGATGATTTAAGCCTTGAAATGTGTAATTTGGTGCTCTTAATCCTTTGTTTTCATGTTTATACCCAGGAGAGCATCGGATGATGAAAAGAATGGAAAATGGGCCCAAAACGAAGTAAATGGGCCATATCACGAAATCCACACGGCCTGGGCCCAAGACCACACGGTCGTGCTGTAACATCCCCAAACCCGGCCCATTCACTACGACCGAGTCTGGTTATGTTAGTGAAAAATATCTTTCTTTACTTAGAATTTAAAACATGAAAATTTTTAAGTTTGAAAATTATGCCCTTTCTAAAATTTTAGATAAAACTTTGTTATTAAAAATAATCCGTGTTAAAACTTTGGTGTAAAGATTACTTACACTTGGAATAAAAGATTGCCACAATTAAAAACATTTTTAATTAGTAAATTATTTTAAGTAAAACATAATCTAAAATAATGTCAAAAATAGCAATAACAATAGTAACAACAATAAGGCCCTTATTACAAAACAATTAATCCAAGTACTTCAAATTTAAATGCTTGGAATAAAAAAAAATATTTAAAACGTCTCCTTTCTACATGGGCCACCATGTGCCTTCTCCGATCCCGGTCCAATCTACGCATCACCTGAAATGGTTAATGAAAAGAGTGAGTCCACTGACTCAGTGCATAATCAAAACACAGATTTCCACATGTATGGGCTTGGGCCATACCCACACAGCCATCGAAACAAATCATGCAAGAATGCTTTTCAGCCCAACCCACTATCCAACCGTAACACCAACCTTAGCAGACTCCCTGCCTAAGGCCGTGGATAAACCACCACTGATCACATCGTGATCCATAACCTTACCTTGGCAACTCGCTGCACAAGGCCGTGGCTGAGCCACCGATCAACCTGAATGATCTCACCTCAATATCTGTCTACGGTGATGCACATAGCCGTCAACCGCCGAGATGGGCACCTAGCCAACATCTCCCTTGAGGTAGCACAAAGCTAACCATCAAGCGCTAATGTAGCCGGAGCTATCATTAGACCACGTACAACTTGTGTACACTTCCTCCTTCTTCAATCCAATCCCATGCCCAGGTGTCAATAAATCATGCAAGAATATCATATAAAGTGAGTATTTATTATTGATCAATACCACATCAAACAATATAAAATATATAAATATCACAACCAATCTTACCATCATCGGTTCACATCACTTAAGCCATTATAATCGGCTTCCACACATAACACATATGTTTAATAGCTAGCAGGCAAATCGAGAAATAGTGCGATGGTTACGCACCTAAATGATACCAAAACCCGAAACGCTACTTCTGCTTCTGCACCCGCAGACTAACGGACTTACGAAAGGTTCCCAGTGATAGGCTCTTCTCCCCTACAATCGGCCTTGGCATAAAAACAATGAACACTTAGGCCATTCGGCCAAGACAAAAACTATAGCACAAAGAAAACTAACACACCCTTACCTTGCTAACCACTACCCTTTGCTCTAACAAGAATCCACCACCACCAGTAAGTTCGGCTCAGGGACTTGCAACAAAAGTGGAGTGAGAGAATAAATGGTGATTCGGCAATGACTCTAAAATGGTGTTGAGATATTTGGTAGTGGCAACCTAAAAGGAGAGGGAAGATTCGGCTATAGGTGCTTAACACTACTTATGGTTCGGCTTGAAGGAAAAACGGATGCAAGGAATAGGGGTTACGGCAATAGAAAAGAAAATGAAGGTTTGAGGTGATGAAATGGAGTGGTTTTGGGCTCCAATGAAATGGGGAGAAAAAAGATAGCTAAATAACCTTGAAGCTTCGGCCAAAGGAAATAGTGAAGCAATTCCGGCAAGGAGATCAAATGATGGAAAAAGGGACCAAAAAGGTGAGCACTTCCCTATTTATAGACAAAATTTCGACTCACCCTACCCACATGCAACAACACCGAAAATGCCCCCCCAAGCTCCCCAAATCCGGCTACCACCTTCCTGGCCATTTAATTCAAATTGATTTGAATTAAACAAATCTCCTAATTCTCTCCCAGCCAACCATTAAAAATCAATTCAAAATTTAAAATAAAATAAAACCCACCTTTATCCTATATCACCTCTTCAATTTAAAAAGAATAAAAACATAATAATTATCCTTACTCCAGCCGAAATTAAAAGGATAAAAGCTTAATCCCTTTCAATTTAAAAAACCATGTGCCGCCCAATTGCTTCAAATCTGCTGCCCAAAAAACAAAGAAATAAAACTTCCATGTGCCGCCCACTCACTTCAACCAGCAGCAAAAGAAGGAAAAATCCCCCCCAGCAGCCTTCAAGGCTCGAACACACGACCTGGGGAACCAGCGACCATGTAGTGCCCTCAGGCCATTCGGCCTAGGCGCTGTTTTGTAACAAAAGCGCGCAACAAAATCTTTTAAGCCTTCTCAATACTTAACGCCTGCTTGCAAAATATCAAAACTCTGCCTCCCTTGCGCCTCGAACTCGCGACCTACACCTAGCGCCTTTTCAAGTAGCGTCTCAGCCACACCGCCCACCTGCCTTTCATGTCCATAGAGCCCCAACAATTATTCATAAAGCCTTCATACTCAGGCCCAATACTGCATATGAAAAATAAAACGCCAAAACTGCTGCTGCCTCCACTCGAACCAGCGCCCTTCTCCCCTTTCAGCGCCTAAGTGGCGCACGCTAGCCACTTCGCCAAGCTCTTCCTTGTGCCAAAAATTACCGAAAAATATACTTAAGGCCTCCCTTGGCCCGATTCCCTTCTTAACCCCTGAAAATCAAAATTTTCCAAAGTCTTCCCTTTTACTCCGAGCACTCTCAACACCTCTCAAACACATCCAAGCCTACCCAAAACCCACTAGAACATGAGTTATACCCCACATGCATAGCCCCTAAACCAGGGTGTTACAATTCTACCCTCCTTAAAATAATTTCGTCCTCGAAATTACTTGTCTAAACCAACAATCCAGTTCCTCCCACTACGCTATGGCTGCGCACTCTGATCTTAAAGAGCTAACATACCTTCTAGGCATCGTTTCTAGGTTCATACTCAAGGTTCCAACTACTTTATGAGCAACAGATCAAACAATCACCAAAACGAACAAAACAACAAAGGATATTCCAAACACAAGGAACTTACCAGCTGACACATCAGGCACATCATTATCCTCTCTCCGGCGAACCGCATAAACCAGTCCTGGCTGCCTTGCCTCAGTGCCACCATTAGCGCTTGATGATTAGCTGTGTGCTTCATCAAGGGAGATGTTGGCTAGGTGCCCATCTCGGCGGTTGATAGCTGAGTGCATCACCGTGGACGGATTACTGTTGGGATCACTTACGTGATCGGTGGCTCTGCCACGGCTTTGAGCAGCAAGTCTGCCAAGGTAGGATTTGAGGATCACGATGTGATCGGTGGCTCAGCCACGGCCTTGTGCAGCAGGTCTGCCGAGGTAGGATATGTGGGATCACTCGGTTGTGATCGGTGGATTAGCCACAGCCTTAGGCAGGGAGTCTGCTAAGGTTGGTGTAACGGATGGACTTAGGATTGGGCTGGGATACATTTTGCATATCTATTGGTATGGACTGTGTGGGTATGGGTTAAGCCCATACGTGTGGAAACATGTGTAATGATTATGCACTGAGTCTGTGGACTCACCCAAATTTTCTCAACCATTTCAGGTCATTCATGAGCTTGGACCGGGTTGGAGTGGATACAAGGTGGCCATGCAAAAGAAGAGATTTTGATTATTTTATGCATTTTTGAAATTAAGTATTTTGTTTAAATATTGGGTTGTAATAAAGGCCTTGTTGTTATTTTTGGTATTATTTTATTATGGGCTTGATTTAATTAAATTACTATGTGAAGATGATTTTATTTTTAGCCACCTATTTACTCAAAGCATATACATTAAAGTTTTAATTTGGACATTTTATAATAACAAAGTTTAAGTATAATTTTAAATGGACATGGTTTTCAAAAGTTAACAAATTTACATGTTTTATTCTAAAGTCAAAAAGATTTTCAACCGTTCTTCCGCAGTAACATACCAGATCCGGTCAGGGCTTGTGGGCCGGGTTTGGGGGTGTTACACGTGCCCCACTCAGCAGTCTCGAAACGGCTTGGCCATGACTTACACAGGTGTGTGCCATGGGCGTGTCCCTGCCGTGAGAAAGAAGAGTTTCACTCGGATTAGGATACTTTGGGGCAAAGTAACACATTCTGAAGCCTATATAAACACCCTAAGTATGACCTAAAAGGGGGGAACCCAGGGCTTTAGTCAGGGGGCGTCCAGCTAAGCCAAAGAGGGCAGATTCGTGGAGATTTACTCGAAAATAGCCAGTTGATCCATCTCAAGAAGCCGAAATCATACTCAAGACGGAGGATCTCTCATTCAATTCCTTTAAGGGGTTTTAGGGATTTCTTATGTTTTGCTTTATCTTTTCTTTTGAGATGTTTTCTTTATTTGTTATGAACTAAACCCTCAGATACCTGAGGGGGATGAAACCTAAGATGAATCTTGTTATCGTTTGCTGAACTATATGATAAATATTTGACTCGTTCTTAATTATGTGTTCTTAATTCTTGTGTTGATATTTCCGGGATATTAATTCAAGTATGATGTGCTTAGGTGGAGGAGAAAAAGTCCCTGCCTAAGAGTAGATCTAGCATAATTAAGAGGAGTTGATCGCACGCCTAGAGATAGGGTGACGAGGTTTTGCCGGATTAGGGTGAAACCTAATATGGGAGTCCATAGATCGAGTTAATGCAATTCTAGGGCTTTTAATTAGAAAGAGATCTCAATTAATCAACCTAGGGTTAGACATTAGTCGCCTCGAGAGAGGGATTAATATAACTTAGGGAATCTTCCGGATCAAGTCAAATGAATAAATCGTCTGGTTCAGAGTTAGATAACAAGTAAAGTTGAGGTGGATTCTTCCTTGTGTAACAGCCCAATTATGACCCTAATCGGAACGGTGGTTTCGGGACCACGAATCCGAGTTAGAAAAATATTTTAATATTATATTTGATATCTATGATACATGTTTGAACATGTGCTAAAATATTGTAGGTAAATTTGTCTGTTTGTGTGTTCAATTTAAGAAAAAGGATTAAATTGCTTAAGTGGTAAAAGTAGCCTTTATTTAAATTGTGTGGTTTAATTGACTTGTTTTCTTTTATGGGTGGACTTGAATTATAAATTAACCAAAAACTAAGTGAGTGGACGGCATGATGTTTTCATAATGTATTTTATTATTTGTTTTTATAAGTGATATCATATTAATATATGTATAATATATTATAATATGATTAAAATAAAGAAAACATAAAAGAATAAGTGGATGTCCATCCTTTATTTTGTTCTTCATTGCCGAAACGTAAAGAAAGAAGAAGAACACATGGCTTTCAACCATTCGGCCATTGCATGTTAAATTAAGGTTAGTAATTGAGCTCGGTTTTTGATAATTTTTACGTTTTTGAGTTCGTTTCTTTGAATACTATCCGACCCATGTTAAAATTTTTTGAATTTGATGCATGTTGAAGTTCGGCCATTGATGAGTGTTGATGTTTTGAAATGTTTGATGGTAGAATATTATAATTATGTTTTAAATCAACATGTTTTGAATTGGGGATTTTGATTCAATTGAGTATTAGGGATTAAATTGCAAAAATTAAATAGTTGAGGGACTAAAATGCTAAATAAATGGCTTGCATGGACTTATATAAGCATGATAAATATTCGGCCCTTAAGGAGTGAATTCAAATTTTGTGTATTTTTGTGTTTTGTGCATTAGGGACTAAATTGTAAAAGTTGTAAATGTTAGGGGTAAAATGGTAATTTGCATAATTATGTGTTTTTAGATTAAATTGAATAAAAATGTATTTGAATGAGCTCAATTTGGAATTATTAGATCCAGAACAAAAAGAAACGGGATTGGATCGGGGAAAAGTGAAACTAAACGAGTAGCCGGGAAACTTTAATCCTACAATTTCTGAGGTAAGTTTTTAAGCAGTTGGATGAGTTGAATTTAATTGTATACTAATGTACATATGAATATAAAATGTAAACATTTTAATTTCCTAATTGTCGAATGTGTCATGAAATAAATGGGATGTGTATATAAAAGTCGAATATGAACTGGTACATATGAGAAAATGTGTGAAATTACCGAATATATGAATTGGCTAAATATATGTGTTTGTGTTAAGGAGTAGATAAGTATATAAATGGAAATGGAAAGGAGAAGTGATGGTAATTGAAGAGTTGGATATTTGTGAATGAAAATGTTTGAACTTGTCGAATGTAATGGTAATGGAAGAGGCAATTGAGTTGTTGATAGATATATGTATGTTATGAACAAAATTATGTAAATTGAGTAATGTCGAATGTGTTAATACTTGAATGAGATAAATTGAGAATGTATGAATGGTAATGGAAATTACAAGTGTATTGAAGATCAAAGAAAATGTCTCTTAAAAGGCACTAAGTGTGCGAACTAAAGTACCGAGCACTGTGTGTGTGAAATCGGTTAAATGGCACTATGTGTACGGATTAAATAGTAATGGCACTATGTGTGCGATACATTACTGTCGAATAGTACTATGTGTACTCTTTCTCAAGTAATGGCACTATGTGTGCGATACGTTACGAAATTTGCACTGTGTGTGTGGAGTTACAGAGACTTTGGAGACATAAACTGTTGAAAGGAGAATAATAAGAAACGATACATGAGTATGCGATACAAGGTAGCTTAATAGTCAGGTATTAGTGAGGTGAGTTATATTTGTTAAGTGAATATAGAACTGAGATGTGATTATTAAACTTTGAGTTTGATTCAAAAAGGGGCATATAGTATTTGAATATTCGATATTTGAGCTATATGTTAGATACGGTGGATGATGAATGGTAACTTGAATTGCACTTTGTAGTTATAAATTCATTATTGAGTTTATTGGATTAGTTATATTGTATACTAGTTAGATGCATATTTTTTTTACCGTTGCTTAAAAACTTACTAAGCTATGTAGCTTACTATATGTGTTGTGTTTATTTGAATGTTTTATAGATTTTGAAGTTTAATTTTGCGCTCGGGGATCCTCGTCAAAGTCAAGCACACTATCATCTACCTTTGGTACCTTTTTATTTAAATCGAACTTTTGGAAACTATGGCATGTATAGGCTATCTTTTCTTTGGGATTACTTTGTATGTAATGTATATAAATGCCATGTGAATATGGCTCACTTTTATGCTTGGGATTGATTTATCTATGTTTGAGGTGGTGCATATTTTGTACCTTTTTTATCCTATAAAAGCATGTTGGTATGTATGTTTCGTGAGAGTCTAAAAGGATTTTTTTTTTAATTTATACATTTCTAATGGATGTCCAATGATTGATGTAGAGGTTAATGGTTGATAATTTATTTAATTGAATATGATTTAGTCATACTTAATTTTGGAAGTTATATCAAATTTTGTTAAGAATTCTATATTGGAGATTATAAGCTTGGTTCGAATAGGTCATATAGTACCTTTTATAATGGTTATGTATTTTTGCTTAAGTTATATGTACTTACAATTTATATCATGAGAAGTTTAGGTCATATTTTTTGTATGTGGTTAATGATTGTATTATATTAATGATTAAGTTGAAGTAAGTGAATTGCAAATATTCGGCCTTAGTATTGCATTGAATTGGAGTTCATATTATTCATGAAAGATTTATAAGCCTACGGTAATGAGGTTTAAAATGGGTAAATATTGTTGTGAAAAATTAGATATGATGTGTATGTGATTAAGTTTTTTTTTTTTTGCAAGTATAGTTATTTAATTGATATAAGACGAATAAGGCTAATATACCTATTCGGCTATAAAATGAAAAATGACCAAATGAATAGTGATTTGTTCATGGAATGAAAGTTGTTTAGTTGTGGTTAATGATATATTTGTGATATATGTATATATATATATATTAGATAATGTTTTGAAATTAGATAAAGTACACATGTTTATCTGTGACAGTATGAATTGGTATTCATTTATCATAGTAACATTTTATATACGGTGTATTGAATTGTGTTGAGTAAAGTAATGCCCGTAGCCCTAATCCGGCGACGGATGCGGGTTAGGGGTGTTACATTTGATTGGTATCAGAGCTACGGTTTAGTCGGTTCTCGGACTAACGTAGCGCGTGAGAGTCTAGCTATACATGCCATAATTTGTAATGTGATAATGTGATGACTTCTGACAGTGAAATGTGTTTGTTCCTTTCATATAGTAATGGATCCTGATCCCGAGCGAGCTATAGCTGATGATGTTGAGAGCGTGGCGCCTGCTCCCGCTCAAGGGACTGTGCCGGAGGAATCTCGACCAACTGCGAGTAATCCCGAAGAGGGGGCTAAACAAGCCTTCTATAGCATGATGAATAACTGGTTCAGTCAGTATATACGAGTCAATCTGGCTGTTCAACAACCCCTGAACCTGAATACGCCCCCAGTGGTACCTGTGAGACCCCCGATAATAAATCCTGCGAGGGCAAGCAAGCTTCCGATTGACCGAATTAGAAAGCACAGGGCTCAAGAGGTTAGAGCCAAAGAGGCGATGATGCAGAGCGAGCTAAATTTTAGCTCGATAATACCATCCGTGTCTTTGATGAGCTACCATGCACACCTAATGAGTGTCTGAAGTGCGCCATATCTTTATTACGGGACTCTGCCTACTATTGGTGGAATACTCTTGTATCGGTTGTTCCGAAGGAGCGAGTTACCTGGGATTTCTTTCAGACGGAATTTTGTAAGAAATACATTAGTCAGCGATTCATAGACTCCAAACACAAAGAATTTCTAGAGCTTAAGCAGGGTCGTATGACCGTATCTGAATACGAGAGCAAGTTTGTGAGACTCAGTCGCTATGCTCGCGAGTGTGTTTCGTCCGAGGCTACTATGTGCCGAAGATTTGAAGAAGGGCTAAATGAAGACATAAAACTACTGGTTGGCATACTTGAAATAAACGAGTTCGTAGTACTGGTTGAGCGAGCTTGTAAAGCTGAGGAGCTAGGGAAAGAAAAGCGAAAGGCTGAGACAGAAGCTAGAGACTTCCGAAAGATATCTGCGGGTAAATTTTCTCAAATGTCAACAAAGAAGTTCAAGAATGAAGGTAGCCGGTCCAAACCTAACACAGGGATCTCTATACGAGAACGACCACCAGTGAGTTCTCGGGCTACTTCAACTGCTAGTGTTGGCAATACCCGACTGAATAGGCCTGAGTGTCAACAGTGCGGTAGACGGTATTTTGGCGAGTATTGGGGTGAATCTAATAATCGCACTTGTTACAAGTGTGGTTCGCAGGATCATTTCGTTCGGGATTGCCCGGAGACCGCCGAAAAGGGAATTGCTCAGAGTGCGAGACCGAGCAGCACTGTAACTAGAGGTAGACCATGGAAGGTAGGAGTGGTGCGCAGAGGGGGATTTCAGATGCAGCTATTCGATCAGAGGCTCGTGCACCGGCTAGAGCTTATGCCATTCGAGCCAAAGAGGAGGCTTCATCTCCAGATGTCATTACTGGTATTTTCACTCTCTTTGATACTAGTGTAACTGCTTTGATTGATCTTGGTTCAACTTATTCGTATGTGTGTGAAACACTAGTATCCAGTAAGACTCTACCTGTTGAGTCTACTGAGTTTGTGATTCGGGTTTCGAACCCCCTGGGTCGGTGTGTGCTAGTTGATAAAGTGTGCAAGAAATGCCCTTTAATGATTCGAAACTCATGTTTTCTGGCCGATTTGATGTTACTACCATTTGACGAGTTCGATATTATCCTCGGTATGGGTTGGTTAACTGTACACGATGCATTAGTGAATTACAGACGAAAGACTATTGATTTGAGGTGTCAGAATAACGAGATAATTTGAATTGAATCTGCGGATTTGAATGGACTACCAGATGTGATATCATCAATGTTGGCTCGACAGTATTTGAGAGAGGGTTGCGAAGCTTATCTTGCGTATGTGATTGATAGCAAAGTAACAGAAAAGAAGATTGAATCTGTACCGGTTGTTTGTAAGTATCCAGAGGTGTTCCTGAAAGAATTGCCGGGATTGCCACCTGTTCGGGAGGTAGAGTTTGGTATTGAGCTAGTGCCAGGGACAACTCCGATTTCGATAGCTCCATATAGAATGGCACCGACCGAATTAAAAGAGTTGAAAGCTCAGTTGCAAGAATTGACAGATAGAGGTTTTGCTCGACCGAGTTTTTCACCCTAGGGTGCGCCAGTCCTATTCGTGAAAAAGAAGGATGGAACTTTGAGAATGTGCATCGGTTATCGACAGCTTAATAAAGTGACGGTAAAGAATAAATATCCGTTGCCGTGTATCGATGATCTATTTGATCAGCTTAAGGGAGCTTCGGTATTTTCAAAAATTAATCTGAGGTCAGGTTACTATCAGTTGCGAGTTAGAGACTCGGATATACCAAAGACTGCTTTTAGGATCAGATACGACCATTATGAGTTTTTAGTGATGCCATTCGGACTTATTAATGCCCCTGCTGTTTTCATGGATCTGATGAATCAGGTATTCAGACCGTATTTAGATCGGTTTGTGGTTGTATTCATAGACGACATCCTGATATACTCATGTGACGAAACTGAACATACTGAGCATTTGAGGTTTGTGTTACAATTTTTGCGCGACAAGCAGTTGTACGCGAAATTCAGCAAATGTGAGTTTTGGTTGAATGAAGTTAGCTTCTTGGGGCATGTCATTTCAGCATCAGGCATTCGGGTTGACCCGAGTAAAATCTCGACTATACTGATTGGAAACCTCCACGGAATGTTTCTGAGGTTCGTAGCTTTCTAGGACTTATCGGGTATTATAGACGCTTCGTGAAAGGGTTTTCTATGATAGCATCCCCGATGACAAAGCTATTACAGAAAGACATTAAATTTGAGTGGTCAGAAAGGTGCCAAAAGAGTTTTGATCAGCTGAAGACCTTGCTAACGGAACCTCGAGTGTTGGTTCAGCCAGAGTCGGGTAAAGAGTTCGTTATTTTCAGCGATGCATCCTTAAATGGGCTAGGCTATGTTTTGATGCCGAAGGGTAAAGTTGTAGCCTATACTTCGAGACAATTGAAACCGCACTAGAGGAACTATCCGACTCACGATCTTGAGTTGGCTGCTATAGTCTTTGCTCTAAAAATATGGCGTCACTATCTATTCGGAGAAAAATGCCACATCTATTTGGATCATAAGAGTCTAAAGTATTTAATGACTCAGAAGAATCTGAATTTGAGACAGCGACGATGGTTGGAACTGTTAAAAGACTACGAGCTTGTGATTGATTATCACCCGGGAAAGGCTAATGTAGTTACTGATGCACTTAGCCGAAAGTCACTATTTGCTCTACGTACGATGAATGCAGATATAGCTATGACTGATGATGGGGTGATCATTGCGAAATTGAAAGCGAGACCACTGTTTGTACAACAAATTTGTGAAGCTCAAGATCTCGATGATGATTTAAAAGCAAAAAGAAATCAATGTGACTTGAGTACTGATTCAGATTTTTAGCTAAATGCTGAGGGATATCTATGGTTTAAGAATCGGATATGTGTACCTAAGAACCCTGAATTGATTCGAATGATTTGTGATGAAGGTCATAATAGTAGATTGTCGATTCATCCGGGGAGCACGAAAATGTATAACGACTTGAGACAGCAATACTAGTGGCATGATATGAAACGAGACATTTCAGACTATGTGTCGAAGTGTTTAGTGTGTCAACAAGTGAAAACCGAGCATCAGGTGCCATCGGGACTACTCCAACCGATTATGATACCTGAGTGGAAGTGGGATCGAGTCACGATGGATTTTGTATAGGGGTTTTCGTTGACGCAGAGCAAGAAAGATTCAATTTGGGTTATTGTTGATAAATTGACGAAATCGGCCCATTTCATTCCGGTACGTACGAATTTTTCACTCAATAAATTAGCTGAGTTATACATATCGCAGATCGTAAGATTGCACGGAGTACCTGTTTCTATTGTTTTGGATAGAGATCCGAGGTTTACATCGCGATTTTGGAAGAAACTGCAGGATGCTCTAGGTACCAAGTTGTATTTCAGTATAGCTTTTCACCCTCAGTCGGATGGTCAATCCGAGCGTGTTATCCAAATACTCGAGGATATGTTAAGATGTTGCGTTCTTGAGTTTGAGGGTACGTGGGATCGATACTTGCCTTTGGTTGAATTTGCGTACAACAACAGCTTTCAATCAAGTATCAAAATGGCACCCTATGAAACTTTGTACGGTCGTAAATGTTGTACACCTCTATATTGGACCGAATTAGGTGAAAGCAAGATACATGGGGTTGATTTAATCAAAGAAACTGAGCAGAAAGTTAAAGTAATCCAAGAAAGCTTGAAAGCTGCTTCAGATCGTCAGAAATCGTATGCAGACTTGAAACGTAAAGATATAGAGTTTCAAGTGGGCGACCGAGTATTTTTGAAAGTCTCACCATGGAAAAAGATACTTAGATTTGGTCGTAAAGGAAAGCTGAGTCCGCGATTCATTGGGCCATATGAAGTTATAGAGCGTATTGGGCAGGTTGCGTATAGACTTATGTTGGCACCTGAGTTAGACAAGATTCACAATGTCTTTCATGTATCAATGCTTCGACATTACCGATCCGATCCTTCCCATGTGATTAGTCTGGCAGAGGTTGAGATTCAGCCTGATTTAACCTATGAGGAAGAACTAATTCGCATTTTAGCTCGTGAAATGAAAGAGTTGCGAAACAAGAAAATTTCGCTAGTTAAAGTTATGTGGCATAAGCACGGGGTAGAGGAAGCAACCTGAGAAACCGAGGAATCAATGAAAGAACGTTATCCACACTTATTCACTGGTAAGATTTTCGAGGACGAAAATCCCTTAAGGGGGAGAGTTGTAACAGCCCAATTATGACCCTAATCGGAACGGTGGTTTCGAGACCACGAATCCGAGTTAGAAAAATATTTTGATATTATATTTGATATCTATGATATATGTTTGAACATGTGCTAAAATATTGTGGGTAAATTTGTTTGTTTGTGTGTGTAATTTAAGAAAAATGATTAAGTTGCTTAAGTGGTAAAAGTAGCCTTTATTTAAATTGTGTGGTTTAATTGACTTGTTTTCTTTTATGGGTGGACATGAATTATAAATTAACCAAAAACTAAGTGAGTGGAAGGCATGATGTTTTCATAATGTATTTTATTATTTGTATTTATAAATGATATCATATTAATATATGTATAATATATTATAATATGATTAAAATAAAGAAAACATAAAAGAATAAGTGGATGTCCATCCTTTATTTTGTTCTTCATTGCCAAAACTTAAAGAAAGAAGAAGAAAACATAGCTTTCAACCATTCGGCCATTGCATGTTAAATTAAGGTTAGTATTTGAGCTCGGTTTTTGATAATTTTTACGTTTTTGAGTTCGTGGCTTTGAATACTATCCGACCCATGTTAATTTTTTTTGAATTTGATGCATGTTGAAGTTTGGCCATTGATGAGTGTTGATGTTTTGAAATGTTTGATGGTAGAATATTATAGTTATGTTTTAAATCAACATGTTTTGAATTGGGGGTTTTGATTAAATTGAGTATTAGGGATTAAATTGCAAAAATTAAATAGTTGAGGGACTAAAATGCTAAATAAATGGCTTGTATGGACTTATATAAGCATGATAAATATTCGGCCCTTAAGGAGTGAATTCAAATTTTGTGTATTTTTGTGTTTTGTGCATTAGGGACTAAATTGTAAAAGTTGTAAATGTCAAGGGTAAAATGGTAATTTGCATAATTATGTGTTTTTAGATTAAATTGAATAAAAATGTATTTGAATGAGCTCAATTTGGAATTATTAGATCAAGAATAAAAAGAAACGGGATTGGATCGGGGAAAAGCGAAACTAAACGAGTAGCCGGGAAACTTTAATCCGACAATTTCCGAGGTAAGTTTTTAAGTAGTTGGATGAATTGAATTTAATTGTATACTAATGTGCATATGAATATAAAATGTAAACATTTTAATTTCCTAACTGCTGAATGTGTCATGAAATAAATGGGATGTGTATATAAAAGTCGAATATGAGTTGGTACATATGAGTAAATATGTGAAATTATCGAATATATGAATTGGCTAAATATATGTGTTTGTGTTAAGGAGTAGATAAGTATATAAATGGAAATGGAAAGGAGAAGTGATGGTAATTGAAGAGTTGGATATTTGTGAATGAAAATGTTTGAACTTGCCGAATGTAATGGTAATGGAAGAGGCAATTGAGTTGTTGATAGATATATATATGTTATGAACAGAATTATGTAAATTGAGTAATGCCAAATGTGTTAATACTTGAATGAGATAAATTGAGAATGTATGAATGGTAATGGAAATTACAAGTGTATTGAAGATCAAAGAAAAGGTCTCTTAAAAGGCACTAAGTGTGCGAACTAAAGTACCGAGCACTGTGTGTGCGAAATCGGTTAAATGGCACTATGTTTGCGGATTAAATAGTAATGGCGCTATGTGTGCGATACATTACTGTCGAATGGTACTATGTGTACTCTTTCTCAAGTAATGGCACTATGTGTGCGATACATTACTGTCGAATGGTACTATGTGTACTCTTCATCAAGTAACGGCACTATGTGTGCGATACGTTACGAAATTTGCACTGTGTGTGCGGAGTTACAGAGACTTTGGAGACATAAACTGTTGAAAGGAGAATAATGAGAAACGATACATGAGTATGCGATACAAGATAGCTTAATAGTCAGGTATTAGTGAGGTGAGTTATATTTGTTAAGTGAATATAGAACTGAGATGTGATTATTAAACTTTGAGTTTGTTTCAAAAAGGGGCATATAGTATTTGAATATTCGATATTTGAGCTATATGTTAGATACGGTGGATGATGAATGGTAACTTGAATTGCACTTTGTAGTTATAAATTCATTATTGAGTTTATTGGATTGGTTATATTGTATACTAGTTAGATGCATATTTTTTTTACCGTTGCTTAAAAACTTACTAAGCTATGTAGCTTACTATATGTGTTGTGTTTATTTGAATGTTTTATAGATTTTGAAGTTTAATTTCGCGCTCGGGGATCCTTGTCAAAGTCAAGCACACTATCATCTACTTTTGGTACCTTTTTATTTAAATCGAACTTTTGGAAACTATGGCATGTATAGGCTATCTTTTCTTTGGGATTACTTTGTATGTAATGTATATAAATGCCATGTGAATATGGCTCACTTTTATGCTTGGGATTGATTTATCTATGTTTGAGGTGGTGCATATTTTGTACCTTTTTTATCCTATAAAAGCATGTCGGTATGTATGTTTCGTGAGAGTCTAAAAGGATTTTTTTTTTTAATTTATACATTTCTAACGGATGTCCAATGATTGATGTAGAGGTTAATGGTTGATAATTTATTTAATTGAGTATGATTTAGTCATACTTAATTTTGGAAGTTATATCAAATTTTGTTAAGAATTCTATATTGGAGATTATAAGCTTGGTACGAATAAGTCATATAGTACCTTTTATAATGGTTATGTATTTTTGCTGAAGTTATATGTACTTACAATTTATATCATGAGAAGTTTAGGTCATATTTTGTGTATGTGGTTAATGATTGTATTATATTAATGATTAAGTTGAAGTAAGTGAATTGCAAATATTCGGCCTTAGTATTGCATTGAATTGGAGTTCATATTATTCATGAATGATTTATAAGCCTACGGTAATGAGGTTTAAAATGGGTAAATATTGTTGTGAAAAATTAGATATGATGTGTATGTGATTAAGTTTTTTTTTTTTTTTTTTTTGCAAGTATAGTTATTTAATTGATATAAGACGAATAAGGCTAATATACCTATTCGGCTATAAAATGAAAAATGACCAAATGAATAGTGATTTGTTCATTGAATGAAAGTTGTTTAGTTGTGGTTAATGATATTATTTGTGATATATATATATTAGATAATGTTTTGAATTAGATAAAGTACACATGTTTATCTGTGACAGTATGAATTGGTATTCATTTATCATAGTAACAGTTTATATACAGTGTATTGACTTGTGTTGAGTAAAGTAATGCCCGTAGCCCAAATCCGGCGACGGATGCGGGTTAGGGGTGTTATACCTTGGGTATCATCTTAATCAATTGGTTTTTCCTCAAGTTTTTTTCTCAATTTCATTCTTCTTTGTCTTAGAGTCTTTAGTTTAGCTTTTAGTCAATTTTAGATTAGATAAACAATTCATTTAATTCTTAGGCTAGATAATAAAAAGAGAGTTAGTATTAGTACCTTTGGTTCCTTTGGGTTCGACATTCCGGTCTTGCCTGAACTATACTACTGTTCGATAGGTGTGCTTGCCTCAAATCGTTGTCATAGTTAGTTTCCAGGTTCGATCATTCTTTATATAAATTTTAAGACTTTGACATCGCATTAAACAACGATCAGCATTCATATCATGCATTTGCATTACATCGCATCATATGCATTAAATTTCATAAAAGAACCCTATTAACTAAAGATCGTATTATAGTTACCCTAGAACATCACTACTACACTCGAAGAAAAACTAAATCCATGGATCAAAGGTTAGAAAGGTTAGAACAGATGCAGAAGGAGATGCAGGACCAATTGCAAACTCAGATGCAAGAATAGTTGGGTAAAATCCAACAGGATATGAGGGATCAAATGTTGGAATCCCAGATAAGCATGATGAGCCAGTTAACACAGTTGTTGGCTAGAGGGCCTGATAAAGGAAAGAGCCCAATGGTCGATACCGGAGACAATAATGAAGACTCTGCTTATCCTCCAGGCTTTGCCCCAGTCAATTCCCAAGTACAACCACCAAGAGTGTCCGTTAATATCAAACCCCAGTATCAATCTGGTACCTCAGCATCGGTAAACTTCCCAACAAGCTCGAGCTCTAACCTCGGAGATAATTTGGCAAAACCAATGGTCCCTGACTTCGATAATATAGTAGAATGGGAAAAAGCAAGGGCGGAGCTCCCAAAACAATTCGAAGATCGATACAAATGGTTGGAGGAGAAGTTCAAAGTATTGGAAACCGTTGATTACCAATGCGAAGTGGATGCTAAGAAGTTGAGTCTGGTTCCAAATCTAGTACTCCCTCCAAAGTTCAAGATGCCAGAGTTCGAAAAATACAACAGGACCAGCTACCTTGTGGCCCATATTACAATGTTCTGTCGGAGAACGACGGGACATGTCAGCAATGACCGGTTGTTGATTCACTGTTTTCAGGATAGTTTGACTAGGGTCGCGGCCAAATGGTACAATCAGTTGAGTCGTACACATGTCAAATCATGGAAGGACATAGCACAGGCCTTCATGAAGTATTATGGCCATGTGACAGATATAGCGCCTGATAGGGTCACGTTACAGAACATGGAGAAAAAGTCGAGCGAAAGTTTCAAGAAATATGCCCAGAGGTGGAGGGAAGTCGCTACACAGGTCCAACCACCACTGCTGGAAAAAGAAACAACCATGCTCTTCATTAATACCTTGAAAGCACCTTTTATCAATCATATGTTGGGGGCGTTACTAAGAGTTTCGCAAACATAGTGATGTCTGGTGAAATAATAGAGAATGCGATAAGGTGTGGAAAAATAGAGGATGGAGAAAGCACGAGAAGATCAGCTCCGAAAAAAAGAGAAAATGAAGTAGGTAATGTGAGCTCAGGTTATTCAAAACCCATTACTGTCAATCAACCGAGAGCGGTAGCCACGGGCCAACAGGCCTCACCAAGGTAGGAGCCCAACACGAAGCAGAATACAGAGAAGTTCCAATTTACTCCAATGACGTATAGGGAGTTGTATAAAAGTCTGTTCGATGCACATGTTGTAGCCCTTTTCTACTTGAAACCTTTGCAACCCCCATATCCTAAGTGGTATGACACAAAGGCTCAGTGTGAATACCACGCAGGATTTATAGGACACTCGATAGAACATTGCACCTCATTCAAAAGGTTAGTCGAAAGGCTTATTAAAGCGGGTGTTGTAAAATTCGACGACGTACCTGGTGTGGGAAATCTGTTACCCAGTCATACTGATAAGGGGTAAACGCGATAGTCTGGAATATGGGAAGGAGAATCAAACTGAATGTTGCTGATGTAAGAGCCCCATTGAGGGAGGTTTAGAAGGAAATACGAGAAAGAGGGTTAGTTCCGTAAGGGTTGGGGAGCAAATCCCAAGATGCGAGGAATTACTGTGAGTTCCACAATAAGGAGGACCATGAGATTCAACAATGTAGCGAATTTAGGGCTCTAGTGCAAGGGTTAATGGATAACAAAGAGCTGGAGTTCTTTGACTCTACTAAAGGAGAAGACATGTGCATCATAGAAGAAGAGTGAATAGAGAAGGTCTTTGAGGTCAATCACCCAGTGGTGATCATCACACGACCGAGAATCGATGAAGCATGAGCGAGAGTGGCACCTAGAGTTGTAATTTAGAAACCCATGGCTTTTCCTTATAAGGATAGCAAGAGGATGCCTTGGGATTATAACTGCAGTGTGACAGTTTCAGAAAAGGTGAGTTCGGCCAGCACGCCAAACACAGAAGCCCAACCCATAAAAAGGAAATCCTTTATGACTAGACAAGGAGAAGAGAGGTCAGAACCACTGGTTAATGAATCAGTAATAGAAAATGAAGCTAAAGAGTTTTTGAAGTTCCGAAAACCCAGTGAGTATAGTGTTGTGGAACAATTACACAAGCAGCTGGCATGCATATCGGTACTGCCTTTACTCTTAAACTCGGAGGTGCACCGTAGCGCGCTAATGAAGGTGTTGAACGAAACCTATGTCGCTGATGACATTTCGGTAAACAAGCTAGACTACCTTGTTAGCAACATAAGCACCGACAACTTCATCTCTTTCAGTGACAATGAAATACTGCCAGGTGGCATGGGATCCACCAAAGCTTTGCATATCACCACCCCCTGTAAAAGGTATACATTATCGGAGGTACTAATCGACAATGGTTCGGCATTGAACATCTTACCTCTGTCCACATTGAACAGGTTGCCTGTAGACAGCTCTCATATGAAAACATGCCAAAACGTAGTGAGAGTATTTGATGTTACCGAAAGGAAAGTAATGGGAAGGATAGAGATACCTCTTCTTACTGGGCCAAATACATACAAGGTAGACTTCCTAGTGATGGACATTAAGCCTTCCTATAATTGTCTGTTGGGGAGGTCGTGGATTCATTCGACAGGGGTAGTACGATCATCGTTGCATCAGAAGTTAAAGTTGGTGACAGAGGGTCAGCTAATAATGATAAATGTGGAGAAGATTATTACCGCATACGTTGCGAGTGATGCGCCATACGTAGAGAGTGATAGTGAAGCAATTGAATGATCTTTTCGGTCATTAGAGTTTGTGAATGTCACTTTCATCACCGAGGGAAGCAAGATCTCGGTGCCCAAAATCTCCGAAGCAATAAAGATGGGCCTACAACTGACAATGGGAAAAGGAATGTTGCTTGGAAGAGGACTTGGGAAATACCTCCACAGACGGGTCAAAGTACCAGTCTTCACTAGCAAATGGGACCATTTTGGCTTAGGGTATAAGCCAGACGCCAAACAGAGGAAGAAAGAGCTAGAGAGGAGACAAGAGAGACGAAGGGCACGATTGGATGGGTCAGAGGTCAAGTGGGAGCTAATGACCTTTCCCCATATATCCAATACATTTGTGTTAGGAGGAGTTATCCATCCGGGACCAAAGAACACGAATGACGAAACAGCTGAAGATATGATGAAAACTTTGAACATCAACACCGTATTTGAAGAGGGGCCGAAGGAAGGAAACTTAGCGGGCATTTGCCCCTATGAGCCTGGAAGTATTCTGAACAACTGGACTGTAGAAGAACTTCCTATGGTTTTTAGAGCAAATACAGAGTATGTTCAAAACACGCTTATTGTTTTCTATCCTAGGAACAATAAGAATCTATGGTGAAATAGGCTCATGTTCAAAATGACTTTATTTCAATAAAATATATCGAGCAATTACTCTTTTATTCCTTTTCATTCCATTCATAATCATACCATACAAATAAGTTATTCTTAGATTCATTGCTTTCTTTGGGCATTCTTTCGTACCTACAATAGGTCCCTAGATATTGATGTCATAAGCAACGCTGCTATGGACCCAGAACTCCCTTGTGAATGAGACATGTGCTTAAAGGGATCTCAGGATTTTACAGATGATGAAGATTTTAGTTTATCCCCAGATTTGTTAAGGATGGTAGAGCGGGAAGAGAAGCTGATTCTACCTCACAAAGAGACAATTGAGAATGTGATTTTGGAAGAAGGAAGAGAGGTGAAAATTGGCATTTGCATAAATGAGGAAACAAGGCAGGATCTCTTTAAACTTCTGCAGGAGTTCAAAGATGTCTTCACATGGTTATATCAAGACATGCATGGGTTGAGCGCCGATATTGCAGTACATCGTGTCCCCATAAAAGAAGAATGCAAGCCGGTTCAACAGAAGCTCCGAAGGAGGAGACCCGATGTTGCAGTAAAAATAAGAGAAGAGGTCAAGAAGCAATTTGATGCTGGGTTCTTACAAGTGGTGAATTACTCAGAATGGGTAGCCAATGCCGTCCCCGTTCCTAAGAAAGATGGAAAAGTACAGATGTGTGTAGATTACAAAGACTTAAACAATGCCAGCCCAAAGGACAACTTCCTGCTGCCTCACATCGACACTTTGGTGGATAACACAGAAGGTTATTCATTGTTCTCCTTCATGGATGGTTTCTCTAGATACAATCAGATAAAGATGCATCTTGAAGACATGGAAAAGACCACATTCATAACCTTGTGGGGAACTTTTTGTCACAAAGTGATGCCATTCGAGTTAAAGAATGCGGGAGCAACATACCAAAGAGCCATCGTAACCTTGTTTCATAACATGATGCACAATGAGATCGAGGTCTATGTCGACGACATGATTGCGAAATCCCGAACGGAAAAGGATCATGTACAAGTTTTAAGGAAAATGTTATTGAGGTTGAGGAAATTTCAGCTAAAGCTCAATCCAACCAAGTGTACTTTCGGGGCTAGGTCAGGAAAACTGCTTGGTTTTGCAGTCAGTGAAAAAGGAATCGAGGTCGACCCAGTGATAAACCGTAATTATAACATATTTTAATCCCACATTTAGCTTACTTTTTAATGATTTATTCCTTGATTTATATAAAAAGGTGCTTGTAATCCTTTCTTTTCATGTCTTATACCCAGGAAACCACCCGAGGATGAAAAGAACACAAAACGGGCCCAAAACGGAGTAAATGGGCCTTAGCATGAATTCGACACGGCCTGGCCCAAAGTCCACACGACCGTGCCTCGACGATCACCTAGAGCACGGCCTCAACCCCGCCTCACACGGTCGTGCCTCAAGTTAGAAATCCGAACACGGTCTGAAGTCGATCCACACGGGCGTGTGCCATGGCCGTGCCTCTGTCGCTGGAAAGAGCAAATTCAGTCGGAAAAGGATACTTAGGGAGAAAGAATCGCATTCTAAGAGCCTATATATATCCCCTAAGTGCCACCTTTGAAAAGGCGTCAAAGCTAGGCCAAGGAGCCAAGCCGAGAAGGTCAGATTTAGGGAATAACGCGAGGATAGCCAGTTGATCCATCCCAAGAAGCCGGAGCTAGACTCAAGACGGCGGAATTCTCCTTCAATTCCTTCAGGGGGTTTTAAGGTTTTCTTATATTTTGTTTTATCTTTTCTCTTGAGATGTTCTTTTTATTCATTATGAACTAAACCCCTCAGATACCTGAAGGGGAAGAAACCTAGATGAATCTTGTTATTTGATTTCTAAGTTATATGATAAATACTTAGTTTGTTCTTAATTATGTGCTTAATCCAAATCTGATGTGCTTAGGTGGAGGAGGAATAGACCCTGCTTAAGAGTAGATCTAGTATATATAAGCGAAGTTGATCGAACGCCTAGAGATAGGGTTACGAGATTTTGCCGGATTAGGGTGAAACCTAATATGGGAGTCCATTGATCGATTTACTGCTATTCTAGGGGATTATTATAAGCGAACGAGAGTTCCACTAATTAACCTAGGGTTAGACGTTCTTCGCCTCGAGAGAGGGTTTAATATAGGTTAGGGAGTCCTACGGATCAAGCTAAGTAAAGAAATCATATGGTTTAGGGTTAGGTAACAAGTGAAGTCTTGGTGGATTCTTCTTGAGGGTATCATCGTAATCAATTGAGTTTTTCTTCAAGTTATTTTCCAAATCGTTCTTTTTGTCTTTGTTTCCTTAGCTCAGTGACGTCGTCAATTTAGTCTAAAGCAACTTCACTTAATTTTTAAGGCTAAATAATAAAAAGAAAGTTAGTATTAGTACTTTTAGTTCCTTTGGGTTCGATAATCCGGTCTTGCCTAAGCTATACTACTGTTTGATAGGTACACTTGCCTTTAATCGTTGCCAGAGTTAGTCTCCAGGTTCGATCATTCTTTTATAAATTTTAAAGCTCTGATTTCAGCGATCAAGTTTTTGGCGCCGTTGCCAGGGAACTAAAATATTAAGAAAACTCTATTTTTATTACTTTAGCCTTAATTTTTAATTTTCGCAATTTACTTTTATTTTTATTTTTATTTCTATTTCTATTTTTGCTTTTTGCTGAATTTTCTTTCTCTCTTTTCCCAACAGGTAACTCTAGTTTATGACTAGAAGGAACCCGAGAGGACCTTTGGTATACGATAGTGATATTGAAGCAATCGTTCGCAGGAATCGTCGGGAAACCAGGCGAGCCCTAAATTACACAGAAAGAGAGGAAGCAGACAGATCCAATCCTACTGAAGGGATGGACGAAAACAACCCACAACCACGCGATGTGGGGGAAAATAATGCTCCACGTACAATGTTTGATTATGCGAAACCGCATTTAACAGGAGCAGAATCGAGTATTGTTAGGCCTGCTATAGCTGCTAACAATTTTGAATTAAAGCCTAACACAATACAAATGATTCAACAGTTTGTTCAATTTGATGGTTTGTAGGACGAAGATCCAAACACTCATATAGCTAACTTTTTAGAGTTCTGTGATACCTTCAAAATAAATGGCGTTTCTGATGATGCCATACGTCTTCAGTTATTCCCTTTTTCATTGAGAAATAAGGCTAAACAGTGGTTAAACTCGTTACAACGAGGGTCAATCACTACATGGGATCAAATGACCGAAAAGTTTTTAATGAAATATTTTCCACCGGCCGAAATAGCCAAATTACGGAATGATATCTCTTCTTTTGTGCAGATGGATTTAGAGACATTATACGACGCATGGGAGAGATTCAAGGATCTCTTGAGGAGATGCCCACACCATGGCTTACCCTTGTGGCTACAAGTCCAAACCTTTTATAATGGTGTAAACCCCTCAACGAGGAAACTAATTGACTCAGCCGCTGGTGGAACACTGAACAACAAAACTCCAAAAGCAGCATACGAGTTCATCGAAGAAATGTCACTGAATAATTACCAGTGGCGGGCTTCAAGAACCAAACCAACAAAATCAGCGGGAGTTTTCAACGTCGATGCAGTAACCATGCTATCAACGCAGCTAGAAATGATGAATAAAAAGCTTGATAGTTTGTGTTCCTCGCAGGAACATCCAGTCATGCAGTGCGACGCAAGTGGAATCGTGGCGAATCCTGAGTACCCATCCTACCAACCGGAAGCAGAGAGCGACCAGATGAACTATATAGGTAATAATTTTCGATCCAATAATAATCCTTATAGTAACACTTACAATCCAGGTTGGAGGAACCACTCAAATTTTTCATGGAGAGGTCAAGGAAATCAAAGGCAACAACCTTCTCATAATTTCCAAAATCAGCTCTATCCACAAAAGAAGAAACCAACCCGCGAGGAGATGCTAACAAAATCGGCAAACACAGAAAAACGCCTACAAGATACAGAGAGAACCCTTAAAGATCAACAAGCGTCAATTGAAAAACTTACTGAGTCATTTGGGGAACTCACTAAGGCGGTTGGATTACTTACTAAGATGATCTGTGAAATACGAGCAGAAATTTTTCCTAAAGGGATAGAACAGGTAAAAGCAGTCACACTAAGAAGTGGAAAGGAATTAGTCAACCCAAAGAAACAAATCACAAACGAAGATAACAAGGCAAGCGATGAGGGGATTGAGGATGTAAATCCAGTACGCAACGAGAACAAACCACCAATCCCATATCCAGCAAAGTTAAAAAAGGAACGAATTGATGCCCAATACGGTAAGTTTCTTGAACTTTTTAAACAAATACATATTAACTTACCTTTTGTTGAAGCCATTTCACAGATGCCGAAGTACGCAAAATTCTTAAAGAAACTCTTGACGAATAAACGAAAACTTGAAGAAGTGTCAACGGTGGAACTTAATGAAGAGTGCTCAGCCATCCTTCAAAATAAGTTACCAACCAAATTAAAAGACCCAGGAAGTTTTACTATCCCTTGTTTAATTGGTAGTTTGAATATTAAGAAAGTATTAGCTAATCTAGGTGCCAGTATAAATTTAATGCCTTACAAAATGTTTAAACAACTAGATCTTGGGGAACCAACACCCACTAGGATGAGTATTCAATTAGCAGATAGATCCATTAAATATCCTAGAGGAGTTATCGAAGATGTCTTGGTAAAAATTGATAAATTTATTTTCCCTGTTGATTTCGTTGTGTTAGACATGGATGAAGACATTGATGTTCCTTTAATCTTAGGGCGTCCTTTTTTAGCCACTGCTAGAGCTGTAATCGATGTAGGTGATGGTAAACTCGCACTGAGGATAGGTGATGAAGAGATTATTTTTCAAATTTATGATGCCATGCGATATTCTAAAGAGCAAGATGATTCCTGTTATTTTGTTGATACTACTGACCATATCATTGAAAATTCATTACAGGAAATCATACATGACGACACGATGGAACTGTGCCTGACTCAAGAAGAGGGGGAAGAAGATGACGACGATAAGTTGAATCTGGATACATCATCATCTAGACAAATGAAAGAAGAAAGCATTGAAAATGATAACAAAATAAAACAGAAACCCTCCATCGAAGAGCCACCCAAATTGGAATTAAAACAGTTACCAAAACACTTAGAATATGCATTCCTCGGGGACAATTCTACGCTACCGGTAATCATCTCTTCAGAACTAGAACCCAAGGAAAAAGAGGAGCTGATAAAGGTACTAAGAGAACACAAAAAAGCCATAGCTTGGAAAATTTCTGACATCAAGGGAATAAGCCCTGCGTTCTGCACCCACAAAATTTTAATGGAAGAAGAATACAAGCCGTGTGTGCAACCCCAGAGACGGTTAAACCCCAACATGAAAGAAGTGGTCAAAGGTGAGGTAATTAAACTTCTAGATGCAGGAATAATTTATCCTATTTCTGATAGCACTTGGGTAAGTCCTGTGCAGGTAGTTCCAAAGAAAGGAGGAATGACAGTGGTACCCAATGAAAAGAATGAGTTAATTCCCACAAGAATAGTTACAGGTTGGAAAGTCTATATAGACTATAGAAAGCTGAATGATGCCACCAGAAAAGATCACTTCCCTCTGCCCTTCATAGATCAAATGCTGGAAAGATTATCCGGGCATATGTACTACTGCTTCTTGGACGGACTCTCCGGCTACTTCCAAATCCCCATAGCTCCTGAAGAACAAGAGAAGACAACATTTACATGCCCATATGGTACGTTTGCTTATCATAGAATGCCTTTTGGATTATGTAATGCTCCTGCTACTTTTCAGCGTTGCATGTTGGCAATCTTTGACGAACTCGTGGAAGACATCATGGAGGTATTTATGGATGATTTCTCGGTATTCGGTAATTCTTTCCATCTTTGCCTTAAAAATTTAAAACGAGTTCTAATGAGATGTGAGGAAACAAACCTTGTTTTGAATTGGGAAAAATGTCACTTTATGGTTAGAGAAGGAATTGTGTTAGGACATAAAATTTCTAGTAAAGGAATTGAGGTAGATAAAGCAAAGGTTGAAGCCATAGAAAAACTACCTCCCCCTAGTTCTGTTAAGGCTATTATGTAGGGTTCTATAGAAGATTTATTAAAGATTTTTCTAAAATAGCTAAGCCTTTGACAAAATTACTAGAAAAAGATGTTCCTTTCAATTTCAATCAGGAATGTTTAGATGCATTTAATATCCTTAAGGATAAATTAATAAATGTGCCGATTATAATTGCACCTGATTGGAACTTACCCTTTGAACTAATCTGTGATACAAGTGATTTTGTAGTAGGTGCAGTTTTGGGACAACGAAGAGACAAGCATTTTCAGCCAATTTACTATGCTAGCAGAACATTAACACCTGCACAAGAAAACTACACCACCACAGAGAAAGAATTGCTAGCTGTAGTTTTTACTTTTGATAAATTTAGACAATATTTATTATTGTCTAAAGTTGTCGTTTACACTGACCATTCAGCTCTTCGTTTACACTGACAGTATTCGATAATTCAATGGGATGTGTGCTCAGCCAGCATGATGAGACAGGAAAGAAATAAAAGGTGATATATTACCTTAGTAAGAAATTTACTGAGTGTGAAATGAGATACTCACTAATTGAGAAATTATGTTACGCCTTGGTCTGGACAACTCGGAGGTTGAGGCAGTACGTACCATACAACTTGGTTAATCTCGAAACTAGACTCTCTTAAGTACATGATGGAGTTAACCGCTCTGAATGGAAGAATGGCCCAATGGCAAATTTTGCTCTCCGAATTTGACATAGTCTATGTGAACCAGAAAGCTGTGAAGGGGAGTGCAATAGCAGATTTTCTAGCCAGCAGAGCGCTAGACGATTACGAGCCATTGAACTTTGATTTTCCTAATGAAGATCTGATGTTTGTAACGGCTACTGAGGAAGATACCCTAGAAGATTGTCCTTGGAAATTGAACTTCGACGGAGCGTCAAATGCCATTGGTAATGGAGTTGGGGCAGTCTTGATATCCCCAAATGGAGATTATTATCCATTCATTTGCAAGTTGGATTTTGACTGCACAAACAATATGGCAAAATACGAAGCATGTATCATTGGAATTCGAGCAGCCATAAACTGCAAAATCAAGGTGCTAGAGGTATATGGAGATTCTGCGTTGGTGATCTATCAGCTCAAAGGTGAATGGGAAACGAGAGATCCCAAATTGATCAATTATCAAAAATTAGTGTTGGAGTTAATTGAGGAGTTCGATAATATCACCTTCTTTTATCTCCCGCGTGATGAAAACCATATGGCTGATGCCTTGGCCACATTAGCTTCTATGATCAGAGTAAATGAATAGGAAGGTATGAAGCCTATCCAAATGAGTATTTGTGAGGCTCCGGCCCACTGCTGCAACATCGACGAAGAGGAGGAGAGAGATGATCATCATTGGTATCATGATATTCTGCAATATGTGAAGAGCCGCGAATACCCTGATCAAGCAACTGAAAATGATAGGAGAACATTGAGAAGATTGGCCAATGACTTCGTCTTAGACGGAGAGATCCTGTATAAAAGGAGGAAGGACCAGGTGCTATTAAGATGCGTTGATGCTGTTGAGGCTAAGAAAATCCTGGAAGAAGTCCATGAAGGTGTCTACGGGACGCATGCCAATGGGTTTACAATGGCCAGGCAAATCATGAGATTCAGGTATTACTAGTCCATGATAGAAGGAGATTGCATCCGTTACGCCAAGAAGTGCCATAAGTGCCAAATTTATGGAGACAAGATCCATGTTCCTCCTTCACCTCTTCATGTTATGACTTCTCCATGGCCTTTCTCAATGTGGGGCATGGACGTCATTGGGCTGATTTCGCCGAAGGCTTCTAATGGACATCGATTCATTTTCGTGGTCATCGATTACTTCACCAAATGGGTAGAGGCAGCTTCATATGCCAATGTCACGAAGACGGTAGTTAGCAAGTTTTTGAAGAATGAGATCATATGTCACTATGCTATGCCAGAAAGGATCGTATCTGACAATGCATTGAACTTGAACAATAGCGCGATAGCGGGGGTCTGCAGTCAGTTCAAAATTAAGTACCACAACTCGTCGCCATATTGCCCGAAAATGAATGGTGCAGTTGAGGCAGCTAATAAAAATATCAAGAAAATCGTGGGGAAAATGACTGAGACTTACAAAGATTGGCATAAAAAGTTATCGTTTGCCCTCTATGCCTATCAAACATCTGTTAGAACTTCTACCGGGGCAACACCTTTCTCATTGGTTTATGGGATGGAAGCAGTTTTGCCCATTAAAGTTGAAATTCCTTCTCTCCGAGTTTTATCAGAGTTGAAGTTAGATGAAGCGGAATGGATCCAATCTCAGTATGATCAACTGAATCTAATTGAGGAAAAAAAGTTAAAAGCCATCCGTCATGGGCAAATGTACCAAAAGCGAATAATGCGAGCTTACAACAAAAAGGTCCGCACCAGAGTATTCCATGAGGGAGACTTGGTATTGAAAAAGATCTTTCCTATGCAAAAGGATATGCCTTATGTTGTAAGAAAGGCCTTTTCTGGAGGAGCATTGGTGTTAGCCGAGATGGACGACAAGAGTCAGCCAAACCTAGTTAATGTGGACTCAATTAAGAAATACTTCGCTTAAGAAGGAAAATAGGCCAAGGCGAAAACCCGCAAATGGCATCTTGAGTTTGAAAAAAAAAGAAAAAAATGGAGAGGCCAAGGTGAAAACCCGCAAAGGGCACTTTGAGACCAAAAGAGCTTTGAATTGAAAACCCGTAAAGGGCAATTCAAATTTTTTATGAATAAGGCATGCGCTAACCATCCTATATCTGAGTTGAAAATGAGGAGATATGATACATTTTAGGGGCATTGACAAAGTACTACAGATCTCCTAAACACATGTTGAACTCAGAATGGTCTTCAAGAAGTTCGTACAGAGAAGCTCAGGCTGTGATATTTAGGGCACCAATTCCACCCTTACTCATTTTTGTACCTTAGCAAAATTTACTTCCTTTGCTCAATCCATTCTTTACGGATTTTGTCCCGAATAAATTTCAGTTTTATTCATCTCTACAATCTTTTTCAAGCATTTCATATTGAAATAATGATTAATGAACTAATAATGCTTTCGCAAAAGAAGTTTTGCATATTACTCTGAAAGTCTCTAAATAATACAAGAATCTGAAACAGGACAATTATTTAGAACTCACCAAGCTTAAAGGGCTGGGAACACTTGAGAGATAAGGGTCTAAGCAACGACTACATCTTCAGATTCTCTATTGAAAATATCAGCTGAACAAGAAGACATACGTCAGGGATATCACCTTAACAAACAGCGAGCAATGACAGCCCAAATGTTAAAAATGGATCATTCTCATGACATTTTGCATTCATAATACATCTGGTTAGGAGCATTTTCCGATCATGACATCCTAATCATTTGGCATAAGCATAGATCCCATGAAATCAATTCTACAGGTAGATTCCCTAGAGGACGATGTGGCAAAATTAATTAAAATTACAAATTTTGACGAATCTTATCTCCATGTATCGGCAATGAAGCAGATTTAGGCCACTAGCCTTATCTTCCTAAGATAACAAGGGAGCAGGCTGAAATTACAAGTCTTATCTCCATGTATTGGTAATGGAGCAGACTGAAGATTGTAGATCTTGTCTCCTCAAGATAGCAGTGGGGCAGATCGAAGTTGGCAAATCTTATCTCCATGTATCGGCAATGGAGCAGATTTAAGCCACTAGCCTTATCTTCCTGAGATAGCAAGGGAGCAAGCTGAAATTACAAGTCTTATCTCCATGTATCGGCAATGGAGCAGACTGAAGATTGTAGATCTTGTCTCCTCGAGATAGCAGTGGGGCAGATCGAAGTTGGTAAATCTTATCTCCATGTATCGGCAATGGAGCAGATTTAAGCTACTAGCCTTATCTTCCTGAGATAGCAAGGGAGCAGGCTGAAATTACAAGTCTTATCTCCATGTATCGGCAATGGAGTAGACTGAAGATTGTAGATCTTGTCTCCTCGAGATAGTAGTGGGGCAAATCGAAGTTGGCGAATCTTATCTTCCCGAAGTAATAGGGGAGCATATTTTAGCCACTAACCTTATCTCACTGATGTAGCAAGGGAGCAAGTTAAAAATTGTAGTCTTATCTTCCTGAGGTAGCAAGGAAGCAGGCTAAAAATCGCAGATCTTATCTCCATGAAGTAGCAGTGGAGAAGATCAAAGACGGTAAATCTTATCTCTATGAGGTAGTAATGGAGAAGATTGAAGCCACCAACCTTATCTCTACCTGAAGTTGCAGTAGAGCAGACTGAGGATAGCAAATCTTATCTCCCTGAAGTTGCAGTAGAGTAGATTGAAGCTACAAGTCTAATATCCTTGAATTGGATCGAAGCTCTAGTTCCTATGCCCTTGAAGAAGCAGTGGGATGGAATAAAGCCACTTGAAGAAGAAAAGCATTGAAAGAAATCAAGATTCGGCAAGACAAGGCAAAATTGGCCCTTTTAAAGTCTTTGCTCTATTCTTGTTACATGACAATGAGCAAAGAGGGGCAGCTGTAATGGGCCTATTTTGCCCGGGCCTGATTAACCAAACCAGATACACAAAAATTAACAAAACCAAATATAAAACCAAAATTAATAAAGTCCATTTTCTTTAAAAACAGTCCAAATTTACAAAAATAGCCCAATTAAATTAAGGCCCAAACTTAGACCTAGACTAACAAACCCCTAAACCCAAAATTGAAACCTTAACAGCCAACCTTTGTGCCTCCAACAGCCTCCCCAACGCCGCACGCCTCGCTCCTCCGCATCTTGCGCTCCTCCACCGTCCGCCACGCCCATGTAGCGTGCTCCTCTCCATCACGTACCTACAAACAGGGGAAGACCGTTTGTAAAAGGTTATAAAAGCCGCATATAAATAATATAAAAGGGGACCTTTTTTTTACACACAACACGCTACATTTTTACATACGAAATCAATACAAAAATCCAAGAAGATATCAGCAAAAAAAAAAAAAGAGAAAGGTTTCATTTATTTTCTTTATTTTTCTTTATTTTCCGAATCTATTTTTTTTATATAAAGGTTTCTTGTGTTTTTTTTATATATATACATAAGTATAAAAAATAGTATACGATAAAAAAAACAAGAAGAAAAAACTCACTTTTGTGATCTCTGGCCGCCATGCATGGTGGCGCTGACGGCAACGGATGACAGTGGTCTTCGCCGGAGGCTCTGCCGGAAATCGCCCAGAGGAGACAAGGGGGAGAGAATTTTTGAGACTTGGAATTTTTTTTTTTAAAACAGAAAACCAATGTTTTTTTTAAAAAAAAAATTGGCCTTAAATAAGGAATGAAAACGACGTCGTTTTGCATCAGGGGTTTAAGTGCCAAAACGACGTCGTTTTGTCCAAGATCCGCGCACAGCTGACCCGACCTGAAGGGATCCGCGTGTTTTTGTGACTTTTGGGTTATTTACCCTTTTGGCCCTTCCACATTTTAGTTCTTTTTAATTAAGTTTTCTTTTATTTTAATTTCGCCCTTAATTTTTGTTCTGTTTTTAATTTGGTCCTGCAAAAGCGTTGCGTTTTGGAGGGCGGGGATATTTTTTCCTTTTAGCCCTTCCTTGTTATTCGCGTGTTCAATAAGGTCCCTTTCTTGTTATTTATTTTCAGATTTACCCCAAATTTTTATTTTAAGTTTAATTTAGTCCTTTTTCTTATTTTCTTTTATTACTTTTGCTATTATTGTCATTATTTCATTATTGTTATTATTTTTAATATTATTATTGCATTTATTATAATTATTATTTTAATATTACTACTACTATTATTTTTTTATAATTAACTTGATTATTATATTCATTATTATTATTTATATTATTACCACTATTATTTTATATATATATATTTATTACTATAATTTATTTATTATTATTATTATTATTATTATCATTAATATTATTATTTTTGTTACTATTAATATTTTCTTTACCACTATTATTACTATTATTATTAGTATTTTATTTTTATTACTATTATCATTTTTTTTTGAAACATTTACTTACTCATTTTTTTTCCATAATTAATTTTCCCTTTATTCGTTTTTGCTTTTATCTTATTTTTATTTTTACCCTTATTATTATTTTTTATTTCAATTTGCTTTATTTTAAAGTTTTACACTTATTATTTCCATTTCATTATTTATTTATTTATGTACTTATATTTTGTTGCACATACTTTCGAATTTCGACTATTCATTATTGATATTCATATTTATTATTGTCATCATCTTTATTTTGTTACATATATTAGCATTGTAATTCATTTTACATTTTATCATAAAATCATGTCACATTTTATCTGATTTTTTGAAATAAGCAATTTCTTCGTGTTCTAAGATTCGAAAGAAATCGTGCCCTAACTTACTGGGTTTCGATTTTCCTCATTGAGTCTAAAGAACCAATTATTTTTAAGTTAAAACACAAGTTAAATAAAAAATTTATCCTCAAGAATTCAAATGTTGTGTCCTAACTCACTGGATGTGACATTTTGTTATCTCGGGATAAGGATTTCTAAAAAAAACTAAGGCAATATTCTGTATTTGGAATTTCGAAAAATCGTGCCCTAACTTACTGGGTTCCGATTTTTCATTTGACCCAAATAACCGAATATCCTCCTCAAGCTTAAATACGAGTTTTAAAAGTCGAAAGACAGGCTCAGTTTCGAGAACTTGAAATGTCGTACCCTAACTTACTGGGCATGACATTTTACTTCTTCGAAATAAAAGGGTCTTAGCATCCATTTTAAGTTTTCTTTTAAATAAAGGGGATCGCATTTTAAAATCTTTTCAAATTTTCGACATAAAAACATCAAATAATCAATTAGGTACCAATTTTGGGCGTCACGAGGATGCTAATCCTTCCTCGTGCGTAATTGACTCCCGAACCCGTTTTTCTAAATTTTGTAGACAAAAACTGTCGTTTTAATAAATCAAAATGTTTTGATGATCAATCTTAAGGTGACCCGATCACACCTCAAAAAAGATTGGTGGCGACTCTATTTTCATCTCTAAAGTCGACCCCGTTTTCCAAACAAAAAATGGTTTCGACAACGGTCTTACACAGGATCTACGTTCGATGCCGATGCCATGTCCCAGACATGGTCTTACACGGGATTTCCTTATCTCATGTTGTAACATAGGTATCCTCATTATTCCGAATCTTCAACCGGGGCTTTTACTTACATGTTCTCATTAATTTCCTTATTAGATATTGATAATCAACTTCATGGAAGTAATGTACATTATACACCATAACAAGTAATTTTAAACATAAAAACATATGTAGCCTTAAATTCATATAAACTTACCTCGGTACTCCAAAATATATGTAGATGTGTAATTTAGTCCACAACTTTGTTCTTGCCTCGGTTTCGGTCCGGGCTTTGTGTTTCTAGATTATCAAGCTTGAAGATTGAAGAAACCCTAGCTATGGAGTCCTTGTGATTTTCGGCCAAGGGGAAGGAGGATGGACACCATTTTTGACTTATTTTCCCTTTTAATTCTTTTATTAACTAAATGACAAAAATGCTCTTAATGATCCTTTCTTGAGATTTTTCCTTCCCATGTCCATTTTTGTCCATCTTATATGGTCTAATTGCTAAATAAGAACCTCTAGAAATTTTTATGATTCTATTTCATACTTAAATCTTTTAGAATCTCATATTTTCTAATCTTTGCAATTTAGTCCTAATGGACAATTTATTCACTAATTAATAAAATTTCTTCACGAAATTTTCACACAATCATGCAAGCATCTCATAAGCCTTATAAAAATCATTAAAACATATATTTCTACTTTGGATCTGTGGTCTCGCACTAATATTCCGACTAAGCCCTAAATCGAGCTGTTACAATGTCTTCTTATCACTTAATGTAAACCTTCAAACGTGCTTTCTTTTAAGCATAATTGCGAACCTCTAGTATAGGGGGTCTTTAAGTAGATGAACTTTCCATAACTTGAATCTAGCAACTCCTCATATACCAATTGAAACTCAAAATGCCGTTGATATATAAGCTAAGTACTTGGAATGAGTGATAAGAGTATGGGCACTCATTCAGCACCAAATAAACATTAATAAACAAACAGGAAACGCAATAATTTTCCTATGTCTGCGAAGCCTAACTCAATAAAAAATATTCACTAACTTTAACATTCGCAACAGATGACCCTGATCTATTACATATCCATGATAATTTTCTTCACCTTTACACCTTAAAAAAAATAATACTTTCACCACTAAATTCGCTAATGTGAATTCAACAAGTAAAACCACAACAATGTTTTACTAGTAATATACATTCATCCAATAAAGTTTCTCACAAGAAAAAATGAAGTACTTAATTCTTTTTATACAATAACCTATACAAATATCTTAATTATATAAAATATTTTAAAACTTGCAAACATAATATTTATATCAAATCCTTGAACGAACCATATTATAAGATGAATACACTATAATAATAAAGAACAAAATAAACGTAGATTCACTGAACAATCAGTGTTGCAACTCAATCTAATAGACCCTGACTAAATATACTATTTAAAGCAATCTCCAAAATATGTTTCCTCAAATCATATAATTTTATTAATAGATGAAATATATCAATAAGTTAGAGAGTTTCACACTCCATTGACACTCAATTTCTATTTTTATATTTTTCTAACATTTTGCTTAGAAATTTAGACTCCATTTTTGGGAGGGGGATACACTCCAAATTGCGCCACCACATAAAAATTAACCCAAAATTTCCAAAACCATCACGGCGTATGAAAATAAATTAAAAATAAAATTAAACAAAAGTATTGAAACAATTATAAAAAAAAAATCTTTATTATTTCACTTGAAAATAATCAATAGTACATGGTAATACTACCTTGGGACAGGAAGCATAGTATTTACTAGAAATTACAAAATAATAATAATAATAATAATAATAAAAGCACTGAATCGGCCACCCTGTAAGATGGCATTACATACCAACTTTTTACTTTTGTGGTTTTAAATAACCCCTCTTTATTCTTTTCCTAATTCTGCTTTCATTGTTTTTTGTTTTCCTGCTTCCTTCCCCTCATTTGCTCTCTTTTCCCTTCACTTTACAAAGGCTTGCCATAAAGAACAAATAATATAGAACAAAAAGGGATCACATCTGGGGTCTTGTCTGGACAACATAAACCTTACCATCCCTAATCACACCTTCAATATCTTGCGGGGATCTATAAAGTTCCTCTATAGCCTTTCCTGCCCCTGCAATGCTAGACAGGATAGATTGTTGGAACTTGCCATCGTTTAGCAATGGGTCACATGAGTAATCAACCACTACTTTCTCTTCTTCATCCATGGGCACACTGCAAATAAAATCATTTGTCAGGAATGTTGAAAATTGGGAATGAATGAATGTTTTCAAGTACATAGCTTCCAATCTATATCTCCCAAGAACATAATGTTAAGACATTGATCACCATTAACTGATAAAGGTTAGCAGAATCTCAAGCCCTCCTTTCGGGGCACTAGTCTGACAAAATGAAAAACCGAAACAAACACAGAATAAATATGTACATCACTGTCTTTGTGCAGAGAGTCCGGAAAGAGATTACCTGTCATAAAGGCCAGCACCGGCGTAACCTTCTAGATCTTCACCATTTGAATCAGAGCGGAAGATAATGGAACGCCTTATGAAGAGAGCAATTGGTTTGCTCGGGTATCCCAATACCTGAAACGTTCTAGAAATTGTTAATGGATATGATAGCAGCATTGTGATCAAATATAGTTTTATTTCAATACTATGATAAAAAGGTCATTGTAGTGATAGCTTTCTTCTTCTGCTTGCATTACATTATTAATTCCATATTTTTCAAGCTATGGTATCAAAATTTACCTAAAATCTCCAATTAAATCTGCAGACATGTTTTACCTGAGGAGAGCTGAGATTGTTTTTCTTGCAAACAAAACTCAAAGCACGACCTGGATAAGCACCAACCAGAGTTTCTCCAAGTCCCTTCACCACCTACGTCATGGTACAAATAATTCCATTTTATTTCCCCAATGAGCATCAAAGAAGATGATAACTGGTGGTACATACCTCAGCATAGATCTCTGATGAGTCCCCTGAAGAAGGATTAGTAGTATGGATAACAAATGCATAATCAGCATTGATTATTTCCTGAACCAGGACAGCCATGCATAGGTATTCGTGGTCTAGTTTGGCTTTCCTGGTGCTGAAATATGCTCTCTCATTCCATTTTGAGGCCCAGACCTTCGTTATAGCAGTCCATGCTTGCTCCCACCTCTGTTCACCTTCATCTCCGGGCCAAGGCATTCCAGAACTCAGCAACTTGGCCTTCAGCTCTTTCACCTGAAGGTTATAAGAAATTGAAATAAATCTGACTAGTTCCCTCCCAAAGAAATCTCTGATTCAGGACTATCAGCTTCTATCAATAAAAGAAAGCACGGAAATCTTTCAAAAAAAGGGGAAAAAAAATCTGATTTTCATGGAGATATAGGTAATAGGGGGAGAAGGGAGATTTTTCTTGGTCAAACAGAGAACTGAACAGAACACTGCCACAAGCTATTGTGACTGCTTCTAATGATGCTACCAAGTAGGAAATGAAGGCTTAGCAGAAGAAACATCGTAAGCTCAACAGGTAAAATGCATACCAATTTGGGTGGTGCTGCCAGTTGTAGAACCGTCTGACGAATCTCCCCAAGTGCATCAAAGTCTCCTTCTCCCAACTTTTTCTTCAAAATTTGCAACTTCTCAACCACCCTCTGAGAAATAAAGAGGAAAGAATGGGATATAACCTGTCAGATAAGAGGACTATTTTGACAAGAAGAGGAGCTAAATACATATTGACACAAGAGAACTATCCTGACAAGTAGAGGATCTGAATGTGTATTGACACAAGAGAACATATTTTGCATCAGCAATTTGATTATTATTATTCTGGAATAATCTTTTTTTCCAATCCTTTGCAACTTTAAGTGCTCTAAGAATTTTCACACCCCAATCTGAAGCCAGAGTAGTTATATCAAATCCCATATCTGCCCTACCAGAGGTTTTTTTCCCCCTAATAATTTTAAAGACAAGTGTTAAGTATCCAACCTCATACCAGTTAGCATATAGGTGGAGGGCCAAATCCACATAATACTCCCCACCAAATGAAGCTCCCAGGGCCTACACGTAGACAACCTTGCTAGGGGTTTAATACCATATTAAGCATCCACTCCAAAACCAATTGGCAATACATAGAAGCTATGCTACTTAGACTCGGGTCAGTGCTAGGTACGGGTATGTATCCAACAGGGGTGTTTAGGCTTGTCTAAGGCTTTCCATCCATTTAGAGGATCCTTAGAGGTTATATTCCCATATCTATATGTTAGACACGAGTACTTCAAAAAAAATGAAGAGGCTGAGAAAAGGGGCTCAACTTTAATATAGGACCAGAAGAAATCCAATATTTAACAAATATGGAATAACACCGATTAACAATGAAGAAAAGAGGATTTGTAGTTTCTTTTCTTTTATTCATTTCCATTTCATTTTTTCTTTTGTTTTTTTTTTGGGGGGGAGGGGGGGTTGTTCGTAATTAGATTAACTTGAATATCAATTGTTTACTTGCGAGATTTGTTTCAGAATATGACAACTGGTCATACAACAATATAAATCCAAGAGCTTGAACCTTATTGATGCAAGCTCAAAGCTGCTGAACAAAATGGTAAACTTGAACCCCTGAATCAGGTCATTGTAAACTAACTGCATCTACAGAAGCATTAATAAAGCGGGAAGAAAATATCCAAGTTCAGAATGAGAACAACCTGGTTTAGTTTATCTGCAAGAACCTTCTCAAATACTCCAAATGGAAGGGCAACTGATGTGGGAATCCCAACCCAAGATGGCACTTTTCCTTTTAGATATGAGATATTGCGTGATTTAGCACCGACCTAGAGGAGCAAAATGTCCCCATGCATAAATTAGACATACACCATTACAAACATAATTCAGAGCTATATCATGCAAGGAACTTTGAAAAGTTCAATCTTCAATTTCATTGCAACTCTGTAGGTTAAGAAGCAAAAATAAAAGTTTGGATATAGAGTGAATAAGATTTTGCAAGTCTAACCATTTCAGGTGTAAATTCCTCTGCTGATATGGCATATTTACCACCAAACTGCTTTCTAACCAAAGTAATAGATGATGGACCATCTCCCTTCAGGTTACTTGAATCAGCTAGGTCACCCTCTTTCACCTCACTAAGTTAATGCATGAAAAAGAGAACAAAATTCAAATTACCTTTGCTTATGTGAAAACGAGAAATTTGTTTAGTCGTGCGTCATGATATTTAATGGATTAGACATATTCATGATCAAGATAGAGATAGCACTACCTATAAACTACATCTGCAGATGAAGGTTTTAGGCGTAATAATTTCCCTTTGTTTGCTTGGAGGTCAGCCAGAATTTTAGGATCAAAGCATGTAGCAAAGCAAACCTGCAGTTGGTATTAGCCCAAAATTTTTACTTAGTTATCAGCTATGGAAAAGTATCAATGAACCAGGTAATCACCTTGCAATTTCTTGCTCGGACAGAAACATGTGATAAAACATCAGGCATGTCAGGTGTCAATACAGCAACTGTGCCATCTGGAATTTCTTCTTCTCCTTTTACACTTTTTGCCACTAAAATAGTAGGTCGGTCATAAGATTTATTCTGTACAGCAAGCAGCTCTTCTACAACATCAACATACCCAACAACTTCAACTGGACTGATAACCTGCCAACTGTCCCATGACATGACAACTTGCATTAGATAGTCCCAGCTGTAGATAGTGACAGGCTCATATTTCTTTAATCCTATGACAAAATCTGCTTACATGAATCAAGCCTAGGTATAATTGCATAAAATATTGTTGCACTGCCAGTATTTTCTAATAACTGAGCCAGTTAGCAGTCCAATGATTACATGCCTACCTGCCAAGATGAGCAGTCTCCCTAAGAACAGGATCAAGTCGATTAATAAGCGAAGATAAAGTTGCAGCTGATCCAGCACGGATAACTTCTTCTGTAAATATGTTGATCTGGAAAAAATTCAAAGACTCCACTTTATCTTCCAATTTTGGTTAATAAGTTTATCGTCAACTAACAGCGGAAAATTTAAAGCAAGCAATTATTATTGAGATTTAAAGAGGTAATAACATACAGCCCATGGATCTACTTCAAGCAATGATCCAAGATATTCTGCTGATGGTTGCAAGATACGCTGGTACCACTCAGCCTTACTAGACAGTCCAAGGCGAGTTCTATCCAGTACTGACTTCGCGTACAGTGCCCAGTGAGCACTTTGACTATTGCACAAGCTTATGGCATGATGCCATCCCTACAAGAGTAATGAAGTAGCAGTTAGCATCCATGATAGAGAATTTGTATGATGACAAGCCATAATTGAAGTGTTTCCATGGAGCTCTACAAACTTTCTCTTTTGCTAAGTACAACAAGAGGGGCCACCCATTCACATTAATATGCTAGCACTCGATTCTCAATATTACTGACTAGATGAAGGACGATTGACTTAGTAATCGATATCATTAATCAAAATTTCCTCAATATGTATAAACTTAACACTGTATGACAAGGTATTTTACCTTCAAACAATAGATCAGATCCTCATTGTCATCAGATGAAAGTGCAAGGTTTTCTAGGACGAGAGTGATGAAGTACATGATTTTCTGCAAGAAGCACAAGAACCTAATCAAGCTTTCATATACAAAAATATATATAACAAAGACCCCCACAACATCATGCAATAGAGGTACATATCAGTAATGTTGAAAATGGCCAACCATGCTGCTGTAATGTTTTTGTTGAGTGCATACAGCATGTATGCATGCTGCAGCAATTGTGCATGTTGCAGCAACATATTTTCTGTTTTAGTTGCAATGTAATTTAGTTTGGTTGAAAATGACCTTAGTTGTTGATGTTTTGATTGGTTTAGGTGATGATTGAGCTGATAAGTCAGCTTATTCATGTGTATAAGCAATGTTTTACTAGTTACTAGGCTACTTAGTGGTAGTAGGTAGTATTTGGTGATGTATTTGGCTATAAATGTATTGCTTTTCTAGTTGAATGAATGAGCAAACATGAGCTAAAAGCCATAAGCTCCCTTGCTGCACATATGTGAGCAAGTAAATTTTTTCTTGCTTCCTTGTTCTCTAGCCTATATTTCTTCCTCTACTTTGTTTTCTTTTTTGTTGCTGTCAAAAATCCCAACAAGTAAGAGCATTGCACAGAAATACTAAATGTTTGATACAGAAATATGGTGAAGACAACAGGATTTACCTCTGGTCCAGCATTGTTCAGCTCCTCATAAGCTCTTTCAGTAGCTGTCCTAACAGTAGAGTCAAGGGCAATGTCTAAAAACAATAGATCCTTCAGACGATCACTAGACTTCGACAACAATGGCCGAAGCTCTTGACGAGCCTCAAGTAGACCCTGAGTAAAAGGGGTTGAAAGACTATATGTCAGAGAAAATAAACAGGTAGAGTTATTCCAGATCTCCAATCAAATGCTACAAACCTCAATCAAGGCTTCTACATTTCTGTCTTCAACATGTTGAAGTATAAACCGAAGCAATTCCTGTTATAAGTGTAACTCTAATTTATGGTCACCTTTTTTGGGTGGAAAACCTCACATTTGAAAGAAATCTGAAGATAAACTTACTGGAAATCCAGAAGGCAAGCCAGCTACAGGGTTTATTTGCACCCCAACCATGAAACCTTCACCCTGCAAACAAGGAAAGCATTTGTCAAATGCTGACAATAATACACTGTCCAGACAATTTTACCTTCTTTCTGATATTACCTCTGCTTGGTAGCCCATGCAATTAGAAATAGCAGACTCAAGATCTGCACCAGAATGAACAGCCTATGCATACATCACAATTAGAATGAAATTGTTAATATAGTGCAACATCCTATATATGGCAAATAAAAAAAGAATTGAAGAAAATTAATCCAGTATGAGAGAGCAGATAAACATAAACTTACGACTAAAACAAGACAACAGCAATCTCTATGAAAATGAGATAAAAGTACAGCCAAGGAACTTAGGACCAATGTATGAAGGATGCCTATCATATATCCTCCTCCACCATAATGGTGATGAAAAATCAAGAACATTATAATGAAGAAAACTATCAAGGTTTAAGAAGACAGACCTTCAAGGTTCTCATATAATGGCCAAGATCACGCAAAAGACCATCCTTCTGATCTCTCCTAAAACTTGGGTCAGAATGGATAGCACGATCATAACTTAAGAGGCGTTCCTTAGTTATTCCATTCTCAGTTAGAGTCTTCCAGTAGATGCTAATGTCAAAGTCACTTTTAATATAGTCGATCAGTGCCTGCAAGCATATTTTCTTTTAGCTGGAGCCCTCTTGGTGAATTTTCACTGAATACACATCTCATACCTGACAGATTACAACGTCATCTGGACTAGTATTATTATGCAACTTCTGGTGCCATTCCTCCATCATCCCTCCCTTGCAGTCATTGTTCCTCTGAAATAGATAGATAAAACACCATGTAAATATACTGTTAATTGAAAAAAAAAAAAAAAAAAACCTGTTCTTCAAGATTGACCTGGATGACCAATATTTCATCCCTAATTCTTTGTCCCACATCCCCTTCACCTCCACGACCAACAGTAGACATAATCATGCGCAAAAGCTCGCGTTGCTGTGGATGAGTAGTGTAAGTACTCTGGAGCAAGTCAGTGAGTCTATCCTGTGCCTTACTTATCTCCCTGCAGAACGATATACAATAACAACTACATTTGCATTAATATAATTGTCATGCATGCTAGCGAAAAAATTGTAAACAAAAGTTTCACTCATAATCTCAAGTCAATTAATCTCGTCTGTACCGTGGTTTCACATTGTAGTTTTTATTCCATATGAGCTGCCTCGTAGCCATAAACCTCATCCACACTAAGATCCCAGCCAGGCCCAATTCACCAGTATCTTTGGCTTGATCCATTAAATCTGATGCAATATTAAACCTATAAAGGGAAATAGCAAGACTTATTCCTTGAATAACAATGGACAGCTGAACATAATTTAACAGAACACAGAATTCAGAAAATTTACATGTGAAAAATATGAGTCATCAACGGAAATTCAAAGATGACAGACTAATATGCTGGAGTGAAATTTCAACCAAATATGAACCCTTTTTTTTCCTAAAGGAAGTATGACCCCATTAATATTGCTTAGACTCGGGTAAGCATGTCAAACGCTAGTGTATTGGAAAAGAGAACAAGGATGCATGGATCCTTCATGCAATTATAGATAATAACTCCATGAAAATTAATCATATTATCATATATAATATTTATTTATCATATATAATATATTTGTATAAAATATAAATAAAAATTTGTATTTTCCTTTTTATAAAAATTTATTTTAAAATGTTTTATTTATCAAATCTATATTACTATTTAAATAGCTGATTGAGTTGGTGTCGCAAATTAATCTGACATTATCTCAATTGGAAAATGACTAAAAAATCATTATTTTTACAAAATAAGTTAAATCGTTAAGGGAAAAGAAAACTGTATTCACCAGCAACTAGAGCAATTCAATTAGTAAATTTGAAGAATCTGGATAAGCTTGGCAACTAATTTGGATAGATTTAGAATTTTTAATCAAAGTGAAGGTAAGGGAAAAGATAAAAGTGTATATCTACTTCTCTCACAGGTTACATCTAGGATTTTTTTCAGGCCCTACTGGTTCACAAAAGTAGGGTGCGTTCAAAAGGAAACAAACAATCGGTACTCAAAAGGATGACATTAAATAGTTTTCATTTGAACTCAAGTAACTAGCTTTATCTGTAAGACTATAACATGCCCGTAATGTGACAGATTATCTGCCTTTTCTAGGAGAGGAGTGAAAACTCTGAATGAGAAGGAATCCTATAGCCATTTCATTGTAGACTTCCAGAAGCTGATAGCAAACTAGCTTCGTATTGCAAACTACAATAACTAAATTCCTGATAACAGTGCAATATCATAAATGAGCAGTAAAACCAAAATGAAGTCTACATCCCAGAAGGTCGCTGACCTGTGCATAAAAGACTTTTGTGCCTCACTCTCCATTTCAGCTATTCTATCCAACAAAACCTTCGAAGTGCCTTTTCCATCACCAGCATCCTTATATTTTCAAGAAAAAGCCAGTTAATCATACAGGAATACACTGATTAAAAATAACACATGCAGAACATGGACAAAAAATTTTCCTGGTTGATATCATGAACAAGAAACAACCTTTTGACCTTGCTTGAATCTCTGGCTGAAGTCCACATAGAAGTCGGATCCATTATGTTTTATCCACTTCTCTCCAGACAGAAGAACAAATGGCATCCCTTTAAAATTACCGTCCTCAATCTCCAACTCAATGCATTGAACCTAAATATGATTTCAGGATATGAATACAGGAAAAGTTTTTTATAATACGTCATTCACAAGGAAAATATGGTAAGATTGAAATCTATAGTGAACCTGTTTGGGAAGATCATCAAAAGAGCATGTTGAAAATGTTGATTCAGCAGCTCCACCTAAAGAAACTGAACCTGGAGGGAGAACAGTGCGAGGTGGTGGCTGAAAAATGTTTGCGTAAACTAGTCTCAGATTTATATGAAAGAAAAAGTGAATCAATTCCAAAGTCCAAAGTCTTCCTGAGGAGCGTAATAGTTTAAGGGATCTTACCAGCCACTCTCCAGCCTTTTCAGATAGAGCCCAGTGAAGGGTAAGCGGTTCTTCAAAATCACTAGCTATGTGAATCTTTATCTTATCAGCAGATTTGGTGACAAGCACCTGGAATATTTGAAGAAGTCAAAACTTTAAAATATTTCCATGTAAGCATCCCTAAAGAATGAAGGCAGTCAGAGAAACACTAGTTATCTTACCAAAACATCCCTCTCACCAAATTTGTAAATTTTCTTGTTCATAACAGGGCTGCTATCCAGTTCAATTTTCCTAGCAAAGCTTTCAACTGCTGTCAATGGTTTTGGTTCAACTGTTATACTTCCTTCTACAGATTTCACTGAATGCTTATTAAGAAGCACCATCAGGTCCCTCTGCTTGCGCTGAGTCCGTTGAGCACTAAAATATCTTTTGTTCTGCGGTGGCTTTGAAACCTTGGTCTCTATCTCTCCTTTAGTAATCTTCTTTCGAATTACATCAAGAGATGCACCTTTTTCTAGTTCGAATTGCAACTCTTTCCTTGCTTCATCAAATTCCCTCTGATTATTGAGACATTGCTTTAGCCAGAATTTAGAACATGCAATGACTGAGACCTCCTAACCAACCTTTTAAAAGTAAATGGGCAATCACCTAGTCCAATTTGCTTTAATATAAAAAGGCTTTAAAACAAAAAAGGACTCAAAATATCCAGTTAGAAAGAGATTAGAAAATTACAAGCTGTTGCCCTGGGGAATAATTTGGCTTCCCTGCTTTTTCCCATCGTATATAGGATTGTATTTGGACAAGATCATCAGGTATCGTGTTTGTTTTTTCAGGAATAGCTGAGTCCTTAAATTCTTGTCCTCCTTTTTTTGTTAGCTTTGTCCGAATGTCATCCATAGAAGTACCCCTGGCTATTTCCTCCAACAGCTCAGCACGAGCTGCTTCATATTCTTCCTATGAGAAGCGGAAGTTATTTGAGACAAGTGAAGAAATTGAAAAATCCAGAAAAAAAAAAAAATACTATTTCCTATATGTTCGGAATTTAAAGGAAGAAAGAAAGCTTTAATTCATGACATGATTGTTTGTGTGTGCATTTATAGATGACAATCCTGCATTTCTCTGAAGATTGCTCCACTGATTGAAAAGCCTAAAATGAAATAACAACAAGAGCCCTTCATACTTCTTAAATTCTAACGAAGGTATTGCAGCCAAAACAGTTTATTATCCAAAACTGGGGCATGCGTAAAAAATTTATCAGATGTTGCACAATAAATTGCTCCACTCCACAAAAATATTCTGTTTAAAGCACATCAGTGGAGCTCCTTATGCAGTATATAATGAAAAATTAATAGCAAGTATTAATCAATTCAACGAAATAAGGAAACAACAAAAAAGGACCAGAAGAAGAAGAAATGGAAATGTAGGACTTAACTTTAACAATATGAACAAATAAACTATATAATTATTAAACTTATTACTTGCCTTCTCTTTCTCTCGGGTGTACATCTGTTTACCCTTTCGCTCCCACCTCAAATATGCTTGAATCTGAACAAGATCTTCAGGTAATGAAATATTTGAAATCAATGTCTCCTTCCGAGGTAACTTTACATGAAAGTTCTGACCATTATTTTTTATCCTACAAATGGAAATAGAGAAGAAAAAGAGTGAAATCATTTTAAGTAGCCTTCTAAATGGCATGAACATAATAAAAAGAAACAACAGATACTTGCCATGTATTTCGGGTTTCATCAAATATAATAAACTCTATAGCTTGGATGCTAGGATCATCAAATTCTAACTTTAAAAAGGAACTGGAGCCAGACTACAGAAAAGCAATTTGTAGAAAAAATAAATTAGGATTAGTCAAAAGAGAACTTTTGTGATTGTCTCATTTCTTACCTCCACAAATGGAGTTCGTAAGGCCTTATTCTTGTAATCTTTGGTCCCTTCCGGTTGACGTGAAGGAAGTACCCAGTTTCTGTCGAAGAAAAAGGGGAGGAAGAAAAGAAGCATGGAACAGAACTTTCTCAAACCGTGATAATGAAAAAGAAACACAATATAAACACTTGAAATCCACAACCAATGTAGACTCCTAACTGGTACAAGTGAACTTACTCGTTTCCATCACATATCACACCCCAGTGCAAGAGTAAAGAGTCGCTACTGTAAATGATTTTAAAATTTACTTGTGTAAAAGACCCTGAAGTAGGAGTACTAGCATCAACCTGCTCAATTAAAAAAGGATGAATCTTGTGTAACTATAAGACATGAAGTAGCTAAAAATACCAAGCTAAGGTCAAGTGAACTAGTGGTTTATACGGAGTATATGGGGTAGCTAAAATTATTTATAACCAAGCAATAACTACCTGCAATTCAATATTCCCATCAACATTGAATCTTGCAAGGTGCTGCTGCATCAAAGTAAGAATGCATCAAAATTTTTAGATAAATAAAATAACAAATTTGTTTGCCACTGAATTTACTAGCACGTGCAAATTTCTGAAAATGGAAAGTGCTTCAGATATAATTTGTTTTCCTTCAAACAACAAATAAGGAAAAAAATGCTTCTTTATGCATCTCCACTCAAGAAAGGAACAAATACCTTTTTTTTAAAGATATTTCAAGAAAATAAGGAACAAGATTTTGATTCCAAAGAATAATAAACGAAAACACTTAATCAATAAACTTATGTTTTATAGATCACAATACTTGTTTCATGCAATTCATGGTAAGAAAACCTAAAATTGCTAGCCAAAAGAATCATAGTTTCCAAGCCCAAATGCTGAAATGTAAGTTGTAATAAGTAGGTCCTGGATTTCAAGACCTAGAGAATTACCAAGGGAAAGAATCCCTCGTCTTCAAACTTGAAAAAAGAAAAAAACAAATTGAACTAAGTTTGATAGAAGGTTTAAAACTAGCCTTGTCTTTGATAGAAGGTTTAAAACTAGCCTTGTCTTTAAATTTGAAAAATCTAAGTGAACCAAGTTTGGTAGAAGTATTAATAAAACTAGCATAGCATGCACTGAGAACAATTGCCTCAATGGAGAAACAAAACGCAAACTGCAATACAGTACATTAGTTAGCAAAGCTACACTTTGTTTTATGCCAAAAAACACAAAAATATATTGATCTTATAAATAAAGCTCAAAATGTTTAAAATAACTGAGAAAATTCATCCTAAGGATAATTTTTATGTGAAGTCTATTGTTGCCAGACTATGCCCACTATGGGATAATGTCTGCTTCAATGGTGATCTTCTCTGTCTAAAGAATGGTAATTCTGCTTTGAAATTGTTCGCCCTGCACCCACTCCAAGTATATGCTTCAATGGGAATAGAGTACACAAGGGTACAGATGAAGTACATTACATTGTCTGTCTTAGGGATCGGGGACTCCATGACTTTGGCACTAGACGTTCCCAAAATAGGTACTATCAGGTCAGCTGAATTCAACAATAGGGGAAGGTGTTCCTTGCTTATATAGCCACATTCCAACTCTTCGCTAGATGATATGTGCTAATTTTCCAACTCAACACCACTGTCTCTGATGTTTTGGATCTGTACCAACCCTTGACAAAAACACAGTCTACACCTTTGTCTAGGGGGCTAGTGTTTAGGTGGGAAACCATCCCACACTGACTAGGTAAGCATTGTACTGTAGCTATATAGACAAGGATCACCTTTCTCTTCTATTGACCTATTGAGTTGCCTTTTCTTAGAAAGACAACCATTTAAATGATCTTCACCTCTACCTTCATTATAGAGAGGCAAAAGAAACTGGTAAACAAGTCTGGAAGAAGAGCAAGGTCCAATTTATAGGAAGAGCAAGAGAGCTAAAGTTGGGCCTATAAAGTACAGCTCTAAACAATATTTACCACCCATGCTTGTCAGCATGATTTCAAATTAAAGACAAATGCGAGAATCTCGTGCGATCCATTCTTTAACAAATTAACTACCATTATTGCCAAAGAAAAAAAAAAGCAACAGGAGTAGAAATGTTTTTTGCCTCAGAAGCCAGATTAGCAGCTAATACGGCTTGAGGGATGAACGTAAAGGCCCGTCGGCTCCCCATGGCTATTTTCTGCTTCCCCTTTCTTATCAATCTGTTGCCATAGAACTTTGTAGATATCCAAGACCTGCGCTGCTGGGCAAAAGAATTACTCAGGGAAGCATTGGCACAAAAGGATATGTTAGGGACGCCAGAAGAATTGTTGAGTTTGCTTTGATGCTTTAAAACCGTAGGACGGAGGAAGTGCTGCTGTATCAAAATCTGGCCAACGCTATTACTCATCTTCCTAGTTAAGACTTGGTATTCCTGAAGAATTGGATTCCAAACGTTACTTGAAAACTTACGTGAAAAAGTTCAACAAGCATTTTTTTTCCAGAATGATGTAAACTCAAAAATACTAGAATAACATTGTTGATCGCATTATTTCCGAATTCATGACCGGAGCAAAAATGAAAGTGACGATCCAAGAAAACAAAACAAGTCACCATTATACTTAATAATGATAATTCTTCGATAATTTCCCAAAAGAATCAAATCAAATTTATGAAATGCAAGTTATAATGTTAAGCTAGTAAGATTGAGGGAATGAATTTAGAAAGAAATTACCTTGAAAGAGTTGAAGATCTGGATGAGAAAATTGCAGTGAATATACGATTAGATTCTGAATAAAAAGAGAAAGACTTGTTCTTTCCTTTTCTTTTCTTGCGATTAGCAAATGGATTAATATAAGTTTCAATTGAGGCTTTAGCGCCAGCGAGTGGAATGTGGGAACTGTCGAAATTAGGCTTCCTTCATTTGTGTAAGGCGATTTATCATCATGGGTACACACATTGCAGGTTTCCCTACGGACACGTACCAAAAAGTTCGGAATTGGGAATCGTCATTTGTCACGTTCCAAAACCGGATTCACGTGGGGTTCGTGAAAGGTGGCGACTTATATGATATCTTAAACTCTTTGGTCTTCTAAAACCTCAAATTCTGTTATTGCTCCCTGTATTATGTATTATGTATGATTGTACTTTTAAGTTGGTCCATTCTAATCTGTAGATACACGTATTAAGCAAGCACTAAGTATGGATTTAAATTATTACGACACAAACGAATTAAGAATTAGAACAACTACAAATTGGAACAATTCAAAATACGAAACTAACTAAGCGAACTAAAAAACTCATACATGACAACAACTCATGGTAGATTTAATTATGCATGGTGGTCTCGAACCAACTCTCAATGGCTCGTGGAATTGATCAATTTTAGTCTTTACACTATTTGCACTTCAAATTTTCTATATTGATCCATATAGTGGCAGTTAAATCACTTTTGGTTTAAATCCTACTATTAGTCCTATACTATGCATAAAATTGTACATTTAATCTATGCTCTCTATTTTGATCATTTTTAATCCTTATACTTTTTCAAATGTTGAAATTTCAATCATTAAGCAAATGATAACACTATTAAATTTATAATTATTTTTCTATGTATAAGTCTGTGAAAATAACAAGTTAATATGATATTATATATGTGTTACTCTTTTCACCACATAATATTTTAGAAATAGAACTTAATAAATTTAACCACTATCATTTGATTAGGACTAGGACTGAAACTTAAAAATTTAAAAGTATAAAAACTAAAAAAAAAAATTAAAATAAATCTATAATTTACATATAAATAACGGATTAATATCAAAATTTAATCTTCTAAAATGGAAAAAGGAGAGGAATCAGGTGGGGTCCGAGAACGGTGGCGACTTGGGATATTCTAACTCTTTGGTCCTCGAAGCGTCTTTATCTTGGGACGGAATTTATGATAATTACACTTTTTTTTCTTTTTCATTTTTTTATTTTGGATTTTTAAGGTTAAAATAACAAGGTAATATTATTTAATAATAATCACTAGAATCGGTTGCTCTCATGAAAAACGTATAGATTTTTTTTTTACTTCATTTTGATTTTTAGATAACTTTTTCAATACAAAAATATCACTCCATTAATTCAATTAGGTTCACTATTTTAGTTTTTAATATGACACGTTTATTTTAATGAATAAGATAATAAGTGATTAGAGTTTTCAACAAACACCTTAGGTAATACAAGAAATTAATCCCAATGTTGGAGTTGATCCAATGTATACAAGTTTATTTATAGAATTCTAGATCCGGACACGCTTCACTATTTCGACCATTGTTATAGTTGGAAAGATAACTTCAAGCTACAGACATTAAAGCCCAAATTAGCCTGGAAGAAGCCCAAAGATGTGGCCATAAGGCCATTTCATCTTTTTCCACGAATTAGGTGAATCTTAACCTACCAAAATATATTTAGAGGATGGTTTAGTAGAATTTGATGGCAAAGTTAGTGAAATTTTCCATGGCATGGCTGATGCCAATAATAGTGTCGGTGAGAATTATTGTCACAATTGTTGAAAGGGTTTGTTGAACTACACGTACTACTAGTTTTCCATTGAACTATAATAGATTAAAGTTTTCAAAAAAAAAATTAGAAAATGCATAAAAATAAAAATCAAGAAAATAAGAAGCATTCATTTTATAAATTATAACAATAAAATCAGATGATTAAATTAACTTTAATCCAATTAAAATAATTTTTAATGGATTCAACACTTTTTAAAATGGACAAATAGATTATTAAAATAAGAAATAGATAATGAGAGACCGTTTCCAACCACAACTAGAGAACTTTCTTTGTATTTAGAATGGGCAAAGAAATTATTAAAATCCAGAGTAGATTATTGGAAGCCCCATAATCAAAATATCAAGAGGAATTCTTGGCAGTGCTATTCGGGGCTATCTTAGCATAAACTGGTTAAGCCGTTTTTGAAGTGAAAGCTTGGTTAAAACGATGAAAATAGCACTTTAAAGTAGCCTGTTAAACCTTTTGACAAATTTGACATACATTTTTAAGCTTGTTTGGCGAACCCTTCGAACAGAACCTAGCATATGATTGTTTTTTCTAACCATAACTTCGTTGTTGTTAAGGTCCTCGGTGTTGATTTGGCTATTTTCCAGGCCTTCTAGGCTAGAAAGACCCTAAAAACTGTGTTGTGTTTTCCTACTTGCTAGCTATATTGGACAATATAATTTTTTTTATAGAAAGTTCTATAACTCTTTTTTTCTTTTTGGAGTAACATACCAAGAAGTACATTAATTGAAACAAACTCAAAACATTAATAGAAGCATGAAAAGCATCATATCCCTCTCCCAAACCATGCAAGATATAATTAACTAAATCATCTTTGGAAATTGGATCGAGTGTAGCAGCAAGAACCGGTTTTTTTTTTTTACATATTTCATCATTGAAAGGTAACCTTCAACCATTGTTTCGAATTGCCAACGTAGCTGCATAATACGTGCTCGGAACTACGATACAAAAATACGTTCAAGTATGTGCTAAGTTTCCCAGATTTATTCACTGACCACATACTTGATGTAGAGAAGAACCAACTTGTCCTTACTTCATATCACACACTCTGGATTTGCTGTAGGAGGAGGAAAGAAACTGTTAGTCGAGCTTGGCGTTCGTGGTTTAGACAACCATAAATTGAGAAGGAGCTATATTCATTCCTCCAACGGTGAAACATCCAAATTAAATGTGTTTTTGCCTTCCATAAATAATAACTTGTTCCTATTAAGTTGGATCCATAAAGAGGAAGAAAAAAGGCTGAAATTTGACTGATGGCTACTCCTCGTGCAGCATATAAAAGGCTAATAGAGTAAATGTTTGTCGTTTGAAAGCTTCGCAACAAGAATTTTTATTAGACGTGGATCTAAATGTGGCTCTACACCAGTAACATCTATTACTGGCAGAATTAAAGTAGGTTTTTAGAATTGTATTAGTGTTTAAACTAATTAAATTACGAATTTTTTGTTTAACTAATGTATCTAGTTCAATTAAATAATTTTTAATTCGATCGAATCAATTCATACCGACTCATGAGTTAACCAGTTTAATCCATTATTTTAGATCGATTTCCAATCTAACCAATCAATCCAATCTAATTCTTAAAATAATGATTATAAAAAAGGAAAACAAAGAAATTCAAACATATTGATTTAGCTATTTAAAATAACTGAAACTAAACGTCTCACTCATTAAAAAATTCTCAGATATCTTCACCTCTAATTGCTCCTAATAATAATAATAATAATAATAATATTGATACCCTAAAATCAAATTCCAATTTGTGGATGGCGACAGCCAATAGCCAACATGTTATCAAATTGTCATTGGCTGCTACACTTGACTTATTTTCATTGGCTGCTACACCTGACTTTTGGGTTCCAGCAACAACTTAGGATTACCCACGTGGCAGTGGACAACAAGAAAAGCCAAATGGGGAATTCATGATACAAGGGTTTAGCAAATGGTTTTATTTTTTTAATTGGAATTGAATATTCTCTGAATCATACAAATGATTCTATAATAGCGGTTGAAAATTCCACCTCAATAAACTAATAATAAAAAAATAATGCTAAAATAATCATTTGGCCGAAACCCAGTTCACACACACAAGAATATCCTTGCATTTTTGTCAAAGGTGAAGTTTGATTATAAAACACGGCACCCCGCATCCATACCAACAAAATTAAAATGCCTTTTTCATAATTCCGTAACTTTAAAAGGACATTTAGTTCATCAAAATTTTACAATCCTATGAATAATAAAGGAGTTATTAAAATATAAAGAGAGATATTATTAATGGTTTTTAAAATTCCACTAATACTACCCTTTACCATCTACTTAACTGCATAGCAGGATGTATTTAATAATTAAAGCAACCAACTATTAACCGCATTGATTTGATTTCTACTTCAAAATTTTCATTTGTAGCCAAAGATGTTGAAAATTTGTACAACGTGGTCTATCATTTGATGTCATACTTATGCTATCTTCACTTTCTTCACCCCATGATTGTGCCTCCCCTTTTTTTCTTCGACGAGGGCACACTGGTCTTTTTATAGCAATAAACGAAAAGTCTTAACGAAGAATGTCCCACCAAGTCAATCAACGCCATTTAAGTTCCAAACTGTGGGCCCCCCACTTCCCTCATCTCCTAAGTCAAATGATTTTTTACATTAGATTTTATTTTAAGGTAAATTACAGTATTGGTCACTCAATTCTGGATTATTTTCCTTTTTTTATCACTCAATTATAAAAATTATAAAATGATGATTTTATTTTTTGAATTTATCATTTTTTGTCACTAACAGTTAAATCTTTAACGGGTATCCAACGTGGCCATTTAATCAAAGGTTAGTTGCCAGCTAGGTTCCACATAAGAAACGTTGCATTTTGGTTTTTTTTTTTTCCTTTTTGTTCTAATGTTTTCAAAATAAAACGTGCTATAAAATTTAATTGAAATAAAAATTTAAACCTAACTAAAAGTGTATTGAGACAAACGAGGCATCTGTTCATTTTTTTTTCTTTTGTTCCATATAGGTTTTTTTACTGGAAAATCTGACTTGTGGTGCAACTAGCAATGGATCGCAGGAGGAGACAGATGGAAGGGCCTTCTATTCAACACAGTAAGAAGCTTTTTATTTGCATTGTTCCAAAAATTGTATTTCTTTTTTTTTTTTGAAATTTTGGGGAATGTGTTAGGGTTTTGGTTTTCTTCTCTTCCTCTTCTTTGTTTTCTTGCTTAAAATCTTCATTGGTTCATTTTAGGGTTTGATGAAGAAGAAGAAAACTATTTCAAATGTTTTAGGGTGAAAACGGGATTTGGAGGTTGTATATATAAAAGGTTTTTATAAAATATTGTTATAGTAAAATGACATGGAAATTTTATGTTTCTTACGTGGAATCTAGCTGGCAATTAACATTTGATTTAACAACCACGCCAGATCTTTTGTTAAGGATTTAACCGCCAGTTAGAAAAAAAAATTCAAAACGTTGAGTGATGGTTTCATAATTTTTTGTAGTTAGGGTGACAAAAAGGAAATTAATCCATAATTGGGTGACCATGACTGTAGTTTACCAAACACCTTAATTTTTACTCTTCATTGTAGTACACACAATTATCATCACTCTGGTTTTCATGCCATCAGCCGCTAGACTTGAAATGCATTTCATGCCAACCTCTCCCTTTCACTGCATTCAAGTCCAATTTCTTTTTCAAGGTTAAGTAATGGTTAAAGAATGAGACTCGGCGCAAGGCCGTTGTACTGATGATCTTTAAGGTTGCCTTTTCACCCTCGGGAAGCAATTCCTCGCAGTAAACAATCCTCCAAGTCACAGTTTCTACAACCCCCAATACGTACATCTCTGAAATTTCCAATATGTTGTTTTTAATGCATAAATATCAAAATATTATTCCCACACATCTGATGGAATCCGAAAACAACAACATTATGCTATAAGAAATTAACACCATGACAAGTATAGTACCGGACTCGGCACTATATAAGTAGTAGTACACATTCTGTCAAAAATGAGCAAAGACCAAAACTTAATTCACCTGCATAAGGATACACTACTCTCTCTCTCTCTCTCTCTCTCTCTCTCTCTCTCTCTCTCTCTTTTGTTCTAAAACATAATTCAACTCTATCCAAGGCCAAGCATTAAGAGATGGAAATATCCAGTACTATTACTGAAACTGAGCCTCAGAAGTTTGCTCTTCCAGTGGATTCCGAACATAAGGCGACTGAGTTTCATTTGTTCTCGGCGGCTGCACCGCACATGCGAGCGTTTCACCTCTCCTGGATCTCATTCTTTTCCTGCTTTGTATCCACTTTTGCTGCTCCACCCCTTCTCCCTATCATACGTGACAACTTAAACCTCACAGCAACTGACATTGGCAATGCAGGGGTTGCATCTGTCTCTGGTGCAGTCTTTGCCCGGATTGCCATGGGAACTGCTTGTGACTTATTCGGACCACGTCTTGCATCAGCATCCCTCGTCCTCCTCACTGCGCCTGCTGTTTACTTCACCTCCATCGCCTCCTCGCCCATTTCCTTCCTTCTTGTTCGTTTTTTCACAGGCTTCTCCCTTGCCACTTTTGTGTCGGCACAATTCTGGATGAGCTCCATGTTTTCAGGTCCGGTAGTCGGTACCGCTAACGGTGTAGCAGCCGGCTGGGGCAACCTCGGAGGCGGCGCCACACAGCTTATCATGCCCCTTGTTTTTTCTCTCATCCGTGACATTGGTGCGGTCAAATTCACAGCTTGGCGAATTGCATTCTTCATTCCTGCTCTGTTCCAGACATTATCAGCTTTTGCCATTCTGATCTTTGGCCAGGATTTGCCAGATGGGAATTACCAAAGGCTGCAAAATTCAGGGAATAAACAGAAAGATAAATTCTCTCGCGTGTTCTACCATGGGATCACAAATTACAGAGGATGGATCTTGGCCTTGACTTATGGATATTGTTTCGGGGTGGAGTTGACAGTGGACAACATCATTGCAGAGTACTTTTACGACCGGTTCAATCTGAAACTCCATACAGCAGGAATTATTGCGGCAAGCTTTGGGTTAGCAAATCTAGTTTCACGACCTGCAGGAGGTGTGCTGTCTGATATGATGGCGAAGAGGTTTGGAATGAGGGGTAGGCTTTGGGCCTTATGGGCGGTGCAGACCTTGGGAGGGGTATTCTGCATCATTCTGGGGCAGGTTGGATCATTGACCGCATCTATCGTAGTCATGATTGTTTTCTCAGTCTTTGTTCAAGCGGCTTGTGGTCTTACATTTGGAGTGGTTCCCTTCGTTTCCCGAAGGTAAGGTTTCCACAGTTTGCCTAGTACACTATAATTTCCATTTGTTTGGTGGTAATGATAGCATGGATTACATTTGCCTCAGGTCATTGGGTGTCATATCTGGGATGACAGGAGGAGGTGGAAATGTGGGTGCAGTGCTGACTCAATTAATTTTCTTCAAAGGCTCCAAATATTCTAAAGAAACTGGAATAACTCTGATGGGTATCATGATCGTATGCTGCACCCTCCCAATATTTCTCATATATTTCCCACAATGGGGTGGGATGTTTTGTGGTCCATCTTCGGAAAAGATTGCCACAGAAGAAGACTATTACTTGTCTGAATGGAGTTCAAAAGAGCAAGGCAAAGGTCTACATCAGGCAAGCTTGAAATTTGCTGATAACAGCAGAAGTGAAAGAGGAAGAAGGGTGCACTCTCAAACTTTGCCCTCTAATGCTACTCCATCGGCAAATGTTTAGCCACTCCCACAAGTTTTCCCACTATCTTTTTTGTTTTAGAAGTAGTACTTTTGTCTATATTTCTTATCATGAGCCGGTTAAGTGTCGCAAGTATAGACATTTCCGTAGTTATTCATGTCATATTGGTCTCAATTAGGGGAAAGGCTTATTGTTTGAGATTCCAACCTCAAACCTACTCAATACTCTGTTCTAATAAAATCCCATAGTATCTGTATGTACCAGTTGTCTTCTTCTTTTCACTTCCCTTTTTGTCCTTTTGCTTTGGGAATATGAGTTTGAAGTTTTATATCTGAATTTCGTTTATTATATTATTTGTCAACTACATTTGTATGTATAAAAATTTCAATTTCACTTCCACACGAATTAAACTTCACAAATATAGTTGAAATAATGATCAATTATTGAGGAGAAAAGTGTAAGAATATTCATGCAACCCCAAAGAAACAACAACAGATCATTCTTCCTAATGGTTTAACTTAAAGGCCTTCCATAATTTCTACATCTTATTCCTTATTGGCAATCTGTTAGTAGCTTGCCATGTTAGATAATAATATTATATCATTTAGAAAATTTAAGCTTCAAATTATAACCATAGTTGTGTTGTAATGATATAATTTTTGTATCTAAAATTATTTTATAAAGATATAATTTTTATATTAATATTTTTAGAGGCATGAGAAATGCTAAACAACAACTTTTGAACTCAAACGTATAAGTTATAATTGATAGCTTTTGAGTTTGAAAAAAACAGAATGGTAAAATATAAATGTTAATAACTCTAAAGAATTGAGTTCAAATCTTATTATTTGTATTTATGTTTCTATTTTTCTATATAAAAGAAATGAAATGAGAAAAATACAATTAAAATAATATAATTTACTTTGTAAGAGTGAGGGTATAAATCCTATTATAAGTTGGTGCTTATTGAACTCATGACAGTAGACTTAGTAAATGGTTTAAAATTAGGAAAGATACCCAACTAAGTTGATGTCTAGATGACTTGTGACACCAAACTCAATAAATGGTCTATATTAATGGAGACTTATATGGAGTATACAATCTCCCTATTGAAATTCATTTCAAATATATAAAATTATATATTGAATTTATAATGATTGTTTAATATTTAAAATATAGTTTATATAATCAAATTAAATTTTAGAAAAAGTTTATATATATATTTTAAAAATTTTATATTAATTACTTAAAAAATATATATTTATATTTCATATATTAAAATATTAATAATAAGTTATAATAAATTATTTTATTAGAATAACATAATATTAACAAATTTAAATATATTTTTTATTTATAGTATCATATCATACATTTTTTTCAAAAATATTTCTTCACCACACTTTATTAAAGTTTTAAGTAAAGTGTTTCACATGCCTTAAAATCATCCTGCTTCACTAATATCTTTTTGTTTCATTTTTCTAATGATTATGAAATTTATGTGAAATTTCAACTTAAAAAAGAGGTTATTACCATAATGCATGCTTTTAAGATGGAGGTTTAAACCTGCTGATGGTTGTGTCACTCGTTCAGTTCGAAGGCCCGTCCAAAATATGAAAGGGTTTGAATAAAAATATAAGCTCGAAAAATAGGTTTGGACAAAAAAATAATACCCATTTAAAAAACAGGCTAGGCCTCAGGTAAGAGATTTTTAGCCTGGGGCCGGCTCGGCCTGAATTTACTAAAGGATAAAAAAAAAACTAATTTTTTTAATATTATTTTCTTGTTGTATTCTCCCTATTTTGCTATCATTTTACTATTATGTTGCTACTATTTTGTTATTATTATTTGGATATTATATAAAACTTATTTTATTGTTAATTTGTTATTATTTTAGCGACATTTGCTTGTTAAGTTGCATCCATCTTAGTGTTATTTAAGTATACATAAATATTTATTTTGATATTTTTAGTATTTTTGATGTATTACATATATTTTAAAATTATATAAAAATTAATATAGGCGGGCCGAGTTGGACTCGATTTTTAGCATTTTTATCTGTGTTAGGTTTGGCCAAAATTTTAGGCCTATTTTTTGGGCCAAACTAAACCCGGGCTTAGCAAATGGACCTGAATTTTTAATTGAGCCCAGACTAGCCCGCCATGCACACCTCTATGGAGGTTGAACCAAAAAATATTTTATAATTACAATTTGAAAGTGTTGTTCAGTTTTTGGTTAAAAATACAAACAAGCCAATTGATTTTTTTTTTTAAACTTTATTGCAAATTAAAAGTTTTGTTGATGTTATTGGAGATGTGGTTTACTAATTCATAATTTTAGAAAATTCCACTAAAATGAATACAAAAATTTGGCTAATTTAAATACAAAAATAATAGATTGAATTTGGTGGCAAGATGAATTAAAAAAAAAAGGTTAATATATATTGTTCCATTAATTTATATATTGTATTTAGTTGGGATTTAATATTTTTTTATTTAATTGGTACTTGAATTTGAATTACATCACCTAAGTTGGTATGTGCGTACTAACACTGTTAGATTATCTAATGTGACACTAATAGTCAATCTAGAGATGACATGTGACGGCCTATCAATATACCATGAAAACATAAATTAAAAAAATATCTTTAAATATATATAAATTAATAAACAAATATATTTATATTGTAATTTTTCTTTGATGTATTTTTAGTAATTTCATATATTTTATTTCTTTTATAAAATATAATTTTTTAGGTTGTTATTATTATTTTGAAAAATAGATAAATATAAATTTATAAAAATATATAAAAAGCCTATAATATTTTTAAAATATACAATAATTATATACATTTATAAAAAAATTAAAATTTATAAATTTATGAAATATATAAAATAATTAAAATGCAGTCTAGAAAAAATCTGGACAAATGGTCGTCTAGATGCATTTCTGGATAACAGCCTGTCTGGGTTCATTATTGATGTAAAAACTTTGTTATTAATTTAGATATTTTTAATTTCAAAAGAATCATATAAATAAAATGATTTTTATTAAAAAAATATATCTAGAGCATAGGAGGAATTAAATTCCTGGTGTATTAGAGTTTTGTAAATTAGAAGCTAAAATCTAATTAGTTGAAATGGTTTTAGTATAGCTTGAAGAACAGAAGTTATTAATAGAGAAAAATGTTATCCTGGGCTGGGGAGATCAAAAGCCCATTGGAAAATTTTCCCTACTTTTGAAGATGTACAAATTCAACTAGCCCAAGGGGAGGAAGACAAACAAGATCTGAAAAAGAGAAGCTGGTGGATGCTGCTCTTGCCCTTCATATCTCCCATCAACTTCCTTGTGCTATTTTGATTAATTGAGTATTTGGAATAAATAGAGTTGATTTAAGCACTTTAAAATAATTTAATTATATTATTACTTTTTCTAAGTTTGTAGTAATCTATCTTAGTTAATCATCCTTTATTATGTCATAAAATATGAATTTGGAATCTTTAGAGTTAATTGGATAATTTAGGTATTTTAAAATAATTTAATTAAAATTTTAAATTTTACCATCATATTAATAAAATAAAAATATTCCATAAGTTATTATTGAAAGTTTCAAATTTCATATAATTTTATTTATTTAAAAGTAACTTTATTATTTTTAATTTTATTTTCTAATTTCCTTTTTTTTACTATATATATTCATTTTTAAAAAAATTACACAATTTTGCCGATTGAGTCTTAGCTCGATTAGCATCGCATTACTGTCAGTGTAGGAGGACGTGGATTCGAGTGCACTGAAGTGCATTATCCTCCTATTTAAGGGTTGATAAGGGGTTGTGAGTAGTCCTAAGATTGTATCAAAAAAGATAGATATGATAAAAATATATAATAAGATTAATGTTAAAAAAATTGCACAAATAAATTTAATACTATCATTAGGTATATTTGCATACTATAATTGAATATGTCATTGCTTATAGGGTTTTTATGATTGAATTTATTATTTAAAAAAAATTTATCTTTATTTTCCTTTTTATTATTAAATTGTAGGTAAAAAATAGGAAATTTTTATAAAATTTTAATTTAAAATTGTTGATCATAACAACATAAACTACTTAAAATGGAAAACAAAAAAAATATATAAATTGAAAGATACATGATACAAATAAGTATTGTCGAAACCATTTTTTTTTTATTAAAAAAAACAAGGATCGACTTTAAAAACATGGAGTCGCCACCAATCTTTTTTGAAGTGCGATTGAGTCACCTTATAAAACATTTTGGTCTACGAATCTTAAGAAAACAAGTCCGGGAATCGGCTAGGAAGGATTAGCATCCTCGCAACGCCCAAAATTGGTACCTTATTGATTGATTAATGTCCTATTATCGAAAATTGGAAGAGATTTTAAAATACGAATCCTTTAGAAAATGTTTGTATAATTCGAATTGGATATCGAAATTCTCTTGTTCCGAAAGAATGAAATATCACATCCAGCACGTTAGGATACGATGTTTCAAACCCTTGACACCAAGATCATTTCATGATTTCCAAAATTCATGCATTGCAATTTTAAAAGGGTATTCCGTTATTTGACCAAAGGAAAAAAACGAAACCCAACATGTTAGAATACGATTCCTCGAATTTCCAAACATGAAATATTGCCTTATTTTTGAAGTTAAGAAAACACAGTCGAAATCTTAAAAGGATATTTAGTCATTTGGACGAACGGAAAATCAAAACCCAGCGCGTTAGGACACAATTTCCTGAACTTCCAAACACAAAATGTTACCTTTGTAAAAATCCTTTTTATGAGTTTGGGTAAAAAAGTGGGAAAAAAAAAAGATAAAGTTAATGTTACCTTTAAAATAAAAAATCGGTTAAAACGTAAAAATGGTCATACTTAGCGAATAGTGATGATGTAAACACGATAATAATAACGAGCAACATAACCTTGCAGGCACATAAAGACGTAAATAAATAAATATGGATAACATATAATAAGACAATAATAATGAGAACAATAATAAAATAAAATGGAATGAGCAAAAATAATAGAAGGAATAATAAATAAAGTAACCCAAAAAAATATTAGTAAAGGCTTAATTTAAAATATCAAGTAGGCATATAAAAAATAAGTAGGAAATTTTTTTAGAAAAATATAATAATAATAAAAGGAAAATAACAATACTATATTAATAATAATATGTTAAAAAAACAGAAAACAATAATAGTAAATATAATGATAATAATAAAAGAAAATAATATTAAGGGAAAAAATAATAGAGATCATAATAATAACAATAAGAAAGACAATAATACATTAATATACTTACTAACAATAATAATGTGAAAGGTAGAAACTTATACTATATTTATAAAAATAATTATCGTATGTTAATAATAATAGTAAATAAAGAAATAGAATCAATAGGAAAATAAGTAATACTAGTATTGATTATGATTAATACTACTAATAATTAATATAGTAATGAAAATATTAAAAACAGTAAATATAATAATAAATATTTAAAAATAATTAATTTGAAAATAAAGTAAGATAGGTAAAATAGGGGCTAAATTGAATTTAAAACAGGAGTTTGGGGCAACATCAAGAACAAATGAAGGTAAAAGGACCAAATCATGAAAAATAACCCCACCCTCTGAAACGGTGCTGTTCGAATGCGGACCAAATTGAAACAGAGGAAAAATTATTGGGCAAAATTGGGAATAATGAAAACTTGATTTAAAAGGAAGAAAATGTGGAAGGATTAAAAGGGTAAATAACCCAAAAATCAAAAAAACGCGTGGATCCCTTCGGGTTGGGTCAACTGCGCGCGGGTCCTGGGCAAAACGGCGCCGTTTTGGGCTATTAAACTCAGCCCTAAACGACGCCATTTAAGGGCTGTATAATTGAAATTTTTTTTAAAAAAAATATTTTCTTCATTTCAGCAGAAAAAAATTTTGAGAGCCTCCAAAATGCTCTCCCTTCCTCCTCACGGGGCCCAGATTCCGGCCATGGCTTCTGGCGAACCACCGCAGTCCTCTGTCCTCGCCGACCACCGCGCATGGTGGCTGGAACTCTAAAAAAGGTAAAAATTTTCCTTCTTTTTTAAATATTTAACACTTTTGTGTATGGGAAAAAAAGGAAAAGAAAAATCACAAAAAAAAAGAACAGACCCGGAAATAAAGAAAAATAAAAAATTAATACCTTTCGTTTTTGATGATTCTTTTTGCTTTTCTTGTATTAATTCCGTATAAAAAAATGTCTTTGTATTGCTTTTTTTTCTCTCCAAATCGTCCTCTTTTCACATTGTTTCGGTTTGGCTTTTATAACCCATTTTTTACAACTGATGTTCCTATTTTGTAGGTATGTGATGGAGAGGGGCTCTTCACACGGGCGTAGAGGACGTGGAGGCGTGCACGACACGGAGTGCGTGGGGGCTGCTGGTGGCGGCGTGGGGTTGCTGCTAGGATTTCTGCTTGTGTTTTTTTATTTCTGTTTTGTTTTGGGCTTAGTGGGTCTGTTGTAATCTTAGGTAATGAACTCTTACTATGGACTGTTTAGTTTAGTTTTTTTTTTTTTTTTTTTCTGTTATGGTACTAGACCTGGGCTAAAATTTGGGCCTTACTAATATTTTTCATAGAATGGTAGGTATGATCTTTGTAATATAAGTATATTTTTGGCAACATTTATGAAAGTAAATCCATATAATCAAAGAAACAACAAATTATTAAACTTTATTATTATTATTTCATTTTAACTCCTTTATTTTAGTAATTTATTAAAAAGTTTTAAATTGTAAAATATTTATCTTTGTCACAAAATGTCTTTCATCACCTATTTTTTAAATTTTTTAAATTTGAAAACTTGAGTATTAAGTATAAAGTGAGTTACATTATTTAGATTATAAACTTTATATTTAAAAATAAAAATTTTATATATAATTATTAAAAATCGTTATATTCCTAATTTTAAAAATATTATTAAATTGATATGGCCAGCAGAAAAGTTTTAATGACGTGTGAAACCACTCTCTTTTTTCATTGCTTTTCTATTGCTTGAAATTTGAATAAAAAAGATTCAAATTTTTATGTAGATATTGCTTTTAGTATTATTTTTTATTACAGTACGTTTGGTTCATTATAATAGAATACGGATGTAATTAAATAGAATTATAATAGAATAGAGCTATTAAGGGTGTACAAATTTCAGGTAAAATCGATTTAACCGACCGAACTGAATTAATTTGGTTAATCAAATTTATTCGGTAGGGGGTAGGTTAATAATATTTTAAAAATTCGGTTAACGATTAATTCAATTTGAAATCAGTTAATTAGTCAAAATTAATAAATAATATTATAATATATAAGTATTAGCCCACTGCCCACCTAGACCCAAGGCCCAACCACTGACCCACCCCCAACACTTCTAAGTCTACCCATTATAAACCCAATCCAATATATATATATATATATATATATAAACTCAACCCAACTCGATCCTAAGAATTAAAAAAAATTAATAATTTAATAAATACAAATAAAAATCCTTAAACTAAAACTAAAGTCACGCACAAAAATGAGAAATCCCTAACTCTCAAAATTTAAAATCTCTAATTTGAAATCTTTCAAAATCTCTACTACTACTGCTAGTCACCTTCGTGAACCGTCCAGCGTCCACCAGGTCATTATCATCGTTCGACGTTCATCTACCATCGGCCATTGTAGTGACGCACCTTCTATTTGGACTTTATTCACTACCGTCAACACTCACTTTAGATTTTTCAGGTGTGTTTTGTTAAAGATTTTTTTTTTAAGGGCTTTATTACTAGGACTCGAGTGATGAAAAATCCATGGTTGTTGAGTACTAGTCACCCACATATATGTTTGAATACGCATGCTAATGTAAGAAAAAAGAAAACCAATAATATTATGAGAGAAATGAAATTGTAGAGTTGAGATTCACTGTAATTTCCCTTGTGCCTGCAACTTCATTTCGTTTCTTAAAACTGTTGAAGTCAATACCTTTTAGCATGGGAAATGTTGGATTTTGAAACTGGGCATCGCTTATCTCTCTTTCGATTAATATATATGATATTTGTTCAGCAATTTTGATTATATATATAAAGAAGAACCAAAGATGATAAACTGCAACATTTTGGGCTTCATAGGTTAAGGAATTGAACTTGTTTAAGTTTGATACGGATCCTTGTTCAAGATCAGTAGTAGAAGGTTTGATTTAACTTGCCAAAGGTTTCAGTTTGGTCTTTATTAATCAGTTACGATAATAATAAAGTATAATTAATTTGGTTTTTAAATTAATTTTTAAGTTTTATAATGTAAAAAAATTAAAGCAATAGAGAAAATATATTTAAAATATTAGAAAGACGGATGATGTAATGAATCAAAAGCAGTACTATTAGCATTAAATGGTGTTATTACAGATGGTCATGATTTTGTTAATCCAAACTAATGCTAATACAAAGCTTCAACCAACCCTTTCCATTTTATCAAATGGAAGAAATACTTCTATCTCAAGTGAAATGAAGTTGCAGTTTGGACCCTTTTTGTTTCAGTTAAAAACAATAACAAAAATATTATTACCTTGTTGCTGCTGCTTCTTCTTCCATATTCTTCCCTAAAAATCTATTCCCTATCTTCTTCTTCTTCTTCTTCTTCTTCTTCTTTTTTTGTTAATTATTATGATGTCTAAATACCTTTAATTTGAGTGCAGGGGCTTCTAGTAAGTCTAAACAATGGTTGATGTTATTTTTTTTCTCTAGATATTTAAATATGAGGTGATCGATTTTTAAGTTTTGTGATTCTAAAATTTGTAAAGTTGACAAAATTAATTGATGATTAATGACCAGAATTCCGACTAGCAAAATGTTAAATATTTTTAGGTTAAATTATTCAAGTGTAGACTTAATTATGCTCGTGATTTTGTTTTGCTCATTCAACTTTGTATTTATTTTAATATTATAAATATATTTTAATTTATTATATAATTCGGTTAATTCTTAATATGTTTTATTTTTATTTAACCAAAAATAAATAAATATATATATATATATATATATATTTTCACTTAATTAGTTAACCGACCAAATTAATCGAAAAAATTCGGTTCGATTGTTTCTTAAAAAAATTCAGTTAATTTAGTTAACGATTAAGGGTTTAAAAGGGTCGGTTAATTCTATTAATGCTAGTTTGGGTCGGTTAACCAATTGAACACCCCTAAAAGTTGTAATCAATAATTCAATTTTTGGTTGAATGGAATGGAATAGAGCTATACTAGTATTCTTATGTTTGGTTGAATGGAATAAATATTGTAATAGCATAAGGAAAAAGACTTAAATGACCAAAGTACCCTTAGCATTTCTTTTTAGGTAGATGATTATTGTTATTTTTATTAAATTTTAATAAGATTATTATTAAATATATTTTAATAAAAATAAAAAAAATTAATCATATTTTAACATAATTATTATTAAATACTATTTAATAAAATAATATATAGTTTCATAACATTCTTAATATAATTATTATTAAAATATAAATTAAAAAATTATAATATATAATATTATAAAAATATATACAACCTACTTTATTATTTTTAAACTGCAATACATATTCCATGTGCTAAAATATCATTAGCGAAACGTAACACCCCTTACCTGTATTCGGGACAGGGTACGAGGCATTACCGGACTTACAACACAAGTATTCACACAATTTCGAGGCATAAATTTTGCGTCCAAATTTAAAACCATTCATATACGATCATAAAGTCCCTAATACGAGCCTACGATGCCTAAACATGCTTTGGAGGTGGTTTGGGACTAAACCGAGAACTCAGGAAACTTTTACAAAACTTAGAAAATTCTTTTGCTAACTGCAGGGCTAACACGCCCGTGTGGTCTAAGGGACACGCCCGTGTGACCCTGGGACACTCTCATGCTACAAACCGTGTTCAATTTAGGGTGCTCTCTGACTTGTGCCACACGCCCGTGTGTTAGGCCGTGTAGCACACACAGCTGAGACACACGCCCGTGTCTCTGCCTGTATGCTCAATTTTGGACATTCTGTTTTTCAAAATTAAGGTGCAGGGGACACACGGCCGGAACACATGCCCGTGGGGCAGACTGTGTGTCACACACGGCCTAGACACACGCCCACGTGTCTACTCGTGTGGACAAAATAAAGGCTATTTACCAAGCCATTTGCCACCCTTATTCACACACACTTACATCAATTCAAGGCACAAAACATAACATACTTAGGCAACCAAAACATCCACAATTATGACCAACACATGCCAACACAATATCAACATCTATCATACTCACAACAATTATTAAGCCACAATTGACTGCTCTCAAGATACCTAATTGTACACCACATTATTATCTCTTTAATAGACCACATTGCCAAATATTTCACACTCGTGTCATAAATCACACTTCCATCATTCACCAATCATACCATGACCATATTACCAAAGACATTGGCACATATATATATACTTAGGCTTACAACCATGATAGCCCAAATAAGCCAATCTACATGACCAAATATCAAAACAAGCCTTTGACAATCACAAGCCAATACATTGGCTAAAATCATGATGACACATATAACAAAAATGACTAAGTCCCTATACATGCCATACTTTCAAAATACTAAGATCATATATACCCAAAATGAGATGGTTTGATAGTGTGATTTGAATCTCCGATGATCTCCGATCCCGAGCTGGCTTGGTAACACTATAAGGTAAGGGAAAGAAAGGGGGTAAGCTATATAGCTTAGTAAGTTCATATGCAAATAATACAAAACATTATTCATACATTTGATATATAAATAACTTAATATAAATTAACATAAATGCCATTAAAACTTCATAAACACAACTTACTCAATCACATTCTTACCAATAGCTCATCATATGAATAACATATATAAACATAAATGTCATTAAACTTCATGAGCATAACTTACTCAATCACATTCTTACCAATAGTTCATCACATATCGAGCTCATTACTTATGAACTTTACGTACATACTTGTACCAATTCGCATCATAGCCATATCCTTTTGCAACTTTGACATTGTAACAGTCCGGTTTATACCCTAGTCGGACCAGTGGTTTTGGGACCACGAATCCGAGTCCGAATAATACTTTTATATTATTTTCAGTGCTGTTGGTATGTGACTAAGCATGTGGTAAATTTCCGTGAGCTAATTTGTCCGTCTGTGTGTTTAATTTGACAAAAGGATGAAATTGCATTGAATGTGAAAGTTGCTTGCTATTTGTTAAAGTATCAATGTGTTGTGGCTTTTAAAGGTGGAGGCCTTATGAGGCAAATAGACCACTTTTAAGATAGTGGACATTAGACGGACAAATATGCCATTAATGTATATTTGTTATTAAATGTTTATAAAAAGGGGTAGTATGGTAAAATGTATATTATTATGTTTATAATAAAACAAAGATCGAAAATCAAGCATGTTCATCTTATTTGGGTGCCGAAAGTTAAAAGAAAAAGAAAGGGTTAAGCTTGTTTCATTTGGCCATGGTTCAAGCATAAATCGAGTATGTGTTTTTGATTGATTTTTGATTGCTTTGTATACTTCAAAACCCATGCCTCAATTTTGTGTATTAATGATGTTTGTGAAAAATGCCATTGATGATATGTTGAGTTTTGAGATGAGTTTAGTTGTTAAATGAAAGATTTGAGCTAGATGAACATGTTTTGTTTTTGAAGTTTTGATGAATTTAGCTAAATAGGGCTAAATTGTGAAAATAGCAAATTGAGGGACTAAATTGATAATTTGATGAAAAATATGGTCTTATATAGTCCTTATGGAGATTCGGCTATGTATGTGTGTAAACAAATTTTTTGAATTTGGTGTTTTGAGAAAAATGGACTAAATTGATAAATTGTGCAAATATGAGGGTTAATTTGTAAATAGCCCTAAAAATGTGTGTACGGATTGAATTGAATGAATTAGTGAATAAAAGGGTTAATTTTGAATATGTTTAGATCAAGAACCGAGGAAAACGGACTTAGATCGCGGGAAAGCGAAAGTAAACGAGTAACCGTTTTCATTCCGTTAAACCGAATCCAAGGTAAGTCACTATGCAAATAAACGTACTTGTATGAAATTATAATTGTTAATATGAATAATGTTGATAATGGATACTTATAAGAGGTTATGCATATGAATTCCGAGATAAGTCCGATTTAGTTACTAAGTCCGATAAGTCCCGTACGAACCTAGGAATAGATAGGATTAGCTATGTCATGACATAGGTATCTGTTCTATTTTTATCATGTAAGACCATGTCTGGGACGTTGGCGTTGGTTTGAGACTCGTGTAAGACCACGTCTGGGACCTTGGCATCTATGTGAGCTTTACGTGTAAGACCACGTCTGGAACATTGGCATCGTTATGATCCTTACGTGTAAGACCATGTCTAGGACATTGGCATCGTATTGATTCGTGTAAGACCCTGTCTGGGACAGTGGCACCGATATCTGAGTGCATGTAAGACCTCGTCTGGGACGTTGGCGTTGTACGATTATTTCGAGCTCTTTTTAGTATCCTACTAGATTCCTTACGGTTCAACGGGCAAGTCTGAGATATGATTGGCAAATCTGAGCTTTGATAATTAACTGAATGAATGTCCGTTTCAGGTATGTTGATTATACACTAATTGTGTATACAAGGTAAGTATCTATGTGATCTTATTATGATGTTGTGTATATGAAAATGTGATACGATATGTAAAGTCTTGACTAGATGAACTATATGCATATATGGTATGTGATTTGGAAATATGGTAAGTTATGGCTAAGTATATGAGCTCAAGAAAGAATGAGGGAATTTTTCTCATGAGAACCATATTGGTTATCTTATTAATTTGGTTATGTGCAATTCATGCTAAGTTTGTTTGTATACTGACTTACTAAGCTTTTGGAAAGCTTACTCTGTGTGTGTTTTCTCTGTTTTATAGGTTGTCAAAGCTACTGAAGGCTCGGGACCGTCAAGGATCGCCATCACACTACTAAAATCATTTTGGTACACTTTGGAAATGTATATATATAGATATGGCATTTATAGGGTAGAATTTTGGTATAAGTTGTTATGTGAACTTAGCCATGGGATTTGGCTAGAGATAAGTTGAGATTATGCATTATGATCATGATATGTGAAGCATGTTTTGATGTGATTAGTTGATTCATGAAATGGTCAAGCTTTTAGGTTAAGCAAATGAAGGTAATATGATTTTGATAAATGTGTTGGTCTTGGTAGTTGACATAGTTGAAATAGATGTGGAATGAATTGTTGTGTGGTTATTTTAGTTACCAAATTGCATGGTTTGAGTGGTTGTTTGGTATGTTTTTGATGGTTATATGTGCATAAAATGGGGTGGTATATGTTGCTTGTAGGTATAAACCATATGGGTGGCACTTTGGTTTTGCAAATGACCTATAATGTCACACGGCCATGGCGCACGGGCGTGCCTAGAAGCCATGTGAGTAAGTCAATATATGGCCTAGTAGTACACGGCCTTGACACACGGGTGTGTCTACTGCTTAGTAGCCGTGTGATTTTTGACAGGATCGACCACGGCCTGGGTACACGAGCGTGCTTTGAGGCCGTGGAGGGTAAGTCAGTTTCGACCACGGGGAGGACACACGGGGGTGTCTGGCAGCCGTGGAGGGCACACGGTTTCCTCCCACGGGCGTGTATTCCCTGTATTTTAGAAAAGATTTTAAATTTCGAGGACTTCTGTATTTGTTTCATTTTAGTCCCAACCCGGGTTATAAGCATGCTAAAGGTCTCGTTGATCGTATTAAGGGACATTATGTTTGAAATTGTTCGATGAATGTATGAATGTTCTGCAAATGTTTTTCGAACTGTCTGGTAACGCTCCTAACCCTAATCCGGCGACGGACACGGGATAGAGGTGTGACAAACATTCCCGTTGAACACTCGGAATATTAACAGATAATCAGAAATCTTGCACATAAGTGCCATATATGTAGCTAAAGCTACCTCATATCTTATAATACATATAGGCTCACTTTCGAGCTATTCATGGACCTACTCACACAAGCTGTCAGTCAGGACATAGCTACACAGTGCTGCTCACACAAACTGTCAGGTATCCACAACACATGCCGAACTACCCAGCCACTGGTAGGACGTACAAGACCAGCACCCGGATCTCAAAATCACATATTCACATGGGTTCCTAGTGACATGTCACTTGTATCCTAATCTATTCCTATGATTCAATCGGAATTTCTCGTTTGTCGAAACTTTGTCGAGTACGTCCAAAGAGTCAATCACAATTCATACAATATTAAAGCATCTAAAACATAAATATAACAATGCATTATTTACATACGAACTTACCTCGATACAAAAATAGCGGAAATGGACCTAATCGTCAAACACTTTAGTTTTCCCCCGATCTAGACTCAAACTTCGTTTTTCTTAATCTGTAATACCAAATTCATTTCATTTAATCATCACATTATTCAATTCAGCCCAAAAGCACACTATGGAAAAAATTACATTTTTACCCCTAAACTTTTGACATTTTACACTTTAGTCCCTAGGCTCGTAAAATGAGTTTCATTCAATTTCTTCAAAACCCAAACCTAGCCGAACCATTTTCGTACTCATAACAGCCCACATTTTCCATTTATTCACATTTTTTACTCATTTTATAGACTTTTACAAATAAGTCCATTTTAACATTTTTACCGAAAATCACTTAGCAAAAGTCGTTTAACAAACAACAATCATGCATTTTCTACCATGAAACATCAAAATACATACATGTTCAACATGGGTAAAATTTTAAACTTCACCTTTATTTCAAGTTAGTCCTTGAAATAGCTAAATCAAGCTACAATGATCTCGAAAATACAAAAATCGTTAAAAATGAGATAAGAATAGACTTATAATCGAGCTTGGAAGCTTGGCAAACCCTAGCTATGTCTTCTCCTTGTGAAATTCGGCCATGGGGACTAATATGAAGAAGATGACATCTTTTATTTGTTAAATTTTGTCTTTATTAACTAAATGACAAAAATGTCCTTAATGAAAAACTTCAAAATTTCACCTATCCATGTCCATTTTTGTCCATACAAAGTATAATGGTCTAATTACCATTTAAGGACCCCTAATTTAAGATCTCATTGCAATTGGGCACTTTTAACATATAGAACCCAAATTTTGCACTTTTTGCAATTTAGTCTCTTTAACTAAATTGAGTGCCCAAACATCAAAATTTTCGAACGAAATTTTCACGAAATTATTTCATAAAATTGTAGACCATAAAATAATAATAATATTAAAATTTTCTTTATCGGATCTATGGTCTCGAAAGCACTATTCCTACTAGACCCAAAATTTGGTTGTTACAGAAACAAATAATTTAATTATCTTTTAAAATAAAAAGCAAAATATTAGAAGTAATAAACAGCTTTAGAATTATATTTTACATCCAAACATAATGTTTATATATTAACAAAAAGTTGCATGATGTCATTAGCTTATATGTCATAATCTATATGTTAAATTTTACAATAAAAAAGTTACAACATTGTAATAACATTCTATCATGTCATTATACTATACAAATATTACATATACAAAAAGTTACCAAAACATCGCCTATACAAACATAGTTTTTAATGGTCAAAAAGAAATTTTCTCACCCATTCCAATCGCACAGAATAAGGTAAACTAAAGAAAATGAGCATTTGCATTGGATGGCCTGGAATTTTGCTTAATGCACGATAGTGCTCATCCTTAGTTAATCCTTCTACTTCACATAAGGTTGGATATAATTTTAGAGCACTTTCTTAAATGATTATTTCTGACTTTTGTTGAATTAGCACTTCAGAGGTAATGCTCGTACTTATTTCAAGTCCAACGGTCCGTATGTTTTTCGCCAATAACGTGGCTGCATCAATAAATGAAGTAGAAATTTGTTCACTTGCATCAAAATTTTTTTTCTTCTTTGAAAATGTGGAATCATCTTGGTTTCTAGATGGTTGCAATTGTGTAGTTGAGAGATCCATCTCATCTAAAGAAACATAAGCTTCACATCTATGGAAACGTGGCTGCATTAATAAATGAAGTAGAAATTTGTTCACTTGCATCAAAAATCTTTTTTTTTTCTTCTTTGAAAATGTGGAATCATCTTGGTTTCTAGATGGTTGTGGTTGTGTAGTTGAGAGATCCATCTCACCAAAGAAACATCAGCTTCGCATCCATGGAAATCGCTTCTTTCTTCATGAGTATTTGTAGTAGTTACATCCTCAGCATCTATTTCTTCAATAATATCAGTGGCTGTTTGAGCATCTTTCCCAGTGGCTCGATCTTTTTCATAGATGACAGTAAGTTGGTCAATAAGGGAAATTGCAACGTCTGAATTGACTGGCTTCTGTATGACTTTATAAAGCTAGCTGAATAGAGTTCTCTTCTCGTAACACCCCTAACCTGTATCCGTCACCAGAATAGAGTTTCGGAGTATTACCGAGTAACCATAATCTAAATCATTCATTTTCAAAAATTAAAAAAAAATCATAATATAATTCATCATTAACATGCATATATCAAGCATTGCTTCAATTCACCATACCATACTATGGCTTCAAACACAAACACATGTTTACATAAATACTAAACCAACATTACACTTATAGCCTCATTTACAATCCATCCACAAAATAACTATCATCTAGACATCCTAGGTACATGTCAACACAAAAGATAAACATCACCACATTTGAGTTCGGGGTGTGAACTGGGACATTATTAATCAAATGAAATATGATAGCATGTGTAAATTGAATGTAGTATGAAATAATGTGCTAATATGTATGAATTCAAAAGGTTGGCATATGATAGTTGTGATCTTAGTCATTAATATGTGTTTATAATTAAATTGTGCATTTTGTATTCTCTTGTCTTTAAATGTTCGGAATATAGAAATATCACTGAGTTTTACTCAGTGTACAGTTTTGTATTTCCATGTGCAGGTTAGGTACTTCACTTGTGATCGCCGATTCAACATCCAACAACGCTATATAAATAGCTATTCACATATCCAACCACATTTCATTTAAACAAGAGCATTATCCATTCCATATTCAATTCATGAGTATATAACTTATATATTCCATGTGTTTACAACATATTTCACATTCCATTTTCAATTCACTATATCACTTCCATTTCTCAAACCATGTCATTTCAATATCAATTATAGAACTTTATTATTTATTTACCCCTACTAACACGACTCGTGTAACACCCCCTAACCCTAAACCGTTACCAGAATAGGGTTACGAAGCATTACCGAACCTTTTAGAAATATTACGAACCTTATACAAATAAATAACATACATATTGTAATACAATCATAATGTCCCTTTTATGGGCTCTTGAGCCCAAAATACATATTAGAAATGATTCGGGACCAATTCGAGTGCTCAAGAAATTTTTTGTGAAATTTCAAAATTTTTCTCAAATACAGGGCTCACAAACCCGTGTGGTCTAGGGACACGCCCGTGTGACCCTAAGACATGCCCGTGCTTCGGGCCATGTCCTAATTTATGTGCTCTCTGACTTACCTCACACGACCAAGCCACATACCCGTGTGCTAAGCTGTGTGGTCAATTTATTTTTCGAAAATTAAGTGCAATTTTTACACGGCCAAAGCACATTCTCGTGTTCTAGGCCATGTTCTTCACACGGCTGAGACACACGCTCATGTCTCTGCCCGTGTGGCAAATCTTGAGTGTTCTGTTTTGTGAAATTAAAATTTGCAGGAGACATACGGCCTAACCACACGCCCAAGTATAAGTCGTGTGTCCCACACGGTCTGGTCACACTCTCGTATGCCAGGCCGTGTGGACTCAAAATGAGCCTTATACTTGAAATTTACCAATCCTGTAAACTTTGAACACCAAACAATTCAAAAACCAATCATTCAACTAATCCAATACAAATACAAATATATCTAAAACATGACAAAATAATCAATCTATTAACTTAATCAATATACCAACATAGATATTGTAATAACCCAAATTCCACGGGCACCGAAAAAGTGAGTTTAGGGCCTCTGTCTTAGGAAAACGAGCCCGTAAATATTTATTAAAAATATTTACGAACTTAGTATAGGTTGAATTAGATTTTTGATAAGTGAATTTAGTTTAGTTAGAAGTAATTATTAGAAAGGACTAAATTGAATAGAGCATAAAAGTTTAATTATAGAATAGAGAAAGGTTAAAAGACTAAATTAGTAATTAAACCAAATTAGTGACATGTGTAAGTTAGAGAATAAATACTTGAGTAACTAAAATATTAGTACAAATGTATATTATATATGTATTTACTTATAAGTTAAGTAAAAGATTATTATTATTAGTATTTATTTATTATGTTTATTATATTATTTTTGTTAAATAAATATGATAGTGCCAAATGTGTGGTGATAATTTATAAATGTGTATTAATATGTATTAATACACATGTAATATATATTGGTTATTATATAGATATTTTATATTTAATAATTAAATAAAATAAAATAAAAGAGAGAAAAAGGAATAGAAACGTTACAGAGAAACAAACGAAATTGGGGAAAGAAAGAAAGGAAAGAAAAAAAAAAGAATAAGAAACAAGGGTTTTGAAGCTTGGAGATTATTTGGTAAGTTTAATTAAGTCATTTTCATGTGATTTTAATGTTTTTGAAGTCCTTGAGTAAAATACTCTTGAATTTATGTGGAAATTTTGAAAAATGATAGATTTTTTTAATAGGATTTATGTTGAACAAATAATGGAATTAGGGATTAATTTGATAAAATTTGTGATTAGAATTGATAGGAGGACTAAATTGTAAACTAGGCTATAAGTTTTGAGTTTTATGGGCTTAATTGAAAGAAACTTAAAATTATGGTTAAATGATGAAAATCTGATGGTTATATTGAAGTTTTGATGGAAATTGAATAAGGAAAGGATATGAATTGTAAAAAAGAAGAAGGTGAAAATGGTTAGGACAAATTTGGGATTTAGGTAAAAGTTGCATGGAAAGTTATTATTTTATATAAAATATGTGTGTTATTAATTAATTATAATTATGTTAATTTTCGTAGCAAACAAGGAAACCGAGACATCTAATACGAAGAGGAAGGAAAAAGTGATCGAGGAGTAGCTCGAGAAAATATTGGTTTGTATTATCATAATTCAAGTTATTTATTATTACATGTTTAATTTCAATGTATGTGTATGGAAAATGAAATTGAGGTAAGTATTGATATTTAAATTGAAAGTGATTTGGATTTAATTGATGAACATATATATATATATATGTATGTGTGAAATTAAATAGTATAATTGTAGTGAATTTGAAATGAAATTGAGTAGTGAATTTGAATTGAGGTTCGGAAACCCTATTAACTAGTCGGGCTAAGTCGGATATAGATGGCATGCCATAGGATTGGAAGAGTTCAGGGACTTTTCGACCTTGAGTCGATGAGACACTGGGTGTGATTATTTACTTCGGGTAGATTCAATGAGGTACTGGGTACCACTTTACTTCGGCTAGGCCAATGAGACACTGGGTATCACTAAATTGCTTCGAACTATCCGATGAGGCACTGGGTGCCAGTATGGTGTGTTTGGTTGGATCCATGTATCCGCCAAAATCCGAGTCATGTTAATAGGGGTAATTACGTAAAATGAGAAAATCATCTGAATTTGATTATTTGAACCATTGAATGAATAGTGAAAGAGATATTGTGAATTGAAATAAGAAATGAAATTATGCTATGAGATTGAAGGCATGAATCAAAGGTTCATAAATGGTTCCTATTGAAATGTGAATTGAATATTTATATGTGATTGAGAGATGAACCAAAGGTTCATGAACAGTTGGAATTCTATGGATGAGATATTAATTCAAATATTGAAAATGTCACATTGGAAATATAATAACTTAGTATGAAATTATATGTATGATGTGTTATTTATCTATGTTTATGATATTTTGATTATTGCTATAAATTGAATTATGATAATACCACTGAGTAGTTCCAATACTCAATGTACGGTTTGTTTTCTGTGCGCAGATTAGGTCAAGATAAGTTTGACTAAGCATCTGATTCAATCCTGGCTTCAGCTCAATTTTGGTGATGCATCAATCTTTTGGTAAATGTGGCATGTACTAGGGTTAGTGTTTGCCATTTGTAAATGTTTTATATTTTGATTGTAAATGTGGTATAAAATCCTTAAGAAATTTTAGGTATGATGAATGTTATATGATCAAGATTTATAAGTAAATGATTGTATATGAATTAGGTGTGTTTAGTATGTAAAAAGTAACCTAAAAATGGTAAAAAATGAAGTTTTCACACAGCTAAGTCACATGGGCGTGTGCCCAGGCCGTGTGGAAAAATCAGAATTGGCCACAGGCTAGTCCCACGGCCGTGTGTAGCAAGTCAGATCTGCCCACGGGCTGGCCCCACGACCATGTGAGCCCCACGAGCAGGCCACACAGGCATGTCTCAGGCCACACGGGCATATGCCCCTATTCTCAAGAAAAAGTTTCCAAGGTTCCTGGTTTAGTCCCAAATCACTTCTTAATCATATTTTGGGTCTCGTAGGTCCATATTAGGGACTTAAAGATGAAATTTGAAAAGTTTTAAATTGAAACACGGAATTATGTCTCAATTTACTCGTTTACTAGTGTTTAACTCCGGTAATACCTCGTAAACCTGTTCTGGCGACGGTTTAAGGTTAGGGGTGTTACAGATATTATACATATACTATCCAATTCAATTCATTCAACTTCATTCAAACTAAACCAAATTTAAAGCTAATATCAACCTAAATTTGCATATATTAACTTCACACATACTTTAACCAAAATTAGCCATTTATAGCTTCAACATAACACATATCTTATACATATAACCAACTAATGTCATCACTTACAACCATTTATTAAAATGACATACATATGACCACCTAGGTACATGCCATTAACAAAAGAAATATACTTCACCACTTTGAGTTTGGGATCGGCTTTGGATGCTGATTCAGCAATTCGACTTTAACTTAACCTACGCACAGAAACAAACCGTACGCTGATTATAAAACTCAGTGGTATTTCTATAATCTGAATACTTCAAAGGAAGTAACATTATAAAACATACACTTTTTTTAACCAAATATAAACATTAGCCAATCAATAATTCATTTTATACATTTAACCTTCATTTCTCATCAATAGCTAATTCAAATAGCTTTCTCACTTTGATTCACATATCATTTGGCAAAACATTACTCTTTTCATGAACCCTTGGTTCATGCATTTCATTTATACAATTCAATTCAATGTCTAATATCAAATTCACATTCAATATCAATCTTATTACCAATTCATTTATTTGCCCTTATTAACAAGACTCGAACTTTGGCGGATACACGGATCCAACCAAAACACACCAGTATGGCACCCAGTGCCTCATCGGATAATTCGAAGTAATAGAGTGACACCCAGTGTCTCATCGACTTGAGGTCGAAGAATCCCTTAACTCTTCCAATCCTATTGCATGCCAACTATATCCGACTCAACCCGATACAATTAATAGGGTTTCAATTCACTTTTATAATTCAACCAATACTCACATATTCTCATAAAATCAATTCAATATCAATTTCACAATATCAATTCATTTCAATAATCACATACAATCATACATTCAATTCAATTCAATATTATAGTGTCAAATACTTACCTCATTGCTTACCATAAGCATTAAATGTAAATTTAACAATTAATAGTTAGTGTTCGGATTATAGAAATACAAGCCAGAATTATCGAGCTACTCCTCGTTAACTTTGTCTTTTCCTTTCCTAGCTGAGGTCTCCGGATCAACGTTAGCTACGGAATTTAAAATAATTGAAAATCATCAATATAACACAATTTAACATTAAATATTTCAATGTATACACAACTTTTGTCTAAATTCCAATTTAGTCCTTAACCAATACTAACTTTATTTATACAAAACTAATTCCATATTTTTATTAAATTTTCACTTTAAACTAATTTCAACTCCCAATTTCATCATAAAACCCTAATTTTGAAATTCTTTCAATTTAGTCCATATTACTCAAAACTTATGATTTGTTTTACAATTCAATCCTTTAGTCAATTCTAACTTGATATTCTATCAATTTAACCCATAATTCTTCAATTAAGTCAACATAAACTTCATCTAAAATCAACTACCTTATAAAATTTCCACATAAATCAAGTAGTATTCTGTTTTAGGATTCCAAAAACATCAAAATTACAAGAAAAGGGGCTAAATTGACTTACCAATTGAACTTGAAACCTTAAAAACCCTAATTCCCTTTTTCTTTTTCTTTCTATTTTCCTTCTTTCTTTTTCGTGCCAACCTTTTGTTTCTTTTTCTATGTTTCTTTCTTTTTTCTTTCTTTATTTATTTTATTTACTTTATTTTTATTATATTAATATTTATTATAATATCTTTTACTTAAATAATAAGTAAATACATAATAATTACATATATATTATTAGTATTACACTAGTATTTTACATTTGCCATACATTTGTATTTTATTTTTACCATACAAGTGTCACAATTTGGTTTATTTATTTATTTAGTCCATTGACTTTTCTCTATTTTATAATTCAGCTTTTACCCTATATTCAATCTAATCCTTACACTAAATTAACCTTAATTAAGCTAAATTCACTTAATTGAAACCTAATTAGACACACCACTAGACTCAAAAATATTTTTAATAATTATTTATGAGTTTGGTTTACTAAGACGGAAGCCCGATAATGTACTTTTTCGATGCCCGTAAATTTTAGGTCATTACAACTCGGACTCTGACAGATACACGGATCCAACCAACACACTAGTTTGGCACCCAGTGCCTCATCAGATAAGTCCATAGTAACTACGCCCAGCGCTATATAAATTGACACCCAGTGTCTCATTGGTTAAACCGAAGTAAATTGGCACCTAGTGTCTCATCGACTCGAAATCGAAGAAATCCCTAAATCCGACTCAGCTCGATACAGTTAATAGGGTTTCAATTCACTTTCCAAATACAACCAATATCCAATTATCATATTTGCACATTATCACATTTACACATATATATTCATTTCAATTTAAATAATCAATACATTCATAATATATATACCAATTCAATCCATTTCAATCAACTTTAATTCAATTCAATATCAAAGTGCCAAATACTCACCTCAACCACTTACCATACGCATTAAATCAAAATACAACAATTAGAAACTAGGTTCGGATTATAGAAATACAAACAGTGGATTCCGAGCTATTCAACGTCGATTTTATTCTTCCCCTTTTTAGCCGAGAATTCCGGTACGACGTTAGCTATGGAATTAAAACAATTAAAATTTATCAATACAACACAATTCAATTTCATATTGAATATTTCAATTTTTACTCAAAATTTGCCTAAATTTCAATTTAGTCCTTAAACTGAGACTAATTTTTATTCTTTACATTTAATTATATATTTTTATACAAATTTCACTTTAAAATAAATTTAACTCCTTATTTTCACTTAAACCCCTAAATTTTGAATTTTTCACAATTTATTCCCTATTACACAAAATTTATAATTTATTCTACAATTTAATCCTTTTTCATTTCTAGCTTAAAAATCTGTCAATTTAATCCCTAATACAAAAACTATCCAACATTAACAACATTTAAAATCTTAACAATTGCTAAAATTTCAACATGGGTCATGTAATAGGTATTGAGATTCCAAAAATATAAAAATTACAAGAAAATGGACTAAATTGACTAACCAATTGAACTTTGAACCTTAGAAACCCTAAGGCTGAGCACTCTCTTTCTTTTCTTATTTCTTTTCTTTCTTTCTTTTTCTTTCTTCTTTTACTATACTAATTATTATTATATAATACATATATACATTTAACTTAATAATTAAGATTTCTTAATATTATAATATATTTTTGTAACATATGATGTCCACTATACATATATATAGGTATAATTACTACATTGGCCCTTTAATTATTTTTTTAATATATAATTCAACTTTTAACTCAAAAGTGATTTAGTCCTTATACCTAATTACTTTTAATTCAAGTAAATTCGCTTAACTGAAACCTAATTAACTACACAACTAACTTTGGAAATTATTTATTAAAAATATTTACAAGTCTGATTTATGGAAATGGAGTCCCGGGAATATACTTTCTGCCACCCTTAACTATCGAGTCGTTACACTTCTTTTCTCTAGGGTTTCTGCAATATAGGAAAACATAAAGGTAGATGATGATAGAATTCATCTTTGTTTTAGTTTAATTAAAATGTAATTACAATTTTTCCCTTTTTAATTTCACTTGATATTTTAGCTAAAATAAAGTCAAAACCGTCCACTAACCTCCATAATGGTGTTATTACCATTTAAGTACCTTCCTTTACTTATCAATTATCATCTTGAACCTTTAATTAATGAAACTCAACTTTTACAACTTTTACAATTCAATCCTATATACTTAATTAACTATCAAAACGATAAATATTCTTAACCAAACTTTAATATGACACTAATGACCTTATAAATATTATCTGATTAATATTTATGAATCGACACATCAGAGTTGTGGTCTTGAAACCACTATTTTCGACACCACTGAAAAAGAGACTATTATAAAAGAAGCAAGGCAGGTCAGGACTAAGAGTGGCTATCGGGCTGAATGAGAGTGTTTTTTAGGTGAGAAAATAGAAGAGTAAAATGGAATTCTTTAGCCACAAATCAACTATTCAGTGGAGATGAAACGGAATAGGAATGCCTCGTATTCCCTGTATAAACTTGTTATGCAATAGACCCGAAACGGGCATTCCACTAAACCAAATAATGATTTGTGGTGGGGCCATGGAATTGAGTTGCAATGGCTATGCCATTGCATTCAACCAAACATGGCGTTAGTGGTCTTTTAGTGAATGGTATTATTATTTTGGAAACCTCTATAGCTTTACAATCTGTTAGTGGTCTTTTAGTGAGTGGTGAGGTCATCCTCACAATCTTCGTATTGGATTAGTTCTTTTCACATGTGTCCCGATAGGGGCTGATTCTCCACATACAGTTTAGTTAAAGGTGGAGTTGTACGTATGAGGAATTGTTCACCTAGTATGGTAATCGATATTGGTACTATTCAGATCAAGATACACGACGAGACAATTAGGACACTGTCAGATGTCAAACATGTGCCTGACTTAAAGAAAAATCTCATCTCTTTGTGAAATTTAGACTCAAACAGTTGTAGAATTAACATCGAGTCAAACGACATTAAGGTATCTCGTGGGGCTCTCATTTTGATGAAAGGTAAAAAGATTGACAATCTTTATGTTCTGGAATAATCAACAGTGACTGGTGAAATATGACATCCCTCGTTTGTTAAGAAGTCAAAGTCGACTCGTTTGATGCAAAGACAACTTGGTCATTGGATGAGAAAATGTATGATTGTTTCGTACAAGAGAGATTCTCTTTTGGATGTAAGTTTTGAAAAGATAAGGCATTGTATTTGTGGAAATCAAACCTGGATCAGTTTTGATATGATAGTGCGCAAGTCAAAGACTAGAAGCCTTCCAACTTCTAAGCATAACTTCGAATAGGTTAATATTCTGCATAGTTCAAGATAGGCCTGTGGTAGGCTTTGGCAAAGAAGGCATTGTGGAAATACGAGCCAAGGTGGAGATTTGTGGAGTATGCCTCGTATTTTTTGTCGAAATAGAATTGACGTCCTAATGAGGAAGAGGTGTCGTCCCGACGACGCGACCACCGATATCCCAATGAGAAGAGACGTCTCATCTCGATGATGCGATGAAAGGTGTCTTGACGAGGTAGCAACCACATCACAACGAGACGAGGTGTTATACAATTTTCTCGATTTTCTTCTTCCAATCAAAATATAATTATTTGACCTACAAATTTACCCTATAAATAAACCTTTTTTCACCTAGAAAGATAACCCATTACACATTTAGGTATTAGCTTTTTCAGGCTTTCAGAGAAACTTGTGTTTACGTTTTGAGAGTTCTTATTTCAGGTTTCGGAGTTTAATTTTATCTCCATCTTTGTACTCTTCGTTTTTGTCATTATAGTGAAATTATCTTTGCTCGTGGCTTTTTATCCTCTTGTGAGGGGGTTTTCACGTAAACTATTTTTGTTTGATCTTTTCAATTTTTTTTCGATATTTTACTTGTTCGTTGCTTAATCGAGTTTATCCCCAACAATATACTTATATTTGAACACATATAATTAAAGCTTGATAAATTTATATGTAAATTTATGGTTTTGATAAATCCAAAAACTCATAACCCCCAAAACTCAATAAATTTGTGATTTTAATAAGATTCATTCATGATTGTGCTAATAGTATTATCAATAGAGGAACCCAATTTTTCCTATGAAACCTAACTTTATCTTTACCTAATTTGTTTGCAATAAAAGAAGTTATTTTTTGGGGTTTTAATTTTTTAACTTGAATTTTAGGGTTTTTTTTGTAATATTTTCAATTTTTAGACACATATTTTTATACTTTATAATTTCTTTTATATTTTAAAAATTATATAAATTATATATATTTTCTTTTAATTTTTTAAATATTTTTATAAAAAATAGATTATGACATCATTAGTGTAATGTGCCACAACCTAAGAGTGCCATGTGCCTTATATTTAACACTGTTTACAAAAAAGCACCAAAACCCTTGACGAAAAAAAAATTCGGGTGCCAACTTGAGACAAAAAAAAATCATAAGTACCAAATTGGGAAAAAATGTGTTAAGTTAGGGGGCTAAATGCATATTTGAGCATTATAATTATAATTAAATATAAACATATACAATTATATAAATAATATTATATTTTGTACTTTTCATAATATATAATTTATATTTAATTATACGTGTTTGAGGATCAAATTGATAGAATGTATAAGTATTGAGGACTAAATATGTTATTATACTAGTTAGAGAAAAGCCAAATTATCAATTCAGTTATCCATTTAACGGAAAGTGACTAAAACAGAAATATACTACTAATGGGTGACTAACTCTATAATTTACCCTAAATAATATTAGATGTGAAATGAAATGCGTAAAGTCTAAATTGATGTGTATAAAAAAGTAAAAATTGTATATATTTGGTATATATAAACAATTTGATTAGAAGTTTGAAAAGGATGGAGTAACTAACAATTAATTATGCTAAAAAATTAGCAATATGAGAAGAAAAAGTAAAAGAGATCACTCATTCATTGAAAAAGGTGGTTTAGATCCCTTCTCATATGGTTTCACTTTAAATTAGTAGTCACCAATAGAGTAACACGATAAAGATGGCACCGTCTGGAGTGGACTAAACAAGACAAAAAATCTAAATGTCCAACGTCATGGACAATTTTGTCCCAAGACTCACCCTGCTAAAAGTTTCCTCATTTTCATATCTGAAAACAAACACAGAGAGGTGGTCCCCTCACCTTTTTCCTACTTTTGTCTATTCTTCTCAGTTTCTTCCCTGTAGACGCCTCACGCGTTTTCCCCTTCCTATTTCCCACAGTTGTGCCACGATTATTTTGTAGCTGTACGCCGTCAGCTTTCTTTAACAATTTACCTTCCTCTCTCACCCTCCTTTGTTTTTCTTTACTCTTTCCCCTTCTCCCAATCGCTCTTTCATCTACTAATGAATCAGCTTGTTTTCTTCTTCTTCTTCTTTTTGTTTGGAAAACTTTGTCTCTGTGATCCAAGAGCTACCGAGGCTGCTTTGGTATGCACCAACAAAACCGCTTCAATAACGGCGCGCGAATCCTTCTTGGCGAACTTCTTGGCGGTGATGGACAGCTTTACGCCGCTCATCGTTCGCCAGAGGTACGCCGTCGTTGTCAAAGGAAGCGGTGACACCAGAGTGTACGGCTTTGGCGAGTGCATGAAAGACCTTGAGCAAGGAGACTGTAACATCTGCTTTGCTCAGTGCAAAGCGCAGATCATGAGATGTCTCCCGTTTCAGATAGGCACGCGTGGAGGCAGGCTTTTCTACGATGGTTGTTATTTAAGGTACGATGATTATAACTTCTTTGACGAAAGTTTGAGTGAAACAGACCGAACTGTTTGTGCCACAAAGGATGTTGGCCTGAGTAACGAGACAGGTTTTAGTGCAAATGTAATGCAGTTGGTAAGAAACTTGACCGTGGAAGCTCCAAAGAATGATGGATTCTTCGTAGGGTCTATGGGTAAAGGGAATAATGTGTCGGTCTATGGATTGGCTCAGTGCTGGGAATTGGTGAATGCGAGTGCTTGTGAAGATTGCTTGGTCAATGCAGTTTCTAGGATTAGTTCATGTCTTCCCAAGGAAGAAGGGAGGGTGCTGAATGCTGGTTGCTACTTGAGGTACTCAACCAATAAGTTTTATTACAATTCAACTGCTCCACCAGTTGATGGGAATCGAGGTAGGTTCAAGTTTTTGTTTATGTTTCTTCCTCCTTTTCTTTAGCTTTAAATATTTTCATTGACACAATATATAATGTTACAATGTTCGTCAGGAAGAAGAAAATTAGCTATTATCCTGGCAACGACATTCTCCACTATGGCTCTAGCACTGATCATTGCAACAGCGATTTTCTTTGTGAATAAGAAGCTTGTGAAGAAAAGACAAGGTATGGATCGATCCTTGTCATTAAAGATCTTGAAATGTCTTTTTTTTTTTTTTGGTTACCTTAATTGTGCAATATGAAATTCATTGGTTTTCCTTGGGCATAGAGAGTAAGCAACTAGGAGCATTATCACCCCTCCTGAACAAGTCCAAGTTGAATCTCTCATACGAATCTCTGGAAAAAGCTACGAATTACTTTAGCGACACCAACAAGCTGGGACAAGGAGGATCCGGTTCCGTTTATAAAGTATGGTGTTGTTACATGACGTTTTACTTCTCTTAGCAGATGAGATAACCAAAGGTCATTCAAGGAACTAACAAGTTTTAAATTGCTGTGTCAAACAGGGAACTTTACCCAATGGGAAGGTTGTTGCAATAAAGAGACTCTTCTTTAATACAAGGCAATGGGTGGACCAATTCTTCAATGAAGTCAATTTAATCAGTGGCATAAATCACAAAAATCTCGTAAAGCTATTGGGATGCAGCATTACAGGCCCGGAAAGCCTTCTTGTTTACGAATTTGTGTCAAACCAGAGCCTCCATGATTATCTCTTCGGTTGTTTTTTACTAACCTCTTTTTTAGCTAGAGTTGATTTAATATCTCTATGTAGGATCCTCTTGTTTACGAATCTATGAATTGGGTACAGTTAGAAAAGATGTTGAGCCACTAAGATGGGAGGAGCGATACAAGATCGTATTGGGTACCGCTGAGGGCTTGGCCTATCTGCACGAGGAATCCAAGTTGAGGATCATACATAGAGACATAAAACCCAGCAATATTTTGCTTGATGAAGACCTCACCCCGAAAATTGCTGATTTCGGCCTTGTTAGACTTTTTCCGGAAGATAAGACTCACATCAGCACCGCCATCGCTGGCACTTTGTAAGTTGATGAATATTTGAAACGTTGCACATTACCTTAATTTGCATATTACTAACCATGAATTCAATTACTTGGCATCTCTAGAGGTTACATGGCTCCAGAATACGCTGTTCGTGGCATGTTGACTCAAAAGGCTGATGTTTATAGTTTCGGTGTTCTCGTTATTGAAATTACTTGCGGGAAGAGAAACAAGTGCTTTTCTCCGGATATGGTCTGCATCCTACACATGGTAATTCATTTTGCAGAGCTTATCAACTACGTTATGCTTTTGTGATGATCTTTTTTGTCTCTAATTCTGAGGTCTTAAACTCATGCAAGATATATATATATATTTGAATTGGAAGGTATGGAATCAATATGAAGCAGGTAAGCTTAGGGAAGTTGTTGATCCAGTTATAGAGCATAATTTTCTGGAAAAGGCGTGTAGATTGCTTCAAATTGGCCTACTCTGTGTACAAGCCTCAACAGAATTGCGACCATCAATGTCAACAATTGTGCAAATGCTTACTGATGATACTTGCGAAATTCCTTGTCCGACGCAACCTCCTTTCTTGAGTCCTAGTAGCTCGGGGGTTAGCCTAAACATTACGACTTCTACTAGTAATTATCAGACCGAATCTTACATCCAGTCTTCGGGGCATAGCACAATGCAAAGTAGGATGGGACCTAGATGGACCGCTTTTATAGAAAATGTTTCGGACAAGTTTCACGAAGATGGAGTCGACACGTTGGGGTGATCTTGATGGGCTTCTCTGTGTTTCTGGTATCACTGGGTGATGAAGTAGTTCATATGACATTCTGCACTATTTGGAGGAGGCATAAATGGATGTGGATATCATCGGATACAAATGATTTAAACTAATAACGTCCAATACCGTTTCTAACACCGATTAATGCTTCATTCTTCCGATAAACTTAGTTATAGATCAGTTTGATACTTTTAGTTATACAAAATTAGAAATGCTGTATGTAAATACTAAAACTCATTGGCCAAGGGAGATCTTAATTACGTAAGCTAAGGAGGTTAGGTTTAAGTACTTTTAACATAATGTTACGCTATTTCTTTTTTTCTTTTTTTAGTTTCACAGTACAATTAGAATTGTAGAATCCAATCATCATAATACACAGGGAATAAAGAACTGCATAAAGACCGGATTAATCTAAAAACAACAGAAACCTATACATAAAGTGGGAGGAGAATCCTCATATTGCGATTACAAGCGGAGAGATTCAACCATAAACTTCAACTTTTACCAACTATACCAAAACATTATTGCCCTGTCATACCATACTTATTAGCAAGTTGTGCTATTTGTTAAACTTGTGTTGTCCTGCCTCATTCAATTAAATGTGTTGTCTTTATATTTTAAGCTGAATCTTTAGATAATAGTGATTTGTATTTAATACTTCTAAGTAGAGTTGGGAAAACAAGCTTGAGCTGGAAAATTCGTCTGTATTAATTCGAGTCCGTAATATCTAAGTTCGACAAAACCCGAACCCGTAACAAATCCGAATCAGAAAAAATCCAAGCTTGAGAAAATGTGAGTCTAACAAAACCTGAGCCTGAGAAGGCCCAAACTCGTAACAAATCCTAGTCCAAGATCAATTTGACTCGAGCCCAAGATAAATCCAATCCAGACCATGAAAAAACTCGATTTTATAACGCAACAGCCATAATAGACATTAATAATTAATATAATTTTATGTCAAAATAGAAATTCCTAACAAAAACAGGTGTTTACATTGAACTTTAACCATTTTTATGAGTTTGTTGGTATAAAGAAAATGGTGTAGAAGAAGATGTGATTAGCGGAGAGCAGAAGGTTAGGTAGAGTTTTGACTTAATTGGGGAGTCTTAAATTTGATGGTAAGTTGAATCGGTTCAATTGGGAATCAACAAGTCTAATAGTTCAACGAATACTATTAAACAGAGGTTTATGTAAATTGTTTTAAACTAGTACTAAACTGGAAAAAACCCGCTTGATCGACTTTTGCTTTTGGATTTTTTTTGAAACTTTTCTTTAATAAAATTTTGGCCAATGGCCAAAAAAAAAGAAAACCAAAACTTTTGCATGTTTGAGGAGAGTAGAGAACAACACGTCAACTTTTGATGAATGAAATGAAACACCTTCTCTTGACTTCAAAATTTTGAAAGGAGGCAAAGAAACCCATATAAAAATGTAGGAAGTGAAAAGAAATTTGATGTTGGTTGGCAATTATTTTCGAAAATTGATTTTTGTATCAATTCATTTAGAAAACTAAATGTAATTAAAAATTTGACTGTCGATATACCTCTTTTCTAATTACAATAAAGAGTCAATGATTACATATCACTCCTTAACCTTGCAAGATAATTAATGCATCATTTAAAATTAGATTGGATTTATATTTATTACATGAGAACGAGAATGAAGAAGACGCCTCTATTCTTGAGGATTCTAATACAAAGAAGGTTCGATTTAAGGAGTCGGATGCGATTCCTGAAGAAGTGATGTTTGTCGATCCACCACCAGTGCCTTCGTTGTCGTGGAATGATATGCTAGTGGGGAAGGAAATTTTTTATCAGATTAATAAAAGTGATGGCCAATACTTTGCTGATAATTTCTCCCTTACAGAGCAGGATGTCAAGAAATCTTTTATTGATGGTGTTCCTTCTATTGACTTCTCGGAGAGAGTTTATCAGCTTTTGGAAAAAGGAAATGCCAACCTCTGTGGTACTCAAGATGTTGGGACGAAACCTTGGAATCACGACTTTGCAGAATAGGTTATATGGGATTTGGAGACCGTCTAAGACTTTTCAATTTATGGATATTGAAAATGGTTATTTTCTTACAAAATTTCAGAGCACTGAAGACTATGACAAGATCCTTTCTCAGGGTCCGTGGGTTATTTTCGGTCATTATCTTACCGTTTAGCCTTGGACGACCGATTTCAATCCCAATTTACCTTACCCTAATATGGTCCTCACATGGATTCGTTTTCCTAGTCTTCCTAGTCACTTTTATAAAAAATAGATTCTCATGGAAATTGGAGGAATGATAGGTAAAGTAACAAAGTTGGATTTTAACACGGATAGTAGAGCAAGGGGACGGTACGCTCGTATGGCAGTTTTTGTCAATTTAGGGTGACAGTTAGTCTCTAATTCTAAACAATGGTAGCCCTTAAAGGATTGAGTACGAAAACTTACCTGTGGTTTGCTTTAAGTGTGGTTGCTATGGACATACTAAAGAAATCTGTTCATCAGCCACACAAACCTCAGGGGTGAAAGAGAAGGGTGAGTCGTCGGAACAAACTTCTGTAATTACTGCGGCGGTCGGAGAAGGAGACTATGGTCCCTAGATGCTGGTGGAGCAGAAGACCAGGCGCGACACCTTAGATGGAACTAAAAAAGTATGGGATCACGTTATCAATCTTTAGCTGATTTGGAGGTGACTTCAACGGAAAAGGAAATGATTAAGGAACCCCAGAAAGATTTAAAGGAAAAAGGGAACGCTGTTTTAATTGGTTCCCAAGCTAAACCTTCAACGGGTAAAAAACCTGCTAATGATGGTTCTAAAAAATTCAACTTGGGCCTATCGATGGGGAAATATTTAAAGGGCCAGGCCCGTGACTCTAATGCCATTAATCTTCTGAATGATCATTCCACGGGTGGGATTAAGATAGGCCTGGATCTGCATGCTTCTTTGGTTGTAAAAAATCTGACTCCTTCGATTAGTAACGAGCAGGCCCCTAGCAATGTTAGTAGTGGGTTGCAGCAAGAGGCCCAGGGTCCGAAAGAATCTGCAGTAGACTTATCTAAACTCTCAAGTGCCACACATGATTCTTTGCCTAGTGCTGAAGGAAACAACCGATCTTTAGTTTCAGGTAATTTTGTCTCTTTTTTTCCTTTATTTTTAAATTCACAAAATGTTGTTGACGCAGATCAAGTACAAGTGGACCCCATTTTTCTCTCCAAAAGCAAGGGGAACATATAGTGCACTTTAATCCTGCTTTTGAAGAGAATTTTGTTAATGTGGAGGTGAAGGAAGGTGTTATGGAGGCCAAAAATCATTCGGCAGTTGTGTTAAAAAATAGAAATATTCTGAAGTCCATGAGTGAGAAGACGGGGGGTAGTGGTCCTTCGACTGGAATTAAATTGCCTAGGGAGGTTTTTAAGGGACAGAATGCTAAAGTAACTAGTCCAAAAGAAGGCTGGAAACTTAATAAAACTTTAAAAGGACCAGGTAATCGTTTCAAAAATTCTAAAAATATCCAGGTTCCATTTGCTGATTCTATGAAGAGGGCAGCAGAGCTTATTACATCTGAAATTGATGGAAAATCTGCTATGGATTTGACCCGGCAAAAAGGAGAGTGAGTGGAGTTTTCTTCTTTCGGCCGCAATAAGATAGGATCTTTTTTCCTTTTTAAAATTTTTATTATTATGAATTTGTCTATTTTATGTTGGAAGTACAGAGATGTGCGTCTGATAAATTTTTGCAAGCTTTTCGTGAGTATAATAATTAGCATAAGCCTGATATAGTTAGTTTTCTTGAACCAAGAATTAGTGGGACTAAAGTTGATACAACCATTACGAAGTTAGGCTAGGATAAATCTCATCGCGTGGAAGCGGTAGGATTTTTTGGAGATATCTAGATTAGATGGAAAATTTCGATTGATTTGGAGGTGGTTGGTAATCATCCTCAATTCATTTTGGCTCGTATTTGTTCTAATTTGCACCCTAATCCGATCTTTGTTGCTTTTGTGTATGGGAGCCCTGACAAACTGAAAAGGAAAATTTTGTAGAATGATTTAAGTTGCTCAATTCCACTTGGGTATGATTCTTGGATGGCCATTGGAGATTTTAACGCCATCCTCTCTTCAAATGATAAAAAAGGCAGTCATGTCAAAGGTCTCATATGCCAGTTTTTTGGTGAGTTCATAGATAAAGCTCAATTGCATGATCTGGGTTTTCAAGAGCCTCCTTTTACGTGGCATCATGGTAATCTCTCTGAAAGACTAGATAGGGTTGTGGGTAATGACGCTTGATGGAATCTTTTCCTAACTGTTCGGTTTCCCATTTACCTAGAATTAAATTTGATCATTTACCACTTCTTTTAAATTTTTGTCATGAAGTTAGATATGCTCCTAATCGTCCATTCCGGTTTTCAGCTGGCTAGCTGCATCACCAAAATTTCTCTAATCACCCACACGGCTGAGACACAAGCCCTTGTCTCTGCCCGTGTGCTCAATTCTGATCATTCTATTTTCTCGAATTTAAAGTGTAGGGGACACACGGCCTACCCACATGTCCGTGCTACCAGGCCGTGTGTCACACACGGTCTAGACACACGCCCGTGTGTCTGCTCATGTAGACAAAAAAAGCCATTCCTAGCTTCATTTCTCACTAGTCATAAATCATCATTTCCTTGTATTCCATGTAATATCCTTTTTCGTGTCATATTTCATATCATATCTAAATATCATTCCATGTCAATTTGTTTTAAATTCATATTTGCCCTTATCAGAGCTTTGCCCATTGAATTTATTCTAAATATCGATGGATACACAGTAGTACACTCGAGGTGTATGAATCAGAATCAGTCAATTCGTGTCCAATGGTACCCATAAGGTACAATTTCAGAGAGTACACTATCGAGCCACGTATATATAAACAACAAGATTACCAGTCCAGGCTAAATCCTTTTTACGTCATATGCTCTAAAAAGCTTGATTTGGATTACCCGTCCAGGCTAATTCCTATCAGAATTAAGGTCGAAGGATTACTCATCCGAGCTAAATCCTATCCGCAACAAATGCATGACCTCTTTCGTTTCGAGAAACCACATATCCATTAATTTTCTATTTATTCATCCGGGATTTAAACACTTTTTAGGTATTTTCGGGCATTTTATTATTTCATACCTCCGTAACATTTATGTAATTCAAGTAAAACACATTCACATTCATGTCAAGCATACGAGTAACGTTTTATCCATTTACCATTTTATCGAGCATTTTCATTTATTGGGCTATATCGAGTAGGTGATCATTTCACATATTTATGACATTGATAAAATTCACAAACACAACATTTAAATCAAGCATAAAAAAATATACAATTTAGTTACACAAACTTACGTCGACAAGGGTTCATGAACGTAAAATCTACTAATCCGACCTCATTCCTCGTTCTAACTCCGAATTTGGTCATCCGGATCCAATTTGGCCATGAAAGTCTCTTCTCTCTCTCCTAAGATTTCCATGTTTTATTTTTGGGGAAGACGAAGAGAAGATAAGATGATATCTATTTTATCATCGTTTAATTAATTAAAAATTTTCACTTTCCAATTTAGTCCTTACCCTTTTTCTATATTTCCATGGATGAGTCACCAAGAAAAATCTACATACTTTTTTTAATGGTCTAATTACCATATAAGAACCTTAATTTTTTAATTCCATAGCTATTTGATCCTTCCAGCTACTAGAATCGAACTTTCGCATTTTATGCGATTTGGTCCTTCTCGTAATTAAGCACATAATCGGTAAAATTTTCTTTTCAAAATTTTCACACGATATTTCTAGTATATTATAGATCATATAATAAAATAAAAATAAATTTTATTTTTCGGCTCGGATATGTGGTCTCGAGACCACTGTTCCGATTTCACCGAAATTGAGCTGTTACAGGACTATTCGTTGTTAGGAGGACAATTGGGTCCCTAATGTGGGACCTCTCAATCAATCTGTTCCGGGTCATGGCAACATTGTTCCTAAGAGCAAAGTTAATGAGATGGCTTTGGTTAATGGCGATTGGAACCTATATCTTTTCAGACTGTGGTTGCCAGAAGAAGTGGTTAAATGAATCATTAACGTTCCTCCTCCTTTAGACTTAGCTAGGCCAAATATTCTATATTGGTCTAGAATGACGACCGATGTCTTTTCTGTGAAGAGTGCTTATTTTATGCTGAAGGAGGGGTTTTGGAATCCGAAGTAGGTGAATTGGAGTATTGTATGAAAAATTTCGGGGCCCCAACGTGTTAAAGCAGTTCATCTGGTTAATTCTTAAACAGAGACTTTTAACTAACTCTAAAAGAGTTAGAAGAGGTATTACGCAAGATGCATCGTGCCATATTTGTGGCCATATTACGGAGGATATCTTTCATATTCTTAGGGATTGTTTTTTTGCGAAGGAAATTTGGCACCATGTCATCCCTGCTAATCATCTTGGAAGCTTTTTTTTTGTGGTAATATTTCGGAGTGGCTTTTCTCGAATTTGCAATCTCTTTCTACCAACAAGATGAGTGACTTATCTTGGGCTTGCCTCTTTGGGATTATTCTTTGGCACATTTGGAAGAATTGTAATTCGATCATTTTTCAAAGGAATGCTATGAATCCGAAGGATATAATCAGTGTAACATCCCAAACCCGTCAATACGCCACGACCGAATCTAGTATGTCACTGAGGAAAACATTTTGAAAAGAATCGAATAACAATTTATCTTTTAGTGAAAAACTCTTTAAAAATTCTATATTTGTAGAAATCAGGTGTATAATAATTTTAAACTGATAATTTACTTTGAAAATCTCGTAAGTAAATCTTTAAAACTTAGTTAAGAAAACATTTATGTCATTTTAAGAAAACTCGAATTATTATTTTAACAACCATTAGCATTTGAATGTAGAAACTCAATATTTGGAAATCATTAAAATTGTAGAAAACACTTAATTTCTATTTTATTATCAAACAATTTATATTACCCGATGGTAAGATTTTAAAACCATTGTGTGTTTATAATTTAGAAAACTTTGGGCTCAATTATTAAATTAACCAATAATTTATAAACCATATTAAAACATATCCAAAACATAATAATAATCCAAAACATAAATAAAGAGGCCTTTTTACAAACCCAAAATAACAAAAACCAAATTGAAATAAATTAAAGTACCCCAAATCGAAGATCATGTAAAAATCAAATTTTATTGTATGGCCTCCTCGAGTTCATCCGGCTCCTCAATCCGCGATCTCACGAATCACCTGAAATGATAAGGGAGAAGGTGAGTCACCAAGACTCAGTGCATAATCCCTCTCCCGGGTAAATGCCACGTACTTACACAAATTATAACCAAGCAATATATATATGTAATACACCCAACCTAGCCATCCGTAACACCTTTTTCTACCCCGTGTGGTACCAAACCACTGGTGGTGCCAAACCACTGGTGACCAAAGTCACGATATTCAAAATGTGATACCAAATCACTGGTGACCAAAGTCACGAATAATCCATCTGTGGGGCCAACCCACGTGTGATACCAAATCACTGGCGACGATCCCATATCTCAAAAGTGGGGCCAACCCACGGTGGTATTAAACCACAGGGACGAGTCGCTATGAGGTGCCAAACTTCTGGTGTCCCAAAGACACAAATGTGATACCAAATCACTGGTGACCAAAGTCACGAATTATCAAGTTGTGGGGCCAACCACGTGTGATACCAAATCACTGGCGACAATCCCATATCTCAAAAGTGGGGCCAACCCACGGTGGTATTAAACCACAGGGACGAGTCGCTATGAGGTGCCAAACCTCTGGTGTCCCAAAGACACAAATGTGATACCAAATCACTGGAGGTGCCAAACCTCTAGTGTCCCAAGGACACAATATCAATCTTCCCCCTCCTCTCATATTGCCCATACCAATGCAATAGATAGACAAATCATGTCAACATACTTTATTATGAATCACATAACAAAAATATCATAAATCGTAGATCATGATTTCAATCCTCATGTATTAACAACATATAGAAACGGACTTACCCGAATCCTCATTCATACCATCATGGTATCATATCAAGATCTCATCTTTTCCCCACTTTGATAATATGATTAGTAAATTAATATTATAAATACATATACATATTTGAGTTATAAAGTGTGTAAGGTACACACCTTTCACCAATGTAAATACTAACTTCCGAAGATCCGATCTACCGCACTAGATCACCTTGTCCTACAATCGGCCAAACCACAACACTTTAATCAAGACCATTCGGCCAACATCATATCTTAATCCCAATAGCCTTAGGCTTTCTCAACCAACTTAAAGAATATTGAATCCTTACCACTTGACTTACCAACTTCGATTGCTAAAGGAATGGCTTAAATCGATTGCTTCCAACGTCCCAAATATCCTAAAAGAATGATCGATTCCTAATAATGGTTAGAACTTTGCAAACAATTGCCCAAAGATTCGGCCTTTGTCCACAAGAAAACGATTTAGAAAAGAGAAAGAAAATAACGGAAATACGGCCACGAACACTTACCTATCTTCCAAAACCGATTGAAGAAAACCAAAATAAAAGCCTACCCTTGATGATATTCGGCCAAAATAATACTAAAAGGGAGTGGGAAGTTTCGGCAATATGGTTATGAAAGAAGAAAGATATATGAATAAAAAATAAGGAGGTATGTGAGTAGAAAAGAGAATAAAAAAAATAAGAGAGAGAATTCGGTTTAATCAACAATGGAAGAAAGAAAAGAGAGAGTTTGGAGAAGAGAGAGATTCGGCCAAAAGAAAGAAATGTTGTGATTTTGAACAATATTCAAAAGAAGAAAAGAGAGAAAATGGGATTGAGAGATTCAGCCAACACCTATTTTACCAAAGAAGAAAAGTGCACAAAAATGCACAAAGTTCAAATGTAGTTTCGGTTTCAAAAGGACAAAATGAAAGAGAGAAAATGGTATTTGGTTCAAACAAAATGAGGCTAAAAACCAAAAGCAAATTTGCACCAAAAGCACAATACACATTCGGCCAAGGAGGGGAGTTCTTGGAGAGAAAGAAAAACAAATGCCAAAAGATGCACAAATGCTCAAGTTGACCAACTATCCTCCCCCAAACCTCCTAACAAAATTCGGCCACCCCCCTAGCCACACATACCGTCCACATACATGCACTAAAAGCCTTGGAATAGTTTCCAAAACATCTTCCTTAAGCCAAGCCTTATGTCCCCCCATCCTTCCATAACCTTAAGAATCTTATCCCAAATTACAAGCTTTCCTATTTTGCTACACAACTTACCAAAAATTTGAAAGTCCAACCTTCCATAATTTGAACTTGGCCAACACTAAATGCTAGGATGTACAAAAATAAAATCCTCAAAATGCTTTCCATGCTACTCGAACCATTTCCCTCAAGCAACCTTTCAAGCTCCTTATCCACTATGCCACTAACTCCTCATATGCTTTAATCTAACACTTAAATTAATTTAAGTGTCAAGCTCACTTAATCCACTTCACTAAATTTTCCATACTAAAAATTATTCTAGCTTAGCTAATATTTCCAAGCCTTCACACAAATATACTAAACACACAATAACAATCATATCCAAGCTACAAGAAACAACATGATGCTCTAATATTTTTAGGATATTACAATTCTACCCCCTTAAGAAAATTTCGTCCTCGAAATTACCTGATCAAAAGAGTTGGGGATACTGCTGCCTCATCGTATCCTCCGGTTCCCAAGTAGCTTCTTCTACGCCATGATTCCGCCATAAGACTTTCACTAAAGGAACTGACTTCTTGCGCAAAACTTTCACGTCTCGATCTAGAATCTGCACAGGTTCCTCTTCCACCGTCAAATCTGGACTCACCTCTATTTCCTCTACTGCCACGACATGCGATGGATCAGAACGATAGCGTCTAAGCATGGAGACATGGAACACATCGTGAATCTGACTCAACTCTGATGGCAACTCGAGCTGATAAGCTACTGGTCCCACTCGTCTCAACACCTTAAACGGTCCAATAAACCTTGGACTTAACTTCCCTTTTCTCCCAAATCTTAACACTTTCTTCCATGGCGAGACCTTCAGAAAAACTTTGTCTCCCACGGCAAACTCTATATCCCTCCGCTTGAGATCGGCATATGACTTCTGCCTATCCGAAGCTTCCTTCAGACGAACCTGAATCATCTTAACCTTATCCTCAGTCTCTACAACCAACTTTGGTCCTAACAACTGACGCTCACCCAACTCTGTCCAACATGTAGGTGTGCGACACCTCCTACCATATAACGCCTCATATGGTGCCATCTTAATGCTTGCCTGATAACTATTGTTGTATGCGAACTCAGCTAACGGTAAAAACTCTTCCCAGCTACCTCTGAAGTCCAAAACACAACCTCTCAACATATCCTCTAAAATCTGAATAACCCTTTCCGACTGCCCGTCAGACTGTGGATGAAATGCCGTACTGAAATCCAATCGCGTACCCAAAGCCTGATGTAACGCTCTCCAAAACCTCGACGTAAATCTGGGATCTCTGTCTGAGATGATCGACACTGGCACACCGTGCAACCTCACTATCTCTGCTACATACAACTTAGCTAACCTCTGAAGCGAGTAATCCACCCTAACCAGAATGAAATGAGCTGACTTAGTCAGACGATCCACAATCACCCAAACTGAGTCTTTCTTACTAGGCGTAAGAGGTAATCCACTGACAAAATCCATAGTGATCCTCTCCCACTTCCACTGTGGAATCTTCACCGGCTGAAGTAATCCAGACGGCAACTGATGTTCCGCCTTGACCTGCTGACACGTCAGACATTTACCAACAAACTCAGTTACCTCCCGCTTCAGACCTGGCCACCAAAACTGCTCTCTTAAATCCCGATACATCTTGCTACCTCCAGGATGCATAGCATATGGACTGCTATGTGCGTCCCGAAGAATCCTTTGCCTCAACTCTACATCCTTCGGCATACAAGCTCTCCCTTGAAAACACAATACTCCATCACTGGACAAACTATAATTCTCTAAACCACCATTCTGAACCTGCAACCTCCGATCATTCAAACCATCCTCCTCTAACTGTTTCTCCTTGATCTGATCTAACCAAGTCGGCTTGACTTGTAATTCCGCCAAAAGACTCCCATCGTCATACAAGCTAAGACGAGCAAACATCGATCTTAAATCAGATACAACCTTACTGTAACACCCCTAACCCCGAACCATCGCCGGAACAGGGTTACGAGGTATTACCAGACATATCAGACAATTTGCAAATAATTCTAAAAAAAATAACATTCATAGTATAATTTTAATAACTGATCTCTATTATGAACTTTCAAAGTCTAAAGTCTGTATTAAAAGTGAAATGGGACTCGTTTAAGTATTTCAGAATATATTTTGTTTATTATAAATTTCGGCAGCATTTCTGCTTATTATCATATAAAACCCCCTGTAAATTAAACCGTATTCATTTCAATCATAACCAATTCAACCAATTTATTTCATATATTCATTTTCTATTCTAAATACCTTCTAATCAAACTCAATCAATATAATATCAACTTAAATTTATCAAAGTATTAGTTAGATTAAAATAGATAAACTTCTTTCATTATAATTCTTAAACTTATAATACTAACATTTTTAACCATTTACATTCAAAACATAATAACCTTTATACACAACCTACGTACATGCCACATTATCAAAAGGAAATATACATCACCAAAAATTTGCTGAAGTCGGGTCTGGCTTCGGATGCTGGCTCAGTATTTGACTTCTACAACCTGCGCACGGAAACAACCGTACGCTGAGTATACATATACTCAGTGGTATTACCATAATTCAAATTATAAACATAATAATCATATAATTAAATCATATAACTTTAATTTTACTAAACGAATTCAAACATAACTTTCATATAAGTTTGTCTTTCTCAATATATTCATACAATTCAATTTTATCTATTCAACAATTGAAATAATACACAATCATGTTGAGCCACTATCCATTTCTTGAACCAATGGTTCATACTTTCTTTTCTCATACTCATATTAATCACATTTTTCAGTTCATGTTCTATTTTCGCATTTCTTCCAATGGCTCAACCATTTCATTATATTCAATTTAACCTTTTCCTTATTTACCCCTATTAACAGACTCGGACTTTAACGGATACACGGATTCCAACCCAAACACACCAGTACGGCACATTGTGCCTAAAACGGTACATAGTACCTGATCAGTATACGACACATAAGTGCCTGAAACGACACATGAGGTGCCTGATACGACACACGAGGTGCCTAAAATACAACACATAAAGTGCCTGATTTACGACACATAAAGTGCCTGATCAGCAAAGCCGATAAATCCTGTACTCTTCCAAATCCTATGGCATGCCAATTATATCCGACTCAGCCCGACTAGTTAATAGGGTATTTCAATTCTCAATTTCATTTTCATTTCCATAACAAATTCAATTTCAATATCAATTACACTTTTCTATTTCAATCCAGATACAATTCAATAAAAACACTTACCTTATAATTTACTTACCATATACATAAATTAATCTAACATTTGATGAATAAATAAATAGTTTGAATTAAAGTAATACAAACCCGAATTTGCTTGATTATTCCTCGGTAACCTTCTCCTTTCCTTTGTGGGTTGATGTCTCGAGTTCCTTTTTAGCTACGAAAATAATAATAATTTACATTATTAATTAAAACCTTAAATTACAATAAATAATTGAATTTTATTCAATTTCTACTCTTCCTCTTCATTCCACATCCTTTATACACAATTCTATTATTTACTTATAAGTTCTTTCAAAGCTGTCTACCTGAGTCATTGTCACTAAATTATCTATATCTTGAATTACAGAATTCCGAATTAAGATCCGTAAATTTTCTATGAAACTAGACTCACATATATTCTTGCCATAAAATTTTCAGAATTTTTGATTTAGCAAATAAGTACAGTTTATTCTTTGAAATCACCCCTATTCTGTTGTCTGACAGTTCCGACCACTCTTTGCTAAGATTTAATTATCTCTTTATACAGAATTCAAATGATGTTCTAGTTTGTTTTTTATAAAAATAGACGCATTAAGGAATCTAACCATATAAATTATGTCCCAAAATTATTTTTGTAAAATTTTTAATGATTTTTCCAAGTCAGAACAGAGGATCTCGAAATCAATCTGAATCAGTTTCACTAAAATCTAAATATCTCATAATACAGAATTTCTTTGCTTTCTCTGTTTCTTTCATATGAAAATAGACTCAATAATCTTTAATTTCATATCTCACTCAACTTCTACTTCCATTTCTACAATTTTTGGTGATTTTTCAAAGCTACTCTTCTGCTGCTGTCCCAAAACCATTTTCTTATAACTTATTTTGCAATTAAATCCTAATTAAGTTTACTTACTTTCTTAACTTAATTCATGCTTTGTTTCTACTTAAATTCCTTCCATATTCAACTTGACTATCTAATATTCATAATGAAACCCTAATTTATAATTTCTTCCAAATTAATCTCTATAATACAAAAATTATAGCTTACTTTACAATTTAATCCTTTTACTAATTCTAACTTAAATTTCATTCAATTTAATCCATAATTTATATTTTTCTTCAACATCAACTATGGTTAAAAACCTAAAGACTCTCAAAATATTAACTTAGTTTCATCAAAATATTGCTCTAAAGCTTCTAAAACATCAAAAATTAAGAGAAAATGGCTAAATTGACTTACCTTTCAAAGCTTAAAGCTTCAAATCCCTAATTTTTCCTTTTTCTTTTCTTTCCTTCCTTTCCCCTGTTTCGTATGCTCTCTGTTCTTTCTTTTTTTTCTGTTTCTTTGTTGTTTCTTTTCTTATTTCTTTTATTCTATTTACTTTATTATATAATATAATATTATATTAATATAGTTATCTAATAATAATAATAATAATAATAATAATATTTTAACACATAAAAATCTCAGATTTTTATGCTTATGCCGCCTCAAATATACTAAATGGTTTATTTGCCATTTTAGTCCTTTTTATTTTCTTTTAATCTACAATTCAACTTTTACCCTTTATTCACTTTAGTCCTTTTTCCTAATTACTTTAAATTAAGCTAAATTCACTAAAAAAAAATCTAATTAAACACACTATTAGACTCATAATTACTCCTAATAATTATTTACTAACTCGATTTACTAAGACGGAGGCCCGATAACACATTTTTTTCTGGTGCCCACGGATTTTGGGTCGTTACATTTCTCCCCCCTTAATAAATTTCGTCCTCGAAATTTACCTGAGAATAGGTGAGGATACTGTGCTCTCATAGTTTCTTCCGATTCCCAAGTTGCTTCTTCCACACTATGGCTTCTCCACAATACTTTTACCAAAGGGACTCGTTTGTTTCTTAATTCTTTCACTTCTCGAGCTAGTATTTGAACCGGTTCTTCTTCATATGATAAATCCGGTCTAATCTCAATGTCTTCAGTAGAAATAATATGAGATGGATCCGATCGATACCTTCGTAACATGGAAACATGAAAAACATCATGAATTTTCTGTAATTCCGGAGGTAAAGCTAATCGATAGGCAACCGGTCCGATTCTTTCAATTACTTCATACGGCCCAATGTAACGAGGACTTAATTTTCCTTTGCGACCAAATCTCAAAACTTTCTTCCAAGGTGATACTTTTAAAAACACTTTATCACCCACAGAATATTCTATATCCCGTCGCTTCAGATCTGCATAAGACTTTTGTCTGTCAAAAGCTACTTTCAACCTGTCTTTGATCTTTTTAACTACTTCTTCTGTCTCCTGAATTAATTCCGGTCCAACTATCTTTTTCTCATTTAACTCTGTCCAACATACCGGTGATCGACATCTTCGACCATATAATGCTTCATATGGAGCCATTTGAATACTAGATTGGTAACTATTATTATAAACAAATTCAGCTAACGGCAAGTATCGTTCCCAACCTGATTCAAAGTCAATAATGCAAGCCCGAAGCATGTCTTCTAAAATCTGAATTACCCGTTCCGATTGTCCATCGGTTTGTGGATGAAATGCAGTACTGAAATTAAGCCGAGTACCCAAAGAATCATGTAACTGCCTCCAAAATCTTGATGTAAATCGTGGATCCCGATCGGAAATTATAGATACTGGAATGCCATGCAGTCTCATAATTTCTCGAATATAAACTTCAGCAAGCTTCTGTAGAGACCAATCAGTCCTGACTGCTATGAAATGAGCAGATTTAGTAAGCCGATCAACTATCACCCAAATGGCATTCTTTTTGCTCGCTGACGGTGGCAACCCCGTAACAAAATCCATAGTAATACTATCCCATTTCCATTCAGGAATACTAATAGACTGGAGTAATCCTGTCGGTACCTGATGTTCTGCCTTTACTCGTTGGCAAGTCAAACATTTACTGACATATTCAACTATATCTTTCTTCATCCCTGGCCACCAATAAAGCTCCCTTAAATTACGATACATTTTTGTTCCACCCGGATGCAACGCAAAAGTACCATCGTGTGCTTCTTGAAGAATCATCTTCTTTAATTCAGAAGTAGTTGGAACACAAATCCGATTTTGAAACCTCAAACAATCATGTTCATCAATACTAAAACTCTCGACTGTACCATCCTGAACCATTTCTCTTTTCTTTAATAATTTGTCATCTTCCATCTGAGCTGCTCTAATCTGATCTAACATCATCGGCTTAACCCTTAACTCAGCTAACAAGCTTCAATCATCATTAACACTGAGCCGAGCAAACATTGCTCGTAATTCAATCGCAGCTTTCCTGCTCAATGCATCAGCTACCACATTTGCTTTTCCTGGATGATAGTCTATAAAACAATTATAATCTTTTAGAAGCTCGATCCACCGTCTTTGCCTTAAATTTAAATCTTTCTGTGACAGAAGATATTTGAGACTTTTATGATCTGTACAAATGTAGCATTTCTCACCATAAAGATAATGCCTCCAAATCTTTAAAGCAAAAATTACTGCAGCTAGCTCCAAATCGTGCGTCGGGTAATTACGTTCATGTGGCTTCAACTGTCTAGATGCATATGCAATAACCTTTCCATCTTGCATCAATACACAACCCAAACCACTCAAAGAAGCATCACTGTATACAATAAAATCTTTCCCAGACTTTGGCAATGTTAATATCGGTGCCTCTGTCAACATTTGCTTCAAAGTCTCAAAACTATTCTGGCACTGATCATCCCAGATAAAAGGAACATTCTTCTGCAGTAGTTTAGTCATTGGCATTGCTATTTTCGAGAATCCATTTACAAATCTTCGATAATATCCAGCCAAACCGAGAAAACTACGTACCTCAGACACATTCTTTGGCGCTTTCCACTGAACAATTGCTTCGATCTTCTTCGGGTCAACTCTAATCCCATCGGCAGATACCACATGTCCTAAAAATACCACTTCAGACAACCAGAATTCACATTTACTTAATTTCCCATACAACTGTTTTTCCCGCAGAATCTGTAAAACTTTTCGAAGATGCTGATCATGTTCTGCCTCTGTCTTCGAATATACCAGTATATCATCAATAAAAACCACCACAAACTGATCTAGGTACGGCTGAAAAATGCGATTCATCAGATCCATAAAAGCAGCTGGAGCATTGGTCAATCCAAACGGCATCACCAAAAATTCATAGTGACCATAACGAGTACGGAAAGCAGTCTTAGGCACATCACGTTCCTTCACCTTTAGCTGATAATACCCGGATCTCAAATCAATTTTAAAAAATACTGAAACTCCCTTAAGCTGATCAAACAAGTCGTCTATACGAGGCAAAGGATACCGGTTCTTGATCGTCACTTTGTTCAACTGTCTATAATCAATGCACAACCGCATAGAACCATCTTTCTTTTTAACAAACAATACTGGAGCTCCCCAAGGTGAAATACTCGGTCGGATAAAGCCTCAATCTAATAAATCCTGTAACTGCACCTTCAACTCTTTCAATTCAGTAGGCGACATTCGGTACGGGGGTATAGAAATTGGTGCTGTACCTGGATACACCTCAATAGCAAATTCAACCTCTCTATCAGGTGGTAAACCCGGTAGTTCTTCTGGAAATACATCTGGAAACTCACATACAGTCCTAATCTGGCTACATTGGCTCCCCACTGAATCAGAATTAATAACATATGCCAAATACGCTGAACAACCCAGCTGTAATAATTTGTTAGCTTTTATAGCTGAAATGATACGTGTCGAACCACTGGTACGGATGCCATTCACTTCAATTCTGTCCCCGTTTTCTGCCTGAATACTAAATCTCTTTTTATAGCAATCCAAAACTACCCCATGTTCAGATAACCAATCCATACCCAAAATGATATCGAAATCGCCAAAAGGCATGATCAGCAAATCCACAGGAAACATTTTATCATGTATTATTAACGGGCACCTCCGGCATACTCTGTCTACTAACACTGTTTGTCCCAAAGGGCTAGACACCTCTATGAAAACTCTAGACATTTCAGATTCTAACTTCCCCGATTCAACTAATTTTAAATTAATATATGAATGTGATGAACCCGGGTCAATTAAAGCATAAATAGGCTCAGAATGCAATAAAAATATACCTGTCACGACATCATGTGCATCACCTTCTTCTCGAGTCCGAACCACGTAGGCCCTGGCTGGTGTTCTAGCTTCCGACTGCTGTGTAACTATATCACTGCCCCTTCGTACACCTCCACTTCTGGATACAGAACCACCTCTGCCCGAATCTCTGCCTCGAGCAGTAGACACTGATCTTTAGGATGTTGTAGGTGTAATATTTTTATTCTTCGGACAATCTCTAACAAAATGCTCTACCGACCCGCAACGGAAGCAGCCTCCGGTTACTTTCCAACATTCACCTAAATGTTTCTTGCCACAATATCCACATTCTGGAATTTTTGTATCCCTGAGTGGACCTCTTACACTACCAGTAGATACCGTCATCTGTTTTCCCCGGCTTATATCCCCTCGATCAGATCTAAAACTAGGTCTCCAACCACCTCTGGATTCTCTAGATCTTTTTGGTAGTGGATTTGAACTTGTTGCTCCTACTCGTTTCCTGGTCAATCCAACTGTTTCTGACTTTTTGTCTAGTCCCAAGACTTGCTCTATCATTTTGGCCCGCTCGATCAAATCAACAAATTCAGTAATTCGCTGGGACACTAATTGTAGTTTTATTTCATCTCTTAATCCCCGTAAAAACCGTTTACAACTATCAGCCTCTGTTGGAATATATTCTGAAGCATACCTGCTCAATCTAGTAAACTCTCGATCATAATCCAATACTGACATATTACCCTGTTTCAACATTAAAAACTCTTGCTTTTTCTCTTCAATATACATTTCCCCAATATACTTCTTTTGAAATTCTTTTTGAAACAAATCCCAGGTTACCTGATCATCCGGTAAATGTCTAACAACAGATTACCACCAGAGATATGCTTCCCCTTGTAACAATGATACAGCACATATCAGATTCTCTCGGGGGGTACAATCTAATTGTTGCAAAACTCTTTTTGTTGATTCTATCCAATTTTCAGCAGCAGACGGATCAAGACCTCTCAGTCCCGAAAACTCTGTGGCACCATATTTTCTTAACTCTTTAATCGGGGCCCGTCTAACAGTAGGTACTGATGTAGTAGCAGGTACTGTTTCCGCTACATGTTGTAATGCATTGGCTATAGCTCTTAACAGTTGTGAGTTATCTCTTTCTCTTCCTACATTAGGAGGTTGGTTATCTAACGGATTTGCAGTAGGTGTAACAGATTCAGTTTCTTCAATTTCTCGATTTCCAGTATGCATTTCCTGTTCAACATCATACATTCTTTCGTCTGACATTTTATCTATAAAACAAAATCAAATAAATATATATCAGCATCCAAAAACCCGACTCAGCTTCGACTCAACAGTGGCATGTACTTCTAGACTCACTTTCGAGCTCGATTTAACCCGAGAATCGACTAAACCTGATAGCTCTGATACCAATAATTGTAACACCCCTAACCCCGAACCATCACCGGAACAGGGTTACGAGGTATTACCAGACATATCAGACAATTTGCAAATAATTCTAAAAAAAATAACATTCATAGTATAATTTTAATAACTGATCTCTATTATGAACTTTCAAAGTCTAAAGTCTGTATTAAAAGTGAAATGGGACTCGTTTAAGTATTTCAGAATATATTTTGTTTATTATAAATTTCGGCAGCATTTCTGCTTATTATCATATAAAACCCCCTGTAAATTAAACCGTATTCATTTCAATCATAACCAATTCAACCAATTTATTTCATATATTCATTTTCTATTCTAAATACCTTCTAATCAAACTCAATCAATATAATATCAACTTAAATTTATCAAAGTATTAGTTAGATTAAAATAGATAAACTTCTTTCATTATAATTCTTAAACTTATAATACTAACATTTTTAACCATTTACATTCAAAACATAATAACATTTATACACAACCTACGTACATGCCACATTATCAAAAGGAAATATACATCACCAAAAATTTGCTGAAGTCGGGTCTGGCTTCGGATGCTGGTTCAGTATTTGACTTCTACAACCTACGCACGGAAACAACCGTACGCTGAGTATACATATACTCAGTGGTATTACCATAATTCAAATTATAAACATAATAATCATATAATTAAATCATATAACTTTAATTTTACTAAACGAATTCAAACATAACTTTCATATAAGTTTGTCTTTCTCAATATATTCATACAATTCAATTTTAGCTATTCAACAATTGAAATAATACACAATCATGTTGAGCGACTATCCATTTCTTGAACCAATGGTTCATACTTTCTTTTCTCATACTCATATTAATCACATTTTTCAGTTCATGTTCTATTTTCGCATTTCTTCCAATGGCTCAACCATTTCATTATATTCAATTTAACCTTTTCCTTATTTACCCCTATTAACAGACTCGGACTTTAACGGATACACGGATTCCAACCCAAACACACCAGTACGGCACATTGTGCCTAAAACGGTACATAGTTTCTGATCAGTATACGACACATAAGTGCCTGAAACGACACACGAGGTGCCTGATACGACACACGAGGTGCCTAAAATACGACACATAAAGTGCCTGATTTACGACACATAAAGTGCCTGATCAGCAAAGCTGATAAATCCCGTACTCTTCCAAATCCTATGGCATGCCAATTATATCCGACTCAGCCAGACTAGTTAATAGGGTATTTCAATTCTCAATTTCATTTTCATTTCCATAACAAATTCAATTTCAATATCAATTACTCTTTTCCATTTCAATCCAGATACAATTCAATAAAAACACTTACCTTATAATTTACTTACCATATACATAAATTAATCTAACATTTGATGAATAAATAAATAGTTTGAATTATAGTAATACAAACCCGAATTTGCTTGATTATTCCTCGGTAACCTTCTCCTTTCCTTTGTGGGTTGATGCCTCGAGTTCCTTTTTAGCTACGAAAATAATAATAATTTACATTATTAATTAAAACCTTAAATTACAATAAATAATTGAATTTTATTCAATTTCTACTCTTCCTCTTCATTCCACATCCTTTATACACAATTCTATTATTTACTTATAAGTTCTTTCAAAGCTGTCTACCTGAGTCATTGTCACTAAATTATCTATATCTTGAATTACAGAATTCCGAATTAAGATCCGTAAATTTTCTATGAAACTAGACTCACATATATTCTTGCCATAAAATTTTCAGAATTTTTGATTTAGCAAATAAGTACAGTTTATTCTTTGAAATCACCCCTATTCTGTTGTCTGACAGTTCCGACCACTCTTTGCTAAGATTTAATTATCTCTTTATACAGAATTCAAATGATGTTCTAGTTTGTTTTTATAAAAATAGACGCATTAAGGAATCTAACCATATAAATTATGTCCCAAAATTATTTTTGTAAAATTTTTAATGATTTTTCCAAGTCAGAACAGAGGATCTCGAAATCAATCTGAATCAGTTTCACTAAAATCTAAATATCTCATAATACAGAATTTCTTTGCTTTCTCTGTTTCTTTCATATGAAAATAGACTCAATAATCTTTAATTTCATATCTCACTCAACTTCTACTTCCATTTCTACAATTTTTGGTGATTTTTCAAAGCTACTCTTCTGCTGCTGTCCCAAAACCATTTTCTTATAACTTATTTTGCCATTAAATCCTAATTAAGTTTACTTACTTTCTTAACTTAATTCATGCTTTGTTTCTACTTAAATTCCTTCCATATTCAACTTGACTATCTAATATTCATAATGAAACCCTAATTTATAATTTCTTCCAAATTAATCTCTATAATACAAAAATTATAGCTTACTTTACAATTTAATCCTTTTACTAATTCTAACTTAAATTTCATTCAATTTAATCCATAATTTATATTTTTCTTCAACATCAACTATGGTTAAAAACCTAAAGACTCTCAAAATATTAACTTAGTTTCATCAAAATATTGCTCTAAAGCTTCTAAAACATCAAAAATTAAGAGAAAATGGCTAAATTGACTTACCTTTCAAAGCTTAAAGCTTCAAATCCCTAATTTTCCCTTTTTCTTTTCTTTCCTTCCTTTCCCCTGTTTCGTATGCTCTCTGTTCTTTCTTTTTTTTCTGTTTCTTTGTTTTGTTTCTTTTCTTATTTCTTTTATTCTATTTACTTTATTAATATAATATATATTAATATAGTTATCTAATAATAATAATAATAATAATAATAATAATAATAATAATATATTTTAACACATAAAAATCTCAGATTTTTATGCTTATGCCGCCTCAAATATACTAAATGGTCTATTTGCCATTTTAGTCCTTTTTATTTTCTTTTAATCTACAATTCAACTTTTACCCTTTATTCACTTTAGTCCTTTTTCCTAATTACTTTAAATTAAGCTAAATTCACTAAAAAAATCTAATTAAACACACTATTAGACTCATAATTACTCCTAATAATTATTTACTAACTCGATTTACTAAGACGGAGGCCCGATAACACATTTTTTTTTCTGGTGCCCACGGATTTTGGGTCGTTACACTTACGGCTCAACGCGTCAGCTACCACGTTAGCCTTGCCCGGATGATACTCGATCGAACAGTCGTAGTCCTTCAACAACTCAATCCATCTACGCTGCCTCAAGTTCAAATCCTTTTGAGTCAAAAGATACTTAAGACTCTTGTGATCCGTGTAGACTATCGACTTCTCTCCATACAAATAGTGTCTCCAAATCTTCAAAGCGAAAACCACTGCTGCTAATTCCAAGTCATGCGTCGGATAATTAACCTCATGTGGTCTCAACTGTCGAGATGCATAAGCCACTACCTTCGCTTCTTGCATCAGCACACATCCCAAGCCAGTATGTGATGCATCACAGTAAACCGTGAATTCCTTGCCTGCCTCGGGTTGAATCAAAACTGGAGCTTCAGTCAGAATCTTCTTCAACTTGTCGAAACTTTCTTGCTGCTTCTCGGTCCACTCAAATGGAACTCCTTTCCTCAATAACTTGGTCATAGGTGCGGCGATCAAACAAAATCCTTCCACAAATCTTCGGTAATACCCCGCCAGACCTAGGAAACTCCGAATCTCAGCCACTGACTTAGGCGACTTCCAATCCAATACCGCTTCAATCTTCCGAGGATCCACTCTAATCCCCTCGGCTGATACAACGTGACCCAAGAAAGTCACCTCCCTAAGCCAGAACTCGCACTTACTAAATTTAGCGTAAAGCTGCTTTTCCCTCAAAATCTGCAACACTACTCGCAAATGCGCATCATGCTCCTCCTCTGACTTCGAGTATACCAAAATATCGTCTATAAAAATCACAACAAACTGATCCAAAAACTGCTGAAATACCCGATTCATCATGTCCATGAATGCTGCCGGCGCGTTAGTCAACCCAAACGGCATCACCAGAAACTCGTAGTGCCCATACCGAGTGCGAAATGCCGTCTTATGGATATCAGCCTCTTTCGCCTTTAGCTGATGATACCCAGACCTTAAATCAATCTTGGAGAAAACCGCTGCCCCTTTAAGCTGATCAAACAAGTCATCTATCCTTAGCAAAGGATACTTGTTTTTGATCGTCAACTTATTTAACTGACGGTAATCTATACACATCCGCATCGTACCATCCTTTTTCTTGACAAAAAGTACCGGCACTCCCCAAGGCGAAACACTAGGTCGAATGAAACCTCGATCCAACAACTCCTGAATCTGAGCCTTCAATTCCATCAATTCCTTCGGTGCCATCCTATACGGAGCTATAGACACTGGCGCCGTTCCGGGTAACAGATCTATACCGAATTCGACTTCACGATCCGGAGGCAGTCCCGGAAGTTCTTCTGGAAATACATCCGCATATTCCTTTACAGTTCGAACATTCCCCACGGTAGACTCCTTAGCTTCCAAAGCACACACATGGACTACAAATGCATCACATCCCTTCCTGACCATCTTCACAGCTTTCAACGCAGATACCATGTTGGATAGATAATCTCTTCTATTACCTATCATGACCACTTCTTTACCCTCAGCTGTCTTCAAAACCATGCGCTTAGCAGCGCAATCCAAACTTGCTTGATACTTGACCAACCAGTCCATCCCAAGAATCAGATCGAACTCCCCAAACGGCAGTTCCATCAGATCAGCTACAAACACTACCCCTTGGAGTTCTAGGGGTACATCTCTATACAGCTTATCTACTTCTACAGAGTGACCTAGAGGACTAAGTACTGTCATCCTCCTAGAAGTAGTCTCAGAATCTAAGTTCATGGTCTCTACAATGCTACTAGCAACATACGAATGCGTCGAACCCACATCTATCAAAGCAGTATATGGAACACCAAAGATTAAGAACGTACCGGTTATGACGTCCGGTGCGTCGCCCTCCTCTCGACGTCTCGCAGCATACACCAAACCAGGCTGTCTTGCCTCAGTATTGCCAGCACCTCTGCCAGATGCTCCGCGGCCTCGACTAGAGCCATTACCTCCTCTACCATTATCACGACCTCTCTGCGGTGGCGGTCCCTCTTTTCTGAACTGAGCACGACCTTGACCTTCAGATTGATTCCTGGCAAGCTTACATGGACAGTCTCTCACACGATGATCCAGCGAGCCACACTCAAAACATCTTTTCCCCCCGGTCCAACATTCGCCCCAATGAAATTTCCCACATCGGTTACACCGTGCTGGTCCCTGATTAGAGTAACAGGCCTCCCAGACTGATTCGGCCCACTCTGCTTAGCCCTCTTCTGAGAATTACCGGCTGACCCGGATGATCCATAACCTCTCTTATGCTTATTCCGGTCATAACTCTGCCTTCCAGATTCCTTTATCCCTTCGGCTATCTTAGCCTTTTCAACTAAAGCAGCAAATTCTCGCTCCTGATGTGGAGCAATCAGCAACCTCGGCTCACCTCTCAAACCGTCCTCGAACCGAACACATCGCTCGTGCTCCGAAGCCACGATACCTCCAGCATACCGGCTCAATCTTAAAAATTCCGCTTCATATTCTGATACGGACTTACTACCCTGGACCAAACTCAGAAATGCCTTACGCTGCACATCAATATAATTAGATCCAACATATTTCCTCTGATACGCTGCCTTGAAATAATCCCAAGTGAGATCCTCCACTGCAACACTGTTCCGAACCGTGAGCCACCACTGATATGACTCATCCCGAAGAAGTGACACAATCCCTTTCAGCTTGTCCTCAGCACTCAAATCCAAGTCATCCATGATTCGCTCCGTCGCCTCTAGCCAATATTCAGCCGCACTAGGAGCTACGCTTGAAACACCTCAAAATACCTCCGCTCCATTGGATCGGAGTCGCTCGAGTACAGATTTCCGAGCTCCCGTGCCTCTACCCATTCCAGCTACCCTCTCAAGGACTCGCAGTACCGCCTGAGACACTGCGTCATCCCCCGTTTGATCCTGATGCTCAACTCCAACTGCTGGTGGTGGGGGTACCTCATTTTCGGATCCTTGACCCGACCTCACTGGCTCAGACACAGCCATCCTACCTCAACCACGTCCACGAGTAATACGACCTCGACCACGAGTGCTCATGTCTAAAGTCTCGACTTATCTGATTTAAAAGTTTTATGCATTAGTCTATATTCCACTTTCTTTAAAGCACAGTTTTATGAAAAGTTTTAATAAGAGGTTGTTTCGCGAGTACACCAAACCTATAGTTTTGGGTCTCTAGAGTAGTTCCTACTACTATACAGTCATATCATCATCATCATATCATCAAATCAATAGTTTGAGGTACTTACCAGGGCAGATCGGTGCCGGAGACTCGGTGCCATGCTTTTCGAATCAAATAATTTTCAACAAAAACATTAAAAATCATACTTTAAAACATTTTGGGCCTCGGGCCCACAGCCGAGCTTTTAAACTTGACTCTGATACCAATTTGTAACATCCCAAACCCGGTCAATACGCCACGACCGAATCTGGTATGTCACTGAGGAAAACATTTTGAAAAGAATCGAATAACAATTTATCTTTTAGTGAAAAACTCTTTAAAAATTCTATATTTGTAGAAATCAGGTGTATAATAAGTTTAAACTGATAATTTACTTTGAAAATCTCGTAAGTAAATCTTTAAAACTTAGTTAAGAAAACATTTATGTCATTTTAAGAAAACTCGAATTATTATTTTAACAACCATTAGCATTTGAATGTAGAAACTCAATATTTGGAAATCATTAAAATTGTAGAAAACACTTAATTTCTATTTTATTATCAAACAATTTATATTACCCGATGGTAAGATTTTAAAACCATTGCGTGTTTATAATTTAGAAAACTTTGGGCTCAATTATTAAATTAACCAATAATTTATAAACCATATTAAAACATATCCAAAACATAATAATAATCCAAAACATAATTAAAGAGGCCTTATTACAAACCCAAAATAACAAAAACCAAATTGAAATAAATTAAAGTACCCCAAATCGAAGATCATGTAAAAATCAAATTTTATTGCATGGCCTCCTCGAGTTCATCCGGCTCCTCAATCCGCGATCTCACGAATCACCTGAAATGATAAGGGAGAAGGTGAGTCACCAAGACTCAGTGCATAATCCCTCTCCCGGGTAAATGCCACGTACTTACACAAATTATAACCAAGCAATATATATATGTAATGCACCCAACCTAGCCATCCGTACCACCTTTTTCTACCCCGTGTAGTACCAAACCACTGGTGGTGCCAAACCACTGGTGACCAAAGTCACGATATTCAAAATGTGATACCAAATCACTGGTGACCAAAGTCACGAATAATCCATCTGTGGGGCCAACCCACGTGTGATACCAAATCACTGGCGACGATCCCATATCTCAAAAGTGGGGCCAACCCACGGTGGTATTAAACCACAGGGACGAGTCGCTATGAGGTGCCAAACCTCTAGTGTCCTAAAGACACAAATGTGATACCAAATCACTGGTGACCAAAGTCACGAATTATCAAGTTGTGGGGCCAACCACGTGTGATACCAAATCACTGGCGACAATCCCATATCTCAAAAGTGGGGCCAACCCACGGTGGTATTAAACCACAGGGACGAGTCGCTATGAGGTGCCAAACCTCTGGTGTCCCAAAGACACAAATGTGATACCAAATCACTGGAGGTGCCAAACCTCTAGTGTCCCAAGGACACAATATCAATCTTCCCCCTCCTCTCATATTGCCCATACCAATGCAATAGATAGACAAATCATGTCAACATACTTTATTATGAATCACATAACAAAAATATCATAAATCGTAGATCATGATTTCAATCCTCATGTATTAACAACATATAGAAACGGACTTACCCGAATCCTCATTCATACCATCATGGTATCATATCAAGATCTCATCTTTTCCCCACTTTGATAATATGATTAGTAAATTAATATTATAAATACATATACATATTTGAGTTATAAAGTGTGTAAGGTACACACCTTTCACCAATGCAAATACTAACTTCCGAAGATCCGATCTACCGCACTAGATCACCTTGTCCTACAATCGGCCAAACCACAACACTTTAATCAAGACCATTCGGCCAACATCATATCTTAATCCCAATAGCCTTAGGCTTTCTCAACCAACTTAAAGAATATTGAATCCTTACCACTTGACTTACCAACTTCGATTGCTAAAGGAATGGCTTAAATCGATTGCTTCCAACGTCCCAAAGAGCCTAAAAGAATGATCGATTCCTAATAATGGTTAGAACTTTGCAAAAAATTGCCCAAAGATTAGGCCTTTGTCTACAAGAAAACGATTTAGAAAAGAGAAAGAAAATAACGGAAATACGGCCACGAACACTTACCTATCTTCCAAAACTGATTGAAGAAAACCAAAATGAAAGCCTACCCTTGATGATATTCGGCCAAAACAATACTAAAAGGGAGTGGGAAGTTTCGGCAATATGGTTATGAAAGAAGAAAGATATATGAATAAAAAGTAAGGAGGTATGTGAGTAGAAAAGAGAATAAAAAAAAAATGAGAGAGAGAATTCGGTTTAATCAACAATGGAAGAAAGAAAAGAGAGAGTTTGGAGAAGAGAGAGATTCGGCCAAAAGAAAGAAATGTTGTGATTTTGAACAATATTCAAAAGAAGAAAAGAGAGAAATGGGATTGAGAGATTCGGCCAACACCTATTTTACCAAAGAAGAAAAGTGCACAAAAATGCACAAAGTTCAAATGTAGTTTCGGTTTCAAAAGGACAAAATGAAAGAGAGAAAATGGTATTTGGTTCAAACAAAATGAGGCTAAAAACCAAAAGCAAATTTGCACCAAAAGCACAATACACATTCGGACAAGGAGGGGAGTTCTTGGAGAGAAAGAAAAACAAATGCCAAAAGATGCACAAATGCTCAAGTTGACCAACTATCCTCCCCCAAACCTCCTAACAAAATTCGGCCACCCCCCTAGCCACACATACCGTCCACATACATGCACTAAAAGCCTTGGAATAGTTTCCAAAACATCTTCCTTAAGCCAAGCCTTATGTCCCCCCATCCTTCCATAACCTTAAGAATCTTATCCCAAATTACAAGCTTTCCTATTTTGCTATACAACTTACCAAAAATTTGAAAGTCCAACCTTCCATAATTTGAACTTAGCCAACACTAAATGCTAGGATGTACAAAAATAAAATCCTCAAAATGCTTTCCATGCTACTCGAACCATTTCCCTCAAGCAACCTTTCAAGCTCCTTATCCACTATGCCACTAACTCCTCATATGCTTTAATCTAACACTTAAATTAATTTAAGTGTCAAGCTCACTTAATCCACTTCACTAAATTTTCCATACTAAAAATTATTCTAGCTTAGCTAATATTTCCAAGCCTTCACACAAATATACTAAACACACAATAACAATCATATCCAAGCTACAAGAAACAACATGATGCTCTAATATTTTTAGGATATTACAATCAGTGTCTCTTATAGTTGGGTGAAACATTTCTCTCTATCCATAATGAAGCGTTGGTTTCTCAATTGAAGCAGACTTCAACTCGTTAAAATTTAGGTATGTGTGTTTTCCTTAATACTGATGGTGTTGTTCACTCTGTGTCTGGTTCCTCTGCTGCAGGTGGAGTGATACGCAATAGCAAATGGAAGTGGATCTTAGGTTACAATCGCTTTTTGGGGAAATGTTCAGTAGCGGTTGCTAAGTTGTGGGGTATATTGGATGGTCTACTTCTCCTTCAAAAATAAGGTTACAACAAGGTCATTATTCAATAAGATAATCTTGAAAATATAATTTCTATCAGCGAAAGTAAGCTTGGTGGTCCAAAAAGCTCCCTGATAAGAAGGATTCAACAAATCCTAGCCTTTGAAGAGAAGTGGTCCTTGAATTATGTTCCTAGAGAGACAAATCAAGCAGCTGATGCTTTGGCGAAAATGGCTCTATTGAGTGATGAATCTTTACATATGTTTGAGGATCCCCCTTTGGGGATTACAGAGATCTTGAAGGATGGCAACTCTTTTGATAATTTGTCTATGATCTACTCTATGTAATCCTTTGTTTATTTTACCAAAGAAAAAAGAAAAGCTTAGGAGTTAGTAGAAAATAACATCAAGCATTTAAACACCTTAAACAATTATTTACCAAATTGTAAAGAGACTCGTATTAAGTTGTATTATGTGGTCAGATCATAATGTGATATGACAACTTATATTAGTAGGTAAAATAAATGGTCTATAGTCTAATTGGAATTGAGCAAATTGATTAAAAGCCTATTATATTATTTACAAGTCCAATTAGGAAAATATATTGTCTTGAGTATCGTAGCAGATGACTTCCAAAAGGTAAAGACATAATGTGATTGTTTGGATTCGCAATACATTAGACAAGACCCAAGTAGAATAAATTCTAGGTTCGTTTAAAGATTCATTCACCTATGATGTTTATAAAGTGTCTTACCTCAATCCGAAGTAAGTGATAGACTACGTGTGCATAACTCTTATATTTTGATGTATTGAAAGCTTGAGTTTAATTGATAATAAAACCGAAAGCTAGTACGTTGGGTATATGAATTTTGATTAAGGAATTATTTGTTATATCAAAACATTAAAAAATTAAAGCTAAGTCATGCCAATCACACTCATCATACCAAAGTGTCGGTATAAAGAGAATGGTGTAAGAGAATATGACGATTAACATAGTGGTTAGAAGTTGTGCGAAGAGCCAATGTAATACCCCTTTCTCGCATCAATGATCAATGCAGATGAATGATGTCACATTAACAAAATCTTCACATTTATAATTTTTTTTTTGGAAAGTATTCATCATGTAAATGATTTAAATAAATCTAAGTAAACACTATTCCACAATTTAAAAGCTTTTGGACACATTACAAAATCTTATTGTAGCATTTCTTAAATGTTTGAGTACTGTAAGCATATAAAACAAGTTTTTGAATGCTCATTAGGCTCCCAACACAAGCTATTAGATACAAAAGAGTAGGGGTTGCACAAAACCAAATCATTTTTGCATTTTAAATCTTTATACAATCATTTTCGAGGTCTTAAAACCCTTTTAAAACAATTTTCAAGGTTTCTTTTACTTAGAATTTGTTTAGAGTTTCTTGGAGACTAGGTGTAGGTGAACATGTATCGATACATCCTTTATAAATCGATACATGATCCTGATACATATACCGATACTTAAAAGATTATACATTGATATATTCCACGATGCAAAGAACCCAAAAATTAGTTCAAAAACACCTAAAACTTACTACTAAGTTCCGATTCATTTCAAAACCTTATCAAAACTAATTTAAGCACAAATTCATCTTAAAAACATGGTTAGAACAATTCAACACCAATGTTTATTTTGAATATATTAAAAATATTATACACATCAAGAAAACACCACAAAGCTTACAAGCTTAATAAATTATACACTTAAATCTATGTATATGTCATTTTAAACTATTCTAATACGGGCTAAATTCTCTATGCCAAACAAACTTTGTACGGGGGTATGATTCTCCCAATACATGATAGTTTCTCAGATTAGTTCTTTTACTTACGTGTTTTAAACAATTAACCCATCAAGATCACAAGGCTTAATAAGTAGATTAAATTTTTTTTCTACTTTACCTTATATTGTATATGTTAGTGTCAAGTTCTTGACTTGGGACTCTCACAATCTAATCTTATATTATCATAAAAATTACAAAAGCTTTTAAAAATTCAATGCTATATTTGGTTATTGGTATACTAATATAAAAAAAAATTCAACATTTGTTTTAAAATAACTAAGACATAAAATAAATAATAATTAGTATATTAGAAATATGAATAAAATTCTTGTAAAAAAATAGGATATTTTCAAAAGTATTTTTATCAAAATAAAAAATAAAAAATAATGTGATCAATTGTAAATATTTTAGAAGTAAATAATAACAGAAACATATGGGAAAAAAACTTTAACCAATGATGCGTCGTTGAAAGCACCAAATATATCCTATTTCCTGTAAAATAATGAAAAAGAACAGTAAAGGGGAAGTAGGGTCGAATCCTCAGGGACCGGATTATACGAATACTTGTTCGTCGAAATCCTGGGTAGAATCGTGCCCAAGAAAACCTGCGTTCCTGAAAAAAATAAAAAAAACAGAATTTAAAGTTTCAATCTGGAAAAATAAAAAAAACAGAATTTAAAGTGAATTGAAATTACGAGAATAAATTGCGAAAATTAAAATGAGGAATATGAAAATAAAAAGAGTTTAGAGAAAGTTTCTTATGTGGAGAGATTCCAGCCTCCAGTTGCCTCGATCCGCCTTGGGTTCAATCCTTGGCTTTTAGATGATCCTTCTCAACCCGAATAAGCCAGTTATAGTAGAAGAGGACGCCTACGACCACCAGCTCCAAGGATTTAGACTTCAATTTGGTGGAACCTGACTCTAGCCAACAATCGCTCTTTTGGGATCATCTATGCTAGATCAACGTTTCTCAATGGCGAATCCCACGCCATTTTGTCTCTTGGGCTCCCCAACCTCTGACACAGTAGGCTAACGAACCGACTGTGCAACCTTCTCAAAATATACAAAGCGGCCGTTCCTTGCACACGTTGAAAAGATCACTTTTTAAGGGACATGGACGGAAGCGTCAGCCCCGTAATGCGGAGAAACGATGAATACCCTGTTGAGAAGGCTAAGTACGGATTCTAAACCTCAAGAACCCTTTTTTGGGGATTTTCGGCAACCTTTGGCTAGATGGATTTTAGTGGCTCATGGATGAGATGTAAAAGAAAATAAATATATAAGAATGGAGAAAAGAATTTTTATTGAAAGAAAATATGGAAAGCACAAAAGATTTATAGGGAGAGAGTTTACAGAAAAAGATGAACAATCAAAATGAGTCACTTCATCCCCTATTTATAGTGCTAAGATAGATGGACTAGTCCTACTCAAACTCCCAAAGATAATTACAATTAATCAAAGATAAATAGAGATAAATAAAGAAATTAAATAATCCTCAATAATTATCCTAATATTAATTATCCTAATATAATTAAAATAGAGTCTAATAAAGCAAAGTCTCTTCTTTTTGCATTTCAATCCTTCTGTCCTCCATGCTTGCACTTTTGGCACCAATTTTTCCTTTTGTTGCACATTGGTCCATTTTATCTTTAATTTCACGCTTTTGGCCCTTAATTTCGCTTTTGCCTCCAATTTAGTCCCTACAAAATAAAAGACCATAAATAGCCCAAATTAGTAGAATCATACTCAAAATAAATATACAATTAGCACATAAAAATATGTCATTCTAGAGTATTATTAGATTCCCCCTACTTAGCCCATGCTTGTCCTCAAGTATGGTTCCTAACCATTGTGAAAATTAGATCCTGAAAGAAATTCTACTCGAAAGTTTTATAAAGATTAGTCAAAAATGCATATGAAAAATAAAGAGAACTTCTAAGCTTGCTTTAAGTAAAACAGAAAAAGTTTTCTAATTAACACACACAAAAATTAAAATCGTCTTGAATTATTTCATGCTATTTAGGTAAATTACCAAACCTACCAAGCCACTCTATTTGTTTCCTCCTTTAGTCCCCAACTGCAATTTTATTAGTACCATTTTTCTTTTCTTTACTATTTTTTTCCTTTTTCTTTTTCTTTTTTTCTCTTTTTTTTTTCTTTTTTTTTCTTCTTTATTTTCTTAGGAATATATTTCCAGTTAGTGGAGTTTTACCCATTACATCACACAACCTTTTGACGCGAAGTAGAATGACAACCCAAGCACCCTACCCCGGTTACTCAGTCAGTCACGTTCTGAGCCGCACTCATAACCTTGGTTAGCGGAGTTTTACCTATCACGTCACACAACCTTTTGACGCGAAGTAGAATGACAACCCAAGTACCCTACCCCGGTTACTCAGTCAGTCACGTTCTAAGCTGCACTCATAACCTTGGAAACATTTATTAAATAAAATTTACACGAAATTTTAATTTTAAGAGGACTTAAGAGAAATAATCAAGTGTCGAAAATAAGTTTTAGTATCCACCTAATAGACATGAACATAATTTAGCATGCAAATTTATTAAGTGTCTACTTGATATTAAACTTGATCAATTTTACGAAAAGCAAGATAGAGTTAACTTATTAATCATAATTATTTTTAGCCTAATAGAAATAAAACACTGGAGATAAAATCAAACAGACAGAACCATAACTAACTCAGTAGCCAAGAATCATGCATGTAGGTCAAACAATGGCAAGTCGTGGTCAAATTCTTGGGCATGAAAAGCTACAGAATATTCTTAAAAAAAATGAATGGACAAAATGGAGCCTCAAGTAGCAAACATAAATCACAACAGAAGACAAAAGTAATACGAAGAGTACCTCCCCCTACTTAAAACACATTGTCCTCAATGTGGACGCAAAAGAAATAAATAGGTAGAAAAGTTTAGAAAAACTCCCCGTGTAGCTACTGTCGATTGTGGAGGACTTGTGCGTGAAGGGGACGATGTGGCTAGAATAGGCTTGTTTGGCTACAGGGATATGGCATTCTGGCTCACTTCCTGCCTCTTTTTCTTCGTATTTTAGCTCCGTTTTACCTAGATGGAAGAAGAGAAATTTATTTGAATAAAATAAAATTGAAAGAAATTAAAAAGAAAAGAAAAGAAAAGAATAAATAATAACAAAAATGAAAATAAATAATAAAAGAAAAATAAATATTGGGTTGCCTCCCAACAAGCGCTTGTTTAACGTCATTAGCTCGACGACTTAAATGGTTCTACGGTGGCTCAAAATAAATCTTTTTAATCATGTGAGCTTGGAAATTCTCATTTTTTTTATCACATCCACCATATTTGGGTTTGATTGTCTTTGCGCCTTTTTCATTGGTTTCATATTTTCCTCCAAAGGGTTAATCCCTTTTAAGTCGGCAATGGTCTCATCATTCTCCGAAAATGTGAATTTGAGATGCTCGAGAGGTGGTTTTAATTTTGGATCTGATGCCTGCACAACAGAAGGTAGAAGTTTAGTATCCATATGAGCCAACAATTTATTAGCAGATTCAAAATCATCAAACATCATTTTAGATTTATCTCCATAAATTGACTCAAAATTTTCTTCCACTAAAGAGTCAATTATGTCGACACAATTTACACTCAAGATTTCACTGGGATGGCTAATGGCGTCGTAGACATTAAACTTCACGATCTCCCCATCAAACTCCATCGTGAGAGTTCCACTTCGAACGTCGATTTTAGTACTAGCCGTACTAAGGAACGGTAGTCCTAACAAGAGATCTGAAGATCCGGGAGCATTATCCTCCTCCATTTTTATCACATAAAAATCTGCAGGAAAAATAAGTTCGTTAACTTTTACCAACACGTCCTCGAGGACTCCTTCGGGACGCACAACGGACCTGTCTGCCAGTTGAATGATAACACTTGTTTTTGTTAAAAAACCTGCGTTAAGTGATTCATAAATAGAATATGACATTACATTAATGAAGGCTCCTAGATCACACATAGCCTTTTTAATTCCCAAATGACCTATTTTGCATGGTATTGCAAACATGCCCCTATCCTTACATTTTGCCGGCATTTTTCACTGTAACACTGCGGTCACATTTTCACCAACATTCACCCTTTCATTACCTGTTAACTTCCGTTTGTTGGTGCAAAGCTCTTTAAGAAATTTCGCATACCTCGGTATTTGCTTGATGGCGTCCAACAACGGAATGTTGATCTCGACGATCCTAACTGTTTCGAGGATTTCCTTATCCTCCTTACCTCTTCGACACTGGTGGAATCGTTCCGGAAATGGAGGTTGAATTATGGGTAATGGGGGTTTCGCTCGGACCTGTTCGTCTTTCTCTAGCTTTTCCTGGGCGATTTCTTGGGCATGATTTCTATCGGGAATCGATTCTAGTACCTTTTCACTTCGCAGCGTCACTACATTTGCGTTTTGTCTTGGATTCGGATCTGTTTGTGACGGCAGCTTCCCTTGAGAGTTCAATTTCTCAACTGATATGGTCAATTCTCTTATAGACGCCTCAGTTTTCTGTTGAAAATCCTTTATTTCTCTTTGGAAATTAAGAGTTTGCTGTTGAAAATCAAGGACATTAGCTGCTAATTTATTGACCATGGTTTCTAAGAAATTACCTGAATCTCGAGGCTGTTGTGGAAGTTGATTTTGGTATGGCTGGTTATTTCGTGGATTGGCCCCATAACTTAAGTTAGGATGGTCCCTCCACCCTGGAAATTAATGATGGCCCCATAAATAGCCCAAACATAGTATAATTGTTTATTATATTCTTTTCCAGGAAATGGAATGATAAAAACACCATACCAAATTAATGATGCATTCGTAGCTATCGTGCAACCTGGAAATGCATTCCGAAAATGGGCAGTGGCCAATGAATCTACTCCTTGACGAATTTTCATTTCTTTATGAAAACCCATCTGGATTTTGTTTGAGAAGAACTTTTAGATGAGCGAGCAGTGTGAGTTAATTCACACAAAATTCACTAATACATGTCACGTGACAAGAAATATTGCAGAGACTGGGGAATTTCTTCGTATAAAAGAAGAAAAAAATTCAACTCTCTCACCGCGGTTTTCTTCCCTTTTCCTATTTTCTATTTTACTTGCCTTGCTTTTGTCTTGTTTCTTAAAAGGTTGGCGTGCCTCTTCCCAGTTCCCACCGCTTCACTAACGCGCAGGAAATCAGCTTCTTGCTTTGAATTTTAAACCCTAAGCTAATCCTCACTTCCACTTCTGCATTCCAATTGTTGCTCTTCTTTTCTACAAGTCAAGTTGTCTGCTGTTCATTGCACTTAAGGTGTATTTGTAGATCTGTTGTTGTTTTATGGGTCTTAAATCAAAATGTTTATGTGATCTGACATATTTTGAGTTCTAGACATGATTAATAATTTGGTCGAAGAACAAACAGACAATTCTACATTCATTTGGGATTTATTGTCAGTTTGAACTTTGAACAACCGACCCTATGCTTTGTGTTTTTGTTGATTAATGCTTTTATGGCTCAGTTAAGCCTGCAAACGATCTTCTTTTAATTTTTACCATCCAAATTTTGATTGTTATTTATCAAGTTAAGAAAGGTTTCCAATCATTTCTCGCCATCTGTTTTCTTTTTAAAGCTCCATTTTAATTCTAATTTTAATTTTAGGACAGTAAATTTTATTATATAGAAATTAAAAGAAACTAATGACCTGTTTTACTTTAAAAGGGGAATAAAATGAATTTTGTTTTAATATTGGAAAATGCCATGACATTTATAATAATCGATCGGGTCCTATTGCAACGTGGGCGGTACCGACATTACTAACTGCTAGTTGTATTAATTTTAATAATTAGATTGGGATTAAATACATTAAAGTGTTTTATGAATTAGGTTACTATCCACTCCTGTTATTGTTCAAATGTAATAAAATATTTAGACCAAGTTGGGTCAATTTGTATTTAAGAGCCCTTTGTATGACACACAGCTGCCGAATTGATCCAATATGAACACCAGACCTTGCCATTTTATTTATTTACTTAATTCAATTCAATCTAGTTTTCCAGGTAGGCCGTTTTCTCTCGCGTTTCCTGCTCGGTTCTTTGACAAAAATGCCAAGGACATTTATTTTTACAACAATTTATCTTTTTCTTTGCTATTTCCATGATTTGCATTTTCTTTTCAGGTTCATTCATAAATTCACTGTTGATGGAACTTGACCAATGTTTTGAGCCTTGTAGTAGATGATTTAGCTTCTCCAACCTGCAAAGTAACCGTAAAAAATGGATAAACCAGTTCAGGTAGTCGGTTCTGGATATATTTTCCTGGTTCTTATGGGGTTTCTGGCATTACTTGAAGGAGTGAAAGGAGATCCAAGAGCCAAAACAGTGAATATTTCATGTGGCCACCAACTTGAGCACAACGGGACCATCTATGTTTCTAACTTTGTTGCTACAATGGAGAATATCAGTGAACAGATGCGTGATTCGGGCTTTGGGACAGCAGTTACAGGTTCTGGGCTTGATACGAACTATGGCCTTGCTCAGTGTTATGGGTATCTATCGTCGCTTGACTGCGTATTGTGCTATGCCGAGGCACGTACGGTTCTTCCTCAATGCTATCCGTTCAACGGGGGTCGCATTTTTCTCGACGGATGCTTCATGAGAGCCGAGAATTATAGCTTCTTTGAGGAGCACACAGGACCAGACGACAGGGCAGTGTGCGGGAATACAAGCCGCAAAGGGTTGAATTTTCAAGAATCAGCACGGCAGGCAGTGACGCATGCAGTTGCTGCTGCATTGGGAAATGAAGGGTATGCTAAGGCTCAGGTGGCAGTTTCGGGCACAAATGAGTCGGCTTATGTTTTGGCTAATTGCTGGAGGACATTAAACAATACTTCTTGTAAAACATGTCTAGAGAATGCATCAGCATCGGTACTAGGGTGCTTGTCTTGGTCCGAGGGACGCGCACTCAACACTGGCTGCTTCATCAGGTACTCTGACACAGATTTCCTCAATAAAGAACCCGGAAATGGAATATCAAGAGGTAATTATTACATCTCACTCTTTCAAATCTTAGTTAATTAATGCGTTAATCCTTTTTTTCATTTATTTAAAGCTGACTGTGAAACTCGGATTGGTGAACTTACAGGAACCGTTATAATCATAGTAGTTTCTATCGTCAGTTCCCTGATTGTTTTGGCGATCGGAGTTGCTATTGGAGTCTATATCTGGAAGTACAGATACATACAAAAGAAAAGACGAGGTAAAATGTTTATTTACAAGATTTACCTATCAAATTCCCATGCACAATAAATAAATAAACAAACAACAATAAAGGGATAAAAAAATGAGAGTAATAAATTAAGCATGCCCATGCTGAGACACCTGCACTAAACATTCTGCTCTGAATCTAGGTAACATAAGTCGGTCAAGGTTATATGAATTATTCAATTACATGGTTTTGTGGTTAGGCAAGTTTGGGGTTAATAATATGGTACTGATTCCAAAATTGTGTTGCCTAGTTTTCCTCGTCTTCCTTTTGGTTAAAACGGGTTGCCTTCATTTTCAGGTTCAAATGATGCAGAAAAATTTGTGAAACTCCTTCATGATAGCAACTTAAACTTCAAGTACTCTACACTCGATCGTGCTACGGGATCTTTCAATGATGCCAACAAGCTTGGGCAAGGAGGATTCGGGACGGTTTATAAGGCACTTATTCTATTCCTTTGAACTCCATTGCTCGTCTTTGGCCTTCTTCCTTTGTTTTATGGTCTGATATTTCGTTTTGTGTCTCTGTAGGGAGTTCTACCTGATGGAAGAGAGATTGCTGTCAAAAGGTTGTTCTTTAACAGTCGACATAGGGCAGCCGATTTCTACCATGAAGTCAAACTTATAAGCAGTGTGGAGCATAAAAACCTGGTCAGGTTGTTGGGATGTAGTTGTTCGGGACCTGAAAGTCTTCTCGTCTATGAGTTCCTCCCAAACAAGAGCTTGGATCGCTTCATCTTTGGTAAATACCGATACTTTACATATATCGATGACACTAAGCTTAAAATGATATTTAAATATGTTCACTAACAGAATTCTTTTTCCTTCCAAAAACATAACAGATCCCAGCAGAGGCAAATTACTTGATTGGGAGAAGAGATACATAGTTATTATTGGAACTGTAGAAGGTTTAGTTTATCTTCATGAGAACTCCGAGACCAAAATTATTCACAGAGATATAAAAGCTAGCAATATCTTGTTGGATTCGAAGCTGCGAGCTAAAATTGCCGACTTTGGGTTGGCAAGGTCTTTCCAGGAAGATCAGAGTCACATCAGCACTGCCATTGCCGGGACCCTGTAAGGATCACATTCCGTCTGTCTTTTCCAGGCATGATTCACTATAGATTGGCTAATAGTTCTATATTTTCAAATTTTACAGAGGATATATGGCTCCGGAGTACCTAGCCCATGGCCAGTTAACCGAGAAAGCAGATGTCTATAGTTTCGGGGTGATTTTACTCGAAATAGTTACAGGGAAGCAAAACAACAAGAGCAAAGCAACAGAATATTCAGACAGCATAGTAACAGTTGTAAGCTTCAGTCCCTTGTTCTAAATCTGCCACTGTTCTCCTACTTGAACCACCACTTAACTAGCTGACTTTCATTCGAGAATTTTGGTTGCGTGTGATGGAGCAGACTTGGAGACACTTTCAGTTAGGGACTGTGGAGGAGATTTATGACCCAAATCTAATGTTACACAATGACAACCATGGCAGCAACTTTAGGAATGAAATTTTCAGAGTGGTACAAATTGGACTTCTTTGCACCCAAGAGATCCCATCACTAAGACCATCAATGTCGAAGGTACTACACTTGCTAACAAAGAAAGATGAAGACATCCCTGCACCTACTAATCCACCTTTTTTGGATGAAAAGATGGAATTCAATGAGACAAGTGACAACGAATGCTATCCCCTCAACCGAGCTGATAATGATTCAATTGCCACTGCCACCCACAGTTCCTTCTACGGAAGATGATCTTTAGAACATGGCTGGACGATCCGAGAATTGCTGATTTCGGCCTTGTTAGACTTTTTCCGGAAGATAAGACTCACATCAGCACTGCCATCGCTGGCACTTTGTAAGTTGATGAATATTTGAAACGTTGCACATTACCTTAATTTGCATATTACTAACCATGAATTCAATTATTTGGCATCTCTAGAGGTTACATGGCTCCAGAGTACGCTGTTCGTGGCATGTTGACTCAAAAGGCTGATGTTTATAGTTTCGGTGTTCTCATTATTGAAATTACTTGCAGGAAGAGGAACAAGTGCTTTTCTCCGGATATGGTCTGCATCCTACACATGGTAATTCATTTTGCAGAGCTTATCAACTACGCTATGCTTTTGTGATAATTTTTTTGTCTCTAATTCTGAGGTCTTAAACTGATGCAAGATATATATATATATATATATATATTTGAATTGGAAGGTATGGAATCAATATGAAGCAGATTAGCTCAGGGAAGTTGTTGATCCAGTTATAGAGCATAATTTTCGAGAAAAGGCGTGTAGATTGCTTCAAATTGGCCTACTCTGTGTACAAGCCTCAACAGAATTGCGACCATCAATGTCAACAATTGTGCAAATACTTACTGATGATACTTGCGAAATTCCTTGTCCGACGCAGCCTCCTTTCTTGAGTCTTAGTAGCTCTGGGGTTAGCCTAAACATCACGACTTCTACTAATAATTATCAGACCAACTCTTACATCCAGTCTTCGGGGTATAGCACAATGCAAAGTAGGATGGTGCTTAGATGGACCGCTTTTATAGAAAATGTTTCAGACAAGTTTCACGAAGATGGAGCCGACACGTTGGAGTGATCTTGATGGGCTTCTCTGTGTTTCTGGTATCACTGGGTGATGAAGTAGTTCAAATGACATTCTGCACTATTTGGAGGAGGCATAAATGGATGTGGATATCATCGGATACAAATGATTTAAACTAATAACGTCCAATACCGTTTCTAACACCAATTAATGCTTCATTCTTCCTATAAACTTAGTTATAGATCAGTTTGATACTTTTAGTTATACAAAATTAGAAATGCTGTATGTAAATACTAAAATCATTGGCCAAGGGAGATCTTAATTACGTAAGCTAAGGAGGTTAGGTTTAAGTACTTTTAACATAATGTTACGCTATTTCCTTTTTCTTTTTCTTGTTTCACAATACAGTTAGAATTGTAGAATCCAATCAATATAAAAAATCTGAGTGTTTAACTCATGGGAGCCCGCCTATTTGCCAGCACTACTTACTTCTAGGTTAACTTTTTTTTTTCCCCACTTTCTACACGTAAAGGTGAACATCAAAGTGATGTCAAAGAAGGCAGCCACCAAAGTGGAAGCATTGTCAACATGCAACACACTATTTTATATTTTAAAATGATAGGTTAACCTTAAAGTTAAAAAAAATCAAATAAATAAATAAATAATCTGAAAAGTGAAGTGGGTAAGCAAAATGATATACAAAATTCCCAAATTAGGATCTTAGATAACGACTAGCAAATAACTAAAAAATCAAAGGTAACGTAAATGTCAATATAGAAATTCCAAACAAAAACAGGTGTTTACGTTGAACTTTAACCATCCATAGGAGTTTGTTGGTATGAAGAGGATAGTGTAGAAGAAGATGAGGGTTCATTCAGTGATTAGCGGAGAGCAGAAGGTTAGGTAGATCCAATAGTAGAATCGATTCAATTGCAAATCAACAAATCTAATAGTTCAACTACTACTATTATACAAAGGTTTATGTAAACTGCTTCAAACTAGTATTAAACCGGAAAAACCCGCCTGAACCGGTATTTCTTTACCTTTTGCTTTTGGATTGAGTCCTCTTTAAGAAGCATAGCAACTAGCAGATTGACTCATCTTTGCATTGTGGAAACCATTTTTAAAAATGGTTTTAGAAAATGGGGATCGACTTTAAAAATAAAAATGGGAGTCACCACCAATCCCTTTTTACTTAGGTGTGATTGGGTCACCTTGTAAAACGCTTCATTTTAAAACCTTTGGTTTTGGTCTACGAAAAACGAGAAAACGGATTCGGGAGTCGGTTACGTATGAGGAAGGGTTAGCACCCTCATAACGCCCAAAAATTGGTACCAAATTGATAGAATCATGTCCAGATGTTTGAAATTTAAAAGTATTTAAAAATACGATTTCTTAAAAAAATTTCGAGCAATTTAAGTTAAAAATTGAGACTTTCTTGTTCCGAAGGAATATAAACATCACATCCAGCACGTTAGGACACGATATTTAAAAACCTTCGTAATCAAAATCATCTAATGATTTACAAAACCTGTAAAAGGGTATTTAGTTATTTAGCCAAACGGAAAATCGCAACCCAGTACGTTAGGGCACTATTTCCCGAATTTCTAAATACCAAAACATTGCCTTATTTTCAAAAACCTTACCTCGAGATAACATAATGTCACATCCAGCACGTTACGACACGACATTTTAAATTCCCGAGAATAAGTTTTTATTTGAAATGAGAAGGGATATTTAATATTTGAAGTTCCACGAGAAAAATCGAGACCCAGTAAGTTAAGGCAAAATTCTTCTCGAAGTCCCCAACTATCACATATCACCTTATTTTTTAATTTAAAAATGCATCAAAAAGGTATTTTATAAAAAAATGGTTTGAATATACAAATAACGATTTTACAAAATTACAAATTTCACTAACAATAAATAATAAAAAGATAAAATAACATGAATATATAATAGAACATGCTAAACAATAATAAACGATCTAAAGAATATAAGTAAACATATAATATAACAATAATTGAAATTTTCACGAAATAATAAAATAAAATGAAAAATGGAATAACATGTTTAAACATCGAGGAAAAAGAATATGATGATTTTTTAAAATGATTTAATATATATAGATAATAACAAAAATTAAAAGTAAAAACCTATCATAAATATATATAATTTAATAATTTTAACACATGTATACATAACTATATAATAAAAAATAAATAATAAATAGTATATAAAAACATATATTTTACGTATATAATAAAAAAACATAAATTAAATATCTTATACAATATAGTATTATACTTTATAAATAAGAAAAATTAGAAATAATATAGATATTATAACATAATAATATTTTAAAAATATATATAATAAATAATATACTAATCATAAAAATTATATGTAATAAATAATAAATAAATTGTATACTATAATAAACTTTATACGAACAACTATAAAAAAATAAGCAATATAATGTAATACTATATAATACAAATTAAAATATATAAAAAATAATATAAAAATTATATACTATATAAATTATTAAACAAGTAAAATAAAATAGTAATTAAATATATATAAAAGTAGTAAATATATATATATTAATTTATACTATTAATAGATTAATAAATAATTAAAAAATAAAAATTTTAGCATAATAAAATATTTCAATATAATTTATAATAATTTAAATTTAAAAAAATGAAAAATAATTAAAGAAACCAGGATCAAATAATAAAAATAAATATAAAGGGATTAAATTATAAATAAAGGAAAATAAATGGACTTAATTATAAAATTGAAATAATACGGAGGGACCTAAAGTGTAATAAAAACATTATTAAAAAACACGTGGATCTGATCCCATTCGGGTCGGGTAATCGGGTCAGCTTCATGAAACGGCGTCGTTTTGGTCCTTACCTGACCATACGAAAACGGCGTCGTTTCTTTGGCATTTATAAATCAGATTTCGGCCCAAAAAACTCATTTTAACACCATTTCAAAAAAAAAATTTTTAAAATGCTCTCAAATTCCTCTCGTCTCTGTCCGAACAGCCATCAGACTCCACAGGCCACGCGCCGCACGCGCCGTCGTGGACGCGCGGTCGGAGAGCCAAACCCCTCCGTTTTGAAGTCGAAACATAGGTAACTTTTTTGCCTTTTCCTTTTTAGTATTCGTATAGAAAATGATATAGATATGAAGATAAATAAAAATAAAATAATGAGAATATCACCTTCGGTTAAAAATTTCTGTAATTTTATTTCTGTATATTTTTTGAATATTTCTCTCTGTTCTCTCTGTTTTCTGCCTGAGTATTTGTCTCTCCCCCCGTTTCAAATTGTTTGTGGGTTTATATAACCCCGAAAGAAATCAAGAGAAAAGGAAATAAATCTGTTTTCTTTATTTGCAATTTCTTTTGCTATGTTTACCCTTTCTGTGCAGGTCGAGGGCGAGGAGAGCGGCGACATTACTCGCGCGAATCGCGGCATGATGAGGGGCTGGTGGCTGCGACGCTGTCGGCGTGATTGAAGGGTCGCTGAGGCGAAGCTTGCGGCGTGTAACACCCTGGGTTTAGGGGTTATGCGTTCGTGCAAAATTCGAGTGATAGTAGGCTTGGAGTATGGTTGGACATGTTTTAAGGGTTTCGGGAACTTTAAATTATAAGGGAATGCTTTGGAAAAAAAAAATTTGATTTAAGTGTAAAAAGGGGAAACTGGGCAAGAAGGCCTTAAAATAATTTTGTGGAGTTTAGGACACAAGAAAGGAATTGGCAAAGTGGCTTGGGCGCTAAGTGCAAAGGGAGTGCCAAGGGGGAAGGGGTTCGAATAACATGGGAAGCAGTTGGGCTTTTATTTTTTTTAGCGTTAAAAAGGGAGTTGGGCTAGGTAGGCTTTAAAGGAATTTTGTGGGCGTTTTTAGCAAAAGGGAAGGCTGTGGTAGAGTGGCCTCCGTGCGCTGCTTAAGAGCTTGGGGAGGATGCCATTAAGGACCTGGGTTTGAATCCAGGCGGCAGCAATAAAGGGTTTTATTTTTTTTTTGGGGCGTTAAAAGGAAGGGACTAAAGAAGTAGGGCTTAAAAGAATATATTGCGCGTTTATGACACAAAACAACGCCTGGGCATAATGGCCTGGGGCGTTACTTGGGAGCTTGTTCCACCAGGTCCTGTGTTCGAACCATGGAGGCTGTAGTTGGGGTTTTTATCTTTTGCTGCTGACGTGAAGAGGTGGCGTGAAGGTGGACGGCACATGGGAGCTTCATTAGATAAGGATTAAATTGATGTTGTTTAGTCCTTTTTGAATTCGGCTGGTAAGTAAGTGATAAGGCTTACTTTATTTTATTTATTTTAGATAATTGTGGGATTATTTATAGTAAAAAGAGATAATGGTTGCTATTGGGTTGTTTTTTTTAATATGATTAGGTGATAAAATATGAGTTAAGTTAGGAGAGAAATGTGGATTTTGAAGAGTGAAGCAGTAGTGGCCGGTCAAGGGCTCTTTGGGTAGCAACATTCGGTCTTGGGGAGGGGTTTATTTTATTTATTTTGAATGTAGGATAAGGGATAAATAAGGCTTATTTATTTATTTGAATGGATTGGGAGGAGTAAGTAAGGGAGTTGGCTAATTCAAATTGGTTGAATTAGTGGCCATAAGTGATGGCCGAATTTTGGAGTCTTCAAGGGGAGGGGTGCCGAATGCTATAATAGGGGGATGCTCACCTTTGGCCACCCTTTTTTACCATTTGTTCACTTTGCCGAATTGCAAGTGTTTGCTTTCAACCACTTTGTTACCGAACCTTTTCTCCAAGCACATTCTCTTCCTTTTTGCTCCCAAATTTGCTAGGTGGCCGAATCTTCTACTCTCCCTTCTCCCTTCTTTTTCTTTCAAAGCCGAAGTTGGCATAGCCTTTCGTATATTTATTTTCCCTCCCTTCCTTCACACTTTGCTTGCCATTGCCGAATATTCCAACCCCATTTGGGAGTCAGTGCCGAATCACTCATTCTCTCTACTTTGTTGCAAGTCCCGGAAGCCAAATCTTAATTCTTGTGGTGGCCGATTCTTTGTTAGGACAAGAGGGAGTAGTTATCAAGGTAAGTGACTTGTGATATTCGGCCATAGGCCACTTTATGGGAATAAATGGTTGACCCATTCTATCTATGGTGATTTAGGAAAATCGGCAGAAGTGTATAGCAAGCTTCGAGACTCAGATCTTTGTGGTAAGGATATTAAGTAAGTATAGCTTCAATTCAAAATATTTAGATTAAAGTATTACTGTTTAATCGATGGTTCTGATTAAGGATATCATTAATGGACATGGATGCCAGTCAAGGGGGGAAAGGGAAAGCCCCTATCCCGAAGTTTAAGAGAAGAGCTGTCTCAGCGGTTCGAGATTGGCCACCGGGGTGTGGGCCAGCGTCTGAGCAGCAGGTTAGGCAGATAGCTGTAGTCTCGCTAAACGATAGCGTCGGGATCGAGGGTCTAGAGCTTCAGGTTATAAGGTGTGTAACTAGCCTACTGTTTCCGGGATTTATATTTGCATGTGTGATATGTTTACTAACAAATGCAGTGATAAGTGTAATATTGATACCCTTCAAGGGTATGAGGATGATCAGGTTAGTACCAAAGCTGTTAAAATATGTTCATTGATTTGTATATGTGAGTATGCCTTGATTATGTATAAACATGTGCATGCATTATCATGACTATATTTTATGTTGCATGTGCATGGGTGGGCTATGAAAGAAGGTACGGGTGTACTTCGAGTACGTGGTTGATGAGTAGCTATGTGCCTCATCGTGATTGATATCGGCTATGTGCCATATCGTGGATTGATGAGTGACTATGTGTCCCATCGTGATTTTGGTGTTAGCTACGGCTACATCGTGGATTGGCGCTGACTGAGGTCGCGTTGTGGATTTTGTGCTTAATTGCACGTGGATGGCTTGAATGCCTTTGTGGAGTAAAAAGGAGAGGGCGATTTAATAATCCCCTGGTGTGTGGTAGGCTGGATAAGGGGGTGTGTAGAGGATGGACCTTAGGCTTGGGTCGGGATTCATTATTGCATAATTGTGGTATGTGAATACATGTGATTGTGGACTTAAAAAAATGAGAAATGGGCTAAGCCCAGTATGTGGAGGGTATGTGGTTAATTACCCGGTTACTTGATAAATGTTATGTGTATGGGCCAAGCCCAGAATGTGATATGATCTGAACATGATATATGATCTGATGCATGGGTTATTATGTGGTTAGCATGTGGGTGGAATTCAGTGGTTAATTACACACTGAGTCTGTGTGACTCACCCAACTTTTTAAACATCGCAGGTGATTCGTGATTTTGGACCGGGTTGGAGTGGATACAAAGGTGGCCATGCAGAAGAAGCTTTCCATGCAGAAGTTGTTTTTCCTCATTTAATAGAATTTGTCATTTTCAGTATTTTAAGTATTTGAATAAGTTTTATTGTAATAAGGCCCAATTAAATTATTTGAGTGTTTATATTATGTTAACACAAAATGACGATTAAATTATTAGTTTGAAATCAGTTTATTTTCGGCAAACTATATCTTAAAACATAAATTAAGGTTTTAATTCGGACATTTTATATCAAGCTTATATTATTTAGTAGATTTTAAAATGGACATGGTTTTTTATTAAGAACTAAATTTTCAAGTTCCACCACAAGTAAGAATATTTTTAAACGTTTTCCGCAGTGACATACCGGATCCGGTCAGGACTTGTGGGCCGGGTTTGGGGATGTTATGCGGCGCGACTGTTGGCATGACTGAGGGGCTGCTGGGACGCGAGGGTAACCCTATTGTCAAGGCTTGCTGCGCAAAGCAAAAACCCTAGTTTCAGGGTTTCCAAATTCTGAAACAATATTCGGCCGTTAGGCCATGTAATTTTGGGTTTTAGGTATTGGGTCAGGTCTATTTAGGAGGTTGGTTTAGTTTGGGTCTAAGTTAGTTCAGGTAATTGGTTAGTGGGCCATTTGTTTGGGCTCGGTTGGGTTTTTGTAAAAGGGTTGTATAAATGGACTGTTTAAAGACATTATTTTTATTTTATTTTGGTTTGCTTAAGCCCGGGCAAAAATTGGTATTTACAGCTGCCCCTCTTTGCTCATTGTCATGTAACGAGAATAGAGCAAAGACTATAAAAGGACCAATTTTGCCTGTCTTGGCCGAACTTCGACTTCTTGATCCTCGTCTTCTTCAAATGGCTTCCAATCCGAACGGCATCTTCAGGGGTACTGGAACTTTATCAGTAAGTTTGATAATTTCAACTTCATGAAGGCAGTATCCACTATATTTTGATCTGCTCCACTGCAAACTCAGGGAAATAAGATCTGATGTTTTCGATCTGCTTCCTGCAAACTCAGGAAGACTTTATTCTTCAGTCTGCTTCACTAGGGAACAAAATCTGAACTTTTTGATTTGCTTCCTTACTACCTTCAGGAAGACTTCATTCTTCAGCCTGCTCCACTATCATCTCTAGGGATCAAAATCTGAAATTTTCAATTTGCTTCCTTACTATCTTCAGGAAGACTTCATTCTTCAGTCTGCTCCACTAGGGAACAAAATCTGAAATTTTCAATTTGCTTCCTTGCTATCTTCGCCTGGGTAGAGGATTTGGAGTGCCCTTTGTTTTTTGAGAAAAACAGAATGAAAATGAATTTTTTTTTTAGAAAAATTAGCCTTATATACGGATTGAAAACGACGTCATTTTTGAGCCGTGCGTTTGGGCACAAAACGGCGTCGTTTTGCCTATATCCAATCTGCGCGACCTGACCCGCAAGGAGGGTCCGCGTGATTTTTCAAAATGGGCTATTTATGCCTGTGGTCCTTTCGCATTTTGGAGCTTTTTAATTCGGTCATTTTCATTATTTTTAATTTGTCTCTTAAATTTCGTTTCCGTTTCATTTCGATACATTAATACCCGCACATGAGGACAAAAGGGATATTGTCCCAGTTAGTCCCTATTCCTTTTAGCGTGTCTTATTTTGGTACTTTCCTCTTTAAATCATTTGCAATTTGTACCTCAAATTTTATTTCGATTTCATTTTCATCCTGAATTGGCTTAATTTCATTTATTTTTTTTTAGAAATTGTTTTAGTTAATATTTCATTTAATACTTTATTTACTTATTCTTTGACCTTTTTTTAGCTTGTTTATTTTATATTTTTTATATGTGTATATTTTATTTTATCTATTATTATTAAGTCTTTAACTTGCTTATTATTATTATTAATTATTATTATTATTATTATTATTATTATTGCCTTTATTATTATCAACATTATTATATTTTATTACCATTATTTGTATATATTACTATTACTATTATTATTATTATTATTATTATTATTATTATTATTATTATTATTATTATTATTATTATTATTATTATCTTTACTATTATTATTATTTTTTATTATTAATTATTTTAAATTATTTACCTAATCTCCATTTATTTATTTATTTGATTCACTATTTCTAATCATTTATTTACTTACTTATTTTTCTTATAATTAGTTTTATTCATTTTTATTTTCTTTATTCTTGTTTTGTTATTTATCTTATCTTTATTTTATTTTTATTATTCCTTTTATCTCGGTTCGCTTTATTTGAACTTTGATGATTGTTGTTGCTATGTACTTGTTGGCATTGTAATTCACTCATTATTTTATTACGGTCGCATTATGTTTTATTAAATACATTAAAATTTTCATTTTGAAATAAGCAAATACTCCGCGTTCTAAGGTTCGAAAGAAATCGTACCCCAACTTACTGGGTTTCGATTTATCTCACCGAATCTAAAGAACTAATCATTTTCCTTTTAAAAGTTAAATCAAAACTTATTCTCGAGAATTCAAAATTGTCGTGTCCTAACTCACTGGATATGACGTTTTGTTATCTCGGGATAAGGATTTCAGAAAAAGGCAATGTTTCGTGTTTAGAAGTTTGAGAAATTGGGCCCTAACGTGCTGAGATTCAGTTTTTTCATACGTCCAAATAACTAAATATCCTTTTTAATTTCGTGTTTTGGGAAATTAAGGGACGATCTTAGTTTCGGGGGATGAAATGTTGCACCCTAAATTACTGGATGTGATATTTTATCCTTATGGAATAAAGGAATCTAAACATTCCAAAACGGGTTATGCAAACATTCTTTAAAAGGAATTGTATTTTAAAATCTTTTCGAATTTTCGACATTAGGACAATAACTAATCCTTCCTCATACGTAACCGACTCCCGAACCCATTTTTTTGAATTTCGTAGGCCAAAATCAATGTTTTGAAATAAAATGTTTTTATAAGGTGATCTGATAACACCTAAGAAAAAAAGGGATTGGTGGCGACTCCATTTTTTGTTTTTCAAGGTCGATCCTCGTCATTTTTCATAAAACTTTAAAAATGATTTCGACAGCCTGGCGACTTCGCTGGGGACCAATAAGAGAGTCAAGCCGTAAAATTGATTATTTCTTGTCCTTTTGTCCAAATTTAAAAATCTGATTTGAAAAACTATGATCCTTTTTATTGCATGTGGTTCTAATTTTATAAAATATCTCTGCATTGCATTGCATGACCGTTGTGGTCGCACCTTTAAGTGGGAGCGAGAAGCTATGTCTTCGTGAGGTTTTCACCTCCGCATGGGCTAGTGGATTGCTTCCGGAATACATATATACCTATGCCTTCATGAAGTTTTCACTTCCGCATGGCCATAGGGAAATGTATTCCCCTGAACTGAACTCGATCCATATGAGCCTATAATGGGTGAGGATCGAGGAATCTGCTGGTTCGGGTACCTCAACTTTAGAGCTAAACCACATGTAGAAAACCTAAGGGCTTACACTAGGTAGAACTATGCCAAACTCTAGTGGTCACCCAGTTAGGTGTCCTATTTTGTTATTTATTTCTCTCGTGCTAACGTGTTCTCTTTTGTTTTGATTACATTGCATTCAAATCATAGAAGAGAGGCGTTGATTCAAATTCGGTTGCTAAATAGAAGAGTTTGTCATGAGAAAATGGATTTCTTGATAAAGTGGATTATAATATGGTCATCCAAATGTGATCCAAGTAAACACAACGAGAGAAGTCTGATAGTCCGTGAAGGAATACAAGACTCTATTTGCCCAAGGATTCAAGCTGACAAAGACTATTTGAGAATCACCACGTCTCGGCTTTCTTGAAGAGGCTAACTAGCATTGCAAGGATAAGTGAGGAATGAGTTGTGGCCCAAGCAAAAAGGAGCTAGTGGAGGCATCTATTAGAAAGTTCACGAGATTGGACCTTAATATCCGGATAAGAAAAAGGGAAGCAATGTCTTCGCTTGGAATATGAAGGAAAGGCCGTATAAATATTCGTTTTATGTAAATTAATTTATTTTCTAGAAAAGTTGTTCTAATGTAACTGAATTCGAAATCAATGCCTCTCTTTCTTTTGCATTTATTCCATGCATCTGCATTGCATTGCATCATTTGCATTAGATTTTTACAAAAGGGACCCTAATTAGTTGAAGTTATTTCAGAGAGAGAGAGAGAGAGAGAAGGAAAAATTTAGAAACTGAACACCGTTACGGTACACGTGCCAAGACAAAAAAATGGATCAAAGACTTGAACAGTTCCAGAGAGACATGCAAGACTAGATGTAAGAGCAGTTGGCAAAGCTCTAACAAGAAATGAGAGACCAAATGCTGGAAGCCCAAAGAAATATGATGGCTCAAATGGCTCAGCTACTGAACGGGGCAATGGGCAAAGGAAAAGGTCCCATGACTATTGTTGGAGAAGATAATGAGGACTTTCCTCCGGATTTTACTCCACTACATGCTCAAACACAACCTGAGGAGTATCCCGAAGACCATCTGTCACGATCAGGCCTCAACAAGGGCAAAATGACACTGGAGTGCCCATGAACTTCCAAGTGGGCAAAGGATCTAACCCAGGAGATAACGCTACTAATTTTGTTATCCTTGACTTAGATATAGCAGGAGGGGAAAAGACAAGAATTGAGTCCTCAAGGCAGTTAGAGGATCGCTGTAGATGGTTGGAAGAAAAGTTCAAGGCCTTGGAAAATGTTGATAATCAACATGGAATTGATGCTAAAGACTTGAGCTTGGTTCCAGATTTGGTGCTTCCTCATAAGTTCAAAATGCCAGAATTTGAGAAGTACAATAGGACCAGCTGCCCTGAAGCCCATATTACTATGTTCTATAGACAGATGACCAGCTACATTAATAATGATCAACTCTTAATTCATTCTTTCCAAGACAGTTTGGTGGGGGTAGCGTCCAGATGGTACCATCAACTCAGCCGTACTAGGATTAGCTCTTGGAGAGATCTGGCCCAAGCTTTCATGAAGCAATACAATCATGTCACAGACATGATGCCTGACAGAATCACCTTACAGAACATAGAGAAAAAATCAAATGAAAGTTTCAGGCAGTATGCGTAAAGATGGAGGGAAGTTGCCCTACAAGTTCAACCACCGCTTTTAGAAAAGGAGACCACAACGCTTTTCATCAATACTCTAAAAGCCCTATTTATTAACTATATGTTGGGAAACGCCACCATAACCTTTTCAGATATAGTAATGTCTGGCGAGATGATTGAAAATACGGTAAGGAGTGGGAGAATAGACACTGGAAAAAGTGCCAAAAGATTAGCCCCGAGAAACAAGGAAAATGAAGTGAGCGTCCTGAGCATGCATCCCAAATCAATCACCTTAGGCCAACCGAGGGCTGTAACTGCTAGCTATCAAGGCTCTTCAAGATAGGAACCCAATTCGAGGCCAAATACAGAAAAGCTCCAGTTCACACCCATCCCGATGACATATAAGGAGCTGTATCAGAATCTTTTTAATGTGCATGTGGTGTCCCCATCCTACTCGGAACCTGTGCGACCTCTGTTCCCAAAGTGGTATAATGAGAATGCCCAATGTGAGTACCACGCGAGAATAACGGGTCACTCAATTGAAAACTGTACTATGTTTAAAAAGTTGGTTGAAAGGTTCATTAAAATGGGAATTGTAAAGTTCGACGTTTCATCAGAACCTGATCACTTTGACGATGCAGTAAATGCGATAATTGAATGAGGAGACAAGAAAGTTGCGACTCCTTGAAAAAGTCAAAAGCGAAGAGGGAACCGAGAAACAAAGTTTCCAAACTCTTGCGTACTTGGGAAGTATTTTGAATAATAAGAATTTGGAAGAGATCCCTGTATTTTTAGAGCTAATCAAGAGTAATATTCAAAACACGCTTGTTGCCTTAAGCCTAGAGGCAATAAAAATCCTTTTGTGAAATAGGCTCGTGTCCAAAATTTTTGTTTCAATAAAATGCATCTTTTTGAACAAATATTCTTTTATTCTTTCCATGTATAGATTCTTTTATTTTTGGACTTTCTTTCAAGTATTCTTTCATTCTTCATTCATGACCATACAAATAATCATTCTTTGAATCATTTATTCTTTGGAATCTTCCTTCGAACCTACAATAGGTCTCCAAATATCAACGATGTGAGCAACGCTGTTACTGACTCGGAGTCTCCTTTCGAGTAAGATATGTGTCTAGAGGTATCTCAGGACTTTGAAGATGACAAAGATTGTAACCTATCTTCTAATTTGTTAAGAATGGTAGAACAAGATGAAAAACAGACCCTACTCTACAAAGGGTCAGTGGATATTATGAGCCTAGAAAAGTAGCCTAGCTCACCATAGAAATAATATGAGATATCATTGAGTTATTTTCAAGAATTCAAAGATGTTTTTGCACGATCATATCAGGACATGCCTGGGTTACTAAGACGCAGGCTAAACATGAGGATCGGGCACTGTTGGAATGTGATTGCATCAGTTATACCGCAAATACTGAATTGAAGAATACGAGATTTATGTGACTCCTCAATTTTCTTCATAGGCTTTACTATAGGTAGGGCATGGATGTTATGGGGCCGATCTCGTTAAAAGCTTCTAGTTGACATCGAACTATCTTTGTGGTCATCTATTATTTCGCTAAGAAGGCAAATGTTGCTTTATATACCAATATTGCAAAGTTGACAGTCATCAAATTTCAAAAAAAAAAGATCAGGCGCCGAAAAAAATGCCAAAAAGGACAATGTTAAAAGTTTGTAGTTTGTTCAAAGATCAGATACCATATCATAGAGCAACAAAGGTAGCAAAAAAAAAATCAAAACAAGGATTGTAGGAAAAATGACCGAGACTGGTAAAGATTGGCATAAAGAAGTTACCATTTATCCTCTATGATTATCAAATGTTGGCCAGGACCTTTGCCGGGGCAACATCTTACCTATTGGTTTATGGAATGGAAGCGTTTCTGCCAATTGAACCAAATCGAAGAAAAGGTTAAAAGTTATCCATCACGGTCAGATGATGCAAGCTTACGAAAAAGAGGTTCATCCTAGAGAATTCCAAGAGGGGAACCTGATGTTGAAAAAGATCATTTTTGTACAAAAGGATTTCAGAGGAAAGCTGATGCCAAACTGGTAAGGACCTTATGTAGTAAAAAAGGGCTTGTTCTAGAGAAGCATTGATATTGACAGAGACGGAGGGCGAGGACTTGCCCAATTCGACGAATTCAGATTCAGTCAAAAAGTATTTTGCTTAAAGAGAAGAAGAGGCCAAGGTGAAAGCCAGCAAAGGGCGCTTCGAGATAAAAAACAGAAAAGGAAAAAGAAAAAGGAGAGGCCAAGGCGAAAACCCGCAAAGGGCGCTTTGAGACCAAAGGGGTTTTGAGCCGAAAACCCGAAAAGGGTGGCTCAAATTTTGATCAAAGATAGGGCATGTGGTAGTCTTGCTATGCCTGAATTAACAATGAGGAAGTATGTTACGTCTTGGGGCATTGACAAAGTACTCCGGATCCTCTAAACATGTATTGAGCTCAAAATGATCCTCAAGAAGTTTATACAGAGAAGCTCAGACTGCGATATCTAGGGCACCTAACTTATATCTTACCCATTTTGAATTTGCTATCTTTGATTACTTTATTCTTTTTCAAGATACACCCCAATCAATTTTCTTTTATGCCCTTGGCTATCTTTGATTACTTTATTCTTTTCAAGATACACCCCAATCAATTTTCTTTTATTACTTTGGTTATCTTTGATTAACTTATTTGTTTCGAGCTATGCTCCTGATTAATTTCTTTCTCGTCCATTGTTGTGATCTTTTTCAAAGCATTTTATATTGAAATAACGATTAATAGACTAATAATACTTTCATAAAAAGAGTTTCGTATATTACTCTGGAAGCTTCTAAATAATATGAGAATTTGGAACAGGACTATTGTTTAGAACTCACCAAGCATAAGGGTTGGAAACATTGAAAGATGATTATCTCTTCGGATTTTTATTGGATAAGACATTTCGTCAGTGATACCATCTCGACAAATGACGAGTAATATCAACCCAAGTGTAAAAGAGGGTCATTCTTGGGAAAAGAAAAATGATACCCTGCATTCATGTAAATTTCAAGCAAATACATTTGGTCATTACACCTAGGGAATGGTGTACCAGATAAAATTGATTGAAGATGATACAAATTCTATACCTCTGAGTGGTAACAGATTGGATGAAAAAAAAAACAAATGTTATTCCCCTACAGTTGCCGTGGGAGATACAAACTTTATGTCCCAAGGTTCAAGTGGAGTGGACTCAGAATTACCATGGGGCAAATTATTTGAGTAGAATATGATTGATGCTTCATGAGGAACGAAGATGAAACCTTAAATGAGTGATGACACCTGAAATAGGAATCATTCTCATAACATTTTTGCATTTATATATCATAACATGTCTAAAAAGGAGCATTTGACTCATTTCGATCAAGGCATCCTACTCATTAGGCATAAGCATATACCCATTTTACAGGTTATGTCCTCTAGAGGACAATGTAGTAAGGTAGATTGAAGATATTAGTCGGGTCTCTCTGAGTTTGCAGTGCAACAAACTAAAAAATAACAGATCTGACATTCCTGAAGTTGTAGTGAAGCAGATCAAAGGCATTAGATCTTGTCTCCCTGAGTTTGCAGTGGAGCAGATTAAAAATAACAGATCTGGCATTCCTGAAGTTGTAGTGAAGCGGACCGAAAACATCAGTCTGGTATCCCTGAGTTTGCAGTGGAGCAGATTGAAGATAGTAGATCTTGTCTTCCTGAGATTACAGTGAAGTGGATCTAAGATACCAGTCTGGCATCCCTGAGTTTGCAGTGGAGCAGATTGAAGGTAACAGATCTTGTCTTCCTGAAGTTACAGGAAGCAGATCAAAGACATCAGATCTTGTCTCCCTGAGTTTGCAGTGGAGCAGATCGAAGATAGCAGATTTAGTATTCATGAAGTTGCAGGAAGCAGATCAAAGACATCAGATCTTGTCTCCCTGAGTTTGCAGTGGAGCATATCGAAGACAGCAGATCTGGCATTCCTGAAGTTGCAGGAAGTAGATCGAAGACATCAGATCTTGTCTTCCTGAGTTTGCAGTGGAACAGATCGAATAAGCAGATCTGGCATTCCTGAAGTTACAGGAAGCAGATCGAAGACATCAAATCTTGTCTCCCTGAGTTTGCAGTGGAGCAGATCGAAGACAGCAGATTTGGTATTCCTGAAGTTGCAGGAAGCAGATCGAAGAAATCGGATCTTGTCTCCTTGAGTTTACAGGGGAGCAGATTGAAAATAGCAGATCTGACATTCCTGAAGCTGCAAGGAAGCAGATTAAAGACATTAGTCTTGTCTCCCTGAAGTTGCAGTGGAGTAGACTAAAGACAACAAATCTTACCTTCCTGAGGTTGCAGGAAGAAGATCGAAGACGTAAACCCTGTCTCCCTGAAGTCGCAGCGAAGCAGCTTAAAAGACAACAGATCTCATCTTCCTGAGATTGCAGTGAAGCAGATCAAAGATACTAGTTTGGCATCCCTGAGTTTGCAGTGGAGCAGACTAAAGATAGTAAATCTCATCTTCCTGAAGTTGCAGTGAAGCAGATTGAAGATGCTAGCTTATCTCCCTGAAGACATAGCCATTTGACAAGACCGAGCAAAATGGGACATTTTATCGTCTTTGCTCTATTCTCATTACACGACAATGAGCAAAAGGGGGCAGCTGTAGTAGCCCATTATTGCCCAGGCCCATATCAGTAATAAAAAACCAAAAAAATAAATAAAAAATTAAAATCTAATTTATTTTATAGTCCATAACCCAGTGGCCCAATTACACCCCCAAACCCAATTAGCCCAAAACCAAAACTAAGCCCTAACCCAACCTATGGCCCAATGGCCCAAATAATTTTCAGACGCAGGAAACCCTAAGGTTTCCACTGTGTCGCAGCCCCGACACCAGCTTAGCCCCAATCGAGCCGCAGTTAGCGCGAGTCGGGCCCAGTCAACGCCACGGTTCTCGCCATTTACCTACAAACAAGGAAAGGAAATAGACAGTAGCAGTAGATTGAGATTTCTCATTTATTTTTCCGATTTTATTTTGGGTTATAAATAACCCCAGCACAACCTGTTAAAAAAAAAGAATAATAGACAATATACAATATACAAGAGAATACAAAAAAAATTAGAGAACAGATACACAAAGGTTTTTTTTTTCTTTTGTTATTTTTTTTTTCATTTTTCGAATCTGTTTTTGCTTTTCTTTAAAGTTTTTTTTAACATATATTAAGGTTAATAATATAAAAAAAACTACCTTTTTTTTGAAGTTCGGTCGCCGCGCACGGCGGTAGGACTGCGGCGGGCCACGCCAGAGCTTCGCCGAAAATCACCTGGGCAGAGGATTTGGAGAGCCCTTTGTTTTTTTTGAGAAAAACAGAATGAAAATGAGTTTTTTTCAAAAAAATTAGCCTTATATACGGATTGAAAACGAAGTCGTTTTTGAGCCGTGCGTTTGGGCACAAAGCGGCGTCGTTTTGCCTATATCCAACCTGCGCGACCCGACCCGCAAGGAGGGTCCGTGTGTTTTTTCAAAATGGGCTATTTATGCCTGTGGTCCTTTCGCATTTTGGAGCTTTTTAATTCGGTCCTTTTCATGATTTTTAATTTGTCTCTTAAATTTCGTTTTCGTTTCATTTCGGTACATTAATACTCGCACATGAGGACAAAAGGGATATTGTCCCAGTTAGCCCCTATTCCTTTTAGCGTGTCTTATTTTGGTACTTTCCTCTTTAAATCATTTGCAATTTGTACCTCAAATTTTATTTCGATTTCATTTTCATCCTAAATTGGCTTAATTTCATTTCTTTTTATTTTTTTTAGAAATTGTTTTAGTTAATATTTCATTTAATACTTTATTTACTTATTCTTTGACTTTTTTTAGCTTGTTTATTTTATATTTTTTATATGTGTATATTTTGTTTTATCTATTATTATTAAGTCATTAACTTGCTTATTATTATTATTATTATTATTATTATTATTATTATTATTAACCGTATTATTTTTATCTTTACTATTATTATTATTTATTTATTTGATTCACTATTTTTAATCATTTATTTACTTACTTATTTTTCTTATAATTAGTTTTTATTCATTTTTATTTTTCTCTATTCTTGTTTTGTTATTTATCTTATCTTTATTTTATTTTTATTATTCCTTTTATTTCGGTTTGCTTTATTTGAACTTTGATGTTTGTTGTTACTATGTACTTGTTGGCATTGTAATTCACTCCTTATTTTATTACGGTCGCATTATGTTTTATTCAATACATTAAAATTTTCATTTTGAAATAAGCAAATACTCCGCGTTCTAAGGTTCGAAAGAAATCGTACCCTAACTTACTGGGTTTCGATTTATCTCACCAAATCTAAAGAACTAATCGTTTTCCATTTAAAAGTTAAATCAAAACTTATTCTCGAGAATTCAAAATTGTCGTGTCCTAGCTCACTGGATATGACGTTTTGTTATTTCGGGATAAGGATTTCAAAAAACAAGGCAATGTTTCGTGTTTGGAAGTTCGAGAAATTGTGCCCTAACGTGCTGGGTTTCGGTTTTTTCGTATGTCCAAATAACTAAATATCCTTTTTAATTTCGTGTTTTAGGAAATTAAGGGACGATCTTAGTTTCGGGGGCTGAAATGTTGCACCCTAACGTACTGGATGTGATATTTTATCCTTATGGAATAAAGGAATCTAAATATTCCAAAACGGGTTATGCAAACATTCTTTAAAAGGAACTGTATTTTAAAATCTTTTCGAATTTTCGACATTAGGACAATAACTAATCAATCCGGTACCAATTTTGGGCGTTACAAGGGTGTTAATCCTTTCTCGTACGTAACCGACTCCCGAACCCGTTTTTTTGAATTTCGTAGGCCAAAATCAATGTTTTGAAATAAAATGTTTTATAAGGTGATCCGATCACACCTGAGCAAAAAGAGATTGGTGGCGACTCCTATTTTTCGTTTTTCAAGGTCGATCCTCGTCGTTTTTCATAAAACTTTAAAAATGGTTTCGACACTGCTGCCATTGAATGAAATTATTATCATCTAGCTTAACGGTGTCATGACGCGGGAAAGATTGAATCAGCTGAGCACTGATTAACAATGAGCAACTGTGAGTAGCGATGGTGGAATCCGTAGAGGCAAAGGTGGCCATAGACGCACAAGCACAGGTCTCCAAGAAGCTAAACGACTGATACCATGATAAGATATCTAGAATTGAAAATATTTCAGAATTAAATTGAGAACTGAATTGAGAATTGAATTGATTAACTGAATTGAGAATTGAATTGATTAACTTGTTCTTGAATCTGTACAATGACTAGTATATATACAATGTATGAGTAACTGCTATTATGAGTAACTACTATGAGTAACTGCTATTATGAGTAACTACTGTTAACAAATCATCAACTGTATAACAACTTGACAGCTTGTATTTAACAAACTAACAATGTAACAGAAGACTAAATAGAGGACCTTCCTTAGACTCCTAACACAACAAAAGAGTAAAAAAATACAGGTCGAGATTAACCAAAGATATCCCATTAACAAACACTAACTTTGAGTAGAACTTAAAATTATCTACACCTTTTAAGACCCTTCTTCACGATTTGGCTTTTAAGTTCTAAAATTTTCATAGAAATATGAAATAAGATTGTAGCAAACGTGTAATTCTTTAATATGATCTAATGTCTTTATTGTTGTCTTTTTATTATTATATGTAATTGTAATTTTTTGAATAGATTGATTTAATAAAATTATATTATTTACATTAATATTGTTTGTATTTGTCATCAATGAATTTTGCACGCAAAGCAAAATGAACAAGTAATTATTGGCTCAATGACTACTTGATCTTTAAGTCATATTAAGTTGCATTATGTGATCAGATCATTATTTGAGAAGACAACTTATATTAGTAGGTAATATAAATGATCCATAGTCTAATTGGAATTGAGCAAATTGATTAAAAGCCTATTATGCCATTTATCAAGTCCAATTAGGAAGATATCTTGTTTTAGGTATCGTGGCAAATGACTCCCAAAATATAAAGACATAAATGTGATTGTTTGGATTCACGATACATTAGACAAGACTCAAGTAAAATAAATCCTAGATTTGTTTAAGGATTCTTTCATCTGTGACATTCATAAAGTGTCTTACCTCTATCCAGAGTAAGTGATGGATTATGTGTGCCTAACTCGTATATTTTGATATACCGAAAGCCTGTGTTTAATTGATAATAGAACTGAAAGTTAATACGTTTGGTATATGACTTTTGATTGATGGATTATTTGTTATATCAAAACATTAGAAAAATTAAAGCTAACAGGATGAGTCATGCCGACCACACTCACCAAACCAAATTGTCGATATAAAGCGAATAGTGTAAGAGAAGATGACGATTAACATAGTGATTAGAGGTTGTGCGAAGAGTCAATGTAACACCCCTTACTCGCATCAATGATTAATACAGATGAATGGTGTCACATTGAGATAATCTTCACTTTTATATAATTTCTTTTTAACAAAATTTATCATGTAAATGATTTAGATAAATCTAAATAAACCCTATTCTAAAATTTGAAAGCTTTTTGGACACCTCAAAACTAATTTAAGCACAAATTCATCTTGAAAACATGGTTAAAAGAATTCAATACCAAAGTTTATCTTGAAAATATTAAAAATATTATACACATCAAGAAAACACCACAAAGCTTACAAGCGTAATAAATAATACACTTAGGCTAGTTTGGCAATGCTTTTGAGAAGTGCTTTTGAGAAGTGCTTTTGAAAAGTTTGGTTTAAAATTTAAGTGTTTAGCATTGCTGTCAAAAAGTGCTTTTGAGAAATGAAATGTTCACTTTAGACATGTTATTATCAAGTAACAAATATGTATTTAAATAAAATTTAAAATAGTTAATATTATTATTTTAGTAAGAATATAAAAAAATTACTATAACTTGTTAATATTTTAATATATAAAATATAAATTTTAAATATTTTTAAGTATTAAATATCAATTGAATATATAAACTACATTTAAAATATTTAAATATAACCATTAAATATTTGTAATTAGTATTTTAAAAATATTTTTTTATGTTTTAAATAATTAAAACATAAAATAAATAATAATTAGTAAAAATTTAAATATGTGGTTAAAAACATAAATAAAAATTTTTGTAAAAAATAAGACATTTTTAAAATTTTAAAAACTTCCTTTATTTTGCTATAAAAAAATATGGTCACTAAAAATTACCAATTATAAATAGTTAGAACTAAATAATGACAGAAACATGGTATAATTGTTTATTATATTCTTTTCCGGAAAATGGAATGATAAAAACACCATACCAAATCAATGGGCAGAGGCCAATGAATCTACTCCTTGACGAATTTTCATTTCTTTATGAATACCCATCTGAATTTTGTTTGAGAATAACTTTTAGATGAGTGAGCAGTATGAGTTAATTTACACAAAATTCACTAATACATGTTACATGACAAGAAATATTGCAGAGACGGGGGAATTTCTTCGTATAAAAGAACAAAAAAATTCAACTCTCTTACCGCGGTTTTCTTCCCTTTTCCTATCTTCTATTTTACGTACCTGGCTTTTGTCTTGTTTCTTAAAAGGTCGGCGTCCCACATCCCACCGCTTCACTAACGCGCAGGAAATCAGCTTCTTGCTTTGAATTTTAAACCCTAAGCTAATCCTCACTTCCACTTCTGCATTCCAATTGTTGCTCTTCCTTTCTACCAGTCAAGTTGTCTGCCGTTCATTGCACTTAAGGTAAGTTCTTTTTCTGTTTCTGGTATTTGTAGATCTGTTGTTGTTTTCTGGGTCTTAAATCAAAGTGTTTATGTGATCTGCATATCTTGAGTTGTAGACATAATTAATAATTTGGTCGAAGAACAAAATAGACAATTCTACATTCATTTGGGATTTATTGTCAGTTTGAACTTTGAACAACCGACCCTATGCCTTCTGTTTTTGTTGATTAATGCTTTTATGGCTCAGTTAAGCCAGCAACTGCAACAAGGCAAACGATCTTCTTTTGCAGCTTCTCTTTTATTTTTACCATCCAAAATTTGATTGTTATTTATCAAGTTATGAAAGGTTTCCAATCATTTCTCACCATCTGTTTTCTTTAAAGAAACTAATATTCATACATGAATGAAATATATTAAAAAACTAATGACCTGTTTTACTTTAAAAGAGGAATACAACTTTTTTATATGAATTTTGTTTTAATATTGGAAAATGGCGTGACATTTATAATAATCGGGTCCTCTTGCAACGTGTTCTACTATAAACCTGGGTGGTACCGACATTACTAAACACCAATAACTGGTAGTTGTATTAATTTTAATAATTAGATTGGGATTGAATACGTTAAAAGTGTTTTATGAATTAGGTTACATTATTGTTCAAAGGTATTAAAATATTTAGACCAAGTTGAGTCAATTTGAATTTAAGAGCCCTTTGTATGACACACAACTGCCGAGTAGCTTGTCTCTGTTTCGAGATGACCCAATATGAACACGTTACCTTGCCATATTATTTAATTACTTATTCAATTCAATCTAGTTTTCCAGGTGGGCCATTTTCTCTCGCCTTTCGTGGTCAGTTCTTTGACAAAAATGCCAAGGACAGTTAATTTTACAACAATTTTTCAATTTCTTTGATATTTCTCAATTTGTATTTATCTTTTTCTTTGGTATCTCCATGATTTGCACTTTCTTTTCAGGTTCATTCATAAATTCACTGTTGATGGAACTTGACCAATGTCTTGAGCCTTGTAGTAGATGATTTAGCTTCTCCAACCTTCAAAGTAACCGTAAAAAATGGATAAACCAGTTCAGGTAGTCGGTTCTGGATATATTTTCTTGGTTCTTATGGGGTTTCTGGCATTACTTGAAGGAGTGAAAGGAGATCCAAGAGCCAAAACAGTGAATATTTCATGTGGCCACCAACTTGAGCACAACGGGACCATCTATGTTCCTAACTTTGTTGCTACAATGGAGAATATCAGTGAACAGATGCGTGATTCGGGCTTTGGGACAGCAGTTACAGGTTCTGGGCTTGATACGAACTATGGCCTTGCTCAGTGTTATGGGGATCTATCGTCGCTTGACTGCGTATTGTGCTATGCCGAGGCACGTACGGTTCTTCCTCAATGCTATCCGTTCAACGGGGGTCGCATTTTTCTCGACGGATGCTTCATGAGAGCCGAGAATTATAGCTTCTTTGAGGAGCACACAGGACCAGACGACAGGGCAGTGTGCGGGAATACAAGCCGCAAAGGGTTGAATTTTCAAGAATCAGCACGGCAGGCAGTGACGCATGCAGTTGCTGCTGCATTGGGAAATGAAGGGTATGCTAAGGCTCAGGTGGCAGTTTCGGGCACAAATGAGTCGGCTTATGTTTTGGCTAATTGCTGGAGGACATTAAACAATACTTCTTGTAAAACATGTCTAGAGAATGCATCAGCATCGGTACTAGGGTGCTTGCCTTGGTCCGAGGGACGCGCACTCAACACTGGCTGCTTCATCAGGTACTCTGACACAGATTTCCTCAATAAAGAACCCGGAAATGGAATATCAAGAGGTAATTATTACATCTCACTCTTTCAAATCTTAGTTAATTAATGCGTTAATCCTTTTTTCATTTATTTAAAGCTGACTGTGAAACTCGGATTGGTGAACTTACAGGAACCGTTATAATCATAGTAGTTTCTATCGTCAGTTCCCTGATTGTTTTGGCGATCGGAGTTGCTATTGGAGTCTATATCTGGAAGTACAGATACATACAAAAGAAAAGACGAGGTAAAATGTTTATTTACAAGATTTACCTATCAAATTCCCATGCACAATAAATAAATAAACAAACAACAATAAAGGGATAAAAAAATGAGAGTAATAAATTAAGCATGCCCATGCTGAGACACCTGCACTAAACATTCTGCTCTGAATCTAGGTAACATAAGTCGGTCAAGGTTATATGAATTATTCAATTACATGGTTTTGTGGTTAGGCAAGTTTGGGGTTAATAATATGGTACTGATTCCAAAATTGTGTTGCCTAGTTTTCCTCGTCTTCCTTTTGGTTAAAACGGGTTGCCTTCATTTTCAGGTTCAAATGATGCAGAAAAATTTGTGAAACTCCTTCATGATAGCAACTTAAACTTCAAGTACTCTACACTCGATCGTGCTACGGGATCTTTCAATGATGCCAACAAGCTTGGGCAAGGAGGATTCGGGACGGTTTATAAGGCACTTATTCTATTCCTTTGAACTCCATTGCTCGTCTTTGGCCTTCTTCCTTTGTTTTATGGTCTGATATTTCATTTTGTGTCTCTGTAGGGAGTTCTACCTGATGGAAGAGAGATTGCTGTCAAAAGGTTGTTCTTTAACAGTCGACATAGGGCAGCCGATTTCTACCATGAAGTCAAACTTATAAGCAGTGTGGAGCATAAAAACCTGGTCAGGTTGTTGGGATGTAGTTGTTCGGGACCTGAAAGTCTTCTCGTCTATGAGTTCCTCCCAAACAAGAGCTTGGATCGCTTCATCTTTGGTAAATACCGATACTTTACATATATCGATGACACTAAGCTTAAAATGATATTTAAATATGTTCACTAACAGAATTCTTTTTCCTTCCAAAAACATAACAGATCCCAGCAGAGGCAAATTACTTGATTGGGAGAAGAGATACATAGTTATTATTGGAACTGTAGAAGGTTTAGTTTATCTTCATGAGAACTCCGAGACCAAAATTATTCACAGAGATATAAAAGCTAGCAATATCTTGTTGGATTCGAAGCTGCGAGCTAAAATTGCCGACTTCGGGTTGGCAAGGTCTTTCCAGGAAGATCAGAGTCACATCAGCACTGCCATTGCCGGGACCCTGTAAGGATCACATTCCTTCTGTCTTTTCCAGGCATGATTCACTATAGATTGGCTAATAGTTCTATGTTTTCAAATTTTACAGAGGATATATGGCTCCGGAGTACCTAGCCCATGGCCAGTTAACCGAGAAAGCAGATGTCTATAGTTTTGGGGTGCTTTTACTCGAAATAGTTACAGGGAAGCAAAACAACAAGAGCAAAGCAACAGAATATTCAGACAGCATAGTAACAGTTGTAAGCTTCAGTCCCTTGTTCTAAATCTGCCACTGTTCTCCTACTTGAACCACCACTTAACTAGCTGACTTTCATTCGAGAACAAAGGATTTCTTATATGTGTTTTGGTTGCGTGTGATGGAGCAGACTTGGAGACACTTTCAGTTAGGGACTGTGGAGGAGATTTATGACCCAAATCTAATGTTACACAATGACAACCATGGCAGCAACGTTAGGAATGAAATTTTCAGAGTGGTACAAATTGGACTTCTTTGCACCCAAGAGATCCCATCACTAAGACCATCAATGTCGAAGGTACTACACTTGCTAACAAAGAAAGATGAAGACCTCCCTGCACCTACTAATCCACCTTTTTTGGATGAAAAGATGGAATTCAATGAGACAAGTGACAACGAATGCTATCCCCTCAACCGAGCTGATAATGATTCAATTGCCACTGTCACCCACAGTTCCTTCTACGGAAGATGATCTTTAGAACATGTTGGACGATCCGACACCACTCGCAATTTTTTTAAGGCGAATGTTTCAAAATAACGTATATATCGGGGGGGGGGGGGGGGGTTGAGATAAAAGAGAATACGACTGGAATGTAGAAAACTATTACCGTACTATGAATTTTTTGTGTCCATTTATAGTTCATCAGATCATCTATTATTGATACGGTAAACATATAGAAAATAATGATTCAGTTCTACAGAAAATTCTTCTATAAACTTGGAAGATATAAATGTTACAAGTTACAAATCTAATGAAGGAAATACTTCAACCAATTATGAAGAAAATATAGAAATATCAAAACCAATGGATACTAATCAAACAAATTATAATTCTCATGGAAAAAGAAAATTAGAGATTCAAAAAGATGATTATTTAAGATTTTTTTCATAAAAACTATGAACAAGTTGAAAATACAATTAGAATTTTTGGTAATCAAACCGAAAATCAAAAAATATATGAGAATAAAGAAATGTTGCTTAAGGAGGAAGATATTTAGATTTAACTAATATTCCTATAATAGACTATGAAAAAACAATAGATGATTGGGCACAGACTAACTATAGTTGTTAACAATATGTGGTCAAAAAAAAAAATATTTTAAATAACATGTGGTCAACCAACCAGATTCAAACTCCCAAAGATTTATTAAAAGGATAAACTTATATTCTAAAAATAGAATTTTGTAGATACACTGATAAAAACGATCAAGATTGTCTGTCTAGTTATGTATTGTCAAAAATTAAATTATGTGACATTAGATATCTAGAAGAATTTTCTAAAAATTTTCTTCATGAATATCAAAAACTAAAAAATGAAAATATAAAGATTCTATAGGAAATGGAATTAATTTAGCAAAAGAAAGAATTAACTATGCATTGTTTACAAAGTAAGGCCTCTAAACAAGTTAAGCATAAACTAATTAATAAGCATTGTACAAAAATTCTAGAAAATGAATGGGAATTTAGATGTAAATCAGTACGTCCAAATAATTATAAAAAAACATAAAAAGAAAATAGAAGATATAAGCTAGTTAGATGGAAAACAGGAAATAAGAAAAATTCTAGTTATAATAAAAAGAAAAGATTTATTAAAAGAAAATTTTCTAAAAATCCTAAAAAACAAAATTATAAGTGTTTCATATGTGATGAAGAAGGCCATATAGCACCAAATTGTCCTAATAAAGGAAAAAGTGCTAGAAAAATGATTAAAACACTTGAAGAACAATATTTAGAAATATGTTCAGAAGAGGAAGTAAATCCTGAGGAAATATTATACGAATTAATATCATGAACGGATTCTGATACAGATGAAGAAGAATATATATTTATGTTTAATATAAGAAGCAATTCTAATAATCAATTAGAAGAAATTCCTAAGAATGAACAACAAGAAATAAAATTAGGAAATATAATCAGAGAAGAAAAAGATTTTTCTGATGAAATTATAGAAAAATTAATAAAAATCATATTTCTAAAGAAGAAATTTATAAAATATCTAAATATAAGATATGGTGTCAAAGACATATAGAAAAATAAGTGGTAATACAGTTGCCAAAGACACTAGAGGTGGATTAACAGAAATCTCACTATTTAATAAAGATAAAATTAAGAGGATTAAAAAGAAATATCCCCAAGTTAGATATATACATTTAGGAATTATAATGATAACAATAAAAGCTTTGTTTAGAAAAGGTTATGATATACCAATAATAGTAGTTTATTAGATAAAAGATTTGAAAATCCAATAAAAGCACTTATTGGAGGAATTCAATCAAATTTGCATGCAGGTGTAATAGGATTTAAAGTTAAACCAAATTACTTTATATCTATTACAGATCCTTTAATAGAAGAATGTTTATGTCTTAGAATTCAGACAAAAAATTTTGAAATTAATGATTTAGCAGAAGATCTAGCAATCAGTTGGACTTCTATTAATGAATATACTAATACAACGGAAGTAGAAATCAAAGAAATTAATAATAAAATTATTGAACTCCTTGAACCTAATAAAATCACTACTAAAATACAACCAAAATTATTAAATTTAAGAGATTTATCAATACCAAGAGATTTGTAACATCCTGAATTGGTGGGGCTTCGCATTTAATGTGCTGTGATGTTTATGTTATGTTTAATGCGTTAATTAGAGTGTTTAAGGGGTTCAGATTGGACTCAGGGTTGGGCCGAGGCCTTAGTCAAATTTTCTGCTTGGGCACTCTAGTGGAGAGTCGGGTAAGATAGGGCTTAAAAGTTATTATCTGTGAATTAAGACACAAAATGGGCTTGTAGCCCAGTGGTCAGTGGCGTTATTTAGGGGCTAGGAGGAGGCGTCATTAGCAGGCAAGGGGGTCCAAGGTTCGAGTCGCATTACCCACTTATTTTAAATGTTTTTGGCATCAAAAGAGAGGGAGTTGGAGTTGGTTGGAATGCTTAAAAATAGGGAGATTTAATGAGTGGGATAATGTGGATAATATGGCTGATAATGTGGCAGATAAAGGAAGGAAGATATGGTGTTATCTGGGCCACTTGTGGATGAGAGATTAGATAATGATAAGGGAGAAAGTTTAGGAATTATCTATTGGTCAAGGTGGTGGCCTAATTTCCAACACTAAGGGGGAAGGGGGGAATCGATTTTGGCTTGTGCAAGGGTGTGCCGAATTCTCTTTAGCCATAGGACTCAGTGCCTTTCGTTATTTGCAAATTTCGGCTTTTTGAGTGTTAAGTCCGAAATTTTAAATAGTCAGGTGAGAATTCTCTTCTTTATTTTCGACATTTAAGGTCCTCATCTTCTCTCTTTTTCTTCTTTCCTGAGTAAGAGCCGAAAACTCCCTTAGGCATTCTTTCTCTTCACACTTTTCTGTCATAGCCGAATCTGCCCTAGTCTTATCGAAATTCTCCTTTTCCCTATACCGTTCCTATCACTTCTTTACGTTTGATATTGTTCTTCTTCTCTCGATTAGTTCTTTCAAAAAGCCGAAATCCTAAACCCCATTCTTATCTCCATTGCTATGCAATAGCCGAAGGTCCCCCTGTTCATTCTTTTTCTCTTTGCCGATTTCTTCATTAAGCCGAACCACCATAGATCCCTGTGCACCATCTTTCTTTTGATTATCACAGAAGCCGAAACCTATTAGGAATAGCCGAATCTGTTGGTGTCAAGGTAAGTGCCGATTTCTTTTATGTTTCACCTTTCTCTTTCGGTTTTTGGAGGCCAAAGCCGATAGGCTAATTGGTGTCATAAGATTATCTTTGGAGTAATGTCTTGATTGTTCTCGTGTTCTTATTTTGGGGTGACACATCGGGAATCGAAGTAGATCGTATCATTTAGATCCCAAAAGCCGTAAACTGCTAGTCTCTAAACTCTATAATTTTGGGATTTCGAGGTAAGGGTGTTTCTTTGGATTATGTTTGGGCTCGTTATCATACTGTTACTTTAACCCTACCTTATGGTTTAACAACCATATTTCGTTATAGTAGTTTCTGACAAGGACTTTTGATGGAATCAAATATCGATCAGGCGAAGGAGAGGATTGGATCTGTAAACCCAATCCCTAAGTTTAAGAAGCGTTCAGTGTCCGCCGTCAGAGATTGGCCACCAGGTTGTGGACCGGCTTCAGAACAAAACCGTAGGCAGTTAGCAGTCGTATCGGCTACTAATAATGTCGATATAGAAAGTATCGTCTTGACCGTGTGTGTAGATCTTTATCACATAAGTTTCCTGTATTATATCTATTATGGGATGAAAAGCCGGAAAAGGCTGTATGGGCAGTCGAATAACCCTTAGGGGTTAGGCTAGGGATGCCAGGTACGTAAACATAGTATTTTCTCTATGTGTATCGATGCATGCGTTAACCTGTTACTCTGTGAATGATATATATATCTTTTGTTATGGCTTGTGTATATGTATGGGGCACGGGTTTGATATGATGAAGGGGAAGAGCATGTTAATAGGTAACTTGGTGATCGGTGGTTAAACCACGATATGTGTATTTAGGTCACAATAGTGATCGGTGGCAATGCCACGTTGATTTGATTCCTGATTATTATGATCGATAGCAAGGCTGTCAAACTGGCGTGTAGCGATTGGTGGGTTGATTGTAGAAATCCCCGCGGTGTGATGGCTGGTAAGGGTTGGCGTGTAGAGGATGGAACTCTAGGTTGGTTGGGTCATTCTGCATGTACCTGTTTTGTTGCCATTTTGCATGGACTAAGGCGTAGAATGTGTTTTTGGGCCTCAAGTCGTATATGTGATTCCGGGATTTGCACATTGGTGACTCACCCTTTATTTTCCTTAATCCTTCAGGTGAGCAGTAGATCGTGGATATGAGAGTCGAGGCGGACTCGAGGGGCCACAAAGTATTTTATTTAAGCGAACTTATTTCTGGTTTTTACTTTGTTTTATTTATTTGGGTTTATTTTCGTTACCATGTAATAAGGCCCTCAGCTTAAATTTTCGGTTTACTGTTGTTCATGTTTATGGATTATGAACTTATATTTTCAAGGACTTAATTATAATAAGTAATAAAATGGGTGTTTCAAACACGCTTAACGTAAAGAAATGTTTTTGAAAAAAAAAACACTAAGTTAACGAATATTTGATTAATTAAATCGAGATTTCCAAAACCAACAAAGCCAAGTTTTCAACACAACGCGTCATCGAAGAGTTTTACAAATGAGATACGTGCTCTCTTTAAAGTAAATAAAGAACTTCGATTTTAACATTTCAACCTGTGACATGCCAGATCCGGTCGTAGCATTTGAGCCGGGTTTGGGGTGTTACATTTTGGTATCAGAGCTCGGTTGCAAAACTCGGGCTGTGAAATGGGTCCAGTAGTAGTTTATAAAAATTGCTGAAAATGCTTTGGTTGAGATATGGCCTTCGAGTCTACCGGCACCCGATCCACGTAGGTAAGTATTCTAACTCTTGATGAGGTATGCATGTTGGGTTTGATGGGCTTTATGGGGACGTAGACTAGTATGTTAGGCATTAATGGACTTTAGGTTTAGTTTAAACAACTCTTTAAATTCATAAGACTTAATCTAACCAAACATGCCCGTAAACAAGTCGCTGGGTTAGGGTGTGGCAACAGGCATACACATGTCTAGGATTGGATTCAGGGAGAGCTTGGTACTTAAGCGGTCCTAGTGACCCACCTCCTCTTCGCTGGAATCCTACCTGGTGCGTAGTGACTGTTCACCCTAGCTGCGAGGACTTGTTGATGGGCCAAAGATCATAACTAAAACCCGAAAGGGACCAATACCCTACCTTTGTAAAATTATTAATATACCCTTGGTTTGTGAAAATTTCCAAGACACCCTTGGTTTTATAAATTATCCATGTTTTGCAAATTTACCCGAAAACCCCTAGATTTACAAAATTACCAATATACCCCGATTTACGAAATTATCAAAACTTGTGGAATTACCAAAATACCCTCGATTTGAAAAAAAAAAACAAAATATCCCTATGTTACGATAATACCAAAATACCCCTATTTCGGAAAAAATTACCAAGACCTATTTTGTGAAATTACAAAAAAATACCTTGTAGGGAAGAATTACGAAAATACCCCTGGGTAGCGAAATAACGAAAATACCCTTGTGTGATGAAGGTGAGGTTATAGATGTTATTCGTATGTTTGGTGCATGTATGTGATGTTCTGTTAGAATGCATGCAGGTGTTGAATGTATGTGGTTCCTAGAACTAGGAGATACAGACTTGAGACTGAACCGTGTAGATGTAATTTCGACTTCGAAAGAACTACTATTGAAATTACTTTTCATAAGACTGTTCGTTATTAAATCAGTGAAAGAAATTATTAATCCATAAAACTTCTAATCAGATAAAAGCGAATCGGTAGTATGAGTACAAGGGGTCGAGGACGTCCGCTGCGTGGCCGTGGTAGGGGTAGGATGGCCTTGTCAGAACCAGTAGGATCTGGCCATGGGTCAGGAAACGAGATGCCAGTTCCACTAGCTGCGGAGGCAGAATTTCAAGATCAGACGGCCAGAGATGATGCGGTATCTCAGGCGATGTTGCGGGTTCTAGAGAGAGTGGCTGGGGCAGGCATGGGTACAGGAGCTCAGAAATCTGTGTCGGAGCGACTTAGAGCCAATGGGGCGGAAATGTTTAGGGGAATTTCTGGTATAGCCCCGAGTACAGCTGAGTACTGGTTGGAGGCGGTTGAGCGTATAATGGATTATCTGGATTTCACGGAAGAGGAAAAACTGAAAGGTGTTGTATCTCTCCTGCGGGACGAAGCTTATCAATGGTGGCTTACGGTTAAGGATGGTACGGTGGCTGACCGTATCACCTGAGATTTCTTCAAAACAGCGTTTCAGAGTAAATACATTAGGACAAGTTATGTGGATGCGCAGCGTAGAGCGTTTCTGAATCTGGTTCAGGGAAGTAGGTCGGTGGCTGCGTATGAAGCGAAATTCTTATGCCTTAGCCGTTATGCTCGAAGGATGGTGGCCACAGACCATGAACGTTGTGTTCAATTTGAAGATGGTCTGAGAGATGATCTACGTGTATTGATAGCTCCACAGCGGGAGAGGGAATTTGCTATGCTTGTGGAAAAAGCGAAGATAGCTGAGGAGGTAAAGCGGACAGAGAAGCTGAATCGGGATAGAGATAAGGGTAGAAGTAAGAGGAATTTTGGATTGTCAGGGCTAGTTGGGCGTACTTAGAAAAGGCCTAGGTCAGAGGGGCCTAGTCGGGTTAGGAGACCTGCTGTTGCTAGTCAGACACCGAGGTGTGCTCGATGTGGTAAATTCCATTCAGGTGAGTGTTGGTCGAGCAATGGGAAGTGTTTCAGGTGTGGGTCTACGGACCATCAGATTAGAGATTGTGCACAGCCACGGGGCGGTGCAGGGCCCGCGGGTCAGGGGAATGCTCAGCCGGGTAGAGGAGGTCAGCAACCGCAGAGAGGTCGTGGTCCAGCCAGAGGTGGTAACGGTTCCGGTCGGGGCCGTGGAGCACCAGACAAAGGGGCAGGAAACATTGAGGCGAGACAGTCGGGGTTAGTCTATGCTGCCAGACGTCGAGAGGAGGCTGACGCATCGGATGTCATAACCGGTACGTTTTTAATTTTTGGCTTGCCTTACACTGCATTGATTGACATTGGGTCGATGCATTCATATGTTGCTAGTAGAGTGTCTGAAACTTTAAGCGTAGATTCTGATATTTCTTCTAGGAAGATGACTGTAGTTCGCCCGTTAGGACAATCTGTAGTGGTGAACAAACTTTATCGGGAGATACCCTTAGAAGTTCAGGGGATAATTTTCCGGACTGGTCTAATGGAATTACCGTTCGGGGAGTTTGATTTAATTTTAGGCATGGATTGGCTGGTGAAGTATCAAGCTAATGTAGATTGTGCAGCCAAGCGTATGGTGTTAAAAAACCCCGAGGGTGGCGAAGTGTTGGTAATAGATGAAAGGGGGAACTGTTTGTCAAATGTGGTGTCTGGCTTAAGAGCAGAAAGGATGGTGAGAAAAGGATGCGAGGCAATTTTAATGTTTGTTCGGGCTCTGGAAGCCAAGGAACTAACTGTCGGAGATGTTAGGACGGTGAAGGAATTTTCTGATGTTTTCCCAGAAGAGCTTCCGGGATTACCTCCGGACCATGAAGTGGAGTTTGGTATTGATCTTCTGCCGGGAACAGCACCAGCATCTATCGCTCCATACAGAATGGCGCCGAGGGAGTTGGTGGAATTAAAGGCACAGATCCAAGAGTTGCTGGACAGAGGGTTTATTCGACCAAGTGTGTCGCCTTGGGGAACGCCGGTGTTATTCGTTAAGAAGAAGGATGGATCAATGCGTATGTGCATTGATTATCGCCAGCTGAATAAGTTGACCATCAAGAATAAATACCCGTTGCCAAGGATCGACGACTTGTTCGATCAGTTGAAGGGGGCTTCAGTCTTTTCGAAGATAGATCTGAGGTCAGGGTACCATCAGCTCAAGGTCAAGGAGGCGGATATTCATAAGACGGCCTTTAAGACTCGCTATGGTCACTACGAATTCATGGTGATGCCATTTGGATTGACCAACGCGCCAGCAGCGTTTATGGACATGATGAACCGAGTGTTCCAACCCTACTTGGATCGGTTTGTCGTGGTATTTATAGATGACATCCTGGTTTATTCAAAATTGGAGAATGAGCATGACTCACATCTTCGGGTGGTTTTGCAGATTCTGAGGGAGAAGCAGCTATATGCCAAATTCAGTAAGTGCGAATTTTGGCTAAGGGAAGTTACTTTTCTAGGTCACGTTGTGTCGGCAGAGGGGATTAGGGTTGACCCTCGGAAAATTGAAGCGATGTTGGATTGGAAGCCGCCTAAATCGGTAGTAGAAATTCAGAGTTTTCTTGGTTTAGCCGGGTATTACAGAAGGTTTGTGGAAGGATTTTCATTGATCGCGGCATCATTGACTAAGTTGTTACGGAAAGGGGTTCTGTTTGTTTGGTCTGATAAGCAGTAAGAGAGTTTCGAAAGGTTTAAAAGGATCTTGACGGAGGCTCCAGTGTTGATTCAACCTGAGGCTGGAAAGGAGTTCGTGATTTACTGTGATGCTTCACACACGGGACTGCGTGTTGATGCAAAATGGAAAGGTTGTTGCGTACGCTTCTCGGCAGTTAAGACCGCATGAATCAAACTATCCTACGCATGATTTGGAATTGGCTGCAGTGGTTTTCGCTTTGAAGATCTAGAGACATTACCTGTACGGGGAGAAATCTGTCATTTATACCGATCATAAGAACTTAAAATACCATTTGACTCAGAAGGAGTTGAATCTAAGGCAAAGGAGGTGGATCGAGTTGTTAAAGGATTATGACTGCTCGATCGAGTACCATCCGGGTAAAGCTAACGTGGTGGCAGATTCCCTGAGTTGTAAAGTAATCTCTGACTTGAGAGCGATGTTTGCTCACCTCAGTTTATACGATGATGGGAGGTTATTAGCTGAACTTCAAGTGAAACCTTCTTGGGTCAGTCAGGTTAAGGAGAAGCAGCAGACTGATGAGTTACTAAAGGGGAAGTTTCAGGTAGGATCAAGTGATGGATCAACAGAATTTAGTGTGAATGAGGAAGGGCTATTATGTTTTCAAGGGAGAGTGTGCATGCCGAAAGATCCTGAGTTGAGGCCTAAGATTTTGTTAGAAGCGCATAGTAGCCCATACGCTATGCACCCTGGAGGGAGTAAGATGTATCAGGATTTGCGAGAACAGTTTTGGTGGCCGGGCCTAAAACGAGAGGTGACCGAATTTGTGAGGAAGTGTTTGACCTGTCAGTAGGTAAAGGCGAAACATCAATTACCATCAGGGTTGTTGCAGCCGGTGAAGATTCCACAGTGGAAATGGGAAAGGATTACCATGGACTTTGTTAGTGGGCTACCTCTCACATCTAATAAGAAAGATTCGGTTTGGGTGATTGTTGACCACTTGACGAAATCTGCTCATTTCATACCAGTACGTGTCGGTTACTCTCTGCAGAAATTGGCTAAGCTATATATAGTGGAGGTGGTGAGACTACATGGAGTACTAGTATCAATCATATCGGACAGGGACCCTAGGTTCACATCACGATTTTGGAAGGCGTTGTATCAAGCATTGGGTACGAAGCTGGATTTCAGTACAGCGTTTCATCCTCAGACCGATGGTCAGTCTGAGTGGGTAATCCAGGTCTTAGAGGACATGTTAAGGGGTTGTGTCATTGATTTCAAGGGTAGTTGGGAAGAGTTCTTACCGCTGGCGGAGTTTGCGTACAACAACAGTTACCAGTCTAGTATTCAGATGGCGCCCTATGAAGCCTTGTACGGGCGGAGGTGTCGTACTCCTACCTGTTGGACGGAATTAGGGGACCGTCGGATTTTGAGCCCAGAATTGGTTATCGAGATAGAGGAGAAGGTTGAGTTAATTCGGGCTCGATTAAAGGAAGCGTCGGACAGACAGAAGTCCTATGCTGACCTGAAGCGTAAGGACATAGAATTTGCAGTAGGTGTCAAGGTTTTCTTGAAGGTGTCGCCGTGGAAGAAAGTATTAAGGTTTGGACGGAAGGGTAAGTTAAGTCCCAGATTCATCGGACCATACTGGGTGTTGAAACGAGTAGGACTAGTAGCCTATCAGCTTGAGCAACCTTCAGAGTTAAGCCAGATTCATGATGTGTTTCATGTCTCTATGCTGAGACGATATCGTTCGGATCTATCTCATGTGGTGCCTGTGGAGGAAATCGAGGTAAGACCTGACCTATCCTTTGAAGAGGAACCAGTGGAAATCTTGGATCGTGATGTCAAAGTGTTGCGAAGGAAGATGGTTCCGTTGGTTAAGGTTCTATGGCGGAATCACAGTTTTGAGGAGGCTACATGGGAACCAGAGGAGGCAATGCGGCAGCAGTACCCGCATCTATTCTGATCAGGTAATTTCGAGGCCGAAATTTCTTTAACCGGGGTAGAACTGTAACATCCTGAATTGGTGGGGCTTCGCATTTGATGTGCTGTGATGTTTATGTTATGTTTAATGTGTTAATTAGAGTGTTTAAGGAGATCAGATTGGGCTCAGGGTTGGGCCGAGGCCTTAGTCAAATTTTCTGCTTGGGCACTCTAGTGGAGAGTCGGGTAGGATAGGGCTTAAAAGTTATTATCTGTGAATTAAGACACAAAATGGGCTTGTAGCCCAGTGGTCAGTGGCGTTATTTAGGGGCTAAGAGGTGGCGTCATTAGCAGGCAAGGGGTCCAAGGTTCGAGTCTCATTACCCACTTATTTTAAATGTTTTTGGCGTCAAAAGAGAGGGAGTTGGAGTCGGTTGGAATGCTTAAAAATAGAGAGATTTAATGAGTGGGATAATGTGGATAATATGGCTGATAATGTGGCAGATAAAGGAAGGAAGAGGTGGTGTTATCTGGGCCACTTGTGGATGAAAGATCAGATAATGATAAGGGAGAAAGTTTAGGAATTATCTATTGGTCAAGGTGGTGGCCGAATTTCCAACACTAAGGGGGAAGGGGGGAATCGGTTTTGGCTTGTGCAAGGGTGTGCCGAATTCTCTTTAGCCATAGGACTCAGTGCCTTTCGTTATTTGCAAATTTCGGCTTTTTAAGTGTTAAGTCCGAAATTTTAAATAGTCAGATGAGAATTCTCTTCTTTATTTTCGGCATTTAGGTCCTCATCTTCTCTCTTTTTCTTCTTTCCTGAGTAAGAGCCGAAAACTCCCTTAGGCATTCTTTCTCTTCACACTTTTCTATAATAGCCGAATCTGCCATAGTCTTGTCGAAATTCTCCTTTTCCCTATACCGTTCCTATCACTTCTTTACGTTTGATATTGTTCTTCTTCTCTCGATTAATTCTTTCTAAAAGGCGAAATCCTAAACCCCATTCTTATCTCCATTGCTATGCAATAGTCGAAGGTCCCCCTGTTCATTCTTTTTCTCTTTGCCGATTTCTTCATTAAGCCGAACCACTATAGATCCCTGTGCACCATCTTTCTTTTGATTATCGCAGAAGCCGAAACCTGTTAGGAGTAGCCGAATCTATTGGTGTCAAGGTAAGTGCCGATTTCTTTTATGTTTCAGCATTCTCTTTCAGTTTTTGGAGGCCAAAGCCGACAGGCTAATTGGTGTGATAAGATTATCTTTGGAGTAATGTCTTGATTGTTCTCGTGTTCTTATTTTGGGGCGACACGTCGGGAATCAAAGTAGATCGTATCATCTGGATCCCAAAAGCCGGAAACCGCTAGTCTCTAAACTTTATAATTTCGGGATTTCGAGGTTTGGGTGTTTCTCTGGATTATGTTTGGGCTCGTTATCATACTGTTACTTTAACCCTACCTTATGGTTTAACAACCATATTTCGTTATAGTAGTTTCTGACAAGGACTTTTGATGGAATCAAATATCGATCAGGCGAAGGAGAGGATTGGATCCGTAAACCCAATCCCTAAGTTTAAGAAGCATTCGGTGTCCGCCGTCAGAGATTGGCCACCGGGTTGTGGACCGGCTTCAGAACAAAACCGTAGGCAGTTAGCAGTCGTATCGGCTACTGATAGTGTCGACATAGAAAGTATCGTCTTGACCGTAATCAGGTGTGTAGATCTTTATCACATAAGTTTCCTGTACTATATCTGTTATGGGTTGAAAAGCCAGAAAAGGCTGTGTGGGCAGTCGAATAACCCTTAGGGGTTAGGCTAGGGATGCCAAGTACGTAAACATAGTATTTTCTCTATGTGTATCGATGCACGCGTTAACTTGTTACTCTGTGAATGATATATATATCTTTTGTTATGGCATGTGTATATGTGTGAGGAACGGGTTTGATATGATGAAGGGGAAGAGCATGTTAATAGGCCACTTGGTGATCGGTGGTTAAACCACGATATGTGTATTTAGGTCACAATAGTGATCGGTGGCAATGCCACGTTGATTTGATTCCTGATTATTATGATCGACAGCAAGGCTGTCAAACTGGCGTGTAGCAATTGGTGGGTTGATTGTAGAAATCCCCGCAGTGTGATGGCTAGTAAGGGTTGGCGTGTAGAGGATGGAACTCTAGGTTGGTTGGGTCATTCTGCATGTACCTGTTTTGTTGCCATTTTGCATGGACCAAGGCCTAGAATGTGTTTTTGGGCCTCAAGCCGCATATGTGATTCCGGGATTTGCACACTGAGTCTTGGTGACTCACCCTTTATTTTCCTTAATCTTTCAGGTGAGCAGTAGTTCGTGGTTATGGGAGCCGAGGCGGACTCGAGGGGCCACAAAGTATTTTATTTAAGCGAACTTATTTCTGGTTTTTACTTTGTTTTATTTATTTGGGTTTATTTTCGTTACCATGTAATAAGGCCCTCAGCTTAAATTTTCGGTTTACTGTTGTTCATGTTTATGGATTATGAACTTATATTTTCAAGGACTTAATTATAATAAGTAATGAAATGGGTGTTTCAAACACGCTTAACGTAAAGAAATGTTTTTGAAAAAAAAAACACTAAGTTAACGAATATTTGATTAATTAAATCGAGATTTCCAAAACCAACAAAGCCAAGTTTTCAACACAACGCGTCATCGAAGAGTTTTTCAAATGAGATACGTGCTCTGTTTAAAGTAAATAAAGAACTTCGATTTTAACATTTCAACCCGTGACATGCCAGATCCGGTCGTAGCGTTTGGGCCGGGTTTGGTGTGTTACAAGATTGGATGATAGATAGGATAAGTAGTGCAAGTACTTCTAAACTAGTAAGTACAATAGAATATGTGTCGTCCGGTGATAAATTATATTTTAAAAATACAACTATAACAAATACAAATGATAATTTGGTTTTACCCTCAAATACTCAAATAGAGGAAGAAGAGGAAAATCCAAGTAGAAGATTTATATCTTCAACACCGATAGGAATGAAAACAGTTCATATTCCTATTTTTCCCACAGAACCGAGTAAAAACTCTGTATCTTTTAGAAACACTAGAATGGAAGAAAAACAAACTTCAATAATAATTCAACGAATGAAACTTGGAACAAGTGATGTAATTACATTTTCAAATTTTCAATTCAGGAAATATTACACATATATTGAAATTACATTTCAATTTAGAGAATATAAAACATATTTTTTACATGCTTTATTAGATACTGGAACTACAATTAGTAGTTGTAAAAAAAATGCCATTCCTTTAGAAAAATAGGAACCTATGAAGCATCCAATAAGAGCTATAGGAATAGACGGTAATGAAACCATAATTCAATATAAAGCTAGAAACGTACCAATCTATATAAATAATGTAAGATTTGTGATACCTAAAATATTATCCTTTCCAGAGATGCATGGAGATATATTATTAGGTAATAATTTTATATATCAACATTTACCATTTTCTATTGATAAAAATTTAATTATGTTATCTATAGAAAAACTTTTGTAGAAATACCATTAGTAGAAAAATCATAAATTTTTTTGTGATAAGAAATTTACACCACCAAGAACAGAACAAATTAAACAACATGAAACAAGTCATTGGTTGTTTAAAATTGTAACTCCCCCTACCCGTATTCGTCGCCAGATATAATCCCTTTATAAATATCCAATCTTTCTTGCAATTTAAAACCGACCAATCCAATCCAATTCAATCAATTTGATACCAAATCATACTTCTATTATAATTATACTATTTAACATATTCATCACTCTTTACTTTAATACATATTCATTAAACAAGTTTTGGTATTTATATAATCATCAAACCATGTACATGCCATATAAATCAAAAAGGAAATTTACAAAAGCTACTGGAGATAATCTTGACAGTGTAATCCTTAGTGTTGATCCGATCCTCCGTATATTTTTATGTCAATCTACATGAGACATTAAATACACTCAAGTAAGTTTATAGAAACTTAGTAAGTTCATAGGCATAAAACATAAATCTTACCAAACATTCATATACTTATGCATTGTACACAATTACTAAGTTCACCTGTCAACCACAATTTGGTGAGTCCTCTTGTATAAACTCACTACTATTTATCCATTTACTTTAACTCTTTTGGGCCCTTTTTGTCACTTACCATCCTTAATCAAATTAGGGAACGGTTACGGAAAATTGAGTACTTCACTTCCACTTTGCCATAGTATAACTATGGTCTTACGTATGATCACTTATCACTTTCCGAAGCCATAGCCCTGCCACGGTCTTACACGGCTCACATTTATCACTTGTCACTTATCACTGATCAGATAAGTGTAGCTAAAGCTACCACTTATCACTTGTTACTTGTCACTGATCAGATAAGTGTAACTAAAATTACCACTTATCACTTGTCATTTGTCACTGATTAGATAAGTGTAACTGAAGCTACTACTTATCACTTATCACTCATCAGAAGTACTCAAATCCGACGTTCCGCTCAATTTGGTCATTTAATCATTTTTCGCATTATTATTTTATTCTCAATTCATCAATAATTATATCTCATCACACATGATATAATTCATAAAATTAACATTTAATCATTAAATTTCAGCCATATGAACTTACCTGAGTCGATTTGCAGAATTTGTGAAAATTTAGGGACTAATCAGCTACTTTTTCTTTTCCTCGACTGGCTCCGGGTTCTCGATCTATCATTGTAAAATCATTCACTTATCAGTATTGACTTCACCTTTACTTTATTCCTTAATGTTTATAACCCGCATATAAGTAACATTATCTATAATTTCACTATTTACTTATATGGATATTCAAGTTGTCCATCTGTGTCACAGTCACTAAATTATTTTTATCTTCAGCTACAGAACTTCAAATTAAGATCCGAAAATTTTTCCTGAAACTAGACTCACATATCTTCTTACCATAAAATTTTTAGAATTTTTGGTTTAGCCAATAAGTACAGTTATTCTTTAAAGTTACCCCTGTTCTTCTGTCTGACAGTTCCGACTCTTCTTCACTAAAAATTAATTATCTCATTGTACAGAATTCGGATCATGTTATCGTTTGTTTTTCTTGAAAATAGACTCATATCGGATTTCAAAAATATAAATTTAAGCCCCTAATTATTTTTGTACAATTTTTAGTAAATTTCTAAATTAAGAACAGGAGATCACAAAGTTATTCTAAACCAGTCTTAAAAAAATTTAAATATCTCAATATGTAGACTCCCTTTGCTTGCTCTATTTCTTTTATATGAAAATAGACTCAACAAGCTTTAATTCTATATCTTATTCAACTTACAATTCAATTGCTACCATTTTTGGTGAGTTTTCAAAGTTAGACAACTACTGCTGTCCAAAACTGCTTTAGTATAACATGTTGATTTCTATTTTGTCCCAAATTCCACAATTCATACAATTCAGTCCTTGCTCAATTAACCCCTCAATTGAGCTAATTTTCTCTAAATTAATACTTTACCTAGACATTATAAGTTATTTCACAACTATTGAAATTCAGAATTTCCACATAAAACCCTAACTTCAAATTCTTTTAAAATTAGGTACCAAACATTCACTTTCTATTCAATTCTTTCAATAAAAGCGGCATATAAACAATTTAAAGCTCTAACTCCATGCTAAATCATCATATACTTCCAGCACATATTCATAGAAACTTCCAACTTCATTCATAAAATCTAAAACTAATGAATTCAACAAGTGGACCTAGTTGTAAAAGTCACAAAAACACAAAAATTTCAAGAAATAATCAAGAATTGAACTTACTTGCAATAAAAATATGAAAAACCAGCTTAAAGAAACCCTTCTATGGTGTTTTTTCTGATGAGAATGCAGAAAAATAAAGAGAAATCTAGATAATTCCACTTTAGTCCTATCTTTATTAAGTAAAATTTACAATATTCCAATTTTGCCCTTAATTCTCCTTATCTTCTTGCTGATTTCATGCCCTTGCCGTCCAGTGCAAATAGACCTTGGGTCTATTTGCCTTTTAAGCCCTCTTTCTTTTATCATTTAAGTTATTTAATCATTTCCCATAATTTTACATTTGTTACAATTTAGTCCTTTTTGTCCAATTAACTATCGGAACTTTAAAAGTTCTTGACGGAACTTTAATACTAACTTATTAACACTCCATAAATATTTATAAAATATTTATGGCTGGATTAAAAATCTCCGAGGTCTCGATACCTTATTTTCGATTCTAATTATTTTAAATTTTTTTCTAGTACACTATTTACTATTTCAAAAATTTTCCTAACTTCAAATTTAACTTATACTCACTAAATTAATAATATTTTCTACTCACTTGTCGGATTTAATGACCTCGAATCACCGTTCCGATACCACTGAAAATTCAGGTCATTGCAATTCTCCCCCCTTTTAGGAAATTTCGTCCTCGAAATTTCGTACCTGTAAATAAATTTAGATACTGAAATCTCATCAATTCCTCCATCTCCCAGGTTGCCTCCTCCGTTCCATGTCAATTCCATAACACTTTAACTAGTGGTACACGTTTATTCCTCAACTCTTTAACTTCCCGAGCTAAAATTTTCACCGGTTCCTCTGAATAAGTCATGTCGGGTTGGAGCTCTATTTCCGTATGAGGAATTACATGTGATGGATCTGATCTGTACCGTCTCAACATAGATACATGAAACACGTTATGAATCTTTTCAAGCTCCGGGGGCAAAGCCAATCTATAAGCAACCGGACCGATTCTTTCAATGATTTCATACGGCCCGATAAATCGTGGGCTGAGTTTTCCCTTTCTGCCAAACCGCAAAACTTTCTTCCACGGTGACACTTTCAAAAATGCACGATCACCCACATTAAACTCTATATCTCGCCTCTTCAAATCTGCATATGATTTTTTCCGATCGGAGGTAACTTTTAAACATTCTCGAATAATACGAACTTTTTCTTCGGTTTCCCGAATCAAGTCCACTCCCACTAGTTTCGGTTCACTTAATTCAGACCAATATAATGGAGTTCTACACTTTCTTCCACACTGAGCTTCAAACGGTGCCATTTTAATACTAGTTCGATAACTATTACTATAAGCAAATTTGGTTAAAGGTAAATACCTTTCCCAGCTGCCGCCAAACTCAAGTATACAGCACCTTAACATATCTTCTAAAATCTGAATTACTCGCTCTGACTGCCTGTCTGTCTGGGGATGAAAAGCTGTGCTGAAATTTAATTTGGTGCCCAAAGCTTCTTGTAATTTACCCCAAAATCTCGAGGTAAATCTCGGATCTCGATCTGAAATAATAGATGTTGGCACCCCATGTAACCTCACTATCTCTGACACATATAACTCTGCTAACTTTTCAAGCGGATAGTCTACTCTGATTGGAATAAAATGTGCTGATTTAGTTAATCGAGATCAACAATCACCCAAATCGAATATTTCTTCTTCGGAGTTACTGGTAATCCGGATACAAAATCCATCGTGACATATTCTCATTTCCACTCTGGAATCATAATGGGCTGTAACAACCCTGTCGGCATTTGATGCTCGGCTTTCACCTGCTGACAAATTAAACATCTTGCTACATACTCACAGATTTCTCGTTTCATTCTAGGCCACCAATACATTTTTCTTCATATCACAAAACATTTTTGTACTACCCGGGTGAATAGAATACATACTACTGTGAGCCTCTGATAAAATATCATTTTTCAAGTCTAAGTTATTCGGAACACATATTCTATTACGATAATATAACATACCATTTTCATCAATAGAGTATTTTGAGCTTAACTCATCTTGAACCATCTGTCGTTTCGACATCAACTTTGGGTCTTCATCTTGTAACTCCCGAATCCGTTGAAAGAACACATGTTTAGCTTTTAATTCTGCTAGTACGGAACCATCTTCATTAATAGATAAATGAGCATTCAATGCCCGTAATGCAAATAATGATGATTTCCGACTAAGTGCATCTACTACGACATTTGCTTTCCCTGGGTGATAGTCAATGACAAGATAATAATCTTTCAGCAACTCTAACCATCGTCTCTGTCTCAGATTTAACTCTTTCTGATTCATTAAATACTTCAAGCTTTTATGATCAGTATACACGTAACATTTCTCACCGTATAAGTAATGTCTCCATATCTTCAAAGTAAACACGATTGCTGCCAATTCCAAATCATGTGTAGGATAATTCTTCTCGTGCGGTTTCAGTTGCCGAGAAGCATATGCCACTACTTTACCTGACTGCATAAGTACACAACCCAAACCATTCAGAGACGCATTACTATATACCACAAACGGTACACCCGATTCTGGTTGAGTCAACACTGGAGCCTCTGTCAACATCTTTTTCAACTGATCGAAACTCTGCTGACATTCACTTGACCATATAAATTCAACATTATTTTGTAGTAATCGAGTCAACGGTAGGGTAATCCTTGAGAAATCTTTGACAAATCGACGATAATAACCTGCCAGTCCTAGAAAACTCCGTACTTCAGTCTTCGAAATTTTCCAATTTATCACTGCCGATACCTTACTTGGATCCACTTTGATTCTATCAGCTGATACAATATGACCAAAAAATGCAACTTCATGGAGCCAAAATTCACATTTGCTAAATTTCACATACAACTGTTTCTCCTGCAAAATCTGTAACACAATCCTTAAATGTTGTGCATGTTCAGACTCTGTCTTTGAATAAATCAATATATCATCAATGAACACAACCACGAATCTATCCAAATATGACTGAAAAATTTGATTCATTAAATCTATAAAGGCAGCAGGAGCATTGGTTAAACCAAATGGCATCACCAAAAATTCATAGTGGTCATACCGGGTTCGGAAGGCAGTTTTCGGCACATCACACTCTTTAACTTTCAACTGATAATACCCGGATCGAAGGTCTATCTTGAAAAATACTGCAGCACCTTTCAACTGATCAAATAGATCATTAATATGAGGCAAAAGATATTTATTCTTTACTGTTACCTTATTTAACGACCTGTAATCTATACACAGTCTTAAAGAACCGTACTTCTTTTTCACAAACAAGACAGGTGCACCCCAGGGCAACATACTCTGTCTAATGAACCATTTATCTAATAACTCCTGCAACTGCGTCTTCAACTCTTTTAATTCTACTGGAGCCATTCTGTACGGTGTTACTGAGATAGGAGCTGTTCCGGGAATCACATCAATTACAAATTCAACTTCTCTATCAGGTGGTAAACTGGGTAACTCTTCAGGAAACACATCAGAAAATTCATTCACCACTGGCACTTATTTGAGCTTTAAACCGGAACCCAGAGTATCAAGAATATAGGCCAAGAATGCTTCGTTGCCTTTGCGTAATAACCTCTGAGCAGAGAAAGCTGAAATAATTCTAACTATATCACTCATATTTTCAGACCCAACTAAGATTACATCCCCTGTTTGACATTTCAAACTGATCTGTTTATCACAACAATTCACTACCGCATCATGTTTCATTAACCAGTCCATCCCCAGAATAATATCAAATTCCCGAAAGGGTAACAACATCAAATCAACGGAGAATTCATAGCCTTTCACTTTCAGTGGACAATTACGACGTATCAAATTAACTATTACACTTTGACCTAATGGATTAGTGACTTGTATACCAAATTCAGTGGACTCAACAGATAGTTTCTTTTCAGATGCTAGCATAGTGCAAATATATGAATGAGTAGACCCAGAGTCTATCAATGCATAAACAATAACATCATAAAGAAAGAAAGTACCAGCAATTACATCAGGAGCCGTAGCCTCTTCCCTTGCTCGAATGGCGTAAGTACGTGCTGGTGCTCTATTCTCTGATCGACTAACTGATTCTCTCATACCCGAACGGGTGGTTCCTGTACCACTACTCTGGCCCGAACATCTACTTCTTTGGGGAGTGCTTCTCTGTATCTCTTTCTATTCCACTTCATCCTTTTGCAGTTGGGGACAATCTCGAATAAGATAATTAGTAGCCCCACATTTATAACAAGCCCCCATCTTAGTCCTGCATTCACCGAAATGATGTCTTCCACAATATTGACACTTAGGTCGGGGAGTATTCTGAACACTGCTCACACTTGCTGCAGGTCTATCAAATACCCTGAAATCAGATTGTCTTGATTTACCTCTACCCAATCTTCCCGGCACTGATGTAGTTTGACTAATTTCTTCTCTAGATTTCTTTACCGGTAAATCTGAAAATGACTTAGAAGCACCTTTTTTGAATGACTCTTTACTTTTTTGATCCCGCTACATTTTTCTGTTATATACTTCTTCAAGCTTTTGAGCAGGTCTGACAGAACAACGAACTCCCGTATTTCATTGCCTCTAATCATCATTCTAATATCATCATTTAACCTTTCTTCAAATCTGATACACATTTCTTCTTCAGCAGGTACAATGTCTCGGGCATATTTGCTGATGTAGACAAATTCTTTTTTGTATTCAGCTACTGACTTATTTCCCTGCCGTAGATCAAGGAATTCCCTTTTCTTTTTATCCAAATACCGTCTGCCCATATATTTCTTCTTAAATTCATTTTGGAAAAATTCCTAAGAAATTTTCTTTGTCGGTACCTCAGCCTCAATCGTTTCCCACCAACTATAAGCTTCTTCTTTTAATAGAGACACAACACATCTCAAATAATCAACTGATGAGCAAACCATTTCTTTAAAAATTCTTATTAAACTTTGTAACCAGTATTCAGCTTTGATAGGGTCATCATCAGTCCTTCCCCGAAATTCTTCGGCTCCAAGTTTTCTATGCCTTTCCAATGGAGAACGCTTACTGAATTCAGTCGTTGTAGGAGGTGGAGGAGCAATCGAGGGTACCAGAGATGGAGCAGTGGTGGGAGGAGGTGGCTGAGCCTGATTTCTTTCTTGCATCATTTCAGTATACCACTGATTCATAATCCCATTAATCATATGCTTTAATTCTTGCTCTCGCATTAGGGAAATCGGAACATCACTGCTTGTTGCTCGTTCAGAAATCTGTATTCTACTGTTAACTTCTTCCTGCTCAGTACGTTCAGGTCTATCTGACATCTTTATAATCGAAGAGTATCTATAAAAATAACAAAGATTAGATCGGATCATACACATCACACTATCACAGATTTATATGGCATGTATTTCTAAACACTTTATACATCACAAATGTTTCGAGAACCGGCTAAACCGGACTCTGATACCACTAAATGTAACACCACCTACCCGTATTCGTCGCCAAAATAGGGTATGAGGCATTACCAAAGTTTAACGAATTATTATTATTATTATTATTATTATTATTATTATTGTTATTACTATTATTATTAATTATTATTATTATTATTATGAACTCAATATAATCCCTTTATAAATATCCAATCTTTCCTACAATTTAAAACCGACCAATCCAATCCAATTCAATCAATTTGATACCAAATCATACTTCTATTATAATTATACTATTTAGCATATTCATCACACTTTACTTTAATACATATTCATTAAACAAGTTTTGGTATTTATATAATCATCAAACCATGTACATGCCATATAAATCAAAAAGGAAATTTACAAAAGCTACTAGAGATAATCTTGATAGTGTGATCCTCAGTGTTGATCCCATCCTCCGTATATTTTTACGTCAATCTACATGAGACATTAAATACACTCAAGTAAGTTTATAGAAACCTAGTAAGTTCATAGGCATAAAATATAAATCTTACCAAACATTCATATACTTATGCATTATACACAATTACTAAGTTCACCTATCAACCACAATTTGGTGAGTCCTCTTGTATAAACTCACTACTAGTTATCCATTTACTTTAACTCTTTTGGGCCCTTTTTGTCACTTATCATCCTTAATCAAATTAGGGAACGGTTACGGAAAATTGAGTACTTCACTTCCACTTTGTCGTAGTATAACTATGGTCTTATGTATGATCACTTATCACTTTTCGAAGCCATAGCCCTGTCACAGTCTTACACGGATCACATTTATCACTTGTCACTTATCACTGATTAGATAAGTGTAGCTAAAGCTACCACTTATCACTTGTCACTTGTCATTGATCAGATAAGTGTAACTAAAGTTACCACTTATCACTTGTCATTTGTCACTGATCAGATAAGTGTAGCTGAAGCTACTACTTATCACTTGTCAGTGATCAGAAGTACTCAATTTTCCGTAACCGTTCCCTAATGTGATTAAGGATGGTAAGTGACAAAAAGGGCCCAAAAGAGTTAAAGTAAATGGATAAATAGTAGTGAGTTTATACAAGAGGACTCACCAAATTGTGGGTGATAGGTGAACTTAGTAATTGTGTATAATGCATAACTATATGAATGTTTGGTAAGATTTATATTTTATGCCTATGAACTTACTAGGTTTCTATAAACTTACTTGAGTGTATTTAATGTCTCATGTAGATTGACGTAAAAATATACGGAGGATTGGATCAACACTGAGGATCACACTATCAAGATTATCTTCGGTAGCTTTTGTAAATTTCCTTTTTGATTTATATGGCATGTACATGGTTTGATGATTATATAAATACCAAAACTTGTTTAATGAATATGTATTAAAGTAAAGAGTGATGAATATGCTAAATAGTATAATTATAATAGAAGTATGATTTGGTATCAAATTGATTGAATTGGATTGGATTGGTCGGTTTTAAATTGCAAGAAAAATTGGATATTTATAAAGGGATTATATTGAGTTCATAATAATAATAATAATAATAATAATAATAATAATAATAATAATAATAATAATTCGTTAAACTTTGGTAATGCCTCATACCCTATTCCGGCAACGGATACGGGTAGGGGGTGTTACAAAAATATTAGATAATAATTTTAGTGAAGAACCATTAAAATTATGGAAAAATAGCCCTAGATATTGTGATATTAAATTAGAAAATCCCAATAAAATTATTAGAGTTAAACCAATGATCTATACTAAACAAGATATAGATGAATTTGACATACAAATTAAGGAATTATTAGAAAATGGATTAATAGAAAAAATTAATAGTCCACATTCTAGTCCAGCCTTTATGGTTAGAAATCATGCTGAAATAAAAAGAGGAAAAGCTAGAATGGTCATTAATTATAAAAGATTAAATCAAAATATTATTTTTGTGGATATTTTATTCCAAGAAATGATGTTTTAATTAATCAAGCTAAATAAACAAAATATTTTAGTAAATGTGACTTTAAATCAAGATTCTGGCAAATCATGCTAACAGAAGAATCCAAACCTTTGACAACTTTTAGTGCACCTAATGAATATTATCAATGGAAAGTAATGACATTTGGATTATGTAATGCACAACAAATCTTTTAAAGATGGATGGATTCTATATTTAATAAATATAAAAAAAATTTGTGTAGTTTATATAGATGATATTTTGATATTTTCAGATACACTAGAATTATATAGAACACATTTAAATATCATTTCTCAAGAATTCATAAAATATGGAATCATACTAAGCCCTAAGAAAATAGAGCTAGAAAAAACAGAAATATAATTTTTAGGATTAAAATTATTTGTAGATGGTCTTAAACTACTAGATCATATTATAGTAAAAATAAAAGAATTCCATGAAAAAATTGAAGATAAAAAATAGCTTCAGTAATTTTTAGGAATTATAATTTATGGAAGAAATTTCTTTCCTAATTTATTTGAAAAAATAGGTATGTTATATGAAAAATTAAAAAAGGATAAACCTTTTATCTGGTCTAAAACAGACTCGAAAATTATAAAAAAATTAAAATCTGAAATCAATCAAGCTCCAAAAGTTTATTTACTTAAACAAGGTGATAAATTAATTTTAGAAACAGATGCTTCACAAAATCATTGGGGTTCTATTTTAAAAGCTAGAACAATAAATAACAAAGAATTAATATGTGGATATAGTTCGGGAAAATTTAAACCAAATGAAATTAATTATGTCATATATGAAAAAGAATTATTAGCAATAAGGAAAGGAATAAAAAAACTTTATTATATATTTAGCATCTGAAAAATTTATCATAAAAACTGATAATCAGGCAGTTAAACATTTCCTTACTAACAAAAGTTTGGAAACTGTACCCAGGAGAATTAGATTGTATAATGAATTATGTACTTTTAATTTTGAAGTTTTATATGTAAAAGGAACTAACAATATTATTGCTGATTATCTTAGCAGGCCAAATGGATAGATGTAAACAACCTCTAGAAAAAGTCGATGAATGGACAGGGGCGAAGCCAGAACAAATTTTTAGGGGGGCCGGATGAAATTTTAATTTTTTATAGTCTATATCTTTATAATTTTTAAAGGATTAAATTGAATTTTTATAATTTTAGGGGGGCCAAAGTGCAATTTTACCTTTACTAATTTAAAAATTTTAAAAAAATTTAAGGGGCTAAATTTAAATTTTACATTTTAGGGGGCCGAGGCCCCTGCCAGCCCCCCTAAATCCGCCCCTGTGAATGGACTACTGTTCATAAAAGGCCCAACAAATGGAACACTTTATGCTGAAATCATAAAAGGAGCAAAAAAGTTTTGAGCATCAGAAAATTTGTTGAAACCACAACAAATTCAGGAAATAAAATATTTTTATAATCCAGGCTTACCATCAAAATTATATAATTTTATTAATGAAATATGGAAAACCCATATTACTGAGCAAAGGGCTAATTTTAGAAGAGCTCTTACTAAGCTTTCACAATTTTTAACAAATATAACATTTTGTTGTAAAATGAGTAACCGAATAATAGTTTAAGTATCAGTACCACTTGTAATAGAAAAAAAAGTTCCAACACCAACTTTGGAAAATGGTATAGTTTAGGTCCTAATTTTGACCAAAAAAGAATTTAGGTACTATCGAAACCTTTTATTTTATTTTTTTTGAAATCGACTTTATTTTGAAAACGAACGAAAATGGAGTCGCCACCAATCCTTTTTATTAGGTGTGATCGGATCACCTCATAATTTGATTATTTTAAAAAAAGTTTAGATTTATCAAAACGATGATTTTCAGTTCACAAAAAAACCCTAAGAAATGGATTCAGGAGTTGGTTATGCACGAGGAAGGATTAGCACCCTCGTAACGCCCAAAATTGGTATCTAGTTGATTAATTGATGTCCTATTGTCGAGAATTGAAAATTTGAAGAGAATTTAAAACACGATCCCACCTTGCATAAGAATATTTTTAATTAAAATCACTTAAGCGAATTAAAACATACGTAAAAAGGTTTTCTTATCTTGAGGTAAACAAAAAGGTCACGTCCCGTAAGTTAGGACACGACATCTCGAATCCTCAAAAATAAGCTTACTCATTGTTTAATTATTAATTAAATCTCATGTGTTTAAGTTTTAAAAGGGATATTCGGTTATCTAGGCTCAAGGAGACAGTCGAACCCCGTAAATTAGGGCACGACTTCTCGAATCTCCAAATGCGGAACATTCCCTTAATTTTAAAATTTCCTTCATCGAGTAATAACAAATGTAACATATAAAACAATGTGTATTTATCTTTTTGGGTATAGTATAACAATAGATAAATATATCTAAACATGATTCATGACATGATTATAGTGAAATAAAATGAAATGGTAGTGTATAAAAATGGAACGATGATATACGAAAAATAAAAATGTCGTGCCAGTGAATGACAATAATATAAATATAATAATAAAACCAATTCATAATAATAATGACGATAATCATGTTATATTTACTACTCTAATACTAATATAAATAATCAAAGAAAAATAAATAAATAAATAAATAATAGTAATAATAATAGAGGCAACAAAATGTGAAAATAAAAGAAAAAAGAACAATATGCATTTTAAATATAAAAAGAGTAAATAAATAAATAAAAATTTCATGAAAGATTGAAATTAAATAAACCAAGGACTGAATCAGAATTAAAATGAAATCAAAGGCATAAATTGTAATAAAATAAATAAACTAAAATAATAAAACAGAACGAAGGACTAAAATAAAATGCGCTAGAAAGGGTGAGAGACAAATGGAAAATTATCTCGAAACTCCAGGACACACGTCATTCCCCAGAGGGTCGGTATACGAAGGACCAAATTGAAAGAAATGTAAAATTATCAATACAATTTAAAAAGAACAAAAAAAAAGACTTAGGACTAAATTAACAAAAGGCCCAAAAGCGGAAGGACCGGGGTCGTAAATAGACCCTTGCCGTGAAAACACGCGGATCCTAAGACGAATCGGGTCGGTTTTTGGGTCGCGCCTCAAAACGATGCCGTTTTAGGGCTTTTAAGGGTAGCCCTAAACGATGTCTAGTAAGGGCCCTATAAATACCAAAAAAAAAAAATTAAAAAAAATCATGTCTGACCTTAGTTTTTAAAAAATAAATTTAAAAACCCTTTTTTCTCTGAAACCGTCCCCAAATCTAGCCAAGGGACCGGCGAGTTCTCCGCCGTGGCCACCGGTCATTAGCGACGGAGACTGCCGCCTCCAGTGGCTGGAGATCGCAAAAAGAGCCACATTTATCCTCGTCTTCTGGGGAATCCGAATCTGGGGTCAAAAATCCCTAGATCCGGTCAAAATTTGACAACGAAAAGAAGGGTCTTTTAGTTTTTTAACCATCCTCCGTTGCGACCTCAAGCGAACCCTCATAGGTTCGACCGCTTTCTAGGCCAAAGGAGACTCCGACGATGGCAATAAAGGTAAAAACCCTTTCTTATTCCTCTCTTTTATATATATATATGTAATATTCAAAAATATGTATGCTAAAGAAAAATGTACCTTCGTTAAAAAACTGTTGTGGTTTCTATATCTTTTTTTATTCTCTGTGTGTTTCGATTTTTTTTTGTATTTCTCCGTTTTGTAAAAAATTACATTTTGAATCTGGTTTTTATAGCCGAACATTACATATTATTTTTCATTTTCTTTCTCTGTTTTTGCCATCTACTGTTTAGCCACTGCTTCCTTCTACTGTTTTGCTTTCTTTTTTTCTATTTTTACATGTGGCGGTGGAGTCAACGGCGACAAGAGAACCCTTGCCTTTGCCGTTTTGGTGCAAGGGCAGCAGAGGAACGTCAAGCCTCGGGACAAGGAGCCTCAGGTGGCGTGATCGAGGAGAGAAGCGGAGCAAAGGCTAGGGTTTTTTGTTTCCTGAAAATAGTTTAGGCTATTGGGCCACTGGGCCATTAGGGTTTTTTTATTTTTGGGCATTTGGGCTTGTAAATTTGGGTCTGATATTTTGTAAATTGGCTAGCATATTTTGGAATTTTTTTCATCTAATTTGGGTCTAATATTTTGTTTATTTTTTCATCTAAGTTTTGTTTGGGCCGGACAAATTTGGGCCTGTAACACCCCTCACCTGTATTCAATGCCAAAATAGGGTTACGAAGCATTACCAGACTTATCATACATTAAACATACATTTCATATACAACTTAAACAATTCATATACATTTCAATCACAAACAATCATATTGTCCCTAATACGAGCCTACGAGGCCCTAAACATACATTGGGAGTGGTTTGGGACTAAACCGATAACTTTGGAAACTTTAAGAACACTTAGAAAATTTTCTCAAAAGCAGGGGACAAACGCCCGTATGTCTCACACGGCCAACAGACATGCCCGTGTTACATGCCGTGTAGACATTCGAAATGGAATCACAAGGTCATGTTCCAACCCGTGTCTGATGCCATGAAACTCTCTGACTTGGGTCACACGGCCAACACACATGCCCGTGTGGCTAACCCATGCCCTAAAAATGGCCATACACGCCCGTGTGCCAGGCCGTGTATTAGGCCGTGCCAAACCTGTAGGGAATACTGACTTATGCCACACGGCCAAGTCACACGTCCGTGTGTGAGGCCGTGTGGGGCATACTGACTTGATTTTAATTTCAACACCAGGGGACACACGGCCGTGTAACCTAACCGTGTGTCACACACGGCTGAGACACACGCCCGTGTCTCTGCCCGTGTGGACAAAAATAGGCTATTTACCAAGCCATTTTGCCACCCAACTTGCATAAACCAACAACAAACCAAAATTGACACAAAACATAGCATCATTAGGCATTTCAATTCAACCAATTCAAACATAAATCATACACATTCAATACTCCCATTTTCTATACACACTAATCACAAAACATGTCCTACCATTTATACCAAATTCACATTTACAATTCAATTAATTATACACTTCCAAATATGCATCATTCAGCCTAAATTTCCAAGCAAACCAATATCCACAAATCAACCATTTGATACACATAATGCCTATTACCATTAAGCATCACACAACTATCATATACCTATCCATAAACTCATAATCCAAGCCATATATATATACATGATTCAAACATATCAAAACAACCCAAAATGAGCCATCACTCATGGCTATATATACAATCCAAAACATATATATTTACAAGCCAATTCAAATGGCTAAATTCACTTCCAACACATAACCAAAATGACCAAAAATTCTTATACATGCCATATACTTAAAACATAAGCTCAAAAGTACCAAATTGATACTTGGATAGTGTGACGATGTCTCTAACGATCCCCGAGTTCAAGCTAGCTTTAAAGTCACTATAAAACACAGAAAATTAAACAAGTAAGCTATATAGTTTAGTAAGCTCATATGAATAAACTCAATCTTAACATGAATATACAAATTATCAATTTGAACATATCAATATGTAATTCATGTAACTAACAAACCTTTCATATTTTCAATAATAATATTATACATGAACTTCACAACTTCTTTGATTTAAGCTTATACAGTTTATATACATACTTGTACCATCTCGTATTAATTTCATACACAATCACATCTTTCTTTTACCCGTTGAACCATTCAGAATACTATCGGATACTCGAAAATCTCGCACACTAAGTGCCAATATCATGGCCTAAATCCAACTCAATCTCATATCACAAATACTGCTCACACTAGAGCTATCAACGGGCCTACACACACAAGCTGGCAGTCAAGACGTAGCTACACGATGCTACTCACACAAGCTGTCAAGTATCCGCAACATATGTCGGTATACTCAGCCACCGGTAGGATGTACAAGACCAGCACCCGGATCACATAATCATATTAATCCCCTAATGACATGTCATTAGTATCCAAATCTATTCCTAAGGTTCAACTGGGATTTCAAACACCAAATCGTCGTCGAATCATTGTCGATTGTGTCCGTAGTCTCATATTCACAGTTTATGCAATATCAAAGCGTTTAAAACATAATTATAACAATTCTTATAACATATCAACTTACCTCGGATGCTAAAATGGCGAAACGAATCAACTATTCCGTAACTTTGTTCTTTCCCCGATCTAAGTCTGTATTTCGCCTTTCTTGATCTAAATATAAACAAAATTAAGTTATTCAATCATCTCTCTATTCAATTTAGTCCAAAATTCACTTTAAGGCATTTTTACACAATTGCCCCTAATATTTCACATCTTTTACAATTTAGTCCTTGTTTCACAAAAACGCAAATTCATGCAATTTAACCACAACCTATGCTAGAAAAATTACTATTATACCCCTAGCAGCCCATACTTTTCATTTATTTCACATTTCAACCTCTAAGTTTCCACATTTCACAATTTAATCCCTAATTTGCATTTTTACCAAAAATCACTTAACAAAACTTATATAATTCACAACCAACATTCATAATCTATCATTAAACATCAAAACATACATGTATTCATCAATGGAATCATTCAAAATCTTTAATAATTTTTCAAAATAGTCCCTGGGCTTGTTAGACCTAGTTGCAACGATCTCAAAAACATAGAAATTATTAAAAATCGGGTCAAAAAAACTTACCAATTTAACAATGCAATTTCCGAACCCTAGCAAGCTCTCAAGAACATATGCTTCTTCTATTTTCAGTGAAGATGATAACAAAAAAAGATGATATTATGTTTGTTTTATTTTTTTACATATTAATTAACCAAATTACTAAATTAACCTTGATTATATTTCATTAAAATTATATAATGTACGCCCATTTTTGTCCACTCACAATTCAAATGGTCTAATTACCACTTAAGGACTCTTACTTTAAGGTTCTATAGCTATTAGACACTTTTAACTAATAGAACAACCCTTTTGCACTTTATGTGATTTAGTCTATTTTACCGAATTGAGCATTCAAACGATAAAATTTCTAAATGAAAATTTCACACAATCATATGTTCATGTTGTAGACCTTAAAATATTAATAAAATAAATATTTTATCCTCAGATTTGTGGTACCGAAACCACTTTTTCAATTTGACTAAAAAGGGGTTGTTACAGGGCCCTTACAGCTGCCCCTCTTTGCTCGTTGTCGTGTAACAGGAATGGAGCAAAGACTTTAAGAAGGACTAATTTTGTCTGGTCTTGCTGAATCTAGACTTCTTTGGTGCTTCTCTTCTTTAAATAGCCTCGTTCTAACCCACTGCAACTTTATGGGTATAGGAATTGTAGTTTTAATTTACCCCACTATAACTTTAGGGAAATAAGACTCGCTACGGTAGATTTAATCCGACCCACCACAACTTTGGAGGTATAGGATTTGTCGCTTTAGTCTGCTCTACTGCAACTTCAGGGTGATAAGATTTGTAGCTTTAATCTGCTACACTACAACTTTAGGGAGATAAGATTTGCTATCTTCAATTTGCTCCACTACAACTTCAGAGAGATAAGATTTGTAGCTTCAATTTACTCCACTGCAATTTCAAGGAGATAAGATTTGTAGCTTCAATCTATTCCATTGCAACTTCAGTGAGATAAGAATTGTAGCTTCAATTTGTTCTACTGCAACTTCAGAGAGATAAGATTCGCTATCTTCAATCTGCTCCATTGCAACTTCAGAGAGATAAGTTTTGTAGCTTCAATCTACTCCACTGCAACTTCAAGGAGATAAGATTTGCTATGATGACTTCAATCCGTCTTACTGCAACTTTAGGGGTATAGGGTTTGTGGTTTCACTGATCTGTTACACCGTTCTCTAGGGAGTATAACTTGTAGAATCCATTTCATGGGCCTATATTTATGCCAAGCGATTAGGTTGTTATGATCAGAATGAATCAAATGCTCCTAACTAGATGTATATGAATGATATTTACATGCATGCAGAATGTCATTTTTCGATAATGATTCCCTTTTTATTGCTTAGGTTGACATTGCTCATTGTTTGTCAAGGTTCTATCACTGATGTGTTACCAAAACTTCTTGTTCAGATCTAGTATATTTGACAAGAGACCCAAAGAAGTAATCACAATTTACACTATTCGTTCCTAAATATTTCCAACCCTTAGATTTGGTTAGTTCTAACTAGTGATCCGGTTTTAGGTCCTTGTACTATTTAGAAAACCTTTCAAAGCAATATGCAAAAATCCTTTTACTTGAATATTGTTAGTCCATTAATCGTTATTTCAATGTAAAAATGCTTGAAAAAGGTTGTAACAATGGACAAGATCGAAAATTATTGGGAGCAAAGCTCGAAATGAATAGATTAATCAAAATAGCAAACGTTGATAAAATACAAAATGAGTAAGATGAAAATAGGTGCCCCAAATATCATAGCATTAGCTTCTCCGCACAAACTTCTCAAGGACTATTTTGAGATTGATATGTGTTTAGGAGATATAGAGTACATTGTTGATGCCCCAAGATGTAATGTTTCTTCTTCTGAGAGGACACGACTACCACATGTTCAATCTTCGGTCTAAATCTGAGTTGCCCTTTCCTAGGTTTTTCAACTCAAAACCCCTTTGGTCTCAAGAAGCACTTTTGCGAGTTTTCGCCTTGGCCTCTCCCCCCTTTTTTTAGGTGATGTATTTCTTGACAAAATCCGGATTTATAGGGTTAGACAGGTTTTTACCATCCATCTCGGTCAAAATCAGCACTCCTCCAAAAAAAGCATTCTTTGCCACATAAGGTCCTTCCTAGTTTGGCATCCATTTTCCTCTGAAGTCCTTTTGTATAGGAAGGATCTTTTACAATACCAGGTCCCCTTCATGGAATTCTCTAGGACGAACATTTTTGTCATAAGCTCGCATCATTCGTTTTTGATACATCTGACCATGACGAATAGCTTTCAACCTTTTCTTTTCAATCAAGTTCAACTGATCATATCGAGATTAGATCCATTTTGATTCATCTAAATTTAACTCTGACAAAACTCAGAGAGAAGGAATTTCGACTTCAATGGGCAAAGCCGCCTCCATTCCATAAACCAATGAGAAAAGCATTGCCCCGGTAGAGGTTCTAACAGATGTTCGATAAACATAGAGGGCAAATGGTAGCTTCTCATGCCAATCTTTATAAGTTTCAGTCATTTTCCCCACGATCTTCTTAATGTTCTTATTGGCTGCCTCTACTGCACTATTCATTTTTGGGCGATATGGTGATGATTTGTGGTGTTTGATCTTGAATTGACTACATACCTCCATTATTGTGTTGTTGTTCAAATTTAGTGCATTGTCAGATATAGTCCTTTCTGGCATTCCATACCGACATATGATTTCTTTCTTCAAGAATTTGCTGACTACTGACTTTGTGACATTAGCATATGAAGCGATCTCTACCCACTTGGTGAAATAATCGATGACCATAAAGATGAATCGATGTTCATTGGAAGTTTTTAGCGAGATCGGCCCAATGACATCCATGCCCTACATAGAGAAAGGTCATGGAGAAGTCATAACATAAAGAGGTGAAGGAGGCACATGAATTTTGTCTCCGTAAATTTGGCACTTATGACATCTCTTAGTATAACTAATACAATCCCCTTCCATGGTGGACCAATAATACCTGAATCTCATGATTTGCATGGCCATTGTAAAACCATTAGCATGTGTTCCGTAAACACCCTCACGGACCTCTTTCTAAATTTTCTTGGCCTCAACAGCGTCCACACATCTTAGTAGCACCTGATCCTTTCTTCTTTTATATAGCATCTCCCCATCTAAGACATAGTTTGGTCAGTCTTCTTAGCGTCCTTTTATCATTCTTAGTTTCTTGCTATAGGAATTCACAGTTCTTTACATATCGCAGTATATCGCGGTACTAAGGGTGGTCATCCTTTTCTTTTTCCTCTATGTTGTAACAATGGGCTGGAGCCTCATAGATACTTATCTAGATAAGTTTTACATCCTCTTCTTTGTTCACTTTGACCATGGAAGCTAAAGTAGCTAGGCGTCAACCATCTGATTTTCATCTCGCGAGAGGTAGCAGAAGGTGATGTCATCAAACTTTTTAATTAACTCCAAGACCAGCCTTCTATACTCAATCAACTTGGGATCTCTTGTTTCCCATTCACCTTTGAGTTGATAAATCACTAATACAGAATATCCATATCCTACAAGTACTTTGATCTTGTGTTCTATGGCTGCACAGATACCCATGATGCATGCTTCGTATTCAGTCATATTGTTCATGCAATCAAAATCCAATTTACTAGTAAAGGGATAATGATCTCCGTTTGGGGATACCAAGACTGCCCCGATTTCGTTACCCATAGCATTGGAGGCCCCACTAAAATTTAGTTTCGAGGGATGTTCTTCTTGAGCACCTTCTTTAGTAGTCACAACATACATCAGATCTTCATTTGGTAAATCGAAATTCAAAGGCTCGTAATCTTCTAGAGCTCTACTGGCTAGAAAATCTGCTATTGCACTCTCTTTTACTGTCTTTTGGTTCACATAGACTATATCAAATTCGGAAAGTAGAATTTGCCATAGGGCCATCTTTTCATTCAGAGCAGTCGACTCCATCATGTATGATAAACCATAATTTACACATATTTTAACCCCATGCTTGGCTTAATTTTGGATGATTTTCCATTGGATTTGTACTCAGAAGAACTTAGGAAGTAAAAAAAAAACGAGAAACGGGCCAAAAAGGGGAAAAATGAGCCTACTTAGGAAATCACACAGCCTGGACTATCAACCACGGGCATATCACACAATCGTGTGTAACGAGCAGAATCGACAACGGCTGAAGGAGTTCAGCACGGGCGTGTCCCTGCTGAACCTAGGATGAATTCTATTTGGAATAGGATACTTGTGGGCCAAGTAAGGCATCTCAAAGCCTATATAAACTCCCTAGGAGGCAACCTAAAAGGGGAGTTCGATAAGACATCGAATAGACGCCAAGTAGAAGGAGAAAATACTCTAAGACAGCCGTCGAGAATAGCTTAGGAGAAAGATCTCCATCAAAACGGAGGATCTCCCATCAAGTTATTTAGAAGTTTTTGGGTTTTCTTATGTTTTGTTGTTTTCCCTATTCTAATATGTTCCTTTCTATTAGTATGAACTAAATTCCTTAAATACTTGAGGGGATGAAACCTAAGACGAATCTTATTATTATTTTATTTATGAGATAAATACTTGTGTTTATTCTTAATTGTGAGTTCTTATTCTTGTTTGATAATTCAAGTTATTGATTCAAGTCGAATGTGCTTATTCAGTGGAGCAAAAATCCCTGTTTAAAAGTATATCAACACAATTAAGCGGAGTTGATTGCAACCCTAGAAATAGGGCGACGAAAATCTGCCAGACTAGGGTCAAACCTAATAAGGGAATCCATAGATTGAGTTAATGCGACAATAGGGGTTTTAATTAGAAAGAGATTTCAATTAATCAACCTAGAGTTAGTTGTTAGTAGCCTAGAAAGAGGTATTTCTATAATTTAGGGATTTTTACGGATTAAGCCAAGTGAATAAATCGCATGAATCAAGAGTAATAAGTGAAGTGTAGGTGGATTCTTCCTTAGGTATTGCCTATCTCAATAAAGTTGCCTAAAAGTATTTTCCCAATTTACTCTCTGTCACGTTCATAGTTAGTTAAATTAGTTAGTTAATTTTAGATTAAAAATAACTCCCTTTAATTATTAGGCTAGATAATAAAAAGATAGTTAATACTAGTACTCTTGGTCCTTGAGGATACAATATTCCGGACTCACCACAACTATACTACTGTTCGATAGGTGCGCTTGCCTTTGTCGAAATAATAGTTATTTTCGAGCTCCATCAATGTACTTTAGAGAGTCTATTTTTTAGATAAGCCATGTTTTGTATTTTTTAGATAAGCCAAGTTTTGTGGTACAACATGTACTGTCTCAATCTTCGGGTTGTCCAGATTAAAGCGCAACACAAGTTTTCAATCGGCGAGTATCTTGTCTCACATTTAGTAAACTTCTTACTGAGGTAGTATATGGCTCTTTCTTTCCTTCCTGACTCATCATGTTGGCCCAACACGCATCCCGTAGAATTCTCAAATGCTGCCAAGTAGAATATCAATTGTTTATCAAGACTAGGTGGCATTAGTACTGGGGCATTGGACAGTAATGTTTGACCTTGTGAAAAGTTTTCTGGCATTCCTCATCCCATACTCCAAGATTGTTTATCTTAAGGAGACGGAATATGGGGTCGCATTTCTCGGTCAGTTGTGAAATGGACCGGGCGATGTAATTTAATATTCCTAGGAAACCTCAAACTTCTTTTTGAGTACGCAGAAAAGGCAAATCTTGTATAGTCTTGACTTTATCTGGGTCGATCTCGATCCTTTTTTCACTGACTACAAAACCTAACAATTTTCCAGACCTAGCCCCGAAGGTATATTTTGCTAGATTGAGCTTTAGTTGCAATTTTTTCAACCTTAAAAATAGTTTCTCAGGACTTGTACATGTTCCTTTTCTGTTCAGGATTTTACAATCATATCATCGACATAAACCTCGATTTCTTTGTGTATCATATAATGAAATAAAGTTATCATGGCTCTTTGATACGTCGCTCCCGCATTTTTCAGTCCGAATGGCATCACTTTATAGCAAAATGTTCCCCAAATGGTTACGAATGTGGTCTTTTCCATGTCTTTAAGATGCATCTTTATCTGGTTGTATTCAAAGAAGCCATCCATGAAGGAGAACAGTGAATAACCTGTTGTGTTGTCCACTAAAGTATCGATGTGAGGCAACGGGAAATTGTCTTTTGGGCTAGCTTTATTTAAATCCTTGTAGTCTACATACATTAGTACTTTCCCATCTTTCTTAGGGACGAGGACTATATTGGCTACCCATTCTGAGTATTTAACCACTTGTAGGAAACTAGCGTCGAATTGCTTCTTGACCTCTTCTTTTATTTTTAACAGAACGTCGAACCTAATCCTTTGAATTTTCTATTGAACCGGCTTGCACTTTTCCCTTATGGGAAGCTGGTGTACCACGATATCAGTACTTAGACCAGGCATGTCTTGATACGACCATGCGAAGACATCTTTGAATTCTTGGAGTAACTCAATAAGGTCTCGCTTTGTCTCTGCAGTGATGCAAGCTCCGATCTTCACCTCTTTCTTTTCTTGTTTGTCTCCTAAACTCACAATTTCTTCTGACTCTTTACAAGGTAGAATTTAATTCAAATCTTGTTCTACCATTCTTAACAAATCAGGAGATAATTACAATCTCGATCATCTTCAAAGTCCTGAGGTTCCTCTGGACACATATCTTGCTCAAAAGGAGACTCGAGTCAGTAGCAGCCTCACTCGTATCCTTGATATCTAGAGACATGCTATAGGAATGAAGGAAGACACAAAGTACAAATGAATATAAGAATAATTATCTGTGTGGTATGAATATGAATGAAATGGGAAAAATAAAATAATATTTGCCAAAATGAGATACAAAGATGCATTTTATTGAAATAAAAATTTTGGACATATGCCTTTTCACAAAAGGATTCTTATTACTCCCAGGCTTAGAGCAATAAGTGTGTTTTGAACATTACTCTAAATTAGTGCTAAAAATTACAGGGATCTCTTCCGCAGTCCAATTGTTTAGAACACTTCTAGGGATATAAGGACGAATGCCTGACAGGTTTTCCCCAATTTCTTCTTCGCATGTAGCATTGATGCTCAAGTTTCCTAACATTCCTTCCGAGCCTTCTTTTTCTATCATCTCTCGTTCAGGGTAAATGGTTTCTCCTGACACGAATGTTTTGGATATATGGGGAAAGGTCATCAGTTCCTATTTGACCTCTCCCCAACTCAATCGCGCTCTTCTTCTTTCTTGTTTCTTCTCCAGCTCCTTCTTTTGCCTCACATCTGGCTTGTATCCTAAGCCAAAGCGATCTTGTTTGTCCATCAGCATTGGCACCTCAACTCTTCCTTGAAGGTATTTTCTATGTCCTCTTCCAGGTAAGGCTCTTTTTCCAACCGTCAACTGCAGACTCATCCTCATGGTTTTGGATATTTTTGGCATTAGGATATTGTTCCCTTCGACAATAAAAGTTGTATTAACAAATTTCAATAATCGAAAGGAACATTCTATTGCCTCTTAATTCGCTCCTGTGTATGGTGTATCACTAGTTACGGATACAATGATATCCTCTTCAGCGTTTATCGTCACCAGTCGACTCTCCATTGACAACTTTATTTTTTGGTATAGTGACGATGGCACTGCCCCAGTCGAATGAATCCAAGGCCTCCCCGACAAGTAATATAAGAGGGCTTGATATCCATCACCAAAAAGTCTACCTTATATGTGTTTAGACCAATTAAAAGAGGTATTTCAATCCTTCTCATCACCCTCCTTTCTGTACTATCGAATGCTCTTACTATATTTTGGCACCTCTTCATGTGTGAGCTATATACTGGCAACCTATTCAGTATGGATATAAGCAAAATGTTCAGTGAGGAACTATTGTCGATCAACACCTCTGGCAACTTATATCCTTTGCAGCGGGTAGAAACGTGTAGAGCCTTCGTAGATCCCATGCCCTTTTGAGGTATTTCATCGTCATTGAAAAAGATGAAATTGTCGGCACTCAGATTGTTAACCATACAATCTAGTTGTTCACAGAGATATCATCAGCGACATAAGTTTCATTCAACACCTTCATCAACGCGCTACGATGTGTCTCCGAGCTCAAGAGCAAGGCTAGTACTGATATACGAGCTGCTTGTTTGTGTAGTTATTCTACAAAACTATATTCGCTATGCTTCAAGAACTTCAAGAATTCTTTAGCCTCATTCTCAGTTACTGGCTCATTAACAGGTGATTCCAGTTTAGCCGTCTTTTCCTTCTTATGCTCGACTGCCAAGTTTTTTCCTTTAATGGGCTCAGTTCTTGCACTTGCAGGGTCATAGCGCCTTCTTCTGAAGTGTTAACAGAGTTCTCTCCTCTTGGGAACATCACGTTGCAGTCATAATTCTATGGAACCCTTTTGTTACCTTTATAGGAAAAAGCCACGGGATTCTGAATTATGACTATTGGCGCAACTTGTGTTCCTGCTTCATTACTTCTTGGTCGTGAAATAATCATCACTAGATGATTAACCTTGTAGACTTTATCTGTTGATCCTTCCTCTGAAGCCCAAACATCTTCTCCTTCCAAGCCTTTGACATCTTCAAATAATTCCAACTCCTTGTTATCCATCAGACTTTGCACCAAAGCTCTGAATTCAGTGCACTCCTGGATCTCATAACCTTCTTCAACATGGAACTCACAGTAGCTCCTTACCTTTTTAGGCATCTCCTCCGAATCTTAAATGATTAATCCCACGTCTATCATTTTTTGCCAAACCCATTTTAATGGGGTTTTTACCTCCGCAACATTGGTTTTGGTCCTCTTTCCTCCACCTTAAATTATCGCATTTACCCCTAGGTCTGAATGACTGAGTAATGGATTTCCTGCTAAATTAGGTCCTGATGGATCATCGAACCTTACAATCCCCATCATGATGAACCTTTCAATCAATTTTTTAAATGCAGTGCAGTTCTCAATTAAGTGTCTCATTATTCCTGCGTGGTACTCGCATTGAGCATTCGCATCATACCATTTTGGGAACTGAGGTTGCATGGGTTTTAAGTAAAATGAGGATACCACATGCGCGTCGAATAAATTTTGATACAACTCTCTTTATGACATCGAGATAGGTATAAATTGGATTTTTCCGTGTTTGGCCTTGAGTTAAATTCTTGTCTTGATGGGTCTTGATGACTAGTTGTTACAGTCCTTGGTTGGCTTACAATGACCAGTTTTGAATAACTTTTTTATACACACTCGCGGTGTTCACTTCATTTTTTTCTTTATTACGGCTAATCTTTTGGCGTTTTCCCCTGCATATATTTTTCCATTCCTTACTGCATTTTCAATCATCTCTCCATATATTACTATTTCTAAGAAGCTCTTAGTAGCACTTCTCAACATATGGTTAATGAATGGGGCTTTCAGAGTGTTTATGAAAAGCATTGTTGTCTCCTTCTCCAGAAGAGGTGGCTGAACTTGCGTTGCTACCTCTCTCCATCTCTGAGTGTATTGCCTAAAGCTTTTACTTTGCTTCTTCTCCATGTTTTGCAGCATAATCCTATCAGGTGTCATGTCAATCACATGGTTGTATAGTTTCATGAAAGCCTATGCCAAGTCTTTCCATAAGTTGATTTTGGCACGGCTTAGCTGGTTGTACCACTTGGCCGCCGACCCGATCAAACTATCTTGGAAGCAGTGAATTAACAATTGGTCGTTATTAATGTATCCCGTCATCATTTGGTAGAAAATTGTAATATGAGCTTCAAAACAACTAGTTCCATTGTATTTTTTGAATTTTAGAGTTTTAAATTTTGGTGGGAGCATCAGATCTGAGACTAAGCTCAACTCCTTAGCATCAACCCCGTAAAGATAATCAGCATTCTCTATGGCACTGATTTTCTCCTCCAACCACTTGCATCGATCTTCTAACTGTTTTGGCAATTCTATTCTTACTCTATCCATTTCTTCCATGTCGTCCAAATCGGGAACAATTGGGTTAGTCAGATTATCCCCGGGATTAAAACCTAAACCTGCTGGGTAATTTACCGATGTTGAGGTGTCGACTTGATGTTGTTGAGGTCTTATGGTAACGGGTACCCTTCGTGTATATGTATATGGTTGGGCTTGGACATTCACTAAGGTAAAGCCTGGGGGTATTGTAGGGTCTTCATTATCATCCCCAGAGTTAACCACAGTACTTTTCCCTTTTTCAATCCATCTGGCCAACAACTGGGTCAACTGGCTTATCATACTTTGTTGGGATTCTTGTATTTGCTCCATCATGTCTTGTTGTACATTGGCTAATTGTTTCTGCAGCCGTGCTTGCAACTAATCTTGCATGTCTTTCTGAATTTGTTCTAATCTCTCTAATCTTTGATCCATGGCTTTGGTTTTACCACAGGTACAACGATATTCAGTTGGCAGATTCTTGTTGGTTTCTAGGGTAACTATCATAATTTTGATTAATTAGGGTCTTTTTATGGAATTTAATACATATGATGAAATGTAATTTTGATAAATGAAATGAATGCAAAAAGAGGCATTGATTCTGATTCAATTCTATTAGAATAACTTTACTAGAAAACAAATCTCTTTACATGAAACGGGTATATTTTACATATATGGCCTTACCCTAATACTCAAAGCCTTAACTTTCCTAAGAAGCCAAGCTAGTTCTCGGCCCCGAACAGATTCTGATTCGTATTTTAAGCTCAGCATGTTGGCTTAAACTGCTAGGGTTTGCAAGTGATCGGCTACTTCCAGTACTTGAGCCACAACTTCGCCCATAATATGATATCTATCCCTAATCTAACCTTGAAAGTGTTAGAGTTGCACTTTCCAATGTTCATTGTTCGCCTCAAGAAGCTCAACTCGAAGTTTACAATTTTTCAGTGTGGCTTCTAGCTCTTCTATTTTTCCTTTCAACTCTTCAATCTTATTTAGGCTTGCTTTCAACTCAATTGCGGAGTTGCGACTATGAAATTAATGCAGTGACCTTTCCAATTCTGCCACTCGGGCTCTCAACCTAACCTTTTCATTTCGGCTTTCTATCAAATCCTTTTCTAGAGCATCTTCTCGAACTCGAGCATCTTGGAATTTCTTTTTCCACTGGTCAGCTCTAATCTTTTCTTCTTTAATTTCTTACCGCCATTGTTCTGATGTTTTACCCAACCCAGTAGTCCTTGTTAACAAACGCAGCTTCTTATAATATATTTTTAAACTGTCTAAGTCTTCCTCAACCTCGTTCTTTCCTTTTTCTCATTTTCTCGGCTTCTAACTTCTGGACATCGACATCTAATCCTAGCTAAATCTTTTTCTCTTCCAACTTTTCTATCTTTTTCCCCAGCTCCGAACTCTTATTTTCAAAGTCTTGCTTTACGATTTCTCGCTCAGACAGGATCACTTGTAAGTGTTCTTCTATTAGCCGAGTGTTTTCTTGACATGACACAAGGACATTGTCATTGACTCTTTTACTCCACCACCAATCATATTCGGGAGTCGTCACAAGATTTGTGGCAAATCTTTTCATTTTGTGGGTTTGGTTCCAAGCGTTCGATATTTCACGAACCTTCTTCTTTTAATTATCACCCTTGTATGCAAACTCACACTGAGTCAATCCTTGCGTTGCCAGTATAAACTACCTCGATCTATACTGCATTAATACAAGTAGAGGGGCATATCCAATAGCTTCCCATATCCCGAGTAGAGGGACCCAGTCGAAGCCTCATATCAGTACAAAATTTTATCAGGGATCATCTAATGGCCCATCCATTCAACATCTTCGTCTTGGAGACCCTAGAGAATTGCCATCCACTTTTTTTCCGAAATGTTGTCTCGTCTAGGGTAGCCAAGAATTCTTTCAACGGAGAGTAGTTCTCAGAGAATACTCAATAAGAGACATTTTCTACCTTCCAAAACTAGCTATGGAACCATGCTAACAAGATTTGCGCACACCCGATAAATCTTCCTTCACCCGCTTTCCGACATGCATTCAAAGATATGAAAGTTTCGGCCAAAATTTTTGGGACGGGCATGACCCTTCTGTCAAGTCGGTCAAATAAATCTGAAACTACCTCATCGATGTGCCCTAGTGCTTTGGGGAAGATGACCGACCCGTAGATACTCAAGGCGAAGACGTAAACTCTTTTCTTCGTATCTGGATGTACCAAGATCAAATCCCATAAAATTTTTCAAGGGACGCATTTGCTATCTCTCTTTTGTTTAATCCGGGCCGCATGTGCTTATAAACCTTTTTTAGAAAGTCGGGACCTTGGTGGCTCTAGAATAAGCTTTGTCAACTTGGATCCTCGGGCAACAAAGTAAAGTTGTGTACTCTTCTACGGTGGGCACCAAATCTACCTTTCCAAAAGTAAATCAGCTATAGCTGAGATTCCAATATTAGGCCAGAGCTCGGAATAAATGCTTATCGACTTTGACATCGAGTAAATAAGGCAAATCACCATAGTCACGGTAGAATAACTGCTTGGTATCGTCATCCCATTAGTCCCATAATTCTTTCAACTCTTGAAGGTTATTCTTAGTCACACTGATGCGAGTGAAATCCCATAGTTTTGACATATATCCCTCTGTCAGGCTGTCGCCCTTCTCTTGTTGTATTCTTATAGACCATATTTCTACGGCCGCATTGTTTTCCACTTTATCAAGAAATCCCCTTTCCATGAAAAGCTCTCTATTTAGCAACTGAACATGAATCAACACCCTTTTCTATGATGAGAATACAATGCAATCACAGCCAAAACAAAACCAAACAAGTTAGTACGTCTCATACAAAGCTAGAATTCAAAGTAAGAAATAATAAATAGAACACCTATTCGGGTGACCACTAGAGGTTTGGTATGGTTCGACCTAGGATAGGCTCTTAGGGCTTATTATATATGGTTTGGTTCTAAGGTAAGTGTAGGGCCCAAATTTATGCCCAGGCCCAAAAACAAATAGTCCAAAAAAATACAGTCCACAAAGCCCAAACAACTTAGAAAACAAGGGAGAAATCAGAAACCCTAGCCGCAACCACCCCTCACGCACCAGTAGCCCCCTCGCGCGCCGGACGTCCCCACCCCGCGACGTGCGCTACTACACCATGCCACGTCAGAGATGTCACCCACGTACCTACGAAATAGAAAAAAAAATCGTTTGTAAAAGAGGCTTTAAAAGCCGAAATCAAACATGTAAAATGGGGGGATTTTCTTGATAGATACGAGAAATATACACAAAAGGTTTTAGTTTTTTTAGTTTTTATTTTTCTTTTTTCTTTTTTTTATTTTAGATTCGGTTTTGGTTGTTTTTCCCTTTTCTTTTTTTCATATACTAAGAGTTTTAAACCTTTTTTTAAAAAAGAAAAAAGAAAAATCTTACCTTTTTGGAGTTCTGGCCACCGTGAGGGGTGGCCGACGACGACGAAGGACGATGGTCGGCACGGCGGTCCTGCGACTGGACCACGCCAGAAATCTCCCAAGGGGAGAGCATTTGGAAGGCTCCCAATTTTTTTCCTCTGCTGGAATGAAAGAATGAAATTTTTTAAAAAAAATTCAAGTTATATACCCCTATGAAACGACGCCGTTTTGAGCATTGGGGTCAGAGGCCAAAACGACGTCGTTTTGGGCCTCTAACCCGTGACCCGACCCGTATAGAAGGAGGATCCGCGTGTTTTTTAGGGAGGGGCTAATTGCTCATTGGGCCCCTCCGCTTTTTCATGATTATACAATCGGTTTATTTATTTCCTAATTTGACCCGATAATTTTCTCATTGTTTCGATTTCAGTCCTCATTCCAGCGCACAGTTTCAGAGGGAGGGTTTATTGCTCTTTCAGTCCCTCCAGGTTGCGCGCGAGTTGCAATTTAGCCTCCTATTCTTCTTTTATTTTAAATGTGGCCCAAATCTTTTGATTTTGATCCCAATTTAGTCCATTTTTTATTATTTGGCTATTTTATCACTGAATTAGTTTTTTATATTTTATTACTACCATTATATATATATATATATATTATATTATTGTTACGATATTATATTTATTATTATATTGTGATTATTCTTATATTTATTACTTTTATTATTATATACATTTTTACTATTATGTTTTATTAATACTATTATTTTAAGATTATTATTATTTTTATTATTAATATATTTTTTCTATTTTAAACTTTATTACTATTTTTGTTATCAATATTTTGGAAACTTGTTATTATTTTACTTTTTACTATTATTATTTTATTATTATTTTTATTAGCATATAGTATTTATTTATTTATTGATTTACCAATACTTTTATTATTTTCTTTTATTTATTTGTTCTTTTTCCAATTATTTCGTATAGATTGTTGATTTTAGATGTTATTGTATTGTATTATTTCTGCTTTTATTTTTGTTGTTTACGTTATTACCCTTGTTTCTATCCTATTATGTATTTGTGTTATACCCCATATTCCATTTTACTACAATCAAATCACATATTACTTGATGCATTAAAATTTTCTGTTTTGAACTAAGCAAGCATTTCGCGTTCTAAGGTTCGAAAGAATAGTACCGTAACTTACTGGGCTTCGATTTTTCTCTTCTAGTCTAAAGAACCTATTACTTTCTTTTTAAAATTAAATAAAAGCTTATTCTCGAGAATCCAAAATTGTCGTGCCCTAACTCACTGGGTATGGCATTTCGTTATCTCGAGATAAGGATTTTGAGAAATAAGGCAATGTTTCATGTTTGGAAATTCGAGGAATCGTGCCCTAACGTGCTGGGTTCCGGTTTTTTTTGTTTGGCCAAATGATGGAATGCCCTTTTTAAAACGACAATACATGAATTTTGGAAGTCATGAAATGATCTTGGTGTCAAAGGTTTGAAACATCGTATCCTAACGTGCTGGATGTGATATTTCATCCTTTCGGAATAAGATAATTTTAATATCCAATTCAAATTACCCAAACATTTTCCAAAGGATCCGTATTTTAAAATCTCCTCTAATTTTCGTTATTAGGACATCAATCAATCATTACGGTACCAATTTTGGGCGTTGCGAGGGTGCTAATCCTTCCTCGTGCGTAACCGACTCCCGAGCCCGTTTTCTTAAAATTTGTAGACCAAAATATTTTCAAAGTGACCCAATCGCACTTTAAAAGATTAGTGGCGACTCCGTTTTTCTTTTTAAAGTTGGCCCGTTTTCAAATATAAAAATGGTTTCGACAGCTTGGCGACTCCGCTGGGGACCAATAAGAGAGTCAAGCCGTAGAATTGATCGATTAATGTCCTTTTATCGAAAATAATTTTTTTTATTTCGTTTTTTCCATCGCATTTGTTTGAGTCGTGTCATATGCTTGTTACGATCTAAGTGTCTAGGATACATTTGCAGCATATTGCATGACCATAGTGGTCACACCTTTAAGTGAGAGTGGGAAGCTACTCCTTCGTGAGGTTTTCACCTCCGTGCAGGATAGTGGATCGCTTTCGGGATACATCCGTACCTATGTCTTCGTGAGGTTTTCACCTCCGTGCAGCCATAGGGAAATGTATTCCCCTGAACTGAACTTGGTCTGTATGAACCTATAATGGGTGAAGATCGAGGAATCTACTGGTCCAGGTACCCTTTTTCCCTTAGAACCAAACCACATATAGTGAACCCTAAGATCCCACTTTAGGTAGAACTATGCTGAACCCTAGCAGTCACCTAGATAGGTGTTTAATTTTTACCATCTGTATATGATACTAACATGTTTCTTTTGTTTATGAATGCATTGCATTTGATCATCATATAAAGGAGGTGTCGATTCATATTCGATTGCTAAATAGAAGAGTTTGTCATAAGGAAATGGTTTACTTGATAAAGTGGATTATAATACTGTCGCTCGAATATAGTCCAGGTAAACAACGAGAAAAGGCTGATAGTCCGCAGAAATATACAAGACTTTGCCCGAGGATTCAAGCTGACAAAGACTATTCAAGAGCCGTCACGTCTTGACTTTTTCAAAGAAGCTTATAAGTGTCGCGGAGAATAAGTGAGTGAGGAGTCACGGCCTCGATCAATCAACAAGGAGCCAGAAGAGGCGTGTATTGAGAAGGTTCATGGGACACGACCGTAACATCTAGATACGAAGAAGGAGTTTGGTGTCTTCAACTGGACTATAAGGACGAAGCCGCATATGTAATCCGTTTTATGTACAGAAATTTATTTTCTAGAAAAGTTCTTCTGATGGAATTGAATTCAGAATCAACGCCTCTCTTTCTTTTTGCATTCATTCCATGCATTTGCATTGCATTTCATCCATTTGTATCACATCGCATCATATGCATTTAATGTCATAAAAGAGCCCTATTAACTAGAGATCGTGTTATAGTTATCCTGGAACACCGCTACTACACTCGGAAAAGGACGAAAGCCATGGATCAAAGGTTAGAGAGGTTAGAACAGATACAGAAAGAGATGCAAGACCAACTGCAAACTCAGATACAGGAACAGTTGGCTAAGATCCAACAGGATATGAGGGATCAAATGCTGGAATCCCAGAGAAGCATGATGAGCCAGTTAACACAACTGTTGACTGGAAGGTCTGGTAAAGGAAAGAGCCCTATGGTTGATACCGGAGGTAACAATGAAGATTCTACTTATTCTCCAGGCTTGGCCCCGGTAAATTCCCAGATTCAACCACCAAGAGTGTCAATCAACATCAAACCCCATTACCAATCCAGTATCCCAGCACCGGCAAACTTCCCTGCAGGCTCGAGCTCCAACCTAGGAGATAATTTGGCAAATCCAATAGTCCCTGACTTTGATGATGCAGTAGAAGGAGAAAAAACAAAGGCGGAGCTCCCAAAGGAGTTTGAGGATCGATGCAAGTGGTTGGAGGAGAAGTTCCGAGCATTGGAAAGTGCTGATTACCAATGCGAGGTAGATGCTAAGAAGTTGAGTTTGGTCCCAGATTTGGTACTCCCACCAAAGTTCAAGATGCCAAAATTTGAAAAGTACAATGGGACCAGCTGCCCTGAGGCCATATTACAATGTTCTGTCGGAGAATGACGGGATATGTCAACAACGACCAGTTGTTGATCCACTGTTTCCAGGATAGTCTGACTGGAGCCGTGGCTAAATAGTACAACCAGTTAAGTCGTACTCAAGTCAAATCATGGAAAGATTTGGCATAAACCTTCATGAAGCACTACGGCCATGTGGCTGATATAGCACCTGATAGAATCACGTTGCAAAACATGGAGAAGAAACCAAATGAAAGCTTCAGGCAGTATGCACAAAGATGGAGAGAGGTCGCCATGCAAGTTCAGCCACCACTCCTAGAAAAGGAGACTACAATGCTCTTCATCAATACCTTGAAGGCTCCATTCATCAGTCATATGATAGGAAATACTACTAAGAGCTTTGCAGATATAGTGATGGCAGGAGAGATGATTGAAAATGCCATAAGGGGTGGCAAAATTGAAGTAGGGAAAACTACTAAAAGATCTATTCTTAGAAAAAGGGATGACGAAGTGAATAATATGAGTACATACAACAAAGGGCACTCAAAAACAATTACTGTTAACCAGCCAAAGATGATCACTACTGGGCAACAAGGGACGATGAGACAAGAGTCGTGCACAAGGCAAAAATCTGAAAAGTTCCAATCCCAATGACGTATAAGGAGCTATATCAAAGTTTTTTGAACGCACACGTGGTGTCCCCATTTTATTTGAAACCGTTGCAACCTCCATTCCCAAAATGGTATAACGAGAATGCCCAGTGCGAGTACCACGCGGGAATAAAGGGTCATCCAATTGAAAACTGCACTACGTTTAAAAAGTTGGTTGAAAAGTTCATTAAAATGGGAGTTGTGAATATCGACGATTCATCAAAACCTGGTCACTTTGACGAGGCAGTAAATGTGATAATTGAAGGAGGAGAGAAGAAAGTTGCGACTCCTTAAAGAGAATGAAGTTTCCAAGCCCTTGGGCACTTGGAAGTGTTTTGAATAATGGGACTGTGGAAGAGATCCCTGTATTTTTTAGAACTGATCTATAGTAATGTGCAAAACATGTTTTTTGCCTTAGGCCTAGAGGCAATAAGAACTCTTTTGTGAAATAGGCTTATGTCCAGAATTATCATTTCAATAAAATGCATCTTTTTGAATACATATTCTTTTATTCTTTACATTTCATACTGTACATTCTTTTGTTTTTTTAGTATTCTTTCATGACCATACCAATAATCATCCTTAGAATCATTCATTCTTTGGATTTCTTACCTTTGTACCTAGGTACCCAGATATCAACGACATGAGCGACGTTGTTACGGACTCCATTTTTGAACGAGATATGGGTATAGGGGATCTAAGGATGGTGAAGATGACAGAGATCGTAACATATCTTCTGATTTGTTAAGAATGGTAAAACAAGATGAAAAACAAACCTTACTAACAAAGGATCAGCAGATGTTATGAGCCTAGAGAAGGGGTGAATATTGAAGCCCAGCTCCCCATAGAAATAATGCACGACGTCATGGGTTTATTCAAAGATGTTTTTGGCACAATAATATCAGAACATGCCTGGGCTACTAAGACACGGGCTTAACATAAGGATCGAGTACTGATGATCTACATAAAAAGGGATGTCAGCTATGTCGTATTTAAGGAGACAAAATTCATGTACTTTCTCCAATTCTGCACAAATTTTCCATATGTGGGGCACAGATGTGATGGGGTCAATCTTGTCAAAAGCTTCCAGTCGATATCGATTTATTGTCGTGGTCATTGTTTACTTCACTGAGAGGGTGGAAGTAGCTTCATATGCTAATGTTACAAAGTCGATAGTCGTCAAATTGTCAAAAAAAAAAAAAAAGAAAAGAAAAAAGAGGAGAAATGCCATAAAGGATCACTATACAAAGTTAAAGTTTACAGTTTGTCTAAAGATTAGGCAGTATATCACAGTGCAACAAAAGTTGCCAAAAAAAATGAAAGGTGGCTAAGACTTGTAAAGATTGGCATAAAGAAGCTATCATTTACCCTCTGTCTTATTAAATGTCGGCCAGAACCTTCGCTGGGGCAACATCTCACCCATTATGGAACTGAAGCGTTTTGCCAATTGAACCTAATTGAAAAAAGGTTAAAAGCTATTCGTCACGGCCAGATGATGCGAGCTTACGTTAAAGAAGTTCATCTTAGGGAATTCCACGAAGAAACTTGAGGTTGAAAAAGATTTTTCCTCTACAAAACGATTTTAGAGGAAAACATATGCCAAACTGGGAAGGACTTATATAGGGCCTATTCTAGAGGAGCATTGATATTGATCGAGACGAATGGTGAAGACTTGCCCAATCCGGTGAATTCAGGTTTAGTCAAGAGATATTTTACTTGAAAAAGGAAAGACCAAGGTGAAAACCCGTAAAGGGCGCCTCAAAAAAAAAGAAAAGGAAAAAAGAAAAAAGAAAAAGGAGAGGCCAAGGCGAAAACCCGCAAAGGGCATTTTGAGACCAAAGGGGATTTGAGTTGAAAACCCGAAAAGGGCGGCTCAAATTTTAACCAAAAAGTGGGGCATACCGTAGTCTTGCTACATTTGAATTAATAATGAGGAAATATGTCACGTCTTGGGGCATCGACAAAGTACTCCGGATCCCTTAAACACATATTGAGCTTAAAATGGTTCTGAAGAAGTTTGGACAGGGAAGCTTAGATTACGATATCTGGGGCACCTAGCTTCATTCTTACCCATTTTTGAAATTCATTATCTTTGATTGCTTTATTCTTTTTTGAGATACACCCAAATCAATTTTCTTTTATTGCCTGGGTTATTTTTGATAAAATTATTTCTCGGAACTATGCTCCTGACTAATTTCTTTCTTATCCATTGATCTTTTTCAAGCATTTTATATTGAAATAATGATTATTGGACTAATACTTTCATAAAAGGAGTTTCACATATTACTCTGGAAGCTTCTAAATAATATGAGAATCTGAAACAAGACTATTGTTCAGAACTCACCCAGCCTAAGGGGATTGGAAACATTGAAAAATGATTATCTTTTCAAATTCTTATTGGATAAGACAAATTCATTGGTAACACCATATCGGCAAATGACGAACAAGGTCAATCAATGTATAAAAGGGGTTTATTGTCGAAATACCCTGCATGCATACATCTGGTCATTATACTCAGGGGATGATATAATATACCAAGTTGATTGAAAATTCCGTACCTCTAAGTGATAACCGAATGGATGGAAAAACCAAATGTTATTCCCCAGAAGTTGCAGTAGGAGGTATAAATTTTTATGTCCTACGGTTTAAGGAAGGGGACTCTGGAATTACAGTGGGGCAAGCTTGCTGAGCAGAATGATTGTTCTTTTGGGTTTTTGTCCAAGATACCAGCTGAACGACAAAGCATGGTAGCGCATCAGTGATAGAACCTTGATGAACTATGAGCAATGACAACCCATAAGGATCATTCTCTCATTTCCAATTAGGAGCATTTGATTTATGCCGATCATTGTGTCCTAATCATTTAAAAAAATCATTTTCTTGACATCCTGCATTCATACAAATGTCATCCCTAAGATCATTTAGTTAGGAGCATTAGATTCATTCCGATCATGCGTCCTAATCATCATTCTCATGGCATTCTACATTCATGCAAAAAGTCATCCATAAAACATTTGAGTATACAGGACATGTCCTTCAAAGGACGGTGTAGCAAAATGGATAATTTCAGATTTTGTTCCCTAGTGGAGCAAATTGAAGAATTGAAAATTTCATATTTTGTTCCCAAGTGGATCAAACTGAAGAATGAAGTCTTCCTGAAGGTAGTAAGGAAGCAAATTGAAAATTTCAGATTTTGTTCCCTAGAAATGCTAGTGGAGCAAACTGAAGAATTGAAAATTTCAGATTTTGTTCTCAAGTGGAGCAAACTGAAGAATTGAAAATTTCAGATTTTGTTCCCAAGTGGATCAAACTGAAGAATTGAAAATTTCAGATTTTATTCCCTAGTGGAGCAAACTGAAGAATTGAAAATTTCAGATTTTGTTCCCAAGTGGATCAAACTAAAGAATAAAGTCTTCCTGAAGATAGTAAGGAAGCAAATTGAAAATTTCAGATTTTGTTCCCTAGTGGAGCAAACTGAAGAATTGAAAATTTCAGATTTTGTTCCCAAGTGGATCAAACTGAAGAATAAAGTCTTCCTGAAGATAGTAAGGAAGCAAATTGGAAATTTCATGTTTTGTTCCCTAGAAATGGTAGTGGAGCAAACTGAAGAATGAAGTCTTCCTGAAGATAATATTGCAGGAAACAGATCAATGGCATATCACCTTATCTCCCTAAGCAGTAGGGAACAGGCTGAAAAATAAAAGTCTTATCTCCATGTGTCAGAAATGGAGCAGATTTAAGCCACCAAGCCTTACCCCCTAAGCAGGAGTGGAGCAGGCTAAAGATAGCAGATCTTATCTCCCTAAGAAGTAGTGGAGCAGATCGAAACAAAATTCCAATACCCAGGAAGATGCAGTGGATGGAATGAAGCTACCTGAAGAAGGGAAGCATCAAGAGGACAAGATTCAACAAGATGAGGCAAATTTGGCCCTTTTAAAATCTTTGCTTCGTTCCCGTTACACGACAACAAGCAAAGAGGGGCAGCTGTAGGGCCCAAATTTATGCCCAGGCCCAAGAACAAATAGTCCAAAAAAAATACAGTCCACAAAGCCCAAACAACTTAGAAAACAAGGCAGAAATCAAAAACCCTAGCAGCAACCACCCCTCACGCACCAGCAGCTCCCTCGCGCGCCGAACGTCCCCACCCCGCGACGTGCGCTACTACACCACGCCACGTCAAAGATGTCACCCACGTACCTACGAAATAGAAAAAAAATCGTTTGTAAAAGAGGCTTTAAAAGCCGAAATCAAACATGTAAAATGGGGGGATTTTCTTGATAGATACGAGAAATATACACATTTTTTTACGGAATCAATAGAAGAAAACCAAAAGAAACAACAAAAACAAAAGGTTTTAGTTTTTTTAGTTTTTCTTTTTCTTTTTTCTTTTTTCTTTTTTCTTTTTTTATTTTAGATTCGATTTTGGTTGTTTTTCCCTTTTCTTTTTTTCATATACTAAGAGTTTTAAACCTTTTTTTTTTAAAAAAAGAAAAATCTTACCCTTTTGGAGTTTCAGCCACCGTGAGCGGTGGCCAACGACGACGAAAGACTGTGGTCGGCACGGCGGTCCTGCGACTGGACCACGCCAGAAATCTCCCAAGGGGAGAGCATTTGGAAGGCTCCCAATTTTTTTCCTCTGCTCCCAAGTTTAAATTTTTTAAACAGTTTCAAAGGGAGGGTTTATTGCTCTTTCAGTCCCTCCAGGTTGCGCTCGAGTTGCAATTTAGCCTCCTATTCTTCTTTTATTTTAAATGTGGCCCAAATCTTTTGATTTTGATCCCAATTTAGTCCATTTTTTATTATTTGGCTATTTTATCACTGAATTAGTTTTTTATATTTTATTACTACCATTATATATATATATATATATTTATATTATAGTTACGATATTTATATTTATTATTATATTTGTGATTATTCTTATATTTATTACTTTTATTATATACATTTTTACTAGTATGTTTTATTAATACTATTATTTTAAGATTATTATTATTTTTATTATTAATATATTTTTTCTATTTTAAACTTTATTACTATTTTTGTTATCAATATTTTGCAAACTTGTTATTATTTTACTTTTTACTATTATTATTTTTTTATTATTTTTTATTAGCATATAGTATTTATTTATTTATTGATTTACCACATACTTTTATTATTTTCTTTTATTTATTTGTTCTTTTTCCAATTATTTCGTATAGATTGTTGATTTTAAATGTTATTGTATTGTATTATTTCTGCTTTTATTTTTGTTGTTTACGTTATTACCCTTGTTTCTATCCTATTATGTATTTGTGTTATACCCCATATTCCATTTTACTACAATCAAATCACATATTACTTGATGCATTAAAATATTCCGTTTTGAACTAAGCAAACATTCCGCGTTCTAAGGTTCGAAAGAATCGTACCCTAACTTACTGGGCTTCGATTTTTCTCTTCGAGTCTAAAGAACCTATTACTTTCTTTTTAAAAGTTAAATAAAAGCTTATTCTCGAGAATCCAAAATTGTCGTGCCCTAACTCACTGGGTATGGCATTTCGTTATCTCGAGATAAGGATTTTGAGAAATAAGGCAATGTTTCATGTTTGGAAATTCGAGGAATCGTGCCCTAATGTGCTGGGTTTCGGTTTTTTTTGTTTGGCCAAATGATGGAATACCCTTTTTAAAACGACAATACATGAATTTTGGAAGTCATGAAATGATCTTGGTGTCAAAGGTTAGAAACATCATATCCTAACTTGCTGGATGTGATATTTCATCCCTTCGGAACAAGATAATTCTAATATCCAATTCAAATTACCCAAACATTTTCCAAAGGATCCGTATTTTAAAATCTCCTCTAATCTCCGATATTAGGACATCAATCAATCAATACGGTACCAATTTTGGGCGTTGCGAGGGTGCTAATCCTTCCTCGTGGTAACCGACTCCCGAGCCCGTTTTCCTAAAATTCGTAGACCAAAATATTTTCAAAGTGACCCAATCGCACTTCAAAAGATTGGTGGCGACTCCGTTTTTCTTTTTAAAGTCGGCCCTTTTTCAAACATAAAAATGGTTTCGACAGTAAGGGTACCTGAACCAACAGATTCCTCAATCTTCACCCATTATAGGCTCATATGGACCAAGTTCAGTTCAGGGGAATACTGTAACACCCCTCACTCGTATTCAACGTCGGAATAAGGTTACAAAGCATTACCAGACTTATAAAACAATTAAACATTCACTTTGCATACATTTTCACATTTCATGCAATCATTATTCAATCTCAATCAAAAAGTCCCTAATACGAGCCTACGATGCCCTAAACATGCATTGGAAATGGTTTGGGACTAAACCGATAACTTTGGGAACTTTAAGAACACTTAGAATTTTTTTCTCAAAAACAAGGGTCACACGCCCGTGTGGCCCGGCCGTGTGTCTCACACGACCAACAGACGCGTCCGTGTCACAGGCTGTGTGGACATTTAAAATGGGATCACATGGTCGTGTCCCAGCCCGTGTTCAACCCTGTGTAACTCTCTAACTTGGGTCACACGGCCAACGTAACAGCCCAATTATAACTCTAATCGGAACGGTGGTTTCGGGACCACGAATCCGAATTAGAAAAAAATAAAAAAATATTTTTATTATTAATTTGATGTCTATGTTATGTGGTTAAGTATGTGTTAAAATATTATTTATTAATTTGTGCGTTTGGGTGACTAATTTAAGTGAAAGGATTAAATAGTTAAGGTAATAAAAGTAGTATTATTTAGTTGAAGGGTTTAATTGAATTGTTTCTTGCAAGAATGGACTTGCATGTCAAATGGCCCATTTCTTATAGTAGTGGACGGCATGATGCTTTATTCCTATATTAAATTCATTTGTTTTAATTAGTGGTATTATATTAGTATTATAATTTGAATAAATAAAAGAAACATGTGTGAAATTCATTTTCTCTCTCTTTTCTCATCTTCTTCACCGATTTTCTTACAAAGAAAAGAAGAAAGTTGAACCTCCATTATTCGGCCATTGCATGTAGTAATAAGGTAAGTAATTGAGCTTTGCTTTAGTAAATCTTTACACAATTGAGTTGGTTACCTTAAGTACTATCAAAACCATGTTAAAATTTTGAGAGTTAAGCATGTTTAGATTCGGCCATTGAGGAGTATTGTTGGTTTGTTGTGTTTGATGAATACAAGATGATTTGAGAAAAAGATTTAGATGAAATGGAGAATAGTGGTTTAAATTTTATGAATGCTATGGAAATTATTTTTGATTTGAGCATAGAGGTGCTGTTTACATTCGGCCAAATTTTGGAGTGAGCATAAATGATGTTTATTTAGCTTATTTGTTTGGTTATATATATATTGAAATATATGTATGTATTGAAATAGTATATTTGGCCGTAAGAGATGAAGAAATAAATTATGTGTATTCGGCTTCTAGGAAATAAATTGTGTTAGATTATATTATGAAATTTCGAAAGGGCTAAGAGGCAAATAAAGGAAGAAATGAATTGTTATAAGGGCTAGGGGTATTCGGCCCTCAATAAGTATTAGTTAATTCTTTATATTTGGAGTTTTAATGCTTTGAGGACTTAATTGAAATGGTGTAAATTATAAGAGTAAAATAGTAGAATTTTATAATTTTTAGTATTGGATTAAATTGAATAAAAATGAATTTGAATAAGCTTTACTTGGCATTTATTAGATCAAGTACAAAAGGAAAAGGAATTTTATCGGGGAAAAGCAAAACTAAACGAGTAGCCAGGGAGCTTATTTGGTCAACTATCGAAGTAAGTTTTAAGCGATAGAATTAAGTTGAATTTATACTTTATTACATGTTTCAGTTGAATGATGGTGAGTCTATTACAATGCATTGCCGAATGTATAAATGAAATTGGTAAAAGATGGTTGATTGTGATATTACTTGGATGTTGTATTTAGGTGCATGAAATATGCAATTTTGATAGTGGTACTATAATGGGATTCGGGCATACTCAATGGAATTGATGATGGCTTGATGTGGTATAGGCCGAATGTAATATAGGACTTGAGATATTGAACATTTTGTTTATATATAAATGTATGTGTTTATGTGTGAAGTGTGGACTTAATTCTATATATGAAAGTATACAAATCGAATGAACAACAAGTTATGAAAGGCATAAATTGTGTGAAATGGTTTAATAAGCACTATGTGTGCAAATTGTTAAGTAACGGCTCTATGTGAGCGATACGTTACGAGAGTTGTTAAGTAACAGCTTTATGTGAGCGATACGTTACGGAAACTTTTAAGTAGCAGCTCTATGTGAGCGATACGTTACGAGAATTGTTATGTAACGGCTCTATGTGAGCGGTACGTTACAAGAAGAATTAAGTAACGGCTCTATATGAGCGATACGTTACTAAATTTTATTAAAAATCAAGTAAGTATGAGGTTCGTTAAAGGATTTCTATTTCTAATGATATTATGCCTGTGGAAATGTACGAGTGAATTATCACGCGTTATACCCGAACGGTTAAGTTTGGAAGGGTAAATATACTAGAGGTAAGTGTTATACCTATTAAATTGAGACTTGGGTAGCTTGGAATATAAGTAGATGAATTAGTGAATGTATATGACGTGTATGCTAGTTATTACTTATGCGAGAACGGGATATAGAATGTATTTATAAGCATATGATGTTGTTATAAGTTCAACTCTTAAATGGGTTGGGATATTCGATAAGGGTGATATCGATAAGCAGGTTTCGAAATCTTGATACAAATATTTTATATATGCATGTAAAATTAAATTTCTTAAAACTTACTAAGCTTTGGAAAGCTTACATTGTTTCGGTTGTTTTGCATTTGTAGTTTTCTTTTGGGACTCAGCTCGCGCTCAGGGATCATTTTGGAAGCTCGTCATACTATCACCTATTTTGGTATTTTATTTGAAAATTCTTCTTTAAAACTTATGGCATGTATAGATAAAGCCCTTTTGGACTGTGTTTGAAAGTCTTGTAAATATGTATATAAACTTATGCCATGCGAAAATGGCTTTGTTTCTCAATTGTGTTTAGCTTTTTTGAGTTTTCTGTAGATGATGGAATGTGGTACATGTCTGACTTTAGAAAGATGAATTATATCGGCATGCTTATTTGAATAAATCTATGTGATTAAATATGAATGAAACAGGATGTATGTTGTGTATGCCTACACTAAAGGTGATATGTCAAAGAGTAAATTTAAGTGTGTTTATTTGTGGACATTCGGTTATGGTATGTTTCAGTAAGGAGCGTAAAACATTTTTTTTTAATAAGATCATGATTGGCCATGTGAGATAAATAGTTCAATCCATGATTTGATGAAGTGTACTCATGGTGTTAAAGCATATGTAAGTCGGTCATGAAGAAAATTTGTGCTTGGAAGTCCTATCATTATATTACAATTATATGGCGTGTATGAAGGCGCAAACATGTATTCGAGTGAAGTTCATAATATGTTCGAATTTTGGATGAACTTGTGTGTATATATATACAAGTGCTTATTCAATTATACTAAACTGTAGTTTACAATGTTATGTGTTGATTTGGAAATTTGGATTAATGCCTCACAACCCTAAACCAGTGATGGATAGGGGTTAGGGGTGTTACAGCCAACCCACACGCCTGTGTGGCTAGTCCGTGTGCCCTAAAAATGGCCAAACACGTCCGTGTGCCAGGCCGTGTGTTGGGCTGTGCCAAACCTATACGGTATACTGACTTATGCCACGCGGCCAAGTCACACGTCCGTGTGTGAGGCCGTGTGGAGCATACTAACTTGATTTTAATTTCAACACTAGGGGACACACGGCCGTGTACATGATCGTGTATCGCACATGGCTGAGACACACACCTGTGTCTCTGCCCGTGTAGACCAAAATAAGCTATTTACCAAGCCATTTTACTACCCAAACTTGTGCTCACCTACATCAAACTTAAAGGCACCAATACATAGCATCAATAGGCATTTTAAATCAACCAATTTAAACATAGTTTATGCACATTCAATACTCTCATTCTCTATACACACTAATCACAAAACATGTCATACCATTTATACCAAATTCACATTTATAATTTAACTTGCTAGACACTTCTAAACATGCATCATTAAACATCAAACTCACAAGCATATGACTACTCTAATATCAACTAATTGACCTCCACAATCTTTATAATCCACAAACATCATATACCTATCCATGAACTCACAATCCAAGCCATATATATACATGATTCAGACTACCAAAACAAGCCAACTTATATGGCAATATACAAAACCAAACTTTGAACATTTACAAGCCAACTCAAATGGCTACTTTCATTATAAATTCATTAATCAAAATGACCAAAGTCCATATACATGCCATATACTTAAAACATAAGCTCAAAAGTACAAATTTGATAGCGTGACGATGTCTCTGACGATCCCCGAGTCCGAGCTAGCTTTAATTTCACTATAAAACATAGAAAAATAAACAAAGTAAGCTTTATAGCTTAGTAAGCTCGTATGAAATAAACTCAATCTTAACATAAAAATACAAATCATAAATTTGAACATATCAACATGTAGTTCATTTTACTAACAAACCTTTCACATTTTCAATCATAGTCTTGTGTATAAACTTTACAACTTCTTCGATTTAAGCTTATACAGTTCATGTACATACATGTACCATCTAGTATCAATCTCATACACAACCACGTCTTTCATTTACCTGTTGAATCATTCAGAATATTATTGGATACATGGGAAACTCGCACCCGAAGTGCAACATATATAGAGCCAAAGCTATCTCAATTCATATCACATATACTGCTCACACTAGAGCTATCAACGAGCATGTTCACACAAGCTGTGGGTCAAGACGTAGCTACACGGTGTTGTTCACACATGCTGTCAAGTAATTGCAACACATGCAGGTATACTCAGCCATCGGTAGGACGTACAGGACCAGCACCCGGATTACATAATCACAATAATCCCCTAATGACATGTCACTAGTATCATAATCTATTCCTAAGGTTCAACCGGGATTTTGAATGCCGAATTTTCATCGAATCATTGTCGATCATGTTTGTAATCTCGTATTTACAGTTTATGCAATATCAAAGCATTTTAAATACATTTATAATAAATTTATTACATACGAACTTTCCTCGAACGTAAAAATGGCTAAATTGGTCAATTAGTCGAGAACTTTGTTTTTCCCTCGATCTAGATCCGATTTTCACTTTTCTTGATCTATATGTAATCAAAATTAACTTATTTAATCATCTCTCTATTCAATTTAGTCCAAAATTCACTTTAAGGCATTTCTACACAATTGCCTCTAATGTTCCGCAACTTTTACAATTTAGTCTTTATTTCATAAAAACACAAATTCATGCAATACAATACTAACCCATGCTAGCTGAATTACCAATTAGTCCCTAGAATCCCATATTTTTTCATTTATTTCACATTCTAACCACAAACTTTCCACATTTCATAATTTAATCCCTAATTTGCATTTTCACTAAAAAATCACTTAACAAAACTTGTATAACTATCATCAAACATTCAAAATCTATCATAAATCATCAAAATACATGCTTATTGATCAATGGAAACTTTCTAAATCTTTAAAAATTTTGCAAAATAGACTCTGGGCTAGCTAGACCTAGTTACAACGATCTCAAAAACGTAAAAATCATTAAAAACGGGACAAAAATCATACCTTAATTGATAGAAATGAAAATGCCGAATGAAACCCTAAAATTTTTGCCTTTCTTCTCTTCAATTCATGGCAATGAAGAAGATGAACACCAAATTTGATTTTTCTTTTATTTATTTTAAGTTTATTATACTAATTACTATTTTAACCTTAATGATAATTCCCTAATATCATCCAAACGATGTCCATCTATGTCCACTTATATTTCAAATGGTATATTTACAACATAAGGACCTCCACTTTAATATTTCATAGCTATTTAATACATTTAACTATTAAAACATCACTCTTTCACTTTACGCAATTTAGTCTTTTTTTTATCAAATTGACCAATCAAACGATAAAATTTCTTAACGAAATTTTCACACAATTATTCTATCATACTGTAAATATTAAAATAATAATAAAATAAATATTTTGACATCAGATTTGTGGTCACGAAACTACTGTTTCGATTTGACTAAAAATGGGTTGTTACAAATAAATTTCCCTATGGCTATACGGAGATGAAGACCTCATAAAGACATAGGTACGGATGTATCCCAAAAGCGATCCACTACCCTATACTGAGGTGAAAACCTCACGAAAGAATAGCTTCTCGCTCCCACTTAAGAAAGGCAAAATCGAATGATTATGCAATGCAATATGCGGAAATATACCAAGAGCAACTCTCGAACTAATAAAACAGATGTATTAGATTGCTATGTAACCTGAGATATCAAAGACAAAACATGAAGGATGAAATGCAATAAAGAGATCGTTAATTTAAACCAAATTATCAACTTTCGACAAAAAGACTCGCAGCTTGACTCTTTTATTTTGTCCCCAGTGGAGTCGCCAAGCTGTTGAAACATTTTTTTTTTTTTGAAATCGAATTTATTTTGAAAACGAACGAAAATGGAGTCGCCACCAATCCTTTTTATTAGGTATGATCGGATCACCTCATAATTTGATTATTTTAATAAAAATTTAGATTTATCAAAACAATGATTTTTGGTTCACAAAAAAAACCTAAAAAATGGATTCAGGAATCGGTTATGCACAAGGAAGAATTAGCACCCTTATAATGCCCAAAATTGGTACCTAGTTGATTAATTGATGTCCTATTGTCAAGAATTGAAAATTTGAAGAGAATTTAAAACATGATCCCAGCTTGAATAATGATATGTTTAATTAAAATCACTTAATTGAATTAAAACATAAGTAAAAGGGTTTTCTTATCTCGAGGTAAACAAAAAGGTCACTCTCGTAAGTTATGACACGACGTCTCGAGTCCTCAAAAATAAGCTTGCTCATTATTTGATTATTAATTAAATCTCATGTGTTTTAGTTTTAAAAGGGATATTCGGTTATCTAGGTTCAAGGAGAAAGTCGAACCCCGTATGTTAGGGCACGACTTCTCGAATCTCCAAATATGGAACATTGCCTTAATTTTAAATTTTCCTTCATCGAGTAATAACAAATGTAACATTTGAAACAGTGTGTATTTATCTTATTTGGGTATAATACAACAATGGATAAATATATCTAAACACGATTCATGACATGATTATAGTGAAATAAAATGAAATTGTAGTGTATAAAAATGGAACGATGATATACGAAAAATAAAAATGTCGTGCTAGTGAATGACAATAATATAAATACAATAATAAATTCATAATAATAATGGCGATAATCATGTTATATTTACTAGTCTAATACTAATATAAATAATCAGAGAAAAATAAATAATAATAATAGTAATAATAGGGGCAACAAAATGTGCAAATAAAAGAAAAAAGAACAATATAAATTTTAAATATAAAAAGAGTAAATAAATACATAAATAAATAAATAAAATTTCATGAAAGATTGAAATTAAACAAACCAAGGACTAAATCAGAATTAAAATAAAATCAAAGGCATAAATTGTAATAAAATAAATAAACTAAAATAATAAAACAGAATGAAGAACTAAAATAAAATGCGCTAAAAAGGGTGAGGACCAAATGGGAAATTATCCCAAAACTCCAGGACAAGCGTCATTCCCCAAAGGGTCGGCATACAAAGGACCAAATTGAAAGAAATGTAAAATTATCAGTGCAATTTAAAAAGAACAAAAAAAGACTTAGGACTAAATTAAAAAGAGGCCCAAAAGTAAAAGGACCGAGGTCGCAAATAGACCCTTGCCACGAAAACACGAGGATCCTAAGGCGGGTCGGATCAATTTTTGGGTCGCGCCTGAAAACGACACCATTTTAGGGCTTCTAAAGCCATGCCTAAATGGCGTTGTGTAAGGCCCCTATAAATACCAAAAAAAAAAATTAAAAAATCATTTTTGACCTCAGTTTTAAAAAAAATTAAAAACCCTATTTTCTCTGAAATCGTCCCCAAATCCAGCCATGGGGCCAACAAGTTCTTCACCGTGGCCATCGGTCATCGACGACAGATACCACCGCCTCCGGTGGCCAGATATCGTAAAAAGAGCCTCTTTTATCCCCGTCTTCTGGGGAATCCGTATCTGGGGTAAAAAATCCCTGAATCCGGTCAAAGTCCGACAACGAAAAGAAGGGTTTTTCAGTTTTTTAACCGTCCTTCGCCGCGACCTCAAGCGAACACTCATGGGTTCGATCGCCTTTTAGGCCAAATGAGACTCTGGCGACGGCAATAAAGGTAAAAAAAAAAAAACCTTTCGTATTCCTCTCCTTTTTTATATATATGTAATATTCAAAAATATGTACGCTAAAGAAAAATGTACCTTCGTTAAAAAACTGTTGTGGTTTCTATATCTTTTTTAATTCTCTGTGTTTCGAAATTTTTTTGTATTTCTCTATTCTGTAAAACAATACACTTTGAATCCAGCTTTTATAGTCGAACATTACATATCATTTTTCATTTTTCTTTTTCTGTTTCTGCCATCTACTGTTTAGCCACTGTTTCCTTCTACTATTCTGCTCTCTTTCATTCTATTTTGGCAGGTGACAGTGGAGTCAACGCCGACGAGACAACCCTTGCCTTTGCCATTTTGGTGCAGAGGCGGCAGAGGCGCGTCAGGCCTCGGGACGAAGAGCCTCGGGTGGCGTGATCGAGGAGAGGAGCGACGCAAAGGCTAGGGTTTTTTGTTTCTTGAAAATAGTTTAGGCTATTGAGCCACTGGGCCATTAGGGTTTTTTTTTATTTTGGGCTATTTGGGTCTGATATTTTGTAAATAGACTGGCATATTTTGGACTTTTTATTTATTTTTGATTTTGTTTATTTTTTTCATCTAATTTTTATTTGGGCCAGACAAAATTGAGCCCTTACAGGTACTACGATGAGAAAATTAATATATAATATATATCAATTTATAGGTTAAGCCTAATAAATATTACCGTGATAAATTGTACTGGATGATATATAATATATATCATGAAAAACTTGAAAAGATAAAATAAAAATAGTAACATTATCTAATTTAATATTTATATTTAGGCACTTTGCTGAGTTGGTGTCATGCTTAACTGTGTCACTAACTCTATTATAAAATTATAAAAATACTTTATTCTTTTAAAGTATAATTAATATTATTATGACAGCACTTTTGTCTTTTTATATTTTTATATCACCTTTAAATAAAACGAGTACAAATAAAAAACCCAAGCATTGAACACATATTCAATAATATTAAAATATAAATTTATTACCACCTTATTATCTAAAAAATAATATTTTTAACATAAAACTCTAAACTCTAAATCTTAATATTTTGTTTTACGCTGTAACAAAATCTAGTATTACTAACTGCAAAATTTATCTGAATATTGCAAATGCCTAGTTTTGAAAGGGTTATATGGTGATGCTAGCATCAACTATTGCAAGATCAATCCAAGGAAAAGAAGAATTTGGCAAAGTTAACACTTGAAAAAGTCGACATTAGTTGTTGCTTAGTAATAAAGAAAAGCAAGAGTGGAAGGGTGCAGTCGCAAGCAATAATTGGGTGCATATCTGAGAGGGTGATGACTGTCCTTTTGCACAAAATCTATGTGGGAAAGTTGAAAGATACAAAATAAAAAAAAAAAAGGGAAATCAAAGTGAATCGTAGGTTGAAGCCATGATATCAACTTTTGGGAATGACACCCTTCTATTTAATGGGAACACTGTGGAAATCCTCTATAAGATTACAATCTATCTCCATTCTTAATTAATTTAATTTAATTTAATTTTTTCGATTAATGCAGATTGAGTTTTAATTTAATTGGTATGAATATCATTGTCAATGCGAGAGGATATAAATTTGAGTGTGTTGAACTGTATTATTCTTCTGTTTATGAGTTAGAGAGAAGATATGGGTAATTTTAAATATTACATGGAAAAAAACAAATATGACCAAAACCTATAATGAGACTATTATCTTTGCATAATATATTAACTTCTAAGTGTTTTATAATCCTTATGTATTTATTATCAGAATTGCATATATAATTTTATTAAATATTGACATTTTTTTACCTATCAATATTAATATAGCATAAGTTATATCTACACAATTTTTTAGATTTCAATTTTTTTTTTGCAATAAATATCATTTTGATGAATTATGATTTTCATTAAATTATTTTAAAGTTATAAATATGCCAATAATTAAATTTAAATTTAAATTTTGACATAGAGAGAAATGCAAATGCTGATTGAATCTATATTATAAAAAATCGTTAAAAAAGAATTACGAGAGTTAGGTGAGATGATAAGAGTATCTTCTATCTTAACCAGTAGTAAAGGGTTCGATCCTCATATTGGGTATGAATAGTTTTAAAATTTGTGGCCAACATCTACCTCTTAATGATTAAAAATAATACTTAGATTTGAAGAATAAATGTTTAAAACAAATAAGAAAAAAAATCAATTCATCCACAAAATCTTATGATTTTAATCTTTTAAATTAAAATACAAGTTTTAGAAGATGGGATGTTAAAAAAGAAAAATTTTGTGTAATTTAAAGATCATAATCTTAATATGTAGATTACATATCCACATTGGAGTAGTTTTTTATTAAAGTAGATATACATGATGTCCAAATCAACAATGTATAATCGAATTAATATAAATATTTGAAATATAAATAAAATATACATTAATTTAACTGTTTAGGGTAGGAGTTGATGAAAAAGCACTCCAGATGTTACCGACTAAGTGAGTGTTCCTTTTAGTTTCTACTCTACAACTCTATTTCCTTTTAATTCACGTGAAGAAAAATTTTAAGAATTTATTAGTGGAGAATTAGGAGAAAATAGATGATGATGATGATGGGAGTGGAAGGAAAAGATAGTGGAGGATACAGATGCAAGCCAAAAGCAAAGAGACGTACGTGTCCATTAATCAGAATATTTACGCACCAACTCAAAAGCACTCTCACTATTCATCCTTTTGTATCTTACTTACACCTTTCCCTTGAATTCATGATGGCCACAAGACTTTTCAAGTTAAAACCCCAAATGCTATAATGTATAGTATTTGCTCGACATTTGCAAGGGTAAGATAGACATCCAATAAGAGCAAAACAAATCATTTGAAAGCATTTTTTCCATGGTGAATTGAAACAACTACTTCAAGAAAAAGCCAAGGACTGACTGGTTTGGATAATGAAGAGAGATAGATGAGTTTTACCAACTTCTACTTCACCACTTCTCAAATCATCAGCTATTTAAAGCCCACTACCAAGAGCCAAATTCCCCCCCCCCCCCAACTAGCTTTCGAGACACCCCCCAGTGGATATCACATAAAAATCCCAACCTCTCAGTTTCTTGGAACTGATGGGGTATATGGTATTATTTTGGCAAATGGGGTCTTCATAAAGCACTGGGGAGGGGGGAGTTTGGGTGGGATTCCTCCATTCTCACCCTCAGCCCACAATTAAAACTGTTTGGCACTGCTTATTACCCAATAAGCTTTGCATGGAAGAGGATCCATCCTACAGAGCACCTACCTATCTGCGGAGGCTTTTTTGGCTAATGCAGTGGCAAATCGGCAAGTCACGAAAAGGGCAATCAACTCATAGTAATTAGTACGAGTCTGTTATCTGGCTATACATATATATATATATATATATATCATGTTTTCTTGTATGGTATTAATTGTTTTTGAATTATGGTTGTTGGAATGTAATGGAAAGTCGTGTGTTTAGAGCAGAACCTCATCCTTAGATGTGTGAGTTTGCTTGTTTCCAAATTTGCAGTCAGTTGCTGCAAAATGAATCGAATAAAAAGTTCTCTTCACTCTATTTTGTTTGAAAAAAAATTAGTAGCAGAGACATGCGCATTGTGTACTTGGTGTCATCACTCAAAACCATTATTTTGATTGACTTCCCTATCTTTGAAGCTTATCCGCAAAACAAAAGGCAATGGCTCTAAATCCCTCTATAATCAAGCAACTCCCCTCTATAATCGAGCAACTCGGGGGATAAATGATGATTCCCCGAGGGAGCTGCTGTACTAATTCTCCTATTATACTAAATTAATTCTTATACATAAATTCACCATAACATTGAAGGTGGAATTTTTTTTTTATTTAAACAAAAAAATATTATGAAGGCCTTTATACTAAAAGTCATATTATATTTTGCTCTCTCTATTTAAAAAATAAATAAAGTAGTTTTTATATTCTAGATCAAAGAATAAATAAATCTTTTTTATTATAAATTTTATCAATTTCCACAACTAAGCACTAACATGATTGATGGAGCAATCAAAATATATAAACTTACAACCAGTTACTTATATTCATCCTACATATAAATTTTCAAATAATTATTGAAATATAAAAAAATTTATTTAAAAATTAGTAAGAATGATAAGATATTATTAAAAATTATTGAAAATTTATTAAAGAAAAAGTCCATAAACATGGATGAATGGTTGTTCAATATTTTAAAGTGGTTTTTACATAATTATAAAACATATAAAAAATTAGAGGAAATTATTTACTAATTATTAAGAATTATTAAAATTATATATACAAATAGAGCATATTTAAAGAGTTTAAATATATATATACACATTTATGTATCTTCTTAATTGAGTTGATATTTTTAATTAATCAAGTTGATGAGTCTTATTTCATTAATTTCTTATAATTCAAATATATATAGACACAAATATATATACAATAATAACTTTTAATAATAACTGTTTTATCATTAATTTAAAATTTTAGTAATTTTTTTATAATTCTTAATCATTTTTAAATATTTTTATAATTTTTTATGACCTTTTCATAATTATTTAAGAAGTCAGTCTAGAATGATTTTGAACAAATTGTTGTCCAGGCTCATTTGAATCTGGACAATCATTTGTCAATATTCATTCTGAATGTTTCTATCATTTTTGATAATTTTTTACTTATTTAAAAAACCACGTCCTAGATGAACTTGGTTGTCTAGGTTCATCTTGGACATGGTTTTTTAAATAATTATTAGAAACCTTTATTTTTTAAGATTTTTAATTTTTTGAATATTTGTTGACGTGATATTTACCACGTTAGCATGAGAAACACATGGAACACCACAAATCACTGTCTAGTTGTTTCGTTAGTCATGGCATCACTTAACAGTGAAAATAAATGAAAATTTTAATCTTGCCCTTTTTTCAATAGAGGGGTAAATGCAATTCGACTCCTAATATAAGAGTTTTCATGGTGTTTTTACCTAATCCTACTCATCTTTTAATTCCAGGTTACTTACACTAAAAATTTTGAAAAAGCCAAATCACTTAACAACACAAGTGGATAGAACTTTTAATAAATAAATTTCTTGTCAAAAAAGAGAAAAATGAGTATTCATTTATTTATAATTTGTATGTATTTTTATTGAAACATAAATTTTAAATATTTTTTTAAAAAATTTTAAGAAGTAAAACTAAATTGATAAAATGTGTACAATTGAGGGCTAAATTTGTTTATTTTATAAGAAATAGGATTAAATTGATAGAATTTTAAACATTGAAGCACTAAATTTATTATTATGCCAATAACAAGGCCACTATTAGTGATTTTACGGAGGAGTGACCAAAATATTAAATTTTGATAATATTAGTGACTAAAATAAAAATTTTTAAACCCATGTGACCAAAACAAAAACGTGCTAATAGTTTAATGACTATTTTTATAGTACCTAAAAAGTATTGCAATCATAACCCTAAATCTAATGTTTAAAATCTTAATTTGTTGTTTCCTTAATTACAGGCCTAGAGAAATATAAATTTGAGGTCTAATATTTATAACGGAAAAATTAATAAATTTATATAATTTTTTAGTTTAAAATTCAAAAAGTTATTATAATATTTTTCATATATTTTATAGTTTATGTTCGGAATTCATAATTGTATTAATGTTGTTTCTATGATTCGAACTTGTGTCTCTCTTTGAGAATGTAATATTTCTTACTATTCTACCAATAATTTATATATATAATTTATAATTTTTTATTATTATTATTATTAAATTTTTTAGAAGGATGTTATTTTTTTATGATCAATTTTTTTTTTTACAATTTCTATGATTTTCTAATGATTTTTATTTTAAAAAAATAAAAGATAGATATGGGTTGTTATTGGTACATTAAACTTATTTTAATAGTTAATAGGGTTAAAAACGAAAATCATTGAAAGAAGGGCTTAATTGAAATTTTTAAATAATGACAAGTGTTTAATTGTTTTTATATTTTTTAAAAAAAAATTTATACTTTAAGCCACAAATGAAATATAAGCACATTAATTCCATTCGTCAGATCGAAGCGCGGAAGAAATCGTACAGTTACTAGAATGCTGTCCTTCAAGGACAAGTGGTTGGATTTTGTATTTGCAATAAAAGAGGCTCTCGTTTTTATTTTTCCTTCTCGTGATGTTGCTCGTGTTTTCAGTTGGTAGGAGTGCCTATGAAGAAGGTTACTAATGGCATTTAGAAAATTATGAGGGGGATGACAAAGAGAGCACATTTATAAGCCTTTTATTGCTCAGAAATGCCATCTGTGTTTGCCTGAGATCTCATACAGATGGTTCCGTACTATGAACTAACATTACTTTATGAAGTTTGTAGCACAATTTCGATGGAAATCTAATGAACATGTACCACCGGGAACAAAAAGAAAAAGGTAAAACAAACTGAGAGATTGTATTGAAGAACCCACAACTTATGCAGCTGCAGTGATGTACTGGATGGCCTCCTGGCATATACCCGTCATTGTAGCTTCAGGACCATAAACCTGTGAGAGAAGCATCCAAACAAAAATAAACAAATATCAGCATTTTTTTAAAAAAATTCTTAATAGTTTTTACCTTTTTTAAAGTAATTATCATTTACACATCGAGATTTATAAGTAGCTGTATGCGGTATGGATACCTCAATTGGGATGCCAATTTCCTCTCCAAGTGCCCGCATTTTTGCAAGCCCCTTCTTGTAATTGGGACCTCCTCTCCTTACATATATGTGCATGTTGGCTGCTTTGAGCTTTGATTCCTGTATAATTTATACAGCGTATCCGGTTATTCTTAAATATATCGAGGACGGTGAGTAAAAGCAAACACAAAGATAGTTGAGCTTACCTTCTCCTTCAAGGCTCGAATTATGCCATTAAACGTGGCACCCACATCAGTAAAGTTGGCTATTCCTCCTCCAATTACAAGGGCTCTTTCACGACCATCAGGTTCAGCAGTGGCACACTGTAGAGGAACATTGAGATTATTTACAGAACCATACATAACACTTCCACTGAGCACTGAAAATGAACTATAAGCGAGCTGATACACCTACCAGCTCATAATTCTGATTAGTTTACAGCAATTTTTGCATCCAAAATTATTCAGACTCGGGTGTGAGTGTTACATGGGCGTGATTACAATTGTTTTCTAAGTTTTTTCATGTATTCAAAAGACCCTTTGGAGTTCATATCATAATCTCATACTCAAGTGTTGGACTCGAGTACTTCAAAAAAAATAAAGAGTAAAAGCATCATAGAATCGATTAATGTTTCATAGCAGCATCTCCAACAAAAGTTAGGGACAGCATTAGCTAGTAAAGTACAGTAATAGAAATATGAATAAAGTGCCAAGATACTTACATCAATTACGACTCTGGCATACTGCAACACTTCGTCCTCGTTGGGTGCTCCACTGTATTCAGCGTAGTTTCCAAGCTCGGAAGCGAATCCGAGATCTCCAACCTGATGAGGCATAAATTATATGAGTAAATTACAAGCATTGCCAGTAATTCAAAATCACCAGGCTTTAGTCCTATCCTGAAAACTCTGAATATAGAAAGAAGAGAACCAACCGTATCGGCATAGATGACACTTGCACCTCCTCCAGCAACCATTGTCCAAATGCGTCCCTTAGGGTTCAACACTGTAAATTTCAAAGATGCACTTGTCTGCAATATTTAAATTTAAAAGTTAATACCATACTTGCGGATGAAGCTAATAAATGAACAACAATGTACATTTCACTACTTCATCAGAGAAGAATTCCTCGATTGTAAATAGTATATGGTAAAACAATCAGATACAGGTGACATATCTTCCATATATGGCAAGCTGACTTATAAAAAAGTTGTCGTATCTGCCATATCAGATACAGGTCAAGTTTCTTCTGCAGCTAGGTTATTAGCAAGTAAAAGATTTTGCCATCTATTGCATTTAGTATACCTTCCCATCTAGCCCATGAATATAGCTTTCAGTTGCACTCATTACTCGTCCAAATGGCATTGGAAATTCAATATTACCCCACCTACAGAAAAATGAAATTGCATTAGTAGGATGTTTTCTCTGATCCATATAACATTGAATCGAAAAAAGAAAAGAACATTATTGATAAAAGGGAACATGTACTTCTTGAAGTTCTTGAAAGAAGCAGTGTCATCAAGCTCGCCTCTCATATCCAAAGGATAAGGCTTTCCGTCAACCAATGTGAAAGGGTTCATCTCAAGGAAAGTGAAGTCAAGATCTAACATTTTGGCATTTTGAAACATGAAAGAGTTAATGGTAAGATCTAAATGTTGATATGAATAGTACTAGATTCAAAACCGATATATGGCATACCTTGAAATAGAGTAAAGATCACTTTGATGAACTGCTCAATTTCTCCTTTGACCTATAATTAAAGAACATACAATTTTTCAAAGATTCAGAGCGGATTTTACAGCATGCATATATATATATTATATACATATAAATTTTCAGATGTATTTGGTAAATCCATCTAGAGTTGTCTGTTGGACAAGGAAGGAATGTGCTCAAGTTATGAAATGGAAAATCTGACACTGGAAATTAATGACCTAAAATACTTGTGAAACTACAATCAAGATGCAGGAAGAGCACACAAAAGCAATTAAGTATTAGGAAATATTACCTCCAAGGGAAGGGTTGCAACAAGTGGAGCAATAGTTTCTGAGGTGAAAGATGAATCAGTTGGGATAAATATGGTTTTTACCTGTATTAAGGTAACTCTGTAAGAATACAAGAAATAAAGATCAAGTGATGAAGAATTCTAGTTTAGGTTACAGTACCTTGTCCCAGTTCTCTTCAATTTCAATTCCTCCACACTCTGAAAAGCTAATGCTACAACCAAGACGCTCGGAGACGATGTTAAGGTAGTACTCTTCATTGTGAGGGATGAAAGGTTCAACAATGAATGTTGTAACAGGTCCTTTACATCCACTCATTTCCACCTGCAAGTCATGGAGAGGTAAACACAAAGTCAAACCTTAAACCTTACGATGTCAAATGAAAGGGTAGGTGAAAACAAATTTAGTGAACCTCTTTGCCGAGGCGCTCTTTCACAAATGCAGTAACTTGAGCGAAATCAAGATTCAAGCCAACCAAACCACTCTTCCCACGCTTTCCAAACAACATATCAGGCTTGACAACCAGTTTCTGCGACAAAAGCCATGGCTCCTTCTCTACTAGCTCATTGAAATCAGTTGACTCCGTCACCTAAACTCAGCAGCACAACCAAACAAACAATTTGAAATTCAACACTCGCAGTAATCATCAATTAATGGATGGAGGAAAGATAAGCATCCTCCGAAAGTATATTCAAAACTTCCTGATCTAGACAGACTGTTATTCTTCCCTCAAAAGAGAAAGGCAGACAGTTTGTTCATTTATCTTAACTTTGTTTTGAAATCAGTTGAAATTCGCTGAGCAAACAAAACAGTAGTAAAATAAAGCTGAAAATGGGAAATATTGAATGAGAAAAAGAGATCCAGAAGGAGAAAATGAACTGACTTGTGCAGATTTGATGGGCAAATCATAGGCGGAAAACCTTTTGAAGTGCTGCTTCAACAGTCTCTTGGAATCGTACTCTCTGATCTTCTTGCGTGCCATTTCTTAGTTTCTTTTCTTGTTCTTTTCTCTGGAACCAATTCAGGGCTGAAACCTTTGTAATTCAGATCTAAACAAAGAGAATATATGTAATGAAAATGAGAGGAAAAAAGTACCGTTGAAAGACAGGCGGAGGTAGTTAGAGCTACTGCGTTCGAAACTCGTCCACCTCAGTTGCGTTTGGTGAATTTATAGCTGAGGAATTTTTTTTTTCTTCCTTGTATTTATTTATTTCTGTTCATTGCTGAAATCAAACATATGGCGCACCTAACCGCTCCATACCAAAATTTCAACAAATATTAATTATTAATACCAAATTTTGTCATCGTAAAATAAATTTTGTTTTAATTTTTGGTTGATGAGATTAATCAGAGGATTGATTATATCACAAGTTAATTTATCTGTCTTTTTTTTTCTTTTAAAATTCAGAATTATTGCGTGTTTTTTAGTCTTTTGATATTTTAAAATAATCCGACACAACCCCAAACAAAATTGTAATTGTAAAGAATTAAATTATTTTAATACTCTATATCTTTATCATTTTTAAAGAATTAAATCAATTCTTTTATCATTTTTAGAGACTAAAATGTAATTTTATCATTACTAATTTAAAATTTTATAAATTATAGAATATCTAAATAAAAAATTTTCTATTTTAGGAGGGTCGAGCCCCGGCTCCACCTGATTATAAAATGTGCTCCATACCAATAAATATTAATAATTATTAAAACTCATTTATACGAGTAGCATAAAATAATAAATTGAATTTAAGATTTCAATAACAGTGGAAATAATATATTTTTAGTTTTTCGTATTTATATAAATTATAAAAATTTTGGTCAAAATTAGCGGATGAACCACCAGAAAAAGAGAAATGACAAAAACCTGGAATTTAATAATAAAGGAATTGCTTCATTTAAAAAACATGCGTGAGTCATAAAACTAGTCTATTCTATTTCAGTCCAAATGTTGGAACTTTAAGACGGAATTAAGATTCAGTTTTAACCGTTGATTACCTTTTTTGACGGTGATGGCTGAAGGCTACCTTTTCCAGTCCATTTTTTGGAATTTTGAAGATGAATATTCAGTTCCGAATACTGTTTCACTATCAATTTTTCATTACTAATATGATATTATTTTTTATATAATAAATTTAATTTTTTAAATAAAAATCCAAAAATTATAAATAAAAATTTTAAAAATGGAAACAGTCTCTTCAAATTTTAAAATGATTCTAAACTTTTTCATATTTCACCCGAAAAAAATTAAAAGTTATCAAAAATTAATTTTTCTTACAAATTTTGAAGATGCTTTTCATACTTTTTGGAAATTTCACATTCTTTTTCATTTTTTAAATTATTATAACTTTTTTTAATTTAGAATTTTTATTGAAAAAAATGAAATAAAATTATAACTTTTATGTATTCTTTATATTTTTAAAATTGTTTTTATTAAAAATCGAAAAAAATTAGAATTTTTTAAATTTTATTTATTTTTTATATTTCATATTTTTTAAAAAAATTAAAGAGTTTTCTTTAATATATATTTTTGAAAATTTTTATAAATATTTTATATATTTTATAATTTTTAAATTATTTATTGACATGATATAAAAAAAAGTAATATTGTAACATAATTTGTCCAATTTAATTCAAAGTAAAAAAATTGTCTAAAATAAAAGCGTAAGTATCAAAGAAAGTAAAATGTAAAAATTGAAAATTAAATTTATTATTATAATTATATATAAAATATCAAAATAAATGGATTATTTTGTTTTTTGATAATATGTTGTGATTAATTTACTTGATTTACATTTAGAGAAATTAAAATATAATATAAAGGATTTTCACCTTTTGTTTTTAAAAACAAATAAAAGAAGATATAACAGTAGACGTTTTTTTATAGATACTTATCTACGTACGCATATAGCTGTTGACATTTGTTATAAAAAATTTGTATGCTGAGCTGCTTGTCATTTGGTTTGACCACATTTTTTTCTTTTGGCCATAATAATATGACACATGTAAAAAAATAATTAAAAATTTATTTGCTTATTCTCAAAGTCCCCTCCTAGCTTAGTTGTAACTTGGGAATCATGGTTGGTCAGTTGTCATGATTTGGACATCCCATTGCTTTGGTAAATCTACATTTGCTTGTAGTTAGGGTGGGATAATCTCGAAAATATTTTAATCTGCAAGGGGCGGCCATATTAATAATGGTTTTTGTTTATTTATTTATTTATTTGTTTTTCATTATTAACTTCTACTTGTACCATATTTTTTAGTCTTGTTTTTACAAGTGATTTTAGAGATAGTTTTGTTATTGTTCTCTCTAGTTTTATGAATACTCAATTTTTTCCGCGCTGTTTTGGACCATTAAGGGTTAATTTCTTTATTGTATTAAATGATTACAATCATTCTAAATATATTGTGCTTGAGTTGTGATAGAACTAATTATAAATGTGCCATGATATTATATTGATATTAAGGCTAAAATTTTTATTATATTAATGGAGCTAGTTTTTTACTTTCTTGAAATTCATTATCATAAATTTATAAATGATGTTGTAGAGACCAGAAATAAAGCAGGCAATTTAACTAATACAAGTAATCAACGTTAAACTACGCCTACCGAGAGTTATTTTATTAAAGAAATACAACTAAATAAATTCATAAAATTTACTACTCATCTTATAAATTTATATGAAAGAAATTGTTTTGACATTCATGTTTTATTCCTTTACCCTTTGCATTTATACACACACCTTTCAATTATTTAAAATATATTCTTATTATTTTTTAAAAAATTTAACAGATTTATAAATAGTATAATCAAAAGGGTTAATGTTATAAGTGAAAAATTAATAAATTAATGTGCATATTTGACATATACGTTGCAAATCTACTAATTTTAGAGTTAATTTGTGTAATTAAAAAAATTTAAATTTGGTGAATTTGATAAGACACAACCAAGAGGGGTTTTGGAAAGTGAGTGAGTGAAGGGAAGAGTTAAAATTAATAAACCCGTGAGTGAAGTCAACACTGACGGCACAAAAAATAAACTCCCCGACTTCACCGGAGCCAGCCAGTAAATCAACATTAATTATGATTTACAACTGTAATTTAGGCTTTCAGCTTAGGTATCTCTTACACAAGTGTTTATTCCAAATAATTTAATTTTAATTAAAATTATGTATGAAATTGATTTACTAATTTTTATTTTTTTTTGGTAAAGGAATTAATAATAGTAGGTAAATGTATAATCCTCAAACCCAGATTTTTTTTTTACCACTTGTTTTGGTGAATTTAAAGTTTTGGTTTATACTAAATTGGATTATTTATTAGAGAAAATGTAGTCAAATTTGGGTCATGTAATGGATATGGTAGGCTGGTTAGTGATTTATTTATTTTGGGGGAGTTCATGGGCAGACAGTATTGACCATTTTATTTTCACCATCACTGCAATTGAGTCCAAAGTGGTGCCCCATTTTATTTGTACCATTCAACGGAGTATATATATAATATAAATATGCCCTAGTCGTTTTCTCTTGTTGTTCTACATAAGAGTATGTAGTTTTCAATTTTCTTACTTGGTATTATGAACCTCTAAATGGCAGAGTCAATGTGCTACCATATTCATATTTGTACTACAAAAATTAATCATATATTATATATTGAAATAGGATGTTAGCTACTTTTAATTGACTGTCTGCATATCAACTACATTTTCTTTTCTTTTTTTTCAATACAAGTCCTACTTTGCACGTAAAAGAATATATATGAAGTCTAATTTAACCCAATTAAAAGTCGAGCTTGGTTAGGTCAAGGCCCATTTTTTTAAAAAATTCAAGTTCAAGTCTATTTTCAAGTCTACTTGCCCAAAAGCCCACTCCTTATTAAAAATAATAAAATAATTTCTCTCTTAAAATTAAATTTTAATTTAAAAATATTTTTTTGTTTAAATTGAATTCGGGCCAAGACAGTCTGAGGTGCAAAAATTCTTATTCAAGCCCAACCCTAGTTGAGTTAGGCCTACCGGGATAGACAGGTTACCTGACCCTTGGACAAGTCTAAATCCAACAAACCATCTAGTTTTATCTTGGCATAATGTCAAATTTAGCCCTCAATGTTTATCTCTTTTGTCAATTTGACACTTAATTCATTTTTTGAGCTAAATTTGATTCTCAACCTTTTAAAAGAAGTTAAATTTGGCCATCAACCTTTCAAATTGAGTCGAATAGTTGTTTTTAATAGAAATACTAACTAAAATATTAAATTTTTAAACATTGCAACTCACATGGCAATCCATATGTACTACATGCTCTTTTTTTTAAAAAAAAATTATGAACTTTTTATAATTTCTTTTGAATTTGAATATTTTTATAATCTTTAAATTTTTTTGTTGATGTAGCATATAAGACAAATAGTGTCATATCAGCTTAGAGTGTACATGCACTACCACATCGTTAAAAAATTAGTGTTTTAGTCAGCATTTCTGTTAAAAAAACGATTTGACTCTTTTTGAAAGGATAATGACCAAATTTAGCTAAAAAAAGTAATCAAGGCTAAATTGATAAAATATGTAAACGTTGAGGACTAAGTTTGGCATAATGTGTTTTATCTTTAGTAATTAATTAGTCGTGAATAATTGTTAAGTAATATTCGATAGAGTTGGGAGGGAAGAAACAAATTAAACCTCCTCTTCACCATATTTATTGAAACAAAATCTTTAGGCTTTTGAACGGTGTTGATATTGTGGATGTATCCAAGCCCGACTTTAAAGACCGATTCTTATGAAGCAACTTATATTGTGGATTGGATCGGATCGGATCAAGTAATCGGATCCTTTGAATTGCGAAGAACGGATCGAGATGCCATCGAAGAATAAATCTCCAACAATTAACTTTACATTTGTCTTTATTAGCATATTGTATTTTGCTATTTTATACTTGTTTAATAAGGATTGGATTGTAATTAAATTTTAGTATGTTAGCAAGTCTCAAAAACTCTTAAATATTAGAGACTTGTAGGTTTATGTGTTGAGTATTAAGAGCACTTAATTGTTCATTAATGAACATATTTTATGAGTGCATTTGAGAGTAAGCAAGTTGTGTTTATAACCTAAGTTCTTGGGGAAAACTTGATAGATGAGTGATATAGGTCTTTAGATACAAAAGTGAGGTTGCTATGTCAAGAGAGTGAACTTAAATCACTTATTGTAATGAAGATTACAGATAGTGAATTTACTCACTAAGCTAGACTCCCAAATGTAGGAAAATCAAACTACGTAAATAATCTTGTGTAGTTTCTTTACCCTGTATTTAGGTTTGTTCATCGCAATAGAAATTGAAGTGGCCAATGTAGCTAACCACTTTCATTCAACACTATTTTCTTAGCAATTAGCAGTTGTTTGATTCAACAAATGGTATCAAAACTTCCCACTCAATGTAGCTAGTGGTGTTCCCTAGTGTTGTTAATTGCCAGATATGGGAAAAGATTCGACCACTCGTCCCCGTGTCAGAGAGCGGCAACTATGCTTATTGAAGGCAAGGATGAAATTTTACATCAAGGCTACTAATGAAAAGGCATGGTGCTCTATTCTCACTAGATGAAAAGTACCTATGATTGAAACTGAAGCTGGAAGAACTTCTAAATCTAAGTTGAAATGTACTGTGATGAAAAATGTTTTCCTAATTCCAACTTTAAAGCATTTTATATTATTTTCTGTAGTGTTGATTAGCAAGATTTTAAGAGAATCTTGAAATGTACTACTAAGAAAGCATGAGACATACTACGAACAATCCATGAAGGAACTAACATAGTCAACTAGCTCATGATGGACCCTGGCTGATGTATAAAATCGGGAAAGAAAATCCGAAAAGATAATGAACAGGGAAAGATAGAAATTGGTTTAGATTAGCAGATGAGAGAAAGAAATAGGGGGAAAAAAAAGTGACCAAGTTCTAAGGTTTGTTTTTTTAAGCACAGGGTAAAATTGTTATTTAAGATTAAAATACATATTATAAATAAATATCCCCAATTAAGCTCACAAGCCACTCAAATCAGGTACTAAACTTCTCAACTGCGGTACTCAAGTAATCAAATTTGAAAATTTCTTTTCAAAGCTTGCGAATAAAATTCCACATTATTTTTCAAAGGCTTAGCTGGTAACCAGCCGACACAAGCAGAAGGAAAGGATATAATTAAATGGTGTGTTTTGCTTTATTCCCACTTCCCTCACTTAGCTTGTAAGCTACCAGAAGGTCATGTCATTATTATTGATTTTAAAATGCTCGGTTAAGGTTCCCATTCATCCTACACTTATAATTAAATGGTGTGTTTTGCTTTATTCCCACTTCCCTCAATTAGCTTGTAAGCTACCAGAAGGTCATGTCATTATTATTGATTTTAAAATGCTCGGTTAAGGTTCCCATTCATCCTACACTTACTAACACATCTGTGTAGCAATGCAACTAACAAAAGTTAGACTTTGATCACACAATTATCCCAGCAAACAGCAAAGCATTCCAATCACTTTCAGCATTTCAAATCCCACTAATTTCGTACATACAGCGATCCACCATGGAGCTAAAGAAAACAAACTAGACTAGTACTATTTAAGTCCTTTCCTTCCCTTTTTCTGGATTCAGACCACGACCCCACTTAAACAAAATTGAGAATCATTGACAGGCACTCACACAAACTGCAACAAACCCTTAGATTCTAAATGTTTCCTCAACTGGTCTCCGACTTCTCCAATGCTACCACAAAAAAAAAAAAAAAAAAGGCAGTAAGTAGAGAAGGCAATTCTAAACAAAGCCAGCACTAAGACGAACAGAAGCATGAGATACAGAGGAAGTCCAAACAGAATGAAGGCAAGAAAGGAAGACAGCTTACTATTGTAGTTCAGAAGCTTCTCAATGAGGTCAACATGAGTCATAAGCATTCTCCTACAGCAGTACCGAACCAATCCCAAAGCATCAAGAGCATCTCTGCATGTCAAACAATTTACATTTATAGCAATGATACATAAATTTAATTATGATTCGCATCAACTTGCAATTCAATATTATCAAATACATTCTTGGTCTCTTAGATACATTTCCTTCAGCCTATAACACTAACAAAAATTGATAATTTTGCATTTGGAGGGGCCAGTTAAAGCATGCAAAACATGTTTTTAAAGCAGGAAACTCCATCAGCAGTCCCCTCTCTTAACTTTGGGAGGATAAAACTTACACTAACTCTTGATGTTTCAATGTTTACCTCTATACCTCAAAATTTCATGCGAGCATACCTTTTACTGATGTTCAATTCAGCAAATGGTACTTGTACAAAAAAAGTTCATGGGCATGATAAGTTCACCATATGATTGCAGAATAAATGACATCAAATTTCAAATTGCTAAAAGCAATTAGAATCAATTTTTCATTTAGCTAAACTATCTCTTTCTTGACTAACATATCTCTCCAGTTCCAGAACTTTCAGCTTCTCTTAATGATCAAGTAACCTCGTTTCCCAGTATTTCCTGCTTAATTCATCTGATTCTCCATTTCCCTATCATATCCTTGTTAGGGTTTTCCCTCAGAGTTGATTTTCCAAGAATATTAGCACCGCTTTTTTAAACCAAACTCTTGCTCCACAAAGTTCCTGATTTGGGTATTTAGGGATCACACAGGTCACTAGGACATCCAAATCAGCCAAAGAAAGAAAAGAAAACCTAGAGAGAGGCTCTCGGTTTAGCTCAAAGAAAACTCCTAGTGTATGAATTATGTGGGTAAGATAAGTAGAATTGAACTTGCGAATATGTGATGAGGGTTACTATTGGTTTGCTATTTTTTATAGACTAATTTGAAAAGACAAACAAGCAAGACATTTTTGGACTATCTCACCAAAAAGGTTATAACGCAATGGACATATGGCTGGTTTCCATTCAACAGAATAAACATATTAATTGACAACATGCATCAAATTGTACAATGATGAATGTTGGAGAATAAGAGATGTTTAACTATTTGTTTAGGCTTAAGCAGATCAATAGTAATCTTAAACACTTCAAGCACCCGAATTAAGCTTCCTAAAGATATCGATCAAGCGAGCATAATAACAAAGTTAGACCCACGTAACAACAACATACAAAAGCCAAAGAGATCATGCCAAGCACTAATCAGGTCGCCCCTCTCCCCAAAGAAAATCACTTGAAATCAAGTTTCGTGCGATTTGCACAAGAGATTATTCATCAAATAAGTCGCTTAAAAAACTATTAAGATAAAGGCGGTGAGGTAGTGAGAAACCCTTCGGTATAATCGGCCTGGAGAAGATCAAGATAAGTGTCCCATTTGTTACCAATGACCTATAAAATACCCAAACCAAGATCGGAAGTTAAGAAGAAGGCCTAAAATTCAATTGAAAGGGAGAAAACCATAATAAAACAAAGAAAATTACCTTTCCGCAGGTGAAGCAGCGAACTGGGATTATCATCTTGCTCCGCTACTTCTTGGTCTCGCCTCGACTTCGTATTTTGCCTTACCTCTTTCTCTCTCTCACCAGCCTTCTATTCTCGCGCCCTAGAAACTTATAACGGGGATTTTAACTTTGCCTTTAAGGTGGTGCCGTTTCACCAAATATCCCTGCCTCGAGCCGTCGTCGTTTTGTCCTGAAACTAGACCAGTTTCCTGGACTACGCTATCGATTTGGTCTGGTGAGCCCTATTTGCATGGCTTGGGTTTTATGAGTTTCTTTTTTCTTATTCCTTTTACTAGTGATTGGAAATCCTATTAATAATTTAATTTAAATACGATTGTTTGTAATTATATAAGCGTCATATGGGGCAAAACACCTAATAATACTAAAAAAATAATTTAATAACGGAAAAGGGCAGGTTTGAAAAATATTTACGGGAAAGGGCTATTTCCCCCAAAAACGCGTCCACGTCAGCGCGTTTTGGGGTGAAACAACAGCAAAGCGCGCCCCTGGGGCGCGCTTTTCTGGCCAACGGTCAAATTACGTGGACGCGCTTTGCTGACGTGGCACAACAGTCAAAATTTTTCCCTATAAAAACTCCCAACCCTTTTATTTTTTTCACACTTTAATCCTTCTCTCAATTTTCTCTCAATTCTCTCTCAATTTTCTCTAAATTCTCGCTTAAAGTCCTTGAAATTTACTCTCAAATTTCAAAATAGTCATTGACTATTTACAAAAAAGCCCTTTTTAATTTTTTAATATATTTTTTTTGAAAAATTTTAAAATTTCCGATCGTATTACAATGGCCGGGGAATTACTTCGTCTAGATAGCAAGCACATCTCCGTCGAGTAATTGAAAATGGTAAGTTTTTAATTTTAATTTTTCAATATTTATATAATATTTTTTAGGTCTATGTAATTTTAATTAATTTTTATTTTATAATTTTTTAAACAGTCTGTAGATCGGGTGTTGGAATGTTACATTCTCAACATGCATGGTCCCTCATCGCCGTTGATCGAGAATTACCTGCGGGAAGCGGGTTTTTGGCAAGTGGCCACGATAAGCCGGGGGTTCAAGTTGGAGCCGCCTTTGATCAGTGCGTTGATAGAGAGGTGGAGATCCGAGATGCACACTTTCCATCTTCCATGCGGAGAGTGTACCATCACTCTAGAAGATGTGCAGTTGCAGTTGGGATTGCCGGTGGACGAGTCGGTAGTCACCGGGTCCGCAACTTCTGGTGACTGCGGAGCCATATGCTACGAGCTTCTGGGTGCCATTCCGGATAAAATTCAAGGAGCTCGGGTCGATATGGCCTGGTTACAAGACACATTCCCGGAGCCGCAGGAGGGTTCGACCGAAATAGAAAGAATACGGTATGCTCGGGCATACATTCTTCAAATAATTGGAGGCTATCTGATGCCGGACCTTTCTAGAAACCTTGTACACCTGAGATGGCTGCTGAAACTTGTTGATTTCAGAGCAGCCGGTGAATTGTGTTGGGGGTCAGCCGTGCTATCGAGGTTGTATCGGGAGATGTGCGGGGCGACGCGGCCGAGTAAAGCGAAAATCGAAGGTTGCCTATCACTACTGCAGTCGTGGGCATGGTATCGATTTCCATTTTTACGTCCTCGACTCGACCACCCATATTCATTCCCACTGATAACGAGTAAATTTAATGTTATATTTTACAATTATTTCGTAGATTTATAGTATAATTGTATGCTAAAAATTTATTTAATTAGGTGGAACCATTTGGCGAGTCATGTTGGAATACTTACCTCGCTTGAAGATATACGGCTTCCATTGGACCAACGGTCGGAATCACAAGTAAGTTTTGAATTTCGTATTTATAATTTAGTATTTCGTATTTACTGTCTACTATTATGTATATAACTAATATTTTGGTAATGTTAATATAGTTTCAATGGACACCGTACGAGGATCCGAAAATTCGGGCAGTAATTCTAGAGGAGTTCTTCCAAAATCCAAACAGTTGGCACGTGAAGGTCCCATTGATCACCTATGCGACCGTGGAGATGCACCAGTCAGATCGGGTTCTACGATAATTTGGATTCCTGCAACCGATTCCCTTGCCACCTGAGGTGCTTGATGATGAGCACAAAGTGGACTTACGACAGCTGCACACGAATTGGCCAAGATTTTGGTCAGCACATATCGAGACGTGGGAGAACCGGTATGACAATTTACCTATTCGGGAACCGATCATCGTTCCTGAGTTAGCGTGCGTGCCGGAATACATGCCATGGTTTAGGATCCATGGTAAGTCGTATCTGTTGTCGGAAGAAGAGAGGCAACGGCAACTTCGTGAATGAAGGAAACGTCGGGGCCCTTTAAATCCAAGGAGAAGGGGTGATGAGACGGGGCCATCAACAGCGCCGGCACAGTCACCAGGCCCAGCAATAGCGCCCACACAGTCACCGGGCCCATCAGTTCAGCCGACGACACCGACATCACAACCTTCACCCTTTATGTTAGGTGCGTACCCTACCCCTTATATGTATCTTAACCCGTATATGTTTCCTTTTCCCAGTCCCACCCCAGGTTGGAATGCATGGCCGGGTTCGAGTCTGTTCCCGACTACTCCCGCTGGCTAGCCAATCTTGAGGCCGTCGTCGCGTGTGGGATCAGAGGAGGCGCTGTCGGGGAGCACTTCTTTCTACCAGGCTCCTTCGCCATACGGGATTCAGACACCCCCGCCGTGGTTTATACAAACACCTCCAGGGTCGTTATTTTATCAAGGTGGGTCATCCTCGCAACACCCAGAACCAGACCCACTGCCGGAGGAACCCGAATCCCCGCCCGAGGTTCCACGACCCCCACCGGAAGCTAGAAGATGGAGGAATCCAGAGCATAATCGCCGACCACCCCCGTGTGGCACTGATTCCGACCGGCATCAACACTGATTCGGACCGGCTTTTTTATTTTTTAATTGTAATATAATTTTTTTAATTTTTTTAATAAAGTAAAAGTTGTTTTTTATTTGTATTTGTAATTTGATTTTAATATCTTCTATTTTATTGAAGTTGTTTATTTTAATGTAATTTAATTTTAATTTTTTTAACAAAAGAAAAAGTTATTTTTTATTTATTTTAATGTAATTTAATTTTAACATCTTCAATAAAATAGAAGTTGTTTATTTTTACATGTAATTTAATTTTAATTTTTTTAACAAAAGAAAAAGTTATTTTTTATTTATTTTAATGTAATTTAATTTTAATATATTCAATAAAATAAAAGTTGTTTATTTTTACATGTAATTTAATTTTAATTTTTTTACAAAAGAAAAAGTTATTTTTTATTTATTTTAATGTAATTTAATTTTAACATCTTCAATAAAATAGAAGTTGTTTATTTTTACATGTAATTTAATTTTAATTTTTTAACAAAGAAATTTTTTTTTTATTTTAATGTAATTTAATTTTAATATCTTCAATAAAATAGAAATGGTTTAATTTTTTATTGTAATTTAGTTTTAATATATTTAATAAAATAACAGTTTCTTATTTTTTTATAGTAATTTAATTTTTATTTTTTTAATAAATTAAAACGTTGTTTTTTATTTTTTGTAATTTTGTAATTTAAATTTAATAACTTGAATAAAATACGGGATTCTTGTACAAAAGTTCACCGTTTTCATCAAAAAAATAGAAATTACATAGCCACCAAGAGACAAAAAAGCTAAGAACACGGTCAACTATTTCGATTTGGACACGAGCGAGATGTATGCCCCGGGGTCCTACACCATCCGCACAGCCTACTTTGGTTGCTCGTTTCTCGGATATCTATATTGTTGTGTATTCTAGTCGAGTAAGGTCGACCTTTTGGTTTGCGCCTCAATTGTCTATCCGACAACAACTTATACGGTGCAAGCGATACAAACGGCCACTTACGTTCATCTGGGACTGGTGGGAATACGTGTCTCCACACGTTGTACATGTTTTCTAATTTATACACTTCGTCGACATAGCTCATGGGATCAAGACAGAGATTCTGACAAGCCGCAAGTACATGAGCGCATGGGTAACGAAGTGCATCAAATTTCCCACAGTCGCAGGTCCTATTTGTCAAGTGTACACGATACTGCCCACCAACAATGCCTTGGTTCGGTCTGTCAAACTCCGTGACACGAAACCATAGGCTGTCGAGATCGTGACACACTATGTACATGGTGTTGGCCCGTGTCTTTCCCCTGTTTATTTCTTGCAAGACCTTCAGGCTCCATACATGGCCTCCTTGCATCTGCCCTCTATAACTCGCTGCTCGCTTCGGAAATAGTGCCGCTAAACGAAAATATGTCTCTCGCACAACCGATGTAATCGGCAGATGACGGGTTCCTTTTAGAACAGAATTTATGCATTCGGCCAGGTTTGTGGTCATATGACCATATCTTAGGCCACCGTTGTATGCTTGTGTCCACTGTTCCAAAGGAATATTGCACAGGTAGTTTGCGCCTTCGTCGTTATCTGAGCGCAAACTCGCCAACATCTCCTGAAAACGGTCCTTATTGATCTCGTACCCTACCAATATAGGTTGATAGCGAATATTACATATCACTTTCCAATTGAGAATAAATTGAATATTACAAACGAAATTATATTAATAGATATTTCATACCCATATTAGTCACTTGTTGTCGCTGATTTTTAGGTCGATGTTGCCCATAGTAGTTGGATGCAACATGCCTTAGGCAATATCGATGGTGTGTGCGATGCCACATGCTTCCCTGGCATTCTATTGCGGCTAGTATTCCAGGGCCCCGATCCGATATAATGCATATATCAGGTTAAGGGCAGACATGCCTCCTTAACCTAGATAGGAAGAAGTCCCAGTCATCAGCTGACTCCCCCGGTGTTATTGCGAACGCAATCAGAAGGATTCTCCCACAGCCGTCTTGTGCCACAGCTAACAATAGCCGATGCGTATATCTACCATACATAAAGGTACCGTCAATTTGTACCAATGGCTTGCAGTATATGAAGGCATCTCGGCATTGCTTAAATGTCCAGAACAGACGCTTGAACACTGCGCATCCACGGAGCAAACGATCGTTGTAGTACGCCGGTTCCGTTTCAAGGTCTGTTATGCTGCCTGGGACATATCTCTCCAGCACCTGACACCACTGCCACACTTCATTATATGAAGCGTCCCACCGACCATGCAACTTTTCTAACGCCTTCTGCTTGGCTGTCCAAGCCTTTCTGTAAGAGGGCGTATACCCCAATTGGCTACGAATATTGCCAATTAAGGCTGGCACTGTAGTCCTGGGATCGGCCTTCACCGTCGGGATTATTAAGTCAGCTAACATGTCTGAATCCATCTTCGGATGATCTTATGTAACACCTGTCAACGAAGTACGTTAAATAATGCAACATTACATAATATTAGTATTATTCAAAAACACTGAACACATAGTGGTACTGTACCGGCAATGTAACACCCCAAACCCGGCCCACGAGCCTTGACCGGATCTGGTATGTCACGGAGTAGAAACATTTTGAAAGATTCGGGTTAACATTGGAAATCTAAAAATATTGTTGAATTTGTAAAACGATGTTTGCTAAAACTAAGATAGGTTGGTTTGGTAAACACGATGGAGTTGAAAACTTTTTCTTTTCCTTTGAAACCATTTAATCATTTAGATTTTTAGAAATGTCGGGGTTATTGATAACTTGGTAAAATTTGCTACCCGATGGTAACGTCTTTGAAAACGCGTACGAGTACTTACTTTGAAAACATTACTTTTAACCGATTTGCTTAACAGCTTATAAGTTCGTTAGTAATATAATAGAAATAAGGTAAAAACAGCTACTTAAACATACAAAATAATAACTAACGGCCATATTACAAACCAAAACAAAATGTAATAAATATTAACTTTAACGGTACGAATTAAAATCTCAAAACCGAGGAACATGCATGGCCGCCTCGAGTCCCCTTCGGCTCCGTCTCCGCGATCTACTCACCTGAGAAAGATAGAAAAAGGGGGTGAGTCACCAAGACTCAGTGCATAGCTATTACACATGTCCCCGCATATGGGCCTGGCCCATATCCACACAGTCCATGTACATGAGTATGCAAAAATGAAGTCCAACCCATCCTAAGTCCATCCGATACTCCTACCTTAGCAGACTCCCTGCTCAAGGCCGTGGCTAATCCACCGTAACTAGCCATCGATCACAAAGTGATCCACATATCTTACCTTGGCAGACTCACTGCTCAAGGCCATGGCTAAGCCACCGTGACCAGGCCACCGATCACAAAGTGATCCACATAACTTACCTTGACAGACTCACTGCTCAAGGTTGTGGCCAAGTCACCGATCCCATAGGGATCCCACAGGTCAATCCAGACCACGGTGATGCACACAGCGATCAACCGCCGAGATGGGCACTCAGCCAACACCTCCCTTGATGTAGCACATAGCTAACATCAAGCGCTAATGTAGCACGAGGCTAATATTAGACCACGCACATAGCGTACACTCCTCCTCCAATAGTCACATCCCAAGTCCCATGCATATGTATATGTACCATGGCAACATTTTACTCGAAACAAATATACATCGCATGCCATCACATTTTATACAATAATCAATAATCATTTAATACCGTAAATCACATACCTGAGTATCCAATCACCCACCACGGGTATTCACAACCTTAGCCCTTATTTCGGCTAACATGTATAATATATACAATTACAAATAACACAAATAACAAGCAAGAGAACAGTGCGATAACTACGCACCTGACTTTAGCGAGATCCTGATTTATCGATTCTAATATCACTAAAGTCTCGAAAGCTTCTGTTTCTTTTATCGATTAGCCCCTAGAACACACAACCGAAATCGGTCACACTTTGTACCAAAAACATGGCCTTAGGCCGAACACCACAACTACTAACCTTGAGTACTTCAATTTCCAAAAGATTCATTTGATGCACCATAATACTAGCTACACACAAACAGAGTACATCCATGGCCTTATACACATTCGGCCACCCCTGGAATCAAGGTTAAACAGTCGGTTATCATCCAAAAACTCAGAATATAGCCTATGGCCGAGAGCCACAACCACTACCTTTGATGTTCAAAAACCCGAGAGCTTCCTTTATTCTTGTCGATATGGCCCGAAATCCCGAATTAGTCACCTGATCCCTTTCGAAATCCCTAGTTTTTCCCAAGTCCCAAAAGATTTGCATGCCTTAGTAGTTACCAATATTCCTTGAATAGCCGAAACCCACAAGGCTCCTTTAGTGTTCTCAACGTTTGAAGAGATCACAAACACATAGTGATAGCACCTTCCATCAAGATTCGGCTAAGGTGTCTAATGGTAGAGTTTCAGTCAAGCTTTTGTCAAAAGAAGGGTTGGATAATCAGCTCTTACAAAGGAAGAATAAGGAGAGAAGGAGAAGCAAATTTTTGGCACAACAACAAGGGTATACCCAACCGAAAAGCTTCCCTAGCAAGAACCATATTCGGTCATGTTCAAATGGGAGGGAAAACAAGACAAAACCGTGCATGTTTGGCCATGTTTTTCCAAGCTTAAGGCTGACCAAGGAGCTCCCCAAGTCCAAAGCTTATTTCGGTCAAACAAATTTGGAAATGAAAGGCTAAACAAAACAAAGTATTCGGCCATGCTTTGATAGGCAAATGGCCGGCCATGCTTCACTTCTTTTCCCATATCCATTTGAAATTTCATAACACCAAATACCAATAAAAATTATTTATTCTCTCTCTTCCATCACTCTTCTTAAACTAACAAAAATATATCCCATGCCTCACCATTTTCTATACACCATAAAATAATAACCCATCATTTAATAAAATAATAAAACACATAATTAAAATGCTCCATGATTCCCAACAGTAATGCTCTCCTTTTTACCACAACCAAGGCCGGCCAAGCTTTCCCCAAGCATGCTTCACGATCATGCTCTCCCTCTCTCTTTCTCTTTTGCTAGGTTCAACATTATTTATTATTAATGATTAATCCATACTAAAAATAATAATAATAAAACTCCCCAAACATGCTTTATTCCCATGCTCTAGCAGCTTTGAAATAACAAAAACAATAAGAATAATACCCCATATTCTTGATATACATAAAATAAAAGGAAGAAGCAACACTTTGCTTCATGCGTGCCTGTTACATGCTGCATGCAGCCACGTTCCCGTCAGCAAGAGAGAAAAAAGAAAAAAAAAAGAACACGCCACGCTGCGCTCCAGGGTCTCGAACCCGAGACCTGGAGAAGACATGTCCATGCCCTAGCCATTCGGCCTCTAAGCATTTCATGCGATAATCTCACCTGAATTTCTTTTAAGCTTTACTTTCGCTGGCTCCGTAAGCTTTAATGCTAAAAGCAAAATAAAGCGCCTTATGCGCGATTCCCAGGACTCGAACACGAGTCCTTCTAGCCGTGGTTCTCCAGCAAGGTCCTTGGCCACTAGGCCACTTAGAATTTCATGACAAATATCGCATCGTATTTTCTTTTAAACCATCACTCGCAGGCGTCCCTTGCTGGTCCCAAAAGAACAAAACAAAACGCAATCGTTGCCTTCAGGACTCGAACTCGAGTCCTTGCGAAGGCCTCTCTCGCTGCTAGCGTCCTTGCCACCTCGCCCAGGTGCCATTTTGTGATAAGAACCATTTCGATTTTCTTTTAAGGCCTTCTTCAAAGCAGCGCCCCTTTTCAAAATAAAAATGCTTATGCCGCACACGAGACTCGAACCACTGACCAGATTTGGCGCCGAACCTTAAGTGGCACACGGAAGCCACTTTGCTACCTGGACTTTCATGTCCAAAACTTTACAAAATTTATTATTAAGGCCTACTCAGCCAAATTTCCACTTTTAACCCTAAATTTTCAAAATTTACAAGACAGTCCCTTTATATCCTCGAGCTTTAATAACTCCTAAAACACATCAAAACAAACCTTAAGGCCTATTAACACTTAAGATATGCTTCAAACACACAGCCCCTATTTTGGGATGTTACAGGCAAGACATGTATGTGGACCTTTGTACTTTTTGATCTCCCACAAGCCTGTCATTTTCCTCAACGACGCCATGATTTTCCATGAACATGTACCGTCTTGCACTGCACACTTCCCATCGTACTTATCGAGCTTGGATTTAACCATGTTGTAGTTAACCCCGTTCCTGATGATGTATTGTTTCAATGCAGTAAGAAAAGCATTCTTGTTGGAAAACTCGTTACCAACTTCTAATTCACCCGAATCCAAGGACGAGGTTGTACGGTCACGCGTCCGGTGTGGTAGTTCAGGAAACTCCAATACATCATCTTGAGATAGATCGACATTATGCATGTGGGCTGGAGGCGAGTACACCCTAAATAGCGGATCTTCTTCTTCTTCGTCTGAACCGCCCTCAACATCTTCAGGTACAATTAGAACAGGCTCATGTTCAGAAAATAATCCAACTTCTGTACCATCGGTCCCGGGCTCTCAAGGTGGATCCACATCGGATTCATCGTCCGACCCTCCACCACCTGCAACAAACGAGGGCCCCTCGCCGATGGATGTCGTGGGGAGTACATTATCCCTCCTTAAACATCTTTCGTAACGTTCCCAATCATATGTGGATTGCCAACCACTAGAAGTTGATGACGTCCCCCAATACGTATTTCTATCATCGGACGTTGAAGGACGGATATGTATGTCCCATCCACCAACCGAGTGTCGTGCAGGGGTTATGTTTTCCATACTACCACCGAACACGGGCACTTCCGTGTTTTGCCTCCCACTAACAGAGTGTCGGCTTGGGGTCGTGTATTCTCCTCGAACAGCAGTAGATGTTGAGGTCGCAGAAAGATCACTTGTAGATGGAAATTGTACATATACCTCGAGATAGGGTGATCCACTGGCAAGATGAGTCTCCACCATTGCCTCAAAGCTCCGAGGACCTTTGATGTCGAATGAGTCATATCTCACCGGATCAACCGAAGCGCAAAATCTATACTTAATAGACTGAACTTTCATTGGCTTTGTTCCGAATATTTTACGCCTAATTCTTTTGCGAAGTTCTACCACATCGACGTTTCGATTAAAACTCAGTCATTTTCAGTTCAGTCATTTTCAGTTTTTTTTTCTTTTGCCTCAATTTCCCTTATGCAACCTGAGAATGAAATTTGGCTGATTTATAGTCTAATTTTGCCGGAGACTACTGTAGCAAAAGAGCGTCCACGTGGGAGCTCTTTTCAGTACTCCTGCTGACAGTGCACCCTGCTGGGAGTGTTTTGGCCACTGTTTGTTCAGAAACGTCTTCTCAAAATAATTTTACTGGAGACTACTGTAGCAAAAGAGCGTCCACGTGGGAGCTCTTTTCAGTACTCCTGCTGACAGTGCACCATGCTGAAAACATTTTGCCCACTGTTTGTTCAGAAACGTCTTCTCAAAATAATTTTGCCGGAGACCACTGTAGCAAAAGAGCATCCACATGGGAGCTCTTTTCAGTACTCCTGCTGACAGTGCATCCTTCTTGAAGCGTTTTTAGCCACTTTTTGTTCCGAAATGTCTTCTCAAAATTATTTTGCCAGATACAACTGTCACAAAATTCAATTAATTTTTTTGGGCTAATATATTTTGCCCAAAAACCCTAAATATATAGTTACCCTAGCCCAGAAACCTTGGAATATCATACTGTAATTGGACCGGGGGGAGGGCAAAAACGCGTCTATGTCAGTACGTTTTCCTGGTAATTCAGCAGCAAAGCGCGTCCCCAGGGGAGCGCTTTGCTGTTGTTTCACCCCAAAACGCGCTGACGTGGACGCGTTTTGGGGGGAAATGGCCCTTTCCCGTAAATATTTTTCAAACCGGCCCTTTTCCGTTATTAAATTATTTTTTTGGTATTATTGGGATCTTTGCCCCGACATATGTTTAGCTAAATATAATAATTGATGGGTTCATTAAATTTAATGTAATTGGAGCACTTGGCTAAATTAATTTTTAGTAGAGAGTGAAAATTAAAATAATTACACATGTATTTACGTCTAAAATTTAATTTAAAATATTATTTATGTATAAATTATAAAAATTATATTATAAGCATGATTCTGTATGAATATTTGAGAAGATTATAGTTAAAATTTTCTTATATTATAAATTCTAAAAAACTATAGTACAAAAATAATTTATTTTAGAAAATTATGGAAATATATATTATTCAAATCATAAAATAATTCTAAAGTTATGGTCAAAAAGTTTATTATAAAAATTAATTTACATGTTATTAAAGTGTAATAATATATTTATTTATAAAAAAAAGTTATAGTCAAGTATGGAGATAACTTATTAATATGTCCATAATATATATTCTAAAAGTAATATACTTATTCATAAAATAATGTCATAGTCTTTTTAATCATAATTTATTTATAAAAATTAAATTTCTAAAATTATTAAAAAAATTATATTATTTATAAGAAGTGTTATGAAAGTTTTAGACAATTTATAAAACATTTTTACAAAGGTTATATATTATAAATTTTATATTATTTTTTACTTAATTTACGTATTATAAAAGGGATATAACTTAATATAAGCCTTTCTCAAAATTAGGTTTATTGATGGGTGAGCATTTGATCGAATCGAGTGAAAACAATTTTAAGTTAATCGAGTTGAAGAATCTTATTTTATCATCCTAACTCGATTTGAAATTTTTTCAAATGTAGAGTGAAATGAAATTCGAGTCAAGTCGAACGAGTGAAATTGTTTGAGTTAAATTTAAAAAAAAAATAGTATAAAAGACTGATATTTATTGAAGCATACGACTCAAGGTGGAGAAAAACAGAAGTCACAAGAAAAGTAAATTGAAAAGACAGAAACAACAGCAGACCCAACGGCCAAACAATGAAACCGCACATAGGAAAAATCAAAACCAAAAATGGAAAGGAGAAAACCACCATAAGCCAATACCAAAAAATGATTCACAATCAAAATACCAGACGAATATCTTTCTTCACCTTGTATAGCAAAAACGTTTTTAAGATGAGCACAAATGAAAAAAAACAAAAGCTTTGAGTCCAACTATGGAGATTCAAAGAACCTACTCCATCTTCAAAGCAAATCTAGAAAGAAGCTTGGTGACTCTGTTTCCAAGCCATCCGATCCTTTTCCACCATCGTCCTTACTGATTCTGGAACCCTATCAACCTAGATACCAGAGATTTGTCTTCTTCTTCCTTCCAAAGCCAAAGTATGGGTCGTTCCATTGACCAGTCGGGGAACAAAAAGGTGTGATACATCTTCGAAAAATTTTTTTAGTATACAAATATGATGTATAATCGGTCTAAGAATCGATCTGTCATCCCTTTTTGTCTTGAGCTTTTTGATAACCGACAGGGAATCCCCTTCCACAAGTAGACGCATGAAACCCATTTCTACCGCAAAGAGGATAGCCCTTTCACACGCCTTTGCTTAAGCCACAAAAGCGTCGACAACATCCTCAAAAAGATAAGTTTCTACCCCTACAACTTCTCCTTCAAAATCCCTAGCTAGTACTGCTGTTGTAGAAGTTCTAGAATCGCTTTGAAAAGTCACGTCAAAGTTGAGTTTAATAAAACTAACGATTGGGGGATTCCATAGTTCTTTCGATAGAGATCTATTAAAACCTCCCAGATTCTCTTGGCTTAATCTTATTTCTTGACCATATCCTCAAATGAATCCTAGCAGTTCCTGCAAAGAAAATTTAACTCCTTCATGAATCAACTTATTTTTTCTATACCAGAGAGCCCATAGAGAAATTGCAATAAGTTGTCTGTTTTGTTCATCTGCTGCAGAGAAAGTGTTAACAAAACGAGTTTTGCAGCTCGAAATACTATCGACTGGATCAATCTTTGTAACACCCCTAACCCATATCCCTCACCGAATTAGGGTTACGAGGCATTACCGAACAAGACACAACTTTTGATCAATTATGAATGCATACATGTCATATTTGCATAAATAAAACAAATGGCTGATTAAATATTAAACATACATTATTAATCATAAAACAAATACAATTCACTTACATATATTCATATTTACACTTAAACAAACATGCACTAAAGCCATACAAAATATATATACATTTCAAATATAAGCATGAATTTATGTACTCATCACATCAAATTTGAACCATTCAAACATAAAATATACACATACATTGCCAATCATCTTGTCCTCAATTCGGCTAACCATTTAAGACTATAAAAGCTAAACCTAAAACATGCATTAGTCATTTAACTAACATTGCCCGAATTTGCATATACATTATTTACTTAACTTTAAGCCTACTTTAAAAACATTTATATATCATTTAAAAAGACCAAAAACATACATATTTATCTATTACAAGTTTGCGCATATGAATACACCATTTGAGCCATTTCCACAAATGTATACAAAATATATCACCTTGCACTTATTAAGCCACATCAATATTACTCACATGTACAAATCTAATATTTTTCAAATACACCATATGCTTATATAACATGTCTATAACCTAATTAATACATAACAAACCTTAACCAACATATGCGCAAGTTATAAACCAAATGATCCATTATTCACCTTTCATTGACCAAACATATAAACAGCTTTGGTAACAATTTCATAAGACAGAATATACTTTAATGCTGTTTATTAAATACATACTAATTTATTTCATGAAAAATCAGCAACCAAAAATAACCTCATAAATTGTACGAGATTTAATCATTAAGTCATAAGCCAAAATTTGCCATTTCTTATTCAAAACATATCAATTCACATAAAAAAATCATACATATCACTTCACATTTTCCAAGCTTATATTCATACACTCATTTATAACATAAAACATACTTTTAACACAAGTCTAAATCATGACCGAATATACACATGTTCTTCCATATCTTATATCCGAATTTAACTATCATTTCATCTATAATATACTTAGCATTTTACCTATTTATTCAACCCACATTTCAAGACCTTAACACCAAACATAAATCGATTATATCACATACATATGAAATGCATATTACTTTCGATATAAGCTTAATCCATGGTTAAATTCAGACAATCATTAGCAAAGCATACCAAACAAATCACACAAAAATATACTATAATAGGCCAATTTATCCCGGGCCCATACAAAAAAATAATAAACCCAAAATAATAAAACAAAGTCCAAGTCCAGTCCAAAATATATCATTTGGCCCGATCGGAATGACCCATTACTTGAAAAGATTGAGGGTCCATCTACAAGCTTGACGTATATGGAAACATAATCTTCAAGGATATGCAATCTTAGATATGATATGCAAATCTTAGATATGATATGCAATCCTAGAAGATATGATATGCAATCTTAGATATGGTATGCAAATCTTAGATATGATATGCAATCCTAGAAGATATGATTTTGTAATCTTAGAGATTTAATTTGTAGATACCTTTTAATCTTAGCCGTTGATGTAATTGATCTGTACCGTTGGATTTGGGGAGGCTCAACTATAAATAGAGGCCTCTCCTTTCATTGTAAAGGGGGAGTCTTTAAGCAATAAAAATTCTTGAGAGCATTCACACAAATATCTCTCTCTTGCATTCTTATTTTCTGGGGCTTGTTTTTATTTTGTTATTCGTTCATCTTCGTTTCTTTTTGAGTTGCTCTCGTTTGAGTTGGATTTAGGTGGTGGAATTTCATTGAATCCTCATATTGTGAGTTGGAATTTAGTTTTTTTTTAACTTTTTTTACTTATCCATTTAATTGCTTAATCATTAATTATTCTTTTTATTTTTATTCATTTATTTATTCGTCAACTTTCTTATTTACATATTGTTCATTCATTTAACCATTCTTATCATTCTTTTATTTTCTTCCATTAATTATATACTTTATTTGTTTTTAATGTCACACATGTTTATTTTAAAAAAAACTCGTTTTATAAATCATCCATTTTAAATTGTTTGATTATTTGCTTTAAATTTTTTTTCCATATATTATCAATTGCAAATTTTTATATATTACTATCTATTTTATATACCATTTATTTTTAAGATGTTTTGTGTATAACTTATTTGGTCTTTGATTATTGATGTTAGTATTTAAATAATTGCCATTATGTGTTTTATAAATTGTTTATTTGTATTTTAATATTGTCGTTTTTTTATCAAAGTTTTTATTTATACATTGTTTTAATATTGCAATAATTTTCCCCTAAATGCTCATATTTGGGAGCTTCGAGAAGATTGTGCCTTAACTTACTGGGTTCCAATTTTCCTCGTTGAATCTAAGTAATCGAGCACCCATTTCAAATCAAAACATATGAATTTCAAATAAAAGCTTATTCTCGGGAATTCGAGGTGTTGTGTCCTAACTCATTGGATATGACGTCTTGTTATCTTGAGGTAAGGATTTCTAAAAAAGTATAGACAATATTCTATGTTTGGAATTTTGAGAAATTGTGCCCTAACTTACTGGGTTCCGATTTTTTCACTGGACCCAAATAACTGAATATCCTTCTAAAATTTAAATGCATGATTTTTGAAAATCAAAAGACAAGCTTAGTTTTGAGGATTTAAAATGTCGTGTCCTAACGTACTGGATGTGATATTTTATTACTTCGGGACAAAAGGGTCTTAACATCCATTTCAATTTATTCAAACAATTTTTTAAAATAAAAAGGATCGTATTTTAAAATCTTCTCAAATTTTCGACATTAAGACATTAATTAATCAATTAGGTACCAATTTTGGGCGTTACGAGGGTGCTAATCTTTCCTCGTGCGTAACCGACTCCCAAACTCGTTTTCTCGAATTTCGTAGACCAAAATCATTGTTTTAATAAATGAAAATGTTTTTTTATTAAAATGATCAATTTCAAGGTGACCCGATCACACCTCGAAAAAAGATTGGTGGCGACTCCATTTTCGTTTTTAAAGTCGATCCTCATTTTTTCAAAAAAAAAAAAATTGGTTTCGACATATACCATGACCGAAATTATATAACTTAAGCATTAAATATATCCATATTATCGAAAGCATAAAAACTAAGCTTAACCAAAAGAAATAAGCCATTTTCGAATGGCTCATATTTACATATCCCAAAATCAAACATTATAATTAGACTATACATGCCATAAGTTCGATTTCAAACTTAAATAAATACCGAAAATAGTCAATAGTGTGATAGATTTCTCTGACGATCCCCGAGTTCGTAATCAACTTCCAAAATCTATAAAACAAAGAGCAAACATACACACGGTAAGCTTTCACATCTTAGTAAGTCATAAGCATTAAAAACATTTAATTATATACAAAAATTAATCTAATCAAACTGAAATAAGCCATTATTTACTCATATACATTTCCAACTTATAATCTCATATATCAAAACATATAAGTTTTGCATAAATTCTCCTTTGCCAAATACTCATTTAACATTAGTACATTTAACCGTTACTCTCTACAAAACCTATACATCAAAAGGCCGAATATATATATGTTCACATATACCATCACATAATTCACACTAACATATAACTTTAAATCATCAATTTTATCATTCAACTTACCTTACTTTCATAATATAGTATGAGTACATACCTGAGCCTTTCTAACTTGATTATACACTCGATCTTAACTTATTATTGCCCGTTGAACCATTCGAAATTAAAAAGGATACTCGGATAGTCGAACATATCGTACAATGCCAACGTCCGAGAAGTGGTCTTACATGTAATCACATATCGATGCCACTGTCCCAGACAGGGCCTTACACGTAAATCACAAGTCGATGCCAACGTCTAAGACGTGGTCTTACACGATAACTGTAACATCCTGAATTTTTGGGCCTATGCGTTTAATAGGTAGGATATGTTTAATGTGTTAATTTAAGTGTTAGGGGTCCAAATTGGGCTCAAGCTTAGGTAGAGGCCTTGATTAAAATTTTCTGTTTGAGCATTATAGGGGTTTAAAAGGTAGTATCTACGTTCAAAATACCAAAGTGGGCTTGTGGCCCAATCTTAGGAGGTGACGCCACACAAGGGAGTAAGGGGCCCAAATTTAAGTTTCATGGAGCCCAATTCTTTTAATTTAAGTTAGCTAAATTTTGGGCATTAGGATTAGGTGGAGTGGATGGCAACAAGGCTAAAATTTAGGGGTTTTAATGTTTAAAATATGTGGATAATAAGCAGATAAAGGCTATTATTTAGGAATTTATTTTATGAGGATAATAAGCAGATAAAGGCTAAAATTTAGGGATTTTAATGTTTAAAATATGTGGATAATATGCTGATAAAGGAGGGAGGAGTTAGAAATAATTAAGTCTCTTTTAGATGAGCTAGTAGATTAAGATAAAGGAGAAAAGATAGGATCTATCTGAAAGGTTAGGTAAGTGCCGAAATTTCTATAAATAGGGGGAATATCTCTTCAATTTTGGCATTTGGAGTTTTTCTCTCATTCTTTTCTCTTCTTCTCTGAGTAAAAGCCGAAAACTCCTAAAGTTTCATCTTCTTCTTCATTCTCTGCAAAAGCCAAAATGTAACACCCCAAACCCGGCCCACGAACCATGACCGGATCTGGTATGTCACGGAATAAGAAGTTTGGAAGGTTTGGGTTAATAGTAAAAATTTTGAAAATTTGTTAAGGGTATAAAACGGTATTCGTTAAAACTCAAGGGGGTTGATTTGGTAAATCCGATAGAGTTGAAAATCCTTTATTCCTTTAAAATCATTTGATTATTTAAACTTTTAAAACATTAGAGTGATCAATAGCTTAGAAAATTTCGTTACCCGATGGTAACATTTTTTTTTCTTCTTTTTTTTTCTTTTTTTTTTTGAAAACGCGTAAAGTACTTATTTTTGAAAATGTTACTTTTAACCGATTTGCATAACCGTTTGTAAGTTCATCAGTTGTATAATAAAGTAAAGCAACTACTTAAACATCCAAAATAATAAGCGGCCATATTACAACCCGATCGAATTTTAGTGAATAGTAAACTTAAAACGGGACAAAATTTGAAGTCCACAAAACAAACATGGTCGCCTCGAGATCTCCCCGGCTCCGCACCCGCGCTCTACTCACCTGCAAGATGAGATGGGAAGGGGTGAGTCACCAAGACTCAGTGTGTAAATCCCCGACCCGAAGATAACACTCATACACAAGATATTAGTATGACATGCAATTATGCAACCTCACCTAGCCATCCATGCTCCTTTTCTACCCCGTGTGGTACCAAACCACTGGTGGTGCCAAACCACTGGTGACTTATAGTCACGATATCCGTCAATACGTGTGGTGCCAAACCACTGGTGACCCGAAGTCACAATCAAATGATGGGGCCAACCCATCGTGTGATACCAAATCACTGGCGTCGATCCCGTATCTCAAATGTGGGGCCAACCCACGGTGGTACTAAGCCACAGGGACGAGACGCTATGAGGTGCCAAACCTCTGGAGGTACCAAACCTCTGGTGACCGTAGCCACAATGTGTTACCAAAACACTGGTGTCCGTCGACACGAATATTACTCCCTCTCATCAATCCCACCATCATCATGCTCATGTTACAAGTATCATGATTCCATATATCATGCAATCGTATACAGCATAGCATTTCACAGCATATGATGGCATATACAACATATCGTAAATCGAGTAATAGGGGACTTACCCGAAACCAAGCTTATGCCCACTAGGCAAGGTTACTACATAAGAGGTTATAATTATCATTAAATAACAATTTATACTAATAAAGTGTGTAAGAGCTTACACACCTATTTAATCGAAGATTTAACTAGCGCTCCCGTGCCTATGCGATGTTACAGAAGTCACGAACTAGTCCTCGCAATGCTCCTATATTCGGCCATCATAGATCAGTATTAGGGGTCTTATTCGATTTACTAATAAATTTCCAAAGGATCGGTCATCTCATAACAAAATAGGACCTTAGCCGAACCTTGCTTAGCACAAACTCGTGTGATTTGAGAACTCGAAATTTCAGATTTCTAGCCGATTAATCCCCCTAAAAATATAGAGCATATTTGGTCATACATAGATATCAAAGTGGCCTTCGGCCGAAAGTCAATAACCTCATACCTTGTCTACCGAGATTCTGAAATTTCCTTTTATACTTTGAATAGTCAAGGCCCTTGAAGAAACGAGACCCAAAAGACACTTCCAAGCCTCTAAGTATCGGCTACCTACAAAGGATACACTAAAAATTGTTTAAAGGCACTCGACCAACCTTTACCAAGGCCTTACATATGTTTTCGGCACTTCGAAAGTAATGTAAGAGATCGAAAGTTGAGAGATACTTACTAAAAGATTCGGCCCTCACAAGGCAAAGAAAACAAAACAATGTCTTGAGTTTGGCCTAGAAACGAGTTGAAAGGAAGGAGAACAAGACCAAGAATTCCGGCACCTTCTTACACTACTCGAAGCCGAAAGTGAATGCCCCCATTTTGGCCATGAATACTCTTAAAAAGGAAGAGAATAATTAAGAGCTAGGCACCTTCTTGCCATCAGAAATCGTCTACAAAGGTCCCTCAACCCCACTTTATTCGGCCACAACCAAGGGAGAAAATGTTAGCTAAAACTAACCCCCAAACACCTTCAAAACCGAGAATGCCAAGCTCCTCCTATTTTCCTTATTCGGCCAGCACAAAATGGAGTAAGAACATAGGGAGTTTCGGCCATGCTTCATCCATTCTCCAAGGCCGACCAACAAACCCCCCCTTTCTCCAAGACATGCTTCCATTTCCAACCTTATTGTTTATTCAATTACCCTTCACTCCCATGCTCCAATAGCTAAATAAAAATAAGGAAAATACCTATACTAAGCATAAAATATTACACCATACTCCAATTATAAAAATAATAATAAATAAATAAATAAATAATACTACTTCTCTCCCCCCCAAAACCGTGCAGCTGAAAAGGGATGGGCAGCATGCCTTGCATGCATGCGTGCCCCCATGCAGGCTGCCACCTGCAGACCAAAACCAAAATTTAAAATTCCCATATGCAGTTGCCAGGTCTCGAACCCGAGACCTGGGGGAAACTGCCCATGCTTCTGACCATCCGACTACTGCGCCACTTCTGTTATAAGTGCGTCGGAAATTCTATTTAAGCTTCCCTCTCTTGGCTTCCTCACGCATTTAATGCCGGAGGCCAAAATAACAAAACGCCCGTCTTTTGCCCAGGGGTTTCGAACCCCAGACGTGCGGAAGGAAACCCCCACGCCCTAACAGTTCGACTAACAAGACTTTCACGACGAAAACGCATCGCATATTCCTTTTAATCCTTCCCCGATGGCTTCATTAACTTGAGCGCTAAAAGCAAAAATTTAAACGCCCTAGGTGCGACTCCTAGGGCTCGAACACGGGACCCGAAGAAGTATTCTCCAAGCTTTAGCCACTCGGCCAGCTTGTCTTTCGTGACATAATCTGTCAAAACATTTCTTTTAATCTATGGTTCGTTGGCCCCTTTTGTTTCAACATTAAAACAAAAGGAAAAATAAAAATGGAACACCTGCGCGCCGAACAGGATTCGAACGTCCGACCTCCAGAGCTCCCTTAGCGCCCTAGCCACTTCTTCCGGCCCGACTTTCATGCCAATTTACCCCCACCGTTTAACTATAAGATCTCCCCAGGCCGTTAACCCAAAAATAAAATACCCCTTGCAGCCACCATGCCTCGAACCCAAGCCGTAGCAACACCCTTAGGCACACCCAACCCATTGCACCAGGCCTAATCCTTGTGCCATAAACCTCCTAAATTTGTACTTAACCCCTATCTTCTAAGGCCCCCTTCCTTTAAAGCTTCCAATTTAAAATTTTCTACTAAACCAAGCCCACTCAAGACCTCTAATTAAGCCGTATTATTCCACGATTTATACTATAACAAATTTAAACAGAAGAAAAAAAAATCTTTAAATCACAACTAGCCCCGGTTCTAGGATGTTATAGTTCTACCCCCTTAAAATAATTTCGTCCGCGAAATTACCTGGATCAGAAGAGTTGGGGGTATTGCCGCCGCATCGCATCCTCGGGCTCCCACGTTGCTTCCTCTATGCCATGATTCCGCCATAGGACCTTCACTAAAGGAACTGACTTCTTACGCAAAACTTTCACATCCCGATCTAGGATCTGCACAGGTTCCTCTTCCATCGTCAAATCTGGACTTACCTCAACTTCGTCAACTGCCAAGACGTGTGATGGATCAGAATGATAGCTTCTAAGCATGGAGACATGGAACACATCGTGAATTTGACTCAGTTCTGCAGGTAACTCGAGTTGATAAGCTACTGGTCCCACTCGTCTCAACACCTTAAATGGTCCAATGAACCTTGGACTTAATTTGCCCTTCTTCCCAAATCTTAACACTTTCTTCCATGGCGAGACCTTCAGAAAAACTTCGTCTCCTACGGCAAATTCTATGTCCCTCCGCTTGAGATCAGCATAAGACTTTTGCCTATCCGAGGCTTCTTTCAACCGAGCTTGGATCTTCTTCACCTTATCCTCAGTTTCTGCAACCAATTCTGGTCCTAACATCCGTCGCTCACCCAACTCCGTCCAACAAGTAGGTGTGCGACACCTCCTACCATATAACGCTTCATATGGGGCCATCTTAATGCTTGCCTGATAACTGTTGTTGTATGCGAACTCAGCTAATGGCAAAAATTCTTCCCAACTACCTCTGAAGTCCAAAACGCAGCCTCTTAACATGTCCTCCAAAATCTGAATAACTCTTTCCGACTGCCCGTCGGACTGTGGATGGAATGCTGTACTGAAATCCAACCGTGTACCCAAAGCCTGATGTAGTGCTCTCCAAAACCTCGACGTAAATCTGGGGTCTCTGTCTGAGATGATCGATACTGGCACGCCATGCAACCTCACTATCTCTGCCACATACAACTTAGCTAACTTCTGGAGCGAGTAATCCACTCTTACTGGAATGAAATGAGCTGACTTGGTCAGACGGTCCACAATCACCCAAACTGCGTCTTTCTTGCTGGGCGTGAGGGGTAGCCCACTGACGAAGTCCATAGTGATCCTCTCCCATTTCCACTGAGGAATCTTCACCGGTTGAAGTAACCCAGATGGTAACTGATGTTCAGCTTTTACTTGCTGACACGTGAGACACCTTCCCACGAATTCTGTTACCTCACGTTTCAATTCTGGCCACCAGAACTGCTTCCGTAGATCTCCATACATCTTGCTACCTCCAGGATGCATAGCGTATGGGCTGCTATGTGCATCCTGAAGAATTCTTTGCCTCAATCCCACATCATTCGGCATGCAAGGCCGTCCTTGAAAACACAACATACCATCACCAGTCAAGCTATACCCTTCCAAACCGCCATCTTGAATTTGCAATCTCCGAGCGTTTAAACTGTCATCCCCTAATTGCTTTTCCTTAATCTCCCCGATCCAAGTTGGCTTAACTTGCAATTCTGCCAAAAGACTTCCGTCGTCGTATAGACTAAGACGAGCAAACATCGCCCTTAAGTCTGTCACGACCTTTCGGCTCAACGCATCAGCCACCACGTTAGCCTTGCCTGGGTGGTACTCAATTGAACAGTCGTAGTCCTTCAACAGTTCAATCCATCGGTGCTGCCTCAGATTCAAGTCCTTCTGAGTCAAGAGGTACCTCAAACTTTTATGATCCGTATAGACAATTGATTTCTCTCCATACAAGTAATGCCTCCATATTTTCAAAGCAAAGACTACTGCCGCTAACTCCAAGTCATGAGTAGGATAGTTAACCTCATGCGGTCTTAGTTGACGGGATGCATAGGCCACTACCTTCCCCTCCTGCATCAACACACATCCCAAACCATTATGGGACGCATCACAATAAACCGTGAACAATTTCCCTGCCTCAGGCTGCACCAAAATGGGAGCTTCCGTCAGAATCTTCTTTAGCTTATCAAAACTTTCTTGCTGTTTCTCTGACCAAACAAATGGAACTCCTTTCCTTAATAGCTTAGTCAACGGCGCTGCGATTAAGGAGAATCCCTCCACAAACCTTCGATAGTACCCGGCCAGACCCAGGAAACTTCGAATTTCCGCCACTGACCTAGGCGGCTTCCATTCCAACACCGCTTCAACCTTGCGAGGGTCCACTCTAATCCCTTCAGCTGACACCACGTGACCCAAGAAAGTCACCTCTCTAAGCCAAAATTCGCACTTACTGAATTTGGCATACAACTGCTCCTCTCTCAGTATTTGTAGAACTATACGCAAATGCCTATCATGCTCCTCCTCCGTCCTTGAGTAAACCAATATGTCGTCTATAAACACCACGACAAATTGATCTAAGTATTGTTGAAACACCCTATTCATTAAGTCCATGAATGCTGCCGGCGCGTTGGTCAACCCAAACGGCATCACTAAAAACTCGTAATGCCCATACCGGGTACGAAATGCCGTCTTGTGCACATCAGCCTCCTTTACCTTAAGTTGATGATAGCCCGACCTAAGGTCTATCTTCGAGAATACCGATGCACCCTTCAGTTGATCAAACAGGTCATCAATCCGAGGCAACGGATACTTGTTTTTGATCGTCAATTTGTTTAGCTGACGGTAGTCGATACACATCCGCATTGACCCGTCTTTCTTCTTGACAAACAACACAGGTGCTCCCCACGGAGATATACTAGGTCGAATGAACCCTCTATCCAAGAGTTCCTGAATTTGGGCCTTCAGTTCCACTAACTCCTTTGGTGCCATTCGATAGGGTGCTATAGACACAGGTGCCGTCCCGGGCAACAAGTCTATACCGAACTCCACTTCCCGATCTGGAGGCAGACCCGGAAGTTCTTCAGGAAACACATCAGCGAATTCCCCTACAGTTCGGACCTTCTCAACTGCTGACTCCTTAGCCTCCAAGGCATAAATTTGAACCAACAATGCTTCACACCCTTTTCTGATCATTTTCTCGGCCTTCAAGGCAGACACTACATTGGATAGATAGTCTCTTCTGTTACCTATCATGACCACTTCATCACCCTCGGCCGTCTTTAGAATCATGCGCTTAGCAGCGCAATCCAATCTTGCCTAATACTTAACCAGTCAGTCCATTCCAAGAATTAGGTCGAACTCCCCAAACGGCAGTTCCATCAGATCAGCCACAAACACTACCCCTTGGAGTTCTAGGGGTATATCTCTATATAGCTTGTTCACCATCACAGAGTGTCCTAGAGGGCTAATTACAGTCATCTCGCTAGAAGCAGTCTCAAAATCCAAGTTCATAGCCTCTACCACACTACTGGCAATGTATGAATGCGTCGAACCCACATCAATTAATGCAACATAAGGGAGATCAAAAATTAGGAACGTACCGGTGATGACGTCCGGTGCGTCACCCTCCTCGCGACATCTCGCTGCGTAGACTAAGCCAGGCTGCCTAGCTTCGGTGTTGCCTGGTCCTCTGCCCTGAACTCCGCGACCTCGATTAGGACCATTGCCTCCTCTACCATTACCACGACCCCTCTGCGGTGGTCCCACATTCTTTGCTGGAGTACGGTTCTGACCCTCTGGCTGATTCCTTGCCAACTTCCGAGGACAATCCCTTACACGGTGATCCGGAGATCCACATTCAAAGCAACCTCTCTCACCGGTGTAACAACCTCCCCAATGTGACTTCCCACAGCGATTACACTGAGCCGGTCTCTGATTAGTAGCCATGGTCCTTCCAGTCTGATTTGGCCCACTCTGTTTGGCCCTCTTTTGTGCGCTATTTCCCGATCCAGATGACCCAACACCTCTTTTCTGCTTGCTCCTATCATAGCTCTGCCTCACAGACTCCCGGACTCTCTCGGCTACCTTGGCCTTTTCCACCAGAACAGCGAACTCACGTACCTGTTGTGGAGCAATCAACAGCCTTAAGTCATCCCTAAGTCCGTCTTCAAAACGGACGCAACGATCATGCTCAGTTGACACAACTCCCCGAGCATAGCGGCTCAGCCTCAAGAATTCTGCCTCATACTCAGATACCGACTTGTTTCCTTGTACCAGTCCCAGAAAGGTTTTCCTCTGAGTATCAGTGTAGCTGGTGCCCACATACTTCTTCTGATAAGTAGCTTTGAAGTATTCCTAAGTAAGGTCGTCTGCTGTAGCGCCGTCTCGAACCGTGAGCCACCACTGGTATGACTCGTCTTTTAGAAGTGACACCGCTCCTTTCAGCTTTTCCTCATTTGTCAAGTCGAGATCGTCCATGATCCTCTCGGTTGATTCTAACCAATATTCGGCTGTACTGGGTGCGACACCTGACACACCCCGAAATACTTCAGCTCCATTGGATCGGAGCCGCTCAGATACAGACTTTCGAGCTCCTGTACCTCTGCTGGTCTCAGCCATCATTTCTAGAACACGCAGCATAGCCTGCGATACCGACTCACCCCCCGTCTGATCCTGAGGTCCATCGCCAAAAGTTGGGGGTGGCGGTGGAGGTGGTATCTCATTATCCGATCCTTGGCCCGACCTAACTGGTTCTGTCACGGCCATCCGGCCTCTACCGCGTCCCCGACGGCCGCGATCTCTAGAACTCATTTCTTATGGCGCAATCTGTCTTAAAAAGTTTTATGAGTTAGTCAATGTTCCACTGATTATTAGCAAAGAATCTTATGGGCGAAATTTAGAAGTTGTTCTTTCGATCAAACAAGTTTCAAGTCTTCTATCATAATTCGAAGATACACATTCACTTATTCCATCACTCTCTATGTCCAATTCTTAACCCGGGGGTATTTTCGTCCTATACCCTATAGGGGTATTTTGGTAATAAAACAAAGTAAGTTTGACAAATCAAGGGAAACTTAAAAATTTAAAAATTTGCAAAACTTGGGGGTTCCTTTAAAAAAAATTGTCTTCCCAAATTGGTAGTGTTGCAAAAACTTTGAAAATCAAGGTCATTTTGGTAATTTGCAAATTAGAGGCAATTTCGTAACTTTCCAAAATCACGACATTTTTGACATTTTGCAAATCAGGGATTTTGGGTATGCTTGTAAAATAAGGAAAATTTTGTTTTTAAAGAAATTTTTTTTTTTGGGTAGTTTAGTAGAATTTTTAAAACTAGGGGCATTTTTGTAATTTACCACTAAGGGTATTTTAAAATGTCCATAAATCAAGAGAATAAATCTTACGGTTTGAGGGAAGTCTTTAAAACTAGAGTCTTTATAAAAATGCGGCTAATTCCCTTTCGGGTTTTAATAATAGGGTTTAGCCCGTGAACAAGTCCTCACGGTTAGGGTGAACCAAAGCTACGCACCAGGTAGGATTCCCGCGAAGAGGAGGTGAGTCGCTAAGACCACTTAAATACCAAGCTCTTCCGGATCCAATCCTAGACATGCGTACAAGGGTTACCACACCTTAACTCGGCGACTTAGTCATGGGTTTGTTTAATTAGGCAATTATAAATCTTATGTGATTGTTTGGGGTAAACTAGTCCTAGGGTTCATATACCTTTTATACTACCTACTTCCCATTTTCTACCCATTTACAGATAACCATTCATAAATAGATTAAAGATACTTACAAGAGCGGATCGGTGCCGGAGACTCGACGCCATGTTGTTCATCCAAAACCATTTTTATAGAAGTTTTCAAAAGTCTATCTAGAAGAACATTTTTAGGCCTTAGGCCCTCACAGCCGAGTTTTGAACCGGGCTCTGATACCAAAATGTAACACCCCAAACCCGGCCCACGAACCATGACCGGATCTGGTATGTCACGGAATAAGAAGTTTGGAAGGTTTGGGTTAATAGTAAAAATTTTGAAAATTTGTTAAGGGTATAAAACGGTATTCGTTAAAACTCAAGGGGGTTGATTTGGTAAATCCGATAGAGTTGAAAATCCTTTATTCCTTTAAAATCATTTGATTATTTAAACTTTTAAAACATTAGAGTGATCAATAGCTTAGAAAATTTCGTTACCCGATGGTAACATTTTTTTTTCTTTTTTTTTTTGAAAACGCGTAAAGTACTTATTTTTGAAAATGTTACTTTTAACCGATTTGCATAACCGTTTGTAAGTTCATCAGTTGTATAATAAAGTAAAGCAACTACTTAAACATCCAAAATAATAAGCGGCCATATTACAACCCGATCGAATTTTAGTGAATAGTAAACTTAAAACGGGACAAAATTTGAAGTCCACAAAACAAACATGGTCGCCTCGAGATCTCCCCGGCTCCGCACCCGCGCTCTACTCACCTGCAAGATGAGATGGGAAGGGGTGAGTCACCAAGACTCAGTGTGTAAATCCCCGACCCGAAGATAACACTCATACACAAGATATTAGTATGACATGCAATTATGCAACCTCACCTAGCCATCCATGCTCCTTTTCTACCCCGTGTGGTACCAAACCACTGGTGGTGCCAAACCACTGGTGACTTATAGTCACGATATCCGTCAATACGTGTGGTGCCAAACCACTGGTGACCCGAAGTCACAATCAAATGATGGGGCCAACCCATCGTGTGATACCAAATCACTGGCGTCGATCCCGTATCTCAAATGTGGGGCCAACCCACGGTGGTACTAAGCCACAGGGACGAGACGCTATGAGGTGCCAAACCTCTGGAGGTACCAAACCTCTGGTGACCGTAGCCACAATGTGTTACCAAAACACTGGTGTCCGTCGACACGAATATTACTCCCTCTCATCAATCCCACCATCATCATGCTCATGTTACAAGTATCATGATTCCATATATCATGCAATCGTATACAGCATAGCATTTCACAGCATATGATGGCATATACAACATATCGTAAATCGAGTAATAGGGGACTTACCCGAAACCAAGCTTATGCCCACTAGGCAAGGTTACTACATAAGAGGTTATAATTATCATTAAATAACAATTTATACTAATAAAGTGTGTAAGAGCTTACACACCTATTTAATCGAAGATTTAACTAGCGCTCCCGTGCCTATGCGATGTTACAGAAGTCACGAACTAGTCCTCGCAATGCTCCTATATTCGGCCATCATAGATCAGTATTAGGGGTCTTATTCGATTTACTAATAAATTTCCAAAGGATCGGTCATCTCATAACAAAATAGGACCTTAGCCGAACCTTGCTTAGCACAAACTCGTGTGATTTGAGAACTCGAAATTTCAGATTTCTAGCCGATTAATCCCCCTAAAAATATAGAGCACATTTGGTCATACATAGATATCAAAGTGGCCTTCGGCCGAAAGTCAATAACCTCATACCTTGTCTACCGAGATTCTGAAATTTCCTTTTATACTTTGAATAGTCAAGGCCCTTGAAGAAACGAGACCCAAAAGACACTTCCAAGCCTCTAAGTATCGGCTACCTACAAAGGATACACTAAAAATTGTTTAAAGGCACTCGACCAACCTTTACCAAGGCCTTACATATGTTTTCGGCACTTCGAAAGTAATGTAAGAGATCGAAAGTTGAGAGATACTTACTAAAAGATTCGGCCCTCACAAGGCAAAGAAAACAAAACAATGTCTTGAGTTTGGCCTAGAAACGAGTTGAAAGGAAGGAGAACAAGACCAAGAATTCCGGCACCTTCTTACACTACTCGAAGCCGAAAGTGAATGCCCCCATTTTGGCCATGAATACTCTTAAAAAGGAAGAGAATAATTAAGAGCTAGGCACCTTCTTGCCATCAGAAATCGTCTACAAAGGTCCCTCAACCCCACTTTATTCGGCCACAACCAAGGGAGAAAATGTTAGCTAAAACTAACCCCCAAACACCTTCAAAACCGAGAATGCCAAGCTCCTCCTATTTTCCTTATTCGGCCAGCACAAAATGGAGTAAGAACATAGGGAGTTTCGGCCATGCTTCATCCATTCTCCAAGGCCGACCAACAAACCCCCCTTTCTCCAAGACATGCTTCCATTTCCAACCTTATTGTTTATTCAATTACCCTTCACTCCCATGCTCCAATAGCTAAATAAAAATAAGGAAAATACCTATACTAAGCATAAAATATTACACCATACTCCAATTATAAAAATAATAATAAATAAATAAATAAATAATACTACTTCTCTCCCCCCCCAAAACCGTGCAGTTGAAAAGGGATGGGCAGCATGCCTTGCATGCATGCGTGCCCCCATGCAGGCTGCCACCTGCCGACCAAAACCAAAATTTAAAATTCCCATATGCAGTTGCCAGGTCTCGAACCCGAGACCTGGGGGAAACTGCCCATGCTTCTGACCATCCGACTACTGCGCCACTTCTGTTATAAGTGCGTCAGAAATTCTATTTAAGCTTCCCTCTCTTGGCTTCCTCACGCATTTAATGCCAGAGGCCAAAATAACAAAACGCCCGTCTTTTGCCCAGGGGTTTCGAACCCCAGACGTGCGGAAGGAAACCCCCACGCCCTAACAGTTCGACTAACAAGACTTTCACGACGAAAACGCATCGCATATTCCTTTTAATCCTTCCCCGATGGCTTCATTAACTTGAGCGCTAAAAGCAAAAATTTAAACGCCCTAGGTGCGACTCCTAGGGCTCGAACACGGGACCCGAAGAAGTATTCTCCAAGCTTTAGCCACTCGGCCAGCTTGTCTTTCGTGACATAATCTGTCAAAACATTTCTTTTAATCTATGGTTCGTTGGCCCCTTTTGTTTCAACATTAAAACAAAAGGAAAAATAAAAATGGAACACCTGCGCGCCGAACAGGATTCGAACGTCCGACCTCCAGAGCTCCCTTAGCGCCCTAGCCACTTCTTCCGGCCCGACTTTCATGCCAATTTACCCCCACCATTTAGCTATAAGATCTCCCCAGGCCGTTAACCCAAAAATAAAATACCCCTTGCAGCCACCATGCCTCGAACCCAAGCCGTAGCAACACCCTTAGGCACACCCAACCCATTGCACCAGGCCTAATCCTTGTGCCATAAACCTCCTAAATTTGTACTTAACCCCTATCTTCTGAGGCCCCCTTCCTTTAAAGCTTCCAATTTAAAATTTTCTACTAAACCAAGCCCACTCAAGACCTCTAATTAAGCCGTATTATTCCACGATTTATACTATAACAAATTTAAACAGAAGAAAAAAAAATCTTTAAATCACAACTAGCCCCGGTTCTAGGATGTTACACAAAATCTCTAAGCCTATTCCTTCATCTTCACTTTGATTCAAAAGCCAAAACTACACCTATTCTTCTCCTTAATATTCATTGGCCGAATCTCCCTTAGCCATCTTTTCAATTTTTAGTTCTTTCAAAAGCCGAAAGCACGATAGATCATCTTTCTGGGATTTTTCCTAGAAGCCGAAACTCATAGATCTCTAAGTTATAGAATCGCGTTACATTCGGGATTTCAAGGTAAGAGGATTTGTTTATTCATATATATAAAATCGGGTAGAATACTAACTATGGCCGAATATAGGAGAGGCCTATTTTCACATCTTTCCGGCTTTTTGAAGCAAAGCGTAGATCGGTCTAGCAAGGGTATCTACATTAATCAGGTGTGTAATACCTCCCCACTATCTAGATCTGCCTATTATTGTATGTTTATATGTTTTATATGTTATGATAAATGCCGAAATCTCAGTTTATTGATGAAAGCCCAAGGAGGGTAAAAGCGGATCCCCAGGTTAGTAAATAATCTGTTTAAATGATATAAGTAAAATGCTTGTGTGTGATTGCATGGGTTGAGTTGATGAAAGGAGGAAGTAATACGTTATATGTGAAGCGGCTAATGCCGTGAACTGTTATATGGGCTTCGGCCATTATATGTTATACGGGCTTCGGCCATTAAATGTTATAAGGGCTTCGGCCATCATATGTGGATGAGCAGCATGACTGCCATCATGGTGTGTAGCGGTGTGGGTCGATTGTAGAAATCCCCAATGGTGTGTACGGTTGGTACGGGGGTGTGTAGCGGATGGAAACCTAGGTAAACGGGTTGGGCCTTGCATATTATTTGTTATTAATTTTTATTATGATTATTACACTGCTTATTTTGTTTAATGGGCTTAAGGCCCAAACTCTAGTGGTGCATGAGGGTTGCACACTGAGTCTCGCAACTCACCCTTTTAATTAACATTTCAGGTGATACCTAGTGATTCGGACCGGGCTGGAGAGGAACGCAAGGTGGCCATGCAGAAGAATATGCAGATTTGGCAAAAAGAGACTCAAGTTTTATTTTATATTTTTAATTAATGGGCTTCAAATCTCGTTGTAATAAGGCCATGGGCTATTATGTTTTATTATGGGCTTCTATTACTTTAAGTCATTTAAGTTTTTATTTTAATTAGACTAAGGCATGTATTTAAGTTTGGATTTTACTTTACTAAAGCATCTTCTATTTAAAACATATTTGGGCTTTTCTGAAAATACGATATGTTTTGATAGAATTTTTCTTAGTGACATACCAGATCCGGTTGTAATGTTTGGGCCGGGTTTGGGGTGTTACAATAACACATAACGGAATCCTATGTCATGACATATGTATCCTAGCTATTCCTAAGGTTCGTACGGGACTTTCGGACATCGTAACTCGATCGAAACAAACTCGTAAACATAGCTCCCAAGCTCAGTGACATTCGGCCAACACATATATATTTATCAAGAATTCCATTCATCATATAAAATATTCAAAATTAACATTTAAATGCTTATAAACTTACCTCGGATATCGACGGACGGAAATAAACGACTATTCGATTATTTTTGTTTTCCCCCGATCCAAATCTGTTTTCTTTGGTTCTTGATCTAAACATATTCAAATTAAACTTATTTAAACACCATTTTATTCAATTTAGTCTAAAAACACATAAATTGGAAAATTACTATTTTACCCTGACATTTTACACTTTTCACAATTTAATCCCTATTGCATAAAGCACAAAATATGCAAAATTGCATAGTCCCATGCCTAGGCCGAATCTACCCCATGATCATACAAGTCCATATATTTGATTTATTTCACATTTTAGTCCCTCAATTTATTATTTTTACAATTTAGCCCTAATTACTCAAAATCATCAAAATTTCCAATACAAAACATTTCAATCTATCACATATCTTTAATATTTTATCATCAAACAAAAAAAATCACAAGCTATCATCATTGGAAAAACACAAAATCATCATCAAATTCAAAAATTAGGACATGGACTTTATAGTACTTGAAGCAACGATCACAAAAACGTAGAAATTATCAAAAACCGAACAAATTACATACCTTAATTAGACCTAGAAGTGGCTGAACCTTGTAGTTCTTCTTTTTTTATTTTTCTTTTCTATATTCGGCTAAAGATGAACACTAAATGCATGGATTTTTAATTTATGTTTTTATTATAATACATAATAATATACATTTTACAACTTTAACATTTGTAATTTAATAAGAAAACCATATATAATAAACCCTTAACCGTCCATCACTATTTATCATGGTATAATTGCACAATAATCACCTCCCATTAAAATAACAAATCAATTTAGCAGTTTAACAAATAGTTAGCAACTTTTACTTTTTACGCGATTAAGTCCTTTTATTAAATCAGACACTCAAACGATAAAATTAAATCACGAAAATTTCGCAGATATAAATTCACACAATATAAACACAGATAGTAATATTTAAATATTTTTCTGACTCAGATTTTTGGTCCCAAAACCACTGTTCCGATTAGGGTCGAAACCGGATTGTTACAATCTTGATTTGAAAAAAAGCCCAGACCTGTTGTAATATACCACAAGACCACAGTAGATGGTCACAATCCTCTAGAGTTGCCTTGTAGAGGGGACAGTCGACTTCAACCCTCAAAGTTCTTTAAAACAAATTACAGAAATGAGGCAAAAAATTATTAAACAATCTCCATATATGTATTTTTATTTTTGCTTGGATGTGCATAGGCCAAAAAGATTTGTAAAAATCCTTGTAAGCCTAAACATTAGGGGAGATGTAGTTAGAGTTCTATAAATGTTCTGTAACTAAGACCCGATACCCGCTCTTCACTGAGTATTCCCCAATGCCTTCATGTTTCCAGACCAGCATATCCTCCAATTTAGCCTCAGATATTGGAATGGAGAAAATAAGAGTTGCATGATCATCATCAACAATATTGTAAACCAGATCCTTGTTCCAGGTATTGGTTTCAGCCTCAATCAACTGATTCACTGTCGTCCAGTTCGGATTAATTTTTTGAGCTGATAATTTGTTGTTCCCTGCTCCAGGTAGCCAAGGATCATTCCATATATTTACGCTAGCACCATTACCAATTTGCCACAGTATCCCATCTGCAATCAAATCCCTAGCACTGCAAATGCTTCTCCAGGTAAACGATGGGTAAGAGCCAATTTTTACTGATAATATATCTGAAAAAGGAAAATAACAGGCTTTTAAAACTTTGGCTAAAAGACAATTGGGCTGTGATAAAAGACGCCAAGCTTGTTTTACTAATAAGGCCTTATTAAACAAAACTAGATTTTTAAAACCCAGCCTACCAACACTTTTCGGATTGCACAAAGCATCCTAATTACTCCAATGGATGTTCTTAGCTGATTTATTATTAGACCACCAAAACTTATTCATTATGCCTTCTAGTTTTCGACATAACGTTTTCGGTAAAGCAAAACATTGCATAACGTAAACCAGTATAGCCTATAAAACCGACTTAACAAAGACCTCCTTTCCCCCCATAGATAAATAGCGCAAACTCCAACCTTCGATTCGTCTTCTAAATCGGTCAATAAAGTTAGCAAAAGCCCAAGTCTTTTTCCGTCCCACCATCATTGGCAACCCTAAATACTTCTTAGGATTTGAAGCCACCCCAACACCCAGTAAATTGATTATGGTTTCTTTGACATTTGTATCCACATTAGCCCCAAAATAGATAAGTGATTTGTCAAAATTCACCTGCTGACCCGAAACCATCTCATACTATTTCGCTAAATTAAAATTAAAAATTTGTTAGAGCACATAAATTTGAAAGTTTATATATTTGAAAACTTTTTCAAAGCAGAATAATAATAAAATAAGATACTTTAGTATGATAAACTTGAATCATTAATTAACTTATTTAGGTCCCAAAATTATTATTTTAGAATATTTTAAAAATTTTAACTTTCTTTTATATATTCTTTAGAAAAAAATTTAAATTTTTTTTATATATTTTGTAAAAATATAAATTTTGGAATTCTTATAAATATTTTGAATTTTAATAATTTTTTTGAATTTTTTTTTGTAATTTTTGTTGAGAGAGACCAATTTGCTCATTTTCAAAATTAATAGGGACCAAAGGGTATTTACACCAATCTGTTATTCGAATTGGAAAATTCAACTCAACTCAAACTTGAAACTCAAATTACTTATTCGAGTTGACTCAAATAAATCGATTCAATTAACTCAAAATTTGAAAAAAAAATATTCGATTTTTTCAAATTGAATTGAGTTTTATTCACCCCTAAGTTTATCTAGATTTTTATAATTACTATTTGGATTGGGAACCCAAATATTATAAGGCCGGATACTAATTATGCAAATAGAAAAATGTATTCTTACACCATATTGTGGGGTATGATACCATTTGATAGAATGGTGTCAAGCACATGCACCATATGCAGCTCATGAACTCTTTAATTTGACACATTTAAGGCTACTAAATGTGGTTGAGAAGGCATTTGTTGTTCTAAAAAAATATTTTCCATATTAACAATATCACCTTAATATAGCATAAAAATCAAAGATTGGATCGTACTAGCATGTTGCATTTTTCATAACATCAATCATAGGTGTAATTGAGATAATTTATACTTCGTAGAGCACATGGAAGAAGGAAATATTGATAATCTTAATTATGCATATTCAAATTCAAATGATGATAAACTCGGTAAAGGACTAATAGATGATGATAAGAAGCATATGTTGAAATATTATAGAGAGAATAATCCAATAAAAATGCACTAGAACAACTAGATAAAATTGTATATGATGTTTATTTTTCTTGCTCTTTTTATTTATAATTGTATTATCAACTACTTTTTTTTACTAACATAATACATATGTTTATTTCATTTTAATTTTTCTTACTTGCTTAGAAATTATTTTTATCATACTAATAATTTTTTATAGTAACTAATATTTTTTAAAATATAAATTATGTAACTGTGTAATAACAATTTGTACTACCAAACATGACATAGGGAGTTACAACATTGTTACACTTTGTCAGCCAAATACATTTAGGAATCACAATACTTTGTAATCACAAGAGAGTGTAATTACTACCCTAATAATTACATTTTTATTCAATTACTATGTGCTATCCAAATAAACCCCTAGGTATATATTTTATTTTGTTTTTTTTAAAGAAATAAAATTTTGTTTATTTAATTTCACTTAAAATTTATATGGCGTCAAGTTAATTATAGTCAACTAAGGGGTTAAAATATTCTTTTTAACCCTTTCACTTTTCGTACATATGAAATTTAGTTTCTCTACTTTTATTTATAGGAATTTAGTTTGTGAACTTAACAGATTTTTTGAAATTTTGAAATTTAAAAAAAAATACTCATTTAATAGTCATGTAACCAAAAAATGACATTATAATGAAGTTGAATTTAATAGAAGAATTTAAATGGCATTAACAATTGGAATTTTTTTAAAAAAAATTCAAAAGGTAAAGAGACTAAATTCCTTGAAATAAAAGTAAAAGGACTAAATTCTAAATGTGCGGAAAATATAGGGATTTAGAGCATATTTTAATTTAACTAAAAAGGTAAACTACACCTAATATCACTAAACTATTTGTAAGTTTACATTTTGGTCACTCAACTTCAAAAAGTTACAAAATGGTTACTAAACTATTTGAAAGATTTCATTTAAGTCATTAGTGTAGAACCCCTAACCATTATCCGTCGCCGAAACAAGGTTACAAAGCATTACCGGACTTTTCAGATTAAATACGAACAATTCCTAACATTTAACATACACATCAAAAACCAATCATCAATCACACATATTGTCCCTTGTATGAGCCCTCGAAGCCCAAAATACGCATTAGAAATAAATCAGGACTAAACTGGAAACTCGGAGAATTTTTCCCAAAATTTCAAAATTTTCTTTAGGTGCAGGGGATACACGCCCGTGTGGCCAAGCCGTGTGACTCACACTACCAGGAGACACGCCCGTGTCTTAGACTGTGTAACTCTCTGACTTGGATCACATGGCTAAGTCACATGCCCGTGTGCTAAGCCGTGTGCAAAAACCTGGGCATTCTGTTTCTAAATTTTAATATGCAGGGGACACACGGCCAGAACACACGCCCATATGTTAGGCCGTGTGTCACACACGGCTGAGACACAGGCCCATGTCTCTGCTGGTGTGGACAAAAATAGGCCATTTCAAGGCCACTTTTCTCACCCATTTTGATGTCAACCTATACACAACATTTAATATATCAATACATTCCAAACAAGCAATCAACACAAGTCAAAGTCATGTTTTAAACATGAAATAACATCTCAAATACTCAAATACTTAAACTTACCTATTTAATCCATCTCATTGATTTATCAAAATCTACTACTAATTACATACATACAACCATGTCTCAAATTATTTCATTTCCAAATCAACCCTATACATGCCATATACACCAAAATATATGTTGCAAAAGCTACCAAATTAAATTGGATAGTGTGGCTATGGCTTGATGTGTTGACCCGATCTCCTGACCTCACATTAATCTACAAGAACATTAAACAATACAAGTAAGCTTAATAAAGCTTAGTAAGTTCAATAAGTTAAACATAAATCTTACCATACATATTATAACAACTCATTTAAGTAAATCATTCAATGTAATTTCCTGCCACTCACAACTTTAATTGATGAATTCACTTATTTCAGATCAATACCAATCATAACATTAAGTCTTTATACGTTAATTTCATATGTCACTTACCAACCCTTGCTGAATTGGAGAACGACTTACGGATATGAGTACATCATATTCAGAAGCCCAAAGGCTGCACAAAAGCACATAAGTGCTAAACAGAAACCTATAAGGGTTGTACGGAAGCTCATAGGAGCTGAACGGAAACCCATAAGGGTTAACCTAAAGCTCAAAAGAGCTAAAAAGAAACCCATTAGTGTAAAACCCCTAATCCTTATCCGTCGCTAGAATAGGGTCACGGGACATTACTGAAGCTTACAGATCAATTACAGAAAAATTCATATAATTTATTATTCATATCCGAAATCAATCATATTGTCCCTTAAATCGGCCTTCGAGGCACAAAATATGCATTTAGATCAAACCGGGACTAAACCGGGAACTCAGAGAATTTTTCACGAAATTTTAAAATTTTTCTTAGGTGTAGGGGACACACGCCAGTATGGCCAGGCCGTGTGGCTCACACAGCCAAATTACACGCCAGTGTCCTGGACCGTGTGGGCATTCGATGTGAGGTACACGGTCGTGTCCTAGCCTGTGCTCAAATTAGGGTAGTTACTGACTTGGGTCATACGGCCAAGTCACACGCCCGTATGCTAGGCCGTGTGTCACACACAACTGAGACACACACCCGTGTCTCTACCTGTGTGAAAATACCTCGGCATTCTGTTTCTAAATTTTAAAGATGTAGGGGACACACGACCAAACCACACGCCCTTACGCATGATCGTGTGTCACACACGGCTGAGACATACGCCGTGTGTTTGCCCGTATGGACGAAAATAGGCCATTTCCAAGCCACTTTTCTCACCCAAATTTGCCTTCAACCTACAACAACACTTGGATACATTCACCAACTAATTGAAGACATTAAAACCAAGCGACAACCAATCTTATGCATGATATATCATCACATGTATTCATGTATTCAAACTTATCTATTTGTATAAACATATAAATTTACCAAAATTCAATCTAATCATACCAAACACATATTTATATTAATCATATTATACCCTCATACATTTACATCAAACAAGCCATCACAAGCCATTCCAATGGCTAGTTACAACAAACTGCATATATACCATTATTTTCCAAATTAACCTATACATGTCATTATACTAAAATAAGTTTGCTATTTATACCAAAATGAACTGAAGGATAGTGTGATGATGCTCCGACCGATTCCAACCTTTATGAGCTTCCGAGCACTATAAAACAGATGAAATAAAACAAAGTAAGCTTTTAAGCTTAGTAAGTTCGTAAAACGGAAAATAAACTTACCATTTATTCACTTTTAAAATAATCATATAAGTCCATCCAAATCAATTAAATCAATATCTAAATACACATACATCCTCATCAAACATGTTAGTTATGTAATTCACATAAGTTTTAAGGGACAAGAATGAGTTCATCCTTATTCAATTTCCACATACAAGTATTTATCATATCAAGTATACAATAACCATGTACATATTATATCATTATATTTCAAGTATTTCTCATAGTAATTCATCTTGAAATTCATATCATCTCATACCAGAACTTTACCTGTTGAATCATTTAAAATATCGATGGATACGTGAATAATACACAAGAAGTGTACAATATGATAAATCCGACAACTCATATTCAGGAGTGCTTATAAAAGCTCATAAACGGGAAGCTTATCCGAGTTAAAACAGGAAGCTCATAAGAGCAATATTCAGAAAGCTCGTGCGAGCCTATAACGAGTAGCTCCAAAGAGCCATTAATCGGGGAGTTCCATCTAACCATATATCGGGAAGTTCAAGCGAGCCATATTGGGAAGCTTTCAAAGAGCCAATTAATGGGAAACTCATGAAGAGCCGTAATCGGGAAGCTTATAAGAGCTAAGGTCTGTCCACAACACTTGTAGGATCACAACCTATCTGGACGTTTCGAAGAGCTATAACGAGAAGCGCTCAAGAATCATCATACGGAAAGCTTAGGAGAGCTAATAACGGGACACTCTTTCGAGCTATGGTGTGTCTGCAACATATGCAAGACCACAACCAATACAGGAGCCCATTATCCAATCAAATTTCATGTATTCAAACGGGCATTATCGGATTTATGAATTTATTTCCTAAACATACCAAATTCATAATTCAACATCCACATATACAACATTTCACTCAAACATGTAAATATACAAAATTTAGTTACACTAACTTACCTCAACATTTGTTCATACACGAGAATCTACTAATCCGATACTTTTTATTTTCCTTGATCCAACTCCATACTAGGTCTATCCGGATCTATATGAGTAAATTTCACTCAATTTAATACAATTCATATTAAATTCAATCCACTTCACATCCTAGGAAAAATTACCATTTTGCCCCTAAACTTTTAATTAATGACGATTTCGTCCCTAGGCTCGGAAAATGAAATTCATGCAATTTAATCCTTGTTCCAAGCCTAGCTGGTTTTTACATATAACATTTACAGCCCATGTATTTCATAAAAATCAGAATTTTTTCATGAATTTTTCATCTTTTCAATTTAGTCCCTAAATCACAATTTCATGAAAATTTCCTTTACAAAAGTTGTTTATCTATCAACAACCTTTCATTTCAATGGAAAAATTTTGATACTTTGATAACTTTGCAAATTAATCCCCAAAATAGCTAGATTAGGTTATTACGATCTCAAAAATATAGAAATTACTAAAAACGGGACAAGATTACTTACCCAATTAAGCTTGCTTTATTTCATTCTCTTAGTTAGTGTTTCCATAGAAAATTTGGGGAAAATGATAATAAAATGATATTTTCTTTTATTTAATTAACTTATCATCTTTTAATTTTTCAACTTTCCAATTTCATCATTTTCTTTAATTAATTTTCCATGGAAGACTAAGCATGCTTATCTACAAACTACATCTAATGGTATAATTACCATATAAAGACCTCTAGTTTTGAGTTCCATAGCTATTTGATCCCTCTAGCTACTAGAATTCAACTTTTGCATTTTATGCAATTTGGTCCTTTTATCAATTAATCATGTAATTAGTAAAATTTCCTAACGAAATTTTTTATACGATATTCCTAACATACAGTAGACCATAAAATAACTTTAAAATAATTTTTTCTTACGGACTAGGATTTGTGGTCCCGAAACCACTGTTCCGATTTCACTGAAAACGGGTTGTTACAACTCTCCCCCTTAAAGAATTTTCGTCCTCGAAAATCTTACCAATAAAGAGGTTTGGATATTGCTTTCTAATTGTTTCCTCTGGTTCCCAGGTAGCTTCTTTTATTCCGTGTCATTGCTATAGAACTTTCACTAAAGCTACCTTTTTATTTATTAACTCTTTCATCTCATGTGCTAGAATTTTGATTGGCTCCTCACTGTAAGTCATGTCAGGCTGAATCTTAACTTTTGCTGGAGAAATAACATGTGAAGGATCTGACCGATACCGTCGCAACATAGATACGTGGAAAACATTATGAATTCTGTCAAACTTTGGTGGTAATGCTAATCGATACGCAAGAGGTCCGATTCTTTCAATGATTTCATATGGTCCGATGAACCGTGAGCTCAATTTTCCTTTACGGCCAAATCGAAGGACTTTCTTCCAAGGTGATACTTTCAAGAATACCTTGTCTTCGACTTGAAATTCTATCTCTTTTCGTTTAAGATCGGCATAAGACTTTTGACGATCAGAGGCTGCTTTCAAACTATCTCGAATCACTTTCACCTTTTCTTCAGTCTCACATATTATATCAACTCCATGTATCTTTTTCTCACTAAGTTCAGTCTAGTACATCAGAGTTTTAAATTTACGACCATACAAAGCTTCATACGGTGTCATTTGAATGCTTGACTGATAGCTATTATTGTATGCAAATTCAACTAAAGGTAAATACTTTTCCCAGTTACGTTCGAATTCTAGCACATAACATCGAAACATATCTTCTAAAAGCTGTATCACACGTTTGGATTGACCATCAGTCTGAGGATAGAATGCAGTACTAAAATGTAATTGCGTACCCAGTGCTTCTTGCAATTTGTTCCAAAATCAGGATATAAACCGAGGATCTTTGTCTGAAATAATGGAGTTCGACACTCAATGCAATCTGACAATCTCAGCAACATATAACTCTGCTAACCTGTCCAGGGAGAAATACATATGTATTAGAATAAAGTGTGCAGACTTTGTCAAACAATCAATGATTATCCAAATAGCATCTTTTTTTCGGAGATAAGAGTAATCTCGACACAAAGCCCATGGTAATTCTTTCCTATTTCCATTTCGATATCGTAACTGGCTGTAATAATCCCAAAGGCACTTGATGTTTAGCTTTAACTTGCTAACATATCAAACATTTAGATACAAATTCAAAAATATCTCATTTCATTCCCGGCCACCAATACATCTTTTTCAAATAATTATACATTTTGATACTCCCCAGATGAACAGACATAGTACCACTAAGAGCTTCATGTAGAATCTTCTGTACTAGTTCCAAATTCCTCGATACACATACTCGGCCCCTAAACATAAGACAATCACCAGATCCAATCTGAAATTTTGAATCAAAAATTGACTCACATTGTACACGTTTAGCTTGTAATTCATCATCATTTTTCTGAAATTCTCTGATCTATTGCAGAAATGTCGATTTAACTTTTAACTCAACTATGATTGAACCATCATCGACAAAGATAATCGGGAATTCATTGCTCGCAAAGGAAACAGAGATTTTCTGCTCAAAGCATCTAAACCACATTGGCTTTTCCTAGATAATAATCAATAACCAAATCATAATCTTTTATTAGTTCAACCACCTGCGCTGTCTCAGGTTTAAATCTTTTTGCATCATCAGATATTTCAAACTTTTATGATCAGTGAATATATGAAACTTTTCATCAAACAGATAGTGTCGCCAAATTTTTAATGCAAAAACAATGGCTGCCAATTCTAAATCATGTATCGGGTAATTCTTTTCATGTGGTTTTAACTGTCTAGAAGCATAGGTTATTACTTTACCTTCTTGCATCAAGACACAGCCCAAACCATTCAATGATACATCACTGTAAATTACAAATTCTTTACCCGATTCAGGTTGAACTAGTACGGGTGCTTCTGTCAATAAAGCTTTCAATCTGTCAAAACTCTGCTAGCATTTATCAGTCCATTCAAACTTTACATATTTCTGCAACAATCGTTTCATCGGAGAAGCTATCATCGAAAATTCTTGTACAAATCTCCGATAGTAACCGGCTAATCCCAGAAAACTTCTGACTTCAGACACATTTTTCAGTGGTTTCCAATTAACAATAGCTGAAATTTTATTTGGATTCACTCTGATACCTTCTGCAGATACTATATGTCCAAGGAAATTGACTTCCCGAAGCCAAAATTCACATTTACTAAATTTGCATACAATTGTTTCACACGCAAAGTTTGCAGCACAATTCTCAAATGATCAGCATGTTCATTTTCATTCCGAGAATATTCTAGGAAATCATCAATGAATACCACCACAAATCTATCCAAGTATAGTCTAAAAATTCTGTTCATTAGATCCATAAATACTGCAGGTGCATTTGTTAAGCCAAATGACATTACAAGAAATTCGTAGTGCCTATACCTGGTTCTGAAAGTTGTTTTTGGCACATCCGAGTCTTTTACCCGTAATTGATAGTAACCGGAACGAAGATCAATCTTCAAAAATACAGTAGCAACTTTCAACTGATCAAACAAGTAATCAATACGAGGTAGTGGATACTTGTTCTTTATTGTAACTTTTTTGAGCTGTTGGTAGTCAATACATAATCTCAACGACCCATCTTTCTTTTTAACAAATAGAACTGGTACACCTCAAGGTGAAAAACTAGGTCGAGCAAATCCTCTGTCAGTTAATTCTTGCAACTGTGCTTTCAACTCTTTTAACTCTGTAGGGGTCATTCTGTAAGGTGTTATAGATATAGGAGTTGTCCCCAGAACAAGATCTATAGAAAATTTCATCTCTGACCAGCGGTAATCCGGGTAATTCCTATGGAAACACATTAGGAAATTCACAAACAACTGGCATTGGCTTAATCTTTGATTTAGATACTTTAGTGTCCAACACATATGCAAAATAGACATTATACCCTTTTCTGATATGATTCTGTACTGACACGGCTGATATCATATTAGACAACTCATCCAGTTTATCAGATTCAATACGGAGCAATTCACCATTCTCACATTTTAATACAATATGCTTCTATTTACAATTTACCACTGCATCATACTGCGTTAGCCAGTCCATACCCAAAATTACATCAAATGGCAACAACATCAAATCAGCCAAGAAATAATATCCCCGTACCACTAACGGACAATTTTTTTACAAATCTTATCTACCATCACAAACTGGCCTAGGGGGTTTGAAACTTTAACAACAAATTCAGTGGACTCAACAGGTAAATTTTTAATAGATACTAAATTCGCGCATATGTATGAATGTGTTGAACCATGATCAATCAAAGCAGTAATATTAGTATCAAAAAGAGAAAAAGTACCAATAATAACGTCAGGTGTAGAAGCCTCTTCACGTTCACGTATAACATATGTCTTTGCCGGTGCTCGTGCTTCAGATTTAACAGTTGAATCTTTTGTCACTCCTCGGCTACCACTAACATTTCCGGGGTTACAAGGTGGTCTACCTCTCGAAGCAGGGTTGTTCGGCCTTGAATTCTGAACAATATCTTTTTTAGGCTTTTCTAGGCAGTCTTTGAGATAATGATCAAGAGAATTACATCTAAAGGATGCCCCATTTCTCATGCGGTATTCCCCAAAATGTAATTTATTACAATGTTTGCATCTAGGTTTGGGGTTAGCAACACTTCCTACACTTGCTGCGGATAGAGCCGGAGATCTCGAATTTAAGCGTTGAATACCTCGATCTCTTCTAGAATACCCTGGAGATGTAACAGAACGATCATGATATTTCTTCGATTTCTTTGAAGCTGATGATTATGACTTCCCCATAAATCTTTTACTCAAAGTCCTAGCTTCTATCTCTGCTTGCTTCTTTTCTTTGCTTAGCTCTTCGACTTTATGTTCCCGGTCAACCAACACCACAAACTCCTTTAGTTCCAAAATCCTAACCAATAACTTAATGTCTTCGTTTAATCCTTCTTCAAAATGTTTACACATGGCAACTTCAGTCGGAACACACTCTCTGGCATACTTGCTCAATCTGACAAATTCTCGTTCATACTCAGATACTATCATATTTCCCTGTTTAAGCTCTAAAAATTCTTTTCTTTTCTGATCCAAAAATCTCTAACTAATATAGTTCTTTCTGAATTCTGTTTGGAAAAATTCCCATGTAATATTTTCCTTTAATACAATAGAAGTTAGGGTATTCCACCACTGATAAGCTAAGTCTTTTAACAGTGATACAACACATTTTAGACACTCGGTTCTTGTACATGATAATTCATCTAAAACCTTGATGGTATTCTCTAACCAAAATTCTGCCCTTTCTAGATCATCTTCAGCAATAGCCCTAAATTTTTCTGCCCTGTATTTATGAATTTTATCTACCGGAGGCTTTCCCGTTCTAACAGGTTCTGTACCTGGAGGTATATCAGGAACCGGTGGAGAGACAGGAGGGGGAGGTTGTTGTACAGCAGAATTTGTTCTCAAGAATTCAGTAAACCATTCGTTCATCATTTGAAAGAAGGCTTCTTCTGCCTCCTCACCTCAGCCCTCAGATACGGGCCTTCTACTACTTGAAGCAGCTCTTTGAAATAAAGCTTGAGCATTGCTCTCATCTTCCTCGGATTCAGCTCGGTTGGACGACATTATTATATGAAAAAATATGTTTAAAGTGGTCAAGAGTTATCACACTATCACAAATCATATAATGGCATGTATAACTAAACTCATACTTGCTACATTATTCTGAGAATCGGCTAAACCGTAGCTCTGATACCAATAAATGTAACACACCTAATCCTATTAGTCGCCGAACAGGGTCACAGGGCATTACCAGAGCTTACAAATCAATTATAGAAAAATTCATATCAACTATTCATATCTAAAATCAATCATATTGTCCCTTAAATGGGCCATCGATACCCAAAATATGCAATTAGATCAAATCGGGACTAAACCAGAAACTCAGAGAATTTTTCACGAAATTTTAAATTTTTTCTTAGGTAAAGAGGACACACACCCGTGTGGCCAGGCCATGTGGCTCACACGGCCAAGTGACACGCTAGTGTCCTAGACCGTCTGGGCATTCGATGTGAGGCACACGACTGTGTCCTATCCCGTGTTCAAATTGGGGTAGTTACTGACTTGGGTCACATGGCCAAGCCACACGCCCGTGTGCTAGGTCGTGTGAATAATTTATTTTACATTAATTAGGTGCAGGGGTCACACAGCCAAGTCACACGCCCGTATGCTAGGTCGTATGTCACACACGGCTGAGACACACGCCCGTGTCTCTGCCCGTGTGAAAATACCTGAGCATTCTGTTTCTAAATTTTAAAGATGCAAGGGACACATGGCCAAATCACACGCCCTTACGCATGACCATGTGTCACACACGGCTAAGACATAAGCCCTTGTGTCTGCCCATATGGACGAAAATAGGCCATTTTCAAGGCCACTTTTCTCACCCAAATTTGCCTTCAACCTACAACAACACTTGAATACATTCACCAACTAATTGAAAACATTAAAACCAAGCCACAACCAATCTTATGCATGATATATCATCACATGTATTCATGTACCAAACTTATCTATTTGTATAAACATATAAGTTTACCAAAATTCAATCTAATCATACCAAACACATATTTATATTAATCATATTATACCCTCATACATTTACATCAAACAAGCAATCACTAGCCATTTCAATGGCTAGTTACAACCAACCATATATATACTATCATTGGCTAACTTAACATATACATGTCATTATACTAAAATAAGTTTGCTATTTATACCAAAAACGAATTGAAGAATAGTGTGATGATGCTCCGACCGATTCCAACCTTTATGAACTTCCGAGCACTATAAAACAGAGGAAATTAAACAAAGTAAGCTTTTAAGCTTAGTAAGTTCGTATAACGGAAAATAAACTTACCATTTATTCTCTTTTAAAATAATCATGCAAGTGCATCCAAATCAATTAAATCAATATCTAAATACACATACATTCTTATCAAACATGTTAGTTATGTAATTCACATAAGTTTCAAGTGACAAGAATGAGCTCATCCTTATTCAATTTCCACGTACAAGTATTTATCATATCAAGTATACAACAACCATGTACATATTATATCATTATAATTCAAGTATTTCTCATAGTAATTCATCTTGAAATTCATATCATCTCATATCAAAACTTTACCTGTTGAATCATTTAAAATACCAATGGATATATGAGCAATACACAAAAAGTGTACAATACTGTAAATCCTTCAACTCATATTCAGGAGTGCTTATAAAAGTACATAAACAGAAAGCTTATCTGGGCTAAAACAGGAAGCTCATAAGAGCAATATTCAGAAAGCTCGTGCGAGCCCTATAACGAGTAGCTCCGAAGAGCCATTAATCGGGGAGTTCCGAATAGCCATATATCAGAAAGTTCAAGCAAGCCATATTGGGAAGCTCAAAAAGAGCTAATTAACGGGAAACTCACGAAGAGTCGTAATCAAGAAACTCATAAGAGCTAAGGTGTGTCCACAACACATGTAGGATCACAACCTATCGAGGCGTCCGAAGAGCTATAGCGAGAAGCCCGCAAGAACCATCATACGGGAATCTCAGGAGAGCTAATAACGAGATGCACTTTTGAGCTATGGTGTATCTGCAACATAGGCAAGACCACAACCAATACAGGAGCCCAGTATCCAATCGAATTTCATTTATTCAAACGGGATTTAATATTTACCGAGCATTATTGGATTTATGAATTTATTTCCTAAACATACCAAATTCATAATTCAACATTCACATATACAACATTTCATTCAAACATGTAAATATACACAATTTAGTTACACGAACTTACCTCGACACTTGTTCGTACATGAGAATCTACTAATCCGATACTTTTTGTTTTCCTCGATCCAACTCCGTACTAGGTCTATCCGGATCTATATGAGTAAATTTAACTCAATATAATACAATTCATATTAAATTCAATCCAATTCACATCCTAGGAAAAATTACCATTTTGCCCCTAAACTTTTAATTAATGATGATTTCGTCCCTAAGCTCGGAAATTGAAATTCATGCAATTTAATCCTTATTCCAGGCCTAGCCAATTTTTACATATAACATTACAACCCATGTATTTCACAAAAATAAAAAATTTTTCATGAATTTTTCATCTTTTCAATTTAGTCCCTAAATCATAATTTCATGAAAATTTACTTTACAAAAGTTGTTTATCTATCAACAACCTTTCATTTTCTACCATAAATTTCAAAATTTCAGCATATACATCCATCGAGAAATTTTGATACTTTGATAACGTTGCAAATTAATCCCCAAAATAGCTAGATTAGGTTATTACAATCTCGGAAATATAGAAATTACTAAAAACGGGACAAGATTACTTACCCAATTAAGCTTGCTTGAATTTCTTTCTCTTAGCTAGGGTTTGCATAGAAAATTTGGAGAAGATGATAATAAAATGATATTTTCTTTTATTTAATTAACTTATCATCTTTTAATTTTTCAACTTTCTAATTTCATCCTTTTCTTTAATTAATTTTCCATGGATGACTAAGCATGCTTATCTACTAACTGCATTTAATGGTATAATTACCATATAAAGGCCTCTAGTTTTGAGTTCCATAGATATTTGATCCCTCTAGCTACTAGAATTCAACTTTTGCATTTTATGCAATTTGGTCCTTTTATCAATTAATCATGTAATCAGTAAAATTTCTTAACGAATTTTTTATACAATATTTCTAACATACAATAGACCATAAAATAATTTTAAAACAAATTTTCTTACGGCTAGGGTTTGTGGTCCCGAAACCACTGTTTCGATTTCATTAAACACGAGCTGTTACAGTTAGGGTTAAACAAAAATTCATGTGTTAACAAAAGCTCGTGAGAGCTAAACAAAAAGTAAACACGAATATTCGCAACAAATGCTGAACCTCAGTTTACTTGGGTAATTTGCCGTCAATTCATCCTTTGCATTTACCTTCAATTCATCATTTGCCACAGAACGATTGTACTCAATCCCGCGTTCCACTCGTTTTGAATAATCAATTCAATTTCATAATTTAATAATAATTTTATTTTCAGCAATAAATATGAATAAATACATAATACCATTCATCAATTTAATAAATAAATATTAAAGTTTAACCATACGGACTTACCTGGATTGGTTTGTAAGATTTGTAGTAGTTCAGGGACTATTCTGCTAATTTTCCTTTTTCATGATCATCTACAAGCTCTTGATTTAAAGTAAAAAATATGAAAACCAGCTCTTGGGGACCTTCTATGGCGTTTTTGGCTGAGAATTGTGAAGAAATTGATAGAAACTCTTTTAATTGTTAGTTTATTTGTTTAATTTTTTACAAAATTTTATTTTGCCCTTATTTCATCTAATTCCATGATTTTTCTCTGCTTATGCCGCCTCAACCATCTCTTGTGTGGCAATTTACCCTTTTAGTCCTCCCTTGTTTATCACTTGAGCTATTTAATCACTATTTTTTAATTAGCAAGTTTTCCACCTTTTTCAATTTAGTCCTTTTTAATTAATTAACTATTAAAACGTTAAAATTTTCTAACGAAACTTTAATACTAACTTAATGACACTCTGTAAATATTTATAAAAATTTTACGGTTCGGTTTATAAAATCGAGGTCTCGATACCCAGTTTTCTAAACCATTTAACCTAATAAATCCTTATAAAACACAAAATTACTAATTCAAAAATTTTCCTAAAATCACATTTAACTCGTAAATACTAAATAATAAAATTTTCGAGCTCACTCGTTGGATTTGGTGGTCTCGAACCACTGTTTCCAACACCACTAAAAATCAGACTGTTACAATTAGGCTATTAAAGAGTAGAATTAATAAAAAACAGTTGACTTAGAGGGAGAGGGACAAGGTGGATAAAGAGTTGAGTTGTTAAAGGATAGAGCTGGGGAGGGGGTGAGGGATGGGCTGAATGGGGTTTTTTATTTTATTTTATTTTATTTTATATTAATATTAATATAAATTTTAAATTAATTATTATGTATTTTTGAAATTATTTATTTATTTTTATATGTTTCCTTGAATAATTTAGAATTAGGTTCAAATTGAGAATATTTGTAAATTGAGAGTTAATTTTTTAAGTTTTATTGGTTTTATATAAAAATATTTAAAAAAGATAACTTATTTTGTAAAAAATAATAATTTTTTAGTTATTTCTCAATTGGGTTAGTGTCTTGTTGACTTGTGACACCGTATCAGTTAAAAGTTTAAAAATAATAACTAGATTATGTCACAACTACATGAAAACATTTTATATAATTTTTTAAAATTTATTCAATAATAATAATAATTGGAGTGGCAAGATATAGATGCATGCAATTACAGAGCTTTGAGGATGAAAATGAAAATACTAAGTTTATTAAGGTTTGTACTCTTACAAAAAATCGTTTTGTTTTGTTTCAAATATATGTAAATATACATAGAGATCTTTGTAGACATTCTGTTTGCTATGTTGTATGATAGTATTATATATAAAATATAATCAAGAAAGCGAATAAATAAATCTACCCAATTTTAAGGAGGACTGAATCATCCTTTTTGCTAATATTGAATGCACATGGATTCAAGTAAGGTTTAAGCATCTGCGCTGGCGGAGATTATATGTTCTTGTGTCGCCACTCTCTCCTATTCCTTCGTCAATTACAAAGTCAGGGTCTTCTAGTTGCCCTACATCTTCTGGTAACTCTACATCAACCCATGAACGCCAATCCACATCACTATCCTCCATTTCCCATGGCAATGCTTCCTTCCTTTGCATCGTATCAACTTTCTCCATCAGTGTTAATAACATTTGATGGTTCAAATATTCATAATCCCTGCATGTTATTATGTTTTTAGGTTAAACTCAGTCCTGCAAGCAAGCTTTCCACAAATTTCAGTGTTATTAGGCATATACCTGTATGTGCATACGGCATATAGAAGCTGAATGAAAGCAATGAGCACATAGAGTGACCTAACCAGATTTACCATCCATGTTTTCTGTTCAATATCATTTGCCGTGAAGCGAAGAACGGCAACTTCTATTGAGAATGCAGCACACAGTCCTGCAACCAAAAGGGAGTGAGTGTTACAACAAAATACTTGACATATTTAAGCTTTTTCATAGTGAAGTAAGCAAGGCAAAGTCCCTAGACATACCGATATATAACCTTGTTCTTACAGGATATGTTTGCTTTGTGCTAGTGAACATGTAGATGACAAAGGTTGACATAGAGTAGACAATGAAAGCTTTAATTAGTCTTGATTCAAGCAGCATGGCATTGTGCAATGCAAATAGCTTGTCTACTGCAATGAACATCCTAGCTTGCTTTGATTCAAAAGCCTCCTATGGAAAAAAAACCAAACAGAATATTGTATGTCCATGCAAGACCAATGCTTAGTTAAGGTTAAGGATATCAATAACAATGCCTAAACCTGAGCTGCCAATATTGACTTGGAATTTTCAACCAAATGATCATGGACTTGTTGAAGTTGTTCTTGTCTTTTAAGAAGCTCTTCTTGTTGTTTTCGGCCATATTCCGCTAGCTGCTGCAGGGTATTCCTACGGCTCAGAAAAGAAAAAGAAAATTTATTGACTTTGATATAATGTTTTGATAATTGTGTTGGTTTTAATTTTACCTGCTCTCTTCCAGTGCTTCGGATTGAAATCTAGTAAGAAACCGAAGACCCTCGAGCGCGGTCGACTGTCCCTCTAGAAGTTGGTACTGCTTATCTAGAGAGGCCCCTGCCTTATTGCTAATGTCATCTGCGGTTATTTTCAGACTGTTCATGCTTGAAGACATTGTATTCCCAACTTTGGTAATTTCATTCTCTATTTCAATGGCTTCATTTCTCAGGTTATCCACTTGATGTCCCAAATTCTTATAAGCACCATCAAGCATCGTTATCCCTTCTTTGAGTTGATCATTCATCATTGCCTGGCCATTCTGCAGCTCTCTTTGTGAATCCGCAATATCCGAAGCTTGCTTGTAAACCATCTGCGAATGCTGAATTAAACTCTCCATATAACCTTCTAAACTGTGAGTTGTTTGATCCACATTATGAATTCGGATATCGATTGCATTCAAGGAATCACTGATCTGATTTGAATTCTGCAACACAACATTTGTTCTTTCTTCTATACAATCTAGTTTGTCTTGTGCATATTGGGCTGAATTTCTGAGTTCATTCACTAGTCTCTCTGTTTCATGCTTGAATGCCTGGTTCCTGAACATAAAGTCAGCATTTAAAAACATCAAAACAACAAATTGGGTTTTTTTGGGGGGTCAATGAGGAGAAGTAATTACTTAACTGTAACTGATAGCAGATGGAATTGGTCTCAAGCAAGAATTCAAGATAAACCTTGTGTTCCAAGTCGTTCAACTGTTTGAGACAATGAAGCATGGCGGAATTGGTGTCGCAAAAAGGGAAAGGGGACCTTCCAGAATCCTTTTGAAAGCAATCACTTAAATGCCAGGCAAACCTTGAACGTTTCTCATCTGTAGCAATGATGTCTTTGCACCCTGAAAGGAGATGTCCGTAGGCATTTCTCCAGCAAGAATTTGACCCAACCAGCCTGGTTTTAGCACTTTGGAGCAGCCTCATTCCCTTCTCGTCGTTTAAGCCATCCACCGAGAACTCAGCCAGTGAGGCACCATGGGGGCTTGCGTTGGGACTCTGAACTGCTTTGGAAGAAGACGAGAAAAAACCCCATGCTTGGCAACTTGTTGAAACTGATAGCAATACCAACAGGGACTGAACTATTTGATGATAACCCATTGAAGCCTTGATTGTTTCAAAACTGAAAACCTGCAAATTCTAAATTCAAAGAAAGCAAAAACCCTGACTCACTCGTTTGTGTTTATATGCACTCACGACTGGTTCTGGACAAACCAGTCTTGGAGGCCAAGAAATCTAAATCCGAGTTAGCTTTATTATTATTATTATTATTATTATTATTATTATTATTATTATTATTATTAACCCGAGTTTACCAGGGAAAAGTAAACATCAAACTAAAAGATTTGTTTAATGGATTAAGGGAAAAAAAGAAGAAGCGTGTTGATGTTGATTGCCATTAATTACAACATCAAGCAATATTTTATAATATCCATAGAATGAAATAGAAGAAAAGAAAAGGAAAGGAAAACTCACCCCAGAAAATCAGTTAGAAAAATACTTATATCTTTGAGAAAACGAATGGAAACAAAAGAGAAAGCCAACCAACTGAATGTGAAACGATAGGTTTCCCCGCAAAAAGGGCTATTTTTTTTCTTTCTTTTTTTGTAAAGAGCTAATGTTTGATTAACTAATTGATAATTATGTGTAGTATTAGAGAAGCAGGACCTTTTTCGAAGGTTATAACCTAATGGAGGTTTCCATTCTACAAAATCAATACATTGTATTTAGATTAACGCATCAATAATATATACGACATCTTTACATATAAAGTCATTAACTTCGCAAATCTATATAAAAGTTTAATTTTTTAGTTCGATTAGTATGGGTACTGTTGTCAATACAAGAGAGGATGTAAGTTCGAATGTGCTAAAACGCATTATCCTCCTATTTATAGGTTAGGGTTGGGGAAAGGCTATAGATAGTTTTAAGTATTGTGCCAAAAAGAACATATATTATAAAAACATATAATGAGATTATTAAAAAAAAAAACCTTAAAAACATGGTTTTTAGAGTTTGTAAAAGAGAATAAATTTTAGGGTAAACTACTAAAATAGTCACTTTTGCTTGTCTCATGTTAAATTTTTGTTACTTATGTTTTAGTCACTTACGTTATCGTTTTGTTACGAAATAGTGACTTTGCCGTTAAAATTTGTTACATTCCAAATGACAGTACGACATGACAATTAAAATGAGTTTTAAATGCCAACATGAATATCCAGCTAGGATGAAAAAAGTTTATATATATATTTATGAAAACATAATACAAAATTCTACCCTAAAACTCAAATTTCTCCAATTTAAAAAGAAAAAATAATTGGGTATATTTTTGTTACCATCAGAGTAAAGAAGAGCAACATAGAATAAGAAGAAGAAATGGACACATCAACCTCTATACTTGCTTGTTATTATAGTTGCCTACAATACACAAATAAACAAAGATGAAGTATGCTCTTTTTGTCTGTCATGTATACAGAAAAGCATAAAAAGATGGATCACCTTTTTGCAAAAAAAAAAAAATAATATTTGAACCCAAAACCTAGATAAAGAACAAAAAAAAACTAATTATTTATTGTAATCCATACCTAGACCCTCCATTGAATTGATCTATTATTTTTCCATTTTGAATAAAAAATCCAACTGATTGATGGAGCACTCAATTTGATTTCTATTGTTTCAATTTAACAAAGATGACTATGAAAATTAATGGTCTTTTAGTCAAAATGGAAACGAAATCTAAAAGAAAAAGGAGACGAAGTGTTTTTTTTGCCCAGTTCAAGGATTAATTTGATGCATTGGTTTTGATTATTTCGAGAAATCAAATTAACATTTTCCTTTAATTAATTTAAGAAATTTAATTAATTAAATATATTTAATTAAAAATCAATTACTTTATTTGGCTGGACATTTATATTGGCTTTTAAAATCCATTTTAACTGTCACTCAGACTATCGTTTGGGAGGTAACAGATCTTAACGGTCGCGTGACCATTTTGTAATAAAATGTTAACGTAAGTGACTAAAATATAACATTTCAAACACAAATAACTAAAATATAAAACTTAAAGCAAACAAAATTAACTATTTGAATAATTTACTTTAAATATTAAGCGTTCAAATTTGTGAACTCTTATTAATAGTCAAATACAAAAAAGAAAATTAATTAATTAATTAAAATAAAATTATACATGAAAAATTTTGAAATAAAAAACATATCCACTAAAAGTTCATATATAAACCAAATGAAATTTTAGGTAAAGTAAGAAAGTTTGATGTTTAAAATTATAATATTTTAGGTTGAAATCTCACTTGTATGAAAATAAATTTAAAATATATATATTTTTTTATAAATAAAAACAAATAAAAACTAAATATAGGTATATGTTATGATAATGCTTGCTTAACCTCTTTATATATTTTAATTTTACCATATTATTTTAAGAAACTATTGTATAATATAAGAATTTAAATTAAATTGTTAGTTAATAAATTAAATTTTCAAAATATAAACTAAATAAAAATGTTAAATTTAGCCAATATTATAAAAGGCTCATTTTTGGTATTTTAAATACCATGGTTTAAATTATATGGTTGTCATTTCATACTCATTTGTTAAGGAAAAAAAAGAAGTTAAAATTAAAATATAAGTTAACTAAAACCATAAAAAAATTAATTAATATCAAATAATATTAAATGCAAAACATATAAAAAAAATACAATTCTATTTAATTACATACACTTTAAAGGTAGCCATAGTAATATTTTCAATTTGTGTTGTTGGCAAGTAATTCTACTATTAAATTTTAAAATTTATAAAAATTTTCTGTCAAACTTATTTTAACCCACATAAATTTTTTTAAAAGAAATTTAAAGTATAATTATAATTTTCTTCAAAAAAAATAACAAAAAAATTGTATATCATATCTTAATTTGAATGGAGCAGTGATTAAAACTTTTAGTAGACACTTGTTTGACACAAATTCAAACCATATTACTCCCATCTCCTATATCTAATGTTGTATAAAAAAATTGTGTATCGTGATTGAAAATATTGGTTACAAATATTTTTTAGAGTAAAGCAACTTTCATTAGAACTTAGAAAAAGATCACAAACTAAAATAAAAAGGGGCAATCGTTTACCTCATATACTCGATCCTATGACCCTTTCTTCAAAGGTGTCTAAAGTAACATCTAGTGTCAAAATGTTCAAAAGACTTAAGGGATTCTTTCCGAAACTACCTAATTGAATCGTGATCCATTCCTTATAAATCCTTGATTTTCAATGTTCTTTCCAAAACCAGATTCTTTCCTAATTGGCTTCCTTGTCTTCCTCTGCACCACCATCTATGAACCATAGTCCTCCATCGTTGCCCTGTATTCCACCGATGATTTTTTAGGCAAGACTTCTATATTCTCCTCCATTCCATATTTTCCTTTTTGATTTCGGGACAACCATCTTTCAAGTGACCATAATGTTCACACTTAAAACTTATGGTAGGAAGAGATTCATACTCCATCCTTTAGATCTTATCCTCAATTCTAATTTTTGACTATAACGATTTACTCAAATGTTATAATTGATCCTGATAACATTACTAATCATCTTTCTAATTTCATTTAAAAGACTCTTCTTATAAAATGATCCGAATCAACCAAAAAATTTGATCCAAGTAATTACGTTCAAAGGATAAAATTACGATGTTGAAAAAGAAAAGTTCCATGGTTGTACAATAAGATAATGCCCAAAAATGATCCATAACCCCTTTGAAAGGACGAGCATAAAATTTTCCTTACATTTGAACTTAACCATAAAATAATTATTCTCAATATTCATATTTTGAAATGTGGCTTTTAGTTTCCAAAGTATGAAGTTTTAACCATAAAATAATCATTCTCAAAATCAATAATTTTAATTGGGACTTCTGGTTTCCAAAGCGAATGAAGTTTATTCAATAGAGTATTAAACTCGATTCTCCAGCTTCAACACGAATGTTCTCATCATACTCTGTTCCGCTAGATGATGCACTAGCTTGAAAATTTTGATGGTAGGCACACCTCTAACATTTTCTTTGACAGCATCACCCTCCCGCAACTTAATATCGTCATCAAAGGAACCATTAATCTGACCTTCCACATTACGAAAGGAATCAAGGAGGCTATCTTTGAACGAAATCCTACCCCCTTCAGAAGTGTCTATGTACATTCCACCTTCATCAGATGGGTCATCTTCTCTCAATCTCACCTTGTTAGTCACACGACCACCAACACCCCTTAGGCCCGAAAAACCATTCTCCTTAGCAGGACCACCACCTCCGGTCGAAGCCATTTCTCCAAATAATTGAAATATTAATAGGGATAGAGGGAAGATCAATTTAATATACGAATACACATATGGGCTAAGGCCCTCGGCTATCAATCCTCATTGTGTTCGACCATTGAATGTACTAATTGTTTTGGCTTAGTTTAGAAAATAGAGTTGTTGATGCTTGAGAATTGGGATTACGACCAAATCAATATAGGGGTGAATCAACTTAATAATTAATATAGGGTTTGATGGAAATGGTTAAGCCAATTAACTTTTGATTAATAAAATCCATAAATGAACTAATCAAACTTTAATATATATTAACTTTTACTTGTTTTAAAATATATTTTAAATATAATTAATATGAAAAAGAAACGGATTTCAAAGGCGATATAGAAAAAGGATATGAACCCTACTATCCATATCTAAAAATAAAATGAAAAGAAAAAGGAGGAAAATGGCCAACCACCAAAAAGAATGGTAGGAAACTATTAAAATGGAAGACGGACAAACCCCAACCACCATCATCAGCTATCTGCTATCATCTTTGAACCTCTCTTAACTCTTCACCTACCTTTGGCTTATTATACTTTAGCTTAATAATTTAAACCATAGATTTTAAAGACATGGGCAACACACCACGAAAACCACGACCAAAAAGATAAAATGTAAGATTGGTGGGGTGGGGGAGACTTGGGAGACTGAACAAAGGATGCTTTTGCATACTCCATTTCATGAAAATGGTATACTTTTCATACATTGTCTCTATTAGGAGAAAAAGGGGGGGGGGGGATGCTGGATGTCTCTCACACACACACGTAAGGGTATAAGTTTTTCATCTTTTTTCAAGAATTTGCTTCACAGTTTTAGGATAAGTACACTTGGACACCAGCAGTTTTCGTTACCTGGCATACAGGGCAAACATTGATTGATAAATCACAGTCTTTACATAAGCAGAGGTGCCTACACGGCATCAACAAAATGGACACCTCCTTTGCGTTGCATGCTCTGCAAATAATGTGTTCCTTCATGCCCTTGGAAGCACATTTTGCAGCCCCAAGAGGAATACTGAGAAAGTTGTTCGGATCAATATAGGAGGCCGCATCATCAACTTCACTATCTCCAAAACCTTCTTTCCCATGTTGAGCACCTTGTGAGATTACTTGCTGAAGGTTGCTCTTCAACACATTAACAACTGACTCGTTGTATTTTGCTCTATAATGCCAATTATGTGCTTCTGCAGTCACCTGCTTTATTCTCTCAACCAGTTCCCTATTCTTGTTATTCATAGTCTCTAGTTCCATATCTTTCTCCCTAAGCTTCTTGCTGATGCCTTTCTCAATAGCAGCAAGAAAAGAAGCCATGTGTCTCTGCTTCATGTCTCTTATTCCCTTTGTCAGATGCTCTTCCTATTTACAGAATAAGATGAACAAAAATCATACCATCACATTTAAACCAATATCCAATTAGATACTTCGATTACTGAACTTTTTTTTATTAGAATAAGGTGAACAGAGTAATCTTCCTAGGCATCTCAATGCTAAGCATAACAAACAAACATGAATGTATGAAATGTATTGACCAAATACTATGCCATTATCATGGCCTAACTCCAAACAGAAGCTACATCTGAATGATTACAAATAGAAGAAAAATATATCAAACACCTTTGGGCCAGCCAATAGCAAATGCATCAACATAACTATGAGTTATCAGGTAATACTATGCTATGTATCACGAAACGTACTTAGAAGAAGAGCAGCCAATAGTAGGAGCTTTCCAAAAAAGAGAACATCTGCTTGTAGTCGAACTATTTCTAATATTTAATTAAGAAACCCCTGATATTGAGAGAAAAGATTGAAAGGAGACATTTTATTTTTATTGGTGTACCACAATAATACCTGAATTTTGATGTACTGATCAAACTCTTCTTTCTGACGATCAAGTTCACTTCTAATATTGTCACCGAGTGACAAGATCATTGATGGTCCTTGTGTCATGCTTCCACTACCAGAAGTCACAGTTGAATTTCGCTCATCATCATCATACGATAGCCGTAAGCCAGTTGACACGGCATTAGGATTTGGAATGCCAGCTGAACAGTCTGCTTCCTCTTTACAGATGTTGTAATTCAAGGAAATTTGTAGCTTTTGCTGCCTTTGAATGTCTTCTGTTTCTCTGCCTCTTTTATTGGGTCGAATCATGGGAGCAAGATGTTCATTTCCAAAATAATTCACAGGATCAACATTGCACCCAGCTGGCACTGAAGTGTTAAACAATAAGGATTAGTTACCACTGAAAATTTCAGGGAAAAGGGGATGGATTTGTAGGTTTGCCTGTCAAAATAGGGCATTGAGAGAAATAATAATAATAAAAAAAGATTAGTTGCAAAATAAATGAAAAATAAAAAAACTTACAGCTTCCAAATAACTGCAGTTGGTTTGATCCATTAGTCTGATTCTGATATTGAAGATGATTCTCATCCAGGAAAATGGGAAGCACAGAATTACTGTTGTTGCCTCCTAACATTTCCTATATAAAATCTAAATTACAGTGATTTATATAGCTCTCTGAGGAGTACCCACAACTCAGAATTTGCCTGCCCAAGAAAAGGAAATTACAGTTTTTAAGTTCCGCATTATCAAGAATGAATTATGGAAGTAGTAAATAGAGCACAACGAGTGGAGGATGCCATAATGCAATGTCCAATTAAATTCCGCATTTATGAAAGAAATATGATCCGATATGAATCATTAAATCTTTTATAATCAATCCTTCACTACTAATGCATATTGAATCTATATTCAGGAAAGAAAAGTGATCACGCACTTGTCTTCCTTATATTAGGCTTTAAATAAATGCAATTGTAATTCCTATATTCTATCAAACGCTACAAGGATCCTCGCATGGTTAATGACTCGAAAGTTCAAAAGCGCATGATTGATCCCAAACTCCATTCCTATCAAACACGGGGGAGGGGGTGTAAACTTCTACTTCACCCTCATATTCTATTTAATCTTTAAACTAAGTACCAGAAGTAAATTCTACAGTGGAAAGGGTAAAAAAAAACCACGCAAACGCCCTGGTGAGGGTCTCAAAGATGAAGCTTCAAAAAGAATAGGACTGAGGTTATGGATATAGTTTCCAAGAAAAAAGCCGATAGCTTCACACACAAACAAAAAAGAGGGTTTCTTTGTTTACAAAGAAATTCCATGATATTCAAAATATAGATAGTCAAAGGGGTGAAACCTGGAGAAGGAAGCCTCTGAAAGGATTTAGGGGACGGAAAATAGCAAGGTAAAAAAAGAAAACAAAACACCAGAGATGCGAATCCAGTTTTGAACTTGTTTAAACAATAATAATCTTAACAAAAACTGCGAGATTTAGATCTCTATGACCGATTCCGATGAATCTCCCTACATAACAAAATAAAAGAGAAAGGTATGGAAAATATTTTTTTAGGCAAAAAGGAAAACATCATCGAAGGCATGGAAAAACCCAAACAATCAAAAACAAGTTACCTGAAAGCAGTATGGAATGAATTCCAACAAAAGTAACAGCCCGGATCCTGCAAATTTAAAAGCAAAACATAAAATACCCAGAAAATAAAAGGGGGAAAACACAAAATATAGAAGGAAAAGAGGGAGTCAAAAAGAAAAAGATTGAAAGAAAACGTACCTGAAAATGTAACGTTTATGGGGAAGAAATCAAAGAGGGGAAGCGATCATTTAGGATCTGACGGAATTGGCCTCAAAAGGTTGAAAGATTGATTATTACAAAAAAACAAAAGGAAAGAAACGAACGGTTAGAGAAAGGGCAGAAGACATAAATAAAAAAGAGAAAGGGAAAGGGGAATTTGGAAGGGAGAGTGGGAGTTGGAGACCATAGAATTATTGAAAATTAATAAATAATAAGTAAATAATGGGGATGGGGTGGTAGAAACAATGGAAAAGTGAACTGCTTTTGGTTTTGCTTCTGTTTTTCTAAGCAATAAATTCTGGAGTTACCCAGGAAAATAGTGGCAGTTTTTTAACCCCTTTTTTTTCTATTATTTGGTAAAATAAATTATAGGGTTGTTCCGTCGAGGATGAGATTTTTTAAAATTGTCAAAATCATTTCACCTTATTTGTGAAACTGATTTGGTTGGCGATGAGAAGATGGTGAAGGGATGTCATTATGTGGGTAACGTGGTTGAAGGGGCAATAGTTGGATCAGGAGGGAGGCTTTGTCCACATGATCCGTGTTATTATACACAATATAGTCCCACGTAATTCAACCCCTGGCTCGCTCGATGTGATTCTAAATAAATTTGGTCGGTTCCACCCTCAAACAAAAAATCATCTCCAATCGGTCATTTAATAATTCAAATTACAAAATTGGTAACCATAATAACATAAATATATATGTTTTTAATTTTATAATCAAAATATAAAATTAAATTATTATAACACAATAAAATTACAAACTAATTAATTGAACTAAATCCCACATATATGGACAAGGCCTCTAGACATGTATAACTATATGCAACCCCAAATGAAATTTTTCAAAACTTATATGATGATTGCTCTCCCGCCTAGTCTAATTATGGTTTTCATTCTTTTTCATGTACTAATAAAAATGTCAAAAACTAACACTTCTTTTGATTAAAAGGCCACACAGAGAAATTCCATTCATTAGCTACAATGGAATGAATTTAGACTAGATACTCCAAGTTAGACTTGTCCATGGGTCAATGTGAAGGTCCGTCTAAAAGGTGGAAGGATTTTGGTAAAAATATAGACTCGAAAATAGGCTTAGGCAAAAAAACAAGGCCCATTTAGAAAACAGGTCAAGCCTCAAGTAAGGCTTTTTTTGCCCTGAGCCCGGCCCAACTCAAATTTGAAAAAAAAAATCGTTTGCTTGCTCTTTTATTTTTTTTTACTATTTTCTTGTTATTTTCTTACTATTTTGCTATTATTTCACTATTATATTGCTACTATTTTATTGTTATTGTTTAGATATTGTATAACTCTTATTTTATTGTTAATTTTGTTACTATTTTAAAGGCATTTGCTTGTTAACCTACACCTATCTTTGTGTTATTTAAGTATACATATTTTTTAAAATTTATTTAATCTGCACCATTGCAACTTTAGAGAGATAAAATTCGTCATGGTAGATTTGATTCGACCTACTGCAACTTCAGAGGTATAGGATTTGTGACTTGTAGCTTTAATATATTCCACTGCAACTTCGGGGAAATAGGATTCGCTATCTTCAGCTTGCTCCACTGCAACTTGAGGGAGATAAGACTCGCCGCGACGACTATAATCCATCTCATTGCAACTTCAAGGGTATAAGATTTGTGGTTTCACTGATCTGTTACACCGTTCTCTAGGGAACATGACCTGTAGAATCCATTTCATGAGCCTATTTATGCCTAGTGATTAGGATATCATGATCAGGATGAATCAAATGCTCCTAACCAGATGTGTATAAATGATATTTGCATGAATGTAGAATGTCATTTTTCGAGAATGATCCCTTTTTAATGCTTAGGTTGTCATTGTTCGCTATTTATCAAGGTTTTATTACTGATGTGTTACCATGCCTTCTTGTTCAGCCAGTGTCTTTAACAGAAAATCCAAAGGAATAGTCACAACTTAGACTATTTTTTTTCAAATGTTTCCAAACCCCTAAGTTTGGTTAGTTCTGAATAGTGGTCCTATTTTCAAATCCTTGTACTATTTTAGAAAACCTTTTAGAGCAATATGCAGAACTCCCTTTATTTGAATACTATTAGCCCATTAATCGTTATTTCAATGTAAAAATGCTTGAAAAAGATTGTAGTAATGGACAAGATTGAAGTTTATTAAGAGCAAGACTCGAAATGAATAGATTAATCAAAATAGCAAATTTGCTTAAATACAAAGTGAATAAGACGAAAATAGGTGCCCCGGATATCATAGCATGAGTTTTTTGCACTAACTTCTCGAGGACCCTTTTGAACTTGATATGTGTTTCGGAGATCCAAAATACTTTGTTGATGCCCTAGGACGTAGCATCTGTTCTCCTTGTTTATTCAGGGATAACTACCACATGCTCCATCTTTAATCAAGATTTGAATTGCCTTTTTCCTGGGTTTTCAATTCAAAACCCCTTTGGTCTCAAGACGTCCTTTGCGTGTTTTCACCTTGGTCTCTCCCCTGTTTTTTAGGTGAAGTACTTCTTAAATGAGTCTGAATTCACAGGATTGGGAAAGCTTTTGCCATCCATCTCAGTCAAAATCAACGCTTCTCCAGAAAAGGCCTTCTTTACCACATAAGGTCCTTCCCAGTTTGGCATCCATTTCCCTCTGAAATCCTTTTGTACGGGCAAGATCTTTTTTAATATTAGGCCCCCCTCATGGAATTCTCTGGGATGAACATTTTTTGTTGTAAGCTCACATCATTCGCTTTTGGTACATCTGACCATGACGGATGGCTTTCAACATTTTCTCTTCAATCAAGTTTAGTTGATCATATCTGTATTGGATCCATTCTGCTTCATCCAACTTCAATTTTGCCAAAACTTGAAGAGAAGGAATCTCGACTTTAATGGGTAAAACCGCCTCCATTCCGTAAACCAAAGAGAAAGGCGTTGCCCCGGTTGAGGTATTGACAGATGTTCGATAGGCATAGAGGGCAAATGGTAACTTCTCATGCCAATCTTTATAAGTCTCAGTCATTTTCCTCCACGATCTTCTTGATATTCTTATTGGCTGCCTCTATTGCATCATTCATTTTTGGACGATATGGTGATGAGTTATGGTGTTTGATCTTGAACTGATTACAAACTTCTAATATCGTGCTGTTATTCAAATTTAGTGCATTGTCAGGTATGATCCTTTCTGACATTCCATATCGACATATGATCTCCTTCTTTAAAAACTTGCTGATTGCAAACTTTGTGACATTGACATATGAAGCGGCTTCTACCCATTTTATAAAGTAATCGATGACCACAAAGATGAATCGATGCCCGTTTGAAGCTTTGGGTGAAATTGGCCCAATGACATCCATGCCCCACATAGAGAAAGGTCACAGAGAAGTCATAACATGAAGAGGTGAGGGAGGTACATGAATTTTGTCTCCATAAATTTGACACTTGTGGCATTTCTTGGCATAACTGATGCAATCTCCTTCCATGGTGGACCAATAATACCCGAATCTCATGATTTGTCTGGCCATTGTAAAACCATTGGAATGTGTTCCGCAGACACCCTCGTGGATTTCTTCCAAGATCTTCCTAGCCTCGACAGCGTCTACACATCTTAGTAGCACCTGATCCTTTCTCCTTTTATATAGGATCTCTCCATCTAAGGCATAGTCGTTGGCCAGTCTTCTCAATGACCTTTTATCATTCTCAGTTGCTTGGTCATGGTATTCACGATTCTTTACATATCACAATATATCGTTGTACCAATGGTGACTATCATCATCTTATTCTTTGATGTTGTAACAATGAGTCGAAGTCTCATAAATACTCATATGGATAGGCTTTACATCCTCTAGTTTGTTCGCTTTAACCATCGATGCCAAAGTAGTCAAGGCATCAGCCATCTGATTTTCATCTCGTGGGAGGTAATAGAAAGTGATGTCATTAAACTCCTCAATTAACTCAAGAACCAACTTTCGATACTTGATTAACTTGGGATCTCTTGTCTCTCATTCTCTCTTGAGTTGATAGATTACTAGTGCAGATTCCCCATATACCTCTAGCACTTTGATTTCACGTTCTATGGATGCACGGATACCCATGATGCATGCTTCATATTCTGCCATATTGTTCGTGCAATCAAAATCCATTTTGCTAGTGAAGGGATAATGATCTCCGTTTAGGGATACCAGGACTGCCCCAATTCCGTTACCCACAGCGTTTTAAGGCTCAATCAAAGTTTAGCTTCCAAGAATAACCTTCTTGTGTGTCTTCTTTAATGGTTGCAACATACATTAGATCTTCATTCAGGAAATCAAAGTTCAAAGGCTCGTAATCCTCTAGAGCTCTACTGGCCAGAAAATTCGCTATTGCGCTTCCTTTGACTGCCTTCTGGTTTACATAGATTATGTCAAATTCGAAAAGCAGAATTTGCCATCGGGCCATTCTTCCATTTAAAGCAGTCGACTCCATCATGTACTTTAGAGGGTCCAGCTTTGAGATAAGCCAAGTTGTGTGATACAGCATGTACTGTCTCAATCTTTGGGTTGTCCAAATCAAGGCGCAACATAACTTCTTGATTGGCGAATATATTGTCTCACATTCAGTGAATTTCTTACTGAGATAGTATATCGCTCTTTATTTTCTTCCTGACTCATCATATTGACCAAGCACGCATCCCATGAAATTCCCAAATACTATCAAGTACAATATCAGCGGCCTATCCGGGTTAGGTGGCATCAGTACTAAGGCATTAGACAAGTAATGTTTGACCTTACCGAATGTCTTCTGGTACTCCTCATCCCAAATGTCAGGGTTGTGTTTTTTAACGAGACGGAATATAGAGTCTCATTTCTCAGTTAGTTGTGAAATGAACCGGGCAATGTAATTTAGTCTTCTTAGGAAATCTCAAACTTTTTTTAAGTGCGTGGTGGAAGCAATTGCTGTATAGCCTTTATTTTGTCTGGGTCGATCTTAATCCCCTTTTCATTGACTACAAATCCTAGCAATTTTCCCGACCTAGCCCCGAAGGTACATTTTGCTGAATTGAGCTTCAGCTGAAATTTTCTCAATTTCAAAAATAGTTTCCTCAAGACTTATACATACTCCTTATCTGTTTGGGACTTTGCGATCATATCATCAACATAAACTTCGAGTTCTTTGTGCATTATATCATGAAACAAAATTACCATGGCTCTTTAATACGTTGTTCCCGCATTTTTCAGTCCAAATGGCATCACCTTATAGCAAAATGTTCCCCATATGATCACGAATGTGGTCTTCTCAATATCTTCAGGATGTATCTTTATTTGATTGTATCCCGAGAAACCATCCATGAAGGAGAACAGTGAGTAACCTGTCATGTTGTCCACTAAAGTACCGATATGTGGCAATGAGAAATTGTCTTTTGGGCTAGCTTTGTTCAAGTCCATGTAGTCTACGCACATTCATACTTTCCCATCCTTTTTAGGGACAGGAACGATATTGGCTACCCATTCTGAGTATTTAACCACCCGTAAGAAATCAGCATCGAATTGTTTCTTAGCTTCCTCTTTTATTTTCAATAAAACATCAGGCCTCATCCTTCGGAGCTTCTGTTGAACCGGCTTGCACTCTTCCTTTATAGGGAGCCGATGTACTACGATATCAGTACTTAACCCGGGCATGTCTTGATATGACCATGCAAAGACATCCTTAAATTCTTAGAGTAATTTAAAGAGGTCTTGCTTTGTCTTTGCAGTAATGCAAGCTCCTATCTTCACCTCTTTTTCCTCTCTTGGGCTCACAATTTCCACTGACTCTTTATAAGGCAAGATTTGTTTTTCATCTTGTTCTACCATCATCAACAAATTAGGAGATATGTTACAGTCTCGATCATCTTCAAAATCTTGAGAATTCTCCATGCACATATCTTGCTCAAAAGGAGATTCTGAGTTAGTAGCAGCGTCGCTCATATCATTAATATCTAAAGACCTGTTATATTGATGAAAAAAATCCAAAGAATAAAAGAATCTAAGAATAATTACTTATATGGTATGATTATGAATGAAATGAAAAAAATAAAAGAATATTTGCTCAAGATGATACACAAAGATGAACTTTATTGAAATAATGATTTTAGACATAAGCCTATTTCACAAAAGATTCTTATTGCTCCTAGACTTAGAGCAATAAGCGTGTTTTGAACATTACTCTGTATTAGCTCTAAAAAATACAGGAATCTCTTCAGCAGTCTAGTTGTTTAAAACACTTCCAGGTATATAGGGGTAGATGTCTGATAAATTTTCTCCCCAGATTTATTCTTTAGATATGGCGTTGATGTTCAAATTTCCTAATATTTCTTCAGCAATCTCTTCTTTCGGCATCCTTCTTTTAGGGTGAATAGTTCCTACTGATACGAAAGTATTGGATATATGGGGAAAGGTCATCGATTCCCACTTAACCTTTTCCTTGCTCAGTCGCGCTCTTTTCCTTTCTTGTTTCTTCTCCATCTCCTTCTTCCTTTGCCTCATATCTAGCTTAAATTCTAAACCAAAGTGGTCTCGTTTGTCCATGAGCATGGGTGTCTCGACTCTTCCTTGTGGGCATTTTCCCAGTCCTCTCCCAAGCAAAGCTCCTTCACCGTCTGTAAGTTGTAAGCCCATTCTTGTAGTTTTGGAGATTTTGGGCATCGGGATCATGTTCCCTTCGATGATGAAGGTTTCATTCACAAATTTCAATGATCGAAAAGAACATTCTATCGCTTCATCGTCTGTCCCTACGTATGGCGCGTCACTAGTTACGGATGCAATAATGTCTTCTTCCGTATTTATAGTTACCAGCCGACCCTCAGTTACCAACTTTAGTTTCTGGTGTAGTGATGACGGCACTACCCTTGCCGTGTGAATCTAAGACCTCCCCAACAAACAATTATAAGAAGGCTTAATGTCCATCAGAAAGAAATCTACTTCGTACGTGTTTGGACCAATCAAGAGGGGTATATCAATCCTTCCTATCACCCTTATTCTAGTTCCATGGAATGCTCTCACTATGTTTTGACATGTCTTCATATGAGAGCTATCCACAGGCAACTTATTCAGCGTAGATAGGGGTAAAACATTTAGCGCAGATCCATTATCAATTAACACCCCTGGCAATCTATATCTTTTACAACAGTGGTGATGTGAAGAGCCTTTGTAGATCCCATGCCCCCTAGCGGTATCTCATCATCATTGAAGAAGATGAAGTTGTCAGCACTTATATTGTTGATGATGGGCTCGAAACTAACTATTATTTCGACAAAGGCAAGCGCACCTATCGAACAATAGTATAGTTATGGTGAGTTCAGAATATCGTATCCTCAAGTACTAAAATTACTAGTAATAACTATCTTTTTATTATCTAGCCTAATAATTAAGGGATTTATTTTTAATCTAAATTTAACTAACTAATTTAACTAACTTAAATAACTATGAACGTGACAGAGAGTGAATTGGGAAAATACTTTTGGACAACTTATATGAGATAGACAATACCTAAGGAAGAATCCACCTAGACTTCACTTATTACTTTTGATTCACACGAATTATTCACTTGACTAAATCCGTAGAAATCCCTGATTTATGTTAATATCTCTTTCAAGACTAAAAACAACTGACTCTAGGTTGATTAATTGAAATCTCTTTCTAATTAAAACCCCTATTGTCGCATTAACTCGATCTATGGATTCCCTTATTAGATTTGACTCTAATCCGGCAGATTTTCGTCGCCCTATTTCTAGGGTTGCAATCAACTCCGCTTAATTGTGTTGATCTTCTCTTACATAGGGATTTTTGCTCCACTAAATAAGCACATTCGAATTGAATCAATAACCTGAATTATCAAAACAATAATAAGAACTCACAATTAATAACAAGAACAAGTATTTATCTTATAAATTAAACAATAACAAGATCTGTCTTAGGCTTCATCCCCTTAGGTATTTAGGGAAGTTAGTTCATACTGATAGAGGGGAACATATTAAAATGGGGAAAACAACAAAATATAAGAAAACCCAAAAACTTCTAAAGAACTTGATGGGAGATCCTCCGTCTTGATGGAGATCCTTCTCTTAAGCTACTCCCGACGGCTGTCTTGGAGTATTTTCTGCCTTCCACTTGGCCTCTGCTCCACGTCCCCTTTTAGGTTGCCCCCTAGGGTGTTTATATAGGCTTCGAGATGCCTTTCTTGGCCCACAAGTAGCTTTTCCCGAATAGAATTAAACCTAGGGACGGCAGGGACATGCCCGTGTGGCACGCCTGTGGTGGACTCCCTTGGCTGTGGTCGATTCTGTTCGCCACACATGGCCGTGTGATCTACCCGTGGTCGATAGTCCAGGCCGTGTGATTTCTGCTGTAGGCTCATTTTGTCCCTTTTTGGCCTGTTTCTCGTTCTTTTCGACTTCCTAAGCTCTCCTGAGTATAAAACATGAAATTAAGAGATCATGAGCATCGAATTCATCAAATTCAATGGAAAATCATCTAAAATTAAGCCAAGCATGGGGTTAAAATATGTGTAAATTATGGTTTATCAGTTGACTAGGTGGTTCAGCTTGTTTACATAGATATCGTTAGTGACATAAGTTTCGTTTAGCACTTTCATTAACACGTCATGATGTGTCTCCAAACTTAAGAGTAAAGCTAGCACTGAAGTGCAAGCTGGTTGCTGATGTAGCTGTTCTACAACGCTGTACTCGCTATGCTTTAAAATTTTCAAAAATTCTCTAGCCTTGTTCTTAGTTACTGGCTCTTTAATTGGCGATTTGAGCCTGACCGTCTTTTTCATCTTTTGTTCAGCCACTAGGGTCTTTCTTTTAACAGGCTTAGCTCCTGCATTTGATGGATTATAACGCCTCCCACTGCGCGTGTAGAAAACCACCTCTTGGCCTTCTTTTGACGAACTAATTGGGTTCTTTTCTCTCGGGATTGTCACGTTACAGTCATAATTCTAGGGAACCTTCTTGCTGTCCTTGTAAGGAAAAGTTACAGGTTTCTGGATTATAACCCTTGGTGCAATTTGTACTTTGGCTTCATTGTTTCTAGGTCGTGAAATGATAACCACTAGGTGATTGACTTTATACACATTCTCTGTTGACCCCTCTTCAGAGGTACACAATTCTTCTCTTTCGGAGCCCATAGTATATTCAAAGAATTCTAGCTCCTTATTGTCCATCAAATTTTGCACTAAGGCCTTGAATTCAGTGCACTCCTGGATCTTATGACCATCATTCGCTTGGAACTCACAGTAGTTCCTTATCCCTTCAGCTCTCTCTTCTGAATCTTGTTTGATTAATCATCCCTCTACCATTTTCTTCACAACCCATTTTAGTGGGGTTTTTACTTCTACTACATCCATCTTAGTTCTTTTCCCTCCATTTTCGATTATCGCATTTGCTACCATATTAGGTCCTGATGGGTCGTCGAACTTTACAATTCCCATTTTAATGAACCTTTCGATTAACTTTTTAAATACGGTGCAGTTTTCGATTTAATGTCTTGTGATTTCATCATGGTACTCCCATTGAGCATTTGCATCATACCATTTGGGGAATGAAGGTTGCATGGGTTTCAGGTAGAAGGGGGATACCACATGTGCATCAAATAGGCTCTAATACAACTTCCTGTACGTCATCGGAATAGGTGTGAACTGGAGCCTTTCTGTATTTGGCCTTTGGTTGGATTCTTGCCTTGGAGGCCCTGATGGCTAGTAGTTACTGTCCTTGGTGGGCCTACCGTGATTGGTTTTGAACAGCCCTTGTTATATATGCTTGCATTATTCACCTCATTTTTCTTCTTCCTTGGGGCTAATCTTTTGGCGCTTTCTCCCGTATCTATCTTACCGCTTCTCACAGTATTTTCAATCATTTCACTTGACATTACTATGTCTGAGAAGCTCTTCGTAGCACTCCCCAACATATGATTGATAAACGGGGCTTTTAAGGTGTTGATGAAAAGCATATGGTTTATTTTTCCAAAAGAGGTGGCTAGACTTGCGTTGCCACCTCTCTCCACCTTTAGGCATATTGCTTGAAGCTCTCATTATGCTTCTTCTCCATGTTTTGCAGCGTGATTCTGTCGGGTGTCATGTCCGTCACATGACTATATTGCTTCATAAAAGCTTGTGCTAAGTCTTTCCATGAATTGACTTTGGCACGACTCAGTTGGTTGTACCATTTAGCTGCTGACCCGATCAGACTGTCTTAGAAGCAATGGATCAACAGTTGATCATTATTGACATATCCTGTCATCCTTTGACAGATCATAGTGATGTGAGCTTCAGGACAACTAGTCCTGTTGTACTTTTCAAACTCTGGAGTTTTGAACTTGGGAAGGAGTACTAAATCTGGGATCAAACTTAGGTCCTTAGCATCGATTCCGCAATGGTAATCAACATTTTCCATTGCTCTGAATTTTTTTTCTAGCCATCTGCATCGATACTCAAGTTGCTTTGACAGTTCCACTCTTGTTTTTTTCTAATTCTGCCATATCATCTAGATCAGGAACAACGGGATTGGTTAGGTTATCCCCCGGATTGGAACCTGAGCCTATTTGGAAGTTTATCTGCGCTGAGGTACCGGTTTGATACTGTTGGGGTCTAATTGTAACGGGTGCCCTTCATAGGTATGCCTCTGGTTTTGCCTGGGCGTTTATCGGGGTAAAACCCGGAGGGTAAATAAGATCCTCATTATCATCCCCTAATTTGACTGTAGTGCCTTTCCCTTTTTCGTATTCTCCAGCCAGTAACCGCGCCAGTTGATTTATCATACTTCTTTGGGATTCCGACATCTGATCCCTTATCTCCTGTTGCACTTTCGCTAACTATTCTTGTAGTTGCGCTGGCAACTGGTCTTGTATCTCTTTTTAGACTTGCTCTAGCCTTTCCAATCTTTGGTCCATTACTTTGGTTTTGGCGCGAGTACTATAACGATGTTCAGTTGGTTGATTCTTGTTGGTTTCCAGATTAACTGAAATAATTTCATTTAACTAGGGTCTTTTTTGTGAAATTTAATGCATATGATGCAATGTAATGCAAATGCATGAATGCAAAAAGAGGCATTGAGTCTGATTCAATTCAATTAGAACAACTTTACTAGAAAACAAATTTCTTTACATAAAACATATTACATATATGGCTTTGCCCTAATGCTTAAAGCCTTAACCTTCCTAAGAAGCCAAGCTAACTCTTGACCCTGGTCCAATTCTGATTCGTATTTCAAGCTTAGTACGTCAACCTGAACTACTAGGGTTTGCAAATGATCGGCCACCTCTCAGATTTGAGCCACAGCTTCACCCATGATATAGTCTCTATCCCTGACCTGACCTTGAGAAGGGTGAAGTTACTCTTTCCATTGCTCGTTGCTTGCTTCAAAGAGTTCAACTCGGAGTTCACAATTTTGTAATGCGATTTTGAGCTCTTTTATTTTCCTTTTCAGCTCTTTGATCTTGTTTAAGCTCGCTTTCAACTCAATTGTGGAGTTGCGATTACGATACTGATGAAGTGACTTTTTTGGTTCCGCTACCCTGGCTTTTAATCTGACCTTTTCATTTTGACATTCCAATAGGTCTCTTTCTAGAGCATTTTCTTGAACCTGTGCATCGTGGCATTTTCTTTCCCATTGATCGGCTCTATTCTTTTCTTCTTTGATCCTTTGTTGCCATTATTCTGATGTCTTTCCCAACCTGGTAGTCCTCATTGATAAGCGCAGTTCTTGTAATTCATTTTTAAACTGTCTAGATCTTCCTCAACTTTGTTTTTTCCTTTCCTTAGTTTATCGGAACTCTAGATTCTAGACATCAACATCTAGTCCTAATTGCATCTTTTCTTCTTCTAATTGCTCTATCTTCTTTCCTAGCTCTGAATTCCTTTTTTCAAAACTTGTATTATGATCTCTAACTCAGATGGGATCACTCGCAGGTATTCCTCCATTGGTCGAGTGCCTTCTTCACTTGGCCCAATGATGTTATCATTGACTCTTTTACGCCACCATCCATTATATTTGGGGGTCGTTATCAGACTTGCAGCAAATCTTTTCATTCAGAGGGTTTGGTTCTAGGCATTAGACATTTCTCGGATCTTTTCCTTGTAGTGATCTCCCTTATACAAAAACTCGCATTGAACCAGCCCTTGTGTTGCTGGTATAAACTGCCTCGATTTATACTACCTCAACATGAGTAGATGAGCATATCCAACAGCTGTCCAAATCCCAAGTAGAGGAACCCAGTCGAGATTTCCACACCGGTATAGAATCTCATCGGGGATCATCCAAAAGGCTCTCCATTCGACGTCCTCATCTTGGATATTCTGGAGTATCGTCATCCATTTTTCTTTTGAATTGTCGTCTCGCCTCGGTGTAGCCATTAATTATTTTAATGGAGAGTAGTTCTCAGAGAATACTCGATAAGAAAATTTTTCTACCCTCTAAAACTGGCTATAAAACCATGCCAACAAGAGTTGCGCGCATCCAATGAATTTTCCTTTACCCGCTCTTCAACATGCATTTAAATATCAGAATGTTTCGGCCAAAATTGTAAGGACGGGCGTGACCCTCTTATCAAGTCTCGAACAAATCCGAAACTGCCTCGTCCACGTGCCCCAATGCTTTAGGGAAAACAACCAGCTCATAAATGCTCAAAGCGAAGACATTGACCCTTTTCTTCATATCTGGGTGTGCTAAGATCGAATCTCACAAATTATTCTAAGAGATACATTTTCCATCTCCTTTTTGCTTGATCTGGGCTGCAACCCATTGCTCACTCATCCCCGTGATGTTCATTAGTTTCTTTAGGAAGGTCGGGACATTAGCGACTCTGGAATAAACCTTGTCGGGCTGAATTTTTTGGAAACGAAATAAGGTCGTGTATTCTTCCACAATAGGTACTAAGTCCACTTTTCCAAAAGTAAAGCAACTATAGGCGGGATTCCAAAATTGAGCCAGAGCTCGAAGCAAGTGCTTGTCCACTTTGATATCGAGTAGATAGGGCAAATCACCATAATTAGAGTAAAATAACTGCTTGATTTCTTCTTCCCATTGGACCCATATTTCTTTCAATTCTTGGAGATTGTTCTGGGTCACGTTGATACTAGTGAAGTCCCACAATTCTGAAACGTACCTTTTCATCAAACTATTACCTTTCTTTAGTTGCGTTTTCTCGGACCATATTTGGACAACCGCATTATCTTCCACTTTGTCAAGAAACCCATTCTCCAGGGCAAGCTCTCTATTTAGTAATCGAACGTGAATCAACACATTTTTTTATGATGAAAATGTCATGCAATCACAATCAAAGCAAAACATACAAGTCAGTATACAAAGCTAGAATTAAGTAAGCAAGAAATAATAAATAAAGTACCTATTCGAGTAACCACTAGGGTTTGGTGCGGTTCTACCTAGGGTAAGCTTTTAGGGCTCAGTATATGCGGTTCGGTTCTAAAGTAAGGGTACCTGAACTGGTAGATTCCTCGATCCTTACCCATTATAGGCTCATACGGACCGAGTTCAGTTCAGGGTAATACATTTCCTTATGACTACACGGATATGAAAATCTCACGAAGACAGAGGTACAGATGTATCCTGAAAGCGATCCTCTATCCTATACGGAGGTGAAAACCTCACGAAGGAATAATTTCTCACTCCCACTTAAAAGGGTAAAATTGTCCGATTATGCGATACAATGCGCGGAGTTATATTAAAAGACTCAAACCAATAAAGCAATCATGTGAAAATGATGCAGACCAATGAAATGCAATGAAAGGATCGTAAGTTTAAACCAAATTATCAATCTTTGACAAAAAGACAAAAAGTGAACAACTCTTGGATTGACTCTCTTATTCAGTCCCCAGTGGAGTTGCCAAGCCGTCGAAACCATTTTTTTGAAATCGACTTTTATTTAAAAAAAACGAAAATTGGGAGTCACCACCAATCCTTTCTTATGAGGTGTGATCGGATCACCTCGCAGTTTGATTATTTTAACAAAATGTTTGATTTATCAAAACAATGTTTTTTGGTCTACAAAAATCCAGAAAAACGGGTTCGGGAGTCGGTTACGTACGAGGAAGGATTAGCACCCTCGTGACGCCCAAAATTGCTACCTAATTGATTACTTCGTGTCTTAGTGTCGAAAGTTGAAAAACTTGAAAATAATTTAAAGATACGATCACTCTTTGTATGGATGTTAATTTTAAAAATAAATCGAGAAGTATGTTAAAAGCCCTTTCATCTCGAGATAATAAAATGTCACGTCTCGTAAGTTAGGACACAATGTTAAAAGCCCTTTCATCTCGAGATAACAAAATGTCACGTCCCGTAAGTTAGGACACAACACCTTGAAACCTCGAGGATGAGCTTGTCCCTTTTTTATTTTAAAAACTCATGTGTTTTAATTTTAAAAGGATGTTTGGTTATTTAGATCCAACGAGAAAAATCGAAACCCCGTAAGTTAGGGCACGATTTTCTCGAGTTTCCAAACACAGAACATTGCCTTAATTTGAAAACTTTCCTTTTTTGAATAAGATCGAACGTAGTATTTAAACGATAGGTATTTGGTTTATTCGAATTTAATGTACAAATGGATGATTTTAAAACCTAATGTTTGATATAGGAATACTATAAATAAATAAGAAATACCATAATAATATAAATTTGGTCAGTATTAATAATCACATCATAATAAGAATAAATAAGTGAATTTAAAATAAGTAAAAAAGAAGTGAAAGATACTAAGTAATGATGATAAATAACACGTAAAAATATAAATAGATAATGAATGAAATATATACAAATAATGAATAAAAAATGTGTAAATATGAATAATATAAACTTAAAAATAAAATAAAGCGATAATAAATGCATAAATAATAAGTAAATAATAGCGAAATAATAAGCATGGGAAGTCTAAGTTGCAATAATAAAGGCCAAAAAATGAAAATAAAATAAAATAATAAAATAAATAATTAAAATTAAAAATTAAAACATAGGTAAAATAAAACAAAAATGTATAATAAAAGGAAATAAAAAAATAAGGAACACGTAAATAAATAAATAAATGAATAAATAATATAATATATAAAATAGATAAAATGGCTATAAATGGTTGAAAATAAATAATGAAGACCAAATTGAAACTAAAATGAAATTGAAAGCCTAAATCGTAATAAGATAAAAGCCTAAAGGACTAAATTGGAATTTAAACAAAGTTTTGGGCCAAAATTGTGAATGAAAATAAGGTAAAGGACCAAATTGTAACATGCGAATAAAAAGGAGGGACCAAATGGGGAAATATCACTGTCCTCCAAAACGCAGCGTTTTAGGGCCAAATCGAGGGATTAAATTGAAAATAGAATAAAACTAATGAGGTAAAAAGAAAAAGGAAAAAAGGACTTGATTGTAAACCACTTAAAAAGCGGAAGGGCGAAAAGTGCAATAAGACCAGTTTTCAAAAACACACGGATCCCCCTGGAGCGGGTTGGGTCGCGCGCGAGTCATGTTAGAAACGACGCTTTTTTGGCATTTTAAAGGGCTGAACAAAACGGTGCGTTGTGCCAGCCTATATAAGTCAATTTTTTTTAAAAAAAATTCATTTCTTCTTTCTTCTTCTTCAAAAGAAAAAAAAACAACAAAAATCTCTCCCAACTTTCAAACTCTCTCCGAAATCCGGCCTTAACTCCGACACCGGACCACGGTGGTGGCCGCTGCTCGCCGATAACGGCATCGGTATCCACGGTGGTCAGAGATAAAAAAAATAGCCTTTTCTTGGCTTTTCGGCTTCCGATCCCGAAACATACCATATTTCCTCGGAGATAGCGACCTTGGCCACCCGCGGCGGCGCAAACACAAGAAATGTACGGTTTTTGACCCTTTTTTTTTCTTTGTTTATTTTTTAATATGATGGCAAAAATAAAATGGAAAGAAAAAAAAACAGAAATAAAAGGCAACCTTTTTATCTTCCTCAAATTGATTCTGTTTCTCTTTTTTTTTCGTATCTTATTTCCTTGCTTGTATTTTTTTCTCTGTAAAAAAATATTACAAGTCGATTCCGGGCTTTTATAGTCGATTACACCCTTTTTTATTATTTTATTCTATTGTTTGGTTGTTTCTTATTGTTTGCTTTTTGTTTCTGTTTCTTTTTTGCAGGCAAGGTCAACGGAGGCAGAAACTTCGGCATTTTGCCGTTTTGGTGCAACGACGGTAGCGGGGTGAGTCAGGCCTCGGGACTAGGCACGGGCAGCGCGCCCAAGGAGACAGAGCACATGGGGCAGCTAAGGTTTCTAGCCTTCTGAAATATTTTAATTTTTGGGCCTGTTGTAGTTTGGCCTAGGGTTTTTAAATTTGGGCTGTATGTGGACTGTTGTTTTTGGATTTTATTTTTTGGTTCTTTTTATTTGTTTTGTGTGGCCCGGGCGAATTGGGCCTGTTACAATATCTTTTACACATTATAGGAGTCATTAAATTTAAACTTAATATATCACGATTTTAAAAATCTCAACATTACCATTTAAACCAAAGCCACATTTTGTTTGTATTAGTTTTTATAAATTTGTTTTAATAGATGTACCATAATCTAGTGTCTATATGTTAAACGACTAAATTTGTGTTATCCATCAACCGAGTCCCAACTCATTTATGAAATTATCAAATACCTAATTATTTTACAATAATAACAAAAATATTGTTAGAGGCGAAGCTAGAAATTTTATTTAAGGGGGCCAAAATAAAATTATAAAATTTTGGAGAGGTCAAGGTTAAATTTTTTTCACTAAAATTCTTAAATTACATTGCTTATATTTTTAGAGGGGCGGAAATGAAAATTTTTCATTTATTTAAAAGTTAAAAAACTTAATTTGAGTAATTTACGTTTTAAAAGTGGCTAAAGGGAAAATTTTTCATTTAACCAAGGGGGTTGAGGCCCCTCCCTCTTCACCACTGAATATCGTGAGAATTTGTTTGTTTTTTTATGTTTTAATGTAAAATCTAGAAAAATATCACATTATGAGGTTTGAATTTTGATATTTTAATTTTTTTCATTTCAACTAAAATTTCATCTATTTTTTTATATAAATTTTTTATAAATATATTTGATAAAAAAAATTTCCCCATATCATAACTGTGTCATGATTTAATATAATATAAAGAGTGTGATTGAATTTAGTTTCATAAATCAAACACATCAAACTCAATTAAATAAATTAAAAAAATCTAAATAATAAAAAATTATTAAAGGATATTTACGTTTTTAAGTTTTAATAAAAATATAAATCTAAAATAACCACCGCTTATTAAAGAGACATCCAATAAAAGAAGTGTTTTATTTTATTTTAATTTATCTTTAGCTACGCGTGATTAGATCCCTCTCAAATATATTTCAATTAAAAGGAAAAAGCCTAAGTTTCAATTATATGACAAATTATATGACTTTCGATCAACAACGCAAGTTAAAATTTTGTAGGCTATATTGTTTAGAGGGATAATTACAGATCCTCGAAAGAATTAATTTTCACGGATCGTAAAACGGACATTGAAGATACCTTAATAGTACCGAAAAATATAATCTACTTTACCAACAAGAGGGTTAAATAATTTGTGTAATAACATTGAATTTTTAAAAAAAATTATTAAAATATAAAGTAAAAAAAGATTTTATAAATGCTAGCGTTATGGGTTAAAATCTCAATATTTGTAATTTTTTTATTGGTTTCAATAAAAAGACAAAATTACCCTCATAATAATATAATTTAATAAAAATATGTAAGGTTATCTTCATAATTTTTTTGATTAAATTAGTGCTGAGTTGAGTCGTGATACTAACTTAGTCACGCACTTAAATAATAGTATATATAAAACTAGATTGTATGCCCCCACCATGCTATGGATTTAAATAATTAATTAAAAATTATTTTATTTATACTAAATGGTTGCCAATTAAAATATCATTTTATATTATTAATATTTTATGAAAATAATTTTAAAATTAAATTGAGATAAATTAGTAAAATATGAGATAAATTGAGATTAAAAATATGATGTGATATAATTAAAATATTGTACACTATTCCATGTGCGTGGATCAATCCCTTCATAATATAATTTAAAATTAAAATAATAAATTAAGTAATAAAATAGAGTTATTTGTAGACAATTATTGTGATAGATTATATAAAATAGATTATTATGTCAAAAAATTAGATATAGAGATAAAATCTTAAATTTGAACCTAGTATAGGGATTAAAACTAAAATTTGACCATTTTTATATAATTTTTAAAAAAAGTAATGAGATTAGAATTGAAATTGGACAACCTATATTATTTTTTAAGTGTTTTATTGAGTTGGTGCAACCCTTAATCGACCCACAATTCGGTTATAAAATTACAGAAATACTCTTTCGTTATTAAAATAAGGTATACTATTCGAGAATTATATAGTCTTTCTATTTAAAAAAAACTAATAAAAAGATGCATATGGTGTGATTTGAACATAAACTAATTGAATTAGTAAAAATTTTAATTTACCACTCAACTAAAGTTTTATTTTAATATTTTTAGACATTTCAATTTTTATTATGCACACTTTATTACCTTCATTAATTGTATATATATTAATATATTTGATTGAGTTTGTGTCACAAGTTAACTCAACATCGACTCAAGATTAATGATAATACCATGATAAACAATTTCAATATATTTCTTTTCTATTTTAACATTGTACATATTTCATGTGCTATTATTAATTAGTTTAAAACTATATATTTAATTATTTATTGTATGTTATTTTTAAATACGCATTTGTGTTTTAAATTTGTGGTTTCCGCACACATACATATGTGATAAGATTTCTAATTATCTTATAATATAAAAAAAAACAGCATGACACATGTCATTTGATAAATCTAATTATGTCAAAAATTATATTTTATTAAATTTCAAATTAGAGAGTAGTATAGAGATTGAAATTCAAATTTAACCATTATTCTATAATTTAAGGCCTTCTCTTTATATCTATATTTCTATATTATTATTTAAGCTATTGATTGAATTGATGTCACATTAACGGGGTCACCAACTCGACTAGAAAAATTATGAAAATATATTTTCGTAATTAAAATAAATTATATTATTCAAGGGTACATTAATCTTTTTATTTAAAAAGCAAAAAAAAAAATGCATATGGTAGGATATGAACCTAAACCAATTGCATTTATAAAGCATTTAATTTATTACTTAACTAAAGCTTTATTTTCATATTTTTATACATTTTAATTTTATTATGCACACTTTAATTTGATTGAGTTGGTGTCACAAGTTAATTCAACATTGACTCAAGATTGATGACAGCATGATGATAAGCAATTTGATTTAATTTTTTTAATTTTAATATTGTAAATAATTCATATATTATTATTAATTAATTTCAAGTCATACATTTTATTATTTATGTTCTATATTATTTTTAAACATGCATTTATGTTTTATATTTGTAATTTTCACACGCATACGCATGTGATAATATTTCTAGTCTAATTTATAGATTAAAAAACCTCAAACCTCAACAAGAAATGGGAGGTATACAAAATAGATGTTAATATAGTAAATGACATTACATTAAGAAGAAGATAATCAGTGAACGGCAGCGTCACCTTCTGGGGTGCCAAGCTTATAGAACTTGGGATTGGACTATCCGTAGTTAAGTTGCTGCAAAATTACCCTCTCTTTTTTTGGAAGCGTGATGTGTAGGGTTTCTATAGGAAGACTGGTTTAGGGTAATGTGACTAGTTTGCATCATTTCTCTCTTGATGTTCCTAAAGCGTATATCAACTCTACTTTGAAGCTCAATTTGGCTGGAGAGAATTTTAAAAATAGGTTTAAAATTTGGAAGAAATATCATGCTTTTATCAACTCCATCAAAGAATAGGGTACTTTTCTAATGAATACCTAAAGATATGTTATGATTGTATTTTTTTCTCCATGTGAAAAATATAACGTCGGTAATGACAAATATATCGCAAAGAAAAGATAAATAAAAATTTAAATAACACACAGATTTTACGTGGAAACCCTTTCGGGAAAAAACCACGGGCAGAGGAGAAGAAAATTCACTATGTCGAATTCGAATCAATTACAAGAGGAATAGACCATGTCTATTTATAGGCTTATAAAGCCATATTCTAATAGGAGTAGTAAGATTGAAACTCCTTATTCTAATCAATATCAAATAGATGGAGTTTAATAAGGTTTAAAAAACCTTATTCAAAATAAAATAAAAGAAGTGTAATTCTATAGGGATTCTTCTTTTATTTTACCATTGTATTTTATTTAAATAAGAATTTGGGTCACTTAATTCTAACAATCTCCACCTTGACACGAATTCTCAATTAACAAGTTCTTCATCGCGAACTCTCAATGAACAAGTTCTCCACCTCTTCCATAAAACCCCTTAAGGGTTTGACTTCAACAATGAACACCAACCAAGTCTAAGCAATGCTCAAACTTGGTTATAGGAAGTGACTTAGTCATCATATCTGCAGGATTTTCATGAGTACTAATTTTGCTCACAATAATATCACCACGAGCAATAATATCACGAACAAAATGATACCGAACATCAATGTGTTTTGTTCTCTCATGAAACATTTGATCTTTTGTAAGGAAGATGGCACTCTGACTGTTACAAAATACTGTGCTGATTTGAAGGTCTTCATTGAGTTCACTAAAGAGTCCCTTCAACCAAATAGCTTCTTTACAAGCCTCAGTAATCGATATGTACTCAGCTTCAGTGGTAGACAAAGCGACTGTAGTTTGCAAAGTAGCTTTCCAACTGATTGCACAACCTCCTATTGTAAAGACATAACCAGTAAGAGATCTTCTTTTATCAAGTCTCTAGCAAAATCAGCATCAACATACCCAATGACTCCATCTCTAGTTCTTCCAAACTGTAAGCAAACATCAGTAGTACCTCGTAAGTATCTTAAAATCCACTGAACTGCTTACCAATGTTCTTTACCGGGATTTGCCATGTATGTAACATCCTGAATAGGGCCTATGCATTTCCAGTTTAATTGCATGAAATGACAAGTTTCAAGTACTATGAATAAATTTTTGATACTTTTGGAAATCTAGAAATGCATGAAAATGAAAATGAAAATGGAAATGAAAATGGAAATGGAAATGGAAATGAAAATGGAAATGGAAATGGAAATGAACACTTTTGGAAACTTAGACATTTTTGGAAACCCGAACGTTTTTGGAAACTTAGACATTTTTGGAAACCTAAACATTTTTGGAAATGATCCAAAAATGGAAACTTGAACATTTTAGGAAACTTGGATATGTAAGAAAAATGGCAAGTTACAGAGCCGATCGAAAATTTTAGGAAACTTAGAAATGATGTCGAAATACCAAATTTTAAAGTTCAAAATAGGAAATAAGGGCTAGAGGGCCTTAAAAGAAAAAGTTGGAGAAGTTTGACACACAAACAGGCTTGGAAAAGTGGCCTGAAGATGCCACTTAGGGCCTAAGGAAGTGGCGTCACATGCAGGGGAAATAGGCTTGAGTTCGAGTCACTTGAGAAGCAAATAAATAAGTTTTATTTTCGCTTCTAGACACACCAAGGTGGACGGCACAAGCATTCTAGAAATAGAGGTGTTTTATTTCCATAAATATTTGATTAATTAGGGGATAAATAAAGGAGTTTTATTCACATAAATATGTGAATAATAAGAGATAAATAAAGGAGTTTTATTCACATAAATATGTGAATAATAAGAGATAAATAAAGGAGTTTTATTCACATAAATATGTGAATAATAAGAGATAAATAAAAGATTATTTTCTAAGGAGATAATTGAGGAGATAATTGATGGATTAAAGGCTTTTATCTTTTAAATAAAAGAGATAATATTATCAAAAAGAGGAGTGGTGGCCAAGTAAGGGACTCCTAGGCTGATAACTTTGGCTATAAAAGGAGGGCAGGAGGGCTACTCATTCACTTTTGCTTCCTCTTTGCCGAAATTTTCCTAACTCTCTCCCCCTCTCTGCCGAATTTTTCTTCAAGCAAAATCCATCTTTTCTTCTTCTATTTTCTTCTCTGTTTCTACTGTCAAAGCCGAATCTTTGTTGATTCTAAGTAAAGGAGCAATCAACTACAACATCAAAAGGGTTTCTTCAACTGTCGAATACAAGGATCAAGGATCTAAGGTAAGATAAATTTATTTGATTAAAGGTTATGATGTATATGTTAGATTAGATCTAACATGAAGATTTCGACAGACATATAGGGCAAGGAATCCTCTTCAGATTTGGAATTTGTATGGTAAGTGATATTCGGCAAACGCTTAATTTTGGTATTTGGAATTATTTTTCATTATTTCAAAAGCCGAAAACTCACATGATTACATGAATTAGTGTTAGCCGATTCCAAGGAAAAGGGATACTAGCAATTTTGGGATTTGATTTACAATCATCCAAATCGGCAAGCAAGGTAAGTAATACAAATCCTACTAGGATTTGGGTTTTTAAGCCAAATAGGTTATTAATGTGTTTTTATATGATGGGCCGAATATAGGAATTAACAGATCTAAAGTTAGATCGGGATTTTCGGGATCTCAAGGAATCTATTAAGCAAATCAGGTGTGTACTCACACTAATTTTCAATATATTATGGCAATGGTTATTTTAATATATGAATATGCATAAGAATGAGAATGTGTCTAAGTGCCACAAATGTGGCAAAAAAATACCCAAGTATGTTTCCTACTTCTCTAGGATTATGAATGTGATATACTTGAACATGTGAACAGTAACATGAATGAAATTTAAGTATGCTGAATATGTTATAAAAATAATTTGGGGCATTCGGGATATATGTGAAGGGAGAATTGAAGGTGATGACTACGGTCTCACCAACGAAATATGTTGACTACGGTCACATTGCGGAATTTTGGTAACTTCGGTTACAATATTTGACTATAGTGTCTAATGACACAACGTATAAATTTGACTATAGTGTCTAATGACACAACGTATATGGGCGATGAGCACGTCGACTGCAGCGACTGCCTTCGATGGTGTGTAGCGGATGGAGGGTTGACTTAGTAGTCCCCACGGTGTGACTGGCAGGTACGGGTGGTGTGTAGCGGATGGACCATTAGGCTTGGGTTGGGTTGCATCATTTATTTTGATATGAATATGAATTTGACATGAACATGTATGCCTGATTTGTTGGATGTTAGTATGATGTACACATTGAGTCTGTTGACTCACCCCGTTGTGGGAACTATTTTCAGGTGATGAACAGTGACGGACCGGGACGGTAGACCTTGAGGTGGCCATGCATCAATTTGAAGATTTTATTATTTTGGACCTTATTTCGTTTTAGAACATTTAATTTTAATATTGGGTTTTATTTGATGTAATAAGGCCATAAGGCCCAAGTTGGATTTCTTTATTTCTGCTTTATTTTTTAATTATTTTGTTACAAATGATTGTTGGATTAAATTTTAAGTGAAAATATTTTATAAACCTAAAGAAAATTATTTTTGTCACCTTAATAAAATTGGGTTTTTTTAAATTAATTAAATGGGTTTCCCAACCTAAGCCCAATCCAAAACAATATCTTCTAAAATTTACAAATTTTCTCTAAGTAGCAAAGAATTTGAAAACCGGTTTACTTAAGGAACATACCAAATCCGGTCAGGCTCGTGGGCCGGGTTTGGGGTGTTTCAGTTTGGTATCAGAGCCCAGTTTTAAAACTCTCGGCCTGTGGGCTAAGGCCCAAAACATTTTCAAAGCGAGCCTAAATGGGTTTTATGAAAGTATTTTATGAAATAAGCAGGTTTTCTGGCATGGCACCTAAGTCTCCGACCCGCAGTCCATCAGGTAAGTACCCCTATCCTTTGTGTGATTTATATTATGAATTGTAGAAGGGTAGAAATGGAATGGAACGTAGATTAGTGAACTAGAATCTATTGAACCGTAGGACTAGTCTACTCAAACACAAATACATAAGACTTAATGCACTTAACAAACCTATGGCTAAGTCGCTAAGTTAGGGTGTGGTAACCATTGTGCGCATGTCTAGGATTGGATCCGGAAGAGCCTGGTACTTAAGCAGTCCTAGTGACTCACCTCCTCTTCGCAGGAATCCTACCTGGTGCGTAGCTTCGGTTCACCCTAACTCAGAAGGCTCAGTGGTGTGGCAACTTCTGTGCGCATGTCTAGGAATGGTTTCGGTGGGAGCTTGGTACTTAAGCAGTCCGCGTGACTCACCTCCTCTCCACTCGAATCCTGCCTGGTGCGTAGCTTTGGTTCACCCTGGCCAAAGAGGGCTCGGTCATAGGCTAAACATAATGACTAAAACCCGAAAGGGAACTAGCCATGTTTAAAAAAAAAAAAAGAGAACCAAACCAACAAACCCTAGTTTTAAAATCCTTAAAACTTTCTTTCGAATTTGAGAAAACCATCTTTACAAAATTCTTTGAAAAATTTCTGAGTAGTGAAAATTACAAAAATGCCCTTAGTGATAAAATTACCAAAATGCCCTTGATTCGTAAAAGGTCAAACTTCTCAATGGTTTTGTCAAAATTTCCATATTTTATAAGTGTTCACAAACCTTAATTTGCAAACTATTAAAAATACCTTGATTTTGGAAAAAAAAAATTTCCTAACTTACAGAATGACCAAAATGACCCCGGTTTCCGAAATTTTTGCAAACATCATAATTTGAAAAGTTAAACTCTCAAAAAGAACCCTCAAAGTTTTACAACTTTTGAAATATCCCTGGTTTGTTAAATTCTTCAAATTTACCCCAATTTATGACAAATTACCAAAATACCCCTAAGGTCGAAAATTACCAAAATACCCTCAGATTTCAAAATTTTTCCAAATTATCCCAAGATTTTGAAATTTTCAAAATACTTTTTGATGAAATCACCGAGGAACTCTTTCCTTTTGAAAATTACGAAAATGTCCATGTAGGACAAAATTACGAAAATACCCTTAGGTAGTGGAAAAACATCAACGATGAAAACTACAACGTTTCTCTGAATGAACGGAAGTTCATACTTGTTTGATGGATGAATTAATGAATGGAAAGACTGTGTGTTTGTATGAATACGAAAGAACCACTCCTAAAACTCTTGTCATAAAATTTCTTCGCGAGTAAACAAGTGAAACCAAAGTACTAATACATAAAACTTCTTAATCAGATCCCGACGCCGAAATGAGCTCTAGAGGACATGGCCGTCGTGGACGCGGTAGAGGAAGAATGACTAGGTCAGAACCCGTTAGATCGGGTCAAGGGTCCGATAATGAGGTACCGCCGCCCCCACCACTTCTAGCCGTTGGTGTGGAGCAGCAAGCTCAAACAGGGGACGATGCTGTGTCGCGGGCTGTGCTGCGAGTTTTGGAATTGGTGGCGGGTGCAGGAGGAAATTCGAGAACTCGAAAATCTGTGCCTGAACAGCTCCGAGCTAATGGAGCTGAGATGTTTCGTGGAGTGTCTGGAGTAGCACCCAGTACAGCTGAGTACTGGTTGGAAGCAACGGAGCGCATCATGGATGAGAACCAGGTACACTGATGAGCAAAGGAAAGCTTTTCTGGGGCTGGTCCAAGGAAACAAGTCTGTGGCAGAATATGAGGCGGAATTTCTGAGGTTAAGTCGCTATGCTCGAGGAGTAGTGGCAACTGAGCATGAGCGCTGTGTCCATTTTGAGGACGGGCTAAGGGATGATCTAAGATTGTTGATAGCACCGCAGCGGGAATTTTCTGCGTTAGTGGAAAAGGCTAAAGTGGCTGAAGGAATTAAAGATTCTGCAAGGCAGAACACTGATCGGAATAGATCAGAAAAAGGTTTTGGATCGTCTGGATCATCTGGGAATAAGAGGCCTAGAATTGATGGGCCACGAGGTCAGCAAGTTGGTTCAGAAGGGCGGTATCGACCTTGTGAGTATTGTGGAAAGAAGCACTTGGGGGAGTGTTGGAGGAAGACAAGACGATGTCTCAAGTGTGGGTCCAAGGACCATATGTTTAAGGATTGTCCCAAGCAATCAGATGAAAGCCGACCGGCAACTCAGAATGCTAGCCTTGCTAGTAGAGGCGGACAACAGCCTCAGCAAGGTCATGGACCGAACCATGGAGGAAATGGTTCAGGCCGTGGACGTGAAGCACCAAGAAGAGGTGCTGAAGGTGCAGACGCGAGGCAACCAAGGTTGGTTTATGCAGTTGGCCGTCGCGAGGAGGAAGATGTGCCAGATGTGACAACGGGTACGTTTCTTATTTCTGGAATACCCTTAATAGTTTTTCTTGTTATAGGGTTAGCTTATTCTTGTATTGCTAGTGAAGTGACTGAAACCTTGGATGTGAACTTAGAGAATGTGCCTAGAAAGTATGATAGTTCTTTAAGATCAGAGTTGCGCAGCAATAGCGTAGTGAGGTGAGTTAGACAGTACGATTATTCGTTAATAAGTAATTTCGAGGACGAAATTATTTTTAAGGAGGGTAGAACTGTAACATCCTGAATAGGGCCTATGCATTTCCAGTTTAATTGCATGAAATGACAAGTTTCAAGTACTATGAATAAATTTTTGATACTTTTGGAAATCTAGAAATGCATGAAAATGAAAATGAAAATGGAAATGAAAATGGAAATGGAAATGAAAATGGAAATGGAAATGAAAATGGAAATGGAAATGGAAATGAACACTTTTGGAAACTTAGACATTTTTGGAAACCCGAACGTTTTTGGAAACTTAGACATTTTTGGAAACCTGAACATTTTTGGAAATGATCCAAAAATGGAAACTTGAACATTTTAGGAAACTTGGATATGTAAGAAAAATGGCAAGTTACAGAGCCGATCGAAAATTTTAGGAAACTTAGAAATGATGCTGAAATACCAAATTTTAAAGTTCAAAATAGGAAATAAGGGCTTGAGGGCCTTAAAAGAAAAAGTTGGAGAAGTTTGACACACAAACAGGCTTGGAAAAGTGGCCTGAAGATGCCACTTAGGGCCTAAGGAAGTGGCGTCACATGCAGGGGAAATAGGCCTGAGTTCGAGTCACTTGAGAAGTAAATAAATAAGTTTTATTTTTGCTTCTAGACACACCAAGGTGGACGGCACAAGCATTCTAGAAATAGAGGTGTTTTATTTCCATAAATATTTGATTAATTAGGGGATAAATAAAGGAGTTTTATTCACATAAATATGTGAATAATAAGAGATAAATAAAGGAGTTTTATTCACATAAATATGTGAATAATAAGAGATAAATAAAGGATTATTTTCTAAGGAGATAATTGAGGAGATAATTGATGGATTAAAGGCTTTTATCTTTTAAATAAAAGAGATAATATTATCAAAAAGAGGAGTGGTGGCCAAGTAAGGGACTCCTAGGCTGATAACTTTGGCTATAAAAGGAGGGCAGGAGGGCTACTCATTCACTTTTGCTTCCTCTTTGCCGAAATTTTCCTAACTCTCTCCCCCTCTCTGCCGAATTTTTCTTCAAGCAAAATCCATCTTTTCTTCTTCTATTTTCTTCTCTGTTTCTACTGTCAAAGCCGAATCTTTGTTGATTCTAAGTAAAGGAGCAATCAACTACAACATCAAAAGGGTTTCTTCAACTGTCGAATACAAGGATCAAGGATCTAAGGTAAGATAAATTTATTTGATTAAAGGTTATGATGTATATGTTAGATTAGATCTAACATGAAGATTTCGACAGACATATAGGGCAAGGAATCCTCTTCAGATTTGGAATTTGTATGGTAAGTGATATTCGGCAAAGGCTTAATTTTGGTATTTGGAATTATTTTTCATTATTTCAAAAGCCGAAAACTCACATGATTACATGAATTAGTGTTAGCCGATTCCAAGGAAAAGGGATACTAGCAATTTTGGGATTTGATTTACAATCATCCAAATCGGCAAGCAAGGTAAGTAATACAAATCCTACTAGGATTTGGGTTTTTAAGCCAAATAGGTTATTAATGTGTTTTTATATGATGGGCCGAATATAGGAATTAACAGATCTAAAGTTAGATCGGGATTTTCGGGATCTCAAGGAATCTATTAAGCAAATCAGGTGTGTACTCACACTAATTTTCAATATATTATGGCAATGGTTATTTTAATATATGAATATGCATAAGAATGAGAATGTGGCTAAGTGCCACAAATGTGGCAAAAAAATACCCAGGTACGTTTCCTACTTCTCTAGGATTATGAATGTGATATACTTGAACATGTGAACAGTAACATGAATGAAATTTAAGTATGCTGAATATGTTATAAAAATAATTTGGGGCATTCGGGATATATGTGAAGGGAGAATTGAAGGTGATGACTACGGTCTCACCAACGAAATATGTTGACTACGGTCACATTGCGGAATTTTGGTAACTTCGGTTACAATATTTGACTATAGTGTCTAATGACACAACGTATAAATTTGACTATAGTGTCTAATGACACAACGTATATGGGCGATGAGCACGTCGACTGCAGCGACTGCCTTCGATGGTGTGTAGCGGATGGAGGGTTGACTTAGTAGTCCCCACGGTGTGACTGGCAGGTACGGGTGGTGTGTAGCGGATGGACCATTAGGCTTGGGTTGGGTTGCATCATTTATTTTGATATGAATATGAATTTGACATGAACATGTATGCCTGATTTGTTGGATGTTAGTATGATGTACACATTGAGTCTGTTGACTCACCCCGTTGTGGGAACTATTTTCAGGTGATGGACAGTGACGGACCGGGACGGTAGACCTTGAGGTGGCCATGCATCAATTTGAAGATTTTATTATTTTGGACCTTATTTCGTTTTAGAACATTTAATTTTAATATTGGGTTTTATTTGATGTAATAAGGCCATAAGGCCCAAGTTGGATTTCTTTATTTCTGCTTTATTTTTTTAATTATTTTGTTACAAATGATTGTTGGATTAAATTTTAAGTGAAAATATTTTATAAACCTAAAGAAAATTATTTTTGTCACCTTAATAAAATTGGGTTTTTTTAAATTAATTAAATGGGTTTCCCAACCTAAGCCCAATCCAAAACAATATCTTCTAAAATTTACAAATTTTCTCTAAGTAGCAAAGAATTTGAAAACCGGTTTACTTAAGGAACATACCAGATCCGGTCAGGCTTGTGGGCCGGGTTTGGGGTGTTTCAATGTATCTGCTAACTGCACTGACTGCATATGATAAATCTGGACGCGAACAAACCATAGCATACATGGGAGATCCCACTGCGCTAGAGTATGGAACATGTGACATGTACTCAATCTCATCATCTGATTGTGGAGATAAAGCCAATGAAAGTCTGAAATGGGCTGCTAAAGGAGTACTAACAGGCTTAGCACTCTGCATATTGAACCTGCAAAGAACTTTCTCAATGTACCCCTTCTGACTTAGGTACAATTTACTTTCTTTTCTATCTCTGAGAATTTCCGTACCAAGTATCTTCTTTGCTGGTCCCAAATCTTTCATCTCAAATTCTTCACTTAGTTGGGCTTTGACCTTTCTTATCTCTCCTTTATCTTTTGCTGCTATCAACATGTCATCAACATAGAGAAGTAGATTCACAAAAGAACCATCACTGTTTTTCTTAAAGTAAACACAACTGTCAAAACTACTTCTTTTAAAATCATGAGAAGTCGTAAAGGAATCAAACCTCTTGTACCACTGTCTTGGTGACTGTTTCAAACCGTAAAGAGACTTTTTCAACAAGCAAACATAGTCCTCTTTTTCTAAGACTGTAAAACCCTCTGGTTGTTGCATGTAAATATCTTCCTCAAGTTCTCCATGCAAAAATGCAGTTTTTACATCTAACTGCTCAAGCTCCAAATCATGCATGGCCATAATACCAAGAAAAGCTCGAATCGAACTATGCTTCACAACTGGGGAGAACACATCTGTGAAAACCACTCCTGGAATTTGACTGTAACCCTTTGCAACAAGCCTTGCTTTATATCTAGGTTCTTCAACTCCTGGAGTCCCTTCTTTCTTTTTAAACACCCATTTACAGCGAACAACCTTTTTACCTTTAGGAAGTTTCACAAGATCCCATGTTCTGTTTTTGTGGAGTGATTCTATTTCCTTTTGCATAGCAAACATCCACTTTTCTGAGTCTTCACAGCTAACCGCCTCAGAATAATTAGAAGGCTCTTGGTTTGCATCTATATCTTCAGCCACATTTAAAGCATAAGCAACTAGGTCAGCCTCAGCATACTTCTTTGGAGGTTTAATTTCTCTTCTAGTTCTATTTTTGGCGATAGAGTATTGTGGTGGAAAAGTAACTCTATTCTCAATTTTTGTACTGGCTTGAGGAGTTGACTCTGTATTAATCTGATGCTCCACCTGCTTTTGATTTTCTTTATTGGAAGAGTCTTTAAGACATAAGTTAGGTAGCATAGCAGTTTCATCAAAAACAACATCTCTGCTAATCACAACTTTTCTATTTTCAGGACACCATAACTTATACCTTTTTACACCAGCTTTATAACCAAGAAAAACACATTTAATGGATCTTGGTTCCAATTTTCCATTATTAACATGAGCATACGTAGGACACCCAAAGATCTTTAAATCAGAATAATTAGCAGGATTACCAGACCATACCTCTTGTGGAGTCTTTTTCTCAATGGCAATGGATAGAGATCGGTTGATAAAAAAACATGCAGTAGAGGCTGTTTCGGCCCAAAACGACTTTGGTAAGTTGGCATTTGACAACATACATCGAACCTTTTCCATGATCATTCTGTTCATTCGTTCTGCAACGCGGTTTTGCTGTGGAGTATGACAAACTGTTAAGTGTCTCACGATCCCTTCTGACTTGCACAGTTTATTAAACTCATCAGAACAAAACTCTAAGCCATTGTCTGTGCGGAGGTATTTTATTTGTTTTCCCGTCTGTTTTTCAATCATAGTTTTCCAAGACTTAAATGCGGAAAACACATCGCTTCAGTTTGCAAATTCCTTGCCCATCAAGAAGTCCTCTTTTGCTCAATTCTGCCATGCCATTCTCACTCATATGCCCTAGGCGCATATGCCAAAGTTTAGTAATATCATCATTTGACAAAGAAAAGGAAGCGACAGCTGCATCACCAATAGCAGTAGAACCCTGCAAAACATATAACTTGGCAGTCTTTCTCTGCCCTTTCATCACAATGAGGGAACCTTTGGAAATCTTCAAAATCCCACTTTCAACTGTGTATTTGTACCCTTTTGAATCAAGAGTACTCAACGAAATTAAATTTCTCTTCAATTCTGGAACATGCCGTACGTCACTAAGTGTTCTGACAACTCCATCAAACATCTTAACTTTAATTGTTCCAACACCTGCGATTTTACACGAAGCATTATTTCCCATCAAAACAACACCTTCAGACACCGTTTCGTAATTTGTAAACCAATCCCGATTGGGACTCATGTGGAAGGTACAGCCTGAATCAAGTATCCACTCTTCGCTCTCTTTAGAATTGTTGACAGAAGCGACTAGAAGTTCACCATCACTGTAGTCTTCTATAATATCAGCTTCACCGGAATTTTCTGGTTGTTTTCCCTTTTGATTCGCAGCCTGTCTTTTAATCTTGTTCTGTAGCTTATAGCACTCAGATTTAATGTGCCCTTTCTTCTTGCAGAAGTTACAAGTTTTACCTCTGTTTGAAGACTTTGATCTACCCTTAGATTTACCGCGAGGATTCCGATCCTGTGTCCTTCCACGATCATCATCAGCATTCCGATCTTGTCTCCCACGAACAATGAGACCCTCTCCCTGAGAGTCGGGTTTAACCACAAGATGCTTCATCTTATCATACAAGGTCAAAGAATCATAAACCTCATCAACTGTGAAAGACTCGCGGCTATATAAAATCGTATCTCTAAAGGTTGAATAAGACGGGGGCAACGAACAAAGTAGAATCAACCCTAGATCTTCCTTATCATACTGAACCTCCATGGCCTCCAAGTTTGAGAGAATTTATTTAAACACTGTTAAGTGTTCGTGCACAGACGCACCTTCCTCAAAACGATGAGCATAAAGACGTTGCTTCATATGCAACTTGCTAGTTAGAGTTTTCGACATACATATTTGTTCTAGCCTCTTCCATAATGCTGCGGCAGTCTTCTCCTTCATCACATCCTGCAAAATTTCGTTAGACAAATGCAGATGTAACTATGTTAACGCCTTTCGATCCTTGCTCTTCTTATCTTCCTCCGTCAATGTCGAAGGCATCTTATCTACCCCTAGCAGGGCTTCCTCTAAATCCATCTGTGCAAGAACTGCCTGCATCTTTATCTGCCACAACGCGAATCTGGTGTTGCGATCCAACAGCGGAATTTCATATTTCAAAGACGCCATTACCGTGATCGAGATGAAAAACCCGAAAGCTCTGATACCACTTTGTGAAAAATATAACGTCGGTAATGACAAATATATCGTAAAGAAAAGATAAATAAAAATTTAAATAACACAGATTTTACGTGGAAACCCTTTCGGGAAAAAACCACGGGCAGAGGAGAAGAAAATTCACTATGTCGAATTCGAATCAATTACAAGAGGAATAGACCATGTCTATTTATAGGCTTATAAAGCCATATTCTAAAAGGAGTAGTAAGATTGAAACTCCTTATTCTAATCAATATCAAATAGATGGAGTTTAATAAGGTTTAAAAAACCTTATTCAAAATAAAATAAAAGAAGTGTAATTCTATAGGGATTCTTCTTTTATTTTACCATTGTATTTTATTTAAATAAGAATTTGGGTCACTTAATTCTAACACTCCATATCTTCACAAAATTAAATTTTGATAAAATTTATCAAGCTATATCATTACTGTATTGTGCTTTGTGTATTTTTTGAGAATTCTTACTTGTTTGACATTTCAGATTAATTATAAAATAACATCTTACGCAAATAAAATGATTAATATTGGGATGATATTATGATTTTTTATTGTAAGATAGAATAAAAAGTGAAGGTGTAAAATTTCGAAAATACTATTGAATTTATGACAGAAGAAGTTGGAAATTATACTTTTATCAACCGTCAAATTATTACCCATCAGTATCTGATGGATATATTGTTACTGTCGATATAGAGGTACCTATACTGACAGATTAAAATTATCCATCAATATAGATCTTGTGTATACCAACAGTAGAAATAAAAAGGCTAACCCAAAATTGACTCAATCCTAAAAGGCTAAAACCCATTTCCCCTTTTTATCTTTTAACATCAGGTGAGTACATTTCAACCTTGAGAAAATGATTTTGCCATTTTACTCTTGGATTATGTGTTGGAGTGAAATTTTACTCTTTCAATGGGTCCTGCCTTACACTGCTCCTCAAGCAATAGGATTGAAAACAAGCTTGGGGTTTTTGACAAGATGCATTTTCTTTTAGTTAATTTTGTATTTATATATGCAGTTATCCAATAAAGATGCATAGAATATCTCAATTCTCTTTCCATGTTAAAATTAGATTCATTAGAACTTTGGGTACAATTTCAAATATGTTTACTGGTGTAATCGAGTTCGAGCTCCCCGTTTCAATTGCTATCTATCTTGCTTGATGTTGCTTACATCCCCTTGGCATCGTTTACATTATAGTCTGATGTTTTGTGAAGTGTTGCTTACTCCAAAGTCTGTCCCAAGGTTGAGGGGCATGAAGGGCTTAACACTGTACAATTCGAAGAACCATCTACAGGTAAATAGCCAAGGCCAATGCCATTAATGCTTTCAAGCTTCATGTTTAGTTTTTGCTTTTAAACTATTTTTTAACATTTAGCTATGGTAATTTGACTAGGGCAGTAGACATGGAAGCAAAATGCAGTAGACCTAAACAAATTAAATGGTGGTAAGTTTGTACTTCAGCATCAAATTCTATTAATTTGCAATTATCGTTTACTCTGCCAGTACAATTTTAATTACTTTTAAAAATGGGGATAAGTTGATTCTTGTGGTGATTGGTTGTAATTCCTTACCTAGGGAATTCATATATACAATTTAGCACTCATTCCTCAAGGACTATTATCACCAATTCTTTATCCAACGTGCTTTGGTGAAACCATTTTCTCAAGCCAGGGCCTAACTTCATGAAAAATCAAATAGCTTCTTAGGCATCAAATTAAAGGTTTATATATATAAGTAATATAGTAGAAAATACTAGACTTATCATCTTCACAGTGGCTGATTTTAAAACATAAATTGCAAAATTAACAAATAATAATTTGGAAAGTAAATAAGAATCTGATTGGATTCAAATAAATATGCAAAGCAATTTAAAAACAATAACACAGATTAATAGCAATGAATTGAAGAGCCAAAATAATTATTCCCCCCTAATATAAAATAATTGGTAGCGGTGTTGCGACATTATGATAATTTATTAATCTGGAATTGACAGTTTATAGGCTTTTCTTGAAGTCATTATGTTCAATCCTTTATCTAATTTTACATATGTCTATATTAATTTAATATCAAGACTACAACTGCAAGCACCATCCCTACAAGATTATGCATGGTAAGAGTATATGTCTACATCATTACAAATTTAAAATCAAAGAAATTAAACATGCACCATTCAAGTTTTACGTCTATTAATCACAACCTTTTCAGAATTAACACCTAACTCTGTTACCCACTAATGTTGATTAGGCAATAACAAGCATAAAACATAAATAACACTTGAATGAATAAACCTCATTTTGCAACAAGCATACTTAGCAAAGTACTAATAATCCCATATTAGGGTTCCATAATTATTCTAGTTAACAAAAGTTTAGCCCATAATCATCAAATTAAAAACAATCAAGCAAAACTCAATCATGGTTCAAAATAGCAAAAGAAAAGAAACAAAAGGTAAAGAGATGATGAGCCGAATAAGGTGGTTCTCCTCCAGTCATCCTTCTCTCTTTCGGGTTAAACCCAAAAGTTGATGTGACATTATTTAAGTGTAAGCTTCCCAATCTGTTCGCGTCAAGCTCGATGTTTCGGCATTGCTACAGCATTGGGGCTTTAGATGTCGAAATTCAACATATTCTTTTCCCGAACAACAAACGCGACTAACGCGACTCGAACCCAAGCCACACTTACGATGATAAACATCCTTAACCATCAGGCCATTACATAGAATTTTTTTGTACATTAATTTAAATCCTTTGTATCAAACACTTGAGCGCTTGTAAATTGCAACCTTCCGTACGTAAATAGATAAATAAATTTATCATCTTTGCAATCTTCGGTGTTGTATAATTGTTAGTTTTTTTAGGGAAAATAACTTTGCAAATTTATTTTTCATGAGTAAAGTTATTGTGTTTTATACAGGGAAACTAATTAATAGTTGCTTGATATACAAGGGGAATGGAGTATGGAGATGCCATCAAGTTTAGTTGGCTTGAACGTGTGGTTCCATCTTAATTTTGTGAAATTTATTATATTTGAGACTTTATGATGCATAACCTAATAAATTATAATACATTTTTTCCCCTTAATTTGTATCAGTGATTTTAATTATATATTTTCCTTAGTATAAAAAGCATTTGTGGATGGATGCAATTCTCTACCGATGGCAAAATAAAAAAAATTAAAATGTCGCACATCTCTTCATCGACGAAAATTGTACAGAAATCTATCACTATATCATATACCAATTGTCGAAACTATTTTTTTTGTTTGAAAACGGGCCGACTTTAGAAGGAAAACGGAGTCGCCACCAATTTTTTTAAGTGTGATTGGGCCACTTTTGAAAATGTTTTGGTCTACGGATTTTAAGAAAACGGGTTTGGGAGTCGGTTACGCACGAGGAAGGATTAGCACCCTCGCAGTGTCCAAAATTGGTACCTTATTGATTGATTAATGTCCTAATATTGAAAATTGAAAAAGATTTTAAAATATGGATCATTTGGAAAATGTTTGGGTAATTCGAATTTGGATATCGAAATTCTCTTGTTCCGGAAGGATGAAATATCACGTCCAGCACGTTAGGATACGATATTTCAGACCTTCGAAACCAAGATCATTTCATAATTTCCAAGATTCATGCATTGTCATTTTAAAAAGGGTACTTCATCACTTGGCCAAATGAAAGAACCGAAACCCAGCACGTTAGGGCACGATCCTTCAAATTTCCAAACATGAAATATTGGCTTGCTTTTAATTTTAAAACACGGACACAATTTTAAAGGATATTTATGATTTGGCCAAACAGAAACCACAACCCAGCACGTTAGGGCACGATTCCTTGAATTTCCAAAACATGAAACATTGCCTTGTTTCAAAAATGGACACAATTTTAAAGGATATTTAATGATTTGGCCAAACAGAAACCACAACCCAGCACGTTAGGACACGATTCCTTGAATTTCCAAAACATGAAACATTGCCTTGTTTAAAAACTTTTTATGAGTCTTGAAAAAACGTGGTAAAAGGGAGAAAAACAAGATAAACGACGGTAAATAAAAAGATGATAATAATAATAATAAACATAAAACATAAAAAGTATAAGGGTAATAACAAGTATAAGAAAGTGGTAATCGTAATAAAATAATAGTGGTAAAAAAGATTGGTAATAGAGTAGTATAATAAATATAAGAAACATAAGGAATGATAAGATGTATAGTAAAATAATAATACATAGGAATATAATAACAATAGGAAAAATAGTTCTAAAAACTAAGTGGTAACAATACCAAAATAATGATAGACTAATAATAGTGAACAAGAAATAAAAATGAGAATAATAATAAAATAGTAAAATAATAGTATTAATAAAATAGTAGTCATAAAAGAAACTAAAAGTGTTTGATAATAATAATAAAAATAATGGATATAGAAAGAATACTGTCTAATAAAACGATTTAAACAAACAATAATATATAATAATATTGAATATAATAGAGAAATAATAATAATATACATAATAGGAAGATTAAGGTTAAAAATAATAATAGTAATGATAATCATAAATATAATAATAATAATAATAATAATAATAATAATAATAATAATAATGGTACATTTATTAATAATAAAATAATAGATATAATAAAACGATAATAAAAAGGAAAATAAAGTAAACAAAATATATATAAATAATAGTAAATATAATCGAAGGAGCATAATTATAATAATCATATACATATAAGAATAATGGGGAAAAAAATTAATTTTAATAGTAGAAATGGAAAAATAATGAAAAAGGATTAAATTGAATCAAAATCGAAAATTCTGGGCCGAATTTAAAATAAAAGAAGGTAAATGGGCCCAATTGTAATGCGTGCGCAACAGAGAGGGGCCAGAACCGCAATTAATCCCCTCCCCAAAACGCAGCACCTGAGCGCGGACTAAATTGAAGTAGCGAGCAAGATTCGGGGCCAAATTTTAAAAATAAATGAAAGCTGGAAATAGGCCGCGATTGAAACATCAGCGTGAAAATGAGGACCAATCGCGCAATTTACCCATTTAGGGTGAATGCGCATGGACCCCCCACTAAACGGCACAATACTTTAAATGTTTAAAACATAAAAAAACATTTTGCCTTCTTTGCCTTCATTCTGCCTTCTTTCTCAAAAATCAAAACAAAATTGATTTCCCCTCTCCTCTTGTTTTCTAGGGTTTGAACCCTTTCCCTGCAGTGAGCCCCCTTCACACGCGCATCGATTGCGGCGGCCAGAGGGAATCCGGTAAGATCCTTCCGACTTCTCTTTTTTTTTTAAAAAACGTTGTTTATTTTGTCTTGAAAACTAACGAAATCGACTTGGAAAAAAGGAAGGGGTATTTGCACCCTTTTTTCTATTTTCGTACGCAAGGCTGAAGAGAAGAGAAAAATAAAACGAGAACTTCAAAAAAAAATCAAAAATCTCAAAACACTGTAATCACCTTATTTCCTCTGTCTCTCGGTTTCAATCTATGTGTACAATCCTGGTTCTGTTTACTGGTGTTTGTATAGGTAGAAACTGTGTATACCATTTTCTTATTAAAAAAAAAACCCCGTTTTACAATATTTTGAAGGCATTTTATAGCCTGTATTTACAACCGTCCTCTTGTTCACAGGTGCGTGGTGGAAGAGGGGTCTTCTCATGGACATGGCAGACGCGCGCACGATGTGGCGCTGGGGCAGAAGATGTGCGACGCGAGGGCTCCTTTCATCTGATCTAGGTTTCACCCATTTTGCCAACTTTTGGGCCATTTAGGCTGCTAGCTTATTTGGGCTCGGGCAAGAAATTGGGCCTTACAGCTGCCTCTCTTTGCTCATTGTCGTGTAACGATAATAGCGCAAAGACTTTCATAGGACCAATCTTGCCCGGTCTTGTTGAGTATCCGTGCTTTTTGATGCTTCCCTTCCTTAAGCAGCCCCGCTTTAGCCCATTGCATCTTCAGGCGTGTAGGAATTTTGTTCCAATTCGCTCCACTACTACTCAGTAGAGATAAGATCTGGTATCTTTTAGCCTCTTACCCTATTGCTTAAGGGGTTAGGCTGGTGGTTTAAATCTGCTTGATTGCCGATACATGAAGATAAGATTCGTCATCTTCGATCCACCCCACTCCTGCTCAGTGGAGATAGGATCTGCTGTCTTCGATCTGCTCCACTCCTGCTCAGTGGAGATAAGATCTGTGGTTTAAATCTACTCCATTGCCGATACATGGAGATAAGACTTATTGTCCTCGATCTGCTCCACTCCTGCTCAGTGGAGATAAGATCTGTTGTTTTTGATCTGCTCTACTCCTACTCAATAGAGATAAGATCTGTATCTTTAGTCTGCTCCATTACCGATACATGGAGATAAGACTCGTCATCTTTGATCCACTCCACTCCTGCTTAGTGAAGATAGGATCTGCTTCTTCAGCCTACTCCATTTCTGCTCAATGGAGATAAGACTTGCTATACTCGATCTGCTCCACTCCTACTCAGTGAAGATTAGATCTGTTCTTTCAGCCTGCTCCACTCCTGCTTAGTAGAGATAATGCTATAAACTTCAGTCTGCTCCATTGCCGACACATGGAGATAAGACTTGCTATATTCGATCTGCTCCACTCCTGCTCAGTGAAGATGAGATCTGTTCCTTCAGCCTGCTTCACTCCTGCTCAGTAGAGATAAGGCTATAAACTTCAGTCTGCTCCATTACCGATACATCGAGATAAGACTTGCTATATTCGATCTGCTCCACTCCTGCTCAGTGAAGATAAGATCTGTTCTTTCAGCCTGCTCCACTCCTGCTCAATGGAGATAAGGCTATAAACTTCAGTCTGCTCCATTGCCGATACATGGAGATAAGACTTGCTATATTCGATCTGCTCCACTCTTGCCCGGTGGAGATAAGACTATAAACTTCAGTCTACTCCATTGCCGATACATGGAGATAAGACTTGCTGTATTCGATCTGCTCCACTCCTGCTCAATGAAGATAAGATCTGTAATCCTCTGTAACTCCCATCAATTTTGCTACATTGTCCTCTGGGGAACCTACCTGTGGCATTGATTTCATGGGGTCTATGCTTATGTCACATGATTAGGATGCCATGAAAATGCTCCTAACCATATATATTATGAATGTATGGATGCATGCAAAATGTCATGAGTATGATCCAATTTTTTAACTTTTGGGTTGTCGCTGCTTGCTGCTTGTTAGGGCAATATCCCGTTGTATGCCTTCTTGTTCAGTTGACATTTCTAACACAGAATCTGAAGACATCATCACTGCTTAGACTCCTATTTCAGGGGTTCCCAAACCCCTTACCTGGTGAGTTCTAGATAATTGTCCTGTTTTAGATTCTTGTATTATTTAGAAACTTTCAGAGTAATACACAAAACTTCTTTTGTGAAAGTATTATTAGTTCAGTAATCATTACTTCGATGTGAGACGCTTGAAAAAAGATTGTAGAAATGAATAGAACTGAAATTTATTCGGGATAAAACCCGTGAAGAATGGATTGAACAAGGATAACAAATTTCACTAAAGTACAAAATGAGTAAGAATGGCATTGATGCCCCAGATATCACAGCCTGAGCTTCCCTGTACGTACTTCTTGAAGTCCACTCTGAGTTCGACAAGTGTCTAGAAAATCTGAGGTACTTTGTCGATGCCCCAAGATGTAACATGCCTCCTCATTGTTAATTCAAACGTAGTAAAACTACTGTATGCCCCATCACGAGTTGGTCATAATCTGAGCCGCCCTTTTCGGGTTTTCGTCTCAAAGCCCATTTGCTCTCAAAGCGCCCTTTACGGGTTTTCGCCTTGGCCTCTCTATTTTTTTTTTGAACTCAAGATGCCCTTCGCGAGTTTTCGCCTTGGCCCATTTTTATGCGAAGTACTTCTTGACTGAGTCTGCATTAATTGGATTTGGCAGACTTTTGCCGTCCATCTCGGCTAGTATCAAAGCTCCTCCAGAAAAAAGCCCTCTTTACAACATAAGGTCCTTCCCAATTAGGCATCCACTTTCCCCTGAAGTCTTTTTGCATAGGGAGGATTTGTTTCAACACTAAGTCTCCCTTATGGAATACTCTGGGACGGATCTTCTTGTTGTAAGCCCGCATCATCCGCTTCTGATACATTTGACCATGGTGAATGGCTCTTAGCCTCTTTTCCTCAATTAGATTCAGTTGATCATATCGAGATTGAACCCATTCTGCTTCATCTAACTTCAGCTCCAACAAAACCCAGAGAGAAGGGATTTCAACTTCAATAGACAAGACTGCCTCCATCCCATAAACCAACGAGAAAGGAGTTGCCCCGGTAGATGTTCTAACCGATGTTCGATAGGCGTAGAGGGCAAGCGGTAACTTTTCATGCCAATCCTTATAGGTCTCAGCCATTTTCCCCACAATTTTTTTGATATTTTTATTAGCTGCCTCAACTGCTCCATTCATTTTCGGGCGATATGGCGACGAGTTATGGTGCTTAATGTTGAACTGACTGCAGATTTCCGCTATCGCGCTGTTGTTCAAGTTTAGTGCATATGATTTCTTTCTTCAAAAACTTGCTAACTGCCGTCTTCGTGACATTGGCATATGAAGCTACCTCTACCCATTTGGTGAAGTAATCAATGACCACGAAGATGAAACGATGTCCATTAGAAGCTTTTGGTGAGATCGGCCCAATGACGTCCATACCCCATATTGAGAAAGGCCACGGAGAAGTCATAACATAGAGAGGTGAAGGAGGCACATGTATCTTGTCTCCATAAATCTGGCACTTGTGGCATTTCTTGGCGTAACGGATGCAGTCTCCTTCCATCGTGGACCAGTAATACCCGAATCTCATGATTTGTCTAGCCATTATAAACCCGTTGGCATGCATCCCACATACACTTTCGTGGACTTCTTCCAGAATTTTCCTAGCCTCTACAGCATCGACACATCTTAACAACACCTGATCTCTTCTCTTTTTGTACAGGATCTCTCCGTCTAAGACATAGTTATTGGCCAGTCTTCTCAATATTCTCCTGTCATTTTCTGTTGCCTGATCAGGATATTCACGACTCTTCACATACCGCAGAATATCATGATACCAAGGATGATCATCTCTCTCTTCTTCTTCATCGATATTACAGCAGTGAGCCGGAGTCTCATAAATACTCATTTGGATGGGCTTCATACCCTTTTGCTTGTTTACTCTGATCATAGAAGTTAGGGTGGCCAAGGCGTCAGCCATCTGGTTTTCATCACGCGGGAGGTAAAAAAATGTGATATCATCAAACTCCTCAATTAGTTCCAAAACTAACTTTCAGTAGCTGATCAATTTGGGATATCTTGTTTCCCATTCTCCTTTGAGCTGATATATTACCAACTTGGAGTCTCCATATACCTCTAGCAACTTGATTTTACGGTCTATAGCAGCTCGGATTCCCATGATACATGCTTCGTATTCTGCCATGTTGTTTGTGCAATCGAAGTCCAACTTGCAAGTGAATGGATAATGTTCTCCATTTGGGGATACCAGGACTGCCCCAACCCCGTTACCTACGGCATTTGACGCTCCATCAAAGTTCAACTTCCAGGGACGATCTACTAAGATATCCTCTTCAGTAGTTGCCACAAACATCAAATCTTCATTTGGAAAATCAAAGTTCAAGGGCTTGTAATCGTCTAGCGCTCAGCTGGCTAAAAAATCCGCTATTGCACTCCCCTTCATAGCCTTCTGGTTTACATAGACTATGTTAAATCCAGAGAGCAAAATTTGCCATCGGGCCATTCTTCCATTCAGAGCGGCCGACTCTATCATGTACTTGAGAGGGTCTAGTTTAGAGATTAACCAAGTCGTATAGTATAACATGTACTGCCTCAACCTCCGAGTTGTCCAAACCAAAGCACAACATAACTTTTCAATTGGCGAGTACCTCATTTCACACTCAGTAAATTTCTTGCTGAGGTAGTATATCGCCCTTTCTTTCTTCCCCATCTCGTCGTGTTGGCCTAGCACACATCCCATTGAATTATCGAATATCGTCAGATACAGAATCAATGGTCTGCCAGGACTGGGCGGCACTAGCACTGGAGTATTAGACAAGTATTGTTTAATCTTGTCAAATGCCTTCTGGAATTTATCATCCCAAATGCCTGGATTGTGTTTCTTAAGAAGACGGAATATCAGATCACACTTCTCGGTCAATTGCAAAATAAATCGGGCAATATAATTCAGCCTTCCTAGAAAACCTCGAACCTCCTTCTGAGTGCGTGGCGGAGGCAATTCTTATACAGCCCTGACTTTATCCGGGTCGACCTCAATCCCTCTTTCACTGACTATGAAACCAAGCAGTTTCCCCAACCTAGCCACGAAAGTGCATTTGGTTGGATTGAGTCTCAGCTGAAATTTTCTCAACCTCAAGAATAGCTTCCTCAGAACCTGTACATGCTCATCTTCCGTTCAGGATTTTGCGATCATGTCGTCAATGTAGACCTCGATCTCCTTATGCATCAAGTCGTGAAACAAGGTTACCATGGCCCTTTGGTATGTGGCTCCCGTATTTTTTAACCCGAATGGCATCACATTGTAGCAAAAAGTTCCCCACAAGGTTATGAATGTGGTTTTTGCCATGTCTTCAGGATGCATCTTGATCTGGTTGTATCCAGAAAAACCATCCATAAAAGAGAACAACAAATAACCTACCGTGTTATCCACCAAAGTGTCGATGTGAGGCAGTGGGAAGTTGTCCTTTGGGCTAGCCCTATTTAAGTCCCTGTAGTCAACACACATCCGTACTTTTCCATCCTTCTTAGGAATGGGGACGATGTTGGCTACCCTTTCTGAGTAATTCACAACTCGTAAGAACCCAGCGTCAAACTGCTTCTTGACCTCCTCTCTGATTTTCACCGCAACATCGGGTCTCATCCTTCGGAGCTTCTGTTGGACCGGATTGCAATCCCCCTTTATGGGGATACAGTGTACCGCAATATCAGTGCTCAACCCAGGCATGTCCTGATATGACCACACGAAGACATCTTTGAACTCTAAGAGAAGTCTAATGAGGTCCTGCCTTGTTTCCTTGGTGATGAGGGTTCCAATTTTCACCTCTTTCCCTGCCTCCAGAGTCACATTCTCAATTGTCTCTTTGTGAGGCAGAATCAGCTTTTCTTCCTGCTCTACCATCCTTAACAAACCTGGGGATATAATACAATCTCTGTCATCTGTAAAGTCCTGAGGTTCTTCTAGGCACATGTCTTGCTCATCAGGAAATTCTGGGTTCGTAACAGCGTTGTTCATGAATCGATATATGGGGACCTATGGTAGGTATGAAAGAATATTCAATGAAAATGAATTTAAGAATGACTTATTTATGCGTTATAATTATGAATGTAATAGAACAGAAGTAGAAGAATAATTGCACGGTATGGAAGAAAAAATACACTTTTTATTGAAAATAACGATGCGCGAACATGCCTATTTCACAAAAGATTCTTATTGTTCCTAGGCTTGAAACAACAAGTGTGTTTTGAATATTACTCTGTTTTAGTCCTAAAAACTACAGGAATTTCTTCCGCAGTCCAGTTGTCCAGAACACTTCCAGGCTCGTAAGGGCGAATACCGGCCAAGTTTCCTCTCCTCGAACTTCCTTCAGACACAGCATTGATGTTCAAAGTTCTCATCATGTCTTCAGCCATTTCTCTATTCACCATCTCTAACCCTGAATGAATAATTCCTCCAGACACGAATGTATTAGATATATGGGGAAAAGTCATCGAACCCCATTTGATCTCAGCATCATTCAATCGTGCCCTCCGTCTATCACGTTTCCTTTCCAGCTCTTCCTTTCTCTGTCTGGCATCTGGCCTATACCCCAGACCAAAGCGATCATGTTTGTCAACCAATCCTGGCACTCTAACCGGGCCCTGAAGGTATTTTCTGAGTCCCCTCTCAGGCAATGCTCCTTTTCCTACCGTCAGCTGTAGGCCCATCCTTGTGGCTTCAGAGATTTTCGGCACCGGGACCTTGCCACCTTCACTGATGAAAGTCGCATTTATAAACTCTAATGACCTGAAGGAGCACTCTATAGCCTCCGCATCATTCTCTATGTACGGTGCATTACTAGTAACGGATGCGATGATATCCTCCTCTGTGTTTATGGTTATCAACCGGCCCTCTGTCACCAACTTCAACTTTTGGTGCAATGACGATGGTACAGCTCCCGCTGAGTGGATCCACGGCCTCTCCAATAAGCAATTATAAGAAGGCTTGATGTCCATCACGAGGAAATCTATCTCGTACGTGTTTGGCCCAATTAGGAGGGGTATCTCGATCCTCCCCACCACTTTTCTCTCGGTGCCATCGAATGCTCTCACTATATTTTGGCATGTTTTCATGTGAGAGCTATCTACAGGTAACATGTCCAGTGTAGATAGGGGCAAAACGTTCAGTGCCGATCCGTTGTCGATTAATACCCCTGGCAGTGTATACCCTTTGCATTGAGTAGTGATGTGCAAAGCCTTGGTAAATCTCATGCCCCCCGGCGGTATTTCATCATCACTGAACGAGATGAAATTATCTGCGCTTATGTTATTTACAAGACGGTCCAGCTTATTTACCGAAATGTCATCAGCAACATAAATCTGGTTCAACGCTTTCATTAGCGCACTGCGGTGTCCTTCTGAGTTTAGCAGTAAGGCCAGTACCGATGTGCATGCCAGCTGCTTGTGTAACTGTTTCACAACACTGTACTCACTGTGCTTCAGGAACTTCAAAAACTCCCTGGCCTCATCCTCTGTTACTGGTTCATTAACCAGTGGTCCTGTCTTCTCGTCTCCCCTTCTCATTATAGAGGACTCAACTTCTGGGTTGGGTGTGCTGGCCGAACTCTTTTTCCCGAAAACTATCACAGTGCAATTGTAATTCCAAGGTACCCTCTTGTCATCTTTATAAGGAAAAGTCACGGGTTTTTGAATTACAATCCTCGGTGTATCCCTATAAGGAGAAGTTACGGTTTTCTGATTACAATCCTCGGTGTATCCTTATAAGGAGAGGTCACGAGTTTTTTAATTTCGACCCTCGGTGCTATTTTCACTTCGGCCTCGTCGACCCCTGGCCGTGTAATAATCACTGTTGGGTGATTGACTTTAGGGATCCTTTCTGCAGACCCTCATTCTGTGGAACATACGTCCTCTCCTTCCACCAAGTCAAAGAACTCCAGCTCTTTATTATCCATTAGCCCTTGTACTAGGGCTCTGAATTCATTACATTGCTGGATTTCATGGCCCTCTTTGTTATGGAACTCACAGTAGTTCCTTGTATCTTGAGATCTGCTCACATTCTCTTGCAGAACTAACCCCATTTTCTACATTGCTTTCCAAACTTCCCTCAATGGGATTCTGACCTCAGCAACTTCCTGCTTGGTCCTCCTCCCCCTGTTCTCAACTATCGCATTTACCCCCTTATTCGTATGATTTAGTAACGGATTTCCTCCCCAGGAGCGTCATTGAACTCTACCACCCCCGCTTTGATAAGTTTCTCGACTAGCCTTTTGAATGAAGTGCAATTTTCTATCGAGTGACCTACTACATCCGCATGGTATTCACATTGAGCATTTGTGTCATACCACTTGGGATACGGAGGTTGCAATGGCTTCAAGTAGAACGGGGCTACGGCGTGCGCATCGAACAAAGTTTTATACAACTCCCTATACGTCACAGGTATGGGAGTAAACTGCAACTTCTCAGTCTTCTACCTCGTGTTGGGCTCTTGTCTTGGTGGGGCCTGCTGGCCTGCGGTCCCCGCTCTTGGATGATTAATAGTAATGGGTTTGGGATAACCCGAGCTTACATTACTCACTTCATTCTCCCTTTTCCTGGGAGTTGATCTTTTCATACTCTCCCCAGCTTCTATTTTCCCACACCTTATCGCGTTCTCTATCATTTCGCTAGACATCACTATGTCCGTGAAACTCTTGGACGCGCTCCCCAACATATGATTGATAAAAGGTGCTCTTAGGGTATTAACAAACAGCATGGTCATTTTCTTCTCCAGCAGCAGTGGTTGGACCTGTGTATCGACTTCCCTCCACCTCTGGGCATATTTCCTAAAACTCTCGCCCGACTTCTTTTCCATATTTTGCAGCGTGATTCTATCAGGCGCTATATCAGTTACGTGGCCATAATGCTTCATGAAGGCCTGTGCTAAGTCCTTCCACGATTTGATTTGTGTGCAACTCAGCTGGTTGTACCATTTCGCTGCAGCCCCAGTCAGACTATCCTGGAAACAGTGAATCAACAACTGGTCGTTGTTGACATATCCCGTCATTCTCTGACAAAACATGGTAATATGGGCCTCAGGGCAGCTAGTCCCATTGTACTTTTCAAACTCCGGCATCTTGAACTTCGGAGGAAGTACCAGATTTGGAACTAGACTCAGCTTCTTAGCATCCACCTCGCATTGATAATCAACACGTTCCAATTCTTTAAACTTCTCCTCCAACCATTTGCAGCGATCCTCAAACTCTTTTGGGAGTTCTGCCCTCGTCTTTTCCTCTTCTGCTGCATCATCGAAATCAGGGACCATCGGCTTTGTCAGGTTACCTCCAGGGTTGGAGCTCGAGCCTACAGGGAAATTTACCGGCGCTGGGGTATCAAATTGGTACTGAGGTCTGATATTGACAGACACTCTCGGTGGTTGTGCTTGAGAATTTTCCGGGGCTAAGCTTGGAAGATAAGCAGAATTTTTATTTTCATCTCCAACATCGCCCATGAGGCCATTTCCTTTATCTTGCCCTCGAGTCAACAAATGCGTTAACTGGCTCATCATACTCCTCTGGGACTCCAACACTTGATCCCTCATGTCTTGTTGGATTTTAGCCAACTGTTTTTGCATCTGGGCCGGCAATTGGTCATGCATCTCTTTCTGCATCTGCATCTGCTCTAACTTTTCTATTCTTTGATCCATAGCTTTTGTTTTTTTTTCGGGTGTAGTAGCTGTAACAGCCCAATTACGACTCTAATCGGAACGGTGGTTTCGGGACCACGAATCTAAATTAGAAAAATATTTTTTATTATTAATTTGATGTCTATGTTATGTGGTTAAGCATGTGTTAAAATATTATTTAATTATTCGCGCGTTTGGGTTATTAATTTAAATTAAAGGATTGAATTGTCAAAGTAGTAAAAGTAGCCTGTACTAAGTGGGATGGCTTAATTGAATTGTTCCTTGAATGAATGGACTTGCATGTCAAATGACCCATTTCATATAGTAGTGGATGGCATGGTGATTAATTCAAATATTAAATTCAATTGTTTCAGCTAGTGGTATTATATTAGTATTATAATTGGATTAAAATAAAAAAAACAAAAAAAAAGATGATAGAAAATTCATCTTCCATCTTTGTTCTTCATCTTGCCGAAATTTAACAAAGAAACAGGGGGAAAATTTAGCTCTCCTTATTTGGCCATTGCATGTTACTTGGAGGTTAGTAATTGAGTTTGATTCTTTGTAATTTATACATTTTTGAGTTAGCTACTCCAAATACTACCAAATCCATGTGAAAAATTTTGAGAATTAAACATGCCATAGATTCGGCCATGAGTGGATATTTTTGTTTTGTTATGTTTGATAGATATGTGTTATATCTATGCTTGAAATCAATATATTTGAGTAGGAAATTTAGGTGAATAGAGAATAATGACTTAGATTATGAAGTTTATCTTTGAGGGTGTAAAATACAAAATCAATTGTTGGTATAGATTTGTATAAGATGGGGGAAAAGTCGGCTCTTGAGAGAGAAGTCCAAATTTCATAAATTTTATGTTTTATGATTTGGGGATTAAATTGCAAAAGATGTGAGTTCTAGGGGAAAAAGGGTAAATTCCATAATAAGATGTTATGATCAATTTGAATAGCATTTTAAGGCTTTAAGGAGCTTAAGGGACATTCGGCCTTAGCTTAAGAGAGTGCAAATTGTTATATTTTCAAATGATTGAGAAATTGGAAAATTTTCCAATTTTTGTAATTTGGGCTAGAATGAATGAAACCTTATTTGAATGAGTTTAAATTGAATTTTTTTAGATCAAGAACAAAAGGAAATCGGATTGGATCGAGGAAAAGCTAAGTTAAGCGATTAACCGAGAAGTCTTATCCGTTGTTATCCGAGGTAAGATTTAAGTAATTTAATTAAACTTATGCTTCTTATAATTATATGGGTTAATATGAATTTGGGTATTCATAAAAGGTCATATTGCCGAATGTGAAGGGAAATATTAGATGTTAATTCCTATTTGGTTTAATGCTTATTATTTGGTACTATGGTTCGAAATTTTGGATGAGTACTTTTCGTTGAAATGCCAATGTTGATTATAATTTGAGGAGGGTCAAATTATAGCTTGGTGGTATGTAATTATGATACTATTGCATAATTTATAATTTGGCCGAATGCAAGGTATCAAATTGAAGTATGGATTCATTTCATTATATTTACATGTTTGATGGTTAATTTACATGTTGGGAATTCATAATTGTGAAGTTAAACAATTTGTAAGCTTATTAAATGACATTGAGTATATGAGTACATATCCGGGCACTAAGTGTGCGATACCGGTAATAAGGCACTCTGTGTGCGAATTATTAAGTAACGGCTCTATGTGAGCGATATGTTACGAGAAGTGATAAGTAACGGCTCTATGTGAGCGATACGTTACGATAAGTGTTAAGTAACGGCTCTATGTGAGCGATACGTTACGAGAAGTGTTGAGTAACGACACTTAGTGTGCGATACGTTACTAAATTTTATTCTACCATTGAATGTACAGGTAAGAGGTTCGTTAATTGAATTTAGTTGCTAATGTTGTTATGTATATGGGAAGGATGGATGTCGTATCATATGTGATGCATAAATTGTTTAGTCATGGAAGTTAAGCAATTAAAGGTATGTGTATTGTATTTGCTATTTCGAAATTCATGAATGTTCAAAATGGAAGCATAGGATTCGACTATTAGAAGATGTGTGGACAAATTATTCTATTATATGATAGTGATATATGAAAACGGATTTATAAGTTCGTATATGTGTAGTTACTATGAATTTATATTCGTGAATTCTAGAACATTGCAAGGAAGTAGATATGAAATCTTGAATAAGTTTATTTGTTTATGAATTACTTGAATCTTACTAAGCTATGGAAGCTTACTTCGAATGTGATTGTTTATGTACTGTAGATCTCTTTGGGGTGTTCGTCTTGTGCTCGAGGATTACGTTTGAAGCTCATCACACTATCAACAAAGTTTTGGTATTTCTTTCGTGTAATAACTTAAGGTCTATGGCATGTATAAGCTAGCCTACGTTTTGGTAAATTTTAATGATGTATATAAGTAATAGCCATGCGAAAATGGGTTGTCCATCTTGTTAATCTTAGAATTTATATTTTGGCATGATGAATATGTTTGGTTGTGGTTTTGGTTGATTTTGGTTTTAATATGTATAAGTATGGTTAATGTATGGAGTTTCAATGAAATGGAGTAAGGATGTTATAAACTAGTTAACCATACTTTGCAATGAAACAGTTTTTGGTTAACAGCAGTAACACGATTTCGAAAAATCACCAAAAATAGGAGAAATGGAATTAGAGAGTGAATAAGTTTAATTATTGTGTCTATTTTTATATGAAAGAAACATAGTAGGCAAAAGAATTTTATATTATGAGATTTTAAATTTTAGTGAGGCTGGTTCTGAATGACTTTGTGATTCACTGTTCTGTCTTGGAAAAATTGTTATAAATTGTAAAAAAATAATCATGGAGCATAGTTTATATTCTTAGAATCCTTAATGATTCTATTTTTTATTGGAATAAACAAGAACATTATTGGAATTCTGTACAATGAGATAACTGAGTTTTTGTAAAGATAGGTTAGAACCATCAAACAGTGAAATAAGGGAAACTTTAACGAATAAACTGTACTAATTGGCCATATGAAAAATTCTGGAAAAATTATGGTGAGAAGATACATGAGTCTAGTTTCAAGGAAAATTTACGGACCTAAATTTCGAGTCTCGTAACTCGTTATGGTCAATTTAGTCAACATGATGCAGTTGGACAGTTTCAATTTTTATGCCCCGAATTAGTAGTCAAGTCTAGTAATGCCTCATACTCGACTCCGGCAACGGTCTCGGGTAAGGGGTGTTACAGTAGCGGTGTTCCAGGATAACTATAATACGACCTCTAATTAATATGGTTGTCTTATGATATTAATGCAAATGATATGATGCAATGCAAATGCATGAAATGCAATGCAAATGAATGAATGCAAAAATAAGAGGAGTCGATTTTGATTCAATTTCTTTTAGAATACTTATTGAAAAAAACAAAATCCTTTACATAAAACAGAGCCACATATACGACTTAGCCCTTATGCCCAAAGTTTTAACTTTCTCAAGAAGTGAAGCTAACTCTCGACCCTGGTCCGACTTTGACTCATATACTATGCTTAACACATCAACCTGAACTGCTAAGGTTTGTAAATGATCAGCCACTTCTCGTATCTGGGCCACAGCTTCGCCCATAAGGTAGTCTCTTTCTCTGACTTGGTTCTGAAATCGTTGAAATTGTTCTTTCCATCACTGGTTATCTGCCACTAATAACTGGATCCGGAGCTCACTGTTTTGCAGCACCGATTCGAGCTCCACCACCTTTCCTCTTAACTCTCCAATCTGGCTTAGGCTTGATTCCAACTTCATCGTAGAGTCGCGACTTTGACGCAATGCCTTCTCCAATTCTGCTACTCGAGCCCTTAGCATCTTATTTTCGCCTTGGCTCTCACCCACAGTCTTTTTCAGGGCATCCTTTTGTGCTTGAGCCTCATGGAATCTCTTTTTCCATTGATCGACCTTGGCCTTCTCCTCGTGAATTTCCTGACGCCATTGTTCTGTGGTTTTACCCAACCCAGCAGTCCTTATCGATAAATGCAACTTTTTGTAGTCGGTCTTCAAGCTGTCCAAATCTTCTTCGGCCTTCCTTTTTCCTTTCCTCAGCTTCTCAGCCTCTGACTTCTGGATATCAATATCTAACCTTAAATTCATTTTTTCCTCTTCCAGTTGTTCTACCTTTTTCCCTAACTCCAAGGTTTTACTTTCGAAGTCTTGTTTTATGATTTCCAACTCAGAAGGAACTACTTGAAGATATTCCTCTATTGGTCGAGCACCGTCCTGTGTCGATCTGGGGACATTATCATCGATTCTCCTATTCCGCCATACATTATACTCGAGGGTTGCCATCGGACCTACAGTAACTCTTTTCATTCGACGAGTCTGTTTCCAAGCATCAGAAATCTCTCGAACCTTCTTCTTATAATGATCATCCCTATATGAAAACTCAGACTGAGCTAGCCTAAATGTTGCCGGTATGAACTGTCTTGATCTATACTACCTCAACACAAGCAAAGGAGCGTACCCCACAGCTCCCCAAATTCCCGGCAGAGGAACCCAATCGTAACTTCCACATCGGTAGAGAATTTCATCAGGAACCAACCAAGGTGCTCTCCACTCAACATCCTCTTCCTTGAGATTTCTAAGAAGTGCGACCCAATTCTCTTCTGATACGTCGTCCTTTCTGGGTGTGGCTGCTAACTCCTTTAGCGGTGAGTAATTCTTAAAAAAAACCCGACAAGAGACTTTATCCACTCTCCAAAAATGGCTATGGAACCAAGCTAACAATAACTGTGCACACCCTATAAATCTGCCCTCACCAGCTCTCCTGCATGCATTCAAGGACCCGAATGTCTCGGCCAATATTGCAGGAACATGTGTGACCCCTCTATCAAGTCAGTCGAAGAGATCCGAGACCGATTCGTCTATATATCCTAATGCCCTAGGGAAAACCATTAAACCATAGATACTCAAAGCAAAAACGTCAACTCTCTTCTTCGCATCAGGATGTACTAAGATCAAACCCTTCAAAATCCTCCATGGGATGCACTTGCACTCACCCTTTTGCTTGATCCTCGCTGCAACCCACTGTTCACTCATCCCTGTAATATTCATCATCCTCTTTAAAAAGGTTGGGCCACAGGCAACTTTAATATAAACCTTGTCACCTTGGACCTTTGGGCAACGGAGTAAAGCCGTATATTCTTCTAAAGTGGGTACCAAATCTACCTCCCTGAAGGTAAAACAGCTATAGGTGGAATTCCAATACTGGGTAAGGGCCCGGAATAAATGCTCATCTATATTGATGTCGAGTAGATGAGGCAAATCCCCATAATTCCCATAAAACGACTGCTTGGTCTCTTCATCCCACTGGTCCCATATTTTTTTCAACTCTCGAAGATCATTTTGCGTCACACTGATACGGGTGTAATTACATAACTCCGACGTATATCCCTCGACTAGACTATCCCCTTTTCCTAATTGAGTCTGCTCTGACCATATTCGGACTGCCGCATTATCCTCTACTTTATCAAGGAATTTGTTCTCCATAATAAGCCTTCCTAAATTGGAAACCGAACGTAAGTCGACACCTCTTTAAAAAATGAAATGATATGCAATTACAATAAGATGCAGCAAGTTAGTATCATGTAGCAACAATAAAATTCAAGGCATGCGAGAAATAATACAGCACCTATCTGGGAAGATTGCTAAGGTTTGAAGTGGCTCTACCTAGGGTAAGTTCCTAAGGCTCTCTATATGCGGTTTGGCTCTAAAGCAAGGGTACCTGAACCAGCAAATTCCTCGATCCTCACCCATTATAGGTTCATACGGACCGAGTTCAGTTCAGGAGAATACATTTCCCTATGGCTACACGGAGGTGAAAACCTCACGAAGACATAGGTACGGATGTATCCCGGAAGCGATCCACTATCCTGCACGGAGGTGACAACCTCACGAAGGAGTAGCTTCTCACTCTCACTTAAAGGTGTGACCCCTACGGTCATGCAATATGATGCAAATTCGTCCTAGACAATTAAAATGCAAAAAAAAAACATATGCGATGGGAAAAAAAAGTTAAAATCAGATTTTAATTTTCAATAAAAGGACATTAATCAATTAATTCCACGGCTTGACTCTCTTATTGGTCCCCAGTGGAGTCACCAAGCTGTCGAAACCATTTTTTTGTTTGAAAACGGGCTGACTTTAGAAGGAAAACGGAGTCGCCACCAATTTTTTTAAGTGTGATTAGGCCACTTTTGAAAATGTTTTGGTCTACGGATTTTAAGAAAACGGGTTCGGGAGTCGGTTACGCATGAGGAAGGATTAGCACCCTCGCAACGCCCAAAATTGGTACCTTATTGATTGATTAATGTCCTAATATTGAAAATTGAAAAAGATTTTAAAATATGGATCATTTGGAAAATGTTTGGGTAATTCAAATTTGGATATCGAAATTCTCTTGTTCCGGAAGGATGAAATATCACGTCTAGCACGTTAGGATACGATATTTCAGACCTTCGAAACCAAGATCATTCCATGATTTCCAAGATTCATGCATTGTCATTTTAAAAAGGGTACTTCATCACTTGGCCAAATGAAAGAACCGAAACCCAGCACGTTAGGGCACGATCCTTCAAATTTCCAAACATGAAATATTGGCTTGCTTTTAATTTTAAAACACGGATACAATTTTAAAGGATATTTATGATTTGGCCAAACAGAAACCACAACCCAGCACGTTAGGGCACGATTCCTTGAATTTCCAAAACATGAAACATTGTCTTGTTTCAAAAATGGACACAATTTTAAAGGATATTTAATGATTTGGCCAAACAGAAACCACAACCCAGCACGTTAGGGCACGATTCCTTGAATTTCCAAAACATGAAACATTGCCTTGTTTAAAAACTTTTTATGAGTCTTGAAAAAACGTGGTAAAAGGGAAAAAAACAAGATAAACGACGGTATTAATGCTAATGCAAATGACAAATAAAAAGATGATAATAATAATAAAAAACATACAACATAAAAAGTATAAGGGTAATAACATGTATAAGAAAGTGGTGGTCGTAGTAAAATAATAGTGGTAAAAAAGATTGGTAATAGAGTAGTATAATAAATATAAGAAACATAAGGAATGATAAGATGTATAGTAAAATAATAATACATAGGAATATAATAACAATAGGAAAAATAGTTCTAAAAACTAAGTGGTAACAATACCAAAATAATGATAGACTAATAATAGTGAATAAGAAATAAAAATGAGAATAATAATAAAATAGTAAAATAATAGTATTAATAAAATAGTAGTCATAAAAGAAACTAAAAGTGTTTGATAATAATAATAAAAATAATGGATATAGAAAGAATACTATCTAATAAAACGATTTAAACAAACAATAATATATAATAGTGAATATAATAGATAAATAATAATATACATAATAGAAAGATTAAGGCTAAAAATAATAATAGTAATGATAATCATAAATATAATAATAATAATAATAAATGATAATCATAAATATAATAATAATAATAATAATAATAATAATGGTACATTTATTAATAATAAAATAATAGATATAATAATACGATAATAAAAAGGACAAATAAAGTAAACAAAATATATATAAATAATAGTAAACATAATCGAAGGAGCATAATTATAATAATCATATACATATAAGAATAATGGGGAAAAAAATTTAATTTTAATAGTAGAAATGGCAAAATAATGAAAAATGATTAAATTGAATCAAAATCAAAAATTCTGGGCCGAATTTAAAATAAAAGAAGGTAAATGGGCCCAATTGTAATGCGTGCGCAACAGAGATGGGCCAGAACCGCAATTAATCCCCTCCCCAAAACGCAGCACCTGAGCACGGACTAAATTGAAGTAGCGAGCAAGATTCGGGGCCAAATTTTAAAAATAAATGAAAGCTGGAAATAGGCCGCGATTGAAACATCAGCGTGAAAATGAGGACCAATCGCGCAATTTACCCATTTAGGGTGAATGCGCATGGACCCCACTAAACGGCGCAATACTTTAAATGTTTAAAACATAAAAAAAAAAAAACATTTTGCCTTCTTTGCCTTCATTCTGCCTTCTTTCTCAAAAATCAAAACAAAATTGATTTCCCCTCTCCTCTTGCTTTCTAGGGTTTGAACCCTTTCCCTGCAGTGAGCCCCCTTCACACGTGCATCGACTGCGGCGGCCAGAGGGAATCCGATAAGATCCTTCCGACTTCTCTTTTTTTTTTAAAAAAACATTGTTTATTTTGTCTTGAAAACTAACGAAATCGACTTGGAAAAAAGGAAGGGGTATTTGCACCCTTTTTTCTATTTTCGTAAGCAAGGCTGAAGAGAAGAGAAAAATAAAACGAGAACTTGAAAAAAAAATCAAAAATCTCAAAACACTGTAATCACCTTATTTCCTCTGTCTCTCGGTTTCAATCTATGTGTACAATCCCTGGTTCTGTTTACTGGTGTTTGTATAGGTAGAAACTGTGTATACCCTTTTCTTATTAAAAAAAAAAAAAACCTCGTTTTACAATATTTTGAAGGCATTTTATAGCCTGTATTTACAACCGTCCTCTTGTTCACAGGTGCGTGGTGGAAGAGGGGTCTTCTCATGGACGTGGCAGACGCGCGCATGATGTGGCGCTGGGGCAGAAGACGTGCGACACGAGGGCTCCTTTCATCTGATCTAGGTTTCACCCATTTTGCCAACTTTTGGGCCATTTAGGCTGCTAGCTTAGTTGGGCCCGGGCAAGAAATTGGGCCTTACAGCTGCCCCTCTTTGCTCATTGTCGTGTAAATATAATAGCGCAAAGACTTTCATAGGACCAATCTTGCCCGGTCTTGTTGAGTATCCGTGCTTCTTGATGCTTCCCTTCCTTAAGCAGCCCCGCTTTAGCCCATTGCATCTTCAGGCGTGTAGGAATTTTGTTCCAATTCGCTCTACTACTGCTCAGTGGAGATAAGATCTGGTATCTTTTAGCCTCTTACCCTATTGCTTAGGGGGTTAGGCTGGTGGTTTAAATCTGCTCGATTGCCGATACATGAAGATAAGATTCGTCATCTTCGATCCACCCCACTCCTGCTCAGTGGAGATAGGATCTGCTATCTTCGATCTGCTCCACTCCTGCTCAGTGGAGATAAGATCTGTGGTTTAAATCTACTCCACTGCCGATACATGGAGATAAGACTTATTGTCCTCGATCTGCTCTACTCCTGCTCAGTGGAAATAAGATCTGTTGTTTTTGATCTGCTCTACTCCTACTCAGAAGAGATAAGATTTGTATCTTTAGTCTGCTCCATTACCGATACATGGAGATAAGACTCGTCATCTTTGATCCGCTCCACTCCTGCTTAGTGAAGATAGGATCTGCTTCTTTAGCCTGCTCCACTTCTGCTTAGTGGAGATAAGACTTGCTATACTCGATCTGCTCCACTCCTACTCAGTGAAGATTAGATCTGTTCTTTCAGCCTGCTCCACTCCTGCTCAGTGGAGATAAGGCTATAAACTTCAGTCTGCTCCATTGCCGACACATGGAGATAAGACTTGCTATATTCGATCTGTTCCACTCCTGCTCAGTGGAGATAAGACTATAAACTTCAGTCTACTCCATTGCCGATACATGGAGATAAGACTTGCTGTATTCGATCTGCTCCACTCCTGCTCAGTGAAGATAAGATCTGTAATCCTCTGTAACTCCCATCAATTTTGCTACATTGTCCTCTGGGGAACCTACCTGTAGCATTGATTTCATGGGGTCTATGCTTATGTCACATGATTAGGATGTCATGAAAATGCTCCTAACCATATGTATTATGAATGTATGGATGCATGCAAAATGTCATGAGTATGATCCAATTTTTTAACTTTTGGGTTATCGCTGCTTGCTGCTTGTTAGGGCAATATCCCGTTGTATGCCTTCTTGTTCTGTTGACATTTCTAACACAGAATCTGAAGACATCATCACTGCTTAGACTCCTATTTCAGGGGTTCCCAAACCCCTTACCTGGTGAGTTCTAGATAATTGTCCTGTTTCAGATTCTTGTATTATTTAGAGACTTTCAGAGTAATACACAAAACTTCTTTTGTGAAAGTATTATTAGTTCAGTAATCATTACTGATTCATGAGGAAAAATGAAGAAAGACCAGTGAAGTGATACATGAGGTTGTTTAAAAGGTTGATGAAGAATAATCCAAAACAGTTGTATTTGTTGAAATCTTGATTTGATGATGTGTTTTATTTGCTGTTTGGATTATTGCATTCTCAGGCTAGGTGTATGGATTTAGTTTGCCATTGCTTTGTTGTTTGGGTTCATCTCAATAAGAATAATGAAAACTTTGTATAATATTTTATAGATTTTAGAGAAGAAAATCCGCAAAGTCAAATGATTAGTTACTAAGGATGAAACCCAAATAATGTTTTTCTTATTTTTTGGAATATTTTATATTTATTATTATCATTAATTTTAATTTTTTTTAAAGTGATTTAAATTCAAATCTTTAAGTTAAATTGAGTTTTAAAGCTGGAGCTTGAGGTTAATTTGATATATATTATCATTGTTATATTATTTTCCACTTATAATATATAAATAATTTATTTAAAAAACATTTTTAAAGCTTAAAACTAATTGAAATTCAAATCTAAAATTAAACAATGATTTTATATGAGTTGTAAATCATGAATTTAAAATTTAAAATTCAAATTCAAATTTAAGTTTCCAAACACTATATTAAATAATTTTCAAAATCAATGTTAGTTGTAATTCACCTTATATGAATATTGAATTGTTCTGACGAGGATAAACGAATCTCGTATATTTAACATGGTCGAAGTGTTAAAAAGTTAGTTTAGAAAATAGTGTACGTTACATAATGAAAGATTAAATTTTTTCTTAAAATCGAGCCTTAAGATATTTATAATAATAAACTTATCCGAATTATTACATGTGTTTTGTGCGAGAAAGTTTAAGTTGTTTATTGGCTTTCTACCAAATGATTTTCTTTGTTATCCTCGAACCACGATTTACTTTAAGTGTAGGCTCAAACAACATGAATCGAATGCACAAAATGAAAAAAGTTTAATTAACTTTCTATGAGAATCGAAAAAATTTGAGCTTTTTAGAAAATCAAATTTATTCTTATAAATAAAATATCATTATTTCTAACAAAGTACTGACACTCAATTAGTATGTCAAAAGCTCATCCCATAGTTCCTATTTATAGGGAAAAATGTACAACAATTTTACTTTAACAAAAGGTAACTAAATAATAAAATTTTAATAAAACATACAGTTTCCCTATTTGGTAAATCCTAGCGGCAGCGACATCCCTTATTGGGATTAGGGTTTATCGCCCCTCATCATATGGGATGAGTGTTTGGTTCTGTCTTGTGTACTAGTACAATTTTATGTTTTATTCGTACTTTCAACCAATACTTATAATTTATCCAACTTAATAATTATTTTTTATTTTCTAAAATATTAATTAATTAATTAAAATATTTAATTTATCTAATTAAATTATTTTCTCAACTCAATTCTAATTCTTTTAAAGTTATGACAACTTTACCATATTAGAATATATGAGAAATATATTTAATTGTGTAATACCTAGAAAATTTCTACAATAAGATATTATCTTTGATATAGTAAAATAAGGAAATAAAGCGACAAAAAGGGAAATTTTGAGTTATGACAACATTGGGAAGTATATTATGATATCTTAATTCAAGAAAAGACTAAATTGTAAGAGTGAGAAAAGTGTTGTTCCCTAAAAGTAAATACTCAAAACTTGAGGGGTTAAAGTGTAAATATGAAAAAGTTGAAGGACCAATGATGAAAATATATTAAGGGTGGAATGATCTAGAAACTAAGGAAAATAGATGAATTAGGACCAAATTGAATAGGTGAAGAATTATGAGGGACTAAATTACAATTTTACCAAATTAAATGATGACTCAATGATGGAATTTTAAAAGATAATAAAGGGCAAAATGGTCAATTAGAAAGAGAGAAAAATCTAGAAGGCAATGATGATATTGATGATATTTCATAATTATTTAATTAGATAAATATTATTTTATTAATGAGATATTTTATTATTATTATTATTTTATTATTATTTATTTAGTATAAAAGGAAGGAAAGATGAAGAATTATCATCCTTCCTTTCCATGCATCAACGTGAGAGCAAGAGAGAAAGAAAGAAAGTTTTACTTTCTTTACAATTGGGTCCTTTCACCAAAAATTCACCACTTTCACTTAGAAATCAAAAGAATTTGTAATAGCCCGATTTTGACCCTAATCAGAACAGTGGTTTCGGGACCACGAATTTGAGTCCGAAAAATATTTTAAAATTATTTTCTGTGTTTATTATGTGTGAATTAGCTTGTGTGAAATTTTTGTGTTTTAATTTCGTCGTTTGAGTGTCTGATTAAATAAAAGGATTAAATAGCGTAAAATAAAAATTTAGTGGTTATTTTTAGAAGGGCCGAATAGTGGATGTTCTTTTAATATGAAGGTTTTATGTTGCAATTTTGCCATAAATGAAGGTAGTGGAATATAGTTTATTATATAAATTATAATGGTTTAATATATATTAACATAGTATAAGTTATTATAATAAGACAAACATAAAATAAAAGGCCATTATCATCCATTCATGATCGAATAGAGAAAAGAAAAAGAAAATAGAAAAGCTTTGGGTATTCGGCACCAATCTAGCTTGATTAAGGTATGTATAGGTTTCGGTTTTTGATAATTTTTACTTTTTTAAGATCGTTGCTATGAAATGTATAAAACCCATGCTTCAATTTTTGATGTTGATGAATATTTTGAGTTAAGCTATTGATGATAGCTTGTTATTTTTGTTGTTTGATGATGAAATATGAAATATATATGTTAAATTAACATGTTTTGTCTTTGAATTTTTTATGAATTTGAGTAATTTGGACTAAATTGTGAAAATAAATTTTTAAGGGACTAAAATGTGAAATTAATGAAATGTATGGACTTGTAAGGGCATGGGTGATATTCGGCCTAGCTATGGTGATGTGAAATTTTGTGTATTTTGTGTTTTATGCGATAGGGACTAAATTGCAAAAAGTGTAAAATGTCAGGGCAAAATGGTAATTTTCCCATTTATGTGTTTTTTGGATTAAATTGAATGAATATGTGGTTAAATTAGTTAAATTTGAATTTATTTAGATCAAGAACGGAAGAAAACAGAATTAGATCGGGGGAAATCGAAAGTAGACGAATAGTCGATTAAATCGTTTGACAACATCCGAGGTAAGTCTATAAGCATATAAATGTTGTTAAATTGAAAATATATATTTTCTATGTGTTGAATTGAATTTTAAGAATATATATGTGCATTGGTTGATTGTGATTAAGCTTGAAAGATAAGTTACGAGTTCGACTCGATCGATATGTGTTTTCGTGTAAGACCACGTCTGGGACGTTGGCATCGACTTGTGTTTAAGTGTACGACCACGTCTGGGACATTGGCATCGTATCTGATTCGTGTAAGACCTTGTCTGGGACAGTGGCATTGATATGTGTTTTCGTGTAAGACCACGTCTGGGACGTTGGCATCGACTTGTATTTACGTGTAAGACCATGTCTGGGACATTGGCATCGTATCTGATTCGTGTAAGACCCTGTCTGGGACAGTGGCATCGATATGGGATTACATGTAAGACCACGTCTGGGACGTTGGCGTTGTACGAGCTTTCCGAATATCCGTGTATCCTTTTTAATTCCGAACGGTTCAACGGGCAATGTGAAGTAAATACCAAATGCGAAATTGAATTAAAAGGTTCAGGTATGTATTCATACTATGTTATGGAATTAAGGTAAATTGTATACTTGAATTTATGATTTAAAAGTTATGTGAAATATGAATTATGTGTTAACATATTTGAACATATAAGTGATTCGGCCTATTGATGTATTTGTGATAATAATAGTAAAGACCGAATGTGAAATCTAATAAAAAAATTCAGGTATGTGCTTATCCTAAGTTGTGAAAATAAGGTAAGTTGGATGTTAAATTGATTGCTTGATTGTCTAAGTTATAAATGTGAATTATGTGTATACATATGTGCTCGTGTTTATTCGGCCAAATGAGGTATATGTGATATTAGTAGTGAGATCCATATATACGTTCATGTGTAATTATGCATTTATCCATATGATATATATATATATATATATATGTATGATTAAAATGATAATTTTGTATTTGAGGATGTATATTCGGCCTTATTAATCTAATGTTATTATGCAAGTGTTAATATATATATGTTTTTGCTTAAGACTTACTAAGCTTAAATAGCTTATTTTACTGTGTGTTTTGTTTACCTCTGTTTTATAGATTTTGGAGTCACGTCACGAGCTCGGGGATCGTCAGCAAAGCCTATCACACTATCGACTGTTTCTTTTGGTATTTTACTAAGTTGATTTTGGGCATATGGCATGTATAGCATAGATGGAATGTTCGATTTTGGGATATGTAAATATATCTATAGCCATACGAAAATGGCTTGATCATTATGTTTAAGTTCAGTTTTATGTGTACTTGGTTGAGTGCTTGATATGTTTGGTTTTAGCAATTTGGTCTTGGCTTACTATATGTGAAACATGGTTGCTATGTTTATGTTTGTGTGTATGATTTTGGTTAAGGTGAGTTTTATGTGTAACTTGTTTATTATGCTTTGCTAATGAAAGTTGAAATGTGTTTTGGCAATAAGGTAAATGATACATGCTTGATGTATTCAGTGAGCATATATATACATTTGATGAATGGTGAACATAATGGTATGGTAAGTTTGTGATGAATTATACTTGGAAATGTTTGTCATTTAATTGAGTTAATTGTTGCATAAGATGGTGTGCTTGAAATGCTTTTGAATGCTTGGAAAAGTTGGTTATTTTGGTATGAATTGAATTGGTGTGATGCTTGTAGAAATGACCCAAAAATGTGTGTGGCATTTTGACCTTGCAAATGGCCTATATTTCCCCACACGGTTGAGCACACGGGCGTGTGGCTTGACCGTGTCCTTCGTGGTTGTAATTCAAAACAAGTCAGACTCGACCACGAGATGGACACACAGGCGTGTGACTAGTCGTGTGGTGCAAGTCAGTGTCGACCACGGGTGAGGCACACGGGCGTGTCCACGGGTGAGGCACACGAGCGTGTCCACGGCCGTGTGGACAAGTCAGTATGTATGCCCTGTTTTGACACGGCTTAGACACACGGGCATGTCTGAGGCCGTGGGAGGCACACGGCCTGCCCACACGGGCGTGTGACCTCTGTAACTTTGAAAATTTTTAAATTTTTGAGAATTTTTGTAAGTGTTCGGTTTAGTCCCGGCCAATTTCTAAAGCATGTTTAAGGTCTCGTAGACCTATTTAAGGGACACTTTGATTTGATTTGTTGATTTTTGAGAAGAAATGTCTATGAATGTTTAAGTTTGTCCGGTAATGCCTCTTAACCCTATTTGGGCGACGGTTACGGGTTTGGGGTGTTACAGAATTTCTATAGCCATCAAGAGAGAAAGATGACAAGGAGACTATGGGGAGCTAGAATATCAAGTTAGATTCAAGAAATAGAAGCTGGAGGAGAGAGAAAATCAAGTTAAAGATTGAAATCAATAAGAAAAGGTAAGAACATCAAGATTTCAATATATTTTTAAGTTTGATATTATTGAAAAAGCATGGATTTGATGTTAATGTAGAGTTTTCTTATATAAGTTTTATATTATTGATATGTTAGTGAAGGAAAATAAGAGAAAGTGATGGGAAATATTGTAGAGAAAAGAAATAAGGGTGTTATAAACTTAGTAATCAACATTTTGCACTAAAACAGTTTTGGAAAGCAACAGTAGTATAATTTTGAAAAATCACCAAAAATTGTAGAAAACGAATTAGAGGTTGAATAAAATATGAAATTAAATTTTATTGAGTGTAATTTTTCATAGAAGAAACAGTGTAAGCAATGGAATTGTAAATTATGAGATATAATAAATTTTGTGAGACAAGGTCAGAATGATTTTGGGTTCCCTTGCTTTGACTTTGGAAAATCATTAAAAATTGTATAAAAATACTTGGGGGTTTAAATTTGAATATTTAAATTCTTAATGAGTCTATTTTAAATAGAAACAAACGAAAACATCATCCGAATTCCGTATTAAGAGATAATTAATTTTTAGTAAAGAAAGGTCGAAGTTGTCAATCAGCAGAATAAGAACAAATTTGAAGAATTTATTGTACTTATTGGCTAAACTATAAATTCTGAAAATTTTATGGTATAAAGATATTTGAGTATATTTTCAAAAACAACAAGCGGATCTTAATTTGAAATTCTGTAACACAAGATATAAATAATTTATTGACTATGATTCAAGTGGACAGTTTGATATGAACATATAAATAAATAATGTAATTATATGTATATTGAGGATGTGGAATGGAGGGGAGGAGGAGGAAAATATATGAATATTCATCTAGTATGAGTTTACTTAAAAAATGGCTAATTTGCATGTTTTAGGCTCAGGGACTAAATTGAATAAAAGTAAAACTTTAGGGGTAAATTTTAAAAATGTAAAAAATGACCAAATTGAAGGAAATGAATTGTTTTAGCGTTTAAATTAATAAATTGAATGAAATTACTAATTTAGATCAAGATCGGATGAAAAATCGAGGGAAATAGAAAAATTCTCAAAGTGCCCCTGAATATTGGTATTTCTGCAATTTAGCCAGGTAAGTTCATATGGTTGAGATTTTATGATTGAATGTTAAGACAATTGTGAACATAAGACCATGGTTGGACCATGGCAATATATGTGTGTACGTGTAAGACCATAGCTGGGCTATGGCATTGTGATAAAGTGTAAAGACCATGGCATGGCCATGACAATGTATGTGCAAGATCAAAGTGGATTGTGGCATTAAGAAAACGACGTGCTCAAATCCGTAAAACGTTCTCTAATTTGATAAAGATTGGTAACTGACATATGAAATTAATATTGAAAGACTTATGGTTATAATTGGTATTGATCTGAAGTATGTGTACCCATTGATATTTAAATAAATTCAACGAGTAAAATCCTGACATGAGAAGATACGAGCACGAAATGAATTATTACTCGTATATGCCTGAAATATAATGATTTGTACATGTTATACGGACACACGATGTGGAAAGTATATGTACATGGAATTTGAGTAATGTTAAGTTCGAAATGAATTATTACCGGAATAAATATACATGAAATACATGAAAATGATGATACATGAAATATATATATATATATATATATATATAGATATAGATATACATATACATTAATATATTGATATGTTGATACATGGAAATTATGTAAGTTGAGATGAGTAATACATTCAAGTGTGACATGTTGAGATAATAAGGTTATTGATGTTGAAATTATATGAAATATGTTATTGAAGAAATGGTAAGAGATTGATATGTATGATGACATGTATATACGGTTATCTTTGATTGATTTCATGTATAAATATTATATGAAACGAAATTTTTTTAAATGGTCTATAAATACTAGTAACACTTCGAAACCTTATTTCGGCAACGGATACGGGTTAGGGGTGTTACAAATTGTCCCATTCAATAAAACTATGATGACTAATTAATTTAATTCTCACTTTGACCTTTAATTATTTAATTATAATCAATTAAATAATAATCCAAAAAATTAATTTAATTTCAAAGCCATCTTTTGTAAACCTGATCATTAACTGGGCCATCGACCAAGCCCGAATGCCTGCCAAAAAAATTGGAGGATTTGAACAAAAATATAGACTCGAAAAATGGATTTAGACAAAAAATGAGATCCATTTTCTAAGTGAATTAGACATTGGATAAGCTTTTTTTAGCTCGGCCCAGATACCATGCTACCCTTTCTTTTCTTTTTCTCTCAACTCCCCCCATTTTTAAATTGTAATCCCTAATAGTAACAACAACTAATTTCTTTTCTTTTCTAAATCCCTAGCCACTATCATTTCCCTGCCCTTTTAACCCCCTTTCCCACAACCGACTCCAACACCCAACACCCATCAGCCACTAACCCACCACCATCTTCATTCACCAGTCGACAGTGATCGTCTCACGATGTACTAATGCTAAAAGTAAGAATATTGTAACTAAAGATAGGAATTAAAGTGATGTCGACAAGTATATAGGTCAAATTGTAATATAATTTTTGTACAATGTGTGATACATATTTTAATTTTTAAAAATATAAAAAAATAATTAATTACTATCGTTAATTTTTCTTAAAAATAATTCTTTGATAAAGTTATTTAAAAACTTAACCCACTCATATCAGCCTTACACTTGTCGGACTGACTAGATTGCCAAATTTTTTATAATGTTGTACATCGTTGAATGTAACTGACAATATTTTTTTTCCCTCTTTCAATGACTGCTGACAAATTGTAACATATTTTTATAATGTTGTACATTGTTGAATTTTACTTATATAATATCGAATCAATTATAGCAGTTAAGTGTGATAAACCAATAAATTAACCGCTATTTCAATTTTACATATTTAAAATTTCAAACTTATAATGGATTTAATGATTTTAAATGTCACACTCTAACATAAAATATATAAATAAAATTTAAATATAATCTTCGGAAAAAATTTAAATTGAGGAGAATATTCTTTATTGTTAATTATATTATTAAATTATTATTAGAATAATATTTTATTAATATTATTACGTGATAATAATAAAAATAATATTAATTAATAAGATAGTCTATTAATGTGAAATTAATTAATTTGATTATATCTATTAAAAATTGCACTTAAAAATTAACATAATATGTTATTAGTAATAATATTCGGTAAACTACTAGTGGAATTTTTAGACTTTACAAAGGTAAGGGGTTGACAAGTGTCCTATAAAGGTAATAAATTATTAGAAAAAAAAATATTTTAAAAAAGAGACACACGGTAATTTTTTAAGACTATTTTATTTTTGTCAAATCGTATCATTTAAATATCAAATAAGAGAATTAATATTAAAAATAAATATATAATATTGTAAATATAATTATATCATGTAGAAATAATTATAAATGTGTAAAAATAAATTGTTTTTAGAAGCATAAAACACATTTTTTTAAGGGAGCATAAAAGACATTGTTAAATCTTAAAAGAAATTGTGGGTCAAAACATGGAAAATTGGAAGAAAAAGAACATTATGGTGTCAACAAACATTGACATTAAAATCTCACCAATTCAATTAAATAAATGTCATAATCTTTTTTGAATGTTATAATAATGATATTTTTGTTTTCTAATATTTTATTTAAATATTAAATAAATTGTGGAAGATTGAATTAGGGATTGATAAAAATTATATATGAAAATTTTATCACTCATTCAGTGAATAGTTGTCTGATATACCACTTAATGAAAATATACAATACAATAGGAGTTTATTTGAATTTTCTTGTTTTTTTTTTTCTTCTAAATAAATATTAATAAAAAGAAGGATAAAAACACCCGAAAATAACTCAAGAAGACAGGGGAGGGCGATGGATGAAAGATTGAAGGGAGTCAAAGATAAAGGTGTTTGACTGGCAGATTCAACTAATCATATCTCATATTATTTTTGGCCCAAGAAAAAGAAAATTCAACTTGATGATTCAATTCAACGCCACCAGTGGTGGCATAATAATCACGTTTGATTTTGACGAATGGAACGTATAATAATATTACGGATTTCATTATTCCACCAAATCCCTTGTTGCTTTTCTTTATATTCTCTTTCCAATGAGGAGCAGATGGGTTAGTCGCAGGCCAGAAGAGATCCAAACCTCTTCCTTCTATTTTTTCTCTTTCTCTTTTTCTGGGTTTTAAGCTCTAAATTATTAAAGGGAAAGAATGGATCATCTCGCCCATGTTTCTAACCAACCAAATTCTCAGCCCCAATCTCAAATTTCTCATTTGGCTCTCGACATTGGAGGTTTGTTTTCTATCCTTTGATCTTCCAATTTCCTTCTCCCCCCCCCCTGTTTTGAGCTAATTTGTCACACAATTTAGATTTTTTCGCATGTACTGTGTTGAATCTCTCTGTTATTATTGTTATTGTTATTATTTGGTTTGTTGAATTGGGCTACTTTTTGTGCCTTCAAACCTACTTTGCTTCCAGTTTTATCTATTTTCTAGTTAGTGTGTTTTTTTTCCCTCCTAATTCTTTGTTAGGATTTGTAGTTTTTTTTTTAGTTAACTGTCTGAAAGATGGCCTAACGGTTATTAAGAGAGTTTGAGCTTTGGGGTCTGAGGGTTCGAATCAATATTTTTTTATGTACTGAAAAGAAAGGACCGAAGCTTTTATACTCGTGTCTTTACTTCACACTCCATTTAGAGTATCCAACAATTTACATTTCAGAGATAGTAGAACTTATTACAATCTTCTATGTTGGTTGACAGGTTCTTTGATCAAATTGGTGTATTTCTGTAGATATGATGATAGTTGTAGAGATGATGATGAGCTAAGGTCCCAAAATGAAAGCCTTGGTTCCAAAAGTGATAACAGCCGACCTGTTCTTGGAGGAAAGCTTCATTTCGCAAAGTTTGAAACTAGCAAGATAAATGATTGCTTGGAGTTCATTCACTCCATGAAACTTCACCTTGGTGGTACGTTTACTTTTGCTTCTTGTAACAATCATTCCTTAGAGTTTTCCTTTAATATCATTAAAATTTGGCTGTTTTTGGGTTGCATTCTAGAAGTGTGTTTCCTAAATTCTAAGAGTTAGTATGATTGCCAGCGACAGTAGTGCGTAATTAGCCACCTGACAGTCCTGACCTGAATAACAGGGAATGTGAGATCTTATTTTAGACGAGGATCCAGTTGCTTAGTTTAACTTTATATGCAGGCTCGTTTAGCACAATGAAAGTCATTTCCAGTTTCACACATATTTGGTTGAGATTTGGCTTGTTCATGAGCGTACCCTAGCTATATTTCAGCCTGATGCACTGTTTAGATGAGTGATTGGATGTTCTTAGTTGGCTACTACTTGTAGTTTAACTACAATTTGGAGAAGATGGTTGTTGTTATCATCATTCTTTAAATGCAGTTGTCCTTGAATATCATTAATTTTTGGCAGTCTTAAATTGATATTTGAGAAGTGTGTTTTTAACTTCTAAAACACAGTATGAATAACAGGGATCGCTAGACCTTATTTGAGTTTAAATGAGGATTGATTGCTTAATTAAGTTATTAGTTAAGCTCATTTAGTGCTAAGGTTATTTTCACCTATATTTGTTAAACTTTGCCTTGTCCATGAGCCTACCCTAGCTATATTTCAGCATCATGCACTGTTTAGAAAGTGCTAGGATGCCCTTACTCATCTACTACCTGTATTTACTACAGAATGGAAAAGATGTTGAATTGAATTCTCAACAACTACCCATATCTATGGTGTGCAATTTGATTTTTGCTTAAGGGCTCTGAAGCATAATGGCATGACTGACAATAAATTACTCCAGAAATTTTTAAGGTGCTCCTGTTTGTTTTTTCTCATATTCTGGCTTTGAATATCGGAATCATATCTTCTTTTCTTATCCAGGGATATTCCTACTTGTGCTAGGATGATGTTATTTGGGGTTAATACTCCCCTTATCTTTTTTTTTTTGCCCTAATAAAATACTATTTTCTCACTGGACATTGTTTTTTCTTCTGTGGTTAGTACTTAGGAAAGACATCTGGCCTGGTTAACCGCAGTTGCAGTTTTGTTGCAATTTCTTGAATATGCTTTTGAAGCTTATTTTATTCTGACGTTGCTTAAGCCTATTTTCTTATCAATGAATGTTAATTCAGGTTTCCATGACTGCACTGCCCCTTCCAGTGACAAGATCTTTATAAAGGTAAACTTTCTTGGTATTTCTCTGGTTTTGGGAGGAGTTCAACATTTCTAGATATTCTGCTTTATAATCTGATAGGAGCTACTCATTCTTAATAATTGATAAATTTTATTACTAATCATGGATCTATGTTCTTTTCTTTTCTTTTTTCTCTTATTTTTGACTTTTTTCGAATGCTATAATTATTACTGCTTTGAGCACTTATTTCTCTCAACCTGCTTGTATCAGTCATATTTGGTAGGGTGTTTTGCAGTAGAAAGATACCTTAAATGGCTAATATCTGTCTGCAGGCAACAGGCGGTGGTGCCTACAAATTTGCTGACCTTTTCAAAGAAAAGCTCGGTGTCAGTCTTGACAAGGAAGATGAAATGGAGTGCCTTGTGACTGGTGCAAATTTTTTGCTGAAGGTGGGTTGTTTCTAATACTGCATAAATGTTGTGCGTCTGCATCAATTGGAGTCTTAAATCTTATAAAATCCTCTCATAATCTAAGTAGTCTTTTAATGTCTGACTATCGTGAAGCCAATCCTTTCTGTTTTCCTGCCAAATATATGTGTGCTGATGTTTTTCCCCATTTCACTTTTTGGAAATTTATGCATGCTTGTTAAATATATTGTATTCATTTTGGCTGTCTGACATGATTATGATATTTTCAACAACACAGCATATCATGTGATTTAAATGGAAAACTTAACATTATGTCTCTTGCCTTTAGGTAGTCTACCATTATTCAGCAGTGTGTCTAACTGGTTAAATATTTACAATCTGATGCTATGGGCAGCTTAAGTGTGAGTGAGAGAATGGAAAGTTATCAGCATTGCTATTTGATGGCAGGGTTGTTTTATCAATGAGACTATTCTAGTTGGTTTTCTTATGATATTTGACTTGTTGCGGAGTCTTGGCGAGTTATAATGGGAGTGATTTTGAAGTTTTCTTCTTCTCAGGTTTAAATTTAGAGAACACACTCATCTTTGTTTTTGGAAATGCAAGAGTTTTGTTTGCATCTGGAAGTTTTTGCCTATTCTTTTACTCACAGTCATGTCATTCTCTGAAAGTTGGTGTGAACCTTCCTTCTTTTCCTTAAGGGTTGTGGAATATTTTTATCAAAAGAATGTCTGGCAGTAAAATACAGTTTTAATTTACATATTCCTTGACATTGTTCTATAGCGGTTAGCACATAGCTTCTGGCTATTTATTGACATGCTCAATATCTATTTGCATATTGTTGTTGATAGGCAGTCCACCAAGAAGCTTTTACATACTTGGATGGTCAGAAGGAATTTGCTCAGATAGACCCTAATGATTTATATCCTTATCTTCTTGTTAACATCGGGTCTGGTGTTAGCATGATAAAGGTATTCTAGTCATCTTCATTACTTTGGTAATATTTAAAGCTTTTAATATATATATTTATATAGTTGATTTTCAATCTTTTGGGTATATAGGTGGATGGAGATGGCAAGTTTGAGCGAGTTAGTGGAACTAGCCTTGGAGGTGGCACCTTTTGGGGTTTGGGAAGGCTTTTGACAAAGTGCAAGAAGTAATTATGTCCTCATTGACTACTGTAATCTTTAGTTTCCTTCCATACTGTGTTTTATTGTATGTAACCAATTAATTTAATGTCACAGTTTTGATGAGTTACTGGAGCTAAGTCATCAGGGAAATAATAGAGTTATAGATATGCTTGTTGGTGATATCTATGGTGGAACCGACTATGCAAAGGTACGAAGATGTCTTTGTTCTAACTTAGACTAGGAGAATTTCCATTCTCCATATCAATGCATGTAAATTGGAGTTTTCATATCAAATAGCCTCAGTCTCATTCAACACAATAATTACCATCTTTGACCTTTTGACATGTAATCATAAACTGCTTTACAATTGTTTTATTAATGACAGATCGGTCTCTCTGCAACAACAATTGCTTCCAGCTTTGGCAAGGCCATTTCTGATAATAAAGAGCTGGTAGATTACAAACCTGAAGACATTTCCCGCTCCCTTCTTCGAATGATTTCAAATAATATTGGTCAGGTTAGTTTCTGTAATGGTTTTCTTGCATATGGTAAATCAGATGTTTATCCTAAAATAGTGCTAACCTTGACGCTTGCCTACTAAAATAGAAAATTTGTATCATTACAAGGATTTTGGCCTTAATGTTGATAGATATTGCTTCTCATGCCTGGTTTAACCTTTCACAATCTTTCCAAGTTCATTTGGTGGATGAGAATTCCAGATTTCTGTTTTGCCTAATTGATTTTGTTGCAGAATTAATATTTCAGCTATTCTCAGTTAAGTTATTTGATATTTCTCTTTTGGGTCTGGGTGAAGGTAGTCCTGATGGGTTTAGTCCATCTCACGAGAGTCTAGTTACTATTCCATTACCCTGAGAATTACTGTTTCCTTTTCAATTCTGCTTGACTTTTCGGGATGCTGAACCTCCAAATGCATCCGAGAAAGTTCCTGCTGGATCTGAGTGATCTCCTTCTGCATCCTAGTGGTTACTCCTTTGGCTATCTTGCCAGAATGTAGCTCTAATACCAATGATGCAGCTCACTTCTAAATCTTTGGATTTTTAGGAAAAAGAGCCTTTGGAGAACAGAGAGGAGGAGAAGAAACAGAGAAGATCTAAGAGAGAAAGAGTTTTGTCTAATGCTCTTGGCCTTTATTCATTAATGCTCTCCATATATACTCGAGATTCCCAGATCATACAATCCTCTATACCTGATAGCTACTAACAGTAACCGTAACAGAACCAGTAATTCCCACAGTAATTGAGTGGTAACTAGACTAGACTCTCATGGGTCCATCACTTGGACTAAACCCATTAACACTACCTTCATCCAGGCCAAAGGAGAAATATAACTAGACTTCAAAATAACTTAAATAGTAATGATGCTACAGATTATATGGTTACTCTGCTACTCCTTGGGTACAATTGGTTTGTTTAGGATTCAGTTATGTGTATAATTTTTTTTTTGCAAGGACTAGCTTTTAGGTTGTCAGTACTTTGATTATACTTTTCTTGGGTCAAAGAAAAAGAAACTTCGCTTTCATGATTTCTCTCATGTTAGTATCTATAAGCATCATGCTTGTGGCTTTATAATTAATACTGATTGTTGTTCTGTTGGCTTCATTTTTATCTTTTTTTTGTCCAGATATCTTACTTGAATGCACTTCGGTTTGGCCTTAAGCGGATATTTTTTGCCGGTTTTTTCATTCGGGGTCATGCCTATACTATGGACACTATTTCCGTCGCTGTTAATTTCTGGTAACTATTGAAGTGTTAATTTTTCAGTTGCACTCCTCGTCATAAACCATTTATATGTTTCCCTTTCCCTTTCGTGAAACTCAAATGATAATTCTCAACACCTGAGGCTGATTGTCGAAAATGATTTCATTCTCTCAAGTTCAATCCATCCTCACGGAATCTTCAATGAAAATTAAAATGTGAAAGCTTACCTTGTAGAGGTAATTATTACAATGATAAAATTGCAAACCTCTATTAACCAAAGGAGGAGCAAAATTGCTTCCCCTGAAATCCTAACAATTATCCTGTGTCAGCAAGAAAAAAAAAAAGATTATCCTTAGTAATTTGTGATAAAAAAGTGAAATAAGTTGACTAGCTGGCCATCTTCTTTTTCACTTGATACATAGTTCCATCTGTAGACATCAGGTCCTGTTACCTAGAAGCTGTGCATTCTAATAATTTTCCCTTTTACTAACATCGATCTTCCTTGATTTTTAATTAATTTTCTTCCTTCCTTCTCTGAAATTTATGCTACAGGTCCAAAGGTGAGGCTGAAGCAATGTTTCTACGGCATGAAGGTTTTCTTGGGGCACTAGGTGCATTCATGAGCTATGAGAAGCAGTGTCTTGACGACTTGACTGTCAATAAAATACCACAAAGGTTCCCCATCAGTGTATCCTCTGCCGGCAATAAGATTTATTGCTCAATGAACGGTAAATCAAATGACAACGAAAGTATTGAGTGTACTGTATACAGAACATAGAGATACAGCATACAAGACAAAGTGATTCTTGTGGAATATCTAGGTAACTGTACAAGAGAGAAACTCTCCATTCGGAGAACATGTATTACATTATAGATAGACCAGTCATTTCAACAGAAACCAATGTGAAGAAACAATAAAAGAGTTGCAACTCACAATTAGACAAGATTGTCTTACATCTCCCTTCATTGTAGATTACATGTACCATATATGTATTGCTTTTTTACTTTCTTCTAATGAAATTATTCTCTTTAAACTGTTTTTTCTTCTGATTGTCTGATTTTTTTGGTTGAATTCAAGCATTCAATTTCAGTTCTTGTTTGGTGAGACTCACATTTTGGTATATGATCTTTCAGGGGTCTGCTTTGCACTTTATTTGCTTGTGACCGAGTTCAGATGCTGTTTTTTTTTAAACAAAGAAGTATCAAATATCCTGACATTCATGTCTGACGTGTATTCAAACATCGATATAATAGTATGACTTTTTAAATATATATAAAAGAATAAGAATAGATTTTTCATATCGGACAAATATCCTTATCCAAGTCATGCAAGATGATGATTCAAATGCTTTTGGAAGCTTTCAAAAGTTCAAACTGAAATATCATAATGATGGACATTTTTCATATAAAATACTCGCATGCTACAGTCAACAACTATATATGAACTTAGAACTCATCAAATCGTAGATGATTCAGCAGTCAATAGCCTCTTACCACGCAGCTTCACATTTCTCCTATGAAGGTTCCATCTTTCTTTAATGTCATTAATCTGCTCAACTTGGTGCCGTTCATTGATTTCGTTGACTGAATTTTCAGCGTCAAAGCCGCCCTTTAGCCTAGCAGCTTCGGTGAGCAGATCATTTATCAGCATCTCAGTGGTCTTGCTGGTTATTCCCCTTAGATACCAAGAAATGGGTGGGGGAGGGACGATGGCTGGCTGAATCAGTTGGTCCAAGCTCACCTTCGACCCAATCCTTCCTTTACCCCCAGTACATGAACAATACTCTGCCCATGTTTTAGGTTTGAAAGGAAAGCAAGTTTCTTCATCAATGAAAAGAGGTTCTACTCTCCAGTGACCTTCAAATTTTTTCATGAATCCTGCATCTACTTGCTTGAACTTCATCTGTTAACAGTCATTATTAGAATTACCGACAGTAACTCGCTAGTAACCCATGCATGATCTTTTTGCACACAACATAAAGATTAAGCAAAAGAAATTAAATGCTTCACTAAGTGGAGTGTCAAATCCTTCAAAGATTGAAATTGTTGAATGTAACTCAGAACAACAAAAATAAAAGTCCAACTTCTCACAGAGAAGGCTCACTCATGGATTTTAAAATCAACTAATCGGAAAAAGTAAGCCTTACTGAGTAATCTTCTCTGTTTTGATCCACTAGAACATGAACTGAGATGGTCCCTGACCACCAAAGGAATCTCCACAAAGCTTTCTGCTCCACGTCAACCACCTGTCTTTTACCTTCATCAACTAAAACCTTTCTAGATATCACTTCCTGAAGCATAAGATCAGTTTATTAAATAAAAATCAGAAATTTCTGAAAAGGCTTGAAATGTTGAAGCTACAAATGACATTGAAGATGGAAAACATCAAATCTACTATCGCCTGTGAAAATGTACCACTCACCTTAATGTTTTTGAATACTCTCTTGTTATCAGGATCTGTTACAATATTATACACTGCATCAGGAGGCAATCCAACATCAACTTTTGCCTTAAGGTTGCAAAGAGAACCTTTTGGTACACTGACCTGCCAAGAATAACATTAGGTTCCTAGTACTTTGCAAAATGATAGATGCTTAGGGTAAAGTATCCATCAAAGCAATTAGGAATGTAAGATGACAGCAATCTTGTGCAAACACTGGATATATAATCAACCTTCAAAAATAGAATCCAGGAGTTTTCTTCAGTGTTGGCTATATGAAAGAAATCGTACTAACAAAGTGTACTCTAAAGTTACAAAACTATAATCTATGATAGCTATGTTACTCATACTCAGGTGTGAGTGTCGGATATGAGCATGTGTTAGGCACGGAAATGTTCACTTTTCTTTGTTTTAGGATGGTTGTATCCTCATATCCATGTCAAGAATTATGTCAAACACAAGTGCCAAACATGGGTTCTTTGACAAAAATGAAGAGTTGAAGCAACATAGCATGATATACATGATGCTTGAAAGAAAGGGTGAAACTAGAATAACTACTGAGAATGAAACCACAAATTTCCCCAAGGATTCTTTACCTTTATTTCTGGAGGTTGATTGACCCATATAGGATTTTCTCTCCAAGCTTGCAATTGTTTCTCCAGATCGATCCCCAATCCAGTAGATAAACTCTTCTCCTTCCCAAGAAAAGGGTTAACTGATTTTATTCCAACATTATCCTTAGCTAGTCTCTTGATCTGTGACTTTGACAAAAGAAAACGGAACTTTCCCTTCAAAATCCAACATAGAAAAACCTATCTATCAAACACGGCTTTTCAATTTCAATTGAATGAATTTTCCTCTACATAGGAGCCATGACAAACCTTGAGATAATTTTGAAGTTGGTTTGGAAGCTGAACCAAAAAGGCAGAAAATGCTGGATCAAGAACCTTCGGTTTTCCTTTTGTGTCACTCCTAGGAACATCAATGCTTACTTTTCTCCCTTCCATCTAACCTGTTAAAATCTGAAATTTAATACAAATGTTAATCCACAATAAACTAAAAGATGTGCTAATGCCATTGCTTTGTATAAGAATACTATATCAGCAAGTTTACAGATAGCAGAGAATGGAAAAGCTTATTAACCACCAAAACCTGTATAACTTTGAACAAATACAGGATGAATGATATAACATTAGAGCTTAAGCTTATTCACTGAGGTTAAATGTAAATTTGTTATCCTACATACCAAAGATGAGATAAAACACACCCTTAGTTAAACAAACTACCCACACTGAGCCACTCTCCAGAATTATTTATTGTATTTGTAGCCCTCTGACCGTATAAAGAAACGGAAGGAAGACATCATGTTCTTGTTATGTTTGGGATAAGTCAAGAACATTAAGCCACATCTCTAAAATTTCTACAGCAGCCCCGGGTTTTGTGGGATGGTACTCTTTTCAGAAAACCAAAATTTGTTAACATTTTTTTTTGTATTTTCATCAGTTGATTAACTTAAAGCAAAAGTCTCTCGTAATCAGATTAAAGTAACGATCACTCCCACAAACCCTTGATATAATTAATCAAATTAACTCAGCTCTAAAGTAACGGCAGGGGAGAATTATGCATAAATGAAGCAATTTGAGGCAATTTCTTAGCCGAGTCTATCATGGTCTTGGGCAAAATTCAAGATTTGCATTCAACATGGGTGAAGTGGAATCAGTAGCCATCAAAATTGACAACGAAAAATAAATAAAGGAAGAGAGCAGAAAAGGCAGAATCAAAAGCAGATTTCGCAATGAAAAATAAAGACAAAGAATGGGAGTAACTTACAAGGTGGATGGGGTGACAAGAATGTTCATTCCAGTAGAGATTCTTCGTGGGAAAAGAGAGGAGATTGTGAATGGATTATTTTTGTTTTCTTTTCCCAGTTTTTTGTTTAGAGTTGTAGAAGTTAGGTACAACACGTGAAGCACACATGGAGCACAAATCCGAGGAAGCAATATGAATTTCAGAGCTTCCCTTCTTCCTATAGCAGTTCTCAACTTGTACCTTCTATACTTGCCTTCACTAAACTATTAATGTAGCGTTATAAAATAATCATTAACCTATTTTCCCTTATTTGTTACAATTTAATTTTTTTCATAACTAATTTTACAATTAAGATTCCCTTTCCTCTAAATACATATTCTATCAATTTGATTCTAAATATAAAATATTTAATAAATTTAACCCTAAGTGATTATAAAATTTTTTATTTTAGTTTGAACTCTAAACTTTTTTTATTATAAATTTAGCCCTCAAAATTTGTCGAATTAGTTCTAATTCAATAATTTGATAAATCTTATAAATTTTGAGAGCTAAATTTATTGATTTTTTTAGAAGTTAAACTAAGATGACAAATTTTGTAAACATTGAGAGTTGAATTTGTTAAATATTTTAGGATCGAATGTGTAAATATTGGAGGACTAAATTTATTATTAGTTCAATAAAAAAAAAAGCCCACATCATCTAACAACAAGTCAAAACATTTAATTTCGAAAAGTTTAACGACTAAATCAGAAAAATTAATAGTTCAGTGACATTTTTATAATTTACCCAAAAAGAATGAATATTTTTTAATTATTTTTTATGTTCTCTTCTCTAAAAGTAATTTTTAGATTTTTTAAATTTTTAGGAAATTTTCTTAACTATTATTAATGTATATGATTTTATCTTTTAAAATGATTAAAAATTGAAAATTAGAAATCTATCCAGATTGAGCGAAAGTAAGGCCTGTAGACTTATCCCTATCAATAAAAGTACAAGCCATCTCGGGTGGAACCTCGAGAACTTGCAAATTTGCTTTCTCAATTAAAGCTTGCTTAGCTAAACAATCCGTAACTTGATTTTGTTCCTTCGGAATATACCGTAGAAACTATTGATTTTCTTGAGACAAAATATTATGGATTAGCCTAATCAAAGCAGAATTTGAGACCGTGTAAAAGCTTCCTAGAATGCCTTTAACAACTTCCAAACTATCAGAGTGAATGATAACTTAGTCATAGCCCCTTCGTTGAATAAGTTTGAGTTCATCAAAAGACAGTTCAATAATTTCAATTGCACTCAGTGTATGGAAAATACAGTGAAGTCCGAATAAAAAAGAAAGTATAAGAGGTTGTCAAGAAGATGGCTCCTATTTATTGGTTACATCCAACTTAATTTTCTGAATTAAATCTAAGATCATAGGCCTTGACACCATCCAGTCCAAATATCCCAAAATGCCTCTCACACTCATCTCCACCTTTCCCATTCTCATCAAACAGATCAAACAAGTAAACCTCAATTCCCACCCCAGGCCTCCTTGGTGTCCCTACATTTCCCACTACTCTCCTCACCACATTCTCGTTGTAAGCCAATGCATTCTCCACGCTGGCTACCTCCCCTCCGCCCTTTGGCCACCCTGTCTCCGACACGACCACCTCAACTTCTGCAAACCCTTCTTTCTCCATTGCATGAACCACTGCATCTATGCTCGCTTCAAACAGATTGCCATACATCAACTGACCGTCTTGAACCATGTTATTGCTTCTAAACAATGCGTAGTCTAACGTTACTTGATTCGACCTACTGCTTGTGTAGCTGAAGTATGGATACACGTTGACCATGAATGGTGATTTCGTCTCATGCAAGAAACTCAGTAAAGGGCGCAAGACAGCACGAAGGGAAGGATCAAAGGCTCCGAGCGAGGGAGGGTAGGATACAGAGAGCACGGATGCTGCTTGAGGGGAGGATAACTTGATAGTACCATCAAGGTTTAGCATTTTAAGTGCTTGGTAAAGGTTAACAATAGCGGGTACAAGATAGGGAGAATATAATGAGTCTTTAAAGAGGACCTCATTTCCAACAGCAATATATCGGATTTGGCTCGGAACAATATGCGCGAATATGTTGGTTTGGAGCCATTGGAGTGCAGAGGCAGGTGTGCCTGAGGCAAGTGAAGGGAGGACTTCATTAGGGACACCGGTCATGAGATTGATCCCGGTGCCTGAAAATGACTGTAAAGTAAACGGATCAGGATCGAAGATCCGGACATTCGAAATGCCATTGGTTTTGAGAACGTTGATCACTTCCGAGGTGGGTGGGAGGTTGTTGGCAACACGGCCATAGCAGATTCCAAGTGTTGCAGCAACTGCAAGCAAATCCAAATTAAAAAAAGAAAAGAAAAGAAAACCCTTCAAGAACTGATTATAAAAATCATGAGATCCCGTTCCTATATATTGACAATATCTAACAGCGCAAGGGATAAGAGATGTTGGCACCTGCTTCACATGGAAGAAGCAAGAGAAATGAAACTGGGAATAGAAGATCCCGAATTGTGATTGTTATCAGCATTGTTTTTCCAAGCTCAACGAATTCAATTTTTTCCAGGCAATGTTTGGTTAGTAGAATGAAGAAAAGAGATGAATCTTTGTTGAATATATAGTGTTACCGGTTAGAATGATTGCACACTTGGTGTAAATTAGGTTGAATTTTGGTTTGAAAGGCTTCATGTACTTGGCAATTTTCTATTATTAGGGGTTTTTATTTCCCCTAAAATATCTGTTTTCAATGCTTGTATTCAACAAATAGTGATGTGATGGAACAGGATTTGACATACACAATACCACCAAGAACATAGCAGTGAAGGCCATGAGTGATGAAATTAGTTTGTTTATTGAAAAATGGTACTCATTTAGATTCCATGACTTACTATCCAGCTTTTCATTTATAGTTAAAATAACTACACCAATAAATTTTGCCATTTAAAATATTGGTTGGTTCAATTGAGAATTTAGGATCTTTCCCATTAGACAAGTCTTGGTCAAACCAGTTTAAATGGTATTTGTATTTCCTTTTTCCACAAGGTTATTTTTAGTTAATGAAATTTAAGCTTCTAATCATCTAATTTTAGGGGAAAGATATTTGTCCTCTACAAAATTAGATTTAACATTATCTCATATCTAAAATTACTTATAACCTCTCCCCAATTTTTTTATAGAAGAATAATGTGTTTCAGCGCACTCGAACCCATCTTCTCCTACACTGACAACAATATCAATACCAACCGAGCTAAAACTCAATCGACTAGCTTACTAAATTCTTTAATTTACCTTTTTAGTGGTTTAAAATTTAAATTTAAAAATAAATTTCTCTCATCTAAAAATACATTTTGTGACTCTATTTAAAGAAAATAAATAAATAAATTATCTCGGTCATAAAAAGACAAATTCTCCCCGCTTATTGGTCAATGTTTTTTTTTTCCTCTTTGTAAATCCAAGTAAATGAAACAACGATTTATATTTCGAATGAAATATGTTTATTGACTTGACATCAAATGTAGTAGTAATTTCGGTCTATTTGCACACTTAAAGAGCTTGTTTTTCTAGCCGTTTTAATACTTATTATTACATTTTCGGTATTTAGCACTTAGTATTAAAAATAAGTATTTTTAACACATTTTGTAAGTGTGATGACCTATTAGACCGACACGGGTCCTAGATAGCGCTAATGTGTTGAATTGAGTGTGTAGGATGGTGAATTATAGGCCCAATGGACGTAGAAGCAAGAGACGAGTGATGCATAAGCTTCTCGAGCTGTCAAAGCATGAAACGAACCAAGGAAGCCATAAATTGCTTGTCATGTCATGCCATAGACCTTGTATGGCGCGACATAGCCCCAACGTGGTGCCCAAGTATTTCAAGGCTATTTTGGTCCGCACAATCAACTTTATACAAAGACCTAGGACGTGCTGAAGACCTAATTCAGGCTGCCATGTAGCGACCCGATAGTCAGGGGTGTTGGAAAGTACATTCCTGGGACTCCGTTTCCGTAAATCGGACTCGTAAATTTTTTTTAAATAAAAAATATTTACGAAGTTAGTTGTGTAGTTAATTAGGTTTCGATTAAGCGAATTTACTTGAATTAAAAGTAATTAGGTATAAGGACTAAATCGCATTTGAGTTAAAAGTTGAATTATAGATTAAAAATTAATTAAAGGGCCAATGTAATAATTATATCTATATATATGTACAGTGGACGGCATATGCTATAAATATATGTTATATATATATTATGAATTATAAAATGAAATTTATAAGTATAATGGTTATAATAATTAAAAGTAAAAGTAAGTATATGCATTATAATAAATAATATGATAAATAAATATTAAGTATAATAAAATGAAATAGAAAAGAAAGAAAGAAAGACATGCAAAAGAAAGAAAAAAACAGAAAGAAAAAGGAGAAACTCATGCACGGCACAGGAATTTTTAGGGTTCAAATTTTAATTGGTTAGTTAATTTAGTCCCTTTTGTTGTAATTTTTATATTTTTGGAATCCCGGTACATATGGCTACCCGACCCATGTTGTAATTTTAACATTAAATGTTGTAAATGTTAAATAGTCTTAGTATTAGGAATAAAATTGATATATTTTTAAACTAGAAATGGAAAAGGATTAAATTGTAGAACTAATTGTAAACTTTGAATAATATGGACTAAATTGTGAAAAATTTGAAATCTAGGGGTTTAATTGAAAATATGGAGTTAAATTTAGTTTAAAGTGAAATTTTTATAAAAATATAGAATTAATTGTAAAGAATAAAAATTAGTCTCGATTTTAGGGACTAAATTGGAATTTAAGCAAATATTGAGTAAAAATTGAAATGATCAATGTGAAATTGAATTGAGTTTATTGACGAATTCTAATTGTTTTCATTCTGTTGCTAATGTCGTACCGAAATCCTCAACTAAAAAGGGGAAGGATAAAATCGACGTCGAATAGCTCAAAATCCACGGTTTGTATTTCTATAAATTCGAACCTAGTTGTCAATTGTTGTAATTCGATTTAATGCATTTGGCAAGTGTGTAAGGTGAGTATTTGGCATTTGAATAGTTGATTGAAATGGATTGAATTGGTACATACATTATGAATGTATTGATTATTTGAATTGAAATGAATATATGTACAAATATGAGAATTGGGTATTGGTTGTATTTGAAATGTGAAATTAAACACTATTAACTATATCGGGCTAAGTCGGATATAGATGGCATGCCATAGGATAGGAAGAGTTTAGGGATTTCTTCGACTTCGAGTCGATGAGGCACTGGGTGCCAATTTACTTCGGTTTAACCGATAAGACATTGAGTGTCAATTTATATAGCGCTAGGCGTAGTTATTACTTCGGATTTATCCGATGAGGCACTGGATGCCAAACTGGTGTGTTGGTTGTATCCATGTATACGTTCGAGTCCGAGTTGTGTTAATAGGGGTAATTAAATAACAAATTCTGTGATCGATATTGAAATGACAAAATATGTGAATTGGAAATGGAAAAGTGAATTGATATATGAAAGGTGAAAAAGTTGTGATTATAAATGAGATATATGAGTAATGTACTCATTGATTGAATATAGTTGAATTATGCAATTGTTAAAATGAAATGTGGTTTGATATATGAAAAGCTATTTATATAACAAGTATGAGAATTGAGACATTTGTTAAACAAATGAAATATAATAGCATGTGTAAGTGGAATATAGTATGAAATCATATGCTATTATGTATGAATTCAAAAGGTTGGCATATGATAGTTGTGATCTTAGTCATTAATATGTGTTTATATTTCAATTATGCATGTTGTACTCTCTTGTCTTTAAATATTCGAATTATAGAAATATCACTGAGTTTTTACTCAGCGTATGGTTTTTGTTTTCTGTGCGCAGGTTAGGTACTTCTCTTTTGATCGTCGATTCAGCATCCATCAACGATCCTGAACTCAAATGTGGTAATGTTTATCTTTTGTGTCAGCATGTACCTAGGATATCTAGATGATAGTTATTTTGTGGATGGATTGTAAATAAAGCTATAAGTGTAATGTTGGTTGGTATATATATAAGTTTGAAGCCATATTATGGTATGTTGAATTGAACTAAGATAGGTTAGGTGTTTGTGAATTTTATTTGATGTTTAGGTGGTTATGAACTAGGATAAATGGAATGATTTTGGTATATTTATAATTTGGATTTGAATGATGCATTGATGATATGTTTTGATTATATAAATGTGGTACCAATGAGGGTACATTGGTTAGGCACCTAGGATGATTGTTTTGACATGTTTTGAGTGTGTTTGATTGTGTTTTAAATAGGTTAAATGAATGAATTTTGAGTTGCTTAATGTCCAAGCAAGTAGGAAATGGTAAACTTGTTATTAAAGGAACATTTTAGGTCTACACGGCCAGACACACGAGCGTGTGACTTGGCCGTGTGAGACATGCAGCTAGCAAACGGGCGTGCGAGGCAATTTTGAAGGGTACACGGCCTGGCACACGGGTATGTTACTTGGCCGTGTGACCCAAGTAGTGAGTTACACGGGCATAGATATGGGTTGGGACACGACCGTGTGTCCCTACTTCGAATGCCCACACGGACAGACACACGTCCGTGTCTCCTTGCAATTAATTTTTTTAAAATTTTTCCTAAAATTTTCAAATGTTCCCGGTTTAGTCCCAAATTGTTTCTAAAGGTATTTTAAGCCCTCAAAGGCTTTAATAAGGGGCTCTATGCATGCTAATGATGAGTTATATTATGATTTTTAAAATGTTTGGAAATGAATGATTTAGATTACGATTACTCGATAGTGCTTCGAAACCCTATTTCAATGACGGACACGGGTTAGGGGTGTTACATGCCAACACTCATAAAAATAAAACCTTAGGGGTTTGATGTAACGAACTCGTCTTAGACGCATTCAAAACCCTAGTAATTTAGGAGTAGAATCAGTTTAGTTTTCTTTTGCTTTTCATAAACAACTTTGTTTTTCCTTTTGGAATCGATTTTGATCCAAGAGTTATTTTATAATATTGAAGTATTTCAGTTATTTCTTCTTTGCAAGCGATGATATTTGACTATTCCAATCGAGAGATTCGTTACTCCTTGCTCTATTCGACATCAAAATCAGGATTATTCTAATATCTTTTCTCTTTCGATTCAATCGTGTCCTTTATATGTTTTATTCAATTGAGATTAAGATTATGAATAACATGAGTGATTAAATCCCTTAGGGGAGATTAATGTGTGGGGACGTGGTTAATGGAGGATTTAGGGTTTCTCAAGAGGATTAGTTGGTATATATTATGCGTTTCTTAACCCTAGGTTTGACAACTTAGGAAGTTATCATAGGTTAAACGAGACCGGGAGATAAGTTTCACTGAGTAAATCATAGTTTATCTTGGTTAAGAAAGTGAGATCGAGAGATAAGTGAGTATCAACTAATCAATTACTCAGTTAGAGGTCGGAAGGTAATAGTTGGTTAATTGATTGCTAATCCTCCTTAAAACCCTAATTCGAAGTTAATTACAACCTTGAAACAAGTTAATCTTCCTGATTTGTTTAATATATTTAGTCGTTTGTCTAGTTTATTGTTTCTTTATTTTATTTATTTAATTTATCATATTCATCTATTTTATGATTTACCGTAATATAGGATTTAACTATTACTGTTTAGACTTATTATTATAAAGAGGTTTTCATTGGATTTATTCCATCCTCTCTTGGGTACAATCCTTGAAATACTTCCTGTATTCCGTTGTACACACATATTATATTACAATTTGACTCGTATACTTGTAAGCATCGCTGATTTAATTTCTTATATTTTTATGTGATATTCTTACTATAAACGATTATACATTTATAGACAGTTACTTATAACAATTAAGCTACAGTTCTATAAAAAAATATTAATCTACAATTAAACATAATCAAAGTAAAAAATCAAAATGCTCCCGTATGGAAATAAAAATAAATCAAAATCAAAACCTCCATGCGAATAAATTAAAATGAAAATGAAAATTAACATGTAAATAAATAAAATCAAAATTAATATATAATAAATTAAAATTGCTATAAAGTCAATATCAAATTTGTGGTTGAATTAAAATTCAACCCAAAAAATCAAAATCAAGTTTAACAATCATGTTAAATATCAAAGTCATTTAATCAATTTTAGTTTATCTGTATTTTGAATTGGTCAATTTTAATATTTATATTTTTTGAATTTTGTAATTTTAATCCTGACCCAAATGGTAGTAGTTAAATCTTGTTTTGTTAAATTTTTCTATGAATTTGTACTATATATAAAATTGTAAATTTAGTCTAAGATCTCCAATAGAATCATTTATTCTCTCTTAAGGCAATTATGAGAGTAATGCCACTGGTAGTTACAACTACAACGGGCACTACACAAGCTACGTAACTTGTCTTATTTAGAATTGACAGTATTTTGAAATAAAACATTTGGGCTATGATATTTGTTGTTACTTTGCATGTCTGCTGGCCCATTTATGAAGATTAATAACTTGGATTGACAAATCTTTGCAGATTAAATTGGATCAAGCAATCATATCCCCTGTTTTAAGGAGATTAGATCGAATGACTTGAAAATCTTATCTTGGAGATCTGTGACTTATCTTAGACTTTATTAGGATATTCTTGATCCTGATCTTATTGCTACTTTGGTAGAGTGTGAAATGTAATTGATCAAGTATATTGGTAAGTCGAAATCTCATATATTTCAAAAGATTTGTATAGGTTTTGTACAAAAAGTCTAGCACTTATTTTGTTATTTAGGAACTCATTATTGTGAGTACATTTTGCAAGTAAACAAATGAGTCACTTGATTTATAAACTAAATTTTCAGGTGGAAAACTTAGAGGAAAGAGATCTGGATGTTAAATGCAAAAGCGAGATTTTGGAAATAAAATAACTTAATGAATTTAACAACTATTATTTAGTAAGGACCAAAATTTCAAAATTCGATAAGTACATGATGAAAAGAATTTAGACGTATTTCAAAGTGCACTACTTCAAAAAAAAAAAAATCTTATAATTTGTTAGGTAATATAAAATTGAACTATGGGAACACCCATGACTGGTTTAGCGCTTATAATTTTTTAGGTAATATAAATTTCATTTTTTACAATTGAAGCATTGGAATCGAATTAAACAATTATTTCCTTTTTTTTCTTTCAATTTATTTTCTTTACTATTATCCAGTACCAAGAGAATTAGAATTACTATCGTAAAAGTTAATAGATGCACTTATTTAGATTTTATTTATGAAAAGTAAATAAAAAATGGTTAAGTATCTTCATCAAGGAATGAGGTTGTACAAGATTTTTTTTCTTTGTGTTAATTAATTATGTTAATAAAATCTGGTTGTTAATAAAATCGGATTGTTTTCCTTATTTCTAGGCAAATAGTTGATGCATATCAAATATTTAGTGGTTGAAAGTTATGGATTTATTTTGTTTAGATTTTTTCTCTAGCTGTTAGTGCTTATTTTTATTTTTATTTTTGGTTATGTAAAAGCCTATATAAATAGGCTCTTGGATTATGAATCAGTGTGCTCATCATTTTAGTTTTCCCTTTCTTTATTATCTTCATCTTATTGTTATCTCTTTCAGTAAGTTAACAGTGGTATCAGAGCTAAATTAAAAGAAGAGTATTTTCGGCGAGAGAAAAAAGTTCTTGTGACTTCTGAAAATTTTGTGCAGCCAACTATTCCACATTTTGATGGTCACTATGATAATTGAAGCATGTTATGGAGAACTTCTTGTGGTTTGAAGAATATTGGAAGGTTATTGAGCACGGTGTAGTAGCACCAACAGATGGAGAAAGGTTTACAGAAGCACAGTAAAAAGACCTGGAAGGGCTAAAGCTGAAAGATTTGAAAGCAAAAAATTACTTATTTCAAGCCATTGATCGTTCGATCCTGGAAACCATTCTTTGCAATGAAACTTCCAAGGATATTTGGGACTCCATGAAGACAAAATATCAAGGTTCTTCTAGAGTGAAACGTGCACAGCTTCAGGCCCTACGGAGGGACTTTGAGGTTATTCAGATGAAGGATGGTGAGTCTATTACAGACTATTGTGCACGAACCATGAGAATCACAAATAATATGTGATTTCATGGTGAGAAGATAAATGACACAACCATTGTTGAAAAGATACTGCGGTCTTTATCACCAAAGTATGATTATGTTGTCTGCTTGATTGAAGAATCCAAGGATATTGATGCACTCACTCTTGATGAACTTCAGAGCTCCTTGTTGGTTAATGAGCAGAAGATGAACAGAACTTCTACCTCAATAGAGCAGGCTTTGAAATCTTCAACTCATTCTTTTAGAGGAAGAGGTAGAGATCGAGGAAGGGGAAGAAGTAAATGAGACAGTTGGAATAAAGATGGTGGCAGGCATGCCAAACCAAATTATAAAGGCAAACAATGGGATCAACAATTTGACAAATCAAAGGTAGAATGTTTTAGATGTCATAGGTTTGGTCATTATCATTCTGAATGTCGTACTAATCTATTTAATGACAAGGAAAAGGGGGAAAAGTCAAATTTTACAGAAAAAGAAGTTGAAACCTTATTGGTGACAGTTCATAACAAGCAAGAGGAGTCGTGGAACTCATGTTTATGGTATGTGGATACGGACTGTAGCAACCACATGTGCGGTAATAAGTCTTCTTTCTCTTATCTAAATGAAGACTTTCACACTACTATGTCTTTTGGAGATAAATCTATTGTTGATGTAGTAGGAAAGAGTGGTATTAGTATAAGAACCAAGAATGGTTTTGTAAAGACAACTTCCAATGTTTTCTTTGTGCCTGCTTTAAAAAGTAACTTGTTAAGTGCTGGTCAATTGCAAGAAAAAAGGATATGTGATTACGATATCAAAAGGTGTTTGTGAAATTTATGATCCTTCTAGAGGTGCTATTGTAGTGGTTCCTATGAGTTCCAACAGGTTGTTTCCATTGGTGATTGATTGTGTTCAGCCTTGCTTGATGGTTAAACTGAAGGACGACCCATGGCTTTGGCATTTCCGCTATGGTCATCTTAATTTTGGGGGTTTGAAGACTCTTAGACAGAAAGAGATGGTCAATGGTCTTCTTCAAATTGTCATTCCATCCCAGGTGTGTGAAGATTGTGTTGTTAGCAAACAACATCATGAACAATTTCCTAAAGGAAAGTCTTAGAGAGCAAAACTTGTGTTGGATTTGGTTCATTAAGATATTTGTGGGCCAATAAAACCATCATCTAATGGAGGTAAAATTATTTCCTTACTTTCATTGATGATTATTCTTGAAAAACATGGGTTTACTTCTTGCAGGAGAAATCAGAATCATTTAATGCATTTACTAGCTTCAAAGCACTTGTTAAGAATGAAATCGAGAAAACCATTTAAGCTCTTTGTACTGACCGTGGTGGAGAATATTGCTCCAAGGAATTTGAAGCATTTTGTAAAAGTCATGGCATTTGAAAAGAGCTTACCACTGCTTATACCCCCAACAAAATGGCATATTGGATAGGGAAAATAGAACCATACTGAATATGGTGAGGAGCATGCTTGCTAGTGGAAGGGTCCCAAAACAGTTTTGGGCAGAGGTAGTAAATTGGAGCATCCACGTCTTGAATAAAAGCCCAACTTTTTCTGTTCAAAACATGACACCTAAAGAAACTTGGAGTGGAAGGAGACCAGCGGTAAATCACTTTTTGGTTGCATAACTTATGCACATGTTCCAGATGCAAAGAGAAAGAAGCTTGATGACAAAGGAGAGAAGAGTGTCTTTCTAGGTGTAAGTGAAACATCTAAAGCATATAAATTGTTTAATCCTTTAACGAAGAAAATTGTGATTAGTAGGGATGTAATTTTTTATGAGGAGAACACTTAGAATTGGAATGACTAAAAACCTTCTCAAACTTTTGTTGACACTGAAATTGAATTTGAAAGGCAGCAGCCTTTAGATCAGCAGACTCAAGCAACACCTGAGCTTGAGAGTTCACCAAAGGATGCTCCAACAACCACAAAAGTAGAAGTAACCGAACCTTGTCCTAGTCGTATTCGTCGGAGACCTGTTTGGATGAGAGATTTTGAGGTAACTAGCATTGGTCAAACTGAAGATCCAATCATCCACTTTGCTTTATTTGCAGATTGTGATCCAACAACATTTGAAAATGCTGTAAATGAGTCAAAATGGCGAAAGGCAATGGATGAAAAGATTGCAGCTATAGAAAGGAACGATACATGGGAGTTGACTGAGCTTCCAGAAGGGCACAAGACAATTAGTGTCAAATGGGTATTCAAGACAAAGTTGAAGGAGAATTGAAAAGTTGACAAGTATAAGGCGCGCTTAGTGGCCAAAGGTTATAAGCAAGAGTTTGGGGTGGATTACAAAGAAGTTTTTGCTCTTGTTGCAAGGCATGATACAATCAGATTGGTGATTTCGCTTGCAGCCCAATACTCTTGGCCTATATTCCAATTGGATGTGAAGTCGACATTTTTACATGGTGAGCTCCAAAAGCAGGTATTTATTGAACAACCTACTGGTTATGTTAAACATGGAAGTGAAAATAAGGTTTATAAACTAAAAAAGGCTTTATATGGATTGAAACAAGCCCCACGTGCCTGGTATAGTCGAATTGAGGCTTATTTCTTGAAAGTTGGTTTTACAAACTGTCCTTATGAGTCTATTCTTTTTATTAAAACTGGCGATGAAAAGAAAATGCTTATTGTGAGTTTATATGCTGATGATCTTATTTTCACTGGAAATTGTAGTTCCATGTTTAATGAATTCAAGAAGTCTATGATGATTGAGTTTTGAAATGTCAGATCTTGGTATGATGCATTATTTTCTACGCATAGAAGTAATGCAATCAACTGATGGAATATTTATTTCTCAAAGGAAATATGTTCAAGATATTTTGAATAGGTTTGATATGAAGGATTGCAATCCAACAAGCACCCCCATTGAGTTTGGTTTGAAGTTGAGAAAATAGGGAAAGAAAGTGAACAACACTCTTTATAAGCAAATCGTTGGTAGCTTAATGTACTTGACTGGTACAAGACCTGACATAATGTACTCTGTGAGTTTGATTAGTAGGTTTTTGGAGAATCCTACAGAGATGCATTTATTGGCTGTCAAGAGAATCCTTCGTTACTTGTAAGAAACCGAGGATTTTGGGTTGTTTTATAAAAAAGGTGAAATTTCAGATTTATTTGGGTTCACAAACAGTGACTTTACAGGAGATTGGATGATAGAAAAAACACTTCAGGTTATGTTTTCATGATGGGAACCGGAGTTGTTTCATGGTCATCTAAGAAACAATCCATTGTTACTTTGTCAACGACTGAAGCTGAATTTGTTGCTGCAACAGCCTATGCTTGTCAAGCTATTTGGCTGAAGAAAATCTTGGAAGAGCTGAAGTTCAAGAGAATGGGAGCTACAACAATTTTCTGTGACAACATTTCAGCTATCAAACTCACAAAAAATCCAGTATTACATGGTAGAAGCAAGCATATTGATGTAAAGTACTATATTTTGAGAGATCTTAACAATGATTGGGTAATTGATCTCAAGTACTGCAAGAGTGAAGATTAACTAGATGACATATTTACCAAACCTCTCAAATTGTTTTCCTTCCAAAATTTGAGGAGGTTAATGGGAGTTTGCACTGTGGAAGATCCTGTTTGAAGAATGGTACCAGTAAACTGAAGCTTAAGGAGTTTTTCAGTTTAAAGGAGGGATTGTTAATAAAATCTGGTTGTTAATAAAATCGGATTGTTTTCATTATTTCTAGGCAAATAGTTTATGCACATCAAAGTTTTAGTGGTTGAAAATTATGGATTCATTTTGTTTAGATTTTTTCTCCAGTTGTTAGTGCCTATTTTTAGTTTTTCTGCTATGTAAAAGCCTATATAAATAGGCTCTTGGATTATGAATCAGTGTATTCATGATCTTAGTTTTCCATTTCCTTATTATCTTCATCTTGTTGTTATTTCTTTCAGTAAGTTAACAAATTACAGAAGAGTGATTGAGAGGAGAGAACATTTTTTTTTCATTTTTCATTAAAAATAATTGTTTTTATTTTTAAAAATATTTTTATATATTTGAATTTTAAAACTTTTTTATTATTTGTAGCTTTATAAAAAAATATTCAATTTTATGTATATTTTATTTTTATATATTTATATATTTTAAATTGTTATAAAAAATCTTTAAATTTTTTTAAAAAAATTATTTTTTTATAATTTTATATAAAATTAAAGCTAAATTTACTATTATATCAATTAGAGAGGTGCCGCAGTTAGTTATTTTATAATTAGGTTACTCATCAATGCAATTCTAGCTACACTTTACTTCACCCAAAATTGATCATAGATTTATATATTTTAAATATTTATAAAAAATTAAAATCTTTAAATTTTAAAAAGAATTTTGATTTTTTTTATAACTTTTTATAGAGAATTAGAGCTAAATTTACAATTATACCAATTAGAAAGGTGCCGATCTTAGTTACTTTGAAAAAGCAATCCCAAAAACATTAGACATGACCAAAACGAAAACTTATGTATAATTAAGTGACCGTTGATTTAATTTACTTTTTTAATTATATAATTTTTATGTAATTTCATAAGTTATGATACATTAAAATTGAATTCAGATAAATATGATTGAAAATATATATACAAGAATAGTTAGAAAATAAGTTGGATACGAGGAGTCGGCAAAATTAATGGGTTTTGAGGGATACAATTTTCGTCTACAACGTCATTACCAATGGAATGAGTTGATCCATATTTTTAGAGTTACACCCGTTATAAGTTTTGGTGATCAATGTTAGCCATATTTCGGCGATCGGCAAAGTGTAGGTAGATGAGTTTGGAAAGGCCACTCAAAATCATTACTTTTTCCCTTTCCAAAGACCTTACTTGTGCATTAATTAAAGAACAGCATGAAAATCTTTTAGCTTGTCTCCTTAATAAAGAAAGCTCCTCATTCAAAATTACTAAACCTTTTTATATACATAACCTCTTGTTACAGGCAAAATTGTTCTTACTTGTTTCAACAGTTTACTGTAAAGCCTCCCTCCCTTTGTCTGCACTCAAAGAACAAGGAGCTGCACATTTATGCATCCAAACCCTTTAAAACACCTACTAAAAACTCACATTTTTCACTCCGATCCCATCTTTGCAATTTTGAACCATACCCATGTCCACTCAACCGCAACAACCCGTTGTCGTTTTACCAAATACGGTGCCAGGGCAAGTGCCGCCGTCCCATAATCACTCGGATGGATCGTTTGGAACAGTTTTTATAGTGCTTGCAGTGATCATTGTTATATCAGCTATAGCTTGCTTTCTTGGAAGGCTGTGTAACCGGGGCAAGAATCAAACGAAACCCTCCGACCATAACCATAATTTCGGTCCTAAAGAAAGGGACGTGGAGTTGGGGTTCGATGGGAGGGTTCCGGCTGCCAAACCAGGTGAGCATGATGGCGACCCCAACAAAGGGTTCAAAATGCCAGGCAATGGAGATCATAGGGATCCAACAGAAATTAGAATGCCTGGAAATGGAGATCCAACAGGAATTGGAATGCCTGGAAATGGAGCTCCTACAGGAATTAGAATACCTGGAAATAGAGATCCAACAAGAATTAGAATACCTGGAAATCGGGGTCCCACTGAGTTCAGAATGGCCGGACTTAAGCCTGGGGATGATGGAGCGCTGAAGCCTGATGCATGATACTAGCATCGCATGGAATAAGTTCCAGGCTCGTTGCAGTTCATAATATCTCCCTTTTTTCTTTTTCTTTTTTTCCTTTCCTATAAGTTATGTAGTTTCTTAGTTTTATTATCCTGCGTACATGTATTTATTTACTTATATTCATCGTATAATATGGTAAAGGCGAACAAAATAGCAATTTTCAATCAAGAAATTATGAATAACAATTAACGTCATGATCAAACAAAATATTGTTTTACATCACAGTATTTGTAGTTTTTATGAGGGATTTCGCTTTTGAAAATAGTGGTTTCATTAATATCAGAATTTATTATTTATATATATAGGTGTAAAATTTAAGTATGTTCGTAATTTTTTATATGATTAATATTTTAATAATCTAATCATTGAATTTGTCATACATGTAAAATTTTGAATTGATATGATATATCTATCATATTAATATAAAATATCATTTATATTAATATATATTTAATGGTTAAAAGTTTTTTTAATGTAAAATGAATAATTAGAAAATTTTAATTTATGCTAAATTTGACATGCATGATCTACCTAAAATGAAGCATGTAATATAACGTTTAGATTGTTAAAATATTAATTTTATAAAAGAGTTATGAAAAGATGTAAAATGACTTAAACTTTACACGGATATAAGTAGATTCCTCTCTCTCTCTCTCTTTTTTTTTTTGAGAAAATGATTATGTAACCACTATTATGTAGAGCTGATCATGGCTCGGGTCACTCACACAAGCCCGAAGGTCCGCCCAAAAAGTGGGAGGGTTTGAGCAAAAATATAAGCTCGAAAATGAGCTTGGACAAAAAATAAGGCCCGTTCCAAAATTGCCTAAATTTCCCCGACTGCTATTTATTGTTATTTTGATGTTATTTGCTATTATATTATTACTATTTTGTTGTTATTATTTGGATATTATATAAATCTTGTTTTATCATTAATTTTACTACTATTTTAGAGACATTTGCTTGCTAATTTGTAACTATGTTAATGTTATTTAAGTAACTTTTTTTAATGTATTTTCAATTTGTTGGAAAATATATTTTTTAGTGTATTTGGTGTATTATATTTTTTAAATTTATTTTAATATAGAAAATTTTAATATGAGTGAAACCAAACTCGAGTTTAACAATTTTTATCTGAGTCGGACTTGGACAAAATTTTAAACCCATTTTTCAAATTGGGCCAAACATGAACCTACAAAATGGGCTTAAAATTTTATATGGACCTGGCCCGAACCCAACCTATGATAAAGTCTACTATTATGTAATGACCCTTTGCTTCCTTCTTTAATAAAAAAAATATTTTCATGCAAAAATTTCTTTTTGAATAAATTTTAAATCATGTGTAGATTACATCTAGATTTATTGTAATATAAATTTAGATATATTTAAATTATGAATTCAATTATGATTTGTAATGCATGCTTTCAATTATAGTTATTGGTTAATTGTGCTTTATAATTGTATTTGTAACGTTCTTTAAAAAAAATATTGGTTATGTCATACTTGAATATTTTCTTTTTTCTTTTATTTGACATGTAAAATATCTATTTATATAATTTTTTTAATTGAATTCGTTTATGAATTATTTAGCACCCACTTAATTAAAAATTTTAAAAATAACTTTTTTTTAAAAAAAAAAGTAATAAATATTGTTATAATGGGGTTTATATCTTTGTTCTATGTAATATCTTTGAAACCTTAACAAGCTTCTTTGAACAAAATCTTAAAAAAAGTGTATTGCTTTCTAAAATAAATATCCAGGCACAAAAAAAAAAAAAAAAAAAAGCACTTCCACTAAAGTAAAGTCAACAATAATTTTGTTGATACAAAATTTTGGTGAGGTTGGTGGCGATTCACTTGGTGCATCAAGAATTGCAAGCGGAAGTGTTGAAGGATGAGGGGTTATGAGGAGCTCTCATGGAGCTTCATTGAGAGATAGAAGGAGAGTGCCTCTTTTTTATGTCCTTGAGAGTGTATAAAAAGGGGTACTTGGTAAGACTCAAGTAATGATTCCCTATTAATAATGTAGGGTGGCTATAGAATCATGTAACTGTGATGAAAATATATAAATTTGTGTAACAATTAGTCATATGGGACATTAAAAGCGAAATGTAATGATTAAAGTATGGATGCACAAAACTATAAAAATAAAGTACAAATGCGCATGAGGTTCCTAATTTTTTTTCCAAAAAACTAAATGCACCTAAAGAGGCTTCATTTGTGAAAGTTTAGGTGGCCAAGAAGGCGAGGTATGCCTGGAAAAGCTATACCATATTTAGTGCACAATAAGCCTTAAGTGCTATTGGAAGCAAAGTCTTTTTAATGAAGTGTAGATGTTAAGTATACAAGAAGTTCAAGTGTGCCATGATGGTTAAGTATAGCGAAGTTTGCCTTGAAGGCAAAGCTTTTGATAAATTAAGTTCGACTTGAAGGCAAAACATAAGTAAATATTATGTTTGCCCTAAAGGCAAAGCTAAAGTAAATATCACACTCGTCTTGAAGATAGAATAAGACTCACTTTGAAGGCAAAACTAAAGTAAATATTTGAATCACGCTCACCTTGAAGGCGGAGTAAAATTCGTCTTGGAGGCAAAAATAAAGTAAATATATCCATATCCAAAAGGTGTTAGTAACTTTCGCAAGACATATATCAACATAAGAAAATATATATTGTTCAAGGTGGAAACTTATACTTCTTTGGCAAGACTTGTGCCAACTAAGCATTTAAACTTGGTGAGGCATTATTATTTTGGCAAGGCATATTCATGCAATATTTATCCCAAGGAGGTATGTTGTACGACGTTTATCCCTATGAAGTTTATTGAAATGTCGATAATTTTATAATATAACGTATATTTATATTTTTATCAATGTGTGTTTAGAAAGGTTAAATGATATTCGTTAACAAGGTACGAGCGCAATGTTTATTCCTACAAGTTTTAAAATAAGAGTCGGTAAATCTTATACACAATAATACGATTTTTTTTACATGTGAAAACAAAACACTTGAACTTGATGAATTTTAAAAGCAAACAAGGTAATGTATCAACTAAATCTTGAGGCATCTTCAGCCAAATATTAAAATGTGAGCATACCATTTGCAATCATTAAAAATTGACACGCAATACGCATAGTACGTAACCTTTCCTAGGCTTACGAACCACGTATTTGTGTGCATATATTCTATAACCACTAATACTATAAGCAAATCTCTTCAAAATTTATTATCTTCCTTAATATTTCTCACCTTTGCCAATATTGGTTCCTTTTTCAAAGTTCACAACCTTACCAAAATTCATTTTACCAAGTTGGATATTTTTCATGCTTCGCTATGTGTATATATAATCATTCACGACCAAATCTTCAATAATATGGGTAACACTCCCTTACTCGACCTGATCGTCAGGTCCGAGTAATAAGATGTCACATTCGTTGCCGGAGCAACTACCGTCAAATACACCGTAAATAAATAAATCAAACATTCAACCATGTCATAGACACATTCACATTATGACACACAAGTAAATCTGAGCTTAATTGAGCTTACGAAAGCTCTTTTGTAGACCCTAGCATGAAAAAGGACCAAATTATAAAGTTTTCAAAATTTTAGATTAGGTATTGATACTTCTGAAAAGGCACGGATACCTCTTTTGAACTTCAATGTAAGAAAAATCATTCATGTATCATTGGTATCGATACCTATAATATGGTACCGATACTTCTTCTATAAAGTATTGATACTAATTTTAGTACCGCTACTAATTTGCGGTTATGTTTCTTTTTGTCAAACCAACAAATGTTTAGAGTACCGATGCCTTTGTAAAGTATCGGTACCATGAATAGAGTATAGATACTTTAGCCAGGTATCAATACCATTTTGACAATTTGTTTGTTGAAAAACAATTTGAAAAATGATAGGTACCAATACCTATACTAGGGTATCAATACCATAGTGCCAAAGATGTAAAAAAATCTCCTACTTTGGTCCCTTATCATGCTTAAATCACAATTGACTCAAATGGTGCCTTTTGGCACACTTAGAACCTGAACATAATATGGCAAAACACACACCAACATCTTACCATATCATCACCATTTAACGAATTCAAGATATCATAAATTGAACTTCAAAACATATCAATTTAGTTTATTGAAATCAACTTCATCTATTATACCTCAATTTGGCACCAAAATATATCAATTCAACCTATTGAATCACAATCAATTCAAACATATAGCTTAACATTCAATATCATCACTTTAACCTTGTCAATTCATACTCAACTATGCCATTTCTAATGTCATACATATAGCTTAACATATCACCAAAATATACACACATAAATAAAAACATTAGCCTTCCCAAAATCAAACATTAGCTAGGATTCAACTAAAGGTATCAATACCAAAACATACTCTATCCATTTGTTCAAGCATGCATCATATAAAAGCCACCTACATGTCTCATATGATCATCAATACACAACATCAACTTTTGTATCAAGAGATACCAATTCAACTAGCTAATATCATTATGCAAATCACACACACACATATAATATGTTCCAAACCAACATTTACAAGACACCTATGTATATACCACATTACTGAACTTTTAAACAATCAAAAGACAATCAAACCGATATCAGGATAGTGTGAGCTTTGAGGCTATCTAATCGACACGTGCCACAAGTTGGCAATCTACAAGGAAAGGAAAAAAACAGGGTAAGCATTACAAATGCTTAGTAAGTTCACAGGTATTTAAACAACAACTTACCTCAATTACAACTAAATTCGATAAGTCACTAGATTTATGAGTTTGCCTAAATACAACAACCACATATCAATAAGGTGAGTATGAAACACCCCAAACCCGGCCCACGAGCCTTGACCGGATCTGGTATGTTCCTCAAGTAAACCGGTTCAAAATTCTTTTGTTACTTAGAAAAAACTTGTGTGATTTTTAAAAAAATATTGTTTGGGTTGGGCTTGAGTTGAAAACAAATTTATCTTATGTTAAAACCCATTTATTTAAGGTGACAAAACATTTAGAGTTAATTTTAAAAGGAATTTACTTAAACTTTAATTGATAAAAATCCATAAACATAATAAATAAAAGAAAAATAAAGTAAACCACAATGGCCTTATTATATCAATGATCCCAAAGTAAAACTTAAAATACTTAAAATAAATTGAAAATCCAAATCATAAATTTCTTGCTATGCATGGCCACCTTTAAGCTCCTGCCGACCCGGTCCATTACTGCTCATCACCTGAAAAATATTCCCCAACGGGGTGAGTCAACAGACTCAATGTGTACACAACACTAAGTCATAATAGAATCAGGCATACAAATGATACACATTCAAATCATAGAATACAATTAGTGATGCATTCCCAAACCCAAACCTAATTGTCCATCCGCTACACACCCCCGTACCAGCCAGTCACACCGTGGGGACTACTAAGTCGACCCTCCTTCCGCTACACACCAATTTGCGGGCTTAAGGCTCCGCATCTGTGGTTTTAGGAAACCACTTTTTAGATTACTGTGGTCTTAGATAACCACTTTTCAGATTACTGTGGTCATAAGTCACCACTTTTCAGATTACTGTGGTCTTAAATCACCACTTTTCACTTCCCCTTTTAATATACAACCAAATGCCCCAATAATATGCATAATATACCATAGTTCAAATTCTTATCATATTCTCATGTCACGAATAACATTTTTCATATTCCTAGTAGAAGTAGGAAACGTACCTGAGTACTTAGTACCATATCATAGTACTTTAGCCATGCTTATATTTCTATTAACATATATTTTAATATATGCAACCATAATTCATATCACAAAAATAATGTGGAGTACACAGATTCTTAATAATACATTTAATTTAAACATAGCCATGAACCTATCAAAACTTAGGGTAGGGTACACACCTGATTTGCTTAACGAATTCCTTGAAATCCCGAAATCTGATCTACTGCCTTAGATCTCAAATTCCTACATTTGATTAATCACTTACTACTTTAATAAAAAGCCATTCGGCCATAAATCCAAATCCTAGTAGGATTAGTATTCTTAAAACTTACCTTGAAATTCTCAAATCCCGAAATCCTTGTATCCCTCTGTCGAAATCCCTATAACTTCATGTTAGATCAATTTCTAACATTTATTCACAACAAATAACCCTTAGCCGTATGTTAAATATGACTTACCTTAGATTCTTAAATCCCGAAATTCACCGAATAACTAGGGAACACGCGGCTTATGGTGTACCTTCGGGAATAGAACTTCTCCTTCCTTGTAGTCGGCACTTAGTAAATCCCGAAAGATCTCCTTACTTTAGGAATCGACAATCCTTGCTTGAGCCTTTAACAATATTCGGCTATGGCCTTGATGTGGATTAAAATTTCGGCTTCTTGATGAACAGTAGAGGATTTTTGGTTTTTCAAAGAAAGAAGAGGAAGATATAAAACTTAGGAAAATTCGGCAAGACTAGGGGGGTTCTGTTTTCGGCTTTGTGAAGAATTGAAAAGAGAAAGAAGAACAATAACAGAGAGAATTCGGCAGAGAGAATAGAATTTTCTTAAGAAATTCGGCAAAGGAAAAGTGAATGAATGAATGGCCTCTCTTTTCCTTTTATAGCCAAATTTACTAGGCTAGAGTCCCTTACTTGGCCACCACTCTTCTTTATTTGATAGCTTTATCTCTTTAATTTAAAATAATTAAAGAAATAACCTTTATTATCTCTTATCTCTTAATAAAAATAATACTAATAATAATCCTCTTTTATCTCTTCCTTATCTATCAAAATAAAAGGGATAAATTTATATTTATCCATCTATTATCTCTTCAAAAAAAAATAATCCAATTTAAATCCCTTATTTATCCCATTAATTGCCGAAATTTAAAGGGAATAAAACTCCCTTTTTCTAGAAGCCTTGCCGTCTACTCCTCTGCTTCTGGAAGCAAAAATAAAACTCCTTTTATTCCCAAGTGACTCGAACCCAGGCCCAACACCTTGCATGTGGCGCCATTTCCAGAGGCCCTAAGTGGCATCTCCAGGCCACTTTTCCAAGCCTGTTTGTGTGTCAAATTTCACAAATTTTTTTCTTTTAAGGCCACATTGCCTTAATTTCCTCTTTTAAACTTTAAAACTCGACATTTCTAAGTCATTTCTAAGTTTCCAAAAATTTTCGTTCGGCTCTGTAAACTTGACATTTCCTTACATTTCCAAGTTTCCAGAAATGTTCACTTTCCTCTTTTGAATCATTTCCAAATCATTTCCTTACATTTCCTAGCTTCCAAAAATGTTCACTTTCCATTTTTAAACTTAACATTTCTATACATTTTCAGGTTTCCAAAAATGTTCATTTCCAAATCATTTCCATTCATTTCCGGGTTTCCAGAAATGTTCGAAATTTATTCCTAGTACATAAAACATGTCACTTCGTACAATTAAACCGAAAATGCATAGGCCCTTTCCAGGATGTTACAGTTCTACCCCCCTTAAAATAATTTCGTCCTCGAAATTACACTAACGAACAGTCGTACATCCTAGCTCACTACGCCACTCTGATCTTAAGAAACTATCATACTTTCTAGGCACAATCTTTAAGTTCACATCCCCTAGAACTCATTTCTAACGTTGCGATTTAATCTGATTACAAAGTTTTATGCATTAGTTCTTGTTTCACTGATTATTCGCGAAGAAGTTTTATGAAAAGAGTTTTAGGAGTGGTTCTTTCGTATTCATACATGCACACAGTCTTTTCATTCATACATCCATCAATCAATTATGAACTTTCGTTCATTCAGAGAAATGTTGTAGTTTTCATTGTGGTTGTTTTTCCACTACCCAGGGGTATTTTCGTAATTTGCCCTACAGGGATATTTTCGTAATAATAATTTTTTTTAGAAGAAAAAGTTCCTTGGTGATTTTGTCAAAAAGTATTTTGGAATTTTTAAATTCCCGGGGTATTTTGTAAAATTTTTAAAATCTGGGGGTATTTCGGAAATTTTGAAGCTCGGGGGTATTTTGGTAATAAACCAGGGTAAATTTATAAATCTTAATAAATCAAGGGTATTTCAAAATTTGAAAAACTTGGTGGTTCTTTTTGAGAATTTGTTCTCCAAATCGGTGATGTTGCAAAAATTTTGAAAATCAGGGTCATTTTGGTAATTGTGGTAAACCAAGGGTAATTTCGTAATTTTCCAAATCGGGGTATTTTGGACTTTCACAAAATAGGGTTTTTGCATACTTTTACAAAATAAGAAAATTTTATTGAAGTCGGGGTAATATGGTAATTTTAAAACTCAAAGGCATTTTAGTAATTTTGCAAATAGGGGTATTTTAGAAATTTTCATAAATCAAGAAATATTTCAAAAAAATTTCATGGAATAGCTTTTATAAATCAAAGGGTAATTTAAGAGTTTTAAAACTAGGGTTTTTATGGAAACACGGCTAATTCCCTTTCGGGTTTTAGTTAAAGGTTTAGCCCATGAATAAGTCCTCTTGGTTAGGGTGAACCGAAGCTACGCACCAGGTAGGATTCGAGTGGAGAGGAGGTGAGTCACGCGGACTGCTTAAATACCAAGCTCCCACCGAATACCAATCCTAGACATGCGCACAATGGTTGCCACACCCTAACTCGGCGGCTTAGACACAGGTTTGTTTAATTAAGCATTTAAAATCTTATGTAACTGTTGGGGTAAACTAGTCCTAGGGTTCAAGTACCTATCATACTATTCTACGTTCCATTCCATTTCTACCCTTCTACAAATCACAATATAAATCACACAAAGGATAGGGGTACTTACCTGGTGGACTGCGGGTCGGAGACTTAGGTGCCATGCCAGAAAAACCTGCTTATCTTCAAAAACTCATTTGGGCTCGATTTGAAAATGTTTTGGGCCTTAAACCCCAGGCCGAGGGTTTGAAACTGGGCTCTAATACCAAACTGAAACACCCCAAACCCGGCCCACGAGCCTTGACCGGATCTGGTATGTTCCTCAAGTAAACCGGTTCAAAATTCTTTTGTTACTTAGGAAAAACTTGTGTGATTTTTAAAAAAATATTGTTTGGGTTGGGCTTGAGTTGAAAACAAATTTATCTTATGTTAAAACCCATTTATTTAAGGTGACAAAACATTTAGAGTTAATTTTAAAAGGAATTTACTTAAACTTTAATTGATAAAAATCCATAAACATAATAAATAAAAGAAAAATAAAGTAAACCACAATGGCCTTATTATATCAATGATCCCAAAGTAAAACTTAAAATACTTAAAATAAATTGAAAGTCCAAATCATAAATTTCTTGCTATGCATGGCCACCTTTAAGCTCCTGCCGACCCGGTCCATTACTGCTCATCACCTGAAAAATATTCCCCAACGGGGTGAGTCAACAGACTCAATGTGTACACAACACTAAGTCATAATAGAATCAGGCATACAAATGATACACATTCAAATCATAGAATACAATTAGTGATGCATTCCCAAACCCAAACCTAATTGTCCATCCGCTACACATCCCCGTACCAGCCAGTCACACCGTGGGGACTACTAAGTCGACCCTCCTTCCGCTACACACCAATTTGCGGGCTTAAGGCTTCGCATCTGTTGTTTTAGGAAACCACTTTTCAGATTACTGTGGTCTTAGATAACCACTTTTCAGATTACTGTGGTCGTAAGTCACCACTTTTCAGATTACTGTGGTCTTAAATCACCACTTTTCACTTCCCCTTTCAATATACAACCAAATGCCCCAATAATATGCATAATATACCATAGTTCAAATTCTTATCATATTCTCATGTTACGAATAACATTTTTCATATTCCTAGTAGAAGTAGGAAACGTACCTGAGTACTTAGTACCATATCATAGTACTTTAGCCATGCTTATATTTCTATTAACATATATTTTAATATATGCAACCATAATTCATATCACAAAAATAGTGTGGAGTACACACATTCTTAATAATACATTTAATTTAAACATAGCCATGAACCTATCAAAACTTAGGGTAGGGTACACACCTGATTTGCTTAACGAATTCCTTGAAATCCCGAAATCTGATCTACTGCCTTAGATCTCAAATTCCTACATTTGATTAATCACTTATTACTTTAATAAAAAGCCATTCGGCCATAAATCCAAATCCTAGTAGGATTAGTATTCTTAAAACTTACCTTGAAATTCTCAAATCCCGAAATCCTTGTATCCCTCTGTCGAAATCCCTATAACTTCATGTTAGATCAATTTCTAACATTTATTCACAACAAATAACCCTTAGCCGTATGTTAAATATGACTTACCTTAGATTCTTAAATCCCAAAATTCACCGAATAACTAGGGAACACGCGGCTTATGGTGTACCTTCGGGAAAAGAACTTCTCCTTCCTTGTAGTCGACACTTAGTAAATCCCGAAAGATCTCCTTACTTTAGGAATCGACAATCCTTGCTTGAGCCTTTAACAATATTCGGCTATGGCCTTGATGTGGATTAAAATTTCGGCTTCTTGATGAACAGTAGAGGATTTTTGGTTTTTCAAAGAAAGAAGAGGAAGATATAAAACTTAGGAAAATTCGGCAAGACTAGGGGGGTTCTGTTTTCGGCTTTGTGAAGAATTGAAAAGAGAAAGAAGAACAATAACAGAGAGAATTCGGCAGAGAGAATAGAATTTGCTTAAGAAATTCGGCAAAGGAAAAGTGAATGAATGAATGGCCTCTCTTTTCCTTTTATAGCCAAATTTACTAGGCTAGAGTCCCTTACTTGGCCACCACTCTTCTTTATTTGATAGCTTTATCTCTTTAATTTAAAATAATTAAAGAAATAACCTTTATTATCTCTTATCTCTTAATAAAAATAATACTAATAATAATCCTCTTTTATCTTTTCCTTATCTATCAAAATAAAAGGGATAAATTTATATTTATCCATCTATTATCTCTTCAAAAAAAAATAATCCAATTTAAATCCCTTATTTATCCCATTAATTGCCGAAATTTAAAGGGAATAAAACTCCCTTTTTCTAGATGCCTTGCCGTCCACTCCTCTGCTTCTGGAAGCAAAAATAAAACTCCTTTTATTCCCAAGTGACTCGAACCCAGGCCCAACACCTTGCATGTGGCGCCATTTCCAGAGGCCCTAAGTGGCATCTCCAGGCCACTTTTCCAAGCCTGTTTGTGTGTCAAATTTTACAAATTTTTTTCTTTTAAGGCCACATTGCCTTAATTTCCTCTTTTAAACTTTAAAACTCGACATTTCTAAGTCATTTCTAAGTTTCCAAAAATTTTCGTTCGGCTCTGTAAACTTGACATTTCCTTACATTTCCAAGTTTCCAGAAATGTTCACTTTCCTCTTTTGAATCATTTCCAAATCATTTCCTTACATTTCCTAGTTTCCAAAAATGTTCACTTTCCATTTTTAAACTTAACATTTCTATACATTTTCAGGTTTCCAAAATGTTCATTTCCAAATCATTTCCATTCATTTCCGGTTTCCAGAAATGTTCGAAATTTATTCCTAGTACATAAAACATGTCAATTCGTACAATTAAACCGAAAATGCATAGGCCCTTTCCAGGATGTTACAGAGTATCAACATATATCGTTTCGTATAGTAATTCAAGCTATAACATTCCCAATCACTTATAATCAACATTTATTCAATTCAATATCAATTTCATATCATTTTCCATCTATTATCAACAATAAATCCAATTTCAATATAATGTCATTCACTATCTTATTTCATTATTTGAATTTCAAATCAAAATAATTAATTCATCACATTTCTATATCGGCCCTCCGAGCTCGTATAATAAGTTCGCATGATCTTTCATATGATGTTGATATTCATAAATCACAATATGTATGTGTATCACCAAATCACATTATCAATTCAATTCATATATAATTTATCCCATTTACATTTTATATCCATGTTAACCTAACTCAAATTCAGACTCGAGCTCGAACGGATACATGGATCCAACCAACACAACAATTTGGCACCCAATGCCTCATTGGACTATGCCGAAGTAACTAGTTTACGCCCAGTGCTCATCAATGTGTTTGACACTTTGTGCCTCATTGGTATAACCGAAGTAAAAGTTGTGCCCAACACTCGTCGACAGGTAGTCAATGTAACTCGTACTCTATCTATCCCATGACATGCCAACTATATCCGTCTCTGCCTGAACAATTAATAGAGTAACAATTACTCCATTCCGAGTTTAACCCAATCATCAATCAAATCATATATATATATATATATATATAGAGAGAGAGAGAGAGAGAGAGAGAGAGAGAGAGAGAGAGCATGAATCGACCCAATTTAAAATCAATTTCGCATTTTCATCAAGATTTAATATTTTCAATCTTATTCAATTTAGTCCTCTATCTCAATAATTGATCATATTCATACCAAGACAATTTGATCAATAATAATCAATTATTAATTCATCAAATGTCTCAAATTACAATTCATCATATTGAATTTATCATTTCTTTATGGTTTAGTCCATATCTCACCTTTTGCGCAAAATTGCAAACAACTTAAATTACTATTAATCATACAAAAATTCATGATTCAAGCATATAACAATTTAAATTCAATCATACCATATGAACTTACTTGGAAAAATAACAACCGATAATCAATAATTTTGTCTTTTTCCCTGATTAGTTTCGATTTGGTCTAATTCTCGATCTATACAATTATTTAATTTAATTTATCAATTCTAAACATCTTATATCATCCTATTATAAGCATATGTTAGTTAAATTTCATTTTTTGAATGCCTCTTGAAGTTTTTATTTTATTCAATTTAGTACCTAAAATCGAAATTGCAATATCTTTCAAATTTGAGCTTTGATTTCGAAACTGATCTCAATTTCATCCTTCAACAACCCTCTATTATCTATAATTATAGAAATTTTACTTCAATTTCAAAATTTATGCATTTTAGTCCCTATGTTAAAAAACTAGTAATTAAACTTTACAAACTAGTCCTTTTTTTCATTTCTAAACTTAAAATTTAACAATTTAATACCAATTTCAACAATGGAAACTTTTGAAAACTTTAAGATTTTTACAATCAGGTACACGGGCTAGCTAAATCAAGCTCCCAAGACCTCAAAAATATAAATATTATAAGAAAAAAACTTATAAATGCTTACCATATAAGGGACTAAATTTGAAACTCCAACCATTAATTTCTCTTCAAAGTTTTGGCCATGGTAAGAAAGAGATGAAAAAGAAGATGAAAATGTATCATCTTTCTTTTATTTACCTAATGTACATGCTATACTATTATAATTTTAAATTTTAATATTATTTTAATTAAACCATAACCAAACCATCCACTAGAAACATAAATGGTTTGTTGTTCATTTTATGCCTTGTTTTAATTACTATATAAGTCTTTAAGCATTTGGTCCAATTATAAATCTATAATTGTGGAATTTTACAATTTAGTCCTTATGCCGAAATTAACTATAAATTCATTAAAATTACTGGACCAAACTTTAATTAGACTTTATACTAACCTCATAAATATTACGCACTCAGTCATCGAAAATGGGGTTTCAAAACCACCATTTCCGACACCCTTAACTTTCAGGTCATTACAATATGTATGTACATCCAAGCTCTGTCAATTTTCAATAGTTTATGACTTATGCCTCACCAACATACATTGCATATACCCTTTATCAATTACTAAAACTTAACACGTCTGACATTGAACACACACAACCTTCACCAAAATTATTACCTTAGCCAAATTTCTACCTAGGCCATAATATACCTATTAATTAAATAAATATGTCAATTATTGGGAAAATTCCAATTTGAAAATGGTTTTCTTGCACAGCGGAAAATAAAATTTTGAAAATCAACCCGATTTGTGTTATTTATAGCAATAAACCTTAGACCGAATTCATACTTGTGTTTCCAGATAGACAGATTCTTGTTGTTCTCGACTTTCAACCAAACGATCTTCTCCGCTGTTCTCATACCACGAATTGCTTCAAGTGTGGGCTCGAACAAATTGAATCAAACACATAAACTACAAAAAGTTTTCTTTTTTTTTTTTTGTGTGTGAAAATGAAAATTTTCTTCTTAAATAAAAACTAACAGAATTGTTATTCTAGAAAAATATATTTTATAGTTGAGAATAAACTCTCTTTATTTTTCAGTAGAGTAATAATATCTTAAAGTGTTGTGTAAATAGCCCTACCAGTGCCATCTATTTATAAGGAGAGAAGGTAGAACTCTTATTGAATTGTAGAAGTTTACTTCAACTAGAAAAAGGAAATGCTAGTTTAACTAGGATGTAGGGGGCAACACTAGGGTTTGTCGTCCCACCTTATAACATGAGGGGCTTTTGGGCTTCTTCCATATCGGGTCTAATTACAAGTTGTAACACCCCTAACCCGTATCCCTCGCCGGAACCTGGTTACGGAGCATTACCGGAGTTTATAGATTAAACAGACAAAAAGTTCAAACATTTCATATCATCAAAACAAGTAACCAAAGCATCATTTTAATCCAAATTATAAACATACCAAATCCAAATCAATTTGCCTAGTTCATGAGCACTTAAACATAGAATTAAATTCACATGCACCTATATAGATTTAGTTTAATTTACCATGCCATAATATGGCTTCAAAAACAAACACATATTTATATGTATAAAACCAACCAAAATTAAACTTATTACCTCATTTACAATAAAACCACAAAAAAACTATTATTTAGACACCCTAGGTACATGCTGACACAAAGGATAAACATCACCACATTTGAGTTCGGGATCGTTGTTGGATGCTGAATCGGAAATCAAAAGTTAAGTACCTAACCTGTGCATGGGAAACAAAACCGTATGCTGAGTACAAACTTAGTGGCATTTCTATAATCTGAATATTTAAAGATAAGAAATTACAAATATACAATTGAAATATAAACACATATTAATATTTAATTATTACACCAACCATATCATATTTCATTTGTTTCACAAATATCTCAATTCTCATACTTGCTATATAAATAGCTTTTCACAATTTATTTCACATTTCATTATACAATTGCAATATCCATTCCATAGTCATTTGATAAACCATAAAAGTAACACATTTTAATCCCATGCTTAGCGTGTTTTTGGATGTTGATTTATACAATTATGTGAATTTGATGCTCCTAAATCTTTAAATTCATATTTCTATACTTAGGTAAGAATAGGGAAGCGAAAGGAGTGAAAAACGGGCCAAAACCGGACAAAACGGGCCATCTTAAAGATCCATAAGCCAGAACCACATGGGTAGGGCACATGCCCGTGTGAACCACACTGGCTGGACACACGCTCGTGTGCCAGCCCGTGTCAATCACAAGCCACCCAAATTTCCACACGGGCTGAGCACATGCCCGTGCCCCTGTCGCACCCTGCTTTGTTTTCACGCGGAAAAAGCCAATTTTTAGGGTTTCTAAGCCTTCTAAAGTCTATAAATACATGCCAGAGGAAGATCTAAGGGGGGACACGGAGTAGAACGAAGAAATTACTTGAAGGAAGCCGTCGGAATCATCTCGGAAGCCGATTCACTCCAAGACTGAAGATTTCCATCAAGTTCTTTAGAAGTTTTTGGGTTTTTTTATGTCTTGTTGTTTTCTTTATTCTGAGATGTCTTCCTTTTACGCTATGAACTAAACTCCCTAAATACCTAGGGAGGATGAAACCTAGATGAATCTTATTATTTAATTAACTAAATTACATGATAAATACTTATTCTTGTTCTTAACCCTTGCTTTAATATTTTCAAGATATTAATTCAAGTTTAATGTGCTTATTCAGTGGAGCAAAAGTCCCTGTTTAAGAGAAGATCTCGTATAATTAAGCGGAGTTGATTGCAACCCTAGAAATAGGGCGACATAAATCTACCGTATTAGAGCCAAATCTAATAAGGGAATCCATAGATCAAGTTAATACGACAATAGGGGTTTTAATTAGAAAGAGATTTCAGTTAATCAACCTAGAGTCAGTTGTTTTTAGTCTCGAAAGAGATATTAACATAATTTAGGGATTTCTACGGATTAAGATAAGTGAATAAATCATTTAATTCAGAGTCAGAATAATAAGTGAAGTCTAGGTGGATTCTTCCTTGGATATTGTCTTAATTCATTGGTTTATACGATTACTTTTTTCACTCTCTGTCGTGTTCATAGTAAATTAGTTAGTTAAATTTTAGATTAAAACAAACCCCCTTTAATTATTTGGCTAAATAGTAAAAAGATAGTTATTACTAGTAATTGTAGTCCTTGTGGATACGATATTCTAGACTCATCATAGCTATACTACTGTTCGATAGGTGCGCTTGCCTTTGTCGAAATATTAGTTAGTTTCGAGACCATCATCATTTCATGAGTATATGATCACTGTAAAATCAGAGTTTTAAATATTTATAAAAGAATGATCAAACCTGGAGACTAACTCTGACAACGATATTAAGGCAAGTGTACCTATCGAACAGTAGTATAGCTTAGGCAAGACCGATTATCGAACCCAAAGGAACTAAAAGTATTAATACTCACCTTCTTCTTATTATTTAGTCTTAAAGTTAGAGTGAAGATTACTTTTTAATTATATTGACGACAGCTAAACTAAGGATACAAAGACAAGAAGACGAATTAGAAAAATAAATTTGAGGGAAAACTCAGTTGATTTCGACGATACCCTCAGGAAGAATCCACCTAGACTTCACTTATTAATTAACCCTAAATTATATGATTTCTTTTACTTAGCTTGATCCGTAAGACTCCCTAACTTATATTAAACCCTCTCTCGAGGCGAATAACGTCTAACCCTAGGTTAATTAGTGGAACTCTCGTTCGCTTATAATAACCCCCTAGGATAGCAGTAAATCGATCAATGGACTCCCATATTAGGTTTCACCTTAATCCGGAAAAATCTCGTAACCCTATCTCTAGGCGCCCGATCAACTCCGCTTAATTATGTTAGATCTTCTCTTAGGCAGGGTTTATTCCTCCTCCACCTAAGCACATTAGATTTGGATTAAGCAATATAATTAAGAACAAATTAACTAATTTATCATATAACTTAAAAATCAAATAATAAAATCCATCTAGGTTTCATCCCCTTCAGGTATCTGAGGGGTTTAGTTCATAATGAATAACCAAAACATCGCAAGAGAAAAGATAACACAAAACATAGAAAAAATCCTAAAACCCCCTGAAGGAATCGAAGGAGAATTCTGTCGTCTTGAGTATAATTCCGGCTTCTTGGGATGGATCAACTAGCTATCCTCGCGTTATTCCCTAACTCTGACCTTCTCGGCTTGGCTCATTGGCCTCGCTTTCGCTCCCTTCAATAGGTGATACTTGGGACTTATTTATAAGCTCTTGGAACGCGATTCTTTCTCCCTAAGTATCATTTTTCGACTAAAATTGCTCTTTCCAGCGTCAGAGGCACGGCCATGTCATACGCCCGTGTGAATCGAGACCTGACCGTGTTCGGATTTCTCTTGAGGCACGGCCGTGTGTGAAGGAGTTGAGGCATGCTCTAGGTGTTCGTCGAGGCACGACCGTGTGTGCTTTGGGCCAGGCCGTGTCGATTTCGTGTTAAGGCCCATTTACTCCGTTTTAGGCCCGTTTTGTGTTCTTTTCATCCTCGGGTGCTTTCCTGGGTATAAGACATGAAAAGAAAGGATTAAGAGCAGCTTTTTATATAAAACAAGGGATAAATCATCCAAAAGCATACTAAATGTGGGTCTAAAATATGTGACTTTTACGGTTTATCAGTATATACTCATATATTCCATATATTTGCAACATATTTCACATTCTATCTTCAATTCACTATTTCACTTCCATTTCTTATACCATACCATTTCAATATCAATTATAAAACTTTATTATTCATTTACCCTTATTAACACGACTTAGACTCGGACGGATACACGGATCCAACTAAAACACACCAGTTTGGCACCTAGTGCCTCATCGGATAATTCGAAGTAATAATTTGACACCCAGTGTCTCATCGGTTAAACCGAAGTAAATTGGCACCCAGTGCCTCATCGAATTAATCTGAAGTAGTAAATTGACACCTAGTGTCTCATTGACTCGAAGTCAAAAAAATCCCTGAACTCTTCCAATCCTATGGCATGCCATCTATATCCGACTCAGCCTGATACAGTTAATAGGGTTCCAATTCACTTTTCAAATACAACCAAAATTCAATATCCAAATTTCACATTAACACATATATTCATTCAATTCAATTCAATTCAATCAACATTAAATCAATTCAATAATCAAAGTGCCATATACTCACCTTAACCACTTACCATATACATTAATTTAAAATACAACAATTAACAACTAGGTTCGGATTATAAAAATACAAACCAGGAATTCCTAGCTATTCCACATCGACTTTATGTTTCCCCTTTTTAGTCGAGGATTCCGGTACAACGTTAGTTGCAGAATTAAAACAATTAAAAATCATCAATACAACACAATTCAATTTCATAGAATATTTCAATTTTTAATCAAATATTGCCTAATTTCCAATTTAGTCCCTAAACCGAGACTAACTTTTATTATTCACATTTAATTCATTATTTTCATGCAAATTCCACTTTAGACTAAATTCAACTCCCTGTTTTCACATAAATTCCTAAATTTTGAATTTTTCACAATTTAGTCCCTATTACACAAATTTTACTATTTGTTCTACAATTTATTCCTTTTTCATTTCTAGCTTAAAAATCTATCAATTTAGTCCCTAATACTAAAATTATTCAACACAGACAACACTTAAAAACTCAATAATTTCTAAAATTTTGACATGGGTCGGGCAGTATTTAACACCGGGATTCCAAAAACATAAAAATTACAAGAAAAGGGATTAAATTGACAAACCAATTGAGCTTGGAACTTTGAAACACTAATTTTCTCCTTTCTTTCTTTTTCTCCTACTTCGTTTTTGCTTCTCTGTTTCTTTCTCTATTCTTTTTCTTTTATTTCTTTGTTTTATTATATAATATATATACATATATATACTTAAACATTAATATATAATATTCTAATATTCTAATATATATATTTTTTAACTTTAATTTTTTTTAATAATAAAAACTTATGCTGCCTCATTTATGAGCAATGGCATAATTGCTTCTTTAGTCTTTTTATTTTTTCTTTAATCTATAATTCAACTTTCACACTATATGCAATTTAGTCCTTATACCTAATTACTTTTAATTCAAGCAAATTCACTTAATCGAAACCTAATTAATTACACAACTAGCTTTGTAAATGTTTTTATATTTACTAGTCCGATTTACAGGAACGGAGTCCCGGAATACACTTTTTTTTAATTTGGTCCTTTTTAATTAATTAACTATCGAAAAGTTAAAATTTCTTAACGAAACTTTAATACCACATTAATGACACTCCGTAAATATTTATAAAAAATATTTACAGCTTAGTTTATAAAAACAAGGTCTCGATACCTCATCTTCTAAAACCACTTGAACTTAATAAATCACTTATATAACATAAATTATCAAATCAAAAACATTTTTTTTAAAATCATATTTGACTCGTAAATATTATTATATAATATGTACGTACTTACTCGTCGGATTTGGTGGCCCCGAAACCACTGTTTCCGACACCATTGAAAAACGGGCTGTTACAGAAGTACTTCTTAGACTTTTAACCCAATACTTTTATAATTTGATCCAATCCAATATTTTTTTTCTATTTTCCCAAAAATAAATTTCAATATATTTCCAATTAAATAATTTTATCAACTCAATTCTAAATCCGTTAAAATCATGACGACTTTACCGTAAAAGAATCTATGAGAAAATATATTTAATATTTTTGCATTCAATGGTTCATTATAACCAATTGATTTATTTCCATTTTCGAACTTCATTTAATTCGAAAAACATAAATTCATTTTTTCAAGTCATTTTTCATTTTCATTTTTGAGAAAACAATAATCATTTTCAAATATTTCATATTTCTCCATTTCACCATTTCTATTCATTTATGTTCATTTGATTCAACATGCAATGCCTTTTTTGTTTCAATGAGCTAGTGGAAGGACCGATTGGACATATGTCATTGAGGCTCAAATGATGTATAATTAAGTTCCAGATTTTCGCTTATTAATTATAAACTCATTTAGTCATAAAGTCATTCCACTATAGTATCGTAACTAAGCTCTCCCCAATGACAAACCATTATGAAAGCAACTCGATCAGCGCTCATCTAATGACCTTGTCATAAGTGTGTTACCTTCATAGGATATCCTTGATCTCTTTGGGATAATATCCATTCTCCCATTATGATCATATTTTATCTCATGATAACCATTACATCTTACTTCATGAAAGGTTAATTACTATCAAATAGTAATCAAGTCATCCATCACAAAGATAAATGACCTGTGGCCATGTTTACTTTTCATCAACCATGTAATTCCAATAAAAGGATATCATTTACCCATGTCTTGGGCTATGAATTTCACTATTGTGAATGACGCTACATACTATAGAAGTCATACACCTAACACACGATATTTCAGTTCCTTATCTATTCGAACTCAGGCTTTTACTGACATCAAAGTGTACGAGTCACGTATACATAGTATGTCATCTACTTAGGATTTAAGTATGTCACACTATGAACGTCACAAGTGAATAAATCAATAAACGAATTTAAGATCAATTCTTTTTGGGTCTAGCTGATGTACTATCAGTCTAGTCAGTCACATCTGTGTCTCTATCTTTTGGGAGTCATCTGCGCCGATACCCAAGATAAAGCATCTCCCAAATTAGACTTAATAGTCGAAATATTAGTCTTCCAATCAGTTTGCTTATTTCCAATTAGAAAAAAGAAATGTTTAGGTTCGTCTACTAATATAAGTCGTCTTTCAGTATTACAATCCGACCACGTAATACCGCTTAGTATTAATTAAACATCATACAACCAATAAGCAGCATTTGCTTCTATTTTGCTTTGCGTGTAAAAATTATATTAGGACAATTATACAAAGTATTAATATAATTCATGATTAACTTTATTAACCAATCTGTTCGAAAAATTACAAGTGTACTTAATGAAAATACTACATTTAGGCAACAAATCCAACACCAACATTAAAGGGCTCTAAGAAACTCAAAATGATAGTTTTATGAAACCCAAAATGGAAGAAGTTGCAAAAAAAAAAAACCTAAAAAAATGCAACTTTATAAGATCTCCAATGGATGAAGTGGAGCTTGAAAAATTTATGAAAAAATCGAAGTATGATTAGTTGGGAAGATTGAGCCATGGATTTTTGTTCAATTCCAACAGACAACATCAAATACTAGTATTTTTTTAGCTAATATGGATTAGGCCTGTTGAGGTGCTTCGATGGGCTTGATTTGATCTACAAGATTAAAGGATAAATTAAGAGGCATTGGAGTTGGTACTCTAATCACTCTCCGATGCTTAAGTCAATCAAGGATTCATGGTTGTGGAGAGAGTAAAAATATCTCAACTTAGTGAAGAAGATAAGAGAGGTTTGCCATTGATGAATATGTGAGGTTTTTGAAGTTTAATGGGAGAAAAATAATGGTTGTTGATAGATAAACAACTTTTGTAAATGAATTTTTGATGAAATTATCGATTAGAGATTAAATTGAGAAATATGAAAATTATGTGTTAATTATGTAAAATTTTGAAATTTATAGGCTGTTGTAGGCTTATAAGATATTCGGCTAGGCTTGAGTGTCATGAAATTTCATGAATTTCATTTTTACGAACCTAGGGACTATATTGTAATTAAGTCAAAAGTATAAGGGTAAAATGGTAATTTTTCCATAACATGAATTTTGGATTGAATTGAATAGAGTGAGGCTTAAATGGGTTAAATTTGATTATATAGAGTAAGAAAAGCAATGTACGGGATTAGATCGAGGGAAAAACAAAGTTATCGATTAATTGATCATTTTTTCATCGTACGAGTTTGAGGTAAGTTCGTGTAATTAAATTGCGTATTTATATGCTTTAATTGAAATACATGAATGTGAATGATTTAATTACTACGTATAATTATTGAACGCATAATCGACGTTGTACGAAAAATATCGAGCCCTGTTTGAACCTTAAGAATTCGTAGGATACAAATGACAATGCCATTAGGGTTATCGATTTGGTTGAGGTCCTGCATATGTTGCGGACTCTCCATAACTCGCATGAGCTTACCGTTATCCACTCAAAGGAGCTTATCGATATTCAGCTCACATGAGCTTACCCATATTAAGCTTAGAAGAGCTTACCGATTATCGCTTGTATGAGCATATATGGATAAGTCCATAACTAGGTTATGGCACTATGAACGTAAGACCATGGTTGGACCATGACAGTGTTTATATGTAAGACCATAGCTGGGCTATGGCATTCTGATGATAAGACCACAACTAGGTTGTGGCACAACAAATGTCAAAGATGAATTGACGGATTACAGTTCATTACACTTAGTGTGTACTACCCGCGTATCTTACGATATTCTAAGTGGTTCAAAGGGCAATGTTTTGATATGATATGGCATGAGTTCAATACGAACTATTACAGGTATAGATATGGATTATATAGAAATTGGTATATATATGATACACAGATATACGGTATATATGTTACATGTACATGAAACTTAATAATTGTTAAATTCATATACAATTCTATTACGAATTTATATGAGTTCGATACGATCTAGTACATGTATTTACATGAAATACATGGAAATGGTTTTACATGATGTATTGATATGTGATATGGATGTTACATGTATATGGAAATTTAATTATTTGTTGAGTTCATCCATGATTGTTGATTCATAGGTGAATTTATATGACTAACATGGTTGGTGTATATGTGCTTAGGCTTTGGCTAAGTTGTGGTTAGTGATAAACCGTAATATATACATACTTTAATCCCACATTTAGCATACTTTTGGATGATTTATCCCTTGATTTGATGAATTCGATGCTCCTAGTCTCTTAATTTCATGTTTTATACTCAGGAGAGCTTAGGGAGTCGAAAAGAACGAAAAATGGGCCAAAAATGGAGAAAATGAGCCAACGTAAGAAATCCACATGGTCTGGAGTTCGCCACACAGCTGTGCCAGTTTAGCAGACTCGAACACGGCCCAGGGCTCGATTCACACGGGAGGACCATTGGGCCGTGTGTGGCAAGCCGGATCGATCATAGCCTAGGTTATCGACCACGGGCGTGTCACATAGGCCAAGTAAAGCATCCCGAAAGCCTATATAAACACCCTAGAGGGCAACCTAAAAGAGGAGTTCGACAGAAGGCCTCTGTCAGGGCTTTTGACAGGAGCAAAGCCAGAGAGAGAGCTGAAATTAGGGAATTACCCGAAGAAAGCCAGTTGATCCATCTCAGAAGCCGGAATCATGCGCAAGACTGAGGATCTTTCATTCAATTTCCTTCAGGGGGTTTTAGGGTTTTTCTTTATGTTTTGTTATTTAATTTCTTCTAAGATGTATTCTTTTATAAACATGAACTAAACCCCTCAAATACCTGAGGGGGATGAAACCTAAGACGGATCTTGTTAGTGTTTTCTGAACTGTATGATAAATACTTGATTTGTTCTTAATTATATGGTCTTAATTCTTGCTTTAATATTCCAGGATATTGATTCAAGTATTGATGTGCTTATTCAGAGGAGCAAAAGTCTCTGTTTAAGAGTAGATCTAGCATAATTAAGCGGAGTTGATCGCACTCCTAGAGATAGGACAACGAAAATCTACCGGATTAGGGTCAAACCTAATATGGGAGTCCATAGATCGAGTTAATGCAACACTAGGGGTTTTAATTAGAAAGATATTTTAATTAATCAACCTAGGGTTAGACGTTAGTAGCCTCGAAAGAGGTATTAATATAAATTAGGGAATCCTACGGATCAAGTCAAGTGAATAAATCGTCTGGTTCAGAGTTAAATAATAAGTGAAGTCTAGGTGGATTCTTCCTCGGGTATTGTCTTAATCAATTGGTTTTCTCAAAAGTATTTTCCCAATTCATTCTCTGTGTCTTGGCATCCTTAGATTAGGAATTAGTGAGACAAACATTAATCCCTTTTTATTTTAGGCTAAATAATAGAAAGAAAATCAGTACTAGTACTTTTGGTTCCCTTGGGTTCGACATTCCGGTCTTGCCACTAAACTATACTACTGTTCGATAGGTGCGCTTGCCTCAATCGTGGTGATAGTTAGTTCCTAGGCTCGATCACTCATTATATAAATATTAAAACTCTCAGACTACGATCAAGTTTTTGGCGCCGTTGCCGGGGAACTGAAATATTAGGAACACTTAATTTTTATTACTTTAGCCATTTTCCTTTTATTTATTTATTTATTTCTAAGTTTTATTTTTGGTTTTCTAATCTCTCTATTATTTGTTCTGATAGGTTTTTCTAGTTTATGACTAGGAGGAATCCGTTAGGACCATTGCTTTTTGACAGTGAAACTGAAAGTACAGTTCGCAGAAACCGCAGAGAAATAAGGCGAAACCTACAATACATAGAAGAAGAGAAAGAGGATGATACCAACACTATCGAAGAGATAGCTGATAACAATCTGCTACCTCCTATGGTTGCCGCAAACCCGTTAATCAAAATCCTGCTCCTCGTACTATGTATGATTATGCTAAACCTAATTTAACAGGAACTGAATCAAATATTGTTAGACTTGCTATTGCTGCAAATAATTTTGAACTGAAACCTAACACAATTCAGATGATACAGCAATTTGTTCAGTTTGATGGTTTGCAGGATGAAGATCCAAACAATCACTTGGCGAATTTCCTAGAATTTTGTGATACTTTTAAAATAAATGGCATTTCTGATGATGCCATTCGCCTTCGGTTGTTTCCCTTTTCATTGAGAAACAAAGCTAAACAGTGGTTGAACTCGTTACCACGAGGGTCAATCACTATATGGGAACAAATAACCAAAAATTTTTTATTAAAATATTTTCCACCGGCTAAAACGGCCAAGTTGAAGAATGATATCTCTTCGTTTGTGTAGATGGATTTAGAGACACTTTATGATGCATGGGAGAGATACAAGGATCTACTGAGGAGGTGCCCTCACCATGGGTTACCGTTATGGCTACATGTTCAAACCTTTTACAACGGTGTGAACCCCACAACTAAGCAGTTGATCGATTCAGCCGCCGGTGGAACCCTGAATAACAAGACTCCTGAAGTGGCTTATGATTTTATAGAGAAGATGTCACTGAATAACTATCAGTGGCAAGTCACGAGGACAAAGCTAACAAAAGCCACTAGTGTTTTCAACCTCGATGCAGTGGCCATGCTATCAAACCAGGTAAAAATGTTAAATAAAAAGATTGATGGTTTGCATGGTTCTTCGCAGGTACATCCAGTGATGCAGTGCGATACGAATGGAGGCGAAATGAGCAATACAAAATATCAATCCTATAACCCTGACATAGACAGCAAACATATGAACTATATGGGTAAAAATTCTAGACCTCAAAATAACCCTTATAGTAACGTTTACAATCCAGGTTGGAGGAACCACCCAATTTCTCATGGGGTGGTCAAGGAAATAAGAGACAACAACCCCTCCCAAGTTTTCAGCAGTAACCCTACCCACAAGAGAAGAAGCCTAACCTTGAAGAGATGCTGAAAAAAATTCATCGCAGTGTCAGAAACTCATTTCCAAAACACCGAAACAACACTTAAAACTCAACAAACATCGATTCAATGAATCAAGAACCAATTAGGACAGCTTGCGTAACTAATCTCTGAACGACCACAAGGTAGCCTGCCAAGTAACACTGAAACAAACCCGAAAGAGCAACTCAAGCCATAATAGCTTACAATAGTGAAGGGTTAGATGAACCAAAACTGAGGCAAGAGAAAGTGGTAGAGGAAGGTAAGGTTGAGGTAAGCCATGATAAACCAAAACCGATAATTATAGAGTACCAACCTCGCTTGCCATACCTCAATGCGATGAAGAAAGACCACACAGATGAACAATTCGGTAAAATCCTTAAACTCCTAAATAAATTACATATTAATTTACTATTTCTTGAAGCTCTTTCGCAAATGCTAGATTTAAGGAAATTTTTAAAAAAAATTTTGACAAACAAACGGAAGTTAGACGAGGAGTCACATATGGAGCTAAACGCAGTGTGCTCAGCAATTCTGCAAAATAAACTACCACGAAAATTAAAAGATCTAGGGAGTTTTACAATTCCATGCTTAATTGGTAGTTTATCTGTTGATAATGCTTTAGCTGATTTAGGGGCTAGCATAAATGTCATGCCTTATAAAATGTTTAAACAGCTAGGTCTAGGGAAACCCAAACAAACTGGGATGAGCATTCAATTAGCTGATAAAACTATTAGAATTCCCAGGGGGATAATTGAAGATGTACTAGTGAAAATTGAAAAATTCATATTCCCAGTAGACTTCGTTGTTTTAGACATGGATGAGGACAATAATATTCCTTTAATTTTAGGAAGACCTTTTTTAGCAACTACTAGAACCAAAATTGATGTTGGTATAGGAGAACTCATACTTCGTGTAGGGGACAAGACAGTCACTCTTCAAGCTCTTGACTCGGCTACGACATCAAGTAATCAAGGTGAGAACGTAAACTCTATTAATGACCATTCGGTTAAACCTTCTCTTCAGGAAGCACCGTGGAACTACACAACTGAGCTAGATCCTAGACCTCATGCCAACAAGGAAATAACTTATGAGGAGTGAAGGCTTCAGATCGATGAACTAGATGAGTGGAAGACACATTTCAAGGAGAAAATAGGAATACACGAAGCAAAACCGAGACAACTCTATGACAAACTTAAAGATGATCCAAAACAATTTAAGATCGGAGATCAGGTATTGTTAAATAAAACAGACACTCGAATTGCCACTTCAGACCTCGATACAAACGAAGAAATCCCTTTTGAGGTATTGAATATCTTCCTATATGGAACAGTCAAGATAACTAATCCCAAGTTCGACACTTTCAAGGTAAACACCACTCGACTCAAAATATACAGTAATCATAGAACTGATAGCAGGGGAAAGGAGTTTCAACTCCTCAAACCACTATGAAATATACGAATGAGAGGTAAGTCTAGCTTAAAACTTTAAACGAGCGCTTCTCGGGAGGCAACCCGAGCACTAACCCCATTAATTTTCATATTTTTAATTTTTAAGCATGTAACTACAAACTAACCACGAAGATTTCCCTACCACACGACCTTGCACACGGGCGTGGCCGTGGCCGTGTGGACACTACGGATTTGCCCACCGGCGTGGTAGAGATCGTACGAACCAAGGAAGAAAAAAAATCCCCAAACCACGGGCGGTGATAAAATCGCACGGCCTACACGGGTGTGGAGACCACTACACGGGCGTGGGAGAAACGAACGAAGCACAACACGACCATGCGATACGACCGTGTGACCCAACACGCCCACGGTACATGGGCATAGGAAGCCACCAGATCCCTATTTCCTATTTAAACCCCCCTTCTCCTCACTTTCACCCCAATTTCCTTTTCAATCAAACCCTAGCCACCACACCCTTTCTTTGACTATCATCTTCCCCCCTTCATTTTCCTTTCCCCCTCTCCCTCATTCTTTCTCTACACCACCATTCCCATGTCGAAGAAGCGAAAGGACCCTACATAGTCTCTCAGTGCGAGACCGATCTACATGAGTTTATGCCTGCCACTTCCATTATCCGACAAGCCAAGGACATTTGAGTCCATTTAATTTTTTTTTTCTTTCCTCTTCTCCTTTATTTTCCTTCCCTTTATCTTTCTTGTCTTTAATTTCTATTATTACATTTTGATTTCTTTGATTCAGGTCCTAAAGGCTGCTTGGGAATCACCACTCCACAACCATAGACACCACGACCGTTTCTTTTCCTCGACTTCATCCAAAATTCAGGAAGTTCACTTTTCTCCTTATCTTATGATTTTATATATTGTAGATATCTATCTTTATACATTGAGGGCAATGTACATCTTAAGTATGGGGGGTAAATTCTAAAAGTTCCTAACTTTTTGCATTATTCTCAAATACCTAAATTTTGTTGAACAAATTTTGATTGATTTATGATTTTTATTGATATGTCTTAAATTAAAACATAGGCAGTTGTGCATTGATTGTTTAAACTTGAATGCTTTAGAGAATCAAGCATGATAAGTTGATCTTTGAAAATTAAAAATTTTCTAGGTTGTTTCCCCAAATTTAGGTATTATCTTGAAATTTGAAGTTCACAGGGTTGACATCAAAAACCATAATTTCTGTGAGATCTTGAGCCTTTGAGAGCATTTTCTTTTCTTGCTCACTTTTATTATTGCTTTGAGTGGGTCAATATTGATTTGTTATTCTAGAACTTGCTTTGATTATACATGTCAAGACCACACTTTCGATTTGATATACTGAGATGATAAAGACACGTAGGATTAAACCCACTTACTTTCCAAAAGGCCTACCTCCATAATTAACCCCTAGTGAACCCCTTTGATCCTAATAAACCATTCATTGATTTACCCTCAATATTAACCCAAGACTTACTCTTTTTGATTCATTAAGGATTTTTCCTATTGTATTAACCTTTTTATCGTGATTTGATTTGAGAAGTTGTCTGACTATGTTTTCCATTTCAGTTGTTAAATTTTTATTACTTGATTTGTTCTTAAAAAAAAGTTGAAAGTATATCCATTATTAGTTCTATGTCTTTATGAGCTTAAACAGTAAATCTCACATCTTTAGAAGAAGCTCATATTTTTAATGTAATTTCTCATTATTAGTCCATTTTTCTAGTTAGGTAATTTGTCAATTCAATCTCGATTCTAACCTTCTCTTTCAGCTTGTGACCACGCCCCCTAACCAAGCCACGTTACAACCCTTTTAAAAGACCTTTTAATCAATGTATCATTTCAATTTATAGTAGTGGAGATTTGATTTTCATGCAAGCCTATGGTAATAACTTTTCATGTTGACTATTGAGTGCTTAATTTAGTGTCCTTTAAACACTTCCAGTGATTTGAGTGAATCCTTAGTGAGGATGTTAACTCTGTGATATTTTGAATCAAAGGTAATTACTTAGGTAAAGGGGAATACCTATGTTTTCATAAATAAAATGCTCAACTTAGATTGTTTGAAACTTTGATGTTCTTTTAGTTGAATTCTCAATGTATGATTACTATGGATTATTTTGAAACATTATTGATAGGAGTTATAAGTTGAGAAGAATGAATTTTAATTGTGAGTTGAGGATTTTGCTTGAGGACCAGTAAATGCTTAAGTGTGGGGTATTTGATAAACCATAATATATACATACTTTAATCCCACATTTGGCATACTTTTGGATGATTTATCCCTTGATTTGATGAATTCGATGCTCCTAATCTCTTAATTTCATATTTTATACTCAGGAGAGCTCAGGGAGTCGAAAAGAACAAAAAATGAGCTAAAAACGGAGAAAATGGGCCAAAGTAAGAAATCCATATGGCCTGAAGTTTGCCACACGGCCGTGCCACTTTAGCAGACTCGAACACGGCCCAGGGCTTGATTCACACCAGAGGACCGCACGGTCGTGTGTGGCAAGCCGGATCGAACACGGCCTGGGTTATCGACCATGGGCGTGTCACACGGGCGTGTCCCTGCCGAAACAAGGATGAATTCTATTCGGATTAGGATACTTATGGGCCAAGTAAAGCATCCCGAAAGCCTATATAAACACCCTAGAGGGCAACCTAAAAGAGGAGTTCGACAGAAGGCCTCTGTCAGGGCTTTTGACAAGAGCAAAGCCAGAGAGAGAGCTAAAATTAGGGAATTACCCGAAGAAAGCCAGTTGATCCATCTCAGAAGCTGGAATCATGCGCAAGACTGGGGATTTTTCCTTCAATTTCCTTCAGGGGTTTTAAGGTTTTTCTTTATGTTTTGTTATTTAATTTCTTCTGAGATGTATTCTTTTATAAACATGAACTAAACCCCTCAAATACCTGAGGGGGATGAAACATAAGACGGATCTTGTTATTATTTTCTGAACTATATGATAAATACTTAATTTGTTCTTAATTATGCGTTCTTAATTCTTTCTTTAATATTCCAGGATATTGATTCAAGTATTGATGTGCTTATTCAAAGGAGTAAAAGTCTCTGTTTAATAGTAGATCTAGCATAATTAAGCGGAATTGATCGCACTCCTAGAGATAGGACGACGAAAATCTGCCGGACTAGGGTCAAACCTAATATGGGAGTCCATAAATCAAGTTAATGCAACACTAGGAGTTTTAATTAGAAAGAGATTTCAATTAATCAACCTAGGGTTAGACGTTAGTAGCCTCGAAAGAGGTATTAATATAAATTAGGGAATCCTACGGATCAAGTCAAGTGAATAAATCGTCTGGTTCAGAGTTAAATACCAAGAGAAGTCTAGGTGGATTCTTCCTCGGGTATTGTCTTAATTAATTGGTTTTCTCAAAAGTATTTTCCCAATTCATTCTCTGTGTCTTGGCATTCTTAGTTTAGGAATTAGTTAGACAAACATTAATCCCTTTTTATTTTAGGCTAAATAATAGAAAGAAAGTCAATACTAGTACTTTTGGTTCCCTTGGGTTCGACATTCCGGTTTTGCCACTAAACTATACTACTGTTTGATAGACGCGCTTGCCTCAATCGTGGTGATAGTTAGTTTCTAGGCTCGATCATTCATTATATAAATATTAGAACTCTCAGACTACGACCAGTTGGATTATACCACATTAAACTTATAAGTTATGCATTGAAATGGTAAATCCATAAATGGAAATGTACTTGTGATCATGAAAAGGAGATTTTTGGTTTTATATAAATTCATGGCTATATTGATTAATGATTATATGTTAGGCTTTTGAGCCAAATTGAGTTGTGATATACCTTGTTTCACTTACTTCCTTTGTGGTTAAATGGGTATGTGAAGAATGAAAGATCGGCAAATGCTTCCATTAGAATTGCTATGGTAGTATTGAATGGTATAAGTTTTTGGATGATTGGAATATGTTTAGTCGTATGCTGGAATTATAAATACATGTAAGTACCAAATACTTACGTTATGATGTTTTAAGGTAAATTGGCTTGCTAATGTGATATTTAACCTTGAGAGGTTATTATTGTTTAGGCTAAGGCCAAGGCATGTCGGATCGACTTAAATGGATTATGCTTATAAATTCAAGCGGTGAACTTTATTTTTTTTAAGTTGCGAACTTACTAAGCTTAATTGCTTACTCTGTTTATTTTTCTGTGATTTATAGATATCGGAAGCTCGCTCGGGTTAGAAGTTGTCGGAGATTTCATTACACTATCTATCGGCTATTTTAGTTCTTATGGTTTATAATTTTGGTTATAATGGCATGTATAGGTTGTTTGGCTGGTGTAGCCTATATGGTTTGGTCAAGTATTTAGCCATTGGATTTTGCTTGTTATGATACAATTTGTTATGTATATATAAGTGAATGGCTTTTTGATCTTTTAGGCATGTTTGAACTACTTAGTTTGCATGATCATGGATAGTCTATTAAGGTGCCTAAGAGTATCATGGTTGTGTGTGCTATTATAAGACGTTATAAGCTTGATATTGGTTGGCTTTGATTGCCTAGTTATTCCATAGTTATATGCAAATTGTTGTATTTAGGTTGGTACCAATTTGGGTGAAAAATATGGCTTGGAAAATGACCTACTTTTGTCCACACGGGCAGAGACACATGCGTGTGTGTCACACAGGACACGGTCGTGTGTCCCCTGTAACTTCTTTTGAAAACAAGTCAGTAGCTTCACATGGCCTAACACACAGGCGTGTGGCTTGGCCGTGTGGCACAAGTCAGTATACCCTCCAGTTTTCACACGGCTTAGCACATGGGCGTGTGAGGCCATTTCGAAGGGTGCACGGCCTGAGACATGGGCGTGTCTATTGGTTGTGTGAGAGACACGGCCTAGCCATACGAGCATGTGGCCCCTGTACCTTTGAAAATTTTACATGTTTTCCAAAAAATTTCTTAAGTACTCGATTTTGTCCCGAACAATTTTTAATGTTTATTGTGGGTCTTGAGGGCTCGTATTAGGGACTATATGAATGAATTTGATTGGTTTTTGATTTGAATGAGAAATGAACATGAAATGTATGATTGGTTAATCTCTATGTCCAGTAATGCTCCATAACCCTGTCCCAGCGTCAGATACGAGTTTGGGGTGTTACAATCAAACAATAGAATCATTTTTAAAAAGGAAAAGGAAATAGAAATATTCTTTAACGTTGTGTCCTACCCAAAATAAAAATATTCCCTTTGTCTTTAAAAAGAATATATGTTACTTTTAGTTTAAAAAAAAGAAAAGAATATATGTTACTTTCTTTGCGTTATAAATCATAAAATAATATTATTTTCTTGTATGATGGAAAATATGCCTACTTTTAATATTATTTTCTTCCTTATATATGTATATATACATATTATTAGTTAAAAGTTTTTTTTAATGCAAATAAGGTTTCCTAAGTAAAAATTATATAATTATTATTCTAAATACTTTGAATACTTTTTTTTAATGAATGGAATGGATTATAATAATAAAACTTGCTGCTGAGTTGGGTTGCAGACCTAAAAAAACAAATAAAAGAAACAGGCCTACATTTGAATGCTTAGATTCAAATATTACTTTTGTAATTTATGGGTGATTTCCTCTTTTATTTTGATGAGTTAGTTATAATTGAGTTAGACATTAAATTAATTATTTAATTCAGTATCTTGAAAAAATTGGTTCCTTGTTGTGTCATCAACAAGAAATTCCTCCATCTCTAGGTAAGCAATATGCAGGATGGGATTGTTAGGTAATTTACATTTAAATTATTTAGCATATATCAAAATTCTGATCTAATCATCAACCATATCATATCATACTTAATTCAAATAATACTATACCAACTTACCTTGATCCTTATAAATATAAAAGGCTTATACTTACCTGAGCTTTTATCTCATTGCATTAAATATGGTTCACCTTGTATGATTCATGATTTCTCTATTTATAACACATCACCAGCATTACGCCTGCTGGGCATCAAAGCCTGATATATACACCGGCGTTAAGCTTGCTAGACCAGAGGTCTGAAATTTGATCACCGGAATTTAGCCTGCTAGGCAATAAGCCCAAAACACTTCACCGGCACAATAAGCCCGATATTTATATTACCAAACCAACTCATTCACATTACACATTAACAATATCACAATTATCACATGTAATTCACATCACTTTCACATAGTGAACTCAATTAATTCGATTTCATATCATTGCTAAATTACTTCCACACATTCGGCTTTAACATATTTCAATCTTCAAGTTCATAATTCAACATGTATACTAGGTTATAATCGATACTTACGATATTAATTTGCTTAAAGACTTACCTCGACTATCGACGGACAACGAAGACCGGCTATTCGATAACCTTTGCCTTTCCCCGATCCAAATCCGTCTTTCTTTGTTCTTGATCTAAACACATTAAAATTTAACTCATTCAAGCACATTTCATCTCAATTTAGTCCCAAAACACATAAATAGTCAAATTACCATTTTACCCCTAATGTTTCACATTTTTACAATTTAGTCTTATTTGCACAAAACACAAAATATACAAAATTTCATTACACAACCTAAGGGCCGAATATTCATAGGGATTATACAAGTCCATTTATTTCATTTATTTAGCATTTTAACCCCTCAAAAATTTATTATTTTGCAATTTAGCCTAAATACTCAAATTCACCAAAATTTCCAATACAAAACATGTTAATCTATAACATAACTTTAACATATATTCATCAAACATCACAAAGCATAAGATTCTATCATGGTCGAACATCAATATACACTAATCTCAAAAATTCTAGCGTGGGTCGGATAGTATTCGAAGCAACGATCACAAAAACGTAAAAATTATCGAAAACCGACTAAAAACTCATACCCGATTTAAGCTTGAAATATGGCCGAATGTAACAAGCTCACACCCTTTTCTTTCTTTCTTATTTTCAGTGATAGGAAGATGATGAACATGGCTTATTTTAAGCTTTGTTTTTATTATAATTAACTTAATTACCAAATTACAAAAATAACCTTTCATTATAATAAAATTATCATATATATATAAGGTTATTTTAGACATATGCCGTCCACTAACCTTAATAATGGGCTATTTTCCCTTTTAATACCCCATATTAACAAGCCACTATCACATTAGCACCTTTCACTATAGTTTGTAACTTTTACATTTTACGCGATTAAGTCCTTTTTGTCTAATTAAGCACACAAACAATCAAATTTTCATACGAAACTTTCACACATTATAAATCACATATAATTAGCACAGAATATAATATTTAAAAATTTTTCGGACTCGGATTCGTGGTCCCGAAACCACCGTTCCGATTAGGGTCAAACTCGGACTGTTACATGTATAGGTTGTTTGGTTGGTGTAGCCTATATGGTTTGGTCAAGTATTTAGCCCTTGGATTTGGCTTGTTATGATACAGTTTGTTATGTATATATAAGTGAATGGCGTTGTTATATTGATATATGTATATCATGTAAGTGTTTGATCTTTTAGGCATGTTTGAACTACTTAGTTTGCATGATCATGGATGGTCTGTTAAGGTGCCTAAGAGTATCATGGTTGTGTGTGCTATTATAAGACGTTATAAGCTTGATATTGGTTGGCTTTGAATGCCTAATTATGCCATGGTTATATGCAAATTGTTGTATTTAGGTTGGTACCAATTTGGGTGAGAAATATGGCTTGGAAAATGGCCTATTTTTGTCTACACGGGCAGAGACACGGGTGTCTGTCTCAGCCGTGTGTGACACACGAGACACGACCGTGTGTCCCTTGTAACTTCTTTTGAAAACAAGTCAGTAGCTTCACACGGCCTAGCACACGGGCGTGTGGCTTGGCCGTGTGGCACAAGTCAGTATACCCTCCAGTTTTCACATGGCTTAGCACATGGGTGTGTGAGGCCATTTCGAAGGGTACACGGCCTGAGACACGGGCGTGTCTATTAGCCGCGTGAGAGACACGGTGTAACAGTCCGGTTAAGACCCTAGTCAGAATAGTGGTTTCAGGAGCACAAATTCGAGTCAGGAAAATATTTTAATATTATTTTCTATGTTTTTAGTATGTGAATTGACATGTGTGAAATTTTCGGGATTAAATTTGATCGTTTGTGTGCTTAATTTGTAGAAAGGACTTAATTGCATAAAATGTGAAAGTGACTTACTATTTGTTAAAGTGCTATATTGCTATTATTTTATTATATGGTGTCTTTATGTGGTAAATTAGCCAAATGATATTAACATGGACGGTTTGGGGTTTATATTATAATGTCTTCATATTAATTTATAAAGGGCAATACAGTAAATTATGTATAAAAAATGAGATTAAATAAAATAAAACAAAAAGACATGCAAATTTGATCATCTTTGGCTAAAACATCAAAGAAAATAGAAAGAAAAGAGTTTTAAAGGTTCGGTTCTTGTGTTCTTCAAAATTAGGTATGTGTTTAGATCGGTTTTTGATAATTTTTACATTTTTGAAATCGTTGCTATGTAATCTATCAAGCTCATGTCTCAATTTTTGAATTTGATGATGATTTTGTGTTTTTTCATTGTTGAAAGCTTGATGAATCTTGTGTTTGATGATAGAAAATATAAATATATGTTGTTAGATTAATATGTTTTATATTTGAATTTTTGATGAATTTGAGTAATTTGGGCTAAATTGTGAAAATGATAAATTGGTGGACTAAAATGTGAAATAAATGAAATGTATGGACTTATATGAGCTTAGTGAACATTCGGCCAAGCTATAGTGTGATCAAATTTTGAATATTTTGTATTTTGTGAAATAGGGACTAATTTCTGAAAAATGTGAAATATCATGGAAAAAAGTGTAATTTGCCCATTTATGTGTTTTTGGATGAATATTGATTGAATATGTGATTTAATAAGTTTAATTTATACTATTTTAGATCAAGAAAAGAGGAAATCGGAATTTGATCGGGGGAAATCTAAAGTTGTTGAATAGTTGTCCCGGTTCGTCCGTCTCAGCCGAGGTAAGTTCATAAGTAAATAAATGTCGTTAAATTTGATTGTATATATTTTAATAATGCCGAATTGAATTATTTCTTGTATATATATGTATTTGCCGAATTGAATTAAGCATGGGAGCATTGTTTACGATCCTGAATCGACCGAGATACGACGTCCGAAAGCCCCGTACGAACCTTAGAAATAGTTAGGATACATATGTCATGACATAGGATTTCTGATATTTGTTTACATGTAAGATCACGTCTGGGACGTTGGCATCGACTTGCGATTTACATGTAAGACCATTTCTGGGACATTAGCATCGTATTTGATTCGTGTAAGACCCTGTTTGGGACAGTGGCGTCGATATGTGATTACATGTAAGACCACTTCTGGGACGTTGGCATTGTATGAGCTTTCCGACTATCCGAGCATCCTTATTAATTCCGAATGGTTCAACGGGCAATATCGAGTTAAGATCGAACGTGAAATCAAGTTAAAAGGTCAGGTATGTGCTAAGTTAAATGATTGGGAAAAATAAGGTAAGTGTGTACTTGAGACATATATACAAAATATGCATTGTAAAAGTGAGAATCATATATGTTTATGAGTATATGTACATTCGACCATTGATATTATAATGCTAATGTTTATGAGATAATGTTTGAGTTTGCAAGCATGATAATTGTACATTTGGTTTAGGTTTGTTTGATTCGGCTAGTTGAATTTAATGTTAATGTTCGTTTGATATATATTTGCTTATGACTTACTAAGCTATTCAAGCTTACTGTATGTGTGTTTGTTTGTTGTTTTATAGATTTTGGAAACAAGTTATGAGCTCGGGGATCGTCAGAGAATCAGTCATACTATCGATCACTATTTTGGTACCTTTAAAGCTTGAAATTCAAACCTATGGCATGTATAGTCTAGTATTTGTTTTAGTTAGTTTTGAGGTTGTAATTATTAAGCCATGCGAAAATGGCTAAATATGATGTTTAAGTTTATGAAATCTTGGTTATGGTATATATGTGTGATATGTTTGGTATGATTTGCTATGGTGGTTTGATATAATTTGATTCAAGTGAATTAGGTGTGGTTAATGAATGAGTTTTATGTGATGGTTAATATTTATGTGTATTCAATTGTGATTTAAATTGTTTTAAGGTATGTCTCATGGTTTATATACTTGAAATGGTTGGTTTATAAGTTGGTATTGAGTAGTGAATGGTATTAAGGTTATTCGGCTATGTAATTAACTTATTTGGAAGTGCATTTTATGGTATAGTTTGTGTGTGAGGATAAACATGTGTTTCGGCTTGAATAATAAGATATTGGATGAACAAGTCTTGGATTTATGTTTCATGTATCTATAAGCTACGGGATAACTTTGATATGAATTGGGAAAATTAGTATATATAAATGTGTGTATCGTATGTTCGGCTATGTTATTTGACCAATTAGGTTTGGTTTATAAAGGCATGAATGTATATGTTTTGAATGTTATAAAGCGAAAATGAAATAAATAAGTTCAGTATAATGTTCATACTGTATATGTGGTTGGTCTAGTGATTGGTTTTGTAATGGTATAGTTGATGGTATAATGGACATTTTGATTTAGTTTGTATTGGTTAAGTATGCATATGTTTTATGCTTGATTGATCATTTTGGGTTTGGTTTTTAAATAGCATAAAGAACGATTAAAGAGGTTGATGTTATGGCTTGGTTGTTAGCTTATAAACTAGACACGAAATATGTTATAATTCATATGCAAAGGCGCCATAAATTCGATGTGATTAATTGCACATGCGGTTATGATGTTTAAAAGCAACATTTGATCCTTTTTGTGTAATTGACCTTTTTGTCGTATATGCTAATGGTATTAGTTGGTAAATAAATAAATAAAAATGCATTGTTTGATTTATTAATTGCATGGTATATGAAATGAAATATATATATATATATATATATATATATATATATATATATATACTCAAATTTAGGTGTTCGAATATCATGGAATTAATGACCACATTGTTTTAAGTATGTTATATTGATTCAATGTTTGGATTGGTTACCGTATTGAATTGGTTAATGTTTTAAATATGCAATATTTGTGAGTCATGTTTAGTAATGAACTACTGATTCAGTTTTATTTATTATCTTAAAATTTAAATTTAAAAAACTACTTGTACTTTTTAACTATCAATATTTTCTTCATGTATATATATGGGAGGGATACGTAAGTGTGTAATAACACTATAACTATTTTAGTTTTATATCGATGTAAGCGAATCTCTTCCTTTTATATATATATATATATATATATATATATATATATATTAGTTAAAAGTTTTTTTTACTAAGTAAAAATTATATAATTATTATTTTAAATACTTTGAATGCTTTCTTTTTTTTTTTAATGAATGGAGTGGATTATAATAATAAAACTTGCCGCTGAGTTGGGTGAGCAATTTATTAAAATATACCAAAAATAAAAAAAATTATAAAAATGGGCTAAAAATTTAATTATTTACGAAAAATGGTTATTTCCCCCCAAAACTCGTCCATGTCAGCGTGTTTTGGGAGATGAACAGAAAAGCGCGTCCACGAGGAAGCGCTTTGTGCCACATCAGCCAAAAACGCATCCTTAAGGGCACGCTTTGCTGATGTGGCAAAAGCACTCCCTCGTGGATTTTTTTAAAAAAAAAAACTATTCCCGAATTTTTTAAAAATTTACGAGAATAAACCTTTATAAAGGCTCAAAGTGACAACACCATTTTTTTAAGGTGTAATCAATTAATAAAGAAATATAACTTACAAAGGAAATCTTTATATAGACACAAAGTCTCATTTCCCTTGTTTTCTTGAGCAAAGTGGGATATGAGATATGTGTATATATAGACTTATGAATAATTTTGCAGCTTGTTCCTAAACAATGTGGGATCCCTTCCTCTTTTAACTAACTAAAAGCTACACTATATTTGATATTTTTTTTACAAAACAAATTTTTTTTTTATATTTTGTTAACATTTTCTTATATTATAATCACCAATTTTGGCCCGGGTTCATTAACCCCGGGGCCCAAAACCAAACAAAATTAAAAAACGAAGCCCACAATTTCGGCCCAAATTTCAAAACCCAAAAAAAAAAAAAACTAATTTCAGATTGCTAGGGTTTTTGAAACCCTAGCCCTTGGTGCGCCGCTCTTCACTGGCCTCTACTACCATGTGCGCCGCATCTCCAACAACCTCTGTCGGCCACCATCGGCTCCACCATCTGCAAAAACAAAGAAACAGACGATAATGGCAACAATAAAGAAAGATATTGTAGTTTTTTTATTCATTTTAGCTTTCTCTTCAATCTCGGTTATAAAAAACCGAATGAGACGATGTAAAAGGGGGTTCTTCCTCTGATTTTTGAATCAACAGCATACAAAGAAAAAAAGAGAATCATTCAGCAATCAAAGAAACAAAAAAATTTAAAGGTTGATTTTTCTTCTATTATTATTTACTGCCATTTTTATTTATTTTTATTTTACTATTTTAAAACCATAATACGACACTAGTGACAAGAGAAAAAGGGAAAGGGAAACCTTACCTGAGCCCCGGAGATACGTCGTTGGAGGGCCTTCTCGTTGCAGTCTTCGGCGTCAAAAAGAAGGGAGGGCTTGTGTTCCCTCCTTCGTTTGCGACGTGGTAGGCTTCGAGAGAGGACCAAAAGGTCTGATTTTTTGGGCATCACCGGCCACCGATGTGGTGGTGGTACGGTGGTGCGATGGCTTTAAAAGGAACCTAATCGATTAAAAGGGGAGAGGGGGAGAAACTTTAAAGTTCTGTTTTTTTCTCTTTTCTGAACTAAGATTGAAACAAAACATAGTGGGGTTTTAAAACTTTGAAGAAAATGACACCGTTTGGCTTTGGGGGGGAGCCATGTGTTGTCCAAAAAGGAAGAATTTCATGATTAGTCCTTACCTTATTCGGCACCTTTGATTTCTGCCCAGTTTTACTTTTTTTTCTTTTTTAATTTTACCCTATTATTTCTGTTAAGTTTTAATTTGGTCCTCGTCCAGGTCATTTGAAACGCAATGCATTTGGGGCTGGGTTATTCACCCTTTTAGTCCCCGTAAGTCTATGCGCCTGACGTTATGGCCCCCTGACGTACCTTTTATTATTTATTATTTATATCTTACACTTTACTTTGATTGTAATTCAGTCTTTAACTCCTTAAAAAAGGGGAAATATGTTTTTGTATATTCTATTTTAGAGTTTCTTATATATTTTATTTACTTATATTTTTTCTTTTAGTAGGTGTATTGTATTTTATATATTATTTGTTCTAAATCATTTTACATATCATTTTATTTTCTTTGTAAACCGTTTATTTTAAACTCTTTTTTTGTTATGTATTTTTAAATTATCTCATCATTATAAATCTTGTATATATTTACTATTATTACTATTATTATTACTAACATGTTAATATTATTATTTATTGTATTGTTCTTGTATATATTTATTATTATTATTTCTATTATTGCTATTATTGTACTATTACTTGTATATACACTTGCTACTACTACTATTATTATTATTACGATTATTATTATTATTATTATTATTATTATTATTATTATCGTTATTATTAATATTATTATTATTATTATTATTATATTTATCATTATTATTGTTATTATTATTATTATATTTATGCTATCATATACTCTTTTATTATCTTGATCTTTACTAACACCTTCTACCCTTTTTTTTACCATATTTCAATGTCGTCTTTTACCTTTTTATATTTTTTATATTATTATCTTTTACCAGTATTGTTGATTTCGTATTTTCGTCATTTCTTGTGGACCAACGATTTTGAATCGTAATTCGACATTTTAATTCACACAAAAAGAGGTAATATTTGTGTGTTTAGAAGGCCGGAAAATTACACCCTAACGTGTTGGGTGTCGATCTTTTCGTGCGACTAAATACTCAAATATCCTTTTCTTTTACATGCTTTGAAGATCAAAGATGATCTTGGTGTTGAAATATAAGGGTGTTATATCCTAACGTGTTGGGTACAATACTTTTATTCCTTTGAAGCGAGTTAATCTTGAGATTCAATCCTAATCCAATTAACTTTTTATTCTTTTCAATTTTTACCCTAAATATTTTCAAGTTTTCAACATTAGGACAACATCAATCAATTTGGTACCAACTTTGGGTGTTACAAGGGTGCTAACCCTTCCTTGTACGTAACAGACTCCCGAAGTCGCTTTCTCAGATTTCGTAGACCAAAATTGTTGTTTTAATAAACCAAAATGTTTTATTAAAACAAAGGTGATCCGATCACACCTAATAAAGATCGGTGGCGACTCCCGTTTTCTTTATTTTCAAAACCAAAGTCGATTCCCGTTTTGTCAAAAAATGGTTACGACAGCTTGGCGACTCCAGTGGGGACGTTAAGAGAGTCAGGCCGTAAATTGATTGATTTTTGTCCTTTTGAATGAAAATTTGAAAGTATTTATTTAAAAAAAAAACAAAAACAAAAAAAAATCATGTTTCATATGATGTATCTGTTCAGATGTTAACTACAATAATGTCGAGTCTCATAATTCTTACACTTGCATTGCATGACCGTTGTGGTCGCACCTTTTAAGTGGAGTAAGAAACTAAGCCTTCGTGAGGTTTTCACCTCCGCATGGGCTAGTGGATTGCTTCCGGGATACATCCGTACCTATGTGCTTCGTGAGGTCTTCACCTCCGCATGGCCATAGGGAAATGTATCCCCCTGAACTGAAGTCGGTCCGTATGAGCCTATAATGGGTGAGGATTGAGGAATCTGCTGGTTCGGGTACCTCTCTTTAGAACTGAACCACATATAGAGAGACCTTGGAACCCACCTTGGACAGAACCACGCTAAACCCCTAGTAGTCACCCCAATAGGTGTTTTATGTTTGCTTATTTCTCTTGTGCTAACGTTTTTGTGTTTGCTTATCTTTTCTTACATTACCATGTTTTCTCTTGTTTTGATTGCATTGCATACATTCTCACATTTAAGAGGTTCGATTCGGGTTCGATTGCTGAATTAGAAATTTTGCCATGGAAAACAACTTTCTTGATAAAGTGGAAGATAATGCGGCTATCCGAATTTGGTCAAAGACAACACAATTAGAAAAGGGAGATAGTCTAGTTGCGGGGCATGTGTCAGAATTATGGTACAACACTCTATTAATGTGACATAAAACAATCTTCACGAGTTAAAAGCTATATGGGATCAAGACTACTCTCGAATACAGCGGATGGATCAGTAGGAGAATCAACGACAACATGCCGGGGCCAAGTCTGGAAAACGAGCAATCCATAGAGGAATATTTGCAGGTAATCCCCTCAGAAGTGGAGATGATAAAACAAGATTTTGAAAAGAAGGATCGTGAGCTGGAAAAGAACAACTTCATCACTCTCAGAGTCAAGTTAGGGACCGGGACTACCTTATGGGCGAAGCCGTGACTCAAATCCGGAAGGTGGCCGAATATTTGCAAACATTGGTAGTTCAGGCTGACATGCTAAATGTGAAGTACGAGCTGATATCGGACAAGGGCCAAGAATTAGCTTTGTTGCTCAAAAAAGTCAAAACTCTTGGCGTTAGGGCAAAGTTGCATTTGTAATCCATTTTATGTAAAGAGCTTTGTTTTCTGAAAAGTTTTCTAAACGAAGTTGAACCTAAATCGATGCCTCTTTGCATCCATGCATTTGCATTACATTGCATCATCTTAGAAAGGAGGTGTTGATTCGTATTCAATTGCTAAATAGAAAAGTTTGTCATAAGAAAATGTGTCACTTGATAAAATGGATTATAATATAGTCGTCTGAACATAGTCTAGGTAACAACGAGGGAAGACTTTACCTGAAGATTCAAAGCTGACCAGGATTGTTTGGGAGTTATTAGAAGATTATGAGTATCGTGGAAGATAAGAGAATGATGGGATATGACCTAGACCAAGCAACAAAGAACTAGAAGAGGCGTCTATTGAGAAAATTCACAGGACACAACCATAATATCTGGATACGAAGAAGAGGATTGGTGTTTTCACCTAGACTATGAGGAAGAGGCTGTATATGCGGTCCATTTTATGTAAAGAAACATATTTTCTAGACAAATTCTTCTAATAGGAATTGAATTCATAATCAATGCCTCTTTCTTTTTGCATTCATCCCATGCATTTGCATTGCATTTCATGCATTGGCATTGCATCATATCATGTGCATTAAGATCTGTAGAAAGACTCTAATGAGGCGAAGTTATTTCAATGACCTAGAAAACATGGAACAAAGGTTGGAGAGATTAGAGCAAAGAAAAATACAGTTGCAAGAGCAGTTGGCCCAGTCACAGCAAGAAACAAGTGACCTGATGGTGAAATTCAGGTAAGAATCACTTGAGCAAAAGGACCAAATGGCCAAGCTAATGGAAATGATGACGACCCTGGTCAAGGGAAAAGGACCTGTGCAGAGTCCTGATATTACAGAACCCCATCCGAGAGTCAATCAGAGTCCACTCCATCCTCCAGGATTTACTCCACTTCACACTCATACAGTACCAGGAGATTGGCCTCAAAGGGAATCTACAGGCCTGGAACAACCATCTGTACCACCACCTGCTCATCTAGGACCAGGAATATTCGTATCAAACCCCGAAGCTAACCCTGCTGACCCTATTATCCCAGATTTGGATGATCCTATGGATATAGCCAAGCTAAGAATGAAGGATCAGGATGCTCAGGACAAGTATAAGGATCTGGAAGAAAGACCTAGGGCGATAGTGGGAACTAGAGTCTCCTCTGCAATGAGCGCCAAAAAGCTCAGTTTGGTTCCCGATCTGGTCTTGCCTCCGAAATTTAAAGCGCCAGACTTCGAAAAATATGATGGGACAAGGTGTCCAAAGGCGCATCTTATCATGTTTTGTCGAAAAATGGTTGGTTATGTGAGTGAAGACAAGTTGTTAATACACTGCTTTCAAGATAGCTTGATCAGGTCAGCCCTCCGATGGTATAATCAGCTCGGCAGAGAGAGGATCCAATCATGGGATGACTTAGCTTCAGCGTTCTGTGAGCAATACATGCACGTTTCTGATATAGCGCCCAATCGACTAACGCTACAGATGATGGAAAAGAAGCCATCAAAGACTTTTAGGCAATACGCTCAAAGGTGGAGGGACGTCTCGGTTCAAGTAGAACCCCCACTGACTAAAACTGAGATAACGGTCCTTTTTATTAACACTTTGAAGGCACCGTTTTATGACAAGTTAGTGGGAAATGCCACAAAGGACTTTATCGATGTCGTAATGACCGGGGAACTCATTGAAAACGGCATCAAGAGTGGAAAAATAGATGCAAGAGAAAGTGTCAAAAGGTCAAGCTCGAGAAAGATGGAAAATGAAGTGAACAACTTGAGCAAGCGTTCCAAGTCAGTCTCTGCAGGTCAACAGAGGGCTGCGACCGCTGGTCATCAGGGATCATCAAGTCAAGAATTCAATGCAAAGCATCTCCAGTTTACACCAATTCCAATTACATATGGGGAGTTGTATCAAAACTTGTTTGATACACATAGGGTGGCTCCTCACTACATGAAACCAGTGCAACCCCATACCCCAGTTGGTATGATTCGCATGCTCAATGCGAGTATCACGCGGGAATAACGGGTCACTCAACCGATAACTGCATTGCATTTAAGAAATTGGTGGAGAGGCTTATTAAAATAGGGGTTTTGAAGTTCGATGAGTCGACCGGGGCAATGATTTGTGATAATTGAAGGAGGGGGCGAGAGAGTCTCGATTTCTTAAAGCAGTCATCAGAAGCCTAGAAAATGAGAAGTCAGAACGCAAATGACACATTCAAAGAGAAACTGGGGCATAAAGCCCCCCGAAGTCTTACACACTTGGGAGTGTTTTGAACAATAGGACTGAGGAAGGCATCCCTGTATTTTTAGAACTAATCCAGAGCAATATCCGAAACATGCTTGTTGCTTTAAGCCCAGAAGCAATAAGAATCTTTTGTGAAATGGGCTTGTGTTCAAATTTTTTTATTTCGATGAAATGTGTCCTTTTAAGTGAATATTTTTCTTTACATCTCATACTGCATTTAGAATACTCGTCCATTCTTTAGTCATGATCACGCCACGAACAATCATCCTTAGAGTTATACCTACAATAGGTACCCAGATACCAATTACATGAGCGACGCTGTTACCGACTCTCCTTTTAACGAGATATGTGTCTAAAAGGATTGGAGGACTGACTGGTAGATCCCATCTTACGAAGCGTCAGCAAACACTATAAGGGAAATGAAGATGGAAGCTTAGCTTGCCGCAGGAACAAAGCAAGGAATCATTGAGTTATCTCCAAGAGTTCAAAGATACTTTCGTATGATCACGCTAAGACACGCCGGGACTACTAAGGCAGGAGTATGTTGTCAAAGCTAAGGAAGTCACAGAAGAAGCCCATAGGGATATTTGAAGATCACATGCTGATGGTTCTACCCTGACTAAGCCAATCAAGAGGTTCGAGCTGCTGGTCTACCCAAAAAGGAAAATTGCATCAAGCGCCAAATCGAGGACAGAACTTATGTGCCTTTTCCTCCTTGTCTACACGTGGGGCAAGGACGTTATCAAGTCAATCTCCTCGAAAGCTTCAGGTCCGCATCGATTCATTTTTGTGGATGTCGATCTGTTCACTAAAAGGGCAAGGGTCGCTTCATATGGCCAAAAAAAAAAGGGGCAACAAAACAAAGATTTTTAGGAAGATGACCTAAACTTTTGAATGTTGGCATATAGAAGTTACGTTTACCCGTTATGCTCACCAAACTTCGGCCAGGACCTCTACTTGGACAACTCTTTCCTTATTAGGCACAGGCCGAGCCAAAATTAGATAAGGTGGAATAGATCCAATCCCGATGTGATCAAGTGAATTTGAAAAGAAAATGTTGAGAGATATCTGTCACGATCAGATGAAGCGAGTTTACAACAAAAAGGATCGCCTTAGAAAATTTCATGATAGGGTTTTGAAGAAGATCCTCTCCATGCAACAAGAACTTCAGAAGAAAGAAGATGCCAAGCCAGGAAGGACCTTAGGTAGCAAAGAAGGCCCGTTCTAGGGAAACAAGGATATTGTCTGAGATAGATGACAAGGACCTGCCCAATCCGGTGAATTCAAAAAAAAAACACACAAAAAAAACACAAAAAAAAGGAAGAAAGAAAAAGAAGAAAAAGGAGAGCCCAAAGTGAAAACCCGCAAAGGGCACTTTGAGACCAAAGGTGGGTTTGAGTTGAAAATCCAAAAAGGGGCAGCTCAAATTTTGATAAAAATGGGGCATACAGTAGTCTTGCTACGCTTGAAGTAACAATGAAGAGGAATGTTGCGCCTTGGGGCATCGACAAAGTACTCCGGATCCCCTAAACACATATTGAGTTTAGAAAGGTCCTCAAGAAATTTGAACAGAGAAGCTCAAGCTGCGATATTTGGGGCACCTAGTGTCCATTTTACCCATTTTGAGTCTGTTATCTTTATCTTTTCAAAATGCACTCTAAATAAATTTGCTGCTTCATTGCATATGCTAGCTTTGATTAACTTGTTTGATTCGAGCTATACTACCAATAAATTCTCATTCCATCCATCATTATGGTCCTTTTTGAGCATTTTGCATTGAAATAACGATTATTGGACTAATAATACTTTCATGAAAGGAGTTTCACATATTACTCTGGAAACCTCTAAACAATACAGGAGTCTGACACAGGATTATTGCTTAAGATTCGCCAAGTTTAAGGGTTTGAAATATCTGAGTTCAAAACAAAATGACAAGGCACCGCGTCAATGACATAGTCTTGACGGAAAATGGACATTATGCAAAACCAGAATCATTCTCGAAAGGAAATGACATTCTGCATTCATGCCAGCATCACGCATATACATCTGGTTGGGTCACCTAAAGAGTGATCGTTAGAAGGAAGTTGATGCAGATCCTGTACCTTTAAATAACAATAGGGTGGGTTGAAGAAGAAACAAATCCTATGTTTTAGAGTCGCAGTGGGACAAATGGAGGATGTTCAAATCCTACACCCCTAGGTCACAATGAGATGAACCCTGAAGCTACAGTGTGGCAAAAGGGCGATATACGAGAAACGCAGATTACTCCTGAGGTTTGAGGACGGGTACAAAACCTGAGAAAAGTCAAGAATCGAAGCAATGAAGATGGGTCATCATGAGAGTCGTAACAAAAGAGATATGACAAACAAGCCCAAGACACATGCATAATCATGTAGGCATAAAAGCATTTAAGACAAACACGTGCATATAATGATAGCATCACGCATGACACATACAGGTGCACCAGTGAAGCAAGAAGTTTTGACGATAATTGTACCGAACCAAGGATAAAGAAGGCATCCGAGTTCCACCAGATGATACGTTTTCAAGTACTGTTTTTCAATATCAACTCATAATACGAGAGGTGAGTTAAACCTCAGGTTACACCCTGAGGTGTTTTTCAATTTCTGTTCAAATATCAACTCATAATACGAGAAGTGAGCTGAGCCTCAGGTCATACGCTGAGGTGTTTCTCAAATTCTATTTTTCAATTTGTGTTCAAATATTAACTCATAATACGAGAGATGAGTTAAGCCTCACACGCTGAGGTGTTTTTCAACTCCTGTTTCTATTAAAGCAGATCTTGCCTTCCTAAGCGAAGCAGATCGAAAAGCAGATCTTGCCTTCCTAAGCGAAGTTGATCGAAAATAGCAGATCTTGCCTTCCTAAGCGAAGCTGATCGAAAAATAGCATATTTTGCCTTCCTAAGCGAAGCTGATCGAAAAAATAGCAGATCTTGCCTTCCTAAGCAAAGCTGATCGAAGATAACAGATCTTGCCTTCCTAAGCGAAGCAGATCGAAAAGCAGATTTTGCCTTCCTAAGCGAAGCAGATCGAAAAGCCGATTTTGCCTTCCTAAGCGAAGCTGATCGAAAAGCAGATTTTGCCTTCCTAAGCGAAGCTGATCGAAAAGTAGATTTTGCCTTCCTAAGCGAAGCAAATCGAAAAACATATCTTGCCTTCCTAAGCGAAGCAGATCGAAAAGCAGATTTTGCCTTTCTGAGCGAAGCGAATCAAAAAACAGAGTTTGCCTTCCTAAGCGAAGCAGATTGAGCATAGCAGATCTTGCCTCCCTAAGCGGGGTACGCCGAGGTATTTTTAATTCCTGTTTTTCAATTTCTGTTAAAAATCAACTCATAATACGATAGATGAGTTGAGCCTCGGGTCGCACGCCGGGATATTTTTAATTTATGTTTTTCAATCCCCGGTTGTAACTCCTCAGGTCGCACGCTGAGGTATTTTTAATTTCTATTTCTGTTAACAACTCCTCAGGTCGCACGCTGAGATATTTTTAATTTCTATTTTTCAATTTCTGTTTGCAAAAATCAACTCCTCGGGTCGCACGCTGAGGTATTTTCAATTTCTGTTTTTCAATCAACTCCTCAGGTCGCACGCTGAGGTATCTTCAATTTCTGTTTTTCAATTTCTGTTTGCAAGAAAATCAATTCCTCAAGTCGCACGCTGAGGTATTTTCAAATTCTGTTTTTCAATTTCCGTTTGCAAAAAATAACTCCTCAGGTCGCACGCTGAGGTACTTTCAATTTCTGTTTTTCAATTTCTGTTTGCAAAAATCCACTCCTCAGGTCGCACGCTGAGGTATTTTCAATTTCTGTCGCCTGCTGAAGTATTTTCAATTTCGTTTACAAAAATCAACTCCTCAGGTCGCCCGCTGAGGTATTTTCAATTTCTGTTTGCAAAAAGCCAACTCCTCGGGTTGCACGCCGGGGTATTTTAATTTCTGTTTGCAAAAAAATCAACACTTCAGGTCGCACGCTGAGGTATTTTCAATTTCTGTTTTTCAATTTATGTTAAAAAAAAATCAACTCAGGAGAGTTGAGCCTCAGGTTGCACGCCGAAGTATTTTCAATTTCTACTTTTCAATTTCTGTTGTTCAAAAAAAAAATCAACTCATATTATGAGAGTGGGTTTGAGCCTCGGGTCACACGCGGAGGTACTTACAGACGGAAGACTGAAGTCGCCTTGAGCAAATTGAACGAAGAAGTTCCAGTGGACAAAGAAGATTGAGCAAGAGCAAATTGAAGCTACATGTCATACTTCTCGGAAGTAGCAGTGGAGTGGACTGAAAATCGAAGCCGATCGAGGTGCTAGTTACTGCGCCCTTGAAGAAGCAATGAAATATTATCTCCCTGAAGATACAACGGAACAGTGAAGCAGATCAAAACAACAAGTTACAGTGGAGTTTGAAGCTGTTTGAAGAAGACGAGGACCAACAAGTCAAGGCTTGGCCAAGACCGGGCAAAATTGGTTCTTTTATTGTCTTTGCTCTATTATCATTTCACGACAATGAGCAAAGAGGGGCAGCTGTAATCACCAATTTTGGCCCGGGTTCATTAACCCCGGGGCCCAAAACCAAACAAAATTAAAAAACGAAGCCCACAATTTCGGCCCAAATTTCAAAACCCAAAAAAAAACTAATTTCAGATTGCTAGGGTTTTTGAAACCCTAGCCCTTGGTGCGCCGCTCTTCACTGGCCTCCACTACCATGTCCGCCGCATCTCCAACAACCTTTGTCGGCCACCATCGGCTCCACCATCTGCAAAAACAAAGAAACAGACGATAATGGCAACAATAAAGAAAGATATTGTAGTTTTTTTATTGATTTTCGCTTTCTCTTCAATCTCGGTTATAAAAAACCGAATGAGACGATGTAAAAGGGGGTTCTTCCTCTGATTTTTGAATCAACAGCATACAAAGAAAAAAAGAGAATCATTCAGCAATCAAAGAAACAAAAAACTTTAAAGGTTGATTTTTCTTCTGTTATTATTTACTGCCATTTTTATTTATTTTTATTTTACTATTTTAAAACCATAATACGACACTAGTGACAAGAGAAAAAGGGAAAGGGAAACCTTACCTGAGCCCCGGAGATACGTCGTTGGAGGGCCTTTTCGTTGCAGTCTTCGGCGTCAAAAAGAAGGGAGGGCTTGTGTTCCCTCCTTCGTTTGCGACATGGTAGGCTTCGAGAGAGGACCAAAAGGTCTGATTTTTTGGGCATCACCGGCCACCGATGTGGTGGTGGTACGGTGGTGCGATGGCTTTAAAAGGAACCTAATCGATTAAAAGGGGAGAGGGGGAGAAACTTTAAAGTTCTGTTTTTTTCTCTTTTCTGAACTAAGATTGAAACAAAACATAGTGGGGTTTTAAAACTTTGAAGAAAATGACACCGTTTGGCTTTGGGGGGGAGCCATGTGTTGTCCAAAAAGGAAGAATTTCATGATTAGTCCTTACCTTATTCGGCACCTTTGATTTCTGCCCAGTTTTACTTTTTTTTCTTTTTTAATTTTACCCTATTATTTTTGTTAAGTTTTAATTTGGTCCTCGTCTAGGTCATTTGAAACGCAATGCATTTGGGGCTGGGTTATTCACCCTTTTAGTCCCCGTAAGTCTATGCGCCTGACGTTATGGCCCCCTGACGTACCTTTTATTATTTATTATTTATATCTTACACTTTACTTTGATTGTAATTCAGTCTTTAACTCCTTAAAAAAGGGGAAATATGTTTTTGTATATTCTATTTTAGAGTTTCTTATATATTTTATTTACTTATATTTTTTCTTTTAGTAGGTGTATTGTATTTTATATATTATTTGTTCTAAATCATTTTACATATCATTTTATTTTCTTTGTAAACCGTTTATTTTAAACTCTTTTTTTATTATGTGTTTTTAAATTATCTCATCATTATAAATCTTGTATATATTTACTATTATTACTATTATTATTACTAACATGTTAATATTATTATTTATTGTATTGTTCTTGTATATATTTATTATTATTATTTCTATTATTGCTATTATTGTACTATTACTTGTATATACACTTGCTACTACTACTATTATTATTATTACGATTATTATTATTATTATTATTATTATTATTATTATTATTATTATTATCGTTATTATTAATATTATTATTATTATTATTATTATTATTATTATTATTATTATTATATTTATCATTATTATTGTTATTATTATTATTATTATATTTATGCTATCATATACTCTTTTATTATCTTGATCTTTACTAACACCTTCTACCCTTTTTTTTACCATATTTCAATGCCGTCTTTTACCTTTTTATATTTTTTATATTATTATATCTTTTACCAGTATTGTTGATTTCGTATTTTCTTCATTTCTTGTGGACCAACGATTTTGAATCGTAATTCGACATTTTAATTCACACAAAAAGAGGTAATATTTGTGTGTTTAGAAGGCCGGAAAATTACACCCTAACGTGTTGGGTGTCGATCTTTTCGTGCGACTAAATACTCAAATATTCTTTTCTTTTACATGCTTTGAAGATCAAAGATGATCTCAGTGTTGAAATATAAGGGTGTTATATCCTAACGTGTTGGGTACAATACTTTTATTCCTTTGAAGCGAGTTAATCTTGAGATTCAATCCTAATCCAATTAACTTTTTATTCTTTTCAATTTTTACCCTAAATATTTTCAAGTTTTCAACATTAGGACAACATCAATCAATTTGGTACCAACTTTGGGCATTACAAGGGTGCTAACCCTTCCTTGTACGTAACCGACTCCCGAACTCGCTTTCTCAGATTTCGTAGACCAAAATTGTTGTTTTAATAAACCAAAATGTTTTATTAAAACAAAGGTGATCCGATCACACCTGATAAAGATCGGTGGCGACTCCCGTTTTCTTTATTTTCAAAACCAAAGTCGATTCCCGTTTTGTCAAAAAATGGTTACGACAATTATGTTAAATTAATTTTTTTATAGAAATATATAATATACATAAAATATAATAATTATTTTTCATATTTTATATCTAGATTAAATTACATTAGTAGTCACTTAACTATATTTTTAGCTATTGAATTATAAAAACTTACAAAATGATCACTCAACAATTAGTAATTTTTAAATATTTATTTTTTAATATTTTACCATACTCATTTTATATTTTATATTTTTTTTTACTTATAGAGTTTAAAAGTTTTATTTATAATGTAACAAATGTTAACTTTTTGTAAAAGAATTTAAACTCTAAGTAAAAAAAAATCAAATATAGTGTAGCCTTTCATCTCATGTTGTTAGTTAAAAGAGGAAGGAATCCCACATTGTTTAGGAACAAGCTGCAAAACTGTTCATGAGTCTATATATACACATATCTGATATCCCACTTTACTCAAGAAAACAAGGGAAATGTGACTTTGGGTCTATATAAAGATTTCCTTTCTAAGTTATATTTCCTTATTAATTGATGACACCTTAAAAAAACAATGGCTAAAACGCGTCCTTGGGGGAGCGTTTTTGCCACATCAGCAAAGCACGCCCTCAAGGAAGCGTTTTTTGCTGATGTGGTAGAAAGTGCTCCCTCCTGGACGCGTTTTGGGGGGAAATGGCCATTTTTCGTAAATAATTAAATTTTCGGCCCATTTCTGTAATTTTTTTTTAAATTTTGGTATATTTTAGTAAATTGCTCGAGTTGAGTTGCAGACCTAAAAAAACAAATAAAAGAAACAGGCCTACATTTGAATGCTTAGATTCAAATATTACTTTTGTAATTTATGGGTGATTTCCTCTCATATTTATTTTGATGAGTTAGTTATAATTGATTTAGACATTAAATTAATTATTTAATTCAGTATCTTGAAAAAGTTGGTTCCTTGTTGTGCCATCAACAAGAAATTCCTCCATCTCTAGGTAAGCAATATGCAGGATGGGATTGTTAGGTAATTCACATCTCGAGGTTGATCTTCTATCAACCATAGATCCTGCATAATCTGCATCAGTATAGGCTTCAAGGGTTAAATTCTCCCCTTTCTTAAATAGGATTCCTTTGCCTAGAGTGCCTTTTAAGTACTGTAGAATCTGATATACAGCTCGAAGATGTGATTCTTTAGGATTGTGCATGAACTGACTTAGAACACCAACTCCATAGGCAATATCCGGTCTAGTATGTGACAAGTAAATAAGCTTCCCTACGAGTCTTTGATATGAACTTTTATCAACTACTGCATCTTCTAGTGCATCTTCAAGTTTGTGGTTCACCTCTATGGGTGTCTCTGCTGGTTTACATCCCAACTTGCCCGTCTCTGTTAACAAATCAATTATGTATTTTTGCTGAGATATGAAGATTCCTTCCCGAGAGTGTGCTACTTCAATACCAAGGAAATATTTTAATTTACCAAGCTCTTTGACCTCAAATTCTTTTACTAGGCATTTCTTTAAATTTTCCATTCCTTCCAGATCATCACCTGTCACTATAATGTCATCTACATAGACTAATAAAGCAGTCATTCCCCCTGAAGATGAGTGCTTTACAAACAGAGTGTGATCTCCTTGACTCTGTTTATATCCCAGCTTGAGCATTACTTTGGTAAATCTTCCAAACCAAGCTCTCGGGGACTGTTTTAGTTCGTACAGAGCCTTTTTTAGTTTGCAAACTACCTGTCCTGTATTTTAACCGAACCCTGGTGAAACATCTATATAGACTTCCTCCTCAAGATCACCATGTAAGAAAGCATTTTTGATGTCAAACTGCTGTAGTTTCTAGCCTCTGTTGGCAGCGAGTGACAACAACACTCTCAAAGTGTTCATCTTTGCAACCGGGGCAAATGTCTCAAGGTAGTCTATTCCATACTTTTGAGTGTACCCTTTAGCAACTAATCTTGCTTTGTACCTTTCCAAAGAGCCATCTGAATTATATTTCACTGTGTACACCCAACGACATCCAACTGGTTTCTTTCCTTTCGGTAATTTTACCAAATCCCATGTCTTTTTTTTCAAGTGCTTTCATTTCAACCTTTATGGCATTTTTCCAATTCTCATCAATTAATGCCCCGGATACAGTTTTGGGAATGGAGATAGAATTTAGGCTAGTAAGAAAGGCTTTGTGGTTATGGAACAAATTTTTGTAAGACATGAATGAGTACAAGAGATGTTTTGTACAGGCCCTAGTTCTTTTTCTAATAGCAATAGGAAAATCATAGTCTTTCTGATCTGAATTTTCAATAGTATTCAAAGTAGGTTCAGTAATTACCTCGGGTTGTAGAGTAGTAGGTTGTTTATCCGAAGAAGATGATTGAACTTGCACCGGTGCCTTTTTCCTTGAGTAAACTAGTAAAGGGCGAGTAGTGTCCTGAATCCCTTTGGGCGACTTAGGTGTAGTAGGCTCTATCGGGTTGCATAGGTTCAAGTTGGGTAGGTTGGTTGGTAGGTAAGGACTGAGTGTTTGGCTGCTGAATAGGAGCTGGAAAATTAAGTTGGGTAGGCTGGTTGGTAGGCTGGACAAGAGCTGAAAAATCAAGAAGAAAAAATTCTCTGTCCTTATCTTCTATGAATAAGTTCTCCTCCTGAAGATAATGACGAGTAAAGAATTTTTCTTCTTCTGCACCGCTGAAACATAAGATTTTTTTGTAGCTGGATTATAGCATTTGTACCCTTTTTGTGTAGAGGAATAACCGAGAAAGACACATTTGACAGCTCGCAGATTGAGTTTTCCCCTATTTTGAGAATGTACATGTACAAAGGCAACACATCCAAATATTTTGGGAGTAAGGTTTGAGGTATTGAAATCAGGAAAAAATTTCGATAGAACTTGCATAGGACTTTGAGAGTCAAGGACCTTTGTAGGCAACCTATTTATCAGATGAGTAGCAGTTAAAATAGCCTCCCCCAATATTGTTTAGGGACATTTTTTTTGAAACAATAGAGCTCTAGTAATAGCTAAAATGTGACCATTCTTTCTTTCGACAACGCCATTTTGTTGGGGTGTGTTAACACAAGAGGACTCATGGATAATGCTTTTTTCTTAAAAATATGAGAGAAACTGATTGAAATAGTCTTTAGCATTGTCTGGCCTAAACTGTTTTATTTCAGCCCCAAATTGTGTTTTGATAATGTTGTAAAAGGTTGTAAAAACAGACCTTACATCAGATTTTTGTTTTAAAAGAAATATCAAGACACACGGGTACAATCATCAATAAAGGATACAAACCACCGAGCCCCAGAGATGTTTGAAATATTTGATGGTCCCCAAATATCACTATGAATAATAGTAAAAGGAGCGGATGTTCTTTTATTACTTACCGGAAAGGAGGTACGTTTATGTTTGGCAAGTTCACAAACATCACAATGGAATTTTTCAACAGTTATTCCTTTGAACAATGAAGGAAACATAAATTTAAGGACTTGAAATGAAGGATGACCAAGGCGGAGGTGATGGAGCCAAATTTGGTCTTTATTAGCTTGAACAGACTTGGATAGGAAAGATAATGGTAAGGAATTCAAAGCACTAACTTCTCCACTAGATTCTTCAAGATAGTATAAGCCATTTGCTTCCTTAGCATGTCCAATCATCTTCTTCGTATTCTATTCCTGAAAAAAACATCGATTGGGATAAAAAACCACACTACAATTAGAGTCTCTGGTAATTTTTTTGATGGAGAGAAGATTGGTAAATAGTTTAGGAACATGAATAACATTTTTAAGAGTAAGGGTCTTGTTTATAACAATATCACCTTGACCAGCCACTGTGATCACAGAACCATCACCTACTGTTATCTTTCTATTACTAGGACAAGGTGTATATGAAACAAATTTGTGTGAGGAGTGGGTCATATGGTATATAGCTCCTGAGTAAATGACCCAAGACCTGTTGGTGGCTGTGTCCGAGACATTAGAATTTTGAGAAGAGGATATACCTGAAAGCGCCAAACTACAAGTACCTGTGGAAGAAGACTTTTCCAATGATCCCAGCAACGTCTTTAACTTCTCAATTTCTTCTTTATTAAAAACACCAGGTGAGTCTTGAGAATTCTGTTCTCCATCCAACTATCTTGCTATATTTGCTCGCCCTTGTTCCTTTGGTTGTCCGTTGGTTTTTGAAAAATTCTTTTTAATTGTTTGTGGCTTCCCATGGAGCTTCTAGCAGTTTTCCTTAGTGTGACGAGATTTTTTACAGTAGGTGTACCCTACAAACTCCCTTTTAATGGGCCTTGTAGGTTCTTTCTGCTTAATATCGTTGCCAGTTGGTTGTTCCATGGCAAATCTCCTCTCACTGACAGCCTTTGTAGCTAAGGCAGAACCATCCACTTGACTATTTTCAAGCATAACTCCTCTTCTTCCTTCTTTAGCACGAACTATCGCGATTGTCTCATTTAGTGATGGTAGCTCCTCCTTTCAAAGTATTTGGACTCTTACTGCATCAAATTCAACATTTATCCTAGTAAGAAAATCATAAATTTGATCCTTTTCAATGAACCTTTTCAGGAGTGTGCATCTGCACTGCACTTCATTTGAATGCACTGGTAATGATCCATCTCTTGCCATAAGCTTTGCAAAAGATTAGAATACTCCGTGATGGAATGACTTCCTTGCTTGGTAGATGAAATCTTAGTCTTGATTTCATAGATTTGAGCAGCATCTCGAACTTTAGAATAAGTCTGCTTTACAGCCTCCCATATTTTTTTGGATGAGTTAAGAAACATACATATGTCACTGATTTCTAGCATCATAAAATTCCATAACCAAGACATGACCATAGAGTCTTGTTCATCCCAAGCATCAAACTAATGATCTCCTTCTTTAGGTCCTGTTCCGAGTAAGTGACTCAGCTTTCCTCTGCCCTTCAAGAACGTGCGAACCAGCTGAGACCACTTCAGGTAATTCTTCCCATTTAACCTGTAGGCCACTTGAATGTTCTGCAACTCACTTGTTGGGTTGGAGTTTTTCATAGATACTTCTGAACTATCCCCATTGGTATTGGTTTGGATAATTTCAGACATATTTCTTTTGAACAAAAGAGGCAGGCTTAAGGGTTGAGTGGGAGTAAAAGATTACCAAAAAAAAAAATTCTCAGAAATTGGTCTAATCTGATACCATGTTAGAAATAGGCTTTTTGTTTTGTATATTATCTCTCACAAGAAATTACATTAATATTTATATACATAGTGAGTCTAACTTTAGGAAACTCTAAACTAGGAAGCAAACTGATTCTAGAGATGTTGTCCCTTAAAACACAGCCTTTTAAGTTAGGGATAGTAATCAATAAAATATCTACATGATTCTATTTGATACACAGAATATTCCTTATTAGGAAACTGTAATCTGACATGAAGAAAAAAATATAATGGATATCGAAGTGGTAAAAGACCATCCAAATCCGTAATTGATGTCGATTTCGATTTCATCTTGCACAATATCCTCCCGTTGCTCCTTATTAAGAACAGGGTAATAAATTTGTAATAGTAATGGAAATGGGATAAAGCGATTGCAGGTACATGTAGCTGTCACACACACATGCTTTTAAACCATTAGAATGGTAGTTTCAAAGACTCAGGCCTCAGGTCAAGTAGGCTGCCCAAAATAGTTAAAACTGCCTCCGCCAGCTTTTGTACCCGATTAAGATTATCCTTTTTTTTCCATCTCTCACTCGGTACCAATTCAAAGCAACAACAGTTGGTTACCCTCGTCTTGTACGACAACTCCCTCCAGCTTTATTCTTGTGGTTATATTATTTATATATATTGCAATTAAAAAGACTATAGAAATCAAATTTTGGGGTTTGTTGTCGAAAGGAGAGAGACGATGAGAGGTTTTGAGAGAGCAGTGGAATGGCTTAGATCATTTGTTTATAGCAATGCTTGGGATTTCTGCGTTGTTTGGAAATTGGGTGATGATCCTTCTAGGTACTTTCAAGCTCCCCTTTTTCTTTGGAGCAGATGGATTTGAACTCTAATGAAGCTTTCTTGCTTGTTTGTAGGTTTATTGAATGGAAGGACTGTTGCTGTAGCGGTGGTATAAATGTCAAAGTAGAACAAGATAAACTTCAGCTTCAGGGTCCTCCTCTATGCAGGGATGCTCAGTTCCAGCATTCCATAAGATCAAAAGCTTGTGAAGCCCTCTCCCATTTTCCTTTTGCCGTGTCTCTCTATGCTGGGTACACTTTGATTCTTCTCAAAAACTCTCTTCTTTTCAGTTTTGGACACACATGATAGCCACGGCACAATCATTCTGATTTTTCTTTTCAGTGAAAACAGGATTCATGGAGAGGTGGCTATTTCATGTCAACCAAAGTGGCTTAACCATGCCAATATCTCCACTTCCCTTTCCTCAGAAGTGAGCATCTCTTTTTCAGTCTCAAATTCTTTTTGTCACCCAGAAATTTGCAAGTTCATGCTTTTGGCTATGATTTTGTTTGCTTAAAAATCCCCCTTTGATGCTTTAGTATAATCAACTAATTTCTGCGGTGTATGTACACAAATGTGTTTATACAAGACAATCACATTCATGGTGTATCTTATCATCTAAAAGTGTTACATCACCTGGTTTTCTATTTCGAAATGGTCCATGTTATTTTGACAGGAGACAATGGGAACCCAAGTTCTGATCCCAGTTTTTGGCGGTCTCATCGAGCTTTTTGCTTCAAAGAATGTAAGGCTCCTTTGACTTTCTCGGTTTCCATTAATTTGCAATGCAATTTGTGTCTTCCAAGCTTATAAACATGTAAATTTGCCCTTTTGATCAGATACCAAAAAATCAAAACATCATAGAGTTAATAAGAACTGAATGCAATGCACTTTTAAAAGCAGAAACCACAACAGCAGAAAGCTATAGAAAAGCAAATCTTCACAAATGGTATCTCAACACATTGCAAGAAAAAGACTTGCCATTTTCCATGAGCTTGTCAACCGTGAATCCCAGAGTACAGTTCATTCCCTCCATTGGACATCCCCCCTTTTCTTCAACTTCTGCCTATATTTCTCAAGATGAGCAATTGAAACAGCCAATTGGCACATATTATGGAACAAAAAGACTAGGATGCACCCAAAATGTGTGTGCGCAACAAACAGAAACAGGGTTTGTTTTGGATTGTAAAGTTAATTCTGTAAATGACAAAATGAGAACTGCCAAGCAGCCAGAAAAAGTGAATTTCCATTCTAAGAATCTTATCACAGAGAGGAATAGAAGGAATAAGATAAAAGATGGGCTGTTCAAGTTACGAGCTTTAGTCCCCAAGATATCCAAGGTTGGTTCAAAGTTTCCGTAACTTATAATACCCAACTTAATTCTTCTTATTTCATATCTCTAATGCTTTTGTTGTTCAATATTGTAGATGGATATAACTGCTATTCTTACAGATGCAATCGAATATATAGGAAATTTACAGGAGGAGAAAAAGAAACTCCGGAATGAGCTCAAGAAAACCGAGGAAGGGGACTGTGGAAAGAGCAATGCAGAACTGAAGTCTGCGAAGTTAGACTGGCTACATAGGCAAAACATGTCTGCCACTGAAGAAAACCATGTTGCCAGTGGCATATCTGAAATGGCAAAAATGGAGGTAGATGGTTGTGTTGCCCATCGGAGCAAACATCATCAATGAAACTCTCGCCTAATGTGTTGAATCGTTTCTCAGGTACATGTAGAGGTGAACCAAATAACCAAAAGAGAGTTTTGGATTAAGCTGTGTTATAAGCACAAGAGAAGTGGGTTTGCAAAGTTGATGGAGGGTATGGATTCTTTGGGACTTGGGGTGATTGATGCTAATATCACAACATTTAATGGAAATGTGCTCAACATTTTCAAAGTCGAGGTAAGATTCACTGAATGGTTGATGTCAATGTAACAATATGAATTCAGTTAGCAGGGCGAAACCAGAAAATTCTTTTAGGAGCTGAAATCAAATTATAATTTTTGTCATAGTTAAAATGTAATTTTTAAATAATTTAATTAAAATTTTATTATTTTTAAGAGGGATAAAGTACAATTTTACTTTTACTAAAAATTTTAAAGGGCAAAATGGAAAATTTTAGGGGCTGGCAGGCACTAGGTTCGCCCCTATCAGTTAGTCCATTTAGCTTTGCAAAATACCAAAAAACAGTAACTGCAAAGATTGCAGACCAGAAATTACTAATAACTTTGTTTATCTGTTGCCATTTTCTTCATAAGCTTATATTGTCTGTTCCACTTGTGCAAGGCAAACAGGGATTTCGAGTCCAGGCAATTGAGAGACTTGTTGACCCACCTAACAAACTAGATAAACAACGTTATACAGTGTAGAAAATGTACAAAAAAGATGGATAGTTCAGCTAAGAGATTTGGAACCCTTCCCTTCATGCAACTTTTAGTTCAAGCTGCTCCAACAGTCATGTCTCGGAACTTTGGGCTGTAAAATTTTAGTGGGTTTGATGCTGCTTCTTACTTATAGCTCTGGTTTTTACCAAATTCTATATAAAATTGCTAACTCTATGATTACAATGAAGTTTTTGTTTTCATGTTGGTTCTCTTTCTTCACCTATGTCGGCTATTTCTTTTTTCCCTTCGCTGATAATTGTGTTCGACATGCACAAGCCTAATTAGCCTAATAAAAACAATGGCAGGTCAAAATTATTCAACAATATCGTAGTAGTTGTACTTGTTTTTTTTTTTTTTTTTGAATAAAATATCGATTAGGCTTATATTATAACAGAAATCAATTACAAAAACAATAGTCCAATAAAAACCAACAAATAAAAGAAAACGGCCCAAATGTAAAGAGGCCCCAAATAAAGTAAAGAAAATCGAAAGAAAAATCTAGATATTTTGAAGACATATACAGACTAATCTTGAAATACTAACTCTACCGACACTAATGCCCAATCAAAAACGTTTGAAACCTGTCAAACCCCTGTCAACATAACTGCTCCTTTAATTGACGATTTCACTTCTCTGGGACACTATTTTCTCTTAAAAAAACCTTTTCATTTCTTTAGCTTCCCTTTCCCAAGCCTTCTGCTGAAATCCTCCCTTTCAGTTTGGTTCGCGTACCCATTCCAATAACCTCTGCTTCTCAGCGTATTCCGGGACTTTCTTTTCCAAGTAAAACTCTTCTTTCCTCTTTAAAGTTTCTGTTGCAATTTTATGGGTAAGGGCGTTTGCAGTTCTCGGAATATGCTTGAACACAAAGTGCTTAGTTCTATTTACCATCTGTCTATTTACCATCTGTTGAATATCTGAGATGTAAGCTCCTATCATTGATTTATCCTGATCGTTACTGTTACATTTTTTTATCACTGCGAGGGAGTCACCTTCAACAATAACTTTCGGCCATGTATTTTCCAGTCCCATTTTGACTGCTTTCCGGCATGCAAGTGCTTCGGCTGCAAAGGCTGAAGTGACCTCCTTATGGGTTTCAGAGCATGATAAAAGAATACGTCATTCGTCATTTCTTGCTATGATTCCTGAGGCTGAAATATTATTTTGTCCGTCGAAAGCTCCATCAAAGTTTATCTTAACAGATTCCCGAGGTGGGCGCCTCCAACTATTTGTTTCTTTTATTTTTGCTGATTTCCTACTTTCGAGACCATCAAGTTCTGCAATATAGTTGTTTATGAAATTTCCTATTTCCTTGCCTGTACTGACCTTTTTATTATGTATTCGGGAGTTTCTGTCTCCCCATATTGCCTAGAGTGCACAACTAAAAATGTAGCATTTATGAGGATTAAGCTGTTCAAAAACCCAGGTAAGCCACTGTTCAAAATCCCTATTAACAGCTATGAGCACATTTTGGAGTAGTAATATTGACTACACTTCCACTGAAACAGGACACTCCCGAAATAAATGGTCAATCGTTTCAGCTCGCTCTTCACATCGAGGGCAACTTGTATCTGTAAAAGCCCATTTTTGCCCGGGCCCATTTTTTAACCAAAAACAAAATAAAAAAAAGTATAAAACCAAAGCAGAATTAATAAGCCAACCCAATTAATAAAAGTCCCTTTTATAACAGTCCAAATACAATATTAAACCCAATAATTTAATACAAATAACGGCCCAAATTCATTACCCAATTAACCCCAAATTAGCCCAATACTAAGCTAGCCCAAGTAGCTCGAAATTTTCAAAAATTCCTAGGGGTTTCTAGAAGCAATTAGCACCGCAACAGTTTCCAGAATACTCCAGCAGCCTCCAGCCCCAGTACACGTGCGCGCCACGCCAGCCGAACGCTCGGGCTACCCTCCTCCTAGCTGTACCTGCAACAAACAAAGAAGCAAAAAACAGCAAGCAAATCCAGCGAGAATAACAGAATTAAAAGAATTTTTGTATTTTATTTTTTTATTTTTGGCTATATAAGGCCGATTCGAACGATTGTAAATAGGGGGGATGCCCATCCATTTTTGTACGAACATACGATTTTTTTTTACAGAGAATACCAAATCAAAAGTGAAGAAAAGAAAGGTGATTTCATTTTTTTTTATCTTTTCTCCGTGATTCCAAGTTTCTTTTCCACTTTCATTTTTTTTACTTTAAGCACAGATACAGAAATAAAAAGAAAAAGAATTACCTTTGGAGCGATACCGTCATCGTTCCCTCCGTCGCAATCGGGGGTGGACGAAGACTTTAGCCAAACCAAACGTCGTGAATCACTATCGCTATTTACCGTGGCGTTTTAGTGATCTAATCAAGGGATTCAAAAGGCAGTTGAGGGAGAGAAGGTTGGATTGCGGCTGAGAAAGAAATAGAAGAGGGGTTAGGGTTTGATTTAGGAATAAAAGGGTTTAAAAAAAATTTGATTAGTTTAAAGCTTATTAGGTAAGAGAATAATGCAAAACGGCGCCGTTTGGTAGGATGTAGGATCCGCGCGTCGACCCGATTTGTGACCTGGATCCGCGCCTTTCACTTTAAAAGGATTATTTATGCAATTGATCCCTCTATTCTCTGATTCTTTTGCAATTTCGGTCCTATTCGAGCGCAGCGTTTTGGCTAACTGAAATATTTGCTAGTTTAATCCTCAATTATTTATGCGTATTTTAATTCAGTCCTTAATTCTGTTTACATATATTATAACCTATTAATTTTATTTTTACTTCAATTAGGTTTTTTTTAGGTCTAAAAAATTATTCATTATTTATTTTCAAAAGCTGTTTTAATAAATTATTTTTAATTATTTTATTAATTTTTGATTTGTTTTAAACTTTCATTTATATAGTTTTTTTTTATTATAGAAATATATGATTTCAAAATATTCTTTTATATGTCTCTTTATCTTAATATTTTGTATTATTTAAATACTCTTCTATATGTATTACTAATTTATATATATACATATATATATATATATATATATTTTGTATAAAAATTATCTTATTTTATGTATACATTCTTAATTTCATATAATTTTATGTACGTATTTTCCCTTAAATCTATATATACATATATATATATATATATATATATATATATATATACACATACATACATATAGGTATAATTAGTATTAAAATTATTGTATTGATTTCGTAATATTGTTGATAAATGTATTTTATTATTCTTATTATTTTGCTTATCATTGATCCAATGTTTGATAATTATTGCCATCATGTATGTTTTAGTTCTCGTTTTATATTTATTTGTTATTTGAGATTCAATAGTATTATATTTCATTTGTAATAATTGCTCCATATTGTATGTTATTATGCCATAGCATTATATTCACTCAAAAATGTCATGTTTTAACACTATTTGAGCTCTAAAATCATTTTTACTTAAAGTTTCAAAACAAGGTAATATTCGTGCGTTTGGAAATTCGAAGAAATCGTGCCCAATCGTGCTGGATGTGGTTTCTTGTTTGACCAAATAAACGAATATCCTTTCAAATTTTGTCCATATTTTTAAAATAAGGTAGTATTTGTGCGTTTAGAAATTCGAAGAAATGGTGCCCAATCGTGCTGGGTGTGGTTTTTTGTTTGACCAAATAAACAAATATCCTTTCAAATTTTGTCCATATTTTTGAAATAAGGTAATATTTGTGCGTTTGGAAATTCGAAGAAATCGTGCCCAATCGTGTTGGGTGTGGTTTTTTGTTTGACCAAATAAACGAATATCCTTTCAAATTTTGTCCATATTTTCAAAATAAGGTAATATTCGTACGTTTGGAAATTCGAAGAAATCGTGCCCAATCGTGCTGGGTGTGGTTTCTTGTTTGACCAAATAAACGAATATCCTTTCAAATTGTGTCCATATTTTCAAAGTAAGGTAATATTTGTGCGTTTGGAAATTCGAATAAATCGTGCCCAATAGTGCTGAGTGTGGTTTTTTGTTTGTCCAAATAACCAAATACCCTTTCAAAATTCCAGTACATGTGCTTGGAGAATTTTGGGGATGATCTTGAATTCGAGGACTCAGATTGTTGTATCCAATCGTGCTGGATGTGATACTCTATTCCTTCAGAACAAGGGAATCTCAATATTCAGTCAAGTTATTTAAAATAAAAAAAAAGAACAAAATTTCAAAATCATTTCAAACTTTTCAACATTAGGACATCAATTAATCAATTTGGTACCAATTTTGGGCGTTGCGAGGGTGCTAATCCTTCCTCGCACGTAACTGACTCCTGAACCTGTTTTCTTCTTGAAATTCTTAGACCAAAAATTTATTTTATAGGTGACCCGATCACACCTAAACAAAAAAGATTGGTGGCGACTCCATATTTTTAAAGTCGATTCTCGTTTTTCAAACTCAATAAAAAAATGGTTTCGACATCTTGGCGACTCCACTGGGGACCGATTGAGAGTCAGGCCATAGATTGATTAACCATTGTCCTTTTGATTGAAAATTTGAAAAATCATGTTTCCTTTGATGCATTTATTATGATGTTTTCGGTAGAGTATTTGCATCTGCATTGCATAACCGTTATGGTTACACCTTTATGTGGGAGTGAGAAACTATGCCTTCGTGAGGTTTTCACCTCCACAGGGGCTAGTGGACTGCTTCCGGGATACATCTGTACCTATGTGCTTCGTGAGATTTTCATCTCCGCATGGCCATAGGGAAATGTATTCCCCTGAACTGAATTCAATCCATATGAGCCTATAATGGGTGAAGATTGAGGAATCTGCTGGTTCAGGTACCTATTCCTTAGAACTAAACCACATATAGTGAACCCTAAAAGCCCACCCTAAATGGTGCTGCAATAAACCATAGTGGTCATCTGAATGAGTACTCTACTTGTTTCTTTTTGTTTACTTTTATCTCTTACTAATGTATTTCATTTTGTTTTGGTTGTGATCGCATCACATATCATCTCATATCTAAAAGAGTGTCGATTCTTATTCGGTTACCAAATTAGAGAGTTTGTCATGGAGAACGAATTTCTTGATAAAACGGAAGACAATACGGTTGTCCATATATTGGTAATCTGTTTCATGTAAAGAATTTTGCCCTTTAGAAAACTTTTCTAATGGAAATCGAATTAGAGCCAATGCCTTTTGCACCCATTACATGCATTCACATGGCATTACATCATATGCATTAGATTTCATGAGAAGACCCTGATTGGTTGAAATTATTTCAGTAACCCGGGGTACCAACAAAGAGTCTACTGAAGTGAGTTCTAAGCCACAGTGCAAAATTTGATAAATGGGAGGACCAACGGAACAGGTCCAAAAGTGCAACCGCCGAGTAGTGATCATCTCGAAACCAAGAGTCGATGAAACTAGAACGCAGGTAGCACCGCGAGTTATAATCCGAACACCAGCAGTTTTTCCGTATAGGGATGGCAAGAGAGTCCCTTGGAATTATGAGTGAAATGTGACAATCCAAGGAAGGGAGAATCCATCTAGGGCTGCTAAGGAGGATCAAGATGTAGGTTCTCATACTCGTAGTGGGAGACGCTACAATCTGGTAAAATGGAAAGCACCCATGGTGGAACGAGAGAAAGAAAAATCAGCCGAGCCTGAGTCGCCCATCAATGAGCCAGTGAGAGAGGAGGAAGCTAGGGAGTTCCTAAAATTTTTGAAACATAGTGAATACTGTGTTGTTGAATAGCTGCATAAACAGCCAGTGCGCATATCTGTGTTAGCTTTGCTTCAGAGTTCGGAGGTACATAGAAATGCACTAATGAAGGTCTTGAATGAGACATATGTGGCCAATGATATTTCAGTTGGTAAGCTGGACCGGCTAATCAATAATATAAGTGCTGATAACTTCATTTACTTCAACGATGATGAAATTTCGCAAGGCGGCAGAGGATCTACTAAGGCTTTACATATTACTACTAAATGCAAAGGGTATACACTGTCAGGGGTTTTGATAGACAACGGGTCAGCGTTAAATGTATTACCTTTATCCACATTAAACAGATTACCTATGGATAGTTCCCACATGAAAGAATGCCGGAACATAGTTAGGGCATTTGATGGCACATAAAGAAAAGTTATGGGGAGGATTAAAATACTGCTGCTAATTGGTCCGACGACATATGGAGTGGATTTCTTAGTCATGGATATCAAACCTTCCTATAACTGTTTACTAAGAAGACCGTGGATTCATTCAGCGGGGGCGGTACCTTCATCGTTACATCAGAAACTGAAATTAGTATCAGAGGGCTGGCTAGTGACAATAAATGCTGAAGAGGATATTATCGCAGCTGTAACCAGTGATGCACCCTATCTGGAGACAAATGACGAAGCAATCGAGTGCTCTTTTTGATCTTTGGAATTCGTGAATGCAACATTCATTACGGAAGGAAGCAAAATTTTGATACCAAAAATCTCTAAAGCTACGAGAATGGGATTATAGTTGACCGTAGGAAAGGGAGCTTCGCCAGGAAAAGGGCTTGGAAAACATCTGCAGGGGAGAGTTGTGGCTCCACTACCGAAACAAAAGCAAGATCGCTTTGACTTAGGATTCAGGCCAGATGCAAAACAAAGAAAGAAAGATTTGGAAAGAAGGCAGGAAAGAAGAATGATTCGTTTGAGTGGTGAAGAAATTAAGTGGGAACCCATGATAATTCCACACATATCTAGAACCTTTGTGTCGGGAGGGGTCATTCATGCTGAACAGAAGGAACCAAAAGAAGAAGACATCATAACAATGTTGGCAATGTCTATATCAATGCCATATATGAATAAGAAATCGGGGAATAAAATTTCTGAGCCCTTACATACCTGGGAAGATTTTTAAACAATGGGACTGTGGAAAAGATCCCTGTATTTTTAGAGTTAATCTAAAGTAATATTCAAAACATGCTTGTTGCTTTAAGCCCAGAAGCAATAAGAATCCTTTTGTGAAATGGGCTTGTGTCCAGAATTTATATTTCAATAAAATGCATCTTTTTAAGTAAATAGTTTTCATTCTGTATATTTCATACTGTGCATTCTTTTGTTTTCAGAATATTCATTCTTTATTCATGACCATAAAAATAGTCATCCTTAGAATAATTCATTCTTTCGATTGCCTTTGTACCTAGGTACCCAGATATCAATGACATGAGCGACGTTGTTACGGACTCCCTTTTTGAATGAGATATGGGTCTAGGGGATCTAAGGACTTTGAAAATGACAAAATTGTAGCCCATCTTTTGATTTGTTAAGGATGGTAGAGCAAGTGAAAATAGACTATACTTTGCAAAGGGGTCAGTGGACGTTGCAAGGGGTAAAGATCTAAGCCTAGCTCGCCACAGAAATAAGGTGAGACATCATTGAGCTATCCAAGATGTTTTAGCACAATCATATCAAGGAACGCCAGGCTTGAAATGTGGGTATGCTGTTTAAGGAACCCATGGTAATGGTTCCATGATGGTCAGGCTAATCAAGAGGTTAGGGCTACTGGTTTACCAAGAAAAAGAAATTGCATCAGTTACGTTGTAAATGCCAAATTGGGGAGACAAGGTTTATGTGCCTCTTCCATTCTTTCTATAGGTGGGGCATAGATGTTATGGGGCAGATCTCGTCAAAAGCATCTAGCTGATACCAATTCATCTTCGTGGTTATCAATTACTTCACTAGGAGGATGAAGGTTGCTTCATATGCCAAAGTTACAAAGTCAGCAGTCATCAAATTCAAAGCCAAATCCAAATTCAAATTCAAATCCAAATCCAAATTCAAAGCCAAATCCAAATCCAAATTCAAATCCAAATTCAAATTCAAAGCCAAATCCAAATCCAAATTCAAATCCAAATTCAAATTCAAATCCAAATCCAAGTCCAAATTCAAATCCAAGTTCAAATGCAAATTTAAATTCAAAAAAAAAAAAAACAACAACAACAAAAATAAAAATAAAAAAAGTGGTAATAAAAAATGCCAGAAAAAACATGTTTGCACAATTTATAGTCTGTTCAAAGATCAGACACCATATCAGTGCAGCAAAGGCAGCCAAAAAACCATTCAAAAGTTTTTGGAAAATGACTGAGACTTGTGAAGGTTGGCATAGAGAAGTTACCATTTACCCCCATGTTTCTTGAATGTTGGCCAGGACCTGGGCAACATCTTTCCCATTGGTTTATGAAAGGGAAACAATTGCGGGAGGTTAAGATTCATTTTCTCCAAGCTTTGATTGAATTATGAATTGGTTGAATATCTCCAGTAAGCTTGATTGAAAGTGTTCAAAATGGATGATACGGGCTTATGACAAAGAGGTTCGCCCAAGGGAATTTCATGATGGGGACCTGGCATTAAGAAGGATCCTTCTCATACAAAAGGACTTCCGAGGAAAGTAAATGCCAAATTTGGAAAAACTTTATGAAGTAAGGAAGGTTTGTTTTGGAAGAGAATTAACTTTGACCAAGATGGATGGCAAGGACATGCTCAAGCTGGTGAATTCAAATTTCGTCTAAAAGAAGAGGCCAAGGTGAAAATTCGCAAAGGGCGCCTTGAGACCTTTTTTTAAAAAAAAGAAAAAATCAAAAGAGTCAAAAAAAAAGAAAAAGAAATTTTTCAATCAAAAAAGAAGAAAGAAAAATGAGAGGCCAAAGGGCGCTTTGAGACCAAAGGGGATTTGAGTTGAAAACCCGAAAAGGGCGACTCAAATTTTGATCGAAAGTGGGGCATACAGTAGTCTCGCTACGCTTGAATTAACAATGAGGATGTATGTGATGTCTTAGGGCATCGACAAAGTACTCCGGATCCCCTAAGCACATATTGAACTTAAAATGGTCCTCAAGAAGTTTGAACAAGAGAAGCTCAGACTGCGATATCTGGGGCACCTACTTACCCATTCTGAATTTGTCATCTTTAATTGTTGTATTTGTTTCAAAATACATTTTCATCAAACTTCCTTTTTGATTGTAATTGCTATCTTTGTCTAGCTTATGTGTTTCGAGCTATGCTTTTAACTAATTTCCTTCTTGTCCTTTGTTATGATCTCTTTCAAGCATTTCGCATTGAAATAATGATTGGTGGACTAATAATACTTTTATGAAAGGAGTTTCGCATATTACTCTGGAAACTTCTAAATAATACAAGAACTTGAAATAGGACTATTGTTTAAAACTCACCAAGTTTAAGGAAGAGTCTAAACTGAGACTATCCCTTCGGATTTTCGTCAAAAGTGGTGATTGAACCGAATGACAAGATATTACATCAGTAATACAATCTTAACGAAAAGTGGGCAATGTTAACCCAAGTGTAAAAGGAGAATCATTCGCAAGAAAAAGTGATATTCTACATCCATGCGAGCATCATGCATACACATCTGGTTGGGTCACCTGAGAGTGATCAGTGGATGGAACGAGTTACAGATCCTATATCCCTGATTTACAGTAGGATAAATAGAAGCTGATACAGATCCTATACCCCTGATTTATAGCAGGTTGGATTGAAGATGAAACAAATTCTATATTCTTGAGTTGCAGTGGGATGGATTGGAAAGGATTCAAATCCTATACCCTAAGTCATAATGAGATGAACCTTGAAGTTACAGTGGGGCAAATTTGTTAAGCAAGGTATAATTGTTTCCTCGAGTTTTCTATCGAGAATACCAGCCGAACAAAATGGCAGCATAATATGTCAGTGATAAAGCCCTGATAAATGATGATCAATAACAACCTTAGGCATTTTAAAAAGGGATCGTTCTCATGAAATTCTGCATTTAGTTAGGAGCATTTGATTCATTCCGGTTATTGCATCCTAATCATCATATATTTAAAAAAAAAAAAAGAGCATTCTCATGATATTCTGCATTCATGCAAATTTCATCTAGTTAGGAGCACCTAATTCATTCCGATCATTACATCCTAATCATTGTAAAAAATCATTCTTATGACATTCTGCGTTCATGCAGATATTGTCCATAATACATTTAGTTAAGGAGCATTGGATTCATTCTGATCATTGCATCCAAATCGTTTTTCATAGGTATAAACACATAAAGTCGATTTTACAGGATAGGTCCTCAAAGGATGATGTCACAACATCGGTGAATTCACAGATCTTGTTTTCTTGAGATTGTAGTGAAGCAGATTGAAGATACCAGCCCTATCTCCCTAACCAGTAGTGGAATAGGTCGAAGATTGTAAATCTTGTCACCCTAAGCAGTAGGGAACAAAGATCGAACGGCAAATCTGAAACATATTTAAGCCACTAACCCTATCTACCTGACCAGCATGGGAATAGGTCGAAGATTGTAGATCTTGTCACCCTAAGCAGTAGGGAACCAAGATCGAACGGCAAATCTGGCAATCCTGAGTTTGGAGGAGCAGATTGAAGATAGCAAATCTAGCAATTCTGAAGTTGTAGGAGCAGATTAAAGATAGCAGATCTGGCAATCCTAAGGTTGCAGGAGCAGATCGAAAACATTAGATCTTGTCTCCCTGAGGTTGCAGTGGAGCAAATCGAAGATAACAGATTTAGCATTCCTGAAGTTGTAGGAAGCAGATCGAAGACAGCAGATCTTGTCTCCCTGAGTTTGCAGTGGAGCAAATCGAAGATAACAGATTTGGCATTCCTGAAGTTGCAGGAAGCAGATCGAAGACATCAGATCTTACCTTCCTGAGTGAAGCGGATCGAAGATAGCAAATCTGGCAATCCTGAAGTTGCAGGAGCAGATTGAAGATATTAGTCTGGCATCCCTGGGTTTGCAGTGGAGCAGATTGAAGATATCAGATCTGGCATTCCTGAAGTTGTAGGAGCAGATAAAAAACATCAGATCTTGTCTCCCTGAGTTTACAGTGGAGCAAATGGAAGCTACAAGTCTAATTTCCTTAAATGGATCGAAGCGTTAGTTCCCGGGCCCCTGAAGATGTAGTGGGATGGAATGAAGCTACTCGAAGACGAAAAGCACTGAAAGAAGTCCAAGATTTGAAAATCGGGCAAAAATGGTCCTTGTTGAAGTCTTTGCTCTATTATCGTTACACGACAATGAGCAAAGAGGAGCAGCTGTAAAAGCCCATTTTTGCCCGGACCCATTTTTTAACCAAAAACAAAATAAAAAAAAAGTATAAAACCAAAGCAGAATTAAAAAGCCAACCCAATTAATAAAAGTCCCTTTTATAACAGTCCAAATACAATATTAAACCCAACAATTTAATACAAAAAAGGCCCAAATTCATTACCCAATTAACCCCAAATTAGCCCAAAACTAAGCTAGCCCAAGTAGCCCTAAATTTTCAGAAAATCCTAGGGGTTTCTAGAAGCAATTAGCGCTACAACAGTTTCCAGAATACTCCAGCAGGCTCCAGCCCCCGCGCACGTGCGCGCCACGCCAGCCTTTCATAGAATTTCCTATAGATGGTTTGTAAAGCATAAGCTATAGGATTTTCATCCGCAATTTGTAATAGTTTATAGGAACTCCGAACTGAGAATTCTCCCGAAGCTTTACCTCCCCATGCCAAGAAGTCATCGTGTGATACGTCTGCCAAGGGGATTCGGAGGATTTGTTCAGCATCTTCCTCTACAAAGGTTTACTTGATCAACTCCGTTCTCCATTTTCTTTCATTGGTATCTATCAATGTATGAACTTTAAGATCTCCCATAGAATCAACCTCTGATGAGAACCTGAAATTAATTGCATCTGGGATCCATGCATCACTATTAATAGAAATATTAGTGCCTGTGCCAACTCGCCAAAATAAGCATTTACTCAAAACATCTTTTGCTGCCCATATGCTTTTCCAAGTATAAGAACTCAAATTTCCCAAACTAGAGTTTAAAAATTGATTATTTGGAAAATATTTAGCTTTAAGGACTCGCGTGACAAGAGAATCTTCATTATTAATAATCCTCCATCCTTGCTTCGCTAGAAGAGAGATATTAAATTGAGACATATTTTTAAATCCCATACCCCCTTCTTCTTTAGAGCGACACATAAATTTCCATTGGCACCAGTGTATCCTCTTCTTCTTCTTTCCATGCTGCCACCAGAATTTCGCAAAAATGTTTTCTAATTCCCCACATAGAGACTTTGGTAGAAGAAAACATGTCTTAGCATAATTTGGTATTGCTTGAAGTACTGACTTTATAAAATTCTCCTTCCCCCTTGTGATAGAGGCCTTGTACTCCACTGTCCAATTCTTTGATTGACCTTGTCCTTTATATTCTGAAAGTACTCTCTCTTATTTTTTCCCACCATATTAGGAAGTCCTAAGTATTTTTCCAAACTTGTTGAACATCTCACACCCAATATGTTCGATATTTCTTCTTTCACCCCCTCTGATGTATTAGAGCTAAAAAAATTGTCGACTTGTTAAAATTCACGCATTGACCGTTGCATTGTTCATATTCTTTCAAAATGTCTTTTAAAAAAACCGCTTGCTCATTTGTGGCTTCTCCAAACAGGATACAATCGTTTGCAAACAAAAGGTGCGATATTGCCGGTCCCCTTCTGCTCACCTTGACTCCTTTTAGAACCCCCTCCCTAACTGCCAGTCTAATTAGAGTTGAAAGCCCCTCACTACAAATCAAAAAAAGATAGGGGCTAAGCGGATCTCCTTGTCGTAACCCTCTAATAGGTTGAAAAATCCTGCCTCTATTTCCATTAATATTCACTGCATAGGAGACTGTTGAGACGCATTTCATGACTAATGTAACCCATTCCTCTGTAAATCCCATTCGGAGCATTACATCCTTTAAAGAACCCCATTCAACTCTATCATAGGCTTTACTCATATCTAGCTTAACCGCCATAAACCCTTTTTCCCAGCACGCTTTTGACACAATGTATGAAGAATTTCTTAGGCAATCAGCATATTATCCGAAATTAATCTTCTTGGAGCAAAAGCGCTTTTGAGCACCATCAATGCATATTCCAATAAAGTTTTGAAGTCTATTTGCTACTTTTTTTGCTACTATTTTGTATAGAACTGTACATAGGCTAATGGGTCTAAAATTAACAAGGTTTGGAGTTTTTGGAATAAGCACTATATCTGTACTGTTAGTAGATTCGAAATCCTACCCTCATTTAAAATTCAAAGACAAAAAACTTCAACATCTTTACCGACAGTGTGCCAGTATTTCTGGAAAAATAAAGTTGGAAAGCCGTCACAACCTGGTGCTTTAGTGGGCCCCATCCCTTGTAGAGCTTGATGAACTTCCTCCACCGTATATATTGATAGCAAAGCTGTATTAATTTCAGAGGAAATATTAGTACCAATACTCGTTAGTAAGTATGATGAATTGCCCACACCATTAGACGAAAATAAGTTTTGAAAGTAGTTTGAGGCTGTTTCGTTAATTCCTAGATCATCAGTAATTTCCCACCCTTCCACTGATTTCAGCTTATTGACTGTATTGATCCTTTTACGAGTTAAGGCATATTTATGGAAAAAAGCTGAGTTTTTGTCCCCTAATTAAAGCCAGTTGGCCCTTGCTCTCTGCTCCCAATACATTTCGCCTTTATCGATCTCCATATTTAATCTAATTCTGGTATCAATTAGCTTTGCCATTGTATCATCATTCCTCTCGCCTTCCAATAGAGTTCCCAGTTCCTTTGTGAGCTTCTTTTCCAAACCATCTCTACCTTTTTTAATTAAATTTGCCCATCTTGTCAAGCTAGTTTGTAGACTTTCCAACTTTTCAGAAATCGACCCGTTTGATGATTCCCATAACTTTTTAAGCTTTTGCTCAAATGACTTGTCTAAGGTCCACCATGCCTCAAATTGAAAACGTGGGCTTTGTTTAAAACTTTTTTCATTGTCTGTGTGAATAATGAGAGGACAATGATCTGATATCGAATGAATTAAATGACGAACATTGCCCTTTGGGAAGAGATGCATCCATTTTTCGTTAGCCACACCCCTATCCAGTCTTTCTTTTATATTTGTTTCCGGTAAATTTCCCCTCTCCCATGTAAACCATGTTCCCTGAAATCCCATATCTAGTAATTGACATTCATCCAAAACCTCGCGAAAGGCTGCCATTTTCCTCTCCTCCCTTGGTTGGCATATACTTTTTTTCAAAAGAGTACATAATTTCATTGAAATCTCCACTAACCAACCATGGGTAGCACTGTTCTTGCCCCAACGTCCTTAACAAATTCCACGAAGCGTTCTGCTCACTAGCAGAAGGCGACCCATAAAATCTTGTAAATCTCCATTCTCCATTCACATTACTTTCTTTGATCAGCACATCAATATGATTTTTCGAGAGGGCTTTGAGACTGACCTTAATTTTTCTCTCCATGCTAGACAAAGTACACCTCTCGAGCCCTCTACTCCTACATCAATTCCATTCACAAAACCACATCTTCTTCTGATCATTTCCATACGCTTATCATCAATTTTGGTCTCTTTAAAGAAAACCATATCGGGGTTATGTTACTTCAGCAAGAACCGAAGCCTTCGTACTGCCCATGGGTTCCCCAAACCACGGACATTCCAACAAATGATTTTCATTGCATCCGGTCGGCTTGCCATCTAACTGCTGCCGATCTACTTTGGTTGGGAAAATCATCTTTTCCCAATTTTTCTTCTAACAATTCTAAACCCTCCTTACTTTTTGGATCTTGGAAGTCATACTTCGTTCTTTTGAGTGTATCTTCAAAGATTCTTTCCTTCTCACAATCCCCAACATCGAACTCTATCAATTTCCTCTTATGCGCTATACTTTCTTCATTATACGGACCCATCCCTCTCACAGAATTAATTCTTTTCTAGCTGGTTTTCCTGGCTGATTTCAAAGTTCCTTCCTGTTCACCGCTTCGTTCATGATCTTCCTCATCTGCAGCCATCCCTTCTTGAAATTTCTGCACTTTCTCCACTCCTAATAGTTGCAGATTATCTATTTGTCTCATATCGCAAATATCCCCTCCTTGTAGCCTCATCTCTTGGCTTTCCTCCAATAGACCCGTGTACGAACATTGATTTTTTTTCTTTTTTGAGAAGGCATTTAACTTTGAACTTTCTCTTTCAAATAAACTGGTTTCTGCCTTTAATGCTAATGAAAAAGGTGGATCATCTCTAATTTTGTCTCTTTCTGCAAGTTTTATCACCACACAGCTTGGAAGAGCGTGCCCCATTCTACCACATCCAAAATAGAAAGTCAGTAACTTTTCGTATTTAAAAGAAATCCAAGTTTTTTCTTGATCATCTATGGATACAAATATACCCCTGCAGAGAGGTTTCTACACATCTAACTTCACTCTAATTCGACAGAATTCACCGTTTATTTTAGATCTAATAATTCCTCCAAAAGTCTCCCCAATAGCATGCATCAGGTCTTTCTTATCAAATTCTAGTAAACAAGGCCCAATTTTAACCCAGAACAGGGACGAAACAAGCTTAATTCTACTCCTTTCTGTCGATCTAAGAAATCTGTCAAAAATAACTAACTGCTTTCTGAATAGCCATGGCTGACCTTCTAGAATTGTCTCTAGATCTTCTTCAAACTCAAAATTAATCATAAAAAGATTTTGACCTGCTAATTGGATCTTGAATTTTCCCTTTGTTTTCCAGATACTCTTCATCTGTGCCTTGAAGCTATCTGGGTTATAAGACTTCTCTGTCCATACAGTGCAGATCAACGTAGGCTTTCCGCTTGGTGTCACTGTCGAACTCTTCACCGATAGGTGAATGAGCTTTTCTGTCAAAAGGGAAACCTCTTCATCCCTCAACCTTTCGTTGCCACCACTTTCCTCCATCCCAAGTCGCAGCAGAGGCTGGTTTCGCTAAGATACTAAGCAAAGCACTCTTAGCTACTAGGGTTTGTTTAGAGATTTTTTAAAAACTAGTAGTTGTAATTGTTTATTTTAAATTGTTTTAAATTATTTATTTCAAACTGTTTTATATTTTATTTATGTTAATTTTTTTCATACCTTGTTTATTTTGAACCATTTTTTGTATTATTTATTTTAAATGGTTTCATTTATCATTTATTTTAAACCTTTTTATATTATTTACTTTAAATTGTTTTTTGTATATTATTTTATTTCATTTGTCTTTGATTATTAATTGGTATTAAAAATGATGTACATTGTGTGATTATTGCCATCATGTGTACAATAATTCGTTTATTCGTGTTTTCATATTATTGTCATTCATTAATGTAATAATTTATTCATAAATCGTTATTCTATGTTCTATATTATCATTCCATCTCATTTCATCACTTCAAAAGTCGCGTTTAATTTTTTTTATATCCATAATAAACCATTTTATTTTATCCCTAATAAAATAAATGCACATCGTTTAAGTATTGTACTCGCTATTATTAAAAAAAAGGAAAATTTTTAAAATAAGGTAATTTTAGCGTTTTGGAGATTCGAGAAATCGTACCCTAATTTACGGGGTTCCAATTTTCTCGTTAACCTAAATAGCAAAATATCCTTTTAAACTTCAAAATACACGGAATTTCAATAAAAATTAAAGGCAAGCTTATTCTCGAGGGTTCCAAGTGTTGTGTCCTAACTTTCGGGATGTGACATTTCGTTACCTCGAGACGAGAGGGTCTTCAACATTCTTTTCAATTTATTCAAGCATTTTTAATGAACATTAATAAAAAAGGGGATCGTATTTTAAAATCTCTTCAAAATTTCAACTTTCGACGTTAGGACATTAATTAATCAATTAGGTACCAATTTTGGGCATAACAAGGGTGCTAATCCTTCCTCGCACGTAGCCGACTCCCGAGCCCATTTTCTCGAATTTCGTAGACCAAAATCATTATTTTAATAAATCAAAATATTTTATTAAAACGATCAAATTACGAGGTGATTCGATCACACCTCATAAATAAAAAGATTGGTGGCGACTCCATTTTCGTTTTAAAATAAAAGTCGACCCCGTTTTTCAAAAAAAATGGTTTTCGACATTAGTCTTTCAATCGGTTTGATTATTTCCGATTAGACAAAAGAAATGTTTAGGTTCGTCTACTAATATATGTCATCTTTCAGTATTACGATCTGACCACGTAATACCTCTTAGTATTAGTTAAACATCATACAACCAATAAGTAGCATTTGCTTCTATTTTGCTTTGCGTGAAAAAATTATATGAGGACAATTATACAAAGTATTAATATAATTCATGATTGACTTTATTAACCAATCTGTTCGAAAAATTACAGGTGTACTTAATGAAAATACTACACTTAGGCACCAAATTCAACACCAACATTAAAGGGCTCTAAGAAACTCAAAATGACAATTTTATGAAACCCAAAATGGAAGAAGTTGAAAAAAAAAACCTCAAAAATGCAACTTTATAAGATCTCCAATGGATGAAGTGGAGCTTGAAAAATTTATGAAAAAATCGAAGCATGATTAGTTGGGAAGATTGAGCCATGGATTTTTGCTTAATTCCAATGACAACATCAAATACTAGTCTTTTTTTTAGCTGATATGGATTAGGCCTATGGAGGTGCTTCGAGGGGCTTGATTCGGTCTACAAGATTAAAGGATAAATTAAAAGGCATTGGAGTTGGTGCTCCAATCACTCTCCGATACTTAAGTCAATCAAGGATCCATGGTTATGGAGAGAGTAAAAATATCTCAACTTAGTGATGAAGATAAGAGAGGTTTTCCATTGATGAATATGTGAGGTTTTTGAAGTTTAATAGGAGAAAAATAATGGTTGTTGATAGATAAACAATTTTTGTAAATGAATTTTTGATGAAATTATCGATTAGAGATTAAATTGAGAAATATGAAAATTATGTGTTAATTATGTGAAATTGTGAAATTTATAGGCTACTGTAGGCTTATAAGATATTCGGCTAGGCTTGAGTGTGATGAAATTGTTGGAACGCCGGTACCCCATGGCGCAGCAGAATAAAATTAGATCCGGCGATCCAAATCATGGATCCATGTGTGAGGAACAAATCAGGGTGAAATAAAGGTTTCGAAATTACCAAAACTTCAATCTGAGTAGACAGCGACGCCTTGGCAACAAGAGTTTTGATCTACTGTCGAATCAAGCCTCAACCTTTTCCGATGTCGGCCTCTACGTAATCCACCCGGTTTGACTATGAACGGAAGAAATATCCAAAACTGTTTTGGAGGTTTATTTGCTTGACGGCTGCTAGACCTAACAAGCAATCACTTAGGGTTTTCATGTCAAGCTTTGTCTCCTTTTAATACCTTTTATAATGGGTGTCTTTTTCATTGGGCCTTTTATAATTGGTATCCTTTTAATTGGGCCTTTTATAATTGGTATCTCTTGAATGTATTATAAGATTAAATAAATATAATAAAGTTTTAACTGAAAATTATAATTACATTAATTATATCCGAAATTTATAATTACATTAATTATAATAAGGATTTCGGTAAACTATATTTATTTAAATTTATATATGAATCAAATTCATATATTGATAAAATTATGTTATCATTATGTGTACAACATCCTTGTACATATAATATGTTCAATATTTGATTGCCCAATTAAATTAATTCTTTAATTAATTTAATTTATGTGACAACCAAGCACAATACCAACTATATTTTATTTCGTTCATTTCAACCATAGGGTGTGACCCTGTAGGTTCTTGCAACGTTAGCAGTAATACTAGAACGATTCTATTGTCACAGACAATGAATGGCATCTAGCAATGCATCATTGCTACCTAAGTTACAAGAAATCATGATTCGACATAATCTTTTGTGATTAACCTTTCATGCATTAATCCTTAAGTCCTTTATCTCTGGAATGGATACAAGTCATGGGATAGTCACACTTGTATAGTCCATCCCATGTTTCTTGATATCTTGAGTAGACTATGATATACAAATTAGTATGACATCTCATATCAACTTATTTGAGCATGGCCATGCATTTCTAGTCTCACTCAATCAAGTGGCCTAAGATATTACTCCTATTATGTAGGAGGGACTTATCCTTTATTGATCAACCATATCTCTCTACATAGATTGTGGTATATCCAACATCAGCCTTTATAGAACAACTTGTTACGGTGTACGTTTGACTGTATCAAAATATACAACTCACGATGCTGCGATAATAATGATCTCAAGTCTGAGGATCATATACATATTAATCACTATGAGTAATGTTGTGACAATTACATAATAATCCAAGAAACATACTCATAGCGGGTCAATCCAATATGTTGTTCTCTAACACACATATTCATGCATTGATTTTGACACTCCATATCAATGACAACTCTTTATCATCAATCAACTACATGTTAGTCTTAATGCATTATTATTGTCCTAGTCAACAATAATACTCGACTAAGGATCTTTTAAGAATAATCATATTATTCTCAGGACATTATTATAAAACAGTTTATCTATACACACAGAAAGAAAATCTGAAATAATAATGACAACGCTTTATATTAATAAACATGGTAAATTAAGTATGTTATTACAACCATCTCATGATTGATCTTTGGGCATACTCTTACAGAAATTTCATGAATTTCATTTTTACGAGACTAGGGACTAAATTGTAATTAAGTCAAAAGTATAGGGGCAAAATGGTAATTTTTCCATAACATGAATTTTGGATTGAATTGAATAGAGTGAAGCTTAAATGGGTTAAATTTGATTATATAGAGCAAGAAAAGCAACGTACGGGATTAGATCGAGGGAAAGACAAAGTTATCGATTAATTGATCATTTTTTTCGTCGTACGAGTTTGAGGTAAGTTCGTGTAATTAAATTGCGCATTTATATGCTTTAACTGAAATACATGAATATGAATGATTTAATTACTACGTATAATTATCGAACGCATAATCAATGTTGTACGGAAAATACCGAGCCCATTTTGAACCTTCAGAATTCGTAGGATACAAATGACAATGTCATTAGGGTTACCGATTTGGTTGAGGTCCTGCATATGTTGCGGACTCACCACAGCTCGCATGAGCTTACCGTTATCCACTCGGAGGAGCTTACTGATATTTTGCCCATATGAGCTTACCAATATTAAGCTCAGAGAAGCTTACTGATTATGGCTCGTATGAGCATATATGGATAAGTCCATAACTAGGTTACGGCACTATGAACGTAAGACCATGGTTGGACCACGACAGTGTTTATATGTAAGACCATAGCTGGGATATGGCATGCTGATGATAAGAACACAACTAGGTTGTGGCACAACAAATGTCAAAGATGAATTGACGGATTACAGTTCAGTACACTTAGTGTGTACTACCCTCGTATCCTACGATTTCTAAGTGGTTGAAAGGGCAATGTTCTGATATGATATGACATGAGTTCAATCGAACTATTACAGGTATATATATGGATTACATGGAAAATGGTATATATATATATGATACACGAATGTACGGTATATATGTTACATGTACATGGAACTTAATAATTGTTAAATTCATACACAATTCTATTACGAATTTATATGAGTTTGATACGATCTAGTACATGTATTTACAGAAAATACATGGAAATGGTTTTACATGATGTATTGATACATGATATGGATGTTACATGTATATGGAAATTTAATTATTTGTTGAGCTCATCCATGATTGTTGATTCATAGGTGAATTTATATGACTAACATGGTTGGTGTATATGTGCTTAGGCTTTGGCTAAGTTGTGGTTGGATTATACCACATTAAACTTATAAGTTATGCATTGAAATGGTAAATGCCAAAATGGAAATATACTTGTGATCATGAAAAGGAGATTTTCGGTTTTATATAAATACATGGCTATATTGATTAATGACTATATGTTAGGCTTTTGAGCCAAATTGAGTTGTGATATACCTTGTTTCACTTACTTCATTTGTGGTTTAATGAGCATGTGAAGAATGAAAGATTGGCAATTGCTTCCATTAGAATTGCTATGGTAGTATTGAATGGTATAAGTTTTTGGATGATTGGAATATGTTTAGCCATATGCTGGAATTATAAATACACATAAGTAGCGAATACTTACGTTATGATGTTTTGAGGTAAATTGGCTTGATAATGTGATATTTAACCTTGAAAGGTTATTGTTGTTTAGGCTAAGGCCAAGAAACGTCGGATCGACTTAAATGGATTACGCTTATAAATTGAAGCGGTGAATTTTATTTTTTTAAGTTGCGAACTTACTAAGCTTAATTGCTTACTCTGTTTGTTTTGCTGTGATTTATAGATATCAGAAGCTCGTTCGGGTTGGAAGTTGTCGAAGATTTCATTACACTATCTATCGGCTATTTTGGTACTTATGGTTTATAATTTTCGTTATAATGGCATGTATTTTAACACCCTCTAACCCATATCCGTCGCCGGACTAGGGTTACGAGGTATTACCTGACGAAACACAATTTAACATTCTCATATAACTTGTTACTAAATATAATACTAATACAGGAGCATTTATAACCAAACAATCCATACCATATTACTATTTAATCCTTAGCATATTAACATATATAGACTAACATTACTTATCTCATATATATATATATATATATATATAAAACATACCATGACTAAATCAATAATGCAACCCATCAAGCCGAATATGCACAAAGCATAACGTAATAGATGATCTAATTCTAAAGAACATTTATCAATAATGTACTCATCTACTCACAACAATTATATTTTATTTAGGTCCCAATATATTTACTAAAACACATTACAACTTATAATATTAAAAAAAATAAGTACTAAGACCGAATCTCATAACAACTTACATCTTTCATTCTATCATATTTTAAACTTAATAAGAGATTTGATTATAACCCATACATGTCATTTATAAATCAAAACATATGACCCCATTTACCTTTCATACTTTAACATTTTTCATCAAGCAAAAGTTACCATTCATTTGGTCATGGACATTACAAAAACCGAATATGCAATTGCCAACATCATTCAAACATATAGACAATTGCGTCTCTTATAATTATCAAAACAAAATACCAATACCATACTTACCTTATAATTAATCTAATACATAAAAATTAAACTCATTACATGTAACATCCCCAAACCCGGCCCATTCATTACGACCGAATCTGGTTATGTCACTGGGGAAAGTCGGTTGAAAATCTTTCTAATTTAAGATAAAACATTGTAGTTTGTTGAATTTTGGAAAACTTATCCATTGAAGCTTTTGAGTAAAACTTTATTATTAAAACTTATGCATTTTTAAAGCTTTAGTATATGAAAACCGGTTTGAACAAATAGGATGCAACCCATAAATCATTTCCACCTAGCAACTTAAATTAAATAACCATAGTTAAAGTAATACCAAAATAATAGAATGGCCTTTATTACAAACCAATACTAAAATGAAATACTTGTATCAAAATTAAGCATAATATAATTAAACTTGATCTTCGGCATGGGCCACCTTGTCCTCTTCGATCCCGGTCCAGCTTTATGCACTACCTGAAACAGTTAAGGAAAAAGGTGAGTCACCAAGACTCAGTGTGCCACCCTTTTTCCCGGATTAGCAAAATATCATATACAAACATAAACATGATCATCATGCATCCAATTAAAATGCACCCAACCTAACCATCCACAACACCTTTCTCTACCCCGTGTGGTACCAAACCACTGGTGGTGCCAAACCACTGGTGACGTATAGTCACAGATGTGATGCCAAATCACTGGAGTTGCAAACCTCTGGTGTCCGAAGACACGATATCCGTCAATGTGGTGCCAAACCACTGGTGTCCCCAAGACACAAAGTGTGTTACCAAAACACTGGTGACCGAAGTCACAAATCAATTGATGGGGCCAACCCATCGTGTGATACCAAATCACTGGCGTCAATCCCTCAATACCGCCTTGTGGGGCCAACCCACTGTGGTGCGAAACCACGGGGACGAGACGCTGAGGTGCCAAACCTCTGGAGGTGCCAAACCTCTGGTGACCCAAAGTCACAAAGTGTGTTACCAAAACACTGGTGCTCGTCAGCACAAAATATCACTGCCCCCTCCACTCATATCACCCATCATCATACCAACTCATGTATAGTATTCAAATCATGCAAACATGTTTAACGTTGCATCTCATAGCACATACATCATAAATCATGACATCATGTATCAATAACACATAATGAAACGGACTTACCTGAATCCGTGCACATACCCCATAGGGTATCATATCACTCAACCATACTGTTTCGGTTTTACCAATCAATCAGTTTATCAAACATATACAAAGCAAGAAGTGTGTTAGTTTACACACCTGGTTACTAATGCGACTATCAAATCCCGTAGATCAAGATCTAACGCACTAGATCCCCTTTCCTTAACACTTTTCGAGCACTAGCCACAACCCGAGATATGCGAGATCAAGCCTTCCCCTACAATCGGCCAAAACTAAACAACATAATCATGCTAATCAACCTCTAAGGGTATAATCGTAATTTTACCTACTAAGGGTATTTTCGTAAATTCACACCTGCAATGGCCTTTCTGAAGGCCTAATGTCGCCACTAGCGACTCAGCTACCATTTCCGGTTGTACCGGACGATTAGGCCTAAAACCTGATTTCGGCCCATCCGGGCCCACACGCTCGTGTGGCCCACCTAACACGAATCTAGCCACGTATATAACTTCCACCTAGTCTAGTTCAACATATACTAACCAATCATGCAATTTACTCATATGGGCCCACAGGCCCATTGGGCCCACTTCGGCCCATCGAGGCCCAAGCAACCCCAACCCACGAGAATACTACTGATGGCCTCAACTATCGCGTCGAAGCCCCACACATGCGCTCGCACGCTTGTATGGCTACTAATGCCGTGTAACCGGCATTTCGGCATTTTGCCGCTCTACAACTAAAGTAGAGAGAGTTACACACCTGATAGGAATCTGGGGCTAATCCGCGCTCCGAACACTCCTATGCCCGCCCTCCAAGTGTGTTTACTCTCCTCCTAGGATGCTCCTTATATAGCTACCTCTTCACCTTCATTCTTTGTGTCTTTCCGATGTGGGATCCCTTCGTCAGTAGAGTTTAAATTCAACTGTAACTCTTGCCGTCCAATCCGTAAAATAAATACTCCCTTGCTTCTCATGAGATTCGAACCCAGGCTCCCTTGCAACATAATCCACGCCGCTAACCACTTGGCCACAAGCTCCTCTTGTGTCTTAAACCATGCGCAACTAAATATAAACTATGGGCGAAATTCTAAGGTCCAAGCAAAAAGAAACCAAACTGCAAAAGCCAAGACTTGAACCTTGGACCTCCTTCCTTCCTTGTGGCGTCACCCCCTTGTCTCTTATGTGGCGTCACTTTGCCACTACACCACACACTCCACTTGTGTCATTTTCTCCATATTTTATTCTTAAGGCCTACCTGCCAACTTCCAGGGTTTTTTTTTCACCTAAAACCAAAATTTCCCCAAAGCCAATATTTGATCCCGGGACTTCATAGAAGCCCTCTAACCTTCCAAAATCACTTATCCAATAGGTCTAACTTGCATTTAAGCCGATCTCTTATTCTCTAAAAATTTAAACGCTACTACGCCTAAGGCCCATTGGGCTCAATTCTCCTAGGCCCAATTTCGGGATGTTACATTACACATATGTATGCATGTCATGACCAATTTATATACAACCAAAATATACATAACTTATAACATCAATTATAACCATCATGAAATCATATCCACATCATATAAATAACGTGATCGAAATTTCATAACTATAATCTAATTTCAAAGATCATTCAAGCCACATACTTAAACACCTAACATAACACATCCTAAATTTTACTTTCATCATAATTTAATATTATGGACGAATACTCATAAGTTCAAAATATCATGTTCTTAGCCATTTTCGCATGGCATACTTATATACAAGACCAAAGTTCATTGATTTTACAACTTAGTCTAACCTATACATGCCTTTGATTTAGAAACTAAGTTTATAAGTACCAAAAAGGGATGATAGTGTGGTTGACTTCACCGACGATTCTCTGAGCCCGTAGCTGGTGTAACACCCCAAACCCGACCTAGAAGTTAGGCCCGAATCTGGCGTGTCACAAAAAAAAAACTCGTTTGAAAATTTTAGCCTCTTTGTTAAAACCCAAAACACTTAAGCAAATGTTAACTACTTGGAAACGTAATTATCTTTTAAGAAAAACCTTTTTGGTGGCGAAAACGTAATTGAAATAAACGATTTACAAATAAGTGATGTTTAGAAACAGAGTTGCAGAAGTATTTTGAAATCGTTGCGGAAACGTAGATAAAATACAAGTATTTTTGAGAGATTGATTGATGAGTCAACAATCAAGGTAGTGAACTTTAAAATCGTGACTTTTGAAAATATTTTTTTGATAGTTCGAGAAAATAACTTCTGTGTTAAAATATTTATAAAGTTTATTATGAAATTCGTTTATTAATCGATTTTGGAAAACCTTTATTTAAGTTTTAGAAAAATTCTCATTTAAATCAAATTAAGCAAAATAGTAAGTATATCAACCATAAAGCAAATAATAAAATACTCCAGATGCCTTATTACAACTTAAACCAATATAGCAAAATAGTAAAATAAACGGAAATAGAAATTTAAAATTTAATAACACCATTTCAGAAATATGGCTTCCAACGAGTCATCCATGGCCCAAGTCCACCTCACGGAGCATTACCTACAGGGTTAAGAAAGAAGGGGGTGAGTTACAAGAACTCAGTGTGTAACCCACTTACCATAGTCCATTGGGCCAAAACCATTTAAGCATTTATTTGGGCCTGAGCCCATTACAGATATAACAATTTAACATGTATAGAATGTATGTGATATGAAATTCCCAAACCAAACCTAATTTCCATCCGCTACACACCACCCGTACCAACCAGCACACCTGTGGGGAGCTTTAGTCACCTACCCCGCCAACACACCAAACTGGGCATTAAGCCATATATCAATTGGGCAATAAGCCATATATCAAACTGGGCAATAAGCCATATATCAAACTGGGCAATAAGCCATATATCAAACTGTGGACAAGCCACCAGATTAACAGAATTTATATGGCCTTGCCATTTTTCAGATTTGTGGCAGAGCCACCAGAGTTATGTAGCAGAGCTTCCAGAACTTCTCTTCATCATTATCCCATCCCATGCAATTCATGTATATAATGCATAACAATTCATAAGAATGCATTCAGATATTTCTTACAATTTTATGGCCCATTATAACAATTTATTAACTTGGCCCACTAAGCAGAATATTATCTTGGCCCATTTCACATATTTTCAGATCGGCCCATTTAGCAAATTATCAAATTGGCCCATATAGCAATTTATCAAATTGGCCCATATAGCAAATTATCAAATTGGCCCATATAGTAATTTATTAAATTGGCCCAAATGGCAATTTATCAAATTGGCCCATATGACAATTTATCAAATTGGCCCATATAGCAATTTATCAAATTGGCCCATATAGCAATTTATCAAATTGGCCCATATAGCAATTTATCAAGTTGGCCTATATAGCAATTATCTCAATTCGGCAATCGTACCCACTAAGGGTAATTCGGTAATTTACCCTCTATGGGTATTATGGTAATTTCGTAATCCAAGGGTATTTCATAAATTTTACCCACCAAGGGTAATTCGTTTGGGCACAAAAATTGAAACTGCCCATCTGCATCATGCTAACTAAATTGACTATAACTCGAGTTAGCAAACTCGAAATTTAGATCCGTAAATTTTCCCTAAAACTAGACCCATATAACTTCTTACTGTAATTTTTTTTCAGAATTTTTAGCTTAGCCAATTAGTACAGTTTATTCTTCAAAGTATCCCTTGTTTCACTGTTTGACAGTTCTGCTGTAACATCCCAAAATTGGGCCTAGGAGAATTGAGCCCAATGGGCCTTAGGCGTAGTAGCGTTTAAATTTTTGGAGAACAAGAGATCGGCTTAAATGCTAGTTAGACCCATTGGATAAGTGATTTTGGAAGGTTAGAGGGCTTCTATGAAGTCCCGGGATCAAATATTGCCTTTGGGGAAATTTTGGTTTTAGGTGAAAAAAACCCTGGAAGTTGGCAGATATGCCTTAAGAATAAAATATGGAGAAAATAACACAAAAGGAGTGTGTGGTGTAGTGGCAAAGTGACGCCACTTAGGGGACAAGGAAGTGACGCCACAAGGGAAGGAAGGAGGTCCAAGGTTCAAGTCTTGGCTTTTGCATTTTGGTTTCTTTTTGCTTGGACCTTAGAATTTGGCCCATAGTTTATATTTAGTTGCACATGGTTTAAGACACAAGAGGAGCTTGTGGCTAAGTGGTTAGCGACGTGGATTATGTTGCAAGGGAGCCTGGGTTCGAATCTCATGAGAAGCAAGGGAGTATTTATTTTGCGGATTGGACGACAAGAGTTTCAGTTGAATTTAAACTCTACTGACGAAGGGATCCCACATCGGAAAGACACAAAGAATGAAGGTGAAGAGCTAGCTATATAAGGAGCATCCTAGGAGGAGAGTAAACACATCTTGGAGGGCGTTTGGGCACAAGAGTGGTCGGAGCGCGGATTAGCCCCAGAGTCCTATCAGGTGTGTAACTCTCTCTACTCTAGCTGTAGAGCGGCAAATGCCGAAATGCCGGTTACACGGCATTAGTAGCCACACGAGCGTGCGAGCGCATGTGTGGGGCTTCGACGCGATAGTTGAGGCCATCAGTAGTATTCTCGTGGGTTGGGGCTGCTTGGGCCTCGATGGGCCGAAGTGGGCCCAATGGGCCTGTGGGCCCATATGAGTAAATTGCATGATTGGTTAGTATATGTTGAACTAGACTAGGTGAAAGTTATATACGTGGCTAGATTCGTGTTAGGTGGGCCACACGAGCGTGTGGGCCCGGATGGGCCGAAATTGGGTTTTAGGCCCAATCGTCCGGTACAACCGGAAATGGTAGCTGAGTCGCTAGTGGTGACATTAGGCCTTCGAAAAGGCCATTTTAGTTGTGAATTTACGAAAATACCCTTAGTAGGTAAAATTACGATTATACCCTTAGAGGTTGATTAGCATGATTATGTTGTTTAGTTTTGGCCGATTGTAGGGGGAAGGCTTGATCTCGCATATCTCGGGTTGTGGCTAGTGCTCGAAAAGTGTTAAGGAAGGGGGATCTAGTGCGTTAGATCTTGATCTACGGGATTTGATAGTCGCATTAGTAACCAGGTGTGTAAACTAACATACTTCTTGCTTTGTATATGTTTGATAAACTGATTGATTGGTAAAACTGAAACAGTATGGTTGAGTGATATGATACCCTATGGGGTATGCGCACGGATTCAGGTAAGTCCGTTTCATTATGAGTACTGTTATTGATACATGATGTCATGATTTATGATGTATGTGCTAGGAGATGCAACGTTAAACATGTTTGCATGATTTTGAATACTATACATGAGTTGGTATGATGATGGGTGATATGAGAGGAGGGGGCAGTGATATTTTGTGCTGACGAGCACCAGTGTTTTGGTAACACAACTTTGTGACTTTGGGTCACCAGAGGTTTGGCACCTCCAGAGGTTTGGCACCTCAGCGTCTCGTCCCCGTGGTTTCGCACCACAGTGGGTTGGCCCCACAAGGCGGTATTGAGGGATTGACGCCAGTGATTTGGTATCACACGATGGGTTGGCCCCATCACTCGATTATTGTGACTACGGTCACCAGTGGTTTGGTACCACATTTGTGTCTTTGGGACACCAGAGGTTTGGCACCTCATTGCGACTCGTCCCTGTGGTTAACACCACCGTGGGTTGGCCCCACTTGAGATATGGGATCGTCTGCTAGTGATTTGGTATCACACGATGGGTTGGCCCCATCATTGGATTCGTGACTTCGGTCACCAGTGCTTTGGTAGCACATTGTGTCTTTGGGACACCAGTGGTTTGGTACCACATTGACGGATATTGTGTCTTTGGGACACCAGTGTTTTGGTAACACATTGTGACTATATGTCACCAGTGGTTTGGCACCACCAGTGGTTTGGTACCACATGGGGTAGAAAAGGTGAATGGATGGTTAGGGGTGGGTGCATATTAATTGGATGCATGATGATTATGTTATGTTTGCATATGATGTTTTGCTAATCCGGGAAAAAGGGTTGCACACTGAGTCTTGGTGACTCACCTTTTTCCTTTAACCATTTCAGGTATTGCATAAAGCTGGACCGGGATCGGAGAGGACAAGGTGGCCCATGCCGAAGATGATGATTTAATATTTTATGCTTGGTTTTGATATAAGTACTTTATTTGAATTATTGGGTTGTAATAAAGGCCATTTTATTATTTTGGTATTACTTTAACCATGGTTTATCTAATTTGGATTTCTATGTGAAAATGGTTTTAATTCCAGTACCCTATTTATAAAAGTATGTTTAATAAAGTATTTTCAGACAATTTGTAACTTCTAAAGTTTGCATATTGCTTTAAATGAACATGGTTTTCAAAAATTGAATTCTTTCATGCTTTATGCTAAGTTAATAAAGATTTTCATCCGACTTTCCCCAGTGACATAACCAGATTCGGTCGTAACGAATGGGCCGGGTTTGGGGATGTTACATCTGCCCTCTTTTCACAAAATCTCAGATATCTTATTGTACAGAACTCAAATACTGGTTTTGTTTGATCCAAATAAAAATAGACTCACTAAGGATTCTAATAATATAAACCATGTCCCATAATAATTTATTTACAATTTATAATGATTTTTCTAAGTCAGAACAGGGGATCACGTAATCATTCTAAATCAGTCTTACTAAAATTTAAAAATCTCAAAATATACAAATCCTTTACTCTCTCTGTTTCTTTTAAAAGAAAATAGACTCAATTATCTTTCAATCCATATCTCCTTAACTTTCTAATTCAATTTTCACTATTTTTGGTGATTTTTCAAAATCACGTCACTGCTACTAACCAAAACTGTTTTATTGCAAAATATGGTTACCACTTCGAACATACGCACGCCCGAGTGGTCACAGATGCCGGTTTTCGGCTTTTTGGTCTTTCGAACGAATCATAGAACATTTTATGCAAACATTCAAAGAGGTATGAGATTACACACCTGATTTGGATTTCCTAAAGAACCACTCTTCGTTGACCCTAGAACAATACCAACCAAAAGTTAGCCTCGGATTTCCAAAAGATTTCATACCCCACGTATTACTTACACTTGAATCACTTACCACTACGTGATCTCCCTCTACGGAGTCCCGATATTCAACCCCGCCTTCTGACTACCACCACACGCTCCTTTACTGCAACTGATGTTAACGATCCTCACCCTTTGATTATCAAAAGATTCCGAACAACAACAAAACGTAAGAACCACTATTCGGTTTTGGGACACACCGCAACGGAAACTGAAAGATGAGAAGAATGGAATCAACCACTTGAAGATTAGAAAGGAAAAAGAAGTAGGGGTTTCGGCCAAGAAGAGATTTGCAACACAAGGCTCAAGTTGTACTAGCTAGAATTGGATGAAAAGAGAGAAAAGATGAGTAGAAGGAACACTATAGAAGAATAGGAAACTTCCAGCAAGGAGGAAATGTAATCAAAAGAAACAAAATATTAGGTAAAGAAAAAGTGACCAAATCAAAAATTTCTAAACACCCCCCATCTTCAGCCGAATATCATCCCCCTTTCTTTTTTTTTTCACCTACTCCATTCTTTTCAAATCTCATCATTATACTTTTTCTTTTTCCACAAATCACTCTCCATCATTCCTTTTTTCACAAATCACTCTCCATCATTCCTTTTTCTCCCATTTCTTTTTTTTTCTCTCCATAATTAACTCATTCACCTACTCCACCATTTGTATTCTTTTGACCAAATCAAACTCTTCCTAGCACAAAAAAAATACTCTCCAAAATGCTACATATGAGATTCGAACCCACCCCCCCTTCCATACTCTCTTGAGACGCCAACCACTAAGCCACACACTCCACTTGTGTCTCCTAAATGCACCCACTTATTCTTAAGTCTTGATGCCACCTACCTTCTCTCATTAATAGGCTTAAACACAAAATTTTTACTAGGGCCCAATTCAACCCCGGGCCCTCATTGAACCCCTAAACATGCACAATTAATATTTTTAACTAGCTTAACGCAAGAAATAATGCAACAATTAAAATTCCAAATTTTGGGATGTTACAGCTGGATCCAAAGTCCATAAAACCGAACAATGAGCACACACAAAGTAAGCTTACTAGCTTAGTAAGTCTCAAGCAAATTTTAATATAACCATCAAACATTTAAGCATTTTAATCTTTAAGTTTATGACATTGAATATAAACATTTCAACATGTGAATTAAACATGGCCGAATGCTATCAATTCATTAACCTAAGTATTTGTACTTTATTACCATAAACATTTAATTTATCAAAACACAAAAATATATTACACATATTAGCATACTTCAAGTCAAGTGAGTACAACATTCATATCAATCACATATACTCATTTGTATACATATGCAAACACATCCAAACCCTTTCACTCTTAACATTTTTCACTTATAGCCGATTTTCCAAAATAACACATTTAAACTCAAATTCTATTATATAATGTTCATACACAACAATGGTAAGCTCAATAGCATATATCAAAATTCTGATCGAATCATCAACCATATCATATCATACTTAATTCAAATAATACTATACCAACTTACCTTGATCCTTATAAATATAAAAGGCTTATACTTACCTGAGCTTTTAGCTCATTGCATTAAATATGGTTCACCTTGTATGATTCATGATTTCTCCATTTATAACACATCACCGGCATTACGCCTGCTGGGCAGCAAAGCCTGAAATATACACTGGCGTTAAGCCTGCTAGACCAGAGGTCTGAAATTTGATCACCGGCATTTAGCCTGCTAGGCAATAAGCCCAAAACACTTCACCAGCACAAGGCCTGCTAGGCAATAAGCCCGATATTTATATTACCAAACCAACTCATTCACATTACACATTAACAATATCACAATTGTCACATGTAATTCACATCACTTTCACATAGTGAACTCAATTAATTCGATTTCATATCATTGCTAAATTACTTCCACACATTCGGCTTTAACATATTTCAATCTACAAGTTCGTAATTCAACATGTATACTAGGTTATAATCGATACTTACAATATTAATTTGCTTAAAGACTTACCTCGACTATCGACGGACAACGAAGACCGGCTATTCGATAACCTTTGCCTTTCCCCGATCCAAATCCGTCTTTCTTTGTTCTTGATCTAAACACATTAAAATTTAACTCATTCAAGCACATTTCATCTCAATTTAGTCCCAAAACACATAAATAGGCAAATTACCATTTTACCCCTAATGTTTCACATTTTTACAATTTAGTCTTATTTGCACAAAATACAAAATACACAAAATTTCATTACACAACCTAAGGGTCAAATATTCATAGGGATTATACAAGTCCATTTATTTCATTTATTTAGCATTTTAACCCCTCAAAAATTTATTATTTTGCAATTTAGCCCAAATACTCAAATTCACCAAAATTTCCAATACAAAACATGTTAATCTATAACATAACTTTAACATATATTCATCAAACATCACAAAGCATAAGCTTCTATCATGGCCGAACATCACATATACACTAATCTCAAAAATTCTAGCGTGGGTCGGATAGTATTCGAAGCAACGATCAACAAAACATAAAAATTATCGAAAACCGACTAAAAGCACATACCCGATTTAAGCTTGAAATATGGTCGAATGTAACAAGCTCACACCTTTTTCTTTCTTTCTTATTTTCGGTGATAGGAAGATGATGAACATGGCTTATTTTAAGCTTTGTTTTTATTATAATTAACTTAATTACCAAAGTACAAAAATAACCTTTCATTATAATAAAATTATCATATATATATAAGGTTATTTTAGACATATTCCATCCACTCACCTTAATAATGGGCTATTTTCCCTTTTAATACCCCATATTAACAAGCCACCATCACATTAGCACCTTTCACTATAGTTTGTCACTTTTACATTTTACGCGATTAAGTCCTTTTTGTCTAATTAAGCACACAAACAATCAAATTTCCATACGAAACTTTCACACATTATAAATCACATATAATTAGCACAGAATATAATATGTAAAAATTTTTCGGACTCGGATTCGTGGTCCCGAAACCACCATTTTCTGATAAAGGTCAAATTTGAACTGTTACAACTCTCCCCCCTTAGGGATTTTCGTCCCCGAAAATCTTACCATTAAACAAAGTCGGATATTGTTGCCTTATTGAATCCTCAGGCTCCCACGTAGCCTCTTCTACTCCGTGTCGATTCCATAGTACTTTTACTAACGAAATTTTCTTGTTTCTCAACTCTTTCATTTCACGGGCTAAAATACGGATCGGTTCCTCCTCCTACATCATATCGGATCGAATTTCAATTTCAGACGAAGAAATCACATGTGACGGATCTGATCTATATCTACGGAGCATCGAAACATGAAATACATTGTGGATCTTTTCTAATTCAGAAGGTAACTTCAATCTATAAGCAACAGGCCCAATACGTTCGATGGTCTCATACGGTCCGATGAATCTCGGACTTAGTTTGCCTTTTCGACCAAATCGGAGTACTTTCTTCCACGGTGAAACTTTCAAATAAACCTGATTTCCGACTTGAAACTCAATGCCTTTACGTTTCAAATCCGCATAAGACTTTTGGCGATCCAATGCAGCTTTCAAACTATCTCTGATTACAGCCACTTTCTGTTCAGTCTCTTTAATCATATCAACCCTGTGTATCTTATTTTCACTGAGCTCAGTCCAGTACAATGGTGTACGACATTTACGTCCGTACAAAGCTTCGTAGGGTGCCATTTTGATACTAGATTGAAAGCTATCATTGTAAGCAAATTCAATCAAAGGTAAATATCGTTCCCACGTACCTTCAAACTCGTGGACGCAACATCTCAACATATCCTCAAGTATCTGAATGGTTCGTTCAGACTGACCATGTGTCTGCGGATGAAAAGCTGTGCTAAAGTGTAGTTTGGTACCTAAAGCATCTTGCAATTTTTTCCAAAACCGCGACGTAAATCTCGGGTCTCTGTCTGAAACAATGGAAATCGGCACACCATGTAATCTCACAATTTGAGATACATACAATTCAGCAAGCTTATCGAGCGAATAGTCTGTACGAACTGGAACAAAGTGAGCTGATTTGGTTAGCTATCCACTATAACCCAGACTGCATCTTTCTTGCTCGGTGTCGTAGGCAAACCGAATACAAAATCCATAGCAATTCTATCCCATTTCCATTCAGGTATCATGATCGGCTGAAGTAACCCAGAAGGCACCTGATGTTCGGCTTTTACTTGCTGACAAATTAAGCACTTCGAGACAAATTCGAATATATCTCGTTTCATACCAGGCCACCAATAGAATTGTTTCAAATCATTATACATTTTCGTACTACCCGAATGTACCGACAATCGACTATTATGAGCCTCATTCAATATCATCTGAATCAAATCCACATTCCTCGGAACACATATTCGGCCTTTGAAGTTCAAACAATCATTTTCATCAATTCGAAAATCTGACTCTGCATTACTTTCACACTGAATTCGTCTTGCCATCGTATCTTTGTCAACTCTCTGAGCATCACAAATTTATTGCATAAACAACGGTCTTGCTTTTAACTCGACTACTATCGAACCATCACCAGACATAGCCATATGTGCGTTCAACGCACGAAGAGCAAATAATGACTTCCGACTTAAAGCATCTGCAACAACGTTAGCCTTTCCCGGATGATAGTCAATCACTAGCTCGTAATCTTTCAACAGCTCTAACCATCTGCGTTGTCTCAAGTTCAGATCTTTTTGAGTCATCAGATACTTCAAACTTTTGTGATCTGAATAAACATGACATTTCTCACCGAATAAGTAATGACGCCAAATCTTCAACGCGAATACAATAGCTGCTAGCTCCAAATCATGGGTCGGGTAATTTCTTTCATGCAGCTTCAATTGCCTCGAAGCGTAGGCTACGACTTTGCTTTCCTGCATCAACACGCAACCTAAACCATTCAAAGAAGCATCACTATAAACAACAAATTCTTTACCCGATTCAGGCTGAACTAACACTGGAGCTTCGGTCAAAAGGGCTTTCAACTGATCGAAACTTTTCTAACACTTTTCCGACCATTCAAATTTAGTGTCTTTCTGTAATAGCTTTGTCAACGGGGTAGCTATTATAGAAAAACCTTTCATAAATTGTCTATAGTAACCAGCAAGTCCCAGAAAGCTTCGGATTTTGGAAACATTCTTTGGGGGTTTCCAATCGAGTATAGCCGATATTTTATTCGGATCAACCCGAATACCTGATGTTGAAATAACATGGCCTAGGAAGCTGACTTCACTTAACCAGAACTCACATTTGCTAAACTTCGCATACAATTGCTTGTCTCGCAAAGTTTGTAGCACCAATCTTAGATGCTCAGCATGCTCGGTTTCATCTCTGGAGTAGATTAGAATATCATCTATAAACACTACCACGAATCGATCCAAATACTGTCTGAAAATCCGATTCATCAGATCCATAAAAACAGCAGGTGCATTAGTAAGCCCAAAAGGCATAACCAGAAACTCATAATGTCCGTACCTCGTTCGAAAAGCAGTCTTTGACACATCGAAATCTCTGACTCGTAACTGATAATAGCCCGATCTCAAATCTATCTTTGAAAACACTGAAGCCCCTTTCAACTGATCGAACAAGTCGTCAATCCATGGCAACGGGTATTTATTCTCTATAGTTACCTTATTCAGGTGCCGATAATCAATACACATTCGCATAGTCCCATCTTTTTTATTCACAAATAGAACTGGTGCACCCCAAGGAGAGAAACTCGGTCGTGCAAAGCCCCTATCTGTCAACTCTTGTAACTGTGCTTTCAACTCTTTCAATTCAGTAGATGCCATTCGATATGGAGCTATTGAAATCAGAGTCGTCCCCGGTACTAATTCAATGCCAAACTCTATCTCCCGAACTAGTGGTAATCCCGGTAATTCTTCAGGAAACACATCTGGGTATTCACACACAACTGGTACGGATTCAATCTGCTTTTCAGACACTTTATTATCCAACACATAGGCCAAGTAAGCTTCACATTCTTTTCTCACATACTTACCGGCTAACATCGAGGATATTACTGTCGATAATCCATTCAGATCATTAGATTCAATCCGGATGATCTCACCGTTCTGACATCTCAAATCAATAGTCTTTCTTTTGCAATTAACCACAACATCGTGCAAAGTTAACCAATCCATTCCCAAAATTATACCGAACTCATCGAAAGGCAACAACATTAATTCAGCTGGAAAGCATGAATCCCGAATCATCAACGGGCAACCTTTACACATTTTATCAACGAGTACACATCGACCCAAGGGGTTGGACACACGAATCACAAACTCAGTAGACTCAACAGGCAGAGTCTTACTGGATATTAAAGTTTTACACACATATGAATGAGTCGAACCCGGATCAATCAATGCAATCACAGTAGTATCATTAAGAGTGAAAGTACCGGTGATACAATCTGGGGAAGAAGCATCCTCTCTGGCACGTATAGCATATGCTCTAGCAGGTGCACGAGCCTCTGATCGAACTGCAGTGTCTTTTGTTCCTCTCTGACTGCCACCTACATTTCCCGAATGTCTGGGTGATCTGCCTCTTGCTGACGCGTTGCTCAGTCTTGTATTCTGGGCAGTACTTTGCTCGGCTAGCATCGGGCACTCTCGAATAAAATGATCTTACGATCCACATTTAAAGCAGGACCGATCACGAAATCTACAACTCCCTGAATGCCATTTACCACAATGTTTGCATTCAACCTGATACTGCTGAACATTACCAACACTGGCCATCGAAGTAGCTCGGGAACCCACAGGAGGTCGATCTCGTCTAGACATGTCTGAAGTAGCTTTATGTCGGCCAAAGTCATCTTTCAACTTCTTAGATACAGAATGGAAAGTCTTATTCAATGATCTTTTACGAGTGTCTCTAGCTTCCATTTCAGCCTTTCTTTTCTCTTTTCCAAGCTCTTCAGCTTTGCAAGCTCGTTCGACAAGTACCACAAACTCTTTGATTTCAAGTATGCCAACTAACAACTTAATATCTTCATTCAGACCGTCTTCGAATCTCTTGCACATAATGCCTTCAGTTGATACACACTCTCGGGCATATCGGCTCAATCTGAAAAACTTCCGCTCATACTAAATCACGATCATTCGACCCTGTTTCAATTCTTTTCGTTTTTGATCGATGAATCTCTGACTGATATAGTTCTTACGGAACTCTATCTGGAAGAAATCCCAAGTCACTTTTTCTTTCGGAACCACCGATACTAGTGTATTCCACTAGTGATATGCAGTGTCCCGTAGTAAAGATATAGCACACTTCAGACATTCATCTGGAGTACATGACAGCTCATCAAGCACCCGAATAGTGTTATCAAGCAACATCTCAGCTTGTTCCGCATCATCATCATCATTGGCTTTAAATTCTTCGGCCCCATATTTCCTGATTTTATCAACGGGAGGCCTACTAGATCTCATCGATCTATCATCGGAGGTGCTGAAGGTATCGGAGTTGGATTATTCAGGGGTGGATGTTGTTGTACAGTCGGATTAGTCTGAATAAATTGGGTAAACCATTCATTCATCATCTGGTAGAAGGCTTGCTTAGCCTCCCCCTCATGGCGACCCGAGATAGGGCGAGAGTCCACCGACACTGACCCACGTGCGAGATCAGGCGCTACTCTCTCTACATCATCAGCTACGGCTCTGTCGGGATCCATTTACTATAATAAACACAACTTGAATGTCAGAAGTCACCACACTATCGTATTATAAAAATTAAGGCATGTATAGCTAGACTCACACGCACTACGGTAGTCCTAGAATCGACTAAATCTGGCTCTGATACCAATTTAATGTAACACCCCCTAACCATATCCGTCGCCGGACTAAGGTTACGAGGTATTACCTGACGAAACACAATTTAACATTCTCATATAACTTTTTACTAAATATAATACTAATACAGGAGCATTTATAACCAAACAATCCATACCATATTACTATTTAATCCTTAGCATATTAACATATATAGACTAACATTACTTATCATATATATATATATAAAGCATACCATGACTAAATCAATAATGCAACCCATCAAGCCGAATATGCACAAAGCATAACGTAATAGATGATCTAATTCTAAAGAACATTTATCAATAATGTACTCATCTACTCACAACAATTATATTTTATTTAGGTCCCAATATATTTACTAAAACACATTACAACTTATAATATTAAAAAAATAAGTACTAAGACCGAATCTCATAACAACTTACATCTTTCATTCGATCATATTTTAAACTTAATAAGAGATTTAATTATAACCCATACATGTCATTTATAAATCAAAACATATGACCCCCATTTACCTTTCATACTTTAACATTTTTCATCAAGCAAAAGTTACCATTCATTTGGTCATGGACATTACAAAAACCGAATCTGCAATTGCCAACATCATTCAAACATATAGACAATTGCGTCTCTTATAATTATCAAAACAAAATACCAATACCATACTTACCTTATAATTAATCTAATACATAAAAATTAAACTCATTACACATATGTATGCATGTCATGGCCAATTTATATACAACCAAAATATACATAACTTATAACATCAATTATAACCATCATGAAATCATATCCACATCATATAAATAACGTGATCGAAATTTCATAACTATAATCTAATTTCAAAGATCATTCAAGCCACATACTTAAACACCTAACATAACACATCCTAAATTTTACTTTCATCATAATTTAATATTATGGCTGAATACTCATAAGTTCAAAATATCATGTTCTTAGCCATTTTCGCATGGCATACTTATATACAAGACCAAAGTTCATTGATTTTACAACTTACTCTAATCTATAAATGCCTTTGATTTAGAAACTAAGTTTATAAGTACCAAAAAGGGATGATAGTGTGGTTGACTTCACCAACGATCCTCTGAGCCCGCAGCCGGATCCAAAGTCTATAAAACCGAACAATGAGCACACACAAAGTAAGCTTACTAGCTTAGTAAGTCTCAAGCAAATTTTAATATAACCATCAAACATTTAAGCATTTTAATCTTTAAGTTTATGACATTGAATATAAACATTTCAACATGTGAATTAAACATGGCAGAATGCTATCAATTCATTAATCTAAGTATTTGTACTTTATTTCCATAAACATTTAATTTATCAAAACACAAAAATATATTACACATATTAGCATACTTCAAGTCAAGTGAGTACAACATTCATATCAATCACATATACTCATTTGTATACATATGCAAACACATCCAAACCCTTTCACTCTTAACATTTTTCACTTATAGCCGATTTTCCAAAATAACACATTTAAACTCAAATTCTATTATATAATGTTCATACACAACAATGGTAAGCTCAATAGCATATATCAAAATTCTGATCGAATCATCAACCATATCATATCATACTTAATTCAAATAATACTATACCAACTTACCTTGATCCTTATAAATATAAAAGGCTTATACTTACCTGAGCTTTTAGCTCATTGCATTAAATATGGTTCACCTTGTATGATTCATGATTTCTCCATTTATAACACATCACCGGCATTACGCCTGCTGGGCAGCAAAGCCTGAAATATACACTGGCATTAAGCCTGCTAGACCAGAGGTCTGAAATTTGATCACCGGCATTTAGCCTGCTAGGCAATAAGCCCAAAACACTTCACCGGCACAAGGCCTGCTAGGCAATAAGCCCGATATTTATATTACCAAACCAACTCATTCACATTACACATTAACAATATCACAATTGTCACATGTAATTCACATCACTTTCACATAGTGAACTCAATTAATTCGATTTCATATCATTGCTAAATTACTTCACACATTCGGCTTTAACATATTTCAATCTACAAGTTCGTAATTCAACATGTATTCTAGGTTATAATCGATACTTACAATATTAATTTGCTTAAAGACTTACCTCGACTATCGACGGACAACGAAGACCGGCTATTCGATAACCTTTGCCTTTCCCCGATCCAAATCCGTCTTTCTTTGTTCTTGATCTAAACACATTAAAATTTAACTCATTCAAGCACATTTCATCTCAATTTAGTCCCAAAACACATAAATAAGCAAATTACCATTTTACCCCTAATGTTTCACATTTTTACAATTTAGTCTTATTTGCACAAAATACAAAATACACAAAATTTCATTACACAACCTAAGGGTCGAATATTCATAGGGATTATACAAGTCTATTTATTTCATTTATTTAGCATTTTAACCCCTCAAAAATTTATTATTTTTCAATTTAGCCCAAATACTCAAATTCACCAAAATTTCCAATACAAAACATGTTAATCTATAACATAACTTTAACATATATTCATCAAACATCACAAAGCATAAGCTTCTATCATGGCCGAACATCACATATACACTAATCTCAAAAATTCTAGCGTGGGTCGGATAGTATTCGAAGCAACGATCAACAAAACATAAAAATTATCGAAAACCGACTAAAAGCACATACCCGATTTAAGCTTGAAATATGGCTGAATGTAACAAGCTCACACCCTTTTCTTTCTTTCTTATTTTCGGTGATAGGAAGATGATGAACATGGCTTATTTTAAGCTTTGTTTTTATTATAATTAACTTAATTACCAAAGTACAAAAATAACCTTTCATTATAATAAAATTATCATATATATATAAGGTTATTTTAGACATATGCCATCCACTCACCTTAATAATGGGCTATTTTCCCTTTTAATACCCCATATTAACAAGCCACCATCACATTAGCACCTTTCACTATAGTTTGTCACTTTTACATTTTACGCGATTAAGTCCTTTTTGTCTAATTAAGCACACAAACAATCAAATTTTCATACGAAACTTTCACACATTATAAATCACATATAATTAGCACAGAATATAATATTTAAAAATTTTTCGGACTCAGATTCGTGGTCCCGAAACCACCGTTCTGATAAAGGTCAAATTTGAACTGTTACAACTCTCCCCCCTTAGGGATTTTCGTCCCCGAAAATCTTACCATTAAACAAAGTCGGATATTGTTGCCTCATTGAATCCTCAGGCTCCCACGTAGCCTCTTCTACTCCGTGTCGATTCCATAGTACTTTTACTAACGAAATTTTCTTGTTTCTCAACTCTTTCATTTCACGGGCTAAAATACGGATCGGTTCCTCCTCCTACATCATATCGGATCGAATTTCAATTTCAGACGAAGAAATCACATGTGACGGATCTGATCTATATCTACGGAGCATCGAAACATGAAATACATTGTGGATCTTTTCTAATTCAGAAGGTAACTTCAATCTATAAGCAACAGGCCCGATACGTTCGATGGTCTCATACGGTCCGATGAATCTCGGACTTAGTTTGCCTTTTCGACCAAATCGGAGTACTTTCTTCCACGGTGAAACTTTCAAAAAAACCCGATTTTCGACTTGAAACTCAATGCCTTTACGTTTCAAATCCGCATAAGACTTTTGGCGATCCAATGCAGCTTTCAAACTATCTCTGATTACAGCCACTTTCTGTTCAGTCTCTTTAATCATATCAACCCCATGTATCTTATTTTCACTGAGCTCAGTCCAGTACAATGGTGTACGACATTTACGTCCGTACAAAGCTTCGTAGGGTGCCATTTTGATACTAGATTGAAAGCTATTATTGTAAGCAAATTCAATCAAAGGTAAATATCGTTCCCACGTACCTTCAAACTCGAGGACGCAACATCTCAACATATCCTCAAGTATCTGAATGGTTCGTTCAGACTGACCATGTGTCTGCGGATGAAAAGCTGTGCTAAAGTGTAGTTTGGTACCTAAAGCATCTTGCAATTTTTTCCAAAATCGCGACGTAAATCTCGGGTCTCTGTCTGAAATAATGGAAATCTGCACACCATGTAATCTCACAATTTGAGATACATACAATTCAGCAAGCTTATCGAGCGAATAGTCTGTACGAACTGGAACAAAGTGAGCTGATTTGGTTAGTCTATCCACTATAACCCAGACTGCATCTTTCTTGCTCGGTGTCGTAGGCAAACCGGATACAAAATCCATAGCAATTCTATCCCATTTCCATTCAGGTATCATGATCGGCTGAAGTAACCCAGAAGGCACCTGATGTTCGGCTTTTACTTGCTGAAAAATTAAGCACTTTGAGACAAATTCGGATATATCTCGTTTCATACCAGGCCACCAATAGAATTGTTTCAAATCATTATACATTTTCGTACTACCCGAATGTACCGACAATCGACTATTATGAGCCTCATTCAATATCATCTGAATCAAATCCACATTCCTCGGAACACATATTCGACCTTTGAAGTTCAAACAATCATTTTCATCAATTCGAAAATCTGACTCTGCATTACTTTCACACTGAATTCGTCTTGCCATCGTATCTTTGTCAACTCTCTGAGCATCACAAATTTATTGCATAAACAACGGTCTTGCTTTTAACTCGACTACTATCGAACCATCACCAGACATAGCCATATGTGCGTTCAACGCACGAAGAGCAAATAATGACTTCCGACTTAAAGCATCTGCAACAATGTTAACCTTTCCCGGATGATAGTCAATCACTAGCTCGTAATCTTTCAACAGCTCTAACCATCTGCGTTGTCTCAAGTTCAGATCTTTTTGAGTCATCAGATACTTCAAACTTTTGTGATCTGAATAAACATGACATTTCTCACCGAATAAGTAATGACGCCAAATCTTCAATGCGAATACAATAGCTGCTAGCTCCAAATCATGGGTCGGGTAATTTCTTTCATGCAGCTTCAATTGCCTCGAAGCGTAGGCTACGACTTTGCTTTCCTGCATCAACACGCAACCTAAACCATTCAAAGAAGCATCACTATAAACAACAAATTCTTTACCCGATTCAGGCTGAACTAACACTGGAGCTTCGGTCAAAAGGGCTTTCAACTGATCGAAACTTTTCTAACACTTTTCTGACCATTCAAATTTAGTGTCTTTCTGTAATAGTTTTGTCAACGGGGTAGCTATTATAGAAAAACCTTTCATAAATCGTCTATAGTAACTAGCAAGTCCTAGAAAGCTTCGGATTTTGGAAACATTCTTTGGGGGTTTTCCAATCGAGTATAGCCGATATTTTATTCGGATCAACCCGAATACCTGATGTTGAAATAACATGGCCTAGGAAGCTGACTTCACTTAACCAGAACTCACATTTGCTAAACTTCGCATACAATTGCTTGTCTCGCAAAGTTTGTAGCACCAATCTTAGATGCTCAGCATGCTCGGTTTCATCTCTGGAGTAGATTAGAATATCATCTATAAACACTACCACGAATCGATCCAAATACTGTCTGAAAATCCGATTCATCAGATCCATAAAAACAGTAGGTGCATTAGTAAGCCCAAAAGGCATAACCAGAAACTCATAATGTCCGTACCTCGTTCGAAAAGCAGTCTTTGACACATCGAAATCTCTGACTCGTAACTGATAATAGCCCGATCTCAAATCTATCTTTGAAAACACTGAAGCCCCTTTCAACTGATCGAACAAGTCGTCAATCCGTGGCAACGGGTATTTATTCTCTATAGTTACCTTATTCAGGTCCCGATAATCAATACACATTCGCATAGTCCCATCTTTTTTATTCACAAATAGAACTGGTGCACCCCAAGGAGAGAAACTCGGTCGTGCAAAGCCCCTATCTGTCAACTCTTGTAACTGTGCTTTCAACTCTTTCAATTCAGTAGGTGCCATTCGATACGGAGCTATTAAAATCGGAGTCGTCCCCGGTACTAATTCAATGCCAAACTCTATCTCCCGAACTAGTGGTAATCCCGGTAATTCTTCAGGAAACACATCTGGGTATTCGCACGCAACTGGTACGGATTCAATATGCTTTTCAGACACTTTATTATCCAACACATAGGCCAAGTAAGCTTCACATTCTTTTCTCACATACTTACCGGCTAACATCGAGGATATTACTGCCGATAATCCATTCAGATCATTAGATTCAATCCGGATGATCTCACCGTTCTGACATCTCAAATCAACAGTTTGTCTTTTGCAATTAACCACAACATCGTGCAAAGTTAACCAATCCATTCCCAAAATTATACCGAACTCATCGAAAGGCAACAACATTAATTCAGCTGGAAAGCATGAATCCCGAATCATCAACGGGCAACCTTTACACATTTTATCAACGAGTACACATCGACCCAAGGGGTTGGACACACGAATCACAAACTCAGTAGACTCAACAGGCAGAGTCTTACTGGATATTAAAGTTTTACACACATATGAATGAGTCGAACTCGGATCAATCAATGCAATCACAGTAGTATCATTAAGAGTGAAAGTACCGGTGATACAATCTGGGGAAGAAGCATCCTCTCTGGCACGTATAGCATATGCTCTAGCAGGTGCACGAGCCTCTGATCGAACTGCAGTGTCTTTTGTTCCTCTCCGTCTGCCACCTACATTTTCCGAATGTCTGGGTGATCTGCCTCTTGCTGACGCGTTGCTCAGTCTTGTATTCTGGGCAGTATTTTGCTCGGCTAGCATCGGGCACTCTCGAATAAAATGATCTTACGATCCACATTTAAAGCAGGACCGATCACAAAAACGTAAAAATTATCGAAAACCGACTAAAAACACATACCCGATTTAAGCTTGAAATATGGCTGAATGTAACAAGCTCACACCCTTTTCTTTCTTTCTTATTTTCGGTGATAGGAAGATGATGAACATGGCTTATTTTAAGCTTTGTTTTTATTATAATTAACTTAATTACCAAAGTACAAAAATAACCTTTCATTATAATAAAATTATCATATATATAAGGTTATTTTAGACATATGCCATCCACTCACCTTAATAATGGGATATTTTCCCTTTTAATACCCCATATTAACAAGCCACTATCACATTAGCACCTTTCACTATAGTTTGTAACTTTTACATTTTACGCGATTAAGTCCTTTTTGTCTAATTAAGCACACAAACAATCAAATTTTCATACGAAACTTTCACACATTATAAATCACATATAATTAGCACAGAATATAATATTTAAAAATTTTTTGGACTCGGATTCATGGTCCCGAAACCACCGTTCCGATTAGGGTCAAATTCGGACTGTTACATGTATAGGTTGTTTGGTTGGTGTAGCCTATATGGTTTAGTCAAGTATTTAGCCCTGGGATTTGGCTTGTTATGATACAGTTTGTTATGTATATATAAGTGAATGACGTTGTTATATTGATATATGTATATCATGTAAGTGTTTGATCTTTTAGGCATGTTTGAACTACTTAGTTTGCATGATCATGGATGGTCTATTAAGGTGCCTAAGAGTATCATGGTTGTGTGTGCTATTATAAGACGTTATAAGCTTGATATTGGTTGGCTTTGAATGCCTAATTATGCCATGGTTATATGCAAATTGTTGTATTTAGGTTGGTACCAATTTGGGTGAGAAATATGGCTTGGAAAATGGCCTATTTTTGTCCACACGGGTAGAGACACGGGTGTGTGTATCAGCCTTGTGTGACACACGGGACACGACCGTGTGTCCCTTGTAACTTCTTTTGAAAACAAGTCAGTAGCTTCACACGGCCTAGCACACGGGCGTGTGGCTTGGCCGTGTGGCACAAGTCAGTATACCCTCCAGTTTTCACACAGCTTAGCACATGGGTGTGTGAGGCCATTTCGAAGGGTACACGGCCTGAGACACGGGCGTGTCTATTTGCCGTGTGTAAGACACGGTGTAACAGTCCGGTTAAGACCCTAGTCGGAATAGTGGTTTCAGGACCACAAATCCGAGTTAGGAAAATATTTTAATATTATTTTCTATGTTTTTAGTATGTGAATTGACATGTGTCAAATTTTCGGGATTAAATTTGATCGTTTGTGTGCTTAATTTGTAGAAAGGACTTAATTGCATAAAATGTGAAAGTGACTTACTATTTGTTAAAGTGCTATATTGCTATTATTTTTATTATATGGTGTCCTTATGTGGTAAATTATCCAAATGATATTAGCATGGACGGTTTGGGGTTTATATTATAATGTTTTCATATTAATTTATAAAGGGCAATACAGTAAATTATGTATAAAAAATGAGATTAAATAAAATAAAACAAAAAGACATGCAAATTTGATCATCTTTGGCTGAAACATAAAAGGAAAGAGAAAGAAAAGAGTTTTAAAGGTTCGGCTCTTGTGTTCTTCAAAATTAGGTATGTGTTTAGCTCGGTTTTTGATAATTTTTACATTTTTTAAATCGTTGCTATGTAATCTATCAAGCTCATGCCTCAAATTTGATGATGATTTTGTGTTTTCTCATTGTTGGAAGCTTGATAAATCTTGTGTTTGATGATAGAAAATATAAATATATGTTGTTAGATTAATATGTTTTGTATTTGAATTTTTGATGAATTTGAGTAATTTGGGCTAAATTGTGAAAATGATAAATTGGTGGACTAAAATGTGAAATAAATGAAATGTGTGGACTTATATGAGCTTAGTGAACATTCGGCCAAGCTATAGTGTGGTCAAATTTTGAATATTTTGTATTTTGTGAAATAGGGACTAATTTGTGAAAAATGTGAAATATCATGGAAAAAAGTGTAATTTGCCCATTTATGTGTTTTTGGATGAATACTGATTGAATATGTGATTTAATAAGTTTAATTTATACTAATTTAGATCAAGAAAAGAGGAAATTAGAATTTGATCGGGGGAAATCTAAAGTTGTTGAATAGTTGTCCCGGTTCGTCCGTCTTAGCCGAGGTAAGTTCATAAGTAAATAAATGTCGTTAAATTTGATTGTATATATTTTAATAATGCCGAATTGAATTATTTCTTGTATATATATGTATTTGCCGAATTGAATTAAGCATGGGAGCATTGTTTACGATCCTGAATCGACCGAGATACGACGTCCGAAAGCCCCGTATGAACCTTAGAAATAGTTAGGATACATATGTCATGACATAGGATTTCTGATATTTGTTTACGTGTAAGATCACGTCTGGGACGTTGGCATCGACTTGCGATTTACGTGTAAGACCATGTCTGGGACATTAGCATCATATTTGATTCGTGTAAGACCCTGTGTGGGACAGTGGCATCGATATGTGATTACATGTAAGACCACGTCTGGGACGTTGGCATTGTATGAGCTTTCCGACTATCCGAGCACCCTTATTAATTCCGAATGGTTCAATGGGCAATATCGAGTTAAGATCGAATGTGAAATCAAGTTAAAAGGTCATGTATGTGCTAAGTTAAATGATTGGGAAAAATAAGGTAAGTGTGTACTTGAGACATATATACAAAATATGCATTGTAAAAGTGAGAATCATATATGTTTATGAGTATATGTACATTCGACCATTGATATTATAATGCTAATGTTTATGAGATAATGTTTGAGTTTGCAAGCATGATAATTGTACATTTGGTTTAGGTTTGTTTGATTCAGCTAGTTGAATTTAATGTTAATGTTCGTTTGATATATATTTGCTTATGACTTACTAAGCTATTCAAGCTTACTATATGTGTGTTTGTTTGTTGTTTTATAGATTTTGGAAACAAGTTATGAGCTCGGGGATCGTCAGAGAATCAGTCATACTATCGATCACTATTTTGGTACCTTTAAAGCTTGAAATTCAAACCTATGGCATGTATAGTCTAGTATTTGTTTTGGTTAGTTTTGAGGTTGTAATTATTAAGCCATGCGAAAATGGCTAAATATGATGTTTAAGTTTATGAAATCTTGGTTATGGTATATATGTGTGATATGTTTGGTATGATTTGCTATGGTGGTTTGATATAATTTGATTCAAGTGAATTAGGTGTGGTTAATGAATGATTTTTATGTGATGGTTAATATTTATGTGTATTCAATTGTGATTTAAATTGTTTTAAGGTATGTCTCATGGTTTATATACTTGAAATGGTTGGTTTATAAGTTGGTATTGAGTAGTGAATGGTATTAAGGTTATTCGGCTATGTAATTAACTTATTTGGAAGTGCATTTTATGGTATAGTTTGTGTGTGAGGATAAACATGTGTTTCGGCTTGAATAATAAGATATTGGATGAACAAGTCTTGGATTTATGTTTCATGTATCTATAAGCTACGGGATAACTTTGATATGAATTGGGAAAATTAGTATATATATATGTGTGTATCGTATGTTCAGCTTTGTTATTTGACCAATTAGGTTCAGTTTATAAAGGCATGAATGTATATGTTTTGAATGTTATAAAGCGAAAATGAAATAAATAAGTTTGGTATAATGTTCATATTGTATATGTGGTTGGTCTAGTGATTGGTTTTGTAATGGTATAGTTGATGGTATAATGGACATTTTGATTTAGTTTGTATTGGTTAAGTATGCATATGTTTTATGCTTGATTGGTTGATCATTTTGGGTTTGGTTTTTAAATAGCATAAAGAACGGTTAAAGAGGTTGATGTTATGGCTTGGTTGTTAGCTTATAAACTAGACACGAAATATGTTATAATTCATATGCAAAGACGCCATAAATTCGATGTGATTAATTGCACATGCGGTTATGATGTTTAAAAGCAACATTTGATCCTTTTTGTGTAATTGACCTTTTTGTCGTATATGCTAATGGTATTAGTTGGTAAATAAATAAAAAAATGCATTGTTTGATTTATTAATTGCATGGTATATGAAATGAAATATATATATATATATATATGTAACTCAAATTTAGGTGTTCGAATATCATGGAATTAATGACCACATTGTTTTAAGTATGTTATATTGATTCAATGTTTGGATTGGTTACCGTATTGAATTGGTTAATGTTTTAAATATGCAATATTTGTGAGTCATGTTTAGTAATGAACTATTGATTCAGTTTTATTTATTGACTGTTATAATAAAAGTAGTTAATGCTACAATTATAAGTTATAATTTAGTGCATGAAAGGTGTTAAATGAATGTGCTGAGCTATGTCTTTTGGTAATGCTTCGTAACCCTAATCTGGCGACGGATACGGATTAAGGGTGTTACACACAGCCTAGCTACACGGGCATGTGACCTCTGTACCTTTGAAAGTTTTACATGTTTTTCGAAAAATTTCTTGAGTACTCGGTTTTGTCCCAAACAATTTTTAATGTTTATTGTGGGTCTCGAGGGCTCGTATTAGGGACTATATGAATGAATTTGATTGGTGTTTTATTTGAATGAGAAATGAACATGAAATGTATGATTGGTTAATCTTTATGTCCGGTAATGCTCCATAACCCTGTCCCGTCGCCGGATACGTGTTTGGGGTGTTACAATCAAACAATAGAATCATTTCACAAAAGGAAAAGGAAAAAGAAACATTCCTTAACGTTGTGTCCTACCCAAAATAAAAATATGCCCTTTGTCTTTAAAAAGAATATATGTTACTTTTAGTTAAAAAAAGAAAAGAAAAGAATATATGTTACTTTCTTTGCGTGATAAATCATAAAATAATATTATTTTCTTGTATGAGGGGAAATATAAATTAGTTATAGTATCATAAAAATTATTCATTTCTATAATTTTAATTGAGTTAACTGAAAATTAATTCAGTTAAAAAAAAAAGTAAAAGTAAAAATAGTTATATAAAATATTATCTTAAACTAAAAACTCTACCACATATGTGTAAAAACTATGTACTCTAAACACAAAATGAATATTTATTATCTTAAAATTTAAATTTAAAAAACTACTTGTACTTTTTAACTATCAATATTTTCTTCATGTATATATATGGGAGGGATACGTAAGTGTAACATCCCTAAATTGGGCCTAGTAGAATTGGGCCCATTGGGCCTTGGGCCCATTGGGCCTTGGGCGTAGGAGTGTTTAAAAATTTTGAGAACAAGAGAATGGCATTATTTCAAGTTGGACTTATTAAGAAGATGATTTTAGAAAGTTACGGGGTTCTATGAAGGTTCGAGTTCAAGTTGGGCCTTAGTAAAAGTTTGTGTTTAAGCCTATTAAGGAGAGATAGTAAGTGGCATCAAGGCTTATGGAAATAAAAGAGTAAATTGCTAGCATAAATGAGCATATGGCAAGGAGGTTATGGCATCAAGTGAAGTACCTTGAGGGAAGAGGTTCAAATTCCATCTTTTACAAATTTTAGATTTATTTTTGTATGCTCTTCCAAGTGTCAACCATGGTATTATTAAAGGAAAGAAATAAAAGAAAAATGAAATGATGACTAAAAAGATAAGGTAAGGAGGAAAATAAGGAAAAAGAAAGAAAAGAAATAAAAGAATTTGAGGAGTGGAGTAGGTGGATGAAAAAGAAATAAAAGAATTTGAGGAGTGGAGTAGGTGGATGAAAAAGAAATAAAAGAATTTGGAGAGTGGAGTAGGTGGATAAAAAAAAGAGAAGAAAATTTATGGGAATTGAGGTGAGAAGTTTGGATAGAAATTTATGGATAGAAATTTGGTCAACACTCTAGCATAAGCACGCCCTCAAGGAAGCGTTTTTTGCTGATGTGGTAGAAAGTGCTCCCTCGTGGACGCGTTTTGGGGGGAAATGGCCATTTTTCGTAAATAATTAAATTTTCGGCCCATTTCTGTAATTTTTTTTTTAAATTTTGGTATATTTTAGTAAATTACCCGAGTTGAGTTGTAGACCTAAAAAAACAAATAAAAGAAACAGGCCTACATTTGAATGCTTAGATTCAAATATTACTTTTGTAATTTATGGGTGATTTCCTCTCATATTTATTTTGATGAGTTAGTTATAATTGATTTAGACATTAAATTAATTATTTAATTCAGTATCTTGAAAAAGTTGGTTCCTTGTTGTGCCATCAACAAGAAATTCCTCCATCTCTAGGTAAGCAATATGCAGGATGGGATTGTTAGGTAATTTACATTTAAATTATTTAGCATATTTGAGTTCTAATGTTTTGCACTCTGTTACATAGTATATTTAAATATTAATATTATAAAAAGTTGATAGTATCTACTATTAAAAAATATATCTTCTACTATTTAAAAATATATATATAAACTTTTAACCAATAATTAATAAAATAACTTTCAAACACTAATTATTTTTTAATAATTAAGGTATGGGATACTCAAACTTTTACGCATACAACCTAATAAAAAGTTATTGGCGTCCTTTAAAGGCTAATTCTAGTCAAATACAATAGTAGAAAGAAATAATAATACCTATATATATATATATATATATATTAGAAATCAAATGTTTTCTTCCCATATTATCTTTTATCATTTAATCTTATCTTTGTTTGAGATATGGAGATCAAACTTGCCAGTCATGAGCATTCAATGGGCTATCATTGTCTCGATGATGAGACAGATGATAAATGGTGTGAGAAATGCACGGCGAAAATCTGTGGTGCAGCCTATGCATGTGTAAGGTGCGAACTCTGGTTGCATGAATTGTGCGCCAAAGCTATACAATATCTGCCTCGAGAAATTACACATCCTCTCCACTCACACCACCATCTTATGTTAGATTGGTCTGGTCCTGCCGCACCATTTACCTGTGATCTATGTTTGAAGATTTCTTCGGGCACCAATTACAGGTGTTGTCGGTGCCCCTTCGAGTTCGATTTAGTTTGCGCTTTTGCAAGCAGTGATGATCATGTAGCTAGCAAGAAGAGGCAGAGATCCAATGCAGATAGGAAACAGACAATGCGGCATTACTGCCACATCCACCCGCTGGTCCTCTACAAGTATAGCAATGAGGGAGAACATGATTATAATTGTCGTTGGTGTGACAAGCCACTGACGGGCATTTTCTACGGTTGTAAAAGTTGTGGCTTCTTCCTTCATGAATTTTGCAGTGATAAGATACCCAAAACATTGAACCATCCTTTCCATCCATCACACCCTCTTCGCTTGGATTTCGTTGACGCAACTTGCAATGCTTGTACACAACGGATTAGTATGAGTAAAGCCTTCTCCACCGCCGCCTATGGTTGCCAAATTTGCAATTTCAACCTTGATTTTGGGTGTGCAAAACTATTACCTACCCTTAAACATGAGGGCCACAACCACTGTCTCACTTATGTTGGTCCCACTTTCAGGGATCCAGTTCTCAAATATCATTTCCAATGCAGCTCCTGCCGTGAGCTGTGTTTAGACACCTTTTATCGTTGCGTGCAGTGTGATCTCAATCTCCACCTTAAATGTGTTCCAGTTCCACCTTTAGCTAAACATAGATATCATAGACATCCACTCCTACTTAATCAACCAATTAGAGAAGATGAGGTTGGAGAATATTACTGTGATATTTGTGAGAAAGAACGAGATCCAACACATGAAGTTTATTATTGCCAAAAATGCACATATATTGCTCATATTGAATGTGTGCTCAATCAGGTCGCACCCTATCTTTAGTTTGCTTTACTTTTATATATTACTTTATTCCACGTTTTCTAATAATGGAATGTTTTCTGTACATTAGGAGGAAACATCAACAAAACAGGACTCATCATCCTCCCCTCCCATATCCATGGATGCTAAAGCTTCGGAGATGAAGAAAATGGAGCAGACTGAAACGATTCTGGTTGGTAGGAAACAAAGGAATTATATATATTTTCTTTACATATATTTAACATGATGAATTAACAGGTTTGTTGGTTGTTTATTTACAAGTACAGGTCCGACCAGTCCTCCATAAACATCCATTGAAATTTTGCGAGGTAACTGAAAACTTGGGAGAAAGGGTTTGCAAAGCTTGTCGTTTAGAACTTAGTGGTCCAGGCTACATCTGTAAAGGATGCCGATATATCCTACATGAAAACTGTGCTAAATTACCCGATGAGATTCAACACCCTCTTCATCCTCAACATCATCTCAACCTCTACGCTACATCGCTGGACCGAGATATATGTGATAACTGTCGAGATTTTTACAGCGGCTTCATTTATCTTTGCGAGCAGTGTGGTTTCAAGCTCGATCTGAAATGCGCAACTCGAGCACCCTCTGAAAGCGGGCGCACAACATTGAAAGAGTCGGAGAGGGAAACTGAGCTATTCCATTTCACCCACAAGCACAAGCTACTGTTTTGCAATTTTACTGACCCTGTAGCTGAAACACGATGCAATCTTTGTCAACTGCAAATCTTTGGTCCAGCATACCATTGCACGAGATGTGGTTGGGTTCTTCATGAATCTTGTCTTAGGTTACCACAAGAAATGCAAGTACCTTTTCATTCCCAACACACTTTGACTCTAAGCTACACGAGATATGGAGGGTGCCATGCATGTGCACTAAAGCTGTTACCATCTGGCTATCATAAGAGATATAACTATGGTTGTAAAGATTGTGGCGTCAACTACCATATTGCATGTGCAATTTCCCTAACACGCCCTCTGAAACTTGACTCTCACATGCACCATCTTTATTATTTTGGGACGGACTTTGATCGATTCTTTGCCATGTACCGTGACTTCATTAATATCTATGCTCAACTATTTTGTAGTCACTGTGGTGAAATTTGCAGTGGGCAGTCTTTCTATCGTTGTCTTGAGTGTTTCATCAATTTCCACGTAGAATGTGTATCCTTACCTCAAATTATCAAATCCAAATGCCACATCCATCCTTTAACTCTTAAAGATTCGTATATCGAAGATGATTCAGAGGAGCATTACTGTGATGCATGTGAAGAAAGAAGACACCCAAACCATCATGTTTACTATTGTGAAGAATGCCCAGGAATATTTGTTGCTCATATAGATTGTGCACTTTCTAAGGTACGTAAGTCTTTGTATATAAATTTTGTTTTGAGGTTAAAAGAATTTTATTATTGCTAAGCGATTGAAATCAATATGATATTACTAAACTGGTGGAAGGAAAGGTTGATAAAGAGGATATTATATTAACTAAACTGAATTAGCACGTATCAAACTAAAGGAGTTGTTATCATTTTTCAGGAAGAAGAAGTTGTGTCATTCTTGGTTCCCAGGGAGATGAAGAAAAGGATTCCTAGGGAGAGGAAGAAAAGGATGAGCCTGACTAGGGGAATTTAACTTTGCATAACTTCTCCTTCATAAAGTATTTCATAATACATTGGCCTTCATTGTTTTAATTAATAGTAATTATTAATCATATATATATATATATATATATATATATTGCAGATATAGACTACTAGGGGTTTGAAAACAAATTAGGTTTAAGCAATTCTGGTTTAGACCTAAAAATTATTATAAATGTCCAAAATCATTTTGGGCCAAATATACCCTACAAAATTTGGATAATTTTAGACAATTTTTACATTTTATATGTACAAATACATTTTTATTTTGGTGGTTGACACACTTAGTAATTCCATTTTGCATCAAATCAACACTTATGATTGATAATGATAAAACCATCTTCGATTTAGTAAATCTAAGAACTGAGGTGTTTCAACTGTACTTGAAACATAATTGAATTTAAGTTTAATTTAGTTTATAATTATTTTAATTTTTATGATATAAAAATAATTGTTTGACATTTAAAATAATTTGAAAGTTGTTATAAAATATTTTTGAAAAAATATCATACAAAAGTTTTGTTTTTTTTTTTTGAAAATTTATGTTTTTTAAGAAATATTTATGAAAAAACTTGAAAATTTTGTCAAATAATATTCAAAAATTATAAAATAAAATTTATTTTCTAAAAAATAAATCTAAAAATCTAAAAACAAAAACTGAAATGAAAAAATCAAGAATCAAATCCAACCAAATTATGATAAACGATTTCAAAATTCCAAAAAATGTTGTAATACCCATAATTTGCCCGGCCTGTTTAAGCCCAAAAAAATAAAACAATCCAATGTCCATTTACAAAACAGACCCGGGCTAACAAGCCCAATTACCAAGACCCAAATAGAACAAAACTCAGCCCAAACTATAATTACCCATTAACCCAATCACTAAACCCACAAAGCCCGATTCGCCTAGCCCTCTGACCCATTAACAGAAAAGAAAAAAAACAAAAACCCTAGTGCCCCATTGTTGTCGCCGCATGCCTCTGCCACCACATGCCTTCGCTGTAACACCCCCTACCCGTATTCGTTGTCAGAATAAGGTACGAGGCATTACCAGAATTTACGATTTTTTTTTAAAAACCGAGACCATTCCAACTCAACATATTTTCAAGATAATTCATGCATATTTATAAGATAACTTAAACACATAAGCCATACCAATGGCTGACCTTACATTCATTTCATATTAACATCTATTTTATTAGCTTATACATGCCATTCATTTCCAAACTAAAGTTTCTTTAAATACCGAAATATTGGGGTTGATAGTGTGATGAGTCTCCCACCGATCCGACCTCCGAGCTCTTAACACTACAAAACAGGGAAAAAGGAAATAGGGTAAGCACTTTGTGCTTAGTAAGCCCATGTAACAAGAATTATACTTACCTAGTAATTTCAATACAAGCGATAAACATTCATATACTCATTCAATGCATTATTGCCCTAGCATTTACAAGCTCAACGTTCAAGTCAGTCCAATAATTTCCATGTATCAATAATATATATTATGATTGATGAGCTCATCAATACCATAATTTCCATATTTTTTTTATATTTATCCCATTGAATTACTCGGAATTTCGATGGATTTTCAGAGGTACACTTTAGTGTACAAATTCGGGTCCGTCAATTCATATTCATGTGCGCACATTTCCATTTCAGAGAGCACACTCCCGCGAACCTCATCCTTACAGCGGGATTACCAGTCCAGGCTAAATCCCCTGTAATATAAACTCACAGAGTATTGTCGGGATTACCAGTCCAGGCTAAATCCCCTGCAACGACAATTACTCTAATGAGCTTGGATCTGAATTACCAGTCCAGGCTAAATTCAGACCCTAATTTGGATTACCCGTCCGGGCTAAATCCATTTTCCACATATTCTTCGGGAGGGCTATATCAGGATAGGATCACCCGTCCGGGCTAGATCCTTTTTACCGTCAATTCCTTTTTCAGATATCCATCGAATTTTCCTTTCATTCAACCGGGATTTCTTTCCCTTTTTATTAAAAATATCAATATTGCATAAATTTTCATACAAGGAACATTCAAACTATATTCACATCAATAACATACATTTCAAGCATTTAAGAATATAATTCAAGTTACATGAACTTACCTCGTTATCAGTTCGTTTACAAAATCTACTAATCCGGAACTTTTTCCTTTCCTCGATCTAGCTTCGTATTTGAGTTTTCCGGATCAAATTAAACTCCAAGCTTTAAAAACTCTATTATCCATTTTCTTTCTTTCTCCCCTATTTCTTCTCTGTTTCGTCTTGGGTTTTCTGTTTTCTTCTCTGTTTTCTTTCTTTCTTTTTCTCTTTTTAACCTTATTATATAATATTATATTATATTAACATAAAATAATAATATATTTTATCACACACACAAAAAAATCTATACTTATGCCGCCTCATCAATTAAAATTGTCATAATTGCCTTTTTGGTCCTTCATAATTTCTTTTAATCTATAATTCAACTTTTACTTTCATTTCAATTTAGTCCTTTTTATTTAATTACCTACCCAAAAGTTAAAATTTTCTAACGAAATTTTAATACCACATTACTAACATTTTATAAATATTTATAAAAGTATTTCCTATCATATAAATATTCATGCAAAAATATTAAAATAAATTTCTCTTTAAATCGGATTTATGGTTACGAAACCATTGTTCCGATAACCTTGAATTTAGGCCATTACAACTCTCCCCCCCTTTTTAAGGATTTTCGTCCTCGAAAATCTTACCAGTAAAGAGGTTTGGATATTGTTTCCTCATTGCCTCCTCCGGTTCCCATGTCGCTTCCTCAATCCCGTGCTTTTGCCACAATACTTTCACCAAATTTATTTTTTTATTTCTAAGCTCCTTTGTTTCCCGTGCCAATATCTTGACCGGTTCTTCACTGTAAGTCATATCCGGCTGAATCTCCACTTCTGTCAGAGAAATAACATGTGAAGGGTCTGACCGATATCGTCGTAGCATAGACACATGAAAAACATTATGGATTCTATCAAGTTCTGGTGGCAATGCCAACCGATAAGCGATCGGTCCAATTCTTTCTATGATCTCATATGGCCGGATAAATCTTGGACTCAATTTACCCTTTCGACCAAACCGGAGAACTTTCTTCCAAGGAGACACTTTCAGGAATACCTTGTCACCAACCTGAAATTCAATCTCTTTTCGTTTAAGATCGGCATATGATTTTTGGCTATCGGAAGCAGCTTTTAAACTATCCCGAATAACCTTTACTTTTTCTTCTGTTTCCTGGATCAAATCAACCCCGTGTATTTTCTTTTCACTGAGCTCTGTCCAGTATAATGGTGTTCTACACTTTCTACCATACAAAGCTTCATACAGAGCCATTTTAATACTGGACTGATAACTGTTATTATAAGTAAATTCAATCAAAGGTAGATACCTCTCCCAATTACCTTCAAACTCTAGTATACAACATCGAAGCATATCTTCCAATACTTGAATTACACGCTCAGATTGGCCATCTGTCTGAGGATGAAATGCAGTACTGAAATACAACTGAGTACCCAAAGCTTCTTGCAATTTATCCCAGAAACGAGACGTAAATCGGGGATCTCTATCTGATATAATGGAAACAGGCACTCCATGTAGCCTGACAATCTCAGATATGTACAATTCAGCCAGTTTATCTAAAGAATAATCCATACGTACCGAAATAAAGTGTGCTGACTTTGTCAATCGGTCAACAATCACCCAAATAGCATCTTTTTTCCTCGAAGACAATGGTAACCCCGATACAAAATCCATAGTGATTCTTTCCCATTTCCATTCCGGTATAGTAATTGGCTGAAGTAACCCCGAAGGTACCTGATGTTCTGCTTTGACCTGTTGACATATCAAACATCTTGATACAAACTCAGAAATATCACGTTTCATACCTGGCCACCAGTACATCTTCTTCAAATCATTATACATTTTATTACTTCCCGGATGTACAGACATAGTACCACTGTGAGCCTCGTGTAAAATTTTCTGTATGAGCTCAGAATTCTTGGGTACACATACCCTACCTCTGAATAATAAACAATCATCAACCCCAACTTGAAATTCAGAATCAGTATCTGACTCACATTGTGCCCGTTTAACCTGTAACTTCTCATCATTCTTCTGAGCTTCACATATTTGCTGTAAAAATGTTGGTTTAGCTCTTAATTCAGCTAAGATTGAACCATCATCAACCAAAGACAATTGAGCATTCATAGATCGTAAAGCATACAGAGATTTTTGACTCAAAGCATCAGCCACAATATTAGCCTTACCCGGATGGTAATCAATAATCAAATCATAGTCCTTTATCAGTTCAAGCCACCTGCGCTGTCTCAAATTCAAATCTTTCTGTGTCATCAAATATTTCAAGCTTTTATGATCAGTATAAATATGACATTTTTCACCGTACAAGTAATGCCGCCATATCTTCAATGCAAAAACAATAGCAGCTAACTCAAGATCATGTACCGGATAATTTCTTTCATGTGGTTTAAGTTGTCTTGAAGCATAGGCTATTACTTTACCTTCTTGCATCAAGACACAACCTAAACCATTTAATGAGGCATCACTGTAAATAACAAATTCCTTACCCGGTTCAGGCTGCACTAATACTGGTGCTTTCGTTAGTAGATCTTTCAATCGGTTGAAACTCTGCTGACATTCATCAGTCCACTCGAACTTTACATCTTTCTGCAATAATCGAGTCATCGGAGAAGCTATCATAGAGAATCCCTGTACAAATCTCCGATAATAACCAGCTAAACCCAAGAAACTTCTAACTTCAGATACAGTCTTCGGTGGACTCCAATTGACAATAGCTGAGATTTTACTTGGATCTACCCTGATGCCTTCAGCGGATACAATATGTCCAAGAAAACCCACTTCTCAAAGCCAAAATTCACATTTACTGAATTTAGCATATAACTGTTTCTCTCGCAAAATTTGTAACACAATTCTCAAATGTTCTGTATGTTCTTCTTCATCTCGAGAATAAACCAAAATATCATCAATGAATACTACCACAAATCTGTCTAAGTACGGTCTGAATATTCGATTCATTAGATCCATAAATACTGCAGGTGCATTAGTCAACCCAAATGGCATAACCAGAAACTCATAATGCCCGTACCTGGTTCTGAAAGCTGTCTTTGGCACATCTGACTCCTTTACTCGTAACTGATAATAGCCCGATCGGAGATCAATCTTTGAAAATACAGTAGCACCTTTCAGCTGATCAAATAAATCATCAATCCGGGGCAACGGATACTTATTCTTTATAGTTACCTTATTGAGCTGTCGATAGTCAATACACAATCTTAAAGACCCATCTTTCTTTTTCACAAGCAGAACCGGAGCACCCCAAGGTGAATGACTCGGTCGGACAAAACCTCTATCAACAAGTTCCTGTAACTGTGTCTTTAATTCCTATAATTCTGTAGGAGCCATTCGGTACGGAGCTATGGAAATCGGAGTAGTTCCCGGAATCAAATCTATAGAAAATTCCACTTCTCTTTCTGGTGGCAACCCTGGTAATTCTTCTGGAAACACATCAGAAAATTCACATACCACTGGCACTGCTTGAATCTTCGACTCAGATACCTTGGTATCTAATACATAAGCAAGAAAAGCATCATACCCCTTTTTGACATACCTCTGAGCAGTAATAACTGAAATCACATCAGATAATCCCTCTGTCTGATCAGATTTAACCCGAAGTAATTCACCATTCTGACACTTCAACACAATATATTTCTGTTTACAGTTTACTACTGCATCATGCTGAGTTAACCAATCCATGCCCAATATCATATCAAACTCATCAAATGGTAGTAACATCAAATCAGCCAGGAAACAATAACCTCTTACCATCAGTGGACAATTTTTACAAATTTTATCCACCAAAATAGATTGGCCAAAAGGGTTCGAGACTTTAACCACAAATTCAGTAGGTTCAACAGATAAATCTTTAACGCATGCAAGTTTTACACATATATATGAATGCGTAGAACCGGGATCAATTAATGCAGTAATATCAGTTTCAAGTAAAGAAAATGTAACAGTAATAACATCGGGTGCTGAGGCAGCTTCTCTGGTACGCATGACATATGTTCTAGGAGGCGCTTGTGTCTCAGGCCTACTTGCAGTATCTTTTGTAGCTCCTCGGCTACCACTGACATTACTGGATGGTCGAGATGGTCTACCCCTCAAAGATGGATTACTTGGCTTCGATATATATTCAGCTTCTTTTTCACTTCTTTCTGGACAATCTCTGAGGAAATGGTCAAAAGAACCACATCGGTAACAAGCCCCGCTCTTAAATCGACATTCACCAAAATGAGCTTTATTACAATACTGGCATCTCGGCTTAGGGGTACCAACACTGCCAACACTGGTCACCGATGGAGTGGAAGGTCTTGAATTAGTGCGCTGTGAAGCTCGCACTCTATCTGAATACCCAGTGGTTGAGGTAGAACGATCCTGGTACTTCTTCAATTTCTTTGGAGTAGAAAACTGAGATTTTTCCATTGGTCTTTTACTAAAAATTCAAGCTTCCCTCTCAGCCTGTTTCTTTTCTTTGCTCCATTCTTTTGCTTTATAAGCTCGTTCTGCTAGTGTAGCAGACTCTCGAATTTCAAGAATTCCAACAAGAAGCTTAATTTCTTCATTCAACCCTTCTTCGAATCGTTTGCACATTTCAGCCTTCGACTGTACCCATTCTCGAGCATATTTACTCAACCGAACAAATTCTCTTTCATACTCGGATACTGATCTATTGCCCTGTTTCAGCTCAAGAAATTCTTTTCTTTTCTGATCAAGGAATCTCTGACTGATATATCTCTTTTTGAACTCGGTCTGGAAGAATTCCCATGTAATTTCTTCTTTCGGAACAACTGAAGCTTTAGTATTCCACCAATGATAAGCTGTGTCTTTTAGCAGTGAAACAGCACATTTCAAACATTCTTCTGGCGTGCAAGATAATTCCTCCAAAACCCGAGTAGTATTTTCTAACCAAAATTCAGCTCTTTCGGGATCATCATCAACTGCTGCTCGAAATTCTTCGGCCCCATATTTTCGGATTTTATCGACCGGAGCTTTTCCTTTTCTGACAGATTCAGTACCTGTACCCTGTGGAATCTCAGGAACCGGTGGAGGAACAGGAGGGGGAGCTTGAGTTTGCTGCACTGTAGGGTTAGTTCTTATGTACTGGGTAAACCATTCATTCATCATTTGAAAGAAGGCTATTTTTGCCTCCTCTCCTTGACCCTCTATACCGGGCCTTCTATTGCTAGTTTCTTCTTTTTGTACTGAAGCCGGAGCATGACTCCCAGCTTCCTCAGATTGAGCTCGGTCAGATGACATTACTATAAGGAAAACACAATTTAAATGGTCAGGAGATATCACACTATCAAAAATAATTTAAATGGCATGTATAGCTAATCTGTATTCGCTATGTCGGTCCTAGAACCAGCTAAACCGTAGCTCTGATACCAACAAATGTAACACCCCCTACCCGTATTCGTTGTCAGAATAAGGTACGAGGCATTACCAGAATTTACGATTTTTTTTTAAAAACCGAGACCATTCCAATTCAACATATTTTCAAGATAATTCATGCATATTTATAAGATAACTTAAACACATAAGCCATACCAATGGCTGACCTTACATTCATTTCATATTAACATCTATTTTATTAGCTTATACATGCCATTCATTTCCAAACTAAAGTTTCTTTAAATACCGAAATATTGGGGTTGATAGTGTGATAAGTCTCCCACCGATCCGACCTCCGAGCTCTTAACACTACAAAACAGGGAAAAAGGAAATAGGGTAAGCACTTTGTGCTTAGTAAGCCCATGTAACAAGAATTATACTTACCTAGTAATTTCAATACAAGCGATAAACATTCATATACTCATTCAATGCATTATTACCCTAGCATTTACAAGCTCAACGTTCAAGTCAGTCCAATAATTTCCATGTATCAATAATATATATTATGATTGATAAGCTCATCAATACCATAATTTCCATATTTTTTTTATATTTATCCCATTGAATTACTCGGAATTTCGATGGATTTTCAGAGGTACACTTTAGTGTACAAATTCGGGTCCGTCAATTCATATTCATGTGCGCACATTTCCATTTTAGAGAGCACACTCCCGCGAACCTCATCCTTACAGCGGGATTACCAGTCCAGGCTAAATCCCCTGTAATATAAACTCACAGAGTATTGTCGGGATTACCAGTCCAGGCTAAATCCCCTGCAACGACAATTACTCTAATGAGCTTGGATCTGAATTACCAGTCCAGGCTAAATTCAGACCCTAATTTGGATTACCCGTCCGGGCTAAATCCATTTTCCACATATTCTTCGGGAGGGCTATATCAGGATAGTATCACCCGTCCGGGCTAGATCCTTTTTACCGTCAATTCCTTTTTCAGATATCCATCGAATTTTCCTTTCATTCAACCGGGATTTCTTTCCCTTTTTATTAAAAATATCAATATTGCATAAATTTTCATACAAGGAACATTCAAACTATATTCACATCAATAACATACATTTCAAGCATTTAAGAATATAATTCAAGTTACATGAACTTACCTCGTTATCAGTTCGTTTACAAAATCTACTAATCCGGAACTTTTTCCTTTCCTCGATCTAGCTTCGTATTTGAGTTTTCCGGATCAAATTAAACTCCAAGCTTTAAAAACTCTATTATCCCTTTTCTTTCTTTCTCCCCTATTTCTTCTCTGTTTCGTCTTGGGTTTTCTGTTTTCTTCTCTGTTTTCTTTCTTTCTTTTTCTCTTTTTAACCTTATTATATAATATTATATTATATTAACATAAAATAATAATATATTTTATCACACACACAAAAAAATCTATACTTATGCCGCCTCATCAATTAAAATTGGCATAATTGCCTTTTTGGTCCTTCATAATTTCTTTTAATCTATAATTCAACTTTTACTTTCATTTCAATTTAGTCCTTTTTATTTAATTACCTACCCAAAAGTTAAAATTTTCTAACGAAATTTTAATACCACATTACTAACATTTTATAAATATTTATAAAAGTATTTCCGATCATATAAATATTCATGCAAAAATATTAAAATAAATTTCTCTTTAAATCGGATTTATGGTTACGAAACCATTGTTCCGATAACCTTGAATTTAGGCCATTACATTCGCACGCCCTTCCCCGCGCCTCGGGCAATACCCGCACGCGTCTCAGGCGTCCTCTCGACCCGCGCGCCTCGCATGCCTCGCCTGGCCTCCGCTCGTGACCTGCAAGGAACCAAAGAACGAGAGCAATAGACAACGAGAATGGCAGAGAAACAAAACATAAAAAAAAGAGGGAATCTTTGTAACTCGGTTATAAAAACTGAAGTGAAGCGATTGTAAAGCTTCTTCTGGCTTTTCGCGTGTACTAAGAAATCAAAGAAACAAAAAACATTAAAGGTTGTTTTATCTTCTCTGTTTTGATTTTCCGCGATTTAATGTTGCTTATTCCTCTTGTTTGATTGTTTTTACCATCTGTTTTTCGAAACTTAACATAGAGATTAATAATAACAAAGCAAAAGAAAGGAAACTTACCGGAATCCCCACGGTCGCGGCGTCGGGGCGCTTTCCCTTCGTCGCCGATGTTCGGCCTGGAAAGGGGGCCAAAAGCCTCCTTTCTTTCGTTCTCAAAGAACTAAAAGTCAGGGTCTTCGGGGAGAGGAGTTTTCGACCGGAACCCGAGGGTCGTTCGCGTGCCTCGTCGATGGCCAGATTCAATGGCTACGCGGCGTTTGGGTGCCCTAGCAGAGTAGAGAGAAAGAAAGGGAAGAGGGGGGCCTTGCGGCTGCTGCATTTAGAAAATATTAGGGTTAAAATGTCTAAGCAAATTTAGGGTTTTAAAAGGAATGAAACGGCGCCGTTTCTAAGGGGGGACTGCGCATATCCCTTGGATGGGATAATTGCGCCATTGGTCCCCCATCTTCGCGGCGCTCATTAATCGGATCCCCATTTCTCCCTTTTCTATTTTTCTAAGATCGCACCCTATTACTTCCTGCGCGCTTCAATCTAGTCCATGCCCACGTCGGTTAAAACATTGTGCGCAAGGGCTGGGAATTTTACCCATTCGGCCCCTGTTGTTTTGGGCGAGTTTCAATCCGACCCAAAATGGCTTTTCCCTTATTTTAAACGTATACCTTAAATGTTAGCCCATTTTTAATTTAGTCCTTAACATGCTTAATGAGTTTAATTATTTATTTGTTTTTCTTAAAATTGTGCTATTATTATTACCTATTTATTTAAAAGCTTTTGTATATTATTAAGCTTTATGTATACAGTTGATTTTAAATTTTGACACTATCTTAAATTATTCCAAACATTATCTACTTTGTTTATTTACGTGTTCTTTACTTGCAATCGTTTTTGTTAATTTACCCTTATTAAAATTGTTTATGTATTGTTATTTTTAAGATTGTTTAATTCATTGTTCTTTGCCTATTAATATTAGTATTTAAATAATGTAAGTCATGAGATTATCGTTCCTGCATGCATTGTGATTTTGTTTATTCGTATTTACTTACCTTTGACATTATCATCAGCACTATTGTTGTTTATATTATCGTTCCATTATTACTGTCATTACTCATGTATGTTAACATTTTAGATTAACGATTCCGATGTTACGTATTACATGTATTACGCCAAATTCGTGTTACATTGTCTTTCTTCCGTCGCGTAATCCCATCCACGCTTTGAATAATGTTTCTTTAAAACATAACCTAATTCTTTATAAATTTCATTCCAAAGTGAAAGTTTTCAAATAATGCAATATTCATCTTGGATTAAAGGATTTAAATTATCGTGTCCTAAAGCATTGGATGTGATCTTTTTTTCCTTCGAAACGAGAAAATTTTGATACTCAATTTTTAAAAAAATTACAAGATGATCTTGGCTTCGAGGATTTAAATTGTCATGTCCTAAAGCATTGGATGCGGTCTTTTATTCCCTCGGAACAAGAAAGTTTTGGTATTCAATTCGAAAAAGTTATAAGGTGATCTTGGATTCGAGGATTTAAATTATCGTGTCCTAAAGTATTGGATGTGATATTTTATTCCTTCGAAGTAAGAAAATCTTAATTCAATTCTAGAAAGCTCAAGTATTTCCAAAAGAGATTATTTTTTTAAATTCTTCTTAGAATTTTCGACTTTCGATGTAAGGACATCAATTGATCAATTTGGTACCAATTTTGGGCGTGACGAGGGTGCTAATCCTTCCTCGCACGTAATCGACTCCTGAATCCACTTTCTCAAATTTCGTAGACCAAAAACACTGTTTTAGTAAATCAAAACGTTATTAAAACAAAGGTGATCCGATCACACCAAATAAAGATCGGTGGCGACTCCCGTTTTTATTTTCAAAACCCAAGTTCGATTCCCGCCTTTTCAAAAGGGCGGTTTCGACAGCTTGGCGACTCCACTGGGGACGCAAAAAAAGAGTCAGGCGGTAAATTGATTATTTTATGTCCTTCGTCGAAAGTTTGAAAATTTGATTTGAAAAATTATGATTCTTTTATTACATTCGCTTGCGTCATCTTATTTGATTTTGTAGTCGAGTCTCGCATAATATTTTTACATCACATTGCATGACCGTTGGGTCACACCCTTTTAAGTGAGAGTGAGAAGCTACTCTTTCGTAAGGTTTTCACCTCCGTGCAAGATAGTGGATCGCTTTCGGGATACATCCGTACCTATATCTTCGTGAGATTTTCATCTCCGTGCAGCCATAGGGAGATGTGTTCCCCTGAACCGAACTCGGTCCATATGAGCCTATAATGGGTGAGGATCGAGGAATCTGCTGGTTCGGGTACCTTTACTTTAGCACCGAACCACATATAATGAACCTTAAGAACCAACCCTAGATAGAACCTCGCCGAACCTTAGGGGTTAACTGAATAAGCGCTTGGTTACTTTTTGTTTATCTTGAGTTTTGTGCATAGTACTAACTGGTAGCATTTTGTTGTAATTGCATGGCACTTCATCATGAAGGTGTTGATTCACGTTCGGGTACTAGGTAGAAAAAATTAACATGGAAAAGGGATTTCTTGATAGAGTGGAGGATAACGCGGCTGTTCGAGCCTGGTCCGAAAGGATACAGCGAGAGAAAGGAGATAATCTGACGGTGGGATACGAATCAGAGCTGTGGGACTTCACCCGTGTCAGTGTGACTCAGAATAGCCTGCTAGAATTGAAGGAGATATGGGATTCATGGGGTGACGATGTGAAACAACTATTCTACTGTAGATATGGTGATCTACCCTATTTGCTTGATATCAAGGTGGACGAGCGCCTATTCCGGGCTATCACTCAATTTTGGAACCCCGCTTATAGTTGCTTTACTTTCAGGAAAGTGGATATGGTACCTACCATAGAAGAATATACAGCCTTACTCCGTTGCCCAAGTATTCAAGCTGGCAAGGCTTATTCGAGAGCTGTTAATGTACCGACATTCGTAAGAAAGCTGATGAACATTACAAGGATGAGCGAGCCATGGATTACGGCTCGGATCAAGCAAAAAGGGGATTGTAAATGCATCCCTTGGAGACATTTGAGGGACCTAATCCTAGCGCATCCTGATGTAAAAAAGAAGGTCGATGTTTTCGCCCTAAGCATCTACGGTTTGGTCATCTTTCCCAAAGCGTTAGGATATGTGGAGGAAGCTGTCTCAGACCTATTTGATAAACTGGATAAAGGAGTCACGCCCATCCTTATGATCTTGGCCGAAACATTTCGATCGTTGAGCGCTAGTCGAAGAATAGGTAAAGGGAGATTCATAGGGTGTGCACAGCTTTTGCTATCATGGTTTCATAGCCACTTTTGGAAAGTGGAAAAGGTCTCGAACAAAGTTTTCTTCAAAAACTACTCTCCTTTGGAGGAATTAGCAACTACGCCAAGGCGAGATGACTTTTCTGAAGAGAAATGGATAGCAATTCTTTGAAATTTACAAGTAGAAGATGTCGAATAGAGAGCTCCGTGGATGATCCTCGGCGAGATCTTGTATCGGTGTGGAGAGTTTGATTGGGTTTCTTTACTCGGGATATGGGGCGCTGTTGGGTATGCTCCACTACTCGTAGCAAGGCAGTATCGATCGAGACAGTTCATACCCGCAACGCATGGGCTAGCTCAGTGCGAGTTCTCATACAAATGCGATAATTATAAGAAGAGAGTTCGTGAGATAACGAGTGCGTGGACCCAAACCCGACGAATGAAGGGACTCGCTGCAGGACCAATGACAACCCCCGAATATGACGAGTGGTGGAATGCAAGAATCAATGACAACATTCCGATGTCAAGCCAAAAGGACGCTCTACCGATAAAAGAACATTTACGGGTTGTCCCATCCGAATTAGAGATCATCAGAGGAGATTTCGAGAACAAGAGTCGAGAATTGGGAAAGAAGATAGAGCAACTAGAGGATGAGAAGATGCAGTTAGGGCTAGAAGTCGACATCTACAAGTTAGAAGTTGAGAAAGTGAGGAAAGGAAAAGACAGGGCGGAAGAAGATCTGAATAGCTTAAAGACGGATTACAAAAAGTTACGCACGTCAATCAGAACCGCTGGTTTGGGCAAGACGTCAGAGCAATGGCGGCAAGAAATTAGAGAAGAAAAGACTAGGGCTGACCATTGGGAAAAGAAATTCCAAGATGCTCGAGTGCGTGAGGACGTTTTGAAAAAGAATCTGTTGGAAAGTCAAAGCGAGAAAGAAGAGTTACGGGCCCGAGTGACAGAACTGGAAAGATCACTGCATCTGTATCGAAATCGCAACTCGATAAGTGAACTGAGAGCCAGCCAAAGCAAGGTCGAGGAGCTAAAAAGAGAGATAGAGGAGCTCAAAACTGCATTACAAAACAGTGAATTCCAAGCTGAACTCCTTAATGAACGCTGGAAAGAGCAGTTCCATCATTCTCAAGAACAGGTCAGAAATAGAGATTATGTAATGGGCAGAGCTGTGGCTCAAGTCCGGGAGATAGCCGATCATTTGCAAACCTTGGCAGCTCGAGCTGATGTATTAAGTCTAATGTATGAGTCAGGATCTGATCGAGGCCAAAATCTAGCTTGGCTTCTTAAGGAAGTCAAAGATTTAGGCGTGAAGGCGAAGTCGTATGTATAATCGTCTGCTCTATGAAAAGAAATTTGTTTTCCAACAAAGTTGATCTAATGGAACTGAATCAAAATCAACACATTTCTTTCTTTTGTGCATTCGTTTCGTGCATTTGCATTACATCTCATACACTCGCATCGCATAATATCATATGCATTTAAGATCATGGAGAGAGCCTAATGAGCTAAAAATATAAAGAAGAGAAAAAGAGAACCTGGAAGACGAACATCCGTATGGCACTCGCGCTAAAACGAAGAAAATGGATCAAAGGCTAGAGCAATTCCAGAAAGAGGTGCAGGACCAGGTGCAAGCACAGGTGCAAGAGCAGCTAGTCAAAGTCCAATAAGATATGATGGATAAGATGATGGAGTCTCAAAGAAACATGACTGCTCAAATAGCTCAAATGGCCCAACTATTGAATGGATTTATGGAAAAGGGAAAAGGCCCCATGATCATTACTGGAGGGGAGAATGAAGGTGTTCCCTCAGGTTCTACCCTGCCGCATGTGTCTTCACCGTACGAAGAGTATCCCCAGAGGCCATCCATCTCGATTAGGCCTCCACAAGGACAAGCTAATATAGGATCCCCTATGAATTTCCAAGTGGGCTCAGGGTCCAACCCGGGAGATGACCCTATTAACCCGATTGTGCCAGATTTCGATACGATGGAGAAAGAAGGAACGAAAGCCGAATCCTCAAAGCAAATAGAAGATTGCTACCGATGGTTGGAGGAGAAAGTCAAGGCGATAGAAAATGCTGAGACTCGTTATGGAGTTAATATCAAAGAGCTAAGTCTGGTCCCAAACTTAGTGCTTCCACCAAAATTTAAAACTCCAGATTTTGAAAAATACAACGGGACTAGTTGCCCTGAAGCACACTTGAAAAAACTTGAAAATTTTGTCAAATAATATTCAAAAATTATAAAATAAAATTTATTTTCTAAAAAATAAATCTAAAAATCTAAAAACAAAAACTGAAATGAAAAAATCAAGAATCAAATCCAACCAAATTATGATAAACGATTTCAAAATTCCAAAAAATGTGAAATAGGTGTGTATATTTATTTAAAGTTATGTATTTTTAATTTTTTTTTCCTTTAATTGTTTAGCCATGGATGGAAAGAAAAAGTAATTTTCTTTTCAATTTTCCATTTTTGCTGTCAATCATCCTTATGAGAAGAAATTTTATATTTTCAATCTTTCTATTTTTCCACTCTTTTAATATTCCATCTTTCTAATTTTCTTTCTACCCTATAAAGCAAAGTCTAAGTCTAGCTAAAAATTCTATCATACTCATTTGAAATTCATGTATTTAGAATACATATGTTTAAAAATAACATATAATAAATAAAATTAATAATAACACATAAGCAATATATACAAAATTAAAATGAAAATTTTAGTTTAAATATGCAAGAATATAATTTATTTCAAATATGTAAAGGTAGCTTAGTAATTTTTGCAACCAACTTGATATCTGGTTAACTTGAGATACCAACTCAGTCAAGGGTTCAAATAATAGTATAGATACTAACAATGTGGGTGAAAACCATGGTTATTTGAACCGGATTGAACCAAGTGATCAAATTAATTGGACCTAGAACGGATCAGGGTACTGGTCTGGAGAAAGGTTTTGGACCAATTGAGTCGGGAACCGATACGAACCTGTTCAACCAACTAAAAAATCTATTGAATTGGCAATTCAATCGATCTTTAATATTTTTATTTTTATGATTTTTTAATTATTTATTTAATTGAATAATCCAAACCAATCAAACTAACAAACCAATGGCCTAACCAATTTGACTATCGATCCGATTTTAAAAAGCTTGGTGAAAACTATTAAAATGAACAAAAATAATTGAAATAAAGCTTTGGTTGTAGTGCTAAAGTTGAGGTTTTGTGCATGTCAATGGCATAGGTTTGAAATAGATATACAAACAATATGAGTGAAACAATTTGTACAATAAAGTTGAAATCTACCAAAATAAAGCTTTAGTTGAAGCGATTAAAAAAATTATAAATGTTGATGACATAGATTTAAATATTAATATATGTTATTTTATTGGTTTTTAAATAAGGAAAAGATAAAAGTATCCTCATAATAATATAACTTATTTAAGATATGTAAGGTTATTTGAGTAATTTTCCTAATTGAGTTGGTATCGAATTGTCACGTGACATCAACTCAAACACACATTTAAATAATAATATAAAAGTATAGATATGCAAACAATGCGGTGAAACAAATTATGTAAAATATATAAAAATATTAGAATAAATTTGATTTAAAATGATAAATAATAAATATTAGAATATAGATACTAATAGCAAATGCACTCGATATTGAATTGGTAAAATATTTTTTTAGTAATCTTGGCCTTGTCTAGTGTTAGAAATAGGCTCTTTTTGTATATTATCTCTCACAAGAAATTACAATAATATTTATATACATAGTGAGCCTAACTTTAGGAAACTTTAAACTAGGAAGCAAACTGATTCTAGGGATGTTGTCCCTTAAAACACAGCCTTAAAGTTAGGCATAGCAATCAATAAAATATCTACAGGATTCTATCTAATACACTGAATATTCCTTATTAGGAAACTGTAATCTGACACTCCCCCTCAAGCTGGGAAGTGGATATCATCCATTCTCAGCTTGCTTACTAGTTTCTGAAAGGTCTTCCCAGATAATCCTTTCGTAAGGATATCTGCCAGTTGACCATCAGTGGACACATATGGAGTGCAAATTAAGCCACTGTCAAGTTTCTCCTTGATGAAATGTCTGTCAACCTCAATGTGCTTCGTACGATCATGTTGCACTGGATTATGTGCAATATTGATAGCAGACTTATTATCACAATACAGCTTCATTGGACCTTCCCACTTGATCTTCAAATCCTCCAAAATAATTTTCAGCCATAATAATTCACAAAATCCAAGAGCCATCGCTCTAAATTCAGCTTCTACACTAGATCTAGCCACGACATTCTGTTATTTACTCCTCCAAGTTACAAGGTTGCCTCCCAGAAAAGTGCAATTGCTCGAGGTTGATCTTCTATCAACCATAGATCCTGCATAATCTGCATCAGTATAGGCTTCAAGGGTTAAATTCTCCCCTTTCTTAAATAGGATTCCTTTGCCTAGAGTGCCTTTTAAGTACTGTAGAATTTGATATACAGCTCGAAGATGTGATTCTTTAGGATTGTGCATGAACTGACTTAGAACACCAACTCCATAGGCAATATCCGGTCTAGTATGTGACAAGTAAATGAGCTTCCCTACGAGTCTTTGATATGAACTTTTATCAACTACTGCATCTTCTAGTGCATCTTCAAGTTTGTGGTTCACCTCTATGGGTGTCTCTGCTGGTTTACATCCCAACTTGCCCGTCTCTGTTAACAAATCAATTATGTATTTTTGCTAAGATATGAAGATTCCTTCCCGAGAGTGTGCTACTTCAATACCAAGGAAATATTTTAATTTACCAAGCTCTTTGACCTCAAATTCTTTTACTAGACATTTCTTTAAATTTTCCATTCCTTCCAGATCATCACCTGTCACTATAATGTCATCTACATAGATTAATAAAGTAGTCATTCCCCCTGAAGATGAGTGCTTTACAAACAGAGTGTGATCTCCTTGACTCTGTTTATATCCCAGCTTGAGCATTACTTTGGTAAATCTTCCAAACCAAGCTCTCGGGGACTGTTTTAGTTCGTACAGAGCCTTTTTTAGTTTGCAAACTACCTGTCCTGTATTTTAACTGAACCCTGGTGAAACATCCATATAGACTTCCTCCTCAAGATCACCATGTAAGAAAGCATTTTTGATGTCAAACTGCTGTAGTTTCTAGCCTCTGTTGGCAGCGAGTGACAACAACACTCTCACAGTGTTCATCTTTGCAACCGGGGCAAATGTCTCAAGGTAGTCTATTCCATACTTTTGAGTGTACCCTTTAGCAACTAATCTTGCTTTGTACCTCTCCAAAGAGCCATTTGAATTATATTTCACTGTGTACACCCAACGACATCCAACTGGTTTCTTTCCTTTCGATAATTTTACCAAATCCCATGTCTTATTTTTTTTCAAGTGCTTCCATTTCAACCTTCATGGCATTTTTGCAATTCTCATCATTTAATGCCTCGGATATAGTTTTGGGAATGGAGATAGAATTTAGGCTAGTAAGAAAGGCTTTGTGGTTATGGGACAAATTTTTGTAAGACGTGAATGAGTACAAGGGATGTTTTGTACAGGCCCTAGTTCTTTTTCTAATAGCAATAGGAAAATCATAGTCTTTCTGATCTGAATTTTCAATAGTATTCAAAGTAGGTTCAGTAATTACCTCGGGTTGTAGATTAGTAGGTTGTTTATCCGAAGAAGATGATTGAACTTGCACCGGTGCCTTCTTCCTTGAGTAAACTAGTAAAGGGCGAGTAGTGTCCTGAATCCCTTTGGGCGACTTAGGTGTAGTAGGCTCTATTTCGGGTTGCATAGGTTCAAGTTGGGTAGGCTGGTTGGTAGGTAAGGACTGAGTGTTTGGCTGCTGAATAGGAGCTGGAAAATTAAGTTGGGCAGGCTGGTTGGTAGGCTGGACAAGAGCTGAAAAATCAAGAAGAAAAAATTCTCTGTCCTTATCTTCTATGAATAAGTTCTCCCCCTGAAGATAATGACGAGTAAAGAATTTTTCTTCTTCTGCACCGTTGAAACATAAAATTTTTTTGTGGCTGGATTATAGCATTTGTACCCTTTTTGTGTAGAGGAATAACCGAGAAAGACACATTTGACAGCTCGCGAATTGAGTTTTCCCCTATTTTGAGAATGTACATGTATAAAGGCAACACATCCAAATATTTTGGGAGTAAGGTTTGAGGTATTGAAATCAGGAAAAATTTTCGATAGAACTTGCATAGGACTTTAAGAGTCAAGGACCTTTGTAGGCAACCTATTTATCAGATGAGTAGCAGTTAAAACAGCCTCCCCCAGTATTGTTTAGGGACATTTTTTTTGAAACAATAGAGCTCTAGTAATAGCTAAAATGTGACCATTCTTTCTTTCGGCAACGCCATTTTGTTGGGGTGTGTTAACACAAGAGGACTCATGGATAATGCCTTTTTCTTAAAAATATGAGGAGAGAAACTGATTGAAATAGTCTTTAGCATTGTCTGGCCTAAACTATTTTATTTCAGCCCCAAATTGTGTTTTGATAATGTTGTAAAAGGTTGTAAAAACAGACCTTACATCAGATTTTTGTTTTAAAAGAAATATCAAGACACACGGGTACAATCATCAATAAAGGATCAAACCACCGAGCCCCAGAGATGTTTGAAATATTTGGTGGTCCCCAAATATCACTATGAATAATAGTAAAAGGAGCGGATGTTCTTTTATTGCTTACCGGAAAGGAGGTACGTTTATGTTTGGCAAGTTCACAAACATCACAATGGAATTTTTCAACAGTTATTCCTTTGAACAATGAAGGAAACATAAATTTAAGGACTTGAAATGAAGGATGACCAAGGCGGAGGTGATGGAGCCAAATTTGGTCTTTATTAGCTTGAGCAGACTTGGATAGGAAAGATAATGGTAAGGAATTCAGTGCACTAACTTCTCCACTAGATTCTTCAAGGTAGTATAAGCCATTTGCTTCCTTAGCATGTCCAATCATCTTCTTCGTATTCTATTCCTGAAAAAAACATCGATTGGGATAAAAAACCACACTACAATTAGAGTCTCCGGTAATTTTTTTGATGGAGAGAAGATTGGTAAATAGTTTAGGAACATGAATAACATTTTTAAGAGTAAGGGTCTTGTTTATAACAATATCACCTTGACCAGCCACTGTGATCACAGAACCATCACCTACTGTTATCTTTCTATTACTAGGACAAGGTGTATATAAAACAAATTTGTGTGAGGAGTGGGTCATATGGTATATAGCTCCTGAGTAAATGACCCAAGACCTGTTGGTGGCTGTGTCCGAGACATTAGAATTTTGAGAAGAGGATATACCTGAAAGCGCCAAAATACAAGTACCTGTGGAAGAAGACTTTTCCAATGATCCCAGCAACGTCTTTAACTTCTCAATTTCTTCTTTATTAAAAACACCAGGTGAGTCTTGAGAATTCTGTTCTCCATCCAACTATCTTGCTATATTTGCTCGCCCTTGTTCCTTTGGTTGTCCGTTGGTTTTTGAAAAATTCTTTTTAATTGTTTGTGGCTTCCCATGGAGCTTCTAGCAGTTTTCCTTAGTGTGACGAGATTTTTTACAGTAGGTGTACCCTACAAACTCCCTTTTAATGGGCCTTGTAGGTTCTTTCTGCTTAATATCGTTGCCAGTTGGCTGTTCCATGGCAAATCTCCTCTCACTGACAGCCTTTGTAGCTAAGGCAGAACCATCCACTTGACTATTTTCAAGCATAACTCCTCTTCTTCCTTCTTTAGCACGAACTATCGCGATTGTCTCATTTAGTGATGGTAGCTCCTCCTTTCAAAGTATTTGGACTCTTACTGCATCAAATTCAACATTTAGCCTAGTAAGAAAATCATAAATTCGATCCTTTTCAATGAACCTTGTGCATCTGCACTGCACTTCATTTGAATGCACTGGTAATGATCCATCTTTTGCCATAAGCTTTGCAAAAGATTAGACTACTCCGTGATGGAATGACTTCCTTGCTTGGTAGATGAAATCTTAGTCTTAATTTCATAGATTTGAGCAGCATCTCGAACTTTAGAATAAGTCTGCTTTACAGCCTCCCATATTTTTTTGGATGAGTTAAGAAACATACATATGTCACTGATTTCTGGCATCATAAAATTCCATAACCAAGACATGACCATAAAGTCTTGTTCATCCCAAGCATCAAACTAATGATCTCCTTCTTTAGGTCCTGTTCCGAGTAAGTGACTCAGCTTTCCTCTGCCCTTCAAGAACGTGCGAACCAGCTGAGACCACTTCAGGTAATTCTTCCCATTTAACCTGTAGGCCACTTGAATGTTCTGCAACTCACTTGTTGGGTTGGAGTTTTTCATAGATACTTCTGAACTATCCCCATTGGTATTGGTTTGGATAATTTCAGACATATTTCTTTTGAACAAAAGAGGCAGGCTTGAGGGTTGAGTGGGAGTAAAAGATTACCAAAAAAAAAAAAATTCTCAGAAATTGGTCTAATCTGATACCATGTTAGAAATAGGCTTTTTGTTTTGTATATTATCTCTCACAAGAAATTACACTAATATTTATATACATAGTGAGCCTAACTTTAGGAAACTCTAAACTAGGAAGCAAACTGATTCTAGGGATGTTGTCCCTTAAAACACAGCCTTTAAGTTAGGGATAGCAATCAATAAAATATCTACATGATTCTATTTGATACACTGAATATTCCTTATTAGGAAACTGTAATCTGACATGAAGAAAAAAATATAATGGATATCGAAGTGGTAAAAGACCATCCAAATCCGTAATTGATGTCGATTTCGATTTCATCTTGCACAATATCCTCCCGTTGCTCCTTATTAAGAACAGGGTAATAAATTTGTAATAGTAATGGAAATGGGATAAAGCGATTGCAGGTACATGTAGGTGTCACACACACATGCTTTTAAACCATTAGAATGGTAGTTTCAAAGACTCAGGCCTCAGGTCAAGTAGGCTGCCCAAAATAGTTAAAACTGCCTCCGCCAGCTTTTGTACCCGATTAAGATTATCCTTTTTTTCCATCTCTCACTCGGTACCAATTCAAAGCAACAACAGTTGGTTATCCTCGTTTTGTACGACAATTCCCTCCAGCTTTATTCTTGTGGTTATATTATTTATATATATTGCAATTAAAAAGACTATACAAATCAAATTTTGGGGTTTGTTGTCGAAAGGAGAGAGACGATGAGAGGTTTTGAGAGAGCAGTGGAATGGCTTAGATCATTTGTTTATAGCAATGCTTGGGATTTCTGCGTTGTTTGGAAATTGGGTGATGATCCTTCTAGGTACTTTCAACCTCCCCTTTTTCTTTGGAGCAGATGGATTTGAACTCTAATGAAGCTTTCTTGCTTGTTTGTAGGTTTATTGAATGGAAGGACTGTTGCTGTAGCGGTGGTATAAATGTCAAAGTAGAACAAGATAAACTTCAGCTTCAGGGTCCTCCTCTATGCAGGGATGCTCAGTTCCAGCATTCCATAAGATCAAAAGCTTGTGAAGCCCTCTCCCATTTTCCTTTTGCCGTGTCTCTCTATGCTGGGTACACTTTGATTCTTCTCAAAAACTCTCTTCTTTTCAGTTTTGGACACACATGATAGCCACGGCACAATCATTCTGATTTCTTTTTTCAGTGAAAACAGGATTCATGGAGAGGTGGCTATTTCATGTCAACCAAAGTGGCTTAACCATGCCAATATCTCCACTTCCCTTTCCTCAGAAGTGAGCATCTCTCTTTCAGTCTCAAATTCTTTTTGTCACCCAGAAATTTGCAAGTTCATGCTTTTGGCTATGATTTTGTTTGCTTAAAAATCCCCCTTTGATGCTTTAGTATAATCAACTAATTTCTGCGGTGTATGTACACAAATGTGTTTATACAAGACAATCACATTCATGGTGTATCTTATCATCTAAAAGTGTTACATCACCTGGTTTTCTATTTCGAAATGGTCCATGTTATTTTGACAGGAGACAATGGGAACCCAAGTTCTGATCCCAGTTTTTGGCGGTCTCATCGAGCTTTTTGCTTCAAAGAATGTAAGGCTCCTTTGACTTTCTCGGTTTCCATTAATTTGCAATGCAATTTGTGTCTTCCAAGCTTATAAACATGTAAATTTGCCCTTTTGATCAGATACCAAAAAATCAAAACATCATAGAGTTAATAAGAACTGAATGCAATGCACTTTTAAAAGCAGAAACCACAACAGCAGAAAGCTATAGAAAAGCAAATCTTCACAAATGGTATCTCAACACATTGCAAGAAAAAGACTTGCCATTTTCCATGAGCTTGTCAACCGTGAATCCCAGAGTACAGTTCATTCCCTCCATTGGACATCCCCCCTTTTCTTCAACTTCTGCCTATATTTCTCAAGATGAGCAATTGAAACAGCCAATTGGCACATATTATGGAACAAAAAGACTAGGATGCAGCCAAAATGTGTGTGCGCAACAAACAGAAACAGGGTTTGTTTTGGATTGTAAAGTTAATTCTGTAAATGACAAAATGAGAACTGCCAAGCAGCCAGAAAAAGTGAATTTCCATTCTAAGAATCTTATCACAGAGAGGAATAGAAGGAAGAAGATAAAAGATGGGCTGTTCAAGTTACGAGCTTTAGTCCCCAAGATATCCAAGGTTGGTTCAAAATTTCCGTAACTTATAATACCCAACTTAATTCTTCTTATTTCATATCTCTAATGCTTTTGTTGTTCAATATTGTAGATGGATATAACTGCTATTCTTACAGATGCAATCGAATATATAGGAAATTTACAGGAGGAGAAAAAGAAACTCCGGAATGAGCTCAAGAAAACCGAGGAAGGGGACTGTGGAAAGAGCAATGCAGAACTGAAGTCTGCGAAGTTAGACTGGCTACATAGGCAAAACATGTCTGCCACTGAAGAAAACCATGTTGCCAGTGGCATATCTGAAATGGCAAAAATGGAGGTAGATGGTTGTGTTGCCCATCGGAGCAAACATCATCAATGAAACTCTCGCCTAATGTGTTGAATCGTTTTTCAGGTACATGTAGAGGTGAACCAAATAACCAAAAGAGAGTTTTGGATTAAGCTGTGTTATAAGCACAAGAGAAGTGGGTTTGCAAAGTTGATGGAGGGTATGGATTCTTTGGGACTTGGGGTGATTGATGCTAATATCACAACATTTAATGGAAATGTGCTCAACATTTTCAAAGTCGAGGTAAGATTCACTGAATGGTTGATGTCAATGTAACAATATGAATTCAGTTAGCAGGGCGAAACCAGAAAATTCTTTTAGGAGCTGAAATCAAATTATAATTTTTGTCATAGTTAAAATGTAATTTTTAAATGATTTAATTAAAATTTTATTATTTTTAGGAGGGATAAAGTGCAATTTTACTTTTACTAAAAATTTTAAAGGGCAAAATGGAAAATTTTAGGGGCTGGCAGGCACTAGGTTCGCCCCTATCAGTTAGTCCATTTAGCTTTGCAAAATACCAAAAAACAGTAACTGCAAAGATTGCAGACCAGAAATTACTAATAACTTTGTTTATCTGTTGCCATTTTCTTCATAAGCTTATATTGTCTGTTCCACTTGTGCAAGGCAAACAGGGATTTCGAGTCCAGGCAATTGAGAGACTTGTTGACCCACCTAACAAACTAGATAAACAACGTTATACAGTGTAGAAAATGTACAAAAAAGATGGATAGTTCAGCTAAGAGATTTGGAACCCTTCCCTTCATGCAACTTTTGGTTCAAGCTGCTCCAACAGTCATGTCTCGGAACTTTGGGCTGTAAAATTTTAGTGGGTTTGATGCTGCTTCTTACTTATAGCTCTGGTTTTTACCAAATTCTATATAAAATTGCTAACTCTATGATTACAATGAAGTTTTTGTTTTCATGTTGGTTCTCTTTCTTCACCTATGTCGGCTATTTCTTTTTTCCCTTCGCTGATAATTGTGTTCGACATGCACAAGCCTAATTAGCCTAATAAAAACAATGGCAGGTCAAAATTATTCAACAATATCGTAGTAGTTGTACTTGTTTTTTTTTTTTTTGAATAAAATATCGATTAGGCTTATATTATAACAGAAACCAATTACAAAAACAATAGTCCAATAAAAACCAACAAATAAAAGAAAACGGCCCAAATGTAAAGAGGCCCAAAATAAAGTAAAGAAAATCGAAAGAAAAATCTAGATATTTTGAAGACATATACAGACTAATCTTGAAATACTAACTCTACCGACACTAATGCCCAATCAAAAACGTTTGAAACCTGTCAAACCCCTGTCAACATAACTGCTCCCTTAATTGACAATTTCACTTCTCTGGGACACTATTTTTTCTTAAAAAAAACCTTTTCATTTCTTTAGCTTCCCTTTCCCAAGCCTTCTGCTGAAATCCTCCCTTTCAGTCTGGTTCGCGTACCCATTCCAATAACCTCTGCTTCTCAGCGTATTCCGGGACTTTCTTTTCCAGGTAAAACTCTTCTTTCCTCTTTAAAGTTTCTGTTGCAATTTTATGGGTAAGGGCATTTGCAGTTCTCGGAATATGCTTGAACACAAAGTGCTTAGTTCTATTTACCATCTGTCTATTTACCATCTGTTGAATATCTGAGATGTAAGCTCCTATCATTGATTTCTCCTGATCGTTACTGTTACATTTTTTGATCACTGCGAGGGAGTCGCCTTCAACAATAACTTTCGGCCATGTATTTTCCAGTCCCATTTTGACTGCTTTCCGGCATGCAAGTGCTTCGGTTGCAAAGGCTGAAGTGACCTCCTTATGGGTTTCAGAGCATGATAAAAGAATACGTCATTCGTCATTTCTTGCTACGATTCCTGAGGCTGAAATATTATTTTGTCCGTCGAAAGCTCCATCAAAGTTTGTCTTAACAGATTCCCGAGGTGGGCGCCTCCAACTCTTTGTTTCTTTTATTTTTGCTGATTTCCTACTTTCGAGGCCATCAAGTTCTGCAATATAGTTGTTTATGAAATTTCCTATTTCCTTGCCTGTACTGACCTTTTTATTATGTATTCGGGAGTTTCTATCTCCCCATATTGCCCAGAGTGCACAACTAAAAATGCAGCATTTATGAGGATTAAGCTGTTCAAAAACCCAGGTAAGCCACTGTTCAAAATCCCTATTAACAGCTATGAGCACATTTTGGAGTAGTAATATTGACTACACTTCCACTGAAACAGGACACTCCCGAAATAAATGGTCAATCGTTTCAGCTCGCTCTCCACACCGAGGGCAACTTGTATCTGTAAAAGCCTATTTTTGCCCGGGCCCATTTTTTAACCAAAAACAAAATAAAAAAAAAGTATAAAACCAAAGCAAAATTAAAAAGCCAACCCAATTAATAAAAGTCCCTTTTATAACAGTCCAAATACAATATTAAACCCAATAATTTAATACAAATAGCGGCCCAAATTCATTACCCAATTAACCCCAAATTAGCCCAATACTAAGCTAGCCCAAGTAGCCCGAAATTTTCAGAAAATCCTAGGGGTTTCTAGAAGCAATTAGCACTGCAACAGTTTCCAGAATACTCCAGCAGCCTCCAGCCCCAGCACACGTGCGCGCCACGCCAGCCGAACGCTCGGGCTACCCTCCTCCTAGCTGTACCTGCAACAAACAAAGAAGCAAAAAACAGCAAGCAAATCCAGCGAGAATAACAGAATTAAAAGAATTTTTGTATTTTTTTTTTATTTTCGGCTATATAAGGCCGATTCGAACGATTGTAAATAGGGGGATGCCCATCCATTTTTGTACGAACATACGATTTTTTTACAGAGAATACCAAATCAAAAGTGAAGAAAAGAAAGGTGATTTCATTTTCTTTTATCTTTTCTCCGTGATTCCAAGTTTCTTTTCCACTTTCATTTTTTTTACTTTAAGCACAGATACAGAAATAAAAAGAAAAAGGATTACCTTTGGAGCGATACCGTCATCGTTCCCTCTGTCGCAATCGGGGGTGGACGAAGACTTTAGCCAAATCAAATGTCGTGAATCACTATCGCTATTTACCGTGGCGTTTTAGTGATCTAATCAAGGGATTCGAAAGGCAGTTGAGGGAGAGAAGGTTGGATTGCGGCTGAGAAAGAAATAGAAGAGGGGTTAGGGTTTGATTTAGGAATAAAAGGGTTTAAAAAAATTTGATTAGTTTAAAGCTTATTAGGTAAGAGAATAATGCAAAACGGCGCCGTTTGGTAGGGTGTAGGATCCACGCGTCGACCCGATTTGTGACCTGGATCCGCGCCTTTCACTTTAGAAGGATTATTTATGCAATTGATCCCTCTATTCTCTGATTCTTTTGCAATTTCGGTCCTATTCGAGCGCAGCGTTTTGGCTAACTGAAATATTTGCTGGTTTAATCCTCAATTATTTATGCGTATTTTAATTCAGTCCTTAATTCTGTTTACATATATTATAGCCTATTAATTTTATTTTTACTTCAATTAGGTTTTTTTTTAGGTCTAAAAAAATTATTCATTATTTATTTTCAAAAGTTGTTTTAATAAATTATTTTTAATTATTTTATTAATTTTTGATTTGTTTTAAACTTTCATTTATATAGTTTTTTTTTATTATAGAAATATATGATTTCAAAATATTCTTTTATATGTCTCTTTATCTTAATATTTTGTATTATTTAAATACTCTTCTATATGTATTACTAATTTATACATATATATATATAATTTGTATAAAAATTATCTTATTTTATGTATACATTCTTAATTTCATATAATTTTATGTATGTATTTTCCCTTAAATCTATATATATATATATATATATATATACATACATACATATAGGTATAATTAGTATTAAAATTATTGTATTGATTTCGTAATATTGTTGATGAATGTATTTTATTATTCTTATTATTTTGCTTATCATTGATCCAATGTTTGATAATTATTGCCATCATGTATGTTTTAGTTCTCGTTTTATATTTATTTGTTATTTGAGATTCAATAGTATTATATTTCATTTGTAATAATTGCTCCATATTGTATGTTATTATGCCATAGCATTATATTCACTCAAAAATGTCATGTTTTAACACTATTTGAGCTCTAAAATCATTTTTACAAGTTTCAAAACAAGGTAATATTCGTGCGTTTGGAAATTCGAAGAAATCGTACCCAATCGTGCTAGATGTGGTTTCTTGTTTGACCAAATAAACGAATATCCTTTCAAATTTTGTCCATATTTTCAAAATAAGGTAGTATTTGTGCGTTTGGAAATTCAAAGAAATCGTGCCCAATCGTGCTGTGTGTGGTTTTTTGTTTGACCAAATAAACAAATATCCTTTCAAATTTTGTCCATATTTTTGAAATAAGGTAATATTTGTGCGTTTGGAAATTCGAAGAAATCGTGCCCAATCGTGTTGGGTGTGGTTTTTTGTTTGACCAAATAAACGAATATCCTTTCAAATTTTGTCCATATTTTCAAAATAAGGTAATATTCGTACGTTTGGAAATTCGAAGAAATCGTGCCCAATCGTGTTGGGTGTGGTTTCTTGTTTGACCAAATAAACGAATATCCTTTCAAATTGTGTCCATATTTTCAAAGTAAAGTAATATTTGTGCGTTTGGAAATTCGAAGAAATCGTGCCCAATAGTGCTGAGTGTGGTTTTTTGTTTGTCCAAATAACCAAATACCCTTTCAAAATTCCAATACATGTGCTTGGAGAATTTTGGGGATGATCTTGAATTCGAGGACTCAGATTGTTGTATTCAACCGTTGAAACACCCCAAACCCGGCCCACGAGCCTCGACCAGATTTGGTATGTTCCTTAAGAAAAACCGGTTCAAATTCATTTGTTCTTTGGGAACTTTAAGTGATTTTGGGAGAAAACTCGAATTGGGTTGGGCTTAAGTTGAAAACTAATTTATTCCTTTGAAGTCAGGGTTTTATTAAAACTTTGCTTTTAATATTAAAAGACATGCCGATTTTTGTTTTAAAGATTTTACCTTTGAATTGAAAACATTTGAAATTAGATGTCATAATATTTGAAGGTTTATTTTAAGAAAAATTACTTGACTTTAGATTTGATAAAATTTGGATCGTACTGAAATAAATATCATGCATGCATAAAATAGTTCATACTATGGCCTTAATACATAAAAAAAAAACAACCCAAATAAATTTAAAGTGCTTAAATAAAATAAAATGTCCAAATAAAATAATTTCCTTGCTGAGCATGGCCACCACTAAGCTCCTGCCGACCCCGTCCATCACTGATCATCACCTGAAAAATATTCCCACAACGGGGTGAGTCCAACAGACTCAATGTGTACATCCAACACCAAGGCCCAACAGTTTATGGCATACAAAATCATACATACAATTATTCAAACATAGATAATGATGCAATTCCCGAACCCAAGCCTAGTTACCATCCGCTACACATCACCCGTACCAACCTGCACACCGTGGGGACTACTAAGTCAACCCTCCATCCGCTACACACCATCGAAGGCAGTCGCTGCAGTCGAGTGCTCATCGCCCTTATAATTTGTGGCATAGCCACCAGATAATATTTCATGTCATGAGACACCACATTCAGATAATGTGACCGAAGTCACCACATTCAGATATCGTGACAAGAGTCACCACATTCACTTCCCCTTTCACAATCACCCATATGCCCATGTCATACAAGTCATACATTAACATGCCTTGTTCTATATATTCACATTCTTATAGGTGCACATAGGTGCCATAGCAGATCATAACATACTCATAGTAGGAGTAGGAAAACGTACCTGAGTACTTAGTACCAATGCAAGGTCCTTTAGCCATATTTTCCACATTCTTATTAACATATGAAATAATTTAAAGCCATAAAACTATTAAGATTTAGTGTGGGGTACACACCTGGTATTAACGTTCTCCTGAAAACCCGAAAACCTGATCTAACGCTTTAGATCCTTAACTCCTACATTCGGCCAACACTAGAAATTTAATGAAAAACCCATTCGGCCATAAAACCAAATCCCAATAGGATTATTGTAATCAAATTCTTACCTTGGTGCCGATTTCACTACTAATCAAATCTCGAAAACTTTGTGTTATTCCTTCCTTATAATCGGCTAACACTAGATCACCTTAACAAGTTAGTTTTCGGCTTTTAAGTAAATAAGAATTAGATCTTAAATCACTAATAGACCTTGGCCGAATATACATAAGTGCTTACCTTGTGATTTGAAATCCCGAAAACTTGCTACTTGTCTTGAGGAGATGTCGAAATACCTATAGGTACATGTTAGATAAATTTCTAACATTTAATCCCAAGTAAACAGCCCTTGGCCGAATGCAATACATGCCTTACCTTAGATCTTAAAAGTCCCGAAAGACCCCTTCTTCCTTGTAGTCGACAATCACAGAATCCCGAAGCTTTCCTCCAGAGTTTTGGCCAACATGCATATATGGCATTAGAATCTTGAATTTCGGTTTAAAGAAGAATAATAACAATAGATCCTTACCGTTACTACTATTGTCGACTACTCCCTTGCTTGAATCCTCAGAGAAAATTTCGGCTTTAGCAATTGGGAAAGAAAAGAGATGAAACTTACAAGGGTTCGGCAACTATGGTATTTTGATTTAGGAATTTCGGCAAGGATGAACCTTTGGGAGGGAGAGATTCAGCCTAAGAAGAATGGAATGAAAAGGTGAGAAGAGGAAAAAAAAATGAAGAAATCGGCAATGCTTCCCTGAGTTTTTGGCTTCGACAAAATAAAAGAGAGAAAAAGAGTGACTGAAAGAGAGGCTCAAAGCTTTATGAATTTCGGCTATCCCTCCTATACACACCTAGCCGAATTTGTCACCTAAGACCCCCTTGGCCGGCCAACTCTTCTTCCCCTTATCCAATCTCCTGTTTTCTCTCCTCTTTACCCTTTCAATAATTTAATTAAATCCTCATTTATCTCGTATCCTCCCCTACAAAATAAAAAGATAATTAATCCATAATTATCACACCCTTTAGCCGAATCTTAAAAAGAATAAAACTCATCTTTTAAGTGCCTTGATGCCGTCCATCTCTTCCCCCTCTCCTTGACGCAAACATGCAAAATAAAATCCCTATTTTTGCTTCATTGGTGATTCGAACACAAGCCCTTTCCCCCCTAGCATATGGCGTCACACACTAAGGCCCTAAGTGGCGCCTTGTAGCCACTTTACCAAGCCCAATTTCATGTCATATCTTCCTTATTTATTTTCTTAAGGCCTATCAGGCTTATCTCCCTCTTTTAGAATTAAAATCTAATAATTCCTAAGGCACTTGACTACACACTGAGGTTCACAAAATTCATGATGCACATACACAACACACATAAGCATGCTATTTCATATAATTGAGCATAAATGCACAAGCCATAGTTCAGGATATTACAGTTCTACCCCCCTTAAAATAATTTCGTCCTCGAAATTACCTGGCTGAAATAAGTGAGGGTATTGCTGTCTCATTGCCTCTTCTGGCTCCCACGAAGCTTCTTCCGATCCATGGTTTCTCCATAATATTTTGACTAGAGGAACTGACTTCCTTCGTAGCACTTTCACATCTCGTTCCAGAATCTGAATCGGCTCCTCCTCATAGGACAAATCTGGCCTTAGTTCCACCTCTTCAACCGGAACCACATGAGATGGATCCGATCGATAACGACGTAGCATGGACACATGGAATACGTCGTGCATCTGCTTCAATTCTGGTGGCAACTCCAACTGATATGCCACTGGTCCAATCCGCTTCAAAACCTTATAAGGTCCTATAAACCTTGGAATTAACTTCCCTTTGCGACCAAATCTCATCACCTTCTTCCAAGGTGAAACTTTGAGAAACACTTGATCTCCCACATCGAATTCTATTTCCTTTCGTTTGAGATCTGCATACGATTTCTGCCTATCAGATGCTTCCTTCAACCGAGCTCGAATTATCTCAACCTTTTCCTTCGATTCTGCCACTAACTCTGGACCCAAAACTCGACGTTCCGCTAATTCCGTCCAACAAGTAGGAGCTGCGACACTTCCGTCCATACAGTGCTTCATATGGTGCCATCCGAATACTGGCCTGATAGTTGTTGTTATGGGCAAACTCCGCTAAAGGCAAATATTCCTCCCAACTTCCTCTAAAATCCATCACACAGCCTCTCAACATATCCTCCAACACTTGGATTACTCTTTCAGATTGCCCGTCTGACTGTGGATGAAAAGCCGTAGTGAAATCCAACTTGGTGCCTAAAGCTTGATGTAGCGCCTTCCAAAATCGAGAAGTAAACCTTGGATCCCTGTCTGAGATGATCGACACCGGCACTCCATGCAACCTTACAATCTCTGCCACATATAACTTTGCCAACTTCTGCAAGGAATAGTCAACTCGCACTGGAATGAAATGCGCGGGCTTTGTCAAACGATCCACTATCACCCATACCGAGTCCTTCTTAGTAGGCGTAAGGGGAAGCCCACTAACGAAGTCCATGGTAATTCGCTCCCACTTCCACTGCGGAATCATTATCGGTTGAAGTAATCCTGACGGAACTTGGTGTTCAGCCTTAACTTGCTGACACGTCAAGCATTTGCCAACAAATTCTGTAACTTCCTTCTTAAGTCCAGGCCACCAAAACTGCTCTCTTAAGTCTCTATACAGCTTACTACCTCCAGGATGCATAGCATAAGGATTACTGTGCGATTCCTGAAGAATTCTCTATCTTAACTCCTGATCCTTCGGCATACAGACCTTACCCTTAAAACACAATACTCCCTCGTTGCTAATACCATAACCTTCTAACTCTCCATTCTGCACTTGCCGTAGCTTAGCACTTAAATCATCATCAACCAACTGTCCCTCTTTCACCTCGTTCAACCACGTTGGCTTAACTTGCAACTTTGCCAGCAGACTTCCATCATCATATAAGCTCAAATGTGCAAACATCACCCTCAGATCGGACACAACCTTCCGACTTAGGGCATCTGCCACTACATTTGCCTTGCCCGGATGATACTCTATCGAACAATCATAGTCCTTCAATAGTTCCACCCACCTTCACTGTCTTAGGTTCAACTCCTTCTGAGTCAACAGATACTTAAGGCTCTTGTGGTCTGTGTAGATCACTGACTTCTCTCCATAAAGATAATGCCTCCACACCTTAAGAGCAAAGACCACTGCCGCCAATTCCAAATCATGAGTTGGGTAGTTAACCTCATGTGGCCTTAGTTTCCGAAACGCATAAGCGACTATTTTCCCGTCTTGCATCAGAACACACCCTAATCCGATATGAGAAGCGTCACAATACACCACAAAATCCTTTCCTGCCTCCGGTTGAATCAAGACCGGAGCTTCAGTCAAGACCCTCTTAAGCTTCTCAAAGCTCTCCTGTTGCTTATCTGTCCATACAAAAGGTACTTCCTTTCTCAACAACTTCGTCAAAGGTGCGGCTATTGATGAGAACCCTTCCACAAACCTTCTGTAGTAGCCTGCCAAACCCAAGAAACTACGAACCTCAGCCACAGACTTAGGTGGCTTCCAATCCAACACCGCCTCAATCTTCCTAGGATCCACCCTTATTCCTTCAGCAGACACCACATGTCCTAAGAACGCAACTTCCTTAAGCCAAAATTCACACTTGCTGAATTTGGCATAGAGCTTCTTTTCCCTCAACACTTGCAACACAATCCGTAGATGCTCATCATGCTCCTCCTCAGACTTAGAATACACAAGGATGTCGTCGATGAAAACAACAACGAACCTATCCAAGTATGGTTGAAAAAACCGGTTCATCATATCCATGAATGCAGCTGGGGCATTCGTCAACCCAAACGGCATCACTACGAATTCAAAATGCCCATATCTTGTCCGAAAAGCTGTCTTGTGAATATCTACCTCCTTCACCTTAAGCTGATGATATCCAGACCTTAAATCTATCTTCGAGAACACCGCTACCCCCTTAAGCTGATCGAACAAGTCGTCTATCCTCGGCAAAGGATACTTGTTCTTGATAGTCAGCTTGTTCAACTGACGATAGTCTATGCACATACGCATAGTTCCGTCCTTCTTCTTCATGAACAAGACCGGTGCTCCCCATGGAGACACACTGGGTCGGATAAACCCACGATCAAGCAACTCTTGGATTTGAGCCTTGAGCTCAACCAACTCCTTAGGTGCCATTCTGTACGGAGCGATTGACACATGAGTTGTTTCCGGCAGCAGATCAATTCCAAACTCCACCTCCCTATCTGGGGGTATTCCAGGTAATTCCTCCGGGAACACATCTTCAAAGTCCCTTACAGTCCTAACTCCACTAACTCCCCCTTCATTCGTATCCAATGCACTAACAAAGGCCAAGAACGCCTTGCATCCTTTCCGAACCATCTTAACAGCCTTTAAAGCAGAAACTACATTAGACAAGTAGTTTCTTCTTTCTCCTATCATAACTACTTCCTTATCCTCTGGGGTCTTTAACTCCATTCGCTTAGTCGTACAATCCAGTATGGCTCGATGCTCTACTAACCGGTCCATTCCAAGTATGAGATCGAACTCTCCGAAAGGTAGTTCCATTAAGTCGGCAGAAAATACTACTCCTTGAATTTCTAGAGGCACTTTCCGAAACATCTTATTCACCACTACAGTTTGACCTAGTGGGCTTACTACAGTCATCTCACTATCAGAAATTTCAGAGGCTATGTCTAGAGTTTCAACTACTCTACATGCAACATACGAATGGGTCGAGCCCACATCAATCAAAGCAAAATAAGGCTTGCCACAAATAAGGAACATACCAGTTATGACGTCCGGCGCGTCTCTATCTTCCCTACGGCGAACTGCATATACCAAGCTCGGCTGCCTCGCCTCTGTATTACCAACACCTCTGCCAGGTGTCCCACGTCCTCTTCCAGCACCATTACCTCGGCCATTCGGACCATGGCCTCGCTGAGGCTGCTGTCCACCTCTACCAGCCTGATTAACATTCTGAGCTACTGGTCGATTCCCCTCTGGTTTCATGGGATAGTCCTTAATCATATGGTCCTTGGACCCACACTTAAAGCATCCTCCTGTCTTCTTCCAGCACTCTCCTAAGTGCTTCTTTCCACACTGATCACAAGTACGATATTGCCCTCCAGTACCAGGTTGCTGACCTCGCGGCCCATCAACTCTAGGCCTTTTCTGAACATTTCCAGATGATCCTGAAGGCCCAAGTCCTCATTTCTGCTTATTCCGATCAGAGTGCTGTCTTACAGAGTCCTTAATCCCTTCCGCTATCTTAGCTTTCTCTACTAACGCAGAAAACTCCCGCTCTTGATGTGGAGCGACTAACAACCTCAGGTCATCCCTTAGTCCGTCCTCAAACCGGACACACCACTCATGCTCCGTAGCCACTACTCCTCGAGCATATCGGCTCAACCTTAGAAATTCAGCTTCGTACTCCGCTACGGACTTGTTTCCTTGCACCAGCCCCAGAAAAGCCTTCCTCTGCGCATCAGTGTATCTGGTCCCAACATACTTCTTCTGATACGTCGCCTTAACATATTCCCAAGTAAGATCATCAGCTGTGGCACCATCCCGAACTGTGAGCCACTATTGATATGCTTCATCGCGTAGCAGTGCCACCATTCCTTTCAGTTTCTCCGCAGGGGTCAGATCTAACTCATCCATAATCCGTTCCGTCACTTCCAACCAATACTCAGCCGTACTGGGTGCCACACCAGATACTCCACGGAACACTTCAGCCCCATTGGCTCGAAGTCGCTCGGGTACAGATTTCCGAGCTTTCATATTTCCACCTATGCCAGCCACCATTTCAAGAACCTGCAGCACAGCCTGCGATACAGCATCACCCCCCATCTGAGCTTGCTGCTCAACACCAATAGCTGGTGGTGGTACCTCATTGTTAGACCTTTGACCCGATCTAACGGGTTCCGACACGGCCATTCTGCCTCTACTGCGTCCTCGCACATTACGACCACGTCCCCTAGAGCTCATGTCTATGTTCGCGCTTTAATCTGATTAAGAAATTTTATGAATTAGCCTTTATTCCACTGATTATTCGTGAAGAAATTTTATGTAAAGAGTTTAGTAGTAGTTCTTTCGATCAATCAAAGTTTCAAGTCTTCTATCCTAATGCAAAGAAAACACATCCATTCCGTAATATCTCCCATACACATTCACTCTTCGTACATTTTTGGTCTTTTCCTATCCTAGGGGTATTTTCGTCATTTGTCCTACAGGGGTATTTTGGTAACAAACCGGGGTCAATTTGAAAATTCTCAAAGGTATTTCAAAATTTACAAAACTTAAGGTTCTTTTTGCAAATTTGTTTTCCAAATCAGTGTTGTTGCAGAAATTTTGGAAATCGGGGGTCATGTTGGTAATTTTGTAAAGTAGGGGTAATTTCGTAAATTTCCAAATCAAGGTACATTAGCATTTTGTAACGATAAAGTTTTTGGATATTTTTGGCAAAATCAGAGAATGTTATTGAAATCGGGGGTAATATGGTCATTTTGGAAACCAATGGCATTTTAGTAATTTTACCACTAGGGGTATTTAGGCAATTTTATAAATCGGGAATATTTAGGAAAAATTTTGTAAAACAGTTTTTACAAACTAAAAGGGTAATTTTTTTTAGAGTTTTAAAACTAGGGTTTTTATGAAAATACGGCTAGTTCCCTTTCGGGTTTTAGTTATTGGGTTTAGCCCGTGAATAAGTCCTCTTGGTTAGGGTGAACCGAAGCTACGCACCAGGTAGGATTCGAGTGGAGAGGAGGTGAGTCACGCGGACTGCTTAAATACCAAGCTCCTACCGAAACCAATCCTAGACATGCGCACAATGGTTGCCACACCCTAACTCGGCGACTTAGTCACAGGTTTGTTTAATTAGGCACTTAAGTGTTATGTAATTGTTGGGGTAACTAGTCCTAGGGTTCAAATACTTATCATACTATTCTACGTTCCATTTCTACCCTTCTATAAGTCATAGTATAATTCACACAAGAGATAGGGGTACTTACCTGGTGGACTTCGGGTCGGAAACTTAGGTGCCATGCCAGAAAACCTGCTTAAAAATTTCAGAAATTCTTTTGGGCTTCAATTTGAAAACATTTTGGGCCTTAAACCCAAGGCTGAGAGTTTAAAACCTGGCTTTGATACCAAGCTGAAACACCCCAAACCCGGCCCACGAGCCTCGACCAGATTTGGTATGTTCCTTAAGAAAAACCAGTTCAAATTCATTTGTTCTTTGGGAACTTTAAGTGATTTTGGGAGAAAACTCGAATTGGGTTGGGCTTAAGTTGAAAACCAATTTATTCCTTTGAAGTCAGGGTTTTATTAAAACTTTGCTTTTAATATTAAAAGACATGCCGATTTTTGTTTTAAAGATTTTACCTTTGAATTGAAAACATTTGAATTTAGATGTCATAATATTTGAAGGTTTATTTTAAGAAAAATTACTTGACTTTAGATTTGATAAAATTTGGATCGTACTGAAATAAATATCATGCATGCATAAAATAGTTCATACTATGGCCTTAATACATCAAAAAAAAAAAACAACCCAAATAAATTTAAAGTGCTTAAATAAAATAAAATGTCCAAATAAAATAATTTCCTTGCTGAGCATGGCCACCACTAAGCTCCTGCAGACCCCGTCCATCACTGATCATCACCTGAAAAATATTCCCACAACGGGGTGAGTCCAACAGACTTAATGTGTACATCCAACACCAAGGCCCAACAGTTTATGGCATACAAAATCATACATACAATTATTCAAACATAGATAATGATGCAATTCCCGAACCCAAGCCTAGTTACCATCCGCTACACATCACCCGTACCAACCTGCACACCGTGGGGACTACTAAGTCAACCCTCCATCCGCTACACACCATCGAAGGCAGTCGCTGCAGTCGACGTGCTCATCGCCCTTATAATTTGTGGCATAGCCACCAGATAATATTTCGTGTCATGAGACACCACATTCAGATAATGTGACCGAAGTCACCACATTCAGATATCGTGACAATAGTCACCATATTCACTTCCCCTTTCACAATCACCCATATGCCCATGTCATACAAGTCATACATTAACATGCCTTGTTCTATATATTCACATTCTTATAGGTGCACATAGGTGCCATAGCAGATCATAACATACTCATAGTAGGAGTAGGAAAACGTACCTGAGTACTTAGTACCAATGCAAGGTCCTTTAGCCATATTTTCCACATTCTTATTAACATATGAAATAATTTAAAGCCATAAAACTATTAAGATTTAGTGTGGGGTACACACCTGGTATTAACGTTTTCCTGAAAACCCGAAAACCCGATCTAACGCTTTAGATCCTTAACTCCTACATTCGGCCAACACTAGAAATTTAATGAAAAACCCATTCGGCCATAAAACCAAATCCCAATAGGATTATTATAATCAAATTCTTTCCTTGGTGCCGATTTCACTACTAATTAAATCCTGAAAACTTTGTGTTATTCCTTCCTTATAATCGGCTAACACTAGATCACCTTAACAAATTAGTTTTCGGCTTTTAAGTAAATAAGAATTAGATCTTAAATCACTAATAAACCTTGGCCGAATATACATAAGTGCTTACCTTGTGATTTGAAATCCTGAAAACTTGCCATTTGTCTTGAGGAGATGTCGAAATACCTATAGGTACATGTTAGATAAATTTCTAACATTTAATCCCAAGTAAACAGCCCTTGGCCGAATGCTATACATGTCTTACCTTAGATCTTAAAAGTCCCGAAAGACCCCTTCTTTCTTGTAGTCGACAATCACAGAATCCCGAAGCTTTCCTCCAGAGTTTCGGCCAACATGCATACATGGCATTAGAATATTGAATTTCGGTTTAAAGAAGAATAATAACAATAGATCCTTACCTTTACTACTATTGTCGACTACTCCCTTGCTTGAATCCTCAAAGAAAATTTCGGCTTTAGCAATTGGGAAAGAAAAGAGATGAAACTTACAAGGGTTCGGCAACTATGGTATTTTGATTTAGGAATTTCGGCAAGGATGAACCTTTGGGAGGGAGAGATTCAGCCTAAGAAGAATGGAATGAAAAGGTGAGAAGAGGAAAAAAAATGAAGAAATCGGCAATGCTTCCCTGAGTTTTTGGCTTCGACAAAATAAAAGAGAGAAAAAGAGTGACTGAAAGAGAGGCTCAAAGCTTTATGAATTTCGGCTATCCCTCCTATACACACCTAGCCGAATTTTTCACCTAAGACCCCCTTGGCCGGCCAACTCTTCTTCCCCTTATCCAATCTCCTATTTTCTCTCCTCTTTACCCTTTCAATAATTTAATTAAATCCTCATTTATCTCTTATCCTCACCTACAAAATAAAAAGATAATTAATCCATAATTATCACACCCTTTAGCCGAATCTTAAAAAGAATAAAACTCATCTTTTAAGTGCCTTGATGCCGTCCATCTCTTCCCCCTCTCCTTGACGCAAACATGCAAAATAAAATCCCTATTTTTGCTTCCTTGGTGATTCGAATACAAGCCCTTTCCCCCCTAGCATATGGCGTCACACACTAAGGCCCTAAGTGGCGCCTTGTAGCCACTTTACCAAGCCCAATTTCATGTCATATCTTCCTTATTTATTTTCTTAAGGCCTATCAGGCTTATCTCCCTCTTTTAGAATTAAAATCTAATAATTCCTAAGGCACTTGACTACACACTGAGGTTCACAAAGTTCATGATGCACATACACAACACACATAAGCATGCTATTTCATATAATTAAGCATAAATGCAAAAGCCATAGTTCAGGATATTACAATCGTGCTGGATGTGATACTCTATTCCTTCAGAACAAGGGAATCTCAATATTCAGTCAAGTTATTTAAAATAAAAAAAAGAACAAAATTTCAAAATCATTTCAAACTTTTCAACATTAGGACATCAATTAATCAATTTGGTACCAATTTTGGGCGTTGCGAGGGTGCTAATCCTTCCTCGCACGTAACTGACTCCTGAACCTGTTTTCTTCTTGAAATTCTTAGACCAAAAATGTATTTTATAGGTGACCCGATCACACCTAAACAAAAAATATTGGTGGCGACTCCATATTTTTAAAGTCAATTCTCGTTTTTCAAACTCAATAAAAAAATGGTTCCGACAGCTTGGCGACTCCACTGGGGACCGATTGAGAGTCAGGCCATAGATTGATTAACCATTGTCCTTTTGATTGAAAATTCGAAAAATCATGTTTCCTTTGATGCATTTATTATGATGTTTTCGGTAGAGTATTTGCATCTGCATTGCATAACCGTTATGGTTACACCTTTATGTGGGAGTGAGAAACTATGCCGTCGTGAGGTTTTCACCTCCGCAGGGGCTAGTGGACTGCTTTCGGGATACATCTGTACCTATGTGCTTCGTGAGATTTTCATCTCCGCATGGCCATAGGGAAATGTATTCCCCTGAACTGAATTCAATCCATATGAGCCTATAATGGGTGACGATTGAGGAATCTGCTGGTTCAGGTACCTATTCCTTAGAACTAAACCACATATAGTGAACCCTAAAAGCCCACTCTGAATGGTGCTGCAATAAACCATAGTGGTCATCTGAATGAGTACTCTACTTGTTTCTTTTTGTTTACTTTTATCTCTTACTAATGTATTTCATTTTGTTTTGGTTGTGATCGCATCACATATCATCTCATATCTAAAAGAGTGTCGATTCTTATTCGGTTACCAAATTAGAGAGTTTGTCATGGAGAACGAATTTCTTGATAAAACGGAAGACAATACGGTTGTCCATATATTGGTAATCTGTTTCATGTAAAGAATTTTGCCCTTTAGAAAACTTTTCTAATGGAAATCGAATTAGAACCAATGCCTTTTGTACCCATTGCATGCATTCACATGGCATTACATCATATACATTAGATTTCATGAGAAGACCCTGATTGGTTGAAATTATTTCAGTAACCCGGGGTACCAACAAAGAGTCTACTGAAGTGAGTTCTAGGCCACAGTGCAAAATTTGATAAATGGGAGGATCAACGGAACAGGTCCAAAAGGGCAACCACCGAGTAGTGATCATCTCGAAACCAAGAGTCGATGAAACTAGAACGCAGGTAGCACCGCGAGTTATAATCCAAACACCAGCAGTTTTTCCATATAGGGATGGCAAGAGAGTCCCTTGGAATTATGAGTGTAATGTGACAATCCAAGGAAGGGAGAATCCATCTAGGGCTACAAAGGAGGATCAAGATGTAGGTTCTCATACTCGTAGTGGGAGACGCTACAATCTGGTAAAATGGAAAGCTCCAATGGTGGAACGAGAGAAAGAAAAATCAGCCGAGCCTGAGTCGCCCGTCAATGAGCCAGTGAGAGAGGAGAAAGCTAGGGAGTTCCTAAAATTTTTGAAACATAGTGAGTACTGTGTTGTTGAACAGCTGCATAAACAGCCAGTGCGCATATCTGTGTTAGCTTTGCTTCAGAGTTCGGAGGTACATAGAAATGCACTAATAAAGGTCTTGAATGAGACATATGTGGCCAATGATATTTCAGTTGGTATGCTGGACCGGCTAATCAATAATATAAGTACTGATAACTTCATTTACTTCAACGATGATGAAATTTCGCAAGGCGGCAGAGGATCTACTAAGGCTTTACATATTACTACTAAATGCAAAGAGTATACACTGTCAGGGGTTTTGATAGACAACGGGTCGGCGTTAAATGTATTACCTTTATCCACATTAAACGGATTACCTATGGATAGTTCCCACATGAAAGAATGCCGGAACATAGTTAGGGCATTTGATGGCACATAAAGAAAAGTTATGGGGAGGATTAAAATACTGCTGCTAATTGGTCCGACGACATATGAAGTGGATTTCTTAGTCATGGATATCAAACCTTCCTATAACTGTTTACTAAGAAGACCGTGGATTCATTCAGCGGGGGCGGTACCTTCATCGTTACATCAGAAACTGAAATTAGTATCAGAGGGCCGGCTAGTGACAATAAATGCTGAAGAGGATATTATCGCAGCTGTAACCAGTGATGCACCCTATCTGGAGACAAATGACGAAGCAATCGAGTGCTCTTTTCGATCTTTGGAATTCGTGAATGCAACATTCATTACGGAAGGAAGCAAAATTTTGATACCAAAAATCTCTAAAGCTACGAGAATGGGATTATAGTTGACCGTAGGAAAGGGAGCTTCGCCAAGAAAAGGGCTTGGAAAACATCTGCAGGGGAGAGTTGTGGCTCCACTACCGAAACAAAAAGCAAGATCGCTTTGGCTTAGGATTCAGGCCAGATGCAAAACAAAGAAAGAAAGATTTGGAAAGAAGGCAGGAAAGAAGAATGACTCGTTTGAGTGGAGATGATATTAAGTGGGAACCCATGATAATTCCACACATATCTAAAACCTTTGTGTCGGGAGGGGCCATTCATGCTGAGCAGAAGGAACCAAAAGAAGAGGACATCATAACAATGTTGGGCAATGTCTATATCAATGCCATATATGAATAAGAAATCGGGGAATAAAATTTCTGAGCCCTTACATACCTGGGAAGATTTTTAAACAATGGGACTGTGGAAAAGATCCCTGTATTTTTAGAGTTAATCTAAAGTAATATTCAAAACATGCTTGTTGCTTTAAGCCCAGAAGCAATAAGATTCCTTTTGTGAAATGGGCTTGTGTCCAGAATTTATATTTCAATAAAATGCATCTTTTTAAGTAAATAGTTTTCATTCTGTATATTTCATACTGTGCATTCTTTTGTTTTCAGAATATTCATTCTTTATTCTTGACCATAAAAATAGTCATCCTTAGAATCATTTATTCTTTCGATTGCCTTTGTACCTAGGTACCCGGATATCAATGACATGAGCGACGTTGTTACGGACTCTCTTTTTGAATGAGATATGGGTCTAGGGGATCTAAGGACTTTGAAAATGACAAAATTGTAGCCCATCTTTTGATTTGTTAAGGATGGTAGAACAAGTGAAAATAGACTATACTTTGCAAAGGGGTCAGTGGACGTTGCAAGGGGTAAAGATCTAAGCCTAGCTCGCCATAGAAATAAGGTGAGACATCATTGAGCTATCCAAGATGTTTTAACATAATCATATCAAGGAACGCCAGGCTTGAAATGTGGGTATGCTGTTTAAGGAACCCATGGTAATGGTTCCACGATGGTCAGGCTAATCAAGAGGGTAGGGCTACTGGTTTACCAAGAAAAAGAAATTGCATCAGTTACGTTGTAAATGCCAAATTGGGGAGACAAGGTTTATGTGCCTCTTCCATTCTTTCTATAGGTGGGGCATAGATGTTATGGGGCAGATCTCGTCAAAAGCATCTAGCTGATACCAATTCATCTTCGTGGTTATCAATTACTTCACTAGGAGGGTGAAGGTTGCTTCATATGCCAAAGTTACAAAGTCAACAGTCATCAAATTCAAAGCCAAATCCAAATTCAAATTCAAATCCAAATCCAAATTCAAAGCCAAATCCAAATCCAAATTCAAATCCAAATCCAAATTCAAAGCCAAATCCAAATCCAAATTCAAATCCAAATTCAAATTCAAATCCAAATCCAAGTCCAAATTCAAATCCAAGTTCAAACGCAAATTTAAATTCAAAAAAAAAAAAACAACAACAACAACAAAAATAAAAATAAAAAAAAGTGGTAATAAAGAATGCCAGAAAAAAACATGTTTGCACAATTTACAGTCTGTTCAAAGATCAGACACCATATCAGTGCAGCAAAGGCAGCCAAAAAACCATTCAAAAGTTTTTGGAAAATGACTGAGACTTGTGAAGGTTGGCATAGAGAAGTTACCATTTACCCCCTATGTTTCTTGAATGTTGGCCAGGACCTGGGCAACATCTTTCCCATTGGTTTATGAAAGGGAAACAATTGCGAGAGGTTAAGATTCATTTTCTCCAAGCTTTGATTGAATTATGAATTGGTTGAATGTCTCCAGTAAGCTTGATTGAAAGTGTTCAAAATGGATGATACGGCCTTGAGACCTTTTTTAAAAAAAAAAGAAAAAAATCAAAAGAGTCAAAAAAAAAGAAAAAGAAATTTTTCAATCAAAAAAGAAGAAAGAAAAAGGAGAGGCCAAAGGGCGCTTTGAGACCAAAGGGGATTTGAGTTGAAAACCCTAAAAGGGCGACTCAAATTTTGATCGAAAGTGGAGCATACAGTAGTCTCGCCACGCTTGAATTAACAATGATGATGTATGTGATGTCTTAGGGCATCGACAAAGTACTCCGGATCCCCTAAGCACATATTGAACTTAAAATGATCCTCAAGAAGTTTGAACAAGAGAAGCTCAGACTGCGATATCTGGGGCACCTACTTACCCATTCTGAATTTGTCATCTTTAATTGTTGTATTTGTTTCAAAATACATTTTCATCAAACTTCCTTTTTGATTGTAATTGCTATCTTTGTCTAGCTTATTTGTTTCGAGCTATGCTCTTAACTAATTTCCTTCTTGTCCTTTGTTATGATCTCTTTTAAGCATTTCGCATTGAAATAATGATTGGTGGACTAATAATACTTTTATGAAAGGAGTTTTGCATATTACTCTGGAAACTTCTAAATAATACAAGAACTTGAAATAGGACTATTGTTTAAAACTCACCAAGTTTAAGGAAGAGTCTAAACTGAGACTATCCCTTCGGATTTTCGTTAAAAGTGGTGATTGAACCGAATGACAAGATATTACATCAGTAATACAATCTTAACGAAAAGTGGGCAATGTTAACCCAAGTGTAAAAGGAGAATCATTCACAAGAAAAAGTGATATTCTGCATCCATGCGAGCATCATGCATACACATCTGGTTGGGTCACCCGAGAGTGATCAGTGGATGGAACGAGTTACAGATCCTATATCCCTGAGTTACAGTAGGATAAATGGAAGCTGATACAGATCCTATACCCCTGATTTATAGCAGGTTGGATTGAAGATGAAACAAATTCTATATTCTTGAGTTGCAGTGGGATGGATTGGAAAGGATTCAAATCCTATACCCTAAGTCATAATGAGATGAACCTTGAAGTTACAGTGGGGAAAATTTGTTAAGCAAGGTATAATTGTTTCCTCGAGTTTTCTATCGAGAATACTAGCCGGAAAAAATGGCAGCATAATATGTCAGTGATAAAGCCCTGATAAATAATGATCAATAACAGCCCTAGGCATTTTAAAAAGGGATCGTTCTCATGAAATTCTGCATTTAGTTAGGAGCATTTGATTCATTCTGGTTATTGCATCCTAATCATCATATATTTAAAAAAAAGAGAGCATTCTCATGATATTCTGCATTCATGCAAATTTCATCTAGTTAGGAGCACCTGATTCATTCCGATCATTACATCCTAATCATTGTAAAAAAATCATTCTTATGACATTCTGCGTTCATGCAGATATTGTCCATAATACATTTAGTTAAGGAGCATTGGATTCATTCTGATCATTGCATCCAAATCGTTTTTCATAGGTATAAACACATAAAGTCGATTTTACAGGATAGGTCCTCAAAGGATGATGTCACAACATCGGTGAATTCAAAGATCTTGTTTTCTTGAGATTGCAGTGAAGCAGATCGAAGATACCAGCCCTATCTCCCTAACTAGCAGTGGAATAGGTCGAAGATTGTAAATCTTGTCACCCTAAGCAGTAGGGAACAAAGATCGAACGGCAAATCTGGAACATATTTAAGCCACTAACCCTATCTACCTGACCAGCATGGGAATAGGTCGAAGATTGTAGATCTTGTCATCCTAAGCAGTAGGGAACCAAGATCGAACGGCAAATCTGGCAATCCTGAGTTTGCAGGAGCAGATTGAAGATAGCAAATCTGGCAATTCTGAAGTTGTAGGAGCAGATTAAAGATAGCAGATCTGGCAATCCTAAGGTTGCAGGAGCAGATCGAAAACATTAGATCTTGTCTCCCTGAGTTTGCAGTGGAGCAAATCGAAGATAACAGATTTAGCATTCCTGAAGTTGCAGGAAGCAGATCAAAGACAGCAGATCTTGTCTCCCTGAGTTTGCAGTGGAGCAAATCGAAGATAACAGATTTGGCATTCCTGAAGTTGCAGGAAGCAGATCGAAGACATCAGATCTTGCCTTCCTGAGTGAAGCGGATCGGAGATAGCAAATCTGGCAATCCTGAAGTTGCAGGAGCAGATTGAAGATATTAGTCTGGCATCCCTGGGTTTGCAGTGGAGCAGATTGAAGATATTAGATCTGGCATTCCTGAAGTTGTAGGAGCAAATCAAAAACATCAGATCTTGTCTCCCTGAGTTTACAGTGGAGCAAATGGAAGCTACAAGTCTAATTTCCTTAAATGGATCGAAGCGTTAGTTCCCGGGCCCCTGAAGATGTAGTGGGATGGAATGAAGCTACTCGAAGACGAAAAGCACTGAAAGAAGTCCAAGATTTGAAAATCGGGCAAAAATGGTCCTTGTTGAAGTCTTTGCTCTATTATCGTTACACGACAATGAGCAAAGAGGGGCAGCTGTAAAAGCCCATTTTTGCCCGGACCCATTTTTTAACCAAAAACAAAATAAAAAAAAGTATAAAACCAAAACAGAATTAAAAAGCCAACCCAATTAATAAAAGTCCCTTTTATAACAGTCCAAATACAATATTAAACCCAACAATTTAATACAAATAAAGGCCCAAATTCATTACCCAATTAACCCCAAATTAGCCCAAAACTAAGCTAGCCCAAGTAGCCTGAAATTTTCAAAAAATCCTAGGGGTTTGTAGAAGCAGTTAGCGCCACAACAGTTTCCAGAATACTCCAGCAGCCTCCAGCCCCCGCGCACGTGCGCGCCACGCCAGCCTTTCATAGAATTTCCTATAGATGGTTTGTAAAGCATAAGCTATAGGATTTTCATCCGCAATTTGTAATAGTTTATAGGCACTCCGAACTGAGAATTCTCCCGAAGCTTTACCTCCCCATGCCAAGAAGTCATCGTGTGATACGTCTGCCAAGGGGATTCAGAGGATTTGTTCAGCATCTTCCTCTGCAAAGGTTTACTTGATCAACTCCGTTCTCCATTTTCTTTCATTGGTATCTATCAATGTATGAACTTTAAGATCTCCCATAGAATCAACCTCTGATGAGAACCTGAAATTAATTGCATCTGGGATCCATGCATCACTATTAATAGAAATATTAGTGCCTGTGCCAACTCGCCAAAATAAGCATTTACTCAAAACATCTTTTGCTGCCCATATGCTTTTCCAAGTATAAGAACTCGAATTTCCCAAACTAGAGTTTAAAAATTGATTATTTGGAAAACATTTAGCTTTAAGGACTCGCGTGACAAGAGAATCTTCATTATTAATAATCCTCCATCCTTGCTTCGCTAGAAGAGAGATATTAAATTGAGACATATTTTTAAATCCCATACCCCCTTCTTTTTTAGAGCGACACATAAATTTCCATTGGCACCAGTTTATCCTCTTCTTCTTCTTTCCATGCTGCCACCAGAATTTCGCAAAAATGTTTTCTAATTCCCCACATAGAGACTTTGGTAGAAGAAAACATGTCTTAGCATAATTTGGTATTGCTTGAAGTACTGACTTTATAAAATTCTCCTTCCCCCTTATGATAGAGGCCTTGTACTCCACTGTCCAATTCTTTGATTGACCTTGTCCTTTATATTCTGAAAGTACTCTCTCTTATTTTTGCCCACCACATTAGGAAGTCCTAAGTATTTTTCCAAACTTGTTTAACATCTCACACCCAATATGTTCGATATTTCTTCTTTCACCCCCTCTGATGTATTAGAGCTAAAAAAATTGTCGACTTGTTAAAATTCACGCATTGACCGTTGCATTGTTCATATTCTTTCAAAATGTCTTTTAAAAAAACTGCTCGCTCATTTGTAGCTTCTCCAAACAGGATACAATCGTTTGCAAACAAAAGGTGTGATATTGCCGGTCCCCTTCTGCTCACCTTGACTCCTTTTAGAACCCCCTCCCTAACTGCCAGTCTAATTAGAGTTGAAAGCCCCTCACTACAAATCAAAAAAAGATAGGGGCTAAGCGGATCTCCTTGTCGTAACCCTCTAATAGGTTGAAAAATCCTGCCTCTATTTCCATTAATATTCACTGCATAGGAGACTGTTGAGACGCATTTCATGACTAATGTAACCCATTCCTCTGCAAATCCCATTCGGAGCATTACATCCTTTAAAGAACCCCATTCAACTCTATCATAGGCTTTACTCATATCTAGCTTAACCGCCATAAACCCTTTTTCCCAGCACGCTTTTGACACAATGTATGAAGAATTTCTTAGGCAATTAGCATATTATCCGAAATTAATCTTCTTGGAACAAAAGCGCTTTGAGCACCATCAATGCATCTTCCAATAAAGTTTTGAAGTCTATTTGCTATTTTTTTTGCTACTATTTTGTATAGAACTGTACATAGGCTAATGGGTCTAAAATTAACAAGGTTTGGAGTTTTTGGAATAAGCACTATATCTGTACTGTTAGTAGATTCGAAATCCTTACCCTCATTTAAAATTCAAAGACAAAAAACTTCAACATCTTTACCGACAGTGTGCCAGTATTTCTGGAAAAATAAAGTTGGAAAGCCGTCACAACCTGGTACTTTAGTGGGCCCCATCCCTTGTAGAGCTTGATGAACTTCCTCCACCGTATATATTGATAGCAAAGCTGTATTAATTTCAGAGGAAATATTAGTACCAATACTCGTTAGTAAGTATGATGAATTGCCCACACCATTAGACGAAAATAAGTTTTGAAGGTAGTTTGAGGCTGTTTCGTTAATTCCTAGATCATTAGTAATTTCCCACCCTTCCACTGATTTCAGCCTATTGACTGTATTGATCCTTTTACGAGTTAAGGCATATTTATGGAAAAAAGCTGAATTTTTGTCCCCTAATTAAAGCCAGTTGGCCCTTGCTCCCTGCTCCCAATACATTTCGCCTTTATCGATCTCCATATTTAATCTAATTCTGGTATCAATTAGCTTTGCCATTGTATCATCATTCCTCTCGCCTTCCAATAGAGTTCCCAGTTCCTTTGTGAGCTTCTTTTCCAAACCATCTCTACCTTTTTTAATTAAATTTGCCCATCTTGTCAAGCTAGTTTGTAGACTTTCCAACTTTTCAGAAATCGACCCGTTTGATGATTACCATAACTTTTTAAGCTTTTGCTCAAATGAGTTGTCTAAGGTCCACCATGCCTCAAATTGAAAACGTCGGCTTTGGTTAAAACTTTTTTCATTGTCTGTGTGAATAAGGAGAGGACAATGATCTGATATCGAATGAATTAAATGACGAACATTGCCCTTTGGGAAGAGATGCATCCATTTTTCGTTAGCCACACCCCTATCCAGTCTTTCTTTTATATTTGTTTCCGGTAAATTTCCCCTCTCCCATGTAAACCATGTTCCCTGAAATCCCATATCTAGTAATTGACATTCATCCAAAACCTCGCGAAAGGCTGCCATTTTCCTCTCCTCCCTTGGTTGGCATATACTTTTTTTCAAAAGAGTACATAATTTCATTGAAATCTCCACTAACCAACCATGGGTAGCACTGTTCTTGCCCCAACGTCCTTAACAAATTCCACGAAGCGTTCTGCTCACTAGCATAAGGCGACCCATAAAATCTTGTAAATCTCCATTCTCCATTCACATTACTTTCTTCGATCAGCACATCAATATGATTTTTCGAGAGGGCTTTGAGTCTGACCTTAATTTCTTCTCTCCATGCTAGACAAAGTACACCTCTCGAGCCCTCTACTCCTACATCAATTCCATTCACAAAACCACATCTTCTTCTAATCATTTCCATACGCTTATCATCAATTTTGGTCTCTATAAAGAAAACCATATCGGGGTTATGTTACTTCAGCAAGAACCGAAGCCTTCGTACTGCCCATGGGTTCCCCAAACCACGGACATTCCAACAAATGATTTTCATTCCATCTGGTCGGCTTGCCATCTAGCTGCCACCGATCTACTTTGGTTGGGAAAATCATCTTTTCCCAATTTTTCTTCTAACAATTCGTTTATTAATCGATTTTGGAAAACCTTTATTTAAGTTTTAGAAAAATTCTTTGGAAAACCCATTCCTCTGCAAATCCCATTCGGAGCATTACATCCTTTAAAGAACCCCATTCAACTCTATCATAGGCTTTACTCATATCTAGCTTAACCGCCATAAACCCTTTTTCCCAGCACGCTTTTGACACAATGTATGAAGAATTTCTTAGGCAATCAGCATATTATCCGAAATTAATCTTCTTGGAACAAAAGCGCTTTGAGCACCATCAATGCATCTTCCAATAAAGTTTTGAAGTCTATTTGCTATTTTTTTGCTACTATTTTGTATAGAACTGTACATAGGCTAATGGGTCTAAAATTAACAAGGTTTATAAGGTTTGGAGTTTTTGGAATAAGCACTATATCTGTACTGTTAGTAGATTCGAAATCCTTACCCTCATTTAAAATTCAAAGACAAAAAACTTCAACATCTTTACCGACAGTGTGCCAGTATTTCTGGAAAAATAAAGTTGGAAAGCCGTCACAACCTGGTGCTTTAGTGGGCCCCATCCCTTGTAGAGCTTGATGAACTTCCTCCACCGTATATATTGATAGCAAAGCTGTATTAATTTCAGAGGAAATATTAGTACCAATACTCGTTAGTAAGTATGATGAATTGCCCACACCATTAGAAGAAAATAAGTTTTGAAAGTAGTTTGAGGTTGTTTCGTTAATTCCTAGATCATTAGTAATTTCCCACCCTTCCACTGATTTCAGCCTATTGACTATATTGATCCTTTTACGAGTTAAGGCATATTTATGGAAAAAAGTTGAGTTTCTGTCCCTTAATTAAAGCCAGTTGGCCCTTGCTCTCTGCTCCCAATACATTTCGCCTTTATCGATCTCCATATTTAATCTAATTCTGGTATCAATTAGCTTTGCCATTGTATCATCATTCCTCTCGCCTTCCAATAGAGTTCCCAGTTCCTTTGTGAGCTTCTTTTCCAAACCATCTCTACCTTTTTTAATTAAATTTGCCCATCTTGTCAAGCTAGTTTGTAGACTTTCCAACTTTTCAGAAATCGACCCGTTTGATGATTCCCATAACTTTTTAAGCTTTTGCTCAAATGAGTTGTCTAAGGTCCACCATGCCTCAAATTGAAAACGTGGGCTTTGTTTAAAACTTTTTTCATTGTCTGTGTGAATAAGGAGAGGACAATGATTTGATATCGAATGAATTAAATGACGAACATTGCCCTTTGGGAAGAGATGCATCCATTTTTCGTTAGCCACACCCCTATCCAGTCTTTCTTTTATATTTGTTTCCGGTAAATTTCCCCTCTCCCATGTAAACCATGTTCCCTGAAATCCCATATCTAGTAATTGACATTCATCCAAAACCTCGCGAAAGGCTGCCATTTTCCTCTCCTCCCTTGGTTGGCATATACTTTTTTTCAAAAGAGTACATAATTTCATTGAAATCACCACTAACCAACCACGGGTAGCACTGTTCTTGCCCCAACGTCCTTAACAAATTCCACGAAGCGTTCTTCTCACTAGCATAAGGCGACCCATAAAATCTTGTAAATCTCCATTCTCCATTCACAATACTTTCTTCGATCAGCACATCAATATGATTTTTCGAGAGGGCTTTGAGACTGACCTTAATTTCTTCTCTCCATGCTAGACAAAGTACACCTCTCGAGCCCTCTACTCCTACATCAATTCCATTCACAAAACCACATCTTCTTCTAATCATTTCCATACGCTTATCATCAATTTTGGTCTCTATAAAGAAAACCATATCGGGGTTATGTTACTTCAGCAAGAACCGAAGCCTTCGTACTGCCCATGGGGTCCCCAAACCACGAACATTCCAACAAATGATTTTCATTGCATCCGGTCGGCTTGCCATCTAGCTGCCACCGATCTACTTTGGTTGGGAAAATCATCTTTTCCCAATTTTTCTTCTAACAATTCGTTTATTAATCGATTTTGGAAAACCTTTATTTAAGCTTTAGAAAAATTCTTTGGAAAACCCATTCCTCTACAAATCCCATTCGGAGCATTACATCCTTTAAAGAACCCCATTCAACTCTATCATAGGCTTTACTCATATCTAGCTTAATCGCCATAAACCCTTTTTCCCAGCACGCTTTTGACACAATGTATGAAGAATTTCTTAAGCAATCAGCATATTATCCGAAATTAATCTTCTTGGAACAAAAGCGCTTTGAGCACCATCAATGCATCTTCCAATAAAGTTTTGAAGTCTATTTGTTTTTTTTTTTTGCTACTATTTTGTATAGAACTGTACATAGGCTAATGGGTCTAAAATTAACAAGGTTTGTAAGGTTTGGAGTTTTTGGAATAAGCACTATATCTGTACTGTTAGTAGATTCGAAATCCTTACCCTCATTTAAAATTCAAAGACAAAAAACTTCAACATCTTTACCGACAGTGTGCCAGTATTTCTAGAAAAATAAAGTTGGAAAGCCATCACAACCTGGTGCTTTAGTGGGCCCCATCCCTTGTAGAGCTTGATGAACTTCCTCCACCGTATATATTGATAGCAAAGATGTATTAATTTCAGAGGAAATATTAGTACCAATACTCTTTAGTAAGTATGATGAATTGCCCACACCATTAGACGAAAATAAGTTTTGAAAGTAGTTTGAGGCTGTTTCGTTAATTCCTAGATCATTAGTAATTTCCCACCCTTCCACTGATTTCAGCCTATTGACTGTATTGATCCTTTTACGAGTTAAGGCATATTTATGGAAAAAAGCTGAGTTTTTGTCCCCTAATTAAAGCCAGTTGGCCCTTGCTCTCTGCTCCCAATACATTTCGCCTTTATCGATCTCCATATTTAATCTAATTCTGGTATCAATTAGCTTTGCCATTGTATCATCATTCCTCTCGCCTTCCAATAGAGTTTCCAGTTCCTTTGTGAGCTTCTTTTCCAAACCATCTCTACCTTTTTTAATTAAATTTGCCCATCTTGTCAAGCTAGTTTGCAGACTTTCCAACTTTTCAGAAATCGACCCGTTTGATGATTCCCATAACTTTTTAAGCTTTTGCTCAAATGACTTGTCTAAGGTCCACCATGCCTCAAATTGAAAACGTGGGCTTTGTTTAAAACTTTTTTCATTGTCTGTGTGAATAAGGAGAGGACAATGATCTGATATCGAATGAATTAAATGACGAACATTGCCCTTTGGGAAGAGATGCATCCATTTTTCGTTAGCCACACCCCTATCCAGTCTTTCTTTTATATTTGTTTCCGGTAAATTTCCCCTCTCCCATGTAAACCATGTTCCCTGAAATCCCATATCTAGTAATTGACATTCATCCAAAACCTCGCGAAAGGCTGCCATTTTCCTCTCCTCCCTTGGTTGGCATATACTTTTTTTCAAAAGAGTACATAATTTCATTGAAATCTCCACTAACCAACCACGGGTAGCACTGTTCTTGCCCCAACGTCCTTAACAAATTCCACGAAGTGTTCTGCTCACTAGCATAAGGCGACCCATAAAATCTTGTAAATCTCCATTCTCCATTCACATTACTTTCTTCGATCAGCACATCAATATGATTTTTCGAGAGGGCTTTGAGACTGACCTTAATTTCTTCTCTCCATGCTAGACAAAATACACCTCTCGAGCCCTCTACTCCTACATCAATTCCATTCACAAAACCACATCTTCTTCTAATCATTTCCATACGCTTATCATCAATTTTGGTCTCTATAAAGAAAACCATATCAGGGTTATGTTACTTCAGCAAGAACCGAAGCCTTCGTACTGCCCATGGGTTCCCCAAACCACGGACATTCCAACAAATGATTTTCATTGCATCCGGTCTGCTTGCCATCTAGCTGCCACCGATCTACTTTGGTTGGGAAAATCATCTTTTCCCAATTTTTCTTCTAACAATTCGTTTATTAATCGATTTTGGAAAACCTTTATTTAAGTTTTAGAAAAATTCTTTGCAAAACCCATTCCTCTGCAAATCCCATTCGGAGCATTACATCCTTTAAAGAACCCCATTCAACTCTATCATAGGCTTTACTCATATCTAGCTTAACCGCCATAAACCCTTTTTCCCAGCACGCTTTTGACACAATGTATGAAGAATTTCTTAGGCAATCAGCATATTATCCGAAATTAATCTTCTTGGAACAAAAGCGCTTTGAGCACCATCAATGCATCTTCCAATAAAATTTTGAAGTCTATTTGCTATTTTTTTTGCTACTATTTTGTATAGAACTGTACATAGGCTAATGGGTCTAAAATTAACAAGGTTTGGAGTTTTTGGAATAAGCACTATATCTGTACTGTTAGTAGATTCAAAATCCTTACCCTCATTTAAAATTCAAAGAAAAAAAACTTCAACATCTTTACCGACAGTGTGCCAGTATTTCTGGAAAAATAAAGTTGGAAAGCCATCACAACCTGGTGCTTTAGTGGGCCCCATCCCTTGTAGAGCTTGATGAACTTCCTCCACCGTATATATTGATAGCAAAGATGTATTAATTTCAGAGGAAATATTAGTACCAATACTCTTTAGTAAGTATGATGAATTGCCCACACCATTAGACGAAAATAAGTTTTGAAAGTAGTTTGAGGCTGTTTCGTTAATTCCTAGATCATTAGTAATTTCCCACCCTTCCACTGATTTCAGCCTATTGACTGTATTGATCCTTTTACGAGTTAAGGCATATTTATGGAAAAAAGCTGAGTTTTTGTCCCCTAATTAAAGCCAGTTGGCCCTTGCTCTCTGCTCCCAATACATTTCGCCTTTATCGATCTCCATATTTAATCTAATTCTGGTATCAATTAGCTTTGCCATTGTATCATCATTCCTCTCGCCTTCCAATAGAGTTTCCAGTTCCTTTGTGAGCTTCTTTTCCAAACCATCTCTACCTTTTTTAATTAAATTTGCCCATCTTGTCAAGCTAGTTTGCAGACTTTCCAACTTTTCAGAAATCGACCCGTTTGATGATTCCCATAACTTTTTAAGCTTTTGCTCAAATGACTTGTCTAAGGTCCACCATGCCTCAAATTGAAAACGTGGGCTTTGTTTAAAACTTTTTTCATTGTCTGTGTGAATAAGGAGAGGACAATGATCTGATATCGAATGAATTAAATGACGAACATTGCCCTTTGGGAAGAGATGCATCCATTTTTCGTTAGCCACACCCCTATCCAGTCTTTCTTTTATATTTGTTTCCGGTAAATTTCCCCTCTCCCATGTAAACCATGTTCCCTGAAATCCCATATCTAGTAATTGACATTCATCCAAAACCTCGCGAAAGGCTGCCATTTTCCTCTCCTCCCTTGGTTGGCATATACTTTTTTTCAAAAGAGTACATAATTTCATTGAAATCTCCACTAACCAACCACGGGTAGCACTGTTCTTGCCCCAAGTCCTTAACAAATTCCACGAAGTGTTCTGCTCACTAGCATAAGGCGACCCATAAAATCTTGTAAATCTCCATTCTCCATTCACATTACTTTCTTCGATCAGCACATCAATATGATTTTTCGAGAGGGCTTTGAGACTGACCTTAATTTCTTCTCTCCATGCTAGACAAAATACACCTCTCGAGCCCTCTACTCCTACATCAATTCCATTCACAAAACCACATCTTCTTCTAATCATTTCCATACGCTTATCATCAATTTTGGTCTCTATAAAGAAAACCATATCAGGGTTATGTTACTTCAGCAAGAACCGAAGCCTTCGTACTGCCCATGGGTTCCCCAAACCACGGACATTCCAACAAATGATTTTCATTGCATCCGGTCTGCTTGCCATCTAGCTGCCACCGATCTACTTTGGTTGGGAAAATCATCTTTTCCCAATTTTTCTTCTAACAATTCGTTTATTAATCGATTTTGGAAAACCTTTATTTAAGTTTTAGAAAAATTCTTTGCAAAACCCATTCCTCTGCAAATCCCATTCGGAGCATTACATCCTTTAAAGAACCCCATTCAACTCTATCATAGGCTTTACTCATATCTAGCTTAACCGCCATAAACCCTTTTTCCCAGCACGCTTTTGACACAATGTATGAAGAATTTCTTAGGCAATCAGCATATTATCCGAAATTAATCTTCTTGGAACAAAAGTGCTTTGAGCACCATCAATGCATCTTCCAATAAAGTTTTGAAGTCTATTTGCTTTTTTTTTTTTTGCTACTATTTTGTATAGAACTGTACATAGGCTAATGGGTCTAAAATTAACAAGGTTTGTAAGGTTTGGAGTTTTTGGAATAAGCACTATATCTGTACTGTTAGTAGATTCGAAATCCTTACCCTCATTTAAAATTCAAAGACAAAAAACTTCAACATCTTTACCGACAGTGTGCCAGTATTTCTGGAAAAATAAAGTTGGAAAACCGTCACAACCTGGTGCTTTAGTGGGCCCCATCCCTTGTAGAGCTTGATGAACTTCCTCCACCGTATATATTGATAGCAAAGCTGTATTAATTTCAGAGGAAATATTAGTACCAATACTCGTTAGTAAGTATGATGAATTGCCCACACCATTAGACGAAAATAAGTTTTGAAAGTAGTTTGAGGCTGTTTCGTTAATTCCTAGATTATTAGTAATTTCCCACCCTTCCACTAATTTCAGCCTATTGACTGTATTGATCCTTTTACGAGTTAAGGCATATTTATGGAAAAAAGCTGAGTTTTTGTCCCCTAATTAAAGCCAGTTGGCCCTTGCTCTCTGCTCCCAATACATTTCGCCTTTATCGATCTCCATATTTAATCTAATTCTGGTATCAATTAGCTTTGCCATTGTATCATCATTCCTCTCGCCTTCCAATAGAGTTCCCAGTTCCTTTGTGAGCTTCTTTTCCAAACCATCTCTACCTTTTTTAATTAAATTTGCCCATCTTGTCAAGCTAGTTTGTAGACTTTCCAACTTTTCAGAAATCGACCCGTTTGATGATTCCCATAACTTTTTAAGCTTTTGCTCAAATGACTTGTCTAAGGTCCACCATGCCTCAAATTGAAAACGTGGGCTTTGTTTAAAACTTTTTTCATTGTCTGTGTGAATAAGGAGAGGACAATGATCTGATATCGAATGAATTAAATGACGAACAATGCCCTTTGGGAAGAGATGCATCCATTTTTCGTTAGCCACACCCCTATCCAGTCTTTCTTTTATATTTGTTTCCGGTAAATTTCCCCTCTCCCATGTAAACCATGTTCCCTGAAATCCCATATCTAGTAATTGACATTCATCCAAAACCTCGCGAAAGGCTGCCATTTTCCTCTCCTCCCTTGGTTTGCATATACTTTTTTTTCAAAAGAGTACATAATTTCATTGAAATCTCCACTAACCAACCACGGGTAGCACTGTTCTTGCCCCAACGTCCTTAACAAATTCCACGAAGCGTTCTGCTCACTAGCATAAGGCGACCCATAAAATCTTGTAAATCTCCATTCTCCATTCACATTACTTTCTTCGATCAGCACATCAATATGATTTTTCGAGAGGGCTTTGAGACTGACCTTAATTTCTTCTCTCCATGCTAGACAAAGTACACCTCTCGAGCCTTCTACTCCTACATCAATTCCATTCACAAAACCACATCTTCTTCTAATCATTTCCATACGCTTATCATCAATTTTGGTCTCTATAAAGAAAACCATATTGGGGTTATGTTACTTCAGCAAGAACCGAAGCCTTCGTACTGCCCATGGGTTCCCCAAACCACGGACATTCCAACAAATGAGTTTCATTGCATCCGGTCGGCTTGCCATCTAGCTGCCACCGATCTACTTTGGTTGGGAAAATCATCTTTTCCCAATTTTTTTTCTAACAATTCGTTTATTAATCGATTTTGGAAAACCTTTATTTAAGTTTTAGAAAAATTCTTTGGAAAACCCATTCCTCTGCAAATCCCATTCGGAGCATTACATCCTTTAAAAAACCCCATTAAACTCTATCATAGTCTTTACTCATATCTAGCTTAACCGCCATAAACCCTTTTTCCCAGCACGCTTTTGACACAATGTATGAAGAATTTCTTAGGCAATCAGCATATTATCCGAAATTAATCTTCTTGGAACAAAAGCGCTTTGAGCACCATCAATGCATCTTCCAATAAAATTTTGAAGTCTATTTGCTATTTTTTTTGCTACTATTTTGTATAGAACTGTACATAGGCTAATGGGTCTAAAATTAACAAGGTTTGGAGTTTTTGGAATAAGCACTATATCTGTACTGTTAGTAGATTCAAAATCCTTACCCTCATTTAAAATTCAAAGAAAAAAAACTTCAACATCTTTACCGACAGTGTGCCAGTATTTCTGGAAAAATAAAGTTGGAAAGCCGTCATAACCTGGTGCTTTAGTGGGCCCCATCCCTTGTAGAGCTTGATGAACTTCCTCCACCGTATATATTGATAGCAAAGCTGTATTAATTTCAGAGGAAATATTAGTAGCAATACTCGTTAGTAAGTATGATGAATTGCCCACACCATTAGACGAAAATAAGTTTTGAAAGTAGTTTGAGGCTGTTTCGTTAATTCCTAGATCATTAGTAATTTCCCACCCTTCCACTGATTTCAGCCTATTGACTGTATTGATTCTTTTACGAGTTAAGGCATATTTATGGAAAAAAGCTGAGTTTTTGTCCCCTAATTAAAGCCAGTTGGCCCTTGCTCTCTGCTCCCAATACATTTCGCCTTTATCGATCTCCATATTTAATCTAATTCTGGTATCAATTAGCTTTGCCATTGTATCATCATTCCTCTCGCCTTCCAATAGAGTTCCCAGTTCCTTTTTGAGCTTCTTTTCCAAACCATCTCTACCTTTTTTAATTAAATTTGCCCATCTTGTCAAGCTAGTTTGTAGACTTTCCAACTTTTCAGAAATCGACCCGTTTGATGATTCCCATAACTTTTTAAGCTTTTGCTCAAATGACTTGTCTAAGGTCCACCATGCCTCAAATTGAAAACGTGGGCTTTGTTTAAAACTTTTTTCATTGTCTGTGTGAATAAGGAGAGGACAATGATCTGATATCGAATGAATTAAATGACGAACATTGCCCTTTGGGAAGAGATGCATCCATTTTTCGTTAGCCACACCCCTATCCAGTCTTTCTTTTATATTTGTTTCCGGTAAATTTCCCCTCTCCCATGTAAACCATGTTCCCTGAAATCCCATATCTAGTAATTGACATTCATCCAAAACCTCGCGAAAGGCTGCCATTTTCCTCTCCTCCCTTGGTTTGCATATACTTTTTTTCAAAAGAGTACATAATTTCATTGAAATCTCCACTAACCAACCACGGGTAGCACTGTTCTTGCCCCAACGTCCTTAACAAATTCCACGAAGTGTTCTGCTCACTAGCATAAGGCGACCCATAAAATCTTGTAAATCTCCATTCTCCATTCACATTACTTTCTTCGATCAGCACATCAATATGATTTTTCGAGAGGGCTTTGAGACTGACCTTAATTTCTTCTCTCCATGCAAGACAAAGTACACCTCTCGAGCCCTCTACTCCTACATCAATTCCATTCACAAAACCACATCTTCTTCTAATCATTTCCATACGCTTATCATCAATTTTGGTCTCTATAAAGAAAACCATATCGGGGTTATGTTTCTTCAGCAAGAACCGAAGCCTTCGTACTGCCCATGGGTTCCCCAAACCACGGACATTCCAACAAATGATTTTCATTGCATCCGGTCGGCTTGCCATCTAGCTGCCACTGATCTACTTTGGTTGGGAAAATCATCTTTTCCCAATTTTTCTTCTAACAATTCTAAACCCTCCTTACTTTTTGGATCTTGGAAGTCATACTTCGTTCTTTTGAGTGTATCTTCAAAGATTCTTTCCTTCTCACAATCCCCAACATCGAACTCTATCAATTTCCTCTTATGCGCTATACTTTCTTCATTATACGGACCCATCCCTCTCACAGAATTAATTCTTTTCTAGCTGGTTTTCCTGGCTGATTTCAAAGTTCCTTCCTGTTCACCGCTTCGTTCATGATCTTCCTCATCTGCAGCCATCCCTTCTTGAAATTTCAACACTTTCTCCACTCCTAATAGTTGTAGATCATCTGTTTGTCTCATATCGCAAATATCCCCTCCTTGTAGCCTCATCTCTTGGCTTTCCTCCAATAGACCCGTGTACGAACATTGATTTTTTTTTCTTTTTTGAGAAGGCATTTAACTTTGAACTTTCTCTTTCAAATAAACTGGTTTCTGCCTTTAATGCTAATGAAAAAGGTGGATCATCTCTAATTTTGTCTCTTTCTGCAAGTTTTATCACCACACAGCTTGGAAGAGCGTGCCCCATTCTACCACATCCAAAATAGAAAGTCAGTAACTTTTCGTATTTAAAAGAAATCCAAGTTTTTCTTGATCATCTATGGATACAAATATACCCCTGCAGAGAGGTTTCTACACATCTAACTTCACTCTAATCCGACAGAATTCACCGTTTATTTTAGATCTAATAATTCCTCCAAAAGTCTCCCCAATAGCATGCATCAGGTCTTTCTTATCAAATTCTAGTAAACAAGGCCCAATTTTAACCCAGAACAGGGACGAAACAAGCTTAATTCTACTCCTTTCTGTCGATCTAAGAAATCTGTCAAAAATAACTAACTGCTTTCTGAATAGCCATGGCTGACCTTCTAGAATTGTCTCTAGATCTTCTTCAAACTCAAAATTAATCATAAAAAGATTTTGACCTGCTAATTGGATCTCTAATTTTCCCTTTGTTTTCCAGATACTCTTCATCTATGCCTTGAAGCTATCTGGGTTATAAGACTTTTCTGTCCATACAGTGCAAATCAACGTAGGCTTTCCACTTGGTGTCACTGCCGAACTCTTCACCGATAGGTGAATGAGCTTTTCTGCCAAAAGGGAAACCTCTTCATCTCTCAACCTTTTGTTGCCACCACTTTCCTCCATCCCAAGTCGCAGCAGAGGCTAGTTTCGCTAAGATACTAAGCAAAGCACTCTTAGCTACTAGGGTTTGTTTAGAGATTTTTTAAAAACTAGTAGTTGTAATTGTTTATTTTAAATTGTTTTAAATTATTTATTTCAAATTGTTTTATATTTTATTTATGTTAATTTTTTTTTCATACCTTGTTTATTTTGAACCATTTTTTGTATTATTTATTTTAAATGGTTTCATTTATCATTTATTTTAAACCTTTTTATATTATTTACTTTAAATTGTTTTTTGTATATTATTTTATTTCATTTGTCTTTGATTATTAATTGGTATTAAAAATGATGTACATTGTGTGATTATTGCCATCATGTGTACAATAATTCGTTTATTCGTGTTTTCATATTATTGTCATTCATTGATGTAATAATTTATTCATAAATCGTTATTCTATGTTCTATATTATCATTCCATCTCATTTCATCACTTCAAAAGTCGCGTTTAATTTTTTTTATATCCATAATAAACCATTTTATTTTATCCCTAATAAAATAAATGCACATCGCTTAAGTATTGTACTCGCTATTATTAAAAAAAAGGAAAATTTTTAAAATAAGGTAATATTTAGCGTTTTGGAGATTCGAGAAATCGTTCCCTAATTTACGGGGTTCCAATTTTCTCGTTAACCTAAATAGCAAAATATCCTTTTAAATTTCAAAATACACGGAATTTCAATAAAAATTAAAGGCAAGCTTATTCTCGAGGGTTCCAAGTGTTGTGTCCTAACTTTCGGGATGTAACATTTCGTTACCTCGAGACGAGAGGGTCTTCAACATTCTTTTCAATTTATTCAAGCATTTTTAATGAACATTAATAAAAAAAAGGGATCGTATTTTAAAATCTCTTCAAAATTTCAACTTTCGACGTTAGGACATTAATTAATCAATTAGGTACCAATTTTGGGCATGACAAGGGTGCTAATCCTTCCTCGCACGTAACCGACTCCCGAGCCCACTTTCTCGAATTTCGTAGACCAAAATCATTATTTTAATAAATCAAAATATTTTATTAAAACGATCAAATTACGAGGTGATTCGATCACACCTCATAAATAAAAAGATTGGTGGCGACTCCATTTTCGTTTTTAAATAAAAGTCGACCACGTTTTTCAAAAAAAATGGTTTTCGACATTAGTCTTTCAGTCGGTTTGATTATTTCCGATTAGACAAAAGAAATGTTTGGGTTCGTCTACTAATATATGTCGTCTTTCAGTATTACGATCTGACCACGTAATACCTCTTAGTATTAGTTAAACATCATACAACCAATAAGTAGCATTTGCTTCTATTTTGCTTTGCGTGAAAAAATTATATGAGGACAATTATACAAAGTATTAATATAATTCATGATTGACTTTATTAACCAATCTGTTCGAAAAATTACAGGTGTACTTAATGAAAATACTACACTTAGACACCAAATTCAACACCAACATTAAAGGGCTCTAAGAAACTCAAAATGACAATTTTATGAAACCCAAAATGGAAGAAGTTGAAAAAAAAAAAAACCTCAAAAATGCAACTTTATAAGATCTCCAATGGATGAAGTGGAGCTTGAAAAATTTATGAAAAAATCGAAGCATGATTAGTTGGGAAGATTGAGCCATGGATTTTTGTTCAATTCCAATGACAACATCAAATACTAGTCTTTTTTTAGCTGATATGGATTAGGCCTATGGAGGTGCTTCGAGGGGCTTGATTCGGTCTACAAGATTAAAGGATAAATTAAAAGGCATTGGAGTTGGTGCTCCAATCACTCTCCGATACTTAAGTCAATCAAGGATCCATGGTTATGGAGAGAGTAAAAATATCTCAACTTAGTGATAAAGATAAGAGAGGTTTGCCATTGATGAATATGTGAGGTTTTTGAAGTTTAATAGGAGAAAAATAATGGTTGTTGATAGATAAACAACTTTTGTAAATGAATTTTTGATGAAATTATCGATTAGAGATTAAATTGAGAAATATGAAAATTATGTGTTAATTATGTGAAATTGTGAAATTTATAGGCTACTGTAGGCTTATAAGATATTCGGCTAGGCTTGAGTGTGATGAAATTTCATGAATTTCGTTTTTACGAGACTAGGGACTAAATTGTAATTAAGTCAAAAGTATAGGGGCAAAATGGTAATTTTTCCATAACATGAATTTTGGATTGAATTGAATAGAGTGAAGCTTAAATGGGTTAAATTTGATTATATAGAGCAAGAAAAGCAACGTACGGGATTAGATCGAGGGAAAGACAAAGTTATCGATTAATTGATCATTTTTTTCGTCGTACGAGTTTGAGGTAAGTTCATGTAATTAAATTGCGTATTTATATGCTTTAACTGAAATACATGAATATGAATGATTTAATTACTACGTATAATTATCGAACGCATAATCAACATTGTACGGAAAATACCGAGCCCCGTTTGAACCTTAAGAATTTGTAGGATACAAATGACAATGTCATTAGGGTTACCGATTTGGTTGAGGTCCTGCATATGTTGCGGACTCACCACAGCTCGCATGAGCTTACCGTTATCCACTCGGAGGAGCTTACTGATATTTTTCCCATATGAGCTTACCAATATTAAGCTCAGAGAAGCTTACTGATTATGGCTCGTATGAGCATATATGGATAAGTCCATAACTAGGTTACGGCACTATGAACGTAAGACCATGGTTGGACCATGACAGTGTTTATATGTAAGACCATAGCTGGGATATGGCATTCTGATGATAAGACCACAACTAGGTTGTGGCACAACAAATGTCAAAGATGAATTGACGGATTACAGTTCAGTACACTTAGTGTGTACTACCCTCGTATCCTACGATTTCTAAGTGGTTGAAAGGGCAATGTTCTGATATGATATGACATGAGTTCAATACGAACTATTATAGGTATATATATGGATTATATGGAAAATGGTATATATATGATACACGAATGTACGGTATATATGTTACATGTACATGGAACTTAATAATTGTTAAATTCATACACAATTCTATTACGAATTTATATGAGTTCGATACGATCTAGTACATGTATTTACAGAAAATACATGGAAATGGTTTTACATGATGTATTGACACATGATATGGATGTTACATGTATATGGAAATTTAATTATTTGTTGAGCTCATCCATGATTGTTGATTCATAGGTGAATTTATATGACTAACATGGTTGGTGTATATGTGCTTAGGCTTTGGCTAAGTTGTGGTTAGATTATACCACATTAAACTTATAAGTTATGCATTGAAATGGTAAATGCCAAAATGGAAATATACTTGTGATCATGAAAAGGAGATTTTTGGTTTTATATAAATACATAGCTATATTGATTAATGACTATATGTTAGGCTTTTGAGCCAAATTGAGTTGTGATATACCTTGTTTCACTTACTTCATTTGTGGTTTAATGGGCATGTGAAGAATGAAAGATTGGCAATTGCTTCCATTAGAATTTCTATGGTAGTATTGAATGGTATAAGTTTTTGGATGATTGGAATATGTTTAGCCATATGCTGGAATTATAAATACACATAAGTAGCGAATACTTACGTTATGATGTTTTGAGGTAAATTGGCTTGATAATGTGATATTTAACCTTGAAAGGTTATTGTTGTTTAGGCTAAGGCCAAGACACGTCGGATCGACTTAAATGGATTACGCTTATAAATTGAAGCGGTGAATTTTATTTTTTTAAGTTGCGAACTTACTAAGCTTAATTGCTTACTCTGTTTGTTTTTCTGTGATTTATAGATATCAGAAGCTCGTTCGGGTTGGAAGTTGTCAGAGATTTCATTACACTATCTATCGGCCATTTTGGTACTTATGGTTTATAATTTTCGTTATAATGGCATGTATTGTAACACCCTCTAACCCATATCCGTCGCCGGACTAGGGTTACGAGGTATTACCTGACGAAACACAATTTAACATTCACATATAACTTGTTACTAAATATAATACTAATACAGGAGCATTTATAACCAAACAATCCATACCATATTACTATGTAATCCTTAGCATATTAACATATATAGACTAACATTACTTATCATATATATATATATATATATATATAAAACATACCATGACTAAATCAATAATGCAACCCATCAAGCCGAATATGCACAAAGCATAACGTAATAGATGATCTAATTCTAAAGAACATTTATCAATAATGTACTCATCTACTCACAACAATTATATTTTATTTAGGTCCCAATATATTTACTAAAACACATTACAACTTATAATATTAAAAAAAATAAGTACTAAGACCGAATCTCATAACAACTTACCTCTTTCATTCTATCATATTTTAAACTTAATAAGAGATTTGATTATAACCCATACATGTCATTTATAAATCAAAACATATGACCCCATTTACCTTTCATACTTTAACATTTTTCATCAAGCAAAAGTTACCATTCATTTGGTCATGGACATTACAAAAACCGAATATGCAATTGCCAACATCATTCAAACATATACACAATTGCGTCTCTTATAATTATTAAAACAAAATACCAATACCATACTTACCTTATAATTAATCTAATACATAAAAATTAAACTCATTACACATATGTATGCATGTCATGACCAATTTATATACAACCATGTAATCACCAATTTGTGGCCCGGATTCATTAACCCAGGCCCAAAACCAGCCCAAAACCCAACAAAATACAATTAGAAACAGTCCAAAATTACAAACCAATTAAAATAAAATCAGACCCAGATATTAAGCCCAAATCCCCTAACCCATTTGCAACCAAACCCTAGCCCACTCACCCTAAAAACCTTTCAGCCGACCAAACCCTAACCCCCTAACCTAAGCGTCGCACGCGTGGGCACAAGCGCGCCATCTCTGCGCCAAAACCCCACGACCCTTTTTCTGCCATCCCATTAGCGCCGCAGCACCACGACCAACTGTTCCCCACCATCACCTCGGCCTCCACTGACACCTGCGAACACGCGAGAAAAGGGGCCAGAAAGCAGAAGAAACAAACAACAAGAGGGAATCCATTGTATTTTTTATTTTATTCAGATCGGTTATAAAAGACCGAAGAAACAGATTGTAAAGGGGGCCTTTTTTTTTTATTTTTCGCAATCAATCAAAAGAACAGATTCAAAGAAAATACGAGCGCAATACTCTCACAAACAGAATTTCTGAAGCAATAACACAAAAAAATCAAAACCCAAAAGCCAGATCTGAATATTCGAAGGTTTTTTTTTCTTTCTACCTTTTTTTCTTTCCTTTTTCGCACTTTTTTATCCATAAATATATATAATATATATATATAAGATAAAATAAAAAAAGAGAAGAAATTTTACCTTTCCGGCCACCGCGCGCGGTGGCCGGCACGGCGGGTACCGGACGGAGCCCTCGCCGGACTTGTGGCCTGCAGAGAGAGTGAGAGGGAGTGAAGTTTTTTTTTTGAGACTAAAGAAAATGATTTTTTTTGGAAGGTTTCAGCCCTTTTATAGGGTGATTAAACGGCGCCGTTTCAACAAGGGGGGATCCGCGTGTTGACCCGGATCCACCCCCAGGGTCCGCGTGTTTTATCTTGGAGGGGCTAATTGCGCTTTAGCCCCTCCGTCCTTTTAAGACTGCACAATTGAGTTTCTTTCATTTTAAATTTCGCCCTGAAGTTTTATCATAGTTTCGATCAAGTCCCCCATCCGAGCGCTGAGATTAATAACTTGGGAAAATTGCACTCGCAGCCCCTTTCAGTTTCGCGCATTGATTTTAAATCCCCATTCACCCTTTATTATTTTAATTTATTGCATTTCCCCCCTAATCTTACTCTAATTCCAATTTAATCCTTCTCAGCTTATTTTTGTAATTATATCGCTATTATTATTATTATTATTATTATTATATCATCATATTATCATCATTATTATTAGTGTATATATTTTCTATCATTACTATACTAAATGATATTACTATCATTAGTACTATACTATTATTTTGTATATTTTGTATCACTTTATTTATTATTATTATTATTATTATTATTATTATTATTATTATTATTTATACTCACTATTACTATTATTATTACTATATATTATTATGTTGTATATATATTTTATATATATTATTATTACTATTATTACATTATTATCATATCATTATTATTATACATATTATCATTATTATTGTTATTGTTATTATATTAGTTATACTATTATTAGTACTACTATTATACTTATGTTATTATTTTGTACATAATTTGTGTTGCATCATCATTATTCATCGCATGACCCTATTCCCGTTTTCAAATAACGTTTCTTTAAAACATAGTTTTTCATCAATTTCACCCTAAAAACTAAAAATTTTTCAAAAATAAGGCAATATTCCATGTTTGGAAATTCGAGGGACCGTGCCCTATGTGTTGGGTTTCGATTCTCTTACTTGACCAAATAATCGAATAACCTTTTGTTATTTTAATAAATGAGTCTTAGGAGTTAAGAGATGACCTTGGATTTGAGGATTGAAATTATCGTGTCCTACGTATTGGATGTGATATTTGGCCCCTTCGAAACAAGGAAATCTTAATATTCAACTTTAAGAAGACTCAAACATTTCCAAAAAGACCAAATTTCTAAATTCATTTCTAATTTTGTTAAACTTTCGACATTGGGACATCAATTAATCAATTTGGTACCGATTTTCGGGCGTTGCGAGGGTGCTAACCCTTCCTCGCGCGTAACCGACTCCCGAACCTATTTTCTCAAATGTTCGTAGACCATAAACCCCGTTTTAGTAAACCGAAATGTTTTATTAAAACAAAGGTGATCCGATCACACCTAATAAAAGGTCGGTGGCGACTCCCGTTTTATTCATTTTTCCAAACCCAAGTTCGATTTCCGTCTTGTCAAAAAATGGTTACGACAGCTTGGCGACTCCACTGGGGACCTTGAGAGTCAGGCCGTAAATTGATTGATTTTTGTCCCTTTGATTGAAAATATGGAAAATCGTTTTGAAAGATCGTGTTTCTCTTTGAGGCATTTGCTTGTGCTATAGTGTCAAGTCTCATAAAATACTTTGGCATTGCATTACATGACCATTGCGGTCACACCCTTAAGTGGGAGTGAGAAGCTACTCTTTCGTGAGGTTTTTACCTCCGTGCAAGATAGTGGATCGCTTCCGGGATACATCCGTACCTATGTCTTCGTGAGATTTTTATCTCCGTGCAGCCATAGGGAAATGTATTCCCCTGAACTGAACTCGGTCCATATGAGCCTATAATGGGTGAGGATCGAGGAATCTGCTGGTTCAGGTACCCATACTTTAGAACTAAACCACATATAGAGGAACCTAAGAGCCCGTTGTAGATAGAGCCGTGCAAACCCTAGTTGTTACCTTAAATACGAGTTTGATTATCTCCTGTTTATTTTAAGTTCCTTTTGTACCTGGTATTAACTTGTGGTGTTTCATTTTCATTGCATGGCATTTCATTATAGAAAGGGTGTTGATCCACATTCGATTACTAGATAGAAAAGCTTGACATGGAAAAGGGGTTTCTCAATAGAGTGGAGGATAATGCGGCTGTCCAAGTGTGGTCCGAAAGAGCACAGCAAGAAAAGGGAGACAGCCTGATGGTGGGGCATGAATCGGAGTTATGGGATTTCACCCGCGTCAGCGTGGCTCAAAATGACCTGCGGGAATTAAAGGAAATATGGGATTCCTGGGGCAATGAGGACAAACAACTGTTCTACCATAATTACGGTGATCTGCACTATCTGCTGGATATCAAGGTAGACGAATACCTACTTCGAGCCATTACCCAGTTTTGGAACCCCGCCTATAGTTGCTTCACTTTTGGAAATGTAGATTTGGTTCCAACTATAGAAGAGTACACAGCTTTGTTTCGATGCCCGAGAATTCAAACTGATAAGGCATATTCAAGGTTTGCTAATGTGTCGGCATTCTCAAAAAGGCTAAAGAACATCACAGGAATGAGTGAGCAATGGATTACGGCCCAGATCAAACAAAAGGGGGATTGTAAGTGCATTCCGTGGAAACACTTGAAGGACTTGATCATGGCACATCCTGATAAGAAAAAGAGGGTCGACGTCTTCGCTCTAAGCATCTATGGTTTGGTCATCTTCCCCAAAGCATTAGGGCACATAGAGGATGCGGTTTCGGACCTATTTGATAAACTCGACAAGGGAGTCACACCTATCCCCGCAATTTTGGCCGAAACCTTCATATCATTGAACGCCTGCCGAAGAGCGGGCGAAGGAAGGTTCATAGGATGTGCACAACTGTTGCTTTCATGGTTTCATTGCCGCTTCTGGAAGATGGAAAAAGTCTCATGCAAAATCTTTTTTGAAAACTACTCCCCTCTGAAGGAATTAGCGGATACGCCAAGGCGAGACAACCTATCAGGAGAGAAATGGATAGCGATCCTCCAAAATTTGCAAATGGAAGATGTAGAATGGAAGACTCCATGGATGATCCCTGACAAAATTTTGTATCGATGCGGAGAGTTCGACTGGGTCCCTTTACTCGGAATATGGGGAGCTGTTGGGTACGCCCCATTGCTAGTAATGAGGCAGTATCAATCGAGGCAATTTATACCGGCGACACATGGATTAGCCCAGTGTGAGTTTTCGTACAAGGACGATAACTATAAGAAGAAAGTTCGTGAGATATCAGATGCATGGACTCAAACTCGAAAAATGAAGAGACTCGCCATAAGGCCGATGATTACGCCTGAGTATAATCGATGGTGGGCCAAAAGAGTCAATGACAACATCCCAAGGCCTACCCGAGGGAATGCTCGACCAGTAGAAGAGCAGCTGCAAGTAATCCCGTCTGAATTAGAGATTATCAAGCAAGATTTCGAGAGAAGGAGCCGAGAATTGGGTAAAAAGATAGAGCGGCTAGAAGAGGAAAAGATGCGGTTAGGGTTAGATGTTGACCTCCACAAGTTTGAGGCCAAAAAATTGAAAAAAGGAAAGAACAAGGCCGAAGAGGATTTGGATAGTCTAAAGACGGACTATAAGAAGCTACGCATGTCCATCAGAACTGCTGGTTTGGGCAAAACGTCAGAACAATGGCGACAGGAAATTAAAGAAGAAAAGTCCAGAGCCGATCAGTGGGAGAGGAAATTCCAAGATGCTCGAGTGCGAGAGGACGCTTTGAAAAAGAGCCTGTTGGAAAGCCAAAGCGAAAAGGAGAGGTCACAGCATCTGCACCGTAGTCGTAACTCGGTAGTCGAATTAAGAGCCAGTCAAAACAAAATCGAGGAGATGAGAGGAAGGATAGGAGAGCTCGAGGCTGCACTACAAGATAGCAAAATTCGATTTGAGCTCCTTGAAGTGAACAATGAACACTGGAAGGAGCAGCTCCACCGTTCCTAGGAACAGATCAGAAACAGAGACTACGTAATGGGCGAAGTCGTGGCTCAAATCCGAGAGGCGGCCGATCATTTGCAAACCTTGGCGGTTCGGGCCGACACGTTAAGTCTGATATATGAGTCAGAATCGAAGCGAGGCCAAAGTTTAGCTTGGCTTCTTAGGAAAATTAAGGATTTAGGCATTAGGGCAAAGTCGTATATGTAATCGTCCGTTCTATGAAAGGAAATTTGTTTTCTAGTAAAGTTTATCCAATGGGATTGAATCAAATCAACACCTTTTTCTTCTTGCATTCATTCCACACATTTGCATTGCATTCCATCCATCGGCATACATCACACCATTTGCATCAAAAAGGAGCCTAATTAGTTAAAAACGTGACAGAAGTTACCCTGGAAACCGACGAGGATCAACCTATCATACATTACTACAACACTCGTCGTAAGGCAAAAGCAATGGACCAAAGATACGAACAATTCCAGAAGGACATAGAAAACCAGATGAAGAAGTTTCAACAAGAATTGAAAGACCAGATGGCAGAGGCTCAAAAGGATATGGTGGCCCAAATGACTCAAATAATGAATGGGATAACAAACAAAGGAAAAGACCCTACAACTAGTACCGGGAAAGAAAGCGAAGGCCATCCTCCAGGATTTACTCCACCCCATGGAGTCTGGCCTCAAAAGGAATTTACAGGCCTATAACACCCACCTGTACTTCCACCTGCCCATCTAGGGCAAGGAGTATTTGCATCAAGTCACGGAACTAACCCAGCTGACCCTATTGTCCCAGATTTGGATGATCCTGTGGAATTAGCCAAGTTAAAAATGAAGGAACAAAATGCTCAAGACAAGTACAAGGATTTGGAAGAAAGGCTCATAGTGGTGGAAGGAACTAGAGTCTCTTCAGCGATGAGTGCCAAAAAGCTCAGTTTGGTTCCCGGTCTGGTCTTGCCTCCAAAATTCAAAGCACCAGACTTTGAAAAATATGATGGAACAAGGTGTCCAAAGGTGCATCTCACCATGTTTTGCCGAAAAATGGCTGGTCACGAAGATGAAGACAAGCTGTTGATACACTTCTTTCAGGAAAGCTTGATCGGGTCGGCCCTCCGGTGGTACAATCAACTAGGAAGAGAAAGGATCCAATCATGGGATGACTTAGCTGCAGCATTCTGTGAACAATATAAGCACGTCTCCGACATAGCGCCTGATCGCCTAACATTGCAGATGATGGAAAAGAAGCCATCTGAGACCTTTAGGCAATATGCTCAAAGGTGGAGAGACGTCTCGGTTCAAGTGGAACCTCCACTAACCAAAACGGAGATCACAGTCCTTTTTATTAACACTTTAAAAGCGCCATTCTATGACAAGCTGGTGGGGAATGCCACAAAGGATTTCGCAGATGTCGTAATATCTGGAGAACTCATCGAAAACGACATCAGGAACGAGAGAATGGAAGGGACTGAAAGCTCTAAAAGGCCATTAAAGAAGAAGGAGCCTGAAACCCATATGGTAGGGACCGAGAATCACTACACTCCTAATCCATACCCTATCCAACCTCGACCTCAATTCCGCCCAACTCCAAACCTCTACTTTCCTCCTCAGAACCTCTATTATCAAACCCCTCCTCCTTATCCCGTCTATACCGCCGATGCCCAAAGACCACTCACCATATTCTCACCAAATACCATGACCGCGCCGAGCCAACCCAAAAGTGAACCAAGGCCAACGAGACCTAACCCCGAAAAGCCTCAGTTTGCCCCTATTCCCATGACATACGGGGAACTGTGCCCAAAGTTGCTCGAGAAACAACTAATAGCACCACATTACATAGCACCTTTGAAACCTCCCTATCCTAAATGGTACGATCCTAATGCTAGCTGCATGTACCATGCTGGAAACCGGGGGCATTCCACGGATAATTGCCTAGCCTTTAAAAGAAAGGTTCAAAGTCTGATTGATGCGGGCATTCTACGATTTGATGGGGTCAGTAATCTGGCTGGGAATCCACTCCCTAACCATCCCGTAGGGAATATAAGTATGGTAGCATAGGAAAATAGGTGGCGAGCCAAAAGTCGCGTCTCCGAGCTAAAAACACCTTTGGGGAAAATATGGGAAATAATGACTGAAAGAGGTTTGCTTGCCAGAAGATTCAGGAAGGAAATCGTGGAAAGTCAAAGTTTTTGTATTTTTCACGGCATGGAAGGACACCACATCCAATCTTGCGAGGAGTTTAAAGAACTACTTCAAGGTATGATGGATAATAAGGAGGTTGCGGTTTGTAGTAAGAAGGAAGGGTTCGACGAAAAGGATGTATATGCTTCTGAGGGCCAATCATCAGGTCCCCCTTATAGTGTTGACCGGCCTTTGGTAATCTATTATGAAGCAAAGAGGGAGGAGGTGAAACCAAAGATGATAATTAAGGTGCCAACTCCGTTCCCTTACAAAGAGAACAAAGCAGTGCCTTGGGAATATGATGTCAACATTACCCTGCCAGAAGCTACGAATGGAAGCGTTAGCGAGGTAGGACATTTTACCCGCAGCGGGAGGTGCTATTCTCCCGAGGTGTTCGAACCAAAAAAGAAAGGCATCGACTCAAGCCAAAAAGGAAAAGCACCAATGCGTGAGGCGGTAGTCGAGACTGAAATCCCATCCGAACAGGTGAACGAGGACGAAGCACATGAATTTTTAAGGTTTATCAAGCATAGCGAGTATAATATCGTGGAGCAATTGAACAAGCAACCGGCAAAGATCTCGATGTTATCTCTACTGTTAAGCTCAGAACCACACCGAAATGCTTTATTGAGAGTGTTAAACCAAGCATATGTGCCGAGCAACGTACCCGTTGAAAAGCTTGATAGATGGGCAAACAACTTAAATGCGGATAATTTCATCTCTTTCAGTGATGATGAAATACCGCCGAACGGTAGAGGCTCTATCAAAGCATTGCACATCACCACCTATTGTAAGGGTTACATAGTGCCGAGTGTGCTCATTGATAACGGGTCTGCGCTTAATGTCATGCCTTTATCCACACTATCCAGAATGCCAATAGATATGTCTTATCTAAGGCCTTGTCATTCTACAGTAAGAGCATTTGATGGGACACGACGAGAGGTCATGGGGAAGATTGAAATTCCTCTGGATGTGGGCCCATGCACATACAACATAGAATTCCAAGTTATGGATATCTCGCCTTCATACAATTGCCTCTTAGGGAGACCTTGGATCCATTCTGCTGGGGCAGTCCCTTCATCTCTCCACCAGAAAATGAAGTTTGTCATGGATGATCGCTTGATCACAGTCGCTGGTGAGGAAGACATCGTCACGTCTGTCTCCACTGATGCACCCTACATCGAAGTGAACAAAGATGCAGTAGAATGTTCCTTCCGCTCCTTTGAATTCATCAATGCTACTTTTGTCGCTGAAGGAAGTAAAACTCCCACGCCCAAGTTGTCAAGGAATACCAGGATGGGAATCAAACTAACGGTTGGAAAAGGAGCCTGAGCAAGGAAAGGATTAGGGAAATACCAGCAAGGGATGGCTAGAGCGCTAAAACCAGCACCCCACAAGGCTCGATACGGCTTAGGATTTAAGCCCGACGTGCAGCAAAGAAAGGAGGATCGTAAGAGTCACAGGTCGGGAATTGGAGTGGGAACCCATAACATATCCGCCTTTGTCGAAAACATTTACCTCGGCTGGAATTATATTCCCGGGAGAAGATGATCCACAAAGTATGGTGTCATGGGTAGAAAAGGGTCTACAGGACTTCAGCATAAATGTCATTGGCAAAGGGAATAATGCAATGGAAGGTGTCTCAGCGATACGCTCTTGCCCCCCGGGATTCACTCCTAACAATTGGACTGCTGTGGACCTTCTCGTAATTTCCAAGCCTCCTCTAAAGTAATGCTCAATGTTGGCTTTTTGTATGCCCCTAAGCTGTGGGGAAATCCGTTATGAGAGTTCATTTTGTCTATCTAGCTTTTAAATGAAACATGAATAAAGATGCATTTTGTCGTGTTCTTTTCATTCTCATCGGCTCCATATTTATTTCCTTCTTTACCTGTCCCTATATACCCCATATCATCATATCACGTTCATAGGATCCGATACCTTGATGCCCCTCTATAGTTCTCTTTTTCATTTACTTTTCAGGTGCTCAGATATCAACGACGCGAACAATCCTGTTACGAGTCCTAAAATCAACTTCGAGAAAGCTATTTGTGTGGGAGAATTCGAGGCTGAAGAAGATGCCGAAGATTATGCCTCTTCCCCAGACCTACTGAAAATGGTAGAACAAGAGGATAAACAAATTCTGCCCTATCAAGAATCGGTCGAAACAGTGAATTTAGGAGATGAAAACAAGAAGCAAGAGGTAAAAATCGGGACCTCTATGTCTGAAGACACCAAACATGATCTAATCACCTTGCTTCATGAGTACAAAGACGTGTTCGCCTGGTCGTATCAAGATATGCCAGGTTTGAACGAAGATATAGCAGTCCATAAACTCCCACTGAAACCGGAATGCAAGCCTATCCAACAGAAGTTAAGGCGGATGAGGCCTGAAATGCTCTTGAAGATAAAGGAAGAAGTAAAGAAACAATTTGATGCTGGATTCCTGCAAATCTCTAGATATCCAGAATGGGTGGCTAATATAGTCCCGGTACCGAAGAAAGACGGCAAAGTACGAATGTGTGTAGATTACTGTGATTTGAATCGAGCAAGCCCTAAAGATAATTTCCCATTGCCACACATCGATACATTGGTAGATAACACGGCAAAGAATTCATTTTTCTCCTTCATGGATGGATTTTCGGGTTACAATCAAATCAAGATGGCTACCGAGGATATGGAGAAAACTACATTCACGACAATGTAGGGAACATTCTGCTACAAAGTGATGCCGTTCGGTCTAAAGAATGCCGGGGTAACATATCAAAGAGCCATGGTAACGTTGTTCCACGACATGATGCATAAAGAAATAGAAGTTTATGTTGACGATATGACCGCCAAATCTCGAGGAGAAAGAGAGCATGTTGAAAACCTCCGAAAGCTGTTCGAAAGACTGAGAAAATTCCAACTAAAGCTTAATCCTGCCAAATGTACCTTTGGGGCTACCTCGGGAAAATTATTGGGATTCATCGTTAGCGAGAAAGGTATCGAGGTTGATCCGGATAAAATAAAGGCCATACAAGAACTACCGCCCCCTCGCACAAAAAAGGAAGTTAGAGGATTTCTAGGGAGACTGAATTACATCGCTCAATTCATTGCTCAACTCACCAAGCAGTGTGATCCAATATTTTGACTCCTTCGAAAACACAATTCTGGAGAATGGGACGAGGAATGCCAAGAGGCTTTCGACAAGATAAAGCAGTATTTATCTAGTCCTCCGGTGCTAGTACCACCAACTCCCGGAAGGCCACTACTACTATATCTGACTGTGTTCGAAAACTCAATGGGTTGCGTCTTGGGGCAACATGATGAGTCCGGAAAAAGGGAACAGGCTATCTATTATCTCAGTAAGAAATTCACGGAGTATGAAGCAAGGTATCCGCCAATCGAAAAATTCTGTTGTGCTCTGGTCTGGGCAACTCGGAGGCTTAGACAATATGTGCTGTATCACACGACATGGTTGATTTCAAAGCTGGACCCAATAAAATACATGATGGAATCGCCTGCACTCTCAGGAAGAATGGCGCGATGGCAGATCCTACTATCGGAATATGACATCGTATATGTGAGCCAGAAATCGATTAAAGGGAGCGCAATAGCTGATTTTTTAGCAACTCGAACAACAGAAGAATACGAGCCCTTGAAATTTGACTTCCCAGATGAAGACTTGATATGCGTTACGGAAGAAGAATGTGAATCGTCGAAAGAGAAATCATGGAAGATGAGTTTTGATGGCACGTCAAATGCATTGGGGCACGGGATTGGAGCAGTCTTAGTGTCACCAGAAGGGTATCATTACCCCTTTACTGCCAGATTAAATTTCTTCTGTACCAACAATATAGCATAATATAAGGCTTGCATCATGGGACTTCGCGTGGCTATCGAGCAGAATGTCAAGGTCTTGGTAGTCTCCGGGGACTCGGCATTGGTGATTTACCAAATCCGTGGAGATTGGGAAGTAAGAGACTCGAAGTTGGTTAAATATCGCGATCTTGTTGTAGAATTGGTCGAAGAATTCGAAGAAGTGACTTTTAATTATTTCCCACGGGAAGAAAACCAGTTGGCTGACGCCCTGGCCACCTTGGCTTCAATGTTCAAAGCGAACCGAGAAACAGAAATAATGCCTCTCCAGATGAGCATATACGAGGCCCCTGCGCATTGTTTTAGCATTGACAACGAGGCAGACGGGCAACCATGGTTCCATGACATCTTAGAATATGTCAAGAATCAAAGATATCCCGAGCAAGCAAATGAGAACGACAAAAGAACAATTAGGAAATTGGCAGCGGGATTCGTTCTCGATAGGGACATCCTGTACAAAAGAGGAAAAGATCAAGTCCTCCTGAGATGTGTGGATACTGTTGAAGCCAGAAAGATACTCGAAGAGGTCCATGAAGGAGTTTGTGGAACGCACGCCAATGGCTTCACTATGGCCAGGCAAATTATGAGGCTCGGTTATTACTGGTTGACAATGGAAAGCGATTGCATTAGTTACGCACGAAAGTGTCACAAATTTCAAGTTTATGGCGATAAAATTCATGCAGCACCTTCACCCCTTCATGTCATGACTTCCCCGTGGCCCTTTTCTATGTGGGGCATGGATGTTATAGGGCCAATCTCCCCGAAAGCTTCTAATGGACATCGATTCATTTTTGTGGTCATAGACTACTTCACAAAATGGATAGAGGCCGCTTCGTTTGCTAATGTGACAAGGACAGCAGTGTGCAGATTCTTAAAAAGGAGATCATATGCCGATATGGCTTGCCAGAAATAATCATTTCAGATAATGCTTTGAATCTGAACAACAAAATAATGAAGGAAGTGTGCGAGCAATTTCAAATAAAGCATCATAATTCCTCACCCTATCGTCCAAAGATGAATGGAGCAGTAGAAGCTGCTAACAAGAACATCAAGAAGATCATTGGGAAAATGACCGAGACGTATAAAGACTGGCACGAGAAGCTACCATTTGCCCTATACGCGTATCGCACGTGTGTGCGGACCTTTACGGGGGCAACTCCTTTCTCTCTAGTCTATGGAATGGAAGCTGTGCTGCCCATTGAGGTGGAAATCCCCTCTCTACGAATCTTAATGGAGTCAAAACTAGAAGAATCTGAATGGGTTCAGGCTCGATATGACCAACTGAATCTGATCGAAAAAAAACACTTGAAAGCAATTTGTCACGGACAGATGTACCAAAGGAGAATGGTCGCAGCCTATAACAAGAAGGTACATCCAAGAGAATTTCGTGAAGGAGAACTCGTGTTGAGGAAGATTCTCCCTATACAAAAGGACTTTCGAGGAAAATGGGCACCGAATTGGGAAGGACCATACGTCGTAAGGAGAGCTTTCTCAGGTGGAGCTTTGATCCTCACTGAAATAGATGGGAAGGAGTTACCAAACCCGGTGAACTCAGATACCGTGAAGAAATATTACGCCTAAAAAAAAAAAAAGGGGCATCCTGATAAACAGAGAAGGCTTAGGATGAAAACCCGAAAGGGCATCCTAAAAGAAGCAAATTTGGTCTGAGGAGGCAAGAATGGGTTGAACAAAGAGTCAAACAGCGAGATCATAGTATTGAAGCGGACTCTGAAGCTCAAGAATCTTCTACATGAAAAATCTTGCTCGAAAAGATTCAGGATAAAGAAACATGGAGAAGTTCATACGTCAGATATCTAGAGCACTTACTACAACTAAACTTGTTTTCCTTTTATAATGCTTTCTTAATCGAGTCATTCCTTGTCAATTTTCTTGCTGCTTTTGAAATAAATATAGACACGATGAACACTTTTCATGCCTAACTGGCCATTTTCATGCGTTTTATTTATGTTTCATTTTGGAGATAAATAGTGAAACCACATACTCTAAACGAAAAGAATATGGAGCATTACCTGGACGAGAATTGGGTAAATACGGGAGCTTCAAAGCAAGGACAAAATTCAACAGGGGCAAAAAAAACGAGAAACACGAATTACTCGTAGAACCCGAGGGCGGGTATCAAGTCTGAGGAAAGTCAAGAGTCGAAGCAGTGAATGCAGGTCATCATGAGAGTCATAACAAGAAGAGATATACGACAAAACAACCAAGGGCGCATGGCATAATCATGTAGGCATAGAAGCATTTAAGACAAACACGTGCATATCATGATAGCATCACGCATGACACATACAGGTGCACCAGCGAAGCATGAAGTTTTGACGATAACTATACCAAACCAAGGAGAAAGAAGACATCCGAGTTCCACCAGATGATATATTTTGAGATTCCGATTGCAAATATCAACTCATATTCAGAGAGAGGTGAGTTGAGCCTCGGGTCATACCCTGAGGTGTCTTTTAATTTCTTTTCAAAATATCGACTCATATTCAGAGAGAGGTGAGTTGAGCCTCGGGTCACACCCTGAGGTGTCTATTAATTTCTTTTCAAAATATCAACTCATATCAGAGAGAAGTGAGTTGAGCCTCGGATCACTCCCTGAGGTGTCTTTTAATTTCTTTTCAAAATATCAACTCATATCAGAGAGAGGTGAGTTGAGCCTCGGGTCACACCCTGAGGTGTCTTTTAACTTCTTTGCAAATATCAACTCATATCAGAGAGAGGTGAGTTGAGCCTCGGGTCACACCCTGAGGTGTCTTTTAATTTCTTTTCAAAATATCAACTCATATTCAGAGAGAGGTGAGTTGAGCCTCGGGTCACACCCTGAGGTGTCTTTTAATTTCTTTTCAAAATATCAACTCATATTCAGAGAGAGGTGAGTTGAGCCTCGGGTCACACCCTGAGGTGTCTTTTAATTTCTTTGCAAATATCAACTCGCAGCCCCTTTCAGTTTCGCGCATTGATTTTAAATCCCCATTCGCCCTTTATTATTTTAATTTATTGCATTTCCCCCCTAATCTTACTCTAATTCCAATTTAATCCTTCTCAGCTTATTTTTGTAATTATATCGCTATTATTATTATTATTATATCATCATATTATGATCATTATTATTAGTGTATATATTTTCTATCATTACTATACTAAATGATATTACTATCATTAGTACTATACTATTATTTTGTATATATTTTGTATCACTTTTATTTTATTATTATTATTATTATTATTATTATTATTATTATTATTACTATTACTATATTACTATATATTATTATGTTGTATATATATTTTATATTATATATTATTATTACTATTATTACATTATTATCATATCATTATTATATTATACATATTATCATTATTATTGTTATTGTTATTATATTAGTTATACTATTATTAGTACTACTATTATACTTATGTTATTATTTTGTACATAATTTGTGTTGCATCATCATTATTCATCGCATGACCCTATTCCCGTTTTCAAATAACGTTTCTTTAAAACATAGTTTTTCATCAATTTCACCCTAAAAACTAAAAATTTTTCAAAAATAAGGCAATATTCCGTGTTTGGAAATTCGAGGGACCGTGCCCTATGTGTTGGGTTTCGATTCTCTTACTTGACCAAATAATCGAATAACCTTTTGTTATTTTAATAAATGAGTCTTAGGAGTTAAGAGATGACCTTGGATTTGAGGATTGAAATTATCGTGTCCTACGTATTGGATGTGATATTTGGTCCCTTCGAAACAAGGAAATCTTAATATTCAACTTTAAAAAGACTCAAACATTTCCAAAAAGACCAAATTTCTAAATTCATTTCTAATTTTGTTAAACTTTCGACATTGGGACATCAATTAATCAATTTGGTACCGATTTTCGGGCGTTGCGAGGGTGCTAACCCTTCCTCGCGCGTAACCGACTCCCGAACCTATTTTCTCAAATGTTCGTAGACCATAAACCCCGTTTTAGTAAACCGAAATGTTTTATTAAAACAAAGGTGATCCGATCACACCTAATAAAAGGTCGGTGGCGACTCCCGTTTTATTCATTTTTCCAAACCCAAGTTTGATTTCCGTCTTGTCAAAAAATGGTTACGACACAACCAAAATATACATAACTTATAACATCAATTATAACCATCATGAAATCATATCCACATCATATAAATAACGTGATCGAAATTTCATAACTATAATCTAATTTCAAAGATCATTCAAGCCACATACTTAAACACCTAACATAACACATCCTAAATTTTACTTTCATCATAATTTAATATTATGGACGAATACTCATAAGTTCAAAATATCATGTTCTTAGCCATTTTCGCATGGCATACTTATATACAAGACCAAAGTTCATTATTTTACAACTTAGTCTAACCTATACATGCCTTTGATTTAGAAACTAAGTTTATAAGTACCAAAAAGGGATGATAGTGTGGTTAACTTCACCGACGATTCTCTAAGCCCGCAGCTGGTGTAACACCCCAAACCCGACCTAGAAGTTAGGCCCGAATCTGGCGTGTCACAAAAAAAAACTCGTTTGAAAATTTTAGCCTCTTTGTTAAAACCCAAAACACTTAATCAAATGTTAACTACTTGGAAACGTAATTATCTTTTAAGAAAAACCTTTTTGGTGGCGAAAACGTAATTGAAATAAACGATTTACAAATAAGTGATGTTTAGAAACAGAGTTGCAGAAGTATTTTGAAATCGTTGCGGAAACGTAGATAAAATACAAGTATTTTTGAGAGATTGATTGATGAGTCAACAATCAAGGTAGTGAACTTCAAAATCGTGACTTTTAAAAATATTTTTTTTGATAGTTCGAGAAAATAACTTCTGTGTTAAAATATTTATAAAGTTTATTATGAAATTCGTTTATTAATCGATTTTGGAAAACCTTTATTTAAGTTTTAGAAAAATTCTCATTTAAATCAAATTAAGCAAAATAGTAAGTATATCAACCATAAAGCAAATAATAAAATACTCCAGATGCCTTATTACAACTTAAACCAATAAAGCAAAATAGTAAAATAAACGGAAATAGAAATTTAAGATTTAATAACACCATTTCAGAAATATGGCTTCCAACGAGTCATCCATGGCCCAAGTCCACCTCACGGAGCATTACCTACAGGGTTAAGAAAGAAGGGGGTGAGTTACAAGAACTCAGTGTGTAACCCACTTACCATAGTCCATTGGGCCAAAACCATTTAAGCATTTATTTGGGCCTGAGCCCATTACAGATATAACAATTTAACATGTATAGAATGTATGTGATATGCAATTCCCAAACCAAACCTAATTTCCATCCGCTACACACCACCCGTACCAACCAGCACACCTGTGGGGAGCTTTAGTCACCTACCCCGCCAACACACCAAACTGGGCATTAAGCCATATATCAACTAGGCAATAAGCCATATATCAAACTGGGCAATAAGCCATATATCAAACTGGGCAATAAACCATATATCACTGGGCAATAAGCCATATATCAAACTGTAGACAAGCCACCAGATTAACAGAATTTATATGGCCTTGCCATTTTTCAGATTTGTGGCAGAGCCACCAGAGTTACGTAGCAGAGCTACCAGAACTTCTCTTCATCATTATCCCATCCCATGCAATTCATGTATATAATGCATAACAATTCATAAGAATGCATTCAGATATTTCTTACAATTTTATGGCCCATTATAACAATTTATTAACTTGGCCCACTAAGCAGAATATTATCTTGGCCCATTTCACATATTTTCAGATCGGCCCATTTAGCAAATTATCAAATTGGCCCATATAGCAATTTATCAAATTGGCCCATATAGCAAATTATCAAATTGGCCCATATAGTAATTTATTAAATTGGCCCAAATGGCAATTTATCAAATTGGCCCATATGACAATTTATCAAATTGGCCCATATAGCAATTTATCAAATTGGCCCATATAGCAATTTATCAAGTTGGCCTATATAGCAATTATCTCAATTCGGCAATCGTACCCACTAAGGGTAATTCGGTAATTTACCCTCTATGGGTATTATGGTAATTTCGTAATCCAAGGGTATTTCATAAATTTTACCCACCAAGGGTAATTCGTTTGGGCACAAAAATTGAAACTGCCCATCTGCGTCATGCTAACTAAATTGACTATAACTCGAGTTAGGAAACTCGAAATTTAGATCCGTAAATTTTCCCTAAAACTAGACTCATATAACTTCTTACTGTAATTTTTTTCAGAATTTTTAGCTTAGCCAATTAGTACAGTTTATTCTTCAAAGTATCCCTTGTTTCACTGTTTGACAGTTCTGCCCTCTCTTCACAAAATCTCAGATATCTTATTGTACAGAACTCAAATACTGGTTTCGTTTGATCCAAATAAAAATAGACTCACTAAGGATTCTAATAATATAAACCATGTCCCATAATAATTTTTTTACAATTTATAATGATTTTTCCAAATCAGAACAGGGGATCACGTAATCATTCTGAACCAGTCTTACTAAAATTTAAAAATCTCAAAATATACAAATCCTTTGCTCTCTCTGTTTCTTTTAAAAGAAAATAGACTCAATTATCTTTCAATCCATATCTCCTTAACTTTCTAATTCAATTTCCACTATTTTTGGTGGTTTTTCAAAATCACGTCACTGCTACTAACCAAAACTGTTTTATTGCAAAATATGGTTACCACTTCGAACATACGCACGCCCGAGTGGTCACAGATGCCGGTTTTCGGCTTTTTGGTCTTTCGAACGAATCACAGAACATTTTATGCAAACATTCAAAGAGGTATGAGATTACACACCTGATTTGGATTTCCTAAAGAACCACTCTTCGTTGACCCTAGAACAATACCAACCAAAAGTTAGCCTCGGATTTCCAAAAGATTTCATACCCCACGTATTACTTACACTTGAATCACTTACCACTACGTGATCTCCCTCTACGGAGTCCCGATATTCAACCCCGCCTTCTGACTACCACCACACGCTCCTTTACTGCAACTGATGTTAACGATCCTCACCCTTTGATTATCAAAAGAATCCGAACAACAACAAAACGTAAGAACCACTATTCGGTTTTGGGACACACCGCAATGGAAATCGAAAGATGAGAAGAATGGAATCAACCACTTGAAGATTAGAAGGGAAAAAGAAGTAGGGGTTTCGGCCAAGAAGAGATTTGCAACACAAGGCTCAAGTTGTACTAGCTAGAATTGGATGAAAAGAGAGAAAAGATGAGTAGAAGGAACACTATAGAAGAAGAGGAAATTTCCAGCAAGGAGGAAATGTAATCAAAAGAAACAAAATATTAGGTAAAGAAAAAGTGACCAAATGAAAAATTTCTAAACACCCCCCATCTTCAGCCGAATATCATCCCCCTTTCTTTTTTTTTTTCACCTACTCCATTCTTTTCAAATCTCATCATTATACTTTTTCTTTTTCCACAAATCACTCTCCATCATTCCTTTTTTCACAAATCACTCTCCATCATTCCTTTTTCTCCCATTTCTTTTTTTTTCTCTCTATAATTCACTTATTCACCTACTCCACCATTTGTATTCTTTTGACCAAATCAAACTCTTCCTAGCACAAAAAAATACTCTCCAAAATGCTACATATGAGATTCGAACCCACTCCCCATTCCATACTCTCTTGAGACGCCAACCACTAAGCCACACACTCCACTTGTGTCTCCTAAATGCACCCACTTATTCTTAAGTCTTGATGCCACCTACCTTCTCTCATTAATAGGCTTAAACACAAAATTTTTACTAGGGCCCAATTCAACCCCGGGCCCTCATTGAACCCCTAAACATGCACAATTAATATTTTTAACTAGCTTAACGCAAGAAATAATGCAACAATTAAAATTCCAAATTTTGGGATGTTACAGCTGGATCAAAAGTCCATAAAACCGAACAATGAGCACACACAAAGTAAGCTTACTAGCTTAGTAAGTCTCAAGCAAATTTTAATATAACCATCAAACATTTAAGCATTTTAATCTTTAAGTTTATGACATTGAATATAAACATTTCAACATGTGAATTAAACATGGCCGAATGCTATCAATTCATTAACCTAAGTATTTGTACTTTATTACCATAAACATTTAATTTATCAAAACACAAAAATATATTACACCTATTAGCATACTTCAAGTCAAGTGAGTACAACATTCATATCAATCACATATACTCATTTGTATACATATGCAAACACATCCAAACCCTTTCACTCTTAACATTTTTCACTTATAGCCAATTTTCCAAAATAACACATTTAAACTCAAATTCTATTATATAATGTTCATACACAACAATGGTAAGCTCAATAGCATATATCAAAATTCTGATCGAATCATCAACCATATCATATCATACTTAATTCAAATAATAATATACTGATCCTTATAAATATAAAAGGCTTATACTTACCTGAGCTTTTAGCTCATTGCATTAAATATGGTTCACCTTGTATGATTCATGATTTCTCCATTTATAACACATCACCGGCATTACGCCTGCTGGGCAGCAAAGCCTGAAATATACGCTGGCGTTAAGCCTGCTAGACCAGAGGTCTGAAATTTGATCACCGGCATTTAGCCTGCTAGGCAATAAGCCCGAAACACTTCACCGGCACAAGGCCTGCTAGGCAATAAGCCCGATATTTATATTACCAAACCAACTCATTCACATTACGCATTAACAATATCACAATTATCACATGTAATTCACATCACTTTCACATAGTGAACTCAATTAATTCGATTTCATATCATTGCTAAATTACTTCCACACATTCGGCTTTAACATATTTCAATCTACAAGTTTGTAATTCAACATGTATACTAGGTTACAATCGATACTTACGATATTAATTTGCTTAAAGACTTACCTCGACTATCGACGGACAACGAAGATCGGCTATTCGATAACCTTTGCCTTTCCCTGATCCAAATCCGTCTTTCTTTGTTCTTGATCTAAACACATTAAAATTTAACTCATTCAAGCACATTTCATCTTAATTTAGTCCCAAAACACATAAATAGGCAAATTACATTTTACCCCTAATGTTTCACATTTTTACAATTTAGTCTTATTTGCACAAAATACAAAATACACAAAATTTCATTACACAACCTAAGGGCCGAATATTCATAGGGATTATACAAGTCCATTTATTTAATTTATTTAGCATTTTAACCCCTCAAAAATTTATTATTTTGAAATTTAGCCCAAATACTCAAATTCACCAAAATTTCCAATACAAAACATGTTAATCTATAACATAACTTTAACATATATTCATCAAACATCACAAAGCATAAGCTTCTATCATGGCCGAACATCACATATACACTAATCTCAAAAATTCTAGCGTGGGTTGGATAGTATTCGAAGCAACGATCAACAAAACATAAAAATTATCAAAAACTGACTAAAAGCACATACACGATTTAAGCTTGAAATATGGCCGAATGTAACAAGCTCACACCCTTTTCTTTCTTTCTTATTTTCGGTGATAGGAAGATGATGAACATGGCTTATTTTAAGCTTTGTTTTTATTATAATTAACTTAATTACCAAAGTACAAAAATAACCTTTCATTATAATAAAATTATCATATATATATATAAGGTTATTTTAGACATATGTCGTCCACTCACCTTAATAATGGGCTATTTGCCCTTTTAATACCCCATATTAACAAGCCACCATCACATTAGCACCTTTCACTATAGTTTGTCACTTTTACATTTTACGCGATTAAGTCCTTTTTGTCTAATTAAGCATACAAACAATCAAATTTTGATACGAAACTTTCACACATTATAAATCACATATAATTAGCACAGAATATAATATTTAAAAATTTTTTGGACTCGGATTCGTGGTCCCGAAACCACCGTTCCGATTAAGGTCAAATTCGAACTGTTACAACTCTCCCCCCTTAGGGATTTTCGTCCCCTAAAATCTTACCATTAAACAAAGTCGGATATTGTTGCCTCATTGAATCCTCAGGCTCCCACGTAGCCTCTTCTACTCCGTGTCGATTCCATAGTACTTTTACTAACGGAATTTTCTTGTTTCTCAACTCTTTCATTTCACGGGCTAAAATACGGATCGGTTCCTCCTCGTACATCATATCGGATCGAATTTCAATTTCAGACGAAGAAATCACATGTGACGGATCTGATCTATATCTACGGAGCATCGAAACATGAAATACATTATGGATCTTTTCTAATTCAGAAGGTAACTTCAATCTATAAGCAACAGGCCCGATACGTTCGATGGTCTCATACGGTCCGATGAATCTCGGACTTAGTTTGCCTTTTCGACCAAATCGGAGTACTTTCTTCCACGGTGAAACTTTCAAAAAAACCCGATTTCCAACTTGAAACTCAATGCCTTTACGTTTCAAATCCGCATAAGACTTTTGGCGATCCAATGCAGCTTTCAAACTATCTCTGATTACAGCCACTTTCTGTTCAGTCTCTTTAATCATATCAACCCCGTGTATCTTATTTTCACTGAGCTCAGTCCAGTACAAAGGTGTACGACATTTACGTCCGTACAAAGCTTCGTAGGGTGCCATTTTGATACTAGATTGAAAGCTATTATTGTAAGCAAATTCAATCAAAGGTAAGTATCATTCCCACGTGCCTTCAAACTCGAGGACGCAACATCTCAACATATCCTCAAGTATCTGAATGGTTCGTTCAGACTGACCATCTGTCTGCTGATGAAAAGCTGTGCTAAAGTGTAGTTTGGTACCTAAAGCATCTTGCAATTTTTTCCAAAACCACGACGTAAATCTCAGGTCTCTGTCTGAAACAATGGAAACCAGCACACCATGTAATCACACAATTTGAGATACATACAATTCAGTAAGCTTATCGAGCGAATAGTCTGTACGAACTGGAACAAAGTGAGCTGATTTGGTTAGTCTATCCACTATGACCCAGACTGCATCTTTCTTGCTCGGTGTCGTAGGCAAACCGGATACAAAATCCATAGCAATTCTATCCCATTTCCATTCAGGTATCATGATCGGCTGAAGTAACCCAGAAGGCACCTGATGTTCGGCTTTTACTTGCTGACAAATTAAGCACTTCGAGACAAATTCGGATATATCTCGTTTCATACCAGGCCACCAATAGAATTGTTTCAAATCATTATACATTTTCGTACTACCCGGATGTACCAACAATCGACTATTATGAGCCTCATTTAATATCATCTGAATCAAATCCACATTCCTCGGAACACATATTCGGCCTTTGAAGTTCAAAAAATCATTTTCATCAATTCGAAACTCTGACTCTGCATTACTTTCACACTAAATTCGTCTTGCCATCGTATCTTTGTCAACTCTCTGAGCATCACAAATTTATTGCATAAACAACGGTCTTGCTTTTAACTCGACTACTATCGAACCATCACCAGACATAGCCATATGTGCGTTCAACGCACGAAGAGCAAATAATGACTTCCGACTTAAAGCATCTGCAACAACGTTAGCCTTTCCCAGATGATAGTCAATCACTAGCTCGTAATCTTTCAACAGCTCTAACCATCTGCGTTGTTTCAAGTTCAGATCTTTTTGAGTCATCAGATACTTCAAACTTTTTTGATCTGAATAAACATGACATTTCTCACCGAATAAGTAATGACGCCAAATCTTCAACGCGAATACAATAGCTACTAGCTCCAAATCATGGGTCAGGTAATTTCTTTCATGCAGCTTCAATTGCCTCGAAGCGTAGGCTACGACTTTGCTTTCCTGCATCAACACGCAACCTAAACCATTCAAAGAAGCATCACTATAAACAACAAATTCTTTACCCGATTCAGGCTGAACTAACACTGGAGCTTCGGTCAAAAGGGCTTTCAACTGATCGAAACTTTTCTAACACTTTTCCGACCATTTAAATTTAGTGTCTTTCTGTAATAGCTTTGTCAACGGGGTAGCTATTATAGAAAAACCTTTCACAAATCATCTATAGTAACCAACAAGTCCCAGAAAGCTTCGGATTTCGGAAACATTCTTTGGGGGTTTCCAATTGAGTATAGCCGATATTTTATTCGGATCAACCCGAATACCTGATGTTGAAATAACGTGGCCTAGGAAGCTGACTTCACTTAACCAGAACTCACATTTTCTAAACTTCGCATACAATTGCTTGTCTCGCAAAGTTTGTAGCACCAATCTTAGATGCTCAGCATGCTCGGTTTCATCTCTGAGTAGATTAAAATATCATCTATAAACACTACCACGAATCGATCCAAATACTGTCTGAAAATCCGATTCATCAGATCCATAAAAACAGTAGGTGCATTAGTAAGCCCAAAAGGCATAACAAGAAACTCATAATGTCTGTACCTCGTTCTAAAAGCAGTCTTTGACACATCGAAATCTCTGACTCGTAACTGATAATAGCCCGATCTCAAATCTATCTTTGAAAACACTGAAGCCCCTTTCAACTGATCGAACAAGTCGTCAATCCGTGGCAACGGGTATTTATTCTCTATAGTTACCTTATTCAGGTGCCGATAATCAATACACATTCGCATAGTCCCATCTTTTTTTTCACAAATAGAACTGGTGCACCCCAAGGAGAGAAACTCGGTCGTGCAAAGCCCCTATCTGTCAACTCTTGTAACTGTGCTTTCAACTCTTTCAATTCAGTAGGTGCCATTCGATACGGAGCTATTGAAATCGGAGTCGTCCCCGGTACTAATTCAATGCCAAACTCTATCTCCCAAACTAGTGGTAATCCCGGTAATTCTTTAGGAAACACATCTGGGTATTCACACAACTGGTACGGATTCAATCTACTTTCCAGACACTTTATTATCCAACACATAGGCCAAGTAAGCTTCACATTCTTTTCTCACATACTTACCGGCTAACATCGAAGATATTACTGCCGATAATCCATTCAGATCATTAGATTCAATCCAGATGATCTCACTGTTCTGACATCTCAAATCAATAGTCTTTCTTTTGCAATTAACCACAGCATCGTGCAAAGTTAACCAATCTATTCCCAAAATTATACCGAACTCATCGAAAGGCAACAACATTAATTCAGCTGGAAAGCATGAATCCCGAATCATCAACGGGCAACCTTTATACATTTTATCAACGAGTACACATCGACCCAAGGGGTTGGACACACGAATCACAAACTCAGTAGACTCAACAGGTAGAGTCTTACTGGATATTAAAGTTTTACACACATATGAATGAGTCGAACCCGGATCAATCAATGCAATCACAGTAGTATCATTAAGAGTGAAAGTATCGGTGATACAATCTGGGGAAGAAGCATCTTCTCTGGCACGTATAGCATATACTCTAGCAGGTGCACGAGCCTCTGATCGAACTGCAGTGTCTTTTGTTCCTCTCTGACTGCCACCTACATTTCCCGAATGTCTAGGTGCTCTGCCTCTTGCTGACGCGTTGCTCAGTCTTGTATTCTGGGCAGTATTTTGCTCGGCTAGCATCGGGCACTCTCGAATAAAATGATCTGACGATCTACATTTAAAGCAGGACCGATCACGAAATCTACAACTCCCTGAATGCCATTTACCACAATGCTTGCATTCAACCCGATACTGCTGAACATTACCAACACTGGCCATCGAAGTAGCTCGGGAACCCACAGGAGGTCGATCTCGTCTAGACATGTCTGAAGTAGCTTTATGTCGGCCAAAGTCATCTTTGAACTTCTTAGATACAGAATGGAAAGTCTTACTCAATGATCTTTTACGAGTGTCTCTAGCTTCCATTTCAGCCTTTCTTTTCTCTTTTCCAAGCTCTTCAGCTTTGCAAGGTCGTTCGACAAGTACCACAAACTCTTTGATTTCAAGTATGCGAACTAGCAACTTAATATTTTCATTCAGACCGTCTTCGAATCTCTTGCACATAATGGCTTCAGTTGATACACACTCTCGGGCATATCGGCTCAATCTGACAAACTTTCGCTCATACTAAATCACGGTCATTCGACCCTGTTTCAATTCTTTTCGTTTTTGATCGATGAATCTCTGTCTGATATATTTCTTACGGAACTCGATCTGGAAGAAATCCCAAGTCACTTTTTCTTTCGGAACCACCGATACTAGTGTATTCCACCAGTGATATGCAGTGTCCCGTAGTAAAGATATAGCACACTTTAGACATTCATCTGGAGTACATGACAGCTCATCAAGCACCCGAATAGTGTTATCAAGCAACATTTCAGCTTGTTCCGCATCATCATCATCATTGGCTTTAAATTCTTCGGCCCCATATTTCCTGATTTTATCAACGGGAGGCCTACTAGATCTCATCGATCTATCATAGGAGGTGCTGAAGGTATCGGAGTTGGATTATTCAGGGGTGGAGGTTGTTGTACAGTCGAATTAGTCTGAATAAATTGGGTAAACCATTCATTCATCGTCTGGTAGAAGGCTTGCTTAGCCTCCCCCTCATGGCTACCCGAGATAGGGCGAGAGTCCACCGGCGCTGACCCACGTGCGAGATCAGGCGCTACGCTCTCTACATCATCAGCTACGGCTCTGTCGGGATCCATTTACTATAATAAACACAACTTGAATGTCAGAAGTCACCACACTATCGTATTATAAAATTTAAGGCATGTATAGCTAGACTCACACGCGCTACGGTAGTCCTAAAATCGACTAAATCTGGCTCTGATACCAATTTAATGTAACACCCCCTAACCCATATCCGTCGCCGGACTAAGGTTACGAGGTATTACCTGACGAAACACAATTTAACATTCTCATATAACTTTTTACTAAATATAATACTAATACAGGAGCATTTATAACCAAACAATCCATACCATATTACTGTTTAATCCTTAGCATATTAACATATATAGACTAACATTACTTATCATATATATATATATATATATATATATATATATAAAGCATACCATAACTAAATCAATAATGCAACCCATCAAGCCGAATATGCACAAAGCATAACGTAATAGATGATCTAATTCTAAAGAACATTTATCAATAATGTACTCATCTACTCACAACAATTATATTTTATTTAGGTCCCAATATATTTACTAAAACACATTACAACTTATAATATTAAAAAAAATAAGTACTAAGACCGAATCTCATAACAACTTACATCTTTCATTCGATCATATTTTAAACTTAATAAGAGATTTGATTATAACCCATACATGTCATTTATAAATCAAAACATATTACCCCCATTTACCTTTCATACTTTAACATTTTTCATCAAGCAAAAGCTACCATTCATTTGGTCATGGACATTACAAAAACCGAATATGCAATTGCCAACATCATTCAAACATATAGACAATTGCGTCTCTTATAATTATCAAAACAAAATACCAATACCATACTTACCTTATAATTAATCTAATACATAAAAATTAAACTCATTACACATATGTATGCATGTCATGACCAATTTATATACAACCAAAATATACATAACTTATAACATCAATTATAACCATCATGAAATCATATCCATATCATATAAATAACGTGATCGAAATTTCATAACTATAATCTAATTTCAAAGATCATTCAAGCCACATACTTAAACACCTAACATAACACATCCTAAATTTTACTTTCATCATAATTTAATATTATGGCCGAATACTCATAAGTTCAAAATATCATGTTCTTAGCCATTTTCGCATGGCATACTTATATACAAGACCAAAGTTCATTGATTTTACAACTTACTCTAACCTATACATGCCTTTGATTTAGAAACTAAGTTTATAAGTACCAAAAAGGGATGATAGTGTGGTTGACTTCACCAACGATCCTCTGAGCCCGCAGCCGGATCCAAAGTCTATAAAACCGAACAATGAGCACACACAAAGTAAGCTTACTAGCTTAGTAAGTCTCAAGCAAATTTTAATATAACCATCAAACATTTAAGCATTTTAATCTTTAAGTTTATGACATTGAATATAAACATTTCAACATGTGAATTAAACATGGCCGAATGCTATCAATTCATTAACCTAAGTATTTGTACTTTATTACCATAAACATTTAATTTATCAAAACACAAAAATATATTACACCTATTAGCATACTTCAAGTCAAGTGAGTACAACATTCATATCAATCACATATACTCATTTGTATACATATGCAAACACATCCAAACCCTTTCACTCTTAACATTTTTCACTTATAGCCGATTTTCCAAAATAACACATTTAAACTCAAATTCTATTATACAATGTTCATACACAACAATGGTAAGCTCAATAGCATATATCAAAATTCTGATCGAATCATCAACCATATCATATCATACTTAATTCAAATAATACTATACCAACTTACCTTGATCCTTATAAATATAAAAGGCTTATACTTACCTGAGCTTTTAGCTCATTGCATTAAATATGGTTCACCTTGTATGATTCATGATTTCTCCATTTATAACATATCACCGGCATTACGCCTGCTGGGCAGCAAAGCCTGAAATATACACTGGCGTTAAGCCTGCTAGACCAGAGGTCTGAAATTTGATCACCGGCATTTAGCCTGCTAGGCAATAAGCCCAAAACACTTCACCGGCACAAGGCCTGCTAGGCAATAAGCCCGATATTTATATTACCAAACCAACTCATTCACATTACACATTAACAATATCACAATTATCACATGTAATTCACATCACTTTCACATAGTGAACTCAATTAATTCGATTTCATATCATTGCTAAATTACTTCCACACATTCGGCTTTAACATATTTCAATCTACAAGTTCGTAATTCAACATGTATACTAGGTTATAATCGATACTTACGATATTAATTTGCTTAAAGACTTACCTCGACTATTGACGGACAACGAAGACCGACTATTCGATAACCTTTGCCTTTCCCCGATCCAAATCCGTCTTTCTTTGTTCTTGATCTAAACACATTAAAATTTAACTCATTCAAGCACATTTCATCTCAATTTAGTCCCAAAACACATAAATAGGCAAATTACCATTTTACCCCTAATGGTTCACATTTTTACAATTTAGTCTTATTTGCACAAAACACAAAATACACAAAATTTCATTACACAACCTAAGGGCCGAATATTCATAGGGATTATACAAGTCCATTTATTTCATTTATTTAGCATTTTAACCCCTCAAAAATTTATTATTTTGCAATTTAGCCCAAATACTCATTCACCAAAATTTCCAATACAAAACATGTTAATCTATAACATAACTTTAACATATATTCATCAAACATCACAAAGCATAAGCTTCTATCATGGTCGAACATCACATATACACTAATCTCAAGAATTCTAGCGTGGATCAGATAGTATTCGAAGCAACAATCACAAAAACGTAAAAATTATCGAAAACTGACTAAAAACACATACCCGATTTAAGCTTGAAATATGGCTGAATGTAACAAGCTCACACCCTTTTCTTTCTTTCTTATTTTCGGTGATAGGAAGATGATGAACATGGCTTATTTTAAGCTTTTTTTTTATTATAATTAACTTAATTACCAAAGTACAAAAATAACCTTTCATTATAATAAAATTATCATATATATATAAGGTTATTTTAGACATATGCCGTCCACTCACCTTAATAATGGGATATTTTCCCTTTTAATACCCCATATTAACAAGCCACTATCACATTAGCACCTTTCACTATAGTTTGTAACTTTTACATTTTACGCGATTAAGTCCTTTTTGTCTAATTAAGCACACAAACAATCAAATTTTGATACGAAACTTTCACACATTATAAATCACATATAATTAGCACAGAATATAATATTTAAAAAATTTTTGGACTCGGATTCGTGGTCCCGAAACCACCATTCCGATTAGGGTCAAATTCGGACTGTTACATGTATAGGTTGTTTGGTTGGTGTAGCCTATATGGTTTAGTCAAGTATTTAGCCCTGGGATTTGGCTTGTTATGATACAGTTTGTTATGTATATATAAGTGAATGGCGTTGTTATATTGATATATGTATATCATGTAAGTGTTTGATCTTTTAGGCATGTTTGAACTACTTAGTTTGCATGATCATGGATGGTCTATTAAGGTGCCTAAGAGTATCATGGTTGTGTGTGCTATTATAAGACGTTATAAGCTTGATATTGGTTGGCTTTGAATGCCTAATTATGCCATGGTTATATGCAAATTGTTGTATTTAGGTTGGTACCAATTTGGGTGAGAAATATGGCTTGGAAAATGGCCTATTTTTGTCCACACGGGCAGAGACACGGGTGTGTGTATCAGCCTTGTGTGATACACGGGACACGACCGTGTGTCCCTTGTAACTTCTTTTGAAAACAAGTCAGTAGCTTCACACGGCCTAGCATACGGGCGTGTGGCTTGGCCGTGTGGCACAAGTCAGTATACCCTCCAGTTTTCACATAGCTTAGCACATGGGTGTGTGAGGCCATTTCGAAGGGTACACAGCCTGAGACACGGGTGTGTCTATTAGCCGTGTGAAAGACACGGTGTAACGGTCCGGTTAAGACCCTAGTCGGAATAGTGGTCTCAGGACCACAAATCCGAGTCAGGAAAATATTTTAATATTATTTTCTATGTTTTTAGTATGTGAATTGACATGTGTGAAATTTTCGGGATTAAATTTGATCGTTTGTGTGCTTAATTTGTAGAAAGGACTTAATTGCATAAAATGTGAAAGTGACTTACTATTTGTTAAAGTGCTATATTGCTATTATTTTTATTATATGGTGTCCTTATGTGGTAAATTATCCAAATGATATTAGCATGGACGGTTTGGGGTTTATATTATAATGTTTTCATATTAATTTATAAAGGGCAATACAGTAAATTATGTATAAAAAATGAGATTAAATAAAATAAAACAAAAAGACATGCAAATTTGATCATCTTTGGCTGAAACATAAAAGAAAAGAGAAAGAAAAGAGTTTTAAAGGTTCGGCTCTTGTGTTCTTCAAAATTAGGTATGTGTTTAGCTCGGTTTTTGATAATTTCTACATTTTTGAAATCGTTGCTATGTAATCTATCAAGCTCATGCCTCAAATTTGATGATGATTTTGTGTTTTGTCATTGTTGGAAGCTTGATGAATCTTGTGTTTGATGATAGAAAATATAAATATATGTTGTTAGATTAATATGTTTTGTATTTGAATTTTTGATGAATTTGAGTAATTTGGGCTAAATTGTGAAAATGATAAATTGGTGGACTAAAATGTGAAATAAATGAAAGTGTGGACTTATATGAGCTTAGTGAACATTCGGCCAAGCTATAGTGTGGTCAAATTTTGAATATTTTGTATTTTGTGAAATAGGGACTAATTTGTGAAAAATGTGAAATATCATGGACAAAAGTGTAATTTGCCCATTTATGTGTTTTTGGATGAATATTGATTGAATATGTGATTTAATAAGTTTAATTTATACTAATTTAGATCAAGAAAAGAGGAAATCAGAATTTGATCGGGGGAAATCTAAAGTTGTTGAATAGTTGTCCCGGTTCGTCCGTCTTAGCCGAGGTAAGTTCATAAGTAAATAAATGTCGTTAAATTTGATTGTATATATTTTAATAATGCTGAATTGAATTATTTCTTGTATATATATGTATTTGCCGAATTGAATTAAGCATGGGAGCATTGTTTACGATCCTGAATCGACCGAGATACGACGTCCGAAAGCCCCGTACGAACCTTAGAAATAGTTAGGATACATCTGTCATGACATAGGATTTCTGATATTTGTTTACGTGTAAGATCACGTCTGGGACGTTGGCATCGACTTGGGATTTACGTGTAAGACCCTGTTTGGGACAGTGGCATCGATATGTGATTACACGTAAGACCACGTCTGGGACGTTGGCATTGTATGAGCTTTCCGACTATCCGAGCACCCTTATTAATTCCGAATGGTTCAATGGGCAATATCGAGTTAAGATCGAATGTGAAATCAAGTTAAAAGGTCATGTATGTGCTAAGTTAAATGATTGGGAAAAATAAGGTAAGTGTGTACTTGAGACATATATACAAAATATGCATTGTAAAAGTGAGAATCATATATGTTTATGAGTATATGTACATTCGACCACTGATATTATAATGCTAATGTTTATGAGATAATGTTTCAGTTTGCAAGCATGATAATTGTACATTTGGTTTAAGTTTGTTTGATTCGGCTAGTTGAATTTAATGTTAATGTTCGTTTGATATATATTTGCTTATGACTTACTAAGCTATTCAAGCTTACTATATGTGTTTTTGTTTGTTGTTTTATAGATTTTGGAAACAAGTTATGAGCTCGGGGATCGTCAGAGAATCAGTCATACTATCGATCACTATTTTGGTACCTTTAAAGCTTGAAATTCAAACCTATGGCATGTATAGTCTAGTATTTGTTTTGGTTAGTTTTGAGGTTGTAATTATTAAGCCATGCGAAAATGGCTAAATATGATGTTTAAGTTTATGAAATCTTGGTTATGGTATATATGTGTGATATGTTTGGTATGATTTGCTATGGTGGTTTGATATAATTTGATTCAAGTGAATTAGGTGTGGTTAATGAATGAGTTTTATGTGATGGTTAATATTTATGTGTATTCAATTGTGATTTAAATTGTTTTAAGGTATGTCTCATGGTTTATATACTTGAAATGGTTGGTTTATAAGTTGGTATTGAGTAGTGAATGGTATTAAGGTTATTCGGCTATGTAATTAACTTATTTGGAAGTGCATTTTATGGTATAGTTTGTGTGTGAGGATAAACATGTGTTTCGGCTTGAATAATAAGATATTGGATGAACAAGTCTTGGATTTATGTTTCATGTATCTATAAGCTACGTGATAACTTTGATATGAATTGGGAAAATTAGTATATATATATATGTGTGTATCGTATGTTCGGCTATGTTATTTGACCAATTAGGTTCGGTTTATAAAGGCATGAATGTATATGTTTTGAATGTTATAAAGCGAAAATGAAATAAACAAGTTCGGTATAATGTTCATACTGTATATGTGGTTGGTCTAGTGATTGGTTTTGTAATGGTATAGTTGATGGTATAATGGACATTTTGATTTAGTTTGTATTGGTTAAGTATGCATATGTTTTATGCTTGATTGGTTGATCATTTTGGGTTTGGTTTTTAAATAGCATAAAGAACGGTTAAAGAGGTTGATGTTATGGCTTGGTTGTTAGCTTATAAACTAGACACGAAATATGTTATAATTCATATGCAAAGACGCCATAAATTCGATGTGATTAATTGCACATGCGGTTATGATGTTTAAAAGCAACATTTGATCCTTTTTGTGTAATTGACCTTTTTGTCGTATATGCTAATGGTATTAGTTGGTAAATAAATAAAAAAAATGCATTGTTTGATTTATTAATTGCATGGTATATGAAATGAAATATATATATATATATATATATATATGTAACTCAAATTTAGGTGTTCGAATATCATGGAATTAATGACCACATTGTTTTAAGTATGTTATATTGATTCAATGTTTGGATTGGTTACGGTATTGAATTGGTTAATGTTTTAAATATGCAATATTTGTGAGTCATGTTTAGTAATGAACTATTGATTCGGTTTTATTTATTGACTGTTATAATAAAAGTAGTTAATGCTACAATTATAAGTTATAATTTAGTGCATGAAAGGTGTTAAATGAATGTGCTGAGCTATGTCTTTTGGTAATGCTTCGTAACCCTAATCTGGCGACGGATACGGATTAAGGGTGTTACACACAGCCTAGCTACACGGGCATGTGACCTCTGTACCTTTGAAAGTTTTACATGTTTTTCGAAAAATTTCTTGAGTACTCGGTTTTGTCCCAAACAATTTTTAATGTTTATTGTGGGTCTCGAGGGCTCGTATTAGGGACTATATGAATGAATTTGATTGGTGTTTTATTTGAATGAGAAATGAACATGAAATGTATGATTGGTTAATCTTTATGTCCGGTAATGCTCCATAACCCTGTCCCGTCGTCGGATACGGGTTTGGGGTGTTACAATCAAACAATAGAATCATTTCACAAAAGGAAAAGGAAAAGGAAACATTCCTTAACGTTGTGTCCTACCCAAAATAAAAATATGCCCTTTGTCTTTAAAAAGAATATATGTTACTTTTAGTTAAAAAAAGAAAAGAAAAGAATATATGTTACTTTCTTTGCGTGATAAATCATAAAATAATATTATTTTCTTGTATGAGGGGAAATATAAATTAGTTATAGTATCATAAAAATTATTCATTTCTATAATTTTAATTGAGTTAACTGAAAATTAATTCAGTTAAAAAAAAGTAAAAGTAAAAATAGTTATATAAAATATTATCTTAAACTAAAAACTCTACCACATATGTGTAAAAACTATGTACTCTAAACACAAAATGAATATTTATTATCTTAAAATTTAAATTTAAAAAACTACTTGTACTTTTTAACTATCAATATTTTCTTCATGTATATATATGGGAGGGATACGTAAGTGTAACATCCCTAAATTGGGCCTAGTAGGATTGGGCCCATTGGGCCTTGGGCCCATTGGGCCTTGGGCGTAGGAGTGTTTAAAAATTTTGAGAACAAGAGAATGGCATTATTTCAAGTTGGACTTATTAAGAAGATGACTTTAGAAAGTTACGGGGTTCTATGAAGGTTCGAGTTCAAGTTGGGCCTTAGTAAAAGTTTGTGTTTAAGCCTATTAAGGAGAGATAGTAAGTGGCATCAAGGCTTATGGAAATAAAAGAGTAAATTGCTAGCATAAATGAGCATATGGCAAGGAGGTTATGGCATCAAGTGAAGTACCTTGAGGGAAGAGGTTCAAATTCCATCTTTTACAAATTTTAGATTTATTTTTGTATGCTCTTCCAAGTGTCAACCATGGTATTATTAAAGGAAAGAAATAAAAGAAAAATGAAATGATGACTAAAAAGATAAGGTAAGGAGGAAAATAAGGAAAAAGAAAGAAAGAAATAAAAGAATTTGAGGAGTGGAGTAGGTGGATGAAAAAGAAATAAAAGAATTTGAGGAGTGGAGTAGGTGGATGAAAAAGAAATAAAAGAATTTGGAGAGTGGAGTAGGTGGATAAAAAAAAGAGAAGAAAATTTATGGGAATTGAGGTGAGAAGTTTGGATAGAAATTTATGGATAGAAATTTGGTCAACACTCTAGCATAAGCACGCCCTCAAGGAAGCGTTTTTTGCTGATGTGGTAGAAAGTGCTCCCTCGTGGACGCGTTTTGGGGGGAAATGGCCATTTTTCGTAAATAATTAAATTTTCGGCCCATTTCTGTAATTTTTTTTTTAAATTTTGGTATATTTTAGTAAATTACCCGAGTTGAGTTGCAGACCTAAAAAAACAAATAAAAGAAACAGGCCTACATTTGAATGCTTAGATTCAAATATTACTTTTGTAATTTATGGGTGATTTCCTCTCATATTTATTTTGATGAGTTAGTTATAATTGATTTAGACATTAAATTAATTATTTAATTCAGTATCTTGAAAAGTTGGTTCCTTGTTGTGCCATCAACAAGAAATTCCTCCATCTCTAGGTAAGCAATATGCAGGATGGGATTGTTAGGTAATTTACATTTAAATTATTTAGCATATTTGAGTTCTAATGTTTTGCACTCTGTTACATAGTATATTTAAATATTAATATTATAAAAAGTTGATAGTATCTACTATTAAAAAATATATCTTCTACTATTTAAAAATATATATATAAACTTTTAACCAATAATTAATAAAATAACTTTCAAACACTAATTATTTTTTAATAATTAAGGTATGGGATACTCAAACTTTTACGCATACAACCTAATAAAAAGTTATTGGCGTCCTTTAAAGGCTAATTCTAGTCAAATACAATAGTAGAAAGAAATAATAATACCTATATATATATATATATATATATATATAGAAATCAAATGTTTTCTTCCCATATTATCTTTTATCATTTAATCTTATCTTTGTTTGAGATATGGAGATCAAACTTGCCAGTCATGAGCATTCAATGGGCTATCATTGTCTCGATGATGAGACAGATGATAAATGGTGTGAGAAATGCACGGCGAAAATCTGTGGTGCAGCCTATGCATGTGTAAGGTGCGAACTCTGGTTGCATGAATTGTGCGCCAAAGCTATACAATATCTGCCTCGAGAAATTACACATCCTCTCCACTCACACCACCATCTTATGTTAGATTGGTCTGGTCCTGCCGCACCATTTACCTGTGATCTATGTTTGAAGATTTCTTCGGGCACCAATTACAGGTGTTGTCGGTGCCCCTTCGAGTTCGATTTAGTTTGCGCTTTTGCAAGCAGTGATGATCATGTAGCTAGCAAGAAGAGGCAGAGATCCAATGCAGATAGGAAACAGACAATGCGGCATTACTGCCACATCCACCCGCTGGTCCTCTACAAGTATAGCAATGAGGGAGAACATGATTATAATTGTCGTTGGTGTGACAAGCCACTGACGGGCATTTTCTACGGTTGTAAAAGTTGTGGCTTCTTCCTTCATGAATTTTGCAGTGATAAGATACCCAAAACATTGAACCATCCTTTCCATCCATCACACCCTCTTCGCTTGGATTTCGTTGACGCAACTTGCAATGCTTGTACACAACGGATTAGTATGAGTAAAGCCTTCTCCACCGCCGCCTATGGTTGCCAAATTTGCAATTTCAACCTTGATTTTGGGTGTGCAAAACTATTACCTACCCTTAAACATGAGGGCCACAACCACTGTCTCACTTATGTTGGTCCCACTTTCAGGGATCCAGTTCTCAAATATCATTTCCAATGCAGCTCCTGCCGTGAGCTGTGTTTCGACACCTTTTATCGTTGCGTGCAGTGTGATCTCAATCTCCACCTTAAATGTGTTCCAGTTCCACCTTTAGCTAAACATAGATATCATAGACATCCACTCCTACTTAATCAACCAATTAGAGAAGATGAGGTTGGAGAATATTACTGTGATATTTGTGAGAAAGAACGAGATCCAACACATGAAGTTTATTATTGCCAAAAATGCACATATATTGCTCATATTGAATGTGTGCTCAATCAGGTCGCACCCTATCTTTAGTTTGCTTTACTTTTATATATTACTTTATTCCTCGTTGTCTAATAATGGAATGTTTTCTGTACATTAGGAGGAAACATCAACAAAACAGGACTCATCATCCTCCCCTCCCATATCCATGGATGCTAAAGCTTCGGAGCTGAAGAAAATGGAGCAGACTGAAACGATTCTGGTTGGTAGGAAACAAAGGAATTATATATATTTTCTTTACATATATTTAACATGATGAATTAACAGGTTTGTTGGTTGTTTATTTACAAGTACAGGTCCGACCAGTCCTCCATAAACATCCATTGAAATTTTGCGAGGTAACTGAAAACTTGGGAGAAAGGGTTTGCAAAGCTTGTCGTTTAGAACTTAGTGGTCCAGGCTACATCTGTAAAGGATGCCGATATATCCTACATGAAAACTGTGCTAAATTACCCGATGAGATTCAACACCCTCTTCATCCTCAACATCATCTCAACCTCTACGCTACATCGCTGGACCGAGATATATGTGATAACTGTCGAGATTTTTACAGCGGCTTCATTTATCTTTGCGAGCAGTGTGGTTTCAAGCTCGATCTGAAATGCGCAACTCGAGCACCCTCTGAAAGCGGGCGCACAACATTGAAAGAGTCGGAGAGGGAAACTGAGCTATTCCATTTCACCCACAAGCATAAGCTACTGTTTTGCAATTTTACTGACCCTGTAGCTGAAACACGATGCAATCTTTGTCAACTGCAAATCTTTGGTCCAGCATACCATTGCACGAGATGTGGTTGGGTTCTTCATGAATCTTGTCTTAGGTTACCACAAGAAATGCAAGTACCTTTTCATTCCCAACACACTTTGACTCTAAGCTACACGAGATATGGAGGGTGCCATGCATGTGCACTAAAGCTGTTACCATCTGGCTATCATAAGAGATATAACTATGGTTGTAAAGATTGTGGCGTCAACTACCATATTGCATGTGCAATTTCCCTAACACGCCCTCTGAAACTTGACTCTCACATGCACCATCTTTATTATTTTGGGACGGACTTTGATCGATTCTTTGCCATGTACCGTGACTTCATTAATATCTATGCTCAACTATTTTGTAGTCACTGTGGTGAAATTTGCAGTGGGCAGTCTTTCTATCGTTGTCTTGAGTGTTTCATCAATTTCCACGTAGAATGTGTATCCTTACCTCAAATTATCAAATCCAAATGCCACATCCATCCTTTAACTCTTAAAGATTCGTATATCGAAGATGATTCAGAGGAGCATTACTGTGATGCATGTGAAGAAAGAAGACATCCAAACCATCATGTTTACTATTGTGAAGAATGCCCAGGAATATTTGTTGCTCATATAGATTGTGCACTTTCTAAGGTACGTAAGTCTTTGTATATAAATTTTGTTTTGAGGTTAAAAGAATTTTATTATTGCTAAGCGATTGAAATCAATATGATATTACTAAACTGGTGGAAGGAAAGGTTGATAAAGAGGATATTATATTAACTAAACTGAATTAGCATGTATCAAACTAAAGGAGTTGTTATCATTTTTCAGGAAGAAGAAGTTGTGTCATTCTTGGTTCCCAGGGAGATGAAGAAAAGGATTCCTAGGGAGAGGAAGAAAAGGATGAGCCTGACTAGGGGAATTTAACTTTGCATAACTTCTCCTTCATAAAGTATTTCATAATACATTGGCCTTCATTGTTTTAATTAATAGTAATTATTAATCATATATATATATATATATATATATATATATTGCAGATATAGACTACTAGGGGTTTGAAAACAAATTAGGTTTAAGCAATTCTGGTTTAGACCTAAAAATTATTATAAATGTCCAAAATCATTTTGGGCCAAATATACCCTACAAAATTTGGATAATTTTAGACAATTTTTACATTTTATATGTACAAATACATTTTTATTTTGGTGGTTGACACACTTAGTAATTCCATTTTGCATCAAATCAACACTTATGATTGATAATGATAAAACCATCTTCGATTTAGTAAATCTAAGAACTGAGGTGTTTCAACTGTACTTGAAACATAATTGAATTTAAGTTTAATTTAATTTATAATTATTTTAATTTTTATGATATAAAAATAATTGTTTGACATTTAAAATAATTTGAAAGTTGTTATAAAATATTTTTTGAAAAATATCATACAAAAGTTTTGTTTTTTTTTTTTTTGAAAATTTATGTTTTTTAAGAAATATTTATGAAAAAACTTGAAAATTTTGTCAAATAATATTCAAAAATTATAAAATAAATTTATTTTCTAAAAAATAAATCTAAAAATCTAAAACAAAAACTGAAATGAAAAAATCAAGAATCAAATCCAACCAAATTATGATAAACGATTTCAAAATTCCAAAAAATGTTGTAATACCCATAATTTGCCCGGCCTGTTTAAGCCCAAAAAAATAAAACAATCCAATGTCCATTTACAAAACAGACCCGGGCTAACAAGCCCAATTACCAAGACCCAAATAGAACAAAACTCAGCCCAAACTATAATTACCCATTAACCCAATCACTAAACCCACAAAGCTCGATTCGCCTAGCCCTCTGACCCATTAACAGAAAAGAAAAAAAACAAAAACCCTAGTGCCCCATTGTTGTCGCCGCATGCCTCTGCCACCACATGCCTTCGCACGCCCTTCCCCGCGCCTCGGGCAATACCAGCACGCGTCTCAGGCGTCCTCTCGACCCGCGCGCCTCGCATGCCTCGCCTGGCCTCCGCTCGTGACCTACAAGGAACCAAAGAACGAGAGCAATAGACAACGAGAATGGCAGAGAAACAAAACATAAAAAAAGAGGGAATCTTTGTAACTCGGTTATAAAAACTGAAGTGAAGCGATTGTAAAGCTTCTTCTGGCTTTTCGCGTGTACTAAGAAATCAAAGAAACAAAAAACATTAAAGGTTGTTTTATCTTCTCTGTTTTGATTTTACGCGATTTAATGTTGCTTATTCCTCTCGTTTGATTGTTTTTACCATCTGTTTTTCGAAACTTAACATAGAGATTAATAATAACAAAGCAAAAGAAAGGAAACTTACCGGAATCCCCAGGGTCGCGGCGTCGGGGCGCTTTCCCTTCGTCGCCGATGTTCGGCCTGGAAAGGGGGTCAAAAGCCTCCTTTCTTTCGTTCTCAAAGAACTAAAAGTCAGGGTCTTCGGGGAGGGGAGTTTTCGACCGGAACCCGAGGGTCGTTCGCGTGCCTCGTCGACGGCCAGATTCAATGGCTACGCGGCGTTTGGGTGCCCTAGCAGAGTAGAGAGAAAGAAAGGGAAGAGGGGGGCCTTGCGGCTGCTGCATTTAGAAAATATTAGGGTTAAAATGTCTAAGCAAATTTAGGGTTTTAAAAGGAATGAAACGGCGCCGTTTCTAAGGGGGGACTGCGCATATCCCTTGGATGGGATAATTGCGCCATTGGTCCCCCATCTTCGCGGCGCTCATTAATCGGATCCCCATTTCTCCCTTTTCTATTTTTCTAAGATCGCACCCTATTACTTCCTGCGCGCTTCAATCTAGTCCATGCCCACGTCGGTTAAAACATTGTGCGCAAAGGCTGGGAATTTTACCCATTCGGCCCCTGTTGTTTTGGGCGCGTTTCAATCCGACCCAAAATGGCTTTTCCCTTATTTTAAACGTATACCTTAAATGTTAGCCCATTTTTAATTTAGTCCTTAACATGCTTAATGAGTTTAATTATTTATTTATTTTTCTTAAAATTGTGCTATTATTATTACCTATTTATTTAAAAGCTTTTGTATATTATTAAGCTTTATGTATATAGTTGATTTTAAATTTTGACACTATCTTAAATTATTCCAAATATTATCTACTTTGTTTATTTACGTGTTCTTTACTTGCAATCATTTTTGTTAATTTACCCTTATTAAAATTGTTTATGTATTGTTATTTTTAAGATTGTTTAATTCATTGTTCTTTGCCTATTAATATTAGTATTTAAATAATGTAAGTCATGAGATTATCGTTCCTGCATGCATTGTGATTTTGTTTATTCGTATTTACTTACCTTTGACATTATCATCAGCACTATTGTTGTTTATATTATCGTTCCATTATTACTGTCATTACTCATGTATGTTAACATTTTAGATTAACGGTTCCGATGTTACGTATTACATGTATTACGCCAAATTCGTGTTACATTGTCTTTCTTCCGTCGCGTAATCCCATCCACGCTTTGAATAATGTTTCTTTAAAACATAACCTAATTCTTTATAAATTTCATTCCAAAGTGAAAGTTTTCAAATAATGCAATATTCATCTTGGATTAAAGGATTTAAATTATCGTGTCCTAAAGCATTGGATGTGATCTTTTTTTCCTTCGAAACGAGAAAATTTTGATACTCAATTTTTAAAAAAATTACAAGATGATCTTGGCTTCAAGGATTTAAATTGTCATGTCCTAAAGCATTGGATGCGGTCTTTTATTCCCTCGGAACAAGAAAGTTTTGGTATTCAATTCGAAAAAGTTATAAGGAAATCTTGGATTCGAGGATTTAAATTATCGTGTCCTAAAGTATTGGATGTGATATTTTATTCCTTCGAAGCGAGAAAATCTTAATTCAATTCTAGAAAGCTCAAGTATTTCCAAAAGAGATTATTTTTTTAAATTCTTCTTAGAATTTTCGACTTTCGATGTAAGGACATCAATTGATCAATTTGGTACCAATTTTGGGCGTGACGAGGGTGCTAATCCTTCCTCGCACGTAATCGACTCCCGAATCCACTTTCTCAAATTTCGTAGACCAAAAACACTGTTTTAGTAAATCAAAACGTTATTAAAACAAAGGTGATCCGATCACACCAAATAAAGATCGGTGGCGACTCCCGTTTTTATTTTCAAAACCCAAGTTAGATTCCCGCCTTTTCAAAAGGGCGGTTTCGACAGCTTGGCGACTCCACTGGGGACGCAAAAAAAGAGTCAGGCCGTAAATTGATTATTTTATGTCCTTCGTCGAAAGTTTGAAAATTTGATTTGAAAAATTACGATTCTTTTATTACATTCACTTGCGTCATCTTATTTGATTTTGTAGTCGAGTCTCGCATAATATTTTTACATCACATTGCATGACCGTTGGGTCACACCCTTTTAAGTGGGAGTGAGAAGCTACTCTTTCGTGAGGTTTTCACCTCCGTGCAAGATAGTGGATCGCTTTCGGGATACATCCGTACCTATGTCTTCGTGAGATTTTCATCTCCGTGCAGCCATAGGGAGATGTGTTCCCCTGAACCGAACTCGGTCCATATGAGCCTATAATGGGTGAGGATCGAGGAATCTGCTGGTTCGGATACCTTTACTTTGGCACCGAACCACATATAATGAACCTTAAGAACCAACCCTAGATAGAACCTCGCCGAACCTTAGGGGTTAACTGAATAAGCGCTTGGTTACTTTTTGTTTATCTTGAGTTTTGTGCATAGTACTAACTGGTGGCATTTTGTTGTAATTGCATGGCACTTCATCATGAAGGTGTTGATTCAAGTTCGGGTACTAGGTAGAAAAAATTAACATGGAAAAGGGATTTCTTGATAGAGTGGAGGATAACGCGGCTGTTCGAGCCTGGTCCAAAAGGATACAGCGAGAGAAAGGAGATAGTCTGACGGTGGGATACGAATCAGAGCTGTAGGACTTCACCCGTGTCAGTGTGACTCAGAATAGCTGCTAGAATTGAAGGAGATATGGGATTCATGGGGTGACGATGTGAAACAACTATTCTACTGTAGATATGGTGATCTACCCTATTTGCTTGATATCAAGGTGGACGAGCGCCTATTCCGGGCTATCACTCAATTTTGGAACCCCGCTTATAGTTGCTTTACTTTCAGGAAAGTGGATATGGTACCTACCATAGAAGAATATACAGCCTTACTCCGTTGCCCAAGTATTCAAGCTGGCAAGGCTTATTCGAGAGCTGTTAATGTGCCGACATCCGTAAGAAAGCTGATGAACGTTACAGGGATGAGCGAGCCGTGGATTACGGCTCGGATCAAGCAAAAAGGGGATTGTAAATGCATCCCTTGGAGACATTTAAGGGACCTAATCCTAGCGCATCCTGATGTAAAAAAGAAGGTCGATGTTTTCGCCCTAAGCATCTACGGTTTGGTCATCTTTCCCAAAGCGTTAGGATATGTGGAGGAAGCTGTCTCAGACCTATTTGATAAACTGGATAAAGGAGTCACGCCCATCCCTATGATCTTGGCCGAAACATTTCGATCGTTGAGCGCTAGTCGAAGAATAGGTGAAGGGAGGTTCATAGGGTGTGCACAGCTTTTGCTATCATGGTTTCATAGCCACTTTTGGAAAGTGGAAAAGGTCTCGAACAAAGTTTTCTTCAAAAACTACTCTCCTTTGGAGGAATTAGCAACTACGCCAAGGCGGGATGACTTTTCTGAAGAGAAATGGATAGCAATTCTTCGAAATTTACAAGTAGAAGATGTCGAATGGAGAGCTCCGTGGATGATCCTCGGCGAGATCTTGTATCGGTGTGGAGAGTTTGATTGGGTTTCTTTACTCGGGATATGGGGCGCTGTTGGGTACGCTCCACTACTCGTAGCAAGGCAGTATCGATCGAGACAGTTCATACCCGCAACGCATGGGCTAGCTCAGTGCGAGTTCTCATACAAAGGCGATAATTATAAGAAGAGAGTTCGTGAGATAACGAGTGCGTGGACCCAAACCCGACGAATGAAGGGACTCGCTGCAGGACCAATGGCAACCCCCGAATATGACGAGTGGTGGAATGCAAGAATCAATGACAACATTCCGATGTCAAGCCAAAAGGACGCTCTACCGATAAAAGAACATTTACGGGTTGTCCCATCCGAATTAGAGATCATCAGAGGAGATTTCGAGAACAAGAGTCGGGAATTGGGAAAGAAGATAGAGCAACTAGAGGATGAGAAGATGCAGTTAGGGCTAGAAGTCGACATCTACAAGTTAGAAGTTGAGAAAGTGAGGAAAGGAAAAGACAGGGCGAAAGAAGATCTGAATAGCTTAAAGACGGATTACAAAAAGTTACGCACGTCAATCAGAACCGCTGGTTTGGGCAAGACGTCAGAGTAATGGCGGCAAGAAATTAGAGAAGAAAAGACTAGGGCTGACCATTGGGAAAAGAAATTCCAAGATGCTCGAGTGCGTGAGGACGTTTTGAAAAAGAATCTGTTGGAAAGTCAAAGCGAGAAAGAAGAGTTACGGGCCCGAGTGACAGAACTGGAAAGATCACTGCATCTGTATCGAAATCGCAACTCGATAAGTGAACTGAGAGCCAGCCAAAGCAAGGTCGAGGAGCTAAAAATAGAGATAGAGGAGCTCAAAACTGCATTACAAAACAGTGAATTCCAAGCTGAACTCCTTAATGAACGCTGGAAAGAGCAGTTCCATCATTCTCAAGAACAGGTCAGAAATAGAGATTATGTAATGGGCAGAGCTGTGGCTCAAGTCTGGGAGATAGCCGATCATTTGCAAACCTTGGCAGCTCGAGCTGATGTATTAAGTCTAATGTATGAGTCAGGATCTGATCGAGGCCAAAATCTAGCTTGGCTTCTTAAGGAAGTCAAAGATTTAGGCGTGAAGGCAAAGTCGTATGTATAATCGTCCGCTCTATGTAAAGAAATTTGTTTTCCAACAAAGTTGATCTAATGGAACTGAATCAAAATCAACACATTTCTTTCTTTTGTGCATTCGTTTCGTGCATTTGCATTACATCTCATACATTCGCATCGCATCATATCATATGCATTTAAGATCATGGAGAGAGCCTAATGAGCTAAAAATATAAAGAAGAGAAAAAGAGAACCTGGAAGACGAACATCCGTACGGCACTCGCGCTAAAACGAAGAAAATGGATCAAAGGCTAGAGCAATTCCAGAAAGAGGTGCAAGACCAGGTGCAAGCACAGGTGCAAGAGCAGCTAGTCAAAGTCCAACAAGATATGATGGATAAGATGATGGAGTCTCAAAGAAACATGACTGCTCAAATAGCTCAAATGGCCCAACTATTGAATGGATTTATGGAAAAGGGAAAAGGCCCCATGATCATTACTGGAGGGGAGAATGAAGGTGTTCCCTCAGGTTCTACCCTGCCGCATGTGTCTTCACCGTACGAAGAGTATCCCTAGAGGCCATCCATCTCGATTAGGCCTCCACAAGGACAAGCTAATATAGGATCCCCTATGAATTTCCAAGTGGGCTCAGGGTCCAACCCGGGAGATGACCCTATTAACCCGATTGTGCTAGATTTCGATATGATGGAGAAAGAAGGAACGAAAGCCGAATCCTCAAAGCAAATAGAAGATTGCTATCGATGGTTGGAGGAGAAAGTCAATGCGATAGAAAATGCTGAGACTCGTTATGGAGTTAATATCAAAGAGCTAAGTCTGGTCCCAAACTTAGTGCTTCCACCAAAATTTAAAACTCCAGATTTTGAAAAATACAACGGGACTAGCTGCCCTGAAGCACACTTGAAAATGTTCAGTCGACGAATGGTGGGACACACCGACAATGAAAAATTACTGATTCACTGCTTCCAGGAAAGTCTGGTCGGATCTGCGGCCAAATGGTACGATCAGCTCAGCAGTACCCAAATCAAGACATGGTAAGACCTGGCCCAAGCCTTTATGAAACACTATTGCCACGTAGCGGACATAGCTCCTGATAGAATCACGCTCCAAAATATGGAGAAAAGGCCAAGCGAGAGCTTCAGGCAGTATGCTCAACGATGGAGAGAGGTAGCCACACAGGTTCAACCGCCTCTTTTAGAAGAAGAAGCAGCCACACTCTTCATCCATACTTTGAAAGCTCCTTTCATCAATCACATATTAGGGAGTTCTATGACAGATTTTTTAGAAATTGTGAGGTGTGGAGAAAGGATAGAACACGCGGTCAGGTGCGGCAAGATAGAAGCAGGGGAAGGTCTTAGAAAGACGGTCCCGAAGAAAAGAGAAAATGACGTGAACAACGTAAGCGTCCGGGATAAGCCAACCACTCTGAGTCAACCCAGTGCTATAATTACCGATCGTCCAAGCTCACACAGACAGGGATTCAATACGAAGCCAAATGTGGAGAAGCTCCAATTCACTCCAATCTACACGACATACGGGAAACTGTACCAAAAATTATACGACACACATGTTGTTGCCCCCCATTACTTACAGCCCCTACAGCCTCCATACCCTAAATGGTATGATGCAAATGCACAATGCGAATACCATGCGGGAATTGTGGGACATTCGATAGAAAATTGTCTCGCCTTCAAGAGGTTGGTAGGAAAACTCATTCAAATGGGTGTGGTGAAGGTTAACGATGCGGAACACCCGCTACCCAATCACGCTAATAATGGGGTAAACATGATGGGTGAGAATATAGGAAAAAGAATAAAGACAAACGTGGCAGAGATAAAAACCCCATTAAGATGGGTCTGGAAGCAAATGATAAACAGAGGCTTGATCACGCAAGAATCGAGAGAAGCGCTTAAGGGAACTGGAAGGTATTGCGAGTTTCATGCTGAAACGGGTCATGATATCCGAGAATGCCCCAAATTCAGGGCCATAGTCCAACACCTCATGGATAACAAAGAGATGGAATTCTATGAAGAGATTGGAGGGCTAGAAGAAGGAGAGGTCCATGCATCGGAGGAAGGACCATCTAGGAAAGTCTATGGGGGCAATTACCCCGCAGTAATCATATCACGGCCAAGAGCGGGTGGAGCCGGAACACCGATTATACCAAAGGTCATAATTCAAAGACCTGTAGCCCCTCCTTACAGAGACAACAAAAGGGTCCCATGGAGTTATGATTGTAAAGTAATAATCCCAGGAAAAGAGAATCCAGTCAATATCGCAGAGGAAGACCGGGAGGAGGGTTTCTTTACACGTAGTGGAAGGCGTTACACCCCAAACACGAGAGCAAAAGTGGCCAAAGGAAAAGCGGTGGCGATTGAGCAAAGGGAAGAAAGAACAATCGAACCTGGAACATTTGTCAATGAACCAGTGACGGAAAACGAGGCTAGGGAGTTCTTAAAATTCCTTAAACACAGCAAGTTTAGTGTTGTGGAGCAACTGCACAAATAGCCAGCTCGCATATCGATACTGGACCTGCTCAAGAGCTCAGAGACCCATCGAAACTCGTTCATGAAGGTATTAAATGAAACGTATGTCGCAGGGGATATATCCGTTAACAAGTTGGACCGTCTGATCGGTAATATAAGCACAGACAACTTCATTTTTTTCAACGATGATGAGATACCTCCAGGGGGTATGGGATCTACAAAAGCCCTACACATAACCACACACTGCAAAGGGTATACGTTGCCGGGGGTGCTAGTCGATAACGGATCAGCCCTAAATGTATTACCTCTATCAGGTTGCCCATGGATAGCTCCCACATGAAGGCATGCCATAATGTTGTGAGAGCATTTGATGGAACGGAGAGAAAGGTCATGAGGAGAATCGATATACCTCTTAAAATTGGCCCAAATACGTATGAAGTAGACTTCTTGGTGATGGATATCAAACCTTCCTACAATTGCCTGCTGGGAAGACCTTGGATCCATTCGGCAGGGGCAGCACCGTGTCACTGCACCAGAAGTTGAAATTGGTAACGGAAGGTAGATTGGTCATGATCAACGCTGAAGAAGATATCATAGCTTCCGTTACCAGTAGCACTCCGTACATTGAGGTAGACGAAAAGGCAATAGAGTGTTCTGTCCGATCACTGGAATTTATCAACGCAACCTTCATTGCCGAGGGCAACAAGATCCCTATGCCTAAAATATCCAAGTCTACGACGATGGGCCTCCAAATGACAATTGGGAAGGGAGCTTTACCCGGGAGAGGACTCGGGAGAAACCTGCAAGGGAAGACTGAAATGTCGATGCAAAAAGAAAAACGAGACCGCTTTGGCTTAGGGTTCAAGCCAGACGCGAAACAAAAGAAGAGAAAAGAAGAGATAGAAGAAGGGCGCGCCTAGGTGAGGAAGAGATCAAATGGGAGCCAATGACCTTCCCTCCTTTATCTAAAACATTTGTCTCGGGAGGAATCTTATACCCTGACCAAGGCATGGTAGTAAGAGAAGAAGCAGAAGAAATGTTGGGAAACTTGAGCATCAACGCCGTATCTGAGGAAAGGGCTGAAGAAAGAGATTTATCTGGGATCCGCCCTTGTGCTCCTGGAAGTGTTTTGAACAACTGGACAATAGAAGAGATTCCTGTAGCTTTTAGGAGTAATTCAGAGTAATGTTCGAAACACGCTTATTGCTCTAAGCCTGGGAGCAATAAGAGACTCTTTGTTGAATAGGCATATGTCCAAGCGTCTTTATTTCAATAAAATGCATATTTTGAGCAAATATTCTTTTTACTCTCCATTCATAGTCACTCACATAAATATTCATTCTTAGATTTTTGTTTCTGCGCCTTCCTTTGCCCTTTAAACAGGTCCCCAGATATCAATAACATGAGCGACACTGCTATTAACTCAGAATCTCCTTTTGAACAAGATACGGGCATGGAGGATTCTTAGGATTTCGAAGATGACCAAGACCGTAACATATCTCCTGATTTGTTAAGGCGAAAAACAAATCCTACCCCACGAAGAATCAGTAGAAATGGTGAGCTTAGGAGAAGGAAAAGAGTTGAAAATCAGAGCTAGCATTTCCGCAAAAATGAAGCAAGACCTCATCAAGTTACTGGAAGAATTCAGAGACGTATTTGCTTGGTCATATCAAGACATGCCCGGGTTAAACGCGGACATAGTGGTGCACCGAGTCCCTATCAAGGAAGAATGTAAACCCGTTCAGCAGAAACTTCGAAGAATGAGGCCCGATGTTTTGTTGAAGATAAAAGAAGAAGTCAGGAAGCAGTTTGATGCCGGTTTCCTGCAAGTGGTTAAATACTCAGAATGGGTAGCAAACATAATACCTGTCCCTAAGAAAGATGGAAAGGTACGAATGTGCGTGGACTATAGGGATTTGAACAAGGCTAGTCCAAAAGATAACTTTCCGCTACCTCACATTGATACCTTAGTGGATAACACAGCTGGTTATTCACTTTTCTCTTTCATGGACGACTTCTCGGGGTACAACCAGATAAAGATGCACCCTGGGGATATGGAGAAAACCACGTTCGTGACCATGTGGGGAACATTTTGTTATAAAGTAATGCCATTTGGACTAAAAAACGCGGGGGCAACGTACCAAAGAGCTATGGTGACCCTCTTTCATGACATGATGCACAAGGAAATTGAAGTTTACGTGGATGACATGATCGCAAAGTCCAGGACTGAGGAAGAACATGTACAAGTCTTGAGGAAACTGCTCCTAAGGTTGAGGAAATTCCAACTTAAACTCAACCCCGCAAAATGTACCTTCGGGGCGAGGTCGGGAAAATTGTTAGGATTTATAGTCAGTGAGAAAGGAATTAAGGTTGACCCAGATAAGGTGAAAGCTATCCAAGAGTTATCTCCACCGCATACCCAAAAGGAAGTTCGAGGGTTCCTAGGAAGATTAAACTACATCGCCCGATTCATTGCGCAACTAACGGAGAAGTGTGACCCTATATTTCGTCTTCTTAGGAAACACAACTCAGGGGTATGGAATGAAGAGTGCCAGAAAGCTTTTGATAAGGTCAAACATTACTTGTCTAAAGCCCCGGTACTAACACCACCTTGCCCAAATAAGCCACTAATATTGTATTTATCAATATTTGAAAATTCTATGGGATGCGTGCTAGGCCAACATGATGAGTCAGGAAGAAAGGAAAGAGCGATATACTATCTCAGTAAGAAGTTTACAGAATGCGAGACAAGATATTTGCCAATCGAGAAATTGTGTTGCGCTCTGGTTTGGACGACCCGGAGATTGAGACAGTACATGCTATATCATACCACTTGGCTTATCTCCAAGCTAGATCCTCTCAAGTTCATGATGGAATCAATAGCACTGAATGGGAGAATGGCCCGATGGCAGATTCTACTTTCTGAATTTGATATAGTCTACGTAAACCAGAAGGCCATAAAAGGGAGTGCAATAGCAGACTTTCTAGCCAGCAGAGCATTAGAAGATTACGAGCCGTTGGACTTCGATTTCCCAAATGAAGACGTAATGTATGTGGCAGCCACTGAAGAAGAGGTCCAAAAGGAGGGTCGTCCTTGGATACTAAACTTCGATGGAGCTTCAAATGCAGTAGGGAATGGAATCGGGGCAGTCCTAGTGTCTCCCAACGGAGATCACTATCCTCTTACTAGCAAATTGGATTTTGATTGCAAGAACAACATGGCCGAATACGAAGCGTGCATCCTGGGAATCCGCGTAGCCATTGAACGAAAAATTAAAACATTGGAGGTATATGGCAATTCTGCACTAGTGATCTATCAACTAAAGGGTGAATGGGGAACGAGAGATCCCAAACTAATCAGTTATCGAAGGCTAGTCTTGGAATTAATCAAGGAGTTTGACAACGTCACTTTCTGCTACCTCCCACGAGAAGAGAATCAGATGGCCGACGCCTTAGCTACCTTAGCTTCTATGATCAAAGTGAACAAAGAAGAAGAAGTGAAGCCTATCCAAATGAGCATTTACGAGGCTCCGGCACATTGCTGCAACATCGGCGAAGAAGAAGAAGATAGTCACCCATGGTATCACGATATATTACGATATGTGAAGAATCGTGAATACCCCGACCAAGCAACTGAGAACGATAAGAGGACGTTGAGAAGACTGGCCAACGATTATGTCCTGGATGGAGAACTCCTATACAAGAGAAGGAAGGATCAGGTACTTCTAAGATGCGTGGATGCGGTCGAAGCCAAGAAAATCCTCGAAGAAGTTCATGAAGGTGTCTATGGGACTCATGCCAATGGTTTTACAATGGCAAGACAAATCATGAGGTTCAGGTATTATTGGTCCACTATGGAAGGAGACTGCATCAGCTATGCCAAGAAATGCCACAAATGTCAAATCTATGGAGATAAAATTCACGTGCCTCCTTCACCTCTCCACGTCATGACCTCTCCATGGCCTTTCTCTATATGGAGGATGGACGTCATTGGGCCGATCTCACCAAAAGCTTCGAACGGGCACCGATTTATCTTTGTGGTAATCGACTATTTCACCAAATGGGTAGAGGCCACTTCGTACGCAAATGTCACGAAATCAGCGGTCAGCAAGTTCTTAAAGAAAGAGATCATATGTCGGTATGGGATGCCTGAAAGGATCATATCTGACAATGCACTAAATTTGAACAATAGCACGATAGCGGAGGTCTGCAGCGAATTCAAGATTAAACATCACAACTCGTCACCGTACCGTCTGATAATGAATGGTGCAGTCGAGGCAGCTAACAAGAACATCAAAAAAATCATGGGAAAGATGACCGAGACTTACAAAGATTGGTACGAGAAGCTACCGTTCGCTCTTTACACTTATCGAACATCAGTCAGAACCTCTACTGGGGCAACTCCCTTCTCTTTAGTTTATGGAATGGAGGCAGTACTTCCGATCGAAGTTGAAATCCCTTCCCTCCGGGTCTTGTCGGAACTAAAGTTGGATGAAGCAGAATGGACTCAATCCCGGTATGATCAACTGAACCTAATTGAGGAAAAGAGGCTAAGAGCCCTTCGTCATGGATAAATGTATCAAAAGCGAATGATACGGGCTTATAACAAAAAAGTTAGCCCTAGAGAATTCTATGAAGGAGACCTTGTCCTGAAAAAGATTCTCCCCATACAAAAAGGCTTTAGAGGAAAATGGATGCCAAATTGGGAAGGACCTTATGTAGTAAAGAAGGCCTTCTCCGGTGGAGCTCTAATCTTAACGGAGATGGATGGTAAAAGTATACCGAATCCTGTGAACTTAGATTCTGTCAAGAAATACTTCGCCTAAAAAAGGTTTTAAAAAAAAAACTGGAGAGGCCAAAGTGAAAACCCGCCAAGGGCACTTTGTGACCAAAGGGGGCTTTGAATTGAAAACCCGAGAATGGGCAATTCAAATTGTTGATTGGAGGGAAGGCATGTAGTAGTCTCACTGTAACCCGAATTAACAAGAAGGAGAAACGTCACGACTTGGGGCATCCAGGAGATCTTCTTATTCTGCCAGACACTTATCAAGTACAAAGGGGGATCCTCAAGAAGTTTTGTGTAGAAAAGCTCATGCTGTGATGTCTGGACACTTGTTCTTATTTTCTTCATAACATGTTTTAGCAAAATTTACCTTGTCAAAATCTTATCTTTTGGTCAATCTATTCATTTTGAGCCTTACTTTCCATATCTCTTGTGATGATATTTTTCAAGCACTTTTCATTGAAATGACGATTAATGGACCATTAATATTCAAATTAAGAGAGTTTCACATACTACTCTGAAAACTTCTAATTATTACAAGAACCAGAAGTGAGATCAATATTCAGAACTAACCAGATTCATGGGGGAATTGAGGCCGAAATGGTAACACCCAAAGATACCAGCCGAAGAAGAAGGCAGGGTGACGTGTCACGAAGGAATCATTCTGCATTCATACAAATAGTTAGGAGCATTCAATTTATTAACGATCATTGCATCTTAAACCATTGTGAAAAATCATCATTCTCATGACATTCTGCATTTAAGTAAATGTCATCCATAGTGCATGTAATTAGAGGCATTTGAGTCATTCCGATCATAGCATCCTCATCATTTATTTAAGCATAGGCACATTCTACAGGACAGGTTCCTCAAAGAGCAGCGTAGCAAGTTCAGATCTTGTTCCCTAGAGACGATAGTGGAGCAGATTGAAGATTGAAGTCTTCCTAGAGATAGTAAGGAAGCAAACCAAAAGTTCAGATCTTGTTCCCTAGAGACGATAGTGGAGCAGAGTGAAGATTGAAGTCTTCCTAGAGATAGCAAAGAAGCAAACCAAAAGTTCAGATCTTGTTCCCTAGAGACGATAGTGGAGTAGAGTGAAGATTGAAGTCTTCCTAGAGACAGTAAGGAAGCAAACCAAAAGTTCAGATCTTGTTCCCTAGAGATGATAGTGGAGCAGATTGAAGATTAAAGTCTTCCTAGAGATAGTAAGGAAGCAAACCAAAAGTTCAGATCTTGTTCCCTAAAGACGATAGTAGAGCAGAGTGAAGATTGAAGTCTTCCTAGAGATAGCAAGGAAGCAAACCAAAAGTTCAGATCTTGATCCCTAGTAGAGCAGACTGAAGACTGAGGACTTTCTGAGGGAAGAAATTGAAGATTGTCCTGTTGCCACTGAACAACGGTGGAATGGGTTGAAGATTATCCTATTGCCATCGAACAGCGGTGGAATTGGTTGAAGATTGTCCTATTGCCGCTAAACAGCGGTGGAACGGGTTGAAGATTATCCTATTGCCATCGAACAGCGGTGGAATGGGTTGAAGATTGTCCTGTTGCCACTAAACAGCGGTGGAACGGGTTGAAGATTGTCCTGTTGCCACTGAACAGCGGTGGAACGGGTCGAAGATCGTCCTGTTGCCACTGAACAGCGGTGGAACGGGTTGAAGATCGTTATATTACCACTAACCAACAGTGGTGAGACGATGTCGAAGGCGAACATTGTGTCTCTAAACAATAGTGGAATGTGGTTTAAGCCATAATCATGTTGCCTTGACCAGCAGTGGAATAGGCCAAAGATCGCAAAAATGACGAAACAATAAAACGGATTGAGGCTACAGGCCCTATCTCTCGGAAGTAGCAATGGAGTGGAGCGAAGTAATAAGTCACAATGAAGCATGAAGCTACCTGACAAAGAAGAGTACCCAAAGGAATCAAGGCTCGACAAGACCGGGCAAATTTGGGTCTTTTAAAGTCTTTGGTCTATCCTCGTCTCACGACAATGAGCAAAGAGGGGCAGCTGTAATACCCATAATTTGCCCGGCCTGTTTAAGCCCAAAAAAATAAAACAATCCAATGTCCATTTACAAAACAGACCCGGGCTAACAAGCCCAATTACCTAGACCCAAATAGAACAAAACTCAGCCCAAACTATAATTACCCATTAACCCAATCACTAAACCCACAAAGCCCGATTCGCCTAGCCCTCTGACCCATTAATAGAAAAGAAAAAAAACAAAAACCCTAGTGCCCCATTGTTGTCGCCGCATGCCTCTGCCACCACATGCCTTCGCACGCCCTTCCCCGCGCCTCGGGCAATACCCGCACGCGTCTCAGGCGTCCTCTCGACCCGCGCGCCTCGCATGCCTCGCCTGGCCTCCGCTCGTGACCTGCACGGAACCAAAGAACGAGAGCAATAGACAACGAGAATGGCAGAGAAACAAAACATAAAAAAAAAGGGAATCTTTGTAACTCGGTTATAAAAACTGAAGTGAAGCGATTGTAAAGCTTCTTCTGGCTTTTCGCGTGTACTAAGAAATCAAAGAAACAAAAAACATTAAAGGTTGTTTTATCTTCTCTGTTTTGATTTTTCGTGATTTAATGTTGCTTATTCCTCTCGTTTGATTGTTTTTACCATCTGTTTTTCGAAACTTAACATAGAGATTAATAATAACAAAGCAAAAGAAAGGAAACTTACCGGAATCCTCACGGTCGCGGCGTCGGGGCGCTTTCCCTTCGTCGCCGATGTTCGGCCTGGAAAGGGGGTCAAAAGCCTCCTTTCTTTCGTTCTCAAAGAACTAAAAGTCAAGGTCTTCGGGGAGGGGAGTTTTCGACCGGAACCCGAGGGTCGTTCGCGTGCCTCGTCGACGGCCAGATTTAGTGGCTACGCGGCGTTTGGGTGCCCTAGCAGAGTAGAGAGAAAGAAAGGGAAGAGGGGGGCCTTGCGGCTGCTGCATTTAGAAAATATTAGGGTTAAAATGTCTAAGCAAATTTAGGGTTTTAAAAGGAATGAAACGGCGCCGTTTCTAAGGGGGGACTGCGCATATCCCTTGAATGGGATAATTGCACCATTGGTCCCCCATCTTCGTGGTGCTCATTAATCGGATCCCCATTTCTCCCTTTTCTATTTTTCTAAGATCGCACCCTATTCCTGCGCGCTTCAATCTAGTCCATGCCCACATCGGTTAAAACATTGTGCGCAAGGGCTGGGAATTTTACCCATTCGGCCCCTGTTGTTTTGGGCGCGTTTCAATCCGACCCAAAATGGCTTTTCCCTTATTTTAAACGTATACCTTAAATGTTAGCCCATTTTTAATTTAGTCCTTAACATGCTTAATGAGTTTAATTATTTATTTATTTTTCTTAAAATTGTGCTATTATTATTACCTATTTATTTAAAAGCTTTTGTATATTATTTAGCTTTATGTATATAGTTGATTTTAAATTTTGACACTATCTTAAATTATTCCAAATATTATCTACTTTGTTTATTTACGTGTTCTTTACTTGCAATCGTTTTTGTTAATTTACCCTTATTAAAATTGTTTATGTATTGTTATTTTTAAGATTGTTTAATTCATTGTTCTTTGCCTATTAATATTAGTATTTAAATAATGTAAGTCATGAGATTATCGTTCCTGCATGCATTGTGATTTTGTTTATTCGTATTTACTTACCTTTGACATTATCATCAGCACTATTGTTGTTTATATTATCGTTCCATTATTACTGTCATTACTCATGTATGTTAACATTTTAGATTAACGGTTCCGATGTTACGTATTACATGTATTACGCCAAATTCGTGTTACATTGTCTTTCTTCCGTCGCGTAATCCCATCCACGCTTTGAATAATGTTTCTTTAAAACATAACCTAATTCTTTATAAATTTCATTCCAAAGTGAAAGTTTTCAAATAATGCAATATTCATCTTGGATTAAAGGATTTAAATTATCGTGTCCTAAAGCATTGGATGTGATCTTTTTTTCCTTCGAAACGAGAAAATTTTGATACTCAATTTTTAAAAAAATTACAAGATGATCTTGGCTTCGAGGATTTAAATTGTCATGTCCTAAAGCATTGGATGCGATCTTTTATTCCCTCGGAACAAGAAAGTTTTGGTATTCAATTCGAAAAAGTTATAAGGAAATCTTGGATTCGAGGATTTAAATTATCGTGTCCTAAAGTATTGGATGTGATATTTTATTCCTTCGAAGCGAGAAAATCTTAATTCAATTCTAGAAAGCTCAAGTATTTCCAAAAGAGATTATTTTTTTAAATTCTTCTTAGAATTTTCGACTTTCGATGTAAGGACATCAATTGATCAATTTGGTACCAATTTTGGGCGTGACGAGGGTGCTAATCCTTCCTCGCACGTAATCGACTCCCGAATCCACTTTCTCAAATTTCGTAGACCAAAAACACTGTTTTAGTAAATCAAAACGTTATTAAAACAAAGGTGATCCGATCACACCAAATAAAGATCGGTGGCGACTCCCGTTTTTATTTTCAAAACCCAAGTTCGATTCCCGCCTTTTCAAAAGGGCGGTTTCGACAAATGTGAAATAGGTGTGTATATTTATTTAAAGTTATGTATTTTTAATTTTTTTTTCCTTTAATTGTTTAGCCATGGATGGAAAGAAAAAGTAATTTTCTTTTCAATTTTCCATTTTTGCTGTCAATCATCCTTATCAGAAGAAATTTTATATTTTCAATCTTTCTATTTTTCCACTCTTTTAATATTCCATCTTTCTAATTTTCTTTCTACCCTATAAAGCAAAGTCTAAGTCTAGCTAAAAATTCTATCATACTCATTTGAAATTCATGTATTTAGAATACATATGTTTAAAAATAACATTTAATAAATAAAATTAATAATAACACATAAGCAATATATACAAAATTAAAATGAAAATTTTAGTTTAAATATGCAAGAATATAATTTATTTCAAATATGTAAAGGTAGCTTAGTAATTTTTGCAACCAACTTGATATCTGGTTAACTTGAGATACCAACTCAGTCAAGGGTTCAAATAATAGTATAGATACTAACAATGTGGGTGAAAACCATGGTTATTTGAACCGGATTGAACCAAGTGATCAAATTAATTAGACCTAGAACGGATCAGGGTACTGGTCTGGAGAAAGGTTTTGGACCAATTGAGTCCGGAACCGATACGAACCTGTTCAACCAACTAAAAAATCTATTGAATTGGCAATTCAATCAATCTTTAATATTTTTATTTTTATGATTTTTTAATTATTTATTTAATTGAATAATCCAAACCAATCAAACTAACAAACCAATGGCCTAACCGATTTGACTATCGATCCGATTTTAAAAAGCTTGGTGAAAACTATTAAAATGAACAAAAATAATTGAAATGAAGCTTTGGTTGTAGTGCTAAAGTTGAGGTTTTGTGCATGTCAATGGCATAGGTTTGAAATAGATATACAAACAATATGAGTGAAACAATTTGTGCAATAAAGTTGAAATCTATCAAAATAAAGCTTTAGTTGGAGCGATTAAAAAAATTATAAATGTTGATGACATAGATTTAAATATTAATATATGTTATTTTATTGGTTTTTAAATAAGGAAAAGACAAAAGTATCCTCATAATAATATAACTTATTTAAGATATGTAAGGTTATTTGAGTAATTTTCCTAATTGAGTTGGTACCGAATTGTCACGTGACATCAACTCAGACACACATTTAAATGATAATATAAAAGTATAGATGTGCAAACAATGCGGTGAAACAAATTATGTAAAATATATAAAAATATTAGAATAAATTTGATTTAAAATGATAAATAATAAATATTAGAATATAGATACTAATAGCAAATGCACTCGATATCGAATTGGTAAAATATTTTTTTAGTAATCTTGGCCTTGTCTAGTGTTAGAAATAGGCTTTTTTTGTATATTATCTCTCACAAGAAATTACAATAATATTTATATACATAGTGAGCCTAACTTTAGGAAACTTTAAACTAGGAAGCAAACTGATTCTAGGGATGTTGTCCCTTAAAACACAGCCTTAAAGTTAGGGATAGCAATCAATAAAATATCTACAGGATTCTATCTAATACACTGAATATTCCTTATTAGGAAACTGTAATCTGACACTCCCCCTCAAGTTGGGAAGTGGATATCATCCATTCTCAGCTTGCTTACTAGTTTCTGAAAGGTCTTCCCAGATAATCCTTTCGTAAGGATATCTGCCAGTTGACCATCAGTGGACACATATGGAGTGCAAATTAAGCCACTATCAAGTTTCTCCTTGATGAAATGTCTGTCAACCTCAATGTGCTTCGTACGATCATGTTGCACTGGATTATGTGCAATATTGATAGCAGACTTATTATCACAATACAGCTTCATTGGACCTTCCCACTTGATCTTCAAATCCTCCAAAATAATTTTCAGCCATAATAATTCACAAATTCCAAGAGCCATCGCTCTAAATTCAGCTTCTGCACTAGATCTAGCCACAACATTCTGTTTTTTACTCCTCCAAGTTACAAGGTTGCCTCCCAGAAAAGTGCAATTGCTCGAGGTTGATTTTCTATCAACCATAGATCCTGCATAATCTGCATCAGTATAGGCTTCAAGGGTTAAATTCTCCCCTTTCTTAAATAGGATTCCTTTGCCTAGAGTGCCTTTTAAGTACTGTAGAATCTGATATACAGCTCGAAGATGTGATTCTTTAGGATTGTGCATGAACTGACTTAGAACACCAACTCTATAGGCAATATCCGGTCTAGTATGTGACAAGTAAATGAGCTTCCCTACGAGTCTTTGATATGAACTTTTATCAACTACTGCATCTTCTAGTGCATCTTCAAGTTTGTGGTTCACCTCTATGGGTGTCTCTGCTGGTTTACATCCCAACTTGCCCGTCTCTGTTAACAAATCAATTATGTATTTTTGCTGAGATATGAAGATTCCTTCCCGAGAGTGTGCTACTTCAATACCAAGGAAATATTTTAATTTACCAAGCTCTTTGACCTCAAATTCTTTTACTAGGCATTTCTTTAAATTTTCCATTCCTTCCAGATCATCACCTGTCACTATAATGTCATCTACATAGACTAATAAAGCAGTCATTCCCCCTGAAGATGAGTGCTTTACAAACAGAGTGTGATCTCCTTGACTCTGTTTATATCCCAGCTTGAGCATTACTTTGGTAAATCTTCCAAACCAAGCTCTCGGGGACTGTTTTAGTTCGTACAGAGCCTTTTTTTAGTTTGCAAACTACCTGTCCTGTATTTTAACCGAACCCTGGTGAAACATCCATATAGACTTCCTCCTCAAGATCACCATGTAAGAAAGCATTTTTGATGTCAAACTGCTGTAGTTTCTAGCCTCTGTTGGCAGCGAGTGACAACAACACTCTCACAGTGTTCATCTTTGCAACCGGGGCAAATGTCTGAAGGTAGTCTATTCCATACTTTTGAGTGTACCCTTTAGCAACTAATCTTGCTTTGTACCTCTCCAAAGAGCCATTTGAATTATATTTCACTGTGTACACCCAACGACATCCAACTGGTTTCTTTCCTTTCGGTAATTTTACCAAATCCCATGTCTTATTTTTTTTTCAAGTGCTTCCATTTCAACCTTCATGGCATTTTTGCAATTCTCATCATTTAATGCCTCGGCTAGTAAGAAAGGCTTTGTGGTTATGGGATAAATTTTTGTAAGACGTGAATGAGTACAAGGGATGTTTTGTACAGGCCCTAGTTCTTTTTCTAATAGCAATAGGAAAATCATAGTCTTTCTGATCTGAATTTTCAATAGTATTCAAAGTAGGTTCAGTAATTACCTCGGGTTGTAGAGTAGTAGGTTGTTTATCCGAAGAAGATGATTGAACTTGCACCGGTGCCTTCTTCCTTGAGTAAACTAGTAAAGGGCGAGTAGTGTCCTGAATCCCTTTGGGCGACTTAGGTGTAGTAGGCTCTATTTCGGGTTGCATAGGTTCAAGTTGGGTAGGCTGGTTGGTAGGTAAGGACTGAGTGTTTGACTGCTGAATAGGAGCTGGAAAATTAAGTTGGGCAGGCTGGTTGGTAGGCTGGACAGGAGCTGAAAAATCAAGAAGAAAAAATTCTCTGTCCTTATCTTCTATGAATAAGTTCTCCCCCTGAAGATAATGACGAGTAAAGAATTTTTCTTCTTCTGCACCGTTGAAACATAAAATTTTTTTGTGGCTGGATCATAGCATTTGTACCCTTTTTGTGTAGAGGAATAACCGAGAAAGGCACATTTGACAGCTCGTGGATTGAGTTTTCCCCTATTTTGAGAATGTACATGAACAAAGGCAACACATCCAAATATTTTGGGAGTAAGGTTTGAGGTATTGAAATCAGGAAAAAATTTCGATAGAACTTGCATAGGACTTTGAGAGTCAAGGACCTTTGTAGGCAACCTATTTATCAGATGAGTAGCAGTTAAAACAACAGCATATGTTATTTAAATCTTAATATATGTTATTTTATTGGTTTTTAAATAAGAAAAAGACAAAAGTATCCTCATAATAGTATAACTTATTTAAGATATGTAAGGTCATTTGAATAATTTTCTTAATTGAGTTGGTATAGAAAAGCAGAAAGCACAACAGCAGAAAGCTATAGAAAAGCAAATCTTCACAAATGGTATCTCAACACATTGCAAGAAAAAGACTTGCCATTTTCCATGAGCTTGTCAACCGGGAATCCCAGAGTACAATTCATTCCCTCCATTGGACATCCCCCCTTTTCTTCAGCTTCTGCCTATATTTCTCAAGATGAGCAATTGAAACAGCCAATTGGCACATATTATGGAACAAAAAGACTAGGATGCAGCCAAAATGTGTGTGCGCAACAAACAGAAACAGAAACAGTAATAGTAATGGAAATGGGATAAAGCGATTGCAGGTACAGGTAGCTGTCACACACACAGGCTTTTGAACCATTAGAATGGTAGTTTCAAAGACTCAGGGCTCAGGACAAGTAGGCTGCCCAAAATAGTTAAAACTGCCTCTGCCAGCTTTTGTACCCGATTAAGATTATCCTTTTTTTCCATCTCTCACTCAGTACCAATCCAAAGCAACAACAACAGTTGGTTACCCTCGTCTTGTACGACAATTCCCTCCAGCTTTATTCTTGTGGTTATATTATTTATATATACTGCAATTAAAAAGACTATAGAAATCAAATTTTGGGGTTTGTTGTTGAAAGGAGAGAGACGATGAGAGGTTTTGAGAGAGCAGTGGAATGGCTTAGATCATTTGTTTATAGCAATGCTTGGGATTTCTGCGTTGTTTGGAAATTGGGTGATGATCCTTCTAGGTACTTTCAACCTCCCCTTTTTCTTTGGAGCAGATGGATTTGAACTCTAATGAAGCTTTCTTGCTTGTTTGTAGGTTTATTGAATGGAAGGACTGTTGCTGTAGCGGTGGTATAAATGTCAAAGTAGAACAAGATAAACTTCAGCTTCAGGGTCCTCCTCTATGCAGGGAAGCTCAGTTCCAGCATTCCATAAGATCAAAGGCTTGTGAAGCCCTCTCCCATTTTCCTTTTGCCGTGTCTCTCTATGCTGGGTACACTTTGATTCTTCTCAAAAACTCTCTTCTTTTCAGTTTTGGACACACATGATAGCCACGGCACAATCATTCTGATATTTTTTTTCTTTTTTTTACAGTGAAAACAGGATTCATGGAGAGGTGGCTATTTCAAGTCGACCAAAGTGGCTTAACCATGCCAATATCTCCACTTCCCTTTCCTCAGAAGTGAGCATCTCTTTTTCAGTCTCAAATTCTTTTTGTCACCCAGAAATTTGCAAGTTCATGCTTTTGGCTATGATTTTGTTTGCTTAAAAAATCCCCCTTTGATGCTTTAGTTTAATCAACTAATTTCTGCGGTGTATGTACACAAATGTGTTTATACAAGACAGTCACATTCATGGTGTATCTTATCATCTAAAAGTGTTACATCACCTGGTTTTCTATTTTGAAATGGTCCATGTTATTTTGACAGGAGACAATGGGGACCCAAGTTCTGATCCCAGTTTTTGGCGGTCTCATCGAGCTTTTTGCTTCAAAGAATGTAAGGTTCCTTTGACTTTCTCAGTTTCCATTATTTTGCAATGCAATTTGTGTCTTCCAAGCTTATAAACATGTAAATTTGCCCTAGAGTTAATAAGAACTGAATGCAATGCACTTTTAAAAGCAGAAACCACAACAGCAGAAAGCTATAGAAAAGCAAATCTTCACAAATGGTATCTCAACACATTGCAAGAAAAAGACTTGCCATTTTCCATGAGCTTGTCAACCGTGAATCCCAGAGTACAATTCATTCCCTCCATTGGACATCCCCCCTTTTCTTCAGCTTCTGCCTATATTTCTCAAGATGAGAAATTGAAACAGCCAATTGGCACATATTATGGAACAAAAAGACTAGGATGCAGCCAAAATGTGTGTGCGCAAACAGAAACAGGGTTTGTTTTGGATTGTAAAGTTAATTCTGTAAATGACAAATGAGAACTGCCAAGCAGCCAGAAAAAGTGAATTACCATTCTAAGAATCTTATCACAGAGAGGAATATAAGGAAGAAGATAAAAGATGGGCTGTTCAAGTTACGAGCTTTAGTCCCCAAGATATCCAAGGTTGGTTCACAATTTCCGTAACTTATAATACCCAACTTAATTCTTCTTATTTCATATCTCTAATGCTTTTGTTGTTCAATATTGTAGATGGATATAACTGCTATTCTTACAGATGCAATCGAATATATAGGAAATTTACAGGAGGAGGAAATGAATCTCAGTAATGAGCTCAAGAAAACCGAGGAAGGGGACTGGAAAGAGCAATGCGGAACTGAAGTCTGCGAAGTTAGACTGGCTACATAGGAAAAACATGTCTGCCATTGAAGAAAACCATGTTGCCAGTGGCATATCTGAAATGGCAAAAATGGAGGTAGATGGTTGTGTTGCCCATCGGAGCAAACATCATCAATGAAACTCTCGCCTAATGTGTTGAATCGTTTCTCAGGTACATGTAGAGGTGAACCAAATAACCAAAAGAGAGTTTTGGATTAAGCTGTGTTATAAACACAAGAGAAGTGGGTTTGCAAAGTTGATGGAGGGTATGGATTCTTTGGGACTTGGGGTGATTGATGCTAATATCACAACATTTAATGGAAATGTGCTCAACATTTTCAAAGTCGAGGTAAGATTCACTGAATGGTTGATGTCAATGGAACAATATGAATTCAGTTAGCAGCGCGAAATAAGAAAATTCTTTTAGGGGCCGAAATTAAATTGTAATTTTTTCTATAGTCAAAATGCAATTTTTAAAGGATTAAATCAAAATTTTATTATTTTTAGGAGAGATAAAGTACAATTTTACCTTTATTAATTTTAGGGGCCGGCAGGCCCTAGGTTCGCTGTCAGTTAGTCCATTTAGCTTTGCAAAATACCAAAAAACAGTAACTGCAAAGATTGCAGACCAGAAATTACTAATAACTTTGTTTATCTGTTGCCATTTTCTTCATAAGCTTATATTGTCTGTTCCACTTGTGCAAGGCAAACAGGGATTTCGAGTCCAGGCAATTGAGAGACTTGTTGACCCACCTAACAAACTAGATAAACAACGTTATACAGTGTAGAAAATGTACAAAGAAAATGGATAGTTCAGCTAAGAGATTTGGAACCCTTCCCTTCATGCAACTTTTAGTTCAAGCTGCTCCAACAGTCATGTCTCGGAACTTTGGGCTGTAAAATTTTGGTGGGTTTGATGCTGCTTCTTACTTATAGCTCTGGTTTTTACCAAATTCTATATAAAATTGCTAACTCTATGATTACAATGAAGTTTTTGTTTTCATGTTGGTTCTCTTTCTTCACCTATGTCGGCTATTTCTTTTTTCCCTTCGCTGATAATTGTGTTCGACATGCACAAGCCTAATTAGCCTAGTAAAAACAATGGCAGGTCAAAAGTATTCAACAATATCGTAGTAGTTGTACTTGTTAAACCTTACGAAATGGGTGAAAAAAATTCTAACAAATATATAAAAAATATAAAAAATTTTAAATAAGATTTTGGTTAAAATAGTAAAATTGATATGTTGAAAATCATAATTGTATAATACTGATAATAAAAGAAAAAAAAAATGAGTTGTCAATCATAATGGAATAAATATCAAAAATGAGTTGCCAATCATAATGGAATAAATATCAAATTTGTATAAGAAACTTAAGTCCAACGGCATAAATATCAAACTTTTATGTATATCATAATGAGTCAATAATTGGTTGGTTCAGGGATCTGATAAAGTAATTACCCTTTTTAGATTGGATGAAAGAAGAGATCACGCTCCCAATTAAATTAAATTATGAAACTCCAAGGAAATATATAAAAAGATTCAAAACATTCAAAACATCATTTAAAATTTTATAAAATTTAATTTAATTAGAAATGATGTGGTTTTAAAATATGCCAAAACTTGTATTAAATCAAAACAGCTAAAAATATTGAGGCAACTTTTTTTTCTTAAAAATATCAATTCCATTTTATTAAGTCGAAAGAAACTAATTTTTTAAAGTTAGAATGGCGTTTTAAAAGAAATTTATATCACCATTTTAATCAGAAAAGTTAAGGATATTAAATATTTGGATTAATTAATATCATTATAAAATCAGAGAATCAAATTATGTTAAATTAAAATATAAAACCTAAATTTCAAATGTTAGCATAGAAGAGGGATCTAAACTGAAATTTTACGTTTATCTGATGATGACTAAAAAATAAAAATGTTAGCAACACGTGTCATTGAAAGAAAGCTTTAGATTAGAGCATTCCTTTTATGTATTGAGGTACTTTCCGTAAAAGGTAAGGCTAAATATGTAAATTCCAAAGTAATCCGAAACGTTGCCAGGGATACTTGAGCGACACGGCCATAGACGGTTTTGTACTGCGGCACGAAAGCTGTGTATATTTCTTTATTCCCCCATTAACAATTTTCTAAAAAAGTTAAGGGGCGGTCTAAATTCAACTTTTTAAACCTATAAATAAATAGCTGCATCTTTATTTCGTCTTTGATTTTTACTTTGTTGCTCCTCGCAATCTTTTTCATACCTCTTCCTGAAACAATGAATCAAATTGCTGCAGAAAATCAAACCTCCATAACTATTGATGATGCTATGTCAGAAAGTAACGAGCTTGATTCATGTTACAATTGTTTCCAGCACTTTGTTACAAATGGTTTCTCTAAAATAGATGAATCAAGCTTTGAAGGTGATATAATCAAAACAAGCTTTTTCTCTAGTTTATCGCGAAATCCGCAGATATCCTATAGGACGAAAATCGTGGCAATCCATAAGAATTCCAACACTAGTCAGTGTTGGAAAATTCGAGCACACGGTTTTGGTGTTTACACAAAGGCGGTGGCTGATACGCGTGGTGGAGATGCCAATATCAAGTACGCTTGGTACGGTGCTTCTAAAAACGAGATTTGCGAGACTGTGATGCATGGATTTAGTTGGCGTAGACATAGCATCTCCGTGTCTCCTGCAAAGCATGGTTTAGACAGGTTAGCTTTTTAGTTGAATTGTTGTATGAATTTCGGGAGCTTTCTATTGAAATAATGAAAATTGGTTCATGTGTTGCAGTGTATTGTGTTCAGGAGTGGATGGAAGTGGCGTGAGGCATTTGTTGCTATGCCGAGTTATATTAGGAAAGCAAGAAGTGGTGAGGGAAGATTCTAGAGATCAGTTCCATCCGAGTTCAATGGATTTCGATTCTGCCGTAGATGATATTTCATCTCCTACCAGATATATCATTTGGAATACGCACTTGAATTGTAATATCCTCCCCTGTTACATTCTCAGTTTCGAAGCTCCTCTTTACTTAAGCGGTGAGCAGCTTAATTTAAATTGTCATGTGCGACTCTTAATTTGTTAAGATGCATGCAAATTTTTTTTCATGTGCTACTGTTATTTTCTTTGTTTTGGCTCCAAAGGGTTAACAGAACCAAAAACCATCAAACCTAAAACGTGGATAACCTTTGGCACATTGATCTCTATACTTTCGCCCTTTCTAGATCATTCCCAAAGGGCTTCCCTTGAAGAGCAGTATACAAATTATCTGGTAAGACTAATGATTTTTCATCCGAATTCAAAATTCCCATATGTGATGTGCAACTTGAGTCGTAATCATTTGTTGTGGCAGGAAAAAAATATTACAAGGCCGCAAATGATACAAAGAGTGAGAGCAATAGCTGGAAACCAGTTGTTATCTGCTGTTGTGAAACTGTACACAAACAAGGTGCAATTTTGGACTTAATGGGTTTTTTTTTATTCTTATTTGCTGCTCCTTGGTTTTGCTCTTCTGTATACGGTACTTTTGCCTTCAACAACTTGGGCTGCAAGATTTGAGCTATATATTTGGGTAGCCGACTTTATATTTATAATAATATAGGATGGAAAAGATTGTTTTAAAACATCACGTCAACGTGTGTTATTTTTGCTGTAAAAGCAAACCATTGATGTCAGGGTGGTCCATCAAAGTCTTCTTGACAATTTCCATTTCTTTGTTTGTTTAGTGTAAAAAATGGGGTTTACTTCTTTGCTAAGGACATGAGTTGATTAAGTTTAAACTTCTAACATAAATGGCAGCTCAAGTTTCTTCTTGAGCATAATTTTCCATTTTGTTTAATGGATATAGCTTCCTGATTTTAAACTTATAATTTTTACCATAGTACATCTTTAGTCAATACTGAATACTTATTTAAGTTTTTAAAAATGCATTTTTATCCTTTTTTTCTAGATCAATTAATATGCAGGAAATTCAAGTTAGCAGCACCAACAGGGATGATGCAGCAGGCAGCGAGTTTGATGATGCAGCCCGGTTGTTGGGAACAATTTATAGTTCGATGATGCAGCCAGCTTAATTATCAAAGTTCGAATGATGCAAGCATGATTGCTCGGAACAATTTAATATTTATGATTATGATGGCAACTTTTTCTGTTCTGTAAAAGAAATGGTAAATGTAACATCAATTATTTTGAATATTGTATTGATATTTAAAAAAAATTTCATAACTTTGGGAGCCTTTCTCGAGAGTTACAAAATGAATCCATTTCAGCAATAGCTAGTGGCGAAGCCATGCCTCCCTAGAGGTGTACATCCAATTAAAAATTTAGGCCCGTTTATTGGGTTCGGGCTGGGCTGTGCCCAAAAAAGGGCCTAAAATTTTGCCCAAGCCCGTCCCATATAAAAATGCTAAAACTCGGGCCCCGCCCGCCCGTATTAATTTTTTATATTATTTTATATAATTTTTAAATATATATAATAAATCAAAAATATTAAAAAAATCAAAATAAATATTTTTCAACAAATTGAAAATAAATTTTAAAAAATATATAGACTTAAATAACACTAAAATAGATGCAACTTAACAAACAAATGCCTCTAAAATAATAACAAAATTAATAAATGTCTTTAAAATAATAACAAAATTAACAATAAAATAAGTTTTATATAATATCTAAACAATAACAACAAAATAATAGAAACATTATTGTAAAATGGTAGCAAAATAAAGAGAAAAACAATAAGAAAATAATATTAAAAAAATAGTTTTTTTTCCTTTAGTGAATTCGGGCCCGGGCCAAAAATGTCTTACCCGAGCCCGACCCATTTTTTAAACGGGCCTTATTTTTTGTCTAAGCCCATTTTTCGGGCCTATATTTTTGCTCAAACCCGGCCCATGTACACCTCTATGCCCCCCTAAAAGGTAAAATTTCTATTTAGGCCCTTAAAATTTTTTAAAAATTTTAAATTAGTAAAGGCAAAATTGCACTTCGGTCCCCTAAAATTATAAAAATTTGATTTAATCCTTTACAAATTAGAAAGATATAAACTATAAAAAATTAAAATTTCATCCGACCCCCCCTAAAAAGTTGTCCTGGCTTCGCCCCTGGCAATAGCTGAGTTGAACTTGTCCATTGAGTACAATACAATACCAATTTGAACTTGAATTTTACTTATAAGAGGCAGCAAATAAATTACCAATGCTCAAATAAACCCTATGAATGAACTGGCATTTTCATCATCAGTTGAGTGCTACATCTTACAATGGTAAAAGTAGGACAAGGCGTGGGATGAAACTTAACCGGAAGATTTGCATCCACGTCGATGGCTTCCATTCTCATCACCACTAGATGGTCGGCAACTTGGATTTATTACTAGGCCTATTACTTCATCATCAAGAGTTATTCTTCTTTTAAATTCTCACCTAATATAAATATTTATTTATTAGATAAACGTAATGACCAAGTAATCTTTTAACGCTATAAGTGACAATCAGGTTGGCAGCTGCATAATGGATTTCACAACCATGGTTTACATCCAGACTTTTCTAGGAAACTTTTGCATGAATAACTCTGCTTTGCTGCTATCTCGGATGAAATTTGGCCAATACCATACCCCACCAAAATAGTTAAAACCCGAATAAGTGTTTTACTGATATATATCTGTGCTTTGGTGTACTATTTTGAATGTATTGATATTTAAAAAAATTCATTTTATATGTATTAATTGAAAAATATTTATAAGTATCGAGAATAAATAAATTTTAAATATAAAATATGTATCAATAAACTTTATTGATATAATCCATATTTCAACAAATACAAAATAAATAAGAAAAAGAATTGTCTCATACATTAAACAACAATACCATATATCATAAATTATTCTAGTAAGTTGTTTTACTTGATTATATACTATCTAGTACACAGCTAAATGGGATAAAACAAACTTGCAACATTGATAAAATTTTGATTTATTATTGGAACGAAGAATGTTAATTGATATGACTGATATCAGTATTATGATTAAAACTAAGAGAGTTTTTCTTTATAGTTTTGGATCAACTCCAAGAGCAGGTTGTCTAATTGAATGTTGATGCATGACTGGGTAAGAGGAGTGATTTTATGGGCTATTGGGTTGTGTTGGGGAATGAGTTGAGGAGGGCAGTTTTGTGGCGGCTTGAGCAGAAGCACTGCAAGACTTGGGAATACCGATGGTTCGACCCCGGAAGCATTTGTCCTTCTTTATGGGGTGAAATGTTTGGTAGCGGCATATTTGGCTATGTTTGACATAGACACTGATTCTTAGGTCTGATCGGGTTTCTTGCAGGTACTGATTTACCTATGCCTTGCTTGAAGATATCTACAATTTTGTGTGTTAGTTTTACTGAAAGTCATACAATAGAGTTTATTTAACTAAGTTACGTTTGGTTCACTGTAATGAAATAGAGCTGTAATTGAATAGAGCTGTAATCAGTAATTCAACTGTTTGGTTAAATGGAATGAAATAGAGCTGTAATAGAATTCTTGTATTTGGTTGAATAGAATAGATGTTGTAATAATATAAGGAAAAATATTTAAATGACCAAAGTACCATTAACAGAATTTTGGTAAGTAGATGATTATTGTTATTAAATTTTAATAAGATTATTGTTAAATATATTTTAATAAAAGTAAACATAAATAATTTAATCATATTGTAACATAATTATTATTAAATACAATTTAATAAAATAATGTATAATTTAATAACATTCTTAATATAATTATTAATAATATTTAATAATAATTTTAATATAATATTAACATTTTATTTTAATAGTCAATTTTTATAGTAATTTTATTTTAATATAATATAAAATGAAGTTTAACATACAGTATAATAATCCTCTAATAACATTTTATTTTAATAGTCAATTTTAATAAAAAATAGATTTTTTATATTTTATTTTATCCTTTATAATAACATGATAACAACAATTTGTTCAACTACTGCAACTGAAAACTACTGCAATGGATAGCCTTTGATCGAACTATGAGGGCGTATTAACCATACATGATGTGTTCCAATTATTATAAGACTTTTCTGTTACATTTAAACTTCCATCTTTTATATAAATTAATTTGTTTTGGTTGTTATTTGATTTTATCTGTCTGTTATTTCAGTCTTTTTTCTACAGAATTTTGTTATGTATACAAACATTTTGTTTTCAATTTACTTCATATTTTTTATGTTTCATATTAGTGTAAGTAAATCCTTTCGTGTATATTGTTGGCTAGAAACAAAGAAGAATCCTTACCACTTGCTTGCAAGAAAGAGCAGCCTCTAGCTAGTTATAAAATTTACAAACAGATTGACTTCAAAAAGTTGCAGGGAATTTTGTAAGTTCTCTTTATATCCATGAATCTATACTTTCTCTTTGTTTCTTTTTTCTTTTTCTATCTGCCTGTCTATATGTACGTATGTATGACTTACAAGGGAGATTTCCATTTGTTTTTCATCTAATTGGAGTAAGCTGTTTGGGTTGCAATGCCGAAGACATTTGGCGCAACCTGTTTGTTATCTCTGTAAATGATGGCCTGCTTGCTGGCTCAAACAACCAACACTCTTCCATAACTTTCTCCATTCTGGATTACAACGTTTCGGTATCCGAGGCCTCAGTGTATTGTTTACAATTCCACCTTCATTCACAGTTCAGAAAACTAATTATTTGTCAATGCTAGCATGATAACATCATGTAAAAAATCATGAATGTGGCTGAGACATATAGAGATAGGAAAAGAGTCATAGATGCTGGAATTTGAACGTCACACTTAATAGATATCACCTTTTAAAGGTAGTTGCATGACTCGAGTAGATTGTATGAACTAAAGTGAACTAGGCCCAAATTTCGAGATATTGAAGTATCTAACGAAATTGAGTTTCACTAGTGCAAAAGCTAGTTGTAAGCAAGATACTGTTGTATAATATTTAGCCTAAAGTATTGAGGATGTATAGTAATCAAAAGTATACCAATGATTGCACCACAATGCATACTTGCATATGGCTCTTCTCCCGTCAAGATTTCCCATAATGCAATACCAAATGAGAAAACATCAACCTGCAAAAGCAATGAACAAGCACATAATGATCTTATTTATTCTTCTTCAAATAAGTTATCCATTCCTCCATTTGTGTGTATAATCATTGAGAATGAGTTATAAGATTGGCAGGTGAACAATGAAAAATGAAGCATTAGAATGAGTTATAAGATAAAGTAAACAATGCAGTTATAGTGCTAAAGAAGTACCATCTATAATAACCATATTCTGTCTTTAAGTTAAGGGCCTTCATAGAGCAAAGGTGCAGCTTAAACTTGAAGTCCTTTAGAAATTTGCAAGATGTTGCAAATTTATTCTTGACTTAATCAAGGATGTATGTCGATCTCAAGGTATAGCTGAGGCTTGCTATCTATATAAAGCATTACAATACTGGAGGCAGAATATAAGTTGTTGTTATCCAAGTTATATCTAAATAATATATTTCCAATCTTATAACTAAGTCCAAAGAAAAAAATGCTAGAAAGAATATGTGGTCAAGTTACAAACTACTTCACTAATTGGCTAAATGCTTGATCAAATTTCACTATTATAACTAATATACATACTCATCGCATATGCTATATGCAGAATAGCATGGATGAAGAGTTTGTGCAGCTTTCTCAGCATCAATTCCTTTCTCCCACCTAGACATCCAGTAAAGAGCTTGCTTCTGATACGGCCTCAACTTGCACATGAGTGTATGTGGGGGCTCCATTTCCTAAAAGTATGCAAAAGAATGAGGAAACATAGAGAAGACTTTGTTAATAAATTCTCAAACTAGATGCTTAGAAGAAATCCCTTACCTCCAAATCGTATGTGTCTGCAACACCAACAATCTCATTCAAAGATGCCTCTGAAATATCTTGTTCATCTTTATTCTGCTCCTGACAACCCCTTCTTCGTTTTGCTGCAGGCAAAGCTGCTGTAACTTCACTGTAACCATCCTATTATAATCAACAAAAGTTGTCAACTTTTTACATGTTTGTCAAGCTCAAACACCAGTGAACAAAGCCAATGTGCAACTATGGTTAATCGGTATGCATTGGTATCTAAAACAACATAATAACTACTCAACCTTAAAGGCCCACGGTACATTGGTTGAGCAATTAAACTTGAAGCAATGGTGAAGGATGCCATTTGCAGCATAACTTGAAGTATAAACAATACATAAAGCTCACTGGAGGACAACTAATTATCCATGAACATCCAAGCAAAACCTACTGCATTATGAAGTTAAAGCTTTAACAACTAACATTCAAAGTTACAGAGAAATTACACATACTTCTTGGATATGGAGAACATGTTGCCCAGAATTAAGTTTTTCCGGAGTGAAGTAGGCCTAATATGGAGCAACAAAAGAAATGACATAAGAACCACAAAACAACATTATAGTCAGAACTATAAAGTATCATCATAGAGGGATACCTTATGATATGGTTTTATTTTAAGGTATCTAGATAGATTAAGCAAAGGACTAAGCATAGACTCCATGTTCCAAGGTGCATCAAACATCAAGGAAGATTTATCACCCATTGTAAATACTGAACTGTGAATGTAAAAGCTGACAAACATAACAAAACAAGAAAATTTAATCATCCTCCTTTATTTAAAGCAACATATTACAATCAATAAGAAAAAGAAAAACCAAAACTTTACCTTACAAATAACATGACTTCTTGCATGATACCAAAAAGAAAAAAAGCAGTGTGCTACATGGTAAAACCATTCAATTATAAGGAACTCCTCACTGCTGCACTAGAAACCAGCCATTGCTAAAAAAATTCAACCTTGCAAGATTCAACATACTTTTAATATAGCGTTGAAACTTGCAAAAGCATCCAAAATCAGTCCCTAACAATAAAAAATAAAAATAAAGAAAGCCCTCTAATTCATCATCCCCGTGTTTTTTTTTGTTTCACTAGAACAGCTTCCAAGATTTCTAAACATGCATCTACACTAATTAAACCTAAAGACAAAAACATGTCGTTGACCAAAATGTCAGCGTCTTGAAAAAAAATTAGAACCCAAAACCTAAAATCATTTAATACTGAAAATGAATTTGAAGAAATGATACATTCAACAAACAAAAGTAAACCAACTCATACCCCAAATAAAACAAACAAGTAAAGGAGAAACCAAGCCGAATGCTGAAGGTGAACAGAAATAGTAGCAGCAGATGGGGAAATAAGAAGGAAAAAAAGGAAATAAGATGAAGGGAAATAAGAAGGAAAAAAGGGAAACACAGATATGGAAAGGAAAGGAGAAGATGAAGCTGAGGGCAAAAAATGAAAATGGGAAAATAATTAATACCGTGGAATGGAATGGCTATTCAATGGTAAAGGAAGGGAATGCCTATTCAACATTTTCCCTTAATAGAGCCTGGAATGGATTCAGGCTGTAATACCATTACAGCCAACCAAACTAACGTTTGGTGGTGGGGCCACCGAATTTAGGGGGAATGTATTCCTATTCCCGCCAATCAAACATGTTGTAAAAGTTTGCAAATTCAATCGCGTGGTCGTTTAATTTGACTTTGACTGTAGGAAACACTCGGTAGGCGTAGCCTCCTAGGCAGCAATCCCTTTAATCACCATGATGTTGTCCTAAGAAGTCACAAATCATCCCATCATCATTAACTCAAAACCCAATCGAAGGAACTACAATAATAAATATAGTCTGCACCACCCAACATCGTACCATTTTTTCCTCATGGACTTGCAAATTTTATTTTCATAAGACAAGATAAAACGTGTCTACGGTCCTTGGAGTCCGTACGAATTGACCGACAAATGAGTGTAGTGAGTCTTTGGTTTTCGATTGGTGGTTCAAGTAAAGGTCAGTTTTCGTTTTTTCTTTATTTACCATTATTAATAAAGGAGTATAAATAGAGAATGCCTACCGATCTCTAGTACAAGCCAGTGGAGGAACTTAGTAGATATGGTAATTTTTTAATTTAGATTTTTTATAATTTATAAAATTTTAAATTAGTAATGATAAAATTGTATTTTAACTCCTAAAAATAATAAAAAATTGATTTAATCATTTAAAAAGTATAAAAATACAGACTATAAAAGAAAACACTTGATATATAGTTAAAAGGGAAAAGGGTGATTATCAACTTAAATGTTTCTCTCCTTATTAATTAGTCGACCAAAAACAAAAAGGAATATTGATGTTTCTAAAACAAAAATGCTAATGCCAATATCTTTTTTTTCTCTTTCCTTTCCTTTTTCTCTTTTGATTAATCGTTTTTTGATCAACTTTTTTCTGTTCTTTTTAATTCGGATTCAGTTTGACAAATGTGGATGCTTTTTGTAACTTGTATAAAATCTTACTTTTCTTAACAGAAAAAAGAAGATATGGGAAGTCAGTCATACGAATAAGAGGAGGTGATTGTTGCTTTATCCAAGCTTTCCCGTTATTTAACACTGTTGACACCTCTCTTTTCGTTTTGTGAGTTAAGGTACTTTCACCGAAAGTTGTTTTCGTTGTTTTCTTCTGTTATTACGACGTTGTCCGAAAGTGAGGCCCAGGTTTCGGACCGTCGCCACCCAACAATAACGGTTTGTTTAACTGTGGGCGTCCTTGGTTTCAGTGATAAAGCTAATTTAGCAAAAATCAAACAGATAACAACTGAATTGGAGGCAACTTTTGACCCTACTCAGTCTGACTTGGACAAAAGGATTGAAATTGGTTTCTGTCACTTCAAGAAAGAGAAATATGAGTAAGTTTATATATCTACTGCTACAGCTACCATGTATGATCTTATTTATGACATAATTGTAAAAAACACCCTCAACGTTTATGGGTTTTGGGGTTTGAGCCCTTAACCCTTTTTTTTTGGATTGACACCCTCAATGTTATGATTTTTCCAAAATCAGCCCAATTTTAATGGGAAATATGAGTTGACCGTCAGTGAACCATAGGTAGATGATATGTCGAAGATGTTTGACCAATTTCAAATATGCCTACACTTTCTCTCATTTCTTTCTTTCTTTTCCTCTGCTCTTGCAGTCTGCCCATCTCTAACTCTAAGAAGCCCTCTCCGCTTCCCTTTCTCTCCACACGTCCAAACCCCCACCGTCGTCGCCTTCCCTCTTGTTCCTCACCTTCTCAACCTCTACCACCGCTCCTTTCCCTCTCATTCCTCACCGTCGATATCACCATAAACGTCCCAAAACCTTCTCCATCTATATTTCCATCTTCAACCTCCTCCTCCTCCTCCTCCTCCTCCTCATCATCATCATCATCATCATTAACAACATTTAGTCCATCTCTCTTAGCCCTCATCGGGCTCGCCACAATCGCAGCCGGAGGTTTAAATGAATATGACAATTGATCGTGAGTGTTACATCTGTGATCAAATTTCACGATCACAATCCCAAAATCTCTGGCATCGTCATCATTGTCAAAGTTTGTAAAACCACCGTCGAAGTCTTTAGAAATACGTTTGAAAAAAGGAGGGAGCGAGAAGTCATCTTCATCTTCTTCACTGCCATCCTTGTAAATCGTTGTGGCATAAAGGTCCGACATTTTTAACAATTATGCCTATTTACAAAAGACAATTTCATCAAACATCCAAAATTCTATGAAACCAAAAAAAATAAAGGAAAAGCAAAATGAGGACTCACTATTATAACCCATTTTTTAGTATAGCTTGCTCTTCTACGGTCCAATCCATGGAAATAACAAAGCCAAATCAAACTTAGTTGACATAAATCCACTAATCAATCTTTCTTAGCTTTTCCAAAATGTAATCGAAACCTCTAACAAAGAGAAAACAACATTCAACAAAGCCTTCTCTCTGCCGTTTTGCCTTCTCAAGAGAACCCAAAATGAAAACAAAAGAAAATCGTCTTAGATACCTAGATCTAGCAGGAAAAAAAGAGAGGAAGAAAAGGATTAGAAATCAATGACTCTGATTTTTCTCTCTCAAACATTATAATAAATAAGCCAATATGAAAATCTTATCGATCGATGGTTGGACACAACGGCAACAATAGTTAGAGGGGAAGAGAGAAAGAGGAGAAGAACAAAGATGGAAACAAAATTATTTTTTTAAAAAAAAGAAAGAATTTTGTTAAAAAAAGTTGTTTTTATAGATGACGTCATCTATGACCTCGTGCTTATGTGGCACTAGGGGTGAGTGTTCGATCGAATCGAATCGAATGAAAATTTTTTCAGTTAATCAAGTTGACGAATCCTATTTTATCATCCTTACTCGATTGTAAATTTTCTTGAATCAAGTTAAGTGAGATGAAATTCGAATCAAATCGAATATATTTGTTCAAGTTAAATTTAAAAAAATGACTTTGGGTCTTTGTAACCACTGTCACTCGCCGTAATCAAATTTGCCTACCTTAATAAAATTTGTTATTAACTTTCATCTCCTCATAATTTATTTATTAATCTTTTATATACGAGTTAGCTTTTTTGCTTACTCAGTTGCTTCAATTATTTTCTAATTTTTGTTACAATGTATTTTGAAATTAAAAATATATTAAATATAAAAATGTGATTTTTTTAATAAAAGTTATCTTAAAGATAAAATGTGAAATTGATACCAACATTAAATTTTAACACGAATATTTTATGGCATCGTCAATAATTCAATTTTAACAAAATTTATAAATATTTAATGTGATTAAATAATTCAATAATATAGATAGTATAAAATGTAAAATTTAATTTAATTATATAAATAGTAGATATAAATAAAATTATTACTATAACAACCCGTTTTCAGTTAAATCAGAACAGTGATTTCGGGACTACAAATTTGAAGTCGAAAAAAAGATTATTTTATTATTATTGTATGGTATACAGTATGATAGAAATACCGTATAAAAATTTCGTTAAGAAATTTTACCGTTTACATACTTAATTTGATAAAAGGGGCTAAATTGCGTAAAGTGCAAAAGTTGAGTTCTAATAGCTAAAGGTATTAAATAGCTATAGAATTTTAAATTGGAGGTCCTTATATAGTAATTAGCTATTAAAGTTGTTAGAGGATAAGTATGAATAGTCATCATTGGAAATTGAATGAAATATTAAGGTTAATTTTGGAAATTAGTGATTAAAGTTATAATAAATTAAATAAAATAAACTATTATCATCCATTCTCATCATCATCCACCAAAAAAAAAAAACTAGCCATGGAAGCTTGTAATTTAGGCAAGCTTATTTTGCTCAATTAGGTATGATTTCTATGTTTCTGAGACCGTAGTAGCTTAATCTAACTAGCTCGGGGATTAATTTGCAAAATTGTTAAAGTATTAGGGTTTTTCCATTGATGAATATGCTTGAATTTTGAAGTTTGATAATAGAAAATGAATGGTTGTTGTTAGATAAACAACTTTTGTAAAGAGAATTTTGATAAAATTATCATTTAGGGGTTAAATTGAAAAAGGTGATAAATTTATGGTAAATTTTGTGAATTTTGTGCTATTAATATGTATAAAAATCAGCTAGGCTTGAGTAAGGATTAAATTGTATGAATTTCATTTTTCGGGCCTAGGGACTAAATTACAAAGGAATTAAAAGTGTAGGGAAAAATGGTAATTTTGCCAAAATTCCATGTTGGATTAAATTGAATGAGAATTATATTGAAATGAGTTAAATTTATTTGTATAGATCATGTCAAACCTCGTATAGAGTTAGATCGAGTAAAGAGAAAATATCGGATTAGTCGCCTCCATGTTTACATACATTGTCGAGGTAAGTTTGTGTAATTAAATTGATTATTTATATGTTTTAATTGAATCATATGTATGTGATTTGTATAATTGCTATGTATAAATATCGATCGCATATCCGACGATTACCAAGTCCCGTTTGAACCTTAGAAATTCGTAGGATACAAATGAAATGTCATTAGGGTTACCGATTTGGTTTGGGTCCTGCATGTGTTGCGGACACACCACAGCTTGTATGAGCTTCCCGATTTACAACTCGTATGAGCTTCCCGATTCACAGCTCGTGAGAGCATACTGATTCATAGCTCGTAGGAGCATACATGAATATGAATTGACGGATTACAGATCAGTACACCTCGTGTGTACTACCCGTGTATCCAACGATATTTTAAATGGTTCAACGGGCACAGTTCTATTACGAGATTATATGAGTTCGATATGAACTATTACTGGTATTTACATGAAATGCATGAAATATGTTTATTTGATGAATTCAACCATGTGTGTTGGATCTTATATGTGATTTTCATTATAATATGTTGGTAATCATGTGTTTAGGCTTTGGGCCAAATTGGTTGAGATATGTTATGTTTACTTACTTATTTTATGGATATATGGTAAGTTAAATTCCGTGTTATACGAACTTACTAAGCTTAAATGCTTACTCTGTGTTATTTTCTATGTTTTATAGTAATTCGGAAGCTCGTTCGGGTTGGAAGCTTGTCGGAGCTATTTCACACTATCCATCGGCCCTTTTGGTAATTTTAGTAAATTAATTTCAGTTATAATGGCATATATAGGTTAATTTGGCCAATGTTGGCATATAAGTGTTTTGTTGAGATTAATCACTTATTTGGCTTGTGTTTGGTATATTTTGATGTATATATATATATATATATATATATATGACCTTATCATATTTAATGTGTGTTTGATATGGTTGAATGATGGAAAACTTATAGTTATATTGATGATTGGTTTGAAAAAGTATATTTGGTACAATTATGCATATATGTATTTGGTTATCTAGGTAAATTTGGATATTTGGTTGACATGTTTTTAAGTTGTCATTTAAAGTGCCTAAGTGCATATTGGTTATATGTTGTGATAATACATGTTTAAGACTTGATTTTAGCTTAATTTGAATGCCTTGTTATGGCTTGTTGATGTGCAAATTGTTGTGTTTAGGTTGGTACCAAATTGGGTGAGAAATATAGCTTGGAAAATAGCCTATTTTCGTCAATACGGGCAGAGACACGAGCGTGTGTCTCAGCCATGTGCAACACACGGCGGTGTGTCCCCTGTATCTTCTTAAGAGTGCAAGTCAGTATGCTCACACGGCCTAGCACACGAGCGTGTGACTTGGCCGTGTGACCCAAGTTAGAGAGTTACACGGGCACGGATACGGGCTGGGACACAGCCGTGTGTCCCTATTTTGAATGCTCACATGGCCTGAGACACGGGCGTGTCTCTTGACTGTGTGAATCACACGGCCTGGCCACACAGCCGTGTGACCCCTGCAGCTTTGAAAATTTTCAATGTTTTTCGAAAAATTCCTTGAGTATCCGATTTAGTCCCGACTTGTTTCTAATGCGCATTTTGGGCCTTGAGGGCTTGTATAAGGGGCAATATGTATAATTTTGATTGATTTTTTACATGAATGCTATATGATATGAAATGTTTGCATTTTCTGTCTGTTTGATTTGTAAACTCCGACAATGCTCCTTAACCTTGTTCCGGCAACAGATTTAGGTTAGGGTGTTACAATTACTATTTAGGTTTAGGGGTTTTTTTAATGATTTTTTATTTGGGTAAAGGGTGAAAAGTAAAAGTTTAGAAGGAAAATAAAAAGTTTTGAGGGTTGGAGGAGTAAATTTTTGAAAGGAAAGTAAATTGAGGGAAAATAGTCAAAAAAAAATTGGGGGTGGGGGAATGGGTTTGGGGTAGATGGAGTGGAATGGGAAGGGAGTAAAAATTTTGGGGGGAAAGTGAGAGGGAGTAAAATTATTGAGGGAAAGTAAAAAGGTTTGGGGGTTTGAGGTAAAAATGTAAAATATTATAGTTTAGTATTCGGTTTATTCGAATTATTCGAATTCAAAAATTAAATTCGATTCGAACTCGAAATTCAAAAAAAAAAATCTAGTGGACTCGAATAACTCAATTCGTTTAACTCGAAATTCGAATTTTTTTTTCAATTTTTTTAGTCGAATTGAGTTTTGTTTGTCGAAACCATTTTTTTGTTTGTAAAACTGGCCGACTTTTAAAACATAGAGTCGCCACCAATCTTTTTTGAAGTGTGATTGGGTCACATTATAAAACATTTTGGTCTAGGAATCCTAAAAAAAAGGTCCGGGAGTCGGTTACGCACGATGAAGGATTAGCACCCTCGCAACGCCCAAAATTGGTACCTTATTGATTGATTAATATCCTAATATCGAAAATTGGAAGAGACTTTAAAAATACGAATACTTTAGTAAATGTTTGGATAATTCAAATTGGATATCGAAATTATCTTGTTCCGAAAGAATGAAATATCACATCCAGCACGTTAGGATACGATGTTTCAAACCCTTGACACCAAGATCATTTAATGATTTCCAAAATTCATGCATTACAATTTTAAAAGGGTATTCCGTTATTTGGCCAAACGAAAAAACCAAAACCCAGCACATTAGGGCACGATTCCTCGAATTGCCAAACATGAAATATTGCCTTATTTTGAAATTAAGGAAACACGGTCAAAGTCTTAAAAGGATATTTAGTTGTTTAGACGAACGGAAAACTGAAACCCAGCACGTTAGGGCACAATCTCTCGAAACTTCCAAACACGAAACATTGCCTTATTTTCAAAAACTCTTAAATAAGCGATTATGAAATTGACCAAGAATACATTTATTCGATTTGTTTGGGATAAAAGTGAAATGACGAATATCGGCCAAAACGTTGGAGTTTAAACCATAATGTAATAATAAGTGTCACACAATCATAATATTGAGCCTGAAATAAAAAATACATGATGCTAATACTACACAGGAAAAAATAATACATATCAATTCTAAATAAACAACGTACATGAAATAAAAAAAATTATTATAAAAAAATATACTAGCAAAAATATATAAAAATGTTTGAAATGAACAAAACCATATAATAAAATAAGGACTTTAAAAGAAAAATTATATATAATAGGTTTAAAAAATATATGCCCATAAATAGGTTTAGAAGAAAATATATATGCAAAATAACATGAAATCAATAAGATATATATAAAAACTATTTAATATGGATAATATATATATATATATAATATGGTGATAATAATATAATACTAATGAATATAGCAATAATAATGAAGTAAAAGAAAAAAAAACAATAATAGTAATGGTAAAATTAAAATAATAGGTATAATAGTATTAATAATAATAATGAAGAAGGAAAAAAATTAAAATAAATAAAAAAATATTAGTAATAATAAAAAATAGTGATAATAGTATTAGTAAAAATAAAAATAGTATTAATAATAAAATAGAAGTAATAATAATAATAAGAATAACAATGGTAGATAATAATGATAAGCAAATGATAAAAATAATAAATAGAATTAAAATAGAAAATAATAATGGCAAAATAAAAAAAATCAAAAATCACAAAAAACTAAAAAAGGACAAAATTGAATTTAAAATAGGAATTTGGGGCAACATCAAGAACAAATGAAGGTAAAAGGACAAAATCATGATGTGCGCGCAACGTGGAAGGATCAAAATAGAAAATAACCCCGCCATCTGAAACGGAGGAAAAAAAAATTATTGGGCAAAACTAGGAATAATGAGAACTTGATTTAAAAGGAATATAATGCGGAAGGACTAGGGCTATAAATAGCCCATTTTTAAACAAAACGCTCGAACCCCAGGCGGATCGGGTCGGGTCAGTCCGACCCATCTCAAAACGACGTCGTTTTGGCGTTAAATGCCCCAGGGTGAAACGGCGTCGTTTCACCCATCCTATATAAGTAAAAAAAAAAATTTAAAATTCATTTTCCTTCTTTTTCTTCAAAAACCAGAAAATTTTCTCTCCCCCTCTCTCTCCCTTGCGATTTCCGGCCATAAGTTCGGCGAAGCTCTGGCGCCGGCGCCGCCGTTCACCACCATCGCCGGCCACCGCGCATGGTGGCCAAATCTCCCAAAACAGATAAAAATTTCTCCTTTGTTTATATTTTAATATATATATTATAGTTTCAAAAAATAGAATAAAATAAAAAAATAAAAACAACAGTATTCGAAAATGAGAAGAAATAGGAAAAAATAAAACCTCTACTGATTTGGTATTCTGACTTTGTATTCGTAAAAAGAAAAGTCTCTGTATTTTTTTTCTCTCCAAATCGTCCCCTTGTTTACATATTACAGTGGGTTTTTATAACCCAAAAATAATTAAAATACAGATTCTATTTTGCCCTATTTGCTCCTTCTGCTGTGTTCTTCTTTCCTTTTGCAGGTTAACAGCGAAGATAGGGGCGGGATTTACGCGCTGATGGCGGCGTGATATCCAGCGGTGAAAGCTGGTATGGAGGTGGCGGCGCGAGGCCCCTGCTAGGGTTTTCCAGAAGCTGAAAATGTTGAAAAGAAATGGGCCTATCAGGCTTGTTAAGGATTAATTGTCTAGGTTGTCTAGGTTATTTAGTGATTTGGGTCTAGGTTAATGTGTTTGGGCTTGTAAAAAAAAAATTGGACTGTTTAATTTATTTGGTTTTATTATTTTTTATATGGTTTGTGGGCCCGAACAAATTGGGCCTATTACATTGTTTAGCCCAATGTGGCAAGCCACATAGGCTACTTCGTTGACATGTTTAATTGATAGCCAACTTACGTTTATCGTTAAAATTGACTAATTTTTGAAAAAATCGTAACGTTAAGGTGTCAATCTAAAAAAGATATTAAGAGCTCAAACCCAAAAATCCATAAATGTTGAGGGTATTTTTTATAATTATACCCTTGTTTATCTACCACAAACTCATTTGAAAAACCAAGTAGTACAAGATTCTTCTCTTTGGCCAATGCACGATATCTTCTTATTTTATTCTTCTTCTTTTCTTTTTTTTGGGGGGGAGGGGGTGATATAATAATGAGAAATAAAAGAATGCATGATGAACTAGGATTAAGTTAAATATAAATGTTAAAATTTGGATGCTTGTTACGACGATCCTTCGTAAATAATGTTATGAAATTGACAGTTGCAACAAAGGGGAAACTTTATACGATTGAATTGAGAAATTGGATTACTACAGTTTTCTTTATTTTTTTTCCCAATAATCTGGGTAAAATACCCAAATATACCAAAAAAATAAAAAATTTACGAAATTAGGCCGATTTCTAGAAAATTTACGGAAAAGGGCCATTTCCCATCAAAACGCGTCCACGTCAGCGCGTTTTGTGGGGAAATGGCAGAAAGCGCGTCCCCAGGGGCGCGCTTTGCCTTTCCAATGGTCAAAATTTTTTTGACCGTTGAGCCCAACGGTAAAAAAATTAACCCTATAAAAACCCCCCAACCCTTTTATTTTTCACACTTTAATCCTTCTCTCAATTTTCTCTTAAAGTCCTTCAAATTTACTCTCAAATTTCAAAATAGTCCTTTACTATTTACAAAAAATCCCTTTTTAATTTTTTTAATATATTTTTTTGGAAAATTTTAAAATTTTCAATCGTATTACAATGGCTGGGGAATTACTTCGCCTAGACAACAAGCACATCTCCGTCGATCAAATGCAAATGGTAAGTTTTAATTTTAATTTTTCAATATTATTTAATATTTTTTAGGTTTATGCAATTTTAATTAATTTTTATTTTATAATTTTTTAAATAGTCTGTAGATCAGGTGTTGCAATGTTATATTCGCAATATGCATGGTCCCCCATCGCCGTTGATCGAGAATTACCTGCGGGAAGCAGATTTTGGACACGTGGCCATGATAGGTCGGGGGTTCAAGTTGGAGCCGCCTTTGATCAGTGCGTTGATAGAGAGGTGGAGACCCGAGACGCATACTTTCCATCTTCCATGCGGAGAGTGTACCATCACTCTGGAAGATGTGCAGTTGCAGTTGGGATTACCGGTGGACGGGTCGGTAGTCACCGGGTCCACAACTTCTGGTGATTGGGGAGCCGTATGCTACGAGCTTCTGAATTCCATTCCGGATAACATTCAAGGAGCTCAGATCGAGATGGCCTGGTTACGAGACACATTCCCGGAGCCGAATGAGGGTTCGACCGGAATAGAAAGAATATGGTATGCTCGGGCATACATTCTTCAGATAATTGGAGGTTATCTGATGCCGGACCTTTCTAGAAACCTCATGCACTTGAGATGGCTACTGAAACTTGTTGATTTCAAAGCAGCCGGTGAATTGAGTTGGGGTCTGCCGTGCTATCGAGGTTGTATCGGGAGATGTGCGGGGCGACGCGGCCGAGTAAAGCGAAAATCGGAGGTTGCCTATCACTACTGTAGTCATGGGCATGGTTTCGATTTCCATTTTTACGTCCTCGACTCGACCAACCATATTCGTTCCCACTGATAACGAGGTAAATTTAATGTTATATTTTACAATTATTACGTAGATTTATAGTATAATTGTATGCTAAAAATTTATTTAATTAGGTGGAACCATTCGGCGAGTTATGCTGGAATATCTACCTCGCTTGAATATATACGGCTTCTATTGGACCAACGGTCGGAATCACAAGTAAGTTTCGAATTTCGTATTTATAATTTAGTATTTCGTATTTAGTGTTCAGTATTATGTATATAACTAATATTTTTTAATGTTAATATAGTTTCAATGGACACCGTACGAGGATCCGGCAATTCGGGCAGTAATTCCGGAGGAGTTCTTGCAACATCCAAATTGTTGGCACGTGAAGGTCCCATTGATCACCTATGCGACCGTGGAGATGCACTAGTCAGATCGGGTTCCGCGACAATTTGGATTCCCACAACCGATTCCCGTGCCACCTGAGGTGCTCGATGATGAGCACAAAGTGGACTTACGGCAGTTGCACATGGATTGGCCAAGATTTTGGTCAGCACATATCGAGACGTGGGAGAACTGGTATGACTAGTTACCTAACCGGGAACCGATCGTCGTTCCTGAGTTAGCGTACGTGCCGGAATACATGCCATGGTTTAGGATCCATAGTAAGCCGTATTTGTTGTCGAAAGAAAAGAGGCGACAGCAACTTCGTCAACAAAGGGAACGTCAGGGCCCCTTAAATCCAAGGAGAATGGGTGATGAGACGGGGCCATCAACAGCGCCCACACAGTCACCAGGCCCATTAGTTCAGCCGACGACACCGACATCACAGCCTTTACCCTTTATGCCAGGTGCGTACCCTACCCATTATATGTATCTTAACCGATATATGTTTCCTTTTCCCAGTCCCAGCCTAGGTTGGAATGCATGGCCGGGTTCGAGTCCATTCCCGACTACTCCGGCTAGCCAGTCGATCTTGAAGCCGTCGTCGCGTGAGGGATCACAGGAGGCGCCGTTGGGGAGCACTTCTTTCTACCAGTCTCCTTCGCCATACGGGATTCAGACACCCCTGCCGTGTTTTATGCAAACACCTCCGGGGTCGTTATTTTATCAAGGTGGGTCATCCTCGCAACACCCACAACCAGACCCACTGCCGGAGTGTAATATCCTGAAAAATGGGCTTATGCATTTATGTTTAATTTTATAAAATAGTGTACTTGAGTATGTTGTGAATGTGTATGATGGAATTTGTGAACTTTAGAAAATAGGAGAAAGCCTTAGAAATTAAAGGAGGGCATGAGAGATTAAATAATACAAAGAATTAAACCATTTATATATTTTTTTAAATGCCTAGACTTGGACGGCCATGGGTGAATATAATATTATAGTATGGGAATGATGGAAGTTTGGATAGTCCTAGAATTGAATAAAACAACAACAATTGGGAGATGGCACAAGGTATGATAGCATAAAATAATACAAGTGCATGCTAATAATTATGTTAATTAGAGCATGGGGGGACGGTAACATGAATTATTTTATGTTATTAAGGTGTTAATGGGCTGATTATTTTAAGAAAAACATTCAGCCACATTCTTGAGCTCTTCAAGGATAACACATAATGAATGTTTTATTGTTTGTCCCTAGCTCCACCGTGAAGAATAAAGTATTAAAGTGGCTACTATTGCCTAAAATTTGGTTGCATGTTTTGTGGGAATTAGTTTAGCATAAATGGCCATATAGGATAGTGGTGATTATATATATATATATATATATTATTTTTTATTATTTTAATGGATAAGATAAGTAAAGATAAGTGGCCAACTAAGGGCTCCTTGAATTGATAAATTTCGGCTATGTAGTGGGGGGATTAAGTGCCAAAATTATTTGTTCATCTTTTGTCCCTATTGCCGAAATCTAAGTCAAAAGGATTCTCTTTTTCCTCTCTTTTTCATTGAAGCCGAATTCTTCCTTGTTACTATTGCCAAAGTTCATCAAACTCTTCTTTCCTTCTTTCTCTAATTGTTCTTGGCCGAACCTACATCTCTTATCCAAACTCTCTTTCTTTTGAGTTGATGTTAACCGAATGCCCTTGTCAATGAAAGTGATAGTCGAAATTGTGATGCACATCAAGGCCATAGCTGAACATTGCTAAGGGTTCAAACAAGGGTTCCAACGAATTCATTATTTAGGGTAAGGATTAACTGATATTGTTCCTCTCTTTATTTTAGATTAATCAAAGATAAGCATCTAACCCATTACTGTTCTTGGCCGAAACATGGGAAGATCTTTCGGGATTTCAAATCACAAGGTAAAGTACATAGGTACAATCAGGCAAGGCTATATTTGGTGTTTTAGATTTAGTTCATATTTATTCGAAAGCCGGAACTAACCAAGTTAAGTGATTTAACAATTGCCGATTGAAGGAAGGTCACAGATTTTTGGGATTTGACTAATAATCAAATCGGCAGCAAGAAGTTTAAGATCTAAGGCTTTAGATCGAATTTTCGGGTTTTGGAGTGAAGGCATTAAGTTAATCAGGTGTGTACCCCACACTAAAATCCTAATCGATTTAAGGTTATGTTTTAATATATAAGTGTTTATAAGAATGTGAAAAATATGGCTAAGGTACCATGCTATGGTACAAAGTACTAAGGTATGTTTCCTACTCCTACTAGGATTATGAATATATGTTATATTTAACATGTGAAAAGTGATAAAAATGTGAATTAAGGCATGATATGCATGATATGTGTGAAATGGGGCATTCGGGTTATATGAAAGAGGGGAAGTGAATGTGGTGATCTAAAACCACGGTATCTGAATGTGGTGACTTCGGTCACAATTATTTAATCTGGTGGCTATGCCACGAATTTTATAAGGGCGATGAGCACGTCGACTGCAGCGACTGCCTTCGATGGTGTGTAGCGGATGGAGGGTTGACTTAGTAGTCCCCACGGTGTGCCGGTTGGTACGGGTGATGTGTAGCGGTTGGTAACTAGGCTTGGGCTTGGGAATGCATCATTAATTGTATATTTTGATATGAATGTGTATGACTTGATATGCTTGAATCTATTTGGACCTAGTGTTGTGTACACATTGAGTCCGTTGACTCACCCCGTTGTGGGAATAACATTTTTTAGGTGATGATCAGTAAATGACCGGGTCGGCAGGAGCTTAGTGGTGGCCATGCTCAGCAAGGAAATTTTTATTTAGACATTTTATTCTCATTTAAGCGCTTTAATTTATTTTGGGTTTGTTTTGATGTAATAAGGCCTTAGTATGAACTTTATTTTATGTATGCACGTTAAATTATGTTATTATGCTACGAAATTTTATCAAATTAAAGTTTAAGTATCTTATTCAAAAATAAACTGGTTTCCAACTTGAGCCCAACCCAAACCGTTTTCCAAAATCACTTAAAGATTTTCAAAGAATCAACGAATTTGAACCGGTTTTTCTTAAGGAACATACCAAATCTGGTCGAGGCTCGTGGGCCGGGTTTGGGGTGTTTCAGCTTGGTATCAGAGCCAGGTTTTTAAACTCTCGGCCTTGAGTTAAGGCCCAAAACGTTTTCAAAATTAAGGCCCAAATGAATTTTTAGAAAGTTTTAAGCAGGTTTTCTGGCATGGCACCTAAGTCTCCGACCCGAAGTCCACCAGGTAAGTACCCCTATCCTTTGTGTGATTTATATTATGATGTGTAGAAGGGTAGAAATAGAATGGAACGTAGAATAGTATGATAGGTACTTGAACCCTAGGACTAGTTACCCCAACAATTACATAAGACTTAAATGCCTAATGAAACAAACCTGTGATTAAGTCGCCGAGCTAGGGTGTGGCAACCATTGTGCGCATGTCTAGGATTGGTATTCGGTGGGAGCTTGGTATTTAAGCAGTCCGCGTGACTCACCTCCTCTCCACTCGAATCCTACCTAGTGCGTAGCTTCGGTTCACCCTAACCAAGAGGACTTATTCATAGGCTAAACCCCTAACTAAAACCCGAAAGGGACTAGCCGTATTTTTATGGAAACCCTAGTTTCAAAATTACTAAATTACCCTTTTGATTTATAAAAGCTATTCCATAAAATTTTTCTGAAATATTTCTTGATTTATAAGAATTACTAAAATACCCCTATTTGCAAAATTACGAAAATGCCCTTGATTTCAAAATCTACCATATCACCCCCGATTTCAATAAAATTTCCTTGTTTTGTAAAAATATTTAAAAATCCTATTTTTGCGAAAGTCCAAAATACCCTGATTTAGAAAATTACGAAATTACCCCTGGTTTACCAAAATTACCAAAATGACCCTGCTTTCCGAAAATTTGGCCATACCTGTGATTTGGAAAATATTTCTTTCAAAAAAAAATACCATGAGTTTGGAAAATGTTGAAATTACTTTTGTAATTTTCAAATTGACCCCAATTTATTACCAAAATACCCCTGTAGGACAAATGACGAAAATACCCTTGTGTTAGGAACAGACAGAATTGTCCGAAGAGTGAATGTGTATGGGAGATACTATGGAATGGATGTGCTTTTCTGTGAATCAGGATGAAAAAACTTGAAATTTTGAATGATCGAAAAAATTCCTATTAAGCTTCTTTCATAAAACTCTTCGTGAATAATCAGTGGAATAAAAGCTAATTCATAAAATTTCTTAATCAGATTAAAAGCGCAATCATTAGAAATAAGTTCTAGAGGACGTGGTCGTCGTGGACGTGGTCGAGGAAGAATGACTGTGTCGGAACCCGCTAGATTGGGTCATGGGTCTGACAATGAGGTACCACCGCCACCACCACCACCAACTGTTGGTGTTGAGCAGCAAGATCAGACGGGAGATGATGCTGTGTCGCAGGCTGTGCTGCGAGTTTTGGAAATAGTGGCTGGCGCAGGTGGAAATATGGGGGCTCGGAAATCTGTACCCGAGCGACTTCGAGCCAACGGAGCTGAAGTATTCCGTGGCGTATCTGGTGTGGCACCCAGTACAGCTGAGTATTGGTTGGAAGCGACGGAACGAATTATGGATGAGTTGGATTTGACCCCTGAGGAGAAACTAAAAGGAATGGTGGCACTGCTACGCGATGAAGCGTATCAATGGTGGCTCACAGTTCGGGATGGTGCCACAGCTGAGGATCTTAACTGGGAATATGTTAAGGCGGCATATCAGAAGAAGTATGTCGGCACGCGTTACGTTGATGCGCAGAGGAAGGCATTTCTGGGGCTGGTTCAAGGGAACAAGTCTGTGGCAGAATATGAGGCTGAATTTCTGAGATTGAGCCGGTATGCTCGAGGAGTAGTAGCTACTGAACATGAAAGATGTGTCCGATTTGAGGACGGACTAAGGGATGACCTGAGGTTGTTAGTCGTTCCACATCAAGAGCGGGAGTTTTCTGCGTTGGTAGAGAAAGCTAAGATAGCTGAGGGGATTAAGGACTCTGCGAGGCAGAATATGGACCGGAATAAGCAGAAAAGAGGATTTAGGCCGTCAGGATCGTCGGGGAATGCTTAGAAAAGGTTTAGAGTTGATGGGCCGCGAGGTCAGCAAGCTGGTACTGGAGGGCAATATCGTACTTGTGATCAGTGTGGGAAGAAACACTTAGGAGAGTGTTGGAAAACGACTGGAGGATGCTTTAAGTGTGGGTCCAAGGACCATATGATTAAGGATTGCCCTAAGAGGCCGGATGGGAATCAACCAGTAACCCAGAATGTTAATCAGGCTGGTAGAGGTGGACAGCAGCCTCAGCAAGGTCGTGGTTCGAATAGCCGAGGTAATGGCACTGGTAGAGGACGTGGAACACTTGGCAGAGGTGCTAATAATAATACTGAGGCAAGGCAACCGGGTTTGGTTTATTCAGTTCACCGGAAGGAAGATGGAGACACGCCGGACGTCATAACCGGTACGTTCCTTATTTTTGGCAAGCCCTATTTTGCTCTGATTGATGTGGGCTCGACCCATTCGTATGTTGCATGTAGAGTAGTTGAGACTCTAGACATAGCCTCTGAACTTTCTTATAGGGAGGTGACTGTAGTAAGCCCACTAGGTCAAACTGTAGTGGTAAATAAGATCTTCCGAAGTGTACCCCTAGAAATCCAAGGCGTAGTATTTTCTGCCGACTTGATGGAACTTCCCTTCGGAGAGTTCGATCTCATACTTGGAATGGACTGGCTAGTATACCATCGGGCTATTTTGGATTGTGCAGCTAAGAGAATGGAGTTAAGGACGCCGGAGGATGAGACGGTAGTTATGATAGGGGAAAGAAGAAACTACTTGTCTAACGTAGTTTCAGCATTAAAAGCTGATAAGATGATTCGGAAAGTATGTAAGGCGTTCTTGGCCTTTGTTAGTGCATTGGATGTGAAAGAAGAAGGTGTTAGTGGAGTACGAACAGTAAAGGACTTTGTGGATGTCTTTCCGGAGGAATTACCTGGAATACCCCCGGATAGGGAGGTGGAGTTTGGAATTGACTTGCTATCTGGTACAGCTCCTGTGTCAATTGCTCCGTATAGAATGGCGCCAAAGGAGTTGGTTGAGCTCAAGGCTCAAATTCAAGAGTTACTTGATCGTGGGTTTATCCAACCCAGTGTGTCTCCATGGGGAGCACCGGTCTTGTTTGTAAAGAAGAAGGACGGAACTATGCGTATGTGCATAGATTACCGTCAGTTGAATAAGTTGACCATCAAGAACAAGTACCCTTTGCCGAGGATTGACGACTTGTTCGATCAGCTTAAGGGGGCAGCAGTATTCTCGAAGATAGATCTAAGGTCTGGGTATCATCAGTTGAAGGTGAAGGAGGCGGACATCCATAAGACAGCTTTTAGGACAAGATACGGCCATTATGAGTTTGTAGTAATGCCGTTTGGATTGACGAACGCCCCAGCCGCGTTCATGGATATGATGAATCAGGTTTTCCAACCCTACTTGGATCGATTCGTCGTTGTGTTCATCGACGACATCCTGGTGTACTCCAAGTCAGAGGAGGAACATGATGAGCATCTCCGGATGGTGTTGCAAGTGTTAAGGGAGAAGAAGCTATATGCCAAATTCAGCAAGTGTGAATTTTGGCTTAAGGAGGTTGCGTTTTTAGGACATATGGTGTCTGCAGAAGGAATAAGGGTGGATCCGAGGAAGATTGAGGCGGTGTTGAATTGGAAACCACCTAGGTCGGTGGCTGAGATCCGCAGTTTCTTGGGATTGGCAGGCTACTACAGAAGATTCGTAAACGGGTTCTCATCAATAGCCGCACCTCTAACGAAGTTGTTGAGAAAGGAAGTACCTTTCGTATGGACGGATAAGCAACAAGAGAGTTTTGAGAAGCTTAAGAGGGTATTGACTGAAGCTCCGGTTTTGATTCAGCTGGAGGCAGGAAAGGATTTCACGGTGTATTGTGATGCTTCTCATACGGGATTAGGATGTGTTTTGATGCAAGATGGGAAGGTAGTCGCTTATGCGTCTCGGCAATTAAGGCCACATGAGGTTAACTACCCAACTCATGATTTGGAATTGGCGGCAATGGTCTTTGCTCTTAAGGTGTGGAGGCACTATCTTTATGGAGAAAAGTCAGTAATCTATATAGACCACAAGAGTCTTAAGTATTTGTTGACTCAGAAGGAGTTGAACCTGAGACAGCGAAGGTGGGTTGAACTACTGAAGGACTACGATTGTTCGATAGAGTATCATCCGGGCAAAGCGAATGTAGTGGCAGATGCCCTAAGTCGGAAGGTTGTGTCGGATCTGAGGGCGATGTTCGCACATCTGAGCTTGTATGATGATGGAAGTCTACTAGCAGAGCTGCAAGTTAAGTCGACGTGGTTGAATGAAGTGAAAGAGGGGCAGTTGGTTGATGAAGAATTAAATGCTAAGCTACAGCAAGTACGGAATGAGGAGATAGAGGATTATGGAATCAATGACGAGGGAGTATTGTGCTTCAAGGGTAAGGTCTGTATGCCTAAGGATCAGGAGTTAAGGCGAAGGATTCTTCAGGAGTCGCATAGTAGCCCTTATGCTATGCATCCTGGAGGCACTAAGTTGTACAGAGATTTAAGAGAACACTTTTGGTGGCCTGGACTTAAGAGAGAAGTTACTGAATTTGTTGGCAAGTGTTTGACGTGTCAGCAAGTTAAGGCTGAACACCAAGTTCCGTCAAGATTACTTCAACCGATAACGATTCCGCAGTGGAAGTGGGAGAGAATTACCATGGACTTTGTTAGTGGGCTTCCCCTTACGCCTACTAAAAAGGACTCGGTATGGGTAATAGTGGATCGTTTGACAAAGTCCGCGCACTTTATTCCAGTGCGGGTTGACTATTCCTTGCAAAAGTTGGCAAAGTTGTATGTGGCGAAAATTGTAAGGTTGCATGGTGTGCCGGTGTCAATCATCTCAGATAGGGACCCAAGGTTTACTTCTCGGTTTTGGAAAGCTCTACATCAAGCTTTAGGCACCAAATTGGATTTCACTACGGCATTTCATCCACAGTCCGACGGGCAATCTGAACGAGTAATTCAAGTGTTGGAGGATATGTTGAGAGGCTGTGCGATAAACTTCAGAGGAAGTTGGGAAGAATATTTGCCTCTGGCAGAATTTGCCTACAACAACAGCTATCAGGCCAGTATTCGAATGGCACCGTATGAAGCGTTGTATGGCCGGAAGTGTGGCACTCCGACGTGTTGGACGGAATTAAGGGAACGTCGAGTTTTGGGTCCAGAATTAGTGGCAGAATCTGAAGAGAAGGTTGAAATAATTTGGGCACGGTTGAAGGAAGCATCTGATAGGCAGAAGTCATATGCAGATCTCAAACGAAAGGAGATAGAATTTGATGTGGGAGATCAAGTGTTTCTTAAAGTGTCGCCCTGGAAGAAGGTGATGCGATTTGGTCGAAAAAGGAAGTTAAGTCCAAGGTTTATAGGCCCCTATAAGGTTTTGAAGCGAGCTGGACCAGTGGCTTATCAGTTGGAGTTGCCACCGAAACTGAAGCAGATGCACGACGTATTCCATGTTTCCATGCTACGTCGATATAGATCGGATCCATCTCACGTAGTACCGATTGAAGAAGTGGAGCTAAGGCCAGATCTATCCTACGAGGAAGAGCCTATTCAGATTTTAGAACGTGATGTGAAAGTGTTACGGAGGAAATCAGTTCCTCTAGTCAAAGTATTATGGCGAAATCATGGATCGGAAGAAGCTTCGTGGGAGCCAGAAGAAGCGATGCGACAGCAATACCCTCACCTATTTCAGTCAGGTAATTTCGAGGACGAAATTATATTTAAGGGGGGTAGAACTGTAATATCCTGAAAAATGGGCTTATGCATTTATGTTTAATTTTATAAAATAGCGTACTTGAGTATGTTGTGAATGTGTATGATGGAATTTGTGAACTTTAGAAAATAGGAGAAAGCCTTAGAAATTAAAGGAGGGCATAAGAGATTAAATAATACAAAGAATCAAACCATTTATATTTTTTTTTAAATGCCTAGACTTGGACGGCCATGGGTGAATATAATATTATAGTATGGGAATGATGGAAGTTTGGATAGTCCCAGAATTGAATAAAACAACAACAATTGGGAGATGGCACAAGGTATGATAGCATTAAATAATACAAGTGCATGCTAATAATTATGTTAATTAGAGCATGGGGGGGACGGCAACATGAATTATTTTATGTTATTAAGGTGTTAATGGGCTGATTATTTTAAGAAAAACATTCAGCCACATTCTTGAGCTCTTCAAGGATAACACATAATGAATGTTTTATTGTTTGTCCCTAGCTCCACCGTGAAGAATAAAGTATTAAAGTGGCTACTATTGCCTAAAATTTGGCTGCATGTTTTGTGGGAATTAGTTTAGCATAAACGGCCATATAGGATAGTGGTGATTATATATATATATATATATTATTTTTTATTATTTTAATGGATAAGATAAGTAAAGATAAGTGGCCAACTAAGGGCTCCTTGAATTGATAAATTTCGGCTATGTAGTGGGGGGATTAAGTGCCAAAATTATTTGTTCATCTTTTGTCCCTATTGCCAAAATCTAAGTCAAAAGGATTCTCTTTTTCCTCTCTTTTTCATTGAAGCCGAATTCTCCCTTGTCACTATTGCCAAAGTTCATCAAACTCTTCTTTTCTTCTTTCTCTAATTGTTCTTGGCCGAACCTACATCTCTTATCCAAACTCTCTTTCTTTTGAGTTGATGTTAACCGAATGCCCTTGTCAATGAAAGTGATAGTCGAAATTGTGATGCACATCAAGGCCATAGCTGAACATTGCTAGGGGTTCAAACAAGGGTTCCAACGAATTCATTATTTAGGGTAAGGATTAACTGATATTGTTCCTCTCTTTATTTTAGATTAATCAAAGATAAGCATCTAACCCATTACTGTTCTTGGCCGAAACATGGGAAGATCTTTCGGGATTTCAAATCACAAGGTAAAGTACATAGGTACAATCGGGCAAGGCTATATTTGGTGTTTTAGATCTAGTTCATATTTATTCGAAAGCCGGAACTAACCAAGTTAAGTGATTTAACAATTGCCGATTGAAGGAAGGTCACAGATTTTTGGGATTTGACTAATAATCAAATCGGCAGCAAGAAGTTTAAGATCTAAGGCTTTAGATCGGATTTTCAGGTTTTGGAGTGAAGGCATTAAGTTAATCAGGTGTGTACCCCACACTAAAATCCTAATCGATTTAAGGTTATGTTTTAATATATAAGTGTTTATAAGAATGTGAAAAATATGGCTAAGGTACCATGCTATGGTACAAAGTACTAAGGTATGTTTCCTACTCCTACTAGGATTATGAATATATGTTATATTTAACATGTGAAAAGTGATAAGAATGTGAATTAAGGCATGATATGCATGATATGTGTGAAATGGGGCATTCGGGTTATATGAAAGAGGGGAAGTGAATGTGGTGATCTAAAACCACGATATCTGAATGTGGTGACTTCGGTCACAATTATTTAATCTGGTGGCTATGCCACGAATTTTATAAGGGCGATGAGCACGTCGACTGCAGCGACTGCCTTCGATGGTGTGTAGCGGATGGAGGGTTGACTTAGTAGTCCCCACGGTGTGCCGGTTGGTACGGGTGATGTGTAGCGGTTGGTAACTAGGCTTGGGCTTGGGAATGCATCATTAATTGTATATTTTGATATGAATGTGTATGACTTGATATGCTTGAATCTATTTGGACCTAGTGTTGTATACACATTGAGTCCATTGACTCACCCCGTTGTGGGAATAACATTTTTCAGGTGATGATCAGTAAAGGACCGGGTCGGTAGGAGCTTAGTGGTGGCCATGCTCAGCAAGGAAATTTTTATTTAGACATTTTATTCTCATTTAAGCACTTTAATTTATTTTGGGTTTGTTTTGATGTAATAAGGCCTTAGTATGAACTTTATTTTATGTATGCACGTTAAATTATGTTATTATGCTACGAAATTTTATCAAATTAAAGTTTAAGTATCTTATTCAAAAATAAACTGGTTTCCAACTTGAGCCCAACCCAAACCGTTTTCCAAAATCACTTAAAGATTTTCAAAGAATCAACGAATTTGAACCGGTTTTTCTTAAGGAACATACCGAATCTGGTCAAAGCTCGTGGGCCGGGTTTGGGGTGTTTCACGAAGGAACCGGAATCCCCGCCCGAGGTTCCACGACCCCCACCGGAAGCTAGCAGAGAGAGGAATCCAGCGCGTAACCGCCGACTGCTCCCGTGTGGCACTGATTCCGACCGGCATCAACATTGATTCGGATCGGCTTTTTTATTTTTTAAATTGTAATAAAATTTTTTATTTTTTTAATAAAAAAGTTGTTTTTTATTTGTGTTTGTAATTTAATTTTAATATCTTCACTAAAATAGAAGTTGTTTATCTTTTTTGTATGTAATTTAATTTGAATTTTTTTAATAAAATAAAAGTTATTTTTTATTTTTTTATTTTTTGTAATTTAGTTTTAATATATTTGATAAAATAATAGTTGTTTAATTTTTTTATTGTAATTTAATTTTAATATATTTAATAAAATAGAAATTGTTTAATTTTTTTATTGTAATTTAATTTTAATATATGTAATAAAATATGAAGTTATTTTTATTTTTTATTTTATTGTAATTTAGTTTTAATATATTAAATAAAGAAGAAGTTTTCTTTATTTTTTATTTTTTTGTAATTTAGTTGTAATATTTTTAATAAAATAATAGTTGCTTATATGTTTTTTGTAATTTAATTTTAATATCATTAATAAAATAGAAATTGTTTAATTCTTTATTGTAATTTAATTTTAATATCTTTAATAAAAGAGAATTGTTTAATTTTTTATTGTAATTTAGTTTTAATATATTTAATAAATAAGAATTTTTCTTTATTTTTTATTTTTTGTAATTTAGTTGTAATATATTTAATAAAATAATAGTTGCTTATATGTTTTTTGTAATTTAATTCTAATATCATTTGTAATATAGAATTTGTTTAATTTTTACGCTAATGTTTATATATTTTAAAAATATTTAAATTTAGGCTGATCCAAATATAAAAAAAAGAAAAAAATAATTCTCTAAATTTAACCAATGAATATGTAGATTTTAAATTAAATTAAATTTTCGGGCTAAAGCGCGCCCAGCGCGCCCCTGAGGACGCGCTTTCTACCACATCAGCAAAGCGCGTCCACGTAAGCGCGCTTTTGCTGATGTGGCAGAAAGCGCGTCCCTAGGGGAGCGCTTTCCTGCCATTTCCCCACAAAACGCGCTGACGTGGACGCTTTTTGATGGGAAATGGCCCTTTTCCGTAAATTTTCTACAAATCGACCCAATTCCGTAAATTTTTTATTTTTTTGGTATATTTAGGTATTTTACCTCAATAATCTATTATTTGCGGTAAACATCCTGATATGTATGGTGCAATTGCCAAAGCCCAAAGCCCCAAGGTTCGTCCATCTTTTTCTTTTTAAGCTTTTGTGATTTCATTAATTGGATTTGTGTTCCTTGCCTTTTTCTTCTTCTTTTTTTTATAATTGTTAAATTTATTTAATTTAAAATGGAAAAGAATTACAGCCAAACAAAACAAAACAGCAAAAACAGCCTAACTGAAAACTAATAAAATAATAAAGACTAATAAAGAAAAAACAAATGCAATAATAAAAAAAACCATTAGCTTTCTAGGGACCCTAAACCGCCCCCAGTAATTCACTATCCAATTGATGTTGAAAACAAGAGCCTTGATATTTCCCCGGTATTCACTTTACCGTAAAGTTTCATTGCCTCTTTTACGATAGTTTTATGTGACAATTCAAATTAAATTTAGTTTAAAAATTTATTTTCATCTCAACAACTGGACATCCAAGTTGACATTTAAAACGCATTTGGACTGTCACATAGGGCTGTCGTTAGGGTGGTAATGGAGTTTAAAAGTAGAGTAATCACTTCGTAACAAAACGATAACGTGACTAAAGCATAATATTTCAAACATAAGTGACTAAAATGTAATATGAGTTAAACAAAAATGACTATTTTTATAGTTTGCCTTAAAACTTTAATACACCTACTAAAATGAACAAAAATCTTTTTTTCCTTTTTTTTTTACTAACATAATATTAGAATACTGTTTCGTTCTCTTTAAACCAACAAAACTACAAATTTAAAGTCAGAAAAACAGATTAATGGTGAATCTGCCTCTTGCTTGGTTTTCTTAACTGCCCCATGTTCAGTTTTGTTGGTGTTTACACACTAAATTTACTGTTATTTTCTAAAAAAATATTGAAGAGAGGAGAAGAAAACTCTAAATTAGAATGAAGCTTGAAGACTTGAATGCATTTTATTGTTGAATACTTCAACACTTATATACTAGTATCCATAACTAAAAATAGAGATTTAGATCTAAAAAATAAGCAAAAAATCTGTCAACTATCTCCTAAAATCAAGTAGAATTATTCAAACAAAACAGAAAAATAAATGGTTGGCAGCAACTTAAACATGTGGCTTAACACTCCTCCTTGTTTAGATGCTGCAAACTCCAAGTTTCTTCCTGAAGCTTTCAAACTTGCTAAGTGGCAATGGTTTGGTAAGGATATCTGCAACTTGATTTTCAGATTTACAGTAACAAAGAAATACATCACCACTTTTTTGCACTTCTCGTACAAAGAACAGTTTGATGTTAAAGTGCTTAGTCTTGCCATGAAACACTGGATTGTTAGAGATTGCAATAGCAGCTTGGTTATCAACAAAGATCTCTGTACTTTGCTTCTGTTCTAGATTTAAATCAGTTAGGATCTTCCTTAACCAGAGAGCTTGATTTACTGTGGTTGTCACAGCAACAAATTCTACTTCAGCAGTGGATTGAGCTACAATTTCTTGCTTCTTCGAGCTCCAAGAAAACATCCCTGATCCAAGACAAAAACAATAACTAGAAGTACTCTTCATGTCATCACTTGAACCACCCCAATCGCTGTCAGAGAAACCAATTAACTTGAACTCTCTATGCTTTAAGAACTTAACTCCATAGTTCCAAGTTCCCTTGATGTATCTGATGACTCTCTTTGCAGCCTTCATGTGAGCCTCATTCGGACAATGCATGAATCTGGATAGAATACTTATTGCATTTAGAATGTCAGGTCTGGTAGCTGTCAAATACATTAGACATCCTATCAAGCTTCTGAATTCCGCTTCATCAACTTTGGCAGCTCCATCGTCTTTAACCAGCTTCTCCTTTTGATTCATAGGAGTACCCATTGCCTTGCAATCTTCCATATGAAACTTCTTAAATATTTCTTTTGCATACTTCTTTTGACAAATGAACACTTCATCTTGACTTTGCTTAATTTCCATTCCAAGAAAGTAAGTCATTAAGCCAAGGTCTGTCATCTTAAAGACCTTCTTCATCTCCAACTTGAACTGATCAATCTGATCAAGATTACTCCCAGTAACTAACAAATCGTCTACATAAAGAGAGATGACTAAAATGTTTGTACCTTCATGTTTGATATATAGAGTGAGCTCAGACTGACTTTTTTTAAACCCGAGACCAACCAAATGATCATCAATTCTATTGTACCAGGCTCGTGGAGCTTGTTTTAGGCCATACAATGCCTTCTTCAGCAAGTACACTTTGTCTTCATTTCCTTTATCCACAAAGCCTTCAGGTTGTTCAACAAAAATTTCCTCTTGTAAAAAACCATTGAGGAATGCTAATTTGACATCCAACTGAAACACTTTCCAGTTTTTTTGAGCAGCAAGAGCGAGAAGCAATCTGATTGTGTCAAGCCTAGCAACCGGTGCAAATGTGACTGAATAATCAACTCCAAACACTTGAGCATATCCCTTGACTACTAGCCTTGCTTTGAACTTGTTGACTGAGCCATCAGGATTTAGCTTAGTCCTGAATACCCATCTCACTCCAATTATTTTTCTGTCAAGAGGTCTATCAACCAGCTCCAAGTTCTATTTTTCTCAATCATTGAGAGCTCCTCCTTCATTGCAGCCATCCAATGTCGACTGTTTTTTGCATCATGGTACCCTGCAGGCTCACAAATAGCTACATTACATCTCTGATATATATCAGAGAGCAACCTTGTACCTCTAACAGGTGTATCATCTGTTAGTGCATCCTGCCATTCCTCATCTCCAAGTTCTTCTAGCAACTGACAGTGGTCAAGTGTTTTGGCACATTTGAAGTCTGATTTGCCTTTTTTGAGTCTTCCCAACTCCACTGCTCATCTTCCACAAAGTGAACATCTCTGCTCACAATAATGCGTCCAGTCTGTGGTTGAAACACTCTATAAGCCTTGGAGACAGTACTATAGCCAATAAAAAAGCCAGCTGCTGCCTTCTTGTCAAGCCTGTCATGCTTGATCTGTGGAATGTAAGTGAAACACAGGCAGCCAAACACTTTAAGAAATTTTAGAGAAGGTTTATATTCATACCAAGCTTCAAATGGCGTCAGATCTTTCACAGCCTTTGTTGGAATCCGATTTTGCAAAAACATAGCAGTGTTTGCTACTTCTGCCCAAAAACTCTTTGGAAGATTCTTCTCGTGAAGCATGCAACGAGTCATCTCCATTATGAATCTATTTCTCCTCTCACTGACTCCATTTTGTTGTGGAGTGTACGGTGTTGTTAATTGATGCTCGATCCCAGCCTCTTCGCAAAATCGATTGAAAGTTTCTGAAGTATACTCCTTGCCATTATCAGATCTTAAAATCTGAATTATGCAACCACTTTCATTTTCTACCCTGGCCTTAAATTTCCAAAATACACCAGCAACTTCTGATTTTTGATTCAAAAAGAAAATCCAACACATTCTTGTTAGATCATCAATAAAGGCTATATAATAGAGGTTACCATTTAACGATGGTGTTCTTTGAGGCCCGCAAAGATCAGTATGAACAAGCTGCAACTTCTTCGAAGCTCTCCTAGCTTGTTTAGGAAATGTTTGCCTATGCTGTTTCCCAAATTTGCATGCTCGACAGTAGGACAGATCACCTTCAAGATCAGTAAGCCTTCCACCAGCTTTTTTGACTGCATTTGAAGCAGCCCTCGATGATGAAAATGCCCGAGTCTTTTGTGCCAAATTTCAGTGACACTTACTTTGGATTTAAAGGCCATTTGCTCCTCCTCTATTGGGTTGAGAGCAAAACTTTTTCCCTTCATTTTGACTTTGAACAAATCTCTGCCATCAGCATCTCTGATTAAGCACCGTTTATTTTCAAACAGCACCTTATAGCCTTTTTCCAACAATTGACCAACACTCAAAAGATTTTGATCAATCTCTGGCACAAAAAGAACATCTGAAATGGTTTTTGTACCTTCATAGCTTGTGACAGCTACAGTGCCTTTTCCTTTCACTGCCAAGTGTTCGCCATTGCCAATCCTCACCCTTTTAATCTCGGTAGTTCTCAATTCCTCGAAGAGTTCCTTGTCATATGTCATGTGGTTAGTGCAACCACTGTCAATCAACCAACTCTCACTTGATTCTCTAGTTGAGAAACAAGTGACCATAAACAATCGATCTTCCTCTTCTTGGTCAGCAACTTGAGCATCTGCTTCTTGCACCTGATTGTTGTTTTTGCATATCACTGCTTCATGTCCAAGTTGGTAGCATTTGGAACATTTGGCGTCAGGTCTTCTCCAACATTTGAATGGTGAATGGCCTTTCTTTCCACAGTGTTGGCAGGGTGGATAAGTTTTTTTTGAGTCTCTTCCTTTGCCCTTTTGGTAATTGTTGAATGAATTCTCTCCACTTGCTGGTTGGTTCTTCAAGTTCTTCTTCTTTTTATACCTGCTGTTATCTTGATGCTTGGCAGGTAAGGCACCTTCTACCACTCCTTCTTGTCTCATGGCCCTTCTTTGCTCTTGTGCTTGCAAAGCATTTAAGAGCTCTGCAAGAGAGATCTTCGACAGGTCCTTTGTGTTTTCCAGAGTGGTTATAGTGGCTTCAAACTTCTCTGGAACAGTTACAAGTAGCTTTTCCACTATTCTCGAGTCACTCAACTCGGATCCAAGCAACCTTACCTTGTTGGCAATACTAAGAAGTCTGTCAGAGTACTCTTTTACTGATTCTGACTCCTTCATTTTCTGAAATTCGAAGTCTCTGATTAGATTCAACACTTTCATTCCACGAATCCTCTCATCTCCTGCATACTCTGCCTTAAGGTAATCCCAGATTACTTTTGCTAACTTCAGGGACATTATCCGTGTAAATATCATATGAGACACGGCTGCAAACAGGCAAGCTTTTGCTTTTGACATCCTCGTCTTCTTTTCTTTCTGCGTTTTAATCTGTGCCACCGTAGGATTTGCCGGAAGTGGAAGAATATCGTAGTCCTCTTCTACAGCTTCCTAAAGATCCAAAGCTTCCAGGTAAGTCTCCATGCGCACTGCCCACATCTGGTAATTGTCTCCATCGAAGACTGGTGGTGCCATGGCTGAAAATTTGGACTCTCCTTCCATTAAATCACTCAAATAACCTCACAGATCCCTCAAGAAAGAAACTCTGATACCAATTTGTTGGTATTTACACACTAAATTTACTGTTCTTTTCTAAAAAAATATTGAAGAGAGGAGAAGAAAACTCTAAATTAGAATGAAGCTTGAAGACTTGAATGCATTTTATTGTTGAATACTTCAACACTTATATACTAGTATCCATAACTAAAAATGGAGATTTAGATCTAAAGAATAAGCAAAAAATCTGTCAACTATCTCCTAAAATCAAGTAGAATTATTCAAACAAAACAGAAAAAATAAATGGTTGGCAGCAGCTTAAATATGTGGCTTAACAAGTTTAAAGTAAGAAGGTGAGATCAAAGTTGGAGTTAGGTTCTAATAGGAAAGAAGAGTAAGATTAAGTTTCCGAAGGCAAAAAATAAGAATACGGTTGGCTAAGAGCTAAAGTCAACTTGCCATTAACTGGATCTGAGGCTTTTAAAAGAACACCGGTAGAAGAACTAGATTGTTACACGCCCAATGCAAAATAAAGTTGACAATATCAATTACATGCAGGATCTCAAATAAAGCAATATGACCCACACCACATATAAATCAGCCAAAAACCTGCATGTTGACTGCTTCTGTCACCTCTTATTCTTTGATAATTTCTTCCTCTCATCAATAAGCATTATGAGTTCATAAATTGATCTCAACTTTGAGTTTCAACAATGTCCTCTAATTTGCATCCAACTCCCATTTCTCCTTGAATTATGAACCTCACTTCCTTATTGAAAAAGATTTATCGAAAATCAATTCAACCCATAACGCTCGAAACATCATATTTATAAAAATCCTCAATCAAACCGAATTAAAAAAAAAAAAAAAAAAAGAAGCTATCTTTTATCTTGCTTTAAACATGACGATAATGGCAGCTTTAAGGAATCCTTTTCTTTTGATTTTCTCTTGATTTTATGCTATTTTACTCTTGGTTTCGAGCTACAAACCACAACCTTTAAAATTTTTAAAACGCTTGATTCTCATTTCAAGCGAGTTGATGGAGGTAGGTTTTACCATTAACCTATTCTTCAGAACTTTTAACTCCTGTTTTGTCGGCTAGAGGAGAAGAGGAAGCAATTGTGATTTTAATTATTTTTGCCATAAAATCGGAAGTCTAATTAAATAGAGGTGTCAATGTATGATTGAATTGGCAGAGGGTTTATGAGAGATGTCCGGCCATAGTTTTCCTTCCCCCATGATGAAATCGACAAAAGTGAAGAAGCTTTTACGATTTGGGTGTCTACTTAAAATTAAGTAACAGGTGGATAGTAGTACTGAAATGTTTTTCTATCCGAGAATCTTTGATCTTTTTTAATTCAATATATAACCATTACCATAGGCAATATGAATGATGAACATAGTTATTAGCTAACTCTTTGATATAGTTTTTGGTATTTGCTTGCTCGGACTCTCGAATCTGCCCTTGGCACATCCTGGATTTCCAACCAGGGTAGGCTTTTATGGTCCGAAACATAGCCAATATGGTCCTGCCCTATGATAAGGTTCGCCTAATTGTTCTTTTATTTAAATTCCTGGACTTTATATATGTAGCTTGCGATGAGATCCATTAGCTAATACTTCTATCCGATGTGTTGGAAATAATTTTTTATCGTTTCATTGGAAAACATTGATTATTACTTCTTTAAATGTATTTTATGTTTGGATTTAGTTTGCTGACTGCAGACAAAATATTCAGGTCCATTGAATATGCAGTCTTGCATCTCAATGTGAATATTTTTTTACTTTATAACCACCATTTGCTTCTTTTATTTTTAATGAGAGTGGAGAGGGCATATGATCTGATCTACTCACGAGCCATGCTCAAGTGCTCCACCCACGACCTGATCTAAAGAAATGGCCTTTTTTCCTTTTACTTCCTAAAAGGAATCTGTTTATTTAAAATGGGATATATTCAACATTATTTTTTAAACAATCATAACTTTTGGTATTTCAACGATGATTCACTGTATTAAACAAATTAAAAGTACGGAATGGAGAAGTAATTAGCATGTATAGTAGTGGTGTGAGGAGCTCTTTTGCTTTTCTTTCAACTAAACTTGCTATAAAAATTTCCAGCCTTTTTGGAAATCGGATATTTAAGAGAGAAATAATGTTGGGTTTGAGTCAGGTGGAGAATATTGTGGTTATTGGACATAGCTGCTGTAGAGGTATCAAAGGGGTAATGTCTATCCCAGAGGATGGGACCACTGGTAGGTAACCATTATTGGTGTCTCGAGACCATAATTACCATATTTTCCAACCGCGCTTAAACATTCTTAGTACAGCATATACTTTAGATTAAAATAAATCCAAATGCATTTCAGTAATTTGTCCATGTGATTGTACTGTGTATGTGATGAATTATCAGTAACTAATAAGATGATAAGTAAGAAGTTGGAAAAACTTAAAATTTTTTTGGCTTTAGCTCCACTTTCTTTGAGGTATGTTTAATGGGGGAATAAAGCGGGGGAACAAGTTCTGTAAATTTGAGCTTTCATCTTAGTTTGGGGTTCTGGAATATACCAATATAAATGTGGATTTCATTACCATTATGGTGTTGGAATGTCGGTACCCTCACGGCGCAGCAAAAAAAAAATAATTTCGGCGATCCAAACCATGGATCCATATGCGAGGAACGAATCGGGGTTAAATAATGGTTTCGAAATTACCAAAACTTCAATCTGAGTAGATAGCGACGCCTCGGCAACTAGAATTCTGATCTACTATCAATTCAAGCTGCAACATTTTATGATTTTGACCTTTATGTAATCCACCCAGTTTGACGATGAACGGAAGAAATCTCCAAAACTATTTTGGAGGTTTCTTTTTAGGGTTTTTCAAAAAAAAAAACTCTTTATATCTCACATTTTATAATTGGTATATATATAATGAATTATAATTCATAAAATTTTTATCCGAACATAATAATCATAATTAAAAAATATATATATAATAATGTTTTAATCGAAAATTATAATTACATTAATTATAATAAGAATTTCGGTAAACTATATTTATTTAAATTTATATACGAACTAAATTCATATATTAATAGAATTATGTTCTCATTATGTGTACAACATCCTTGTAAATATAATATGTTCAATATTTGATTGTCCAATTAAATTAATTCTATAACTAATTTAATTCATGTGACAACTAAACACAATACCAACTATATTTTATTTCGTTCATTTCAACCATAGGGTGTGACCGTGTAAGTTCTTGTAACGTTAGCAGTAATACTAGAACGATTCTAATGTTACAAACAATGAGTGGCATCTAGCAATGCATCATTACTACCTAAATTACAAGAAGTCAAATTTGACATAACCTTTTGTGATTAACTTTTCATGCATTAATCCTTAAGTCCTTTATCTCTAAAATGGACACAAGTCATGGAATAGTTACACTTGCATAGTCCATCCCATGTTTCTTAATATCTTGAGTAGATTATGATATACAAATAAGTATGACATCTCATATCAACTTATTTGAGCATGGCCATGCATTTCTAGTCTCACTCAATCAAGTGGTCTAAGATATTACTCCCATTATGTAGGAGAGACTTATCCTATATTGATCTACCATATCTCTCTACATAGATTGTGGTATATCCAACATCAGCTTTTATAGAACAATCAGTTATGGTGTACGTTTGACTGTATCAAAGTATACAACTCACGATGTTGGGATAATGATGATCCCAAGTCTGAGGATCATATACATATTAATCACTATAAGTAATGTTGTGACAATTATATAATAATCCAAGAAACATACTCATAGCGGGTCAGTCCAATATGTTGTTCTCTAGCACACATATTCATGCATTGATTTTGACACTTTATATCAATGACAACTCTTTATCATCAATCAACTACATGTTAGCCTTAATGCAGTATTTTTGTTCTAGTCAACAATAATACTTGACTAAGGATCTTTTAAGAATAATCATATTATTCTCAGGACATTATTATAAAACAGTTTATTTGTACACACACAGAAAAAAAACTGAAATAATAATGACAATGCCTTATATTAATAAAAATGGTAAATCAAGTATGTTATTACAACCATCTCATGATTGATCTTTAGGCATCAAGGGCGAATCTAGGGGGGGTTGGCATGGGCCCCGGCCCCCCATAAAATGTAAAATTATTATTTAGCCCCTTATAGTTATTAAAAAATTTTGAATTAGTAAAGGTAAAATTGCACTTTAGCCCCCCTAAAATTATAAAAATTCGATTTAATCCTTTACAAATTATAAAGATATAAACTATAAAAAATTAAAATTTCATCCGGTCCCCCTAAAAAATTTTTCTGGCTTCTCCCCTGTTGGGCATACTGTTACATCTGGTACATGTAAGGCCTTATGCTCGAGTTCATACTTAATATGATTTTCTTACTTTTGAACAGATTGAAGACACTAAAGAAAGTTTATGCATAATATGATTGTGTTACTTATGCTTGAGTTTGCAGTGATTTCATAGAAGAGATGTGCACCTGCAAAGAGCAAGGTAAAGACAGAGCTGAGTTTCTCGGAGCAGTGTACCAATTGTGAGAAGGTGATTCATGGGTGTACATATCTATTATAGCATCTTTTTGCACTCTTACACATTACTATAAGATTGATATATTAATATGGTTTTGAACAAATTGACGGAGGAGGCTGTGAATGAATCTCTGGGGAACCAATTCACATATCCATTTGTGAGAGAGGCAGTGTTGAAGAAAAGCCTTGAGTTGAAGGGTGCACATTATGATTTTGTTAATGGAAACTTTGATCTTAGGAATCTCGACTTCAAGCTTACACCCACTCTAGCTGTATGAGTATTTTTGCACTTTCCCCATACCTTCTCTTGCAATGCTGCTTTGTATATTTCTTTATCAATACCATTCCCAGGGAATAAACTGACCTGATTTTGGTCCACTTTGTGTTTAATATCATCTGAGAAAAAAAAAAAACCGAAACATGAATGTTCTGTTTTGATGCACAAAAGAAAAAGCCGACTTTTGCGTTTAGCCCCCCCACTTTTTCTTTTTTATTGACAAAATTCTCGTAAGAACTAACTTTTAATAAAAAAGAAATGGGGTTTAAACTTATATCGCAGTGTTTTTCTCAAATTGTAGCTGCTATTGTTGAAGAGTAAATGTGGAAAGAAGGTTGGCAGCAACTTGAGGAACGGAAATGATTGCAAATTAAATGATGGGTTTGAATGTTTAAGAGATGATATGAACCAACTGAATTAACTCAAAGTTTATATTTTCATGATTCTTCTAAAATTATTACCAAACAACATATGTGAATGGAAGTAGTATGCAATAGAATAGGATTCAGAAATAAGGTTCTTTTCTTTTATTTTCTATTGCATCTTTGAATGCAAAAAAAAAAACTAAAAATTTATACATCCTTGCTTTCATTGAGAGTCGAACTCAAGACCTCCCGCTTACTAAACGGGTGCTCTAACCAACTGAGCTATGAAAGCCACGCTGAGGTTCAAAGCTATTTCTCTTTTTATTATAATTTTTCCAAAACAAAATTTGTATAGAGTAAAAACGGAAGAGAATTAGCAGAAATAGAGGATGAGTGAAAATCTGAAGTTCCTTGAGTCTGCTACTGTGTACCTCATATCATCAAACTTGGAAACTTCAACACCTCCATATACCCAACCCTTCATTTCATTACTAACTTCGGTGGTGCTCCTCCCCCTGAATACTGCTGCTACGTTTCTCACTGTTTTCCACACAAAAAACACGCATGAAGAAAAGGTTACACAAAACGAAGTGAAGAGTCCGATGTAGTCAGTTGAAATGCGGCTTCCCCTAACTTATCAATTATCCCACCTCAAAACCTCACTGCATTAACTTATTATTTTGTTATAAATTCAAAGATAATATGTACTCGAAATTTTGAACAAATAAAATAATTTTAAATTTGATTATGTATAAATTTTATTAAAAAATTAATAAAAAAAATTATAACATAAATCATTAATTTACTTTATTTTATAACACTGAACCGCGATTGTTTTATTTGAAGCTTCCAATAATTCATTAATCAAAGGATACATACTTAAAAGGCACATAAGCCCAAACAAGTAAGACACTAAGCATACGACCAAACAAGCTAAGCCCAAGCCTAACGGGAACAAACCTTAGACACCACCACACAACCAGTCGTTGAGGTACCAGTTCTAGCAAGTTTGTCGATGAGGAGGAACCTAGGTCGTCATCGACATAACGAAGCTCGTTAGGGGAAAACCCACCAACTGAGCTTTCATTCCAAGCCTTCGAGTGGACGTCAACAACCAATCAACGAGGGTCTAGTGCAACTTGTTTGACATTGCCATGTGTGATCCTTCGAGGACAAACATCAATTGTGATCCACCTTTCACGGGGGTCTTATTAAAATGTTCAAAACATAAGCCAATAATACTAGAACCGATCCATTGGCGGGGAAAAACAAGTCACCATCTTCCCCCCTCAACGAAGAGTCAAAACAAAAGGGGAGGTGGCGACTTGAGTTATTTTGCCGAAGAGAAAGGAGAAAAGAAAAGACCAACAACCATGGTCAGAGATGTGAGTGGCAACGGCCCGATGGTCGGGTAGGCGCCCATGGAAAAACTAAAACAGTAAAAGACAGGCGGACGAAAGGATTTTGTTGAGAGCGTTTAAGAGAGACTTTTTAATTTCAATTAAGTTAGTAATATAATCTTATCCCACTAACAGTGATTGTTGTTATTGTAATAGAGCATGCAGGATATGTCGTAATTTGATATATTAAATTAGGCTCTCTCAAACACTTCATGAGTTTGTTCTCAAGTATTTTACAAGTCTTTTTAATGCTTTTTGTTTATATATAGTTTCTAGTGTTTATGGTGGTTTTTCTTACGTTTTGATCCTTTTGATACTTAAATTGGCAAAACTATGACATTGGGAATCTAATGGTTTATTTGAGTTTGTGTAGGAAAATGACTATGGCCAAATCCTGAAGAAAATATCAACTGCTTTGGGTGTTACGGCAACGATACATGTGTGTCGCGACACCGACCCTCCATCGCCTCAGAGGAGCAAAACTTTAATGAAAAACCAACTTGGAGTAGGCTGTCAAGATGTCCTGACACCAGGTGTGCTATGTCGCAACTCCAAGTCTTGATGTCTCCACTCCAAGCCTTCGAGGTCGCAACTCCACTACTGATGGTTGAAGTGAAGGAGTCAGGGCTGTAGTTTAGGGTGTCGCGACACCAGCTAAGCTATGTCGTGACATCAAGAACCCCCAAGCCAATATTGTGCTTACTACAAAGGATGTTGTGACACTGAAGCTTGGGTGTTGTGTCACTGAAGCTTAGTGAAAAAAATTGTAGGGGCAATTTTGTGCCTAACACCAACTCAAGTCAACTCATGCACTCCAAGGGAATTTTTGTCAAATATTAGGGTTGTAAACTTGAATGTATTAAAGGCACACTTGATGCCAAGCATAAAAGAGCCTTTTTTATCATCTTTTTAGTTATCTCTTTTATTCCTTTCACCATTTTTAGGTTTTCAGTTTTTCTTAACTTAGTTAGTTAGTAGCTAGTAGTTCTTCATTTTTACTATAGCTTTCACTTCCTTTCAATTAGATACAAACCTTTCTTTTGTTATTTTGATTTCTCTTTAAAGTATCCTATAGATTTTATCTTTAAGAACTTTCAAAAGTGTAAAATTCTCAACTTTGATTGTGTTTTCATTACCATTAGTGTTGCTATAATCTCCAACAAAGACTCTTTCAAGAGTCATTAATATTTTCTCAACCTTGTATTTTTATGTTTTCTTTGATGAATCATTAAGCATGAACTTAACTGATATTTATATGTTGATGATGGATAGTTACTAAATCTTATGGTGGTTGGTTGATTGAAATGTTGCATGGTGAGTTTTTGGGTCAAGGACTAAATCGAATAGACTTCAAAACCTAGGATTAAAGTCTCTAGGTGAATATTTAGATAAGTGAGACCAAGAGGAGGACCTATTGTGAACCAATTTGATTATTCCAATTCAGTTTAGCGAGGTTGAGAGATAAACCAGATTAAATTGTCTAATTGGGTAAAATGGTGACCGTAAGGTAAAATTGATCCAATTAGAAGTTTGAGCAATTTAAATTCCTAATCCAAGAATTGAATATGGATATCAACCGGCCATGTAACATCCCGAATTTGGGCTTAGTAGAATTGGGCCCATTAGACCTTAAGCGTAGAAGCATTTTAAAAGTTTTGAGAATATGAGAACGGTAATATTGTAAATTGGACTTATTAGATAAGTGATTTTAGAAAGTTACGGGGTTCTATGAAGTTTCGGGTTCAAGTTGGGCCTTAGTGAAAGTTTGTGTTTAAGCCTATTAAGGAGAGATAGTAAGAGGCATCAAAGCTTATGGAAATAAGTGAGTAAATTGTTAACATAAATGAACTATTGGTAAAGAGGTTATGGCATCAAGTGGAGAGCATGGAGGGAAGGGATTCAAATCTCATATTTTGCAAATTTTGGATTTATTTTTATGTGCTCTTCCAACTGTCATCCATGACATCATTAAAGGAATGAAATAAAAGAAAAATGAAATGATGACTAAAAAGATAAGGTAAGGAGGAAAACAAGGAAAAAGAAAGGAAGAAGAAATAAAAGAATAATAATAATGATGGAATTTGAAATAATGGAGTAGGTGAGAAAAAAAAAGAATGATGGAGAGTGAATTAGGGAGCATGTTGGTTTTTTTTTTTTTAAAGTTTTGGGTTGGTAAATTTTGGCTTATTTGCAAAGGCATGGACGGTTGAGGTGAAGGAGAGGGTAGCTGAATTTGTTTTAGTCATTTGGTAGGATTTTTGGTGCTTGATAGGCCTAATTTTCTTTTGGCATCCTTTTGTGTTCTTTTCTCCAACTTCTCCTATCATTGCCACAACTTCAAGTCAATACCGAACCTCTCAATCCATAATCACTCCTTCATAAATTCTTTCTCATTTGGGTAGACACTATTTTCTTCGATTAAATCGTGTTCTAAGTGGATGGCTGTGTATCATTCTAGCCATAAGTCAAGTGGGGGAAATCGAATCCAATATTAATAAGGTAAGGAGTTCTTATGGATTATTGATATTATTCAATATTCGATTGGTTGCTAACGGAGTAATAATTTGAAATAATCGACTATATGTTTTAGGGACAAATCACTCGATATATTCTATCTTCGGACATAGTGGTAAGTGATTGAAGTGTGAGTGATACGAAATCTTTTGGAAATCAGAGGCTAACTTTTGGTTGGAATTGTTCTAGGGGCAACGAAGAGTGGTTCTTAGGGAATCCTAATCAAGGTGTGTAATCTCATACCCTTCCAAATACATGTTTGAAATGGTGTGTAATCTCACACTTCTCTGAAATTTTACATGAATGTTCTGTGAATTTGTTGAAATACCAAAGAAAACCGGAAATCGGCATCTATGACCACTCGGGCGTACATATGTTCGTAGTGGTAACCATACTTTGCAATAAAACAGTTTTGGTTAGCAGCAGTGACGTGATTTTGAAAAATCACCAAAAATAGTGGAAATGGAATTAGAATGTGAAGGAGATATGAATTGAAAGATAATTGAGTCTATTTTCTTATAAAAGAAACGGAGCAAGCAAAGGATTAGTATATTTTGAGATTTTTAGATTTTTGTGAGACTGGTTCAGAGTGATTTCGAGATCCCCTGTTCTGACTTGGAAAAATCACTATAAATTGTAGAAAAATAATTACGGGACATGGTCTATATTTATTAGAATCCTTATTGAGTCTATTTTTATTTGGATCAAACGAAACCAGTATTTGAGTTCTGTACAATAAGATATCTGAGATTTTGTGAAGAGAGGGCAGAACTGTCAAATAGTGAAACAAGGGATACTTTGAAGAATAAAATGTACTAATTGGCTAAGCAAAAAAATTCTGAAAAAATTACAGTAAGAAGTTATATGAGTCTAGTTTCAGGGAAAATTTACGGATCTAAATTTCGAGTTTCCCAACTCAAGTTATAGTCAGTTTAGTCAGTAGGACGCAGATGGACAATTTTGATTTTTATGCCCCAAATTAGTAATTAAGCCTAGGTTGCGAAAATTACCATCATACCCTTAGAGGGTAAATTACCGAATTACCCTTAGTGGGTACGATTACCGAATTATGAAAACGCCCTTATGGGCCAAATTACGAAAATGCCCCTAATGGGCTGAATTACAAAATGTCCTTATGGACCGAATTACGAAAATACCATTAATGGGTCAATTTGATAAATTGCTATATGGGCCAACTTGATAAATTGCTATATGGGCCAACTTGATAAATTGTTATATGGGCCCAACTTGATAATTTGCTATATGGGCCAACTTGATAAATTGTTATATGGGCCAATTTGATAATTTGCTATATGGGCAAATTTGAAAAAAAAACTGCTAGATCGATATATGGGCCAAAAAATTCATCATGTGAATGTATTGTTATGTTTTATATATATACATGATTGCATGGGTTGGGAAAATTGATGAAGAGAAGAAAGGCCTGTTGCCAAAATCTAGTTCGCGTGGCTCTGCCACAATCTAGTTCGAGTGGCTCTGCCACAATCTAGTTCGGTGGTTTAACCACAATTTTTAAAATGGCTTTATGCCTGCGATTGGTGTGTTGGCGGGGTGGGTTGACTTGATCCCCATAGGTGTGATGGTTGGTACGGGTGGTGTGTAGCGGATGGAAATTAGGCTTGGTTGGGAATTGCATATCACATGCTTTTTTATATTTGATTTATATAATGCACATTTGTAAATGGGCTCAAGCCCAAATATATGTTTATATGGTTATGGCCCGGTAGACACGGTAAGTGGGTTACACACTGAGTTCTAAGTAACTCACCCCGTTTTCTTACCCTTCTCAAGTAATGACAATTGATGGAGGCTTGGGCCGGGGATGACTTCGTGTGGAGGCCATACTACGAATGATGAGTTATAAAAACTTTGAATTTCTTTTAAGTATTTTTTTTATCTAAGTACTATTTCAATTGCGATGTAATAAGGCCTCTGGTATTATTTTTATGGATTTTTATTCGTGGATGGATTTTAATATGTTTTAGTTACTTAAATGGGGTTGTTTAATTCTTATAAATGTTTTCTTAAACTTACGTATAAAAATGGTTTTTCTTAAATATCACTTACTCGTAAAATTCCCATGAAAACTCTTTTATAAATTTATTTCAACCAATTATTTAAGTTTTTAACCAATTATTTCTCTGAAAATCAAATTGTAAACTCTCATGTTTTAAAGTCATGGTTTTCAAATAAATCTCGATTTTTGATAAACTCTGTCTTCAAAATCGTTTTGAAAAATTGTTTTCATTAAAAGCATTGATGACTGGACATAAGTTCGAATTGTGTGGCATGCCAAGTTTGGTCTTAACGCATAGACCGGGTTTGGGGTGTTACAGGACACTTTATCCCATTGATTTGATATTTGTGCACTTTTGACTATTATGCAATTTAGTCCCTCTAGATGTAGTTTACTGTAGTTAGCATTTGGATGATTTGTCATAATATAACACTTAGTAATTACCTAGCTAGACTTCTTAGTTGCTTGCATTATCGTGGTTAATCACCTTATCACCCAATATGTTTTTGGGTTCGATCCTTGGAATACTTGAAGTGTTCCATTATAGCACTTACAAATATAACAATTGGTCTATCACATTTTCAGTTAAGCCGCACCTTAATTCTTGATGTTTTGTGTTGATTCTTTGATTGACATTCTTATGTTGTGGTGCAGTCAATGCACTTAGATTTTAGGCATATGACATTTTTAGCCCTCAAACTATACCTAAAAAAATCATTTTAACTCTCTTTTACAAATATAATCTCTTTTACCCTAAACCCTAAAACCCTAAACCCTAATGGCAATGTTAGACTCCACTTTCTCTTCCCTCTTCAAATCCATGATCAGTTCGCTTCAAAAACCATTAGAAATCCATGCAAATAAAATCAATGATTGAACTACTCAATCCTCAATCTCTTTTTTTCGGTCGCCCAATCATAGCTAGTTTCTAAAATGCATTTCCTCTTGATGAGGTCTCTCCTTTCGCTGTTTGAATTGTCGAATGAACACTAGGTAATTAACCCTCCGATACCTAAGTTTAGGTTCTAGGGTATAGGTTTCCCTCATATTTGTTAAAGAGCATTCACTCCACAATAATAATAAATTGGATTGCCTTCACAGTCAAACTCACCATTGTATGGCATGTATACATTGGTCAACTAAAAGATTAGTCTACTAATTTTTGCATAATATGTAATTTACCGTACATGGTGTATGTATATATATATATATATATATGTCTTATTTGACATACTTTATATACAAATTAATGTAGAAATTAGAAACACCAAAGTTGTTGCATCTCTTAAAACTCCCAATAACATCTTACTTTTTCATTCCATACTTTATAAAAAAAATTCAAAATTATTTTGACTTTAGTACTTATTCAATTCAGCCAAAACCCCAAAAATTACGTAAAATTATAATACAATTAAAAAAGCTAAAAATATTACATTTATATTTATTCTAATTATCATATATCATAGTAAACTTACTTGATAATGGACTTTTTCTCCAATTTGCTGCCTATAACTTACAAGAATGATAAATATTCCTCCAAATTGCCATGTCATGTCAACATATATATATATATATATATATATATATAGCCATATCAAACTTTTCAAATGGAGGTAACGACAAAAATATCCTCAAGTTTTGCATAGTACAAATGTGAAAAACAAATTTGACCCTCAATTTACTTGTTGCGGGATAACTTTTAATAGATTGTAATTACATATGATAATTAAATAAATGGCTTAATTTATGAATTAGCTCTTGAAGTATACTCATTTTCTCAGTTTAGTGCTTAAAGAGTTCAATTTGACACCTGAAGTATATTTTTATTATGATTTTAGTTCAAAAATGTAACTGAGGCTAAAAAAATATCCAACCAATAACTTTTATATTTTAATAAAAAATTGTTACTTAATTTATTTTTAATTAAAAATACATTTATTAAATTAAATTAATAAAAATAATTTTTTAATTCTTTTTCTTTCTCACGTTCTCTCTTTCTCTCTGTCGAGCTTCATCTTCTCCCCAACACAAAAATCTTTTCCATTATCATAGCGATATTCATACCATAGAGATAATCTCTATACACAAAAAAAATAAAAAATAAACATCGATCCAAATTTTGGCCAAAGCAAGATTGGGTTTTCTAGGGTATTGTTTGCTCGATTTAAACAATAGAAGAAAAGCTTATGAAGAAAGGAATAACATACTGAAGTTTGAAGATAATCCAATGGTGAAAAAATCTAGACCTAATGTTGAAGTTTCGAGATTTATTTGTAGAAAAAAAATTAGTGTTTTTCTCGTAAAAATAAATTTTAAAAATAAAAAGAAGGAATAAAAAAGACAAATGATGAAATTTGTACCCAAACAACTACTAGTGAACCATAACCAGTAGTAGAGCATGCGGCCGATGGTGGCAGATTGATGCCAAAATCTAGAAATTTTTTAGATTTAGTTTTGATTTGAAACTTTAAAAAAAACTTAAATATTAATTTAATTAAAGTAAACGTAATCAAACAATTTTGGATTTTTTTCTTTTACATTATAGTAGACAAATATATAAGGTCCTAATTCTTCTCTTTTCTCACTTTGAAGAACATGATGAAGAACACCTAGAAATTTTGTTAGATTTTTTAGGTTACAAATATTTAATTATTTATGAAATTAATGAGTTATTATTATAAATTTTATTTTCTTGATATATATATATATATATATGATAAATATATATTTTTTTAATTAAAAACGCCTCTTGGCACGTTTGTATTGGTCACCTATGTTTTTTAAATGGTGTTAAAAAATTGGACCAAAATATATAATGGAATAATATTTTAGTTGCCAAATTGGGAAGTAAGTATATTTTAAGTATTAAATTGTGATAACATGATTATTTTGCATGATTTCTTGTATGTAATTCGGTTTATTTCTGAATTAATCCCTACTAAATTAGTGTTTTTATGATTTAATTCTTATAAGGGATGCAATTGATCGAAAGCATGCTAAAAAGGGCCAAATTGAAAGAATATCATGGAAATGGGGCCAGATCAAAAAGATGGAGGAAGCCAAGGACTCGTCAAGCAATTTGACTTTGTAAAAAGCCAAGAATAGAAAATTCTATTTTTAGTTTATTTTTATTTATATATTTATTTTTATTTTTATTTTTAATTATTTAAGATTTTATATTAAATTAGTTAAGTTTATTTTTAGTAAATCCATTAGTATAAATAGGGGTTATTTGTAATTGGATGATCATCAATCAATTCTCTCTTTTCCTATTTCAATTTGAAGTTGTTTTTTTTCTCTTTTCCTATTTCAATTTTGAATAGGATTTCTTTTATTTTATTTTTTTCAAGCCAACGTCCAACATTCTGCTTATTTCAATTATTTTTGTTTGTTTTCCTAAAATTGGTTTAGTTACCTTCAAAGCCCCTTCCCTTTCCAATTTCCATCATCCTCCACAAAAACACTTTCCACCACCTTCAAGCATGAGTAAAAACATGCCACACTAAACCCCTTTCAGCTTTAAGCCGGTATTAACCCCATCAAAAACCCGTGAGTTACGAACCCAAGCTATTCAACTCCCGATTTCCGATACTTATTACTTCTCCGAATTAAGAGTATGACTTCGTCAACTCACAAAGTCAAGTCATGCTAAGTTAAGAAAGACGTCGTTTGAGTTAGTGCGGCTAGACATACAGTTAGAATTTCGAAAGGATCAATTGTTTAATTGGTCTTCCGTGAACACATTGGCGTGCCAAGTGGGGATTGCTGTTTGGTTCCGTCAAGGGAAGTAGTAACCGGATTTAAATGTCCCAACGTTTGAGGGCATTGGTTCGAGCTAGGCTCTTCTAGAACACAAAGCTGCCGGAGTTCTAAACAACGAACGTTTTGTAGGTTGTTCGATCAGTAAGGGTTAGTTATAGGATGTTCCATAACTAATTTACACAAGGAAGAGTTGGTGTCTGAGGCGTCCTTGATAGCTATAACTAGCTTATCGGAAAAGACGAATTCATCTAATTTCGAGGATCGGGTCAAAGACGGAAAAACCCGCGCTTGAGGCTGAGCTAAGTTTTATCGATTTCTTTTCAGACTATTTCAATTTTATTTTCTTATTTAATCTATTACTTTTTATGTTTTTATTTTCTGTGTCTGTTTCAGGTTTAATATTTTACTCCCCCCAAACGTCGCGGGCACGACAATTGCCCAGACATTAATCTGGTCAAGAGATAGACGATTTTTCAGTAAAATCAGTCTCTGTGAGATCGACCCTACTCCCTATACTGCTTAAATTTGCAACTAGGTGTAGGTTTATATTGGTGGAATCGACAACCATCATTTTGGCGCCATTGCCAGGGACTGGAAACACTTACAATTGTTAAATTGTCTTCATGACCAGATCTTCATCAGGAGATCTCGAATACGACCCAGGGATCGAGAAATCAGCGCGAGCACGACGAAAGGAGACAGAAGCTCTTAAACGCGCAAGTAAAGTAGAAGCTGAGCTAGGACAAAGGATCCTAGAATCTGACGTTGAAAAGTTCAGCAAAGCAATTCGTACAGAGGCAATTCGACGTGGGAAACAAGTCGAAGTGGTTGGACCTGAGACCGAACCACTTCTTGAAACAAAAGAAGCGAAAGGCAACCTCGGTGAACTAGAAAGGATGGCAAACCGAACCATTCGTCAACTAGCTACTGCTCCCAACGAGCAAACACCGTTATACATCAATTATCCAACCGGAGGAACCCCTTTCGAGCTGAAATCAGGCTTGATTCACCTTTTGCCCACTTTTCGAGGCTTGAAGAACGAAAATCCACACACTCACTTGAGAGAACTCCACATGGTCTGCTTGAGCATGAAACCCTAGGGAGTACCCGAAGATGAAATCAAACTTCGGGCCTTTCCTTTTTCTTTAGTTGATACAGCAAAAGAATGGCTATTTTACTTACCCCCCGTTCTATCACAATGTGGGATGACTTATCTCGTGTCTTTCTTGACAGGTTCTTTCCAGCATGACGAGCAGCTGAACTTCGGAGGGACATAGTTGGAATCCGCCAAATGGATAATGAATCCCTTTACGACTATTGAGAGCGGTATAAAAAACTATGTGCAAGTTGTCCTCAACACGGGTTGACTGAACAATCACTCCTTCAGTATTTCTACGAGGGATTGCTCCCTATGGAAATGACAATGATCGATGCTGCTAGTGGAGGGGCGCTTGTCAATATGACTCTTCAAAGGGCGAGAGAACTGATATCAACCATGGCGGCAAATTCTCAACAGTATCGACCGAATTCGGAACCCACAAGACGGGTTCATGGGGTAAATGTTTCATCTTTAGAGGATAAATTGGATAAGCTTACCAATGTTGTTCAATCTTTGCTTACAGAGAAGAAGAATCTGACCCAACTGTGTGGAATTTGTTCTACATCCGAACATCCGACGGATTCGTGCCCAATCCTTAACGACAATTCAATGGCACATGTTGATGCTGTCGAAGGTTTTTCGGGACCTCCGCAAAGACGCTATGATCCTTTCTCTAACAACTACAATCCCGGATGGAAGGATCATCCCAACCTGAATTATGGAGGTAATCCCCGATATAATCTATCGTACCAACCGAGACCTCTGCAACCACCACAATAGCAACCCAAGCTGAGCACATCTCTAGAAGCTATTGTGGAAAGACTTGCCGCCGATGCTGCAAAATATCAACAGAGGACAGATGCATCAATACAAGAACTAACTAATCAAGTTAGTAAACTCTCGATGGCAGTTAATCATTTGGAGTCTCAAGGTAAATTACCTTCCTAGACAAAGCCGAATCCTCGACAGAATGTAAGTGCAATAACTCTTCATAGCAGTAAAGTTCTGGAAACAGTGCCAGCCAAAAGTCGTGGGCAAGACAATAAACGAGAAAAGCAAATGACGGATCCAACAGCTAGGCCAGAATCAGGAATTCAGAAACCAGTCGTGATACCACCTCCTTTTCTAGGAAGGCTTGCAAAAGATAAGGAAGAAAAGGAGGAAAAAGAAATCCTCGAGATATTCAGGAAAGTGGAGGTAAACATCCCTTTACTCGACGCTATCAAACAAATCCCTCGTTATGCGAAATTCCTTAAAGAATTGTGTTCTAACAAGAGAAGGTTGATAGGGAACGAAAGAGTAAATGTAGGAGAAAATGTCTCCGCAGTACTTCAAAAGAAAGTTCCGCCCAAATACAAGGACCAAGCTATGTTTGCTATTTCTTGTGAGATAGATAATGTAGGCATTAAGAAAGCCATGTGTGATTTAGGGGCTTCTATTAATGTTATGCCTTATTCTACTTATAAGTTGATTAACGCGGGTCCTTTAAAAGAAACAGGAGTAATAATCCAGTTGGCGGACAGGTCAGTTGTCTATCCCGAAGGGCTGCTTGAAGACGTCCTTATTAAAGTTAATGAATTAGTTTTCCCTGCAGATTTCTACATTATTAATATGGAAGATGATAACTCAATTAATTCGTCTGACATTTTGCTTGGAAAACCGTTCTTGAGTACCGCGCGAACGAAAATTGACGTTTGGAGTGGAACACTCACCATGGAATTTGATGGCGAAGTGGTTAGGTTTAATGTTTATGAGGATATGGGACATCCCAATGATAAGTTACAAACTGTGCCTTGCAGGAATGTTGATCTTGATGTTAAGCAAGAGGAATTATCGATAATCCAAAAGCCAATACGTGAAGCTGTCATGAAAGCCTCGACATTAGAGCTGAAATCATTTCTAGAACGTACAAGTATTCCGAGAGTGAAAAATGCAAACTTGAATGAAGAAGCTCAAAGACTCCTCAATCCACTAATGATAGGGGAACCCGGGAAAGGCTTCAAAGATAGTGGAAAAAGGTCGAAACCTTTCTGCAATGACATCCAAGTGCACAAGATGGAGAAATTAATTCTCAATAAGCCAAACAGACAACATTTAAGGTCGTCGAGTTAACGACGTTAAACAAAAGCGCTTTTTGGGAGGCAACCCAAATTTCTTTTCATTTATTTAATTTTAAGTTTTAGTAGATCCAGGGTGTAAATAAATAAAATTTTACTTGGTTCAATTAGTTTGATGTTTTCAGGAAAATAATGGAGAGTATCAATTTTTCCCGAAAGTCGGATAACAGTGGTGGCGCGGGCACGACATGCTAATATGGTGACATGTATTTACCAAAAAAAAAATAAAAAAAAACCCAACCTTTATAAAACACCAAAACCCAACACCCACAAACCCAAATTTAACCCAATACCCAATACCCATCCATTTAACCCCCCAACACCTACCCATATACCAACCCAACAACACAAACCCACTTAAACTTAGCCCAAATCTCCACACCCCTTTTCTATCTTCATCTTCCTTACAACAAACCCTCTCTCCCACAACCAACCTACGCCGCTGTCACCATCTCCGTTACCGTCGCAACATCCATCGCCGTTGCCATCGCACTACCATCACCAACGCCACTACACCACTGTCGCCATCTCCCCCACTTTTTACTATAAGGTTAAGGTGTGGCAATGGGTATATGCATGTCTAGGATTGGATCTAGAGAGAGCTTGGTACTTAAGCGGTCTTAATGACTCACCTCCTCTTCTCTGGAATCCTACCTGGTGCATAGTATCTGTTCACTTTAGCCAATGAGGACTCGATAACGGGCCAAGGTGATCCTTAGTAGGCGATTCCTGCAAAGCCGTTACCCCCAACATCAACGAAATCATTGAAGACACACATGGGGAGTACTCTGAACTTTTCATTTTATTTATTTGAGCTGCTGTTTTTTTTCTTTTCTATAATATGACACATGCTTGAGGACAAGCATGAGCTAAGTAGGGAGGATGAATATAATAAGTATGCATGGATGGTTGATTGATTCTTGCTGCATGTTTCTCTTTTGCATATGTTAAATCTTGCATTGAATTCATTCAACAATTTATTTTGACATTGAGTCTTTAATCTCATACTTAGTCAACTTGGACAATTGGAAATTTTTCTTTTTGAATTTAAATGCTCAAGTATATAGATTAATCGACACTCTTGTGTTTTAAGGTTGATGTATGTAGCTAGATTTTCATGAATTGATTGCTTGTGCATGAAAAAAAAATGAAAAAAAATGAAAATTAAATAAATAAATAAAGGCTCAAGTTATGAGTGAAAGTTTCGAAAACGTGACCGAATTGAGTAACCGGGGCGAGGTGCTTGGGTTGTCATCTCATCTCGCGTAAAAAGGTTCGAGTGACAAGTCGATAACTTAATAACATTCTGCTAACAGAGCTCAATAATAAAGACTGCTCGAACTGAGTAACCGGGATAGGGTGCTTGGGTTGTCATCCTAGTTCGCGTAAAAAGGTTTGACCATGTCTAATTTATTTTTCCAAAAGCATAATTAATTAATAATGCCTTGCAATTTATTGGATTCAAACTCAATTTAATGAAATTATCTAGTTCGCATATTTCAAATCTTATGACGCTTGTCTTGTTGATTAAACTATATGTTTTGAGCATTCATTTAATTATTTTTGCCTATGTTGTTTATGTTGAGTATAGATGCAGAAAAGAGGCTCGATTTTTAATAAATTGTAGAATTGATTTTAATGTTTGAACGAACAACATGCTTGAGGGCAAGCATGAGCTAAGTAGGGGGGATTTGATAACATGATTATTTTGCATGATTTCTTGTATGTAATTCGGTTTATTTTTGAATTAATCCCTACTAAATTAGTGTTTTTATGATTTAATTCTTGTAAGGGATGCAATTAATCGAAAGCATGCTAAAAAGGGCCAAATTGAAAGAATATCATGGAAATAGGGCCAGATCAAAAAGATGGAGGAAGCCAAGGACTCGTCAAGCAATTTGACTTTGTAAAAAGCCAAGAATAGAAAATTCTATTTTTAGTTTATTTTTATTTATTTATTTATTTTTATTTTTATTTTTAATTATTTAAGATTTTATATTAAATTAGTTAAGTCTATTTTTAGTAAATCCATTAGTATAAATAGGGGTTATTTGTAATTAGATGATCATCAATCAATTCTCTCTTTTCCTATTTCAATTTGAGGTTGTTTTTCTCTCTTTTCCTATTTCGATTTTGAATAGGATTTCTTTTATTCTATTTTTTTCAAGCCAACGTCCAACATTCTGCTTATTTCAATTATTTTTGTTTGTTTTCCCAAAATTGGTTTAATTGCCTTCAAAGCCGCTTCCCTTTCCAATTTTCATCATCCTCCACAAAAACACTTTCCACCACCTTCAAGCATGAGTAAAATCATGCCACACTAAACCCCTTTCAGCTTTAAGCCGATATTAACCCCGTTAAAAACCCGTGAGTTACGAACCCAAGCTATTCAACTCCCGATTTCCGATACTTATTACTTCTCCGGATTAAGAGTATGACTTCATCAACTCACAAAGTCAAGTCATGCTAAGTCAAAAAAGACGTCGTTTGAGTTAGTGCGGCTAGACATACAGTTGGAATTCCGAAAGGATCAATTGTCTAATTGGTCTTCCGTGAACACATTGGCGTGCCAAGTGGGGATTGCTGTTTGGTTCCGTCAAGGGAAGTAGTAACCGGATTTAAATGTCCCAATGTTTGAGGGTATTGGTTCGAGCTAGGCTCTTCTAGAACGCAAAGCTGCCGGAGTTCTAAACCACGAAAGTTTCGTAGGTTGTTCGATCGGTAAGGGTTAGTTATAGGACGTTCCATAACTAATTTACACAAGGAAGAGTTGGTGTCCGAGGCGTCCTTGGTAGCTATAACTAGCTTATCGGAAAAGATGAGTTCATCTAATTTCGAGGATCGGGTCAAAGACGGAAAAACCCGTGCTTGAGGCTGAGCTAAGTTTTATCGATTTCTTTTCAGACTATTTCAATTTTATTTTCTTATTTAATCTATTACTTTTTACGTTTTTATTTTCTGTGTTTGTTTCAGGTTTAATATTTTACTCCCCCCAAACGTCGCGGGCACGACAATTGCCCAGACATTAATCTGGTCAAGAGATAGACGATTTTTCAGTAAAACCAGTCTCTGTGGGGTCGGCCCTACTCCCTATACTGCTTAAATTTGCAACTAGGTGTAGGTTTATATTGGTGGAATCGACAGCCATCAAATTGGCCTAAAAAAATTTAGGCATCAAAAATGAAAAAATGAGTACTTTGGGAGCCAAATCGTGAATAAAACCTAAATAAAATAATATGTATGATATTCCTACAACAATTATTTTAGTTTTTTCCCTAATTTATACTATATTTAAGTTTTTTTTATTGAGTTAGTGTCACAAGTTAATTTTACATCAACTTTGTTGAGAATTGACTAAAAATATACAAAGTAAGTTATATTATTATTATTAGAGTATTTTTTGTATTTTTATATTTTTGATTTAATACATAATTTGGTACTTGAGTATGATATTTTTTTTTTGTAATGTGGTATCTGTGTTATTTTTTGGCCCAATGTGGTACTTGTATTTGGCAAAAGATATGTATTTTGGTAATTGAAGGTAACATGATTGACTTTTTAGTGTTTAATTTGGGTTTTAGAGGTAATTTGATGAAAATTCATAATTAGCTAATAATATTAGCCATTAATTTTCAATCAAATCAACCCTAAAACCTGAATTAAATCACAATCATCTTATTATATTTGACAAATTTAATACAAAATTAAACAAATTTACAACTAACACTAAATTTATTCTATTAACAAAATTATAAAAAATTCAAACTTAATTATACTGGAAATTAACTTTTATCAAATCAACCCTAAAAATCCGAATTAATCACTAAAAAATTAGCGTAGTTACCTTTAAAGTACCAAAATATATAACTTTTGTTAAATATAAGTACCAGATTAGACCAAAAAATAATACAAAAAATCACATTAAAAATAAATGTGAAACTTAATTATCAAATAATATATTAAGCTTACATATATATATATATATCAATAAAAAAAACTTATGTAAAATTTGAATATAAAATACCATTTCAATTAAAACTTTATTCACTTCTTATATAAAATTTAATAAATATATTTATTACATAATTTTTCACTCACATAACCTACCATAATTTAGTTTACCTTAATTTCTTCATCAAATTACGTATTTGAATTTGATATTGTAATGCTGAAATAGATAACAAGCCTCAAATTCAACAAATTATTGAGTTATATTCGAATAAGAAAATATTCATTTTTTGATATACTATTTTATGTAGTACCCTAATAAGATACATCTAAAATTTTTTAAATCCAAAATTACTCAAATCAAAATAATTCAAATTAATAAAAGGCTAATAGAAATTATCAAAAAAAAAAAAAGAAAACTCTTGATAATTGACCTTTTAAGTCTGAGTAAGAAAATCGACCTGAATCAAGATATTTGAATGATTTATGGAATGTAAGTTCAAAAAATCACGATTACTTAAAATCGAACTAAATTGTATTTTTTATTTAATATATAATTAATTTTAATTTTTATGATATAAAAATAAATAATTTATATTTAAAATAGTAAAAATAATTTAAAAATTCTTGAAAAATTATTGTTTGCTAGAAACATTTATGATTTTTTTGAAATTTTATGAAATAATTTTCAAAATTCATAAAATAAAATTAATTTTATCAAAATAAATTTAAGAAATAAAAAAACAAAAAACTGAACTAAAACAAATAAAATTAGGATGAAGGATTAAAAAATTTAAAAATTCAATCCAACCGAATCAAACCTCCCTCCTCCCTCGCCTCAAGTACTCGAGCCACACGAGTCTAAGGCTCTAATCAAAGCTTTAATCCAAAGTAGAGACCCATAAATGAAGGAAAGCCAAAAAGTGAAACGACACCGTTAGAGAATAGGAATAGGTAATTTAGGTATACACAAATACAATCGGAAATCTACGGCTAAAACCTGCTAGATTCAGCCGACTTGAAGTGGAGTGTTTCTTCTCAAACAAATCTTCCTTTCTTTTTTTAATTCTCTTTCTCTCTCAAATCCTCGATTCCACTTCGCTCTCCAGATCTCCCCAGGTAACATTCAAACCTTTCTTATGTTTTTTTTCCCTATTAATCTTTAAATTTATCATCTTTTCAGTTTGCACTTCTTTCTCGTTTGTATTTCATCTTAAAATTTTAGTATCGTTCGTCACCATTCTGTTTGATGATCAGGAGCCAGGATAATCGGACTCTGATTCCTTAGATTTGATTCTACTTATTCTCTCGTATGCCTGTTTTCCTACCAAAATGTAATTATTCCTGGGAAAGTCTGGGATTTTACTGTTCTATCTGAAGTTATTGATTATGATTAGAGTTATGCTTTCTTGTTTGATAGAATTTCAAGTTACAATGATCAAAGTATTGCCTTTGGATGTTAAATCTGGCTGTTTTCATCATTAATTTTGTTTTGACATCAATTGGAATTCGCAGGTTTTTTTTTTTTCAAAAAAACGATTTAGCTTTATTTAGATTCGAAAACATTTTAAATGTGGAATAATCTGCTGTAATTTGTCCGATGGTTAAGACGCTAGTTCTATGTGGTTTATTTTTTTGGTCAACGCTGGTTTTCTTGTAGTTTTCACCATCTATTTCTCTCGGTATTCTTTCAGAAGTTATTGAAATGGCAGAATCGAAGTCATTGAGGAAACCTGTTTTCACCAAGGTGGACCAACTTCGCCCTGGCACTAGTGGTCACACTCTTACTGTCAAGGTTGTCAGCACAAAGATGGTGTTGCAGAAGGGTCGTGCTGATGGTCCTCAAGTTCGTCAAATGCGAATTGCGGAATGCCTGGTAGGAGATGAGACAGGAATGATTATCTTTACCGCTAGAAATGAACAAGGTATGTTCTTCATATTTTTCTCCGGATGCAGGTTTTAATTGGGCAATAGTTTTACTTTTGTTATAGCTAGAGGTTTTACTTGTAATGCATCTTACTGCATTTGGTTAGTTTTATGTTTTATTGTTTTATCTTTCCGGCATTTTATATTTAGTTCTCTTATTCTTTTAGACAATTACTGCAACATTGGTTTCCTATGACGTGATAGTATTTTTTGTTGTAGTAGTGATAGCATTTGTGGTTGGCAAGATTCCTCTAACACGGTTTATCTGGAAAGGTCTATCTTTGGGTTGCTGATAGTGTCGCCGAGTGAAATAAATGCTAGTTGTGGCTCTTATGATTACAAACTATTAGCTTATTGGTAAATTGAGTGTTCAGATGTCATGACTGATGTAAATTCACATACTTTTAAACATTGTGCATCTTCTTATTTTATGAATTTTAACAACAGAAGGTTTTCTATACATAATGATTATTTGATTACTGTATGTTTGATCTTGGCTTTCTATTGCTAAACATGAATTGGAATAAAATGAATGCTAGTTGTTCATTTGATCGCAAGAATGAAATAAATGCTAGTCATGGCCTTTAAAAGACTAATTTAGTAATTTGCCTGAATTGAACCCTTATATCATTAGGGAATATAACAGAAGAACTACAAATAGTTTGAATAGAACATTATGAACTGATTAATAATACATTTAAGAGGTATGTTAAAAAAAAAAAAAAAGCTCGAGTAGCTGCTAGTCTCTAGTTCCTTGAGAGTTTGGTTGTCCAGAGTGTCGTCTAGGATTGCATTCTGTGCTGTCCATGCAAGTGTAATAAGATTGACTAAGGTCTTTTCCCTTTGAAATTGTTGATCACTCAATTAAGCTCAGTTGACCAGCTATCATGTCCTTGCTGTATTAGTCTGTAAAATGCTCTGCCATAACTACATGAAAGGACAACAATTCCATACACTCATTACAAAGAATGCAAGTAGTGGAGTTCACGGACTAGACTATTAAAGAAAACTTTACACATGTAACCAAATTCACCAATATGAGCATTGATATCTCATTTATATGAGATCTTATGGATTATTGATTATGAATATGTTTACTCGATCATTTCAAGATCATGTTTTCATTACATGGAGTTGTTTGATGGTGAAGGCAATAATACATGCTTTTTTGTTGGAAGATTACAGTGTTTCTTAGAGCTAAGACAATCTTTATTTTGTAGTGGACTTAATGAAAGAGGGTGCCACTGTAACTCTCCGCAACGCGAAAATAGACATGTTTAAAGGATCAATGAGGCTTGCAGTGGACAAGTGGGGTCGTGTTGAGGTTGATGAACCTGCCAATTTCAATGTGAAGGAAGATAACAATCTGTCACTGATAGAGTATGAGCTGGTGAATGTTGTTGAAGAGTGATATTTTGTGGGCAGTGTTTGCTTTGCTTCTGAACCAAGAATAAAGTCCAGTGCACTTGTTGCCCTAATCTTATGCTACATCTCAATCTTCAAAAGGGTAATGGAAGTGCAATTTTAGGAAGAAGAAATCTGGAAACTAGTGTAGTGCTCAGAGTTGTTTCTCATCGTTGCTGTAAATCCAGCAGAACCATTTGGTTGGACCTCCAAACAGACATTTTAGAGCTAAAAACAGCTAGCTTTTGGTACTTGCTTTCACCTGTTTACATATTTCTTCTATTCTGGGTAGCAACTGTTTATTGCGTTTAGATTAGACATGAGAAGTTTAATATTATGTAGGCCTGAAGTACTTCATAATCATATCTTTCTTGCTGGTCGTATATTTTCGAGTTATAATGAAGTGATTTGACATAGCCTTTTCTTTTAGTCATCTTTTTGTTAATTTAGGGGAAATAATTGCATGCGAGTGAGTCATATACTCATGGCAATACCATTCATTTTCTTTGTTAGCATTGTTTTATTTAATGGCAGAACTAAATGCCTTAAGGTCACTAGACTATTAAATGCTCATGTTAATACCTGCTGTATTCACTGCCCATCAAACTAATAAATATTCATGTTAACTAAACTAGTGATTTTTCTTGATGAAGGAAAAAAATTGACTTATTAATCTCAAATAATAATTTGAAATAAAGGAAAAATGTTTACTTAAGATCTTGAATTTCAACCCTAACTGCAGCAGATTTAGGGTTTATAGTGGTTGCATATTTGTATTTTTTTAATATTTGAATTTATATAATTACTTCAAAATTTAAATCTAATACGCATTTAGTTTCTACCTTCAAAACAATATGTATTAAATTCAAATCTTATTCTTAAGTATTTGGATTATGTTTGTTGAGGGGAGATTATTCAATCCGGAGAAGTTTGTGAAGTGTGAGTTTCAAACTTTGACGAAAGTTTGAGTATTTGAAAAGGCGATGGGTTCACAGAATAAAAATCTTTCATCGGGTGCCTAAATAGGTGAATCATAGTATGGATACAGTCACCCATCAATAAAATCTTATATTTGCGCATGGTAGCAAGCTGTAGCGTGATTTGTTCGAAAATATGGGTTCAAATTTCATGAAGTACAAATGGGAGATTTTCTTGATGCTTATCCATTCACTAACTTGTATGGTTCACCTTCTCAGACTAGAGTTGGGAAACACTCTTCATTGAAAATGATATCAGATGTGTTAAGGGCTTTGGGTAGACGATGGTTCAATATTATTTCTAGTGGGGGAATTTCATATAATAATTGAGTTCAAATCCCGTCAAGCACAAGTATGAGATTTTCTTGATGAGTGATTATGCGCAAAGTGTATGGTTTGCATTATCAAATACTTGATGGGTACTTCTTATTTTGTGAATCTGTTACCTTTGCAGATATTTCACAAATTTATTTTAACCAAATCGATCTCTTTTAAAAACAAAAAATTCAAGTAACTTGGAATAAGTGAATCCATTATTTATTAAAGCAAAATAATTTTAGGTAATAAATTCGAATGTTTAAATTCGTTATTTCGTAAAGTAAAACAAACATAAATAATAATAATAATTTAAGAAGTAATATCATATTTATTTCAAATTTACTAGAAATAGTGATTATAATCTAAAATTTAATATTATTTGATTTTTTAATATCTTAATTTGCAAGAAATAAATTAGTCTAAATTTCTTCCGGGTGATTAGTCCAAAGTCTGAGATACATTCTAATTATTAAGGAAAAGAAAATTAAAAATGGTTCCCCATAAAACGTATCTTACATATTTCATTTCTATTCTAATTTCCACTGGTTTTTAACCCTAACAAAAAGAGCTACGACGTCGTGTAAGATGATAGTATCGGAAACGAAACCCTGATAAAAACCTGGGATTTTCAGTAAACAACAAAACACAAAATGGAGATGGGTTATATGTGGATGAGGCGAGTCCGATTCGGAGTTAACCCTCTCTCCCTCGCTATGGCTTATTCCTCCTCTGCTACTACACTTCCTTGTTTTCCCCCTCACCCTCTCTTTTCCTTCACTTGTTTCAAACCTCCTTACCTCATTTCCTTACCTTCTTCCTATGGCCCTCGCTCCATTTCTATTTCCACCCCCTCTTGCTGCTCTTCTGCATCCTCACTAATGTCCCTCCCAGAAAACCATGATTTCCCTGATGGTGAACGTGGCCAAACCTATACACATCTGCCCAAAGGCTCCAAGGTGCTTCTCAAAGGGCTGAATTATGCCGAATTTCAAGTGGGTCTTTATTTTATTTGAACAATTTATGGTCTGAAGTTTGTATTTTGAATCCGTGTGTCTAATCTTATTGGGGGTTTCTTTTTCAGGAATGGGTTCAATCACATGGATTCAGGCCTGGTCAGGCTTTAATGTTATGGAAGCGTCTCTATGGAGACAATATCTGGGCACATGATATTGATGAACTAAAAGGTTTTTTTTTCTTTTTTTTGCTTTTGTAATCTTGCTAATGAGCGAACTGATTTAGTTCCCGTGTTATTCCTGTAACTTTTCTTTTTTACTGATTGAACTGATGTGCAACCGTGGCTTTTAGGATTAAACAAAGATTTCAAGAAAATGCTCAGTGAGCATGCTGAACTTAGGGCCTTGTCCTTGAAAGATATTCTCACTGCATCTGATGGCACTAGAAAGGTACGCATAATCTAATCATGTGCAATCTCTTGCAATGTGATTAGACTATTTGTTTTGACTCGGATGCTTTTCATCTCTGTAAAACCTTAAATTTGTATGTCCACCTTGGGTCAGTTGCTTGCGTTACTTTGAGAATCATCTCATTGATTTTGAAACTCACACAGGAGGTTGCAGATATTGTTTGCGCTGGATGACGGGTTGGTAATAGAAACAGTTGTGATACCTTGCGATAGGGGCAGGACAACTGTTTGCGTTTCGAGTCAAGTGGGCTGTGCCATGAATTGCCAATTCTGCTATACTGGCAGGTAAATTATATTTTCCTCAATTGGCAATTTAGATAATTTCAGACTCTTAGAAATCTTTTGTCAATAAGGTGCATGCCTTTGATTCATGGATTCATATTGTAGGATGGGTCTGAGGAGGCATTTAACAGCAGCCGAGATCGTAGAGCAAGCAGTATATGCAAGGCGATTGCTCTCTGGTGATGTTGGTTCTATTACAAATGTTGTATTTATGGTATGTTTATTGTAGGTTTCTATTGTTCATTGAGTGTAATGCTTGAGAAAATATAATTGCTCTCTTGCCTGTTGGGATCTGCATGCTTTTTTTTTTTAGATCTATTAGAATGTATACTTATATTAATAATTTGGCATGTTGTGTGTCTACTAGATGGAGTTTTGTTGTTCTGGAAATGTTTACGCAAAACAGCATCAAACTGGTCTGTAGTCATAAAGTGCTAGTTATTTGAAAGTCAGTTTTTGAGCAAATATTTTCATTTCTTTAAGGAATAATTGCAAGAATTCTGTTTTGGCCTTTTGTTATTGCGTGTTTTAATTATATATAGCAAGTAGAGTTTTCAACCCTTTATATTGTGTGTAGACACTCAAAAGAATTTCCCTTTAAATGAACTATTGTTGTTTCAATTTTCTTTTCCACATCAGCTTCTTTCAATTAATCTTGTGGCGAACAATGTAAATCTTGTGGGTATTTAATCCTGTTTTTAATGTAGTAAACTCAATGCGTTTTGTTAGATTATATGGTAGTTGAGTAGTCAATGGTTTCCAGCTTACCTGTTTTGGTCGTAATAAATGAAAATATTGTGGGAATTTAATCCTCTTTCTATAGAATACTAGTGGGTTCAACAGGGTCGTCTTAGATTATCTGGGAGGTGGGTATTCAATGATTTTCAGTGAAACCCTAATCCTATTGTTGCTACGTGAATTTGTAGGGAATGGGTGAGCCATTTCATAATATTGAAAATGTTATAAAAGCTGCTGATATCATGGTGGATGAACAAGGCCTTCACTTTAGCCCTCGCAAGGTCACTGTTTCTACAAGTGGACTTGTCCCCCAGCTGAAACGTTTTCTCCATGAATCAAAATGTGCATTAGCTGTTAGTTTGAATGCTACAACTGATGAGGTACTTTATTATCATATATATTCTTATTGCTGCTCCTCTTTCTTGCATAAATATACGCCAACATGCACACACACATAAGGGAGAGAGGAGTGCACTTGTGTGGACACTTGCACACCAAAGGAAGGCACAAATAAATGTAGAGGGGGAGATCTAGAAAGTGGGAGACTGACATTTTTTTGACAAATCATGCAGGTCAGAAATTGGATCATGCCAATTAATCGGAAGTATAAATTAAGCTTTCTTCTTGGGACCCTTAGGGAGGAACTAAAGTTCAAAAATAACTACAAAGTTCTATTTGAATATGTGATGCTAGCGGGAATCAATGACAGGTTAGATAGCCTTTCCCTTTTGAGCAATATTTCATATTGTTTAAGTGTTTGGATATGCGGAGTTAGATTGTATGCAATCATCCTTTCCCCTAAAATATTGAAACTTGTGGACTGTCGATTAATGTGTGTGTATCAATTCCAAGGTCCAGTTCAAGTGCAACTGAGATTTGGACAATATGATTATATAACACATTGTGTCTCAAATATTTTGCTTTATCTTTGACCTGAAGTATAGATATTGGGTCTACAGATTGAGTTTCAGTGGGTCTCAATCCGTTTGTCTCTGCAGTGATGTGACCTCAATATCCTACTTGTTGGTCTGTTGTAGAACTCTAATCAAGCTATCATAATATCTCTGTTGTTTTTGAATCGTTGATTGCCATATTCTGAAACCACTAAGGTGTTTATTAGTTTTTGCAATTTTAGTTTGAATTGATATAATTCTAACCGCCAATGGGACTTTGATTTAATTTCTATCTGCAGCATTGAAGATGCAAAGAGGTTAATCGATCTTGTGAAGGGTATTCCTTGCAAAATCAATCTTATTTCATTTAATCCTCATTGTGGTTCTCAATTTAGACCGAGCAGCGATGAGAAGATGATCGAGTTTAGAAATATTTTAGCAGAAGGTGGTTGCATTGTTTTTATGCGCTTCAGTAGAGGTGATGATCAGATGGCTGCCTGTGGTCAGCTGGGGAAGCCCGGATCAAGTCAAGCACCATTGCTCCGTGTTCCGGAGCAATTCCGGGTGGCTCTAAACTTGGGCGTGTGATTTCTTTGATTATAAACAATCTGGATTTGCTTAATCTTTCTTCATTGATGAAACAAAAATGAGGGGACGGTAATCATTTCTCAAGCCTCAGATTAGGGGAGTAGGAACGAAGGCATGTTAGAGCCTGTTGTATTTTTTCTATTGTTCTTCTCGTCGTATACGAAGTGGATTGGTTTAATGAAATGTGCTTTTTCTTTATGGGGTTAAATTTAATTTTACATTTTCTTTGGTAGTATTCTAATGGTGGATTGAACAGATAAGCTAGATTAAACATTTTTCAAGTACTTTGACCTAAAATATATGAACATGATGGGATTATATGAATTGTTGGGTTTAGACAATAATGCTAAATGCTAATATCCTAGTTGGTGTAAAAAAAAATCTAATTCTGTCTACGGCCAAGAAAAAAACCAACTAAAAGAAGAGTTTTTTGAAGATCGAAGAGGAACGTAAGATTATTTTCAATCCTTGAGGGGCTTCTTCAATGAAAAGGTCCATGAAGTAAACAAAGAGCTCAGAATTATATGATCATTGTTTGCTGGGGAGCCTGCACGGCAAGCATCGACATAAAACCTAAAGTAAAAGAGAAGCATGTGTGACCATGTCCACATATATACTCCTGCTAGATTGATTGTTTTAAGCATAACTAGGCCCACAGGTACCCGTAGCTCCTTTTTGCTCTTCGCTTTCTCATCCTTGTTTCCTCGAAAGACTTTCTCGTTTTAAGTGAGACTATTAAACATGATAAAACCTGCTGGAGGTCGAGACTGAAATATACTTTTTGCTGTTGGAGATATGGTAAAGAATGGGATGAGTTGCAGGAAGCATGTGGTTTGGGAGAAGAAGATAGGGGTGACATAGTAGCAACACCTTTGGTTTGAATCAATAATAAAGCATTCCATCAAAAATTCTTCTCTAACATTGGCATGTCTTCCTAAATGTTTAGTGACTCTTCCCTCAAAAGTTTGTCTCTTTATATCCTCTCCGTACATTCAATGCACCACTAACTTTCCTGACAATTGATTCAAGAGACATGTAATTTGTACCACAAAAACCCGAACCTGTATCTTTTATCTCATATTGTTTAATTAATCCAAAATTGACAATCTTTAGAGGAGCTAGATCAGAATGGACGAGCCTTTTTGTGATGAATAAGCCCTTCAAGTATCACCTAGATGTAGCACTTTACATCCATTTCTAGTGTTTTACCACCATACTTATTCATCAAGCCTAGTAGACTTCCTCCTCGAGCTTATATAAGAAACCTATTATAAATCTCCTAGCTCAACACTCCGCTTTGAACAATATTAACAAATTGTAGAAGGATTTCTTCTTCCCTTCCTAGAGAAGAAGAGCCATAAATTTGATTATAACAATTTTCACCATTTGGAAAAGGGTATTATTACTTGATAATAAAGTGAAGATAAAAAAGATGAATTAAGAGGCGAAGCCAGTTTAATTTTTTTTTGGTAAGGACAATTTATTTATTTTTAATTATATCATAATGTATATAAAAATAATGTTGTTATATAATACTTTACAAACCCGAAATTCGGTCCGCCTGTAATAACCCATTTTTCAGTGATTTCGGGATGTTAATTTCGATGAGTGAGTTCGTAAATATTATTATTTAATATTTACGAGTTAAATATTGTGTTATTGTGAGTTTTGATTTGATAGATTTTATTAATTGGTCAATTAGTCAAAGTACAAGTGGTTCATACCGAAGGTTAGTGGTTTTGGAAAATAATGTATTGGGATTTTGTTTTCATAAACCGAGCTTGTAAATATTTTTATAAGTGGATTGAAGTTTGGTCCAAAAATTTTAATGATTTGATAGTTAATTAAGGAAAAAAGACTAAATCATAAAAACTGTAAAAGTTAGTCAATTTTATTAATTAAATAGCTTATTTAGTAAATGTGGGGGGACTTATATGATATTTAGATAATAATCCTATAACATGGACGGTTAAGGCTTGATTTTTATTTATTTTTATATGTTAAAATTTTATTAATTAAAGTTAGATGTATATTAAACATTAAAGAAAAAGAAAACCATGAAAATCATATCATCTTTCTTCTTCCTTCATTGCGGTTTTCACCATTAGAGAAGACAAAGGTTTGGTCAAGCCTTTCCTTATGCATGTAAGTCCTTCGACCATCCATTTTTTTTTGTAAATTTTATATTTTTGAGATTGTTGCAATTAGGTCCATTTAATTCGTACCTCCGTTTTCAAAACTATTAAATATTTTAAAAGTTTTCATTGATGAATTTGGAAGCTTATGATGTTTAATAACTTGATTATAAGCTTAGATGTGTTTAATGACCAATTTGTAAAGTAATTTTTGGTTAGTTTTTAGTTTAAGGACTAAAATGTAATAATGTAAAGTTTGATATGAAATTTCTAAAATTTATGTATTTAGAGGGTTTTTTAGGGATGTAATTGAAATTTAATTGTAAAATAAAGCTTGAATTTGAAAGATATAATAGTTTCGATTTTAGGGACTAAACTGAAGAAAATGTAAAAGTTTAGAAAAATTGTATAAAATGAAATTAAAGATTCATATGCATGTATTTGAGTACTATAAAGTATATGGAATTGATATCTTGAACTTAATTATTATATAGATCAAGAATCAAACCAATCGGTAGATAATTGAGGAAAAGAAAAAAATTACGGATTAGTCCCTGACCTTTTTTCTACTACTATTTATACCTGATAAGTTCATATGGGGTAATCAGGTTTATAAATGTATTGAATGGATTTAATTTAATAGCTTATAACATATTGATTATATTTTGAAATGGTATTTGAATTGTTCAAAAGTGAGAAAAGAACAAAACTTTAAAGAAATGTCTTAATATGTTGATAGAGTCCGGATGAACGTAGGATAAGATACAATTGGCATGCCAATAGGGTTGATTGCGCGCTAGTAAGAGATATGTGTAAAAGATGGTGTGGAGTAAAAGATTTGATGGAGATATCACAATTTATGCTGGAATCCTTCATTTATTGTGGATTACCGAGCTTTGCACTATGGTGCCTTGGTGTGGTGTAGTTAACGCTTTTTTGAGTCATTTGGTGTGGTGGAGGGATGAAATATATTACATGATATGATATTTGTGCATACGAGCTTTACACTATGATGCCTTGATGTGGTGTAGTTAACTCTTTTTTGAGCCATTTGGTGTAGTGGAGGGATGAAATATATTACACGATAGGACATTTGTGCTTACGGGCTTTGCATTACGGTGTCTGGGTGTGGTGTAGTTATCACTCTATTGAGCTATCTGGTGTGGTGGAGTTACCTGCGTATCTATATCTTATTATTTAGTTCATCGGACTAACTGTTTAAAAGAAAGAGTATTGATTGATTCCATGAGATACATGGAAATTGATATGTTTGAAATGCATGGAAAATGGATATGTTTACATGGTTATTGAAATGCTATATGATTGAATTGAACAAATGATGAGTAATATGTTTAACAGTTACTTAGAAATGATATCAAAATGAATGGATAGTTAATAGTTTATATGTACGAAATACTCACATTGTAAATGTGATATGTTGTGACAGAGATATAGATAAATTAGTTAAATTCAGTATACATTAATGTGATTTGAGGTAAATTATCGTTTTAATCCTATGAACTTACTAAGCTTATTTAAAGTTTACTCTGTTTCATTTTCTATTTTTTGTAGTTGATATTTTACGAAACTCGACAAATCGAATCATCATGAAGATCACACTATCAAGCCCTCGTTTTGGTAGACCTTTAATTGTTCAACTCAGTTATGTGGTATGTAAAGAAGAGTTGAATTTTATTTACGTGTTTTGGATTGAAAGTTAAGTGTTTAATAGTATTGTATAAACTATATGTGCTTGTTGGCATGTGGATATGATATCTTATGGCTTGGAAATTGTAATTTTGAATGTAATTGTTAAGTATGTGAAAGGATGTATATATTATCATGGGGGTTTTGGTAGGTTTGATAATGATATGGAATGATAGAAAATGTGAGATTTTGTTGGTGGCTATGGTATAACATTTTAATGGTCAAATTAGATGTTATTAGTATTACATGTGAGCTTATGCTTGTTGTCAAATGATAGGTTATTACATTGACATTATGATCAACTTTTAAATGGTAGAAAATTGGTTTGTTGATTACATATAAGACATATGAGTGGCTATGTTCTAATTTGGCATGAAATGGGAATGTACTTTGGAATTGGTTAATGTTGTACGATGATGCCTAGAGGCATATTGGTTAGAAGTAGGAAATGGTTTTGTGCATTTTGAACAAATATAAGGAATGGTTAAGTCCATACTCATGATATAGTTAAAGATTTGGTTTGGTAGCTTACATAATAAGGTATATATTTGCACATACGGTTCATCACATGGCTCAATTTAAGCTCGAAATTGTATGCAAAACATGTTTGTTGAATGATTGAGATATGATGAATGTTTTGTTGAAGTTTTGAATTAAATTCACATGTTCCTGCTCTGTTTATTACTGTAGCATCTCGTAATCTGATTTTGGCGACAGAGACGGGTGAGGGGTGTTACACCGTAATGGTGATTTGGATCTTGACTTAATCAAGGAAGGGATGTCATTCGACTCGCCATTCCTGATGTCATTCGGCTCGCCATTCCTTTAGCTCACCACCCCGCTAGTTTGCCACTTTGCTTGCTTGCCACTCTGCTCCTAGCTCGCCACCTTCCCCAACTCGCATGTTTGCCAGCTAGCTGATCTGCAGTTCGTCACCTCCCTATTCGTCGGCTAGTCTGTTCACCATTCTCTAGCTCCACCTCCTAACTTGCCTACTCATGAGAAGGCCTCTTCAGAGATACCTCTGAGGTTATGTGTCAAACCTAAAGAGGTAACATATCATTGTGCATGACACCTAGTTGTCCCTTAACATGTCCCATCAAGGAACTGTGCTTTATAAATATAAAAATAGCTTCCATGCGAAGGGACCAGAGGAAAAAGCCCTCAACAAATGTTAAACCAATATTAACTATAAATAAATAAATTGTTGTTAAATTTGAACTTCTTTTCCACTTGTTGATCCTTAATTTGCTTTGCATTTGACTTAAATCTTCTCTTCAAATCACTAAAGAAGGGTTTCTATTTATTGCCTTAGTTTGAAAAATACCATACCCTAATGCCACTGTACATTGTGCCTAATTCACGTTTTTACTTATTAAATTGCTAAAATAATCCCTCAAAAAATTAACAGTATTATTTACCTGTTTCAATTACTTTTATAAAAAAATTAAAATATTCTAAAAAATAAAATAAAATAGAAAATCAAATTGAAGCTTAAGAATCAATTCGAGGATTGCTTCTACGAGGTTGTAGATTTTTTAATTAATTAAGAATAAATTTCAATTTAAAATATAAATTTATTAAAATAAAAGTTATTTATTTAAAACTTCATCTTTAAATTATAATGATATATATGATATATTGTTTTTTTTAAGAAAACAGAATTCATCAATCGATATAAACAAATACTACATATAAAGACCAAACTTACCCTAACTAACAGGCTAAACCCCGCACACCCAAGCCTTAGAGCCCTTCTACAGTGGTTACATTGTGACATCATCCATAACAAGATCACATAAGCGCAGAGGAATAGTTGCATGCACAAGCGAGTTAGCATGGAAGGAAGTCACCCGACCCAACTGATGAGCAACCTGATTAATGACTCGCTTGACCCAAGAGAAACTGACATGTTAAAATGAAGCTTGCAGCATTCGACAATCATTAACCACAAGGCTGAATTACGAAAGGTTTTCATTGTTTGAATGAAGGGCAAGCACAACTTCCCTACAATCGGTTTCCACAACAATATTGTTCATGCCCTGGTCTTTAAGCCATGAAAAGGCTTCCTGAATAGACATGACTTTAGCGAGGCGAGCATCACAAGAAGTGAGGATGAAGCCCGATAAAGCTTGTACAACGCCCCATGCTTGTTCCAAACCACCACAACAAAGTGAATGGTCTGGCGATCCAAAGGGATTGCATCGATGTTACATTTGCAGATACCAACTGGAGGAGGTGACCAAGCAGTAGTAGCTTCAGGTCGAGGAGGAGTATGCTACTGCACTAGACGATAAGTTGAATGAGAGGCATGCAACCTTGGAGGTATTGATAAAAAAAGTCATAAATTTGTGTCGTTGTAGCTTGCTCGTTCTTCTAAATGGATAGATTCCGGAAATAGCATAAGCTCCAGAACAACACTCCCACAGTAGATATCATCCCTTCTTCACCATCCTATAGCAGCAAAGTGAGCCAGCCAAGTACTGTTGACAACGGGGGCACAATCCCGGCCTTGTCCCAAACACCCATCGCCACCATGCACGACAACAACATATGATCCAACCCCTTCAAATCCCTACAACGAACACAATTGATTAGGACTAAACACCCTTTCTCGGCTAGTCAACAATGTGTCGGAACAAAGTTCCTCTTACACAGCCAAAGAAAATCCTTTACTTTCGGCGATAGGGAAACATTCCAAATGCTCAGCCATGGTCCCTCAAAGTTAAAATAATTAATACTATTCATCAAATTGAATACAACCTGATAGGCGAATTTAATAGTGTATATCCACGATTTTCCATGATGCTAAATTAATTTGTCTGGGCGTGGGAAGGGACATCCGGGAGTTGGAGAATGTGGGCGACACCTACAGGAGCCAAAAAACTGTCCATGAGCTCCTTGTCCCAAATTATGCCAGTCTCATTGAGAAGATCACAAGGCTGCAGCATATCCAAGCCCAACAAAGAAGTGGGTTCAATGAAAAAGTTAGATGTGTCATCCAACCATGGGCTCGTGAAAACACGAATAGAACGACTATCCCCAAACCTCCACCGGATGCCTTGAACCATCAAGTCCTTGGCTATATAGATTCTTCGCCAAACCAATGAGAGATACTACCCTCTGAAGCATATAACAACTCTTCCCTCCAAAAATATCTTGCTTTGAGGATGTGATTGGGATGAGAATCCAGAATGGAGAGAATCCTCCAACTTAAACAATAGAGGTTCTAAAGCCCATACCATCATATTTTTTTGCCACACAAAGTCTATCCCATGATGCCCAGTGTGTGACACCCCACACCCAGTCCGTCGGCAGACTTGAATACGAGATATCACATCTATTTTCGGAACAATTCAAACTAATTTAAATGCAAATCTATTAACATTAAACTTATCATTATCAAAAAATTTCAATCAATCATTAATCATATTCGTTTGCACATATTATAGATGTGTATTGCCTTCATTTATTCATTTTAGTTCCTTGAATTTCACTTCTCATGCATTTCATAAACTAGCCATGAAATTAATTTATTTCCTCAATTTAAACACTAATTATTTCTTTCATTGCACTTATTCTTTCTTTTATCACTCATCCATCATTTGACACTTAACTAACTTAACCCTATATACAAGATCATTTGATCATACATATCAGTACACTTTATTTATTATTCAATTTAGTCCTTAAAGATTACAAATGAATTTACTTGCATATTCTCTTCACATAGTATAATTCATATCACTTTCTCTAATGGTTACAATATTTCCACTACTTTCTTTTCACTCTCACTTCATAATTGTAATGACCCAATTTCTAGTGGTACGGAAATTATGGGTTCGAGACATCATTTTCGTAAATCAAGTCTGTAAATATTAAATAAAGGTAATTAAAGACTTATCCTATAGGTGATTTGAATTTGTATAGGTAACTTAGGCGAATTAGCGATTAATTAAGGTTTAGGGACTAAATTATAAAGTCCAATCGCTATAGATTTTTAATTAGAAAATGGCTTAAGGTCTAAAATAGCAATTAGGCCATGTCAAAGTGAGTGTTAGTGGTTGGTGGTGTTAATAGTGGATTGATTAAATAAATTAAAGTTAAGTAAATTGTAATGACTCGGAAGTTAGTAGAATCGAAAAATACAATTTCAAAATCCTGTTTCCATAAATCGAGTCAATAAATATTAAATGTTAATATTTATGAGGTTAAACAGAAATATATTAAATTTTGGTATAGTAATTTTGTCGAATTGATAGTTAATTAAGATACAAGGACTAAATCATTAAAGTTCAATTGTTATAGATTTTTAAATTGATTTAGGACCAAAAGAGAAATTTAACCAATTTTAATTATGAGATAGTGGAATTGGATGTTTTCATCCACTAATGTTAATTAATTAAGGTTAAGGTTAGTTAATTAAGATTAAACTAGTAATTTAAGATTAATTTAATTTTAATTATGGTATACAGTTTAAAAGGTAGTGGAATGGAAGAAAAAGTTATCATCGTACTCATCCATTCACCTCCCATGGCCTAAACTTGAAGGAAAGAAATCCTTAGACTCCATTCAATCTTCAATTGTTAAGGTATTTCAAGTCTTTTTCTTGTAAATTTTATGTTTTTGAGATCGTGGGAGATTGATTTAGCTAACCCGTGTACTATTTTGCAAAACTATTAAAGTTTCTAAAAGTTTCCATTGATGAATGCTTGACGAAATTGGTACTAAATTATTAGATTTTAAGCTTAGAAGTGAAAAAAAGATTAGATTGTAAAGTTAAATTGCTAGTTTTTGAACATAGGGACTAAAGTGCATAAATTAAAAAATTGGTGTAATATTTATGAAATTATAGATAATAGATGGGCTATAGAAGGATGTAATTGAGATCAGTTTTAAGATCGAAACTCAAATTTGAAATATATGGCTATATCGGTTTTAGAGACTAAATTGAATAATGTTCAAAATATGTATGACTTTGTAATTGAATGTGATTTGGTTTGATATTATACTATTACTAGATTATTATTTGTAGCTAAAAAAAATGCAGGATCGTTGAAAGGAAAAGAGAAAGCGAGAGTAGACAACGAGTGACACGAGCTTTCAATTTTTATTTCTATAATTCGAACCACTTCAATTGTTGCATATATATATATATATATATATATATTCTGTTTTGCATTTTAAGATTATGAGGTGAACTAAATTTGATAACTTGAGTGAATTGATGCGATTTGATTGTTATTTGAGATAAATGACTAAATTGAATATATTTGAAAATATCATATATTGATGTAAATATAAAATTGACTTCATATTGGGATGATTTATGTTGATAATTATATATATTGATAATTGGTTGATGAAATGAAAATGTTGAATTTGAAATTGAGCTATATTCGGAATTGTTCGATAAGGCACTTAGTGCCAAATTTGGTTTGTTGGTTGAACCCGTGTATCTGTGTAAGTTCGAGTCAGGTTAATAGGGAATTAAAATGTAAAATAGTATAATAACTCATGAGATGAAATAAAATGATGATTGGTTATGTTTATCAGATTGTAAGGCCGGGAAATTAAAATGAATAATGTGGCAATCAACCGTTGTGAGTTTTTAAATATGTTATGAAATGGACTATGTTCTTATGCTAGTATATTGAATATGAATGAGATAATTAATTATGAGGAAGTGGTAAAACATGACATATCGATTTATATTTGAACATTTGACTGATGATTCATATATTTACATGATTTATATTATGTTATAATGTTCAACTATAGAAATACCACTGAGTTATACTCAGCGTACAATTTTGTTCTCCGTGCGCAAGTTAGGTTTTGTTCGTGCTTTCAGACTGCAGATCAGCATCCAAACATCAATCCTGAACTCAACAAATTTTGTTCCATGTCTACTTTGTATTAGAAAAGGCATGTAGCTAAGTTGTGTTATTTTGGTATGATTTATGTGTTTGTAAACATGTTTCACTAATGATATATGCTTTTGGTCAAATGCAAGTAAAATGCTAGTTGGTAGTATGTGATTGGAATTTGGTAGTTGGATGGAATTGAAATGTTGACTGGCTTACTCAAGGCAATGCCCAATGAAATGTTAAAGCATGAAAATAGCTTTATTAGTTTGGACATTGAAGTTGAACATGACTTGGATTGCTAATTGCTTACTAATTAAGTTGTGCTTGTGACAAATAAATTCTTGGCAGATGAATAGGTATGTGTTAGTTGAGTTGAAATGTTTTGGTAATGTTAGAAGGTACATAGGTATGACAATGATGATTGAAATAGGTTAATAAGTTACATATAATTGATGAAAGTGAAATGGATATGCATTTGGTATGTTTATGCTAACATGAATATGGTTTGAACTTGATAGATACGGATTGGTAAGTGTTTGGAGAATGAATGTAAATCATCTATCGATGTTTAGACAATGTTTGAAGTGTTTAATGTAGGTAATCAGTCTTGACTTAGGCATGAAATTGTAATTGGAATATGGAATAGTATTGAGTACCCTTTTCATACACCTTTTTGCCAAAACAACAAGTGACATCGTTCGAATGTCGTCACGACGAAAATGCCACGTTGCGATGTCAAATTTGAGACGTCAGGATGAGATTGTGCTCCAAGTCATATTGCAGTGAGGAAGCTTGTCGCCGTGACAAGACTAAGACAGTGAATCATGTCATGATGAGGAATTCCCTCACGTCACGGCGTCGACCTTGAAATTTTGAAACTTTTCATTTTAGTCCTTTAGTGATTTAATTTTAACTTTAGAGCTTTAGTAAGCTTGTATAAAACTCGATAATGATTATATTTCATGTTGAATATATATAATTGTTTGATTTTAGCATTAAATTGCATAGTTTAATCGTGAATTGATCATAGTTGCTTCGGCAATGAATGTTGTCGTAACCAATTTTTTTGAAAGACGGGAATCGACTTGGGATTTGAAAACGAAAATAGAACGGGAGTCGCCACCAATCATTTTTGATGAGGTGTGATCGGGACACCTCTTAAAATGGTTGTTTTTAATAAACAGTTTGATTTATCAAAACAACGATTTTGGTCTACGAAACTCAGAAAATGGATTCGGGAGTCGGTTACGTACGAGGAATGGTTAGCACCCTCGATACGCCCAAAATTGGTACCCAATTGATTAATTAATGTCTTAATGTCGAAAATTTGAAAAGATTTTAAAATACGAATCCTTTAGGAAATGTTTGGATAATTCAAATTGGATATCGAAATTCTCTTGTTCCGAAAAGATGAAATATCACATCCAGCACGATAGGACACGATGTTTCAACCCTCGATACCAAGATCGTTTCAAGATTTCCAAAATTCATACATTGCGCTTCTTTTTAAAACACTTGAATAATTTGAATTGGATATCAAAATTTTCTTGTTCCGAAAAGATGAAATATCACATCCTGCACGATAGGACACGATGTTTCAACCCTCGATACCATGATCGTTTCATGATTTCCAAAATTCATACGTGCGATTTTAAAAAGGATATTCTATTATTTGGCCAAACCAAAATATCGAAACCCAGCACGATTGGGCACGATTTCTCGAATGTCCAAACACGAAATATTGCCTTATTTGAGAAAACATGGATAGAATTTTAAAAGGATATTTAGTTATTTGGTCAAACGGAAAATCGACGCCCAGCACGATAGGGCACGATTTATTGAATTTCGAAATACAAAATATTCCCTTATTTTTGGAAAAAACTTATCTCAGGGTATCTAGATATCGTGTCCAGTAAGTTAGGGCACAACATTTCAAATTTCTGAGAACAAGTATTTTATTCAAAGCTTATATTGCGATTTAAAAGGGATATTCCGTTAATCAGATTGAGGAGAACCGGAACCCAGTAAGTTAGGGCTCGATTTCCTCGAATCTTTAATACGAAATATCGATTATTTTAAAAACCTGATGTATCGAGGAAAAATTAGTGCGACAAGTGATAATATGAGAATACAACAGTACACACGAAGAGAACAAGAATAATATAATAACGATATGAAATCCGAATAAGGTGCTAATACGAATGTTACAAATAAATTAACGATAATGGTAAAAAATGATAACATAGACAATGAAAGTAATATGTTAATAATAATAATAGCTTTAGATAATAACACATTAATAAAGAATGATGGTAGTAATAATATAAAAAGAATAGAGAATGGTGATAGTAATAATAATAATAAAGGAATAAATATATAGAATAAATAGTAATAAATCGAGTGGTAGTAAAATAATAATAATAGCAAATATGATAGTGATAACAATGATAGTAATGATCAAGATGCAATAATGGTAGTGATAAATAATAAAAATAAAATAATACTAATAAGTGACAAAGAATAATACATTACTAATAACAATAATAATGAAGATAATAAGAATAAGGTGACAAAAGTAATAATAATCAAATGATAATGAAAAATGACAATCCTAATGTAATAATAATGGTAATAAAAGATAATGATAATGATAATGATAATGATAATAAATATAACAAAAATGATAAAAATAATAATAGTAAAAGTAACAATAATAATAGTTTAAGAGTGAAGAATAAAAAAATAATAGTAATAATAATAGTGAAAAGAGTGACAAGTATAAAAATAGAAATATTAAATGATAATAAATAATAATAATAATAATAATAATATAAAAATAAAATAAACAATAATAATAATAATAATAATAATAATGGTATAAATAATAATACGTATAATAAAAGTAATGAATTTAATACTAAAATAATTAAAGTGATTAAAAAATGACTAAAATTGAATTAAGAACGGAATACTTGGGGTAAGTTTGAAAATAAAAGAGAATGAAGGCCCTTACTGTAACGCGTTGAAAGGTGGAGGGACTGAAACGGGAAATAACCCCCTTTTCAAAGCGCACAGCATGGAAAGGACCAAAATGAAACCTGACTAAAAGTTCGGGGTCAAAATTAAAAACGCAGAAAACTTGATTACATATTGGTAAAAAGCGGAGGGGCTAAAAGTGCAAGCCCCTCCGATGAAAAACACGCGGATCCTAGGCTGGAGCGGGTCGGATCGGGTCGGGTCAATCGGGTTCCCCCAAAACGACGCCGTTTTGGCTCCTGGGGGAACCCAACGAAACGTCGTCGTTTCGGTGGGCAGGCTTAAGCCCAAATTTTTCCCTTTTTTATTTACAACACTCCTTAAAAAAACTGAAATGGGGTCCTTTGAACCCCTCCCCCTTCTCCTCTTCCGACGATCGAGCTCCTTTCCGTCGTTCATCGCACCACCGTGTATCTTGTGGCCGTCAAAGTAGAACAGTGGGCCTTAGCCCCGTTTCTGAGCCCGTGTAAGGGTAGAGCTTTAGCACTCCAAGCCTCCGAGAGGAGAAAGCCCCCTTCTCTACCTCCGGTGTGGATTCAACAATGGAGAAGAGGCTCCGACGACCCCCCCTCCGGAGTTTAGGTTCGTTTTCTCTTCCCCTTTTATTACTATTTTGTTTTTAAAGCTTTTTGAAATAATAAAATAAATTAAATTAAAAAACGAAAGCAAATAATAATAAAACTAAAAAGTCGAAAACCTTGATGCTTCTATCTTTTATTGCTGATGATTTGTGCTTCTGTTTTCTTTTTTAGAATCGCCCAAAAAAATCCTCCCTTACATTGTTGTTTCTTCGATTTTTATAACTGAGATTCAAGAAAAAGGAAGAATACAATATTTATTTTTTTTGCTGCCACTGTTGCTGTCTATTTCTTTTCTTGTTTGCAGGTTATGGGCGGTGGAAGCGCAAGTGGGGGAGGACAAGATTGGTGCAGAGGGCAAGTGGTGGTAGCAGTTAGGTCAGAAGACAGACATGCGACAGCCGAGGCACTTAGGGGCTAGGGTTTTTTTGTCTTTTCTGTTTTCTGATTTTGTGGCTAGGCTAGGTTTGGGCTTGAGATTGGGTTTGGGTTGCTGTTATTGGGCTTAGGGTGAAATGAAATGGGCCCTAGGCAATTTGGACCTTCTACAAATGTGACACACTGTACCTTAGACTCAACGATCAGGTCAGGTATCGGGGTGTTATAATGAACACATTAAAACATAATTAAATTCTATATTAGAAATCACTTTCTTATGTCTTTAGGTTCTTACTTTCTCATTTGTTTCATGATTTGTCCATGAAACTTAACTTAATATTCTTTAGCTATCTTTCCTCATCCTCCTCTCCATTCCACATCTTATATGTACATGTATATATATGAGAACCTTTGGCTTTTAACATAGCATGCCTATATGTAATATTAATTATTCTTTCATTAATTATATTTATACTCTTAACAAGACTGTTTACATAAGTAACAATCCCTAAATTATTTATACCGTAACTTATAGAATTCAAAATTAAGATTCACTTGTTGTTTTCGAAATTAGACTAAATTAACTTTTTATCATAAAAATTTCAAAATTTTCACATAAACCAATTAATACAATATTTTCTTTAAATCTTCCCTTATTCTGGTGCTAGTTAGCTTTGACCCTTCTTTACTAAATTTTTTTTATCTTTCAGTACAGAATTCGTTAATGTTATCGTTTGCTTATTTTGAAAATAGGGTCGTTAAGCTTTTAGAAATATATATTTCATCTCCTAAATATTTTTTTTTTTACAATTTTTAATGATTTTTTAAAGTCCGAATAGGAGAACTGGACTCAGTAGGCTTAAATTTATTTTTAATGGTTTTATTTTTACAATCTGACCTTGTCTTACTTAAATTTATTTATCTCATAATATACATTTATTACTTACACCATTTCTTCTATACAAAACTAGACTCAATATGCTTCAATTTAATATTTGGTTCAACTTCTAACTCAATTTATATAATTTTTTTTTGTGAATTTTCAAAGTTGAGACACAATCACTATTTTTTCTTTCAAACAACTTACACATATTCTTAAAAAAAATTGTTTTTCCAATTTCTAGAACTAAGTATTAATCATTACCACTTTATTCCATCCTTTTTATAACTACCAATACACTTAACTTATAAAATAGTTCACTTTAGTCCTTTAAAAAATAACAAGAAATCTTTTAAGTACTTATCTTTTTTTAGCTAGAATTTTCACGTTAACAGATTTTATTTAATCAATTTAATAAGCCCATAATTCATACCGTCCACTAGCATGAATATTAGTATGGTGTAATTGTTGTTTTAGACCTTAGGTTAATTGCAATTTAAGTCCTCAATTTATTTCTTAATTAAAAATCTATAGCGATTGGACTTTTACAATTTAGTCTTTGAACCCTAATTAAACATAATTTCGATTAAATTAACTATCCAAATTTCATTTCACCTATATAATAATTCCGTAAATATTTTTATTAAATATTTACGAACTTATTTTACAGAAATAAGGCCCCAAAACCACATTTTCCAACACTATTGGAAATCGGATTGTTGCATTAGTCACTATATAGAAAACGAACAATTTAATACTACACTCTAGTCCTTTTTCATAATCTAAGCTTAAAATCTTTCGATTACACACCAAATTCTTCAAAGAAATAATAAATGAAAACTTTCAAAAACTTTAACAGTTTTACAAATTAGTACATGAGCTAACTAAATCAAACTCTTACAACCTCAAAAATATAAAAATTACAAAAAAATAATTAAATTTATTTAGCTAATAATAACCGAATGATCAAAGCTTTAAAAAAATTTTCTCCTTTCCTTCATATGAATTTTGGGCCAGGGAAGGATGAAAAAGATGAATGTTTCTCTTTCCTTCCACTATTTCAACTATTTATATGATAATTAAAACTTAATTAAGTTAATAATCATGTTTAGCTTAATTAACTAATCATTAAAATGCTTAATTAATATGGCAACATCTTCCACTATATTATGTTATAAAATGGTTTATTTACCATTTAGAAACCTTTGGTTAATTACCATTTAAGGCTTCAAGCCTTTTTGGTCAATTGAAACCCTATAACAATTGGACTTTTACAATTTAGTCCTTGTAACCTAATTAAGTAATTAATAGACAAAACTGATGCGTCAAACATCAATATTCTTTTATACCAACCCCCATAAATATTTATGTTTAATATTTATAGGTCTAGTTTACGAAAATAGAATTCCAAAATCGCCTTTTCCGACACTATTGAAAATCAAGCTGTTATAATATAAGCATTATCTATCCGTTTGTTTCTTCCCTCATATGCTAAATTTTGAATAATGTTGATCGAGTTAGAGCCCTCTCTCACGAAACTACCACCTCCCTCCTCCACAGCACCGAGTTTGACCGAGCTTGACATGGAGCTTCCGCCCAAATTTCCTCCGGCCAACCCTACTAGATTTTTTACTTCGAAACTCAATAAGCTTGATGCTATTCGACTTGCCATGGCCAATGGTCTCGCAAATATAACAAATGAGCGGTAGCTGCTCATAACTAAGGCCCCGTTCTTCATTCCTTTTCTGATGGGCTTTTGTTCAAAGAAGTACTTTTTCTTTAAAAGCAATAGAGAACAAACAGCAGTGTTGAAATTTTTTTAACTTAAATTAAGCACTTTTGCACAGATGAAAAAGGATAAATTTTTGGCTTTTCTCAGCCAAAAGTGCTTCTTGGCTGGTATTTTACTATTTTAACATTGCTGCTTTTTCTAGACGTTAGAAGATTTTTTTCCCCTTTTCTTGTCTGAACTTTACTTTTATTCTCTGGTTTAAAATTAATATTATATATTAAAATATTAACAATAAGTTATAATAAATTATTTTTTATATTTTTGCTAAAATATCATAATATTAACTAATTTGAACATTATTTAAATACATATTTGTTACTTTATAATATCATGTCTAAAATTAACATTTTATTTCTCAAAAACACTTTTTGACAACGGTACCAAACACTTAAATTTTTCAAAAGCACTTTTACACAGTCCTTCTCAAAAACACTTCTTAAAAGCATTGCCAATCTTACCTTAAATGAGGCTTGAGGAGGTTCACCACCAGCCTTTTGAAGCTTTTTCTGCCGCATAAAAGGGGTAAGAATGTTCAAACGAACTTGGATCCGTGTATAGTTCTTTATATAGTTGCATAGGTTGGTAGTGTCATAGTTGACGAACTTACCCATAAGGTTGCCCATTACACGTCAAGCTCTCTGATGCGAAACCAGGAGGCAAGTCATGTACATGTACCCAAAAATCGGCATGACGGAACTCAATATGCTCTGGATTCTCCCCTTGGATAGTTTATGTATAAAAAAGAAACAGTTGTTGAAAGACCACGAACCCCCCGAAACCATCTTCTCAGATCCACCGCATGGTAAAACTGTATCAAGTACAGGCCCGTATCCCCAATCGGTTTGATCATTGCCCCTTAAAGCAGTCTCCATAGTGACAACAAAGTTCTTTCCCTTGCCGGGAAATTAATGGTCCGCTCCTTGAGAAACTTCCTCACCAGACAAAGCTCATAGATGATATCATCCTCAAGATTGACGTCCAACTCTACCACTAATTTCGTGTCCTCCTCAGCCAAGGAAAGATTACTGGAATCCAACTCCACGACAAAACACACCCAAAAGAGCAATGAAGCCTGAACAACTCATTCCGGCAAACAAAGAAAAGAGGGGAGAGAGCGAGAGAGACCGTTGTTATATTTTACAAAAGAATTTTTTTTTTTTCAAAATTTTATAAGTTTACGTTTTATTTCTTGTTTTACTTAAAACGTAAAATTAAGTTTATTACATGACATGCAAAGAAAGTTAGCTACGGAATGCCAAATATATTGTAATTCCAGAAAAATCTATAAAAAGTTAGTAGCCCAAAAAATACCCAACAACAAAAATGAATACCAATACCGTAGCTCACTCCAATTTTCCAATTTAAACTCTATAATTATATTTGCTGCAACATCATAGAAATTCAAAGGAAGCAAACTAGACTAAAAGCAGATAATAGCCAAATGTTTCCATTTTTTCTTTTCCATGTTTGTAAGATACAGGCATACATTGAGAGCAGATATGCACACTTCAGGCACAGTATTCATCATACAATTTGAAGAAAAACACTGCTACAAACAACGACTTTTAGATGAACTTTACAAAGGTAAAAACATCATTAGCACAAATTCATAGCCGCCACCTGTTGGAGAGATCTTGACTGATGATCAGATAACCCAGAACCAAGCTATGACTGATCCTGATGCCAGACCAACTACTAGAAACAACACCATAACGATGCCAGAAGTCTCTGCGTGTTGTATCTGGACAGATTTGGGAGCCATGATCATTAACACACTTGTCAAGTAGCCATTAGTTAGCCCTAGAAGGCAAGTCAGTAACGAGACTGGAAACTCTGTTCGGAAGAGCTGAGGACCGTGCAAGCAACCTATGAAGAGAGGAAAGAACAGTAACCTCACAACACAAGCAGAAATCGCAACCTTTGCATTTTCAAGGAGATAGACTGCAGTCAACGATTTGCCAACCAGGTCAAACACATTGTAGCCTGTTATAAGGAGGACCGGATACCAGTCCTTGAGAACCAATGAGTGCACATCCTCTGTGATGTATCCTGGAAATATTGATAAAGTCACAACATATATGAGGACGATCCCAAATCCATACCACTTGACTGTTCCTACTATATTCCACAAGGTTGCTCTCCAAACAGGCCCGGTCATGGGACCTTTCTCTGCTTTTTCCTCCTTAACAGCCTCGGCCTTTAACTCCTCATAGTACTGCATAATCGGAAGTTTGTGTGCCACATTATACAAGACTATGCATATGACCATAAACACAATGCTAGTAAAAAAGTAAAGGTAGGCACTCTTTCTCAGGCCATCAGCATCTTGTGGAAATACAGCTTTGGTTAGGATCCTTAGCATTGAAACAAGGACCCCTGCGCCCAACAATTTGACAAATTGAAATTTCATCAGACAAGGAAGCAACACAGTTCTTCATATAATAGGATTGAATACAAAAGATAAAAAAATGAAAGAAATGAATTTCGTATCCAGGAATATTCAAGTGAAACTACTGACCACATGGGTACTAATAGTAACTAAGGTTTAATTTCTATTACACCATATAAAAAGCATAGCCATAGACCATATGTGGTAGAGGAAAAATGTTACAAGTGGTTCAAGATCCAGAGTTCATAGTGTCATCAAGAGCTTTATTACATACCTGGCGAATCAAGGCAACTTTCAAGCTGTTAAAGCAAAACATACCTTGAAAACAACTAACATATAATTAAGCTATCCTTGAGTCAAGCCACTGGTTGGGCTACTTCAGCTATAATAATTAGTAATTACTGAACAGATCGATGCCCTTAAGCAAAGTCTTGAATTTGAATCTTATGGATGGAGAAAACCGCATAGATGGAGCTTGCTCCCAAAAATGGAGTCAGACCTTGGTCAACGCTGGACTTAGCCGAGGCTCTTGTTGGTACCGGAAACCGGAGGTCACAGACCAAAACAATTACTATACAGCTAAATTTCTGAGCCTTCAAATAATGAAGAACAAGTTCCTTAGAAATAGACCAATGACTCCTTTAAGTACCAATCTAATAAACTTCACCAACTTTCAAGAATTCACGGATCAACAAAATTAAATTAACATCCATATCTACAGTTAGTCAAAAAGTTGTTCGTTAAATTACCAGAACCGCCGGATCCCGCAACGATAGCCTGCATGTAGCGTTCAGGCAATTCGCCAGCCGCTCCAATGAGCCCACCTTGAACAAGCGCATCGCCTATACCCGCCAGAGCGAGAAGACCGACCGTGACGTAGAATCCGTCATACAATCCGACCCGACCCTTAATATAAACCGCATCCATAACAGGCACGACGAGCAGGGAAACCACGAAAATGCCCAAACCAACATTGATCCGCATGTAAGCTTCACTCTTGTGAGCATAAAATACAATGACCAAGAGGCAAGCGAGGCCGACGACCATGTAAACGACGGCGAAAACACGGTCGACGGAAGCTTCCGGGTAGAGGTAGGAAAAGTAATCGACGGCAGTGATGAAGCTATTCCATGGGAGGAGAAAGCCAACGCCCAAAGTGAAGTAGATGATGTAGCCCAAATTGAATTTGTCTTCTGGTTTTAGGGATGTGCGGAGGAGGAGGGCGGATTCAGAGTCGGGTTCTGGGCCTCCGCCGATTGCGGATGCATCGGGGAAACCCATTTCTGTTTTTGTTTGGTTTTGTTTTGGTTTTTCTCCAAAATGCAACTAAAATTGGAACGTCGGATTACCCTTATTCCCAATAAACAGGTTTGGTTTGATATGTTGGTTGGCGGAGATTTTTCTTGCGTGGCAACTATGATGTCGTTTTCCTTTTTTTTTTTTCTTTTGGTTAAACTATCAAAATAGTCACTTTTGTTTGTCTCAAGTTATATTTTAGTCACTTATGTTTGAAATGTTACGTTTTAGTCACTTATGTTATCGTGTTGTAACATTTTAGTCACTGAGCCATTAATTATCGTTAACGGTGTAATGGTAAGCTGACGCTGTACGCTAAATCATCGTTTCAAATAAAAATTTTATTTTAAATTCTACAATTAGTCCCTATATTTTTTTCATTTTGAGCAATTTGCTTTTTTTCTTTTATATTCTTTTAACTTTCTTTTTTTTATTCATTATCTTCTGCTTCTCCCTCTATTTTCCTTATTTCTTCATTTCTTTTATCATAGTTTTTCTATGTTTTCTATTTGTTAAAACTAGTCCACAAGCACGCCTCACTAAAAAAAAAATTGTTCAAAAAAATATAAAAGTATAGGGACTACTTTTAACAAATGAAAAATATAGAAAAACTACGTTAAAAGAAATGAAGAAAGGAGGAAACAGAGGGAAAAGTAGAAGAGAATGGAAAATAAAGAAAAAAAAAAGGAATGTTAAAAGAATATAAAGGAAAAAATTAAATTGTTCAAAATGAAGAAATATGGGTACCGATTGTATAAATTGACCTAAAATTTCTGTTTAAAATGATGATTTAACATGCCACATTAATTACTGTTACATCGTTAATGACAATTAACGGCTCAGTGACTAAAATGTTACAACATAATAATGTAAGTGATTAAAACATAACATTTCAAACTTAAGTGACTAAAATGTAACATGAGGTAAACAAATGTGACTATTTTAATAGTTTACCATCTTCTTTTTTACTTTTTAACATAATTACATAAGATTAGGGATGAGTATTCGATCAGATCAAGTAAACTATTTTTGAGTAAATCGAGTTGATGAGTCCTATTTTATCATCATAACTCGATTTAAAAAATTTTCAAATCAAATCGAGTGAAATGAAATTTGAGTCTAGTCTAATCAAGTGAAATCGTTCGAGATAAATTAAAAAATTAAGCATGTAAAATTAAAATTTTGTTACAGAATAATTATTTCTATGTTAGAGCACATAAATTTGAAACCATATATATTTGAAAACTTTTTCAAAGCAAAATAATATTAATAAATACTTTAGTATAATAAACTTGAATCATTAATTAATTTATTTTTATCCCAAATTATTTTTTTAGAGAATTTTTAACATTCTTTATATATTTTTAGATTTTTCTAAAAATTTTAAAAATATGTAATTTAGAATTTTTATAAATATTTAGAATTTTAAAAATTATTTTGAATATTTGAAAATTATTTTGAATTTTTTTTTGTAATTTTTGTTGATAGAGATACCAATTTGCTCATTTTCAAAATTGACAGGGATCAAAGAGGTATCTACACTAATATGTTATACGAATTATTCGAGTTATTTGAATTGTAAAATTCAACTTGACTCAAACTCGAATTAATTATTTGAGTTGACTCGAATCAACTCGAATAACGTGAATAACTCGCACAGCTCAATTCGATTAACTTGAAATTTGAATTTTTTTTTCCAATTTTTTCGAATTGAATCAAGTTTTGCTCACGCTTAATTGGGATAAGACATAATTAATAATGAAAGCGGATTTTATTTTTAAGTGTTTATCATATGCCTAAATTTTAATTAAACTTTTAGTATTGAGTTGATATTATAAAATTTTTTATATGTTAGTAAAAACGAAGTATTCAATATAATTATATTGTTTGATAAACATAAATTTTAATTTCTAAAAATGATTTATTTTAGAATTTTAATATATTATTTGATATTATTTTGAATGGTTTTGGATAAAAATTAAATAAATATGAGTTTCAATCGTGTTATTCTCTCCTCCTCCCCAATGTTGTAATGATAAAAAGAAAGTTAAATATAATGAATTTTTTTATAAAAATAATATAAAAACAATTAATCATGAAATTCATATTGAATCTTAATTATTTACGAAAATGAAGTGTTTTTAACAGTAGATTTGGGTGCTCACTAATAGGCGGTTGGCTAAACCATTCTAAATTTTCCCTCACTCACAACCAATCATGATGCTCTAAAAAATAAGTTTTTAAGTGGTGTCGCCTAACACATTAGCAGCACTGATATTTATTTTTTAAGAATTACTTGTATTTCCTCTTAAATACAATATAAAAAATAAACGATAAAAAATATTTTTTTCCACCTAACACATTAATGACATCAATGTGATTTTTTATAATAAAAAAGCAATTAAAAGGAAAAAAAAAAGCTAAAAAGGCGAAAAAAAATGCTAACATAAAAATTTGTCTTTTCTCTACTTCACCTCAATTTTTTATTGGATAATTAAATTACCTCATGTTTTTTAAATTTTATTCTTCAAAAGCATTTAAGAAACATCTAGTCAATTTTCTTTATAAAAAGAAAAGGTATTTATGATTAGACCTGTCTATGGGCCGAGTTGTTCAAAAAATAGGAGGATTTGAGTAAAAATATAGACTCAAAAAATAGGTTTGGGCAAAAATAAGGCCCATTTAGAGAACGAGTCAAGCTTCGGGTAAGGCTTTTTTTGCCTAGACCCGACCTGAATATGCAAAAAAAAAACCTTCTTTTTACTATTTTCTTGTTGTTTTTTACTGTTTTGTTGTTGTTTTTTTTTTCACTATTTTGCTACTATTTCACTATTATGTTACTACTATTATGTTGTTATTGTTTGGATATTATATAACTCTTATTTTATTTGTTAATTTTGTTACTATTTTAGAGGCATTTGCTTGTTAAGTTGCACCTATCTTAGTGTTATTTAAGAATACATAATTTTTTCTATTTATTTTCAATTTGTTAGGAAATATTTATTTTAGTTTTTTAATATTTTTGATATATTTAAAAAAAATACGAGCGGGTCGAACTCAGGTTTTAGCATTTTTATCCGAACTAGGCTTGGACAAAATTTGAGGTCTATTTTTCGGGCCGAACCCGAACCTAGCAAACGGGTCTAAACTTTTGGTTAGGTCCGACCCAAACTTGATCCGGCCCATAGACAGCTCTATTCATAATTACCATTATGTCAATTTTCCTAAAAAAAAAAAAAGAAGAAAAGATATTCATTGTTACATCATGTCAATTTTCTTCGAAAAAGGTATTCATGGTTACTACGAAAATAATAAAGGGTTGGACATTCTATCATATTTTGATTTGACTTTTAGAAATCTATGATGGTATCCATGTATTTTCTCCTTGCTTTTTTCACTTTTCTTTTTTATTATCAGACACTTTTTTTTTAAAAAAAATTCATTGCGACACCATAAAAAATTTATCGTATTTCATTTCTATCATATAAACCAGAAAATATATGTATTTTTAAAAATTTATACCAATGCCGCTAATATGTCAGGCAATACCACTTAAAAAGTATTTTTTTAACAGTATGATTGGTTGAAGACGGGAAAAAAGTGAGGGTGGTGCGGCCAACCTGTTAGGCGGCACCTAGTTACTATAGAAAACACTCCATTTTCATAAATAGTCTAGATTCAATATATTTTTGTAATTAATCATTTTATATTATTTTAATAAAAACTCAAATATACTATTTTATTTTTAACAAAAAAAACTATACATTTAAAGTATCAATTTAAAAAATTAACTTAAAATTTGAAAAAAAAAATCTTTTTAAATGAAAATAATATTTTCAATGGTTTTTCAAATACATCTTTATTTAAATTTATGATAAGTTACTAGATTTTAAATTATTTATAGGATAAATTGAAGTCTTTTTCATTTTGAATCCTGACACTTATCCTTTATTCAACTTTTTTTATATGGCTATTGTTGGGAGTTTTTTTACTTGGTCATTCCATGTTTTGTTAAAGCGAGAATGAAGTTTTTGCTTGGGTCGTGGGCTGTTTCGACCTCATGGGTGTTTGACCTTTTTTGGCATATTAAGGAGTAACATGTTTGATAAACAACAGTTGGTTTTTAGTTAGGATTCTTTAGTTTTTTAACTAGTCAAATTGAAAAGTTTAAAGTGAAGATAATGTTTATTGTTATCCTTATCTCTTGAGAGAGTTTTGGAGCAGTTGAAAAACTGATTTACGAAGAATTTTATTTGATAAATACCCAGGATAATTTATGGGATAATTTGAGCTTATAAATATGAGTTTAAAGCTTATTAAAACTCTGTTGGATAGACTCTTATATCAACCTATAAATAGGTTGCTTGTGGCATTACTTAGAGAGTAGTTTTTTAGTGTCTTTGTTGACAACTTTAATGTGTTCTTATGGTTATTTTGTGACATTCTTTTAGGTATTCTTTAAAGAGTTTTTTATGTGAGCACGGTCGTGGATTTTTCTAATTCGAGCGTGGAATATACGACGTTGTGCAAGTTGACTTTGAAACTGCTTGGATCAACTCTGCAAATGCTCCATGCATCATTGGCCAGCCGAATTTTAGCTCACCTTCAGCTCACCGAGCTCTGTCCAACTCGAGTCAGCTCACATGAGCTCAGTTTAGCTCGTTGAGCTCATTTTAATTTACTTCCAGCTCATTTACTTTAATGATTGAATAAATTAGTTTAAGTATTTAATTAATTTAGTTAAGTGTGTAACACCCCAAACCCGGTCAATACGCTACGACCAAATCTGGTATGTTACAGGATTGGAGGTTTTTGAAATTTTAATGAAACAACGTGACTTAGAAACCATTTTGTTAAATGTCTGTGTTGAAAACATTTTACAGTTGTGTTTGAAAGTTTTATGCCGACTTCTTTTTAATCAGATCAAAAAGGTTGTGAACAAATCTGTTATTTTACGAAAGCCAAAATCAAGGATTCTCGTAAAGTGACATTTTAAAATGATGTTGCAGTTTTAATAAAAACTCTGAATTAATTAGTTATTTGCAATCCATCTTTTATTAAGCACTTTGAAAACTATTTATTGATATTTTTGAATTTTTTGAAAAGCCCCATATTCAACAGTTTATAAAACATGCAATATCAGCATTAAAATCTAAAACCCAATTTAAAGTTATAGCGGCCTTATTACATAATAAAAACCCAAAATTAATAGTGAGTTTAAATAAAGAAACCAAATTTGCTAGAAAAATACTGCATGGCCACCTCGAGTCTGCCTCGGTTCCAAATCCGCGATCTAGCGATTACCTGCAAATTTAAGCAGAGGGGTGAGTCATCGAGACTCAGTGTGTAATTCCCCTTATAACGCAATTGGGCCCACAAATGCATATTGGGCCTTAGCCCACACAATATAGCATATCAAAGATGTACGCAATGCAGCCCAGCCCAACCTAGTTTTTCATCCTCTGGGTCTCCTGAATCGCCAAACACCCGTGGCATCAAGCCACTGTGGTCCCAGACCACTTGTGACAGAGTCACAGAATATATAAACGTGGGGCCAACCCACTGTGGTCCCAGGCCACTGTGACAATCTCTGATAAATATACGTGGGGCCAACCCACTGTGGTCCCAGACCACTGAGACAAGTCACTGATAATCATATGTATACGTGGTTCCAAACCATTGTGGTCCCAGACCACTTGTGACAGAGTCACAGAATATCACTTCCCCTTTCATCATCTCCCAAAACCCATGCAACATAATATCATACTGAGATGAATGCAACATACTTTCAATGTACAAAGTATAATCAATTCATACACACGATATTTAACCATGAATAAGAGTATAACAATCATCATCATCCATTTAGAAATGTTTCGGTAATTTTTTTCACAAAGGGTAAATCAATAATTTACCCTCTAAGGGTAAATTTAGTATTTTTACCCACCAAGGGTAATTTGGTAATTTACCCTCTAAGGGTAATTTGGTAATTTCTCAACCCAAGGGTATTTCGGTAATTTTACCGATCAAGGGTATTTTGATAATTTCGCAACCCCGGACTTAACTACTAATTTGGAGCATACAAATTTAAACTGTCCATCTGCGTCATACTGACTAAATTGACCATAACTAGAGTTAGAAAACTCAAAATTTAGATCCATGAATTTTCCTTGAAACTAGACTCATATATCTTCTTACTGTAATATTTCCATAATTTTTGGCCTAGCCATTTAGTATAGTTTATTCCTTAAAGTTTCCCTTGTTTCACTGTCCAACGATTCTGACCTCTCTTAACTTAATCTCAAATATCTCACTGTACAATTTTCATTTATTGCTTCTACTTGTTTCTCCTGAAAATAGACTCACTAAGTAATTCATTCATATAAATTATAACCCATAATTCACTTAGTACAATGTTATATGATTTTTCCAAGACAGATCAGAGAACGACAAAGTCCATTAGAACCAGTCTCACTAAAATTAACATATCTCAGAATATAAAATTCCTTTTCCTTCTCCATTTGTTCCATATTAAAATAGACATGGTAAGATTCAATTTGATATATTATTCACTTTCTAATTCCTTCTATCCTATTTTTAGTGATTTTTCAAAAACACGTCACTACTTCTAACTGAAACTGTTTTATTACGAAATACGATTACCACTACGATCATACGCACGCCCGAGTGATCAAGGATGTCGGTTTTTGGTTTTCTTCGGTATTTTGACCGATTAACAGCATATTTCATACAAACTTTCAGAGAAGTGTGAGATTGCACACCATTTCAGATATGTATACGAAAGGTACGGGGTTACACACCTGATTTCGATTTCCTAATGAACCACTCGTCGTTGACCTAGAACAATACCAACCAAAAGTTAGCCTCGGATTTCCAAAAGATTTCGTATCACTTACACTTGAATCACTTACCACTATGTCCGAGGGTATAATATATCGAGTGATTTGTCCCTAAAACATATAGTCGATTATTTCAAATTATTACTCCGTTAGCAACCAATCGAATATTGAATAATATCAATATTCCATAAGAACTCCTTACCTTATTAATATTGGATCCAATTTCTCCGTTCGACTTAAGGCTAGAATGATGTTCGGCCTCCCACTATATCACTACGAAGAAGAAAAAGATCTTGTTGAGAGAGAATAAGGTGATGGTCTCGGTCAAAATGACCATCCTGAACTAAAACATAGATTCGGCATTAAAAGAAAGAAAATGAAATGTTGAGAAGAACACTTACCGATTGATGAATAAATGAGTGTTAATACGAATGAGAAGAAGAAATAGAGAAAAGATGAAAGTTCAGTTATGGAGGAAATAGGGAAACCAAATGAGAGAAAAGAAGAACTCAAGGAGACTAGCAAAAATTGGCACTCTCCCCCCCTTAATGACTGAATATGCCAAAAATGAAGTGAAATAATTGCCTAAGACCTATAAAATTTTCGGCACACTTTTAATTAATTTTGTCTTCTTTCTTAATAATGTCTTAAGTTCTGGAATTTAAAATAGCTAAGCTTAAAATTAATGGGCTGATTTATTACTTTGTATAAGTGCATACAATGGACGGTTGGAAAATGCTTGGAAGGTTGGTGTTGTTGGAAGGCATGAGTAAGTGGATTTGGGGGACAAGGTTAGATTAAAAATATAAGGCATATGGAGCATATGGATGGCAATGGGAATTGGAGAAGCATGAAAAGGAAAAAAAATGAAAAGAAATTGTGGGTGAAATTTTTTTTAAATGCCATGAGTTTAATATAATATGATGACAAATTGGTGGGAAACATGGGGGATGGCAATAAAGAGATTGTGGGAGAATTTTAAATTTAAGCATGAGCATTTTTAATACATAATGCATTTGGGCGGCAACATTGTGGGAGAATTGATGGAATATTATAAATTGGGATGTGGGAGAATAAACAATTGATCGTATAAGCATGGAAGGTAAACATGTACAAGGCAAAATTTCCTTTAAAAAATATGTGTAAGTGGACGGCAAAGCAATATGATTGAAAATGATAGAATTTGGTTTTGTGAATAAGAAAAATGGAAAATTGAAAGTAAGCATGGGCACAAGGTGGGATGCTTATGGGCGGCAGTAAGAAGAAATGAATAACAAAATAACAAAGCTTTTTTAAAAAAAAAACATAAAGCTAAAACATGTGCAGGATGTTACAAAGTGTTAAATGTGTTTTAAGCTATTTAATGTGTCTAAATAATTTCGGCATTAATAAGTTTAAGTCATTTAATTTGTCTAAATTCTATAGCAATTTAAGTTTTCTTTAGGCCATTTAATTTGTCTTAAGTCCTGCAACCATTTAAAGTATCCTAAGCTAGGACAACTTAATTAGGTGTTATGACGAATTTAATGTGCAGGTTTGTATTTGTTTGCTACCGAATTTAATGTGTCCAAAAGGGAACTTAATTTTGTGATTTAATTGGTGTAGGTACATTACCCTTGGACGGCTAGGGGCATGGATGGCAATTAAGGGAGCTTTAAGCTGGATTAAAAGACAACAGCTCATTCCTCTTCCTCAAGGTGGCTGTTCGTGTATTACAAGGGACAAAGGAGAGTTCACACAAGGTCATTCAACTCACAAATCCTTTTCCCACTTGGTGGCTGTTCAAAACCATCCTTTCACACTTGTGATCGATTGCCTCCACAAGTTCACACTCAAGGGCTGTTTGTGTGCCCTAGACGCCACTTAAATACCATCAATATGGCTGCTGCTTGTTCGACTGCCCAAGGAAGAATAAAAAGGATGAATTCAAGTCCCTTGGCTGCACAATCATTGAACAATTTAGCTCAACTCACCAGCTCAATAATTAAGTGAAATTGGAAGACTAAATGAGTTGACTTTTGGAGCTCCATTCGGTTAAACATGGGCTTCATCTTTAATGATTTTATTCTAGCTAGTTCTAGACTATTCTAGCTGAAATTACTTAGCTTTTAAGCTGGTTCAATTTGTTCATTCGGCTAACCATGCTTAGGCCTATAAATACTTAGACATTTCATTTGTAAAATGACTTTTTGGCAAAATTGTTAATGAAACTTTGTTTCTGTGAGGTTTCCCTCAACTCCTATTTCGTACGAGTCTCATGTGACGTATCTGGCATTGCTAGTGGTGTCTCCGAACTTGTTTGAACTTATCACCAACCCTTGGTGTAGCGTTCAACTTTTAAACTTTCCATCCAACCACCTTAACCGTATAAGGACCGGGGTGACACTGCTATATAGTGTTGAATCATTCTTAGTGTTAAGTTCGCGTTTCGTTTTCCATCCTCTAATTTCCGAACCCTTACCTATCCTTGTTTTATTGTTAAATCGAACCTACTATATTTATAACCTATATTTTATTTTAAATCCCTTGTTAAGACTTCCGCTGCCATATTCAAAGTTAAACCATTTTCGACAAATCGAACACTCTCCTCGTCTACGATCGGGCAACAGGTGAAATGACTCGGTTAACCCGAGCCGGATCACATCAGTTTTATTGGTTGTATTATGAGGTATTTGAAAGAATTATTTGTAACGATTTGACTTTGGGGTTGCAAATATCCGTGTGTGTAAAAGGTAGTTTGGGCTTTAACAAATAATTGTACCAATCAAATTGTTGAATCAAATCATTCTCCAAGTGAGGATCTACAGATGTAGGATTGTTGTGTTTGAATTGTACTAACAAACATTGCATGTTATCTCTCCTTACTTTGCTCCTTACGTTACTTTGTATTTAACCTTTTTGTTCGTTTATGTTCTAATAACAATTGGAATGAAACTATTTTTCAAGCACAAACCAGAGTTTTTTTTTTCTATTGGTATCAAAGCAGACTTCAAGAGTTGTTTAAAGGTGATCCTGTGTTCGGTTTGCAACTATGGAATTCGTGAGAGAAAGTAGTTTGATTACTCAACACCCATTGCTACTTGGTTCTAAAAATTATGCATATTGGAAGGCTCGTATGAGAGCTTTCATCATGTCTAGTAATTAAGTTGCTTGGGAAGCTATTGAAGATGGGTGGAGTGAACTTATTGTGACAGCTGCTAATTTCATCATACGTCCAAAAGATAGAAGCAAATACATTGCTTAATAAAGAAAGGCTTCTCACGAAAACTCACAAGCTCTAAATGATATATTTAGTAAAGTTTACATGGAACAATTTAAGATGATTTCTACATGTGAATGAGGAAAAGAAGTATGAATTATTTTCAGGAATGTTGTTGTCTGAATGTTGAAATTGCAAATTTTGACTACCAAGGTCAAAAATTTAAAAATGTTTGAAAATGAAATCATTTCTAATTTTATGCAAGATTATGTGAGATTTCTAATGAGGCTTTCTGTTCTGGTGATCGTTTTTCTAAGGATAAATTGGTTCGCAAAGTGTTAAGGTCTTTACCAGAACAGTTCGCCATTAAAGTCATAGCAATAGATGAGGCAAAAGATATTACCACTCTCAATTTGGATGAGTTAATAGGCTCACTCCAAACCTTTGAGCTAAATCTAGAAGAAGGAAATCATAATAAATTGACACCTGAAAAAGACATTGCCTTCAATATTCAATCTGCTGTTCAAATAGGAAAGTGGACTTGGGAAACTATTAATGAGATTAAAAAGAAATTAACCTTGCTCACAAAGAGCATGAAAAGATATTCTAAGAAGGAAACTAAATCATGTTTTAGTAGGACAATGAAGACTCAGATGAAGAAGGAGAATTCACAGAAAAAAATAAGACTATTCGGTGTTTTGAGTGCAAATGGTTTGGCCATATTCAGTTAGAATGCGCAAACACTAAAAGAAAATGAAAAACTTTGGTCACTACTTAGTGTGATGAAGGGACTAATGATGAAGTGTCAAATTTAGAGGAAAAGGTAAGTCATAATGTGGCGTTTACTATCAAAGTTGATGATAATGAAGAAGACGGTGATGATATAAGCTTCATTGAACATGCATATTTTCAATTACTAAAGAAGATGGAATTGATTTGCGAAATCAACGAAAATATACATGGGGAAATGTGTATTCTTAAAAATGAAAAAGAAGATTTTGAAAAAGTTTTTAAAAAACATCAAATTGTCAATGAGGCCAACAAGGAGCCAGACGAATCCAAAATAACTCTTAAGAAGTTTAGGGGACAAAGTGCAAAGTTGGATAAGATATTAGCTACTCAAAGATTTGAATAATGTCATAATAGACTTGGCAACATTGATTAAGGTAAAGAACTTAAAATTCCTAAAAGTTCTATTAAAACTAAAGAAGTGAGTTCTTATTCTTTTGAGACAGACAAAAGGAAGAACCAAAATCATATTTGTTATCATTATGGAAATGGTACATATTAGATCTCACTGTTACAAGTTGAAGGACGATCAAAGGAGAAATGCAAAGCATGTTGCAACATTTAATAGAACAATAACTAGATGGCAACACAAAGGTAGCGTGATGAAAGGAAAACCCTTATGTATTTACTATGGGAAAGCTAACCATATCAGACCCTATTGTTTTAAAATAATGAGGGATTGGATAAAGTTCAAATATGTTGCACAACTTGTAAGAACAATGAATGGAATAAAAAGACCACAGAAAAATTTTATTTGGGTAAGGAGGGATCGAACACATTTGAGTAATTAACATTTGATTTTGTTCTCGTGTGAGACAAGAAGTCAACTCATGATAACCATGTTAAAGATTTATCGAGGATTGTAGAAATGTCATCTAGGTTTCTTGGAAAAGACTATTGTTGTTCCACAAGCTATAAGTTTTCTTGTTGATAAGGTATCATTTGATCCCATCCCCTTTAAACAATTTGATGGAAGCTGATAGAGGATGAATAGAGTGAGAGGGAGTAATGGTGCTAATTTGGTGATTCTGTTTACTTTGATTTCACTTATAGTTGATTTCTTATGGTTACGCTTTTAACATATTTGTCAAAAAAGGGGAGAAAATGGTAGCAACAAATGAAATATTTTGTTATTGGTTATGGTCGCTACATTTCACTTTGTCAAAGGTAGAGATGATACTGATTTTTTAAAAACATGATGCTGAGATGTTACTATTTGTTTATGACATTGGTGCATACTTAATTAATTATGTGATCAAGTATGATTCTACCTATTAGGGGGAGATATATTCTAACTCTTTTGCTATATGACTTGTTTGGACTGTTGGCTAACCATTTGCTACAGGGCTTTGGCAAAAATCCCAAAGGGGATTGTTAGAGGGAGTTTGAACCTACTCGTTCCATGTTATGTTAGAACGGGAATTGAATTTTCTGCTTAGGTCATTGGCTGTTCTGGGCCCATGGGTGTTTGGCTTTTTTCTGGCCTACTAACGAGTGGCATGTTTGACAAAACTACAATTGGTTTTTGGCTAGGACTCTTCAGCTCTTTAATTGGTCATATTGAAAAGTTTAAAATGAAGACAATATTTATCCTTATTATTATCTCTTGAGAGAGTTTTGGAGCAGTTGAAAGACTGATTTATAAAGACTTTTATTTGATAAATACTCAGGATAATTAATGAGACAATTTCATCTTTTAAATAGGAGTTTAAAGCTTATCAAAACTCTGTTGGATGGACTCTTATATCATCCTATAAATAGGCTGCTTGTGTTGTCACTTAGAGAGTAGTTTTTGAGTGTCTTTGCCAAAAATTTTATTGTGTTCTTATGGTTATTTTGTGACACTCTTTTAGGGATTTCTTAGAGAGTTTTATTGGTTGTATTGTGAGGTATTTGAGAGAGTGATTTGTAATGATTTGGGATCAACTTTGGGGATACAAATATTCGTGTGTGTAAAGGGCAGTTTAGGATTTAGTCAATAGTTGTACCGAATGAATTGTTGAATCAAATCATGCTCTAAGTGATGCTCCGCAGATGTAGGACTGTTGTGTCTGAACTACGTTAACAAACATGGTATGTTATCTCTCATTACTTTGCTCATTTCGTTACTTTGCATTTAACTTTTCTGTTGTTTTCTATTCTAACAGCAGTTGGAATGAAACTATTTTTCAAGTGCAAATCAAATGCTTTTTCAGTTACAAATACTCACTTAGATTTTTCAATAAATATTATTTTTCATTCATTCCATTATGTGTTTTATATTCTTATATGGTAACCACATATGGTAACCAAAGTCTAAAAACTTCTACAAGTTAGATTCTAACCTTTTATACCCCTTTTTTCTCCATGCATTTTCAATGGTTGTTTTAAGCATTGTACTAAATATCGACAACACCACTTGCACCACTAACGTGCAATTCAATCTTACCATACGATTACACATTAAGCTTATTATCTCCTAAAACTTTATAACATAGAAAGATGGAATTTCTATGTTTATGAACAATCACAATTTATTTAGTCGTCTTGATGGCTCTTCCTTTGCCTTTTCCAAAACCATAATATATAATAACCAAAATGTACCTAGTCCAAATTATCAAACTTAGTTCCGCAAGACCAGCTCATCTAGAATACTCTCTTAACATTAATTGAACCTAGTCCAAATTATCAAACTTAGTTCCGCAAGACCAGCTCATCTAGAATACTCTCTTAACATTAATTGAACCAACCCTTGCTTTTATAGTTGTTATTGCCTTGTTTATTAACCAAGCTTGGATAACATTAACACTATGTTTGCTAATAAATCACAAACTAGGCTTTTCAATCTTCATGATCAATAGCTCGAATTTAAAAAGATGTTCAATTTGTTGTTGACTACCTTTGAGATTTTTACTCTTTGCCAAATGAACTTGCCACTACAAATGCCCTTATCAGCAATGATGAACTCAAAGTAAAGATCCTAAGTGGTATTGGCCTTGAGTTCTATGAGATTTTTGTTACCATTCACTCTTGCAACACACTTTTTGTTGAAAAAAATCTGGTTTGAAAATGGTTTTCTTGCACTGAGAAAATAAAATTTTGAAAATTGACCCAATTTGTAATATTTATAGCAAGAAACCCTAGACTGAATTCGCACTTGTGTTTTCAAATAGGTGGGTCCTTATCGTTCCCAGCTTTCAACCAAACGATCTTTTTCGCTATTCTCGTTGTAACGCCCCAAATTTCTTTAATTCCGGCTTATGTGATTTTGGAGCACAAATATCTGTCTGCTTTTGTGGTTATGTGTTCTGGGAGTGTGTGGGAGGTCCCAAGTTCAAGTCACAACTTGGGTAAATGTTGGCATTTTTATGATTAAAGCCTTAGCTGGGTTCAATAGGCTTATAATTTATTGTGGTAGTATGCTATCAGAATGGGCCTGCTGGTCTGGTGGTTAAGTGAAGTGTTAGTCTACTTTGGGTTTTGTGTTCGAATCTCTGCGCGAGCGAGGATGTTATTTTTGCCCAGTTGACTGGAAGAGGTTCGATCAAACAGGAATTCTGAGTAGTGGGAGATAATTAAAGGATTTAGGGGGGTGTCAAATGGATTTTATTTTGATTTCTTTTTAAAATTTTTCCCCAAAATTCTGACGTCTCTTTCCCTCTCCCCATATCTGCCCATTTTTCGGTTTTCCCAAAAATCTTCTTGGCGTTTCTTCATCTTTTCTCCCATAGTCTACATTCAGTTTCCGTTGTCTTCACTATTGCTATCGTGATTTTGATCGATTATTCTTCTCATGTTAGGATTCTTCAAATCGTTTTGGTAAGTGAGGTTCCTTTTCTGTGGCTTGTGGTCTTGTTCAGATGCTGATTGGGGTTAACCTTTATTTTGGGCAGTAGCGAGTCGAGAAGATCGTGGTCCTACTATCGTGGGGTTGTAGATCGTCTTTCAGAGTGCAGAAGTAAGCAGTAAGCGCTTGTGTTAGGTTATGGATGGTTTTGGGTTATCGATTTAATCGTGTATTAAGGTTGGAATTGAATGTTGATTTGTCAATTTTTAGGTTCTGGAGGCTTAGGAGAGCTTACATGTCAAAAACGAACTAGGTGTGTACCCGAATCGCAAGAAAACGCGTTTTTAGCAAAAGCCGAAAGCCAGTCTGTCGATGCCACACGGCCGTGTGGTAGACCGTGTGCAAGACTGTAAGTCACAACATGGCCGTGTGATCGACTAGCCAGGCTGTGCGCAAGTGACACGGCCGTGTGATGGCCGGACGTGGCCGTGTGCGACACAGGGGTGAACCACACGGGCATGTGGGATTCTGGGCCAGGCCAAGTTGGGCCGTGTGGGCCCACACGGGTAAGCCACGCAGACGTGTGAGCCCATTATTTTGAAACGATATGTAAGGTTGCACGGGTCGCCCAAGTCGACGATGGACCTACTATAGGGTCGGTAAGCGATACTTAGACCCCTATTTGTGTGATCCGATTATATGATAAGAACTCTGTACTGAACCGAATGTATGACTTGTTAATTGCATTAGAGCATGTCATCAATTGTATGCTGCATTACATTGGGGTGAGTTGATGATATTGGAGGAAGTATATGAAAGGTTATTAAGCCTGTTATCTGGCAGCTCATCTATAGTTATCTGATTATGTGTCGCATTACGGTACAGCATGGTGTGTAGGGATGGGTGGGGTGATTTTATCCTTACGTGGTGTGTAGGGCTGGTCGAAGATGGTGTGTAGAGGCTGGTGGGTAGGATTCTGATATTCTGTGCTGTTCTACATGTTATATCTGATGGGCTAAAGCCCTAAACTGTATTGTATTCTGTATCTGAGTGGGCTAAGGTCCACACTGGTTCTGTAATAGGCTTAGACCCGAACTATAAATATATGACTGTTTTCTGATATTATGCTGTGTGCATGTTTTTAGTGAGATTACACACTAAGTTTTTGTAAACTCACCCCTTCTGTTTAATCTGTCCAGGTAATCCCCAGGCATAGGCGGATCGGTGCAGTGGAGGACTCAGCGGTGGCCACACGACTCCTTACTGCTTTTGATACTTATTTGTGAGCTTAAATTTTATTTTGGGGTATTTTTTGTAATAATGGCATCTACGGATTTTTTTGGTTTAAATTTAGATTTTATACTGCATTATGCTTTATAACTGTTAGTGGTAGGAGAAACTCGGGTTTTTAAAAGAGATGAAAGTTTTATCAAACTACCACACTCACGCAAACTGTTTTAAAAAGTTTCCGCAACGTATAATGTTTTGAAAACTAACGACAAAATAAGAATCACGATTTCAAGATTAATAATTGAAAAATGAGGATTTTTAAACGGGAAGTGCTTTAAGCAAAGTACGATTTTCCAACACAAGCAATAGTTTTCTAACACACCATCTTGTGACATCGCCAGATTCGGCCATAACGTCCAGGCCGGGCTTGGGGTGTTACACTCGTACCACAAACTACTTCGAGTGTGGGCTCGAACAATTCGAATCAAAACACAGAACTAGAAATAGTTTTTTTTTCTTTAGTGTGAAAATGAAAAATCTATTCTTAAATAGAAATTGGCAGAATTTGTTATTCCAAAAAATAGATTCAATAGTTAAGAATATTTTTTCTCTACTTTCGGGCAGAGTAACAATATCTTAAAATTGTGTAAAAATCCCTATTGGTGCCATCTATTTATCGAGAGAAAAGGTGGAACCCTTGTAAAATTGTAAAAGTTTATTTCAACTAGAAGAACAAACTCCTAGTCTAACTAGAAGTATAGGTGGCAGCAACCCTGGTTAATACTACTAGGGTTTGCAGTCCACCCCTTTTAACATAAGAGGCTTTTGGGCCTCTCCCATTTCGGGTCCAATTACAAGTACTTTCCGAGCTTTTAACCCAATATTTTATAATTTGATCCAACCCAATATTTATTTTTCTATTTCCCAAAATAAACATCTCAATATATTTCCAATTAAATAATTTTTTCAACCCGATTCTAATTACTTCAAAATCATGACAACTTTAAGGTAAAAGAATCTATGAAAAATATATTTATTTTTCTGTATTCAATGGTTCACTTGACCAAATGATTTATTTCCATTTTCGAGCTTCATTTAATTTGAGAAACATAAATTCATTTTTCAAGTCATTTCCATTTTTCATTTTCATTTTGGAGAAAACCACATTCATTTCCAAATGATTCTATTTCTCTATTTCCATTTTCATTTTGGAGAAAACCATAATCATTTTAAAATGTTTCTCATTGCTTCGTTTTCACCATTTTTATTCATTTGATTCTACATACAATTCATTTATGATTTCAACGAGCTAACGAATGGAGCAATTAGACATATGTAATTGAGGCTCAAATGATTTATAATTAAGTTTCAATTTTTATTAATTATAAATTCATTTAGTCACGAAGTCATTCCACTATAGTATCGTGACTAAGCTCTCCCCAACGACATACCATTACGAAAGCAACTCGATCAGTGTTCGTCCAACGACATCGTCATAAGTGTGTTACCATCATAGGATATCCTTAATCTCTTTGAGATAATATCCGTTCTCTCAATATGATCCTATTTTATCTCATGATAATCATTACATCTGCCTTCATGAAAATTCAGTTACTACCAAATAGTAATCAAGTTATTCATCACAAAAACGAACCATGTTTACTTTTTATTAATCATGTAATGCCAATGAGAGGCTATCATTTACCCATGTCTCGGGCTATAAATTTCATTGTTGTGAATGACGCTACATATTACAGAAGTCGTATACTCAATGCACCAATTTTTGGTTCCTTATCTATTTGAAATCAAGATTTTGCTTACATCAAAGTATACAAGTAACACATACATAGTCCTTCATCCACTTAGGATTTAGGCATGTCACACTATGAATGTCACAAGTGAATAAATTCATAAACAAATTCAGGATCTATTCTTCTTAGGTCCTGTCCGATGTACTGTCAGTCCAGTCAATCACATCTATATCTCTATCTTTTAGGAGTCATCCACTCTGATGCCCAAGACAAAACATCTCCCAAATTGGACTTGATAGATGACATATTACTCTTTCAATCGATTTGCTCATTTTTTATTAGACTAAGGACATGTTTAGGTTCATCTACTAATATAAGTTGTATTTTTTGTATTATGATCCGATCATGTAATATCGCTTAGTATTAGTTAAACATTAGACAACCAATGAGTAACATTTGATTCTATTTTGCTTTGCGTGCAAAAACCATACTAGGAAAATTATACTGAGTATATTAATGTAATCAATGAATTTTTTTATTAACCAATTTGTTTGAAAAATTACAACTTTACAAACGAATATACTACACTCAAGGCACCAGATCCAACACTTTTCACATACGGAGCACTTTATGAAAAGTTAATTGATCATGAACTTTTCTTAAAACATGAAGAAGCCTACAAGCTAACATTAACTCCTATCATACATAGGGAAATCACAATTCCATCTTGATGGGGTAATGATCTCAAGCAGAATTACAAATGCCTATGAAAGCAATTAGCCATGGTTTCCCAAAAGAAATTTTGAGCAACAATCTTTCACTTAAACTCTCTCCGTTGCGAATAATGTGATCGTCCTAGTCACTTTACCAAACTTTGTTGCATGTGTCATGCAATCATCTACAAGCCCATGTAAACTTTGTTGTCTACCTAATGCAATAATTAAACCCTTTTTTTGGGTAGCAACCAAACCATTAGTCATTGGCACATAGGTTACTCATCAAATTGCCTTCGATGCTCAAAGCCTAATAGTTGTGCATGTCTACTATTTGTTGGGATGTCGGAGCATCGAACGTAATAGAAAATAAAAATCTGACTTTCCTACACCATGAATTCATACGCGAGATAACAAACCTTTAGTTGACCCGAATGGATAATTTTGTTCCTAGTAGTACGCTCATAATGTAGATGTAGAACTACAATCACAAATTTTCACTTTTCAACCTCTACGAAATGTTGGAAAAAATTCGGTTCGAAAATAATTTTCTTGCTCATTAAAAAATAAAAATTTTGAAAATCGAGCCAGTTTGTTATTTTTACAGCAAGAAACCATTTACCAAAATCGTACATAGGCTAGATGGATCCTTCTCGTTCCTAGCTTTCAACCGAACAACCTTCTCCATTATTCTCGTAACACCAACTACTTTGAGTGTGGGCTTGAATGATTTGAATCAATCACAAAACCATAAATAGTTTTCTTTCCTTTTAGTTTGAAAACAAAATTTTCTTCTCAATAGAAACCAACAAAATTGTTATTTATAAAAATATATTTAATTCTTAGAGAATACAATCTCATATTTTCGGGTAAAATAACAATATCTTAAAGTTGCGTATTTTGCCCTATTGGTGCCATCTATTTATAGGGAGAAGAAGTAAAACTCTTGTTCAACTGTAGAAGTTTATTTCAAATAGAAAAATGAATTCCTAGTCTAACTAGAAGTATAGGGGGTGACAACCCTAGTTAATAATACTAGAGTTTATCGTCCCTCTCTTTTAATATGAGGGGTGTTTGGGCCTCTCTCATATCAGTTCCAATTTAGTATTTTTTGGGCTTCTAACTTAATACTTTATAATTCACCCAACCTGATATTTATTTTTTATTTCCCAAAATAAACATCTCAATTAATTTCCCAAGTAAATGATAGACTGTATCATAGACCTGCCATGTTGGAAAAATAGAGTTCGTTGATAGCACTCCGGGTTGAAATAAATCTTGATGCCACTTATGAGAAACACACGAAGATGTCCTATTCCAGAATTGTGAGTCGAATGACCGAAGGGAATGTGGTAGAATCGAGAACCATCATCAATAGACATATTGAATCCGGTTTCACAGTAAAGGTGCTCGCATGCATATAGGTAGTTTAGATGGGCCTCAATCTGAGGAGTAGAGAGGTGACAATAGAAGGGGACTCCCTTACTGTCATGAAAAAATTTAACAGTAGGTGTGTCTTTAATTTGTTTTTCTATTTTGTTCTCAAAATACAAAGTACCTGGTGTTTCCTCATTAATTGGAAACCAACTGATGATTAATTAAAAAAAAACTAATATTAAGCGGTATTATGTGATTGGATCATAATACAGAAAGATGACTTATATTAGTAAATGAACCTAAACATGTCTTTAGTCTAATCGAAAATGAGCAAATCGATTGAAAGACTAATATGTCATCTATCAAGTCCAATTGGGGAGATGTTTTATTTTGAGCATCAAAGTGTATGACTCCTGGAAGATAAGTGACATAGATATGACTGTCTGGATTGACAATTCATTACACATGACCCAAGTAGAATAGATCCTAAATTCGTTTGTGGATTTATTCATTTGTGACATTCATAGTGTGATATACTTTAATCCTGAATGGATGGACTATGTATGCGTGACTTGTATACTTTGATGTAAATAAAAACTTAAATTCAAATAAATAAATAATTGAAAGTTGATACACTAAATATACAACTTCTATAGTATGTAACATGATTCAAATAAATTTGAGATTTTAAAATTTCATACAATTACTCCATAACGAAAGTGTCTAGGAGAGAGCCCATTATTAAATAGAAGCTAGTCATGAATTTCTTTGGCATTTTTTAACAGATGAGGTGAATGTAGCTGAACAATGGTTTTAGGTCGACAACGGGGTTTCGTTGTGTTACAAATTTTCCCTTTTATTTAGGAAAAAAAATCGTTTGGTTTTTGAATTGTGTAGGTGAAGAAAATTTGGGTTAGTTGAATAATATGAGTTTTTTTTTTACCTCAATATTGCATTTTAAAAAATTAAATACTGAAAAAGGAATTCAATTATATAGTAAATGAAATATAGTCTGCTTCCCTAGCACGTCTCTGTCTGCTCTCTTAGCAAGATTTAGGTTTTCGTTCTAAAGTCAATTTGTTTGCCTCTACCGCCGCCATTTAGAAGACTCCAATTAGCCTCAATTTGTTCTCCTCGTCAAAGTTTTCTTGTATCTATGGAAACTGCTTTCGCAGATCTCACTCTGGATGAAGACGAAGTTGAAATCCTGCAGATTCAGCCAGATTTAAATTCAATAAGGGCGGTTGTAGATTATAATTTGGTAGGCTGTTTTCTCACGGCCAGTATAATCCATTTTCCGGCAATGAAAAGTACCATGGCGAATTTATGGCACCCAATTAAAGGGGTGCAAGTCTCTGATCTAGGGGAAAAAAGATTTTTGTTCCAATTTTTCCACGTTATGGATATGGAAAGAGTGTTAAAGGGTCACCCTGGACCTTTAATAATCATTTGTTATTGCTGCACAGACTTCAAAGGGGAGAGGATCCATTAAAAGTTCCTTTATTATTTTCACCTTTTTGGGTTCAGATACATGACGTTCCTATTGGTTATTTTACTGAAAGTTTGGCTATGCAATTGGGTAATTTCTTAGGGAAGTTTCTGGAGTATGATGGCTCAATTTTAGGTAAGGGAATTAGAAATTTCTTACAAGTTCGGGTTCAATTGGATATTCGCCGCCCACTTAAGAGGAAGAAGCAAGTGATGTTTAATAATTTATGCTCTTACGTCAGCTTTAAATATGAAAGGTTGACTCTCTTTTGTTTTTTTGTGGCTGTCTGGGCCATAGTGATTCCTTTTGCGAGTTAAAAATGGAGTTAAGGGTTGAAATTAAAGAGATGGGATGGGATTTGTCATTCCGGGCACAATCAAGAAGAGCCCAGGCAATGAAAAGCGTTTGGCTAAAAGAAAATGGTGAAGCTATAGGGGTTACCAATGAAACTGTGTCTTCTACAAGCGTTGAAAGTTGGGATGGGGTTAGAAGATTTGGAAATATTGATCCCATCTTAGGCTCAAATCTTGAGGGTATGAATGCTTTCCCAAGGTGTGCAACAATAAACATGGAAAAAAGTCACGGTCAAATGACGATGGATCATGATCTGGAAGATGAGTTGCTTCTAGGGGAAGAGGGGAAGAAAACAGCGAGAGGAGTTATTGAAGAAGGAAATAATGTGGAAGGTAGAAACAGGAAACTGTTAATTGGAAACCATCAATTATCGGCGGCTGCCAAGAGGCAAGCCGACCGGTCGCCATGAAAATACTAAGTTGGAACGTCTGGAGGCTGGGGAATCCTCAGACAGTTAGAAGACTTCGGCATTCACTGAAGTTACATAAGTCTTCTTTATGGAGACAAAAATCAACAAGTTCAAGATTAAGAAAGTTAGACAAAGATGTGGGTTTCAGAGTGGTATTGATGTGGATTCTATGGGCTCGAAAGGTGGTCTTAGCTTGGCATGGAGTGGTGATGTTAGCATTGTGTTACAAAGCTTTTCTTCTCGTCATATTGATGTCATCATTGATGAAGATGGGAAGAAATAGAGATTAATAGGGTTTTATGGTTCTCCGTACACGAACGATAGAGAGGAAGCTTGGAATATGTTAAGAAGATTACGTAATCAGGGGGAGCAGCCATGGTTGGTTTGTGGTGATTTTAATGAAATTCTATATGGTTTTGAAAAGAAATGTGGCTTACATAGAGATGAAAGGAAAATGGAGGAATTTCGACAAGTGTTATATGATTGTCACTTAGCAGATCTGGGTTATTTAGGTAATTGGTTTACTTAGGAGAGAGGTAATTTATCGGAGACGAACATTCAAGAAAGGCTTGATAGGGGAGTTGGTACAGAGGGGTGGAGATTATTGTTCCCAAATTTTATAATCCAACATCTCCCACATTCTTTCTCAGATCACTGTCCACTTCTTATAAATACAGATTCTAGGGTCAGACAACAACAAGGAAAGAGTTTTAGGTTTGAAGCTTGGTGGGTTCTAGAAGACACTTTTTTTGAGAAAGTTAGATTGAGCTGGGGTGGTTCTTCAGGGGATCTTCTGGACAAACTGGAGATTCTGAAAGGTGATTTGAGTAGATGGGCATTCTAGATTCGAAGAGATAAGAAACTAAAGAAAGAGGTTCTAACTACTAAATTGGCAGCGCTTCTAGAAGCAGATAGAGACGAAGAAAATCTGACAGATATTATTGATACAAAGATCCATCTGAATATGGAGATTGATAAGGACGAAAGCTACTGGGAGCAGAGGGCTAGAATAAATTGGCTGAAACTTGGTGATAGGAACACAACTTTTTTTCACAAGCAAGCAACACAAAGGAAGAAAATGAATTTGATTCAGAAGTTACAGTTTGAAGATGGTAGGGAGACAATAGAGAGTAAGGATATGGAAGAGATTGCAGGATCATATTTTGTAAAGCTCTTTTCAGCTGACAGTCAATTACATACTGACAGAGTATTATCAGGAATAGAAGCATGCATTTCAGAAGAGGATAATTTTAAACTGCAGGCCAGATGCACAAAGGAGGAGATTTGGACAGCGTTGACAGAAATGGGTCCTACAAAGGCCCCAGGGGAAGATGGATTTCCAGCCATTTTTATCAAAAATATTGGCCGATAATTGGGGAAGAAGTCTCAAACTACTGCCTTCAACAGTTGAACAACGGTAACAACAGTATGGACTTACGCCCAATTAAGAAAACGAATATTGTGCTGCTACCAAAAGTTTTAAATCGTTCTACTATTTCTCAATTCCGGCCTATTAGTTTATGTAATGTGATTTATAAGTTAATAGCTAGAGTGTTAGCTAATCGACTTCGGGTAGTATTGTATAAATGCATTGATTCTGCGCAAAGTGCCTTTGTTCCTGGGAGGCTGATCACGGATAATGTGTTACTAGCTTATGAAATTCTGCACATGTTAAAAAATAAGAAGACTACGAGAAAATGGCTCATGGCAGTGAAGCTAGATATGAGTAAGGCATATGATAGGGTTGATTGGAATTTTGTGAAAAGGGTAACGATTAAGCTTGGATTTGCTATGGGATAGGTTGACATGGTTTTGAAATGTGTATCTTCGGTTTCTTATTCTGTGGTTTTTAATGGAATTGTGAGTGAAAGTTTCCTACCAACTCGTGGTCTCAGACAAGGGGATACGTTGAGTCCGTTTTTATTCTTATTTTGTGGAGAAGGACTTTCGAGTTTGTTGAGGTTGGCAAAGGCTAGTAACATTCTGAAAGGAGTAAAAGCGAGCCGCAGTGGGCCAGCTATTTCTCATTTGCTGTTCGCGGATGAGTGTATTTTGTTTGCAGAAGCTACAGAGAGAGGAGCGATGTCTTTGAAACAAATTTTAATGGAGTATGGGGCAAATTCAGGTCAATGCGTCAATTATGATAAATCGTCTGTTTTCTTTAGCACCAACACTCAAGTGAGAGAGAGATTGGTAGTTAGGAGATCAAATGACATTGAAAGGTACCTAGGGCTCCCTAGTATGGTGGGAAGGAGAAAGCATTCATCTTTTCAAAATCTAAAAGATCGGTTTAAACAACGTATTGACAGTTGGAGTATTCGGTTTTTATCACAAGGGGGAAAAGAAGTCTTTATAAAAGCGGTTCTTCAAGCTATCCCTACATATTCGATGGCATGCTTTTTACTCCCTAAATCTCTATGTTCAGATTTGGAAGGTATAATAGCGAAGTTCTGGTGGCAAAAAAGTCAAAATAGAAAGGGTATCCATTGGTGCGCTTGGAAAGATTTATGTCTTTTAAAAGAAGATGGTGGACTTGGCTTTCAAAATTTTGAAAAATTTAATGTTGCGTTACTAGCAAAACAGGGTTGGCGCCTCATTAATTATCCAGATTCGTTATTAGCGCGTGTGCTAAAAGCTAAATATTATCCTAACTCGAATTTTTCTGAAGCTCGGGTAGGAAATTTACCTTCACTTACCTGGAGAAGTGTCTGGGCTGCGAAAGGGCTCCTCGATAAAGGAATGTGCTGGAGAGTCGGAACGGGGGATAAAATTTCCATTTGGACAGATTTGTGGATTTCAGGAAACGAGGCAGATAGGATTCCGAATCACAACAGCAATGAAAGCATACAGTTAGTGTCAGATCTAATTGATGCCACTAGTCGAAATTGGAAAACTGAATTGATAAGGAGTACCTTTACAGATGATATTGCGGGAAAAATTTTGCAGATCCCTCTCGCGTAGGTAGCTCATGAAGACTTGTAAGTTTGGTGTGGGGAATTGTCAGGAGAATTCTCCGTTAGGAGTGCCTATAAACTATTACAAGTTTTTAGCCAGGATCCTAATGATATTAATTTACAAATTGTGACGAAGAATTTCTACAGGAAACTTTGGAATCTGGATATCCCCAAAAAAAATTCAAATTACAATATGGAGATTTTCTTAGAATTTTTTCCCGTCTCTGGTGAACCTCAAGAGCAAGAGGGTGGTCCCGGATGCTCATTGCCCCAGATGTCGCCAGGCAGATGAAGATGGATGCCATATTTTTCAACATTGTCCTACATCAACAGAGATCTGGAGTCAGTTACAGTTAAGCTGGGTGTTTAATCGCAATGATCTAGGTATGTGGGACTGGCTTACATGGATATTTGAGGTAGGGTGTAAGGAGCAGGTTCGGTTATTCTGTTGCGGGCTCTGGTTCATCTGGTCCAGCAGGAATTTGCTATTGTACGAAAAGAAGGCTTTATCAAGTGAGGAAATAGTCAGAAAGATCAGTAGATATGTTTCGGAATTGGAAGCAGTAAGAGGCGAAAATCATTTACCACGGATTGTTGAAGGACCTCATCAAATACTCAGCAGAGAAAGGGCAACGATTCAGTTCGACGCGGCCTTTGACGGTCGTTCACTTACATCAGCTTCTGGCTTACTGGTCCAAGATGAAAATGGGGAAATTTTGGCTTCAAAGGCAGTCATCCATTCTAATGTTGCAACTCCATTCTCGGCGGAGGCATATGCAGGATTGCAAGCAACAAAATTAGGTATAATGTTGAATTTAAACAAAGTGACGATTATGGGTGACTCTAAATCAATTATTAAGAAATGTCAGAGCAAGAATCTGGACAGATCGGTCATCGGAACTATTATCAAAGACATTCATAGCCATGCAAGTAAATATCAAGAGATCGTGTTTTCTTTTGTTCCCAGATTGGCGAACCGTTTTGCTCATGTTATGGCGACCAATGCTTTAAAAAGGAAGGAGAGTTATTACCTGGAGGGGGTATCCTTGATTGTGTTTGGTAAGAGGTGGAACGTAACCAGCAACACTCTTTGCAAAGTTGAACGATCGATGGGAGAGGGGACTTGAAGATGTGATAATCTAGAAGGGAACGAGTTTGATGAAGGCTGTGACGGAAGCTGAAGGGGATAGGAGGAAAGCGGAAGGGGATGGGAGAGATGCTGTAGGAGATAGGCTTGGAGTCGGTGAGAATAGTGAATGAAATGAAAGAAATCTGAAGGCGAGATGGGTAGGGATGGCGATTAGAATCGGTGAGGGTAGGTGAAAGATTGAGTGGGTGGTTTTGGGAATCAGGGAGCTGTAAATGGTAGCAGGTATTAATTATGCCTTGGGAACTGCTACTGCCACAGCTGGTCTATGGATGTGAAAGGCCACTGCGTAAAAGGTGGGTTCCAGCTGTTATTGATTTGACTGGGTTTTGATTTGTTTTTTAGTTTCTAGTTTGTTCGGTCTGGATGGGGTTTGGTTTTAAATTCTGTTTGCTTTCTTTTGTTGCATCAGGTTTATTCTTTCTTTGTTTTCATGTGGGCCATAGCCCTTTTGCTTATGTTGTTTTTTTTCTTCTTTCTTTCTTTGTTTTCGTGTGGGCCATAGCCCTTTGCTTATGTTGTTTTAGTTTCTTTTCTCTATTAATATAGCCCAGTCAGATTTTATTCAAAAAAAAATTTAAATACTGAAATGAGACGTCAATACCATTATTTATCAAAATAGAGTGTTTTAAATACTTTAAATAATTTCAAATAGCCAAGTTTTAATATTAAGGGTTTTCAAATCATTACATAAATTTTTTGATCCATTTCTCTCCCCAATTATCTTTTTTAAATTAAAAATTTTATAATATTTTTATCAATATAATAATAAATTTCTTTACTACAAAATGGTTGATAGAGGTGATACAGATTTCTTTTATAAGCATTTGAATCAAGATCAAAATTTGAAGTCACTTTTATTAGGAGGGTTTTACTTTTGTGCTTGAATAAAATTACTAATGAGGCGGATGATTAAAATAAATATTTTTAATTATAAAGTAAAAGGATTAAATCTTAAATTTTACTAAAATATGGGGACTAGAAATATAATTGAACCTTTTGTTTTATTTGATACGGAAGGAAATGGAAATTATCAGGTGGAGAAGGAGACAGAAATGAAGACATGGATCCCACGTGGGGAGATTTATATCTAATTCAATTGATTCTTTCTCCCAAATTCCAAATATACTTTCTTTATTTTATTACTAAAGAATTTATTTCGTTTCTTCGTCCTCTTTCTATTTTTATATCTCTACTCCAACTGTAGTACTAAACTCACCTGCTTCCTTCTGGGATCTGGGTTTTATTTTTATCAAATCAGTAATTAAGAATGGCAGTTAACATTACAGATTTATAATTCATTTTCATAAATAATTTAAACGAAAATTATGTAGTAAGGTGAGGTATGAAATTGGGTTTAATTGAGGTTGAGCTACAAAATCTTCAATATTTGAAAAATAGGATTCTTTATACTTGATGGGTCTCTGTGTCTTTGTGTATTCTTTTTACCTATATACATTCATTTTCACAAAATTTTATGGAAATAACAAATAGATTGAATTCCTTTTTTTGTTTATGATTGAACAATGATGAAGCACTGTGAATGAGATGAGAAGAAGAAATTAAAGGACAGAGATTGAAAATATATTCAAGTTTTAATTTATTTTGAAATTCATTTGTTTCCTAAATAAAACACCATTTTTCATTTCATATGAAAAAGTCCATTCACAAAGCTGCCAGCCTAGATAGTAGTTGTATCTCACCATCTTGACAATATAAATAGATGGGGTACCTCATATGGACTTAAAAGATACTTATCGTCTAAGCAAAGGGCTTTCCTTTTCTTTAGAAAAAAAAATTATGCCTCACAATTAAAAATGAAATAGGTGTCACATGGTATTTGATGTTGACTATGAGACTTTATTTAGATTAGTTTAAAGGAAATTTTGGAGTGGAACCATAGGTTATAACTGGGAAATCCTTTTACCTTTGTCTATTTTTGTTAAAATGTTTTATCTTTAATGTAATTTTAGGCTGAACAAAATAATTGCATTCAGGATCCCACTTCAAATGTAAGTCAGGATGGTTGTTTAGCCAATTAGTCAAGGGGATATAAGAAGCGATGGTTTTCAAGGATTCTGGATGTTAAAAGAGAGGAGTTCTTTCAACCTTATCATACAGAAAATGCAGCAAAATTTAGTGTTTGGAAATCCAGGTATCTCCCGCCTTCATTCTTTTATATGCCTTGTCATGTGTCAAAGCACCTACTATTAAAATTGATAAATTGTTCCTACTCTTTGGTGGGGGCATGACAAGGATCAAAGAAACTTAATATGTGTAGTTGGATGCAATTATGCAAACCATGAGATAGAAGCTGCTTAGGATTTAGGCGACTTGATTGCTTAATGAACCATTTGCATGTTGCTAGCGGAGTATTATCGTAGTCAATACTTTCTGCATATAGTCAATCCAAGGGGTCGATTTCCTGAATACGGTTAAGTCTCTTTAAAAGTATGTAAGAATGGTTTGGAAAGATCGTGGTTTGCTGGAGTGAGCTAAGAACACCAAGTTTCTCCGGATTGATTTGTGTGGAAACATGACTATTCCCTGTTAAAGCTGCGTATGGTTTTCTATGGGAATATTGTGTTTTAAAGGGGGAATGAAATTTGCATAAAAAAATAAAGAAGCCTAATTCGAAGCCTTGGGTTGACGACTGGACAAGCTGACAAGAATTATAGTTTTTTTTCCATCACAATCAACATTTCACCACTCCATTCCATAAATCTATGATAAACTAACAATTCCTCAATCATCTTTATTCCTGCAATATTCACGAATCAACGAAACAGATGTAGCATTGTAAAAGATAGCTTGAAGGAATTTTAAATCCATGCAGGGTCCTTCAAGGGAGTGACAACGGCCTTCACTTGCAAGTAATTGCTGAGACAGTGAATACCCTTTTCTCTGCCTTGTCCACTCATCTTGTACCCACCAAATGGGATCGCTGCATCAAACACATCATAGCAGTTTATCCACACTGTTCCCACTTTCAGTGCTCGTGTCAAGGTGTTTGCTGTGTCTATGTCCTGCGTAAACACACCCGCTGCCAGTCCATATGACGTCGTATTTGCCCTCCGAATAACCTCGTTGATGTCCCTGCAGTTAGGAATGTGTTATTACCATCACCCTCCAATTCCCTTACCATTAACATATACACCATACTAAGCCAAGGCTGATGCCAAGGCTGATGATTTGCTCACTTGAATTTCAGGATAGACTGAACTGGACCAAATATCTCATCCTTTGCAATCAACATGTCCTCCTAATAACATCAAATAAAGAGTTCTATTAATGAGCAGTTTATCTACATTATCATGTTTTTCCATTCAAGTTGTGAATGTAATAATACCTTTACGTTGGAGAAAACTGTGGGTTGAATATAGAAGCCCTTGTCCCCTATCCTCTCCCCACCGGTTTCTAGAGTTGCTCCACTTTCAACACCTGATCTTATGTACCTCATGATCTTTTCAAACTGTTCTGAATCAATCTGGTTCAAGTATGGGTCGGTATATCAGTATAACTAGCTACCATGGAATATTGGGGGTGCTTGAATATGATTCAGCATTGTTCTATACAATGACTGATTGCATGCAGAAACAATTAAATTGGATGAGGTCACAAATTGAAGGCTCTATATGTTGGTTGATTTACCTGAGGACCTTGTTCGATGCCTGCTACAAATGGATCGCCAACACTACGTTTCAATGCACGTGCCTTTGCCTTCTCTAAAAATTCACCATACACACTCTCATGTACGTATGTACGAGAGCCAGCACAGCAACATTGTCCCTACAAAATGGTTTAGAACTATAGTCAATAAAAAGGAACCCAATTTTGAAACTGACTTTGGCACATTTTCTCGGACGTTACCTGATTGAAGAACAAAGCAAAGTGGGCAAGCTCAACCGCCTTGTCGACATCAGCATCCTTGCATACAATAAAAGGCGATTTTCCTCCGAGCTCCAATGTTACGGGCTTAAGGTTGCTTTTTGCAGCCAACTCAAGGACAATTTTTCCCGTTTCAGTTGATCCAGTGAATGCAAGCTGTAAATGGTTAGCATTGATCTCTTAGGTTCACTATAAGAGTGATGTAATGAAATATATATTTCGTTGACTACTTGTATTGCGTTCAACTGAATCTGACAGAATATATAGAAATTTTAGCACACCAGTTCAATTAAATTTTCTTATTTTGACTAAGCTATGTCTGCCAAGATCTTTAAAGTTACATGCAGAACAGGGATGTAAGGTACCTTGTCAACTTGCATATGAGTAGCAAGAGCAGCACCAGCAGTCGGACCAAACCCTGAAACCACATTGAGAACACCTGGAGGAAGTCCAGCCTGTTAAAATGTTTCCAAGTGAGATTGAGAATTCAATAATCACGTTATAAAGAAACTGTGTTTACGTCCTTAATTATATAATAACACCATTTGCAGACACCTCAAGGTTGTGCCATGGGTGAAATCTAAAAGAAAATTATGAGGTACTAAAAACCTCAAGGTGAATAGGAAAAAATCTACCTCGTGAAGTAGCTTGGCAGCATAAAGAGCAGACAATGGTGTCTGCTCAGCTGTCTTAATAACGACAGTATTACCACATGCCAAGGCAGGTCCAACCTTCCAAGCAAACATTAGAAGAGGAAAATTCCACGGAATAATTTGACCAGCAACACCAATTGGTTCATGTATGGTTTGCACAAGGTGTGGACTATCAGCTGGAACTGTAAGACCATGAATCTTGTCCGCCCAACCTATATAACCCATAGACTACAGTGTGTCAAACACTGAATAAAAAGCAGACAAGATACTAGTAAATTATAGTTGAGATGGAAAATTGCTAAGTGCATTTTCAGTAGTTTTACTGACCAGCATAGTACCGAATAAGACGTGAGATCATGGGTAGTTCAATCTTAGCAGCTTGTTCGTATGGCTTTCCGTTATCCCAAGTCTCAAGTATTGCAAGTTCTTCGGTATGTTGGTCAATAAGATCAGCAAATCGAAATAATACCCTTGATCTTTCCTGGAATACAATAGCCAAATTTCAAGGGGGTTGAAGATATTTTAATATATATGACAAAGGAAGTAAAAAGTATGAAGTTACATAAGCAGTCATCTTTGGCCAGGGTCCTTCATCAAACGCTTTTCGAGCAGCAGAAACTGCTCGATTTATATCTTCAGCATCACCTTCAGCTACATGAGCAATCACATCTCCTGTCCTGGGGTCATATGTTGGGAAAGTTTTGCCTGTTGGATTGGGAGATTTGGTGAGCAACTGCCTCAATAATAACTATCATAACATGCCTACTCGGCACATACATGCACAATTATTAACCTTAAATAGATCATTGTTTTGGTTAAAAAACCTCTTTTAAGTGTAATTTTGAAATCAAATTCTTCTAAGACTTGTGTTTACTTCTCAAACCAAAGCCTCTTATAAGTCCATTTGTTATATTTTAATGAAATCTAAATATTTTTTGACAAAAAAAAAAAGAGTGTGTAACAATAACGGTTTTGACAAAATAGGAATTAATTTGAAAATGTTTAAGTCAAAATTTATTTTCATCCTCCTTAAAGTACATAGGGAAAATTTCTTTTCCACCCTTTCTGCAACTGAAACTATGATTCGGACCTCCCCTCCTTTGGCAATCGTACGACAGAGTAATGTTTTCAGTAGTTCCAAAATGCTTAAAAAGATTCGTTATCAAAATCTGCTGAGGACTAGTACTATTTAACTCCACTCGTTTGATTGTCAACAAACCATGAGACTGATTGAGATGCAACACTTGTAAATCTTGGGAACCGAGGGTCATAACAGGGGGTTGATTCTGCCACGTGGATGTTGAGGGAAAACATTCAATTGGAGAAGAAGAAGAGTTGAATGGAGAGAGGGAGAGAGGAGGAAGAAGATGAAAGAATAAACGGGGGAGATGAGAGAGAAAGGAAATTCATTTTAATTGAACTTTTGCCACGTGTAATAATTCTATTTGTTCATCTTAATCATAAAGTTGCTCCCTTTTTAAGAGAAAGAAAAAAAAAAAAAAAAAAGAGAAGTTCATCCTAGTATTGATTTATTTCACAAAGGGGATAAAAACAAACAAGAATGTAAAATGGTAAAAGAAGGAAAGCAGACCTGAAGCAGAATCAACAAAGTTGCCATTAATTAAAAGCTTGGTGTAGTTGACGTTGATAGAAGGAGTGAATGGTTTCTCTAAAGCAGCAGCGGTGGTGTAGCTACAAACCACTGATCTGCCCACTCCACAGATCCTCCCTGTTATCAACATTTCATAATTTCAACAACTACAGCTATGGATAAATACTAGTATCTAGTAAATGATATATGAAGTTGTTTCCATTTGAAACAAGTGATGAATTCGAATAAAAAAGAATACCTTTAGAGAGGAGAGAACGAGAAAGGAAGGAAGAAATTCGGGAAGCCGCTGCCATGGGCGATACAAATGATGTACAATGGGTAAGGAGATGGCACAAGGAGGTTTAAGTAAGGGAAGGGTGAGAGAGGAATATTATAGTTTGACAGGGAGGTGACAGTTGGATCACATTTCTCAGATTTTCTTGGACATGTATTTGGTGCCACGTTAATTTCCCAGCTTTAAGTAAAATATAAATAAAAAAACTGCAAATCTCCATAAAAGTTGCAATTAGAAAATGTGATTGGGATCTGCAGGGGCGTGCGTTGAGTGAAAAAGGTAAAAATCTACATATAGTCCTTGTAGTTAAGTGAAAATTATGAATTTAATCCTTAGGGAATAACTTGATAGTGGATATTTTAGGAGGCAAATTAGATGTCAACAAACGTTGATACCAATTACAAAGAAAGGTTACTTCGATCAATTGTACATCAACAATAGATTGAGTGTAGGGAAATTCATTTCATATGGTCCTCAGTAATTTGATATTTGCTAACACAAGGAATAGTTTATCCGCCTCATGGACATCTAGAATTCAAGATGCAAATTAGGATAATAGTAGGTGAATGTAATTGATAATTTATTTAAAAAAATTAAATAGAGCTAAATTTCAAGATAACTAATATTTACTATTTAGAAAATGTGATTTATTAGGGTTAGGATTTTTCATGCTACTCTTAAATAATAAAGATTAACTTTATTATTAATATAAGGCTTGAATTGATCCAGTAAATTTAATTCAGATCCAACAGGTAGTTTCATTAACAAGAGTGGGAGCATGGGCAATGCAATATCAACATAATCTAAATTATATCATATCACAGATAAAAAGAAATATATTCATAATTTTAGCTTTAAACAAAGTTTGGGAGTTTCTATATTAAAATTGAAGGTTGAAACCTTAAGAATATATTTTTTAAGTCTATATGTTTGGATATTTGTAATGATATTTGATGTTTGGGAATCATTTCAATTAAAAGTTTTAGATGTAGTTGTTCAAAATTTATGTCTTATGTTATCCCATGTTTTAATAGATGCCTTTTTAAACTTACTAACTTGAGAAACACACCACAATTACTGTAAGTATGTCCTCCCGTGATTCATTGATTATAATATAATGCTAACAGAAACATTGGTAGATCACAGTTTTTTGGGGGCTACAATTGATCTATTCCCATAAAAAATGGGCTTAATTTATAAATTCCAATAGAAAAGAATTGTGGACTTTTTTTAGTTTTATATTTTCAAGAAGTAAGTATTGGAATAAAAAATCATAGGACAAGTGGGTGAGCTTATTTAAATGTTTCGATGTTATTTAATTATTATTAGTTTCAAAAAGAGAGAGTTTATTTCGCATGATTAAATTTAGAAAATATCAACTTTATTTAACCAGTTTTAAAAATATAATATAAAAAATAAAAAAAGAATAAATTACTTGTTTATCCCTTGATCTTCGCTGTTTAATATAGATAATATGAAGTAACAGATGATTAGATTATAACCTCTATCTGCTCTTCTTTTATTCAAACCAAAGCTTCATTTCAATACTGACTCTGAAACATTCTCCTCTTCCCACTTTGATTCAATCATTCAGCTGAGCCTTTATGTTTTGTAACTCCTGCTTTTAGTTCCAGCCATTGGATGTGCTGACTCATATATCGCCGTTAGATCAACCTCACTATTTGCTTTGACTAATTTCTATATGTTATGCGGTCTTGGTAGTGACCATTGTAGCGGGAATTCCTCCACAAGTGTGATGACCATTGGGCTAGCAATAAACGAAGGCAGCAGCTTCGGAACCCCTGGAGCAAGCAGTTTGGAGATATTAATTTTTTTGTGAGGATGGGTTGCTTGTTTCTGAAACAGACTAATACTTGACCCACACCATTGCTTGTTTTCCTAAGCTACAAACTCCACATGTCACACAATCCTAAATTTGTGGAGAAAATATCAACTACAATCAATGATAAAATAAAAAATATATAATGATACAAATTCGATACAAAGAATTTATTGGCTGATCTTGCAGTCATCGTTATCACTATTTTTTAACAATATACAAAACGAGCATGCTTGCCATGCACTGGCTGCTAGACCAATCCCAATTTAAGTTTTGAATGGTGTAGTGATCACCGTCCAGTAAGCTTAACAACCCATGCACCGCCTAAGTAAAGTCCCAAAAGTGGTGCTGCCAGAAGCATCTGTGTAAGAGGATCCGTTGATGGTGTGAGTACAGCTGCTGCAACAACTGCACCAACCACTACATACCTCCAAATGGAAAGCATCTGATCCCCCGACACAAGACCAAGTTGTCCAAGAAGAAATTGTATGACGGGAACCTGCAGGATAAATCACATGCAACCATCTTAGCTTCAAGGTTAACTTCTGCTCTCACCATGAGACAGTATCAGGGTAGTTTCCCCTAAGAGTAGTAGGAAGGAAATATGCAAGGTGGATAATATCTGGTCATGTGTTTCCCGCAATACAAGTAGGAAGGAAATACCTGGAAAGACAAGCCTGTGCTGAACATGAGCACTAGTACAAACTCAAAGTACTGATCAATGGACCACAAAGATTCCACAACCCCTTCCGCGTACGTAACAAAGAAATTTAAGGCTGCTGGAGTCAGAACCAAGTAGGAGAAAGCAATACCAGCATAGAAAAGAACTGAGGAGCCCAACACAATAGGCCCCAGAAACCTTCTCTCTGCTCTGGTTAAGCCTGGAAGAACAAAGGCTATGATCTCATACAGAATTACAGGGCTTCCTAAAAGAAGGCCACAATATCCCGACACCTGCAGAATGCCATGAACTAAATCAATTGTTATGAGTAGTCCGACTTTTTCTTTATTTCTTTCTTTGAACTCAGTCCCTTCTCTTTCCCCCACCTCCCCCATTTTGTCTTTTGTAAGTTTTACGCGCAAGGTAATGACCAACTGGTTTATCTAATCAGAGTTCGAAAATATTAATAAAGCAAGCAAGCTGCAGGTTAAAGTTAATCAGGGAGGATAGGATCAAAACTGTGATTGCAATGTCACATTCTTCCACATGTAACACTCTACAGTAATTAATCCAAAACTTTTAAAGCTTTCCTTAATATAAGAGCACATCATTCCAAATGTATCTCCTATGGTGCTGTATTAGTTCCAAAAATAAATAAACATGAGAGAGAAGTTAGTACTCAAGACATGTTAAGATATTACCATAAACTTTACAACCAATAACTAGCATTCATAGTGTAAAAACAAAATAAAACATTCAATCTAACCTTTAAAGTTGTGAAGAAAAACTCTCCAGGAGCTAGTTGCAGAAATCGTACACCCTGTGCTTTAACAGGAGCTTCAAGAAACACTATCAGTTCTTTTGAAAATGCAAAGCATCCCAATATAGCAGCTCCAACAGCCAATACAGACACAAATATCCTCTGTCGTAACTCTTCAAGATGATCAAATATGGTCATTTCTTTATCATCTGGGAGGAGATCTTTATCGGGATAAAGAAAATTATAAAGCGAACTTCCTTCATTATTCTGCTCAAATGGTGCTTCTTCCGGTGAGATATTAGCCACATCTATATCATAATCAAAGAAGTGATGTCAACAGTTTTTTTTACCTAAAAGCATGAACTTCTATTCAGATCCTGGAAGTACTATCATCAAGAATTAGATAAAGAAAACGATATAGTTCCCAAACAATCTAACTGATGCAGCTAATGCCTTTCTAATAATTTGAAATTAAATATGTCAAGAACATGTATCACACTAGAAGAAGGGGGAAACAGTGTTTTGGTAGAATTTGCTAATATTTTTGGTCCTAAAATAAAACTACTAAAGTCCCCACCTCCTCCCCTCTTCTTCTGGTGTGTATTTGCACAGCCATTCTTTGTTTTCACAGAAAACTTTTAATCAGGTAGAAACTGAAACAGAATGGGTACAGCAGATTATGAAACACAGAAACAAGCTATTTTTCCACAAATGGCAAATATGGCAGGGTCATCACTCCAAAAATATCTATCATCTATATTTCTCTTGAAAATAAGATACTAGTTCAAACGAGACAGTCAAAATTTCTTTTATATATCATATCATTAACTTTGGAGTTTGCAGCAAGTAACCATATATTATTGGTTGGGTAAATCCACCCATTATCAACCAGCTTTCTGGTAGTATTTCTTGCTACAATATCCAATCCAAACCTTGGTTTATAACTTCCCTGCTTGCAAAATTCACACACAGGCCTATTGGCTTTAAGCTGTTCCACTAGACCTATATGTGACAAAAGTGTATTAAATGCTGGTATCCCAGATCAGTTATTTAAGATATATAGTGGCCTTGTATTGCCTTACAATCTGTCACCTCACTGCAGTTTGGTTATTAATTGGATGCCTTTAACAAAAAGCTCTATGTGAGTAAAGCATATTCTACAAGAAAGTAAAAAACAGCTGTGCCAGAAATAGTTTCTGTAACTAAATTTTTTACAGACAAATGAAGCATGGTATTATAAATTCCCAAGGTGTAATCATTCATTTATCCTCTCTGGCATTTAGAATTACTAAAGAATCACCAAACTAGACTCTTATTAATGCCACCTTCTATGCTTCAAATATAAAAAAATGAGTTGGTGTTCTACAGATTTAGTATCATCTTTGGCAGAAGGATTTTATCTAGATTAAAAAAAGAACTTATATAATTGGCACCACCTAAGAAAAGGGTGTGAAAGAAATTCATTTCCTGCAGTATTCTCATATGATTGCAACCAAGTTGCTTATAATCCCTACTAGCATGACGAAACTCATGTCCAAGCACATAACATTAGTTAACTCTTCCTCTCCCACTAATAGCCCCTATGCTGAAACAAACCGCATCTTTAAAATGTTATACATCAATAATCTAATCCATAGCATCAGCAGTTAACATTCATCCAAAAGCATGACTTATTTAACAATTTGATGGTGGCCAAACCAAGCATGAGTTATTTAAGAAACTTCCCCTAAAACACCAGCCTTCTCGCCAACATATATTTCCAATAAAATCTCCAATTCATGAATGAACACGCAGTTACACTCGATAACATGATGCCCAATCCCTCTTGCAAATTCCAAATCCATATATATATATATATATATATATATATATATATAGTAAAATATCTAACTTGAGCCCAAACATTCAATTTTATTTAAACAGTAACCAAGCTAAAATTTCATTTCAGAAAAAAAGAAGAGCAATTCAGCCTTAAAGAAATAAAAACAATAAGGAACAAAGAAACCAGGCTTTAAATTACCAAGAGAAATTAGGAAATTAAAAAAAATTAGGTTGATACCAGGCCTATCTTCAGTGGCAGAGGCGCTTCTGGTTTCACTGAAGACTTGCTGCCGATTCTCTTTGACATCATCGTCAACGGCAGCGAAACAAACGGCTGTTCTAAAACCTTTCCCGCGCCGGGAAGCAGGGAATTCCAGCTTCCCTCTCCTTGAATGCCTGAATTTGAGAGAGTTGAACTCGAGCTGGGTCCTGGTTGACTCAACGAGTTTGAAGCAGCATCTGTTGAGCTGCAAATGGGAGATTAAAGCAGCGCTGGTGCTTGCGCTTCCCATCGTCAGATATTTCTTTATTTCTTTTTGGCCAATGCTTTTTCTCCTTCTTAATGGTTGGTTTTTTCTTGTAATTTCTAAATTGCTTCCCCTACCATACGTAATAAATTTTATTTATTTAAATATGTGTCAATATATAAATTATATAAATTAATGAGTAAACTATATCATTAGTCACTAAACTATGGATAAATTTTCGTTTTGGTCACTTTACTAAAAAAATTACAATTTGATCATTAAAATTTTTAAAATTATTTTTTGATCACCTGACTATTAAATAACACTTTTTTTTATTAATTCTCAATTTTCATACTTTCTATCAAACCCTATTATATATAAAACAATAATAATACTCAATTATTTAAAAATAAAAAAATATTTTTCTCTTGCCTTATAAAAGAAAAGTCATATCTAAATAGTAGAGGTAAAAATAGAGAATCAATAATTTGCTCAATTTTTCCTATGTATTTTTGAAGAATGAGTATTGAATATTTCTATACAAATAATTAGGGGCGAGTATTTGATCGAGTTGAGTAAAAAATTTTCGAGTTAGTCGAGTTGACAAATCCTATTTTAGCAACCGAACTCAATTTGATTTTTTTCAAATCGAGTCGAGTTAACGAATCCTATTATTTATACTTAATGTTGCATTTAGATCGACCGATTATTTAACTAGTAGATGAAGTACAATATTGTTTAACTATATGAACAATACAATGATTTTGCCTTTTAACTTAATGGGTAAACACTTATCAAAATGACGTAGTTTTGTCTTTTCTTATTCGGATAACTCGAATTTGTAATTCATATTCGAGTTAAATTGAAAATTTTAATTTTTTATTCGAGTTGATCCGAATAATTTGATTAACTCAAATAATTTGAACTATTTAATTCAAAATTTGAATTTTTTATCGAGTTTTTTGAATAGAATCGAATTTTGGTCACCCTTACAAATAATATAGAGAGAAAACTTGAAAAGTTTAAAAATAATTTTCCCACATTTTTCACTTTGTCTATTTGGAAATTTTTATTTGTTTTATTTTAATTTTAATTTTTATACTTCTCTAAATATTTTAAAAGAATTTTAATTTTTTATTATTTTATATATAATTAGGTTAAATTGATAGAAAGTATAAAAATTAAAGACTAAAATTATTATTATTATTGACAGAAAGGACTAAAATTTTTATTATAACAACTAAAAGTGTCGCTTAAGAGTGGGTGACAAAAAACAATTTCAAAAACTTTTGTGATCAGATTGTAACTTTTTAGTTAAATGACCAAAACAAACACTTACTCATGTTTGATGACTAATGGTGCAATTTACCCTTTAAAGGTAACCACTTACAGATCCCTTACGATCCATGTTTAAAATCTCTCATTGAGGAGTTTTAGGGTTTCTGTTTTTCTACGCTTTCCTTTCTTTGAAAAGGCGATAATAAGCATCATTTTCGTTGATCCGTCAGAAGTTATAAGCGCAAGAACCGATTAGTCGATTTTTAACTTGTCTAGGTTTTTGTTTTTTCATGGCAGAAGCTTCGCGGGGCCGTGTTACTATTACTCTCGGCCGAACCGGCCAGGTATTTTTATTGTACTTTATTTTCCTCTTAGTAGTTTTTTTCTTTCTTTTTCGCTATTTTTGGTGATGTTGCTCAAGTATGTATGGTTGCTGCTGAAATTTAAGAAATAAGCTTGAAATTAGTAGGATTTTATCCTTTGAACATAAATTGTATCCAGTCTGACTTCGAACGATTCAGTTTAGCATATTAGGTTTCTCCTTGTTATTCATTAAAGTCGTAAGCTTGTTCTTCAAAAAATAATTGTTAGTGTAGTTCCCCTAATTTTTTGTTGGCTTGTTGTGAGTCTGAACTTGATCGATTGTGTTGGTGTAGGTGGTGAAGAGGGCTGGCCCTGCATCCGGTGTTGATCTTTCTGATTCTCATCCTGTTTCTGGAAGTAAGCGATCTGTAAGGGATAGGTTAGGAGGCAACACAGATAGTTCTTCGTTGCATGGAAGTCAGCTAAACAACAAACGGTATGTTTTAAAGAATTTTACTGTCGTTTTCAACATTTCTGAGTCTTGCTTTGCTATGTTGGTGCTTGCGCAATGGCTATTTAAGTAATGTTCTGTATATCCTTGTGGAATATAATGATGCTGCTGTTATCATATCAGATGCAGCTCGCATATTTACTTTAGGTTTTTGTTCAACTGATAAAATGTGTTCTGTTGTATGGGTGGACTTGAGAGTGACTATTAGACGTTAATGTGTTTAATTCCTTTTTTCTTCAATAGTATTTGTATAATTCGGAGTTCAGGACTGCATCCTGTTTCCATTTTGACTGTTGGATATGCATTTGACTAGGATTCTCTAAGAAAAATAAATGATGATGCTACATAGACCGTGAGAAGTAATACATTGCCCTACCTTTGCCATTTATTTTCTATGTTTGTGAACTTTCAACCCTATTAGTTTATCAATGAAGTTTACTTGTGTTAAAAAGTTATTGTGCTGGTTTGCCTTTTCTACAGACAAAGAGGAGATGGTTATACTACAAGTTTGAATGGCAATGGCTTGAATGGTAGTGAACTTTTGCCTCTGTGTTGCAACATCTTACTTTCCTGATTTATGAATTGTTTGTGAGATTATTAATGTCACTTCTTTTGGGAATTTTTTTTTTTTAAAAAGCTGTTCACATTGGTAAAGATGACCTCCGATTTAAACTCATGCAAAAGAATGTGTTTAGACGGGCTCAGAGTGATGAAAACAGGAAGGACATGGACCTTCGTGAAAAGTTGTCAAGAATGGGACAGCCTTACGAGACACATCAAACATCTGAGTCAAGGGAGCGAATACCTGAACCAAGGGAGCGAGTGCTAGAGTCTAGGGAAACTAGCATCTTGGGCAGAATTCCTTCCACAAGAAGTGTGGATGATTTGCCTCGTGTTACCACTTCAAGAAGTTCTTATTCTCCTTGGACTTTAGATCATTTAAGGCAACGATCTCCAGACAGAGTAATGGGTTCTTCTAGGGGTTTATCTCCCCCAAGAAATGCTGAAGAGTTTCAGAGAAGGCATGTAAACAGGACATATGATGATGTCAGACCAGTTTCATACATGGGAAAAGATGTTATTGATGCTTCAGTGGTGAGTACAACATCTTTTGTTACAAAGTCCAGATTGCCAACCACTTCAGCAAAGCCCATGCCACCGGGCCGCCAAATTCCAAGTCCAATTCCTCCAAGCAGCATTGTACAAAAAAATTCATACTCTGTATGTGCTATTTGCCATCTACATTTCATGCTACCAGTGAATTGTGCAACTAACAAGTTTTACATCTATTTTTTTTACTATACTCTCTTGTGAACATCTGCTGCTTATGCTCATAAGTTCAGTCTGTTCTTTACTGTAACTCCTGGTGTACTTTGTATGATAATTTATCACGTTCGCATTTTTGAAATGGTCAAAATGTTTTAATCTTATTCTTAGAGCCCAATGCTTGGAAGCTCAAGACCCATCCTAAAATATTTCTATTTGAGGTGGATAAGAATATGGTAATGTGTCTGGATCCTTTCATTTTCAGTTGGCTATGGGAAGTACCCTCCATCTTTCTGTTTGTTATCCAAATTGTCTTTTGGAAACTGTAACATTACCTTTTTTAGGTGACATGCATGTTCTTGATCTCATTCTTAGAAGTTTCTGCCAACTGTTGGTAACTATTTGTGTGGTTACTCTTGGTTCTGAGCAAGTGGCAGTTCTGAACCCTCTTATCTTTCTGTTTGTTTTCCAAATTGTCCTTTGGAAACTGTACCATCGCATTTTTTAGGTGACATGAATGTTCTTGATCTCATTCTTAGAAATTTCTGCTAACTGTTGGTAGCTATTGGTGTGGACCATGTGGTTGCTTTTGGGTATGAACAAGTAGCAGTTGAGGTTTCTTTCTGATCGTATATAAGATGCCTAAGATAGTGTTCTTACATTTACGAAATTTCCAGTAGTAGGTGCTACATGTTCTTTTCAAACCCCTCTTGACTCTATCCCTTTTAACTACCTCTTCTTTTCATATAAACAAAGAATCTTCTCTATGGAAGCATTATTTATTTCTTTTTCTTTTTCTCATCAAATCTGCATCATAATGTCTGCCCCCTCTCTTCTTCCTCTATGCCACTACCTTTGCTTTCTTCACTGCCTTGATTCTCACAATATTTTTGCTAAACTTCCAACCCTGTTTTATCAAGCGCTCAATGTTGTTTGCTTTACTGGTCATGCATAAAATTGTGTTTTCCTGAGGACTTTTCTTTTAAAATAGTTATACGTGGACCTTGGTTTTTAAAGAGCAGTGTTTAGATGAATTTCTTACCTTCTTTTTTTGGCCGGCTACCATATAGGGTGCTGAACAACAAACTGTTGAAGGCTTGCTACATTCATTGGGGCTTGGAAAGTATACAATAACCTTCAAGGCAGAAGAAGTAAGTAATCTGGGTCCTTAGATTCTCTGTGTAAGGATAAATTGTTTTCCTTTTTTTGAAAGAAAAAAGGTGTTCAGAGATGCTTTGGAAGACTAATCAGCTAAGAACAAAGATGCATTTTCATTTGATATGTTATTTCTTCATAGTAATTTGTTGCTTGTTCTTTGTTCTTTGCTAATTTCTGTATGTCATTAGCATAGTGCAAATGCAAGATCCTAGGATGTTTCTTTCATCTTCGCCTAATTGCAGATTTGGTAGCATCCGGGATTTTGCATAAACCTTAAATATATCACTTTCAGGTCATATATTTCTAGCTTGATTCTGGCAGAGGTGGTTATTAATGTAAAGATGTCTTCACATGCTTGTCCAAATAAAAGTGAACATGGAATTTTATAGAAGCAAAGATTAATCTGTATGTTTTATGGCCCAAAACTGGAAATCCAGTGATTAGATCTAGAGACTTTCAGCATGGAGCTTACAAGTTTAAGCTTAGGATGAGGAATGAAGTTTATCAGCTGAAAGATTTACATCTTATTATGTAACCTTCTTTATGAGTTCCTTTTGTATTTAAAAGAAATAAAGGATGATTCATGTACCCTCATATCCCTCCCCATGCCTGATTGACGACTCTCTTCCCCAAATGATGGGAAGGGTTAGAGGATATGAAAAACGAGTATTTTATTATACCTTGATAGTAGGCATTGATGCTTGGATTTTGTGCTGCAGAGATGCAGGGACATATTTTTATTGATTTTACTTTGAATAAAATATCAAAATCTACTTTTACTTGACAAATGTCGGATATGGTTATTCTGCCAAGTATGGCTGGTGTTATTGTGTTTTAAATGATTGCAAATTTGGTATTGGTGTTAAACTTGTGAATGTCTTATAAAACAGTTGTAAGTATCTTCAAGGCGTTTGAGTATTGATGTTTCCAAACAGATTGTACATAGAGAAATTTCCTGTATGGTGTTGCTGCAGCTGTTCTATCTTCCTAAATCTGAAGATTTACTTAATAGTTTTAGGTTTCTGAAATATCATGGACAGATGTGATTTTGATTGGTGAATTGCTTTGTTTTTATCTGTAGCTCAGCTGATCTTTAGGTTTGATATTTTACTCAGGTGGATATGACTGCATTGAAGCAGATGGGCGAAAATGACCTTAAAGAGCTAGGAATACCTATGGTAATTTAGCTTCTTTTATGTATTTATATGTTGTTTATTGTTAATTTTTTGTTCTTTATATTCTTAATTGATGTGCTGAAATTAATAACCGATGCGAATATAGAAAACAGGCTTCTGATGTTGAAATTTCTAGCATGTCTTATACGTTTTTCATTAATTTCAAAACACATTTTAAGTGATCTTTAGCATAGGCACAGAGCTTTGACCAATTCGAGCACCCAAGTACAGATTGCCTAGATATTCTGCATGAATTTTGCTTACCTGCTGCCTAGGCCAAATTCATTCTAACTGAAGACATTCAGTTTTGTTCTGGCAACATGGTTGCCCAAGAATATAAAGCTTCCTATGAAGTTGATTGGATGGATTGTAGTTGAACATTTTCAGAAAGCACTATGAATCAGCGATTTTCCTTGCTGATAATTTGCAGTTCTACTACCTGATTTATTGCAGAGGAGCCTGCTAATGATTGTTTTGACTTTGAAACGGCTGCAGTATCCAGGTGCTTACCATGTTACAGATGAGAAGATTTACAATCTGTCTGCTAACAATAAATTTAGGGGATTCGGTAAAATGGTCTGTGATCAGGGTGTCTTCTAGATTCAAACCCATAATCATCATCTTTTTATGTGAATATATTGTTTGGAAACTGTTTGCCGCTCCCTCATACATGGGTGCAAAATGAAATCTGTAAGTTTACATAATATCCTGAATTGTAACTAATTAAGGTGATTTGATTGGCAGGGCCCTAGGAAGAAGATACTTCTGGCTCTGCTGCCCCGTTGCAAAAGGCAGCCATGATTTTTACTTTCATATATTCAAAGGAGAACCATTGTATCTGTATTTGGTGGGTTAAGGAGTGCACATTTCGTAAGGTTGATCAATATATTTGTAAGTGGTGGCAAGGAATTTGAGATGCCTAGGAAGTATTCATCATCAATGTCAAAATATTTTTAGCGTCTCTAACATGCTACCTGCTATTAAGTTTTATTACTACTACTTGGGGCTACCATACCAATGTTTGATCAAATACAAAATGAATTGTCTTCACTGGAAGCGATAATAGAAATGCGGTTCTCCGCAGTGGTAACTCACAGTTTAGAAGCTTTGTTACCAGAAATGAATTGGTTCGTACCATTTCCATCAAGGAATTGCCATCTTGAAAGTGTTTTTCAAATTAGTACGTATAATTTGAATAAGAGAAAAAAATTCACACCAATTAATAAAAGCATGAGCTTATAAGTTGCTTGCAGCTACCGGCATGAATAAACTATATTCTAATTTTGGTGGTGAGACTGAGTTGAGTTGAATGGGAGGTTGGGTGAAGGGTTCACGAGCCTGGTTTCCATAGCTTTGCTTTCTCTAATCTTTCAATACCGTGCATTTTGGTAATTTCAGCATGCTTTGATGATTGAGACTGGTTATTGCCCAAAGCTAGAAGTAAGCATCATGTCTTTATCATCAGTTAAGTAAATAAATTATTTCCTCAAAAGCCCTGTGCTTTATCTCAGTTTATTTTGGTCAATATTGCAGTGCTGATGGTGATGGAAATTTTGGAATTCAACTTTGAATCCGAAGTTGTTTAGTTCACTGAATTGTTAGCACAACTGGTTTAAAAATTTTAAAAACAAATTCTAATTGCTTTTGTACTCTTTAATTGATGAAGCCTTTAATTAATTAATTTTATATCTAAAAAAAGTATCATTAAATTGAATACAATTTTTTATTAAATATTTAATTAAATCATATTCTTAATTATTTTGATTAGAGTATTTATCGATCAATTTAATTGGACTGACATTTAATTTTTAACTTTGCTCCTACTGCATTGTTTTTGTCTTGTTGAAGTGGTCTATACTGGAGTACTTTTGACTTTATTTATGACAAAATAATCAAGATGTTTTGACATTCTGTACGAACCAAACATAAAAAATCTCAAAAAATCAAGGCCACCTTGTTTTACTAGGTAAGAGCTTAATTGTATCTTTTTCAATGCTTTACTATTCTCACAATTACTTTTAATTGTATCTTTTGCCCTTGCTTTATTCTATTCTGGATGGCATAATTTATACTTGTTTTATGCATTTTATTTGAATAAGGACACATGATAAGTTGGAAGGTCGCCCGAGCAGCAAACTCGCCAATGGTCAATCGGACCGTCCCAACCATCCAAAAAAGTAAGAACTATCTGTTGCTCCAGACCCCAGGCTTCTGTTAACATAATATTATTGGTCATCAAACCTCATGTGGGTTCAACTGCTCCATATCGCCAAGTTAGAATGAATGACAAGGTCTGTCTCATCATAGATAATATTATTCATTCCACGCATTTCGCAATGATGGCCAGATCCCATTCTACACAAGATCCCCGCCTATAAATATCTCTGGGAACAATGAAGAAAAGATTGACTCTCCAAGCATACTAAGCCTAACATACTCCTTGTTTCACAGGGCTAGACCTTTTGTCTCGCAATCTGTGCGACCCTAAGTGATTCTATTGTTTTAAATGTGCCTAAGTCAGCCTAACTCTAACAAAGTGAGATTCTCACAAAATTCCTCCAAGGCACCAATTTATATAGCGGAAGCAACACAAGCCAAAAGAATGCTTAAAAGAACATAATAGCCACAGAAAAATAATGCACGAGAGGTGTTTGAGTAAATGCTCTTAATTTAGTATTCTCTCTCAAAGAATACAAAACAATGGGTGATTTGCAACTGAGGGTGAGGCTCTCTATTTATAGTTGAGCTCCCAAAAATCCAACGGTCTAGCTAAATTTACATCGACAGACGAGATGGAGCCTGTGCTTACAATTAAGGGATTTACAAGATTTACATAATCAAATCAAATTTAATCTTATCATATATGATTCCGCTCAATCTTCTAAGATTATTTTCCCTATTTACCAAGGTAGCTTACCTTTCCATATTTGCTTTATTGGGCCACATGGGCTTCAAACAGACAAGCTTCTCCATCAATTCTTTAAATCAGACAAGTTCTATGGGTTAAATGATCCCCATCTAACCAATAGACCTCCATGGGATACATTTTGTGCAATGGTCATAGGCTTTGCACCTTGGCCCGTGACATTCTCCCCTACCCATTCTTGCAGCAGCCTCGTTGCACTCTCGGAATGACATTGACTTGATTCGCCTCAAAACTTTCTGGAAGCTTTAGCTTTTTCCTGACTAGTCTCATTATTGGGTCGTCCCACCCTTCGAAAATTTTGCCTCGGCTTTCGTCGCCTCTTAGCTTGCTTTATTTCATTCGTTGGTACATCTCGTTGGCAAGAAGCCATCACTCTCACTTGCCTCAATTCTGACTTCCCTCGATCAAGATCCACTTGATCCACACAACCAGGCTTCTGTATACTCACGTTGAATATTGGGTTGACATTAAGTTTTCCCAACAACTCCGGTCTGTACGCCCCTCGACTTCCCCACTTCAGAACTATGAAAGGGCCCTATATTCTCGCCAAGCCAACAAGTCATAATACAAAACACTACCAAAGTGTTTGAAACGTACGTTACTCACAGTATTTACTCACCTCAACTGTCTAGTTTGCATCGTTACTTTTCCCTCGAAGTCTGATGCACAACCCGTGTCAATGTCCCTCCCATACGAAACATTCTCAGCTAGTTGGATTGTCGACAACACATTGACCTTAACTTCATATCTTGATTCACTTGCATAACAATTCATGATAACAAACCATCAACGATATGAATTTGATTGGCCCAAGGAAGAAAAACCCACCTTAATCCTATCAAGAAAGTTTAAACCAAGCACAAAATCGTAATTATCTAACTAGATTACCTCAAAATCTTCCTTGACCTTCTATTTGCCGATTTGTAGCTCCACGCCTCGAGCTACTCCTACAGTTGGGGCCTCCTCAGAATTTACCATCTTGATCTTCTTATTCAATTTCCTAACCGAGAGACCAAGTTTCCTCACAACTTTTTCCGATATGAATAAGTTTGATGCTCTCGAATCAACAAGAGCACTCATCTTCTGGCCTGCAATATTGATGTTCACAAACATCAACCCTACCTCACTGATATTCCTTTTTGCAAGAGTGAGTACCATTGAATTAAGCTTTGATGCCTTCCTCTCATTAGGCTTCGCTTTCTCCCCTTTACTGGTCGCGGATAGTTTAACTCGCTCTAGAATATTCTGCATCCTATATGGACCACTAAAAAAAAAGCACTTCACTGGTTTCTTCTCACTCTCATTAGTCCTCTTGGCATCGTCTCTACTCATGATCAGACCAAGCTTCATGGCGCTTCTTCTGGCTTATCATTCCCCTCTGATAGCCAAAAACAAAGATATCTTCGGGCAATTCTTAACCATATACGATCTATTGAGATAACATATTATCTTGATCCCCTTTTCCTTCGGGTTGTTGGGTTTACGCTTCCCATTTCGTGGTTTCCTATTACCACCGACGCTACTACTATTGTTGCCATCACCGTTATGTCCCTCTTCATCTTCTTCATGTTCTCCTCCACCGTTGTCCTTTCCATTGGGCTTGGAAGACTTGAACCTATCTTTCATTGGAACAAGTTCAACTAAGGACTCCGCTACTATCATGGCTTTGATAAGTTCCTAGACTCCTCGGCATTATAACTTTTGATTTGCCCGTGGCTTCAACCCATCCATAAAGGAGAAAAATGCCTTATTCTCGCTCAAATAAGAAATCTAGAGCATAGTTCACTAACCTCCTACACATACTCCCTAACCGTGCCTCATTGCATAACCCGTTGCAACTTTTCTCGAGCTTCATCCTCGGCATACTCTAGGTAAAACTATCATTTCAACTCATGTTGGAACTCTTCCCAAGTCTCAATCTCACTATGCCTTTTATTTGTGGACCTGCTCTACCACCATAAAAGCACAAAATTAGTAAGAAACATGGTAACAATATTTACCTTAATAGCATCGTCCATGATGCCTTTGGCACGGAAGTATTGTTCCATCCTCTACAAAAAGTTATCGACATCACATACAGATCTTGTCATTGCAAACTCTTTCAACTTCGAAACGTCTACCTCGCAATTGAGTGTTGCACTCGACACTCCATTACCCATGGCTGCTTGACACAAGGCAAGCTCTCCCTCGAGCTCCTCTATTCTTGTGCTCAAAGCCTTTGTCGTGGCTATTGTTTCCTACTTCAAAGCCATCACCATGGCCTCGAGAGTAACGTTCCTCTCTGTCGACGTATTCTTCGTGGAATTGAGTACCTCATGCATCTTTTCCACATTGGTCTCGTGAGACTCCAACACAAAATCTTTGAGCTCATCCTCCATTGAATCAAACCCATCGGTGTTTCCCACAACCACCTTAAGTGTCTCACTCACATCCCTCATGGGCTTCTCGAGATTGACCACTCATTCCTCTAAAGCCAAGAACATGTCCTTAAATAAGATTGGTTTTCTAGCCCATCTGCGAGTCTCACTTGGCTCACTCTGATCGACAACTTCTTTCTACATCTCTATAGTGCCTTCGCAACTCTAGCTCGAATACCAACTATCACGAGGCTAGACCTTTCGTCTCGCAATTCATGTGGCCTTAGGCGATTCTATCGTTTCAAATTCGCCTAAGTCAGCTTAACTCCAACAAAGTGAGGATTTTCGTAGAATTCCTCCAAGACACCAATTTATATAGCGGAAGCAACACAAGCCATAAGAATGCTCAAAAGAACAGAATAATCACAAAAAAATAATGCACGGGAGATGTTTGAGTAAATGCTCTCAATTTAGTATTCACCCTCAAAGAATACAAAACAATGGGTGATTTACAACTGAGGGAGAGGCTCTTTATTTATAGTTGAGCTCCCCCAAATCCAACGATCTAGCTAAATTTACATCGATAAATGAGATGGAGCCTATCCCTACAATTAAGGGATTTAAAATATTTACATAATTAAATCAAATATAATATTATCAGATATGATACTCCTCAATCTTCTAAGATTAGTTTCCCTATTTACCAAGGTAGTCTAACTTTCCATATCTACTTCATTAAGCCACCCAGGCTTCAAATAGACATGCTTCTCCATTAGTTCTTTAAATCGGGCCAATTCTAAATGATAGGCCTCCATGGGATGCATTTTGTGCGTTAGTCATATGCTTTGCACCTTGGCCCGTGACCCTTGCACTTAGTTTTCATACTTTCTTCTCCCTTACTCTTTGTAACATCTGGCTCTCTACCTCGACTCGGTGAACCGACTTTCGTAATAACCACCACATCTTCTTCCATACCTCTTCCTTGTCGCATTATATCAACATTTAGCAAAAGCTTATCTAGCTCGAAATATAGGTTTTAAAATTTGTCAAAATTTATTCATATTTTATAAAAGATTAATCCAAAATTATTTTAGACCCACCTATTTTTTTTCAAAAATTTTAAAAGTTAATTTACCCTATTTTCGTTTAACACCTTTATATATTCTTTTGTTATTAAAATTTTAAATATAAATAATGAACATAATTTTTTAATATTTACATTATAAAATTATGTATCATTATAAATTTAATTTTTATGTGATACAAATTATATAATATATTAAAATAATATAATATAATATATCTCAAATTAACAATAGGCGAAGTTAAGCTAGAGCTTTAAAAGTTGGAGTCTAACTCATATCATAAAAGATAAAATTTTCGTACTTAAATTCATTAATATTTTCATTGTAAATACTTTTAAACATCAAATTAAAATTTAAGTTTGGAGGAATTATTTCACCCTGTTCATGTTCATTAAGTATTCCACCAATTAGGCCGATGATTTTTCCAGTGCCTTCCAATACCTGCAATCACCATGTCATGACTTGCACATCATTCGACCAAGGTTTTTTATTTTACAAGAAGTTCTCACTTTTCATCATTGCCAAAAGTACAGTCCTAGTAGGGGTTCTAGTATGAGTTCCTTAATATTAGGTGTATCCCTACATAATAAATTATATATAGGGATGGTAAGGGTTCAGGATAGTGATGAATATTGCTTAATTTAATATCGTTACATAAGTGGCATGTTCTATGGATGTATAATCTTGAAAATTATTATCACCTTCATGGATGTTAGGTACATACATTTGCACCCCTCACTGCTCCACTTCAATTTAAAATTTACTATTTATCTTTAATATTTTTAATTTTTTTAATGTCAAGTAAATATTTAAATATAATTCTTCAAAAAAAAATATTTAAACATAAAATATATCATTTTTTTTATATTAAGCTAACATATGATTACCATTTTAATAGTTTATATATACAATGATAATTTTATATACTGGAGTGAGTTGAGGTGAGGTAAGCAATTACCATAATCGTTTCATATCCATCATCTAAAAGAAAAATAATCCACCCTGTCTTACCTTGCCCCTCCCCGCATCCACATTTAAATGTTTTCCTGTTTTAAGTAACTCTTCGTATGTTAAGTAACTCTTTCATTTTAAACGAATTACTTAACGTTTTACAAACCCTTTCATATTTTAAGTAACCCTTTAATATATTAAGTAATTTTGTGTTTTTTACAAATTACTTGGTTTCACATTTTAAGTAACTATTTTATATATACAAGTTATTTAATTTTTTTATAAATCCTTTTACATATTCGCTTAATATGTATTAAGTATTGCTATCATGAACTTAATTTTTCTAGAAAGCATGTATTAAGCAATTATTCCAATATTTACAAAATACTGAATTTCTTAAAATAATTTCATGTTTTAAGTAATCTTACATGTCCTGTTTAAGTATGCTTTTAAGTAATTATCCATGATTAAAAAATTACTTAATTTCTTACAAACCATGTCATGTTTCAAATAAAATTTCATGTATTAAGTGATTCTTGCATCATTTATGAATTACTTAATATAGAAGGCAATGTTCATTCTGTAGTTGTTTTTGCATCTGAATCAGTGGTCACAACTTCAAACACTATTTCATTGTTATACTTACCCTTTTGAAGAGTTAATAGATTTTAGAACAGAAGTATTGGGCTATTTATTTTTGATGATATTGAATGAGTAAAGCCCAAAACATGAAAATCAATTGAGTTGAAATTGAAGACTTAAAGATTGGTTTCTTGTGGATTAAGTCAAATTACTTGCGGAACAAGTAAATCCACCTTCTATGGTTGAAGACATTGGATTACATTGAAACTTTTATGGAAGTATAATCTTAAGCTGATTTTTAGCTTTACTTTATAGAAAGTGATTACAATATAACTCTTATGTAAACAAAACTTAAGTAGTATATAAACTTAAGTTTTGTCTAGGTTAGAGAGTAACCAAGAGATTGAGAATTCGATAGAGCACAAATTTTTTTAAGTTAGGAATGTGTATGTGTGTATTATTTCTGTAAGCAATCAAGAAAGTCTTTGGAGTTGGAAAGCTAAGCTTTTAAGGGGGAAGCTTAATGGGAGAGTGATCTAGTCTTTGTACAACAGTGATGTTGCTAAGTTGATGAGTGTTAGACTAGTGTTAGGAAATAAATCATTACTTATACTATGAGAAAGATAATGAATCATTCCTCTAGGCGATGCCTCGCAAATGTAGGTTGAGGTCGAACTGCGTAAACAATCTTGGTGTTCATCTTTACATTTTTGCACTTTTGATTTCGTGGTTGAAACTATGGCATAATTTCAAGTCCCATTTTAGTCACAATTTCGGTTTTCCAAGCAAGGTACACCCCCCTTGTTTCTACATAATCCTTTCAAGTTTTACAAATTTCTTAATTTCTTAAAGACTTTTTCATGTTTTAAGTGACCTTTCATGTATTATTAAGTAATTCTTCCATGATTTATGAATTTCTTAAAAACCACTTCATGTTTTAAGTAACGTTTTATGTATTAAGTAATTTTTCTATGGTTTACAAACTACTTAATTTCTTAGAAAAAATTTCATGTTATAAGTAACGTTTCATGTATTAAGTAATTATTCCACGATTATGGTGTACAAATGACTCAATTTCTTTGAAATCTTTGAAAATATCATTGTTTGATCCCTGTCCAAACACAATGTCCCAATTGATGTTCCAACACAGTTTTGAGACAAGACAGTTTTATAAAGACAATTAAAGAGAAGGTTAAAAGAGAAATAGGCACATGAGATTTGTTAACGTAGATTGAATAATAATCTTACTCTACGAAGTTTTGCTCAGTGAATGATTTATTCAATAATAGATCTGAAAACATATTGTCTAAAGCGACGTCAACATTCTGTTAACATTTAATGGTAGAGTGATCAATTTGATCGGTCTGTTTAACAACAGTGACAAAATTAACAAAAAATAAAATAAAATTTGGGAACCCTATTTATCCAATCTTATATTAAGTAATTCTTAACTTGCAACTTGGCAATCCGGCTTCTTTAGCCTTTATAATCATTTTCATTTTGATTCAAGGGCTAAGTTAGTTTTACCTCATGGAAAGCTGTTTTTAGAATTTTCTTGAACGTAGAGATATATGTACTCGTATAAAAGTTATCCCGTAAGTATTATGAAGAGAATAAAGTCGTGGACTAATCAAAATTTAGCATGTTAATTAATTAAATAATCATGATAGTTTATTAAAAAATATTATTATGATTTTGTTTTTATCGAGAGATGAGGGAAGTGTGAACTTAAAAATGGATGTTAACATATACTTAAGCAATAAAAGCTAATTGCCACAATATCAGTGGCTAATTCACAAGCTATAATGATATTAATTTATGGTTTTCATGTTTAAATTTTAAAAGTTGCGTAAGTTATATAATTTTTTATATGCTAATCATTTATTTCAGAGTAATTATTTTGTATATTTTTTAAATTTAATATATAACAAAACTTCAATTAAAACAAATTCATACAAAGATGGTAACCAATTGACTGATTGAACCAAATACAAAAAAGATTCTTGCAAAACTACAATATTTGGATAAAAATCGTATATTCCGATTCACAATGCTCCAACTATCACAATGATTTTATATTTTATATTAATTGAATCGTATAACCAAATGTTTGTAGCTGAAAATGGTTAATCAAAGATGGATGGAGGCAGGAACTTAGGGGATGGTTGATGGTATTGGTAGGGGCCACCTTATAGATCCTATATTGAATTTTAAACCCAAACGAAACCAACCCACCCAAGTAGCCACCACCAACCCTTCAAAATGCTTGATGACGTGACAGCATGCCTCCTTGGAATTCTTCTCCCATACCAACAAAGTAATTTTTAAATAATAGATAAATACAAAAAGTGGGTCATTGATTAACAATGGAATGAGATCAGATTTTATATATGGAGAGAACTTTGAATTAACAACACAATCTATTTAACTTTTTTTAACGAATCCCAAAAGCTACAAACTGGTCCAACACATGTGCTTTGATTATTTGTACAATAATACTATATTAGGTGATTGCTTGATCCACTTGAAAACATATATGTGGTGTTACTATAAAATAGCCTTTGCCTTCTCTAAGAAGATGTGGCCAGTCCTCATCTCATGTAACATGATAGCATCTTGCATTACTGTATATATTAGGCATGCCCTCTATTTGAGTTTGGTATTTAAATCTTTTTATCGAATCGATTTCTTTGATTTTATTCCATAATCAAAATTAATTTTTACCCTTACACTCTGTTAAGAAAGATAGTTAGAGCCAATCAGAAAGAGCTACATCACCACATAATTGAAATATAATTAAATAAAATAAAAAATATTTCCTATCCCTCCCTCACTGCCCCTCTCCTTCGTCGGCATCCCAATCGTCCCTTTTCGTAAATAGGGGCCTCTCCAATACTGTGGGCGACGTCGTTTCCATCTCCTTGAACCAAGCAAACTCATCCCCTGTCGTAAGAATCGAGTCCTCTGTCAAATTAGCAAACCTCTCTTTGGTCCTTGATTCTTGTTTCTTGTCGACTTGCAGCATGGGGAAGAGGGAGAGGGGCGGTGAGGAGGGGAAGAAATTTTTTTTAAAACTTTTATTTGATATTAATATTTTTAATGATATATTAATGACATGGCGATGTGGCTCTGGCCTTTTCTTAATGTAGTGTAACGGCGGCCAATTCAATAAATAGCAGAAAATATAATTGAAGGGCCTGCTATCTTAATATATATTTGTTTGTGTAGCATCTAGTCCCATTCCGAGAACATGGTCAATATGCAGACAGATTACCCCATAATGATTTATTCTAAAAGAAACTTGGGTGGAGAGGATATTGCAGAGAAGTTTCATCAAGTGCCGAATAATCTCCCTTCTATGGAATTGGGCATTGTTTAAGCATTATTTGGATACATATAAGTTTTACTTAATTAAGAGCTTCTATTTGTATTTTAATTTGTTATAAGCTTAGAGTATGGTCAATCCACTTGTTGGGTTAACAAAATAATGATGGGAATTATGGGGTTTTTCTTTTTTGGCCATCCAATAGTGGGGTTTAAGTACAGTGCAAGTTAGAATTAAGCTCATCTTTCTTTGACTTTTTGTAAATTAGATCTACTTTAATCTTCCTTTCCAAATTGGATTCATTGTTTAAAAATGTTCAAGTGCTACCATCATTGATGGTCTTTTTCATCTATATTTAAAGTTTACTCCTCCCTAAAATATTTAAGCACATTGTATCATCTTTGATTGAGGAATTTTCAACTTTATAAACACAAATTTAATCATTTTTAAAATGTGATATCCTATATATTTAAAACTCAATCTTGACATTTACTTCTTCTTTTCTTATTTTCAAATTACAACCTCTTTTGTACTAAAAAGATTTTCTAAGTGGTATGTATCCCTTATTTAATCATTTATAACATAAAATATTAATGCATGGAACGACTTCTCTCATCTGACTTTTCTAGTTGTTTTGCCTTTATTATATTCTTGCTTGCTAGGATGCTCATCACTATTTAATATGCATTGCGTTGAATTGTGGGAGACCATAGAATTATTATAAAAACGGGCTACTACAATCCAAACAACTCATACTTTATATCGGTAGAGATACATTTTAACAATATTTTGCTTCTAATTTACCATATTTCAGTACATATATAGAGATGGCAAAAGATGCTTGTAGTGGTGCTTATCACACTTGTGACAGTGGAAATGGTTATTCTCAACCAGGATCCTGCGGTGGTAAGAAGCTTAAGTTGTTTGGTTTTGAGCTTAGCCCTAGTAAGAACAATGGCAACTTCCTCAAAGGTTGCGTTGAAGGCGATGAAAGCATAAATTCATCGAGCAGGGCAGCCGGAGTAGACGACGGAGACAGTACCGATGAGAAGAAATTCGAGTGCCGATATTGTTTCAAGGAATTTGCCAACTCGCAGGCGCTGGGAGGTCATCAAAATGCTCACAAGAAAGAGAGGATGAAGAAGAAAAGGTTGCAGCTTCAAGCCAAAAGAGCAGCCAGCATCAACTCTTATCTTCAGCCTTTGCATGACAGCTGCTATCCTCATCACTTCACTTTATACCAAGAGCCTCCTCAAATTAGTTTCGACCAATACCAACAAGAAGCACGTCTTGGTGCATCACAAATCATCCATTTCCAACAAGATTCCTCCATCTTCACCATAACACCAGCTGACAGCACCAAGCCATCAAAGCAATGGTGTAAATCCTTGGATCTTCAGTTGGGCCTCAGCTTGCAGTCCACAATACATAGTTCCTCTGGAACTGGCAAATAGCTAGCGCATTTCAATGAATCAGCGTAAAGGTATACAGTGCCATGTTTTCTCCAATTTTATGAATTCTTTCTACCTTTTGAACAAGAAAAGAAAAAGGAAACCCAAATTCCATATTTGAGAAAGCATCTCAATTTTATGACGACAAACGTCATACATACACATGCTGTATTGATACTTTTCACATGTAGCCAAACATAGAGCTATCTGCAGTTCCAAGTTTTGGTCCCAAATTACATCGCAGAGTGTTGCGAAGGTTATGTAAAGTTATATATAATCTTTTAAAGATTGAATTCGCAAATGGAAAAGTTATACATTTTTGTCTACCATGCTCTATCTACCTAAAAGATTAGGGAACCCTAATACCCCTCTTGCAGTAGATATCTGTATTCCTGAATCCTAAATGGTATTGGGTTTGTGAATTCCATGTATAAAGATTGAGGCTGCTATCATTTAATTGCATAATTGGAATTTTTTTTTGTGTTCATCAATAAACTATTTCAAAGGGAACTTCAGAACTGCAAAAGGGTCATTACATGACCAGAGATGCAATTTGTATGAGATCATAAAATTTGGTAAAAGGACATCACCAATTCTTTTCAATTTCAAAATTAAGTAAATTGGTCCTTCTCAATAAAATTAGAGTAATTTAATTTTTATCAATTTTAAAAGTGAGCAACTATAAACAATTAGACAAATGATGCGAGATAAATTTGATAAATTAAGTTCAATTGACAAAATGTATAAACATTAAAAACTAAATCTATTATTATACTAGTCAAAATTACGTACAATTGATAAAAAAATTAATACCGTAATTAATAATTCTTAATTTCTCACTCTTAAAATTCACAAGAACTAAATTATTTTAATCCTTTAAACAATTAATTTATTCAATTTAACAATCGAAAAGAATCGAATACCTTTTTTACAAAAAAAATTAATATGCTTGGATACAGAGGATTGTACATACAAATTTTAAGCTTTCAGCATAATATATATATATATATATATATATATATCTGGACCAATACTTTCGCTCATGGATTTATTTTTTATCTTTTCTTGATAATTAATTCTATATATATATACCCATTCACATCTATTTAAAAATATAATAATATGTGAACTTTATGTGATGGCTTAATGGTTAAAGGTGTTTACCATCTCAGGTGTGATTTGGGTTCAAGTCACACTAGTCGTATTGGTTGTTCGGGCTTTGTCCTGTTATTATAATTCACCAAATAAAAATAAAATATGTTATATAACTTGATCTGAAATAAGAATTTAAAATTTTGTTTAAGCCTACCTATATTAATAAAACACTAACCTAAGTTCACTTTAGGGCTACTCATATTATTTTTAATTTTTTAAAAAAATTAATTATTTTTTTATTATAGACAATTTAAATCTTTTTATATTTACATTATAATATTATATATTACTATAAATTTAATTTTTATATGTTATAAATTACATAATATAAAAAATAACATAATATAATATATTATAATTTAAAAAATTAACTCGTACTTTAAATATTTCAACCTAAACTTAATCCATTTTTTAAATAGATATAATTTTTTTTTGTACAATCCTATTTTTAAAATCGAATGTTCTTACCGAAATCTCTCAATTTTATGCAAACCTTTCATTTATAAGTGTCCAAACCCAAATCCTAAACTGTCCCTAAAGTGTGGTGGTAAGTTAGGTACCTGCTTTATTATTTTCCAGCTTCTGCCCAGATAACTCGCCATAATTTGGGAATCTTATCAACGAAGAAAAAAATGCATCCCCAATCCCCATCAGCCCACATATCCAAAATCTTTGTTTATAATCTGCAGAATAAAGTTACTGGGAGGAAAACTGCATTGCCATTACACATAGCAAGAGGCAAAAGAAACAAAAGTGTCATTAGCAATATTGGGCCAAAACACAACTACTAAAAGATGTACAAAAGGAAACATTGTAGCTCTCACAAAGCACAGCATTTCTCCAGGGAACCTGTGCAATAAACTCCATGTGCGCAGCTCTGCAAATCTCAATAATGTAATTAATCAAGCAACCTCAGCTTAATATAAAAGCGGCAGCTTCTCAAAAATTTGGAAGGTACTCTTCCATTTCTTTATGGTCAAATGAGAAGGAACACATGTCAAATGCCAATCATAGGGCAGAATTATGTAAAGAAATTACAAGCATACGGTAGATGAAGACGACATGCCTCACAATAGCTTTCCATCAAGATAGTATGGTAAATGACTGAGAATAAAACTACCAAACATTACTTTTTCAAAGTTTAACAATGCTAAATGCATACAAACATAGATACAGAAAGTGTTAATATAGGGTTTTCTACGAGCAATAGCATGCACTTATTCGTCGAGGAGAATTCCCCAAGAGAAATGCAAGGTTGGAATAGGGAGAGAGATGTACAATCGACTGCATGTGGTATCCATATGTTAAAATGCATATATATATATATATATATATATATTCAGAGGAAGAAAACCTGAGATATAATATCTTTGATCTGCTCAGTGTGGGAGAAAGACAGTGGATCAGCCATATCTACATGTACCATTACTCAAACTTAATGGAATCATCTGAAAAATTCAATCATTAGCACTCCCAACATACAATGAATAAGACATAAATAATGGGTTGTTGAGAGATGAATAATGGACCAAATAAGTCAGAATCAATATGTATCCTGATTGTTGATCGATTCTTGATTAGTGTTCGTTATTAACAGTACTCTGGCCGTAGAGGAAGTCTGCTTAACTTGTTTAGTTCATTTTTGTTTAGTTCTTTGATATTTTCTTACTTCTTTTTTTAGTGTTTCTTAGTTAGTGTTTTGAGTATTTCTTTAATTCTTGATCATAAATCGAAGTCTTGGAAGAATCATGATGGTGAATGACACAAACAATGTTCAAATAGATGTGAACAACATCAAAAATGTGCAGTTGAATGCAACAATCAGTACAAAGGTGTTAGATTATAATCCGTACTATCTTTATCCTTTAGACACACCAAGTACTTTATTGGTTTCTCATCAATTAACAGTAACAGAGAATTATAGAATATGGAGTAGGTCAATACGTATAGCATTATTGTTTAAGAATAAATTGGGGTTTGTTGATGGTATTGTCACAAAGATCTGGTGCTAACATAATTTAAATTCAAAGTAAAACTATTAAGCGAAAAAGCATACTAACATACATATATATAGCTATATCATAGCATTATAAAATAACATTTTACTAACTCATGCTTTAAACACATAACAGAAAACTGTTATACCAGATCATTCTACACTCTAAGTAGCACAACCATATCGAACACACCAATAGCGCAACCCTCCAACACACCGATAACACAACCCTTGAATACACCAAATTCTCATTATATAAACACATATAACCATCATATCATATATCCTTTTGAAGCCATTTATAATATTGTCAAAACATAACCTATCATCCCAATAATATCACCAAAATCATATTATTACCTAACACATACCAATCACTTTCATATTAGTCAAGCCATGTTAATTCAAACATGTAAATCATGTATGGAAATTGGATTAGGTTGATATCATTATGTAACACTCCATACCTAACTCAATCGCCGAGTTTAGGCTATAGGATGCTACATTCGTTGCTGAAGCAACTACGATCCCATTTGCAATTCAATTTAATGATTAATACATGTTATTAAACTCATTAAATATTTACAACATGGTATATAATCTAAATTGAGCTTTAATCGAGCTTACGGAAGCTCTTTCGGTAAATCGAGGTTGGTTAAGGACTAAAATGCAAAATTTTAAAAAACTATCAAATTAGCATCGCAAAGTCAAGGTACCACATCATGACTTCAAACAAACAGTGAGTGTCATCACGACGTCAAGGGGTAAAACTAATTCATTTTATACAATTTAGCCATTTTTGATATTTTTATAAATTTATCCCTAATATTTTAATTTTATTTAATTTAGTCCCTAAGCCTAAAACATGCAAATTAACCATTTTTATTGAAAATTAATACCAGCCGAATAGTGGTAGCTTCCATCTCAGCCTATTTTTGCAATAATTTTAGACCAAGTCCTTTTATTTTTACCATTTCAATAATTTAATCCCTAATAGTTAAATTCATCACAATCACTGAACAAAACTAATACTTCAAATTCATCATTTAACATTTAAAATCATATAGCTTCATCAATGACAACATTCAAAATCTTTAACAGTTTCAAAACCGAAAGTATGAGCTAGCTGAACCTAATTGCAACGATCTTAAAAACATAAAAGTTATTAAAAACGGGTGAAAATGGCTTCGCTTGCATGAATTGAAGCATGGACGAACCTTGGTTCTTCTTGCCATGGAGTTTCAATGAAGAACAAATAAATTTGAAGAAGAAAGCTTTATGTTTTCTTATATTTTTAACCTTTAATCTTTATTTTAATAATAAAACAACATATAAAGCATTTTAATTAAAAGAAATTAAAGCATCCAACCGTCCCACTATCTTAAGGATGGCTAATTTACTCAATAAGGCCATCCAATTATAATTATTTAATAAATTAACACTTTTAAATTAATAGCGATTGATTTTTTCAATATTACGATTTAGTCCTTTTTGTTTAATTAACCAGCTAAACTTTAACATTTCTTAATGAAACTTTAATACAACCTAAATAACACTCCATAAATATTTATAAAAATATTTACTACTCGGTTTATAGAAATGAGGCCCCGATACCTCATTTTCTAAAACCACTTGACTTTAGGGTCATACCACTTGAACTTAATTATTCATTCGAATAACATAAATTGCCAATATAAAAATATATTTTAATACCATATTAGACTCGTAAATATTAAATATTAATATTTACGAACTTACTCGTCGAATTTGTGGCCCCGAAACCACAATTTTCGACACCACTAAAAACGGACTGTTACATGAAATGTCAAGGTGAGTATACTATGATAAAGTGTATTGTAATGTTGAATGTGTTGGAAGATATCAGAATAAAGGACTAAAATGAATTGATAAGATTGAAATGTGTTACATAGTTACAATGTGTACCAATTTGGTATTATTCTAATAACAGTCTCGAGTACTGTCAATTTAGTTAACATGCCTTAGGTTGAAAACCATTGGTGCTGGGCCATCTACAATGGTAAGATATATAGTTAGTATGAACCATCATTGTCACGCCACTTGAGATGGTAGAATAAATAGATCATGAATGTCATCGTTGCTAGGCCACCTGGGATGATGAAACATAAATAAAAGAGAACCATCGTTTCCAGGCCATTTGGGATGGTAATATATTGAATTTAATGAACCATCAATGTCGGGTCACCCGGAATGGTAAATTGTGTTTTTTTGTAAAAATCATCGTTGTCGGGCAACTCGGGATGACTATAGTAGGGTAAGAGTTATGGAATGATGATGAAATTGATGTGTTTTATATATTTGTGTCTCACGATAGCAAAAGCTTGTAAAGTACTATATGAATTTATTAGAAACGAGCCTTGGGGACCGGTGCAAATATGAATGACTCGATAGACTCTAGTAATAGATTTCAATGGTGATGTAACTAGTCATTGATGTTGAATGAAATTGGATTTACATGACTTGAAGTGAAGGGTATAAATGCATGTGGTCATGTGTAACCTAAAACTTAATATTTAACAAATAATCTAATTTGGTTAACTAGCTTATCATGTTGAATACATGGGGTTTACCAAATTGTTGGTGTATACTAATATGTGGACAGTTTTATTCATATATGTAATATAACAAGTTAGTAATGTTACATCTTATTATTTTGTTTTATGGAAGTACCATTGAGCCCTATTACTCAACATACGATTTGTTTTCTCTTTGCACATGTTTAGGTAACCTTCGGAAATTGAAGCTAGCATCCAGACCGATATTTTCGACTCAACAAAGTTTGTATAATTTGTTTTTTTTTTTTTTTTTTGGTTTTGTGGCAAGTACCTAGGGACTTTTGGCTAAATGTCTCAAATGGTTAAGTTGTGTATGATATGATCTTATGCTAATGCTTTGAAATTTGTGTTTGGATGTTTTTATTTAGTTGGTTTTAAGTCTTAAGAATAATGGTTATGCACTTGAATGAATTTGGGTTGATTTTTTAATATATGAATGGTATAAGTTAGATTAAATAGTTGGTGTTTTTTGGAGATTACTATTTAGTGTATTTTCACTTGAAATCATTTGGTAGGTTTATAATTTGGATGCATGAGATTGTATATAAATGATTTCAGGTCTCTTTTAACTTGTAACATGTTGAATTTGGAAGTAACAAATTGTCACATCGCGACAATGAACATCTGACATCGCAACAAGGAACAGAGCAAGGTTCTCACAGTGATCTTGACTCGAAACTTTGTATTCTTTACAATTTGGTCCATATCGACCTCAGGATATCAAACGAGCTTTTGTAAGCTTGTATAAGACTTGAAAATGATTATGTATTGTTTACTATGCATGATTTACTTGTAATTGAATGCATATTAAAGTTGAATTGAATGTTATAGATTGTAGTTGCTCCGGTAACGAATGTGACACCTTGTAGCTTGGACTTGGCTATCAAGTTAGGTATCGGGGTGTTACAAGTTCATTGTAATAGCTCTGCTAGTATTGGAGGATTCGACGCACTATAGTAGAGTGTTCGTTTGGTTGGTGTAATCACCATTCCATGGAATGATGGATACATGGCTTATTCTGAAAGCTCTCGTAATAACTATTTGGTGAAGGGAGCACTAAATGGCTATTCACAAGTTGATTTTCACATTTAATAAATAGGCTTTAATGGATCCTACACACTTGAATGGTGATGATTATTGTATAGAATATTAATGGATGAAAAAGTAATGAAGTGGATCTTAATCCTCACGAATTAACTTCCTTTTTTTAAAACCAAAAAACCCTTTTAAAACATGATATTCTTTAACCATAATTGAACCACATCAATAGATGAACTCTCAAATAAGCCAATGAAGCATACATGCAAACAAAAATCGAAAACAAGAGAAAGAAAGTATGGATTTCAACAATAGTGGTTAGAGAGCAAGTTTGTTGCTAAAATTGGTGGAATGTAACCTCCCTAACCCGACCTAGACATTATGGCCGAATCCTAAAGGTTACATTAGCCACCGAAATTGCCAAGTAAAAACGTTTGGTTTAAAAATCGCTATTTTGAACAATTTTTGATAAACTTAGCGCAGTTGCATTAGATTTTTTAAAAACACCAGTTTGATAGGACATCTATAATTTAAGTCCAATTTATTAGAAAGTCATGTCGTATGAAAAAAAAAACTCAATTGTCTTTTTCAACAAACTTTTTAAAAACCTCGTTACTGTTACGTTAGCGAAAAAAATTATTGCATTCGATTTTTTATAAAATCCATATTTTAAATCGTGTTAGGCCGGTTATTTAATTTGTTCAGTTTCCATACAAATACCTCATGCATGCAAAAATTCGAAATAAAAATCACTCATACCACAATCCATAATAAAAATTACATTCCCAAAATAAACCAAAATAAAATAAGGAAATTTTAAATTACTATATTGGGTGAAAATTTGAGATAAAACCTCCGAATGCCGAGTCTGAGCCTAGTCTTGAAGGTTATTTGTAAAGAGTAAACTAAGGGATGAGCTTAAAAGCTCGGTGTGAGTTTAAGCAAAATTAAGCATACAATCAGTCAATGAGGCATACAAATAATATACAATTCATACAAATTATCATGGCATATCAACATATGTATATGGCATGCTCAATGATACAGTGCAATAGTCCTACCCATCCATCCGCTACACACCACGAGTTCCCCAAAACTCGTCATCTGAACACCAAAGCAATAAGAGTTGGAGCTCTGTGTGGTTAAGCCACCAGTAATAGTATGTAGTTAAAATTGTCAGTAATATGCAAATAAGTTGCCAATAAGATACGATAAGTTGCCAGTACTCCATAATACTCCGGGGTGCAGTATACTGACTAACCAATGTTGAGAATAAACCGTCGGTACTTCGCGTAACACCTCCGTCACCCAATCATTACCCAAGCCTTTGTAATGCAATATGACATACTTTCAATGAAGCAAATCACACTTTTTAATATCAATCTCAATTCAGTGGCATGCTTACATGCATTAAATTTATCGTTAACGATGGCATACTTTTATGCTTTCGATATTAACAATCTCAATCAGCAACATGATTTAATACTACACATTATACAACTTAAATATCACACAACCAGTCACAATTTTAGGCCCTAACATTCGGTCATTACCTCTTATTACTTACCAATCTTGGTATACCTCTTAACTGTCATCAGGCCATTCGACCATGCCTAAAACCAGCATGCATAATTAATCACTTGCATAAAATATACCATTTTTTAAACACTAATACACATATAGGTCAGACCCACACCTAATTTACGCGAATCTGATACACTAACATAACTGCAACTTCTACAACTTAGATCTAGACAACTCTAGATCAGATCTGTACACAACATGAATGAAATTCGATTAAAACCCCTATAAGGTTCGACCAGAACAAGGATTAACAGCGTCAAATCAGATTTAATTTTCGATCACTTACTTACTCTATTTCGATTAAAAGCAAAGATGCGAATAGCTTCTAATGCCACTACTGATCCGAGGCGTTCGGGTTGGCCCTTCAATCAAAATAACACTTAAAAGTTAGTATAGAATATTTGACTATGGCATCAATAATATTCGACCAAAGCAGAAAAAAAAATAAAGGAAGAAGGGAACGATATAAGATCTAATCAAAAGAAAAACTACTTACTCCACAAGAATGACAGATTCGAAGAACCAATGAAAAATTCGAGCAATATAGATGAATTCAGCCAAAGTAATCAGTAATTCAACAAGAAGAAAAGTAAAAGAAAAAGAGAACACAAAAGGGCAGCACGAGGGTGAAGAGAAAATAATTGAAGAAAAATGGAAGGAAAATTGTGAGAAAATAGAAGGGGAGGAGACAACAATAGGGGAAAAGAAGAGGAAAAAGATGAAAAAAAACTAATAGCCTTTTGATAATTCAGATAAAGTTTTAAATATCCAAGTTAATCAAATTTTATAGTGTTTGAGTTAGACTGAAATCTGACAACTTGCTAGGGGTGAACGACACAGGCTTTAAAAGAAAAAGAATTAATGAGCAAGGGGAATTGAACTCGAGTTTCAGTGATAGCTACATTATTTAACCACTAGGCTAATACTCAATCTTGCTATAATATTACAATTTTATCAATTAGAAATTCAAGATGTGACATGGAAGGCACGTGGAGAGAAGGGCTTAAGAGAAATCTATGGTAGAAAGTTGGGGATGATCTAGGTTGGTTGATGGAAGCCTATGATGGATGGATGCGACGAAGGCAATGACATTGGTTGGGATCTGAGTTGTTGTGTTGTTTCTAGAAAAATATAGGATAAAGTTAAAGTTGTAAGGAGAGGCAAAGATAGAGTAAAACTAAAAAAATAAAGAGAGAGGGGGGAGGGGTTATAATGAAACAAACATAAATAATTTTTATATAATAGATAAATATGGTTATATTTAATAATATATAAAATTTAATTAATATATTATGTATAATTAATTAAAATATATTTAGACATGAGTTTTATGAAAATAATTTAACAATAATATTCTTAGATATAAAAAATAGGCATTCTCTAAATTGAAGGATGTTGTTTGGAGCGCCTAATCTTCTTTTCTTCTGCTTCTATTTTGTATTACACACATTTCTTTTGGTTTTCTTATGAATAACATATATTGGTTGTCGGCTTTGGTCCAGATATCCAAGAGAGGCAGGCAGGCTCCAATTAAGTATAGCGCATGGACTGAATGGGTGTGTTGTTTCAGCTAATTGCAACCAAATATTGTCTTTCTTTTTAAAAACCCCAATCTGAATATATAGATTTATCTAAAAACTTAAATTCCCTTATTTTTTACAAATTATTAGAATATTATTATTCAAATTCCAACTCAATATTCATATCATTCAAATAAAAAATTTAATTTCAAAATTTCCATTCATTTTTGGATATCAAAACATGGAAATATCCTAATTACAATCCGCTAAAATTTTTTTACATATATAAAATTAAATTTATAAGCATTTTGTACCTAATAGATTCGAATATCTGAATTTACATCCATTATTTAAATAAGTAAAATATTTTTGGATAATAGATATTCGAGATGTCTATCTGAATTTATAACGAATGATAATTTTAACACCCAAATCTACAATAATTGAATCCGTATAAAATAAATTGAATGTTAACAAATATCCAAATTCGTTTTACCGAGCTTCAATCCAAGTAATGATCTAGGAGGAGAGAGAAAAAATTGTGAACTAAATTTGTGTGTTTTATCTATATACTTATGTTGAAACCATTTTTTTGTTTGGAAAATGGGCCGACCTTAAAAATGAAAATGGAGTCGCCACCAATCCTTTTTTGAAGTGTGATTGGGTCACCTTATAAAACATTTTGGTCTACGAATTTTAAGAAAACATGTCCGGGAGTCGGTTACACACGAGGAAGGATTAGCACCCTCGCAACGCCCAAAATTGGTACCTTATTGATTGATTAATGTCCTAATATCGAAAATTAGAAGAGATTTTAAAATATGAATCCTTTAGATAGCTATTTGAATAATTCATTTTGGATATCGAAATTCTCTTGTTCCGAAAAGATGAAATACCACATCCAACACGATAGGACACGATGTTTCAAACCCTCGATACCAAGATCATTTCATGGTTTCCAAAATTCATGCATTGTGATTTTAAAAGGGTATTCCATTATTTGGCTAAACAAAAAAACCAAAACCCAGCACAATTGGGCACGATTCCTCGAATTTCTAAATATGAAATATTGCCTTTATTTAAGAAAATCCGATCAAAATCTCTAAAGGATATTTGGTTATTTGGACGAATGGAAAACCGAAACCCAGCTCGATTTGACACGATCTCTCGAACTTTCAAACACGAAACATTGCCTTATTTAAAAAACGCGATCAAAATCTTTAAAGGATAGCTGGTCATCTAGACGAACGAAAAATTGAAACCCAGCACGATTGGGCACGATTTCTCGAACTTCCAAAACACGAAACATTGCCTTATTTAAAAAACGCGATCAAAATCTTTGAAGGATATTTAGTCATCTAGACGAACGAAAAATCAAAACCCAGCACGATTCCTCGAACTTCCAAACACGAAATATTACCTTTATGAAACCCTTTTTTATGAATTTTGAAAAAAAAGCAAAAATAAAAATATTGAAATGTAAATACGGTAATAATAAGGGAGAATAATAATAGATACAAAAGAGGAAAAAACAATAATATTACAGTAACACAAAAAAAATAATATGTGACAAATAAAACAAATGGTAATAATAATAATACTACTAATGAAACTAATAAATATAGTAAAAAAAGGTAAATATAATACTAAAATATAAATATGATAATAGAATAGTAACAACAATAAGCAAAAAAACATACATCAATAAGAAAATAATAGTAATAATATTAGAATAATAGTATTAATAAAAAATAATAGTAGTAAAAAATAATTTGATAATAAAAATATAAATATAATAATAATACAAAAAGAAGTAAGCAAAATAATATATAAAATTATAGTACATATAATAGGAAGTATATAACTATAATAATAATAGTACTAGTAAATTAAAAATAACATTTATAAATAAAACAATAATAATATTTTTTTAAAAAAACAATAGTGAAAATAAAAGTGATATTAATGGTAACTATAATAATAATTAAAGTAATAGTAAAAAATAATAGTAGTAAAAAACAATAATATATAATTAAAAGAATTAAAGTAAACGATAATAATAATAATAATAATAATAATAATAATAATAATAATAATAATAATAATAATAATAATAATAATAATAATAATATAAAGAATATGATTATGATGATAATAATAATAACAAAAAGTATTTAAAAATAATTAATTTAATGGTAAAATAACAAAATAATCGCAGAGGGACTAAATTGGATAAAAAACAAAAGATTCGGGCCAAATTTAAAATAAAAGAAGATAAAAAGGGCTAAATTGTAATATACGCGCAACCTAGAGGGACCAAAATAGAAATTAACCCCGCTTTGGAAATGGTGCGTTTAAATAAGGACCCGAATTGGAACAATGGAATAATTTTTGGGCAAAATCAGAAATAAAAAGAACTTGATTGTGAAATTAAAAAAAGCGGAGGGGCTAAATGCGCAATTAGCCCCTCCCTAAAAACCGCGCGGATCCTCTTGCTGGAGCGAGTCGGGTTGTGGGTCAGACGTTTTGGGTCTCTGACCCCTATTGTCAAAACGGCGCTGTTTCGTATGAAATATAAAAGCAAAATTTTTTTTAATAAAATCTCATTTCTTTCATTCCAGCAAAGGGGAGAAGAAAAGGGATCCCAAAATGCTCTCCCCTAGCCTGAGTTCCGACCCAGGTTCGGTCGCCTGACCGCCGCAGTGCCACCGCTGCCGACCACCGCACACGGTGGCCAGAAATCCCGAAGGGAAAAATCTTCCTTTTTTTCCTTTTTATAAATGTATTTTACATACATATACTGGGGTTTTTTTGATTAAAAAAAAAGAAAAAAAACAAATTATATGTAGTAATAGATTCGGCAAAAAGAAGAACGAATGGAAAAAAAAGAAAACCTTTTCTTGATTCTTTAGTATTGATTCGTAAGAACTGCTCTGTGTATTTCTTGTGTAAATCGTGTAAAAAAAAGATCCTATTTACATTGTTCTGTGTGGCTTTTATAGCCCTCTTACAACCTAATTTCTTCCTATTTCGTAGTTACATGGAAACGTGATGGATGAGGGCACGTCATGGAGGGCGTAACGGCGTGGATCAGCGCCAGACTTGGGGACACGAGACGTGTGGCCCTGGGATGCTGCTGGCGGCGTAAGGACCGACTACTAGGGTTTTCCTTTTTTTGTTTTCTTTTTTGGGCTAAAAGTCTGGGCTAGGGTTTAAGTGCTTGGTTTGGGTCTGATGGGTTTGGGCTGTTTTGTATTTTGGACTGCTTATTGGACTGTTTTTAACTTTGGACTTTTATTTTTTTTTGGTTTGGGCCCCGAGTTAAAATTGGGCCTTACAACCTATATATAAAAGGAATGTTCAAAGGACCTTTACAAAAAAAAAAAATATTAAATTTTAGTTTTTGCCATTCTAATATACCTAAATTTGATATTTAATATATATTTTAATTTCTAACATTATAAAAATATAGAGATCAAATTATGTTAGAAATTAAAATATATATATTAGATATCAAATTATAAACATTTGGGGTCTAAATAGTCTAAATTATTTCAATTTTTAAAAGCCACACTACTCCATTCAGTGTTATTAATTAGTCTAAATAGTTACTATTGTCAACTACTTCAATCAAAATAATGGTGTCAATTTTTCTTAAGAACACTATTACAACAAAAAAAAATTTAATTGTTACGATTTTGAATGAGGTTTTTTAAGGGAAAAACTCTAATTGATATTTTCAGCGTTTTTATTATATGACTATAAAGTGAATTTAAAAAAAAATTCAAAATGTCACACTAAAAAAATTAATAGAAATTTTTTAATGGTGTTAATAAATGGATTTGAATTTTTTTTAATTAAAAAAAGTAAAGAATTGTATTCTTAAAAATGAAAGTAAACTCTCAAATAAATTATAAACCCAAGGACAAAAACCATATTACTAACTCTTTTAATTTCTTGACAAGCTTTAGTGTTAATGTGGACTGTAGGAATACATGGACAACCTTGGGCCTCGTGCGCCATGCACACCTCCATCTACATCTAACCTTTAGTGCTTGACATTCAACCAAGGCCGACCCATCTAGCTCTCCTGCCCTACGCTGCCTTCCACCACCTTCACCTTCACCTTCACCTCCACCCTCACCCTCACGTGCAAGGAAACCAACTTCCTCCAATGTTCATGGCCTAGCTGAATTTTTAAAATACCTGTCTTCAGTTTCCAAACACAGAAAACATTCCCCTGGTATCTTGACACAAGGTTACAAGCACCGCGATGACTCCACCACCATGAGTGGTTCACCATCTTATGGTGGTAGAGCAAGATAGATTTTATTTCAACAATGAATATAGAGCAATATGATAATTATTTGCTCTTCCTACTATATAAAATTATCATTTTATCATTTTATATAGAACTATTAAAAAGTTAAACATGCAAAAATATGCTATAGAAAAAAAAACTTAAATTCTTTTGCTTTTTTTTATCGAATTTTTAAAAAAGTAAATTCCACCTTAAAAAATTATGTTAAAATATTTATTTATTTTTTAAAATTAAAATATTATAAAAAATTAAAAAATTTAATTGAAACAAAGCCTAACAAGTATAAATATATCCAACATCCATAAAAATAATAATGATTTTTAATATTATATATAGTGGCGGAGCCACGTAAACAATTGTGGGGTCAATTCACAAAAGAAAAAAATATTACTTAAATTATATAATTGATGCATTGATCCCGCAAAATATTTGAAAATGATCTCATAAAAGATATGATGTCAATTTTTTTTGACAATAATTATTTTATAAAACAAATTATGTATATAAAAATAAATGAATCTATTTCTACCTACTAAAATTCAAAACTTCTTTTATTTTATTCCAACAATCTATACTTTTCTTTCAATTTCTTTTATTCTCAAACACTTTGATTAGAATTTTTACAGGATAGGTATTTAATCTTTCGATGCTTTCAAGTGGGTCTCTCAATTACGATAACAATTCTTCTTTTCTTTCTAAATTTTACTGATTAATCTCTAGAAAATTAGTATTTTAGTTTTTCTTGTGATAGATTAAGATTTTTATACAAAATATAGTTTATTTATTTATTTATTGAATGATGTTGGGATATTGATTTTGTATTAGATTCCTAACATTAAGATTGGATAAAAGTTTTTAGAGGTTGGTTAATACATATCCTTAAAAAATTTAGGATTGATTGCATTTATAATCTTGAATTTCTTGAATATTGATTAGAAATTTAGCATAGTTGTCCCTATGTGATTATGGTAAATCTTGTGTTTGAAAAATTAATATATTGCATTCTCATGATACCAAAAAGCACTTAAGCGGTTTTTATTTATGTGAAAATAAAATTATTAATTATATTTTGGCATTGTGAACACCTTTATGTGGGTAAGGATTAAATTTGTTATGTTTAACAAGAATGATAAAATGTTTTAAAAGAAAGTCAGCTTGTGTCTAACAATAATAATAACAAGTTTATATGAATTTTATAAATGTTTTTTTTATTTTTTTAAATTAATTAAAAAAATCTCCTGACTCCATCCTTGATTAAACATCTAAAATAAAGTGAGATGAATGATGTAACTTAAATACCAACTATAAAAAGGTAATGAATTTTGCAACATCGATTTGGTGTTGCTTCATCCCCATTCTTAAAGCTAAGCGCGTCGCTTATAGATGGAGGACCAACACTCACATCTCCACAGGTTTACACGCTAAACAAGTTAAATCAAGGCTTAGATTATCTTATAGAGGTAAAGGAAGTAAGGGAGATTGCCTACGAGGTTAAATCCTCTCTCACACACACAAAAAGATTTTAAAATTTTAAATTATATAGAAATATTACAACTAACATAAAGTTGTTGATTTTAAATTTTTTTTTATCTTTAATACAATCAATTCTTTCTATAACAATGGTCTTCATTATATCATCTAGAACCAATTTTTATGTTTTATTTTTATCAGTTTTTCATTTAGCAACAATTATAAAACACTATTTATTAATTTAGTTATCTATAGTAACTACTAATCTCAAATTTTAATAAAACTAGGAATATTTTCGGGTGATGTACGAACTAGGGTAATAATAAGTTTATTTTATATAATAATAAGATAAATGAAAATAACACGGATAAAAAAGATATTAAAGTTAGTCATTTAACATTAAAAAAATTAAAACATAAAATTCTCAAAAAATTTAAAACATAAAAGATTTAGTTAATAGAAATAGGGGAAAAAGTTTGGTCTCTCGGTTCAAAATGATTAAATTAAATTTATGTTTGATAAATTGAAAAATTAAGTATTGAAAAAATAAGAATAAAAAAGTTTAAGTGTTGAATTTAAGTTATAGAATTTGTTTGGTATATACTTTCTTTCTTTTTTTTTTTTAAATGTGAATCGGTTGTCATTAATAAAAAGGAAATGGGACAATGTGCATGAGTGCCAAATGTCTTAATTTGTCATTCACCATTAAACTGTGGATAACCTAGTTAATGAAAATCTGAAAGCCTAAAAAACTACCTAAAAGATTTCAATCGTCAAAGCCAACCCATTTCCTAAGAAAAATAAAAAGAAAACCTAAATACACTCATACATCAGAAACCAAAAGTCGAAATGAAATCCCCTTGTCCCTTTCCTAAAATCTGAAGACAACCTCATACGAACCCAATTCTCAGGCAACCTACCATTTGTTCTACTTTCATTGTTATCATTTTTTCATCACATTTGTACCAAAGGAGTTCATAATAGAGTACTTTGTAGAAAAGAAACCGTCGGAGTCCCATAATTTTTAATCCTCCACCTCCTTTCCAACACCAATCATAATCATTCTATCTTCTTTGACTGTTGATTCTGTTTTTGGGGGGCCTTCCTCAATCCAAACCCTTGGTTCTATCCACTGTTTTCCTTCCTCTACCATCGTATGCATCGACTAGTTTGCCTTTTGACCGACAAAATAGTACGTGAATTTTTCAAACCTTTGTGCTCTTTCCTTTATTTCTTGTATAATCGCCGCGATGCATGATTTATCCTCTGTATTTGATTGGATTTTTTTTATGATGGTCAAGGAATCCCTTTCTATTACTAGGTTGCGAAACCCTAGATATTCAGCCACTAACCCTACTTGAAGACAAGCAATCGCCTTCGCTATAGTTTCATCGGCTATAAAACAATTCTGGTAAGTGCATGCAGCCAAAATAAACCCTTCATAGTCTCGAAATATAATTCTCGTTACTAAAACTAGTGAATTTTTATTATACACTACATCAAAATTGCCTTTAACATCGTTTGTTCTCGGCGGTTTCCAATTAAAATCCTATTGATGTATATTTGTTGAAACTCTGGATCCAATAAGATTACATTCTGCTTGGAATGTCTTGATAAATGTGACAATTTCTGTTGTGTTTTGTTTTTCACCCTGGTGATAGGCTTTGTTGCTCTGATACCATACTGTCCATAATATTATTGCCAGTCGTGTACATTGTTCTTCATCCATGCTATTAAATAGATTGGCTACCATGTTTTCCATTATTGTCCTTAAGGGCTGGCGGAGCAATCAATCCTTACCCCTTGTAGGGTACTTTTGACTGTTGCACGATCCCATAAAAAAGTGGCTAATCGATTCATCATTAGACTGACAAAGTGGACAGATGTTCACAACACACAGCTTCCTTGACTGGAGATTGTTCAAAGTAGGGACATAATTATGTATTATTCTCCATGTTGTTAAATTACCTTACTCGCAATGCGCAAGTTCCATAATATGTTGTAGAAGCTTTGTAGATTTGCTGGTTGTAATAATTCTTCCCTTTGTGTTGCGATTTCTGAAAGCAACCATTTGTAACCGCTTTTAGCAGAATAAACCCTTGTATTATTCCCTCTCCAAATCCTAATATCCTTGATGTCAACTCCAGCAATCGGGATAGTTTGAATTCTGTTTGCTTGCTCCTCATCAAAGATTTCCTTTAGGACATCTGTTCTCCAAGTACGTTGCTCAAAATTAATTAAATCTACTACCACGTATAGTTAACATTGATGTTCTACCTCACAATTCTTCCTTATTTAGGTCCGAGGAGGCAAGATTTATTCCAGATGTTAATTGTTTTGCCATTCCCCACCCTCCACCCTAATCCTGCCTCCAACAGCCATCGCACACACCATATGCTTTTCCAAGTAAAGGAAATGTGAGATCCTAAACTTGCGCTAAAAAAATCACAACTTGGATAATATTTTTCTTTCATAACATGAGCAAGTGAGCAATCCAGATATAAAATTAATTTCCAACCCAGTTTTGCAAGTAACAATATATTAAACTTTGTCAAATCTCAGAATCCTAACGCTCTTTGCAATTTTGGTTTGCATACCTCCTTCCAATCCCACCAATGTATCTCTTTTCCTATTTTCGAGTTTCTCTACCAAAATTTGCTAATAATATTTTCTAATTCACGATAGGGTAATAGGTAATAAGAAAAACTGCATCGTATAAATTGGTATAGCTTGTAACACTGATTTGATAAAAACTTATTTCCCTTCTAGTGAAAGCTTCCTAATACTCCAGTTTTCTTTACGTTTTGAAAACCTGTCTTTAAAATTAGCAAATGTTTCTTTTTTTTTTTTCTGTCTTCCTATCATCGTTGGAAGGCCTAAATATTTTTCTAGGTTATTTGATATTCTAACACCAAGGAGCATTCCAATCTAATCCTTACAATTGTTTTGCACATTGTTACTAAAATAAATTAGTGCCTTTATAGCATTTGCTCCCTCCAAACTTGCTTCCCCAAACAAGATGCTATCATCTGCGAAAAATAGGTGGGTTACAGATAGGTTACTTCTTCCCACTCGTACACCTTTGATAATTACTTAATTCTTAACCAGTCTTAGTAGTGGCACAAAGCCTTCTGTACAGAACAAAAAAGGGTAAGGACTTAGTGGGTCTCTTTGTCTCAAACCTCTAGTTGGTTTGAACTTTTCTCCTTGTAACCCATTAAATAATATTGTATATTCCACTGTTCGTACGTATTGCATTACAAGATTCAACCATTCTTTACAAAAACCTATCCGCCTCATTACTTGTTCAATAAAATCTCATTCCACATTATCGTAAGCCTTGCTTATGTCCATTTTAGCGTAAATTATCCTCATCCTCCTCCTTCTGTTTCAGGGATTGCAAAATCTCATATGCAATAAGTGCATTAACTATAATTTGTCTCCCTGGGACAAATGTTGCTTGTGCTTCGTCAATGCAGATATTCAGAACTGATCTGAATTTGTTTACCATAGCTTTAGAAATGATTTTGTATACTACATTGTAAAGACTAATTGGTCTGAACTGAGTCATGCAATTTGGATTATCAACCTTTGGGATGAGAATTATACTGGTGTTATTTATGTCTTGAATTTCTTTCTTTCTGTTCAAGATGTCTAAACAGTACTTGGAAACTTCTTCTCCCACAATGTGCCAATATTTTTGGTAAAATACTACAGGAAATCCATCCGTGCTTAATGCTTTTAAGGGGGGCCATGTTCATTATTGTTGTTGCTACTTCCTCCATGCTAAATGCATCAATCAGCGCCTTATTCATATGTTCATGGATGCATCTTGTAATTCCTGATAAAACTCTATCATTGTTCCACGTGTTTGCTGATGAAAATAACACTTTGAAATAATATGCTGCCACCTTTAACTTAGCTTTTTCATCTACAACCCATTCTCCATTGGGTCCTTTTATTTTTTTTCACATTATTTCTTTTTTCTGTTGGTATGCAAAATTGTGAAAGAAAGAGGTATTACGATCCCCAAATTTGAACCAGTTTGCTTTTGCTCTTTGTTCATAATACAGTTCTTCTTTGTCAACTTGTAACAGCCCTATTTTGACCCAAATCGGAATAGTGGTTTTGGGACCACAAATCTGAGTTTAAAAAAAATATATTAAAATTATTTTCTGTGTTTATTATGTGTGAATTTGTTTGTGTGAAATTTTCGTGTTTTAATTTCGTCGTTTGAGGTCTGATTCAGTAAATAGGCTTAATTGCGTAAGTTAAAAATTTGATAGTTTAATGTGCAAGGGCTGAATTGTTGTTGTCTTTTTAAATGGGAGTATTTAAAATGCAATTTACCCATTTTAAAGGGTAGTGGACGGTTTATGGTAAAAAATGACCTTGATTCATAATGGCTTAATATTATTTAATAATGGTTAAATTAGTAAATTATATATTAAGCTATTATAATAAAGCATAACATTAAATTAAACAAAGCCATTGTCATCTTTTTTATATGGTGACCGAAACATAAAAAGAAAAAAGAAAAAGAGAGAAACAAGGTTTAGGGTATTCGACCATTTCTAAGCTTGATTAAGGTATGTTTTCACTTCGGTTTTTGATAATTTTTACGTTTTTGAGATCGTTGCTTCGAGTACTACAAAGCCCATGTCTTAATTTTAGAATTTGATGAATATTTTGTGATATGCCATTGTTGAGTACTTATGATTTTTGTTGTTTGATGATGAAAAATGAAAGATATATTTTAGACTAATATATTTTGTATTGGAGTTTTTGATGATTTTGAGTAATTAGGACTAAATTGCAAAAATAATAATTTGAGGGACTAAAATGTGAAATAAATGAAATATATGGGATTGTATGAGCACTAGGAATATTCGGCCAAACATAGGTACTTTGAAATTTTGAATATTTTGTGTTTTGTGCAATAGGGACTAAATTGTAAAAATTGTAAATGTCAGGGGTAAAATGATAATTTTCCCATTTATGTGTTTTTGGACTAAATTGAATGAAAATATGTTTGAATAAGCTTAATTTGAATATGTTTAGATCAAAAACCAAAGAAATCGGACTTAGATCGGGGAAAAATAAAAATAGTCGAATAGCCGATTACATCGTTCGTCGATATCCGAGGTAAGTCTTTAAGCAATTAAACATTGTAAATTTTGTATATAACTTAGTAATATGCTGATTTGGAATTTGTGGAATAAGTGTTGAGTTAGCCAAATGTGAATAAATATATAAATATTATGTTTGAGTTTAGTTCGATTGAGCTATAATATTTGGAAGTCCGTATGAAGATTATGAAATATATGAAAAGTTCGATATATGAATTGGTTGTGAGATAGCTTATAATAATGATATTCGGGCTTTGAGCCTAGCAAGCTTTGTACTGGTGAAAGATATTGGGCTTTATGCCTAGCAGGCTTTGTGCCGGTGTATAATATTCGGGCTAAATGCCTAGCAGGCTTTGTGCCGGTGAAAGATATCAAGCTATATGCCTAGCAGGCTTTATGCCGATGATTATGTATAAGTTTATACCTTAAAGATTTATGCTAATGTGGTAATGGAATATGTTAAATGAGCTTAGTGATCAGGTATGTGTTAACTCATTATTTAATTGAGATAAGGTAAATTAGTAACTTATTTTTGTTACTAATTATATTTGATACAAATGAAAATTACACGTGAATTTTAATAAGTGTATTTGGCTTTGTAAATGAATAATATAAGTGTTGTGGGATTGATTTTAGGATATGGATATATATGTGTTCTTGTATATTTGACCATTTAAGTGGAATATGTTTATGATATATTATTATGGTTCTTGAATTTATATAAATACATATGTGTTTGTTGACTTTATAAAGATATTTTAGCTTTGAAAGTTAAAAAAAAAAACATTAGGTTATATTGTATAAATGGCATTCGGCCAAGGTAGATTTTACTTGGAATAATGAATTAATTACATCATTTGGATGTTTATTTGCTTATGACTTACTAAGCTAAGTTATTTTACTCTGGTAAAACTGTTTACTCTGTTTTATAGATTTTGGACTCAAGTTACAGGCTCGGGGATCTTCAGCAAAGTTCACCACACTATCGACTGTTTCGGTACTTTTATAAATTGAAATCGGACTTATGGCATGTATAGGCTAGTCTTAGAATTAGATTATTTTGAAAGTTTTTGTATATAAAGCCATGCGAAAATGGCTTAACATATTAATTTGAATATGGTTTTGTTTAGTTGAGTTTGAGTATGTTTGATCATGATATTTTGTGCTATGGTTGAATAGTGTTTATGTTAGGTTTATATATTTGAATATGGTGAATGAATATGGACTAAATTGAGTATGGTTCGGCTATTTTATGCTTAGAAAATTATAAATGTGAATTTGAGTAAATATGTTATATGTTATGTTAGATAAGTTGTGATTCATGAAATTGACTTGAGTTGTTTTAATTTGAATTGATTGAAGTATAACAAAAAGTTGACATTAAATGGAGTATAATTATTAAGCTTGTTTAATATTAAGTATAAGATTATATGATTAGTGATTTATGTTTTAAATAAACAAGTTAATTTGTTGTAAATTAGCATGTGATTTTATTAATGTGTTTTAATTATTAAGTAGTCTTTATATTATATTTAATGTTTATTTAAGTGATATCAAATAGAAACTTTAGTTTATTTGAATAGACGTATGCGTATTACATGTTCATTTGACTTGGAATATTGAAAAATGTGATATTTAGCTCATTTGTTTATTTTCAGACAGTTGGTGGTAATATATTATTTTAATGTTTAATGATTTATGTATAATTTTATATATTATGGGTTTATTTTATTATTTGATGATCTTTTTTTTTAAATGATTTAATTTCCATATATGTTCATAAATGTCTAGAAGTTGTGTCTTGTTCGGGAATACCCTATAACCCCATTCTGGCGACGGATACGGGTTAGGGGTGTTACACAACTTCTAGATTAAGGGCCAGTTTGACTTCCTCAATTTCTACTCACGCCTCATCATCTGGATCATTTAAATTTAGTTCAGATAATTTTCTTTCAAGTGATATTACCTCCTTTTGTTTGCTCAAAATGAAATTGCCCATCTCCTCATTGAGGCCATCTCCTAACTTCCGAAGCTTCATATCATAGGTATGTACTCTCTATTTTCCTTCCAAAATTCCTTGATACGTTGTTCACATATGTCTTCTAGTATCCAATTCACATTAAATTTGAATTCTCCTTTATTTTAGTTCAAAGATTGACAACTATTAATCCCCAAATCAACCAAGATCGGACAGTGATCTGATATGGCATGTGTAAGGTGTTTTAAAGAATACCTTAGAAAACACTCCCACCAAGCTTGGTTCGCCACTCATCTATCAATTTTTTCATGAACATTGTTTTCTGGTAACCGTCCTCTTTCCCACATATACCATTTGCCAGAGAAACCTAAATCATTAAGATCACAATCTTCCAATACCTCTCTAAATCTAGCCATGTTTCTATCATTCCTCAATCAACTCTACCTCTTCTCGATGGAGAATATTATCTCGTTGAAATCTCTCAGGACAATCCATGGTAGCCTTTATTCAATCTCCGACCTTCTTAGAACGGACCAAGTCTCACTCATTTTGTGTTCCTTTGGTGCACTGTAAAAACCTGTGAATCTCCACAATGGCATCCCTTCTTTTTCCATAATTTCCACATCAATGTGGTTTGTTGATAAGCTTCTCAACTGAACCACATATTCCTCTTTCTATCCTATCGACAAACCCTCTGTTGAGCCATTTGCTCCCATATAAATTCCATGAATAAAACCACAGTTCCTACAAACTTTTTCCGTTCTTTTTTCACTCCTATACATACCTCACCTTGTTTTGGAGGCGATTAACTGCTCGTGGATGCCCCAATCCACGAACTTTCCAACTTAATATTTTCATTGTGTACGGTCTGTACGCTTACTAACAGTCGTCGATCTCTTAGTCGGTTGAATTAATACACTTGAGTTCTCCTCTTTGCCCACGATTTCATACCTTGTTCTTTGCCTCTTTTTTTTTCCTTCATGAATTATGACTAGATTTTTTTCCAACACAGATTCCCCTTGGCCCGTTGTCCAATCCCCTTGTGTAACTTCGTAGTTGTTTGTGTCCCCTTTGAATTGAAGGTCTAGCTCCATTCTAATGGGGTTACTACCCATTTGAGGACTATTCAGTACTCCTTCCCTAAGCCACTTACTCTTAGCGGATAGCTCGGTCCTTGAAGGCGCTCTTAATGAGGAGTTCCAACCAAAAGAAACTTCTTTGATCCTGATGGTCTTCCTAATCGGACAAAAACCTGCCCTATGCCCTAGTTTTTCGCATAGAAAGCAAAACAAAGCCTTTCATATCGAAAATATGCATATCCTTCTAGCCCTCGTCCCAAAACTAGTTTTTTTCTTTCTTTTCAAAGCTAATCTTACATCAATTTTCACCTGAAATCTCATGTACCTTCGTTCTCCTCTAGAGATTAATGCATCATCATATTGAACGAATTGTCCCATAAAGTCCCCCAACTGCCTTGCTAAACCCTTTGATATGATTTCGAAAAGCAGATTATGAACTTGAATCCATAAATGCATGTGGTTTAGAGGGGTTTGCTTAGGATATTCTCCAGCAACCAACCGATGAAAAATTATAAGGTGTCTGTTAAAAAACCACAGCATTTCATCTATTACCCTATTAATATCCACCTCGTAGAAAAATCGAAAAAGATATATTTTTTCCCTAAATTTGAGATTATTACTCCTCCTAACGAATGCCATAGATCAGCCAAGGTTCTTTTGAAAGAAGGAAAGTGAATAACACAGCCAGTTAAAGCTTTTCCAACTAAGCATAGTTGATGCTCGTTCTCATCTTCAATCAGATTCTTTTCACACAGGATATTTCCTCCTCTTCATCCTCTAAATTGAGATTTTCAAGATCAGCCTCCATTAATAATCGCCTTTTTGTCTATGATTCCTTGCCTCAATCGAAAACTTGTCAAAACCCTAAATTGCGCCGCCGTGAATGCCCACAAAAACGAAACAGGAATAAAAAAGGAAAGAGATAAAAAAAACAACGTGCCAAAACCTAGCAGACCAAATAACTAATTTTTTTTTTGTAAAAAAAACCTTGTTTGGTATATACTTAAAATTAAATTGTTTGATAAAATATAATATAATCTTAAATGAAATAAAATAAAATAAAAACACGTGAATTTATTCTCTATTAAGTAATAAGTCCTTATAACACTTTATCAAACAAGGCCCAACATAAAATTTCAAAATATTCTTTCATTTTTCAATTATTATTATCTCTAAATTTTTTTCTAAAATTATTAATTCAAATTAAAATATTCTTCTAAAATAAATATATAATAACCAATCGAGAATTCAAAAGTTACATTCAGATTTTAATTTTAATTATTAAATGTGAATAATCATTGAAAATGAGTTGAATATATATGTTGGAATTAAAATATTCATATAAAATAAATAACTTATAACCAATCGTGACTTCAAAAAGTTATATTCAAAATTTTTAATTTTAATTTTAATCATTGAATTTGAATAATCAAAAATAGTTTGAGTATCTAATAATATATATCTCCAAAAATGTTTTTGAATTTTATTAATGATTGTGAATTTTAACAAGTAATAATAATTCTCAATGTCAAATTTTTTTTTATTCTCACAATAATATATATATTTTTACTCTAGGTTTTTTTTCTCTTCTTTTATAATAATTAAACTTCAATATTTAATCAATTGTTTTTGTAATTATTATTTTTTAATTTAGCACTTAATTTAATTTATATTATATAGAGAAAAATTTTGTAGCAAATAATTGTCTAAACATAATGTTATTTTTTAAAATAAAAGTTGGGATTATTTATTAATGAAAATGACAACGTATCATAGAAAAACATAGACAAACTGGAAGTAAAATACCAAAGAAAACCCTAAACAGGAAAAAGATAACAGTTACTACCTCCTACCCACAACCAAAGTAAAACTGAAAGAAAACCCAGCCACCTCTGTTAAGCCCCTTCCTCGTAAATCAATGAAACCTTTGAAATGCCCAGCTCTAGAGTAGGATAAATCCTATCGTGGCACTTAGCAGCAAACGAGATAAAAGTCCACGTCTCCAACGATGATTCACTTGGACCGAGCAACACATCCAACGAAACACCACCCTTGGCTCCCGGTCACACCGTTCCCAATCGTCCAGATCTGAAGTTCCAGTCCCCTTCACCATCATTATTGTGAAGAAATCACTTGTCCAATAGAGAACGACTTCGCATGCACCACATCCTTGATGGTGATGGGACCATCCTTAACCCACCAAGAGTCACACCTCCGGTGATAGCCTTCTTTTTCCATAAGGTGAGCGGCTCTGTTCCTAAGGCGATGAATATGCTGGAAATGATATGCTGTAAATTTGGAGACTAGCTATTTTGCTTTCCAAATTAACATGTTGATGTCAGATCTCTCAATGAGGGTAGACTTCATCTTTGTAATTACAAGCAGAGAATCATGTTCGAATTCAACTCTAATTAGATAGGGGCACGTGACAATTTTTAATTTAATCTTATATTTTTCTCATAAAAATCATAATAGCATTAATATATTAAATTTAACATAAACTTATAAAAGTTATAAAAAAATCATAAAAACTTATAAATAGTATAAGAACTTATAAAAATTCTAATAAATTATAAAAATAAAATGTATTTAAAATATTTAAAACTTTCTATAAACTTATGAAAATTATAAAAAAAATATTTAATATAAATGTGGTAAAAACTTCTAAAAATAATTAAAAATTATAATAATTTATCCATAATTATAAAACTAATAAAAAAATTCATAAAAACTTATAAAAAAATTCAAAACAAGTTAATAAATTATAAAATATTAAAAATATATAAAAATTCATTTGTTTCTTCCTCATTTTGGAATTTAAACTCCTAAAATCAAAATGAACACGTGATGTTAAACTAATCGTTGGATAATGAAATTTGGGTTTGATAGGATCTGACCGTACTAAAAATATTTTATATCATACAATTCTTAGCAAATACTTTTCAACTTTTCAAGGTTCAAACTATTATATTGTACTTAAAAAACTGGAGGTAAAAAAGTTTAGAAATAAAAATAAAATTTTATAAATAAATGTGAATGTCCATATTCCAACCCCCTTATTTATAAGGTAAAACCTTTCATTCATTATGTAAGTTGATTAATGTGTTAATGAAGTACTTAAATAAGCTTCATTTATTGTATTGCATTGAATTTCAATTTACTTATAAATAGAACTCTTTCGTGAATGAAAAAGAGATACGAGAAAATTATCTGTTTACTTTAAGTATTTTTTTATTTGATTATTTTATAACACATTACCAGCACGAGCTTCTATGAGTTCATAGTGAAGTTCACGTCATTTCGACTTTATATAATTTACCCGTATAACTCCCGTTAAACTATGTAAGGTATATGTATTTTCATAATTCTTTTATTTTATTTTCTAGATAAAATATTTGCTTTGGGTAACATTTTCACATTTATTTTTACAACTAAAATCTAATAATGATAATTATATATACATGTTTTTTTTTTAAAATAAATTTCAATTAATGTAATTTGTGCTAAGTTATTATTATGACTATTCCTCTCTATGCCAATATTTGACATACATATTATTATTTAGCAAGTTTGGTATATATAATTGAATTGTTTTACGATTGAGAATGCTCATTATTTTACTAATATTTTTTTTATTTTGATTCAAGTGATTATAATGTCAAATCTTGCCAAACTTGAATTTGTGGCTTTAAACATCTCAGGCAAGAATTATTTATTATGGGTGTTAGATGCTTAAATTCACCTAGATACTAAAGGTCTAGGAAATACTATATTAGCAGATAAAGAAGCATCTAATCAAGACAAGGCAAAAGAAATGATTTTCATCCGTCATCATCTACATGAAGGATTAAAAGTGGAATATCTCACTGTGAAAGACCCTCTTGAGTTGTGGAAAAATTTGAAAGAACGATTTGACCATCAGAAAACGGTGATACTCCCTAAAGCTCGTTATGATTGGATGCACTTACGGTTGCAAGATTTTAAGACTGTATGAAACACCCCAAACCCGGCCCACGAGCTTTGACCAGATTTGGTATGTTCCTCAAGAAAATCGTTTTCAAAGTTCTTTGTTACTTAAAGAAAATTTGTGTAATTTTAGAAAAATATCGTTTTGGGTTGGGCTTAGATCGAAACCCACTTATTTACTTAGAAATCATTTAATTACGATGACAAAACAGTTTAGGGTTTATTTTTAAATAAATAATTCTTACTTGAACTTTAATCAAAAATAGTTCGTAACATAGTAAATTAAAAATTTAAACAGAAATAAAGAAATCCAACTTGGGCCTTATGGCCTTATTACATCAATCAAAACCCAAAATAAAATTATAGTACTGAGTAAAATAAAAGTCCAAATCTTTAAATTTTTCCTTGCGATGCATGGCCACCTTTAGCTCCTGCCGACCCGGTCCATTACTGCTCATCACCTGAAAAATGGTCCCACAACGGGGTGAGTCAACAGACTCAATTTGTATACGACACTAAATCATAATAGAATCAGGCATACAATTGTTACACATTCAAAACATAAAATACAAGTTATGATGCATTCCCAAACCCAAACCTAATTGTCCATCCGCTACACACCCCCGTACCTGCCAGTCACACCGTGGGGACTACTAAGTCGACCCTCCTTCCGCTACACACCAATTTGCGGGCTTAAGGCTCCGCATCTGTGGTTTTAGGAAACCACTTTTCAGATTACTGTGGTCTTAGATCACCACTTTTCAGATTACTGTGGTCGTAAGTCACCACTTTTCAGATTACTGTGGTCTTAAATCACCACTTTTCACTTCCCCTTTCAATATACAACCATATGCCCCATAAACATTAATATGCATAATATACCATAGTTCACATTCTTATCATACTCTCATGTTATGAATAACATTTTTCATATTCCTAGTAGAAGTAGGAAACGTACCTGAGTACTTAGTACCTTAACATGGTACCTTAGCCATGCTCATATTTTCATTAACATATATTTTAATACATGCAACCATAATTCATATTACAAAGTAGTGTGGAGTACACACATTCTTAATAATACATTTAATTAAACATAGCCATGAACCTATCAAAACTTAGGGTAGGGTACACACCTGATTTGCTTAACGAATTCCTTGAAATCCCGAAATCTGATCTACTGCCTTAGATCTCAAATTCCTACATTTGATTAATCACTTACTAATTTAATAAAAAGCCATTCGGCCATAAATCCAAATCCTAGTAGGATTAGTATTCTTAAAACTTACCTTGAAATTCTCAAATCCTGAAATCCTTGTATCCCTCTGTCGAAATCCCTATAACTACATGTTAGATCAATTTCTAACATTTATTCACAACAAATAACCCTTAGCCGTATGTTAAATATGACTTACCTTAGATTCTTAAATCCCGAAATTCACCGAATAACTAGGGAACACGCGGCTTATGGTGTACCTTCGGGAAAAGAACTTCTCCTTCCTTGTAGTCGACACTTAGTAAATCCCGAAAGATCTCTTTGGTAATAGATATTAAGGGTATTAGAATCTTAATTTCGACAGCCTTAAAAGAAATAGAATGAGAATCTAACCTAATTTTACCCTTACTGAAAATTTGATGAAACTCTTGCTTGAACCCTTAGCAGTATTCGACTATGGCTTTGATGTGGATAACAATTTCGGCTCTTGAGGCTTAGTGAGAAATCGACTAGGGCTATTGGTATCTTCGGCTTTTGATTGTGTTTGTAATAGAAGAAGAAAAGAAAAGAGAAAAAGAGAATAATGACAGAGAAAATTCGGCAGAGAGAAGAGGAGAAACTTTAGAGAATTTCGGCAGAGGTTTTCTTGAAAAGAAAAGAATGAATGAAGAATAGCCTTACTCTTCCTTTTATAGCCAAAATTACTAGCTAGAGTCCTTTACTTGGCCACCACTCTTCTATTTGATAGCTTTATCTCTTCAATTTAAAATAATTAAAGAAATATCCTTTATTATCTCTTATCTCTTAATAAAAATAATACTAATAATAATCCTCTTTTATCTCTTCCTTATCTATCAAAATAAAAGAAATAAATCCATATTTATCCATCTATTATCTCTTCAAAAAAAAATAATCCAATTTAAATCCCTTATTTATCCCATTAATTGCCGAATTTTAAAGGGAATAAAACTCCCTTTTTCTAGAAGCCTTGCCGTCCACTCCTCTGCTTCTGGAAGTAAAAATAAAACTCCTTTTATTTGCTTCCCAAGTGACTCGAACCCAGGCCCAACACCTTGCATGTGGCGCCATTTCCAGAGGCCCTAAGTGACATCTTCAGGCCACTTTTCCAAGCCTGTTTGTGTGTCAAATTTCACAAACTTTTTTTCTTTTAAGGCCACCTTGCCTTAATTTCCTCTTTTAAACTTTAAAATTCGACATTTCTAAGTCATTTCTAAGTTTCCAAAAATTTTCGTTCGGCTCTGTAAATTTGACATTTCCTTACATTTCCAAGTTTCCAGAAATGTTCACTTTCCTCTTTTGAATCATTTCCAAATCATTTCCTTACATTTCCTAGTTTCCAAAAATGTTCACTTTCCATTTTTAAACTTAACATTTCTATGCATTTTCAGGTTTCCAAAAATGTTCATTTCCAAATCATTTCCATTCATTTCCGGGTTTCCAGAAATGTTCTAAACTTATTCCTAGTACATAAAACATGTCACTTCGTACAATTAAACCGAAAATGCATAGGCCCTTTCCAGGATGTTACAGTTCTACCCTCCTTAAAAATAATTTCGTCCTCGAAATTACTTACTAACAGTCGTACAATCCTTCTCACCGCACTATGCTTACGCTGCGCACTCTGATCTTAATAGAACCATCATACTTTCTAGACACAATCTTTAAGTTCACGTCCCCTAGAACTCATGTCTACTTCACGATTTAATCTGATTAAGAAGTTTTATGAATTAGCCTTTATTCCACTGATTACCCGCGAAGAAGTTTTATGAAAAGAATTTTAGGAGTGGTTCTTTCGTATTCATACATGCATACAGTCTTTACATTCATACATCCATCAAACAATTATGAACCTTCTTTCATTCAGAGAAACGTTGTAGTTTTCATTGTTGTTGTTTTCTCACTACCCAGGGGTATTTCCGTAATTTGCCCTACAGGGGTATTTTCGTAAATTTTTTTTTTCAAAATAAGGTTCCTTGGTGGTTTTGTCAATAAGGGTATTTTGGTAATTTTTTGAAATCTCGGGGGCATTTCGGTAATTTTGAAATTCCAGGGGTATTTCGGTAAATTTTTACAAATCAGGGTAAATTTGTAAAGTTCAATAAATCAGGGGTATTTCAAAATTTTGCAAAACTTGAGGGTTCTTTTTGAGAATTTGTTTTCCAAATCGGTGATGTTGCAAAAATTTTGGAAATCAGGGTCATTTTGGTAATTTTGTAAGTTAGGAGTAATTTTGTAATTTTCCCAAATCGGGGTATTTTGGACTTTCACAAAATAGGGTTTTTGAATACTTTTACAAAATAAGAAAATTTTATTGAAATCGGGGTAGTATGGTAATTTTTTTTAAAACCAAGGCATTTTTGTAATTTTTTTCAACCAGGGCATTTTAGTAATTTTTTTGCAAATAGGAAATATTTCAGAAAAATTTTATAGAATATCTTTTACAAGCCAAAAGGGTAATTTTAGTGATTTTAAAACTAGGGTTTCCATAAAAATACGACTAGTTCTCTTTCGGGTTTTAGTTAGGGGTTTAGCCCATGAATAAGTCCTCTTGGTTAGGGTGAACTAAAGCTACGCACCAGGTAGGATTCCTGCGAAGAGGAGGTGAGTCACTAGGATTGCTTAAATACCAGGCTCTTCCAGATCCAATCCTAGACATGCGCACAATGGTTACCACACCCTAACTCGGCGACTTAGACACAGGTTTGTTTTATTAAGCATTTAAGTCTTATGTAGTAGTTGGGGTAGACTAGTCCTAGGGTTCAAGCACCTATCATTCTATTCTACGTTCCATTCCTCTTCTACCCTTCTATAAATCACATAATCACACATAGAGTTAGGGGTACTTACCCGGTGGACTGCGGGTCGGAGACTTAGGTGCCATGCCAGAAAACCTGCTTATTTTCAAAGAAACTCATTTGGGCTCGATTTGAAAATGTTTTGGGCCTTAGCCCACAGGCCGAGAGTTTAAAACTGGGCTCTGATACCAAACTGAAACACCCCAAACCCGGCCTACGAGCTTTGACCAGATTTGGTATGTTCCTCAAGAAAATCGTTTTCAAAGTTCTTTGTTACTTAAAGAAAATTTGTGTAATTTTAGAAAAATATCGTTTTGGGTTGGGCTTAGATCGAAACCCACTTATTTACTTAGAAATCATTTAATTACGATGACAAAACAGTTTAGGGTTTATTTTTAAATAAATAATTCTTACTTGAACTTTAATCAAAAATAGTTCGTAACATAGTAAATTAAAAATTTAAACAGAAATAAAGAAATCCAACTTGGGCCTTATGGCCTTATTACATCAATAAAAACCCAAAATAAAATTAAAGTACTGAGTAAAATAAAAGTCCAAATCTTTAAATTTTTCCTTGCGATGCATGGCCACCTTTAGCTCCTGCCGACCTGGTCCATTACTGCTCATCACCTGAAAAATGGTCCCACAACGGGGTGAGTCAACAGACTCAATGTGTACACGACACTAAATCATAATAGAATCAGGCATACAATAGTTACACATTCAAAACATAAAATACAAGTTATGATGCATTCCCAAACCCAAACCTAATTGTCCATCCGCTACACACCCCCGTACCTGCCAGTCACACCGTGGGGACTACTAAGTTGACCCTCCTTCCGCTACACACCAATTTGCAGGCTTAAGGCTCCGCATCTGTGGTTTTAGGAAACCACTTTTCAGATTACTGTGGTCTTAGATCACCACTTTTCAGATTACTGTGGTCGTAAGTCACCACTTTTCAGATTACTGTGGTCTTAAATCAATACTTTTCACTTCCCCTTTCAATATACAACCATATGCCCCATAAACATTAATATGCATAATATACCATAGTTCACATTCTTATCATACTCTCATGTTATGAATAACATTTTTCATATTCCTAGTAGAAGTAGGAAACGTACCTGAGTACTTAGTACCTTAACATGGTACCTTAGCCATGCTCATATTTTCATTAACATATATTTTAATACATGCAACCATAATTCATATTACAAAGTAGTGTGGAGTACACACATTCTTAATAATACATTTAATTTAAACATAGCCATGAACCTATCAAAACTTAGGGTAGGGTACACACCTGATTTGCTTAACGAATTCCTTGAAATCCCGAAATCTGATCTACTGCCTTAGATCTCAAATTCCTACATTTGATTAATCACTTACTAATTTAATAAAAAGCCATTCGGCCATAAATCCAAATCCTAGTAGGATTAGTATTCTTAAAACTTACCTTGAAATTCTCAAATCCCGAAATCCTTGTATCCCTCTGTCGAAATCCCTATAACTACATGTTAGATCAATTTCTAACATTTATTCACAACAAATAACCCTTAGCCGTATGTTAAATATGACTTACCTTAGATTCTTAAATCCCGAAATTCACCGAATAACTAGGGAACACGCGGCTTATGGTGTACCTTCGGGAAAAGAACTTCTCCTTCCTTGTAGTCGACACTTAGTAAATCCCGAAAGATCTCTTCGGAAACAGATATTAAGGGTATTAGAATCTTAATTTCGACAGCCTTAAAAGAAATAGAATGAGAATCTAACCTAATCTTACCCTTACTGAAAATTTGATGAAACTCTTGCTTGAACCCTTAGCAGTATTCGACTATGGCTTTGATGTGGATAACAATTTCGGCTCTTGAGGCTTAGTGAGAAATCGACTAGGGCTATTGGTATCTTCGGCTTTTGATTGTGTTTGTAATAGAAGAAGAAAAGGAAAGAGAAAAAGAGAATAATGACAGAGAAAATTCGGCAGAGAGAAGAGGAGAAACTTTAGAGAATTTCGGCAGAGGTTTTCTTGAAAAGAAAAGAATGAATGAAGAATAGCCTTACTCTTCCTTTTATAGCCAAAATTACTAGCTAGAGTCCTTTACTTGGCCACCACTCTTCTATTTGATAGCTTTATCTCTTCAATTTAAAATAATTAAAGAAATATCCTTTATTATCTCTTATCTCTTAATAAAAATAATACTAATAATAATCCTCTTTTATCTCTTCCTTATCTATCAAAATAAAAGAAATAAATCCATATTTATCCATCTATTATCTCTTCAAAAAAAATAATCCAATTTAAATCCCTTATTTATCCCATTAATTGCCGAATTTTAAAGGGAATAAAACTCCCTTTTTTCTAGAAGCCTTGCCGTCCACTCCTCTGCTTCTGGAAGCAAAAATAAAACTCCTTTTATTTGCTTCCCAAGTGACTCGAACCCAGGCCCAACACCTTGCATGTGGCGCCATTTCCAGAGGCCCTAAGTGACATCTTCAGGCCACTTTTCCAAGCCTGTTTGTGTGTCAAATTTCACAAACTTTTTTTCTTTTAAGGCCACCTTGCCTTAATTTCCTCTTTTAAACTTTAAAACTCGACATTTCTAAGTCATTTCTAACTTTCCAAAAATTTTCGTTCGGCTCTGTAAACTTGACATTTCCTTACATTTCCAAGTTTCCAGAAATGTTCACTTTCCTCTTTTGAATCATTTCCTTACATTTCCTAGTTTCCAAAAATGTTCACTTTCCATTTTTAAACTTAACATTTCTATACATTTTCAGGTTTCCAAAAATGTTCATTTCCAAATCATTTCCATTCATTTTCGGGTTTCCAGAAATGTTCGAAACTTATTCCTAGTACATAAAACATGTCACTTCGTACAATTAAACCGAAAATGCATAGGCCCTTTCCAGGATGTTACACTGTAAGTGAATACAATTAAGAACTTTTCAAAATTAGTTCTCAATTAAAAGTATGTGGAGAAAACATAACTGATGAAGACTTGTTAGAGAAAACATTTTCAACCTTTCATGCTACTAATGTGCTATTGTAGCAGTAATATTGTGAAAAAGGTTTTAAAAGGTATTCTGAATTGATTTCATGCCTTTTGGTGGCTGAACAAAATAATGAGCTATTGATGAAAAACCATGGAATTCGTCCCACTGGTTTTGCACCATTCCCTGAAATGAATGTAGCAGTACACAATAATTATGAAAATAGAAAATATAGAGGTCACGGCCGTGGTCGCGGACGTAGTGGGGGACGTGGTCGAGGATGTATTAGTAATCGTTATCATGGTGGTCATAACACTGACACTTCTAACCACCAAAAAAAGAATAACAATGAAAGACAATAAAGAAGTGGTCAAAATAATCCTTCAAAGATTGTTGAGAATATTTGCTACCGATGTGGTATAAAGGGGCATTGGTCACGTACCTTTCGTACGTCTGAGCATTTAGTGAAACTTTATCAAGCATCCCTTAAAAAAAAGGAAAGCATATGGAGACAAATTTTATATCCCAAAATGATGAAATAGAGGCAAAAGATGAAGATATTTACTATAATACTAAAACTGACCATGCCTACGAGGGTGATAAATTTAATGACCTTAATAATAAAACTCACCTAGATGTGGCAGATTTCTTTGAAAATCATTAGAAAAATTGATGTTATTTTGACATTTTTATGTTGTTCTAAGTATGTTTTATTTTCTTGCATAAAGAATAATTTATATATTTAATAAATATTTGCAATGTTTCTCATATTATATTTTGTTTGTTTTTATGAAGAATATGAATATTCAACAAAATTTTGATGGCCCCAAAATCAATGGAGACATGTGTCTTGCAGATAGTGCTACAACACATACGATACTCAAAGATAAAAAATATATTTCTCATTTGACAATGAGTAATGCCCATATTAATACAATATCGGGTAGTTTAAAACTTATTGAAGGCTTTGGAAGAGCTATTATATTATTATCTAAAGGTACAAAATTTGTCATTGATGATGCTTTATATTCCACTAAGTCTCAAAGAAATTTATTGAGTTTTAAAGATATTCGTCTTAATGGATATCATATTGAGACCATGAATGAGAAAAATATTGAATATCTATTTATTACAAAAGTTGAATGTGGAAAGGAATATGTTTTGGAAAGGCTACTTGCATTTTCATCAGGTTTATATTATACACATATTAGTGCAATTGAGTCACATGTTACTACAAACCAGAAGTTTGTAGAACCACATGCTTTTACTATTTGGCATGACCTATTAGGCCATCCTAGATCTATTATGATGCGAAGACTCATCGAGAATTCAATTGGACACCCATTAAAGAACCAAAAGATTCTTGAATTCAAGGATTTATCTTGTGTCGCTTGTTCTCAAGGAAAATTGATTATTAGACCATCACCAGATAAAGTTGGGATTAAATCTCCCGCATTTCTAGAACATATTCAAGGTGATATATGTGGGCCCATTCATCACCATGTGGACCATTTAGATATTTTATGGTATTAATAGATGCATCTAGTAGGTGATCACATGTGTCTTTATTATCGACTCACAACCTGGTATTTGTGAGACTACTCGCTCAAATAATTCGATTAAGAGCACAATTTCCAAATTGTGCAATCCAAACTATTCATCTTGATAATGCTGGTGAGTTTACATCCCAAGCTTTTAATGAGTATTGTATGTCAATTGGGATAAAAGTTGAACATCCTGCAACTTATGTTCACACACAAAATGGTTTAGCTGAATCATTTATCAAATGCCTCCAACTAATAGCTCGACCATTGCTTATGAGAACAAAACTCCCTGTTACAGCTTGAGGATATGCTATTTTGCATGCAGCAGCACTTGTGCGCTTAAGGCCAACAAGTTATAATAAGTACTCCCTATTACAATTGGCTTTTGGTCAAGAGCCAAATATTTCCCATCTTAGAATTTTTAGATGTGTAATATATGTTCCAATTGCTCCACCACAATGCACAAAGATGGGTCCTCAAAGGAGGTTGGGAATATATGTTGGTTATGAATCTCCTTCTATAATTAAATATGTTGAACCATTAACTGGAGATTTATTTACTACACGATTTATTGATTGTCATTTTGATGAAACAACATTCCCAACACTAGAGGGAGAGAAAATACAACTAGTAAAAGAAAGTACATGGAATGGATCATCATTATCTCAATTAGATCCTCGCACAAGTTAATGTGAACAAGAAATTCAAAGGATCATATATTTGGAAAACATCGCCAATCAACTGCCAGATTCATTTACTGACCTAAAAAGAATTACAAAATCTCACATACCAGCTGAAAATGCTCCAATACGAATTGATATCCCAATAGGGCAAATTGTTAGTTAAAAAGAAAGTAATCCACGCCTGAAGCGTGGAAGGCCAATCAGTTCCAAAGATAAAATCCTCGTAAAAGGAAAGGAGCAATTATTCAAGATGATATTATTGTGGAGGCAAGTGCCTAAGAAAAGGCCAAAGATATAACTAATCAAAAAACCCCAGAAGAGGTTCAGATGCTTGAAAATGGTGATAACGAAGAAATCTCAATAAGTTATGTTACTTCAGGAAAAAGATGGAATCGAAAAAATATAGTTGTCGATAACAATTTTGCTTATAATGTAGCTATTGAAATAGCAAAAGAAAATGAGGATCCTGAGCCTAAATCTATTGAGGAATGTAGAAATAGAAAAGTTTGGCCAAAATGGAAAGACACAATTCAAGCATAATTAAATTCACTTTCTAAACGCGAGGTTTTTGGACCTATAGTCCAATCATCTAAACATGTAAAGCCAGTAGGATATAAATGGATATTTGTGCGAAAATAAATTGAGAAAAATGAAGTCGTAACATATAAAGCACGACTTGTAGCACAAGGATTTTCACAAAGGCCCGGCATTGATTATAAAGAGACATATTCTCCTGTGGTTGATGCAATCACGTTTAGATACCTTATTAGTCTAGCGGTACATGAAAAACTTGACATGCGTCTAATAGATGTTGTTACAGCCTATTTGTATGGTACACTTGATAATGAAATTTATATGAAAATCCCATAAAAATTGAAAATCCCTGAAGGATATAGAGTTTCTCGGGAAAATTGTTAAATCAAATTAAAGAAAACTTTATATGGATTAAAACAATCTGGATGTATTTGTTAAAGGAAGGTTATAAAAATGATCTAATTTGCCCATGTGTTTTTATAAAAAGGTCTGAATCAAACTTTGTGATAATTGCTATTTATGTTGATGATCTAAATATTATTGGAACTCCTAAAGAGCTTCAAAATGCAGTAAATTATTTAACGAAAGAATTTGAGATGAAAGATCTTGGAAAAACAAAGTTTTGTCTTGGCTTGTAGATAGAGCATTTAAAAGATGGAATTTATGTCCATCAGTCAACTTAAACGGAAAAGATCTTAAAGAAATTTTATATGGATAAAGCACACCCATTGAGTACCCCGATGGTTGTACAATCGTTAGATGTGAATAAAGATCAATTTCTTCCTTGCAAGAATGATGAAGAGTTTCTTGGTCCTAAAGTACCATATTTAAGTGCCGTAGGAGTATTGATGTATCTTGCAAATAACACAAGATCTGATATAGCTTTTGATGTAAACTTGTTAGCAAGATTTAGTTCTTCTCCAACACGTAGACATTGGAATGGAATTAAACATGTTTTTAGATATCTCATATGGACCATTAATATGGGGTTATTTTATTCAAATAATTCAAAATCCCTATTAGTTATTTATGCTGATGCTGGATATTTATCAGGTCTACATAAAGGTCGATCTCAAACAAGATATTTATTTACATGTGGAGGTACTGCCATATCATGGCGTTCGACAAAGCAGACATTAGCTGCTGCCTCTTCAAATCATGCTGAAATAATTGCAATGCATGAGGCAAGCCGAGAGTGTGTTTGGCTGAGGTTATTAATCTAACATATTCAGAAGATATGTAATTTGCCTTTACAGGAAAATATGATAACACTTTAGAACGACATGATTTTATGTGCTAATTGTATATTAATTTCGAATGTGACTCTACTAATTTGGGCTATTTATGGACTTTTATCTCGTAGGGGCTAAATTGGAGACCAATGCAAAATTGAGGGCTAAAATGGTGAAATTAAAGATAAAAATGGACCAATGTGCAACAAAGGGAAAAGATGGTGCCAAAAGTGCAAACATGGAGAGCAGAGGGATTGAAATGCAAAAAGAAGAGACTTTGCTTTATCAAATTCTATTTTAATTATATTAGGATAATTAATGTTAGGATAATTATCTAGGATTATTTAATTTCTTTATTTATCTCTATTTATCTTTAATTAAATTGTAATTATCTTTGGGAGTTTGAGTAGAATTAGACTATCTACCTTAAGCACTATAAATAGGGGACGAAGTAACTCATTTGGGTTGTTCATCTTTTTCTGTACACTCCTCCCTCATAATTCTTTTGTGTTTCATTTATTTTTTTCAATAAAAATTCCCTTTTCCATATTTTTATATTTTCCACCACAAATATGAGCCACTAAATTCCATCTAGCCAAAGGTTGCCAAATTCCCCAGAAAAAGGTTCTTGAGGCTTAGAACCCGTACTCAACTTTCTCACCCAAGTATTCATCGTTTCTCCGCATTACGGGGCTGACGCTTCCGTCCAGGTCCCTTTAAAAGTAACCCTTTCAACGTATGCAAAGGCGGCCTCTTTGTGTGTTTTGGGAGGATTGCACCGTCGGTTCGTGAGCTTACTGCGTCAGAGGTTAGCGAGCCCAAGAGACAAAATGGCGTGGGATTCGCCATTGAGAAACGTTGATCTAGCGTAAATGACTCCACAAAAGCAATCGCAAGCTAGAGTCAGGCTCCCTAAATCCGTAAGTTTAAACTCTTGGAGTTGGTGGTCGTAGGCGTCCTCTTCCACTATAACTGGCTTACTTGGGCAGAGAAGGGTCATCCAAAAGCCGAAGACGGAGCCAAGGAGGAACGAGACAACCGGAGGCTGGAATATCTCCACATAAGAAACTTTTCTCTAAACCCTTTCTTTTTATTTTCCTCATTTTAATTCTCGTAATTTATTCTCGTAATTTCAATTCATCTTAAATTCTGTTATTATTATTATTTTTCCAGATCGAAAATTATTAATTCTGTTTTTTATTTATTTTTCAGGAACGCAGGTTTTCTTGGGCACGATTCTGCCCAGGATCTCGAGAAACAAGCATTTGTATAATCCGATCCCTGTGGATTCGACCCTACTTGCCTTTTACTGTTATTTTCATTATTTTGCAGGGAGTAGGATATATTTTGGTGCATTCAACGACGCATCAAATTTTGGTGCCGTTGCTGGGGATCGGTAACGTACTAATCCTATTTTTTTTGTTTTCTATGACCAGATCTGCTCCAGGCATTCTTGCGTTTGATTCGGAGATTGAAAAGACTGCGAAAGCTAATCGAAAAGAAACTAAGTTGAGGAAAAAGCAGTCAGCGGTGGTAGTGACTCGAAGCAATCCACCACCAGAAATTAGAACTGACGACGAAGCGGAGTCTAGGGTTAACGAAAACCCTACTCAAACGCTTGAAAGTAAAGCAGAAGAAGTCGATCCATTTGAAGAAGTGTTCAATGCTAGGGTTGACGAAAACCCTAATTTGGTACAAGAACCAATGGCTCAAACGATTCGGCAACTAGCCGAAGCTCCGACAGAACAACCACCACTGTACATCACATATCCTACCATGGATACTGACTTTGAGTTGAAATCAGGGTTGATTCAGTTGCTGCCAACATTTCGAGGGTTACAAAATGAAAACCCCCATAAACACTTAAAGGAGTTTCATATGGTTTGTCTGAGTATGAAACCTCAAGGCGTAACTGAGGATCAGATTAAATTGCGCGCTTTCCCTTTTTCCCTAGCAGATTCAGCTAGGGAATGGTTATTTTATTTACCTCCTGGATCTATTACTACTTGGGCTGATTTATCTCGTTTGTTTCTCAACAGGTTTTTTCCAGCATCTAGAGCAGCTGAGCTTAGAAGAGAGATCGTGGGGATAAGGCAGAAAGAAGCGGAGACTCTTTATGATTATTGGGAGCGGTTTAAGAAGTTATGTGCGAGCTGTCCACAACATGGTATAACAGAGCAATCTCTCCTCCAGTACTTTTATGAAGGTTTGAAATCGATGGAGATGAATATGGTAGACGCTGCTAGTGGAGGAGCGTTGGTCAACATGACCCCCCAACAAGCAAGGGACTTAATCTCCACAATGGCTTCAAATTCTCAGCAGTTTCGAGCTAATCCTGAGCCCCCTAGAAGGGTTCACCAGCTAAGTAATTCAACCTTAGAGGATAAAGTTGATAGACTTACGATTATGATGAATTCTCTTATTGCAGAAAAAGCTAAACCAGCTCGGTTATGTGGAATATGTGCTACACCTGAGCACACAACTGATACTTGTCCCAGTCTGCATGACGATACTATGGCTCATTTAAATGCTGTGGGTAATTTTCCTGGCCCACCACAGAGGCGATATGACCCTTACGCTAATACCTACAACCCAGGATGGAGGGATCACCCTAACTTAAGTTATGGGGCCAACCCACAATATACCTAGCCATACCAAAACCGAGTTCCACAGCAGCCACAAGACTCAGGTAATTCTCTAGAAACTTTGGTCAATAAATTAGCAGCTAATATGCTTGATTTTCAACAGAAAACCGAGGCATCTATAAGAGAATTGACCATATCAGTTGAGAAATTAAACTCTCAAGGGAAGCTGCCATCACAAACAGAACCAAACCCAAGGCAAAATGCAAATGCAGTGACGCTGCGAAGTGGAAAAGTTCTGGAATCGATTCCCGACAGGAATCATGCCCAAGAAATCGCCCAGGAAAAATCTGAGAAAGACGAACAGGTCCGACCAAGACTTCCATTGCCCAAAATTCAACCTCCCTTTCCAGAACGTTTCAACCAATGTCGAAAAGGTAAGGAGGACAAAGAGATCCTCGAAACATTTAGGAACGTCGAGATCAACATTCCGTTGTTGGATGCCATCAAGCAAATACCAAGGTATGCTAAATTTCTTAAAGAGCTTTGCACAACAAACGAAAGTTAACAGGTAATGAAAGGGTGAATGTTGGTGAAAATGTGACCGCAGTGTTACAGCGGAAAATGCCGACAAAATGTAAAGATAGGGGTATGTTTGCAATACCATGCAAAATAGGACATTTGGGAATTAAAAAGGCTATGTGTGATCTAGGAGCCTCCATAAATGTAATGCCCTATTCTATTTATGAATCACTTAACGCAGGTTTTTTAACAAAAACAGGTGTTATCATTCAACTGGCAGACAGGTCCGTTGTGCGTCCCGAAGGAGTCCTCGAGGACTTGTTGGTAAAAGTTAACGAACTTATTTTTCCTGCAGATTTTTATGTGATAAAAATGGAGGAGGACAGTGCTCCGGGATCTTCAGATCTCTTGTTGGGACGACCATTCCTTAGTACAGCTAGTACTAAAATTGACGTTCGAAGTGAAACTCTCACGATGGAGTTTGATGGGGAGATCGTGAAATTTAATGTCTATGATGCCATTAGCCATCCCAGTGAAATCTTGAGCGTGAATTGTGTTGATATAATCGACTCATTAGTGGAAGAAAATTTTGAATCCATTTATGACTTTAAATTTGACTTTGATAAATTTGAATCCGTTAATGAGTTATTATCCCCAGGTACTAAGCTTTTACCTTCTGTTGCGCAGGAGCCAGATCCAAAATTAAAACCACCTCTCAAACATTTGAAATTCATATTTTTGGAGGATGATGAGACCATTGCCGACTTAAAAGGGATTGACCCCTTGGAGGAAAATATAAAACCAATGAAAAAGGCGCAAGGACAATTAAACCCAAAGATGGTGGATGTGACAAAAAATGAGAATTTCCAAGCTCACATGATTAAAAAGATTTATTTTGAGCCACCGTAGAACCATTTAAGTCGTCGAGCTAATGACGTTAAACAAGCGCTTATTGGGAGGCAACCCAATCTTTATTTTTCTTTTATTATTTATTTTTATTTTTTATTTTTATTTATTGTTTTCTTTTCTTTTCTTTTTAATTTCTTTTATCTAAATATCAATAAATTTCTCTTCTTTGCTTAGCTAAAATGGAGCGCATTGAGGTTCGACTCGACACTTTTGGCCAGCAACTCACCGAACTCATTGCTATCCTCCGCATTCGACAGTAGCAACACGGGGAGTTTTTCTAAACTTTTCTTCTTATTTATTTCTTTTGCGTCCACATTGAGGACAATGTGCTTTAAGTAGGGGGAGGTACTCTTCGTATTACTGTCGTATTCTGTTGAGATTTGTGTTTGCTGCTTGAGGCTCTTTTAGGTTGTCCATATTTATTTTAGAACATTCTGTCGCTAATCATGCCCAAGAATTTGCCCACGACTTGCCACTGTTTCACCCACATACATGATTCTTGGCCACTGAGTTAATTCTGATTCTGTCTGTTTGATTTTATCTCCATTGTTTTATTCTTATTAGGCCAATAATATTTATGACTAATAAGTTAACTCTATCTTGCTTTTCGTAAAATTGATCAAGTTTAATATCAAGTGGACACTTATATATTTGCATGCCTAAGTTGTGTTCATGACTATTAGGTGGTTACTAAAACTTATTTTTGACACTTGATTATTTCTCTTAGGTCCTCTTGAAGTTTATATTTCGCGAAAATAGTGATTAATAAATATTTCCAAGGTTATGAGTACAGCTTAGAACGTGACTGACTGAGTAACCGGGGTAGGGTGCTTGGGTTGTCATTCTACTTCGCGTCAAAAGGTTTTGTGACGTAATAGGTAAAACTCTGCTAGCCAAGGTTATGAGTATGGCTCAGAACGTGACTGATTGAGTAACCGGGGTAGGGTGCTTGGGTTGTCATTCTACTTCGCGTCAAAAGGTTGTGTAACGTGATGGGTAAAACTCCGCTAACCAGAAATATATTCCTAAGTAAATAAAAAAAAAGAAAAAAAGAAGAAAAAAAGAAGAAAAAGAAGAAAAAAAAAAAGAAAAAAAAAAAAAAAAAGAGAAAAGAAAGAAAAGAAAAAAATATAATAAAAAATTTCAGCTAAGGACTAAAAGTGGGAATAAGTAGAGTGACTCGGTAGGTTTGGTAAATCACCTAATTGTCATGAAATAATTCAAGACGATTTTAATTTTTGTGTGTGTTAATTAGAAAACTTTTTCTGTTTTACTTCAAAGCAAGCTTAGAAGTTCTCTTCATTTTTCATACGTATTTTTGACTAATCTTTATAAAACCTTGGAGTAGAATTTCTTTCAGGATCCAATTTTCACAGTGGATAGGAACCATGCTTGAGGGCAAGCATGGGCTAAGTAGGGGGGATTTGATAACACTTTAGAACGACATGATTTTATGTGCTAATTGTATATTAATTTCGAATGTGACTCTACTAATTTGGGCTATTTATGGACTTTTATCTCGTAGGGGCTAAATTGGAGACCAATGCAAAATTGAGGGCTAAAATGGTGAAATTAAAGATAAAAATGGACCAATGTGCAACAAAGGGAAAAGATGGTGCCAAAAGTGCAAACATGGAGAGCAGAGGGATTGAAATGCAAAAAGAAGAGACTTTGCTTTATCAAATTCTATTTTAATTATATTAGGATAATTAATGTTAGGATAATTATCTAGGATTATTTAATTTCTTTATTTATCTCTATTTATCTTTAATTAAATTGTAATTATCTTTGGGAGTTTGAGTAGAATTAGACTATCTACCTTAAGCACTATAAATAGGGGACGAAGTAACTCATTTGGGTTGTTCATCTTTTTCTGTACACTCCTCCCTCATAATTCTTTTGTGTTTCATTTATTTTTTTTTAATAAAAATTCCCTTTTCCATATTTTTATATTTTCCACCACAAATATGAGCCACTAAATTCCATCTAGCCGAAGGTTGCCAAATTCCCCAGAAAAAGGTTCTTGAGGCTTAGAACCCGTACTCAACTTTCTCACCCAAGTATTCATCGTTTCTCCGCATTACGGGGCTGACGCTTCCGTCCAGGTCCCTTTAAAAGTAACCCTTTCAACGTATGCAAAGGCGGCCTCTTTGTGTGTTTTGGGAGGATTGCACCGTCGGTTCGTGAGCTTACTGCGTCAGAGGTTAGCGAGCCCAAGAGACAAAATGGCGTGGGATTCGCCATTGAGAAATGTTGATCTAGCGTAAATGACTCCACAAAAGCAATCGCAAGCTAGAGTCAGGCTCCCTAAATCCGTAAGTTTAAACTCTTGGAGTTGGTGGTCGTAGGCGTCCTCTTCCACTATAACTGGCTTACTTGGGCAGAGAAGGGTCATCCAAAAGCCGAAGACGGAGCCAAGGAGGAACGAGACAACCGGAGGCTGGAATATCTCCACATAAGAAACTTTTCTCTAAACCCTTTCTTTTTATTTTCCTCATTTTAATTCTCGTAATTTATTCTCGTAATTTCAATTCATCTTAAATTCTGTTATTATTATTATTTTTCCAGATCGAAAATTATTAATTCTGTTTTTTATTTATTTTTCAGGAACGCAGGTTTTCTTGGGCACGATTCTGCCCAGGATCTCGAGAAACAAGCATTTGTATAATCCGATCCCTGTGGATTCGACCCTACTTGCCTTTTACTGTTATTTTCATTATTTTGCAGGGAGTAGGATATATTTTGGTGCATTCAACGACGCATCAAAATATGTCAACTATCTTATACAAAGACAATGCAGCATGTATAGCTCAATTAATGGGTGGTTATATCAAATGTGACAGAACGAAACATATTTCACCAAAATTATACTTCACTCATGAACTTGAGGAGAAATGTGACATAGAAGTTCAACAAATTCGTTCTAGTGATTATTTAGTAGATATTTTTACCAAGGCATTGTCAACTTCAACATTTGAAAAACTACGAAACAAGATTGGAATGCGTCGACTCAAAGATATAATGTGATGTTGCCATTAGGGGGAGCTTAAAACACGCTGGACTCTTTTCCTTTAACCAATGTTTTGCCCCACTAGGTTTTCCTGGTTAGGAGATTGTGTACTCTTTTTCCTTCATTAGATTTTTATCCCACAAGGTTTTTCCTAATAAAGGTTTTAATAAGGCACAATTTTCTCTAGTGGACATCCAAGGGGGAGTGTTATAAATAAATGTGAATGTCCATATTTCAACCCCTTCATTTATAAGGTAAAACCTCTCATTCATTATGCAAGTTGTTTAATGTGTTAATGAAACATTTAAATAAGCTTCATTTATTGTATTGCATTGAATTTCAATTTACTTATAAATAGAACTCTCTCGTAAATGAAAAAGAGATACGAGAAATTTATCTATGTACTTTAAATATTATTTTATTTGATTATTTTATAAGAAAAAATAATTTTTCAATAAGAGGAAGAGGGTTCCGCTATTATCTTTTTATTTGTGAAAGATCCAGAACATTTTATTCAACATAAAAATGACTTTAATGATTTGACGATTATTTTTATTATCCCATGATTGGGTTTGTACAAACCCAAAATTATCCGGGCCCTCTACTAAGACCCTAACCCGAGCCCAACTACCAGAACACAATAAAAAGAGCCTATCTACAAATTGGCCCAAACAGGCCCACGAAGTTTAAACCTTTTCCAGAAAAAGGTAGGGTTTGGAAAACCCTAGCGCCGTTCTTCAACCCAACCAGCAGCCTCCCTCGCTCGTGCCCCCATGTGCGCACCACGACCATGCGCCTGCCAGCAGCCACCATCCTCGCGCGTGCTCCTGGCCACTACCGTGCCCATACCTGCGAAAACAGACAAAGCAACAGCAGGGAAAACCACAATAGCAAAAGCAGTTGTGTACGATCTTTCTATGGACTGTTCGGCTATAAAAGCCAACTAAGAACGATGTAAAAGGGGCTTTTCTTTTTTGGAATCAATCGAAAAAAACAGATTTCAAGGAAATACAAACAAAAATCAAACGAAGGAATCAACCAAAAAGCAAAACATTAGCAGTAGAAACACAACAAAATCTAAAAACAAAAATCAGAATAGTGAGTCGAAGAGGGGTTTCATAAGGGTAACTCGCGAGTTTGGGAATTCAAAGAGATCGTGCCCAATCGTGCTGGGTGTGATTTTCTGTTTGACCAAATGAACGAATATCCTTTCAAAGTGGCGACCATATGTTTGGAAAATTTTGGAGATGATCTTGAATTCAAGGACTTAGGTTATCATGTCCAATCGTGCTGGATGTGAGACTCTACTCCTTCGAAACAAGGGAAGCTCGATGTTCAATCAAGTTTTTAAAATAAAAAAAAAATAAAAAAATAAAATTTTGAAATCTTTTCGAACTTTTCGACACTAGGACATTGATTAATCAATTTGGTACTAATTTTGGGCGTGACGAGGGTGCTAACCCTTCCTCGTACGTAACCGACTCCCGAGCTCGATTTCTCAAAACTTCGCGGACCAAAACATTGTTTTAGTAAACCAAATCGTTTTATTAAAACAAAAAGGTGATCTGATCACACCTACTAAAAGGTCGGTGGCGACTCCCGTTTTACTCATTTTCAAAACCCAAGGTCGATTCCCACCTTCTCAAAATGGATGGTTTCGACAGCTTGGCGACTCCGCTGGGGACATTTTTAAGAGAGTCAGGCCGTAAAATTGATTATTCTTTGTCCTTTTTGTCGAAAACTTGGAGAATTATTTCAAAAAACCATGCTTCTCTTGATGCATCTGTTTGTGCTTTAACGGTGGTAATGTTGCGTCTCATAGGAAATTTCTGCATTCATTTTTGCATGACCGTTGTGGTCACACCCTTAAGTGGGAGCGAGAAACTATGCCTTCGTGAGGTTTTCACCTCCGCATGGGCTAGAGGACCGCTTCCGGGATACATCCGTACCTAGGTTTTCACCTCCGCATGGCCATAGGGAAATGTATCTCCCTGAACCGAACTCAGTCCGTATGAGCCTATAATGGGTGAGGACTGAGGAATCTGCTGGTTTGGGTACCTTGACTTTAGAACTTAAAACACATGAAGAGAGACTTAAGGGCCTTCCCTAGATAGAGCCATATCGATCCTTAGGGGTCACCTAGATAGGATTTTTGTTATTTGCTTTAAATTTTGTTCCATGATACCAACTTGTCTACTTTATTTTGGTGCATGTCATTCCATGGTTCAAAGAGTATCAATTCACGATCAGTTTCTAAGTTAAGAAAGCTTGTTATGGAAAACGAATTCTTTGATAAAATGGAAGACAATGCTGCGGTTCGCGTATGGTCAGAACGAATGCAATTAGAAAAGGGGAACAGTATAGCCGATGGGTATGTGTCAGAACTATGGGACTTCACGCGCATCAACACTATGCAAAACGACTTCGGTGAGCTAAAGAAGATATGGAATCAATGGGACGATAAGACGAAACAGCTGTTCTACCACAACTATGGTGATCTACCCTACTTATTCGACATTAGGGTAGATAAGCATCTATTCCGAGCCATGACTCAGTTTTGGAACCCTACTTATAGCTGTTTCACTTTTGGGAGAGTGGATTTAGTACCTACCGTAGAAGAATATACAACCTTGCTTAACTGCCCGCGAGCTCGAGCCGACAAAGTCTATTTTAAGGCCGCCAATGCCCCTACCTTCGTAAAGAAGTTAATGAATATCACAGGGATGGATGAGCAGTGGGTCTCGGCTAGAATTCAGAAGAAAGGCGAGGGTAAATGCATACCTTGGTTAAGTTTGAAGGACTTGATCTTAACACACCCAGATGTGAAAAAGAAGATTGGTGTCTTTGCCTTGTGTACTTATGGCTTAGTGATTTTTCCTAAGGCTCTAAGACATATAGATGAAGCAGTTACGGATCTAGTCGATCGATTGGACAAAGGGATCACACCCGTGCCTGCAATCTTAGCCGAAACATTCAGATCTTTGAATGTATGTCGGAAAACGGGTGAAGGCAGGTTTATTGGATGTGCGCAGCTATTATTGGTATGGTTCCACAGCCATTTCTGGAAGATAGAAAAGGTGTCTCGTCACGTGTTCTTTGAGAACCACTCTCCGTTGAAGAAGATAGTAGCTACACCAAGAAAAGATGACATACCCGAGGAAAACTGGATGACGCTCCTTCAGAATCTGCAAGAAGAAGACGTTGAGTGGAGGGCCCCTTGGATGATTCCTAATGAAATCCTTTATCGATGTGGAAATTTTGACTGGGTTCTTTTGCTCGGAATTTGGGGAGCTGTTGGTACGCTCCTTTGATCCACTGAGGCAATATGGGTCAAGACAGTTCATACCAACGACAAATGGACTAGCCCAAAGTGAATTTGCGTATAGTGGAGAAAGCTATAAGAAAAGGGCCAAAGAGATGTCCGGCGCTTGGAATTGAGTGCATAGGATGAAAAGATTATCCGCGGGACTAATGACAACTCCAAAATATGACGGGTGGAGGACGGGAAGAGTTAACAATAACGTCCCCGAACAAGGCACGGAGGGCTCCCGACTTAGAGAAGAATGCTTACGAGTGGTACCATCAGAGCTAGAAATCATAAAACAAGACTTCGAGAGACAAAACCTAGCACTCGAAAAGAGGATAGAAAAGCTAGAAGAAGAAAAGATGTACTTGAAACTGGATGTGGATGTTCAGAAGTCAGAAACAGAAAGAGTAAAAAGGGAGAAGAGAAAAGTCGAGGAAGATCGAGACAATTTGAAAACCGAATACAAGAAAATGTGTCTATCAATGAAGAATGTCGGACTAGGAAAGACCACTGAACAATGGCAGCAAGAAGTCCAAGAAGGAAAGGCCAGAGCTGACTTTTGGGAAAGGAAATTTCGGGAAATGCGAAGCAAGAAGAGATCCTGGAGAAAGACTTAATAGAAAGCCTAAACAAAAGGATCAAGTTAAAAGATAGAATAACGGAACTGGGGAGGACCCTCCATCATTATCAAAGCCGTAATGTCGCGATCGAGTTAAAGTCAAGCCTAAACAGGATCGAGGAAATGAAGAATAGGGTTGAGGAATTGGAAGCAGCATTACACAGTTATGAACTGCGGGTGGAAATTCTTGAAGCCAAGGAGGAGCGTGGGGAAGAAGAAATTCACCATTCTCATAATCAGATCAGAAGCCGAGATTTCCTTATGAGTGAGGCTATAATTCAGATTAGAGAAGTAGCCGATTACCTACAAACTCTGGCGACACAGGCCGATGTACTAAGCATGAAATATGAGCTGCAGCCTCACCATAATCAAGAGCTAACCTCTTTGCTTAGCAAAATCAAAACTCTGGGCCTTAGGGCAAAAGCATATTTGTAGTCCAGTTCATGTAAAGGATTTTGTTTTCCAATAAAGCTTTCTGAAACGGAATTAAATCTGAATTGATACCCCTTTACTTGCATTCATTCCATGCATCAGCATTGCATGCATTCACATCATGTCACATACATAGAAAGAGTCTGATACACTCGAATCATAACAGTGAAAAAAGAATCTGGAGGCTAAACACCCATACGGCACCCGCACTAAGATAAAGAAAATGGATCAGAAACTAGAACAATTCCAAAAGGAGATGAGTGAACAAATGGAAGCACAGATGCAAGAGCATTTAACCAAGATCCAGCAAGAGATGGAGGAGTCCCAGAGGGACATGAGGTCTCAGATAGCTCAAATGACCCGACTGTTGAACAAGTTCATGGAGAAAGGGAAAAGCCTCATGGCCATCACAGGAGGGGAGAATGAAGATATTCCTTCAGAATCTACCCTGCCGCAAGTGCCTTTGCAGCACGAGGAACATCCCCGGAGGCCACCTGTTACCATTAGGCCTCAACAAGGCCAGGCCAATATTGGATCTCCCATGAATTTCCAAATGGGCTCAGGATCCAACCCAGGAGACAGCCTTACTAACCTTATGATACCGGATTTTGACGAAATGGATAAGGAAAGAATGAAGGCTGAACCCTCAACGCAAATAGAAGATCGCTACAAGTGGTTAGAGGAGAGAGTCAAAGCAATAGAGAAGTCTGAAACTCGTTACGGGGTCGATATCAAAGAGCTAAGTCTGGTCCCAAACTTAGTGCTTCTACCAAAGTTTAAAACTCCGGATTTTGAAAAGTACAACGGGACCAGCCGCCCGGGAGCACACCTGAAGATGTTCGGTCGACGAATGGCGGGACATGCTGATAATGAGAAATTATTAATACACTGCTTTCAGGATAGCCTGGTTGGGTCTGCGGCCAAATGGTACGATCAACTTAGTAGTACCCAAATCAAAACATGGAGGGACTTAGTTCAGGCCTTCATGAAACATTACGGCCACATAGCAGACATAGCTCCTGACAGAGTCACTCTCCAAACTATGGAGAAAAGACCAAGCGAAAACTTCATGCAGTACGCTCAACGATGGAGAGAGGTAGCCACACAAGTCCAACTGCCTCTCTTAGAAGAAGAAGCAGCCACACTCTTCATCCATACCCTGAAAGCCCCATTCATTAATCACATGTTGGGGAGTTCTATGACCGAATTTTCGGAAATTGTGAGGTGTGGGGAAAGGATAGAATACGCGGTCAGATGCGGCAAGATAGAAGCAGGGGAAGGTCCCAGAAAGACGACCCTAAAGAAAAGAGAGGGTGACGTTAATAACGTGAACGCCCGCGACAATTCAGTCACCCTGAATCAACCTAATACTGTAATCACTGATCGTCCAAGGTTGCATAGACAAGAACCCAGTGCAAAGCCGAATGTAGAGAAACTCCAATTCACTCCGATCTACATGACGTATGGGCAGTTATACCAAAAACTATGTGACACGCATGTTGTTGCCCCCCATTACCTACAGCCCATACAACCCCCATACCCTAAATGGTACGATGCGAATGCACAATGTGAATACCACGCCGGGGTTGTCGGACATTCAATAGAAAACTGTCTCGCCTTCAAGAAGCTGGTTGAAAAACTCATTCAAATGGGTGTGGTGAAAGTCAACGACACAGAGCACCCATTACCCAACCACGCTAATAACGGGGTGAACATGTTGGGGGAGAAGGTAGGGAAGAAAGTAAAAATGAACGTCGATGATATAAAAACCCCGCTGAGATGGGTTTGGAGGCAAATGATAAGCCGAGGCTTAATCACCCAACAGCCGGGAGGAGAGATTGAAAGAGCGGAGAATTATTGCGAGTTTTACGCCAAAACGGGCCATAATATTCAAGAATGCCCCATGTTCAGGACTCACATTCAAGGTCTCATGGATAACAAGGAGATAGAATTCTACAAAGAGATCGGAGATCTAGAAAAAGGAGAAGTTCACGCGTCAGAAGAAGGATCGGCTAGGAGGATCTACGGGGGCAATCATCCTGCAGTGATTATATCACGACCTAGAGTGGTCGAAATCACGCCAAAGAGAGAGGCCGACATGTCGAAAGAAGGGACGTCTAGGAGAGTCTATGGGGGCAACTACCCTGCAGTAGTTATATCACGACCAAGGACGGGGGAGACTGGAATATCGATCACATCGAAGGTCATAATTCAAAAACCCACGACTACCCCTTATAAAGACAATAAAAAGGTCTCTTGGAGCTACGATTGTAGGGTAGAAATCCCTGGAAGAGAGAATCCGGTCAATGCTACAGAAGAAGATCGAGATGGAGGCTTATTTACACGTAGTGTGAGACGTTACACCCCAAACACGAGTGTGGAAGCAACCAAAGGGAAAGCGGTGGCAACTGAGCGAAGGGAAGAGGGAACCATCGAGTCCGAAGCATTCGTCAACGTACCCGTGACAGAGAGCGATGCCAAGGAGTTTTTAAAATTCCTTAAGCACAGCGAGTACAGTGTTGTGGAGCAGCTGCACAAACAGCCTGCTCGCATATCTGTACTGGCATTGCTCATGAGCTCAGAAACTCATCGAAATGCGCTGATGAAGATATTGAATGAAACGTATGTCGCGAGGGATATATCTGTTAATAAGTTGGACCGTCTCGTCGGTAATATAAGCACGGACAACTTCATTTTCTTCAATGATGACGAGATACCTTCAGGGGGTATGGGATCTACAAAAGCCCTACACATAACCGCGCGCTGCAAAGGGTACATGTTGCCGGGGGTGCTAGTTGATAACGGATCAGCCCTAAATGTATTACCTCTATCCACACTGAATAGGTTACCTGTGGATAGCTCCCACATGAAGGCATGCCATAATGTTGTGAGAGCATTTGATGGAACGGAGAGAAAGGTCATGGGGAGAATCGATATACCTCTTCAAATTGGCCCAAATACATATGAGGTAGACTTCTTGGTGATGGATATCAAACCTTCCTACAATTGCCTACTGGGGAGACCTTGGATCCATTCGGCAGGGGCGGTGCCATCGTCACTGCACCAGAAGTTGAAATTGGTAACGGAAGGTAGATTGGTTACGATCAACGCTGAAGAAGAGATCATAGCCTCCGTTACTAGCGACGCTCCGTACATTGAGGTAGATGAAAAGGCAATGGAGTGTTCCTTCCGATCATTAGAATTTATTAACGCAACCTTCGTGGCCGAGGGCAGCAAGATCCCTATGCCTAAAATATCCAAGTCTACGATGATGAGCCTCCAAATGACAATTGGGAAGGGAGCTTTGCCTGAGAGAGGACTCGGGAGAAACTTACAAGGAAAGATTGGGGTGCCGACGCAAAGAGAAAAATGAGACCGCTTCGGCTTAGGATTCAAGCCAGATGCGAAACAAAAGAAGAGAGAAGAAGAGAAAAGAAGAGAGAAAATAAGGGCACGCCTAAGTGAGGAGGAGATCAAATGGGAGCCAATGACTTTCCCTCCTCTGTCCAAAACATTTGTCTCGGGGGGATCTTATACCCTGACCGAGGCATGGCAGCAAGGGAAGAAACAGAAGAAATGCTGGGAAACTTAAGCATCAACGCCATATCTGCGGAAAGGACCGAAGAAAGAGCTTTATCTGGGATTCGTCATTATGCTCCTGGAAGTGTTTTGAAAAATTGGACAATAGAAGAAATCCCTGTAGCTTTTAGGAGTAATTCAGAGTAATGTTCGAAACACGCTTGTTGCTCTAAGCCAAGGAGCAATGAGAGACTCTTTGTTGAATAGGCATATGCCCAAGCGTCTTTATTTCAATAAAATACATATTTCGAGCAAATTTTCTTTTACTCTCCATTCATAGTCACTCACATAAATATCCATTCTTAGATTGTTGCTTCTGCGCCTTTCTTTGCCCTTTTAACAGGTCCCCAGATATCAATGACGTGAGCGACACTGCTATTAACTCAGGATCCCCTTTTGAACAAGATACGGACATGGAGGATTCTCAGGATTTTGAAGATGACCAAGACCGTAACGTGTCTCCTGATTTGTTAAGAATGGTAGAGCAAGGCGAAGAACAAATCCTACCCCACGAAGAGACAATAGAAATGGTGAACTTGGGAGAAGGAAAAGAGTTGAAAATTGGGGCTAGCATTGCCGCAAAAATGAAGCAAGACCTCATCGATTTACTCAAAGAATTCAGAGACGTCTTTGCTTGGTCATATCAAGATATGCCTGGGTTAAACACAGACATAGTGGTGCATCGACTCCCCATCAAGGAAGAATGTAAACCCGTCCAGCAAAAACTTCGAAGAATGAGGCCAGATGTTTTGTTAAAAGTAAAAGAAGAGGTCAAAAAACAGTTTGATGCCGGTTTCTTGCAAATGGTTAAATACTCAGAATGGGTAGCAAACATAGTGCCTGTCCCTAAGAAAGATGGAAAAGTGCGAATGTGCGTGGACTACAGGGATTTGAACAAGGCCAGTCCAAAAGATAACTTTCCGCTACCTCACATTGATACCTTAGTGGATAACACAGCTGGATATTCTCTTTTCTCTTTCATGGACGGCTTCTCTGGGTATAACCAGATTAAAATGCACCCCGAAGATATGGAGAAAACCACGTTCGTTACCATGTGGGGGACATTCTGTTATAAAGTAATGCCTTTCGGACTGAAGAATGCAGGGGCAACGTATCAAAGGGCCATGGTGACTCTCTTCCACGACATGATGACAAGGAGATCGAAGTTTATGTAGATGACATGATTGCAAAGTCCAGAACTGAGAGAGAACATGTGCAAGTCTTGAGGAAACTGTTCCTAAGATTGAGAAAATTCCAGCTGAAACTCAATCCAACAAAATGTACCTTTGGGGCTAGATCAGGAAAATTGTTGAGATTTGTAGTCAGTAAAAAGGGAATTGAGGTTGATCCTGATAAGGTGAAAGCTATCCAAGAGTTGCCTCCACCACGCACCCAAAAGGAGGTTCGAAGTTTCTTAGGAAGATTAAACTACATCGCCCGGTTTATCGCACAACTAACAGAGAAGTGTGACCCCATGTTTCGCCTCCTTAGGAAGCACAACTCAGATGTATGGAATGAGGAGTGCCAGAAAGCATTTGATAAGGTCAAGCATTACTTGTCTAAAGCCCCAGTACTGGTATCGTCGTGCCCAAATAAGCCAATGATATTGTATTTGTCAGTATTTGAAAACTCCATGGGATGTGTGCTAGGCCAACATGATGAGTCAGGAAGAAAGGAAAAAATGATATACTATCTCAGTAAAAAGTTTACAGAATGCGAGACAAGATATTCGCCGATCGAGAAGTTGTGTTGTACTCTGGTTTGGACGACCCGGAGATTGAGACAATACATGCTATATCACACCACTTGGCTTATCTCCAAACTGGATCCCCTCAAGTTCATGATGGAGTCAACTGCACTGAATGGAAGAATGGCCCGGTGGCAAATTCTGCTTTCAGAGTTTGACATAGTCTATGTAAATCAGAAGGCCATAAAAGGGAGTGCAATAGCAGATTTTTTAGCCAGCAGAGCGTTAGAAGATTACGAGCCATTGGACTTTGATTTCCCAAATGAAGAATTAATGTATGTGGCAGCCACCGAAGAAGAGGCCCAAAAGAAGGGGCACCCGTGGAAACTAAACTTCGACGGAGCTTCAAATGCAGTAGGGAATGGAATTAGGGCAGTCCTGATGTCACCCAACGGAGATCACTATCCTCTTACTAGCAAGTTGGATTTTGATTGCACAAACAACATGGCCGAATACGAAGCGTGCATCCTGGGAATCCGCGCGGCCATTGAACGAAAAATTGGAACACTGGAGGTATACGGCGATTCCGCGCTAGTAATCTATCAACTGAAAGGTGAATGGGAAACAAGAGACCCCAAATTAATCAGTTATCGAAGGCTAGTTTTGAAATTAATTAAAGAGTTTGACAACGTCACTTTCTGCTACCTCCCACGAGAAGAGAACCAGATGGCCGACGCTTTAGCTACCTTGGCTTCTATGATCAAAGTAAACAAAGCAGAAGAAGTAAAGCCTATCCAAATGAGCATTTACGAGGCTCCGGCATATTGCTGCAACATCGACGAAGAAGAAGAAAGAGATAGTCACCCATGGTATCGCGATGTACTACGATACGTGAAGGATCGTGAATACCCTGACCAAGCGACCGAGAATGATAAGAGAACGTTGAGAAGATTGGCCAATGATTATGTCCTGGATGGAGAAATCCTATACAAGAGAAGGAAGGATCAAGTACTGCTAAGATGGATGGATGCAATTGAAGCCAAGAAGATTCTCGAAGAAGTTCATGAAGGTGTCTGTGGGACTCATGCTAATGGATTTACGATGGCAAGACAAATCATGAGGTTCGGGTATTATTGGTCAACTGTGGAGGGAGATTGTATCAGCTATGCCAAGAGATGCCACAAATGTCAAATCTATGGAGATAAAATTCACGTGCCTCCTTCACCCCTCCACGTCATGACATCCCCATGGCCTTTCTCTATATGGGGAATGGACGTTATTGGACCGATCTCACCAAAAGCTTCGAACGGGCACCGATTTATCTTTGTGGTAATCGACTATTTCACCAAATGGGTAGAGGCCACTTCGTACGCAAATGTCACGAAATCAGCGGTCAGCAAGTTCTTAAAGAAGGAGATCATATGTCGGTATGGGATGCCTGAAAGGATCATATCTGACAATGCACTAAACTTGAATAATAGCACGATAGCGGAAGTCTGCAGCCAATTCAAGATCAAACATCACAACTCATCACCATATCGTCCGAAGATGAATGGTGCAGTCGAAGCAGCCAACAAGAATATCAAGAAGATCGTAGGAAAGATGACTGATACTTACAAAGATTGGCACGAGAAGCTACCGTTCGCCCTTTATGCTTATCGGACATCGGTTAGAACGTCTACCGGGGTAACTCCATTCTCTTTAGTTTATGAAATGGAGGCGGTACTACCGATCGAAGTTGAGATCCCCTCCCTTCGGGTCTTATCTGAGATAAAGTTGAACGAAGCGGAATGGACTCAATCTCGGTATGATCAGCTGAACCTAATTGAGGAAAAGAGGCTAAAAGCCCTTCGTCATGGACAAATGTATCAGAGGCGGATGATACGGGCTTACAACAAAAAGATTCGCCCTAGGGAATTCTATGAAGAAGACCTCGTCCTGAAAAAGATTCTTCCCATACAGAAAGACTTTAGAGGAAAATGGATGCCAAATTGGGATGGACCTTATGTAGTAAAGAAAGCCTTCTCCGGCGGAGCTCTAATCTTGACAGAAATGGACGGCAAAAGCTTGCCGAACCCTGTGAACTCAGATTCAGTGAAGAAATACTTCGCCTAAAAAAAAAACTGGAGAGGTCAAAGTGAAAAGCCTGTAAAGGGCACTTTGTGACCCAAGGGGTTTTGGATTGAAAACCCAAAATGGGCGATCCAAATCATTGATTGGAGGGAGCATGTGGTAGCTTCGCTATAACCGGAATTAACAAGAAGAAGAAACGTCACGACTTGGGGACATCAATGAAATCTTCTTGTTCTGCCATGCACCTATCGAGTACAAAAGGAGTCCTCAAGAAGTTTTGTGCAGAGAAACTCATGCTATGATATCTGGACACTTGTTCTTGTCTTCTTCATAACATGTTTAGCTAAATTTACCTTGACAAAATCTTATTTTTTGGGTCAATCTATTCATTTTGAGCCTTACTCTCGATATCTCTTATGATTATACTTTTAAGTACTTTTCATTGAAATAACTATTAATGGACCACTAGTGTTCAAACTAAGAGAGTTTCGCATAATACTCTGAAAACATCTAATTGTTACAAGAACCTAAAGGGGGAGCAATGTTCAAAACTAACCAGGTTCATGGGGGGAATTGAGACCCGAATTGGTGACCCCCCAAAGATATCAATCAAACCAGGAGGCAAGATGATCCATTACAAAGAGATCATTCTCATGCATTCATTCACATCCAATTAGGGGCATTCGATTCATTCCGATCATTGCATCCTAATCATAGTAAAAAGACCATTCTCATGGCATCCATAGCACATGTAGATAGGGGCATTTGAGTTATTTCGAGCATTGCATCATCATCATTTTCTAACAGAACAGGTTCCTCAAAGAACGGTGTAACAAGTTTAGGTGGAGCAAATTGAAGATTGATAACCTCCTGAGGGAGGCAATATAAAAATTATCCTACGGCCATCGACCAGCGGTGGACCAGGTTGAAGATCGCTCTATTTCCACTACCCAGTAGTGAAATAGGTTGAAGATTATTCTATTACCACCGACCACGGTGGAATGGATTGAAGATTGAAGGTCGAAGATTGTTCTATTACCACTAACCAGTAGTGGAATAGATCGAGGATTATCCTATTACCATCAACCAGCGGTGGAATAGGTTGAAGATTATTTTATTACCACTAGCCAGTAGTGGAATAGATTGAAGATGGTTCTATTACCACTAACCAGTAGTGGAATAGATTGAAGATTATCCTATTACCATCGACCAGTGGCGGAATAGATTGGAGATTGTTCTATTACCACTAACCAGTAGTGGAATAGATCGAGGATTATCCTACTACCATCAACCAGCGGTGGAATAGGTTGAAGATTATTCTATTTCCACTAGCCAGTAGTGGAATAGATTGAAGATGGTTCTATTACCACTAGCCAATAGTGGAATAGATTGAAGATGGTTCTATTACCACTGACCAGTAGTGGAATAGATTGAAGGTTATCCTATTACCATCAACCAGTGGTGGAATAGATTGAAGATTGTCCCATTACCATCGACCAGCATTGGAATAGATCGAAGATTGTCCTATTACCACTGACCAGTAGTGGAATAGGTTGAAGATTACAAATGTTATCTCCCTGAAGACTCCACAAGAAAACAGATTGAAGCTACAGGCCCTATCCCTCGGAAACAGCAGTGTAGTAAAGTGGAACGACAAGCTACAGTGGAGCTTGAAGCTACCTGACAAAGAAAAAGCACCACAGAAAACAAGACTCAGTAGACCCCGGTAAATTTTGGCCTTCTATATATCTTTGCTCTGTTCCCGTTACACTACAACGTGCAAAGAGGGGCAGCTGTACAAACCCAAAATTATCCGGGCCCTCTACTAAGACCCTAACCCGAGCCCAACTACCAGAACACAATAAAAAGGGCCTATCTACAAATTGGCCCAAACAGGCCCACGAAGTTTAAACCTTTTCCAGAAAAAGGTAGGGTTTGGAAAACCCTAGCGCCGTTCTTCAACCCAACCAGCAGCCTCCCTCGCTCGTGCCCCCATGTGCGCACCACGACCATGCGCCTGCCAGCAGCCACCATCCTCGCGCGTGCTCCTGGCCACTACCGTGCCCATACCTGCGAAAACAGACAAAGCAACAGCAGGGAAAACCACAATAGCAAAAGCAGTTGTGTACGATCTTTCTATGGACTGTTCGGCTATAAAAGCCAACTAAGAACGATGTAAAAGGGGCTTTTCTTTTTTGGAATCAATCGAAAAAAACAGATTTCAAGGAAATACAAACAAAATCAAACGAAGGAATCAACCAAAAGCAAAACATTAGCAGTAGAAACACAACAAAATCTAAAAACAAAAATCAGAATAGTGAGTCGAAGAGGGGTTTCATAAGGGTAACTCGCGAGTTTGGGAATTCAAAGAGATCGTGCCCAATCGTGCTGGGTGTGATTTTCTGTTTGACCAAATGAACGAATATCCTTTCAAAGTGGCGACCATATGTTTGGAAAATTTTGGAGATGATCTTGAATTCAAGGACTTAGGTTATCATGTCCAATCGTGCTGGATGTGAGACTCTACTCCTTCGAAACAAGGGAAGCTCGATGTTCAATCAAGTTTTTAAAATAAAAAAAATAAAATAAAATAAAATTTTGAAATCTTTTCGAACTTTTCGACACTAGGACATTGATTAATCAATTTGGTACCAATTTTGGGCGTGACGAGGGTGCTAACCCTTCCTCGTACGTAACCGACTCCCGAGCTCGATTTCTCAAAACTTTGCGGACCAAAACATTGTTTTAGTAAACCAAATCGTTTTATTAAAACAAAAAGGTGATCTAATCACACCTACTAAAAGGTCGGTGGCGACTCCCGTTTTACTCATTTTCAAAACCCAAGGTCGATTCCCACCTTCTCAAAATGGATGGTTTCGACAGGGTTGATGTCATGTATTTATTATGATTTTAGGGGTTTAAATGACTTTCCTTTTATAATTTTTAATTTTATTTGAAATTTATATTATTACAAGTTTTTATATTTTTTATAAAATTTTAAATATTTTATATTTTAATAATTCTATAATTTTTATGAGAAAAATATAATATTAAATCAAAAGTTGTGTCCCCATTTGATTGATCACTCAATTGATTTTAATGATCAATGAGGTCAAAGAAGGAAACTGTTAATGTAGAGGCTTAAGGCACCAACTCACCCAAGTGCTTAAATATTAGTATAGATATATACATTTGAACCTAAAACACCATAAATTTTAAAATTTACAGGTTACCATTCCAACCATAGTTGCATTTAGTTTTTATATAAACTTGTAATAAATATATATTTTACATTCTTTTTACCCACATTGTGGGTGTAACATAATCTAGTTATAATAAAATTCCTTGTTGAGATTAATGTCATAAATTAACTCGATGTAAACTTAGATAAGAAAATTATTTTAAAAAACATTTTAAAAAAAGAAATAAATCTCATTCTAGTGGTGCTTTTGTTTTTTGTTTTTCACTATTGTTATATGAATTATTCAAATAAAACAACTAAAAATCACTGCTTAAAAAATTTAAATGTCTAAAAATGGAACCAAAATTGATAAAAAAAGAATTATATAAAAACTTTACCACTTCCTCTAGTTAATTATGAATAAATTTTTTATAAAATTAATTTTAATATAAAAATTTTCATTCACCTACGACATGATCCTAGTACACAAATGCAACAAAAATTACACCACTTTCCTTCAATGATAAGGGACCACATAAAGTCACATTGACATTGTTATTTCGTTTTACTATTTCATCAAATTCTCAAATTTTTAATGCTTGGTTTGTGATTATGAATTTAAATTTTATTTATTATGTAACATAATTCAGATTTAAAAAGTATAAAATATAAATTTATTAAATTAAAAAAATATTTTTAAAATTTCAAATTTACTATTAGATAATCATGAATTTGAGAAATAATTATGAATACAATATTTTTAAATATTTTACCATTCAAATTATTCTATTTTTAATTCTAAATCCAAAATTTGAAAGTCAACTTCCCAATAATAATAAAGTTAAAATATGTAATTTTTAAAAATTTAGAATTTAGTTTTGTCCTTTTATTTTTAAGAATTTAGTTATTTTATTTTACAGATTTAAAAATTTAAATGTAATTATTAACCCTGTTAAAATTATTTTTGTTAAATTCAGATTTATTAAAAAGTTTCCTTTTTAGTTACATAATTACCGAATGAAATTTTTTTCAAAACATTACAACAATAAATTTAATAAAAAATTAATAAAAAAAATAAAAATAAAAATAAAAATATAAAATTTAAATTTCGAAAAATATTTTAACCTAATAATAAACGCATTGGGTAATAAGAAGAGATAAAAAGTAGAAAGTGAAAAACCAAACGAGTAGTTTCGCCAACTCTAAAACGAGGCTTTAACCCAAGGAATTCCCCAATACCGGTAAACTTTACACACCACGGTGCATTTTAGCAGGATACCCTCAAAAGGAAATGAAATTACAAAATACCCCCAGAAATCACATAACCTGAACGTTAGAACCGGCCCTCTCCTTCCCTCACTCCCCAATATAAATTCTATATATCGCATGACGAAAACTCTCTCAACGCGTTCCCGTCGATTAGCATAGCAAAGAAGAAACCTACCCGCTACGACAAAAATTAACTCCTTCAAAGCCAGTTGAAAAAGATTAAGGAAATCCATCGGGAATTCTTGGTATTAAACATTGAGCTCGCTCTGTGATGCGATCAATGGTGTTTTCCGGTGAGAGAGGGATGGCGATGGGACCCGAGAGATCAAAACCTCTTCACAATTTCAACCTTCCTTGTTTGAAGTGGGGCAATCGGAGATATCTCAGGTGTATGAAACTTGACGATGCTTCCACCGCCACCGACTCTTCCACCGCCCCCCCTGCTGATCACAACCAGCATTGTCGTCGCCGTGTCCTTCAAAGACGCCGATCTCCCCCCTCTAAGTTTGACAGTTTGATGGTTGGTGGAATGCGGCGGCGCGAACCGGAGTCATCTCCCAGCAGCAAGAACACCGATTACGCTAGGGAGCAGCGGTTGAGGATATCTAAGGGGGAGGCGGCGGCGGGGATCGAGGCAGTTAGGGAGAAGATCATTAAGGATCTTAAAACGGCGGCGGATGAGATCAAAGATGCAATTTTTAGAGACGAAGTGTCCGACGACGAGGTTGATGACAACGAGGAGGAATTTGAAGAGCCTAAACATAAGCACAAAGTTAAAGATAAAGAGAGGGAGGAATCGCCTGCGGTAGAGGTGGAGGCGAGGCCGTGGAATCTGAGGACAAGGCGAGCCGCGTGTAAGGCTCCGGTTGACGGAGAAGTAACTAACAACAATTACAGTTCTCCGATGAGGAATGAGGTGTTTCAGTCAGCCAGAGTAAGAGACAAGGGACCACCGGCGGCATCGGCGGCGGCCTCCGACAAGAAAAGGCCACGACCGAAATTTTCGGTGCCGCTATCGAAGAAAGAGATCGAGGAGGATTTCATGGCGATGGCCGGGCACCGCCCTCCGAGAAGGCTAAAGAAACGGGCACGCAATGTTCAGAAGCAATTGGATGTAAGTTTCGTTTTATTTTTTTTATTTTTTACTTTTTTTTTCCGATTGTTTTTGGTGTTTTTCATTATTTATTTATTTATTTATTGGTTGGTTATTGGTTTTGGTTACAGTACTTGTTTCCCGGATTGTGGCTGACGGAGGTAACGGCGGATGCCTACAAGGTTCCGGAGTTGGCTGAAAACGGCAAGGTAAAATCTCTTTTATAGTATATATATGTGTATATATATATATATCTCCTAATTTTAATCCGTCTTTTTTAAATTTTAACAAAAAAAGAAGCCAACTACCAAGAAAATACGAATTCAAAAAAAAAAAATTCCACCTTTCTTCTCCTCTCTGTTTGTGATCATCTTCCGGGAACCAAACAAATAAAGAAAGAAAAGGTCTAATGTAAGATCTCCGCATTGTGATTGAATCGAGATTTGACATGTTGCTATTTGACTTTCTGCAGAGGTAGTAAAGGGGGACTTTCAACTTGCAACAAGCTCGATTGGAGGCTTCTGTTTACCGGCTGATGGTAATTTTGTGACCGTAATTAGTCGTCTCGTATACAGTGGTACCAGACCTTTGTGAATTTAGGAATTTCACAAAAACAAAGTTGAATTTGCCTTTTTATCTTTCTGGTGTAGGTTCAGTTGCTTTAAAGAAAATGCTAATTTTTGTTTTAATATGCTCTTCATTCATTTTATTTCTTTATCTCAAGCTGAATAATCTTGTACAAAGTAAGGTGACAAGTACATCTGTGTTTTCTTTTTAATAGAAGAGAATGGTTCTTCTGATTACAATTGTTGAATGGTCTTTTTGATTCTGTTGAATGCACCAAGTAAAATCCTGCTACTTACAGTTATTAAACCAAAACATTTAACAACTGCAGTTGTGTTGGTACGAGTGAGAAACAAATGATAGTATATCTGCAGATGCTGTAGCTTTATCTGAATTGAACATGCATGCTTGTTATTTGCATCATAGCTAATTCTTTTGGTTATGCTTGTTTGGATTTCTAAAGCTAATTGAACTCGAGAGTGTGCATAACTTGGATTCTTATGCACCTAATTCAAAAACTGCTATTTAAAACAGGTTTTCAACTTGCAGACTATTTGGTTAAGCGTTATTTTGGATTTGCTAAAGCTAAATGGAAAACATTGAACTGTGTTGTTTGGCCATTCATTGGCATTGGTAGCTATCACTGACTTCCAGCATTGAGAAAAGCTACTTTTAATCCTTGGGTTGTTCATCCTTGGTAATTGCATTTGTGTTAGGTAATGAAATAACATACGAGTGCATTCATTGGTGTCTCTCACAATAATGCCTGTTAAGACACAAGGAGCTTTTTGAAACCTCGCTCCCACCCACCTAAACGATGTGGTGTTGTTGGATTAAAAGCAGTAGTGTAACAGAGAATATCACTAGATATAAGATTTTGGCACGGGGTTGCTGAGGCAGAGATGCAAGGGAGCCCGCAGTCTCTCTGATTCAACAAAACCAGCCAAATTTGACCACGGAAACGTGTCTGTTGGAGGCCCCAACTCCCTTGGCATTTGCAAGTCTTGTATCTTTATTTCCGGATGAGGAGGATTTTGTATAGTCGCAGGCCTTGATCGCTTATGTCTATAGAATGTCCGCGAGGAATAAGGTCCTATTGGCTCTTTCTTTGGGTCCTTTATCATCTTAAAAATCACGTCAAATTGGATGACTTTTTATTTTTATTTTTATCTTTTATTTTTTTATAATTGAAAAAGAAAACGATGGAATTCAAATTCTAAGACCTACAACATAACCATTGGATTAAGAGATTGTAGGATTTTATTTTTATTATTAATAAATGAAAATAAAAATAAGAAATGTAATAATGTGCAATACAAACAATGTAGGATATAACAGAGAAGTTGGGGGTTGGGTAGAGGCATCATTGTTTGACCTTTTTTTCCATATAATTATTAAGGGAAAAAATAGTAGTTTGAGGAAGGAATTTGATAAAGGAGAAGTACTGCATGAGCTGCTAATTTGGAAGTAGGAAAAAATGTCAAATTTTGATCATATGATTAAGATAGTATTTTGGGGTCGCCTGATCCAACGAATGTGATTTGAAAGGACAAAAAGGGTTCTTTGGATTTCAATGCATTGAATCCAGAAACCTTATAGGTTTGGGAGGCGGGGCAGGCGTGTGCTCTCTCTCTCTCTCTCTCTCAGCTCCAGATATGTGTTTGGGGGAACTTCACTCCTTTTTGGTTTAAATTTTCATCTGGTTCTGTACCAACATTTTGTTCTTTTCTTTTAATCTAGTTAAATCAGCGGTACGTGACACTGAAGCTGTGACATGTGTTATTATTTTAAAAAAGTTAAAAATTGGAATACTTGTGTAATAACATCCAATACTAATAATATATATACTTAATATCTATGAAATTAGAATTAAAATTTAATTAAGATTATGAATATACTTCAATTACTTTTTAGTTCGTATTGTCAAAATTTTATAGTAAGTTAAAATGTTATCATGTTAGGTAACATTATTTAATATGTTATAAAAATGTCAAAATGTCCATCGTATCGGATAAAGAAAAATTCAACATTAAAAATATAGTTATAAGACTTATTTAACCATAAAATATAGCGTGGTAGTTATTTAACTCATCTCTTAATCAAATGATGAAGGGTTTGATCCTCAGCACATTTCTTAACTAATTGTTTAACTCTTTAAAGAGTTTTCTTAATTATAATTAATATTAAAATTTATCAAACAAATTAAAATAAAACTTTAGTTACAATGATAATTTTTTTAACTGTTTGTAGGCTTTAAATAGTAATTTTTTTAATTTTTTCGATTAAAATTAAAAAAAAAACAAGTATAATCCTATTAATATAGCTTCCTTCAAATATGTAAAGTTATAGTAGTAATTATTTTAGTATTAAATTTACTCAATACAACAATTCAATCACACACTTAAATAAAACTATAGATATAAAAAAAATTAAAATCATAACAAAAAAATCAGATTATATTAAAAGTTAAAAAAATTAAATAATAAAGTCCGAACTATATTTTTCTTTCCTGTCATCATCAACCATCTCAAAATTTCTCGTTAACCAAACAAAGGACAAGGCATGAAATTTGCTAAAACTTCACCATGGTTAATGGGATTCGTCTGCAATTTTCTGACGGGGTTTCTCAAGATTTTGGTTTCAACAGCTTGTTCTTGCTTTCGACTAAAGTTGAAGTAATCTACAACAAGAGAGTGGTGGATTGAGGGCTTAGATTCTTCAAGTCAACTGTAACAACTTGTTATTTAAAGACGATTTTGCAGATATTTGAAGGAAAAAGAGAGGGTTAATAAGAAAACCGAAGAAATCAATGGTGCAAAAATCAGTGGCCTATTCTTGTATTTTAAAGAAGATTTTGTAGACCATTTCAAATAAACCCAGTAGTTTTTAAATAAGTCCACAAAATATAATTGTATATTGTAATCTAATTTAACTTCAACGAGAGGGAAACACAACAAGAGGAGAGAACGGAGAAGAAGAGCTATGGCTGCAAAGATATACTTTGGCCTTGTAGCTCAAGGCAACTATAAGCTCCCTAAACAATGCAACAACAAGGAAGTCTTGGAAGCTTCTTGTTCAGAGGCTAGTTGAGTCATTGAAGACGATGGTACCACTTATCGCGCTTCTCCATAACTTTAGCTTTTTCTTCTTTTTTTCAAGACTAGATATACATGCATGCCTTGTTTTGGTGTTAAATTTAGATTCTTGATGGTTGTTCTGAAAAGGGTTTTGCTTGATTATCGGTCTGTCTTGTTTTTACTTTCGCTTCATCTGGATTGAAGAAGGGAATAATTAACGGGGAAAGTTTTATTTGCTGCTTTTAACTTTTTGATTTCTTTTGTGCTAAAAATCAGATTATATGCATAAAGTTAGAATAAGGTTGTCCATGAGATGCAGATGAAGGTAAAGGAGATTCTCCCTAGAAATTTTGTACTAATCAAAATTTTATCATCACTCTCATCTTTAATTAGATTAAATTAAATTAATAAAAAATAAACCATGATATTAATACTTTTAAAAACTATTTTATAAAGAAATTGTATTTTTTTAACATCATTTTATCTCAAAGATCAATATAAATAAAAAGAATTTAATCTTGAAATGAAGTGTTTATATTTCATAACAACCATCTTTTACTTGAAAGAGGGCCACAAAATTCTCTTTTATTGATTGACATTATAAAAAATTTATTCAACATAACTTCAAAAATTAAGAAGTCTAGGAATTCTTTGAAGGAAAGATTTATAGTTTTAAAGCTCTCTTAAAAATCACAAGAGATATCTAAAGAAATCGAAGAACATGAAAATTTTTTGAAAAACGTCACATTAATTTTGTATAAAGCTACTCTTCGTTCCTACACAACTGAAAAAAATGAGACTGAACTCATTTTTTCAAGATCAAACGTAAAAGGCCTTTGAAGTGGAATAATCTTTCCATCCAAGATCAAGTTTAAACGACCTTTGGATTGAAACTCAATCAAAAAAGTTTCTTTGTATTTAAGAAATCAAAAGGTTGTAAGTTTTTTTCAAAGTTAATAAATAAAATTTGACTCCAATTTTCCATGTCAATATTTGACACAAAATTTGTGTGTATTGCCCACAAGATTGAAGTTGAGCTTTATTTATTTATGGGTAAATTACAACTAAGGTCACTAAACTATTAGTAAGTTTACGTTTTGGTTACTCGATTTCAAAAAGTTACAAAAAAGTCACTGAACTATTCAAAAGTTTTTATTTAAGTCATTGGACTGTTTAGTTTTTCTTTTTAAAGTCTGGCTAGCGAACTCCAAGTGACAATTCAACAATCGATATTGTGGATTAGTATCAATCGATGAGTAGAACATACCCTAGATCCAAGTTGATATGAAGATCAATGTCGGAGGTCGGAAAAGAAAGTTGTTTGGATTTTGGCTCATAGATTTGTGACATTCAAAGCCATTTCATGAAAAAAAATAAACTATAAAAGATAAGGGAAAGGAGAGCTTTCAATTGGTGTAGGTAGTGTGAAAGGAAAATGCCATACAACAACAATTTTAATAGCCCAATGACTTAAATGAAAACTTTTGAATAGTTTAGTTACCATTTTGTAACTTTTTAAAGTTGAGTGACCAAAATATAAACTTACTAATAGTTTACTGACTTTGGATATAGTTTACCCTTTATTTATTTTTATTTTTATTTAATTTCTCTAAACTTCTCCTCAATGTTTTTGTAACTAGAACAGTTTTCGATTAGGCTACTGATTCTCGATTTGGCTAGTACTAGTTGATCCAGTTTGATTAAATAAATTATTAAAATAATAAATTGGTTCAACTATTGGTTCAACTGGTTTTTTTAGCTAGATTCAATAGATTATTGGTTTGCATGTCATTTGATTCAACCTCTTTCTCCGAATCGATGTATTGGTTGGTTCTTGGTCTAACCAACCTATCTGTCTCTAACAACCTTGCTTTTATCATTTTTTTTTTATAATTTTTATTCCATGATAATGTCATGGCATTTTTGTCAAGTGGTATAATCGTAAATTACCACATCAATAACAGTTCGATTTTTAGTGGTGCTGGAAAAAGGCAGTTTTAAAACCTCATTTCTGTAAACCAGGTCCGTAAATATTTAATATTTATAGAGTTGGTATAATGGAGTATTAAAGTTTAGTCCCTCAATTTTATCTATTAATTGTTTTGGTATAATGGAGTATTAAAGTTTAGTCCCTCAATTTTATCTATTAATTGTTTAACTTGGGCACATGAACTAAATTGTAAAAGTTTATCACTATAGGTTTTTAATTGGCCAATGATTTAAGGACTCAAATTGCAATTAACCAAAGGTTCAAAATGACAATTTAACCATCTTGGAACATGTATTAGTGGATGATGGTGGCTTAATTACTAAAACATGATTAGTAAGCTAATTAAGAATGATTAATTAAATAAATTAAGTATTAATATTGGTGTAAAAGTCAAGATTTGATGGAATGAAAGAGAAATTTTCTTTCATCTTCCACATCCAAACCGACCATCACCATGGAAAAAAAAAATATGAAAGATCTTAGGGTTTCAAACTTTTGACTAGATTTGGTATGTTTAATTAATTCATTTTCTTGTAATTTTTATGTTTTTGAGGTCATGAGAGTTTGATTTAGCTAGCTTATGTATCAATTTGCAAAACTGTTAAAGTTTTTGAAAGTTTCTATTGTGAAAAAGGTCTAGATTGAAAGTTTTTAAAGAAATTGGTGTTAAATTGATAGATTTTAAGCTTAAATGTGAAAAAAGACTAGATTGTAAAGTATAATTGTTAGTTTTGTTCATAAGGACCAAAGTGAATAAAATGTTAAATTTATGTGAAATTCCAGTAATAATAGAAGGTATAGGTTCCCTAAAGGATGTATTTGAGATCGGTTTTAAAATCAAGCTCAACATTGAAAGTTATGGTTATTTCGGTTTTAGGGACTAAATTGAATTAAATGTAAAACTTTATGGGTATTGAAAAATAAAATTTCATAGGTTCATTCATATCATGACATAGTGTATAAATGTTTGGTATTGATATATTGAATGGAATAATTGTATAGATCAGGAATTGGATCAAACCGGAGATAATTGGGAAAAACAGAAATTGTAGATTAGTCCTTGAAGTTTCAACTTGTTTGTTGTTTTTGCTAGGTAAGTTCTTATGGAACTTACTATTTTATTTGATGCTATGTTGAATTGTGTTTATTTCATTTATATGTTTAGATTAAAGTTAAATTGGTGAAATTGGCATATTTGGCTTCAAATGGATTGAATTGAAAATCATGAAAATATTGGTTATTACAAATAGGTATGGAGTACCAAATATGACTGTTGAATGTTTACAAGACTTGTATGAAATATGTAAACTAGTACAAGGTTTGTTAATGACATGTATACGACAATAGGGCCCGTGAACTGTAACACCCCTAACCTGTATTCGACACCGGAACAGAGTTACGGAGTATTACCGGACTTATAAGTCAAACAATCATGCATTTCATATACATTTATCATTCATATAAAAAACCATTCAAATACATTTATACAATCTCAAATATGAGCCCTTGAGGCCTCGAATAAACATTAGAAGTAGTTCGGGACTAAGACTGCGTTCGGCGTTGATTTTTAGATGAGCTTTTAGGGGAAAAAGTGCTTTTATATAAAAAGCAATAAAGAACAGAGGTAAAAAGTAAAGCTTTTTCAACTTAAGAAAAGTCCTCTTTCTCAGATGAAAAAGCAGAAATTTGGTGCTTTTTTCAGCCAAAAGTGCTTTTGAGGTTGATATTACTTTTTTAATCTTATTTGTTTTCTTCCTTTTTTTCCCAGTTTTTAGACGTTAGAAAGCATTTTTTTTCCACAGCACGTTAAAAATAAAAAATAATTTTTAAAAAATACAATTGTGTCAATATCTAATTACAAATATTTAATTATTATATTTAAATATTAAATATAGTTTATATATTCTAATTAAATTTAATAAATAATTAATATTAATTACTTAGAAATATTTAAAATTAAAATTATATATTAAAATATTAACAATAAGTTATAATAAATTATTTTTATATTTTTGCTAAAATATCATAATATTAACTAATTCGAACATTATTTAAATACATATTTGTTACTTTACAATATCATGTCTAAAATGGACATTTTATTTCTCAAAAGCACTTTTTGACAGTAATATCAAACACTCATATTTTTCAAAAGCACTTCTCAAAAGCACTTTTCCACAGCACTTTTCAAAAGCACTTTTCAAAAGCACTTTTCAAAAGCATTGCCAAACTAGCCCTAAACCGAGTCCTCTATGAATTTTTAAGAAAACATGGAAAAATTTTCATAGTGCAGGGGTCACATGCCCGTGTGGCCAGGGGACACGCTCGTGTTTCAGGCCGTGTCTGACCCTGTGTAACTCATTGACTTAGGTTACACGGCCAGACCACATGCCCGTGTGCTAGGCTGTGTACCCTTCAAAATGGCCTCACACGCCCGTGTGTCAGGTCGTGTGCTAGGCCGTGTGAAAACTGGAGGATATACTGACTTGTGCCACACGGCCAGGCCACACGCCCTTGTGCTAAGCCGTGTGAAGCTACTGCCTTGGTTTCAAAAGAAGCATCAGGGGACATACGACCGTGTCACCTTGCCGTGTGTCACACACGGCTAAGAGACACACCCGTGTCCCTGCTCGTGTGGACAAAAATAGGCTAGTTTCCAAGCCATATTTCTCACCCAAAGTGGTGCCAACCTGAGCTCAACATTTCATATGCAACCATGGCATAAATAGGCACTTAAACCAACCAATGTCAAGTTTATAACATACTACACATACTTCCAAAGTATATCTAAATGGTCAATTTCACCTATGAGATCTTGTGCCTAAATTCAACATGCATACCACATTTCAATTTCGACCATTTGGTACCCAAATACCAATTCATCAACAAGATGATCATATAGCAACTAAACACCTCATTACATAAGGTCATATATACATACTTACATAACCAATTATACCAAAATAAGCCAAATCATATGGCTATATACGAGACCAAAACACAATAAAACAAATAGGCCACATTAGCCAAAACACTTAACCTATACATGCCATTTAACCAAAATATCAAAAGTCAGTACTAAAATGAGTGTTTGATAGTGCAACGCAGTCTTCGACGACTTCCTAATCGAGCGAGCTTTGGAAACACTATCAAATATAGAAAAATAAACAGAGTAAGCAATTAAACTTAATAAGTTCGTATGATACTAAATTAGACTTACCAATTGACTTCAATTTAAATAAGAAACTCAAAACAAAACATAATTCAATTTGGCCAAGGCCTATAATACAATCCATGATCACATTAGTCATATATTCACATACAATCGAAAATCATATATCAAATATCAGCCATTTCCATATAAATGCCTGTACTTGTTCATATTGAACTCGTATAATCTCATAATAAAACTATGCCCTTTGAACCACTTAGAATCCCGTTAGATACGCGGGTAGTACACACAAGGTGTACTGAACTATAAACGATCATTTCCTGTACATGTAGGCTCATACGAGCTATAAACGGTAAGCTCTTCCAAGCTGAATATCGATAAGCTCATACGAGTTGAAATCGGTAAGCTCATGCGAGCTATGGTGAGTCCGCAACAAATGTAGGATCTCAACCAAAACGGTAACCCTAATGACATGTCATTTGTATCTTATGAGTTTCTAAGGTTCAAAAGGGGCTAAATATTCATCGTACATTGTCAGTTACGTACTCGATAATTATACATAATAATTAAACTAATCTCATATGTATATCTCAATCAAAGCATATAAATATGTAAATTATTTATATGAACTTACCTTAAACTCGTACAATAGAAAAACGATCGTTTAATCGATAACATTGTTCTTTCCCCGATCTAATTTTGTGTGTTGCTTTTCTTGATCTATATAATTAAATTTATCTTATTTAATCATTATTCTATTCAATTTAATCCAAAATTCATGTTACGAAAAAATTACTATTTTACCCCTATACTTTTGACTCCTTTACAATTTAGTCCTTAGGCTCGTAAAATGAAATTCATGCAATTTCAGCTATACACAAGCCTAGCTGATTTTCATAAATACCTATATCAGCCCATATATTTCACAATTTCACATGATTAGCACAATTTTCATATTTCTCAATTAAGCCCCTAATTGACAATTTCATTGAAAATCCTTTAACAAAAGTTGTTTATTTAACAACTAATATTCATTTTCTTCCATTAAACTTCAAAAAAAACCAAGATGCTCTCATGGAAAAGCCCTAGACTTTCAATCAGATTGCAAATTAGCCCCCTAATTAGCTAACTTAAGCTACAAGGGTTCCAAAAACATAAGAATCAACATAAGCAAACACCAAAATAACTTACATTCAAGGGAACTAAGTGGTTGAAATTTTAAGCTTCAAAAACCCCTATTTTGCTGCAATTTTCAATGGAGAAAAAGATGAACACTATGGTCTTCTTTTTGTTTTATTTATTTTTATCATTTAAATCACCTAATACCAACCTAACCTTGATAAATTTCATAATTGAAATCCATGTACATCCACTAACTCAATTAGTGGTATAATTACTCAATAAGGACCTCTACTTTAAAGTTCTATATCTATTTAACACCTTTAGCTAATAGAAGACAACTTTTACACTTTATGCAATTTAGTCCTTTTTTACAAATTAAGCATACAAACGGTAAAATTTCTTAAGAAAATTTTTATGCTACGATTCTAACATACTGTAAATATTAAAATAATCTTAAAATGAATTTTACAACATCAGATTTGTGGTCCCGAAACCACTGTTTCGATTTCACTAAAAACGGGTCGTTACATGAACTTAGTAAAAGATTAGGATACATATGGCATGCCATTAGGGTTATTTACGTAATCGATCAAGGATTTAGATGATGATACGAGCTCTAAATTTGTTTCAGATTCTCAAGTTTTATGTATCCTTGGTTTAGCCTAGACTGGTAACCTCGACACAACGTTAGCTTGTGTGAGCAATTCCATTAAAATGTCAGCTTGTGTGAGCAAAACATTCCATGTATCTGAGTTTGTTCTACTATAGTTCCCTCGAGAAAAACTTTAACCTAAATGAAGTGGAAATCTTAAAATAGTTTGGATATAGATTGCATCAATATATGACAAGGAAAGCCATATTGAATGCCAATGTGATTAATAATTTAGCTTATTGAAGTGATTATGTAAATTTCATATGAACTTACTAAGCATTTTATATGCTTACCCAGTTGTTTTCCCATTTACTTATAGATATTTACCTCAAGGAACTCATTAAGCTGGACTGTTTCGAAGCTCACACTATCCTATGATCGAATTGGTAGTTTTACGATCATTTTGTGTCAGTTTGTGGCATGTATACATAAGGTGTCTTGTGGTACAATCTAGTATGGAAATATGTTACTTATAACAAGGTTCTTTTAACATTTACTTATCATGTTGATTTGGTGACTAGAATCATACATGTTGGTGAGCATATATGCGTTTGATTATACTAAAGAATGTGATGAACTATATTTATAGACATGGTATGCAAAATGGTATGGAATGAAGTTGAAAGGATATGTTAGATGGTATGCTTGAGGTATAAGTTGATGAATGGTTATTTTGGTTCAAGATTTAAGTTTATAAACCATTAAGGTCTATAATGTAAACATGAGTATGAAATGGTAAGTAAATGTATTACAACATAGGTAAATTTGGCAATTGAATGATTGGTTGGTTGATTGAATGGCATTAAGTTGAATGTAAAAAATTGGATGATTTGTATTAGGTCGAGCTCATATTGAATTGGTTTTGTTTTGAAATGGTTAAATGACTTGTTTTGGTATGTTTTGGTGTGTCTTGATTCAATTGAATTTGGTATTTGGTGCACAAAAATAGTAGACTTTGTGGAAAACTTGAAATAGGTACCAAATAGTTCATTTTTACCAAAAACAAAGTCCTTGTCCTGACGAGCAACCTTCCTCGTCGCAACGTCGGCCGACAGTAAGTCATGCCGCGATGTCAAGTGGCCTAAGGTCATGACGTGACAAACTATTTGGTGATGTCACGACTTGGAAGAGGTGATGTCACGATGTTGGCCTTGATTTTTTTTTAAAATTTTACAATTTAATCCTATTTAGAGTATGAGTTTACAAAAGAGCTTTCGTAAGCTCGATTAAGACTCAGTCTTGATTGTTTAATCATAAATGAATGTGTTTGACATTTAGTTGCATATGCATATGAAAATTTTACTGTAATTTGACTATAGTTGTTCCGACAACAAATGTAGCATTTCATAATTCGAAACTGACAATCGGGTCAGGAAAGAAGTGTTACAACATCATAAAATTTTAACGATGTTACAAGAAAGTATCAAAGTAGTGGATGAAAAATTGTCACATCATGTTTTGCCTCAAGTTTTGCTAAAACTTAGCCATGTTTGTAAATGATAAACTTCAGTTTATTTTAGGTTTTTTCATTTTATAAGGTGTCCATATTAATTTTTTAAAAAGTTATGTTATTTTTAATTTAGCAATTAATAAATAGCTTAAGGGTAAAAAAATCCTTAGTAAAAAAAATCAACTAAACCTATAGAAAAAAAGTTCACTCTATTGAGCTCTTAATAATAATAAAAATTAACGAGTCCCTTCCGTGGAAATCACTAATTGATCAATTTAACAATTAACGATGATGACGTAATATGCTAAGTTAGTAAAAAGTTTATAAAAACATAAAAAAGTATTTTAAAATAAATAAAATATATATTAAAAAATTTAGAAATGAGGGTTAATCTATAAAACCTTTAAAAATTATAAAATTATTATAAAAAATCAAATATGTAAAAAGAAAGACCGATAAATTTTAACCATGGGAAGTTGATAATTAGCTGAATTTTGTGTTGATGAATTACAAGAGGAGGGTAAAGCCCTAAAAACAAAACAATTAACGCAACTTAAACCTATACCACACCTAAGATAAGAAACGCATTAACTATCAAACCAACCCATAAGATTGAATAATTAATTTCTTTTAACCATGATAAGTGACAAATAAAGACAACGATTACTTAATTATAGTGGCATTTCTTTTTTAAGGTTTTTTTTTCCTTTTTGTGTGGCCTGTGATAAATAGAGACAATGATTTCTTAATTATATTTGTATAATTAAGTGTTATTTGATTGAGCAATATATATGAATATACAATGGATCACATTTTTTTTTTCATAAGAAATCCGATTTAAAACTCATGGACCCGTGTCTCAAAAGAGCCTCATGGACTTGACCCTTGATTTGACGAAAAAAGTTAGACGAAGAAATGAAAGACTTAAAACAAAAACAAACTGTTTAGTTACTTCTGTATAAGCCATCAATTCTTTTTATTATTATTATTTTAAGTATATTTAAAAAAAAATTAATCCAATTTCATTTAAGATTTAAATTGCACTCATCTAAATATATATATTCGTTAGCGATATTAATGGTGAATCCAATCAATTCACCATTTACTTTAATAGAAAATTTTAATGTTATTGAAAGTTTTTAATTGATTTTTTTTACTATGCAATTTTTTACTCTTAAATCATTAAAATTTTAAACATAGACTTATTATTTTATGTTTACATTACATCATATTTAACCATAGGCTTAATTTTTATGGTATATATATTACATAGATATGTAATAATAACATATTAATAAATTAGTAAATTGGTTAGACCCAGCTGAGTTTGGGCGTATATTTTAAACATGCAAAATTTTCTTACTTAAAACTTATTTAATGTTTTTACTTGAATTCTTTCAAATATTGAGTTTAGCTCAGTTCTTGAATGTCTATTCATAATCTTAAAAGAGTTCAATATCATTAGTTAATTAAGGCAGTGTTTGGAAAGCTCGCTTAATAATTAGATTTGGACATAATTATTTGTAATTAAATAAGTGTGGCATATTTAAGTAATGTAACGATTCGATTTTTACCTGTGTTAAAAAACTTGATTTTAAGGACCAAATTTCTTAAATCGACCCATTCCGAAAAATTAAACTAAAGGTGTTGGGGTGAGATGGAGATTAGGAAGGAGAATTATTAAGAAGCTTAGTAATTATTAGAGAAGTTAGTATATATAAGGTAACTAGAATTGAAGGATTAGATGAGTGATTAAGCAAGCCTTTAGCGTTAAGTGCAGTTAGCCCACCACTTAAAATAAGTTAGTGGATGGGCTTGATATGAGCCATAGATTTCCACTAATCCTTGCATGATAAAATGGTAGCCATTAGATTAATTATAAATACGTAATTAAAAGGAAATAAGGGAAAGAAGAGAGAAGAGTGTGCTTCATTCCATCTCTTACAAACGGCAAGAAGAAAGAAAGGAAAGAAAAATTCAAAGGTTTCCATCCTCCATTACCATGTGCTATCTACAGAGGTTAGTGTATTTTTGTTTAAATTAATAGCTTAGAATGGTAGTATAGACTATAGAGGATTATAGTTTAAAGTTGGAATTAGATTGGACATGCATTTCATGTTTTCTTACTGAATCTAACATTGTACAAAATGATATTTCAAAAATAAAATAATAATTTTTGAATCTTAAATAACCTCAGCTATCATGTCAATCAATCCTTTAATTAAATCAAATAAAAAAAATTGAGTAATTCAATTACATATATTAAATCAATTTGTAAATTGTCATGTGCAACAATATCTTTAAATGAGTAACTTAAAAATTAATAATAAATTATAAATTTATTTTCGAATGAATCAAATATAAATATTAAATAAACTCATAATTACTATATAAACAGCTCAATTTATATATTAAAAATGAAAAGCTCGATAAGGCTTATGAGTCATTTGAGTTGACTATTTCTAAGATTGAATTTAGTTTAATGAATAACTTGAGTTTAACTTAATAATTACCAAATTAAATTAAATTTTTTTTTAAAGTTGAACTCGAATTGTTTGCGAGCACCAATATCTCATTTACACGCCTACGATTAATCTTCATGGATTGTAAAATTGACATTGTGAAATATTAGTTAAAAAAAAATCCTTTTTAAAAAACCCAAATATCAGTTCCTATATATAGACAATGGACATGTGTCGCTATACAATCCCTTAGGGGATATTTTTCGATGTATAGTATAGTATATAAATTTATATAAATATGATTTTAACACTTAAAAATTAGCAAAAATATTACATGAATACATAATTAGTCATACCTACTTAAAAAGGGCCAAGGAGAAATGAATTTGATTTCTTAGAGGAAATTGAAATATTATAATTTTATGAATGTATCTAGCAAATATCTTTATTATATGGATCAAATTAAATTAATCTATTTATTTTTAAATGGATCAATTTAGTTTTTATATTATTAAAAAGAATAAAATAAATCTAAATTTCAACAGAGTTAATGTTTATTATCTAAAAAAGTATCATTTTGTGTTCATCTGAGTTATATTTTAATTGCTGATGAAATATTTTGTTTGAAGTTGAACTATAAATTAAAAAAAATATATATTTTTCATGTCAATTTTTAAACAATAAATATTAATTATGTTCCAATTTGAGTTTATTTAATTTTTTCAATAGTACATGGATTAAATTGACCCATTTAATAGTAAATAGATTAATTTTATCCAATACCTTGAAGGACTTGGTAGGTAAATTAACCCATAAGAAAACATAGTATTTATTGTAAATAGGGTGCTTAATTCCTTAAGTCTTAAAACAATAGCAGTAGTACTAGTACAAATAAAACTGTCCACCGAAAGTCACTTTGATGACCTTAATCACAGGTCATATGCCACAGCATTAAACTATCACACAAGTAGTGAGTCCAATGTGATTTGTCAGTAAAGATTATAATGTGCTGGGGAGCCTTCAAGTTGAAGGATAATTGGACTCCAGTAATACTCCATCTAGTTCCCCATCTCTCCCAACTCCCTACATTGCCATAAACTATCTGTCATCTCATTACATATCCAACACCCTTCACCCACAGCTGACATGGATGCCAGTCTGAATGCCTCCATGTCCTGCCCACTTCTGCCAATATTGTAACTTCCATTAAGAACTAGGTTATTGTTGTCGACACAAGTATGGGCATATGCGTTTGGACTTGTTTCGTGTTGGGGAAATTCAATTTGCTCTGAAATGTTTATGACTGAACCTGAAGGGACGATGCATTCTGGTAATTGACAAGGAACTGAAAATTGGGAGCTCATTTCTTTCAAAGAAGAAGAGGATGGCTGCTTGTTTTGCACCCTTGTTCTCCAATAGTTCTTGATCTCGTTGTCTGTTCTTCCCGGAAGATGCTCTGCAATTTTTGACCATCTACAGAGGAAACAACCATAAACACAAAAAGAATGCGCCTCTAAAAGTAAATAAAATCAATAATTTATTGAATTACCGATTTCCCCACAGGGAATGAAGTTGAAGAATCAATTGTTGTTCTTGGAGAGTGAGGTTTCCGCGCTTAATGTCAGGGTTCAAATAGTTAAGCCACCTTAATCTGCAACTTTTACCACTTCTCTTAAGACCTGAGGAAGTTAAAGGTAGATCAACCCAGGACATAAAGAAAAGGGTAAAGAGGTTGTTGATCAATGTGTTGGTACCTGCACATTTTGCCAACATATTCCAAGGACCTACCCCATGACGACCAATGTAATGGGTTAGGAGCGTATCCTCTTCCGTCGTCCATGGCCCTTTTCTCACCTCAATCTCCTCTTCAATAAGAGTGGACATTCCCTTGGTAACAGGGGTCAAGGTTTTTTATTTTGGGGGGCGGGGGTAAAGAGCCTCAAATCTATAATCTAATATTTCCTCTCTTTTTCTCTCTTATAGCAATGAAATTGGGACATGTGCTTGGCAAATTGTTGAAATTTATAGGATCCAATGGTCTTAACTATAGCAAGGAGTTTCGGCACATGTTCATCAGCCTTTCTTTGCAAAGGAGAATAATATTCTTAGAGGGGATTAGTACGATATCAATTCTCACACATGCTTATCAATAAGTATTACATTTTTAGAGAAGATTTTATTGGGAAAAGTAACTATGAATACCGATAATATTAATTTTCATGATCATAAAATGGATATGAAAATAACTTATTTCGGGTCTCATTTCAAAAATGCTTTTTAGATATTAATATTATTGGTGGTGGTGAGTTTTTAAATTTTCTAGATGATAGTTGGGTTGAGAGGGTATAAGGCCATGAAAGGGGAGTGAAGAGAATAGGATCCAAGAAGAGAGATCAATAATTGGAGAAAGTAAAGAGACAGGGAGAATTCATGCAAAAGATAATGTTGTTTTTTTTTTCTTTTCCAAATGTAGTCAATTGTTCTCTTAGAGGTGGAGATGCCTTTTTCACTTACCTTATTATAGTATGCCAATGCTAGAAAGCACATGTGACCTGGTGGCATAGATAAGGAATTAGATGCAATAATTCTTCCACTATAGGGGTTACCACACCTACAATAACAGTGATTTCAGCATTAACAATGAGAAAAACGTGACCTTATTCTTGGTCTAGTTCTAAAATTTTATAAATAAAAATAATAATTCTAAAATATCTTACAGTTTTTTTAAAATTTCTGTGTCTGTTTTATTTTTTATATTTGAGATTTGTGGTTGCTCTTTTCAATAAAGTCATTTTTAATTTTCAAACTTATATTTCTCTCTGAGAATGCAATGTGCTTACCACTACACTCAACACTTATTTCTTACATTTTATTAAATTTTTAAATACAGAATATTCTAATGTTTAAATTATAACTAGTGTACCTATCACATTCGTATATTTGTGAAAATAATGTATTCAGAATACCAATGTTAGTTTAAAAACAATATATAATAAATAATTAAATGTATGGTTTGAAACAAATTAAAATCATATTATCATAAGGGTAATAAAATGTGCATATCAAAATGAAAATGTATGAAATAAATATCAAAATAAATTTTTGATTGAGTGGTAAGTTTAAGGTTTTATTAATACAATTAGCATGGACCAAATCCTATCATATGCATTATTCTTTTTTTTTAATAAAAAGATTAAAACGCCCTTAAATAATATAACTTATTTTAATTATGAAAAGATATTTCTTAATTTATCTAACCAAATTTATAATGATTGACTTGTGACACCAACTTAATCAAATAACAATATAAATATTGCATTACTTAAAAAAAGGAAGAAGATATAATAGTACATATTTAATGTTTATGAATATAAATTGCGCAAGTGTATAAACAAAAATCAAAGTGATATATTTATAAAATTAAAAATTATATCAAACTAAATCAAAGATATTTTTTTCGATATAATACCTAGAACTATCTATAGTTAAAGGTGTTCATAGATTGAGTCGATTTCGAATGGCCCATAAAAGGTATCTAGAACAATTTTCAAAGTTCGGACTCGGTTCAGTGTGAAAAAATGGACATACTTTTTTGTCCAAGCAAACTTGACCCAACTTTAAAAAGGTAAATTCATACCCAGCCCAATATGCTCATATCTGACTTTTTTAGATTAGTTTTTTTATTATTTAAAATTGATTTTTTTAAGAAATATAATGCACTAAAAAACTCCAAAGTAAAATTTTCTAACACATTAAAAATATTTATATTAAAAAACACTACCATAAATAATAAATGTTTTATTATATTAAAAAATACAAATAAATATAAATATTTTATTGTATTAAATATAATTTTTATTTTTATGTTTTGGGTTGGGTTATTAAATTGGATAAGTTTCTTTTAGGTTTTAGATAATGAGTTTAATTGTTATTAAGTTAGTAATTTAATACGAATATATAAAATTAATATAATTAATTTTTATTATATAATATATTTGGGCCGAACTCAGGCCAAAAAATGTTACCGGAAACCCAATCCATATAAAAACAAACATTAAAATTTACCTAAATCCATTTTCAAATGTTGTTAAATAAAAAAGTAATCCACCGATGGAATTAAATTAAAAGGAGTAAATGAAGCCACAAAACAATCAATGTTATTTGTCATCCATAACAGGACAAGGCCACCATGACCATCCACAATTATCAAAACCCCATTTTCACTGCCTAACATTTAAATAAATAAAGCTACAAGTGGCAAGGGCAGTACACAGTCTTACAAGATTTAGAAAGAAAACTAATTATCATACTAAAAACATCTTTAAATTATCACGCTTTATTTAAACTAGATTATAGACCATTTATAATTTCCATAAAAATATCAATTATATAATAAATATATTTATAAAAGAACAAATCAGAATTTAGTTGTAATAATAAAGTAGAAATCTTGAAAATAATAATCTATCTCTGATGTGTATATATATCTTTTATTTTTATTTTAAAACACATCAAACTGATATAATTACAATGTAAAACATTAATATCTTAATTATTATACAAGTGAATTGATGTTTGACTAACTCGTGACGCTAATTCAACTTAGATTTTAATATTTAGTATACATAAGTATTTATATTTTGTTAGTTAAATAAGTATATTCATTTATAAAAGCACTTAATAATATTTTTATTTGACATTTCATGTTGATATGATAAAAATGGCTTTATAAAAAAATGTTTATTTGAATAATCATTTTGGAAAAAAAGAAAGTAAAATTATTTAATACATTCTTGTGGAAAATTTAGAATATAGAAAGCAAAATTCAAAAAGTGATGCATGCTCCCTTTGATAACTAACCTGCAGTCAGTGGCCTTTGCAGCATTATTGGTGATGTTTTCCTCTCTTTCTCTAAGTGAAGTAGTAGAAAGCTCGCCATTCAAGTCCTTACGAAATTTTTGGTGAACAAATTAGGATGTGTACTTTCTTAGTGGTCGAAGGTGTAACATTTTAGATTTTCTAATGTGTCGTACAACATTGGAGAAAATATTGATAAATCAAATTTGAATAGTATAACGATCCGATTTTATCGTGTTGGAAAATTTTGATTTTTAATTTTTAATTTCTTTCAATCAAGACAGGTCGATTATTAAACGGAGGATAGTTATTATTTGAACATGGAATTAGTAATAAAAGAATATAAAGTGATTAGTTTGAATTATTAAAGGAAATAGTATAGGGACTAAATTGTTTGGTGACCAAAATTAGAGGAATTTGATTTGGAATTTTTGTAGGTCTCTAAGTAGCAATTGAAGCAAGGATTTTATGGCAATTAAACCATATTTAACTAGCCTAGTGGATTGGCATGATTTCTAACCGTTGATCTCCACCAAATTATAAATAAATTATCTTTACTAATTAAGTTTAATGTAACATCGCAAAAACCGAGTTAGTAGAAATAGGGTTAGTGAAAATCTTGTAAAGTAATTGATCTATTTTAGTGGTTAAGTGTTATGTTTGTGTGAGAGATCTTGTGTTCAAATCTCTTCCCTTGTAATTTTTATTATTTTTGTCCCAACCCTTATCCTTGAATGTCTGGCTTATATATTATTCTCACTTAACTAAAGGTTAAGAATGAGCTTGTTGGTTCAGTGGTAAGGTTTTAGTTTACCCATAGGTTCCAGGTTCAAATCTTGTGTGTGTAAAGTGGGGATATTTTTATTTCTCCATGTCGTCAGAATTTGAATTAAATTTAAAGTCTAGAAATTTGATAGGGATTGGTTAAGTAAGATTAATTGTCGTCCATCTCTGCCACTTCCCCTCTTTCCCCATTTTGGTGATTTCGTGTAATTCTCTTCTTCTATCAAAGAAATTTCTCAGGTATTTTCCTTTGGGTTTTCTTCTTTTCTTTCCCATTTTTCTCTTTGAAAACGTTTTGCTGCCAAGGTTTTTCTCTAACGTTATCTTTCTTCTTCCTTTTTTTATTTTTGTCTTGTTGTATTTCTATTTGTTCTTGTTCCTATTCTATCTTCTGTATCAGTTCCCTTTGTTTGCGCTATCAATTGTTCATTCTACTCCGAGTAAGTGGTTGTTGTTATGGTGTAAGCAGTGTATTTTTGTAACATCCTGAATTTTTGGGCCTATGCGTCTAATGGGTGAACATGTGTAATGAGTTCATTTAAGTGTTAGGGGTCCAAATTGGGCTTAGGCTTAGGCAGAGGCCTTGGTTAAAATTATCTGTTTGGGCATTATAGGGTTTAAAAAGTAGTATCTGTGTTTAAAACATCAAAATGGGCCTCTGGCCCAGTGGTCAGTGGCGCCACTTAGGGAGCAAGGAGGTGACGCCACACAAGGGAATAAGGGGCCCAAATTAAAGTTTCATGGAGCCCAATTCTTTTAGTTTAAGTTAGCTACTTTCGGCATTTAGGTTAGGTGGAGTGGATGGCAACAAGGCTAAAAAATAGGAGGATTTATATGAATAAGATAATGTAGATATTATAGTTGATAATATGGAAGATAAAAGGAGAAAAGATAGGAGCTATCTACAAGGCTAGGAGTTGGCCGAAATTTCATCACCTAGAGGAGTGAAGAAATCAGTTTCTTCATGGCAAAGGGGTACCGAATTTTCCTTTTTTATTTGATTAATTTTTAGTTATCAGAAAGGGCACTTTCGATTTTTCATAGGTAAGTGCCGAAATTTCTATAAATAGGGAGGGTTCTCTTCTTTATTTTGCGGCATTTAGGGTTTCCACCTTTTCTATTCTCTTCTTTCTCCTAAAAGCCGCAAACTCCATTATTCTCTTCTTTCTTCTAAAAGCCGAAAACTCTATTATTCTCTTCTTTTTTCTAAAAGCCGAAAACTCCATCATTCTCTTCTTTCTTCTAAAAGCCGAAAACTCCATTATTCTCTTCTCTTCTTTCTTCTAAAAGCCGAATCTCTATATATTTCTTCGAATCATCTTCTCTTCCTGATTTTCGCAAAAAGCCGAAATCCTCTGGGAGTAGCCTAATCTTCTCTAGTAAGTAGATCTCTTAGATCTAAAAGCCGGAAACACTAGTCCCTGAATCTCATATCTCTTTTCGAGATTTCAAGGTAGATAGCGGTGGTGTTGGCTACGGATAGCGTCGACTTAGAGGGTTTCGTTATAACGGTAATCAGGTGTGTAGATCCTTATCACATAAGTTTTATTTTGTATTATACCTGTTAGGGGCTGAAAAGCCGAAAAATGAGGCTGTATGAACAGTCGTGTGTAGATCCTTATCACATAAGTTTTATTTTGTATTATACCTGTTAAGGGCTGAAAAGCCGAAAAATGAGGCTGTATGAACAGTCGTGTGTAGATCCTTATCACATAAGTTTTATTTTGTATTATACCTGTTAGGGGCTGAAAAGCCGGAAAATGAGGTTGTATGAACAGTCGTGTGTAGATCCTTATCACATAAGTTTTATTCTGTATTATACATGTTAGGGGCTGAAAAGTCGGAAAATGAGGTTGTATGAACAGTCGTGTGTAGATCCTTATCACATAAGTTTTATTTTGTATTATACCTGTTAGGGGCTGAAAAGCCGGAAAATGAGGCTGTATGAATAGTCGTGTGTAGATCCTTATCACATAAGTTTTATTTTGTATTATACCTGTTAGGGGTTGAAAAGCCGGAAAATGAGGTTGTATGAACAGTCGTGTGTAGATCCTTATCACATAAGTTTTATTTTGTATTATACCTGTTAGGGGCTGAAAAGCCGAAAAATGAGGCTGTATGAACAGTCGTGTGTATATCCTTATCACATAAGTTTTATTTTGTATTATACCTGTTAGGGGCTGAAAAGCCGGAAAATGAGGTTGTATGAACAGTCGTGTGTAGATCTCTAGCACACTAATAATCTGTATGAATATATATATGTTATGTTATGGGCTAAAAGCCGGAAAATTGGCTGTGTAAACAGTCGCGATACCCAGAAAGGGTAGGCAAAGGATGCCAGGTATGTGCCATAGAAACTTCTCTATGTGTATCGATGTATGTGAAAGACTGAAATCTCTTAGGTAGTATATTGTTTGATTTTTGCATGAATGTATGCATGGGATGGGTTTGATATAAAAAGGGGAAGAGCATGATTGGTCACATGGTGATCGGTGGTAGAAAACCCACCTAATGAAATGTTAGATCACGTGGTGATCGGTGGTAGAAAACCCACCTAATGAAATGTTAGATCACGTGGTGATCGGTGGTAGAAAACCCACCTAATGAAATGTTAGATCACATGGTGATCGGTGGTAGAAAACCCACGAAATGAAATGTTAGGTCACTTGGTGATCGGTGGTAGAAAACCCACGTTAAAATTCCTGATTGATAGGAATAGGCACTACGGCTGTCGTTTTGGTGTGTAGCGGATGGAGGGTTGATTGTAGAAATCCCCAAGGTGTGATGGTTGGTACGGGTTGGTGTGTAGAGGATGGAATTCTAGGATGGGTTGGGCTTTGCATCATTTATTATCTGTCATGTGATTATGATTGTTGCCATTGTGTATGGGCCAGGGCTCATAATTTGTTTGTGGGCCCAAGCCTTTTATGTGTTTTCGGGATTTACACACTGAGTCTTGGTGACTCACCCTATTATTTTTTTTCCTAACTTTTCAGATGATCAGTAGATCGCGGACATGGGAGCCGAGACGGACTCGAGGGGCCATTAAGTTTTTATTTCTATAGATTATTTTCGGTTTTCCTTTAAGTTTTGTTTTGGGAATATTTAGGTAATAAGGCCCCATAGTTTATATTCGCTTAAGTAGTTTTTTTAATATTTGCAACTTATGAATTTATGTCAGGGGTTTATTTATACCAAATAATAATAATACAAGGTTTCTTTTCAAATGTCACTTATTTATTCAAATATTTCCTAGTAACTTATGCTTTTCTAAAACCAACTTAGCAAAAGATTTTAACGTTCAACCCGTAGCATACCAGATCTGGTCGAAACGTATGGGCCAGGTTTAGGGTGTTACAATTTGGTATCAGAGCCCAGTTCAAAACTCGGGCTGTGAAATGGGTCTACTAATGTATTGTAAAGTTAATGTGAATCTGGAAAAAAAATTTTGGAAGAAGATATGGCCTTCGAGTCTACCGGCACCCGATCCACGCAGGTGAGTATTCTAACTCTTGATGTGATATATATGTTGGGTTGATGGGCTTTATGGACGTAGACTAGTATGTTAGGCATTGATGGACTTTAGGCTTAGTTTAAACAACCTTTTAAATTCATAAGACTTAATCAAACCAAACATACCTGTAAACAAGTCGCTGGGTTAGAGTGTGGCAACAGGCATACGCATGTCTAGGATTGGATTCAGGGAGAGCTTGGTACTTAAGCAGTCTTAGTGACTCACCTCCTCTTCGCTGGAATCCTACCTGGTGCGTAGTGACTGTTCACCTTATCCATGAGGATTTGTTGACAGGCCAAAATCTATAATTAAAACCCGAAAGGGACCAGCCACCCTACTTTGCAATCAAAATACCCCAAGTTTGGTATAATTTCCAAAATACACTTGATTTGTGAAAATTTTCCAGAATACCCCAGAATTGTAAAACTATCAAAATTTATGAAATTACCGAAACATTTTGGTTGGCAAAATTTCCAAAATACCTTTGGTTTGTGAAAATTTCCAAACAACCGTGATTTTAGAAAATACCTCAATTTTGCAAATTTACTCGAAAACCCCTAGAATTAAAAAAGAACCCGGCTTGCAAAAAAATGTACCAAAGTACCTCTAATTCGAAGAAAATCACCAAGATACTTTATTTTCGAAAAATACCCTGTAGGGCAAAACTACGGAAAAACCCCTGGGTAGTGAAATGACGAAAATACTCTTTATGTGAGGAATGTGAGTTCACGGATGTTATATGTATGTTGATGTGTGATGATTGAATGTATGTGCTTCTTAGAACTAGGAGATGTGAACTTGAGACTGAATTATAGATATAACTGCGAATTCGAAAAAACTAACCTTAAAACTACTATTCATAAGACTGTTCGGGGTTAATCAGTGGAAGAAAACTAATAATTCATAAAATTCTAATCAGATAAATGCGAATCGGTAGAATGAGTACAAGGGGACGAGGACGCTCTAGATGCGAATATCGGTGCGTACTCTACCATAGTATACTAAGTGTTTCTTTTGGCTTTAGAATTAGAGTGAGCAGCGAAAGCGTAGTGGTGAGACTTCGGTAGTACGATTAATAGTTAGTTGGAAATTTCGAGGACGAAATTTCTTTAAGGGGGGTAGAACTGTAACATCCTGAATTTTTGGGCCTATGCATCTAATGGGTGAACATGTGTAATGAGTTAATTTAAGTGTTAGGGGTCCAAATTGGGCTCAGGCTTAGGCAGAGGCCTTGGTTAAAATTATCTGTTTGGGCATTATAGGGTTTAAAAAGTAGTATCTGTGTTTAAAACATCAAAATGGGCATGTGGCCCAGTGGTTAGTGGCGCCACTTAGGGAGCAAGGAGGTGACGCCACACAAGGGAATAAGGGGCCCAAATTAAAGTTTCATGGAGCCCAATTCTTTTAGTTTAAGTTAGCTAATTTCGACATTTGGGTTAGGTGGAGTGGATGGCAACAAGGCTCAAAAATAGGAGGATTTATATGAATAAGATAATGTAGATATTATAGTTGATAATATGGAAGATAAAAAGAGAAAAGATAGGAGCTATTTACAAGGCTAGGAGTTGGCCGAAATTCCATCACTTAGAGGAGTGAAGAAATCAGTTTCTTCATGGCAAATGGGTGCCGAATTTTCCCTTTTTATTTGATTAATTTTTAGTTATTAGGAAGGGCACTTTCGGTTTTTCATAGGTAAGTGCCGAAATTTCTATAAATAGGGAGGGTTCTCTTCTTTATTTTGCGGCATTTAGGGTTTTCACCTTTTCTTTTCTCTTCTTTCTCCTAAAAGCCGAAAACTCCATTATTCTCTTCTTTCTTCTAAAAGCCGAAAACTCCATTATTCTCTTCTTTCTTCTAAAAGTCGAAAACCCCATTATTCTTTTCTCTTCTTTCTTCTAAAAGCTGAAAACTCCATTATTCTTTTCTTTTCTTTCTCCTAAAAGCCGAAAACTCCATTATTCTTTTCTTTCTTCTAAAAGCCGAAAACTCCATTATTCTCTTCTTTCTTCTAAAAGCCGAAAACTCCATTATTATCTTCTCTTCTTTCTTCTAAAAGTTGAATCTCTATAGATTTCTTTGAATCATCTTCTCTTCCTGATTTTCGCAAAAAGCTGAAATCCTCTGGGAGTAGCCGAATCTTCTCTAGTAAGTAGATCTCTTAGATCTAAAAGCCGGAAACACTAATCCCTGAATCTCATATCTCTTTTCAGGATTTCAAGGCAGATAGCGGTGGTGTTGGCTACGGATAGCGTCGACTTATACGGTCTCGTTATAACAGTAATCAGGTGTGTAGATCCTTATCACATAAGTTTTATTTTGTATTATACCTGTTAGGGGCTGAAAAGCCAAAAAATGAGGCTGTATGAACAGTCGTGTGTAGATCCTTATCACATAAGTTTTATTTTGTATTATACCTGTTAGGGGCTGAAAAGCCAGAAAATGAGGCTGTATGAACAGTCGTGTGTAGATCATTATCACATAAGTTTTATTTTGTATTATACCTGTTAGGGGCTGAAAAGCCGGAAAATGAGGTTGTATGAACAGTCGTGTGTAGATCCTTATCACATAAGTTTTATTTTGTATTATACCTGTTAGGGGCTGAAAAGTCGAAAAATGAGGTTGTATGAACAGTCGTGTGTAGATCCTTATCACATAAGTTTTATTTTGTGTTATACCTGTTAGGGGCTGAAAAGCCGGAAAATGAGGTTGTATGAACAGTCGTGTGTAGATCCTTATCACATAAGTTTTATTTTGTATTACACTTGTTAGGGGCTAAAAAGCCAGAAAATGAGGCTGTATGAATAGTCGTGTGTAGATCTCTAGCACACTAATAATCTGTATGAATATATATATGTTATGTTATGGGCTAAAAGCCGGAAAATGGGCTGTGTAAACAGTCGCGATACCCAGAAAGGGTAGGCAAGGGATGCCAGGTATGTGCCATAGAAACTTTTCTATGTGTATTGATGTATGTGAAAGACTGAAATCTCTTAGGTAGTATATTGTTTGATTTTGCATGAATGTATGCATGGGATGGGTTTGATATAAAAAGAGGAAGAGTATGATTGGTCACATGGTGATCGGTGGTAGAAAACCCACCTAATGAAATGTTAGATCACGTGGTGATCGGTGGTAGAAAACCCACATAATGAAATGTTAGATCACATGGTGATCGGTGGTAGAAAACCCACCTAATGAAATGTTAGATCACATGGTGATCGGTGGTAGAAAACCCACCTAATGAAATGTTAGATCACATGGTGATCGGTGGTAGAAAACCCACGAAATGAAATGTTAGGTCACTTGGTGATCGGTGGTAGAAAACCCACGTTAAAATTCCTGATTGATAGGAATAGGCACTACGGCTGTCGTTTTGGTGTGTAGCGGATGGAGGGTTGATTGTAGAAATCCCCAAGGTGTGATGGTTGGTACAGGTTGGTGTGTAGAGGATGGAATTCTAGGATGGGTTGGGCTTTGCATCATTTATTATCTGTCATGTGATTATGATTGTTGCCATTGCGTATGGGCCAGGGCTCATAATGTGTTTGTGGGCCCAAGCCTTTTATGTGTTTTCGGGATTTACACACTGAGTCTTGGTGACTCGCCCTATTATTTTTTTCCTAACTTTTCAGATGAGCAGTAGATCGTGGACATGAGAGCCGAGACGGACTCGAGGGGCCATCAAGTTTTTATTTCTATAGATTATTTTCGGTTTTCCTTTAAGTTTTGTTTTGGGAATATTTAGGTAATAAGGCCCCATAGTTTATATTCGCCTAAGTAGTTTTTTTAGTATTTGCAACTTATGAATTTATGTCAGGGGTTTATTTATACCAAATAATAATAATACAAGGTTTCTTTTCAAATGTCACTTATTTATTCAAATATTGCCTAATAACTTATGATTTTCTAAAACCAACTTAGCAAAAGATTTTAACGTTCAACCCGTAGCATACCAGATCTGGTCGAAACGTATGGACCGGGTTTGGGGTGTTACAATTTTTTCCCCTGTTTGGAAAGGAGAAATATTCTTTTCGGGTTAGTTGTTTATGTGAGTAATTATTGTTTTGGTTTTTGATAGAAGAAGAACGTAAAGTGTACGACGATTCACCATTGATTAAGTTGCGATTTGGAGTTGTTGTTGGTGTAAGGGTAAGTAATTATCCACTGTGGTAGGGGTTGTTTTGAGTAATTAAGTTCGTTGGACAATGATTATGTTGTACTAGAGAGTCATATTTGGTAAAATCGTGCTAATTAGTCTATTCTGAACGACAATTTTAGGTTTTGGAATTGTGAGTGTTGAATCAGCATATAAAACTAATCAAGTGTGTAACGAAAAACTCAAAAAATAATGAACGGCGCGATGTTGAAAAACCTATTGTCGGTGTTACACGGCTTGGGTTATTTGAGCCATGTGGACCAGACGAGTTGGACCTTTTGGGCCGTGTGGGCCACATGAGCATGTGGGCCCATTTTTTGAAAAATTGTCACCTAGAGCTATTTTGATCTGTGATTCGTAATTAGACTTTTCGTAGGGTCCATACTGCTTAAATAAGACTTGAAAATAAGGTATTTGTTAATATGCTTCTGTATGTGATGTGTTTAAGGTATGTGAATTATGTATGTATGATTTGTGTTCTGTCAATTTTGATGGCATGTTTCTGTTTTGCTATGTTCTGAATGAGCATATGATGCCTGGATATGTTAAATTGTATATATCTGAATTTGCTATATGATCATGCATCTGACATTATGGCGAATCTAATTTGCATTTGTTAAATTTGTGACATATCTGTTCCGCGAAGCGTGGAATTCCATGCCTTCGGATTTTTGTTTTTGTAGAACTGTATGGCTTACATACTTTTCATTCAAACTATGTATCCGCATGACATGTCACATTGCATAGGGCTATGATAATATTGTAAGGAGGAGGTTATGACAGTTTAATGATCTACAGCATCTGGTGACTTAACCACATTTCTATTTTGGCAGCTTGATTGCATTTATGGTGGCTCAACCACACACATCTGTTATGGCAGTTTGGTTGTAATATAGTGGCTTGACCACATATATATGATTTGTGTAACAACCCGATTTTTAGTGGTATCGGAAATAGTGGTTCGAGGCCACCAAATCCAACAAGTAAGTTCGTAAATATTATTATTTAATATTTACTGGCCAAATGTGATTTTTTTTTTTAAAAAAAGGTTTTTGATTTGATAATTTATGTTATATAAGTGATTTATTAAGTTCAAGTGGTTTTAGAAAATAAGGTATTGGGACCTTATTTTTATAAACTGAGCATAAATATTTTTATAAATATTTACGGAGTATCATTAAGGTGGTATTAAAATTCCGTTAAGAAATTTTAACATTTCGATGGTTAATTGATTAAAAAGGATCAAATTGAAAAAAAAAATGCATTCCCGGGACACCGTTCCTGTAAATTGGATTCGTAAATATTTAGTTGTGTAATTAATTAGGTTTTGGTTAAGCGAATTTGCTTGAATTAGGAAAAAGGACTAAATTGCAATAAGGGTGAAAGCTTAATTATAGATTAAAGAAAAGTTAAAAGGACCAAATAGGCAATTATGCCTTTTTCTAAAGTTGAGGCTGCATATGCCTGATAAAAATATTAGATTTTTATGTTTTAAATATATATAAATATATTTAATTATAAAGTATATTATTATTTATATATAAACTAAAAAGTTGACAAATGTATGGTGCATATGATGAAATGTGGAAAAATGAAATACATATATTAGTAATTATTACATATTTATTTATTATTTAAGTAAATAATATTATATTATATTTTTTTGTTATTATATTAAACTAATTAAATAAAGGAAATAAAAAGAAATAAAAGATAGAAAAATAGACAAATAGAAATAGAATAGGCAAACGAAACAGAGAAGGAAAGAAGGAAAGAAAGAAAAGATAGAAAGAAAAGGGGAAAATTAGGGTTTTGAGGTTCCAAGCTCAATTGGTAAGTCAATTTAAGTCATTTTCTTGTAATTTTTGAGTTTTTAGAAACCTAGAACAAAATATTTCATGGTTTATGTTGAAATTTTGGAAGTTATTAAATTTTTCGACATTGATTATGTAGAATAAATGAAAGAATTAGGGGGTTGTTTTGATAGAATTGAAGGTTAGATTGTTAATTTTGTGAAGTCTAAAGACTGTTTTGGAGGATTGTTCTTTGTGCTGGAAATTTGAGTTGAATTACTAAGTTTAGTGAGTAATTAAAATATTTTGTACTATGAGTTTTGTTAATATTAGGATTCCAGGAATTTAATGCTATAAATTAAATTAGCATGGTGTTAAGTTATAAAATTCAAGAATTTAGGGATTGTTAATAAATTATATGTATAATTGGTTTATTATGGAAATGATAAATTCAAGGATTAAATTGTGAATTAATTTGAAAGTATGAGTTGCTTTGAACCTTGTGGAATAATTGGTTGAAATGAGACTTTCTTGATTTTAATTAAATAATATGATTTATAATTGGGGATTTAATTGAGTAAATTACAAATGAGAAGGATTTTTTTATAAATTAAAGATATATATAGGTTGTAAATTAAGGGTTAAGTATTCGGCAATAGTGAGTTATGTGTTAATGGTGGAATTAACTTGGTTGATATGATGGATTAAATTGTATAGGATGCAAATGTTTTGGGGCAAATGTGTAAAAGTATAAATAAATAGCTAAAGGTATTGAATTGAATGGTATATGAAATTGAGATTAATATTTACAAAGTCCATTTTAGAAATGAGTAAAATGATAGTTTGATAATTTTAATTATTAGTGTCTAATTAAGCTAATTAGTAGTAAATTTCAAAGTAGGATTAGAATAAGGGACTATTTAAATAAATAGTCCATTAATTTGATGAGTTTTGGTTAGTGGATAATTATGAGAGAAATATATATATATATATATATATATATATGTCATTGAGATATTTTGAAGTCTTTTATTTAAAAGAGTTTTGTTTGGGTGTTTGATGTTGAATTTTTGTTTTTTTTAGAGTAAAATTTTACTAAATTTAAAAATTAGAGAGTTGAATTTAGTCTAAAATTGAAATTGAATGAAAATATTGAACTAGTTTTGAAGAAATAAAATTAGTCTCGGTTTAGGGACTAAATTGGAATTTAGACAAAAGTTGAATAAAAATTGAAATATTCAATGTGAAATTGTATTGAATTGATGAATTTTAATTGTTTTAATTTCCGTAGCTAACGCTGTACCGGAAACTTCGACTAAGAAAGGAAAGGATAAAGTCGATGAGGAGTAGCTCGGAAATTCTGGTTTGTATTACTATAATTCGAATTTAATTATTATTAATTGTTGAATTTTTATTGTTATGCATGGTAAGTAAGAATTGAGGTGAGTATTTGAAATCGATATGAATGTTGAATGAAATTGAAAGTGATTCAAATTGAATTGAGCAATTGAGATGCATATTGATTTGAAAGTGAAAAGTGATTTGAATTAAATAATTGAATTATGAATTATGTGAATATTTGAAGGTATATTGATTGGAAATTAAAAGTGATTTGAATTGAATCAAATTTAATTGAATGATGAAAATAAGTGATTATTTGAAATGTATATTGATTGAAAAGTGAATAGTGATTTGATTTTCATTGAAAGTGAATTGAGAAAATGAATCGAATACCCTATTAACTAGTCGGGCTAAGTCGGATATAGTTGACATACCATAGGATTGGAAGTGTTCAGGGATACTTCGACCTTGAGTCGATGAGACACTGGGTGTCATACTGTTACTTCGGATAGATTCGATGAGGTAGTAGGTACCAACTTTCTTCGGCTTGGCCGATGAGACATTGGGTGTCAAATATTGCTTCGAACTATCCGATGAGGCACTGGGTGCCATTCTGGTGTGTTTGGTTGGATCCGTATCCTCCAAGGTCCGAGTCTTGTTAATAGGGCTAAATTAACAAATTGGAAATTAGAATTTCTTTTGAATAAATTGATAAACCAAATGATTCTGTATAAGAAATGAATTGAGTTATCGAAACGGGAAGTAAAAATGAAATGAATTAGAAATCAAGAAATACTGTATGAGTTTAATTGAATACAATCTTATAAATTAATTATTATTATTACTGAAACATGTTGGTTTAAATATTTAATTTGATTATTGAAAGATTCAAGGTATAAATTGATTATGCATAATTTTATTGTAATGTTAAGAATTGATAATTAGAATTGATATTGAATGATTTTATATATAAATGGAATGAAATATTGAAATAAGAATGTAAAAATAAAATTGTTTGAAAATAGTTATTATTATTGAAATAAATTGGTTTAATGTATAAATTGATTATTGAAGATTATAAACATAAATTGAATAGCATATTTTTCTATATTATTTATTTGAATTATAGTAATACCACTAAGTATATATATATATATATATATATATAAGACTTAGCGTACGGTTTGTTTCTGTACGCAGGTTAGTTGAAGACAAAAGTTCTGGTCCAGCATCAAAGTCGATTCCCAACTCATCGTGATGAAGTACTTTTATTTGGTAATGGCATGTACCTAAGATGTTTGTGTTGGTCATCTTCAGTAATGGTTGTAAATTAGGTAATAGTATATGACTTTGAATGGTTAAATACAACATATATGAATATAAGATGATAAACTTATGAATATGGCATAATTTGGTACAAACTTTAATTGGATTGAATGTGACAGATTTGAATTTCAAATATTAAAAATCTCTAGAGTACCGGAATTGGTCCCGGTTGGCTTCTAATATGTGTTTTGGGCTTCGAGGACCCATAAAAGAGACATTATGATTTAATTATGGACTGTATGTTAATTATCTGTTTAATGTTTTGTAGTTGTTCTGAAAAGTCTGGTGATGCTCCGTAACCCTGTTTCGGCAACGGTTTAGGGTTAGGGGTGTTATAATTTGGTAGTTTATCTGCAATTATGGTGGCATTGTCCACAATTATCTATTGATGTGTTGATTAGATGAGTTCTAGGGAACTCTAATTTGATGTGTAGCGGAGTTGGGTAGGAAGTTTTCTGCAAAATTTCATTTCATTTTCTGAAAATATTGCATTGACATAATCATGCATACATGATTTTGCCATGTGAGTTTGTTGAAATTCTCTGGAATGTTTAATTGGTATTTATGTTATTTGTGTTTCTGTTTGGGTTTAGCTACACACTTAGCTTGTTAGCTCACCCTTTTGTATTGATCTTTTAAGGTAACCAGCCATTTTAGGACTGGGCAGCGTGCGGGAGCTTAGATTAGTTTTCATATAAAATGATATGTTTTGGTTGATAAATTAATTTTCGGAACTTTTGGCTTTAGAATTAATCTCTTGGATTTAAATTTTGGTTTTAAGTTTTTGTTACTTAGTTAAAGCTATTCTACATGATATTTGTTAATCAACAATCATTACTAGGCTTCAAAATTAAACAAACTAAGATTTTTTTTTTCTACTACAGGAATTCAATTTAAGTATTACGAAAGTTAATAACATAAGTTTTAGAATATGCTCAATCGGCTAGTTTAAACGTGTAGTGACCCGATAGTCGAGTAACCGAAAAATATATTTTCGGTCTCCGTTTTCATAAAACTGAAACGTAAATATTTATTAAAAATATTTACGAAGTTAGTTGTGTGTCTAATTGGGTTTTATTTAGGTGATTTTGACTTAATTAGAAGTATTTACGAAAAAGGATTAGATTGAAATAGGTGTGAAAGTTTAATTAAAGATTAAAGAAAATAAAAAGGACTAAAAAGGCAATTATGCCATTTTTAAATATTGAGGCGGTTTAAGTATGAAAAAATCCTAGATTTTTGTTAGTTTAAAACGTGTATATATATATATATATATATATATATATAGATATTAATTATAAAGTATATTATTATATTTTATTATTATATATAAACATACTAAAGGAAAAAGAATAAAAAGATATAGAAACAGAGAAGCAAAACGAAACAGAGAGCAGGGGAAAGAAAGAAAAAAAAAAGAGAAAGGAAAGAAGAAAAGGGCAAATTAAAAGTTTGAAGCTTGGAAGTTTAATAGGTAAGTTAATTTAGCCATTTTCTTTTAATTTTGATGTTTTATAAGTTTTAGGACAAAGTTTTGATGAATTTAAGTTGAGGTTTTTGGAGTTTTAAAGTTTTTAAACATAGCATATGATGAACAAAAAGATGAATTAGTGGTTTAATTGAAAGAATTTGAAGTTAGAATTGGGTAAAGGATTTAATTGTAAAATAAGCTATAAGAAAACTGTTTTGGGACAGCAGCAGTAGAGTAACTTTGAAAAATCACTAAAAATCGTATAAGTGGAATTAGAAGCTGAGTGAGATATGAAATTAAATCTTATTGAGTCTATTTTCATATGAAAGAAACATGGAAAGCAAAGGAATTCTGTATTTTGAGATATTTAGAATTTTGTAAGACTGGTTCAAAGTGATTTCGAGATCCCCTGTTATGACTTCGGAAAATCATAACAAATTATAGAAAAATAATTAGGGGCTTAAATTTATATTTTTAGAATCTTGAATGAGTCCATTTTCAATAGAAACAAACGAGAACATCATCTGAATCCTATATGGGGAGATAATTAATTTTTAGTGAAGAAGGGTCAGAACTGTCAGACAGCAGAACATGAGTGATTTTAATGAATAAACTGTATTTGTTGGCTTTACCAAAAATTATGAAAATTTTATGGTAAGAATATATGTGAGTCTAGTTTTAGGGAAAATTAGTGGATCATAAATTTGAATTCTGTAGCTCAAGATATAAATAATTTAGTGACCTTGACATAAATGGACAGCTTTGAATAAATTTATGAGTGAAGGATAAAATTGAAATGTGAACTAAGGTAAGAAAGGATGAATTTATTATATTATACATGTTTATTTTTATTAAATAGTATAGGAAAGTTATTTGATTATTTTTAACATATGAATGTTATATGTTTATATGAAATTGAAGAAAAAGAAAAGAAAGGAGAGGACCGAATTGAAGGAAAAGGAAAAGAAAAGATTAAGGAGTGAAGGAAGAACAACTTATATCATCTCAACTTTTTTGTTGTAAGTACTACAAGAATTTTAAATTATTTTTATTTATTTATCTTTTTCAAAATATTTATTTAAAGTTTTAAATGTATGAGATTCAGCTTTAATGCCCAAGTAGACGAAATTTAGAACTACTAGGATATTAGTGGCATGCCATTAAGGAACTTTAGCGCGCTCTCTGACTATTAGCACGTTGGTGCTCTCTGATTATTAGCACATCTGTGCTCTCCGTATAGCACTTTAGTGCTCTCTGTTCACTTGTGCATCATAATGCACCTCTGTATTTGTTCCGTATATCCGGTGTGTTCTATAAAGTCTACTTTGGGCTAAGAATGTGTATTGAGAACAAAAGTGAATCACTGATGTGCTAAGGTAAGTTTTGTACTTTACAAAAGATAAGTTAAATTTATTTAAAGCAAGGCATAATTGAAGAAACTTATATGTGAGTACATATGTAATAATTGACTGAGTTTAAAACATTCTGTTATGATTACTTACTTAATTATTCTTGTAGTGCTTACTAAGCCTTCACCGACTTAACGCGTTTATTTTTAACGCGTAGGTACAATTAGACTAGAAGAGAAGTCCAACTAGAAGATCTCTCATCTCATCACATCCTCAAGGACTTCAAAAGTAGGTACTATATTTTGTATTAAAATGGCATGTAGATATGCAATTCAAAGGTATTCCCATGTGATAGGGAAAGATGTAGACTCTTGAAATTCTATCTATTTTGAGTTACTTGAAGTATTTTGGTATATATGGAATGAATTAGTAAACAATAAATATGTTTGTAAAAATGGTTGGTAAGTTAAAATATTATATACAAATGTTTTAATTAAATAGTATCTAGCCATAACTGTTTTCGCACCAAATGTAATAGTCTTATACCGGGTTTGCATAATTGAACCGGGTATAGGGGTATTATAAAACGTTTTCTGTAACATCCTGAATTTTTGGGCCTATGCGTTTAATGGGTGAACATGTGTAATGAGTTAATTTAAGTGTTAGGGGTCCAAATTGGGCTCAGGCTTAGGCAGAGGCCTTGGTTAAAATTATCTGTTTGGGCATTATAGGGTTTAAAAGGTAGTATCTGTGTTTAAAACATCAAAATGAGCTTGTGGCCCAGTGGTTAGTGGCGCCACTTAGGGAGCAAGGAGGTGACGCCACACAAGGGAATAAGGGGCCCAAATTTAAGTTTCATGGAGCCCAATTCTTTTAGTTTAAGTTAGCTAATTTTCGGCATTTGGGTTAGGTGGAGTGGATGGCAACAAGGCTCAAAAATAGGAGGATTTATATGAATAAGATAATGTAGATATTATAGTTGATAATATGGAAGATAAAAGGATAAAAGATAGGAGCTATCTACAAGGCTAGAAGTTAGCCGAAATTTCTATAAATAGGGAGTGTTCTCTTCTTTATTTTACGACATTTAGGGTTTCCACCTTTTCTTTCTCTTCTTTCTTCTAAAAGCCGAAAACTCCATTATTCTTTTCTCTTCTTTCTTCTAAAAGCTGAAAACCCCATTATTATTTTCTCTTCTTTCTCCTAAAAGCCGAAAGCTCCGTTATTCTCTTCTTTCTTCTAAAAGTCGAAAACTCCATTATTCTCTTCTTTCTTCTAAAAGCCGAAAACTCCATTACTCTCTTCTTTCTTCTAAAAGCCGAAAACTCCATTATTCTCTTCTTTCTTCTAAAAGCTGAAAACTCCATTATTCTCTTCTTTCTTCTAAAAGCCGAAAACTCCATTACTCTCTTCTTTCTTCTAAAAGCCGAAAACTCCATTATTCTCTTTTTTCTTCTAAAAGCTGAAAACTCCATTATTCTCTTCTTTCTTCTAAAAGCCGAAAACTCCATCATTCTCTTCTTTCTTCTAAAAGCTGAAAACTCCATTATTCTCTTCTCTTCTTTCTTCTAAAAGCCGAATCTCTATAGATTTCTTCGAATCATCTTCTCTTCCTGATTTTCGCAAAAAGCCGGAATCCTCTGGGAGTAGCCGAATCTTCTCTAGTAAGTAGATCTCTTAGATCTAAAAGCCTGAAACACTAATCCCTGAATCTCATATCTCTTTTCGGGATTTCAAGGCAGATAGCGGTGGTGTTGGCTATGGATAGCGTCGACTTAGAGGGTCTCGTTCTAATGGTAATCAGGTGTGTAGATCCTTATCACATAAGTTTTATTTTGTATTTTACCTGTTAGGGGCTGAAAAGCCGGAAAATGAGGCTGTATGAACAGTCGTGTATAGATCCTTATCACATAAGTTTTATTTTGTATTATATCTGTTAGGGGCTGAAAAGCCGGAAAATGAGGCTGTATGAACAGTCGTGTGTAGATCCCTATCACATAAGTTTTATTTTTTATTATACCTGTTAGGGGCTGAAAGCCGAAAAATGAGGCTGTATGAACAATCGTGTGTAGATCTCTAACACACTAATTAAACTGTATTATGTTTATGGGCTAAAAGCCGGAAAAGGCTGAATAGTAATCTGAACTAAATATATGTTATGGGCTAAAAGCCGGGAAAAGGCTGTATAGACAGTCGGATTACCCAAAAAGGGTAGGCAAGGGATGCCAGGTACATAATCATAGAAACTTCTCTATGTGTATCGATGTATGCGATAAACTGAAATCTCTTAGGTAATACATTGCTTGATTTTGCATGTATGTATGCATGGGATGGGATGGATATGATGAATGGGAAGAAGTTCGCATAGAAATCGGTGGCTTTACCACATACGTCATATAGTGATCGGTCTTTATGACAGGCAGCTCAGCTGTCGAAATGCTACGATGTATTATTAAGGTCGCATAGCGATCGGTGGCTTTGCCACATAGGTCACATAGTGATCGGTCTTTATGACTAGCAGCACATCTGTCGATATATTTCTAAGGTCGCATAGCGATCGGTGGCTTCACCACATAGGTCACATAGTGATCGGTCTTTATGACAGGCAACACAGCTGTCGATATGGTGTGTAGCGGATGGAGGGTTGATTGTAGAAATCCCCAAGGTGTGATGGTTGGTACGGGTTGGTGTGTAGAGGATGGATTTCTAGGTTTGGGTTGGGCCATTCATCATTTATTATTTATCATGTAATTATGATTGTTGCCATTGTGTATGGGCTAAGGCCCATAATGTGTTTGTGGGCCCAAGCCTTTTATGTGTTTTCGGGATTTGCACACTGAGTCTTGGTGACTCACCCTATTATTTTTTTTCTACCCTTTCAGATGAGCAGTAGATCGTGGACATGAGAGCCGAGACTAACTCGAGGGGCCATCAAGTTTTTATTTCCATAAATTATTTTTTTTCGATTTTTCTTTTATTTATTATTTTGGGAATATTTATGTAATAAGGCCCCATAGTTTATATTCACCTAAGTAGTTTTAATATTTGCAACCTATGAAATTATGTCAAAGGTTTAATTATACGAAATAATAATAATACAAGGTTCTTTTTAATGTCACTTATTTATTCAAATATTATCTAATTAACTTACGATTTCCAAAACCAACAAAGCAAAAGTTTTCAATGTACAACCCGTAGCATACCAGATCTGGTCGAAACGTATGGGCCGGGTTTGGGGTGTTACATTTTCACTTGTCAAAATCATAGTTTTCTAATAATAACTTCGAGATTTTCAACTGCAAAGTTTTATTCAGAATTACAGGTTTTACAAAGCAAGTGACTTAAGTGTTATGTTTTTATAAAGCTGGGTTTTCAGTTTACAATTAATAAGTTCAAATAAACATTTTAAGAAATTACAAAATTTTCATGTCGAGGAATTATGGCGCGTTTTTATAAATTTTGATAAATTTTTATTTTTGATTTCATAATGACTAACGTCCTGGAAAGTAAAATGTTCATGTACTGATATATCCTTCCAGATTTTGCTGTAACGTGTAGGACGGGTTTAAAGTGTTACAGTTCAAATTATACAAATATGTGTGTGTTAGTGGAAGGAAAGAGAAAGCACATTTCTCTTTTTCTTGTTCATCTTCAATCAGCTATGAAAGAAAGAAAAATAAGGGTTGAGTTTCTTTCATATTCGGGCAAATTAACTTGAGTTAAGTGAACACATTTTACAAAATTGCTTATGGAATTTAGATTAAGAAAGCTCGATAGGCTTAATTCAATTGTTAGTTTGTGTTATAATGAAGTTCTTCTCAAATTGCCATTATTGATTTTATAAAGTATTGAAGATTGAAAACATGAATATGAATAGAACTAAGTTTGGTTATGCGAACAGCATGCTTGAAAGATAGTGGGAATTATTGGTATAAGCTTGAATCGAGTTTAGATTATAGAATTAATTACGCATTAGTAAGGATTTAATTGTAAGGGATAAAAAATTTGAGGTATGATTAGTGAATAATAGTAATATAAGGTCTTTGCACTATATTTATGAAGTCGAATTTAAATTCAATTGAGTAAATTGTGAGATACGAGCATTGCGGATTGTAACAGCTTAATTTTCAGTGGTGTCGAAAACAATGATTCAATATCACTAAATTCTACGAGTGTGTTTGAAAATTTAAATAAATTGATAATTATGAGTCAAGTATGGTATTAGAAGTATTTTTAAATTAGTGAATTTTGTGATTGAAAAGAATTTATTAGATAAATTGGGTCGAAAACGAGGTATCGAGACCTCAAATTCATAAACCGAGTCATAAATATTTTTAGAAATATTTATGGAGTGTTATTGAGTTAGTATTAAAGTTTCGTCAGATAAATTTAACGTTTTGATAGTTAATTAATTAAAAAGGACTAAATTGTAAAAGGTGCAAAACTTGCTAAAGTGATTAAATAGCTTAAGTGTCTAATAGGAAAGGATTTAAAAGGAAATTAGACCCAAATTAAATGGGCTGGACTGTATGGGCAAAGAAATAAGTAAGAAAACAATATGAAATAAAGGCAAAAATGCAAATTTTGCAAATTAACTAAATAAAATAAAGACTAAATTAAAAAAATCTAGAGATTTCTTCATATTTCATCAGCCAAAACGCCATAGGCGGTCTGAAAAAAGCTGGTTTTTCATATTTTTACACAATGTGAGTTAAATTCTTGCTTTTTCTTTGTAATTTTTATGTTTTTGTGACTTTTACAATTAGGTCCACCTATTGAATTCATTAGTTTTTGATTCTATGGATGATTTTGAAAGTTGCCATGGATGAGTGCTGTATGTTTATGATAAATTATCATGGATTTGAAGCTTTGAATTCATTATATGATAATTTTATCAAGTGATTTTAATAGAAAATGAATTTTAGGACCTAATTATGAAAAAGTTAGGAATTAGGGTTTGGTGCTGACATTTTGAATCTTAAAGGCTGTGTAGTAATCTAAAATAGTTGGATAAAGTGTTAATTGAGAAAAATAAGCTTAATTGATGGGTTAATTGATCAGAGACTAAATTGTAAAAATTATAAAATTTAAGGTAAAAGTATAATTTTGAAAATTGAAGGGCACAAAGTGTGAAGTGAATTAGAATTGAATTAAATGCTAATGAGTGAAAAATTTTATATTATAGATCAAGAAACCAAAGATAAACATGGAAAGGATAAAGTAGCAGAATAGACCCTGAAATGTCTACAAACTTTGCAAATTGGTCTAGGTAAGTTCATATGGTTGAATTTTATGATTAATTGTTAATATAGCATTGATATATATGTTTGATATTAAATTATAACCATTGTAAAAACGTGAAATTCGGACTGAATGTTCAAATTGAGTAGAACACTGGATTGAGTACAATTGTTCAGTGACAAGTGAAATGACAAGTGATGAATTGACAGATAAAGTCATTTGTAAAGTGTAAATGTAAGACCATAACTGGGCTATGGCATTTTAGTGAAAAATCCATAACTGAGTTATGGCACAGTGAACGTAAGACCATGGTTGGACCATGGCAGTAAGTGTACATGTATAAGTCCATAACTAGGTTATGGCATCATGAGTGCAAGACCATAGAAAGGCTATGAAAATAATTGTGAAAGAACATAGTGGAATTGTATTATCAATTAAACGATGTACTCAAATTCGTAAGATGTTCTCTAATTTAACAAAATCTAGTAAGTGTTACATGAGTTAATATGATAGAGCTTTAGTAATCAATGGAATTGAGCTCAATATAGCGAATTCATCATTTGGAATTGTGAATGACAGGAAATGTTAGCGAAATGTTAGTTAAATGATTTATTAAAGTATGATCAGTAAGATTTACGTTTTATGCCTATGAACTTACTAAGCTTTCTTAAGTTTACTCCTGTGTGTTTAATGTTTGGTGTAGATTAACAATAGTTCGGAGGACTAGATCATCACATCGGCCTACACTATCCAAATTTTCTCTAGTAGATTTTGCTAAGTACCTTAAGTATCTTATGGTTTATATGGCATGTATAGGATTGAAAAAGAGATATAATTGAAATATGTTTGTGAAGGACTTATATATATAAATATGTATGTGCATATATTTAGTAGTAGTTCTAGTATTTGATGAGTAGAATTAACATAGAATGTTTCAAACAATTTGAGTAATGTGGTTATAAACTATGCTTAAAATATGTTTAAAAATATGAATTATTGACTTGAATTGGTTGATTTGTTGGGATATATTGGTGTGTACAAATGTTATATGCAGGTAAATTTTAAAAAGGGCGAGAAAAGTGGCCTTAAAATGGCATATTTTTGTCCACACGGGTGTGTGTTTTGACCGTGTGTGACACATGGCCTGATACATGGGCATGTAGTCCGGCCGTGTGTCCCCTGCACCTTAAATTTAAGAAACAAAATGCTCAAGATTAAGCACAAGGTAAAAGACACGAGCGTGTGTCTCAGCTGTGTGTGCTACACGGCCTAGAACACAAGTGTGTGTCTTGGCCGTGTGAAAATTGCACTTTAATGTTGTACAAGTCATAGAGTTACACGGGTTGGTGACACGGTCGTGTGACCTGTAACACCCCTTACCCGTATTCAAAGCCAGAACAGGGTACGAGGCATTACCGGACTTACATCACAAGCAATCATTCAAATCCGAGTCATAAATTTGTGTCCAAATTAAAACCATCTGCAATTAATCATAAAGTCCCTAATACGAGCCTACGAGGCCGGAAACATGCTTTGAAAGTGGTTCGGGATTAACTCGAGAACTTTAGAAATTTTTACAAACTCAAAAAATTTTCCACTATACAGGGGTCACACACCCGTGTGGATATGGTACATGCTCGTGTGGGCAAGCTGTGTGGTCACATACGCTCGTGTCCTAACCCCGTGTAACTCTCTAACTTGTAACCCATGAACAAATTGAGATCACACGGCCAAGTCACACGCCCATGTGCTAGGCCGTGTGGAAAATTAATTTTCATAAAATAGGTGCAGACTTCACATGGCTAGGGCACACGCCCGTGTTCGAAGCCGTGCCATCCACGCGACTTAGACACATGCCCCTGTGCTCAATTCTGAGCATTCTGTTTCTCAAAATTAAGATGCAGAGGACACATGGCTGAAACACATGCCCATGGGACAGGCCATGTGTCACACACGGACACACGCCCTTGTGTCTACCCGTATGGACAAAATAAAGGCTATTTACCAAGCCATTTTCCACCCTTATTCTCACATACACTTACACCAATTCAAAGGCACAAAACATAATATACTTAGGCAACCAAAACCTCCACGATTATGACCAAAACATGCCAATACAATATCAACATCTATCATACTCACAACATTTATTATGCCCTAAATCAATCATGCAAATTTCACATTCATTGAGCCACAATTGACTACTTTCAGGATACCTAATTGTACACAAATTTATCATTTCATCAATAGATCACCTTTCCAAACATTTCACATTCATCCTATGAATCTCATTCCATCATTCACCAAGCATACCATGACCATATCACCAAAGACATTAGCACATATATGATTATACTTAGGCTTACAACCATGTTAGCCAAAATAATCCAATTTACATGGCCAAATATCAAAACAAGCCCTTGGCAATTACAAGCCAATACATTGGCTAAAATCATAATGACACACATAATAAAATGATCAAGTCCCTATACATGCCATACTTTCAAAAATACTAAGATCATCAATACCCAAATAACAATTTTGATAGTGTGAGGCGAATCTCCGACGATCTCCTATTCGAGTTAGCTTGGCGACACTATAAAACATGGAAAATAAACAAAGTAAGCTATATAGCTTAGTAAGCTAGTATGCAAGAAATAAGCAACTCTATCATACATATAACATTCAATAATATAAAGCTCGTATGCAAGAAATAAGCAACTCTATCATACATATAACATTCAATAATATAACATAATTAAATGTAAATTTACCATAGTCTCATGATCATAACTCATTCCAACACAAAACTTACCTCATATTCATTATTTCAAGAATTTAATAGGTATGAGCTTTATGTACATACCTTTACCATCTCGAAATGAATTTACACACATTCTCATCTTTGGCATACTCGTGAACCACTTGGAATAATAATGTCGGATACTTGGGATTCTTGCACGCTAAGTGCCACATATGTAGCCAATGCTGCCTCAAACTCATATCACATAGTTGCTCGCTCTCGAGCTATCAACGGGCCTGCTCACACAAGTTGTAAGTCAAGACGTAGCTACACGGTGCTGCTCACAAAAGCTGTACGTCCTACCGGTGGCTAAGTATGCCGGATCACATAATCACATAACACATACTGACCCTAGTGACATGTCACTTGTATCTTACCCTATTCCTAAGGTTCAAATGAGATTTCTTGCTTGTCGATTCGTATTCGAACTCATTCATAGGATTAAGCTCATCCACATTATTCAAACATATAGTTCATGCAACATTAAAGCAATAAAATACAATCATATTAAAGCTTATTTTTAACATACGAACTTACCTCGATACAAAATGGCTAATAGTTCAATTTAATTGATCGTTGTTTTTTGCAATGTCAAAGTCTTAAAACTTATAAAAAGAATGATCAAACCTGGAAACTAACTATGACAACGATGTGAGGCAAGCGTAACTATCGAACAGGAGTATAGTTAAGGCAAGACCGGAATGTCAAACCCAAAGGAACCAAAAGTACTAATACTAACTCTCTTTTTATTATTTAGCCTAAGAATTAAGGGAATTGTTTATTTAATCTAAAATTAACTAACTACTAAACTAAAAACTCTAAGACAAAGAAGAATGAAATTTGGAAAATTACTTAAGGAAAAACCAATTGATTAAGACGACACCCAAGGAGGTATCCACCTAGACTTCACTTGTTATCTAACTCCGAACCAGACAATTTATTCACTTGACTTGATCCGTAAGATTCCCTAAGTTATATTAATCCCTCTCTCGAGGCGACTAACGTCTAACCCTAGGTTGATTAATTAAAATCTCTTTCTAATTAAAACCCCTAAAATTGCATTAACTCGATCTATGGACTCCCATATTAGGTTTCACCCTAATCCGGCAAAATCTCGTCACCCTATCTCTAGGCGTGCGATCAACTCCGCATAATTATGCTAGATCTACTCTTATGCTACATCACATTTGAATTAATATCCCAGAAGTACCAAAACAAGAATTAAGAACACATAATTAAGAACAAGTCAAATATTTATCATATAGTTCAGCAAACGATAACAAGATTCATCTTAGGTTTCATCTCCCTCAGGTATCTAAAGGGTTTAGTTCATAACAATAAAAGAAAACATCTCAAAAGAAAAGATAAAACAAAACATAAAAAATCCCTAAAACCCCCTGAAGGAATTGAAGGAGAAATCCTCCGTCTTGAGTATAATTCCGGCTTCTTGAGATGGATCAACTGGCTATCTTCGAGTAAATCCCCACAAATCTGCCCTTTTTGGCCTAGCTGGACGCTCCCTGACTAAAGCCCTGGGTTCCCCCTTTTCTGGTCATACTTAGGGTGTTTATATAGGCTTCTGAATATGTTTCTATGCCCCTAAGTATCCAAATCCGAGTGAAACTCTTCTTTCCCACCACAGGGACACGTCCATCGCACACGTCCGTGTGAGTCGTGGCCAGGCCATGTTCGAGGCTGTTGAATGGGGCACGGCTGTGTGGTCTTGGGCCCAGGCCGTATGGATTTCGTGATATGGCCCATTTACTCCGTTTTGGGCTCGTTTTCCGTTCTTTTCGTCATCCGGAGCTCTCTTGGGTATAAAACATGAAAATAAAGTATTAAGAACACCAAATTATATAATTAGAGGCTTAAATCATCCAAAAGCATGCTAAATGTGGGCTTAAAATATGTTACTTTTGCGGTTTATCATTAGTCCACAACCTTGTTCTCTCCACGGTCTAGGTCAGAATCTTTCTTAATCTATAATACCACATTTAACTTATTCAATCATCACATTATTCAATTTAATCCCAAAAACACCTTATGGTAAAAATTACATTTTTGCTCCTAGCTTTTCAAATTTTTACATTTTAGTCCCTAGGCTCGTAAAATTATTTTCATTCAATTTCATCACACTCAAGCCTAGCCGAACCTATTCCTTGCTCATAACAGCCCACATTTTTCATTTATTCACATTTTTACACATACTTTACAAATTTTACAAATATGTCTCTATTTAACATTTTCATCAAAAATCACTTGGTAAATGTTGTTTATCTAACACCAAGCATACATTTTCTACCATTAAACATCAAAATACACAAATATCTAACATGGGTAAAATTTTAGACTTTGATTTTCTTTCAAAGTAGTCCTTGAAATAGCTAGATTAGGTTACACCGATCTCAAAAATATAAAAATTATTAAAAATGGGACAAGAACAGACTTACAATCAAGCTTGGAAGTTTGGCCAAAACCCTAGCTATGGTGACCCTTGAAATTCTACTATTGGGGATGAAATTAGAAAGATGAGCATCTTTTATTTGTTTTATTTTGTCTTTATTTACCAAATGATCAAAATGCCCTTAATGCATAACTTTGAAAATTTACCTAACTATGTCCATTTTTGTCCGTATAATGGTCTAATTACCATTTAAGGACTTCCAATTTAAAATTTCATAGCAATTAGACACCTCTAGCTTCTAGAACACACATTTTGCACCTATTGCAATTTAACCCTATTAGTCAAATTGGACACACTATCGATAAAATTTCTTAACGAAATTTTCACGCAATCATTCAATTATACTGTAGACCTTAAAGAAATAATAAAATAAATACTTCTACTTCGGATTTGTTGTCCTGAAACCACTATTTCGATTTGACCCAAAAACGGGCTGTTACATGACCTGTGTCACTTGACCGTGTGAGCCACACGACTTACCCACATGGGCGTGTGACCCTTGTACATGAGAAAAATTTTGATATTTTGTGAAAAATTTTCTGAGTTCTCGGATTAGTCTCGACTTGCTTTTAATGCATAATTTGGGCCTCGAGGGTCCATTTAAGGGATAATATGATTGATGATGTATGATTTTGAATATGAATAGTAAATGTTATGAATTAATTGTAAATGTTCTGAAAAAGTTTGGTAATGCTCCGTAACCCTGTTTCGACAACGGATACGGGTTAAAGGTGTTACACAAACATTAGTGATTTAAGGGGTCAAATTGAAATAAATGTATTCATGTTTAAATTGTTGTAACCTATTTTTGAAATGTTTGACTAATAGATTTTTGTAATTGAATTTACCGAGTATAATTAATAACGAGTGTAAAACCCCAAACTCGGCATAGACGTTATGGCCGAATCTGGAGTGTTCGAAGAAGGGTTTGGAATCTAATCTTATCACGCTAAAAACCTCGTATAGTTTATTGCTAAAAAGGAGTCTATATTTTAAAAACGTATTTATTATCATATTTATTATCATATTCGTTACTGAAACCGTCGATAGTTTGTTCTTTTAGAAAAACATAGTTTGCAGCGGAAATCTTACAAGTCGCTATATTTTGAAAACCAAGTCGTATTTTCCAAAACGTTTATTTACGTGAGACCGTTATTTTCGAAAAATTGTTTGTTATGCATTGCAGAATCATAATCAAAACCAAAACCAACAACAAAACCCAAAGAAAATCCAAAAGTCTAGAGAGTCCCAAAATTACAAAACTCTCAAGAAAAACTAGAAATTTAAATAAAATCGTTAAATAAAAACAGTTCGCAGACTAGTGGTCATCACTAAGTCTCGATCGCATTAACCGGTCTATGCTTGAGGATTACCTGAACAGAACAGACAAACAGATGAGAGTTTTCAAAACTAAGTGTGTAACTCAATGGAAAACATACATGCATAAAAATTCAGATTTCTCACCAGCAATATAGATACAGACATAGTCTTTAACACAACCAGAATATATCAAAGTCATGTAGATATGCAAAGTCTTACCCCCATCTTCCACACACCCACTCCGACCATCCCAACACACCATATGGGATATAAAACACCCACCCATCCCTACACACCCTATCTAAACGTCACTTATCAAAATAGTTTGTAGCCAAGTTGCGAGTATATCGGCGAAATGTTGCCTCACAGAATACTTCATCCACATATACAAATCCCACCTCATATACAGATACAGATAACAGATAAACAAATATAACAGAATTAATATGTCCCGCATGCTCACATACAATTATTATACATATTTAACAAAACAATCAAATCATACATATATGTTTCCTTGATACTCAAATCAGTCTATGTAATGACCCAAAATTCAGGTGCACCGGAAAAGCAAGTTATAGTGCCTCCGTCTTACTGAACCGAGTTTGTAAATATTTATTAGGAATATTTGTGAGGCTAGTTGTATGTTTAACTAGGCTTTAATTAAGTGAATTTTGCTTAATTAAGAGAAATTAGGAAAAAAGGGCTAAATTGAATAAGGGGTAAAAGTAGAATTATATATTAATAAAAAGAATGGGGGACCAAAATGGGAAATATACCATTCACCATAAATGAGGCGGCAAATGTTGATAAAAATCTAAGATTTTTATTGTTTAATTATTATTAAATTATAATGTATATAATTATTTTATTATATGGTAATTTATATTAGTTATAAATTAAAAATATTATATTATGAATAAATAAAAAATTTGCCAAATGGATGGTGATGATATTGTACAATTGTAAAAAAAATATATGTACATTTGTAATACTTATATATAATTAGTAAATAGATATTTATTATTTAAAAGATATTTATTAGATAAACAATTAAATTGTGAGATTTTTTGTATAATAAACAAATTAGACAGTGACAATTGTAATAATGTAAATATATACATTTGTATTATATTTATTTATTTACTTGAAAATCAAGTAAAAGATAGTTATTAATAGGGGCGAAACCAGGGGGTTGCCATGGGCCCCGTCCCCCTTAAAATGTAAAATTTCTATTTTGGCCCTTAGAATTTTTTAAAAATTTTAAATTAGTAAAGGTAAAATTGCACTTTGGCCCCCTAAAAGTATAAAAATTCGATTTAATCCTTTACAAATTATAAAGATATAGACTATAAAAAATTAAAATTTTATCCGGCCCCCCTAAAAAATTCTTCTAGCTTCACCCCTGGTTATTAATTAAAAAATTATATTATGAGATTTTTGTGTATGATAAACAAATTAAGTGGTGACAAATGTAATGTAAATATGTGTTATTAAAAGATATTTATTATAATTATTATCATTATTAACTAATATATATATATATATATATATATATATATAGTTAATAATGATAATAATTATAATAAATATCTTTTAATAAATGTAATGTAAATATGTGTTATTAAAAGATATTTATTATAATTATTATCATTATTAACTAATATATATATATATATATATATATATATATAAATATAAAAGAAATGAAATAAAGAAAGAATAGCAGAAGCCATTCGAAAACAAGAAGAAAGAAAGGGGAAAGAAAAGAAAAAGGGAAAAACTAGGGTTTGAAGGTTTAAAGCTTTAATAGGTAAGTCAATTAAGTCCTTTTTACTTAATTTTAATGTTTTAGAAGCTTTACAACAAGGTTTTGATAAAATTAAGTTGATACTTTGAAAGTTCATAGGTTTATAAGTATAATTCATATTGAACAAAAAGATGAATTAGGGATTTAATTGAATGAGTTTCAAGTTAGATTTGGTAAGGGATTGAATTGTAAAAGAAGCTATAAGTTTTGTGTTTAAAAGACTAAATTGAAAGAAATTTTAAATTATAATTTTATAATGAACATTGAAAGAAATTCATCTTAGGTTTCATCTCCCTCAGGTATCTGAAGGGTTTAGTTCACAACAATAAAAGAAAACATCTCAAAAGAAAAGATAAAACAAAACATAAGAAATCTCTAAAACCCATTGAAGGAATTGAAGGAGAAATCCTCCGTCTTGAGTATAATTCTGGCTTATTGAGATGGATCAACTGGCTATCTTCGAGTAAATCCCCACAAATCTACCCTTTTTGGCCTAGCTAGACGCCCCCTGACTAAAGCCCTGGGTTCCCCCTTTTCTGGTCATACTTAGGCTGTTTATATAGGCTTCTGAATATGTTTCTTTGCCCCTAAGTACCCAAATCCGAGTGAAACTCTTCTTTCCCACGACAGGGACACGCCCATGGCACACGCCCGTGTGAGTCGTGGCCAGGCCGTGTTCGAGGCTGCTGGATGGGGCACGGTCGTGTGGTCTTGGGCCCAGGCTGTGTGGATTTCGTGATATGGCTCATTTACTCCGTTTTGGGCCCGTTTTCTGTTCTTTTCGTCATCCGGTGCTCTCCTGGGTATAAAACATGAAAACAAAGGATTAAGAGCACCAAATTATATAATTAGAGGCTTAAATCATCCAAAAGCATGCTAAATGTGGGCTTAAAATATGTTACTTTTACCGTTTATCAAATACCCCCACACTTAAGCTTTTGCTTGTCCTCAAGCAAAATTCTCAACTCACAATTAAAACAAAATTCCTAGATTCATAATATTCATCAATAGTGTTTCATCATAATTCATAGATAATTTATACATGGATAATTCAACTCAAAGGGTCCTAAAGATTCAAACAATCAACGTCATAATTTTTATAGTATGAAAACATAGGTGTTTCCCCTTACCTAAATAATTACCTCTGATTCGAAATCGACAAGAGTTGACATCCTCACTAAAGATTCACTCAAACAACTCGAAGTGTTTAAGGTTCAGAATTAAGCAACCAAAATTCGAACATGAAAAGTTAATCCCATAGGCTTGCATGAAAATCAAATCTCCACCACTATAATATGAGATGATACATAAATCAAAAGGTCTTTATAGGGTTGTAACGGGGCTTAGGTTCAAGGGTATGGATATAGGCTGAATTAGAGGGTTAGAATCGAGATTGACCTGACAAATTACCTAACTAGAAATATGACTACTCCTAAATAATTACATCAATTGAAACGAGATTTTTCTTCAAGCTTTGAAATTTGAACATGTCAAATAATGACTACTCCTAAATAATGAATATACTTCGTTTTTTTTAAGAACAAGTCAAATACATAATGAAGGATGAATTTTAACTACTAAAAGTTAGGCAATCGACCAAATCAAATCTCGACAAAAAGGGTAGTCAAAGAATGGTGATAACAAATACAAAGGGTTTTGGATTAATATTAGTGGGTGAGTCACAAAAAAAAGGGTGTTAGGATCAACGTGGTTCACTAGGGGTTAGTTGTGAAGGTAAGCTTTTTAGTGGAGTGAGTGGGTTAAAACCTAGGTGCCTTTATCATCTCGGTATATCAAATCATAGGTGTGGTCTCGACATGTATAATCAATGCAAGTTCCAGAATAACAAATCAATGCTGACACACTCATAATCATAAAATGAGCATGAAAAAAAAAAGATATATGCTCTATAGGGCTCAAAGTCTCACAGAAATTATGGGTATTTGATATCAACCTCGTAAATTTCAAATTTCAAGGTAACATTCAGATTTAAGTAGACAACCTAGAAAAATTTAAATTTTGAAAAATAGACTTATTATGCTTGATTCTCTAGTATTCTTCAAATTTAATCATCAATGCACAATTATCAATGACTTAATCTAAAACGTATCAATAAAAATCATAAATCAAAGGAAATTTCATTCTAATCATAATATGAGAAACTTACTTTAGAACAAGGCATAATTCAGGGATTTTCAAATAATACTATAGTTAACCCCCCACACTTAAGGTGTACATTGCCCTCAATGTATAAAGATAAATAATAGCAATTTAATAATCAAAAGATAGGGAGAGAAGTGAAACTTCCTGAATCATGGATGAAATCCTTGGAGGATGTTCCATGACGAATGTGATGACTAGGTATAATTGATGTTTTTGTTCCTTGAGTTGTATATTAATTCTATCTAATCTGCGAAGTCATCAATTAAATGTTTAGGGAGAAATATTTAATGAGAGTTGTTAGAGATACTCGAGGGTTAGATAGCCAGTGATGAAAGAAATTGAACTGTACTAAACAAAAGTTTCAATAAGAAAAATAAAAAGTTTAATAACTGAAAATTAAACATAAATATTAAAAAAATGGCAAATAAAGATAAGAAAAAGGACTCAAAGGTCCTCGTTCTCTGCTGGGTCGCTGGGTGGTGGAGGCGGCGATATATGAAAGTGGTGACAAATCTGCTGAAGCGTGGCCTCAATGCTGTGAAATCATCGAGCGGTATCATTGAATTGTTGAGTACAGTAGTGCTCAAACTGAGTGAGGCATGCAGAAATGTCCGAAAGTGAAGTGGCCGCATGAGAGGGACGATGGCTCGGTTGTGGGGCCTCCTGTGGTGGGGGAACACCATCAGTAATGTCCTCAGGTTCCTCCTCGTCAGTGGAAGGTTTAAGTCGATATTGAGGAGGATTGGTTCCACGTCGGTGTTGGATCATCCTCATGTGTAACATAGTCTGGATGCCTTGTGGAGACATCTAACCGATCAAGGTGAGTGAGGATGTCTGTGCGTCAGTTTTGAGGAGTCCGAAATATCGAGCCAAGCGTGTGATGTACGGACCCATGGATATGACCCCTCTCCTGTGTTGCTCTTTTTGGTATTGAATGGCGCAGACTATGAAATAGGCTAGGTTGAAAACGTGTCCGCTCGACATTCACCATAGGTAGTAGGCATCGTGAGTATTGACAACGCCGGTGCTTTCTCGCCGACCTGTAAGTGTATGGGCTAGAATAGTATGTACGTACCTCAGGGGCGGGACAAGAGCCGTTGCCTTGGAGCGGCTGGGGTCGTAATTGCCTTTGTTGGGGGCTATGTTGTACCAGCAGCTTAAAGGGGTGCAATGAATATGGCGGTGTAACTCGGAGAGATCATTCTCTTCTACAAAGTCTTTCGTATAAAGTACTAGTGCGGCCCCGAACTGTGGTACATTCCGCTGTCGTATAGTGCCCCCGAGACGAAATTGTATTATACCCGGATCATCGTGTTGCGTTATCACCTTCTGAAGTTGGAACGTTGAGCAGAACTCTAGAGTGAGCTCTAGGTATGTCGGCTCGATAATGTTGAAGAATTGGTCCCACGGATCAGTGGTTAAGAGAGCTCCTACATCGTCGGCAAGATGGACCTGTTCCAAAGCGGCCCGATCTATACATCTCCCTATGCCGAGAGATCGTGTGCGTAGTATCTTATAATGGTCTTCTTGGGCCTCTGGGGAAATCGTAGGAACGGGTGGAGCAATTCGGTGGATGCGCTCGCAGAAAATGAACCGGGTTCCTTTCGCTTCTTGGAACTCGGGGTTGTCGTTTTCTTTCTTTGGGATGACGACATTGTAAACTTGAAATTTCAAATAATTTTCTACCAAAATATATCAAGTACTTCGATCAATACCCAAAATATTTAAAGACTAAATTCATAAGAAAATTTCAACCATGAGTAAGCATTCTGACAATGATTGGTTCTTTCTATTCCATTATTTAAACAATGACTAAAAGTATCTAAGATCAAATTAGTGCTAAAATACTAAAGTTTTAACTTAATAATAAATAATAATAGTAAAAAGATGCTTAACTAAATGAAATTCTACTTTTAGAATAGTTAAATAGATGAAAATAAAATAGTGAGGGGTGACCAGTGGTGTTTTTGTAGCGTGGCAATATGGATGGGCGGAGCACGGGCGTGTAGGGGCGAGCCACGGACGTGTGTTGCGGTTTAGTTGTGAAACACGGCACTGGGAAACCTTTGGGGTGAGCGTGTTGGCGGAGCATGGGCGTGTACTGGTTCTTTGTTGTGATTGTGAAGGAAAGTGGAAGATTTTGGATGGGGGAAGACAATGGTGGGGGATTCTTGATGGTGACCGGAGTTTTGGTGGTGGTTTTTAGAGAGAAAACGGCTAGGGTTTACAATGGGGGGAATTTTGGGGAAGACGGTCGTGGGGATCTTTATATAGGAAGGGGGACATGGGCAAGTGCCACGCCCGTGTCTCTTTTATTTGGCTCATGTTTTTCACGATTTTTGAATTTGGGCGCATTTGCGATGTTGCCCACGCCCGTGCTCATAGGCCGTGTATGATTTTGTTCACTTCTCCCACGCCCGTGCTTAGTTTGCCACGGCCGTGTTCATATAGTCGATGTTGCACACGGTTGGTCGGCATGAGCGTGGCTTTTGTCCGTGTTGGTTTACTCAGAATAGACCACGGTCGCATCGCATAGCCGTGGTCTTTTTATCGCAGCCATTGTTGGGGAAAATTTTTCTTCTTCTTCTCACACGTTTACTTGCACGCCCGTTTTTCATCCAATGGCGACCACACGGCCACAGGCATGCCCGTGTGTAAAGCCGTGTGGTAGGAAACCTGCGCTTTAGTGAATCAGTTAGTTTGGTTTAGGTGCTAAAAGGGAAAATAAAATTAAAATGTGAAAATTAATGGGGTTAGTAAGGTTAGTGCTCGGGTTGCCTCCCGAGAAGCACTCGTTTAAAGTCTTAAGCTAGACTCATCCTATTTTCATTCCTAAAAGAAGGTTCACGGAGCTGAAACTCATCTCTCAATTCCCTGAAATCTTCACCATTATAAAGTTTCAGTCGATGGCCATTTACCTTGAATGTTCCTTAAGTTGGATGGGTTACCTCGACTGTGCCGTAAGGATTAATAGTTTTGATCACGAATGGGTCTGACCACCTTGATTTCAACTTCCCAGGAAATAGTTTGAGTCTTGAATTGTACAGCAGGACCAAGTCTCCTACTTCGAATTGCTCTGGTTGTTTTAGTCGAGCATCATGGCGTCGTTTTGTTGCCTCCTTATATAGTCGTAAGTTCTCGTAGGCTTCAGCTCGCCATTCATCAAGTTCGTTTAACTGTATCATCCTCTTCTCACCTGCAGTTTTAAGATCGTAATTCAAGAATTTTATAGCCCAATATGCTCTGTGCTCTAATTCAAATGGTAGATGACAACTTTTTCCGTAAACAAGTTTGTATGGGGATGTCCCTAAAGGGGTTTTAAATCCTATTCTATAGGCCCATAAAGCATCATCTACTTTTACTGCCCAATCTTTCTTATTCGATTCAACTGTTTTCTCTAGGATTCGCTTAAGCACTCGATCTGCCACTTCTACTTGCCCACTGGTTTGAGGATGATAAAGGGTAGCTGTTCTGTGGTGTACTCCATATTTTCTTAAGACTTTTTCAAATTGGGTGTTGCAAAAGTGAGTGCCCTTATCACTGATGATTGCTCTGGTTGTTCCAAAACGAGAGAAAAGTTTCATAAGAAACTTTACTACAGCTCTAGCATCGTTAGTAGGTAAAGCTTGGGCTTCTACCCATTTTGACATGTAGTCTACTGCTACTAAGATGTATTTATTTTCGAATAAACTAGGGAACGGACCCATAAAGTCAATACCCCATACATCAAATATTTCACATGATAACATATATGTTTGAGGCATTTCATCGCGTTTAGAAATATTACCTGTTCTTTGGCATTTATCACACGAAGTGACATACCTGTTGGCATCTTTAAAAAGAGTTGGCCAATAAAATCCTGATTCGAGCGTTTTGTGTGCTGTCTTAATCCCGCTGTAATGTCCTTCTGAAGGTCCTGAATGGAAATGTTCTAAGATTTTACTCGCTTCCTTCTTTGTAATGCATCTCTGAATTACTTGATTTGCACATATGCGGAAAAGAAAGGGATCTTCCCAGAAATAGTTTTTCGCATCAGCAAAGAATCGTTTCTTTTGATGATGTGTTAATCTTTTTGGTAAGATGTTAGCAGCTAAATAATTTGCAATATCTGCAAACCATGGTACCTCAGAGTTGGTTATAGAAAAGAGTTGTTCCTCGAGAAACGAGTCGTTTATCTCACTTTCGTCGAGCTGTTCGATATGTGGGTTCTCAAGCCTAGAGAGGTGATCTGCTGCAAGATTTTCAGCTCCCTTCTTATCTTGTATTTTCAAATCAAATTCCTATAAGAGTAAGATCCATCTTATGAGTCGAGGTTTTGCGTCAGATTTAGTTAAAAGAAAACAAAGAGCTGAATGACAAGTGTAAACGACAACTTTAGATAATATTAAATATTGCCTAAATTTGTCAAAAGCAAAGACTACAGCTAGCAATTCTTTCTTTGTGGTGGTGTAGTTTTCTTGTGCGGGTGTCAATGTTTTGCTCGCATAATAAATTGGCTGAAATTTCTTGTCTTTCTGTTGTCCCAGAAATGTACCTACTGCAAAATCACTCGCATCACACATTAGTTCAAAGGGTAAATTCCAATCAGGTGCAATTATAATCGGAGCATTTATTAGTTTATCTTTGAGGATATTAAATGCATCTAAACATTCCTGATCAAAATTGAAAAGAACATCTTTTTCTAGTAATTTAATTAAAGGCTTAGCTATTTTAGAGAAATCTTTAATGAATCTTCTATAGAATCCAACATGTCCTAAAAAGCTTCTAATAGCCTTAACTGAACTAGGGGGAGGTAATTTCTCTATGGTTTCAATCTTTGCTTTGTCTACCCCAATCCTTTTACTAGAAATCTTATGTCCTAACACAATCCCCTCTCTAACCATAAAGTGACATTTTTCCCAATTCAAGACAAGATTTGTTTCCTCACATCTTATTAGAACTCGTTCTAAATTTTTAAGGCAAAGGCTGGAAAGAATTACTGAATACCGAGAAGTCGTCCATGAATACCTCCATAATGTCTTCCACAAGTTCATCAAAGATAGCTAGCATACAGCGCTGAAAAGTAGCAGAAGCATTACATAATCCAAAAGGCATTCTACGATAAGCAAGCGTACCGTATGGACAGGTAAATGTCGTCTTTTTTTTTATCTTCAGGAGCTATGGGAATTTGGAAATAGCCGGAGAGTCCATCCAAGAACCAGTAGTACATATGCCCAGATAATCTTTCTAACATCTTATCAATAAAGGGTAAAGGGAAGTGGTCTTTTCTGGTGGCGTTGTTCAGCTTCATGTAGTCAATACAGACTCTCCAACCTGTGACTGTTCTTGTAGGAATCAATTCATTCTTTTCGTTGGCTACAACAGTCATGCCTCCTTTCTTTGGAACTACTTGCATAGGACTTACCCAAGTACTGTCAGAAATAGGATAAATTATTCCTGCATCTAGAAGTTTAATTACCTCAGCTTTGACAACTTCTTTCATATTGGGGTTCAAACGTCTCTGGAGTTGTACACACGGTTTATACTCATCTTCCATTAAAATTTTGTGAGTACAGAATGATGGGCTTATTCCTTTAATATCAGACATTTTCCATGTTATGGCTCTTTTATGTTTCCTTAGTACCCTTCACAAATCCTCTTTTTCTTTGGGTCCTAGCTCTGAAGAGATGATTACTGGTAGCGTAGAATTATCCCCTAGGAAAGCATATTCTAAATGTTTTGGCAACTGTTTTAATTCTAATTTGGGAGGTTCATCAACAGAGGATTTCTGTCTTTGTTCGTCATTGATTTCAATATCCTCTATTTTCATCTGTCTAGGGGATGATGTATTTAATTCATCGATATCGTCATCTATCTCCTCTCCTTGTGAATGACACAGTTCCATCGTGTCATTGTGTATGATTTCCTGCAAAGACTCTTGAAAGATTTGATGGCATCAACAAAGTAACAAGAATCATCTTGTTCTCTAGAATATCGCATGGTATCATAAATTTGGAACACAATTTTCTCATCGCCTACCCTTAGTGCAAGTTTACCATCACCAACATCAATGACAGCCCTAGCAGTAGCTAGAAAGGGTCGTCCCAAAATTAAAGGTACCTTTACGTCCTCATTCATGTCAAGCACAACAAAATCAACAGGAGATATAAATTTATCTACTTTTACCAGAACATCTTCGATAATTCCCCTAGGATACTTAACAGATCTATCAGCTAACTGAATACTTATCCTAGTAGGTTTTGGTTCCCCGAGACCAAGTTGCTTAATCATTCTATAAGGCATTAGATTAATACGGGCACCTAAATCAGCTAATGCTTTTTTTATGCTTAAACTACCAATTAAACAGGGAATAGTGAAACTTCCTGGATCTTTTAATTTGGTTGGCAACTTATTTTGGATGATAACTGAGCACTCTTCATTAAGTTCCACTGTTGAAATTTCTTCGAACTTCCTTTTTTTTGTTAGGAGCTCCTTTAAAAATTTTGCATATGTTGGCATCTGCGAAATAGCTTCAACAAAAGGTAAGTTAATATGTAACTGTTTGAAAAGTTCAAGAAATTTACCGTATTGCGCGTCTAAGCGATCTTTCTTCAACTTTGCTGCATATGAGATCGGTGGTTTACTTTCCTCAATGATCAAAGTTTCAGTTGCCTTATCAGTTTCATGTGGTATCTTTTTCTTTGGTTCGACCAACTCCCTTCCACTTCTTAGCGTCACTGCCTTTACTTGCTCTTTTTCCCTAGCTAAGCTTTCTGATCGTATTTTAGAAACTAACTTAGTAAGTTGCCCGATTTGATCCTTGAACTCTTGTGTCAATGCCTCAAGTTTTGTCTTTATCTTTTGGAAACGTGTTTCTGTATTTTGAGACCGTATTTCTGAGGCTGCTATGAAGTTTACCAGCATCTCTTCAAGGTTCGGCTTCTTTTCCTGTAGGTAGGGCTGTTGTTGGAAGTTTTGAGATGATTGTTGCCTTTGATTTCTTTGACCACCCCATGAAAAATTGGGGTGGTTCTTCCAAACTGGATTATAAGTATTACTATAATGGTTATTGTTAGATCGAAAATTGTTACCCATATAGTTCATTTGTTCGCTCTCCATGCCCTGTCCGTAGGGTAGGTACTCAGGATTCGCCACTCCTTCATTTGCGTCGCACTGCATAACTGGATGTGCCTGCGAAGAACCATATAAACCATCAAATTTTTTATGTAACAACTCTACCTGATTTGATAGCGCAGTCACTGCGTCGATGTTGAAAACTCCGGCTGCTTTGGCTGGCCTTGTCCTTGTAACTTGCCACTGATAGTTATTCAGTGACATCTCCTCTATAAACTCATAGGCCGCTTCAGAAGTTTTGTTGTTCAGGGTTCCACCGGCGACTGAATTGATTAGTTGCCTTGTTGAAGGGTTCACACCATTGTGAAAAGTTTGGACCTGTAGCCACAAAGGTAATCCGTGGTGTGGGCACCTCCTTAACGAAGCTTTGTATCTCTTTCATACATCATAAAGTGTCTCTGAATCCATCTGCACAAAAGAAGAGATATTATTCCTCAATTTGGCCGTTTTGGCCGGTGGGAAATATTTTAATAAAAATTTCTCGGTCATTTGATCTCATGTAGTGATCGACCCTCGTGGAAGAGAATGCAACCACTGTTTGGCTTTATTCTTCAGAGAAAAGGGAAATAACCGAAGACGGATGGCATCATCAGAAACGCCATTTATCTTGAAGGTATCACAGAATTCTAGAAAATTCGCTAAGTGTGTATTAGGATCATTATCCTGCAAACCATCAAACTGAACAAACTGTTGTATCATCTGTATAGTGTTAGGCTTCAGTTCAAAATTATTTGCGGCAATAGTAGGCCTAACAATACTAGACTCAGTTCCTATTAAACTAGGTTTAGCATAATCATACATAGTGCGTGGAGCATGATGTCCGGTCATCTCTGGAGGTGGCGAATTATTCTCAGCCATCTCTTCGGTGGTATTAATTTCGGCTTCTTGCTCTTCTTCTATATAGTTTAAGCTTCGCCTTATTTCTCTGCGATTTCTCTGAATGGTACCTTCAATATCACTGTTGTAAAGTAGGGGTCCTGTTAGGTTCCTGCTAGTCATAAACTAGAGGTATCTGAAAGGAGTGAAAGAAGAAAAATTAGAAAAACAAAAATAAAATTTAATTGCCAAATAAAAATAAAATAAAAATAAATATGGCTAAAGTAATAAAAATTAAGCGTTCTTAATATTTCAGTTCCCCGGCAACGGCGCCAAAAATTTGATCGTTGTTTTTCGCAATGTCAAAGTCTTAAAATTTATAAAAAGAATGATCAAACCAGGAAACTAACTATGACAACGATGTGAGGCAAGCGTACCTATCGAACAGTAGTATAGTTAAGGCAAGATCAGAATGTCAAACCCAAAGGAACAAAAAGTACTAATACTAACTCTCTTTTTATTATTTAGCCTAAGAATTAAGGGAATTGTTTATTTAATCTAAAATTAACTAACTACTAAACTAAAAAATCTAAGACAGAGAAGAATGAAATTGGGAAAATTACTTAAGGAAAAACCAATTGATTAAGACGACACCCAAGGAGGAATCCACCTAGACTTCACTTGTTATCTAACTCTGAACTAGACGATTTATTCACTTGACTTGATCCGTAAGATTCCCTAAGTTATATTAATCCCTCTCTCGAGGTGACTAACGTCTAACCCTAGGTTGATTAATTAAAATCTCTTTCTAATTAAAACCCCTAGAATTGCATTAACTCGATCTATGGACTCCCATATTAGGTTTCACCCTAATCCGGCAAATTCTCGTCACCCTATCTCTAGGCGTGCGATCAACTCCGGTTAATTATGCTAGATTTACTCTTAGGCAGGGACTTTTGCTCCTCCACCTAAGCACATCACATTTGAATTAATATCCCAGAAATACCAAAACAAGAATTAAGAACACATAATTAAGAACAAGTCAAATATTTATCATATAGTTCAGCAAACGGTAACAAGATTCATCTTAGGTTTCATCTCCCTCAGGTATCTGAAGGGTTTAGTTCATAACAATAAAAGAAAACATCTCAAAAGAAAAGATAAAACAAAACATAAGAAATCCCTAAAACCCCCTGAAGGAATTGAAGGAGAAATCCTCCATCTTGAGTATAATTCCGGCTTCTTGAGATGGATCAACTGGCTATCTTCGAGTAAATCCCCACAAATCTGCCCTTTTTGGCCTAGTTGGACGCCCCCTGACTAAAGCCCTGGGTTCCCCCTTTTCTGGTCATACTTAGGGTGTTTATATAGGCTTCTAAATATGTTTCTTTGCCCCTAAGTATCCAAATCCGAGTGAAACTCTTCTTTCCCATGACAGGGACACGCCCATGGCACACGTCCGTGTGAGTCGTGGCCAGGCCATGTTCGAGGCTGTTGAATGGGGCACGGCCGTGTGGTCTTGGGCCCAGGCCGTATGGATTTCGTGATATGGCCCATTTACTCCATTTTGGGCTCGTTTTCCATTCTTTTCGTCATCCGGTGCTCTCTTGGGTATAAAACATGAAAACAAAGGATTAAGAGTACCAAATTATATAATTAGAGGCTTAAATCATCCAAAAGCATGTTAAATGTGGGCTTAAAATATGTTACTTTTACGGTTTATCATTAGTCCACAACCTTGTTCTTTCCCCGGTTTAGGTCAGAATCTTTCTTAATCTATAATACCACATTTAACTTATTCAATCATCACATTATTCAATTTAATCCCAAAAACACCTTATGGCAAAAATTACATTTTTGCTCCTAGCTTTTCAAATTTTTACATTTTAGTCCCTAGGCTCGTAAAATTATTTTCATTCAATTTCATCACACTCAAGCCTAGCTGAACCTATTCCTTGCTCATAACAGTCCACATTTTTCATTTATTCACATTTTTACACATACTTTACAAATTTTACAAATATGTCTCTATTTAACATTTTCATCAAAAATCACTTGGTAAATGTTGTTTATCTAACACCAAGCATACATTTTCTACCATTAAACATCAAAATACACAAATATCTAACATGGGTAAAATTTTAGACTTTGATTTTCTTTCAAAGTAGTCCTTCAAATAGCTAGATTATGTTACACCGATCTCAAAAATATAAAAATTATTAAAAATGGGACAAGAACGGACTTACAATCAAGCTTGGAAGCTTGGCCAAAACCCTAGCTATGGTGACCCTTGAAATTCTACTATTGGGGATGAAATTAGAAAGATGAGCATCTTTTATTTGTTTTATTTTGTCTTTATTTACCAAATGATCAAAATGCCCTTAATGCATAATTTTGAAAATTTACCTAACTATGTCTATTTTTGTCCGTATAATGGTCTAATTACCATTTAAGGACTTCCAATTTAAAATTTCATAGCAATTAGACACCTCTAGCTTCTAGAACACACATTTTACACCTATTGCAATTTAACCCTATTAGTCAAGTTGGACACCCTATCGATAAAATTTCTTAACGAAATTTTCACGCAATCATTCAATTATACTGTAGACCTTAAAGAAATAATAAAATAAATACTTCTACTTCGGATTTGTTGTCCTCAAACCACTATTCTGATTTGACCCAAAAACGGGCTGTTACATGACCTGTGTCACTTGACTGTGTGAGCCACACGACTTACCTACATGGGCGTGTGACCCTTGCACATGAGAAAAATTTTGAAATTTTATGAAAAATTTTCTGAGTTCTCGGATTAGTCTCGACTTGCTTCTAATGCATAATTTGGGCCTCGAGGGTCCATTTAAGGGATAATATGATTGATTATGTATGATTTTGAATATGAATAGTAAATGTTATGAATTAATTGTAAATGTTCTGAAAAACTTCGGTAATGCTCCGTAACCCTGTTTCGGCAACAGATACGGGTTAAGGGTGTTACACAAACATTAGTGATTTGAGGGGTCAAATTGAAATAAATGTATTCATGTTTAAATTGTTGTAACCTATTTTTGAAATGTTTGACTAATAGATTTTTGTAATTGAATTTATCGAGTATAATTAATAACGAGTGTAACACCCCAAACTCGGAATAAAAGTTATGGCCGAATCTGGAGTGTTACGAAGAAGGGTTTGGAATCTAATCTTATCACGCTAAAAACCTCGTATAGTTTATTGCTAAAAAGGAGTCTATATTTTAAAAACGTATTTATTATCATATTCGTTACTAAAACCGTTGATAGTTTGTTCTTTTAGAAAAACATAGTTTGCAGCGGAAATCTTACAAGTCGCTATATTTTGAAAACCAAGTTCGTATGTTCCAAAACGTTTATTTACGTGAGACCGTTATTTTCGAAAAATTGTTTGTTATGCATTGCAGAATCATAATCAAAACCAAAACCAACAACAAAACCCGAAGAAAATCCAAAAGTCTAGAGAGTCCCAAAATTACAAAACTCTCAAGAAAAACTAGAAATTTAAATAAAATCGTTAAATAAAAACAGTTCGCGGACTAGTGGTCACCACTAAGTCTCCATCGCATTGACCAGTCTATGCTTGAGGATTACCTGAACAGAACAGACAAACAGATGTGAGTTTTCAAAACTATGTGTGTAACTCAATGGAAAACATACATGCATAAAATTTCAGATTTCTCACCAGCAAGATAGATACAGACATAGTCTTTAACAGAACCAGAATATATCAGAGTCATGTAGATATGCAAAGTCTTACCCCCATCTTCTACACACTAACTCCGACCATCCCAACACACCATATGGGATATAAAACACCCACCCATCCCTACACACCATATCTAAACGTCACTTATCAAAATAGTTTGTAGCCAAGCTGCGAGTATATCGGCGAAATGTTGCCTCACAGAATACTTCATCCACATATACAAATCCCATCTCATATACAGATACAGATAACAGATAAACAAATATAACAGAATTAATATGTCTCGCATGCTCACATACAATTATTATACATATTTAACAAAACAGTCAAATCATATATATCTGTTTCCTTGATACTCAAATCAGTCTATGTAATGACCCAAAATTCACAGGCACCGGAAAAGCAAGTTATAGGGCCTCCGTCTTACTAACCCGAGTTTGTAAATATTTATTAGGAATATTTGTGAGGCTAGTTGTATGTTTAATTAGGCTTTAATTAAGTGAATTTAGCTTAATTAAGAGAAATTAGGAAAAAAGGGCTAAATTGAATAAGGGGTAAAAGTAGAATTATAGATTAATAAAAAGAAAGGGGGACCAAAATGGGAAATATACCATTCACCATAAATGAGGCGGCAAATGTTGATAAAAAGCTAAGATTTTTATTGTTTAATTATTATTAAATTATAATGTATATAATTATTTTATTATATGGTAATTTATATTAGTTATAAATTAAAAATATTATATTATATGAATAAATCAAAAATTTGCCAAATGGATGGTGATGTTATTGTACAATTGTAAAAAAATATATATGTACATTTGTAATACTTATATTTAATTAGTAAATAGATATTTATTATTTAAAAGATATTTATTAGATAAACAATTAAATTGTGAGATTTTTGTATAATAAACAAATTAGATAGTGACAATTGTAATAATGTAAATATATACATTTGTATTATATTTATTTATTTACTTGAAAATTAAGTAAAAGATAGTTATTAACAGTGGCAAAACCAGGGGGGCTGGCATGGGCCCCGCCCCCCTAAAATGTAAAATTTCTATTTTGGCCCTGAAAATTTTTTAAAAATTTAAATTAGTAAAGGTAAAATTACACTTTGGCCCCCTAAAATTATAAAAATTTAATTTAATCCTTTACAAATTATAAAAATATAAACTATAAAAATTAAAATTTTATCCGGCCCCCCTAAAAAATTCTTCTGGCTTCACCCTTGGTTATTAATTAAAAAATTATATTATGAGATTTTTGTGTATGATAAACAAATTAAGTGGTGACAAATGTAATGTAAATATGTGTTATTAAAAGATATTTATTATAATTATTATCATTATTAACTAATATATATATATATATATATATATATATATAAGATATAAAAGAAATGAAATAAAGAAAGAAAGCAAAAGAAAGAATAGCAGAAGCCATTCGAAAACAAGAAGAAAGAAAGGGGAAAGAAAAGAAAAAGGGAAAAACTAGGGTTTGAAGGTTTAAAGCTTTAATAGGTAAGTCAATTAAGTCCTTTTTACTTAATTTTAATGTTTTAGAAGCTTTAGAACAAGGTTTTGATAAAATTAAGTTGATACTTTGAAAGTTCATAGGTTTATAAGTATAGTTCATGTTGAACAAAAAGATGAATTAGGGATTTAATTGGATGAGTTTCAAGTTAGATTTGGTAAGGGATTGAATTGTAAAAGAAGCTATAAGTTTTGTGTTTAAAAGACTAAATTGAAAGAAATTTTAAATTATAATTTTATTATGAACATTAGATAGTTAAGTGAAATATGAAAGGAAATTGAATAGAAATGAAGTATGAATTGAATTATAAAAGTAAATGAGTTAATTAGGATTAAAAAGGGAATTAGGGTATAAATTGAATAGAAATTCAATCATTTATTATAAATTAGTGCTGTAATTAATAAGTGTAAATTATTATTATTATTTTCGTAGTTAGCAAAGAACCCGAGGCATCGACACTGAAAGGAAAGGAAAAGTTATTGAGGAGTAATCGAACAAATCCAGGTTTGTATTACTATAATTCAAATCTATTTATTATTAATTGTTATATTTTAATTAAAATGCATAGTAGATAAATTTAGGAAAGTAATTGAAATAATGAAATTGATTTAAAAATGTTTATGGCTATTGAAATTGAATGTGAACAAATTGGAAATTAAAAGTGATTTGAATTGAATCAAAATGAATTGAATGAAGTGTGATTATTTGAAATGTATATTAATTGAAAAGTGATTAGTGATTTAAACTTGATTGAAAAATGAAAATATGAATTGAATAAAAGTGAATTAAATTATGAATATGGTGAATATGTGAATTGTGTATTGATTGAAAAGTGGATTGAATTGAATCAAAGTATGATTATATGTGATTATCTGAAATATGTATTGGTGAATTGAATCAAAGTATGATTATATGTGATTATCTGAAATATGTATTGATATTGAATTGTATATTGATTAGAAAGTGAAAAGGTGAACTTGAATTGAATTGTGATTGAATTGAAAGAGAATTTGAAATAAATAAAAAAGTATTTGAATACCCTATTAACTAGTCGGGCTGAGTCGGATATAGTTGGCATGCCATAGGATTTGGAAGAGTACGGGATATATCGGCTTTGCCGATCAGGCACTTTATGTGTCGTATATCAGGCACTTTATGTGTCGTATTTTAGGCACCTCGTGTGTCATATCAGGCACCTCGTGTGTTGTTTCAGGCACTTATGTGTCGTATACTGATCAAGTACTATGTACCGTTTTAGGCACAATGTGCCGTACTGGTGTGCTTGGGTTGGAATCCGTGTATCCGTCAAAGTCCGGGTTTGTTAATAGGGTGAATAACTAAAATGAGAAAATTAAATAAACTTAATTGATCGTACTATTAAAAATATGAGAAAGAAATTATTAGTTGAATTGTGAATGGAATTAAGATGTGAGATTTGAAGCATGAACTTAAGGTTCATGAATTTGCTAAAATATCGAATTATTGATATTGAAATTAGTTGAATAAATGAAATGAGAAAATCAAATGAATTGACCGATTGAACTATTGAAAGTATGAGAAAGTGAAATTATGAATTGAAATGTGAATTGAAATTGAGATATCGAAATAAGAAGTGAAAATAGAATGAATTGAAAATAATGAAATAGTGTATGAGTTAATTGAATATAATCTTATGAATTAATTATAATTATTTTTATTGAAAAACGTTGGTTTAAATAATTATTGAAAGACTAATGTTGTAAGGTTTTAGATATGAAATAGAATAAGTTATTGAATTAGGATATAGAAATGAAATACATGAAATAATGATTTTATGAAATGGTTATTAATGAAATGCATGAAATGAATATGGAAATAGTAAGAAGATATATAAATTAAAATGAAGAAAAGCTATTTAAGATACATATTATTAAGAAAATTTAAAGTTTTAAATGCATGAATCTTTTATTGAAAGTAAAATAGTGGTAAGGTAAATTGTGCATATTTATTGTTTTTATTTTAAGTATTTGAATTATAGTAATACCACTGGGTGTATACTCAGCGTACGGTTTGTTTCCGTGCGTAGATTAGATACAGAAATTTTAAAGAATTGTATTTGAGATTACGAGCTTTCATCTCATCACATCTTCAAGCAACAAGAGGGTACGTTTTAAAATTTTGAATAGAATGACATGTACTTAGGAAAATCAAGTATGTTCCAAGTAGTTGTAAGGACTAAATTATAAATTATTTAAATTTATTTTTTGTTCGTTTTTATGTTCTAATATATTAGTGATTAGCCAAGAATTACTTTGGCACCAAATGCAATATTCCTATATCAGGTTCCTTGAGTTGAACATGGTATAGGGATGTTACAGTCTATCAGAATAGTGGATCTTATGCATTAGGGTTTGTTTTGCCCTTACCAACCCTACAGAAGGCCCACAGTCGATCAGATCTGTAACCTCCCAAATCTAGCCTAAACGTTATGGCTAGATTGAGAAGGCCACATTAGCCACCAAAATGGCTAAGCTAACTTACGTTACTTTTGAAGACCTTAAATAAGCTCATTTCAGAGAAAATCGTAGTCGTACTTTGAGTTAACTTAAAAGCATTCATTCATTAGGTCGTGTATACCTAGGATTCATTTTATTGTTGACAATGTTGTTTTAGAAAGACCATTTGCTTATCGCTCTTCTTTAAAAAAAAACTCGATGTTAAACTAATGCAGCAGAAAAACCATTTTTCAAGTCATTTTGGAAAATTAGTTGCCTTATTGATTTATTTTCTTAAAAACAGTTCCTTTGCAATGTAGCGGAAACTAGGGAACAATATCAAATTTTACTTAAGCCCAATATAATGCATTATCCAGTTATTATGCTTGAGTAATCCATGCATGCAAGAATCCCCAAAAGAAAAGTTACCAAGCCACGAACCAGAAATAATTAAAAATTACAAACCAAAACCAATAAAGACTTAATAATACTTATTAAGAAAAATAATCTAAGGTCCAAGGTGATTCTCTGAATGCCGAGTTTGGTCATAAATTTCAAGGTTTACCTGAAAAGTTAAGCACTATTAGGGGATGAGCTTATGAAAAGCTCAGTGTGAGTCGAACAATTATTTAAATGGACAAAAACATAAATACTGAATACAGTGAAACATATTAATATTAACAAAAGAACACAAAACCATAATTGGAATTTCATATCATTACACAACCATTATCAAATTGATGTCAAACGGTGTATGAGCATGGGACATCATTCATTTTGATACCATTCAATACAACAAAATACAATACGTAGCATAAATCAATAACATTCGAATATGTCATGCACATGTTGCAAGGCAAAAAGGTTCCCACCCATACCATTCGTTACACATCACGAGTTCCCCATAACCCGTCATCCGAACTCCAAAACATATGGGCTTAAGCCCGTTGTGGTTAAAACCACTAATAATAATATGCAGAAAATTCTACCAGTAAAAATGCAGACGTAATGAAAAGGGTCCCATCAATTGCCCGAGGTCCTTTTCCTTAGATGAACAGAAGATTCAAAACATAATCAAAATGTAGGATGAAGAAAACATTATCTCTTGATGAAACAATAATGTGCCTAGGGAGATTCCAAATCCTATTGACTAATCGTTGTAGGATCTAGATCGAGAATTGCCTATAGTCATGAATGTGAGCAATAAGACAATGGCTCTAATGAGCCTTGCTAAGTTCAAGTTCATCTTGATCAAAGTGAATAATAGGGCTTCAATGCACCACCACATTATTGAAAGGGTGGAGATCAGCTTCAATTGAGTGTTCCATAGGTTTTTTTTTTTATCTAAGGAAGTATCAAACTTTGAACTCTCAAACCAACTACAATCATGGAGGGGAGATTTGTCCATTTTTTTTGTTTGTGAGAGTAATGGGTGTTTGTAAGGAGTGATGTTGGATGAAAAGGGAGGGGAGAGGCGTAGAGGAGGAAGGTTGTATACAGTGTTAAAGGGATGGAGAATTAGGAGAGAAACCATGGTTAGAAACTATTTGATGCTTATAATTATGGTAATGCATGGTTGATGTAAAGGTTAGGCAAAAAAAGATGAGAAGACACGACCAATCCAATGGCAAGGGAGAAAAGGGGTTAATGGCAATGACAAAAGGTAAGAAGGGGAAGACAAATGAACCGGTGTGAAGGAGAAACGAGGTGATGGCTAAAGAGGGTGTTAAAGGTGGGAAGTTGCTTAAGAAATCACAAGGGGTAAGAGTGTAAATTTGATAATGATAATACAGAAAAGATAAAGCAATAAAGGTGAAACGTTGTTTGGAAAAAAACAAGTATGAAAGAAAAATCGTCTATCAAGTGATCAAAAAATACTTAGGAATTATCGAATAGGAGAACTCATTTAGAAATATTTTTTATAAAATATCTAGAACTTAATCATAACTTCTTCCAACCCTTAAATAAAATAATAAATACGTTTCAATGCATTTAAACTATGTCTTTTTATACTGATAATAATATTAATATCAATTAATATATATTAACTAGCTTTGAATTCAAAATATAGAATAATGGATTATACTAGTTTTTAAGTTAAACAAAGTCAGTGTTTAAACAGTAAAATGAGGTTACAGTTGATAGAGCACTTATAATTGGTTTGAGAATAGATGATAAAAAAAAAAAATTTCCTTACACATGAGTACACATTGTGAAGATAAAAGTAGACAGATGCGACGTGTAAGAAAAATAGGGAAGCTGAGGGTGAGCTTGAACAAGAAGCTTAGAGACTTAAGGGCTAAGTTTTGAAAGATTGTAGTTCAGATCGTTCCATTCGAGGCAGTTGAAGCTGAAATTCAAACTACAACCAAACCTAAAGAACCCTACTTTACCCCCACAAAGTGATGGTGTCAGAAATTGGTTCCCCCAACACACATTCTTACTTTCCCACTTACCCAAACCAACCGCATTAAGCAAACCCATCCCTCCATAATTTAAAAAAATACTACTGTTTTAATCCACCACCACACAAAATTCCAATATCAATACAAAACAAAACCCATATCCCATCACTCTCACCCAAACATATTTCATATAATAACACTCGCAAATTTTATAAAATTCGAAAAAAAAAACTATTATATTACTTGTTTGTTTTCAAATTTTTATTTATAACTTTGAATTAATAATCTCCTTAGCGAGCTAAGAAGATTATTAATTCAAAGTCCAAGTTATTTCTAAATACACTTCTCCTCTATACCCTAGTCATTAGGAAGACACAAAACCTCCGCTTACCAACATATCGCTTTCGCTTTTGTTATGTGTAAGTGGAAATTTCAAATCACGGCAACAAAAGGAGAAGCCCTATTATTACTCTATTGGGTGGACATCCCTATTTATGTCTTCCTACAATATTTATATATTATACACTAAATTTGCAATTATTGAATACATTCGAATATGTTTTTTTAATTTAAAATTTAAAATTTTAGGTTGATTGAGTTTTAATTCAGTTAGTATTGATATTATTGTCAATGTAAGAAAACATGAGTTCGAGTGTGTTAAAATATATTTCTTTTTATTTAAAGGTTGGAGAGAGATTATGAACTATTTTAGCCATTGCATTGAAAAACAAAAACTATTTTAAGTTTAATATATTTATATTTATATTATAAAAGATTTAAAATATTTGTATATTTAAAACTATGTTTGTATTGCATCTTTTACATTTTTTTTATCATGTAAACATGCTCCGTCTAATAGTAGCAAGTAGCAACCATAACTGGATGATTTTTCCAAGATCATATTTGTATTTACACTTGTTAATTTTGATTTAATTTTTTATAAAAAATTGCACTGTTCCAAAATTATTGAACAGATAACTAAATAAGGTGATCATAAATTTTGAAGTATAAATTTAAACAGTAAATATAATAACATTATTCCCTGAAAAACAAAAAAGTATTGTCCTAAAAAAGTGCGACTTATTGATTATAATTGAAGAGAGCAGCTCTGCTCCATGATTGGCGCTGACCAAATTGCCTTTTGCCAGTATTATCACTCAATAGAAAAACTAAATTATTGGTGATTTCAACCAAAATATACCAAATTTTTTTTAATAAAAAGGAAAGATTGATGATGTATGACATTCTAAGTCTTGGGACAGAATTTGAACCCGATGATTGATTATAAATATGAATGTCCATTCTTTTTAGAAACGTCAATGAAGCCATTTTATCTGCTACCCTGCTGCCTTCACGGTGAACTTGGAACACTCTTTAACACCCCGTCTTGATGTAGAATATTCCGTAATATCATATTACTACCATCAGCCCATTAATTAGTCGGATAGCCATTAAACTGTCTATTTCAAAATAATCCTCCGCGCACCCACATTTCAAACTTGTACCGGCTCATTATAAATTTCCCATAATTCCGCTTCAACGATAGAAAAGACACCGATATAGTGGGTAAACCAGCTATCCATTCTCCATTATGATCGTGTATAATGCCTCCTGCTGCAACAAATCTCGTTTGCAGTTGTCTTGCACCATCCATATTTATTTTTAGCCAACCAATATCAGGCCTTGAAATGTTGAAAATGACCCATTTTGCATATCCAAGCTTAAAAACTTGGAGTGCTGTTAAATAAACTATAATTTAAAGGTAAATTAAAAAAAAAAATTAGCAAGTTAAATTATAATAGTTCATGAATCATCCATTTCAAATTTGTCTTTGAGCTGTTTTATTTTTATTTTTATTTTCTAATTAAATAAGAAGGTTTAACATTTTAAAAAAAAAGAGTATATTTGAAAAAACTTTTGTATTCTTCTAGGACTTTCTCTACAAATAGGATACTCGTTCATGGTAAACAGCATAGTTTCACAATTTCGAAAAGAAGTCCGAAAAAGATTTACAAATTCAAAGCTTGTCAAATTCTCAACAATATTCAATTTGAAAATTTTCCCAAATATATCACATTTTGAATTCCAATAGATTTTAAGAAAATTTTCTTCCATTTTATATTATTCTAAAATATATCATGATCCTTAATACTTTGCATTTTAATTTTTATGTTACTATAGATCTCATTGTTAAAAAAATAAATTGATTCAACTATTAAAATTAATTTTCCTTATAAAATTAAAATCATAAGCATTTTTATTCTCAAAAATTTCTGGATGGTATAATTTTCGGGCTTAATACATGGTATTGTGTGTTTTTGTTTTTAATGCGATACATGTATTTAGTAAAAAGTTATATATTTTAATATCCAAAAATAATTATATTAGTTTTTTAGTGTTTAATTTAATTTGATAAAAATTAATAATTAACTTTTATCAAATCAAACCTAAAACTTAAAATAATATTATCATCAACAAATTAATTATAAAATTAAATAAATTTATAATTAACTGTATTAAAAAATAATTAATAACAAGTAATAAAGATCAATGATGTATTGACCCCAATTCTTACGCCTGATAAATGAAGAAAATTCCGATACTTAAAAAATTTTCTCAACGTTTCTTAATTCTTGCACGATGTTGGAGTGCATACGTATCAAAAGTCGTGTCCCCACTGACACACTAATCTAATATAAATAATACGATACCGAACTGCAGGGAACCTAGAAGCCAAACTTATATGCTTAGGAAACCACCTAACCACAATCAAAGCTGTGCTATGATGCCACTTGTCCCTACCTTTATGTCCTAATTTCTTATTTTTTTGGACATATTATGTCCTAATTTCTACTTTTTAACTTTAGCTTTCACTAGAATGCCTTTTTCTTTTTCTTAGCCCCCACTCTTCCTCCCTCTGTTTCCCCCACCAAACCAATCATTTCATCATCCATTAAGGCATTTAGCCGTTATATAAATCCTTCACACCCTTCATTCCACACCATTCCTTCTTTTCTTCAGCTTTGCTTTACATATCTCTCCATTTCAACACCTTACTGCTGATTTGGTTTAATCCTTATTTTATTTCCGAAGATGAAGAACAAAGCAACTGGGTTGTTGAAGCAGATAATAGCAGGTTTAACCACAATGGCTAAGGCCAAAACCATGGCTTTAAAGAGCAAAACAAAAGCCATTAAGACTCGCCTCGTCATTTTCTCCTTGCTTCAAAACAGGAAGTTTTTGATGAGCTCATTCTCCGAGAAGCTGAATGCTTTGATGGGGCACAATGATAAAATCTCCAAAGAACTAGAAGATGATGATTGTGGAGATCAGCAAAGCCAAGCAATCGTTCTTTACAATAGTAACAATGCCATGTGGCTTCCAAGTACAGCAGAGACCAGGTATGATGATCAAGAAGAAGAAGAAGAAGAAGAAGAAGAAGAAGAAGAGTATGGTGATGGCGATGGTGATGGTGATGGTGATGAGGGGAAGGCGGAGGCGGAAGAAAAATACCCGGACCTTACTCACTCGCTGTCCGAGTCGGGGGAAATGGAGTTGGGGGATCCAGGAAGTTCGGTGATAGATATAGTGAAGAACTCAAAAACAGATAAAGGGGAGGAGTTTAGGTTGGAAGACGAGATAGACCGAGTAGCTGACTTGTTCATAAAAAGGTTCCATCGACAAATGAGACTGCAGAAGCAGCTTTCTTTGAAGAGACGTCAAAAAATGATGGAGACGAGCCCCTAGTATGTAATAAATGGATGTATGTATGTAGTATTTTAAACTATTATACGAGGAAGAACAAATGCTTTCTCTTTGTAACCAAAACAAAATCCATAAAGGTTTTATAGATTTTCTTTTCTTTTTCTTTTTTGAGAAAGGTTGCTAGACTAATTTTACTAATAAGTAAACAAAAGAAATTTTGAGTTTTGTTTTTTTAAATTTCAATATAGTGAAAAATATAATTATTTATCAAAATAAGTATCCAACTAATTATTTTTTAAAATATGGGTTTTAGTACCTTGAAAGTTATAAATCTCAAGTTCTCTTATAATAGTTCAATTATCAATTTTTTAGCTCAAGATCTTGATAAGTACAAATACACACACATATAAAACAAATGCATCTACATTCAATGATAACTATTGAGCTTTTTAATTGTAATTAACATAAGACCTTAACATTTTTCGGTGTCGTGTATTTCATTTTGAATGTTGGGAAGTTCAACTTTAATACATACTAGAAGACCACAAGGTATTAAATTCTCATTTAGCAGGAAGTTCAAATCGTATTTCCGTATTCCTGTTCCTTATATGGTATCAAGAAAATTTTAATCATTTGAAAAACTGAACTTTAATAAATGTGGGTAACGGAGCTCAATGCACATATGTGTTTAGTGCTGTATTATCATTTTTTTATCGTACCTATAAAATACCCCTTCAATCATTTGTTTTTTCTTTTTTCACATAAGCAAAAATTCCGTTGGTTTATAAAAAAATGAGCTACAATTAATGCACCCTGCATTGAGAATGAAAGAAATGGGATAGGGAATTAGAGAATGTCGGCAAATGCAATTAATGCGGAGAATAATTTTTTAAGTCAAAAAGGGGGTATACCTGGTGAAAGGGATGCAACAAATGCCTTAAGTGGATTGAGTGCATGAAGATATCTCTAATATGGGCCTGTTGATGGAAATGAATCAGTATAGAGGGCTAGAAACACAAATTGAAGTGGGCAGGGAAGTGGACTTAACAGATAAAGAAAGGCAGAATTCAGACAAGGAAGAGAGCCCAAATTCAAAACAAAAATCAACAAATTTTTCAGAAACAAAGGGATCAAGGAATCGGGTTACAAGTTCCGAAATTGAAGAACTTTTCCAAACAATACAAAAGAAAAGAAAAAAGAAAGTCTTGAATAAGAGGTTTCGATCTATGAGCGAAATACAGGATAGAGTTCTCACAACAAAGGAAAAACTGAATAGGGATAAGGGGACGAGAAAAGAAAAAGGAAAGGAGGATTCTAGGTTCGACAAAAGATAGCAAATCTATCATTACCAGACTCAGAAATCAACAATAGAAGAAAAGTCATACTAAAGGAAGCAAAGAAGACTTGCGAAGTGGGGAAAAAATTGGGTTTTAGTGTGCAAGGCGATGAGGAGATTGTAATCGAAGAGATATTGAGGTTTGAAGGGCAACAATAGGAAACTATCAAAGGCAGATTGAAAAAGGAATCTGGAAAACAGGTGAGTTGTCGATTTGTTGGTTTTTGTCTGTTTAATTTTCTTGATAGGAACAATATGAGAATTGTCTCTTAGAATATTAGAGGGTTGGGGTCGGAATCTAAAATAGAGTCTGTCAAAAGATTATTGTGAAAAGGGCGAACGTCTATTTTCTTCAGGAAACTAAGTTAGAAATTGTGTTAATGGACTTAGTTAGAAAATTTTAGGGCGATGACAACTTTGAATTTAGATTTGCTATAGCAATAAGAAGGCCTGAGGGACTGATTACAGTATGGGATAAGGGTTTCTTTAAGACCAATATTGAGTCTTGTGAAAACAGATTCATTGTTATCGAAGGAAAGTTGTGTGAAGGGATGGGGGCAGTATTTATTAATGTATACGTACCCAACAATTTGCCAGAACAAAAAAATCTTTGGGAAGAGCTATATGGTTTGAGAAGCCAATTTAGTAGTATATGGATTGTAGGAGGTGATTTTAACGTGTGAGAAATAGAAGTGAAAGAATCAATTGTTCAGGCATAGAGAAGGGTTCTAGGGAGTTCGAAAACTTCATTGATATATGCAAACTCGTTGATTTGCCTTTATCGTGGAAAAATTTCACTTGGTTTGGATCGGACAATAAACGTAACAGACTAGATAGATTTTTATCAGAGGAATCTTGGTTGGTTAAATTGAAAGACTTATAACAGCAAAGATTAAAGAGACCGATATCGGATCACATACTAATTTTGTTGGCAAACGAATCAATCGATTGGGGACCAAGACCATTTAAGTTCATTAATGCATGGTTCAAAAAGGAAGATTGTAAGAGACTAATTGAGAAGGAATGGTCGGAAATGGGTAGTCTAAAAGGGCATATGGCAATAAAATTGCAAAAACTCAAGGGAACTCTCAGGAAGTGGAACGAGAATGCCAGCAATGTATTGGAAAAAAATAATTATAGAAAGTGAAGATAGGATTAAGGAGATCGATGAAGCTAGCAAACACAAAAAACTGACCAAGTTAGAGACGGAGGAATTAAAAAAGTTGAATACTAAACTTTGGGAAGAAATTAAATTTAAAGAATCAATTTGACGTCAAAAATCAAGGATGACATGGTTAAAAGAAGGGGCTGCTAATTCAGCTTTTTTCCATAGAGCAATGAAGATCAAAGTTAAAAGGAAGATGGTATATAGATTGAAAATAGGGAATCATTGGTGCAGTGAACCTAAGGAGATGAAAGAGAGACTGTACAATTTTTCAAAAATTATTTTAATTGCCCAGTGATGAAGTGGAGAATGGACTTGGAACTGAATTTTAGAAAGCTAAATGAGGAGAAGGCTTTGAAACTGGAGGCACCATTTTCAATGGATGAGATTAGGCGGTATGGAGTTGCGATGAACCGAAAGCACCTGGATTGGACGGCTTTAACTTGTTTTTTTTTTTTTTAAAAAAAAGCTAGGAGATTGTAAAGGAGGATCTTTTTAGATTGATGGCAAACTTTTTTATATTCGAAAAGCTTGAGAGGAGTATTAATTCATCATTTATCACGACTGGAAATCCAATTGAAATATTTGGTTTTAGGCCAATTTGTTTGGTAAGCTCTTTGTACAAGATAGTGGCAAAGGTATTGTCTTGAAGAATAAGGGAGGTCTTCGGAGAGATGGTGAGCGATACTCAATGTCCATTTATCAGAGGAAAACAAATATTTGACGGAATTTTAATAGCAAACGAAATAATCCACTCGATTAAGAAGAAAGATGGAAGGGGGCAATCTGATCTTCAAATTGGATTTTTCTAAACCATATGACTGTGTTTGGTGGGATTTTTTGGAGTTGGTTTTATTCAAGATGGGATTTGGCGAAAAATGGATAGGATAGATTATGGAGTGCGTATTTATGGTAAGAGAAACAATAACTATTGACGGATCAACCACAAATGAATTTAGATTCCGCAGAGGTCTTCGTCAAGGAGATTCGCTATCCCTATTCTTATTTATTTTAGTGACGGAAGTGCTTCATTTTGGCAATGGATAAAGTTATGGAGTTGGGACTAATTGAAGGCTTTTAAAATGTTATTCTTGGACAGTTTTTTACTCATTTACAATTCGCAGACGACACTATACTATTCTTAAGAGCAAATGAAAAGGAGGTGAGCAACGCAAAATATATTCTACGGTGTTTTGAGATCTTTTCATGTCTTACTATCAATTTCAAAAAATCTTGTCTAGAGGGGTTCGATGTAAATGAAGAAATATTATATCGGATGGTAGCAATATATAAGTGCAAGATAGGGTCTTTGCCTTTCAATTAATTAGGGATTCCATTGGGAGCAGATCCGAAGAGAGTAGCCACTTAGGACCCTATTATAGAGAGATGCGAAAAGAAATTATCAGGGTGGAAATGTCGTACGCTCTCATGGGCTGCAAAGATAGTGTTAATCAATGTTGTGTTGTCATCTTTACTGATTTATTTCATGTCATTATTTCAAGCTCCGACGACAGTAACTAAAAAGATCGACAAGATAAGGAGGAATTTTTTGGGGGGAGCATGGATGGTAAAAAGAATATGGGTAAGATTAATTAGAATCAGGTATGCAAGCCAAAGGAGAAGGGATGAGCGGGAGTGGTGAATATTGGAATAAAAAATAGAGAATTATTAGCTAAATGGTGCTGGAGATTCGCGATCGAAAAAAATGCGTTGTGGTAAAAAGTTATCCTAGCGAAATATGGTTTGAGCTTACAACAGTGGCGATTTAGGATGACTTGTTCAAAAGACATGTCGATTGTTTGGAGAAGTATTATAGAGAATTCTAAAGATGCTCATGTGTCTAAAAGGGTAGGGAATGAAGCTTTTGTTGGTAGATTGGAAATGGAAGGACGACAATGTTTTGGGTAGACATATGGTGCAGTAATTGTCCACTAAAATTGGAATTTCCAAGGCTGTTTCACTTAGCAAGACAAAAGGGAGGTACGGTAGCAAATTACTTGAGAAATAATGGATTTAGCAGAGTAAAATGGAGCGAACTCTTTACAAGATCCTTATTGGAAAGAAAGGAAGAGATGCTTCGTAGATAGGAGGATAGAGTGAGTAGCAAGAATTTAGTTCTTGGTGTATCAGCCCGATTTTAGCTAAATCAGAACAGTGGTTTCAGAACCACAAATTCGATGTCGGAAAATTATTTTAATATTATTTTCGGTATTTACAGCATGTTACTTGATATGTGTGAAAATTTCGTGAACCAATTTTATCGATTGGTTAGTTAATTTGATAAAAAGGACTAAATCACGTAAGGTGTAAAGGTGCTATTCTAATAGATTAAAGTACCTATTAGCTATGGATTATATGAGTGAAAGTCCTTATGTTGTTATAAAACCATTATTATAGGAAATGGCCATTTATGGTCATAAAACAAGTAAACTTTAATGTTTTAAAGCAAGGTTAATTTAGTAAATTGTGTATTAATGATAAAATAAATTAAAGAAACAAAGATATCATCTTTGTTTTATTCATGCTTCAACTGAATATTAGGGCTAGTAAACACTATTGTTGAGTTCTTCATTCGGCCAAGTTTGTAAGGCTAATTAAGGTACGATTTTTATCCCGTTTTTAATGATTTCTATATCTTTGTGATCGTTGCAACTAGTACTAGCTAGCCCAGGGACTAATTTGCAAAAATGTTAAAGAATTTGAATGATGCCATTGATGAATAAGCATGTGTTTTGAAGTTTCTTGATAGATTATGAATGTTTGTTAATATATATACAAGTTTTGTTAGGTGATTTTTTAGTGAAAATGCAAATTAGGGATTGAATTGAGAAATGTGTAAAGTTAGGAGTTAAAATGTTAAATAAATGAAAAATATGGACTGCTAAGGGCATTATGGTAATTCGGTTAGCATGGGTCTATGGTGAATTTCATTAATTTGTGATTTTATGAAATAAAGACTAAATTGTAAAAATATGAAAGTTTAGGTGATAATGTGTAAAATAGCTCAATTGCGTATATTGGATTGAATTGAATAAATAGAGAAATAAATAAGCTAATTTTGATTACTTATAGATCAAGAAAAGAGGAATTTAGACTTAGATCGGGGAAAAAGCAAAGTAATTGAATAGTCGGTACATTTCGTCATTTCCGTATACGAGGTAAGTTCGTATAATTGAACTTGAATGTGTAATTATTCAATTGATGGATGGTATTGAGATTTTATTTATTCTATAGCTAAATGTGATGAATTTGATTTAAATGTACAGTTTAAGTTGACGAGATACTGAATAAGACCATAGTTGGGCTATGGCAATCGGATAATAAGACTATAACTGGGTTATGACATGAGAATATAAGACCACGACAGGGCCTTAGCATTGTATGTGTAAGACCATAGTTGGACTATGGCATCGGAAAATCGACGTACTTATAATGTAAGCATTTATAAACTCAAAGTGATTCGATAAGCGAATTAGTGAGAATAGATATGTATCAGTACAGGTATGTACAAAAAACTATTCAAATGATGAATTAAAGGAAGATAGCTTTGTAGTTAAACCTTATGTTATCTCATTGATTGAGGTTTTAATTGCAAATTATATATCTATTTGGAATTGTTAATGAATGATGTTGATTATTTCATATATACATACGAACTTACTAAGCTTTATAGCTTACTTTGTTACTTTCTTTTATGTTTTATAGTAAATCGAAGCTAGCTCAGAATCAGGGGTCGTCAGGAACTTCACCGCACTATCGGACATTTATTTTGGTACTTTTGTAGTTGTGTATATATGGTATATGGCATGTATAGGCTTTGGTCATTTTGGTATGTTTGATGAATATGAATTTTGGGCTATTTAAGTTGGCTTGTATTGATAATTTTTTTAATGTATAAAGATGTGTAAATGGATTTGTTTTGAATTAGGTACTTAGCCTATAATGAATGAATGAGATTGAATTGATAATACATATTTGGATTGGTTTTATTGAATGAATCATATATGTGAATTATGTCTAGCAAAGGAATATGAGTTGATAGGTATTTGAATAGGTAAATGGCATTGAATTGAGTATTGAAATGGTTGAATTGGATATAGTATCATTGTGTATTGGTTGATGACTTTTGGCTACATATTTGTGTCTTAAATTAGTACCAATTGAGCTTGTATAGGTTTGTGCAAATTGGGTGGCAAAATGGCTTGGTAAATAGCCTATTTTTGTCCACACGGGCAGAGACACGGGCGTGTGTCTCAACTGTGTGTGACACACGGTTATGTTACACGGCCGTGTTTCCCCTGGTGTTGAAATTGAAATGAAGTCAGTAAGCTCCACCCGGTCGATCACACGGGCGTGTGATCGACCATGTGGCACAAGTTAATATACCCCTTAATTAGCACACGGCTGAGCACACGGGTGTGTGACTTAGCCGTGTTGCATAAATCAGTATATCCTACAGGTTTGGCACGACCTAATATACGGTTTGGCACATGGGCGTGTGTGGCCACTTAGAAGGGCACACGGGCGTGTGGTTGGTCGTGTGACCCAAGTTAGTATGTGCCCTCTGTTTTCACACGGCTAGTGACACGGCTGTGTCTGGTGGCCATGTGAGACACACGGCCTAGCCACATGGGTGTGTGTCCTCAGTTTAAAGCAAAAAAATGTCTATGTATGGAAAAATTTCCCGAGCAATTGGTTTAGTCCCGAACCATTTCTAATGTATGTTTAAGGCATCGTAAGCTCGGTTAAGGGACACTATCATTGGTTGTGATTGAATTGTATTTGACATGATAAATTGTATATAAAATGTATGTTTATAAGTGTTGTAAGTCCGTAATGCTCCGTAACCCTATTTCGGCATTGAATACGGGTGAGGGGTGTTACACTTGGGGTGGAGGATCGGCTTTGTTGGGTACACGATAGTAATGGGGAATTTACAGTAAGGAAGTGTTTTGAATTGTTAATAATAGATGGAGGGGATGATATAAATTTTTCTTTTGACAAAATATGGAAATTAAAGGTACCACCAAGAGTGCGAAGCTTTCTTTGGATGCTCGCCATTGATAGAATTCCTACAAAGGAATTTCTTGTCAAAAGAGGGGTGAAACTTCAAAACATCTTGATCGGTTGCCTATGGTGTGAAAGGGTTCCGGAGAGAGCAGACCATTTGTTCTTCAAATGCAAATTTATTGAAGGATGTTGGCATAAAATTTTCAATTGGTGGGAGGCTGAATGAGAACCAGTAGAAGGATTTGATGAATTCTACACATTGTGTTATAATATGAAATTGGCTGGTATCGGGAAAAGCTTATGGTTGATATCAATTTCGGCAGCCTGCTGGACAGTATGGTTGGTAACAAATGGACTTATCTTTGAAAGAAAGATGATGACTATGGAAACTTTGATTTTTTCAATCAAAGATGAGGGCATTGTTGTGGATAAGGTCTGTCTATGATGATTTATTGATGTAAGAGAGCTCTTGGTGGATTTGTTCGAACAGGTGCAGGATAGACATAATTAAATCTAGATCATCTTCATCGATATGATGCCCTCTTCCGGAAGGATGTTTAAAGTTCAATGTACGTGGGATAGCAAATGATGATAATGCAAGTTGTGGAGGTGTTTTGAGAGATATGAAGGGTGTTGCAAGAGCTCTATTTTCAGGTCCTATTGCAACAAATTATGTTGATTCGGCAGAGGCAAGAGCGGTGCTTTTAGCATTGAAAGTATTTATATCTTTGGAATGGAAGATAAATAACTCATTGTTTGTAGAAATTGGTTCTAATGTGATGTTCAATTGGTGTGCAAACAAGTCGATGATATCATGGTCATTACAATCAACATCTGCAGATATTGAGAGGAAAATTGAGAAGGTAGGTAGTGTTGTATTTTCGATGAAAGATAAGAAAGAAAATGTAATGGCCTCAACCTTGGCGATAGCTGGTATAAATCGTGGAGACATGTTTAAAGCTTGGTGGTGAGCATTAAATTTGATATCAAACGTCGGTTTTCAATTGTAGAAAATGTTACATTATGGGAGGCTGTAAATTTGAACTTTTGAATGTTGTTCTTGTTGTATTTACAACAGATCAATTCGAATGAAGCAAAATAAAAAATAAAAAATTTCCCTACAATGAAACAACAATCACCTTTGAAGATATAACCCTAATCATGAGTTTTCCAATAGAAAGAGTTGTTGCAAATGATGTGGCTTAATTTGATTTAGATCCATAAATGAATAGGTTAATTGAGCATTATCCAATCGATGATGAGGATGATATCAATAGAGAGTAAAGTTTATTTAGTTGAATACATTGGTGAAGCATTTGCTAGTAGATGATGTGACCAATAAAGAGTTAAAAGCAGTATATTAGAGTGTACATACTGTACATCATCGGTGAAATGCTTGTGTAAGTCTGAGATTTGGGAGTCACTAATAGTTAATGTATTTGCCTTTATTTGAAGACCTCAGCTATGTTTCCACGTACAATTGGAGGTTTGCGCTACTGACATTATTGTACCAAACACTTTTGAGAGTGACCATCCAGTTAAAAATAATTAAACAATTGCTACACCCTAATGCAAGTATGGGTATGGTCATTTATAGCATTCATCCTTCCCATCTACTCTTGTTCACTAGCAAAAAGGTAAAAATATATTTTATATTAAACATTTGCAACGTATTCGAGGTTATAAGTTTAATGTGCTTTATAAGTAATTAATATAATTGTTAAAAACATAAAATAAGCTATGGTTTATAACATAGTTATAATATTAATTAATTTTTATTTTAAATTCTAAATCATAACCATGACAGAAAATCTCCAAAGATTTATTAATTTGTATAAAAGAGATTTTAAACCCTTATATTAAAAAATAATTTAAGAATAAATTCAACCCCCAATCGAAAATAATATCCATTTGAACTCTTAATCAAATTTAAATAATTAATTAAGCCCTCAAATCGACACGTTCTGTAGAAGCCCTTAAATGTCATTAACTTCGTCACGTGGTACATTAAGATTGTGCCACATGGCAAAATTTAATAAATTCTCTTAAACTAAAAAAAAAGTTCAAAATTATAAGAAAATCTAAAATTCAAACTTTGCAAAAAAAATTTAAAAGATAATTTTTAAAAAAATTATAAAAAAACTGAAAAAATAAATATAAAAATGATAGAAAATCATTTAAAAATAAAAATAGAAATTTTAAAATTATAAAAAAAATTAGAATTTTTATACACCCAAACCACCGGTTGTGGCCTCCGCCATATACACCCAAGCTACCTTACTATCCACTACCGCTGGTCAAATCACCACCAACATTGCCTCCAAAGTCACCAGTCTATCCCAATCCACCAATAGTGAACCGACTAACACCATCGGCTCTACCACCTCCATCACTTCCAATTGTGAACCCACCAACACCATCGATTCTACCACCACCATCACCACCTATTGTGAACCCACCAACGCCTCCTATCGTGAAGCCACCTCCCACCACCAACGGCGCGAAAGACACATGTTGTCCTATCCTACAAGGGCTATTGAATTTAGACACTGCCATTTGCCTTTGTACTACGATCAAAGCCAAGCTTTTGAATATCAATATTATAATCCCATAGACCTTCAGGTCCTCATTCACTGTGGTAAAACTCCACCTCCAGGGTTTCAATGTCCAACACAATGATGAAAAAAAAAAACCATGTTTTTTTTGATGAAAAATAAAAAATATTTTCATTTCGTGTTATATGGTTTTTTAATAATCAACGGTGTTATGCTGGTTGATGATTATCATAAACACATGTCTTTGGTTAGATCTTTTAATAATTTTTAAAAATTCTATTTTTTATTTTTTAAATGATTTTATATTAATGTTTAATATTTTAAAAAATCAAAATTTTTTAATTTTTTAATTTTTTTAAAGAAAAGAGAAATTACTAAATTTCACTATGTGGACAACCATGACGTGTCATATGACAAAGTTAACGACGTTAAGGGGCTTTCATGAAAAATGTCGATTCAAGAGCTTAAGTTCGATTAAAAGTTCAATTAGATGTTATTTTAGATTGATAGCTCAATTGGTTATTGAATTGTTTTTAATGGATTTTTTATATAATAATTCAAATTTAAAAGGTAAGTTAAAATTATTGAATTCAACATGGAGTAATTTCAAATAATATTTGGAAATTAAAATAAAATAGAGAAAAGTCAGATAAATTTGATTGCGGATAAAATAATTGTAAGTGGGAATGAAGTTGCATGGGTTTTTCGTATTCAAATAATGTTTGATAGCTGAAGTTGGTTATGTTAGAATTTTGGGCCATTTAAATTGTTAGTTATTGGACTGCTGAGTTTAGTGGTTCGGTTTAATTTGTATGTGTATACGCATGTTCACCCTAACTCAGCCATCCTCTACATCATTTTTTTTGTAATTTTCAAACGTTGAGTCATTCTACTTTTTTACTTTAAAATATTTCCTTTTTTTCATCTAATTTCATCATAAGTTATAAAAAAGTAAAATAACTTTTTTGTCCTCAATATTTATAGTTTTTAATCAATTTGGTCCTTACCCTAAATATTTTTTTTAAATTAATATTTTTCCATATTTTAAATAAAAACATAAAATTAAAACAAATACACTTTTTAAAAATCTAAAATTATGAAAAAAACAGAAACTATTTAAAATTCAAAAAATAGAAAATAGAAAATTATTTTAAACATATATAAAAATTCTGAAATTCAATGTTGCCTAAAACCAAACCAAATCGGCCAATTGAACCGGCTGGATAAAGAATTGATTGGGGTATCGATCCGGTGAGAGGTAAAAATCATTTTAAAATTCAATTAGTCCATATTAGCTCACGGGTCAACTGATCTTTTTTACTTCTCATTGGATCAAAATCCCAGCCGATTTTCAGTCCAATCGGTCTGATTAGTCGATTTAGTCCAATTAAAACAACATTGAATTCCGGAAATTTTATATATATATATATATTTAAAATGATAGTTTTCATTTTCTATTTTTTGAATTTTAAATGGGGTCTATCTTTTTCATAATTTTATATTTTTAAAAATATATTTAATATATTTATGTTTTTATTTATAATATGAGAAAGAAAATATTTACTTTTAAAAGGTAAGGATCAAATTGATAAAAAACTGCAAAAATTGAAGACTAATTTTTTTTTTATCTTTTTATAACAACCACTAACAACAAAATTAGACGGAGGGATCAAGACTTTTAAATAAAAAGTACAATGGTATATGTCCAAAATTAAAGTATATGGATTAAATTCTAAATTTTAAAAGAATACACAAACCTTTAATATATTTAAACCTAATTTTTTCTATACCTGGATTCAACCCTAAGTATATTTAAACTAACCTTTTTTCTTGAAAAGCCTAATGATTTGCAATAAAGATCGATGAGGTACAAAGTATTTTTATTGAAAATTTTAAGCTAAGATGCTCCCCTAAGTATATGCTTAAGTATAACTTGACCATACACCTTTATATGCTCCTACGAACAAAAAAAATACAATATGAATATGTCAAAAGTCTTATACAAGTATACCTAAAACCTATACAAAGCATTCTAACATGTGTATAATTCTAAAATATGTGGCTAATATACAAACTTGCATTGCTGACTCTACTATGGAGGTCGAGTATGTGGCTGCTTCTGAGGCAACGAAAGAAGCAATATGGCTTCAAAAATTCTTAACCGAACTTGAAGTTCTTCTTGGTATGGAAAAAGCTATACATTTTGTACAAGGCATATTAGGCACATGTCACATATTACAAGCATGTTTGCATACAAATGCACTTATATACAATCTACATGAACGTAGATCTATCAAATGACAACAAATATACTCTAAAACTCACACTACTTGGATAAGAAAAAAACTTAACTTTAAATATTTAGAACAACTTTCAAATAATGAAACAAACTTGTTCAATTGATCATATGATTTAAATTAACAAGGAAAACTAAAAAACAAAAATTGGAAGCACATTTCCTTGAATTTGGATTCAAAATGGACAATTATTCTCAAATGTCATTTCAAAGCTCTTTAAACCATTTAGTGAAGCCTTACAACCCATTTAAAATGTGTCTAAATAGTTTCAATGTCCATAAATCATTAAAATAAAATTTTAATCATTTAAACTTCAAAAGTCTTACAAATTTGCATTCAAAACATAAGAACTCAAATTATTGCAAGGTTGCTATATCTCTTTGTCCAAGCAAATTTAAAAGTAAATTCTTAAAATGTTCAAATCATTTTCTCATAATTTACTTAAAATGAATATTCATACTTGCAAAAACTTTTTTTATATAATAAAAACATGAAATCATTAAGCTTTATTTTCTCCTCTTAAGATGTGCAAAAATGCAATATATTCAAATATGCACACATTTTATAAACATATTCAAGTATGATCATATAAATAATTCAACCAATTAACCACAAATCATGCTTGAAGAGCTTAAGAATATTTTTAGACATGATAGCAATATTATCCAACAATTCAATTCCAAATTATGATTAAAAACAAAAACATCAATAGGCAACTAATTTAATCATTTTCAATAAGGTATTGGTGTAGAGGTTACCCATAATTCCTTTTGTGCTAAGAGCATCCAAATTTTTGTGCTTGCTCCCCATTTCTCCAACACACCTATAAGAGACACCTACTTGCATTTTGGTACCCAAATTGCTTTAAGTCTTTCGAGGTTAATTACCATGTCCCTAGTTCTTTTTAGAACTCATACTTGTCAAATTTTATACTGAATTTTTTTATTGGACAAGTATGTAATGCATGACCATGCAAATGTGATAAACCGTAATATAAACATATTTTAATCCCACATTTAGCATACTTTTGGATGATTTAAGCCTTGAATTATGGAATTTGGTGTTCTTAATCCTTTGTTTCCATGTTTTATTCTTAGGAAAGCACCGTAGGATGAAAAGAACGAGAAACGGGCCTAAAACGGAGTAAATGGGCCATATCACGAAATCAACACGGCCTGGGCCCAAGCCACACTGCCGTGCCACCTTAACAGACCCGAACACAGCCTGACCACGATTCACACGGGTATGTACCATGGGCGTGTCCCTGTCGTGACAAAGAAGAGTTTCATTCGGATTAGGGTACTTAGAAGCAAAAAAAGCCATTCCAAAAGCCTATATAAACACCCTAGAGGCCATCCTTCAGGGGAGTCGAGTTAGGGCGTCCAGTTAGGCCGAAGAGCCAAGCCAGGGAGGCCAAAATTGTGGAATTTACTTGAAGAAAGCCAATTGATTCATCTCAAGAAGTCGGAATCATACTCAAGACGGAGGATCTTCCCTTCAATTTCCTTAAGGATGTTTTAGGGTTTTTCTTATATTTTGTTTTATATTTACTTCTGAGATGTATTCTTTTATAATTATGAACTAAACCCTCAAATACCTGAGGGGGATGAAACTTAAGACGGATCTTGTTATTGTTTTCTGAACTATATGATAAATACTTGACTTGTTCTTAATTATGTGTTCTTAATTCTTGCTTTGATATTTCAGGATATTGATTCAAGTATTGATGTGCTTAGGCAGTGGAGCAAAAGTCCCTGTTTAAGAGTATATCTAGCATAATTAAGCGGATTTGATCGCAACCCTAGAAATAGGATGACGAAAATCTGCCGGATTAGGGTCAAACCTGGGAGTCCATAGATCGAGTTAATGCAATTCTAGGAGTTTTAATTAGTAAGAGATTTCAATTAATCAACCTAGGGTTAGACGTTAGTAGCTTCGAAAGAGGTATTAATATAAATTAGGGAATCCTACGGATCAAGTCAAGTGAATAAATCGTCTGGTTCAGAGTTAAATAACAAGTGAAGTCTAGGTGGATTCTTCCTCGGGTATTGTCTCAATCAATTGGTTTTACCCACAAGTATTTTCCCCAATTCATTCTCTTTGTCTTTGCATCTTTAGCTTAGTAGTTAGTTAATTTTAGATTAATTAATAATTCTCTTAATTCTTAGGCTAAATAATAAAAAGAAAGTTAGTATTAGTACTTTTGGTTCCTTTGGGTTCGACAATCTGGTCTTGCCACTAAGCTATACTACTGTTCGATAGGTGCGCTTGCCTCAATCGTTGTCACAGTTAGTTTCTAGGCTCGATCATTCTTTATATAAAATTTTAAGACTCTGACACATGATCAAGTTTTTGGCGCCGTTGCCGGGGAACTAAAATATTAAGAACGCTCAATTTTTATTACTTTAGCCATTTTTATTTTTGCAATTTATTTTTATTTTTATTTTGCTTTTAACTTTGCTAATTTTTCTTCTTTTATTTGTTCTTAGCAGGTACCTCTAGTTTATGACTAGAAGGAACCCGACGGGACCCCTGATTTACGACAGTGATATTGAAGGTACTGCTCGCAGAAATCGTAGAGAAATAAGACGAAGCTTAAATTACATAGAAGAAGAGCAAGAAGTCGAAACTAATACCACCGAAAAGATGGCTGAGAATAATCCGATACCTCCGGTGGTAGCCGAACGTCATGCTCCTCGAACTATGTATGATTATGCTAAACCTAATTTAACAGGAACTGAGTCAAGTATTGTTAGACCTGCTATTACTGCTAATAATTTTGAACTGAAACCTAACATAATTCAGATGATACAGCAATTTGTTCAGTTTGATGGTTTGCAAGATGAAGATCCAAACAATCACTTGGCAAATTTCCTAGAATTTTGCGATACTTTCAAAATAAATAGCGTTTCTGATGATGCCATCCGTCTTCGGTTATTTCCCTTTTTTTTGAGGAATAAAGTCGAATAGTGGTTGCATTCTCTTCCACGAGAATCAATCACTACATGGGATCAAATGACCAAAATTTTTTTATTGAAATACTTTCCGCCTGCTAAAACGGCCAAATTAAGGAATGATATCTCTTCTTTTGTGCAGATAGATTTAGAAACACTTTACGATGCATGGGACAGATACAAAGATCTATTGAGAAGTTGTCCACACCATGGATTACCCTTGTGGCTATAGGTCCAAACTTTTTACAACGGGGTAAACCCTTCAACGAGGCAATTGATCGGTTCAGCCGCCGGCGGAACTTTGAATAACAAAACACCTGAGGCTGCCTACGAATTTATTGAAAAAATGTCACTAAATAACTATCAGTGGCAAGTCACAAGGACAAAGCCAACAAAAGCAGCCAGTGTTTTCAACCTCGATGCAGTAACCATGCTATCAAATCAGGTAGAGATGTTAAATAAAAAGGTTGATGATTTATGTGGTTCTCTGCAGGTACATCCAGTTATGCAGTGCGATACGAATGGAGGAGGGACGAACAACACAGACTATCCATCTTACAACTCGAGTGCTGAAAATGAGAAAATTCACTATATGGGTAATAATTTCAAATCTCAAAATAACCCTTATAGTTATTCTTATAATCCAGGTTGGAGGAACCACCCCAATTTTTCATGGGGTGGTCAAGGAAATCAGAGACAACAACCCCCTCTAAACTTCCAACAACAAGCCTACCCACAGGAAAAGAAGCCGAACCTTGAAGAGATGCTAACAAAATTCATAGCAGTTTCAGAAACACATTTCCAAGACACTGAGACAACACTTAAAAATCAACAAGCATCGATTCAAGGGATCGAGAACCAATTAGGGCAACTCGCTAAGCTGATCTCTGAACGACCACAAGGCAGCTTGCCAAGCAACACTGAGACTAACCCAAAGGAGCAACTTCAAGCCATAACAGCTCAGGATAGTGTAGCCTAAATTAAGCCAAGAGAATTTAGTAGAGAACGGTAAGGTCGAGGTAAGTCACGAGAAGCCAAAATCTGTATAAAGAGTACCAACCTCATATACCTTATCCTGATGCGATGAAGAAGGACAACACAGACGAACAATTCGGTAAATTTCTTAAACTGTTAAAGAAATTATATATTAACTTACCGTTTCTTGAAGCTCTTTCGCAGATGCCAGACTCAAGGAAATTCTTAAAAGAGCTGTTAACAAACAAGTGGAAGATAGACGAGGAATCGCATGTGGAATTGAACGCAATGTGCTTAACAATGTTGCAAAATAGACTACCACGAAAATTAAAAGATCCAGGGAGTTTTACAATTTCATGCTTAATTGGTAGTTTATCTGTTGATAATGCTTTAGCTTATTTAGGGACAAGCATAAATGTTATGCCATATAAAATGTTTAAACAACTAAGTCTAGGAAACCCAAACAAACTAGGATGAGCATTCAATTAGCTGATAAAGCTGTTAGAATTCCGAGGGGTATAATTGAAGATGTTCTTGTGAAAATTGATAAATTCGTATTCCCAATAGACTTTGTCGTTTTAGACATGGATGAGGACAATAGTATCCCCTTAATTTTAGGAAGACCCTTTTTAGCAACTGCTAAGACTAAAATTGATGTTAGCGCAGGTGAACTCATACTTTGTGTAGGTGACGAATCAATCAATCTCTAGGCTCTTGACTCGGCTAGGACATCGAGTAATCAAGGTGAGAAAATTAGTTTTATTAATGACCATTCGGTTAAACCTTTTTTTTCATGAAACACCAAGGAACAACACAACTGAACCAAACCCTAGACCTCATGCCAACAAGGAAATAACTCATGAGGAACGAAGGCTTTAGATCGATGAACTAGACGAGTGGAAGACACACTTCAAAGAGAAGTTAGGGATACACAAAACAGAACCAACACCATTCCGTGGGACAAACAAATTTAAGATCGGAGATCAAGTATTGTTAGATAAGGAAAACCCTCGAATACCTCCTCATAACCCTAATACAAACAAAGAAATCTCTTTTAGGGTACTCAGGGTTTTCCCATACGGAACAGTCGAGGTAAGTAATCCTACATTCGACACTTTTAAAGTAAACGCTACTCGACTCGAATTACATACTGATAATAGGACCGATAGCATGAGGAAGAACTTTCAACTCCTGAAACCATCTTGAATGTGGGAATGAGAGGTAAGTCTAGCTTAAGACTATAAACGAGCGCTTCTCAGGAGGCAACCCGAGCACTAACCCCATTAATCTTCACATTCTTTATTATTTCTTTAATTTTTCCTTTTTAGCACCTAACTATAAACTAACCAAGTGCAGATTTCCATACCACACGGCCTTGCACACGGCCGTAGCTGTGGCTGTGTGGAGGCTACGGATGTACATACTGACATGGCAGAGATAGTACGACACAGGACGAAAAATATCTTCAAGCCACAAGCCCCAACTGAACACCATGGCCGTGCGATGCGGCGGTGGCCGACACTGTTTTAGCAACACGGGCGTGGCGACCTGCACAATGGCGTGGGAGAAACAAATGAAGCATAACACGGCCGTACGACACGGCCGTGTGACTCGATACGCCCATGGTACACGGGCGTGGGGACGTACCAGACTCAAAATTTCCATTTAAACCACCCCTCCTCGCTTCTTACCTACTCCCCACCCTTCTTCTTCCTTTACACCTCCCTTCTTTTTCATTTCCGTTCTTCTTCACTTTCCTAACTCTTGTTCTAACAATCATCCATGTCGAAAAAACGGAAGGATCCTAGCACAGTCTCCCTTTGTGAGACCGATCTACATAAGTTCATGCCGGTCGCTTCATTAACTCGATAGGAAAAGGACCTTTGATTCCATTTAATTTCTCTTTTCATTTTCACTTCTCATTTATTTTCCTTTTCTGTATTTTTCTTTTACTTAGTTTAATCTATTCTATTTTGTTTTCTTTGATTTAGGTTCTAAAGGCTGCTAGGGACCATGACCATAGCCACCCCACCGCAGCCTTAGAAATCACACCTACCTCGCGAACCATCTAACAATAAGGACTCATCGGTCCATTAGTCTTTTCTTTTAATTTTATTTTACTTTCTATTTTCTTTCTCTTTCTCTTTCTTGTCTTTAAATATATATTTAATATATTTCGAATTATTATTATTTCCTGACTAATTCTTCACGAGCTTCCCAATTTCTTCATCTAGCGCAGAGATTGTCGGCGGGCACCACACCACGGCACTCCTAACTCAAGGAAGCCATCCAAATTCAGGAAGTTTCACCTCTCCATATCTCTTAAATTTCATATATATCTTTGTACATTGAGGGCAATGTACATCTTAAGTGTGGGGGGGTGAATATTTATTTCGAGAAAGTGCCTAACTTTCTGCATTATTCTCAAATCCCTGAATGACATCTTGTCTTTAAGTAATTTTCTCATATTACTAATTAGAATGAAATTTCCTGTGATTCATGATGTGTATTGATATGTTTTGGATTAAGTCATTGATAATTGTGCAGTGATGATTTAAACTTTAGGAGACTAGAGAATCAAGCATGATAAGTCCATTTTCAAAAAAAATTAAAATATTTTTAGGTTGTCTACCTGAATCTAATTATTACCTTGAAATTTGAAATTTACAGAGTTGATATAAAAAACCCATAATTTTTGTGAGATCTTGAGCCTTTTAGAGCATACATTCTTTCGTGCTCACCTTTTGATTATGAGTGTGTCAACATTGAGCTGTTATTCTAGAACTTGCTTCAATTATTAATGTCAAGACCACATTATTGATTTGATATACAGAAATGATAAAGGCACTTGGGATTTAACTCACTCACTCCACTAAAAAGCGTACTCTCACAATTAACCCCTAGTGAACCCCTTTGATCCCAACAACCCTTTTTATTGACTCACCCACTAATATTAACCCAAAACCTGATCTATATTTGTTATCACCATTCCTCTTGACCACCCTTATATCGAGATTTGATTTGATCAGTTGCCTAACTATAACCTTTAAATCAGTAGTTAAATTCATCCTTTCTTATGATTTGTTCTTAAAAAAAAAACGAAGTATATTCATTATTAGTTTTATGATTAAGTGAGCTTATACATCTTGGAGAAGAAGCTCGTATTACTAGTTTCAAAATTTTCAATAAATGTATTTATTATTATTCAAGTATTAGTTTATTTTTTCTAGTTAGGTAAATTGTCAATTCAATCTTGATTCTAACCATCTAATTTAGCCTTTATCCACACCCTTAACCCAAGCCCCATTACAACCCTTTTTTAAAGACCTTTTGATTTGTGTATCATCTTATTTTATAGTAGTGGAGATTTGATTTTCATGCAAGCCTATGGGATTAACTTTTCATGTTCGACTTTTGAGTGCTTAATTTTGAACCTTAAACACTTTGAGTGATTTGAGTGAATCTTTAATGAGGATGTCAACTCTTGTCGATTTTGAATTAAAGGTGATTATTTAGGTAAGGGAAAACACCTATGTTTCGAGCTACAAAAACTATGACTTTGATTGTTTGAATCTTTAGGATCCTTGAATTATCCATGTATGAATTATCTTTGAATTATGATGAAACATTATTAATGAATATTATGAATCAAGGAAGTTCATTTTAATTGTGAGTTGAGAATTTTGCTTGAGGACAAGCAAATGCTTAAGTGTGGGGGTATTTGATAAACCGTAATATAAACATATTTTATTAAGAGCACCAAATTCCATAATTCAAGGCTTAAAGCCACACGGCCGTGCCACCTTAATAGACCTGAACACGACCTAACCACGATTCACACGGGCGTGTGCCATTAGCGTGTCCCTGTCGTGACAAAGAAGAGTTTCATTTGGATTAGGGTACTTAGAAGCAAAGAAAGCCATATATAAACGCCCTAGAGGCCATCCTTTAGGGGAGTCAAGTTAGGGCTGATAAACCTTAAAAGTAACATATTTTAATCCCAATTTAGTATGCTTTTGGATGATTTAAGCCTCGATTGATATAAAAAGGTGCTCTTAATCCTTTCTTTTCATGTCTTATACCTAGGAAAGCACCCGGGGACGAAAAGAACATAAAACGGGCCCAAAACGGAGTAAATGGGCCATATCATGAAATCCACATAGCCTGGACTTAAGCCCACACGGTCGTGCCACATTGATCATCTATAACACGGCCTTACCCCCGAGTCACACGGCCGTGCCTCATTAAAGAAGTCCGAACACGGCTTGAAGACTAGTCACACGGGCGTGTGACATGGCCGTGTCCCTATCATGGCAAAGAGCAATTTCATTTGGATTTGGATACTTTGAGGCAAAGAAACACATTCCAAGAGCCTATAGAAACCCCCTAAGTGTTACGTGAAAGGAGGGTGGTTAGCTAGGCCAAGGAGCCAAGCCGAAAAGGTCAAAGTTGTGGGAATCACTCGAAGATAGCCAGTTGATCCATCTCTAGAAAGCCGAAATTCTACTTAAGACGGCGGATCTCTCCTTTAATTCCTTTAGGGAGTTTTAGGATTTTTTATGTTTTGTTTTATCTTTTCTTCTAAGATGTTTTCTTTATTTATTATGAATTAAACCCTTCAGATATCTGAAGGGGATGAAAGCTAGATGAATCTTGCTATTGTTTTCTGAACTATAAGATAAATACTTAATTTGTTCTTAATTATGTACGCTTAATTCTTGTGTTAATATTTCCGGGATATTGATTCAAGTCAGATGTTCTTAGGTGGAGGAGCAAAAGTCCCTGCTTAAGAATAAATCTAGCATAATTAAAGCGGAGTCGTTCGCACGCCTAGAGATAGGGTGACGAGATTTTGCCGGATTAGGGTGAAACCTAATATGGGAGTCCATAGATCGATTTACTACTATTTTAGGGGGTTATTAAGTGAGAAAGAGATTTCCGTTAATTAACCTAGGGTTAGACGTTATTCGCCTCGAGAGAGGGTTTAATATAAATTAGGAAGTCCTACGGATCAAGTCAAGTGAATAAATCGTATGGTTCAGGGTTAGATAACAAGTGAAGTCTAGGTGGATTCTTCTTGAGGGTATCGTCTTAAATCAACTGGGTCTTCCCTCAAGTTTTTTCCCAATTCATTCTTTTTGACTTTGCGTCTTTAGCTTAGTAATAGCAGCCTACGAGTTCATTGAAGAGATGTCACTGAATAACTATCAGTGGCAAGTTACAAGGACTAAACCGACAAAATCAACCGGAGTTTACAACCTCAATGCAGTGACCATACTATCAACACAGATAGAGATGATGAATAAAAAGCTTGATAGTTTGTGTTCTTCGCAGGTACACCTAGTCATGCAGTGCGACGCAAGCGGAATCGTGGCGAATCCTGAGTATCCACCCTACCAACCAGGCGCAGAGAGTGAACAGATGAACTATATAGGTAATAATTTCAGATCCAATAATAATCCTTATAGTAATACTTACAATCCAGGTTGGAGGAACCACCCAAATTTTTCATGCGGAGGTTAAGGAAATCAAGGAAATCAAAGACAACAACCTCCTCAAAATTTCCAAAATTAGCCATATCCGCAAGAGAAGAAGCTAAACCTTGAAGAGATGCTGACAAAATTCATGGCAGCCACAGAAAATCATCTCCAAGATACTGAGAAAACACTTAAAGATCAACAAACATCGGTTGAAGAGACCAAAAACTGAGTCGGGGAACTTACTAAGACAGTTGGGGAACTCACTAAGTCAGTTGGACTACTTACTGAGATGATTTGTGAAATACGGGCAGAGATTTTTTCTAAAGAAACAGAACAAGTAAAAGCAGTTACACTAAGAAGTGGAAAGGAGCTAGTCGAACCAAAGAGAAAAATACTACACGAAGATCACAACATAACGGATGAGAGAGTTGAGGACGTAAATCCAGTACGCAAAGAAAGTAAACCACCAATCCCATATCTAGCAAAATTGAAAAAAGAACGATTAGATGCCCAATACGGTAAGTTTATCGAACTTTTTAAACAAATACATATTAACTTACCTTTTGTTGAAGCCATTTCACAGATGCCAAAATACGCAAAATTTTTAAAGGAACTCCTGACGAATAAAAGGAAGCTTGAAGAAGTATCAACGGTGGAACTTAATGAAGAATGCTCAGCCATCCTCCAAAACAAGTTACCAACCAAATCAAAAGACCCAAGAAGTTTTACTATTCCTTGTTTAGTTGGTAGCCTAAATATTAAAAAGGCATTAGCAGATCTAGGTGCTAGTATTAATTTAATGCCTTACAAAATGTTTAAACAACTAGATCTTGGGGAACCAAAACCCACTAGGATGAGTATTCAGCTAGCAGATAGATCTATTAAATATCCTATAGGAGTTACCTATGATGTCTTGGTAAAAATTGATAAATTCATTTTCCCTATTGATTTTGTAGTGCTAGACATGGATGAAGACATTGACATTCCCTTAATTTTAGGGCGTCTATTTTTTAGCAACTGCTAGGGCTGTTATCGATGTAGGTAATGGTAAACTTGCATTAAGGATAGGTGACGAGGAAATTATTTTTCAAATTTATGATGCCATGTGATATTCTAGAGAACAAGATGATGCCTGTTATTTTGTTGATACTACTGATCATATCATTCAAAACTCATTACAGGAAATCATACATGATGACACGATGGAATTGTTCCTAACTCAAGAAGAGGGGGAAGGAGATAAAGATGACGAGTTGAATTTGAATACATCTTCATCTAGACAAATGGAAGAAGAAAGCATTAAAGTCAATGACGAACTGAAACAACAACCCTCCATTGATGAAGCGCCCAATCTGGAATTGAAATAGTTGCCGAAACACTTAGAATATGCATTCCTTGGGGACAATTCTACGCTACCGGTAATTATCTCTTTAGAACTAAAACCTAAGGAAAAAGAGGAGTTGATACAGGTACTAAGAGAACATAAAAGGGCCATCGCTTGGAAAATTTCTGACATCAAGGGTATAAACCTATCATTCTGCACCCACAAAATTTTAATGGAAGAGGAATACCAGCCGTGTGTGCAGACTCAGAAACGCTTAAATCCCAACATGAAAGAAGTGGTCAAGGCCGAGGTAATTAAACTTCTAGATGCAGGAATATTTTATCCTATTTCTGACAGTACTTGGGTAAGTCCTGTGCAGGTAGTTCCAAAGAAAGGAGGTATGACTGTGGTGCCTAATGAAAGGAATGAGTTAATCCCTACAAGAACAGTTACAGGTTGGAGAGTCTGTATAGACTATAGAAAGCTGAACGATGCCACCAGAAAAGATCACTTCCCTCTACCATTCATAGATCAAATGTTAGAAAGACTATCCGGGCATATGTACTACTGTTTCTTGGACGGACTCTCCGGCTACTTCCAAATCCCAATAGCTCCTGAAGATCAAGAGAAGACAACATTTACATGCCCATACGGTACGTTTGCTTATCAAAGAATGCCTTTTGGATTATGTAATGCTCCTGCTACATTTCAGCGCTACATGTTGGCAATCTTTGATGAACTTGTGGAGGATATTATGGAAGTATTTATGGACGATTTCTCGGTATTCAGTAATTCTTTCCATCTTTGCCTTAAAAATTTAAAACGAGTTCTATCGAGATGTGAGGAAACAAACCTTGTTTTGAATTGGGAAAAATGTCACTTTATGGTTAGAGAAGGGATTGTATTACGGCATAAGATTTCTAGTAAAGGGATTGAAGTGGATAAAGAAAAGGTTGAAACCATAGAAAAATTACCTCCCCCTAGTTCAGTTAAGGCTATTAGAAGCTTTATAGGACATGCAGGATTCTATAGAAGATTTATTAAAGATTTTTTTAAAATAGCTAAGCCTTTAACAAAATTACTAGAAAAATGTGTTCCTTTCAATTTCAATCAGGAATGTTTAGATGCATTTAATATCCTTAAGGATAAATTAATAAATGCTCTGATTATAATTGCACCTGATTGAAATTTACCCTTTGAACTAATGTTTGATGCAAGTGACTTTGCAGTAGGTGCAGTTTTGGGGCAACGAAGAGACAAGCACTTTCAGCCAATTTACTACCCAGCAGAACATTAACATCCGTACAAGAAAACTACACCACCACAAAGAAAGAATTACTAGCAGTAGTTTTTGCTTTTGACAAATTTAGGCAATATATTGTCTAAAGTTGTTGTTTACACTGACCATTCAACTCTTCGTTATCTTTTAACTAAATCTGATGCAAAACCTCGACTCATACGATGGATTTTACTTTTACAGGAATTTGATTTGGAAATACAAGATAAGAAGGGAGCTGAGAATCTTGCGGCAGATCACCTCTCCAGACTTGAGAATCCACATATCGAAGAGCTCGATAAAAGTGAGATAAATGACCCGTTCCTCGAAGAACAACTCTTTTCTATAACACATTCTGAGGTACCATGGTTTGCAAATGTTGCGAATTATTTAGCCGCTAACATCTTGCCAAAAAGACTAACACATCACCAAAAGAAACGATTCTTTGCTAATGCGAAAAACTATTTTTGGGAAGATCCCTTTCTTTTCTGCATATGTGTAGATCAGGTAATTCGAAGATGCGTTACAAAGGCAGAAGCAAGCAAAATCCTGGAATACTGCCATTCAGGACCCTCAAGAGGACACTACAATGGTATTAAGACAACACATAAAATACTCGAATCAGGTTTTTATTGGCCCATTCTATTTAAAGATGCCAATAGGTATGTCTTTTCGTGTGATAAATGCCAAAGAACAGGTAATATTTCTAAACGTGATGAAATGCCTCAAACATATATGTTATCATGTGAAATATTTAATGTATGGGGTATTGATTTTATGGGACCATTTCCTAGTTCATTTGGAAATAAATACATCATAGTAGCAGTTGATTACATGACAAAATGGGTGGAAGTCGAAGCTTTACCTACCAATGATGCTAGGGTAGTAGTTAAGTTTCTCAAGAAACTGTTCTCTCGATTTGGAACACCTAGAGCTATCATTACTGATAGGGGCACTCATTTCTGTAATACCCAATTTGAAAAAGTTCTAAAAAAATATGGAGTACACCAGAGGATAGCTACCCCATATCACCCTCAAACCAGTGGGCAAGTTGAAGTAGCAAACCAAGAACTTAAACGCATCCTAGAAAAAACGGTTGAATCAAATAGAAAAGATTGGGCATTAAAAGTAGATGATGCCTTATGGGCCTACAGAACAGCATTTAAAACCCCTATAGGGACATCCCCATACAAACTTGTATACGGGAAAAGCTGTCATCTACCATTTGAGTTAGAACACAAAGCTTTTTGGGCCATAAAGTTTTTAAATTTCAATCTGAAAACTGCAGGAAAGAAACGAATGATGTAGATGAACAAGCTAGCCGAATAGAGAGCTGAGGCGTACGAGAACTCGAAACTATACAAGGAGGCAACAAAACAACGCCATGATGCTCGTCTCAAGAAATCAAAACAATTCAAAGTAGGGGACTTGGTCCTGCTATACAACTCAAGGCTTAAATTATTCCCTGGGAAGCTGAAATCAAGATGGTCAGGACCGTTCATGATCAAAACAATTTTTCCATATGGCACAATCGAGGTAACTCACCCCACTAAAGGCACATTCAAGGTAAATGGTCTCCGACTCAAAATTTATAATGGTGCAGATTTTAGGGATATGAGGGAGGAGCTTCAGCTCCTTGAACCTCCTTTCAGAAATAAAAACAGGGTAAGTCTAGCTTAAGACTATAAACGAGCGCTTCTCGGGAGGCAACCCAAGCACTAACACAATTTATTTTCACATCTTTCTTTCAATTTATTTTCTTTTCTGAATACCTAGTTTAAACTAACCAAAAGTGCAGATTTCCAGGCCACACGGTCTTGCACACGGCCATGGCCGTGGCCGTGTGGAAAACAGGGGAAGAACCACGGGCGTGCTAGTAGCCGTGCACAAACAGAGAAGAATTTCTTTTCTCAACACGGGCTGTAATAACATTCCACGCTCGTGCTGACTACCCGTGCGAGGTTACTGACTTGCCAAATACGGGCGGAACACGTCCGTGCCTGCTAACCGTGCCCACATACTGACTTGTCGAAAACGGGTGAAACACGCCCGTTCTACATGACTGTGGGAATAAGAACACGGGCATACCACGAGACCCACGGCCGTGGCCAAACGCCTGAACGCGCCCAAAATTCAAAATCACGAAAAACACGGGTGCATAAAAATCTAACACGGGTGTGGCCCCTGCCCGTGTTCTCAACCCTATTTAAGCTACTTAAACCGCTCCCATCCCCAAAATCAACCCTAAACAATTTCTTAGCCTCCTTTTTCCCAATTCCGGCCACACCGACGTCCTCAACCCCCTAAAAAACCTCTCAACCCTCCTTTCCTTCCAAAAACCTTGGAAAACCGCACCCCACGCGCACGCCACCGCCGTGCTGTAGCAAGCCACGCCCTCGCCACAGTTGTGCACCTGCAGAAAATTTCACGGAACCACCGTGCTCCGCCCTTGTCCAGCCGATTTACACCATCATAACCCCTGGTTCCCTTCATTACTTCATTCTCTTAACTGACTATTTGATAAATTTTGTTTTGTTTTGCTTACAATGACTTTTATTGATTTTATTCATTTTTTAGTAAGTATTAGTTAGGTTCTTTTAGAATAATCCATTAATTATTTCAATTTTTGCATGTTAGTTAGTTTCTTTTTCAATTTAAGTATTATTTACTTTATTTTGCAATTCCATTGTTAAATTGAACAAGTTTGTTTTGGATAGTCATTAGATAGAATTGACTGCTCATAGTTTGAATAAATGTATTTAGCCTTTAATATCCCGGGTCTAAATGAAAGTACTTGATTTAATTGGATACAAACACTACGTGAACATTCAAGTACAATGTCCTCATCTTGAGGAAAGAAAACAGCAGTCCCGAGTAAGAAAAGAAAGGGACCCGGATCGTCCTCAGCCAGTGTCTCTTTCGAGATACGACACCGCTTCCTCCAATTCTCTCAGGAAGCCCAGGAAGAACGATACAAGGCATTCCGGGAAAGACCTTTTGGCGCCGGAAGGTGCATTGACTGGGTCGCCGCGGAACAGGTCGGGCTAGCAACCGACATTTGAGCACTCCTCTCGATCGACCCATGGGAACAATTTTTCTCCATCATCGAGCCCACATATTTAGAGCTAACACTCGAGTTCTGCACCACTTTTACCCTGCAGACAGTGATGGCGCAATATGATGACCCAGGTACAGTGCAATTCTGGTTAGGGGGCACGGTACGTCGCCTGAGCGTACCGGAATTTGGGATGGCACTCAGACTCTATACAAATGAGTTTATAGCAGAAAACCCACTCTCCGAGCTCAACCGTCAACTCCACTACACCCCCATCAACTGTTGGTGCAGCTTAAACCCCACCACAGGCATCTACGACCCTAGTTGCTCCAAGGCGACATCACTTCCCCCATATATGAGGTATATTCATGCCATTCTCGCTTACACTATTACAGGACGACGAGAGAGCACTGGCGTGGTAAATATGCACGACGTCTACTACTTGTCGTGCATGGCAAGCGGGCACGTTTTTGACCTCACATACTTTATAGTCAGTGCAATTCAGCACCAGACAGAGCCACACCAGAAGGGGATTTTATCAATGGGGCCGTACATCACACGACTAGCTCGACACTTTGGCCTTCTCAACACAGACGCACAAACCTCCTCACTCACATTGATGGGCCAGATGGTACCTCAGGGCATCCAGATGATGCTACATATGAGAATGATTAAATATCGTCGTGGGATCGACCCTCCTCAGTACCGATTAGCCATCCCCACAAACGAGGAAGAGCCCGAAGACGTCACTGATGATGTCCCACCACCATCACAGGAGGCACCAGACCCGAGCCAGCGGCCATCCCATGCAGCAGCTTTACGGTCGGATATCACTGCACGCCTTACCCAGTTCGAGTAGTACTGTACCCAGCAGTTCACTGACACCGCTCGACGTCTTGATGGGATTGAGGCCACCCTCCAGCAGATATGTCATCACTTCCATATCTCATCACCGACACCACCACAGGACCCGGCCGATGATGAGGACCTCTGAGTCCTTTTATCTAGTTTTTCTTTTCCTTATTCAAAATTTTTACTTTTATTTTCCATTTATTTTAACTTCTATTTGTTTTAGTTTGAACTTTTTGCAAACCTTTATCATGATTATCATTCACATCTAACCTTCGAGTATTCCTAACACATACTTATTTAAAAACGCCTCAAAGGTTTCTAACTGGTAACTTCACAGTATCAAATGAACACTCCATATAAACGAACAAATCACTAGGAGTAATTCACTACCACATAAGTCATCCGTAACCACGACCTCTGCCAATCCAAGGAGATCATCCATAAATTCAGGAAGTGTTACTTTCTCCCCTCTCTTTTGATTCTATTTTAATTGACATTATACATCTTTGTACATTAAGGGCAATGTAGATCTTAAGTGTGGGGGGTGAATATTTATTTGAAGAAAGGGCCTAACTTTCTGCACTATTCTCAAATCCGGCCTAACTTTCTTCATTCTCAAAATCCCTGAATTTAGTCTTATTTTTAAGTAATTTCCTCTTATTACTAATTAGGATAAAATTTCTGATGGTTTATGATTTTTATTGATATGTTTTAGATTAAGTCATAGTTAATTGTGCATTGTTAATTAAATTAGAAGAATATTAGAGAATCAAGCATGATAAGTCTATTTTTTAGAATTAAAATCCTTGCTAGGTTGTTGAGCTGAATCTAAATATTATCTTGAAGTTTGAAATTTACAAGGTTGATGTCAAAACACCCATAATTTTTGTGAGATTTTGAGCCTATTAGAGCATATATTCTTTTTCATGCTCACTTTATTAATTATGAGTGTGTCAACTATGAACTGTTATTCTAGAACTTGCCTCGATTATACATGTTGAGACCACACTTATGATTTGATATACAGAGATGATAAAGGCACCTAGGATTTAACCCACTCACTCCACTAAAAAGTCTACCTCCATAATTAACCTCTATTGAACCCCGTTGATCCTAACAACCCTTTTTATTGACTCACCAGCTAATATTAATCCAAAACCCCTTTGTATTTGTTATCACCATTCCTTTTGACTACCCTTATATCGAGATATGATTTGATTAAGTTACCTAATTAAATTAGTTTAGTAATTGAATTCATCTTTTGTGATTTGTTCTTAAAAAAAAATTAAAGTATTTCAGTGTTAGTGGTGAGCTTATACAGTTAAAGTCTATTTTTCGAAAGAAAAGCTCATGTTAGTAGGATTATTACTTTTCAGAATGTAAATATTATCTCAATATTTTCTAAGTTTGGTAACTTTGTCAATTCAATCTCGATTCTAACCTTCTAATTTCAGCCTTTATCCACACCTTTAACCCTAGCCCCGTTACAACCCTGTTAAAGACCTTTTGAATTGTGTATCATCTCATTTTACAGTGGTGGAGATTTGATTTTCAGGCAAGCCTATGGGATTAACTTTTCAGGTTCGACTTATGAGAGCTTAATTTTGAACCTTAAACACCTCGAGTGATTTGAGTGAATCTTTAGTGAGGATGTCAATCCTTGTCGATTTTGAATCAAATGCAACTATTTACATAAGGGGAGACACCTACATTTTTATGCTACAAATGTATGACTTTGACTGTTTGAATTTTTAAGACTCTTCGAGTTAAATCATCCATGTATAAATCATCTATGAATTATGATGAGACATTATTGATAGGAATTATGAATCATGGAAAGTTTGTCTTAATTGTAAGTTGAGAATTTTGCTTGAGGACAAGCAAAAGCTTAAGTGTGGGGGTATTTGATAAATCGTAAAAGTAACATATTTTAATCCCACATTTAGTATGCTTTTGGATGATTTAAGCCTCGATTGATATAAAAAGGTGTTCTTAATCCTTTCTTTTCTTTTTATGTCTTATCCCCAAGAAAGCACCCGAGGACAAAAAGAACATAAAATGGGCCCAAAATGGAGTAAATGGGCCATATCACGAAATCCACACGGCCTGGACTTAAGCCCACACGGCCGTGCCATATTGATCATCTAGAACACGACCTTACCCCCAAGTCACACGGTCGTGCCTCACTAAAGAAGTCCGAACACAGCTTGAAGACTAGTCACATGGGCGTGTGACATGGTCGTGTCCTTATTGTGGCAAAGAGCAATTTCATTCGGATTTGGATACTTTGGGGCAAAGAAACACATTCCAAGAGCCTATATAAACCCCCTAAGTGTTACCTGAAAGGAGGGCGGTTAGCTAGGCCAAGGAGCCAAGCCGAAAAGGTCAAAGTTGTGGGAATCACTCGAAGATAGCCAGTTGATCCATCTCTAAAAAGCCAGAATTCTACTCAAGACGGCGGATCTCTCCTTCAATTCCTTCAGGGAGTTTTAGGGATTTCTTATGTTTTGTTTTATCTTTTCTTCTGAGATGTTTTCTTTATTTCTTATGAACTAAACCCTTCAGATACCTGAAGGGGATGAAACCTAGATGAATCTTGTTATTGTTTTCTGAGCTATAAGATAAATACTTGATTTGTTCTTAATTATGTGCGCTTAATTATTGTGTTAATATTTCCGGGATATTGATTCAAGTCAGATGTTCTTAGGTGGAGGAGCAAAAGTCTCTGCTTAAGAATAAATCTAGCATAATTAAAGTGGAGTCATTCGCACGCCTAGAGATAGGGTGACGAGATTTTGCTGTATTAGGGTGAAACCTAATATGGGAGTCCATAGATCGATTTACTGCTATTCTAGGGGGTTATTAAGTGAGAAAGAGATTTCCGTTAATTAACCTAGGGTTAGACGTTATTCGCCTCGAGAGAGGGTTTAATATAAATTAGGGAGTCCTACGGATCAAGTCAAGTGAATAAATCGTATGGTTCAGGGTTAGATAACAAGTGAAAGTCTAGGTGGATTCTTCCTGAGGGTATCGTCTTAAATCAACTGAGTCTTCCCTCAAGTTATTTCCGAATTCATTCTTTTTGTCTTTGCGTCTTTAGCTTAGTAATAGTTAAGTCTAAACAACTTCACTTATTTTAGGCTAGATAGTAAAAAGAAGGTTAGTATTAGTACTTTTAGTTCCTTTGGGTTCGACAATCCGGTCTTGCCTAAGCTATACTACTGTTCGATAGGTACACTTGCCTTTAATCGTTGTCAGAGTTAGTTTGCAGGTTCGATCATTCTCTTTATAAATTTTAAGACTCTGATTCCAGCGATCAAGGGCATCCAGTTAGGCCGAAGAGCCAAGCTAGAGAGGCCAGAAATGTAGAATTTACTCGAAGAAAGCCAGTTGATTCATCTCAAGAAGCCGGAATCATACTCAAGAAGGAGGATTTTCCCTTCAATTTCCTTGAGGGGGTTTTAGGGTTTTTCTTTTATTTTGTTTTATATTTACTTCTGAGATGTATTATTTTATAATTATGAACTAAACCCTCAAATACCTGAGGGGGATGAAACCTAAGACGGATCTTGTTATTGTTTTCTGAACTATATGATAAATACTTGATTTGTTCTTAATTATGTGTTCTTAGTTCTTACTTTAATATTTCAGGATATTAATTCATGTATTGATGTGCTTAAGCAGTGGAGCAAAAGTTCCTGTTTAAGAGTAGATCTAGCATAATTAAGTGGAGTTGATCGCAACCTTAGAAATAGGATGACGAAAATCTGCCGGATTAGGGTCAAACCTAATATGGGAGTCCATAGATCGAGCTAATGCAATTCTAGGGTTTTAATTAGAAAGAGATTTCAATTAATCAACCTAGGGTTAGACGTTAGTAGCCTCGAAAGAGGTATTAATATAAATTAGGGAATCCTACGGATCAAGTCAAGTGAATAAATCATCTAGTTCAGAGTTAAATAACAAGTGAAGTCTAGGTGGATTCTTCCTCGGATATTGTCTCAATCAATTGGTTTTCCCACAAGTATTTTCCCCAATTCATTATCTTTTTCTTTGCACCTTTAGCTTAGTAGTTAGTTAATTTTAGATTAATTAATAATTCTCTTAATTCTTAGGCTAAATAATAAAAAGAAAGTTAGCATTAGTACTTTTGGTTCCTTTGGGTTTGACAATCCGGTCTTGCCACTAAGCTATACTACTGTTCGATAGGTGCGCTTGCCTCAATCGTTGTCGCAGTTAGTTTCTAGGCTCGATCGTTCTTTATATAAATTTTTAAGACTCTGACACACGATCAAGTTTTTGGCGCCGTTGCCGGGGAACTAAAATATTAAGAACGCTCAATTTTTAGTACTTTAGCCATTTTTATTTTAGCAATTTATTTTTATTTTTATTTTTATTTTGCTTTTAACTTTGCTAATTTTTCTTCTTTTATTTGTTCTTAGCAGGTACCTCTAGTTTATGACTAGAAGGAACCCGTCGGGACCATTGATTTACGACAGTGATATTGAAGGTATTGTTCGCAGAAATCGTATAGAAATAAGGCGAAGCTTAAATTACATAGAAGAAAAGCAAGAAGTCGAAACTAATACCACCGAAGAGATGGATGAGAATAATTTGATACCTCCGGTGGTAGCCAATCATCATGCTCATCAAACGATGTATGATTATGCTAAACCTAATTTAACAGGAACTGAGTCAAGTATTGTTAGACCTGCTATTGCTGCTAATAATTTTGAACTGAAACCTCACACAATTCAGATGATACAGCAATTTGTACAGTTTGATGGTTTGCAGGATGAAGATCCAGACAATCACTTGGCAAATTTCCTAGAATTTTGCGATACTTTCAAAATAAATAGCATTTCTGATGATGCCATCCGTCTTCGGTTATTTCCCTTTTCTTTGAGGAATAAAGCCAAATAGTGGTTGCATTCTCTTCCACGAGGATCAATCACTACATGAGATCAAATGACTGAAAATTTTTTATTGAAATACTTTCCGCCGGCTAAAACGACCAAATTAAGGAATGATATCTCTTCTTTTGTGCAGATAGATTTAGAAACACCTTACGATGCATGGGAGAGATACAAAGATCTATTGAGAAGGTGTCCACACCATGGATTACCCTTGTGGCTACATGTCCAAACTTTCTACAACGGGGTAAACCCTTCAACGAGGCAATTGATCGATTCAGCCACCAGAGGAACCTTAAATAACAAAACACCTGAGGTTGCCTACGAATTTATTGAAAAAATGTCACTGAATAACTATCAGTGGCAAGTCACAAGGACAAAGCTAACAAAAGCAGCCAGTGTTTTCAACCTCGATGCAGTAACCATGCTATCAAATCAGGTAAAGATGTTAAATAAAAAGGTTGATGGTTTATGTGTTTCTCTACAGGTACATCCACTTATGCAGTGCGATACGAATGGAGGAGGGATAAACAACACAGACTAGCCACCTTACAACCCGAGCGCTGAAAATAATAATTTCAAATATCAAAATAACCCTTATAGTTATTCTTATAATCCAGGTTGGAGGAACCACCCCAATTTTTCATGGGGTGGTCAAGGAAATCAGAGACAACAACCCCCTCCAAACTTCCAACAAGAAGCCTACCCACAGGAAAAGAAGCCGAACCTTGAAGAGATGCTGACAAAATTCATAGCGGTGTCAGAAACACGTTTCCAAGACACTGAGACAACACTTAAAAATCAACAAGCATCGATTCAAGGGATCGAGAACCAATTAGGGCAACTCGCTAAGCTGATCTCTGAACGACCACAAGGCAGCTTGCCAAGCAACACTGAGACTAACCCAAAGGAGCAACTTCAAGCCATAACAGCTCAGGATAGTGTAGCCTAAATTAAGCCAAGAGAATTTGGTAGAGAACGGTAAGGTCGAGGTAAGTCACGAGAAGCCAAAATCAGTAATTAAAGAGTACCAACCTCGTATATCTTATCCTGATGCGATGAAAAAGGACAACACAGACGAACAATTCGGTAAATTTCTTAAACTGTTAAAGAAATTACATATTAACTTACCGTTTCTTGAAGCTCTTTCGCAGATGCCAGACTCAAGGAAATTCTTAAAAGAGCTATTAACAAACAAACGAAAGATGGATGAGGAATCGCATGTGGAATTGAACGCAATGTGCTCAGCAATGTTGCAAAATAGACTACCACGAAAATTAAAAGATCCAGGGAGTTTTACAATTCTATGCTTAATTGATAGTTTATCTGTTGATAATGCTTTAGCTGATTTAAGGACAAGCATAAACGTTATGCCATATAAAATGTTTAAACAACTAGGTCTAGGGAAACCCTAACAAACTAGGATGAGCATTCAATTAACTGATAAAACTGTTAGAATTCCTAGGGGTATAATTGAAGATGTTCTTGTGAAAATTGATAAATTCGTATTCCCAGAAGACTTTGTCATTTTAGACATGGATGAGGACAATAGTATCCTTAATTTTTGGAAGACCCTTTTTAGCAACTGCCAGGACTAAAATTAATGCCAGTGCAGGTGAACTCATACTTTGTGTAGGTGACGAATCAATCAATCTCCAGGCTCTTGACTCGGCTAGGACATCGTGTAATCAAGATGAGAAAATTAATTTTATTAATGATCATTCGGTTAAACCTTCTTTTCAGGAAACACCACGAAACAACACAACTGAACTAGACCCTAGACCTCATGCCAACAAGGAAATAACTCATGAGGAATAAAGGCTTCAGATCGATGAACTAGACAAGTGGAAGACACACTTCAAAGAGAAGTTAGGGATACACAAAGCAGAATCAACACCATTCCGTGGGACAAACGAATTTAAGATCGGAGATCAAGTATTGTTAGATAAGGCAGACCCTCGAATACCTCCTCCTAACCCTAATACAAACAAAGAAATCTCTTTTAGGGCACTCAAGGTTTTCCCATACGGAACAGTCGAGGTAAGTAATCCCACATTCGGCACTTTTAAAGTAAACGCTACTCGACTCGAATTACATACTGATAATAGGACCGATAGCATGAGGAAGAACTTTCAACTCTTGAAACCACCCTGAATGTGCGAATGAGAGGTAAGTCTAGTTAAGACTATAAACGAGCGCTTCTCAGGAGGCAACCCGAGCACTAACCCCATTAATCTTCACATTATTATTTCTTTAATTTTTCCTTTTTAGCACCTAACTATAAACTAACCAAGTACAGATTTCCATACCACACGGCCTTGTACACGGTCGTGGCCGTGGTTGTGTGAGGCTACGGATGTACGTACTGTCATGGCAGAGATAGTACGACACAGGACGAAAAATATCTTCAAGCCACGGGCCTCAACTGAACACCACGAGCGTGCGATGCGGCTGTGGCCGACACTGTTTTAGCAACACGGGCATGGCGACCTGCACATGGGCGTGGGAGAAACGAACGAAGCATAACACGGCCATGCAACACGGTCGTGTGACTCGACACGCCCACGGTACACGGGCTTGGGGACGTACCAGACTTGAAATTTCCATTTAAACCACCCTCTCCCTTCTTACCTACTCCCCACCCTTCTTCTTCCTTTACACCTCCCTTCTTTTTCATTCTCGTTCTTCTTCACTCTCCTAACTCTTGTTCTAACAATCATCCATGCCGAAGAAACGGAAGGATCCTAGCACAGTCTCCCTTTGTAAGACCGATCTATATAAGTTCATGCCGGCCGCTTCATTAACTCTACAGGAAAAGGACCTTTGATTCCATTTAATTTCTCTTTTCATTTTCACTTCTCCTTTATTTTCTTTTTCTGTATTTTTCTTTTACTTAGTTTAATCTATTCTATTTTGTTTTCTTTGATTTAGGTTCTAAAGGCTGCTAGGGTGGCCACGACCATAGCCACCCCACTGCAGCCTTAGAAATCAAACCCACCTCGTGAACCATCTAACAATAAGGACTCTTTGGTCCATTAGTCTTTTCTTTTAATTTTCTTTTACTTTCTATTTTCTTTCTCTTTATCTTTCTTGTCTTTAAATATATATTTAATATATTTCGCATTATTATTATTTCCTGGTTAATTCTTCACGAGCTTCTCAATTTCTTCATCTAGCGCAAAGATTGTCGGCGGACACCACACCACGATACTCCCAACTCAAGGAAGCCATCCAAATTCAGGAAGTTTCACCTCTCCCTATCTCTTAAATTTCATATATATCTTTGTACATTGAGGGCAATGTACATCTGAAGTGTGTGGGGGGTGAATATTTATTTCGGGAAAGTGCCTAACTTTCTGCATTATTCTCAAATCCCAGAATGACATCTTGTCTTTAAGTAATTTTCTCATATTACTAATTAGAATGAAATTTCCTGTGATTCATGATGTGTATTGATATGTTTTGGATTAAGTTATTGATAATTATGCAGTGATGATTTAAACTTTAGGAGACTAGAGAATCAAGCATGATAAGTCCATTTTCAAAAAAATTAAAATATTGTTAGGTTGTCTACCTGAATCTAATTATTACCTTGAAATTTAAAATTTACAGAGTTGATATCAAAAACCCATAATTTTTGTGAGATCTTGAGCCTTTTAGAGCATACATTCTTTCGTGCTCACCTTTTGATTATGAGTGTGTCAACATTGAGCTGTTATTCTAGAACTTGCTTCAATTATTCATGTCAAGACCACATTATTGATTTGATATACAGAAATGATAAAGGCACTTAGGATTTAACTCACTCACTCCACTAAAAAGCGTACTCTCACGATTAACCCCTAGTGAACCCCTTTGATCCCAACAACTCTTTTTATTGACTCACCCACTAATATTAACCCAAAACCCGATCTATATTTGTTATCACCATTCCTCTTGACCACCCTTATATCGAGATTTGATTTGATCAGTTGCCTAACTATAATCTTTAAATCAGTAGTTAAATTCATCCTTTCTTATGATTTGTTCTTAAAAAAAACGAAGTATATTCATTATTAGTTTTATGATTAAGTGAGCTTATACATCTTGAAGAAGAAGCTCGTATTACTAGTTTCAAAATTTTCAATAAATGTAATTATTATTATTCAAGTATTAGTTTATTTTTTCTAGTTAGGTAAATTGTCAATTCAATCTTGATTCTAACCATCTAATTCAGCCTTTATCCACACCTTTAACCCAAGCCCCATTACAACCCTTTTTTAAAGACCTTTTGATTTGTGTATCATCTTATTTTACAGTAGTGGAGATTTGATTTTCATGCAAGCCTACGGGATTAACTTTTCATGTTCGACTTTTGAATGCTTAATTTTTAACCTTAAACACTTTGAGTGATTTGAGTGAATCTTTAATGAGGATGTCAACTCTTGTCGATTTTGAATTAAAGGTGATTATTTAGGTAAGGGAAAACACCTATGTTTCGAGCTACAAAAACTATGACTTTGATTGTTTGAATCTTTAGGATCCTTGAATTATCCATGTATGAATTATCTTTGAATTATGATGAAACATTATTAATGAATATTATGAATCAAGGAAGTTCATTTCAATTGTAAGTTGAGAATTTTGCTTGAGGACAAGCAAATGCTTAAGTGTGGGGGTATTTGATAAACCGTAATATAAACATATTTTAATCCCACATTTAGCATACTTTTGGATGATTTAAGCCTTGAATTATGGAATTTGGTGCTCTTAATCCTTTGTTTTCATGTTTTATACTTAGGAAAGCACCGGAGGATGAAAAGAACGAGAAACGGGCCTAAAACGGAGTAAATGGGCCATATCACAAAATCAACATGGTCTGGGCCCAAGCCACACGGCCGTGCCACCTTAATAGACCCAAACACGGCCTAACCACGATTCACACGAGCTTGTGCCATGGGCGTGTCCCTGTCGTGGCAAAGAAGAGTTTCTTTCGGATTAGGGTACTTAGAAGCAAAGAAAGCCATTCCAAAAGCCTATATAAACACCTTAGAGGCCATCCTTCAGGGGAGTCGAGTTAGGGTGTCTAGTTAGACCGAAGAGCCAAGCAAGAGAGGCCAGAACTGTGGAATTTACTCGAAAAAAGCCAGTTGATTCATCTCAAGAAGCCGGAATCATACTCAAGACGGAGGATTTTCCCTTCAATTTCCTTTGAGGGGTTTTAGGGTTTTTCTTATATTTTTTTTTATATTTACTTCTGAGATGTATTCTTTTATAGTTATGAACTAAACCCTCAAATACCTGAGGGGGATGAAACCTAAGACGGATCTTGTTATTGTTTTCTGAACTATATGATAAATACTTGATTTGTTCTTAATTCTTGCTTTGATATTTCAGGATATTGATTCAAGTATTGATGTGCTTAGACAGTGAAGCAAAAGTCCCTGTTTAAGAGTAGATCTAGCATAATTAAGCGGAGTTGATCGCAACCCTAGAAATAGTATGACGAAAATCTGCCAGATTAGGGTCAAACCTAATATGGGAGTCTATAGATCGAGTTAATGCAATTCTAGGGGTTTTAATTAGAAAGAGATTTCAATTAATCAACCTAGGGTTAGACGTTAGTAGCCTCGAAAGAGGTATTAATATAAATTAGGGAATCCTATGGATCAAGTCAAGTGAATAAATCGTCTGGTTCAGAGTTAAATAACAAGTGAAGTCTAGGTGGATTCTTCCTCGGGTATTGTCTCAATCAATTGGTTTTTCCCACAAGTATTTTCCCTAATTAATTCTCTTTGTCTTTGCATCTTTAGCTTAGTAGTTAGTTAATTTTAAATTAATTAATAATTCTCTTAATTCTTAGGCTAAATAATAAAAAGAAAGTTAGTATTAGTACTTTTGGTTCCTTTGGGTTCGACAATCCGGTCTTGCCACTAAGCTATACTACTGTTCGATAGGTGCGCTTGCCTCAATCGTTGTCACAGTTAGTTTCTAGGCTCGATCATTCTTTATATAAATTTTTAAGACTCTGACACACGATCAAAATGACAATGTTCACCTTTGCTATTTTTGTTGAGTTTTCTAATAAAAATTCTTTTTCTTTACCCAATCTTTCAAATTTTGTTTTCAAATCAAGATTTTCTGATTCAAATGTAGCACATTTAATTTTGAAAGCTTCTAAATCATTTTTCAAAATTTTATTTTCACTTTTAAAATTATCTTTTGTCTTTAAAAGAAAATCATTTTCCACTTTATGCTTGAAAATCATTTTCTTTTATTTGGAATTCATTGTCTCAAATTCCAAAACTAACTCATGAAAAACATCTTCTAAATTATTAAAAGTATAAGAATTAACAATACATTAGTTAGAAGATACCTCTTGCTCTTCAAGAGCCATGAAACAAAGGTTGTCAAAGCCTTCAACATTGGAGTCATCATCATGGGAAGTGTCATTATCACTCCAAGTGGCTACCATGGCTTTCTTTTTTCCACTTTTACTTCTTCCTCAAAGGGCCATCATACTTGTTGTGCCTCGGCTTCTTGAAGCAAATTATTTTCTTTTCTTGAAGCCTCTTGCCTTTGTCCATTTTCATGGACCTTTTGTATTCTTGGCAAGTATGATTACATCATGATCATTGATTTCTTCTTGGATAAAGGAATTTAAATCTCCTTAGCACTTTGACATTGAAACACTCTATTGCACTCATTAGGCCCTAATGCACAAAAGATAATGTGCATACTCTTGGCATTTTATTGAGCCTTCTTCTTGTTACCATCTTCCCACTCATCTTCATCATTGGGCTCCTTTAAATCACCATTTGAGATAATCCTCCACACATGAAAATTATTGGTTTGAATGAAGGGTTTCATCTAAGGCTGATAATAGTCGAGTCGGGCTGAGCCTTAACAGAATTTTAAGCTCAGGCTCGTATTGGCCTAAAAAATAAGCTTAAAATTTTGCCCAAACTGGGCCCAGATTATGATGCTAAACTCGAGCTTGACTCGTATTAATTATTTTAGATTACTTTATTATATAAAACAAATTTAAAAATATAATATATCAAATACACTTAAAAACATTAAAACAAAAGTTTTCCAACAAATTGAAAATACATTAAAAAAGTCTTTATACTAAGATAGTTGCAACTAAAATAGTAGTAAAATTAACAAAAAAAAAGTCCTACAATATCCAAATAATATTAAAAATGGCAGGAAAAACAACATTAAAAATGGTTGCGAAACAATAGTGAAATAACACCCAAAACAACCTACAAAATGTAATCAACCAACTAAAATATCTACATATCAACTAATCAACATATTTAATTTTATAACAAGCTATAAATTGTAAGCTAAATTAAATTGTCAACAATTAGGAAAGTAACCTAGAAAGCAATCGAAGAATCATTGTCCTCATCGTCGTCATCATTCTTGCAATCAATTTCTAATATGAAATAAGAAGAAATAGTTAGATAATCAAATTGATGAAATATTATAATATTATAACAATAAAATAAGAAATAATTACCCGCTGAAAATCCCTTAGCTCGCATCCAATCATTAAAGCAAACAACGGCTTGAACTGTTTTTGGGTTAAGTGAACTCCTGAAAGGTGTGATAACTTTCTTCCACATGCTAAAAGTTGACTCGAAAGCTACAGTCGATAATGGAATTGTCAAAAGATAACAAGCCAATAATGAAAGCTCATGATATCGAATTGAACTGCTCCAATAATGAAATACATCTATTTGACTATTTAACTTAAGCTCTAGTTCTTCCAAATAAAGGTTTAACTATGATTTTTCACTCTTAGTATTGGATACGCTTAGTTATCTTTTAGAATTATCACTCTCATCATAATCTCCTCCTAAATCAGTATTATTAACATTGAGTTGACGCACTCTAGAACCAACAGGATCATTATCCAAAATATTGGAACACTTGGCCAAAGAGGAAGATATGGATTTGGAGTTCTTAACATACTTATCAAACAAGAGTTTAAGGTTGCTAAGAATAGTTTGCACAAAGTCCAAAGCATGAGTATCATAAATTGTAGTAAAGCAATATTGCACATAATTTTGCTTGTAATGAGGATATAAAATTGCAACAAATGACAATATCAAAGAATACTCATCCCAATATTAATTAAATTTCTCTTACATTTCCTTAACCATTGACATTAGAAAAGAATGAGAACCTTTAATCGTATCAAACAAGATATTATGAACCTTCCAAACCCTTCTAAAATAAAGATTAATATTTGGACAATTAGAACCAAAAAAAAAAAAAAAAACACAAGTCACATAATAAATGACTTTAAAAAATTTACAAAGAATAGCAAGATTTCTTCACCCCTCATCAGAAAGTGCAAATATTTTCTATTCTTTATCTTATTGACCCCGATAATCTAACACATCTTTATAGTAAAGAGAAAATTCAATCAATAAATAAGTAGAATTCCATCACACACACACACACACACACCCACATCTTGATGCAACTTTTTGGTTACATTCAAACGAAAGCTTTTGTCAACCATATCATAAAATATTTTTTTAGGAATTCCTAACATTTTTATGTACTTAATTTCATTTCGAATCTTATCAATAACATTATTAGCAAGTTCCAAACCAACTTTAACTATAAGATTTAATATATGTGCACAACATCTAGCTTGGAAAAGAACACCATCACACAAAAGAGCTCGATTTGCACGAAAGTAGTTTTTAAGACAAGAAACTATAAGATCATTACAAGAAGTATTTTCCAAAGTGATGCTAAATTTTTTCTTATCTATACCCCACTAAGATAAACATAAAATAAGTTCATTTACTATATTCAAACCATCATACAGAAGAGATAAAGCTCTAAACCTTATGATTTTCTTTTGTAGCTTACAATCTTTATCAACCCAATGAGTAGTAACACAAATGTATTCATCATTTCTATGCTCAGAGTTCCAATCATCAGAAGTTAGGAAAATTAAACCGGATGCTTTAGCCAACTCTTCTTTAACATGGTCTATCTCTTTTGCATAATATATTAGGACACCCCTAGTAGTTGCAAGTCTACTTATATTCTTAAAATTAGGACTAACAATGCTCATCATGTATCTAAATCCCAATTCTCCAATTGTCCTAAATGAATACTTGCCATATACAAGAAAAGTAAAAACAGCTCAATGAAACTCATCAGCATCAAACTTGTATTTTTTTTAATAGATGGACCACCTCCTAAGGATAGTTGAGCGGCTATAGTGTATAGAGTGATATTTTTATTAAAAATTTTCAAATAAATATTTAGATGACGTCTTAAATGAGAGGTTCCACTAGAAGATTTAGCAGAGAAGATACTCTAATAGTGATTACATTGTGCCTTCAATTCATCTTTGTTCTCACATTCAAGCTTTGTCATTTCATCCCACACCTTTGAAGTAGTAGACTTTTGATGTTTGAGAGCACTTTCATATTCATTAAACCCATCATCCACAGGTATTGGAGTGTTCGAACTAGCCATTTTCATAAAAACTCAAGTCTTGAAATCATAAAAAAGATTGACATAAAAAACAAAATAAAAAGAATAGTAATATAAATATGTTTTTATCATAAAAACACTTAAAAAAAGGAAATAGCCAAATAGGCCCTTTTAGCAAACATGGAAAGTTTCAATAATTTGAGCAATCTCCTTCCTTTTAGCCTAAATGAAAACCAACAATGAGGATAACAAAGATGCTAAAAGTATCGAATAAATACAATACAGATACAGTAACTTCGAAGCAACAAGTATTGCTTCATAAGAACACCACCTTGCATTTTTAAAAATAGTTGAGATAGTAATATTGTTGATCTCATGCATATGAAAAAGTAAAAAATCAGATCTTAAGGAAAGGTAATACCATGCAAACATTTTTCAATTTTTATGCTAGCCTTATTAACACTTAGATACTAACATAATCAACCAATAACAAGAAAATCATTTCACTAAAACCCTTTATCATTAGCATAGGGGTGAATCCAAGATTTTTATGTTGGGGGTGCCAGAATAAGAGAAGGTAAAAAAATTATGAACTTTTAGATAGGCAAAATAGACTTTTACCCTTTTTTTAGTAACAGTTTAAACAACCTAGTCTGTTTTAACAAGCCAAGAGGGGTCAAATTTGGCATCAGCCCTAATCACCAAAACAACTTGAATAGCTCACATACCTTCACCTTATGTTAAAAATCATGGAAGAAACAATGATGTAGATGCTAATTACGAAAGGAAAGGTCGTGAACCTGGAGAATGACTTAGCAAAAACCACAAGAATATGAAAGATGAAGCTCAAGCTATGAATAATAGGATGTATTATTGATGTTTTAAATTTTATAGCTGAATAAACTTGATGTTCTTCAAATATATGTCCTTATTAAATAAAGTTAATAATAAAATTTTGCAGAAACAAAAGTTAAGAACATAATAAATAGTTGCAGAAACAATATGATTCATAATAAATAAAATAAATAGTTGCAGAAACAAGAGTTTGCTTGAAACAGATTTAATAACAAAATAATCAAATGAAAAATGGGATACACACCTGATGGTCAGTGTGAAAGGGAGAAAGCCAGAAATAGTAGCGGTCGACTGTGGGAGGAAAATAAAAGAAAGTGGTTAAAAAAGGTTAAAAGTTGGCTGTTGCAGATGACTGTGGCTAGTGGTCGATGGGAAAGGGGTGGCAATCGGCTGTGAGAGGAAAAGAAAAGAAAGGGGGTAAAAGTTGGCTATGGCTAGTGGTCGATGGGTGTTGGAGTCAACTGTTGGAGTCATCGTGATAGTGGCTAAGGATTTGGAAAAGAAAAGAAAATAAATTAACTGTAATGAGGAAGGGGTGATAGTCGACTGTGGGAGGAAAGAAAAAGAAAGGGTAGCATGATATCTGTTGGAGGAAAAAAAAAGCTTACCCGAGGCTTGATCCGTTTTAAAAATTAGCCTCATTTTTTTGTCCAAGCCTATTTTTCGAACGAGCCTTTGAGCCTGGTCGGTTGGCATGACCAATGATCAGGTTTAGTTTCATCCTTGTCTTTCAATAAGAATATCTCTCTCCATTGAAGTAGGGAGGTTTCACAATGGATTGGACTTCACCCAAGCTAGTTGAGTCAAAATCTTGTGCCATCTTCAAACTTGGTATTTTTTCTTTGGATCGCTTATTCTGGTGGTAAAACCTTTGATGGAGAACTAGCTTTGATACAATTGTTAGGCCTAAAAATACTGAGAGGGGTGAATTGATATTTTGAAATTCTTTGCAAAGTTTTTGTAAATAATGATAAAAGGGAAGAAAAGCTTGGATAATTCGATTTATAGTGGTTTGACCCCATCGCCTACCTCCACTACCTTGGTATACCTCAACAAAGGATTTCCCAGATCACTATACTTGAATTGTTACCTTTCAAGAAAAAAGTATAACCTTACAATCCCTATTTTTTTCACAAGGCTAAGAAAGAAACTTTCCCCTAATTTTTATGGCGTAACTAGAACCTTTTAATTTTACAAGGCTCAACTAAAACCCTTTATAAATTCCTTAAGGTTTTATACCTCAAAAGGCACAAGTAACTTTTACAATATAAAAAAAGATGTAAACAATAAAGATCTCTCAAAAGTGCATGTTTACAAGTATTAAGCTCTATTAAAGAATGAAAATGATAATGATAAAAGGATCTAACAATAAGCACCTAAGAGATATGTACAAAAGAAAATGATGAAATAAAAAATTGGAGGCTTTTCTCTTGATTTCTATGCTTGGATGTTCATCTCTTGTGTATTGATGTGTTTTTTTACTTGTATTTATATCAAGGAATGAGTATGAGGATGTTTATGGTTGTTGGGGATGAATTCTAGCCGTTAGAAGCACTAATTTCGAACTTAAAAACACTTGCAAAGCTTTGGGATGTGGTACCTTTCTTCAAAATTTGACTGTTGAGCCACATGTATTGCACCCTAGCTGGAAGGGTACGGTACCTCTTAAGGAGAATGTGATACCTAGGTGGAAGGGTGTTGTAACACCCCAAAATATAGGGGGTTATTTGTAATGAATAAGAAAGAATTAAGCCTTAGGCTTGATGGTTAAGTAGCTTGTATAGTCCTTAGAGATCCTAGGTTCAACCTACACCTCTCCCATTCTTTTCTTTTAATTTTCAGCAAACAAAAATGAAAACCACTCTAAAATAAATAATATTTACAGTTGAAACCTATTAAGAAATGGGTAGTAGTCTAATGGTTGAGCACTTGTTCCTTCTTTTTGCACAACTAGGTTTGAACCACCCCATTCCCAAGTCCCTGACATTTTATTTCCCTAGAATAGGGGAAATTACCATGCAACCCTTTCAGATTTGAAAATCCTAGCTATTTAGTCCCCTTTTCCCTAATTACACTAGGATTATATTTCTTTTTCCATTCAAATTAAAATTTCTCTTTTCTCTTCCTATTTCTTCTCATTTTTTCCATCCTCTTATTTGCATTAAATTTTCTCTCCATTATTGAAATTATTTTGCTCTCGATATCAAATTAATCCCTAATAAATTGATTCTCTACAGATTGTTGAATTTATTATCAATAGCCTCCATAATTCTATCAAGTTCAGTAAGTATATCTCATTCTAAAATTTAGACCCGAATTTCATAAAATTTCTATTCGATATTAATCTTTCAAATTAGTTAGTCAATCTATCACGATTCTTGACAAATCTTTCGTTAATATCATTGAAACATGATAAATCTTAGAAAACAAACGTTAACTCGTGTGAAATTATCGTTTGAAGGACTGGTTTTAAGTGCATCAGACCAGATTTGAGCGCAAAGAACGTCGTTCAAGATCTTGGTGTGTGTGTGTTTTTTTACAAGCGAATTGGGGCAAACCGTGCCTAGGATAGGACCACACGGTCTGCAACACTGACGTGTGGGGCACCCATGTGGACCGCATGACCCCTCACATGGCCATGTTCCCCCTTCAACCCTAGGAATTTCGATTCTCATATGGCCCAAAGCCTTCCACACGGCTTACCACACGGTCGCGTCTCTCCTGTACCATGATTTTGCAATTTCCACACGACTTCAGTCAGTTACACGACCTAGCCACATGTTTATGTAACCCCTCTACACTACTTAAGGCATTGCACACAACCTAGCCACACGACCATGTGCCCTTATTTTTCAAATTTTACAGTTTTTCTCAGAACTTTATGTTTTGATGAGTTTAGTCCCTAGATGATCCCTAAACTATTTTAATGTTTTAATTTATTCAAATAATTCCCTAATAATATGAATAATGTTAGAACCCATGACTTGATTAGTTGAATTAAGTTATATATTTAATTGCATGGATTGAGAATGATATATATGTCTATTGTATGTATATTTGTGATTGTATGTATAACCTACCTTATGTTTTCGTAAACCGAACTCATGATAAGCATGCTTTTTGCTACTGAATCAATCTATTATATGCATAATATTTGCCGCTGAATCAAACTATTATAAGCGCAATGATTGCTACAGTAATGTTCTGTTAAAATCATATTAAGTGCTACTGTATTAATATGTTTCGAGCGAGTCATATTGTATTGCATGGGGTGGGATAATATGAATGGAAAAAGTTAAGCATTTTATCTGCACCGTTGAATGGTTTATCGATACTATTTGAGCAACTTTTATCTGCACCATTTGAGTGGGTTAACTACACTGTACTAACAACTTTAAATCTGCAAACATGTTGTGTATTCACAACTTACTGACAGCTTGTCTGCAAAAACTTTTTATCAAAAACCCCAGTGGTTCATCCACCATTTTTTTACTAGTGGTTTATCCTCAACGAGTGGTTCATCCATAACGATGAGTGGTTTATCCACAATATGGTGTAAAGGTAGAGGAATTCTGGAACTCCTACTGTGGTGTGTAGTAGTAGGGTAGGACCCTTTTCTTATATTTGAAATTGCATTGCACTGATAAGCATATGCATAGTGGTGAGCATTGAGATATTGTGATGATGAGATGAACTGAAAAATCGATATTCTGAAATTACTATTGTGAATTCTGTGATACTATTGATGATTATTTTGAAAAATCGATTCTTTAATTTGCTATTTGATTGCAGTCATACTATGCATTATTATGATTTATAGACTATTTGCACTGATCTTCTTGTTATTGAACTTACACTAAGCTTCATAGCTCATTACCCTTTATTCTCCATCATTACAAATAACCCACCAAGGTAAGACATATACACGACATTTGGAGGGACTCGGCTTGGTTTTGTCTATTATATTATCTTAGAATTATTATTTGAAATTTTCCATTATTCATAATTTGTAATGTTTTTTGGTTTTTAAACTGTGGTAAGAGACTTAACTTTTTTAGGGATTATTAACCCATGCATCACCTTTAATTTTGATTAGGTTTTTAAAATTAGGGAATATAATTATTCATGCATGGAATACAACTTCTATTAAAACTAAGTTAGATATCAATTTATCGGTTGCTAGATCATAATTTTTAAGTATTAAATAAGCCAAAAATTAAATAAGTTTTCAAAAGTAGTTACCATTATATAGGAAAGTTAAGCTAAATCGGTTTTTAATAAACTCGTAAACTTTTTAGAAAATAGACTAAATTTTTTTACCAAAATAAAATAAAAAAACTGTTTAAAAATGACTGTTTAATAAACCCTAATCGCTATTGGGTCATTCTGGTGGCCGATGTAATCTCCCAAGTTCAGGCCTAACGTGTAAACTAGGTTGGAGAGGTTACAAAGTGTTGTACCTCTGTGCCTGTACTACACCTTTTGGTCAAAGTGTTGTACCTAGATTGAAAACACTTGAAAAAAATCTTAAAAAAATATTTTTCAAGCCTTAAAATTGTTTGAAAATGTTTGATAAAATTGTCAACCATATTTTCATTAAATGACTTAAAAATATAATATACATTAAATGTTACATCAAAATTTTGGGATATCAAAGCTAACATTGATATATAATTTTTTAATAAAATATCATTTAAAATTAGTTTTTTTTTACTTAAAAATAAAAATCGAAATTTTTTTTTAAAGAAAATTTCAAAAAGTTTGAAAAACTTGAAATTAACGAGAGATAATGCTAGTTTAACATAATATAAATCATACAATTAATATGATTGTTATTGTAATAATTTAAAGGCGTGAATATAAATGTATTCACTTTAAAAAGTGTGAGGATTATGGCTAATTTTAAAATTATATAATTATAAACCACAGGATCAGAAACAGCCCTTTAGTCAACTGTGTTAAGTGTAAAATAATATAAGCACACACCAATTGCAATAATTTTGGTATTCTTGATAATGGACGCATCTATTTTGTTTACAGCCGGCAACTTTTGCACATGTGAGTATATGTTATACCAATCTAATAAAAAGTTAATTTAAACACTGAATAATATTTAATACGGCATACAAATATGAGTATAATGTCTCTATATAAAAATAATATAATTTATTTATATATAATATTATATAAATTATTTTAAACAATTATCAAAAACAATATCAGTCATATAGGTAGATCACACCCTAAGTATGCTTTAGTTACTTAATTTTAAAAGGTTACAAAATAGTTAATAAATTATTTAAAATTTTTTATTTAAACCATTGAGTTGTTAAAATCACTATTGTATGACCTTCTTCGCTAGCACCGCTTGTACCAATCAAAAGCTTCTCTTTCCCTTATTTTTTACAGTTCAATTTTTTTAATAAAATAATTTTGAACATCATGAATCTGCAAATTAAAATTCAAACAATATTCTTATATGATCTTCAACATTGACCGTCAGATCAATTTAGATCTAAGGTGTATGCTTTTTCTTACCAATAAATATTGATCTATCATATCAATCATTGAATTGTCATTTAAAATTCACTAGTTAAACTTTAAAAAACATGACTTAAATAAAAAAAATTAAATAAAACCATTGAGGGGTTAGATCTTAGTATTTCATGTATGATATTATCAAGAGTAGTTTTTTTGTTTTCAAATAATTCTTTGTTTTGTCGACAAAGATGGGTTCGAAAAGGATAAGGTTTTAGGCTTTGTCCCGATAATCATGCCATACCCAACTTTCCATGTCATTTTAGCACCTGTCAAATACTAGTTTATTAGTGTAAATACACTTTGATATTGCACTGAAAATTAGCTACACTTTTACCAAAGAGCCCTCCATTCTATGAAGCGCCAAAATAGCATTTGTGAACGCTGAGAGTCAGAGGCCAACACTATTGACGCCAACTCTGCCCTTAAAGTCTAACCTTAAAAGTCAAGTCTTTTAAATAAACGACCATCTAACGCCAGAGCTTCTTCACCATTGACGTTTGCAAGGCAACTGCCTCTTATTTCTAAAAGAGATGGTTCGAGCTAACAGAGGGGCAAGCACTGAAGACTTGAGCAGTGCTGTTTTAATGTTCTGGGCTGTTTTAGCAGCCCTTTCTCTCGTTACAGCAATCATATTCTCATGTGCCGGCGGCGCATCCAAAGAGAAAGCCTCCGCTACCCATGCGGACACCTATGGTTCCACCTGTGCAGCTGGATGCGGCGCTGGTTGTGGCGCTGGATGCGGTGGATGAGCACTAATCTTCTTCTCCAACAGTTAGTTTCATGCAGGCACGAGAATGAAAAGAAAGCCTGGATCGGCATATTGAATTTTCTATGTTGTTGTAAATTATGCAGGCTTGGCCCAGTTGAACAAAAATATTAGTACAGTAACGTACAGCGTTGACGATTCACCGATCGCCTTTCATGTTTTGGCAATAACCTTTTAACATGCTAAAAGGGTAATTAAGTTATTAGTTTCAAACGTCGCCCACAGCTTTTTTTTGTTTTCAGTGAGAGCCCACAGCTTTAATTTCAATAATACAATTACTTGTCGTTATTCGAGTGGAGGATATATTCACATGCCCCAACCTTATTAATCATTTTGCTTCTACTGGTATTGAGGAAGGTCAAAATTCTCTTGAACCTGTACCTGGAAGCATGCCATAAAGTTGGATTAAAAAGAATTAAACTAAAAATCTGATCTATTTCCAGAGCTTTGCGATTGTTAAAGTACATATTTGAAGAATGTTGTTTTGTTAATTATTAGTTTCTAATTGTTAAGAGGTAGTTACTTTTGTCCCGAAAGAAGAGAAGCCAAGTTCACCCTTTTGCTGAAATGGTTTGCTAAATCTTGTTGATTTCTCTTCAAACTGTTTATTTGATTGTGTTTAATGCAATTCAATTAAGTGAAAGCTAGCTACTTGATGGGTTTGAGTTCCAAACTGCATCTTGACTAAGGGAGATTAGGTAGATCGCTAGTTTTATAACCTAAGTTCAACTTGATTACAAGATTGATTTGTGATTAAGAATTAAAATAAGATATATCTCTAGTGTTCTTAGGAGTAGGGGCGAAGCCAGAACAAATTTTTAGGGGGGCCGAATGAAATTTTAATTTTTTATAGTCTACATCTTTAAAATTTTTAAAGGGTATTTTAATTAAATTTTTATAATTTTAGGGGGCCAAAGTATAATTTTACCTTTACTAATTTAAAATAGAAAATTTCCGTTTTAGAGGGGTCAGGGCCCTTACCAGCTCCCTTGTATCCGCCTCTTGTTAGGAGTTTAAAAAAGACGTGCTTAATAAATTGACCACTACTTAAAAAAGCAACTTGGATACGTCCCTTCATTTCATTTAGAGTTATGAATTCTCTCTACACCACTCAATCATTTTCTTATGCCTCCTATAATACTCAAAATTTCTCTTTGGAATCCTTAATGACTTCCTATGCTGTTGGTATCATATGAAATCATTATTTTTTTTTTTGTTTTGGTTAAACTCAAGTTGCAAGAATGTCAGCAATGTTGGCCTTAATTTGTACTTGCCTTGCTACTTTTTCTACAAGCCCATATTTAATAAGATAAGATTCTTAGTTGGTGCCAATTGGTACATATTTTGTATATTTATTTTTGAAAATTTGTTAGGAATCGATTTGTATAAAAAACGAATAAGAAAAATAGAAAAGATCAAACACACAAATTTTACGTGAAAAACTCATCCGAAAAGGATAAAAGCTACGGGCAAAGGAGGCTTCGGCTTTTCACTAAATGAGTAAACAAATGATAGTACAATATGGAGAAAATAAACCTAAAGGTACTAAATGTACAAATCAAACCCCGAAAATAAACCCCTAATTCTCATAGAGTTCTCACAAAATGGGTACAAAATTCTCTCCATAGTTACCACAGAAACTCTTACCAAAACTCACTTGCGACTACATCTTGTCGCCCCCCAAAAAGAAAAGTCCTATAATATTATATCTTTAATTGCCTCTTAATTGGCCCCTCAAAACAGGGATACAAGGCCCCTTTAAATAGGCTAAGATTAGAGATCTAATCAAACTAAAATATCCTTGGAGTAATCAGAGTTTAATTGAGAGAATAAACTTGATTTATGTGGAGAACACGTCGACACATGGTAATGTCCCCATTCGTGTCCTCACAACGTTGTCCGTAGTTGTGACGTTGGGAAGCTTTTCGTCGTGATGTTGTCGTCTGTTTGGCCAAAAATATGAGACACACCCCACAAGTCTCCACCTAGCCTTGCATTTATTGGACTCTTTGCAGACACTTAGAAAGATAATTGACGAGAAGTGTTGGGACGGCGCGACAACATTTGAAATGGCAAAGCAGAGACGATGTCGTGATGATGCGAATGGGGACATTGCTATGTGGCGACATGTTGCCCACATAAATTGAGTTTCTTCTTCCAGTTAAACTCTGCTATCTTTTTTCAGTTAAACTCTGATTACTCTAGGGGTATTTTAGTATGATTGGACCTCTAATATTAACCTATTTAAAGGGACCTTGTATCCCTATTTTGAGAAGCCAATTAAGAGGCAATTAAAGATGTAGTACTACAAGACTTTTCTTTTGGGGGCAACAAGATGTAGTTACAGATGAGTTTTGGTGAGAGTTTTCGCGGTAACTATGGAGAGAATTTTGTGCCCCTTTTGAGAAAACTCTATGAGAATTAGGGCTTTATTTTCAGGGTTTGGGTTTGTACGTTTAGTAAATTTAGGTTTATTTTCTTCATATTGTGCTCTCATTTGTTTACTCATTTAGTGAAAAGTCAAAGCCTCATTTGCCCATGATTTTTATCCTCTTCGAAGGAGTTTTCCACGTAAAATTTGTGTTCGATCTTCTCTATCTTTTCTATTTCATTATTTATACGGGTCAATCCCCAAAAAAGTTCAATGGCAAAAAGAGAAGAGAAGTTGACAACTTAATTTCTTCCTTCTTTTCTTTCTTTTCTCTCGGTTCTTGGTGAAAACTTTAAGCTGGTTTTAACTACTAATGTATTTAGTGTTGGATATTTTAATTTGAAGTATTCTAAATTATGTTTGCTTATTTACTTACATGCGTAGGTATACTATTAGTTGGTCATAGATATGGATAGGGAGATTGCAGATTACATGTTTTCACATATTATTGGTTGGTGTAATCTTATCTTATAGATATAGATAAAGATATAGTTGTAGACTTGAGAGATGACTGGGACTAGAATCTAGCCGATCATTTAGATTTAGATAAGATTTATAGATAAGGCTTGAGCACTATAAATAAGTGGAGGATGTTGTAGTTAAATGCTAAGTAAAAAAAAAAAATTATAATAGAAGTGAGTTTTAAAAATTTCTTCCTAAATTTATTTCTCTTCCTCCACCAAAATCTTTTTTAAAAATTATTTGTCTTCCTCCTCCTTCCAACAAAATGGTATCGTTCTCCAATAAAATTATTTCACTTTTGAATTTTGCTAAATTTCATTGATTTGGTTGCTCGAATTTCAACAAGAATCGATATAGTCTTCCCTAAACGAGAAATATCTTCTTTGTCTTGCCCTTTTGAAAGATTTGTAGTATGAGACAAATGGATATTTGATGGAAGGATGTGAAGAAATGCATCTTAAGGCAACAAAAAACAAATCAAGGCACTGGGAGGGTTAGAAGAGAATCTAGAATATAGGTATTATTTTTGGTTTTTTCGTACATATAGAAGACAACGAACAAGAAACTAAATATTATAGAGAAGCAAATAAAGTTATATGGACTAGTTTTGAGTGTATCGGAGGTTTGCTGCTTGAGACGCTAAACTGCGTACGAAGGGGTAGAGTCTATGTTTTTTGCGCTCCAAGCGAATTTGCAATTGTTGTAGGATGAAGATGTCCTTTGACCTGTAGTCAAATATATTAATTAATTCGGGTTAATTTCGCACTTAAGGAGCTTGTTTCTAAGCAATTTAGGATTTTAATTTATATTTTCAGTATTTAGGCCTTGGGATAGAAAGTTAATAAAAATAGGTGTTTTTAGCACATTTTGCAGGTGTTGTGACCTAATAGGCTGACACGGGCCTTAGGTTGTGCTAATTGGTTCAACTGAGAGTGTAGGATGAAGATATAAAGGCCCAACTAATGTGAAAGCAAAGGTCGAGTGATGCACAAGTTTCTTGGGACGTCAAAACACCAAAGAAATGGAACAAGGCAGTATTTGCATGTCGTGTTGTGCCATGTAATGGGTGTGGCGCGATACAAGGCTGACGTGCTGCCCAAGTATTTTAGGGTTATTTTTGTCCGTTCCATTAAACTTATACAAAGACTTAGGACGTGTCGAATACCTAATTTAGGTTGCCAACACCTCTATAAATAAGACATTAGGGGTTGAATGTAAAAAAGTCATCTATAACGCCTTCAAAAACCCTCGTAGTTTAGAATTAGTTTTAGTTTATTTTCTTTTTGACTTTTTAAATACGTTCTTATTTTCTTCTTGAATCTATTTTGGTTCAAGAACTTTTTTATTTAATTAAAGTATTCAGTTTATATTTTCTTGCACTTGTTTTATTTTGTTGTTCCAATTGAGAGATTTGCTACTCCGTTCCCCATTCGATACTCAATCCACAATTATTCACACCTCTTTTCTTCTTCAAATCGTTCGTGTTTCTCACATGGTTTATTCAATTGAAGTTGAGATTATGAATAACATGAGTGGCTAAATCCGTTAGGGGAAATTAACGAGTGGATGAGGATGTGATTAATGGAGTATTTGGGACTTCTCGAGATGGATTAGTTGGTATAAATTATGTATTCCTAAAATGTCAGGTTTGATGAGGTAGGGAGATAAGTCGAACCAAGTAAATCGTAATTTATCCTGGTTGAGAAAGTGAGGTCTAAAGATAAGCAAGTATCAACCAATCTATTAAGTTAATTAGAGTTAAGATGTAATAATTGCTTACTTGATGATTAATCCACTCTAGACCCCTAATTCGAAGTTAGTTGCAAATCTTAAAGTGAGTTAATCTTTATGATTGATGTATCGATTTAATTCATTTGTTTATTTTTCTTTCTTTCTTTGTAACTCCCCAAACCCGGCCCAGACATTATGGCCGAATCTGGAGTGTCACATCAAAACGTCGTTCAAAAACTGAGTTTGTCGTTAGAAGTTTATTTCTATGTTTAAATCCTTTTGCTCGAGTTTAGCAAATCATCTCGTCAAAAACGTTTACTTAATGTCTGGCATTGATACTTTAGGTTATTCCAATCGCGGAAGCTCCTAAAGTTTGAAATATAAAAATGTTTGTTTTTAAGTGTTTTTGAAAATAGTTGTTAATTTTGAAAATTCGCGTTTAGCAGTTTTAAATAAGGAAATCTAAAGCCCATTTAAAAATTTAATCCCTCAAAGGCCTTTTAACAGAATTAAAACCCAAAATATAAAATTCAAGTAAAGAGTCTACAGCAGAGCATCAGCGGTCGTGTGGCCACCTCCGAGTCTCTCGCGGCTCCAAATCGTCTAAGGCTGGGGATTACCTTTACAGTTAAACAGAAGGGTGAGTTTGCGAAAACTCAGTGTGTAATCCCTTATAATACAAACAGTCAGATATACGGTATGCAGAAACAGACTGGGCTTGAGCCCATCACAGACACAGTATCAGGTGGGCTTTAGCCCATAATAGAACCAGGTGGACCTAAGCCCATTACAGAATCAGTATCAGATGCAGATATGCAGATAGAAATCCAGCCCAATCCAACCAATACACCACCTGTAGCAACCAACACACCATGTGGGGATAAAATCAACCCACCCAACCAAGACACCAAGCTTAGCATCGGTTGCAGCACTAAGCCAACAAATGGCTCGGCGCCGTAGACAGAATGACTAAAAGCCATAACTATCATAGAAAGGCTGGAAGCCTTGTACAGAATAGCAACGAGCCGTACACTTCCTCCATAACAATGTCCAAACCCCATGCAAAATGTCGTGTATGTCATGCTCAATCATGACAGGTGTATGCAGAATGGCCATGCTCAGTAACAGTCATTTAAACATATATTAAAAGCATATCAGTCACACGACCACAGTCAAGTCAGTTAAAACACAGTCATACGATCACAGTCAAATCAGTCAAATTCATAATCTAAGTCAGTCATTTACCCGCAAGGGCAAAACAATCATTTTGCCCTATAGGGGTATTTCAGTAATTTTACAAATATTGGGGTCTCGGTACTTATTACAACCTCATAGAGGGTCTATCGTCGCTTCGAGTGACTCAGATAACCTACACGGCCAGAACAGTGTATATGGGCCCAAAACCCGCTATTGGGCCCAAGTGGGCCCACACGCTCGTGTGGCCCATTTAGTCCAGATTCATATACGACATCGCGAGCGTCATAAACCAACCTATAAATGATCAATTACCTAGGATTTACCCGTATGGGCCCACAAGCCCATTGGGCCCACGCGACCCATTTCGACCCATTGAGGCCCATAACGACCCCAGTCCACGAAAATGCATGTGGTGGCCTCTACAGTCTGGTACCCACGATTTGGGGCTCGGTTCACCCCACGTGCATTCGCACGCTCGTTAGGCCTCGAATGCTGAGATTCCGGCATTTCAGCTTATCGACTTTTGCCGATTCACAGATAGACAGGGGTGTGAATACACACCTTTATCCCGCGTTTGACAGTCACGAAATTGGGCGTACGGTTACACAACTAATTGCGAAACGTATGAATCGTCCACATGCTCCAAAGCCTATTTTCCATCAAATCATATAGTTTGTCTTCCAACATTAGGATTCCTAAACATACAATCCCAAACCAACCCTTTACCTTTACCCTGAATGAGCGAAAAAGGCTTTATTGCTCTTGAAACACCCCAAACCCGGCCCACGAGCTTTGACCAGATTTGGTATGTTCCTCAAGTAAACCGGTTCAAAATTCTTTTGTTACTTAGGAAAAACTTGTGTGATTTTTAAAAAAAATATTGCTTGGGTTGGGCTTGAGTTGAAAACAAATTTATCTTATGTTAAAACCCATTTATTTAAGGTGACAAAACATTTAGAGTTAATTTTAAAAGGAATTTACTTAAACTTTAATTGATAAAAATCCATAAACATAATAAATAAAAGAAAAAAAATAAAGTAAACCACAATGGCCTTATTATATCAATGATCCCAAAGTAAAACTTAAAATACTTAAAATAAATTGAAAGTCCAAATCATAAATTTCTTGCTATGCATGGCCACCTTTAAGCTCCTGCCGACCCGGTCCATTACTACTCATCACCTGAAAAATATTCCCCAACGGGGTGAGTCAACAGACTCAATGTGTACACAACACTAAGTCATAATAGAATCAGGCATACAAATGATAGACATTCAAATCATAGAATACAATTAATGATGCATTCCCAAACCCAAACCTAATTGTCCATCCGCTACACACCCCCGTACCTGCCAGTCACACCGTGGGGACTACTAAGTCGACCCTCCTTCCGCTACACACCAATTTGCGGGCTTAAGGCTCCGCATCTGTGGTTTTAGGAAACCACTTTTCAGATTACTGTGGTCTTAGATCACCACTTTTCAGATTACTGTGGTCGTAAGTCACCACTTTTCAGATTACTGTGGTCTTAAATCACCACTTTTCACTTCCCCTTTCAATATACAACCATATGCCCCATAAACATTAATATGCACAATATACCATTGTTCACATTCTTATCATATTCTCATGTTATGAATAACATATTTCATATTCCTAGTAGAAGTAGGAAACGTACCTGAGTACTTAGTACCTTAACATGGTACCTTAGCCATGCTCATATTTTCATTAACATATATTTTAATACATGCAACCATAATTCATATTACAAAGTAGTGTGGAGTACACACATTCTTAATAATACATTTAATTTAAACATAGCCATGAACCTATCAAAACTTAGGGTAGGGTACACACCTGATTTGCTTAACGAATTCCTTGAAATCCCGAAATCTGATCTACTGCCTTAGATCTCAAATTCCTACATTTGATTAATCACTTACTACTTTAATAAAAAGCCATTCGGCCATAAATCCAAATCCTAGTAGGATTAGTATTCTTAAAACTTACCTTGAAATTCTCAAATCCTGAAATCCTTGTATCCCTCTGTCGAAATCCCTATAACTTCATGTTAGATCAATTTCTAACATTTATTCACAACAAATAACCCTTAGCCGTATGTTAAATATGACTTACCTTAGATTCTTAAATCCCGAAATTCACTGAATAACTAGGGAACACGCGGCTTTTGGTGTACCTTCGGGAAAAGAACTTCTCATTCCTTGTAGTCGACACTTAGTAAATCCCGAAAGATCTCCTTACTTTAGGAATCGACAATCCTTGCTTGAGCCTTTAACAATATTCGGCTATGGCCTTGATGTGGATTAAAATTTCGGCTTCTTGATGAACAGTAGAGGATTTTTTTGGTTTTTCAAAGAAAGAAGAGGAAGATATAAAACTTAGGAAAATTCGGCAAGACTAGGGGGTTCTGCTTTCGGCTTTGTGAAGAATTGAAAAGAGAAAGAAGAACAATGACAGAGAGAATTCGGCAGAGAGAAGAGAATTTGCTTAAGAAATTCGGCAAAGGAAAAGTGAATGAATGAATGGCCTCTCTTTTCATTTTATAGCCAAATTTACTAGGCTAGAGTCCCTTACTTGGCCACCACTCTTCTTTATTTGATAGCTTTATCTCTTTAATTTAAAATAATTAAAGAAATATCCTTTATTATCTCTTATCTCTTAATAAAAATAATACTAATAATAATCCTCTTTTATCTCTTCCTTATCTATCAAAATAAAAGGGATGAATCCATATTTATCCATCTATTATCTCCTCAAAAAAAATAATCCAATTTAAATCCCTTATTTATCCCATTAATTGTCGAAATTTAAAGGGAATAAAACTCCCTTTTTCTAAAAGCCTTGCCGTCCACTCCTCTGCTTTTGGAAGCAAAAATAAAACTCATTTTATTTGCTTCCCAAGTGACTCGAACCTAGGCCCAACACCTTGCATGTGGCGCCATTTCCAGAGGCCCTAAGTGGCATCTCCAGGCCACTTTTCCAAGTCTGTTTGTGTGTCAAATTTCACAAACTTTTTCTTTTAAGCCCACCTTGCCTTAATTTCCTCTTTTAAACTTTAAAACTCGACATTTCTAAGTCATTTCTAGGTTTCCAAAAATTTTCGTTCGGCTCTGTAAACTTGACATTTCCTTACATTTCCAAGTTTCCAGAAATGTTCACTTTCCTCTTTTGAACCATTTCCAAATCATTTCCTTACATTTCCTAGTTTCCAAAAATGTTCACTTTCCATTTTTAAACTCAACATTTCTATACATTTTCAGGTTTCCAAAAATGTTCATTTCCAAATCATTTCCATTCATTTCCGGGTTTCCAGAAATATTCAAAATTTATTCATAATACTTAAGACATGTCATTTCGTACAATTAAACCGAAAATGCATAGGCCCTTTTTAGGATGTTACAGCTCTTAACGCTGACTAAGGATCGATCTCGATGATTATCTGCTCAGGCAACGAACCTTATTATGCAAAACTATTTTCAAGAATATGGCTTAAAGTCCCAATATTACATCATAGAGTATTCGACCAACACCACTTACCCCCAAAACGATTGAATTTCGAAAGAAGGATTTGAGCACACCAAATTATCTAATAGGAACGGTAGAATAATGAAGCAGTCGGCCACTTGTCAAAGCAATTACCAGAGAAGAACTACTAAATTGAAACTAAGTGAAGAGGTAAGGAGGGGAGAAACGGTCACAAAGGAGCAAGAGGAAAAATAGTAGTGTGATTCGGCAAAAAGTAGAAGAAAGGAAGTTGAGAATAGGGATTTCGGCACTAGGGAGAAAAGAATTGCCAAAATCCCTCACAAATTGCCGAAAATGCATACCCAAAGACCCCCTTAGCCGAATTACACAAACAAGTCTCCCAACCGGCTACAACACTCCCTAATTTGAATTCCTTAATTTTCTCCTAAAATCTCTCCCCTTATCCCTCCTTGATATCCTCCATAACACCCTCCAAGACCCATTCAAAATCTCACCCAACAGAGTTTGAAACCACCTCAAACTCCTGCAGCCTCATGCTAGCAAAATGAATATCCTTTTTTGCTTGCAATAGGATTCGAACCCAAGCCCCCCTCAATAGCTCAACACGCCACTTGCCACCTTGCCACAAGCTCTTTTGTGTCACATTTTATCTTCAATTAATTAAAAGGTCTAAAAGGCTAAAGGCCAGGTTCCTTTAAAAGAAAAACCAAAATAAATTGCAAGAGCCAAGACTTGAACTTAGGCTCTCTTGCAACCTTAATGACGCCACAACCACTAGACCACATGCTTCCTTGTGTCATTTTTTTAACACAATAATTTAAAAGGCCTACATCCAAGCATCCATGGTTTTATCCACTTAAAACCAAAATTTTTGCTAAAGCCCAGGTTTGAACCCAGGACGTTTCCAACTCCTCTCAGGACCCTTAACCACTTGAGCAAACATTTAATTATGTCATTTCCTAGCTCACATAAACTTTTATGCACAGTTTCCTAATCGTTCCCTTGCTCAAGGCCCAATACTTCTAGGCCCAAATTCCGGTACGTTACAATTCTACCCCGTTAAAGAAATTTCGTCCTCGAAATTTCCAACTATCTAAACAACCGCTTAGCTCAATCTACGCCACTACGCTCCCGCTGCGCACTCTAGTTCCAAATTAAAGGTAGTACACTATGGTTTAAGTACGTACCAGTATCCGCATTTGGAGCATCTCCGACCTCTTGGCGACGTGCTGCATAGACCAAAGCTGGTTGCCTCGCCTCAGCTTGACCAGCACATCTCCCTGGTGCTCCACGGCCCATTTCGTTTTGGTCGCTGCAAATCAGAGCTTTAAATATTTATAAAAGAATGATCAAACCTGGAGACTAACTCTGACAACGATATTAAGGCAAGTGTACCTATCGAATAGTAGTATAGCTTAGGCAAGACTGGTTATCGAACCCAAAGGAACTAAAAGTATTAATACTCACTTTCTTTTTATTATTTAGCCTTAAAGTTAGAGTGAAGATTACTTTTGACGAAGACTAAACTAAGGACACAAAGATAAAAAGGACGAATAGGAAAATAACTTTAAAGGAAAACCCAGTTGATTACGACGATACCCTCAGGAAGAATCCACCTAGACTTCACTTATTAATTAACCCTAAATTATATGATTTCTTTTACTTAGCTTGATTCGTAAGACTCCCTAACCTATATTAAACCCTCTCTCAAGGCGAATAATGTCTAACCCTAGGTTAATTAGTGGAACTCTCATTCGTTTATAATAACCCCCTAGGATAGCAGTAAATCGATCAATGGACTCCCATATTAGGTTTCACCCTAATCCGGCAAAATCTCGTAACCCTATCTCTAGGCGTTCAATCAACTCCGCTTAATTATGTTAGATCTACTCTTAAGCAGGGTCTATTCCTCCTCCACCTAAGCACATCAGATTTGGATTAAGCAACATAATTAAGAACAAACTAAGTAATTTATCATAGAACTTAAAAATCAAATAACAAAATCCATCTAGGTTTCATCCCCTTCAGGTATCTGAGGGGTTTAGTTCATAATGAATAAACAAAACATCGCAAGAGAAAAGATAAAACAAAACATAAGAAAATCCTAAAACCCCCTGAAGGAATTGAAGGAGAATTCTGCCGTCTTGAGTATAATTCCGGCTTCTTAGGATGGATCAACTGGCTATCCTCGCGTTATTCCCTCACTTTGACCTTCTTGGCTTGGCTCCTTGGCCTAGCTTTCGTTCTCTCCAACAGGTGATACTTGGGGGTTATTTATAGGCTCTTGAAACGCGATTCTTTCTCCCTAAGTATCCTTTTCCGACTAAAATTGCTCTTTCCAGCGTTAGAGGCACGGCCATGTCACACGCCCGTGTGAATTGAGACCTGACCGTGCTCGGATTTCTCTTGAGGCACTGCCGTGTGTGGCGGGGTTGAGGCCGTGCTCTAGGTGTTCGTCAAGGAACGGCCGTGTGTGCTTTGGGTCAGGTCATGTTGATTTCGTGTTAAGGCCTATTTACTCCGTTTTAGGCCCGTTTTGTGTTCTTTTCATCCTTGGGTGCTTTCCTAGGTATAAAACATGAAAAGAAAGGATTAAAAGCACCTTTTTATATAAAACAAGGGGTAAATCATTCAAAAGCATATTAAATGTGGGATAAAAATATGTTACTTTTACGGTTTATCAAATACCCCCACACTTAAGCTTTTGCTTGTCCTCAAGCAAAATTCTCAACTTACAATTAAAACGAACTTTCCATGATCTATAATTCTTATCAACAATGTCTTATCCTAATTCATAGAAAATTCATACATGGATAGTTTGATTCAAAGCGTCCTAAGATTCAAACGAGATAAGTCATAATTTTGTACCTTGAAAATATCGGTGTCTTCCTTCTTTTAAATGACTACCTCTTTAATTCAAAATCGACAAGGATTGATATCCTCACTTAGGATTCACTCAAATCACTCTAGAGTGTTCAAGGTTCAGAAAAAGGATCACTCATAAGTCGAACCTGAAAAGTTAATCCTATAGGCTTGCCTGAAAATCAAATCTCTACCACTATAATATAAGATGACAAGCAGATCAAAAGGTCTTTGACAGGGTTGTAACGGGGCTAGGGTTAAAGGTGTGGATAAAGGCTGAATTAAAAGGTTAGAATCGAGATTGACTTGATAAATTACCTAACTAGAAAAATGAACTTAATCTTTAAACACTAATAGAACGAGTTTTTTTTTTCTTGAGAAATTGAATTTGAACATACAAGCTCACTTAATTATCGTTTTTTTAAGAACAAACTAAGTATAATAGTATGAAGGAATTTTTACAACTGAAATATAAAACATAGTTAGGGAACTTGTTTAACATCAAATCTCGACAAAAAGGTAGTTTAAAAGAATTGGTGATAAAAAAAAATACAAAGGGTTTTTGGTTAAAATTAGTAGGTGAGTCAATAAAAGGGGTTTTAGGCTCAATGGGGTTCACTAGGGGTTAATTATGAGGGTAGGTTTTTTTTTTAGTGGAGTAAGTGGGTTAGAACCTAGGTGCCTTTATCATCTCGGTATATCAAATCATAACTGTGGTCTCGACATGTATAATCAAGGCAAGTTCTAGAATAACAGTTCATAGTTGACACACTCATAATCAAAAAAAAAAAAATGAGCATGAAAAAAAATGTATGCTCTATAAGGTTCAAATACTCACAAAAATTATGGGTGTTTTGATATCATCCTTATGAATTTTAAATTTCAAGGTAGTATTTAAATTTAGGTCAACAACCTAGCAAAAATTTTAATTCCTGAAAAACAGACTTATCATGCTTGATTCTCTAGTATTCTTTTAAATTAAACATCAATGTACAATTAACTATGACTTGTTCTAAAACATGTCAATAATCATCACAAATTATTAGAAATTTCATCCTAATTAGTAATATGATAACTTTGCATAAAAACAAGACTAAATCAGGGATTTGAGAATAATGAAAAAAAGTTTGGCAATTTTATTCCATTTTTAACCTCAGGGATTTGAGAATAATGCAGAAAGTTAGGTATTCTTACCCCCCCACACTTAAGATGTACATTGTCCTCAATGTACAAATATATATAATGCATTTAAAATCAAAAGGGAGGGGATAGAATACTCCCTGAGGTGTGGGCTGTTTCCTTGGAGGAGAGTAGGGGTCGTGGAGGATACGGCGAAGGCGTCGGTATGGTGGTGGTGCTGGTTCCCGAGCTTTGCGCTAGATGAAGAAATTGGGGAACTCATGAAGGATTAGCCAGGGGTTTTTGAAACATAATATAAATAAACTAAAGATGAAATTAAAGAAAAGCAAGCTAAAGTGAAGGAGACTAAGAAGAAAACTGAATTGATAATAAAGTACTAATGGACTATGAAGTCCTTATTAAAGGATGGTTCGCAAGGTGGGAATCAATGTTAAGATTGGGGATGTGGTGGCGGTGGCGAGAGTGGTGAGGTTGTCATGGTGGTCGGTGTGATTCCCTAGCAGCCTGGCGAACCTGACATTAAGAAGTTAAAGGAAAATTAAACGAAAATAGCAGTAGAGAAGCTTAGATGGGGAAAATAAAAGAGAAGAGCAGGAAATTGAAGCAAGAGAGAAAGCGAAAATAAAAACTAATTGGTCTCAAAGATCCTTGGCTTGGTGTTGAGATAAAGCTATCGGCATGAACTCATGTTGATCGTTCTTTGTTAAGGAGTCTATGCGTAGTTTCTTCTGCTTCTTCGGCATGGTGTTGATTTGCTCAATAATCTAGTGTCTTGAAGGGTCTGAGACTGAAGAGAGTGAAAAGGAGAGGAAAAATTAGATGGAGGGGAGGAGAAGAGGTGAGAGGTTTAAATAGAATTTCAAATTTTGTGCTCCCCCACGGCCGTGGTCACATGGTGTGTCGAATTACACGGCCACCTCACACGGCTGTGTTATAGGGGGTGTTGTCACCCTTTTGGTCATGCTTGGTCCTCCCATGCCTGTGCTTGTGAATTCTTTCTTTTGCACGGTTATTATGCACGGGCCTGTCTCCTTCGTGTTTTATAAGTCAGTAACTTCAGTAATTTCACACGGTTGTGTAGCACGGGCGTGTTCTGGCCATGGTGTGCAAGTCAGTAGCTTTAGTAATTTCACATGGTTGTGGGCACGGGCGTGCCCTTTCTGTCGGTGCCCATGGGGAGGGTTTGTTGGATCCGTGACGTTGGGGAGGGTGGTTGGGCTAACTGCACGGCCTGTGTCCTGTCAGTGTGGTGGTTTAGGTGGTCCACATGGCCACAGACATGGCCGTGTGTAAGGCCGTGTGGCCTGGAAAACCTACATTTTTGGTTAGTTTAAAAAGGAAAAAGAGAAGAAAAAGGAAAAGATAAATAAAAACAAAAGAAAAAAATAAGGTTAGTGCTCGGGTTGCCTCCCGAGAAGCGCTCGTTTATAGTCTTTAGCTAGACTTCCTCGTGTTTGAAAATTTTAAGGAGGTTTAAAGGTTTGAATATCTTCCCTCATGCTTACAGTTCTGTTTTCTTGATAATGTTGAAGTCGAAAAGCGTTTTCTTTGGAAGTGTCGAATATTGGATTGCTTACCTCGACTATGCCGTTTGAGAAGATATCATGTACTTTGAGAAGGATCTTTCTTTTTGCTTTCAGGTCTGTGATAGTGATTTGGGGATCGGTTTTGTCTAACAGTACTTGATCTCCTATTTTGAAGTGATTTGATGTCCCCATGAGCTCTTTTTGTGGTCCTCGGGTTTTTCTTCGTGTGAATCTAGCTCTCTTTTGATTTCTGTCTTCTGATTCTCTAAATTGTCTATATGAGCCGGCTCAGGGCTTAGGCTTTGTGTTGTTTCCTGTGATGAAGATTGAATAATATGGTTATTAACTGAAATGGCTTTCTTACCTTCATCGACTGTTGTCCTGGCCAAGTCGAGAGCTTAAAGATTAATTGCTTCATCGCCTACACGAAGTATGAGATCACCTGTAGCAACATCAATTTTAGTTCTGGCAGTTGCTAGAAAAGGTCTTCCTAAAATTAAAGGGATTGAATTATCCTCATCCATGTCTAAGACAACAAAGTCTACTGGGAAAACAAATTTATTGATTTTTACAAGAACATCTTCGATAATGCCCCTAGGAATTCTAACAAGTTTTATCAGTTAATTGAATACTCATCCTAGTTTGTTTGGGCTTCCCTAGACCTAGTCGTTTAAACAGTGAGTAAGGCATGATGTTTATGCTTGCCCCTAGATCAACTAACGTATTGTTAATATGTAGGCTACCAATTAAACATGGAATTGTAAAACTCCCTGGATCTTTTAGTTTCTGTGGTAGTCTGTTTTGTGATATTGCTGAGCATGTTGCGTTTAGTTCCACATGGTGTTCTTCATCTATTCTGCGTTTGTTGGTCAAGAGCTGTCTTAAAAATTTTCTCGAATCTGGCATCTAAAAAAGAGCTTCAAGAAGAGGTAAGTTAATATGAAATTTCTTTAAAAGTTTAAGAAACTTACCGAATTGTTCCTCTGAATTGTCTCTTTTTATGGCTTCAGGATAAGGTATGCGAGGTTGATATTCCTTAATTACCGGTTTTGGCTTCTCTTGTGGTACCTCTGTTTTACCTTCGTCTACTTTCTTTTCCGGTATTGAATTTGGTTCAGCTAATTTGTTATTGTCCTGAGCTGTGATTGCTTGAATTTGCTCCTTAGGATTAACTTCAGTGTTGCTTGATAGACGTCCTTGCGATCGTTCTGACATTAGTTTTGCAAGTTGTTCGATTGCATTAGTTAGCTCCTTGACTGACTTAGCAATTTCATCGAGTCGTTTCTCGTTACTTTTGACTGTTCTATCAGTTTCTTGAAGATGTTCCTCGAAGGATGGTTTCTTTTCTTGTAGATAAGGCTGATTTCAGAAGTTTTGAGGAGGTTGTTGCCTTTGATTTCCTTGGTTTCCTTGTCCTGCCCACGAAAAATTTGGGTGGTTCCTTCAACCTGGATTGTAAGTGTTACTATAAGGATTATTATTAGATCGGAAATTATTACCTATATAGTTCATCTGTTCATCTTCTGCTCCTGGTTGGTAGGGTGGGTACTCAGGATTCGCCACAGTTCCACTTGCATCGCACTGCATGACTGGATGTACCTGTGATGAACACAAATTATCAAGCTTTTTATTCATCATCTCTAGCTGTGTTGATAGCATGGTCGTGGCATCGATGTTGAAAACTCCTGCCGATTTTGTCGCTTTGGTCCTTGAAGCTTGCCACTGATAATTGTTTAATGACATCTCCACAATGAACTAGTAGGCTGCTTCTGGGGTTTTGTTGTTCAGTGTTCCACCGGCGGCTGAATCTATAAGTTGTCTCGTTGAGGGGTTTACACTGTTGTAAAAGGTTTGGACTTGTAGCCACAAGGGTAGGCCATGGTGTGGGCACCTTCTCAAGAGATCTTTGAATCTCTCCCATGCGTCGTATAGCGTCTCTACATCCATCTGCACAAAAGAAGAGATATCATTCTGTAATTTGGCCGTTTTGGCCGGCGGGAAATATTTCATCAAAAACTTTTCGGTCATCTGATCCCATGTAGTGATTGACCCTCGTTGTAACGAGTTTAACCATTGTTTAGCTTTATTTCTTAATAAAAAAGGGAATAACCGAAGACGTATGGCATCATCAGAAACACCATTTATTTTGAAGGTATCACAGAACTCTAAGAAGTTAGCTATATGCGTGTTTGGATCTTCGTCCTGCAAACCATCAAATTGAACAAACTGTTGAATCATTTGTATTGTGTTAGGCTTTAATTCAAAATTGTTAGCAGATATAGCAGGCCTAACAATACTAGATTCTGCTCCTGTTAAATGTGGTTTCGCATAATCGAACATTGTGCGTGGAGCGTTGTTGTCACCCATATCGCGTGGTGGTGGGTTGTTTTCGTCCATCCCTTTAGTAGGATTGGATTTATCTTCTTCCTCTCTCTCCGTGTAATCTAGGGCTCGCCTGGTTTCCCGATGATTCCTACGATCGATAGCTTCGATTTAGTTGTCGAATACCAAAGGTCCCCTCGGGTTCCTTCTAGTCATAAACTAGAGGTACCTGTTTGAAAAGAAAGAGAGAAAATTTCAGTAAACAAAAATAAAAAGAAAAAGAAAAAGAAAAAAAAATTGTAAAAAAAAAATTAGGGCTAAAGTAATAAAAATAGAGTTTTCTTAATATTTTAGTTCCCCGGCAACGGCGCTAAAAACTTGATCGCTGCAAATCAGAGCTTTAAATATTTATAAAAGAATGATCAAACCTGGAGACTAACTCTGACAATGATATTAAGGCAAGTGTACCTATTGAACAGTAGTATAGCTTAGGCAAGACCGGTTATCGAACCCAAAGGAACTAAAAGTATTAATACTCACTTTCTTTTTATTATTTAGCCTTAAAGTTAGAGTGAAGATTACTTTTGACGAAGACTAATCTAAGGACACAAAGACAAAAAAGACGAATAGGAAAATAACTTTGAAGGAAAACCCAGTTGATTACAACGATACCCTCAGGAAGAATCCACCTAGACTTCACTTATTAATTAACCCTAAATTATATGATTTCGTTTACTTAGCTTGATCCGTAAGACTCCCTAACCTATATTAAACCCTCTCTCGAGGCGAATAACGTCTAACCCTAGGTTAATTAGTGAAACTCTCGTTCACTTATAATAACCCCCTAGGATAGTAGTAAATCGATCAATGGACTCCCATATTAGGTTTCACCCTAATCTGACAAAATCTCGTAACCCTATCTCTAGGCGTTCGATCAACTCCGCTTAATTATGTTAGATCTACTCTTAAGCAGGGTCTATTCCTCCTCCACCTAAGCACATCAGATTTGATTAAACAACATAATTAAGAACAAACTAAGTAAGTTATCATATAACTTAAAAATCAAATAATAAAATCCATCTAGGTTTCATCCCCTTAAGGTATCTGAGGGGTTTTGTTCATAATAAATAAACAAAACATCGCAAGAGAAAAGATAAAACAAAACATAAGAAAATCCTAAAACCCCCTGAAGGAATTGAAGGAAAATTCCGCCGTTTTGAGTATAATTCCGGCTTCTTAGGATGGATCAACTGGCTATCCTCGCGTTATTCCCTCACTTTGACCTTCTCGGCTTGGCTCCTTGGCCTAGCTTTCGCTCTCTCCAAAAGGTGATACTTGGGGGTTATTTATAGGCTCTTGAAACGCGATTCTTTCTCCCTAAGTATCCTTTTCCGACTAAAATTGCTCTTTCCAGCGTCAGAGGCACAGCCATGTCACACGCCTGTGTGAATTGAGACCTGACCGTGCTCGGATTTCTCTTGAGGCACGGCCGTGTGTGGCGGGGTTGAGGCTGTGCTCTAGGTGTTCGTCAAGGCACGGCCGTGTGTGCTTTGGGCCAGGCCGTGTCGATTTCGTGTTAAGGCCCATTTACTCCGTTTTAGGCCCGTTTTGTGTTCTTTTCATCCTTGGGTGCTTTCCTAGGAATAAGACATGAAAAGAAATGATTAAAAGGACCTTTTTACATTAAACAAGGGGTAAATCATCCAAAAGCATATTAAATGTGGGATAAAAATATGTTACTTTTACGGTTTAGCACGTTTCTACCGCTAGCCGGACCACGGCCTCCTGGCGGCTACTGTCCACCTCTCGCTGGCTGAGCAAAACCCTGCCCTACAGCCTGCATATGCCCAAGCCTCTGTCGACAATTTCTCACAAAGTGCTCCACTGATCCGCACCTGAAACACGTCCCAGTCCTTTTCCGACAGTCACCCCGATGATAGCTCCCATAACCCGCACAAGGCTGTGATCCAGTAACAGCAACAGGGGCCCTAACCCGAACTGGCCCTTCCATTCTGGCCTTTCTCTTAAGCCTTCGATCTTAATTGGAGGGTTTTAAATCCCTCTTATCTTTGCTCATTTCCTTTTCCCAGTTCTGACGATCAACGCACTTTACCTCTTCAGCAATCTTAGCTTTCTCTACTAATGCGGCAAATTCCCACTCCCTTTGTGGAGCTATCAACACTCGGAGGCTATGCCTGAGGCCGTCCTCAAACCGGGCACAACGCTCGTATTTCGTTGCTACTATTCCTCGGCCATACCGACTAAGTCGCAAAAATTCTGCCTCGTACTCAGCCACAAATCTGTCAACTTGAACCAAATTCAGAAATTCTTTCCTACGAGCATCGACATAGCTGGCACCCACATACCTTCCTTAAAACGTGGACTTAAAGAATTCCCATGTCAATCGGTCAGACGGAGCACCTTCTTTTACCGTAAGCCACCACTGATAGGCTTTATCTCTCAGCAGGGACACATCACCCTTCAACTTTTGTCCCGATGTACAGTCGAGGTCATCCATAATTCTTTCGATGGCCTACAACTAGTATTCTACCACACTCGGGGCCACCCCAGAAATTCCCCTAAAGAGCTTTGCTCCATTTGACTGGAGCCGTTCTGTAACTGACCCGTGACCCACAGTAACGGTATTCGACCCAGCAATACCCGCAATCCTTTCTAGAATCCTCAATATTGCTTGGGACAATGCGTCGTCCCCAGCCGCTCGATCAAACGACCCTGTCTCAGCTACCGGTGAAGCCGGTGCTTCCCTTGCCTCAACGTTGGGCGTGTGGCCTGACGCCGAAGACATAGCCCTAGCACTACCACGGCCTCTATCGCGACCTCTTGTACCCCTTCTAGTGCTCATTTTCTCTTTGCGTATTATCTGGATTAAAAATTTTATGCAATTTAGTTACAATTTCAGTAATTAAGTAGATATCTTATGAGAAACAATAGTTTAGAGTTTGTTTTCGCATTCGCAAGCTCACTACAATTCTTTCAGTTTACTCTATCTATGGAGTTTCAGTGTAGTGCTACTATCTATAGTAGTTTCTCAGTATAAAATTTTAGTCTATAACAGTAAACAGAGTCAGAGAACTTACAGATTTGGTGCCGGAGACTCGGTGTGCAACACTTTTCAGAAAAATACCTCAAAACACTTCACATATTTGAAACCAACCTCTTGTAATGCAAAATTTTGAAAACACATTCCACAATCGAGTTTTGCAACCTGGCTCTGATACCACTAAATGTAACACCCCAAACCCGGCCCAAACATTATGGCCGAATCTGTCATGTCACATCAAAGCGTCGTTCAAAAACTGAGTTTGTCGTTAGAAGTTCATTTCTATGTTTAAATCCTTTTGCTCGAGTTAAGCAAGTCATCTCGTCAAAAACGTTTACTTAATGTCTGGTGTAGTAGCCAATTATTGTCCGGGCTTAAACAAATAATAAAATAATAAAATAAAACCCAAATGTCCAATTACAGTCCATTTACAAGCCTGAATTACACCCCAAGCCCAAATTACACCCTTAGACCTAAAACAGACTACCCAAAACTAAAAACTAAACCCTTAACCCAACCTACGGAGCCCAAAATGCCCAAACTAAATCAGGACCTAAGGTTTTTGGGAAACCCTCGCGCCGCAAGCAGCCAGCGTGGTCCTTCAGTCACGCCGCAACCCGCGCACGAATAATGCTCCGCTGCCGGACATCTCGCCATTCGCCTGCAAAGAAGGAAAGAATAACAAAGCAAATAAGGATAGAATATTTGTATTTATTTATTTGCGGGGCTATAAAAGCCCTAGCACAATCGTAATAGAGAGATAGATACAATCAGATATACAGAGAAATAAAAATACAAAAAGCTTGATAGTAAAGGTGAATTTCCAGTTATTTCATTTTGTTTTTTTTTTTTACTTTTCGATCTATGCATTTTTTATATATAAATATACTATTAAAAAATGAAGAAAAGGGGTTCACCTCTTTATTTTCATTGAAAAACGGAGTCTTTGATTTCACGACTGCCGTGTATGGTGGCGCGCGCGGTGGCAGGTCGGACCGAAGTCCTGGCCGAAGGCCAAAGGACAGAGAGAGTTTTTTTAAACTCGGTTTTTTTTTTGAAGTGATTCAAAATTATTTTAAAAAACAAAAGTTTAGCTTTTATAAGGCCATCATACGACGCCATTTTAGGATTAGCCATTAACTCCCAAAACGACATCGTTTAAAGGCCAGACCCTTGCGTTGACCCGATACCCGGGGAGGATCCGCGTGTTTTTATAAAAGGGGCAATTTTCCTCTTTGGTCCTTCCGTAATTTTATTAGTTTCAATTTCGTCCAATTAAAGTTTTCTATTATTTTTAATTCAGCCCTGAAATTTATAATTTCTCTTGAATTGGTCCTAGGGCTATTTAAAAGCACGAAATAAAACGGCGTCGTTTAGAAGATAAGGTGTAATTGCCTAATGGGTCCTTACAGTGTGACGCGTGTTTTAATCTGGCCCTTTTACGTTTTACTTTTATTGCTATTTAATCCCTGTTTCTTTCTTCTTCTTTTTTTTTTAAAAAAAACTCGTTTATTTTTTTTAAATTGTTTAACATTATATCTAGATTATTTTGATTTTATTAAAAATTTTGTATTATTTTTTATTTTAAAATTTGTCCAGTATATATTATTTAAATTAATTTATTAATAATGTAAAGTTTTTTTGTATTTTTATTTTAAATACGTAATTTATATATATTAAATTTTTTCTATTTATTATTTATATTAGGTTATTTTATTAAGTTCAATATTATTCATATATTATGTGTTATTTTAAAGTTTGCACATTAATTATTATATTACACTTTTATTTTGTATATTATATTATTATTATATTATATATAACATATCAATTATTTTATTCTTACTATTGTATATAATATTGTATATTATATAATATATATTGTTCATATTATTTATCCTTAAATATGTAGTTTTTATGTAGTTTTTTTTTATCTTTCGTTACTTACTGCTTTACATCTTATATTTGTTTATCCATGCTCTTTTATTCGTTTATGATTTTTATGTTTGCTTTAGTATAGTTGTTTTATTATGTATATCGTTCGTTATTTTATGTTATTATTTCTTTAATTGTCTATATTAGTATTAATCGTTAATATGACTTGTAATTTTCGTAAATTGTTTTGTTTTATAATATATGATACAATATTTTATTCAAATCCCTTTTTTACAAAAAAAAAACATATTTTGCTAAATTGTCGCATTTTTATTTAAAAGTTTTTTTGGTTTAAAAATACGATGATACCTAATATTTGGGGGCTACAAGGAAAATTGTACCCTAACTCATTGTGTTTCGATTTTTCTCGTTGAACTTAAAATATCAAGTATCCTTTTTTAAAATTTTTTTGAAACTCATAAACTTCGAATCAAAAACTTATTCTCGGGAATTCAAAATATGGTATCCTAACTTATTGGATATGATGTTTTGTGTCTCGAGGAATGAATTTTCTATAAATAAAAGCAATCTTAGTCTCGAAGTTTTGAAATGTTACATCCTAACTTATTGGGTGTGGTATTTTATTTCTATGAGCTGAGAGAGTTTTGGTTTTCTTTCAAATAAAAGGATTATATTTAAAATTTTTCAAATTTTCGACCTTCGGACATGAATTTATCAATTAGGTACCAGTTTTTGGGCATTACGAGGGTGCTAACCCTTCCTCGTACGTAACCGACACCCGAATCTATTTTCTTGAATTTCGTAGGCCAAAATCAATATTTTAAATAAAACAAAAAAAAATGTTTTATGAGGTGGTCTGATCAAACCTAAGTAAAAAGGATTGGTGGTGACTCGCATTTTCATTTTAAAGTCGATCCCTTTTTTTTTTTCAAAATATAAAAATGGTTTCGACAGCTTGGCGACTCCGCTGGGGACTTAGAGAGAGTCATGCTGTAAAATTGATTATTTTCTGTCCTTTGTCAAAAATTTGAAAATTCAATTTGAAAATATGATTTGAAAATTACGATCCTTTTGTTGCATTTTATCATTGTATATGATTTGTTATTTTCTTGCGCACATTGCATTGCATGACCGTTGTGGTCATACCCTTAAGCGGGAGTGAGAAACTATGCCTTCGTGAGGTTTTCACCTCTGCATGGGCTAGTGGGTTGCTTCGTACCTATGGCCATATGGAAATGTATTCCCCTGAACTGAACTCAGCCTGTATGAACCTATAATGGGTGAGGAACGAGGAATCTGCTGGTTCGGGTACCCCAACTTTAGAGCTAAACCACACGTAGAAAACATAAGGACTCTCCCTAAGTAGAACTATGCCAAACTTTAGTAGTCACCCAGATAGGTGTTTGTTTATTTTGTTTACTTTATATTTTATTTCATGATACTAACTTGTTGTGCTTTATTTTTTGTGCATGTCATTTCATATTTTAAGAGGTATCGAATCACGGTCAGTTTCTAAATTAGAAAGCTGGTTATGGAGAACGAATTTCTTGATAAAGTGGAAGACAATGCAACTATCCGCATGTGGTCAGAGCAGACACAATTAGAGAAAGGGAATAGCTTAGCTGAGCAGCATGTGTCAGAACTATGGGATTTCACTCGTATCAGTATTACGCAAAATGAGTTCCAAGAGTTGAAAGAAATATGGACCTAGTGGAATGATGAGGCTAAGCAGTTGTTCTGTCGTAATTGTGGCGATCTACCCTACTTGCTTGACATCAAGGTAGACAAGCATCTGCTCTGGGCTATGACTCAATTTTGGAACCCTGCCTACAGTTGTTTCACTTTCGGGAAAGTAGATTTAATGCCCACAGTGGAGGAATATACAACCTTGCTTCGGTGTCTAAGGGTCCAAGTCGACAAAGCTTATTCCAGGGCCGCTAATGTACCAACTTTTGTGAAGAAGTTAATGAACATCTGAGCGAACAATGGGTTGTAGCCAAAATTCAGAAGAAAGGGAGGGTAAATGTATTCATTGGGTAAGTTTAAGGAACTTGATCTTGGCACATCTAGATGAAAAGAAGAAGATTGACGTCTTTACCTTGTGTATTTACGGTTTGGTAATTTTCCCTAAAGCTCTCAGACATGCAGATGAAGCAGTTACTGATTTATTCGACCGACTTGACAAAAGAGTCACACCTGTACCTGCGATCTTAGCCGAGACATTCAGATCTTTGAATATGTGTCGAAGAGCAGGTGAGGGTAGGTTCATTGGATGCGTGCAGTTATTATTAGCTTGGTTCCACAGTCATTTCTAGAAGGTGGAGAAAGTTTCTTATCGGATTTTCTCTGAGAACTATTCTCAATTAAAAGAGATAGTCGCTACACCGAGGAAAGAGGACGTGTCCGAGGAAAACTGGATGGCGCTCCTTCAAAACCTTCAGGAGGAAGATATCGAGTGGAGGGTTCCTTGGATGATTCCCAACGAAATTCTTTATCGGTGTGGAAATTTTAACTAGGTTCCTTTACTTGGAATTTGGGGAGCCGTTGGGTATGCTCCTTTGCTCGTATTAAGGCAATATGGATCAAGACGGTTTGTACCTGCAACATATGGACTGGCTCAATGTGAGTTCTCATACAGAGGGGATAACTATAAGAAGAAGGTTAAGGAGATTTCTTGTGCTTGGAATCAGATTCGTAGGATGAAGTGATTATCCGCAGGCCCAATGACAACTCTAGAATACAACAGATAGAGGATTAGAATGATTAATGATAACATCTCGGAGCTGAATCCAGAAGGTGCCTGATCAAGAGAGGAATACTTACAAGTGGTCCCATCAGAATTAGAGATTATAAAACAAGATTTTGAGAGGATGAGTTCAGAGCTTGGAAAGAGGATGGAGAAGTTGGAAGAAGAAAAAATGTATCTAAGATTAGATGTGGATATTCAGAAATTAGATGCCGAAAAATTAAGAAAAGGGAAGAAAAGGGTCGAGGAAGATTTGGATAACCTAAAGAGAGAATACAAGAAGCTATGTCTATCGATGAATAATGCCGGATTGGGGAAGACTTCGGAACAGTGGCAACAGGAGATTCGAGAGGAAAAGGCTAAGGCTGACCATTGGGAGAAGAAATTCCAAGAGATGCAGATGCGAAATGAGGCCCTAGAAAGGAGTTTGGTAGAAAGCCAAAAAGAGAAATGTGGATTAAAGGCTAAAGTGACTGAACTGGGACAGTCTCTTCACTACCATCGAAGCCGTAATTCTGCAATCGAGTTGAAGTCAGGTCTAAACAAAATTTAGGAAATGAAGGGCAAGATCAAAAAATTAGAATCGGCGTTGCAAAATTGTGAAATCCGGATCGAGCTTCTTGAAGCAAAAGAAGGGCATTGAAAGGAAGAGCTCCATCATTTTCATGATCAAGTTAGAAATCGGGATTATCTCATGGGTGAAGCAATAGTTCAGATCCGAGAGGTAGCTAATCACCTACAGACTTTGGCAGTACAAGTTGATACATTAAGCATGAAGGATGAGCTACAGTCAGATCGTGGTCAAGAGCTAGCCTTGTTGTGTGGGAAAATTAAAACTTTGGGCCTTAGGGCGAAAGCATATTTGTAGTCCATTTTATGTAAAGAATTTTGTTTTCTAATAAAGTTTTCTAAATGAAATTGAATCTGAATCGATGCCTTCTTTTTGCATTCATGCATTTGCATTACATCACATCATGTGCATTTAAGTCCATAGAAAGATCCTAATTAGTTGAAATTATCACAAAGAGAAGAGAGAGAGAAGGAAAAATCTAGAAACTGAACACCGTTACGGTACACGTGCCAAGACAAAAAAATGGATCAAAGACTTGATCAGTTCCAGAGAGACATGCAAGACCAGATGCAAGAGCAATTGGCAAAGCTCCAACAAGAAATGAGAGACCAAATGCTGGAAGCTCAAAGGAACATGGTAGGTCAAATGACTCAGCTATTGAATGGAGCAATGGACAAAGGAAAAGGTCCCGTGACTATTGCTAGAGAAGATAATGAGGACTTTCCTCCAGATTTTACCCCACCTCATATACAAGCACAACCTGAAGAGTATCCCCGAAGGCCATCCGTCACGATCAGACCTCAACAAGGGCAAACTGATGCAAGAGTGCCCATGAACTTCCAAGTGGGCACAAGATCTAACCCAGGAGATAACCCTGCTAATCATGTTATTCCTGACTTAAATATAGCAGAAGGGGAAAAGACAAGAATTGAGTCCTCAAGGCAGTTAGAAGATTGCTGTAGATGGTTGGAAGAAAAGTTCAAGGCCTTGGAAAATCCTGATAATCACCATGGAATTGATGCTAAAGACTTGAGTTTGGTTCCAGATTTGGTGCTTCCTCATAAGTTCAAAATGCCAGAATTCGAGAAGTACAATGGGACTAGCTGCCCTGAAGCCCACATTACCATGTTTTGTAGACGCATGACCGGCTATGTTAATAATGATCAACTCTTGATTCATTGTTTCCAAGATAGTTTGGTAGGGGCAGCGTCTAGGTGGTACAATCAATTGAGCCGTGCTAGGATTAGTTCTTGGAGGGACCTAGCCCAAGCTTTTATGAAGCAATACAATCATGTCACAGACATGACACTTGATAGAATCACCTTGCAAAACAAGGAGAAGAAGTCAAATGAAAGCTTCAGGCAGTATGCGCAAAGATGGAGAGAGGTTGCCATGCAAGTTCAGCCATCGCTCTTAGAAAAGGAAACTACAATGCTTTTTATTAATACCTTGAAGGCTCCATTCATCACTCACATGATAGGAAGTATCACCAAGAGCTTTGTGGATATAGTGATGGTAGGAGAAATGGTTGAAAATGCCATAAGGGGTGGTAAGATTGAAGCAGGGGAAACCACTAAAAGGTCTGCTTCTAAGAAAAAGGATAATGAGGTGAATAATACGAGTACATAAAACAAAGGGTACTGAAGGCAATCACTCTTAGCCAGCCAAAGGTAATTACGACTGGGCAACAAGGGTCGACAAGACAAGAATCAGGCGTAAGGCAAAACTCTGAAAAGCTCCAATTTACGCCAATCCCAATGACGTATAAAGAGCTATATCAAAGTTTATTTGACACACATGTGGTGTCCCCATTTTGTCTAAAACCGTTACAGCCCCCATATCCTAAATGGTATGACTCAAACGCTCAATGTGATTACCATGCGGGAATATCGGGTCATTCAATAGAAAACTGCACTACCTTCAAAAAGGTAGTAGAGAGACTCATCAAGATGGGGATTGTGAAGTTCGATGATACACCTAGTGCGAAGAACCCATTACCTAACCATGGAGATAAGGGGATAAATGCGATCGGTGAAAATGTCGTGAGAAAGATCAAAGAGGATATTACGGAGGTAAAAACCCTGTTGAGAATGGTTTGGAGAGAAATGGTAAGAAGAGGACTGATATTATCAGATTTTGTGGAAGGATGTGAAGGAGTAAGGGACTACTGTGAGTTCCACAAAGCAGAAGGGCACGAGATCTAGGAATGTACTGAGTTCAGGGTCTTGGTACAAAGCCTTATGGATAATAATGAATTGGAATTTTATGAAGAAGGCTCAGAGGGAGGAAACATATATGCAACAGAAGGAGAATTGACAAAGAAAAAATTCAATTACCCAAGGATCATCATCTCCCGGCCAAGAAATAGGGAGGGCTGAACACAAGTGGCGCCAAAGGTCGTAATCCAGAAACCTATTTCCTTTCCTTACAAGGATAACAAAATGTTACCTTGGAATTATGACTGTAACGTGACAATACCGGGAGTGGAAAACTCAGCTGGCACTTCCAGGGAGGTTCAAAATGAAGGATCTTACACACGTATTGGAAGGCGTTACGACTCAGGAAACGTCAGAGCAGAACCAGTAAAATCAAAGACCTTGGTATTTGAGCGAGAGAAAGGGGCTGAAGCACTTATCAATGAACCTGTAAAAGAGGAGGAGGCTAAAGAATTTTTGAAATTCTTGAAGCACAGTGAATACAGCGTGGTAGAGTAACAGCGCAAACAATCGGCTCGTATATCAGTGCTAGCCTTGCTTTTAAGTTCAGAAGTGCATCGTGAGGCATTGATGAAAGTATTGAATGAAACTTATGTTACTAAAGATATATCTGTCAACAAACTTGACCCTCTGGTTAGTAATATAAGTGCCGGCAACTTCATTTACTTCAGAGATGACGAAATTCCACCTAGGGGTATGGGATCGACTAAGGCTTGGCACATCACTACTCGTTGCAAAGGATATACTCTACCGAGCGTGCTAATCGATAATGGACCAGCTTTGAATGTCTTACCATTGTCTACACTGAAAAGATTGCCGATAGACAGTTCTCACATGAAGACATGCCAGAACATAGTAAGAGCATTTGATGGCACCGAGAGAAGAGTGATGGGAGTTGCTGATTGGGCCAAACACATATGAAGTGGATTTTTTGGTAATGGATATCAAGCCCTCTTACAATTGCTTGTTGGGGAGGCCCTAGATTCATTCAGCAGGGGCAGTACCCTCATCACTACATCAAAAATTGAAACTAGTAACAGAAGGTCGGCTAGTTACTATAAATGCAGAAGAGGACATCATAGCCACTGTTACCAACAACACGCCATATTTAGAGAAGAATGAAGAGTCAACTGAATGCTCTTTTCGATCTTTAGAGTTCGTAAATGCAACATTCATATTGGAAGGAAATGAGGTTCCGATGCCTAAGATATCCAGGACCACAAGAATGGGCCTGCAAATGATGATGGGGAATGGAGCCTTACCGGGAAAAGGACTGGGCAGACATCTTCAAGGTGAGATTCAAGTTCCAATGCTGAAAGAGAAAAGAGATCATTTTGGCTTGGGTTTCAGGCCAGATGCTAGACAAAGGAAGAGGGAAATAGAGAAGAAGCAAGAGAGAAGAAGGGCACGACTGAATGGGGAAGAAGTCAAGTGGGAATCAATGATATTCCCTCACATATCCCAGACTTTTGTATCACGAGGGATAATTCACCCAGAGAAAGGATTATTGGAAAATGAAAATCTTCACATCAATGCCATACACGAGGAAGAAACTGGGCAAAGAAACCTGTTGGGCATTCGCCCTTATGAACCTGGAAGTGTTTTGAACAATTGGACTACAGAGGAACTTCCTGTAGTTTTTAGAGATTACACAGAGTAATGTTCAGAACACACTTGTTGTTTTTTAGCCTAGGAACAATAAGATTTCTTTTTTGAAATAGGCTCATGTTCAGACATCTTTTGTTTCAATAAAATACATCTTTAATGATCAATTCTGGCAAATATTCTTTCATTTGTTTTATATTCTTTTGATTTTTTAATTTCATTCCAAATTTTTTATTCTCATTCATATCATGTGAATAGTTGTTCTTGAATTCATTTGTTCTTTGTACATTCTTTTATGCCTACCACAGGTCCCTAGATATCAATGACATGAGCAACGATACTACAGATTCAGAGGTCCATTTTGAGCAAGACATGTGTTTAGAGGAATCTCAGGATTCTAAAGGTGATAGAGATTGTGACTTGTCTCTAGATTTCTTAAGAATGGTAAAGCAAGAAGAGAAACAAAATTTAACCCATGAGGAGGTGGTGGAGAATATTGTCTTAGAGGAAGGAAAGGTTGTGAAAATTGGAACGCGCATAACCGAGGAGACAAAACAAGACCTTGTTAAGTTACTACAGAAATTCAAAGATTCTTTGCATGGTCATACCAAGATATGCCTGGGTTAAGCACTGATATTGTAGTGCATCGCCTTCCCATAAGAGAATAGTGTAAGCCAGTTCAGCAAAAGATACGAAGGATGAGGCCTAATGTTGTGTTAAAAATGAAAGAGAAAGTCAAGAAACAGTTTGATGCTGGCTTTCTACAGTTGGTAAAATACTCAAAATGGGTAGCCAATATTGTTCCTGTCCCTAAGAAGGATGGAAAGGTTCGGATGTGTGTGGACTATAGGGACTTAAATAAAGCCAGCCCAAAGGACAATTTCCCTTTGCCTCATATTGACACGTTGGTAGATAATACGGCGGGATACTCACTGTTTTCCTTCATGGATGTTTTTTGGGATACAATCAGATCAAGATGCACCCTGAGGATGTGGAGAAAACTACTTTCATAACATTGTGGGGTACCTTTTGTTATAAAGTAATGCCATTCGGGCTAAAGAATGCAGGCGCAACATATCAAAGGGCCATGGTAACCTTGTTCCATGACATGATGCACAAAGAGATTGAAGTATATGTTGATGATATGATTGCCAAATTTCGAACAGAAAAGAAACATATTGAAGTTTTGAAGAAGTTGTTTTTGAGACTGAGGAAATTTCAATTGAAGCTTAACCTTGCAAAGTGTACTTTTGGAGCTCGGTCAGGGAAGTTACTGGGTTTCATAGTCAACGAGAGAGGAATCGAAGTTGACTCAAACAAGGTCAAAGCTATACAAGAATTGCCTCCACCATGCACTCAAAAGGAAGTTCGAGGTTTCCTTGGAAGGTTAAATTACATTGCTCGATTTATTTCACAATTAACTGAGAAATGTGATCCCATATTTCGTCTTCTTAAGAAACACAACCAAGGCGTATGGGATGATGAGTGTCAGAAAGCTTTAGACAAAGTCAAACAATATCTGTCAAATGCTCCAGTACTATCTCCGCCTAATCCAGATAGACCATCGATACTGTATTTGACAGTGTTCAGTAACTCCATGGGATGTGTGCTTGGTCAACATTATGAGTCAGGAAGAAAAGAAAAGGCGATATACTATCTCAGTAAAAAGTTCACTGAATGTGAAATGAGATATTCGTTGATTGAGAAATTGTGTTGCGCCTTGATTTGGACAACTCGGAGATTGAGGCAGTATATGCTATATCATACAACCTGGTTAATTTTGAAGCTGGATCCATTAAAGTATATGATGGAGTCAACAGCTTTGAATGGAAGGATGGCAAGGTGGCAGATTTTACTTTCTGAATTTGATATAGTCTATGTGAACCAAAAGGCTATAAAAGGAAGTGCAATAGCAGAATTTCTGGCTAGCAGGGCTTTAGAGGATTATGAACCATTGAGCTTTGATTTCCCCAATGAAAAGCTAATGTATGTGGCAACTACAGAAGAATGTCCGTGGAAGCTAAATTTTGATGGAGCATCAAATGCTGTGGGAAATGGAATTGGGGCAATCTTTGTATCCCCTAGTGGTGATCATTATCCATTCACAAGCAAATTAGATTTTGATTGCACAAACAACATGGCAGAGTATGAAGCATGCATCACGGGAATTCGAGCAGCTGTAGAGTGTAAGATCAGAGTGCTAGAAGTATATGGAGATTCTGCCTTAGTAATCTACCAGCTTAAAGGAGAATGGGAGACAAGAGATCCCAAACTAATTGATTACCGAAAAATAGTTCTGGGATTGATTGAGGAGTTTGATGACATTACTTTTAATTATCTCCTATGTGATGAAAACCAAATGGCGGATGCTTTTGCAACCCTGGCTTCTATGATCAAAGTAAACAAACCAGAGGATATGAGACCTATTCAGATGAGTATTTTCAAAGTTCTAGCTCATTGTTATAACATGGAAGAGGAGGAAAAAGATGACCACCCTTAGTATCATGATGTATTACGATATGTAAAAAATCGTGAATACCCGGAGCATGAAACTGAGAATGATAAAAGAACATTAAGAAGATTGGCCTTCAGTTATATTTTAGATGGGGATATCTTGTACAAAAGGAGAAAAGATCAGGTACTATTGAGATGCATTGATGCTGTTGAAGCTAGGAAAATCCTTGAAGAAGTCCATGAGGGTGTTTGTGGGACACATGCTAATGGTTTTACAATGGCTAGACAAATTATGAGATTTGGATACTATTGGTCTACTATGGAAGGAGATTGTATCAACTATGCCAAAAGATGCCATAAATGTCAGATTTATGGTGACAAAGTTTACGTACCACCTTCACCTTTGCATGTTATGACTTCTCCATGGCCTTTTTCCATGTGGGGCATGGATGTCATTGGGCCGATCTCACTGAAAGCTTTGGATGGGCATCGATTTATCTTTGTGGTTATTGACTACTTCACAAAATGGGTAGAGACTGCTTCATGCGCTAGCGTTACTAAGTCAACAGTTAGTCGGTTCTTGAAGAAGGAGAACATTTGTCGATATGGAATGCCCGAGAAGATCATATCAGACAACACACTGAACTTGAACAATAGTATGATAGCAGAAGTTTGTAGTCAATTCAAGATCAAACACCACAACTCGCTTCCGTATCGTCCAAAAATGAATGGGGCAGTGGAAGCGACCAATAAAAATGTCAAGAAGATAGTAGGAAAAATGACTGAGACTTATAAGGATTAGCATGAGAAATTACCATTTGCGCTCTATGCTTATCAGTCGTCCGTCAGAACCTCTACTGGGGCAACTCCTTTCTCATTGGTCTATGGGATGGAGGCAGTTCTACCTATTGAAGTAGAAATACCTTCTCTTCGAGTTTTGTCAGAAATAAGGTTGGATGAAGCTGAATGGATCCAGGCTCGATATGATCAGTTGAACTTGATTGAAGAAAAGAGGTTAAGGGCTATTCGTCACGGTCAGATGTGCCAAAAATGAATGATCCAAGCCTATGATAAAAAAGTCCGCCTGAGAGAGTTTCACGAGGGGGACCTTGTACTGAAAAAGATCCTTCCCATACAAAGGGATTTCAGAGGAAAATAGATGCCGAATTAGGAAGGACCATATGTGGTGAAGAAGGCTTTCTCTAGAGGTGCACTGATTTTGATCGAAATGGATGGGAAAAGCTTACCCAATCCTGTGAACTCGGATTCAGTCAAAAAATATTTTGCTTAAAAAAGGAGAAGAGGCCAAGGTGAAAACCCGCAAAGGGCGCTTTGAGACTTCTAAAAAAAAGAAGAAGAAAAAAAAAGAAAAGGAGAGGCCAGGGCGAAACCCCGCAAAGGGCGTGAGACCAAGGGGGTTTTGAGTTGAAAACCCAAAAAGGGCGGGTCAAATTCTGAATGGGTATGCAGTGATTTTGCTATACCTGAATCAACAAGAAATGAAGTATGTTGCATATCGGGGTATCAACAAAGTACTTTAGATCTTCTAAACACATGTTAAGGTCAAAGCAGTCTTCATGGAGTTTGTACATAGAAGCCCAATCTGCGATATCTAGGGCATCTAATTTTTGTTCTACTTACATCAATTCACTATCTTTGGATTCTTTTTCTTCTCAAAGACGTTTTCCTAGTTATTTCTTTTTAATTGATGATTTATTCAGTTCGAACTATCCTCAAAATCAAGTCATTTGTTGTCCATTATTATTATTATTTATAAGCATGTTGCATTGAAACAACGATTCATGAACTAATAATTTCACAAAAGAAGTTCTACATATTAATTTGGAAATTTCTAGATAAAACAAGAAACCGAAACAGGACAATTGTTTAGAATTTTCATGTACATAGATTGGAAATGTTTGAGAAAGAAGAGTCTAGATAGAGACTATTTCTCTGAATTCTTTGTCCAATTGGTAATTGGACAGAATAATGAGCGGATGTGATGAAAGTAAACAATGACATCAGGTCATAACATTCGGGGAGTGCTGTAAGAAACCAAATTGATGAGGAAAATTCGAAACCCCTAAATTGTGGTGGAATAAATTGGAGTTGAAACAAATGTTGTATCCTTAGATTTGCAGTAGGGACAGAGAGAAAAGTTTTGATTCCTGGGGGGATGGTTTGAAGGTGGTATAAGCCTTGTGTCCCCAAGGTTCAAGAGGAGTAGGCTCTAAAATTTCCATGGGGCAAATTATTTGAGCAAGAATATGGTACTTCAAGGGGAACAAAGATGAAACATTGACAAATAAATGAGTGATAACACCTTGAGTAGGAATCATACTCATATCATTTTTGCATTCATATATCACAGCATGTCCAATTAAGAGCATTTGACTCATATCGATCAGGGCATCCTAATCATTCGGTATAAGCATATACCCATTCTACAGGTCATGTCCTCTATAGGACGATGTAGTAGGGTAAATTGACACTTTCAGCCTTGTCTCTCTGAAGTTGCAGTGGAGCAGACTGAAGACAACAGATCTTACCTTTCTGAAGTTGCAGGAAGAAGATCGAAGACATCAGATCTGGCATTCCTGAAGTTGCGGTGAAGCAGATCGAAGACAACAGATCTTACCTTTCTGAAGTTGCAGGAAGAAGATCGAAGACGTTGGCCTTGGCTCTCTGAGTTTGCAGTAGAGCAAGCTAAAAGACAGCGAATCTGGCATTCCTGAAGTTGCAGTGAAACAGATCGAAGACAACAGATCTTACCTTCCTGAAGTTGCAGGAAGAAGATAGAAGACGTTAGCCTTAGTTCTCTAAATTTTTCAGTAGAGCAAGCTAAAAGGCAGCAGATCTGGCATTCCTGAAGTTGCAGTGAAGCAGATCGAAGACAACAGATCTTACCTTCCTGAAGTTACAAGAAGAAGATTGAAGACGTTAGCCTTGGCTCTCTGAATTTGCAGTAGAGTAGGCTAAAAGACAGCAGTTTGGCATCCCTGAGTTTGCAGTGGAGTAGACTAAAGATAGTAGATCTTTTCTTCCTGAAGTTGCAGTGAAGCAGATTGAAGATACTAGCTTATCTCCCTGAAGATATAGCCATTTGACAAGACCGGGCAAAATGGGACCTTTTATCGTCTTTGCTCCATTCTTGTTACACGACAATGAGCAAAGAGGGGCAGCTGTAGTAGCCAATTATTTCCCGGGCTTAAACAAATGATAAAATAATAATAAAATAAAACCCAAATGTCCAATTACATTCCATTTACAGGCCCAAATTACACCCCAAGCCCAAATTACACCCTCGGACCTAAAACAGACTACCCAAAACTAAAAACTAAACCCCTAACCCAACCTACGGAGCCCAAAATGCCCAAACTAAATCAGGACCTAAGGTTTTTGGGAAACCCTCGCGCCGCAAGCACCCAGCTTTGCACTTTGGTCACGCTGCAACCCGCGTAAGAATAATGCTCCGCCGCCGGACTTCTCGCCATTCGCCTGCAAAGAAGGAAAAAGGAATAAAGCAAATAAGGACAAAATATTTGTATTTATTTATTTTTGGGGCTATAAAAGCCCTAGCACAATATGTAATAGAGAGATAGATACAAGCAGATATATAGAGAAATAAAAATACAAAAAACTTGATAGCAGAGGTGATTTTTCCAGTTATTTCATTTTGTTTAATTTTTTTTATTTTTCGATCTATGCATTTTTTTATATATAAATATACTGTTAAAAAATAAAGAAAAGGGGTTCACCTCTTTATTTGCGTTGAAAAATGGAGTCTTTGATTTCATGACCGTCGTGTATGGTGGCGCGCGTCCTGGCCGAAGGCCAAAGGACAGAGAGAGTTTTTTTAAACTCGGTTTGTTTTTTTTTTCTGAAGTGATTCAAAATGATTTTTAAAAACAAAAATTTAGCTCTTATAAGGCCATCATACGACGTCGTTTTAGGATTAGCCATTAACTCCCAAAATGACGTCGTTTAAAGGCCAGACCTGCGCGTTGACCCGATACCCGGTGTAACACCCCTAACCCATGTCCGTCGCCAGATTAGGGTTACAGGCATTACCAGATAAGTCAAAACTTCTGTTCAATCGAATAAATCTTAGTTGACATCTTTATCAAAAACAAATTTAATTATAGACAGACAAATTACACATGTGCAACACATACTTGATACATTAATCCAAATCATATACGATAATCATCGATGAACACAAAATAACCTTGCAATGAATATTACATTATTATACACACAATTAGTTTCTTAGCCGAATATACAGGAACACATACATAAGATTTTCATGAACATTTCATAACTTGAATTAAACTTAATAGATTCAAAACTCAATCAAATCGAACCTTTACCTACAGCTAAATACATATATAGATATACTTATATACATATGCACCTCATATACATGCTCATTTCCATATTCGAAAGTAAGCTTAATCAACTAATTCATCAAGCATATAAATTTCATTTGGATATTTCTCTTTAGCTTAGCCGAACTTACATATGTATTGCATAACATGATTCATATTTCATAAAATGACTAAAATTAATACACACATAATTTCCAAATGATGCCTATCCAATACATACATGTCTTCCATCCATGACTAACTATGACCGTATATAAACATCCATTGCTATTTTTGAATAATCCATTATAAACAAACAATTATACCTACATAAGTCATTAAGCATCATCACCATCTTTTTACTAGCCATATGCATAACTAAATACATCACATATATATGCCATGACCAATTTATATCTACGATATCCACCTAGACTATAGCCGATTATAGCCAAATACAATCCATATCATCTATGCATCATAATAATATATCCATTTGCACTATTAAATTATTAAAACTGTATGTCTCCTCATTAACTAACATAGAACATAAGCCATATTCGTATGGCTATAATACATATATTAACAAAGTTTCCAACTCCAACAAGGACATGTACCATACTATACATGCCTTTATCCAAAATGACCAAACTAAAAGAGTACCAAAAAGATGATAGTGTGGTTGACTTTGCGGACGATTTCCCGAGCCCGTAGCTTGACCAAAATCAATAAGATGGAACATTAAACATAAACAGAGTAAGCTAACTAGCTTAGTAAGTCTCAAGTAATTTCGATGCACAATCAAACATTCAAGCATTAACATGTATATATATATATATATCAACTTGTATATGACATTGAATACAATAGTTTAACATATAAATTTTCACTAAGGCCGAATGCCTTTATTCTCATTTTACACTTAGCAATCACCTATCTTTAATATACAACTCTCCAAAGCATTTAAATACCATAGATATTTGCATGTTCCAAAACTATTAACTATGACATGCATTTTAGCCACATGATATTAGCCGTACACATATACAAGCATATCCAATTGTTCTCACAACTTACTTACTTCGGAAGGATATATATAAATTAACTTACCTTGTTCCTGGTATCTAGGCATGAACTTATACTTACCCGAACACTTATCTTATTGCAGTAGCTACATTCCACCTTGTAAATGATTCATGATTTCTTTAATTAAATACGTCACCGGCATTAAGCCTGCTAGGCATCAAAACCTGATATAATGCACCGGCACGAGGCCTGCTAGGCATTAAGCCCGATATAGATCACCGGCACGAGGCCTACTAGGCATTAAGCCCGATATAGATCACCGGCACGAGGCCTGCTAGGCTCGAAGCCCGAATGCCAACATAATTAACCATTCTATGCACATTTATTAATGCTAGCATCACAAACATCTCATATAATTCATATTACCTTCCATATCAAACCGAACTTACTTATTCACATTTCATTAAACAAAATAAAGTCAATCCAATAATATACCACCACATTCGGCCATCACATATATTTCTACTCAAAATTTTCAACTATCATCATTTACCATGTTCATAATTAACTCTTTAACATATATTTGCTTAAGGACTTACCTCGACTATCGACGGACAACGTAGACCGGCTATTCGATAACCTTCGCCTTTCCCCGATCCAAATCCGTTTTTCTTTGTTCTTGATCTAATTAAGATTGAACAAGGCCGAATGTTTTGAAGCTTTTCTTCTTTTGTTTCTCTTTTATTTCGGCAAAGATGAGCATGAAATGGCTTTATTTTATGTTTGTTTTACTAATATTAACATAATTTAATAATTACCTTTTTAACCTTATGTTATAAAATAATAAACATTATAAAATAAGGTTAGTTAGGTACTTGGCCGGCCACTAACTTTAGAAATGGGCTATTTGCCCTTTTAGGACTTCAATTTAAAAAGCCACTATCACATTAGGACTTTTCACTATAGTTTGCAACTTTTACACTTTACGCGATTAAGTCCTTTTGTCTAATTAAACACACAAACGATCAAATTTTTATACGAAACTTTCACACATCATAAATCACATATAGCACCAAAAATAATATTTAAAAATTTTTCGGACTTGGATTCGTGGTCCCGAAACCACCGTTCCGATTAGGGTCAAGTTCAGACTATTACAACTCTCCCCCCTTAGGGATTTTCGTCCCCGAAAATCTTACCGTTGAACAAAGTCGGATATTGTTGCCTCATTGAATCTTCAGGCTCCCACGTAGCCTCTTCAACTCCGTGTCGATTCCATAGTACTTTCACTAACGAAATTTTCTTGTTTCTCAACTTTTTCATTTCCCGAGCTAAAATACGGATCGGTTCCTCCTCATACGTCATATCGGATCAGATTTCAATCACGGACGGAGCGATCACATGTGACGGATCTGATCTATATTTACGAAGCATCGAAACATGAAATACGTTGTGTATCTTTTCTAATTCAGAGGGCAACTTTAATCTATAAGCAACAGGCCCAATACGTTCGATGATCTCGTACGGTCCGATGAATCTCGGACTTAGTTTGCCCTTCCGACCAAATCGGAGTACTTTCTTCCACGTAGAAATTTTCAAGAATACCCGGTCTCCGACCTGAAACTCAATGTCTTTACGTTTCAAATAAGCGTAGGACTTTTGACGATCTGAGGTAGCTTTCAAACTATCTCTGAGTATAGCCACTTTCTGTTCCGTCTCTATAATCAAATCAACCCCGTGTATCTTATTTTCACTGAGCTTGGTCCAGTACAACGGTGTACGACACTTGCGGCCATATAGAGCTTCGTAAGGTGCCATTTTGATACTAGATTGAAAACTGTTATTATAAGCAAATTCAGTCAAAGGTAAGTATCTTTCCCACATACCTTCAAACTCAAGGACGCAACATCTCAACATGTCCTCAAGTATCTGAATGGTTCGTTCAGACTGACCATCTGTCTGCGGATGAAAGGCTGTGCTAAAGTGGAGTTTAGTACCTAAAGCATCTTGCAATTTCTTCCAAAACCGCGATGTGAATCTCGGGTCTTTGTCTGAAACAATGGAACTCGGCACACCATGTAACCTCACAATTTGTGATACATACAATTCAGCAAGTTTATCGAGCGAATAGTCTGTACAAACTGGCACAACGTGAGCTGATTTGGTCAGTCTATCCACTATAACCCAGACTGCATCTTTCTTGCTCGGCGTCGAAGGAAAGCCGGATACAAAATCCATAGTAATTCTATCCCATTTCCATTCAGGTATCACTGAAGTAACCCAGATGGCACTTGATGCTCGGCTTTTACTTGCTGACAAATAAAACACTTTGAAACAAATTCAGATATATCCCGTTTCATGCCAGGCCACCAATAGAACTGTTTCAAATCATTATACATTTTAGTGCTACCCGGATGTACCGATAATCGACTATTATGGGCCTCGTTCAAAATTATCTGAATCAAATCCACATTCCTCGGAACACATAATCGACCTTTGAAGTTCAAACAATCATTTGCATCAATTTGAAACTCTGACTCTGCATCATTTTCACACTAAACTCGTCTAGCAATCATATCTTTGTCAATTTTCTGTGCATCACAAATTTGCTGAATAAACATAGGTCTTGCTTTCAACTTGGCTATGATCGAACCATCACCAGACATAAGCATATGTGCGTTCAGCGCACGAAGAGCAAACAATAATTTTCGACTTAAGGCATCTGCAACAACGTTAGCTTTCCCCGGATGGTAGTCAATTACTAATTCATAGTCTTTCAACAGCTCTAACCATCTGCGTTGTCTCAAGTTCAAATCTTTCTGAGTCATCAAATACTTCAGACTTTTGTTGTAACACCCCAAACCCAGCCCATGCGTTTCGACCGGATCTATCATGTCACGGCTTGTACTTTGAAAACTTTTGTTTGTGTGTTATGGAAATCATAAGTCAATTGGACATTATTTGGTTAGATAGGTGGCATTTTTTTTTTTAAAAATTATAAAATCCTTTGTATTATTATTATTGAGTATAATTATACCTTTGACATAATCTCATAGGTTGCAAAACATTAAAACTACTTAATTGGATTAAACTATGGGGCCTTATTACATTAACAATTCCAAGATAACAATAAAATAAAACTTAAAGAAATTCCGAAAATAAATTTGTAGAAATAAAACTTGATGGCCCCTCGAGTCCGTCTCGGCTCCCATGTCCACGATCTACTGTTCATCTGGAAGAGTAGAGAAAAGGAAAGCGTGAGTCACAAAGACTCAGTGTATAAATCTCAAAACACACATCGACTTGAGCCCACAAACACGTTATGGGCCCTGGCCCATACAGGAACGCATCAATCATAATCACATAATAAACAATAAAGAATGAATAACCCGACCCATCCTAGGTTTCCATCTTCTACACACCAACCCGTACCAACCATCACACCTTGGGGATTTCTGCAATCAATCCTCCATCCACTACACACCAAAACAACAGCCGTACTGCCTATTCCTATTAAGTAGGAATCATTAAATGTGGCATAGCCACCGATCACTATGTGACCTTATATTTAAATTATGTGGGTTTTCTACCACCGATCACCAAGTGACCTATCATGCACTTCCCCTTCAATTATCATCACTCCTACCCCATGCATACATACATAAAGAAAACATCAAGCAGACTTATATATTCTTCGATACACATAGGGAGTTCTATGTTTACGTACCTGGCATCCTTGCCTAACCCTTTTTTAGGGTTCCATTCGACTGTCTATACAGCCTTATTCCGGCTTTTTAGCCCATAACATACATAAATAGATATACATACAGGTTTATCAGTAGTGTGTTAGAGATCTACACACCTGGTTACCAATAAAACGATGCTTTCTATGTCGACGCTATCCTTAGTCGACACTACTGCTATCTGCCTAAGGTGTTGTTCAGAAGCTGGTCCACAACCAATTGGCCAATCTCGAATAGTAGATACTGCTCGTTTCTTAAACTTAGGGATTCTTTCCTTTTCCTGATCCATATTTAATTCCATCAAATCTTTATCAGAGCTACTATAACAATATTTAATCGTTAATCCTCCTTATAGAGTTAAAATCATATATATATATATTGAATGAATCTAATAAAAATCTAGGGATAATCTTCTTACCTTAAAAATCCCGAAATTGGAGACTTATGATTTTCGGCTTTTAGATTTAGTCGACTAAGCTTCCTTCAAATCCCGAATTACCGCCCATCATAAAACCATTAAACTATTAGCTTTCGGGTTTTTCCTTTCAAAAACTGGGAATAGATTATGAGAACTAATCAAAAATCGGCTCTTACCTTAGCTTAGGAGTTTCGGCTAACACTAGAGAGAGGATTCGGCAATGCCAATGGAAGATTTAAATGCCGGAAGTATAGAACAATTTCTCAAATAGGATGAATAAAAGAAAAAGCGATGGTTGCTTCGGCTTTTTAGAGAAATCGGCACAAGGGAAAAGAAAGTGGGGAAAAGTTTCGGCTTTTGAAGTAATTGAAGAAAGAAATTTGAAGAGGGAGAGGCTAGGGAATTTCGGCACCAAGGGAGAGGATTTTAGGGTTTTCAATGTCAGAAACAAGGAGCTAGCCCCCCTATTTATAGATTTTCAACACCCACTGCTAAAAACTGAAAACGCCCTTAAAATTTAAGCTAAAAGAGAGGAGAAATTTGGCACCCTCTTTGCCATGCAGTAGCCGAATTTTACACTCCTCTAGGTGGTGGATTTTCAGCCAACACTTCTCTTGGAGATAAGCTTCTAACTTTTCTTCTTTTTATCTATGATGTTATCACTTAAAAAATCCACATAAATTTTCCTATTTTATAGCCTTGTAGCCGTCCACCTCTGCTAACCCTAATGCCAAATTTAACTCACTTAAATTAAAAGATTTGGGCTTCATTTAACTTAAATTTTTGGGCCCCTAAATCCTTTGTGTGTGGCGTCACTACTAATTCCCTTATAGTGCCACTTATTGTTGGGCCACAAGCCCATGTTTGGCATTTTAAACATAATTACCTCCTTTTAATTCTTTAATGCCCAATCTAATAATTTAATCAAGGCCTTAGCCTAATCCTGAGCCCAATTTGGACCCCTATCACTTAAATTAACCTATTAAACCTATCCCTACACAAAATGCATAGGCCCATAAATTTAGGATGTTACAGTTCTACCCCTTTAAAGAAATTTCGTCCTCGAAATTACCTGGTCAGAAAAGATGAGGGTCTTGCTGCCTCATTGCTTCCTCGGGTTCCCACGTAGCCTCCTCGGAACCATGATTCAGCCACAGCACCTTAACCAATGAAACCATTTTCCTTCTCAACACCTTGACATCACGATCCAAAATTTCTACTGGTTCCTCTTCGAATGATAGATCAGGTCTTACCTCGATTTCCTCCATAGGCACAACATGGGACGGATTCGAACGGTATCATCTTGACATAGAGACGTGAAATACATCGTGAATTTGTCTTAATTCCGGAGGCAACTCCAGCTGATAGGCTACTGGTCCTACTCGCTTCAACACTCGATATGGTCCGATAAATCTAGGACTTAATTTACCCTTTCGACCAAACCTTAGTACCTTCTTCCACGGTGACACCTTTAAAAATACTCTATCACCCACTGCGAACTCTATGTCCTTACGCTTTAAATCAGCATAAGACTTCTGTCTGTCCGATGCCTCCTTCAGTCGAACCCGAATCAATTCAACCTTCTCTTCGGTCTCGGTCACCAACTCCGGACCCAAAATCCGGCGTTCTCCTAGTTCTGTCCAGCATGTAGCAGTACGACACTTCCGCCCGTACAAAGCTTCATAGGGCACCATCTGAATACTTGACTGGTAGCTATTGTTGTAAGCAAATTCTGCTAACGTTAAGAACTCTTCCCAACTACTTCTGAAATCAATGACACATCCTCTCAACATGTCCTCCAAGATCTGAATCACCCGCTCTGTAACATCCTAAAATTTGAGTATTTTCTTGTGTTAGCTTGGATATGAATGTTATTGTGTGCTTAGTATATTTGTGTGAAGGCTTGGAAATATTAGGAAGCTAGAATAATTTTTAGTATAGTTTATTTAATGAAGTGGATTAAGTGAGCTTGACACTTAAGTTTATTTAAGTGTTAAATTAAAGCATAAGGGAGTTAATGGCATAGTGGTTAAGGAGTTTGAAAGGTTGCTTGAGGAAGTGGTTCGAGTAGCTTGGAAAGCATTTTTAGGATTATATTTTTACATTCTAGCATTGATGGACGATCAAACTTATTTATGATAGGTTGGACTATTAATTTTGGAAAGTTGAATATTGGTTTAAGGAAAGCATGAAATTGGGGATAAGAATCTTAAGGTTATGGTATGATGAGGGGACAAAGGCATGGAATATGGAGGATGTTTTGGAAAGTAATCCTAGGCCTTTAGTGCATGTATGTGGACGGTATGGGGTCTAGGGGGGTGGCCGAATGTTGATAGGTGTTTTAGGGGGGATTGTTGGCCAACTTTTGCCTTTGTGCATCTTTGGCTTTGTTTTTCTTTCTCTCCAAAAACTTCCCACCTTGGCCGAATGTCTATTGTGCTTTTGGTGCAAATTTCTTTTGATTTTAGCCTCATTTTGTTGAACCAAATCATACCATTTTTCTTTCTTTCATTGTTCTTTTGAAACCGAAAATACAATTTGAAGTTTGTGCATTTTTGTGCACTTTTCTTCTTTGACAAAATAGAGTTTGGCCGAATCTCTCTCTCTCCCACATCTCTCTCTTTTTCTTCTTTGACATTGGTTCATAATCATATTTCTCCTACTTTCTCTTGGCCGAAACTTTCATCTCTCCATCTCTCTTTACTTTCTTTTATTTTTATTCAAAGACATAAACATTCCTCTCTCATTGAAATCTCTTCCATCTTCTTCTTTTGTTTTCCTTTCTCTTTCTCAACTTTAATCGAATCCTTATTGTCAATACAAATCAACCATAGCCGAATTTCTTAGACCATTTGATCATTTTGCCGAAACTTTCCCTTTCTCTTATTGTTTTGTTTTGGCCGAATATTCAAGGGTAGATTTTCCTTTGCTTTCTTCAATCGATTTTGGTTAATAAGTAAGTATTCTTGGCCGATTTTCCTATTATATCTTTTCTCCTCTCTATGTTATTTTCTTGTGGACAAAAGTCGAACCTATGGGCATTTGTTGCAAGGTTTTAATCATTCTAGGAACCGATTTCTTTTAGGCTCCTCGGGACGTTGGAAGCAATCAACCTAAGCCTTGTATCTTTGTCAATCGTTTTGGGTAAGTATAGGTAAGACTTGGTTTTACAAGTGAAACTCTTTGGGATTTTGTGGTATGGTCGAATGGCCTTTGTTCATAATCTTAGTATTGGCCGATTGTAGGACAAGGATCTAGTGCGGTAGATCGGATCTTCGGAAGTTAGTATTTGCGTTGGTGAAAGGTGTGAATCTTACACACTTTATAACTTGGTTCATATTTGTATATATGTGTGTTAAATAACTATTCATGTTGTTAAAGTGGAAACGATGAGATCTTGATATGATACCATGATAGTATGAATGAGGATTCGGGTAAGTCCGTTTCGATATGTTGTTATACATAAGGATTGAAATCATGATCTACGATTTATAATATTTCTGCTATGTGATTCATATCAAAGTATATTGACATGATTTGTTTATTGCATTGGTATGGGCAACATGAGAGGAGGGGGAAGATTGATATTGTGACTTCGGTCACCAGTGATTTGGTATCACATTTGTGTCTTCGGACACCAGAGATTTGGTATCTCCAGTGATTTGGTATCACATTCGTGTCTTCGGACACCAGAGGTTTGGCACCTCATAGCGTCTCGTCCCTGTGGTTAACACCACCGTGGGTTGGCCCCACTTTTGAGATATGGGATCGTCGCCAGTGATTTGGTATCACACGTGGGTTGGCCCCATAACTTGATGATTCGTGACTTCAGTCACCAGTGATTTGGTATCACATTCGTGTCTTCAGACACCAGAGGTTTGGCACCTCATAGCGTCTCGTCCCTGTGGTTAACACCACTGTGGGTTGGCCCCACTTTTGAGATATGGGATCGTCGCCAGTGATTTGGTATCACACGTGGGTTGGCCCCACAACTTGATGATTCGTGACTTCGGTCACCAGTGATTTGGTATCACATTCGTGTCTTCGGACACCAGAGGTTTGGCACCTCATAGCGTCTCGTCCCTGTGGTTAACACCACCGTGGGTTGGCCCCACTTTTGAGTTATGGGATCGTCACCAGTGATTTGGTATCACACGTGGGTTGGCCCCACAGATGGTTTATTCGTGACTACGGTCACCAGTGATTTGGTATCACAATTGTGTCTTTGGACACCAGTGGTTTGGCACCACCAGTGGTTTGGTACCACACGGGGTAGAAAAGGAGATATGGATGGCTAGGTTGGGTGCATTATACATATACGTTGCTTTGTTATAATTTGTGTAAGTATGTGGTATTTGCCCGGGAGAGGGAATATGCACTGAGTCTTGGTGACTCACCTTCTCCCTTATCTTTTCAGGTGATTCGCGAGATTGCGGATAAGGAGCCGGATGAACTCGAGGAGGCCATGCAATAAAAGTTGGTTTTATATGAACTTCCATTTGGGTATTTTATTTTAATTTGGTTTTCATATTTTATGGATTTGTAATAAGGCCTGTTTAATTATGTTTTGGATTATCTTTATGTTTTGAACATGTTTAAATATGGTTTATAAATTTCATGATTATTATAATAAATTGAGCACAAAGTTTTCTAAACTACACAACGCGACGGTTTTTAAAACGTTACCATCGGGTAACATAAATCATTTGATAATTTTAACAACTTAAGTGCTTTCGATAATTTAAAGGATTTTTAAAAAAATTAAGTTTCTACAATCAAATGCAAATGGTTTTCAAAGTAATAATTCGAGTTTTCTTAAAACATATAAATCTTTTCTAACTTATGATTTATTTACTTATTTTAAAGTTTTATGTAATATCAAAGTGAATTTCAGTTTTAACTTATTTTCTACAAATAAAGAATTTCAAAGAGTTTTTCACAAAAATTTAATTGTTAATTCGATTCTTTTAAAAATATTTTCCTTAGTGACATACCAAATTCGATCGTGGCGTATTGACCAGGTTTGGGGTGTTACACACTCAGACTGTCCATCGGCCTGAGGATGAAACGCTGTACTAAAATCCAACTTCGTACCCAACACTTGATGCAACGCCTTCCAAAATCGTGAGGTAAACCTAGGGTCCCTATCCGATATGATTGAAACCGGTACTCCATGCAACCTTACCACCTCTGCTATGTATAACTTAGCTAACTTCTGCAAGGAGTAGTCAACACGCACTGGTATGAAGTGTGCAGACTTCGTCAAGCAGTCAACAACTACCCAAATCGCATCTTTCTTAGTGGGTGTGAGTGGAAGCCCACTAACAAAATCCATGGTGATTCTTTTCCGCTTCCATTGTGGAATCTTCACTGGCTGTAATAATCCTGATGGTAACTGATGTTCCGCCTTGACCTACTGACAGGTCAAACACTTACCCACCAATTTAGTTACCTCTTGCTTCAAACCCGTCCACCTGAACTGATCTCTCAAATCCCGAAACATCTTACTTCCTCTAGGGTGCATAGCGTATGCACTACCATGCGCTTCATTTAGAATCCTCCGCCTTAGCTCCGGATCTTTTGGCATGCAAACCTTCCCTCGGAAGCATAACAATCCTTCCTCATTCATACTGAATTCTGCTGGCCCATCCTTTGGGATTAGCTGCAATTTCCCCTTTAGCAACTCATCGGTCTGTTGCCTCTCCTTCACTTGACTAATCCAAGTAGGTTTCACTTGAAGTTCGGCTAATAAGCTTCCATCCTCATACATTGCCCTTAGGTCAGGGACTACTTTACATTAGCCTTACCCGGATGATATTTGATCGAGCAATCGTAATCCTTTAGTAATTCGATCCACCTTCTCTGCCTTAGGTTCAACTCCTTCTGAGTCAAAAGATACTTCAAGCTCTTATGATCTGTGTAAATGACAGATTTCTCCCCGTATAGATAATGCCTCCAAATTTTTAAGGCAAACACCACTGCCACCAATTCCAAATCATGGGTGGGGTAATTCAATTCATGTAGTCTTAACTGCCGAGATGTATATGCAACCACCTTTCCATCTTGCATCAACACACACCCTAATCCCGCGTGTGACGCATCACAGTAAATTATGAACTCCCTCCCCGCCTCCGGCTGAATCAGCACCGGAGCCTCCGTCAGAAACCTTTTCAACTTCTCAAAACTCTCCTGTTGCTTATCAGACCAAACAAACGGAACTCCTTTCCGTAGTAACTTGGTCAATAGTGCTGCGATCGAAGAAAATCCTTCAACAAACCTTCGGTAATACCCTGCTAGACCAAGAAAACTCCTAATCTCAGCCACAGACCTAGGTGGCTTCCAATCCAACACTGCTTCAATCTTTCGAGGGTCAACCCTAATCCTTTCTGCTGACACAACGTGCCCTAGAAACGTTACTTCACTCAGCCAAAATTCACACTTACTGAATTTGGCATACAACTGCTTCTCCCTTAGGATCTGCAAAACTATTCGCAGATGAGCATCATGCTCCTCCTCTGACTTCGAATAAACTAAGATATCATCGATAAACACCACGACACACTGATCTAAGTAAGGTTGGAATACTCGGTTCATCATGTCCATGAACGCTGCTGGCGCGTTGGTTAATCCAAACGGCATCACCATAAACTTATAGTGACCGTAGCGAGTCCTAAAATCTGTCTTATGTACATCCGCCTCCTTGACCCTAAGCCAATGGTACCCTGACCTCAGATATATCTTAGAAAAGATTGAGGCTCCCTTCAACTGATCGAACAAGTCATCAATCCTTGGCAACGGGTACTTGTTCTTGATTGTTAGCTTATTCAACTGGCGATAATCAATGCACATACGCATTGATCCATCCTTCTTCTTAACAAATAACACCGGCGCTCCCCACGACGACACACTCGGTCGAATAAATCCTCTATCCAACAACTCCTGTATCTACGCTTTCAGCTTTACCAACTCCTTCGGTGCCATCCTATATGGAGCGATAGATACCGGTACTGTTCCCGGAAGAAGATCGATACCAAACTCCACTTCACGATCTGGGGGTAATCCCGGAAGCTCTTCAGGGAAAACATCAGGAAATTCCTTTACCGTCCTGAAATCCCCAACAATCAGATCCTTGGCTTCTAGAGCCCGAACAAACAATAAAACTGTCTCGCACCCTTTCCTCACCATCCTTTCTGCTCTTAGGGCAGCCACCACATTCGACAAGCAGTTCCCCTTTCTTCTATCACCAACACTTCAGCACCCTCGGGGGTTTTTAATACCATACGCTTGGCTGCACAATCTAGATTAGCTTGATAATTCACAAGCCAATCCATGCCTAAAATTAAATCAAACTCTCCAAACGGTAATTCCATCAAATCCGTTCGAAAAATTGTCCCCTGAACTTCTAGAGGTACTTCCCGATAAAGTCTATCCACTACTACCAATTGTCCTAACGGGCTAACTACAGTCATTGCCTTAGGGGTAATTTTAGATTCTAGCCTTAAAGTTCCCGATACGGTACTAGCTACGTACGAATGCGTCGACCCAATGCAGTGTAAGGCAAACCAAAAATTAAGAACGTACCGGTTATGACATCTAGTGCATCAGCCTCCTCTCGACGTCTGACAGCATAGACCAACCCCGGCTGTCTCGCCTCAGTGTTTCCTACCCCTTGGCCTGGTGCTCTACGACCCCGACCAACACCATTACCACCTCAGCTTGCACCACGACCTCTTTGTGGTTGCTGACCTCCTCTGCTAGGCTGAGCATTCCCTCGACCCATGGTCCGTTCACTGTCTTTTTGTTGTGGACAGTTCCTAACTTGGTGGTCCGTAGATCCACACCTAAAACACTTTCCACTGCCTGCCCAACACTCACCAGCATGAAATTTGCCACATCGAGCACACTTGGGTGTCTGGTTGGTAGCAGCAGGTTTCTCTTCTCGTGTTGGTCCATCGGGCCTGGACCTTTTCTGAGTATGCCCGCTTGACGATCCAAGATTCCTCTTATTTCCACCTCTATCTCTATCTCGATTTAATTTCTCAGTCCGCTTTACCTCCTCGGCTATCTTAGCCTTTTCCACTAGGACAGCAAATTCCCTCTCCCGCTGTGGGGCTATCAAAACACGCAAGTCATCCCTCAGGCCAACTTCAAACCTAACACAACGTTCATGCTCCGTGGCTACCATCCCACGAGTATATCGGCTAAGACGTAAGAACTCAGCTTCATACGCAGCAACTGACCTACTCTCTTGCATCAGATTCAGAAATGCTCTGCACTGCGCATCCACATAACTTGATCCAATGTACTTATTTTGAAACACCGTTTTAAAGAAATCCCAGGTGATACGGTCAGCCACAGCACCATCCTTTACCGTAAGCCACCATTGATAGGCTTCATCCCTCAAGAGGGATACAACTCCCTTCAACTTTTCCTCCTTCGTGAAATCCAAATCATCCATTATGCGTTCTACCGCCTCCAACCAATACTCAGCTGAACTTGGGGCTACACTAGAAATTCCCCTAAACACTTCTACCCCATTGGCTCTAAGCCGTTCTGGCACAGATTTCCGGGCTCCTGTGCCCATACCAGCCCCAGCAACCCTTTCTAAAACCCTTATCATTGCCTGAGATACCGCGTCATCTCCGGCAGTCTGATCCTAAAATTCCTCCTCCGCGGCTGGCATCTCATTTCCAGAACCATGACCAGATCCTACTGGTTCCAACACCGTCATCCTACCCCTACCACGACCACGTGGTGGACGTCCTCGACCCCTTGTACTCATTCTATCGATTCGCGTTTATCTGGTTAGAAATTTTATGAACTATTAGTTTTCTTCCACTGTTTTAACCACGAACAGTCTTATGAATAATAGCTTTAAGAGTAATTTTTTTTCTGAATTCGCATTCACCATACAGTCTCAAGTTCATATCCTCTAGGAAACACATACATTCAATCATGAACTCACGTTTATTACAGAAAAGTGTTGTTGTTGTTGTTGTTTTCACTACCCAGGAGTATTTTCATAATTTTATCCTACATGGGTATTTTCGTAATTTTTCAAAATAAGGTTCCTTGGTGATTTTGTCAAATAAGGGTATTTTGGTAATTTTGTATTCTCGGGGGTATTTTGGTAATTTTGAAAATCGAGGGTATTTTGGTAATTTTGGAATCCGGGGCATTTCAGTAATTTTGAAATCTGGTGGTATTTCGGTAATTTTGAAATTCGGGGGTATTTCGGTAATTTTGAAATTCGAGGGCATTTTAGAAATTTTAAAATTCGGGAGTATTTCGGTAATTTTGGAATTCGAGGGCATTTCGATAATTTTGAAATCCGGGGGTATTTCGGTAATTTTGAAATTCGAGGGTATTTTGGTAATTTTGGAATTCGAGGGCATTTCGATAATTTTGAAATCCGGGGGTATTTTGGTAATTTTGAAATTCAGGGGCGTTTCGGTAATTTTACCAAACAAAGGTAATTTGGTAACTCTACAAACCAGGGTTATTTTGGTCATTTTGTAAAACAAGGGTAATTTGGTAATTTTCTTCATAGCTGTGAACATTTTCAAATCAAGTGTATTTTTTTTGAAGTGTACAAAACTTAGGGGTTTTTGTTTGCAAAATAGGGTGGTTGGTCCCTTTCGGGTTTTAATTATAGGTTCAGCCCATGAACAAGTCCTTATAGCTAGAGTGAACAGTCACTACGCACCAGGTAAGATTCCAGCGAAGAGGAGGTGAGTCACTAGGACTGCTTAAATACCAAGCTCTCCCTGAATCCACTCCTAGGCATGCGTATGCCTATTGCCACACCCCGCCATGGCTAAAGTGAACAGTCACTATGCACCAGGTAAGATTCCAGCGAAGAGGAGGTGAGTCACCAAGCTCTTTAGGATCTACTCCTAAACATGCATATGCCTGTTGCCACACCTTAGTCTTGCGACTTGTTTACAGGTTTTGTTTAGTAAAATTAAGTTTTATGGAATTGAAGAGTTGTTTGCCTAAGCCTAGAGTCCATCGAGTTCTAATCTAGATAGTCTACGTCCCATAAAGCCCACTAAGCCCACATTTATATCACAATCAGGGGTTTAGAATACTTACCTGGGTGGATTGGATGCCGGTAGACTCGAAGGCCATGTCTTCAAACCAAAAATTTTTCTTAAATTCAATTTTTTTTCTAAAACACTTCTAGACCCATTTCACAGCCCGAGTTTTGAACTGGGCTCTGATACCAAATTGTAACACCCCAAACCCAGCCCATGCGTTTCGACGGATCTGGCATGTCACGGCTTGTACTTTGAAAACTTTTGTTTGTGTGTTATGGAAATCATAAGTCAATTGGACATTATTTGGTTAGATAGGTGGCATTTTTTTTTTAAATTATAAAATCCTTTGTATTATTATTATTGAGTATAATTATACCTTTGACATAATCTCATAGGTTGCAAAACATTAAAACTACTTAATTGGATAAAACTATAGGGCCTTATTACATTGACAATTCCAAAATAATAATAAAATAAAACTTAAAGAAATTCCGAAAATAAATTTGTAGAAATAAAACTTGATGGCCCCTCGAGTCCGTCTCGGCTCCCATGTCCACGATCTACTGTTCATCTGGAAGAGTAGAGAAAAGGAAAGCGTGAGTCACAAAGACTCAGTGTATAAATCTCAAAACACACATCGACCTGAGCCCACAAACACATTATGGGCCCTGGCCCATACAGGAACGCATCAATCATAATCACATAATAAACAATAAAGAATGAATAACCCAACCCATCCTAGGTTTCCAACCTCTACACACCAACCCGTACCAACCATCACACCTTGGGGATTTCTACAATCAACCCTCCATCCGCTACACACCAAAACGACAGCCGTACTGCCTATTCCTATTAAGTAGGAATCATTAAACGTGGCATAGCCACCGATAACTATGTGACCTTATATTTAAATTATGTGGGTTTTCTACCACCGATCACCAAGTGACCTATCATGCACTTCCCCTTCAATTATCATCATTCCCACCCCATGCATACATACATAAAGAAAACATCAAGCAGACTTATATATTCTTCGATACACATAGGGAGTTCTATGTTTACGTACCTGGCATCCTTGCCTAACCCTTTTTTAGGGTTCCATTTGACTGCCTATACAGCCTTATTCCGACTTTTTAGCCCATAACATACATAAATAGATATACATACAGGTTTATCAGTAGTGTGTTAGAGATCTACACACCTGGTTACCAATAAAACGATGCTTTCTATGTCGACGCTATCCTTAGTCGACACTACTGCTATCTGCCTAAGGTGTTGTACAGAAGCCGGTCCACAACCAATTGGCCAATCTCGAACAGCAGATACTGCTAGTTTCTTAAACTTAGGGATTCTTTCCTTTGCCTGATCCATATTTAATTCCATCAAATCCTTATTAGAGCTACTATAACAATATTTAATCGTTAATCATCCTTATAGAGTTAAAATCATATATATATATATATATTGAATGAGTCTAATAAAAATCTAGGGATAATCTTCTTACCTTAAAAATCCCGAAATTAGAGACTTATGATTTTCGGCTTTTAGATCTAGTCGACTAAGCTTCCTTCAAATCCCGAATTGCCGCCCATCATAAAACCATTAAACTATTAGCTTTCGGCTTTTTCCTTTCAAAAACCGGGAATAGATTATGAGAACTAATCAAAAATCGGCTCTTACCTTAGCTTAGGAGTTTTGGCTAACACTAGAGAGAGGATTCGGCAATGCCAATGGAAGATTTAAATGCCGGAAGTATAGAACAATTTCTCAAATAGGATGAATAAAAGAAAAAGCGATGGTTGCTTCGGCTTTTTAGAGAAATCGGCACAAGGGAAAAGAAAGTGGGGAAAAGTTTTGGCTTTTGAAGTAATTGAAGAAAGAAATTTGAAGAGGGAGAGGCTAGGGAATTTCGGCACCAAGGGAGAGGATTTTAGGGTTTTCAATGTCAGAAACAAGGAGCTAGCCCCCCTATTTATAGATTTTCAACACCCACTACTAAAAACCGAAAACGCCCTTAAAATTTAAGCTAAAAGAGAGGAGAAATTCGGCACCCTCTTTGCCATGCAGTAGCTAAATTTTACACTCCTCTAGGTGGTGGATTTTCAGCCAACACTTCTCTTGGAGATAAGCTTCTAACTTTTCTTCTTTTTATCTATGATATTATCACTTAAAAAATCCACAAAAATTTTCCTATTTTATAGCCTTGTAGCCGTCCACCTCTGCTAACCCTAATGCCAAATTTAACTCACTTAAATTAAAAGATTTGGGCTTCATTTAACTTAAATTTTTGGGCCCCTAAATCCCTTGTGTGTGGCGTCACTACTAATTCCCTTATAGTGCCACTTATTGTTGGGCCACAAGCCCATGTTTGGCATTTTAAACATAATTACCTCCTTTTAATTCTTTAATGCCCAATCTAATAATTTAATCAAGGCCTTAGCCTAATCCTGAGCCCAATTTGGACCCCTATCACTTAAATTAACCTATTAAACCTATCCCTACACAAAATGCATAGGCCCATAAATTTAGGATGTTACATTTGTGATCTGAATAAACATGACATTTCTTACCGAATAAGTAATGACGCCAAATTTTTAACGCGAAAACGATGGCTCTAATTCTAGATCGTGAGTCGGATAATTTCTTTCATGATGCTTCAATTGTCTCGAAGCGTAGACTATGACTTTGCCTTCCTGCATCAAAACGCAACCCAAACCATTCAAAGAAGTATCAATATAAACAATAAATTCTTTACCCGAGTCAAGCTGAGCTAACACTGGAGCTTCGGTCAAAAGGGCTTTCAACTGATCGAAACTTTTCTGACACTTTTTCGACCATTCAAAATTAGTGTCTTTCTGTAATAGCTTTGTCAATGGGGTAGCTATTATAGAAAAACCTTTCACAAATCGCCTGTAGTAACCCGCAAGTCCCAGAAAACTTTGAATTTCAGAAACATTCTTCGGTGGTTTCCAATCAAGTATAGCCGATATTTTATTCGGATCAACCCGAATGCCTGATGCTGAAACGACGTGACCCAAAAAGCTAACTTCCTTCATCCAGAATTCACACTTACTAAACTTTGCATACAACTATTGATCTCGCAAGGTTTGTAACACTAATTTCAAATGCTCGGCATGTTCGGTTTCATTTCTGGAGTAGATCAGGATATTGTCTATAAACACTACCAAAAACCGATCCAAATACTGTCTGAAAACCCGATTCATCAAATCCATAAAAATAGCAGGTGCATTAGTAAGTCCAAAAGCCATGGCTAGGAATTCAAAATGTCCGTACCTCGTTTGGAATACAGTCTTTGACACATCGGAATCTCTGACTCGCAACTGATAATAACCCGATCTCAAATCTATCTTCGAAAACACTGAAGCCCCTTTTAATTGGTCAAACAAGTCATCAATCCGAGGCAATGGGTATTTATTCTTTATTGTCACCTTATTTAACTGCTGGTAATCAATACACATTCGCATAGTCCCATCTTTCTTTTTCACAAATAGAACTGGTGCACCCCAAGGAGAAAAGCTCGGTCGTGCAAAGTCCCTATCTGTCAACTCTTGCAACTGTGCTTTCAATTCTTTCAATTCAGTAGGTGTCATCCGATACGGAGCTATCGAAATCGGAGTCGTCCCCGGTACTAATTCAATACCGAACTCTATCTCTCAAACTGGCGGTAAACCTGACAATTCTTCAAGGAACACCTCTGGGTATTCACATACAACTGATACGGATTCAATTTGCTTTTCGGACATTTTATTATCCAACACAAAAGCCAAGTAAGCTTCAAATCCTTTTCTCACATACTTACGAGCTAACATCGAGGATATTACTGCCGGTAACCCATTCAAGTCATTAGGTTCAATCCGTATGATTTCACCGTTCTGACATTTCAATTCAATGGTCTTTCTTTTGCAATTCACCACAACATCGTGCAAAGTTAACCAGTCCATTCCCAAAATTATATCAAATTCGTCGAAAGGCAACAACATTAAATCAGCTGGGAAGCATGAATCCCGAATCATCAACGGGCAACCTTTACATACTTTATCAACGAGAACACATCTACCCAAGGGGTTGGACACACGGATCACAAACTCAGTAGACTCAACAGGCAGAGTCTTACTGGATACTAAAGTTTCACACAGATAAGAATGAGTCGAACCCGGATCAATCAATGCAATCACAGTAGTATTATAAAGTGTGAAAGTACCGGTAATAACATCTGGGGAAGAAGCATCCTCTCTGGCACGTATAGCATAAGCTCTAGCTGGTGCTCGAGCCTCTGATCGATCTGTAGTGTCCTTCGTTCCTCTCTGACTGCCACCTACATTCCCTGAATGTCTGGGTGGTCTGCCTCGTGCTGACGCGTTACTCGGTTTAGTGTTCTGAGCCGTATTTTGCTCAGTTAGCATCGGGCACTCTCAAATAAAATGGTCCAACGATCCATATTTAAAGCAGGACGATCACGGAATCTACAACTCCCAGAATGCCATTTTCCATAATGCTTGCACTCAGCCTGGTTCTACTGAACATTACCAACACTAGCCATCGAAGTGGCTCGGGAACTCACTGGAGGTCGATCTCGTCTAGACAGGTCTGAAGTAGTTTTATGTCGGCCGAAGTCATCTTTGAACTTCTTAGACACTGAATGGAAAGTCTTAATCGATGATCTTTTATGAGTGTCTCTAGCTTCTATTTCAGCCTTTCTTTTCTCTTTTCCAAGCTCTTCAGCTTTGTAAGCTTGCTCGACAAGTACCACGAACTCTTTGATCTCAAGAATGCCAACAAGCAACTTTATGTCTTCATTCAGACCGTCTTCAAATCTTTTGCACATAATGGCTTCAGTTGATACACACTCTCGAGCATATCGGCTCAATCTGACAAATTTCTGCTCATATTCCGTCACAGTCATACGACCCTGTTTTAGTTCCAGAAATTCTTTTCGTTTCTGATCGATAAATCTCTGACTGATATATTTCTTACGGAACTCGATCTGGAAGAAATCCCAAGTCACTTTTTCTTTCAGAACCACTGATACTAGTGTATTCCACCAGTGATATGCAGTGTCCCATAGAAGAGATATAGCACACTTCAGGCATTCATCTGGAGTACAGGATAGCTCATCAAGTACCCAAATAGTGTTATCGAGCCACATCTCAGCTCGCTCTGCATCGTCATCATCATTGGCTTTAAATTCTTCGGCCCCATATTTCCTGATTTTATCAACAGGAGGCCTACTAGATCTCATCGGAGGTGCTGAAGGTACCGGAGTTGGATTATTCGGGGGTGGAGGTTGTTGTACAGCCGGGTTAGTCTGAATAAACTGGGTAAACCATTCATTCATCATCTGGTAAAAGGCTTGCTTAGCCTCCCCCTCATGACTACCCAAGACAGGTCGAGAGTCTACCAGCGCTGACCCACGTACGCGATCAGGCGCTACACTCTCTACATCATCCGCTATGGCTCTGTCAGGATCCATATACTATAAGGAACACAATTTGAAATGTCAGAAGTCACCACACTATCATATATATAATAAAGGCATGTATAGCTAGAATCACACTCGCTAGGTAGTCGTAGAATCGACTAAACCGTAAGCTCTGATACCAATTAAATGTAACACCCCTAACCCATGTCCGTCGCCGGATTAGGGTTACAGGCATTACCAGATAAGTCAAAAATTTCGTTCAATCGAATAAATCTTAGTTGACATCTTTATCAAAAACAAATTTAATTATAGACAGACAAATTACACATACATACTTGATACATTAATCCAAATCATATACGATAATCATCGATGAACACAAAATAACCTTGCAATGAATATTACATTATTATACACACAATTAGTTTCTTAGCCGAATATACAGGAACACATACATAAGATTTTCATGAACATTTCATAACTTGAATTAAGCTTAATATATTCAAAACTCAATCAAATCGAACCTTTACCTACAGCTAAATACATATATAGATATACTTATATACATATGCACCTCATATACATGCTCATTTCCATATTCGAAAGTAAGCTTAATTAACTAATTCATCAAGCATATAAATTTCATTTGGATATTTCTCTTTAGCTTAGCCGAACTTACATATGTATTGCATAACATGATTCATATTTCATAAAATGACTAAAATTAATACACACATAATTTCCAAATGATGCCTATCCAATACATACCTGTCTTCCATCCATGACTAACTATGACCGTATATAAACATCCATTGCTATTTTTGAATAATCCATTATAAACAAACAATTATACCTACATAAGTCATTAAGCATCATCACCATCTTTTTACTAGCCATATGCATAACTAAATACATCACATATATATGCCATGACCAATTTATATCTACGATATCCACCTAGACTATAGTTGATTATAGCCAAATACAATCCATATCATCTATGCATCATAATAACATATCCATATGCACTATTAAATTATTAAAACCGTATGTCTCCACATTAACTAACATAGAACATAAGCCATATTCGTATGGCTATAAGACATATCTTAACAAAGTTTCCAACTCCAACAAGGACATTTACCATACTATACATGCCTTTATCCAAAATGACCAAACTAAAAGAGTATCAAAAAGATGATAGTGTGGTTGACTTTGTGGACGATTTCTCGAGCCCGTAGCTTGACCAAAATCTATAAAACGGAACATTAAACATAAACAGAGTAAGCTCACTAGCTTAGTAAGTCTCAAGCAATTTCGATGCACAATCAAATATTCAAGCATTAACATATATATATATATATATATATATATATATCAACTTGTATATGACATTGAACACAATAGTTTAACATATAAATTTTCACTAAGGCTAAATGCCTTTATTCTCATTTTACACTTAGCAATCACCTATCTTTAATATACAACTCTCCAAAGCATTTAAATACCATAGATATTTGCTTGTTCCAAAACTATTAACTATGACATGCATTTTAGCCACATGATATTAGCCATACACATATACAAGCATATCCAATTGTTCTCACATTTAACATTTATACACATGTCCAAATCTCAATAGCATAACCAAGCTTTTACTTCCATAAACATATCATGCTCATTATTGATAAATTCAAATGCACTCTTAAACACTTCACCAGAAGCTTTGACTACATCACAACTTACTTACTTCGGAAGGATATATATAAATTAACTTACCTTATTCCTGGTATCTAGGCAAGAACTTATAATTACCCGAACACTTATCTTATTGCAGTAGCTACATTCCACCTTGTAAATGATTCATGACTTCTTTAATTAAATACGTCACCGGCATTAAGCCTGCTAGGCATGAAAACCTGATATAATGCACCGGCACGAGGCCTGCTAGGCTCGAAGCCCGAATGTCAACATAATTAACCATTCTATGCACATTTATTAATGCTAGCATCACAAACATCTCATATAATTCATATTACCTTCCATATCAAACCGAACTTACTTATTCACATTTCATTAAACAAAATAAAGTCAATCCAATAATATACCACCACATTCGGCCATCACATATATTTCTACTCAAAATTTTCAACTATCATCATTTACCATGTTCATAATTAACTCTTTAACATATATTTGCTTAAGGACTTACCTCGACTATCGACGGACAACGTAGACCGGCTATTTGATAACCTTCGCCTTTCCCCGATCCAAATCCGTTTTTCTTTGTTCTTGATCTAATTAAGCTTGAACAAGGCTGAATGTTTTTGAAGCTTTTCTTCTTTTGTTTCTCTTTTATTTCGGCAAAGATGAGCATGAAATGGCTTTATTTTATGTTTGTTTTACTAATATTAACATAATTTAATAATTACCTTTTTAACCTTATGTTATAAAATAATAAACATTATAAAATAAGGTTAGTTAGGTACTTGGCCGGCCACTAACTTTAGAAATGGGCTATTTTCCCTTTTAGGACTTCAATTTAAGAAGCCACTATCACATTAGGACTTTTCACTATAGTTTGCAACATTTGCACTTTACACGATTAAGTCTTTTTGTCTAATTAAACACACAAACGATCAAGTTTTTCTACGAAACTTTCACACATCATAAATCACATATGATTAGCACCAAAAATAATATTTAAAAATTATTCGGACTCGGATTCGTGGTCCCGAAACTACCGTTCCGATTAGGGTTAAATTCAGACTATTACACCCGGGGAGGATCAGCTTGTTTTTATAAAAGGGGCAATTTTCCTCTTTGGTCCTTCCGCAATTTTATTAGTTTCAATTTCATCCAATGAAAGTTTTCTATTATTTTTAATTCAGCCCTGGAATTTATAATTTCTCGCGAATTGGTCTTAGGGCTATTTAAAAGCAGAAAATAAAATAGCGTCGTTTAGAAGACAAGGCGTAATTGCCTAATGGGTCTCTGCAATGTGACGCATGATTTAATCTGGCCCTTTTACTTTTATTGCTATTTAATCCCTGTTTCTTTTTTTAAAAAAACTCTCTTTTATTTCTATTTTATTTTATTTAAATTGTTTAACATTATATCTAGATTTTTTTTATTAACATTTTTGTATTATTTTTTATTTTAAAATTTGTATAGTATATATTATTTAAATTAATTTATTAATAATGTAAAGTTTTTTTGTATTGTTTATTTTAAATACGTATTTTTTATATATGAAATTATTACTATTTATTATTTATATTAGGTTATTTATTAAGTTCAATATTATTTATATATTATGTGTTATTTTAAAGTTTGCACATTAATTATTATATTACACTTTTATTTTGTATATTATATATTATTATATTTATTATATATAACATATCAATTATTTTATTCTTAATATTGTATAAAATTTTGTATATTATATAATATATATTGTTCATATTGTTTATCCTTATATATGTAGTTTTTATGTAGTTTTTTATCTTTCGTTACTTACTGCTTTACATCTTATATTTGTTTATCCATGCTCTTTTATTCGTTTATGATTTTTATGTTTGCTTTATTATAGTTGTTTTATTATTTATATCATTCATTATTTTATGTTATTATTTCTTTAATTGTCTATATTAGTATTAATCGTTAATATGACTTGTAATTTTCGTAAATTGTTTTGTTTTATAATATATGATACAATATTTTATTCAAATCCCTTTTTTACAAAAAACATATTTTGCTAAATTATCGCATTTTTATTTAAAAGTTTTTTTGGTTTAAAAATACGATGATAAATATTTGGGGGCTACGAGGAAAATTGTACCCTAACTCACTGGGTTTCGATTTTTCTCGTTGAACTTAAAATATGAAGTATCCTTTTTTTAAAAAAAATTTGAAACTCATAAACTTCGAATCAAAAACTTATTCTCGAGAATTCAAAATATGGTATCCTAACTTATTAGATATGATGTTTTGTGTCTCGAGGAATGTATTTTCTATAAATAAAAGCAACCTTAGTCTCGAAGTTTTGAAATGTTACATCCTAACTTAATGGGAATGGTATTTTATTTCTATGAGCTAAGAGAGTTTTGGCTTTCTTTCAAATAAAAGGATCATATTTTAAATTTTTCAAATTTTTGACCTTCGGACATGAATTTATCAATTAGGTACCAGTTTTTAGGCATTACGAGGGTGCTAACCCTTCCTCGTACGTAACCGACTCCCGAACCTGTTTTCTTGAATTTCGTAGGCCAAAATCAATATTTTAATTAAAACAAAAAATGTTTTATAAGGTGGTCTGATCACACCTAAGTAAAAAGGATTGGTGGCGACTCCCGTTTTCATTTTAAAGTCGATCCCTGTCTTTTTTTCAAAATATAAAAATGGTTTCGACATCTGGCATTGATACTTTAGGTTATTCCAATCGCGGAAGCTCCTAAAGTTTGAAATATAAAAACGTCTATTTTTAAGTGTTTTTGAAAATAGTTGTTAATTTTGAAATTTCATGTTTAGCAATTTTAAATAAGGAAATCTAAAGCCCATTTAAAAATTTAATCCCTCAAAGGCCTTTTAACAGAATTAAAACCCAAAATATAAAATTCAAATAAAGAGTCTACAGCAGAGCACCAGCGGTCGTGTGGCCACCTCCGAGTCTCTCGGAGCTTCAAATTGCCTAAGGCTGGGATTACCTATACAGTTAGACAGAAGGGTGAGTTTGCGAAAACTAAGTGTGTAATCCCTTATAATACAAACAGTCAGATGGACCAGGTGGGCCCATCACAAACACAGTATCAGGTGGGCCTTAGCCCATAACAGAACCAGGTGGACCTAAGGCCATTACAGAATCAGTATCAGATGCAGATATGCAGACAGAAATCCAACACAATCCAACCAATACACCACCCCTGTAACTGCCCGATTTAGGGGCTAGTAGGAACAGTGATCTCGGGATCACTAATCCGAGGTTAGAGAAAATTATTTCCATAATATTTTATGAGTTAGAGTGTGATGGTATAAGTGTATGAAAATTTTGGTGCTTTAATTTTTTGCAATTTCTTGCTTAATCGCTAAAAAGGACTAAATCGCATAAAGTACGAAAGTTCTATTTTATAAGCTAAAGGTTCCAAATAGCCATAGATTGTTAATTGGGGGTCTTTAAAAGGCAATTAGCCCCTTTGTAAATGGTTGGCTGGCCATAGGGGACAATAGGAGGAAAAATTGGTCAAAGTTGATGTAGTAGGTGGATTAAATTAACAAATAGAATAAAATAAAGAAAAGATGATATCCATCTTTTCTTTTCATCTTCCTCCACTAAAATTTGAAAAAAAAATAGGGGTTTTGAAAGCTCAAAATTTTTTCAAGCTCTTCTCCATTCAAGTAAGTGATTTTAATGATTTTTCTTGAAGATAGTTGTACTTTTAGAACCCCTAGAGCCTAAGCTTTCAAATGAGGGGGCTAATTTGTAATATGGTGAAGAGTTTAGAGATTTTCCATGAGAGCTTTCATTGTTATTTGCTGCATTTTTATGGAAGAAAATGAGTCTTTGTTGTTAGATGAACAACTTTTGTGAAAGGTGTTTCCATGAAAACACCTAATTGGACCTTGTTGTAAAGGTTATAAAGTTGGTAGTAAATGTGTGAAATGTTGGGTTTTGATGATAGCCATAAGAGAAATAAATGTTCACCTAGGCTCGTTTAAATGTAGAAATTTGATTAGAATTGATTTCCAAGCCTAGGGGTAAAATGATCATTTTACCAAAGTGTAAGGGCAAAATAGTAATTTTACCAAAGCATGATTATTAAATGCTTTTATTAATGTGATGGTTGAAATGAGCTAATTTGCTATTATAGAGCAATAAGAACCAAGAATCAACCTTGACCAAGGCAAGAATAAAGTCTCGGACTAGATTGACGATCTAGCTTATTTTGAAATCGAGGTAAGTTTGTATGTGATAAATTCAACAATTATGCCAGCATGCTTAGGAATGCTTAATATTGTGAAGATACATGATATTCTATTGAATTGAGTAATTGATGTTGAATGAGTAAGTTGAGATATTGAAGTCCTAATTGGACTATTATGAATGTGAAAACACTATCATTGAGACATGATATGGATGAGGTCCCGCATAAGACCATGTCGAGGACATGGCCTCGGCACCGAATTGAAATCCCGTATAAGACCGTATCTGGGATATGGCTTCGGTATTGAATATGAGAATCATATAAGACCATATCCGGGATATGGCCTCGATGCTTGATGTGAGAATTCCGTATAAGACCATATCTGGGGTATGACATCGGGACTCAGAGGTGACCCCATGTAAGACCACTTCTGGGATATGGCATTGGCTTCACGCTTATAATAATGTTAATGAGTATGCGTCTTTGAGTATCCCTAGTGATTAATGGCATAAGTAGATAAGCTTGGAAATAGAAATGAGATTAGTACTAAATTCATGTGATTGAGTGAATATAGGTGTAATACCCCGAAAATTTTTACAGTAAGATATTATCTTTGATATGGTAAAATAACGAAATAAAGTGACAAAAAGGGAAATTTTTGAGTTATGACAACATTGAGAAGTATATTATGATAAATTAATTCAAGAAAGGACTAAATGGTAAAAGTGAGAAAAGTTTTGTTGCCTAAGAGTAAATACTCAAAACTTGAGGGGTTAAAGTGTAAATATGAAAAAGTTGAAGGACCAATAGTGAAAATATTTTAAGGATGGAATGATTTAGAAACTAAGGAAAATGGATGAATTAAGACCAAATTGAATAGGTAAAGAATTATGAGGGACTAAATTTATAATTTTACCAAATTATGTGATGATTCAAGGATGGAATTTTAAAATATCACAAAGGGCAAAATGGTCAATTGGAAGAGAAAGAAATCTAGAAAGTAATGATGATGTTGATGATATTTTATAATTATTTAATTAGATAAATATTATTTTATTAATATTTTAATGAGATATTTTATTATTATTTATTTAGTATATAAAGAAGGAAAGATGAAGAATTATCATCTTCTTTTCCATGCACCAATGTGAGAAGAAGAGAGAAAGAAAGTTTTGCTTTCTTTACAAATTGGTCCTTTCACTAAAAATCCACCATTTTCACTTAGAATTCAAAAGAATTTTCATAGTCATCAAGAGAGAAAGATGACAAGGAGACTACAGGGAGCAAGAATATCAAGTTTGATTCAATAAATAGAAGCTGGAGGAGAGAGAAAATCAAGTTAAAGATTGAAATCAATAAGACAAGGTAAGAACATCAAGATTTCAATATATTTTTAAGTTTGATATTGTGGAAAAAGCATGGAAATGATGTTAATGTAGAGTTTTCTTATATAAGGTTTTATGTTCTTGATTTGTTAGTGAAGGAAAATAAGAGAAAGTGATGGGAAATATTGTAGAGAAAGGAAATAAATGTGTTACAAACTTGGTAATTAACATTTTGCACTAAAACAGTTTTGGACAGCAGTAGTAGTCTAATTTTGAAAAATCACCAAAAATTGTAGAAATCGAAATAGAGGATGAATAAAATATGGAATTAAAGCTTATTAAGTATAGTTTCTTATAGAAAAAATGGCGTAAGCAATGGAATTTTAAATCATCAGATATAATAGGTTTTGTGCGACAAGGTCAGAATGATTTCGGGTTCCCCTGTTCTGACTTTGGAAAATAATAAAAAATTGGAGAAGGGTCCGAACTGTCGGACAGCGGAACAGGGGTGACTTTAAAGAATAAAATGTACTTATTGGATAAACCAAAAATTCTGAAAATTTTATGGTAAGAATATTTGTGAGTCTAGTTTTTAAAACATCAAGCAGAACTTAAATTGGAATTCTGTAGCTCAAGATATAAAATAATTTAGTGACTATGACGAAAATGGACAGCTCTAAATAAATTTTTGAGTAAATAGTGAAATCATAGATAATGTTCCTTATAAGCATGTTATATAAATTAAGGATGTGTAATGGAGAGGAGGAGGAAAATATATATATTAATATTCAGCTAGCATGGCTAATTTGCTTGTTCTATGCTCAGGGACTAAATTGAATAAAAGTAAAACTTTATGGGCAATTTTGTAAAAATTTCAAAAATGACCAAATTGCATGAAATGGATTATTTATTATTTAAATTATAAAATTGAATGAAATTATTAATTTAGATCAAGATCGGGTGAAAACATGTTTTAGGGATTAAATTGAAAAGTGTTGAAATTATGGAAAATTTTGATATCTCATAGAATTCATGGGCTGTTATCAATATATATGAGAATAATTAGGCTTGAAACAAGGATTAAATTACAAGAATTTTATTTTTCTGAACCTAAGGATGAAGTCGTCATTAATTAAAAGCTTAGGGGCAAAATGGTAATTTTGCCTAGAGGATTAGTTGAATGTATCAGAATATGAAATGAATGAAAATGATGATCAAATTTTTTTATAAAGATCCGGATGACTCAAATATGAGACTTGAGCCTGGAAAAGAAAAGACATCGGATCAGTGAAACTATAAACATGAACAAGCAACGAGGTAAGTTTGTGTAACTTGAATTATATTCTTAAATGCTTGAAAGGTATGTTATTGATGTGAATATGATTTGAATGTTCATTATATGAAAGTTGATGAAACATTGATATAGTTGATGAAAAGGGAAAATAAATCCCGGTTGAATGAAAGGAAAATTCGATGGATCTCTGAAAAGGAATTGACGGTAAAAAGGATCTAGGCCGGACGGGTGATCTTGATATAGCCCTCCCGAAGAATATGTGGAAAATGGATTTAGGCCGGACGGGTAATCCGAATTAGGGTCTGAATTTAGTCTGGACTGGTAATTCAGATCCAAGCTCATTAGAGTAATTTTCGTTGCAGGGGATTTAGCCTAGACTGGTAATCCTGACAATACTCTTTGAGCATATGTTACAGGAGATTTAGCCTGGACTGGTAATCCCACTGTAAGGATGAGGTTCGCGGGAGTGTGCTCTCTGGAAAAAGGGTATACTCATATGTGTACGAATTGACGGACCCGGGATTGTACACTATAAGCGTACTACTGGAAATCCATCGAAATTTTGAGAAATTCAATAGGATAAATATAGAAAATGGCAAGTACTTGAAATCATGAAACTAAACTTGAAATACATAGAAATGATAATTATTTGATATATTGAAATGTGACATGGAAAATACATGTATGTGAAACTTGCCTGATAATTATGCATATTTAATATTATGAACTGCTACTGGAATAAATATACATTAAGCTCGTGAAAATGATGGTACATGAAATATTGTCATAATGAATTGAATAATTTATATTTATGAAGAAACAGCAAGAGAATGATATACATCATGACATGTCAATATGAGATTATCTTCGATACGCTGATATAAGAAAAATTATGTTTATTAGGACAAGTAATAAATTCAAGTGAGACATGTCGAGAAAATAAGTTTGTCAATATTAAAGTACGCTAACCAATGTCGGAAAATTTTAGGATTTTGCGAAAAATTCCCTATAATCTCGGTTGGTCCCTAATGTATGTTTTTTGGGCTTCGAAGGCCCAATAGAGGGACATTATGATTATTTTCAGAATATGAATTATACATGACTCGTAATTATTTGAAAATGTTTAGTAAACTCTGGTAATGCCTCGTACCCTATTCCGGCAACGGATACGGGTAGGGGGTGTTACAACAAGTACCCGTGAGAAATTCACGAGAATGTTACGATATGTGGCATGGTATGTTCTAGATAAGAACGGGCACGAGTAAGTTATGGCAAAGTGTATATGACCTTGTGTGGTTATCTAATGCAATGGATTGATTTCATTATGAACTTATTGTTGCTATTTATTTTCATGCAAACTTACTAAGCTTTATGCTTACCCCTCTCATTTCCCTTTTCCCTGTAGTATTGCCAAGTTAACTCGGGGATCGTGGGACGCAGGAGTTCGGAAATCACACTATCAACATCATTTTGGTATAACAATTTAGACTTATTTTGAGTATGACATGTATAGGACTTCGGTATTTTGTTAGGTCGTAATTGTTAGCCAAAGTGTTGGCTGTGTATATTATCAAAGTCATTTTGTAAATGGTCAATGGAAGTGGGCCAACACTTGATAAGTTTATAAATATTCAATGATGAAGAAATTATGAAGTTTATGCTTGTGGGAATGCTTTGAATTGAGTTCTTAGATGTGCCTTTGGGTCATGAATGATGTTTATATGAGTTGGAGTAAGTATGTTTACTATGCAGGGTGGCATTTGGCTTCGAATATAGCCTTTTTATGTCCACACGGTCAGCCCCATAGGCGTGTTGATTGGCCGTGCGTCCCCTTCATGCTAGGTTTACAAACTCAGGATGCTTAGTAGTAAACACATGGGCAGAAACACGGCCGTATGTCTCAGCCGTGTGGAAGGCACGGCCTTGGACATGAGCGTGTGCCCAGACCGTGTGAAGTCTGCACTTAAAATATGGAATTTAATTTGACACACGGTCTAAGGGCACGAGTGTGTGCCCTGGCCATCTAGGGACACGGGCGTGTATCCGGCCTGTGTGAAATAAGTCAATGTCGACCACAGGTGAGTGACATGGGCGTGTGTGACCACACAGCCTGCCCACACGGGCGTGTGGCCCCTATTTAGGTAAAACTTTTCTAAGTGCGTAAAAGTTTCTGATTTATTTTTGAAACCTTCCGGAAGTATGTTTAAGGCCTCGTAGGCCTAGTATAGGGATGCTAGATATGTGAATGAGAAAGTTTTAGTTTAGAATGAAATTTGATAACCCAAAGTTGTATGACCATGTGAGTCAAGTACGGTAACGCCTCGTACCCAGTTTCGGCGTAGAATACGGGTAAGGGGTGCTACATTTAGTGGTATCAGAGCTACAATTTAGTCAATTCTAGGACTAACGTAGCGTAAGTATGAGTCTAGCTATACATGTCATACGTAAGAGTATTTGTGTAATGATAGTGTGACAACTCCTGACGATTTGAATTATGTTTTTTATATAGTCATGGATCCCAATCAAACTGCAGTTGATGATGCTGCGAGTAATGCGCCAGCTCCCGCGCAAGGGATCACGCCAGTAAAAAGTAGACCTGAGACTATAGGTCAGGGAGAAGGGGCTCGAGAAGCCTTTCTCCAAATGATGAGCAACTGGTATACCAAGTACATACAAGCAAATCCTAATGCTCAACCCCCTCTACCCCACCTATTTCTCAGCCCGCTCTTGTAACTCCTCAAGTGGTTAAGGTAGTAAGAAGAGAAAGGCCTCCGGTCGATAAGATTTAGAAATAATGAGCTGAGAAATTCTGGGCTAGTAAGGACGATGACCCGGAGAGGGAAAAATTCTGGTTGGAAAATACCATCAGGGTATTTGATGAGTTGTCATGCACATCTGAAGAGTGCATGAAGTGTGTAGTGTCTCTCTTGAGAGATTTGACCTATCAGTGGTGGAACACCCTTGTGTCAGTGGTACTAAGGAAGAGAATTAACTCGGAATTCTTCCAAGAGGAATTTTGGAAGAAGTATATTAGTCAGAGATTTATCGACCAGAAAAGAAAGGAGTTTTTGGAGTTAAAGCAGGGCCGAATGACAGTGACCGAATACGAACGTGAATTCGTAAGACTTAGTAAGTATGCCTGGGAGTGCTTGTCTACCGAGGCTATCATGTGCAAAAGGTTCGAGGATGGGTTAAATAAAGATGTCCGTTTGTTTGTTGGTGTCCTCGAGCTGAAGGAATTTGTGTATTGGTAGATAGGGCCTGTAAGGCTGAGGAACTAGTCAAAGAGAAAAAAAAAGCTGAAATTGAGTCTTGTGATTCGAAGAAGAGACAGTTAGGCAAGTCAATCCAATCCTCGTCCAAAAAGTCAAGAGATTTTACAGTTCGATCAGCTACTTCAGCTGGATTTTCAAACAGAAGTAAGGGCAAACAGTTCTCGAGGTCTAAAGCCCAGACTACATCAGTTGCCAATGTTGGCAATGCTCGACTAAGCAGACCGGAGTGCCTGCAGTGTAGCAGACGTCATTCCGGTGAGTGCCGAGCAAGTGAGAATGCTTGTTTCAAGTGTAGGTCTCTAGACCATGTTATCAGAGATTGCCCCGAGGTGGGTGAGAAAGAGAAATCTTAGAATGCAAGACCGGGGAGTACTGCTAGAGGAAGACCACGGAGGAACCTGGGAAATGAAATGAGTAGCAAGAATATATTCAGAGAGCAGACTACAAGAGTCGAGGGTAGAGCATCGGCAAGAACATATGCCATTCGTGCTCGCGAGGAGGCGTCTTCCCCTAACGTAATCACGGGTACATTTTCTCTTTATGATACTCGTGTTATAGCCTTAATTGATCTAGGATCTACCTACTCATACATATGCATGAAATTATTCTCTAGCATAAGTATGCCTATAGAGTCTACTGAATTCATAATAAGAGTGTCTAATCCCCTAGGCAAATATGTGTTGGTTTATAGAGTATGTAAAAGTTGCCCTTTGATGATTAGGGGTCATTGCTTTCCGATTGACCTTATGTTATTACTATTTGATGAGTTTGATGTCATCCTTGGGATGGACTGATTAGTTGCTCATGATGTGATTGTGAATTGTGGAAATAAGTTTATCGAGTTAAAATGTGAAAGTGGAAATCTTATTCGTGTTGAATCAGATAAGCAAGACAGATCACCAGTAGTGATATCATCCTTGTTGACTCAAAAATATTTAAGAAAGGGGTACGAAGCTTACCTTGCCTTTGTGATGAATGCTAAAGAGATTGAGTTGAGAATTGAGTCAGTGCCGATAGTATGCGAGTATCCAGATGTTTTCCCGAAAGAATTGTTAGGGCTACCTCCAGTTAGAGAAATTGAATTTGGGATTGAGTTAGCTCCTGGTACTGCCCCCAGTTTTATTACTTTGTACAGAATGGCTCCAATTGAGCTAAAAGAGTTGAAGGCACAGTTGCAAGAATTAACGGGTAAAGGTTTCGCAAGACTGAGTTACTCTCTATGGGGTGCTCCCGTATTATTCGTGAAGAAGAAAGATGGTTCTATGAAATTATGCATAGACTATCGGTAACTTAACAAAGTAACTGTGAAGAACAAGTACCCGTTGCCTAGAATTGATGATTTGTTTGATCAATTGAAGAGAGCCACATTATTTTCCAAGATAGACTTAAGGTCTGGGTACTATCAATTGAGAGCCAAGGACTCGGATGTGTCGAAAACTGCATTTCGGACGAGGTATGACCACTATGAATTTTTGGTCATGCCTTTTGGTCTAACGAATGCCCCTACTGTTTTCATGGACTTGATTAATCGTATTTTTCAGCCATACTTGGATAAATTTGTCGTGGTTTTCATCGATGATATATTGATCTACTCTCGAGACAAGAACGAGCATGCCGAGCATTTGAGGACGGTTTTGCAAATTTTGAGGGATAAACAATTATATGCCAAGTTTAGTAAAAGTGAATTTTGGCTGATGGAAGTTGGATTTTTGGGGCACATTGTCTCGGGAGATAGAATTAGAGTCGATCCGAGTAAGATTTCAGCAATTTTTGATTGGAAACCACCGAGGAAAGTAACTGAGGTTAGGAGTTTTCTGGGCCTAGCTGGTTACTATAGACGTTTTGTCAAGGGATTTTCTGTGATAGCTACTCCGATGACTAGGTTGCTACAGAAACATGTGAAGTTTGAATGGACAGAGAGGTGTCAACAAGGTTTTGAGAAACTAAAGGCGTTGTTGACTGAGGCTCCTGTTTTGATACAACCTGAATCGGGAAGAGAATTTGTGGTTTACAGTGATGCATCCCTGAATGGGTTGGGTTGTGTACTTATACAAGAGGACAAGGTGATAGCATATGCTTCTAGACAGTTAAAGCCGCACGAGAAGAATTAACCGACCCATGAATTAGAGTTGGCTGCTATTGTGTTTGCATTAAAGATTTGGAGACACCATTTATATGGTGAGAGGTGTCGGATATTTACCGACCATAAAAGCCTAAAATATTTGATGACTCAAAAGGAATTAAATTTGAGGCAACGAAGGTGGTTGGAGTTGATCAAGGATTATGAGTTAGTGATTGACTACCATCCGAGAAAGGCAAACGTAGTCATCGATGCTTTGAGCAGAAAATCATTGTTTGCACTGAGAACCATGAATACTCAGATGGCTTTGTTAGATGATGGTTCTATTCTAGCCGAGCTAAGGGCTAAACCATTATTTCTTCAAGAGATTTGTGAAGCTCAGAAAGAGGACGACAACTTTCAAGCTAAAAGAGTTCTTTGTGAGTCAAATGATGAGTTAGACTTTCGGGTAAATCCTGATGGATGTTTGACGTTTCGAGATAAGGTCTGTAACATCCCAAAATTGGGCCTAGGAGAATTGAGCCCAATGGGCCTTAGGCGTAGTAGCGTTTAAATTTTTGGAGAACAAGAGATCAGCTTAAATGCTAGTTAGACCCATTGGATAAGTGATTTTGGAAGGTTAGAGGGCTTCTATGAAGTCCCGGGATCAAATATTGGCTTTGGGGAAATTTTGGTTTTAGGTGAAAAAAACCCTGGAAGTTGGCAGATAGGCCTTAAGAATAAAATATGGAGAAAATAACACAAGTAGAGTGTGTGGTGTAGTGGCAAAGTGACGCCACATAAGAGACAAGGGGGTGACGCCACAAGGAAGGAAAGAGGTCCAAGGTTCAAGTCTTGGCTTTTGCATTTTGGTTTCTTTTTGCTTGGACCTTAGAATTTGGCCCATAGTTTATATTTAGTTGCGCATGGTTTAAGACACAAGAGGAGCTTGTGGCCAAGTGGTTAGCGGCGTGGATTATGTTGCAAAGGAGCCTGGGTTCGAATCTCATGACAAGGAAGTGAGTATTTATTTTGCGGATTGGACGGCAAGAGTTTCAGTTGAATTTAAACTCTACTGAGGAAGGGATCCCACATCGGAAAGACACAAAGATTGAAGGTAAAGAGCTAGCTATATAAGGAGCATCCTAGGAGGAGAGTAAACACATCTTGGAAGGCGTTTGGGCACAAGAGTGGTCGGAGCGCGGATTAGCCCCAGAGTCCTATCAGGTGTGTAACTCTCTCTCTACTCTAGTTGTAGAGCGGCAAAATGCCGAAATGCCGGTTACACGGCATTAGTAGCCACACGAGCGTGCGAGTGCATGTGTGGGGCTTCGACGCGATAGTTGAGGCCATCAGTAGTATTCTCGTGGGTTGGGGCTGCTTGGGCCTCGATGGGCCGAAGTGGGCCCAATTGGCCCGTGGGCCCATATGAGTAAATTACATGATTGGTTAGTATATGTTGAACTAGACTAGGTGGAAGTTATATACGAGGCTAGATTCGTGTTAGGTGGGCCACACGAGCGTGTGGGCCCGGATGGGCCGAAATTGGGTTTTAGGCCCAATCGTCCGGTACAACCGGAAATGGTAGCTGAGTCGCTAGTGGTGACATTAGGCCTTCAGAAAGGCCATTGCAGGTGTGAATTTACGAAAATACCCTTAGTAGGTAAAATTACGATTATACCCTTAGAGGTTGATTAGCATGATTATGTTGTTTAGTTTTGGCCGATTGTAGGGGAAGGCTTGATCTCGCATATCTCGGGTTGTGGCTAGTGCTCGAAAAGTGTTAAGGAATGGGGGATCTAGTGCATTAGATCTTGATCTACGGGATTTGATAGTCGCATTAGTAACCAGGTGTGTAAACTAACACACTTCTTGCTTTGTATATGTTTGATAAACTGATTGATTGGTAAAATCGAAACAGTATGGTTGAGTGATATGATACCCTATGGGGTATGTGCACGGATTCAGGTAAGTCCGTTTCATTATGAGTACTGTTATTGATACATGATGTCATGATTTATGATGTATGTGCTATGAGATGCAACGTTAAACATGTTTGCATGATTTGAATACTATACATGAGTTGGTATGATGATGGGTGATATGAGAGGAGGGGGCAGTGATATTTTGTGCTGACGAGCACCAGTGTTTTGGTAACACAACTTTGTGACTTTGGGTCACCAGAGGTTTGGCACCTCCAGAGGTTTGGCACCTCAGCGTCTCGTCCCCGTGGTTTTGCACCACAGTGAGTTGGCCCCACAAGGCGGTATTGAGGGATTGACGCCAGTGATTTGGTATCACACGATGGGTTGGCCCCATCACTCGATTATCGTGACTACGGTCACCAGTGGTTTGGTACCACATTTGTGTCTTTGGGACACCAGAGGTTTGGCACCTCATTGCGACTCGTCCCTGTGGTTAACACCACCGTGGGTTGGCCCCACTTTTGAGATACGGGATTGTCGCCAGTGATTTGGTATCACACGATGGGTTGGCCCCATCATTGGATTTGTGACTTCGGTCACCAGTGTTTTGGTAACACATTGTGACTATACGTCACCAGTGGTTTGGCACCACATTGATGATTATTGTGTCTTCAGGACACCAGTGGTTTGGCACCACCAGTGGTTTGGTACCACACGGGGTAGAAAAGGTGTATGGACGGTTAGGATTGGGTGCATATGATTGGGATGCATGATGATCATGATTATGTTTGTATGTGATATTTTGCTAATCCGGGAAAAAGGGTAGCACACTGAGTCTTGGTGACTCACCTTTTTCCTTAACCATTTCAGGTAGTGCATAAAGCTGGACCGGGATCGGAGAGGACAAGGTGGCCCATGCCGAAGATGATGTTCAATTATTTCATGCTTGATTTTGATATAAGTACTTTATTTGAATTGTTGGGTTGTAATAAAGGCCATTTTATGTTTTTGGTATTACTTTAACTATGGTTTATTTAAATTAAATTGCTACGTGAAAATGATTTATGGTTTGCAACCTATTTATTCAAATTGGATATTATAAACTAAAGTTTTAAAAATGAATGAGTTTAATAGCAAAGTTTTATTCCAAAGATATGTTTTCCAAAATTCAGCAAACTACGATGTTTTATTTTAAATTAAGAAGATTTTCAACCGTCTTTTCCCAGTGACATAACCAGATTCGGTCGTAGTGAATGGGCCGGGTTTGGGGATGTTACAGTTTGGTATCAGAGCCAGGTTCAAAACTCGGCTTTGAGGGTTTTGGGCCCGAAATAGTTTTCAAAATGGGCTTTTCGAAATGTGGGCTTTTATAAAAAGTTTTCAGGTTATTCTGGCATGGCACCTGTGTCTCCGGCCCGAAGTCCACCAGGTAAGTACTTCTAGCTCTTGAAGTGTTTTGTTTGTATGATTTATTATGGGCTTTTATGGGAACGTAGATTAGTGAACTAGGATCTGTTGAACCCTAGGACTAGTCTACTCAAACACATGCATAAGACTTAAGGCTACTAAACAAACCTATGAAGTAAGCCGCCGAGTTAAGGTGTGGCAACCACTGTACGCATGTCGAGGCTTGGATCCGGAAGAGCTAGGTACTTAAGCAGTCCTCGAGACTCACCTCCTCTTCGCAGGAATCCTACCTGGTGTGTAGCTACGGTTCACCTTAACCAAGAGGACCTGTTCATAGGCTAAACTGATTATTAAAACCCGAAAGGGAAGTAGTCTAGCTATTTCAAAACCCTTCGTTTTAAAAATTTTCAACTTTACCCTTTTGGGTTATAAACCCTAAATTTGATTGTTGAAGGACGTTTTTCAATTTACAAAATTACCAAAATGCCCTAGTGGCAAAATTACAAAAATACCCCTGTTTTGTAAAATTACCATACTACCCTCAGCTTTTGATAAAATGATCTTTACTCTGTAAAATACCAAATCATGAGGTTTAGAAATATTAAAATACCCTGGTCTTTGAAAATTTACGAAAATACCCCTGGTTGATAAAAATTACCAAAATGCCCCTGGTTTCTAAATTTTCAGATTTCTTTTGATTTTTGCCGAAATATTTTTATTCTGCCAAATGTTAGAAAAACTCATTTTGTGAAGTATTGTGAAATTACGATTTGGAGAAATTACAGAAATGGCCCTGATTTCCAAAATTACAAAAATAGCCCTGCTTTCTGAAATTTTTGCAACATACTTTGTTGGAAAAACAAAATTTTCAAAATGACCCTGAGATTTTGTGAATTTTGAAATATCTTTAAGTTGGAAAACTATTTTCAAAATTGACCCAGAGTTATTACTGATATACCCCTATAGGAAAATGACGAAATTACCCCTGGGTAGGAAGGAAACTTTGATTGCTCGAAAGAACGACTTCCAGAAACTTCTGTTCATAAAATTTGCTCGTGGATAAAACAGTGGAACAAAATTTCTAATGCATAAAACTTTTAATCAGATTAAATCGCGACGCTAGATATGAGTTCTAGGGGACGTGGTTGTCGCGGACGTGGTCAAGGTGGAATCACAGCTTTATTAAGATCAGAGTGCGCAGCAAGAGCGTAGTGTGGTAGGATGTGCGACTGTTAGTTAGTTGGAAATTTCGAGGACGAAATTTCTTTAAGGAGGGTAGATTTGTAACATCCCAAAATTGGGCCTAGGAGAATTGAGCCCAATGGGCCTTAGGCGTAGTAGCGTTTAAATTTTTGGAGAACAAGAGATCAGCTTAAATGCTAGTTAGACCCATTGGATAAGTGATTTTGGAAGGTTAGAGGGCTTCTATGAAGTCCCGGGATCAAATATTGGCTTTGGGGAAATTTTGGTTTTAGGTGAAAAAAACCCTGGAAGTTGGCAGATAGGCCTTAAGAATAAAATATGGAGAAAATAACACAAGTAGAGTGTGTGGTGTAGTGGCAAAGTGACGCCACATAAGAGACAAGGGGGTGACGCCACAAGGAAGGAAAGAGGTCCAAGGTTCAAGTCTTGGCTTTTGCATTTTGGTTTCTTTTTGCTTGGACCTTAGAATTTGGCCCATAGTTTATATTTAGTTGCGCATGGTTTAAGACACAAGAGGAGCTTGTGGCCAAGTGGTTAGCGGCGTGGATTATGTTGCAAAGGAGCCTGGGTTCGAATCTCATGACAAGGAAGTGAGTATTTATTTTGCGGATTGGACGGCAAGAGTTTCAGTTGAATTTAAACTCTACTGAGGAAGGGATCCCACATCGGAAAGACACAAAGATTGAAGGTAAAGAGCTAGCTATATAAGGAGCATCCTAGGAGGAGAGTAAACACATCTTGGAAGGCGTTTGGGCACAAGAGTGGTCGGAGCGCAGATTAGCCCTAGAGTCCTATCAGGTGTGTAACTCTCTCTCTACTCTAGTTGTAGAGCGGCAAAATGCCGAAATGCCGGTTACACGGCATTAGTAGCCACACGAGCGTGCGAGTGCATGTGTGGGGCTTCGACGCGATAGTTGAGGCCATCAGTAGTATTCTCGTGGGTTGGGGCTGCTTGGGCCTCGATGGGCCGAAGTGGGCCCAATTGGCCCGTGGGCCCAATTGGCCCGTGGGCCCATATGAGTAAATTACATGATTGGTTAGTATATGTTGAACTAGACTAGGTGGAAGTTATATACGAGGCTAGATTCGTGTTAGGTGGGCCACACGAGCGTGTGGGCCCGGATGGGCCGAAATTGGGTTTTAGGCCCAATCGTCCGGTACAACCGGAAATGGTAGCTGAGTCGCTAGTGGTGACATTAGGCCTTCAGAAAGGCCATTGCAGGTGTGAATTTACGAAAATACCCTTAGTAGGTAAAATTACGATTATACCCTTAGAGGTTGATTAGCATGATTATGTTGTTTAGTTTTGGCCGATTGTAGGGGAAGGCTTGATCTCGCATATCTCGGGTTGTGGCTAGTGCTCGAAAAGTGTTAAGGAATGGGGGATCTAGTGCATTAGATCTTGATCTACGGGATTTGATAGTCGCATTAGTAACCAGGTGTGTAAACTAACACACTTCTTGCTTTGTATATGTTTGATAAACTGATTGATTGGTAAAATCGAAACAGTATGGTTGAGTGATATGATACCCTATGGGGTATGTGCACGGATTCAGGTAAGTCCGTTTCATTATGAGTACTGTTATTGATACATGATGTCATGATTTATGATGTATGTGCTATGAGATGCAACGTTAAACATGTTTGCATGATTTGAATACTATACATGAGTTGGTATGATGATGGGTGATATGAGAGGAGGGGGCAGTGATATTTTGTGCTGACGAGCACCAGTGTTTTGGTAACACAACTTTGTGACTTTGGGTCACCAGAGGTTTGGCACCTCCAGAGGTTTGGCACCTCAGCGTCTCGTCCCCGTGGTTTTGCACCACAGTGAGTTGGCCCCACAAGGCGGTATTGAGGGATTGACGCCAGTGATTTGGTATCACACGATGGGTTGGCCCCATCACTCGATTATCGTGACTACGGTCACCAGTGGTTTGGTACCACATTTGTGTCTTTGGGACACCAGAGGTTTGGCACCTCATTGCGACTCGTCCCTGTGGTTAACACCACCGTGGGTTGGCCCCACTTTTGAGATACGGGATTGTCGCCAGTGATTTGGTATCACACGATGGGTTGGCCCCATCATTGGATTTGTGACTTCGGTCACCAGTGTTTTGGTAACACATTGTGACTATACGTCACCAGTGGTTTGGCACCACATTGATGATTATTGTGTCTTCAGGACACCAGTGGTTTGGCACCACCAGTGGTTTGGTACCACACGGGGTAGAAAAGGTGTATGGACGGTTAGGATTGGGTGCATATGATTGGGATGCATGATGATCATGATTATGTTTGTATGTGATATTTTGCTAATCCGGGAAAAAGGGTAGCACACTGAGTCTTGGTGACTCACCTTTTTCCTTAACCATTTCAGGTAGTGCATAAAGCTGGACCGGGATCGGAGAGGACAAGGTGGCCCATGCCGAAGATGATGTTCAATTATTTCATGCTTGATTTTGATATAAGTACTTTATTTGAATTGTTGGGTTGTAATAAAGGCCATTTTATGTTTTTGGTATTACTTTAACTATGGTTTATTTAAATTAAATTGCTACGTGAAAATGATTTATGGTTTGCAACCTATTTATTCAAATTGGATATTATAAACTAAAGTTTTAAAAATGAATGAGTTTAATAGCAAAGTTTTATTCCAAAGATATGTTTTCCAAAATTCAGCAAACTACGATGTTTTATTTTAAATTAAGAAGATTTTCAACCGTCTTTTCCCAGTGACATAACCAGATTCGGTCGTAGTGAATGGGCCGGGTTTGGGGATGTTACAGTTTGGTATCAGAGCCAGGTTCAAAACTCGGCTTTGAGGGTTTTGGGCCCGAAATAGTTTTCAAAATGGGCTTTTCGAAATGTGGGCTTTTATAAAAAGTTTTCAGGTTATTCTGGCATGGCACCTGTGTCTCCGGCCCGAAGTCCACCAGGTAAGTACTTCTAGCTCTTGAAGTGTTTTGTTTGTATGATTTATTATGGGCTTTTATGGGAACGTAGATTAGTGAACTAGGATCTGTTGAACCCTAGGACTAGTCTACTCAAACACATGCATAAGACTTAAGGCTACTAAACAAACCTATGAAGTAAGTCGCCGAGTTAAGGTGTGGCAACCACTGTACGCATGTCGAGGCTTGGATCCGGAAGAGCTAGGTACTTAAGCAGTCCTCGAGACTCACCTCCTCTTCGCAGGAATCCTACCTGGTGTGTAGCTACGGTTCACCTTAACCAAGAGGACCTGTTCATAGGCTAAACTGATTATTAAAACCCGAAAGGGAAGTAGTCTAGCTATTTTCAAAACCCTTCGTTTTAAAAATTTTCAACTTTACCCTTTTGGGTTATAAACCCTAAATTTGATTGTTGAAGGACGTTTTTCAATTTACAAAATTACCAAAATGCCCTAGTGGCAAAATTACAAAAATACCCCTGTTTTGTAAAATTACCATACTACCCTCAGCTTTTGATAAAATGATCTTTACTCTGTAAAATACCAAATCATGAGGTTTAGAAATATTAAAATACCCTGGTCTTTGAAAATTTACGAAAATACCCCTGGTTGATAAAAATTACCAAAATGCCCCTGGTTTCTAAATTTTCAGATTTCTTTTGATTTTTGCCGAAATATTTTTATTCTGCCAAATGTTAGAAAAACTCATTTTGTGAAGTATTGTGAAATTACGATTTGGAGAAATTACAGAAATGGCCCTGATTTCCAAAATTACAAAAATAGCCCTGCTTTCTGAAATTTTTGCAACATACTTTGTTGGAAAAACAAAATTTTCAAAATGACCCTGAGATTTTGTGAATTTTGAAATATCTTTAAGTTGGAAAACTATTTTCAAAATTGACCCAGAGTTATTACTGATATACCCCTATAGGAAAATGACGAAATTACCCCTGGGTAGGAAGGAAACTTTGATTGCTCGAAAGAACGACTTCCAGAAACTTCTGTTCATAAAATTTGCTCGTGGATAAAACAGTGGAACAAAATTTCTAATGCATAAAACTTTTAATCAGATTAAATCGCGACGCTAGATATGAGTTCTAGGGGACGTGGTTGTCGCGGACGTGGTCAAGGTGGAATCACAGCTTTATTAAGATCAGAGTGCGCAGCAAGAGCGTAGTGTGGTAGGATGTGCGACTGTTAGTTAGTTGGAAATTTCGAGGACGAAATTTCTTTAAGGAGGGTAGATTTGTAACATCCCAAAATTGGGCCTAGGAGAATTGAGCCCAATGGGCCTTAGGCGTAGTAGCGTTTAAATTTTTGGAGAACAAGAGATCAGCTTAAATGCTAGTTAGACCCATTGGATAAGTGATTTTGGAAGGTTAGAGGGCTTCTATGAAGTCCCGGGATCAAATATTGGCTTTGGGGAAATTTTGGTTTTAGGTGAAAAAAACCCTGGAAGTTGGCAGATAGGCCTTAAGAATAAAATATGGAGAAAATAACACAAGTAGAGTGTGTGGTGTAGTGGCAAAGTGACGCCACATAAGAGACAAGGGGGTGACGCCACAAGGAAGGAAAGAGGTCCAAGGTTCAAGTCTTGGCTTTTGCATTTTGGTTTCTTTTTGCTTGGACCTTAGAATTTGGCCCATAGTTTATATTTAGTTGCGCATGGTTTAAGACACAAGAGGAGCTTGTGGCCAAGTGGTTAGCGGCGTGGATTATGTTGCAAAGGAGCCTGGGTTCGAATCTCATGACAAGGAAGTGAGTATTTATTTTGCGGATTGGACGGCAAGAGTTTCAGTTGAATTTAAACTCTACTGAGGAAGGGATCCCACATCGGAAAGACACAAAGATTGAAGGTAAAGAGCTAGCTATATAAGGAGCATCCTAGGAGGAGAGTAAACACATCTTGGAAGGCGTTTGGGCACAAGAGTGGTCGGAGCGCAGATTAGCCCCAGAGTCCTATCAGGTGTGTAACTCTCTCTCTACTCTAGTTGTAGAGCGGCAAAATGCCGAAATGCCGGTTACACGGCATTAGTAGCCACACAAGCGTGCGAGTGCATGTGTGGGGCTTCGACGCGATAGTTGAGGCCATCAGTAGTATTCTCGTGGGTTGGGGCTGCTTGGGCCTCGATGGGCCGAAGTGGGCCCAATTGGCCCGTGGGCCCATATGAGTAAATTACATGATTGGTTAGTATATGTTGAACTAGACTAGGTGGAAGTTATATACGAGGCTAGATTCGTGTTAGGTGGGCCACACGAGCGTGTGGGCCCGGATGGGCCGAAATTGGGTTTTAGGCCCAATCGTCCGGTACAACCGGAAATGGTAGCTGAGTCGCTAGTGGTGACATTAGGCCTTCAGAAAGGCCATTGCAGGTGTGAATTTACGAAAATACCCTTAGTAGGTAAAATTACGATTATACCCTTAGAGGTTGATTAGCATGATTATGTTGTTTAGTTTTGGCCGATTGTAGGGGAAGGCTTGATCTCGCATATCTCGGGTTGTGGCTAGTGCTCGAAAAGTGTTAAGGAATGGGGGATCTAGTGCATTAGATCTTGATCTACGGGATTTGATAGTCGCATTAGTAACCAGGTGTGTAAACTAACACACTTCTTGCTTTGTATATGTTTGATAAACTGATTGATTGGTAAAATCGAAACAGTATGGTTGAGTGATATGATACCCTATGGGGTATGTGCACGGATTCAGGTAAGTCCGTTTCATTATGAGTACTGTTATTGATACATGATGTCATGATTTATGATGTATGTGCTATGAGATGCAACGTTAAACATGTTTGCATGATTTGAATACTATACATGAGTTGGTATGATGATGGGTGATATGAGAGGAGGGGGCAGTGATATTTTGTGCTGACGAGCACCAGTGTTTTGGTAACACAACTTTGTGACTTTGGGTCACCAGAGGTTTGGCACCTCCAGAGGTTTGGCACCTCAGCGTCTCGTCCCCGTGGTTTTGCACCACAGTGAGTTGGCCCCACAAGGCGGTATTGAGGGATTGACGCCAGTGATTTGGTATCACACGATGGGTTGGCCCCATCACTCGATTATCGTGACTACGGTCACCAGTGGTTTGGTACCACATTTGTGTCTTTGGGACACCAGAGGTTTGGCACCTCATTGCGACTCGTCCCTGTGGTTAACACCACCGTGGGTTGGCCCCACTTTTGAGATACGGGATTGTCGCCAGTGATTTGGTATCACACGATGGGTTGGCCCCATCATTGGATTTGTGACTTCGGTCACCAGTGTTTTGGTAACACATTGTGACTATACGTCACCAGTGGTTTGGCACCACATTGATGATTATTGTGTCTTCAGGACACCAGTGGTTTGGCACCACCAGTGGTTTGGTACCACACGGGGTAGAAAAGGTGTATGGACGGTTAGGATTGGGTGCATATGATTGGGATGCATGATGATCATGATTATGTTTGTATGTGATATTTTGCTAATCCGGGAAAAAGGGTAGCACACTGAGTCTTGGTGACTCACCTTTTTCCTTAACCATTTCAGGTAGTGCATAAAGCTGGACCGGGATCGGAGAGGACAAGGTGGCCCATGCCGAAGATGATGTTCAATTATTTCATGCTTGATTTTGATATAAGTACTTTATTGAATTGTTGGGTTGTAATAAAGGCCATTTTATGTTTTTGGTATTACTTTAACTATGGTTTATTTAAATTAAATTGCTACGTGAAAATGATTTATGGTTTGCAACCTATTTATTCAAATTGGATATTATAAACTAAAGTTTTAAAAATGAATGAGTTTAATAGCAAAGTTTTATTCCAAAGATATGTTTTCCAAAATTCAGCAAACTACGATGTTTTATTTTAAATTAAGAAGATTTTCAACCGTCTTTTCCCAGTGACATAACCAGATTCGGTCGTAGTGAATGGGCCGGGTTTGGGGATGTTACAAGGTCTATGTACCTAGAAATGATGAACTTATTCGTAAGATTTTGCATGAAGTGCATAGCGGATGTTTACTGTGCACCCTGGTAGCACGAAGATGTACAATGACTTGAGGAAGTGGTATTGGTGGCCGACATTTCCGAGTTTGTATCAAGATGCCTGATTTGTCAACAAGTGAAGGTTGAACACCAAGTACCTTCAGGTTTACTTCAGCCCATTATGTTTCCTGAGTGGAAATGGGACCATATTACCATGGACTTCGTGATGGGTTTACCGCTAACCCCAAAAAAGAAAGATGCCATGTGGGTCACAGTAGATAGACTCACGAAGTCGGCCTATTTTATACTAGTGCGAGTCGATTATTCGCTTGATAAATTGGCGGATTTGTACGTGTCAGAAATAGTAAGACTTCATGGTGTACCGTTGTCGATCATTTCGGATAGAGATCCGAGATTCACGTCACAGTTTTGGAAAAAGTTGCAAGAGGCTTTAGGCACAAAATTGAGCTTCAGTATAGCTTTCCATCCACAAACTGACGGGCAGTCAGAAAGAGTAATATAAATACTCGAAGACATGCTTCGATGTTGTGTTTTGGAATTCCAAGGCAATTGGGAAAAATATTTACCGTTGGTGGAATTCGCTTACAACTATAGTTTCCAGTCAAGTTTGAAAATGGCACCTTATGAGGCATTGTACAAGCGTAAGTGCCGAACGCCTTTATATTGGACAGAACTTAAGGAGAATCAGATACACGGGGTCGATTTGGTCAGGGAAACTGAAGAGAAAGTAAAGGTGATACGTGGATGTCTGAAAGCGGCCTCAGATAGAAAAAAGTCCTATTCGTATTTGAAAATGAAAGAGATTGAGTTCCAAGTAGGTGATAAAGTGTTTCTGAAAGTATCACCATGGAGAAAAGTCCTCAGATTTGGCCGGAAAGGCAAATTGAGTCCGCGTTTTATCGGACCTTATGAAGTTACCGAGAGGATAGGACCGATAGCTTATCGTTTGGCCTTGCCACCTGAGCTGGAAAAGATTCATGATGTTTTCCACGTATCCATGTTATGACGATACCTTTCGGACCCTTCACATGTGATTATGCCATCAGAGGTAGAGATTCAACCAGACATGACTTATGGCGAACAACCGATTAAAATTTAGAAAAGAAAGTATAGCTCTTGTGAAAGTACTATGGCATAGACATAGAATAGAAGAGGCTACGTGGGAGCCCGAGGAGACTACGAGAAACCAATATCCCAACCTTTTCACCGATAAGATTTTCGGGGACGAAAATCCTTAAGGGGGATTGTAACAACCCGATTTAGGGGCTAGTAGGAACAGTGATCTCAGGATCACTAATCCAAGGTTAGAGAAAATTATTTCCATGATATTTTATGAGTTAGAGTGTGATGGTATAAGTGTATGAAAATTTTGGTGCTTTAATTTTTGCAATTTCTTACTTAATCGCAAAAAAGGACTAAATCGCATAAAGTGCAAAAGTTCTATTTTATAAGCTAAAGGTGCCAAATAGCCATAGATTGTTAATTGGAGGTCTTTAAAAGGCAATTAGCCACCTTAGGTCATAAATATAAGCCAATTACCAATTCAACTTATGCACAAATAACAACCAAGAACATAACAAAATAACCATCCAATCTCTACATTCAAATCCAATTCCATTCACACCAAAATTACAAGACTAAATCTCATATAAAAATAAGCATAATCCATCCATTTACTTACCTTGAACTTGATCACTTCATATACTATCAAACTATACCAAAACATACATCACATATCATATTCAATATTGCATATTGAAAACACATAACCAGCCAAATCACATGGCTAAGTTCACATCTCATTCTTATTCATATAACTAGCCTATACATGCCATATCTAGCTATATACACTTTCAAAATGTACCAAAACAAGTTGAGTAGTGTGATGTAGATCCTTGACGGTCCCCGAGCCTTCAGTAGCTTTGACGATCTATAAAACAGAGAAAACACACACAGAGTAAGCTTTCCAAAAGCTTAGTAAGTCATATACAAATAAACATAACATACAATGAATACAACTAATTCAATGCATTGGTACTTATAGTTCTTATATCCAATTCAACCTATGATCTTTGGCACTTTTGCTTATACAAAGCATACCACAACTTCTATTCATATATCACATAAATAGTTAGCTCATTCAAGCATAATTTCACATATCATCTCTTTAATCCATTATGCATAATCATCTTAGTAAGATCATATAGATACTTACCTTGTACATACACTTAGTGTATAAATCAACGTACCTGAAACGGATTTACAATTCGCATAGCCATTCATATCACATACTTGCCCGTTGAACCGTTAGGAACCTAATAGGATACAGAGAAAGCTCGAAATAGTCGTACAATGCCAACGTCCAAGGCAAGGTCTTACATGTACTCAGATATCGATGCCACTGTCCCAGACAGGGTCTTACACGAATCAATACGATGCCGATGTCTCAGACATGGTCTTACCCGTAAATCTTATATCGATGCCAACATCCCAGACGTGGTTTTACACGAAATCTCAAATCAACGCCAACATCCCAGACGTGGTCTTACATGATAAAACAGAACAGATACCTATGCCATGCCATGCCATAGCTAATCCTATCTATTCCTAGGTTCGTTCGAGACTTTTCGGACATTATCACTATGTCGATCTTATCTCGAAATTCATGTACAAATCATATCATAAGCGTTCATCGTTAACAATAGTCATATAAACATACACAGCTCAATACAGGTATGTTTATTTGCATGATGACTTACCTCAGATTCGATTTAACTGAAATGGAAATGGCTACTCGGTTACTTTCGCTTTTCCGCGATCTAAGTCCATTTTCCTCGGTTCTTGATTTATACACATTCAGAATTAACCCTTTTATTCACTAACTCATTCAATTCAATCCAAGGACACACATTTAAGGCTATTTACAACTTAACCCTCACATTTGCACAATTTATCAATTTAGTCCATTTTTCTCAAAACATCAAATTCACAAAATCATCTTTTAACCATACTTAGCCGACATCTCATACAAGCTCATATTTTCCATCAAATTTGTAATTTAGTCCTTCAAATTGCTATTTTCTCAATTTAGCCCTAATTAGCTAAATTCATCAAAATTACAAGAACAAAGCATGTTCATCTAACACATATCTTTCATTTAACACCATAAATCATCATAAAACATATGATTTCATCTAAGTCTCAACTCACAAACATCATCAATTCTCAAAATTGAAGCATGGGTTACATAGTTTATGAAGCAACGATTACGAAAACATAGAAATTATCAAAAACCAATCAAAAACTAACCTTGAATTAAGCTTGATAGTAGCCGAATATTAGAAAGCTTCAAACCCTTTCTTTTCTTTGTATTTTCAGTGGAAAAATGAATGCATCCATGTCCATTTCATGTTTTGTTATAAACATAATATTAATCTAATTACCTAATTAACCTTTTATTAAACATAATAAACTTATATTCATTAAGGGCATACTAGTCCTTTAACCATCCACCAACTAACTATTGGTTTGATAACAATATAAGGCCTCCACCTTAATAAGCCACAATACATAGGCACTTTAACATATAACATACAACTTTCACATTTAATGCAATTCAATCCTTTTGTCAAATTAAACACACAGACAGACAAATTAGCATACGAAACTTTACCACATACTTAATCACTTAACAAGGACACAGAAAATAATATTAAAATATTTTACAAACTCGGATTTGTGGTCCCGAAATAACTGTTCCAACTACGGTACAAACCGGACTGTTACAGGCTAATATTTTCGATCTGCTTGCTGCAACTTCAGGAAGATAAGATCTGCTGTCTTCAGTCTGGTCCGTTGTAACTTCAGGGAGGCAGGCTAATATCTTCGATCTACTTCCTGCAACTTTAGGAAGATAAGATCTGCTATCTTCAGTCTACTCCGCTACAAATTCAGGGAAGCAGGCTAATATCTTCGATCTGCTTCCTGCAACTTCAGGAAGATAAGATCTGTTGTCTTTAGTCTGCTCCACTGCAACTCCAGGGAAGCAGGCTAATATTTTCGATCTGCTTCCTGCAACTTCAGGAAGATAAGATCTGCTGTCTTCAGTATGCTCCGCTGCAACTTCAGGGAGGCAGGCTAATATCTTCGATCTGTTTCCTGTAACTTCAGGAAGCTAAGATCTATTGTCTTCAGTCTGCTCCGCTACAAATTCAGGAAAGTAGGCTAATATCTTCTATATGCTTCCTGCAACTTTAGGAAGATAAGATCTGTTGTCTTCAGTCTGCTCCACTACAACTTCAGGGAAGCAGGCTAATATCTTCGATCTACTTCCTGCAACTTCAGGAAGATAAGATCTGCTGTCTTCAGTCTGCTCCGCTGCAACTTCAAGGAGGCAGGCTAATATCTTCGATTTGCTTCCTGTAACTTCAGGAAGATAAGATCTACTGTCTTCAATCTGCTCCGCTACAAATGCAAGGAAGCAGGCAAATATCTTCGATCTACTTCCTGAAACTTCAGGAAGATAAGATCTGTTGTCTTCAGTCTGCTCCGCTGCAACTTCAGGGAAGCAGGCTAATATCTTCGATTTGCTTCCTGCACCTTCAGGAAGATAAGATCTATTGTCTTCAGTCTACTCCACTGCAACTTCAGGGAGGCAGGGATGACATCTTCGATCTGCTCCCTGCAACTTCAAGAAGATAAGATCTTCTATCTTCAGTCTGCTTCAGGAAAGCAAGCTAATATCTTCGATCTTCTTCTTGCAACTTCAGAAAGATAAGATCTGTTATCTTCAGTCTGCTCCACTGCAACTTCAAGGAGGCAGGGCTGACATCTTCGATCTACCCTACTACATTGTCCTATAGAGGATGATAAACCGTAAAAGTAACATATTTTAAGCCCACATTTAGCATGCTTTTGGATGATTTATCCCTTGATTTATGTAAAAATGTGCTATTAATCCTTTCTTTTCATGTTTTATACTCAGGAAAGCACCCAAGGATGAAAAAAAGAGAAACGAGCTTAAAACGAGCCAAATTGGGCCAAAATAGAAATCGACACGGCCTGGGCCCAACACCACACGACCGTGCCTCATTAAAAGTCCGAACACTGCCTAAAGACGACTCACACGGAAAAGAGCAATTTCACTCGAAAAAGAATACTCAAGGGCAAAGAAACCTATCTCAAAAGCCTATATAAACACCCTAAGTATAACCTAGAAGGGGGCGGTTAGCGAGGCCAAGGAGCCGAGCCAGAAAGGTTAGATTTGTGGGAATCACTCGAAGATAGCCAGTTGATCCATCTCAAGAAGCTGGAATTATACTCAAGACGTAAGATCTCTCCTTCAATTCCTTCAGGGGTTTTAGGGATTTCTTATGTTTTGTTTTATCTTTTCTTTTGAGATTTTTTCTTTTATTGTTATGAACTAAACCCTTAGATACTGAGGGGATGAAACCTAAGATGATTCTTGTTATCGTTTACTGAACTACATGATAAATATTTGACTTGTTCTTAATTATGTGTTCTTAATTCTTGTGTTGATATTTCTGGGATATAAATTCAAGTATGATGTGCTTAGGTGGAGGAGCAAAAGTCCCTGCCTAAGAGTAGATCTAGCATAATTAAGCGGAGTTGATCGTGCACCTAGAGATAGGGTGACGAGATTTTGCTGGATTAGGGTGAAACCTAATATGGGAGTCCATAGATCGAGTTAATGCGATTCTAGGGGTTTTAATTAGAAAGAGATTTCAATTAATCAACCTAAGGTTAGACGTTAGTCGCCTCGAGAGAGGGATTAATATAACTTAGGGAATCTTACGGATCAAGTCAAGTGAATAAATCGTCTGGTTCAGAGTTAGATAACAAGTGAAGTCTAGGTGGATTCTTCCTTGGGTGTCGTCTTAATCAATTGGTTTTTCCTCAAGTTATTTTCCCAAACTCTTTCTCTTTGTCTTTGCATCTTTAGTTTAGTAGTTAATTAATTTAGATTAGATAAATAAATCCCTTTATTCTTAAGCTAAATAATAAAAAGAGAGTTAGTATTAGTACTTTTGGTTCCTTTGGGTTTGACATTCCAGTCTTGCCTAAACTATACTACTATTCGATAGGTGCGCTTGCCTCAAAAATCGTTGTCATAGTTAGTTTCCAGGTTCGATCATTCTTTTTATAAATTTTTAAGACTCGACAGGCACGATCAAGTTTTTGGCATCGTTGCCGGGGAACTGAAATATTAAGAACGCTTAATTTTTATTACTTTATTATTACAATTTATTTTCATTATTATTTTTTTATTTTTATTTTTATTTTTTTACTTTGCTAAAGTTTCTTTTATTTGATTTTGGCGGATAGAGGAGATGGCACTAAATAACTATGAGTGGCAAGTTATGAGGACAAAGCTGACAAAAATAGTCGATATCTACAACCTCGACCCAATAACCATGCTATCAAACCAACTAGAGATGTTACATAAAAAATTTGATGGTTTATACGGTTCTTCGCAGGTACACCCAGTAATGCAATATGACTCGAATCTAAGAGGCGTGGCGAATCCTGAGTACCCACCCTACGGATATGGCATGGAGAACGAACAAGTCCACTATATGGGTAACTATTCTAGACCTCAAAATAATTTTTATAGTGACACTTATAATGCAGGTTGGAGGTACCATCCCAATTTCTCGTGGGATGATCAAAGTAGCTAAAGACAGGAACTTCCTCCAAATTTTCAACAACCATCTCACGACCAGGAAGAGGAGTCGAGTCTTGAAGAGATGCTGGCAAAATTCGTAGCTGTAATAGCCCGATTTTGACCCTAATTGGAATGGTGGTTTCGGGAGGATGAATTTGATCCGTGTTAATTATATGTGAATTAGCATGTGTGAAAGTTTCGTATAAAAATTTGATTGTTTGTATGCTTAATTAAATAAAAAGGGCTTAATCGCATAAAATAAAAAATTAGTGGTCAAATTCAAAGGTGCTGAAAAATTTTTAAGTATTATTTTCTGAGTTATTTATGTGTGAATTACTATGTGTGGAAATTTCGTGTTTTAATTTTACTGTTTGATTGTCAAATTACTAAAATGGGCTTAATCGCGTAAAGTTAAAAATTGATGGTTTAATGTGTTAGAACCAAATTGTGGATGTCTTTTTAATTGGAAACTTTAAAAGTGAAAAAATACCATTTTAATGATAGTGGCCGGCCATGTACTTTAATGACCTTATAGTATATTGTTTTATTAAATTATAATAAAGGTTATAATAGTAATTAAATAATAAGTTAAAATATATATGTTAATAAAACATAAAGTGATAGCCTTCATCTTGTTCCTTTGACCGAATACATGCAATAAAAAGAGAGAAATAGAAAAAGCTTGGTTCGACCATTCTTAAGCTTAAATTAAGGTATGTAATTAGCTCGGTTTTTGATAATTTTTACGTTTTTGAGATCGTTGCTTCAAACACTACCCGACCCATGTTATAATTTTTTATTTTGATGCATGTGTGATGTTCGGCCATGAATGGAATCTTGTGTTTTGTGATGGTTGATGATTTTAAATAAAATATATGTGTTAGATTATTAAATTTTGTGTTGGAAATTTTGATTAAATTGAGTATTTAGAACTAAATTTTAAAAATAGTAAACTGAGGGGCTAGATTGTAGAATTTATGAAATATGGGGACTTGTGTACGCTTAGTGAACATTCGTCCCTAGCTTAAAATATGTAAATTTAGCATATTTTGTGTTTTGTGAAAATTGGATTAAATTGTAAAAATGCAAAATGTTAGGGATAAATTGGTAATTTGTTCTATTATGTGATTTGGGCTAAAATGAATGAAATTCTATTTTAATGAACTCATTTTGAAATTATTTAGATCAAGAACGAAAAGAACCGGGATCGGATCGGGGAAAGGCGAAGTTGAACGAATAGCCGGGAAACCCTAATCCGTCGATTACCGAGGTAAGTTTTTAAGCAGTTGGGCGAAATGAATTTGAATATATATTAATGTGCAAATGAATAAAAGTAATAAGCATGTTAAATTCCTTATTTCCGAATGTAACATGAAATTAAATGAAATATATATACATGTTAGCTGAATGTAAAGTTGGCATATATACGAATATATTCTAATTTGTTAATTAATCGAGTTAATTGAGTATATGCATAGTTGTTGATTAATCGAGTTAATTGAGTATATGCATAAATAAAGAGGTAGTTAAATATGAATATGAAATGAGATAGAGATGTATGCCATGGATAGATATATGTATATTGAGTAAGCCGAATGTAATGGTATGTGATAATGGCAAATTGAGTTGTTGTTGAATATTTTTTTTTATTAATTATGTGTATGTATGAATGGGAATGGAATTATATGTTCTTTGAAGAACAAAGGAAAGATCGGTTAAAGGGCACTATGTGTGGAGCTTAAATACTGAGCACTGTGTGTGCGAAATCGGTCGAATCGCACTATGTGTGCGAGCTTAAATACCGAGCATTGTGTGTGCGAAATTGGTCGAATGGCACTATGTGTACGAGCTTAAATACCGAGCACTGTGTGTGCGAAATCGGTCGAATGGCACTATGTGTGCGAGCTTAAATACCGAGCACTGTGTGCGCAAAATCGGTCGAATCGCACTATGTGTGCGAGCTTAAATACCAAGCACTGTGTGTGCGAAATCGGTCGAATGGCACTTTGTGTACGAGCTTAAATACCGAGCACTGTGTGTGCAAAATCGGTCGAATGGCACTATGTGTAAGAGCTTAAATACCGAGCACTGTGTTTGCGAAATCGATCGAATGGCACTGTGTGTGCGGAAGAATAAGTAATGGCACTAAGTGTGCGATACATTACAAGTAAATGGCACTATGTGTGCACTTCATCAAAGTAACAGCACTAAGTGTGCGATACGTTACATATATTGCACTGTGTGTGCGGGTTTACAGATTCTTCGAAGTTTTTAACTAGTGAATTTGGATATACGAATTGAGATAACAGGTATGTGGATCGAGGTAGTTGGGGAAGTAAATACTAATAAGGTAAGTTATATTGGCTTATGGTACTAAGGTAATAAAAAGTGATTATTAATGTTTGAGTATGTTTCGAAATGAATAAATAATGCTTGGTATCGAATGAAATTTAATGTGGTATGCATGAATATTCGGTTGTGAGACTACTAGGTATGGCAGTTATGGTACAGTTATCTAAGCATATTTATAGTTATGAATTCGTTGATGATCATAATAGATTGATTTAATTTGTGGAATATTTAATTGTACATTTTACCATTGCTTATAACTTGCTAAGCTATGATAGCTTACTGTATATGTTTAATTGTATTGTTTTATCAAATGAGTAAGATGTGTCTATGATCACTTGGTTGTTATGAGCCAAGTTATAATATGCTTTGGTGTCAGTGTGTATAAATGAAAGTGAACACAAAGAATTAATGAATGAGTGAAATTGACATTAAAACAGTTGTGGGCAACAGCATTAGTATAACTTTTAAAAATCATTAAAAAATTTTCAAAAATAATTAGGGGATATAATTTATATTTCTGAAATCCTGAATGAGTCTATTTTCAAATGAACTGAACAAGAAGGTCATATGAACTCTGTACAAGGAGAATATTGATTCGTAGTGAAGAGAGGTCAGCATAGTCGAACAGTAAAATAGGGGAAAGTTTAATGAATAAATTGTATTAATTGGCTAAGCCTAAAATTCTAGAAATTTTATGGTCTGAAGATATATGAGTCTAGATTCAGGGAAAATTAACGGTTCTTCATTTGGAGCTCTATAGCTCGAGAAATAAATAATTTAGTGGCAGTGACTCAAGTAGACAAATTAATGTGAACATGAGTAATAAGGTGTAAGCATGTGATATAATGATTATATCATCTTAAGAAATTATTATTGTGAGGATTTATCCATAAAAGTTTATTAATTTCTTATTATTTGCATATGAACTTACTAAGCATTTATGCTTACTCCCCCTCTCTTTTCCCTTGCCTTGTAGTTTCGCCAAGTTAGCTCGGGGATCGGCGAACGTCGGAGATTCGCTCACACTATCAATTGGAACACTTGGTATATTTAGATACATTAATTTTTGGGTTATGGCATGTATAGTAGGCTTGGTCATTTTTTCATATATGTCATATTTCTTATCGCCTAAAATGTTGGCCCTTATTAACAAATGTTCATTTTGATTAAGGCTATTTAAAGATGGCCAATATTGATGGTTGTTATACGCCTCTGATGTGGTTTTTACATATTCAAGAATTTTAAGTCCGGTAACGCCTCGTACCCTGTTTTGGTATTGGATACAGGTAAGGGCTGTTACAATAGCAGCCACAGAAAATCCAAATTTTCAACAACCACCTCACCAACAGGAAGATAAGTCGAACCTTGAAAAGATGCTGGCAAAATTCATAGCAAACACAGAAACACGCTACCACAATATAGAAACGAAACAAGAAGCATCGATTCAAGGGATTGAGGATTAGTTAGGTCTGCCTACTAAGCTGATCTTAGAACAACCACAAGAAAGCTTGCCAAGCAACACTGAAACTAACCCAAAAGAGCAAATTCAAGCCGTAACAGCTCATGACAGTGAAAGGTTAGTAGAATCTGACCCAAGGCAAGAGCTTGTGGTAAGTGAAGGTAAGGTTGAGGTAAGCCAGGATTTACCAAACCTGATAGTTACAAAGTACCAAGCTCGTGTACCATACCCTAATACTATAAAGAAAGACCACACAAAGGAACAATTCGGTAAGTCTCTTAAATTGCCAAAGAAATTTCATATTAACTTGTTGTTTATTGAAGCTCTTTCGCAGATGCCAAATCCTAGACCTCATGGCAATAAAGAAGAAATTTATGAGGAACGAAGGCTGTGGATCGATGAACTAGACGAATGGAAGACACACCTCAAAGAGAAACTAAAAACACATGAAGCAAAAACAAGGCAACTCCACGACGCACTTAATGATGGGACAACCCAGCTTAAAATAGGAGATCAGGTACTCAAAATCTTCCCAGATGGAACAGTCGAGGTAACTAGTCCTAAAATCAGCACCCTTAAGGTAAACACTACTCGACTTAAACTTTATATCCATAACCGAATTGATCGCATGAGAAAGGATTTTCACCTACTCAAACCACCATAATTGTGCGAATAACAGGTAAGTCTAGCTCAAGACTTTAAACGAGGGCTTCTCGGGAGGCAACCCGAGCACTAACTCTACTAACTAGTTTCGTTTTATTTCTTTTCGTATTTAGGCGTAGGTTTCCATACCCACACGGCCTTTCACACGGTCGTGGCCGTGGTCGTGTGGGCACCATAAGTAGGTAAAAGGGCGTGGCCATAGACATGTGGCAACAGGAAAAAATTTTCCCAAAACACGGGCTGCATCTCTATTTAAACCCCCTTCTTCCTTTCTCTTTTCCAATTGTCGTTCTTCTTTGATTTTCCATTATTTACTTTTACTGTTATTTTTTTATTTTTATTTTCTTTATTATTTTCTTCTTATTCTTCATGCCATTTAGATTTAGCTTAGGATACAATAAAATTAGGACGGCTACTTCGAGGATTCAATTTCAAATGGTTCAAGGCGCTTCCCCACGTTCACCTCCAATCCTATCCGATTTCTTTTCAATGATTTCATCCAAAATTCAGGAAGTTTTACGTCTCTCCCCATCTTATGATTTTATGATTATATTGCTATTATCTACCTTTGTACATTGAGGGCAATGTACATATTAAGTGTGGGGGGTTAACTGTAACACCCCAAACCCGGCCCATTCACTACGACCGAATTTGAAATGCCACTGCGGAAAACGTTTGAAAAATATTTTTGACTTGAAGGAAAAACATATAAATTTATTGTCTTTAGAAAAACATTGTATATTTAAAAGCCCATTAAAATTAAGTTGTTATAAAATATTCCGAATTAAAAAAACTTTAATATAAAATTCTTATGGTATGAGGTGTTAAAATTAAAACATAAAAACATTCCCAAATAATAATGTAAATGTCAATCCACCTTAACATAAATAAAATTCCCAAATACTTTAAATGGGCCTTATTACAATAAACGATTTAAACAAAAGTACTTAATAATAAACTGAATAAAATAGATGAAATGTCTTCTGCATGGGCCACCTCGGATCCACTCCAACCCGGTCCAAGCTTATGCATCACCTGCAATGTTGGTAAATGTTGGGTGAGTCAAACAGACTCAGTGCATAGCTATTTCACATGTCTCCACATATGGGCTTGGCCCATATCCACACAGTCCATACATATAAAATTATGCAATTATGAAGCCCATCCCAACCTAATGTCCATCCATCACACCTACCTTGGCAGACCCGCTGCCCAAGGCCGTGGCTAATCCACCGATCAACCAAGTGATCCCACATATCTTACCTTGGCAAACCTGCTGCTCAAGGCCGTGGCAAAGCCACCGATCACATAAGTGATCCCACATATCAATCAGTCTACGGTGATGCACACAGCTATCAACCGCCGAGATGGGCACCTAGCCAACACCTCCCTTGATGAAGCACATAGCTACCATCAAGCGCTAATGTAGCACAAGGCTATCATTAGACCACGTACATAATGTACACCCTTTCCTTCTTTGTTCATCCCAAATCCCATGCATAGATATGTCATGCCACAATATCATTAAAATAAGCATACATCACATGCTATCACAATTTCATACGTATACCATAGGAAACTTATTGTCATAAAGTACTGACCTGTTTAATCGCTTACTCACCATGGGTATCCACCCTTTTAGCCATTAATTCGGCTACCATGCACATCATATACATACATATAATAACACATTTAAACATTCAAGAGACAATGCGATAACTACGCACCTTTTTGGCACAGTCTACTCAATCCCGAATACTTGCCCTACTTCTGTCGACTTGCCCCCTTGCTAACTAGATCCCAAAATGCCGGCTTGTTCCTTGCTGAATCGAATCCAAGAGACTCCCTTAAGGCTCCTTCACGTTGCACCCAAGACACTTTCGGCTTCTCAAACTAGCGACAGGTGTAGGAGAATAATACCACTTGAAGATTCGGCTAACAATAAAAAGGAAGAAGCTTGAGACAAAGAAGTAGATTCGGCCAAGAAGCAAATAGGTTCAAAGTGATCTAAATTTCGTCTTTAATGCTCTCCACAAGGTTCGGCTAAGCTTTTAAAAAGGGTAACTGCATATTCGGCTATCAAGAGGAGTAGGTATGGAGTTGAAGAAAAGAAGAATAAAGGAATGGAAGAGGCCTAGGAGAATTCGGCAAAAGGAGAAAATAAGTGAAGAAAAGAATTTCCAAAGGATGATCCCCCTTATATATACTACTCAAATTCGGCCACTAGTTCACCCTCCATTCATATCCCCTTATTTCTTTCCTATATTTTCTCCATACCTCTCATTCAAAATAAATTAAATAAACCCAACATTAAAAAAAATAATCTATCACATTATCCATTATTCTCATTTAAAATTAAATAAACTAAAGTCACCATTATCTTCTATCTATACTAAATAAAATAAATCCTCACTTATTCAAAATAAATTAAATAACCCCCATTCATCCACTATCTCACTATTTAAAACAAATAAAACAAAATCCCCAATTATCTACCCACTTAAAATAAATAAAATAAATCCCCACTTATTCAAAATAAATTAAATAACCCCCATTCATCCACTATCTCAATATTTAAAACAAATAAAACAAAATCCTCAATTATCTACCCAATTAAAATAAAATAATCCACACTTATTCAAAATAAATTAAATAACCCACATCCATCCACTATCTTAATATTTAAAACAAATAAAACAAAATCCTCAATTATCTACCCACTTAATACACTTATTCAAAATAAATTAAATAACCCACATCCATCCACTATCTTAATATTTAAAACAAATAAAACAAAATTCTCAAAAATTTTGCTTCCCACGCGACTCGAACTCAAGACTTGCACCAAGCTTGTGGAGTCATTCCCAAAGGCTTTAAGTGGCGCCTTGTAGCCACTCTTCCAAGCCCAAATTCATGTCCAAAAGCGCCTAAAATTTTCCTTAAGGCCTCCTTCACCTAGCTTCTCCTTTAGACTTAAAATTCTAATATTTTTCCAAAACTTCCTTCTACATCGTTGGATTCTCAAAACCCTTAAAACACTCCCAACTACATACTAAGCCTTCTCTTACATGGATTATGCACTAACCGCATAACCCCTAATCTAGGATGTTACAGTTCTACCCCCCTTAAAAATAATTTCGTCCTCGAAATTACTTGGCTAAATAAACTTCTTCTCACCACACTACGCTTATGCTGTGCACTCTGATTTTAATAAAACTAACACCTTTCCCTAGATACCATCTCAAGATTCACATTCAAGGTTCCATACACTTCACTAGCAACATAAGAACGAACTAGCTCTATAACAATCAAAGCAAATAAGGGTATTCGAGAACCAAGGATCGTACCCGTTGTCACATCTGGCACATCCTCCTCGCGACGGCCAACTACATAAACCAATCTTGGTTGCCTCGCATCAGAACCTTCAGCACCTCTATTTGGTGTTCCACGACTTTGGCCGGAATCATTCCCTCCATGGTTCGGACCACGACCCCTTGCCGCTTGCTGACCACCTCTGCCCAGCTGCTCATAACCTTGGCCTACTTTCCGAGCTTTATTCGGATCATGAGGACAGTCTTTAATCAGATGAGACTTAGACTTACACCTAAAACACTCTCGATCTCGGTTCCAGCACTCGCCAACATGATACCTCTCACATTGAGCACATGGACGGTCCGGATTTCCAGCAACACAAACAGAATTTTCAACTCTCGGTCTTTTCTGAAGGCTCTCAGACGATTCTGACGATCCAAAACTCCTCTTATCCCGGTTCCTATCCTTATCTAATTCTGTCTCACAGAGTCCTTAATTCCCTCAGCTACCTTAGCCTTTTCTACTAATATGGCGAACTCTCGCTCTTAATGTGGAGCTATCAACAATCTTAGGTCATCCCTTAGTCCGTCGTCAAACCTGACACATCGCTCATGCTCCGTAGCCACCACTCCTCGAGCATATCGACTTAACCTTAGGAATTCGGCCTCGTATTCCGCCATAGACTTGTTCCCTTGAACCAGCCCTAAAAACGCCTTCCTTTGCGCATCAATATAATGGGTACCAACATACTTCTTTTGATATGCCGTCTTAACGTACTCTCAAGTGATATCCTCAGCTGTGGCCCCATCTCGAACTGTGAGCCACCATTGATATGCCTCGTCGCGAAGCAGCGCCAGTATTCCTTTCACTTTCTCCTCAACGGTCAGATCGAGCTCATCCATAATTCGCTCAGTTGCCTCCAACCAATATTCTGCTGTACTGGGTGCCACACCAGATACTCCACGAAACATTTCAGCTCCATTGGCTCGGAGTCGCTCAGGTACGGACTTCCTAGCTCTCATATTTCCACCTGCTCCAGCCACCATTTTAAGAACTCGCAGCACTGCCTGCAATACCGCATCATCCCCCGTCTGATCTTGTTGCTCAACACCAAAAGCTGGTGGTAGTGGTGGTACCTCATTCTCAGACCCTTGACCCGATCTAACGGGTTCCGATACAGCCATTCTTCCTCTACCACATCCACGACGACCACGTCCCCTAGAACTCATGTCTACTTCACGATTTAATCTGATTAAAAAGCTTTATTCATTAGTACTTTTGTTCCACTTATTACCCCGCGAACAATTTTATGATAAGAAGTGTTTAGAGGTAATTCTTTCGATCAATCAAAGTTTCAGTTCAAGTTCACTATTCTAATTCAGAGAATCACATTTACATTCATCAATAAAGACACATTCATTCATCCGCGACACTTTCTTAAGCATTCCATCCATTTCCCCACCCAAGGGTAAATTCGTCATTTGTCCTACAGGGGTATTTTAGTAATAAATCGGTGTCAATTTGAAAATCACAAAAGTCATTTCGAAATTTTTCAAACTCATGGGTATTTTGAAAGAAAGATTTTCCAAATCAAGGTATTACAGAAATTTCAGAAATCGGGGTTATTTTGGTAATTTCGTAAACCAGGGGTAATTTGGTAAATTTTCCCGATTAGGGTATTTTAAATTTTCGCAAAATAGAGTTTTTGGACACTTTTGCAAAGTAAGAAAATTTTATTGAAATCGAGGGTAGTATGGTAAAAAAAAAAAATTCCAAGCCAGGGGCATTTTAGTAAATCTCCCAAATCAGGGTATCTTAACATTTCACAAAACAGGGTTTTGGTATTTTGTAAAGTAAGAATATTTTCATAAAATTCGAGGGTAATATGGTAATTTTATGAACCAAGGGCATTTTCGTAATTTTTCAACCAGGGGCATTTTCGTAATTTTCAAATCGGAGATATTTTGGAAAAATTTTCACAATAATCCTTTGCTACAATTAAAAGGTTAATTTAGGGATTTTAAAACTAGGTTTTTTTTTTGAAAACATGGCTAGTCCCTCTCGGGTTTTATTTATAGGGTTTAGCCCGTGAATAAGTCCTCTTGGTTAGGGTGAATCGTTACTACGCACCAGGTAGGATTCGAGTAAAGAGGAGGTGAGTGCTAGGACTGCTTAAATACCAAGCTCTTACTGAATCCACTCCTAGACATGCGCACAACAGTTGCCACACCTTAACTCGGCGACTTAATCACAGGTTTGTTTAATGGTCCTTAAGTCTTATGCACTTGTGTTTGAGTAGACTAGTCCTAGGGTACAATAGATCCTAGTTCATTAATCTACGTTCCCATAATGCCCATATAATTCACATACAAATCACTTCAGCAGTCAAAGGTACTTACCTGGTGGACTTCGGGTCGGAGATACAGGTGCCATGCCAGAATAACCTGAAATAAAAGTCCATATTTTCAAAAGCCCATTTTTGAAAACTGTTTTCGGGCCCAAAACCTCAAAGCCGAGTTTTGAACCTGGCTCTGATACCAAACTGTAACACCCCAAACCTGGCCCATTCACTACGACCGAATTTGAAATGCCACTGCGGAAAACGTTTGAAAAATATTTTTGACTTGAAGGAAAAACATATAAATTTATTGTCTTTAGAAAAACATTGTGTATTTAAAAGCCCATTAAAATTAAGTTGTTATAAAATATTCCGAATTAAAAAAACTTTAATATAAAATTCTTATGGTATGAGGTGTTAAAATTAAAACATAAAAACATTCCCAAATAATAATGTAAATGTCAATCCACCTTAACATAAATAAAATTCCCAAATACTTTAAATGGGCCTTATTACAATAAACGATTTAAACAAAAGTACTTAATAATAAACTGAATAAAATAGATGAAATGTCTTCTGCATGGGCCACCTCGGATCCACTCCAACCCGGTCCAAGCTTATGCATCACCTGCAATGTTGGTAAATATTGGGTGAGTCAAACAGACTCAGTGCATAGCTATTTCACATGTCTCCACATATGGGCTTGGCCCATATCCACACAGTCCATACATATAAAATTATGCAATTATGAAGCCTATCCCAACCTAATGTCCATCCATCACACCTACCTTGGCAGACCCGCTGCCCAAGGCCGTGGCTAATCCATCGATCAACCAAGTGATCCCACATATCTTACCTTGGCAAACCTGCTGCTCAAGGCCGTGGCAAAGCCACCAATCACATAAGTGATCCCACATATCAATCAGTCTACGGTGATGCACACAGCTATCAACCGCCGAGATGGGCACCTAGCCAACACCTCCCTTGATGAAGCACATAGCTACCATCAAGCGCTAATGTAGCACAAGGCTATCATTAGACCACGTACATAATGTACACCCTTTCCTTCTTTGTTCATCCCAAATCCCATGCATAGATATGTCATGCCACAATATCATTGAAATAAGCATACATCACATGCTATCACAATTTAATACGTATACCATAGGAAACTTATTGTCATAAAGTACTGACCTGTTTAATCGCTTACCCACCATGGGTATCCACCCTTTTAGCCATTAATTCGGCTACCATGCACATCATATACATACATATAATAACACATTTAAACATTCAAGAGACAGTGCGATAACTACGCACCTTTTTGGCACAGTCTACTCAATCCCGAATACTTGCCCTACTTCTGTCGACTTGCCCCCTTGCTAACTAGATCCCGAAATGTCGGCTTGTTCCTTGCTGAATCGAATCCAAGAGACTCCCTTAAGGCTCCTTCACGTTGCACCCAAGACACTTTCGGCTTCTCAAACTAGCGACAGGTGTAGGAGAATAATACCACTTGAAGATTCGGCTAACAATAAAAAGGAAGAAGCTTGAGACAAAGAAGTAGATTCGGCCAAGAAGCAAATAGGTTCAAAGTGATCAAAATTTCGTCTTTAATGCTCTCCACAAGGTTCGGCTAAGCTTTTAAAAAGGGTAACTGCATATTCGGCTATCAAGAGGAGTAGGTATGGAGTTGAAGAAAAGAAGAATAAAGGAATGGAAGAGGCCTAGGAGAATTCGGCAAAAGGAGAAAATAAGTGAAGAAAAGAATTTCCAAAGGATGATCCCCCTTATATATACTACTTAAATTCGGCCACTAGTTCACCCTCCATTCATATCCCCTTATTTCTTTCCTATATTTTCTCCATACCTCTCATTCAAAATAAATTAAATAAACCCAACATTTAAAAAAAATAATCTATCACATTATCCATTATCTTCCCATTTAAAATTAAATAAACTAAAGTCACCATTATCTTCTATCTATAAAATAAAATAAATCCTCACTTATTCAAAATAAAAAATAACCCCCATTCATCCACTATCTCACTATTTAAAACAAATAAAACAAAATCCCCAATTATCTACCCACTTAAAATAAATAAAATAAATCCCCACTTATTCAAAATAAATTAAATAACCCCCATTCATCCACTATCTCAATATTTAAAACAAATAAAACAAAATCCTCAATTATCTACCCACTTAAAATAAAATAATCCACACTTATTCAAAATACGTTAAATAACCCACATCCATCCACTATCTTAATATTTAAAACAAATAAAACAAAATCCTCAATTATCTACCCACTTAATACACTTATTCAAAATAAATTAAATAACCCATATCCATCCACTATCTTAATATTTAAAACAAATAAAACAAAATTCTCAAAAATTTTGCTTCCCACGCGACTCGAACTCAAGACCTGCACCAAGCTTGTGGAGTCATTCCCAAAGGCTTTAAGTGGCGCCTTGTAGCCACTCTTCCAAGCCCAAATTCATGTCCAAAAGCGCCTAAAAATTTTCCTTAAGGCCTCCTTCACCTAGCTTCTCCTTTAGACTTAATTCTAATATTTTTCCAAAACTTCCTCCTACATCGTTGGATTCTCAAAACCCTTAAAACACTCCCAACTACATACTAAGCCTTCTCTTACATGGATTATGCACTAACCGCATAACCCCTAATCTAGGATGTTACATTAACTATAGTATTATTTGAAAATCCCTAAATTATACCTTATTCTAAAGTAAGTTTCTCATATTATGATTAGAATGAAATTTCCCTGATATATGATTTTTATTGATATGTTTTAGATTAAGTCATTGATAATTGTGCATTGATGATTAAATTTTAAGGATACTAGACAATCAAGCTTGATAAGTCTATTTTTCAAAAATTAAAAAGTTTGTTAGGCCGTCTACCTGAATCTGAATGCTACCTTGAAATTTGAAATTTATGAGGTTGATATCAAATATCCATTATTTCTGTGAGCTTTTGAGCCTTTTAGAGCATACATTCTTTTTTGTGCTCACTTTATTGACTATGAGTGTGTCAACATTGACTTGTTATTCTAGAACTTGTATCGATTATACATGTCGAGACCACACATTTGATTTGATATACAGAGATGATAAAGGCACCTAGGTTTTAACCCACTCACTCCACTAAAAGCCTACCTTCACAATTAACCCCTAGTAAACCTCGTTTAATCCTAATAGCCCTTTTTATTGACTCACCCACTAATATTAACCCAAAACCCTTTGTATTTGTTATCACCATTCCTTTTGACTACCTTTTTGTCGAGATTTGATTTTGAACAGTCGCCTAATTATGTTCTATATTTCAGTTGTAAAAGTTTTTTCCTATTATTTGACTTGTTCTTAAAAAAATCGAAGAATATTCACTATTAATTTTGCGATTAAGCGAGCTTATACGTTAAACTCCAATTATTGAAGAAGAAGCTCATATCAGAGTATTATTTATGTAATTATTATCAATTTAATATCTCTAGTTAGGTAATTTGTCAAGTCAATCTCGATTCTAACCTTCTAATTCAGCCTTTATCCACACCTTTAACCTAAGCCCCGATACAACCCTGTAAAGACCTTTTGATTTGTGTATCATCTCATTTTTTAGTGGTGAAAATTTGATTTTCATGCAAGACTATGGGATTAACTTTTCATGTTCGACTTTTGAGTGCTTAATTCTGAACCTTAAACACTTCGAGTGGTTGTAGTGAATCTTTAGTGAGGATGTTAACTCTTGTCGGTTTCGAATCAAAGGTAATTATTTATGTAAAGGGAAACACCTATGTTTTCATACTATAAAACCTATGACTTTGATTGTTTGAATCTTTAGGACTCTTTGAGTTGAATTATCCATGTATAAATTACCTTTGAATTATGATGAAACATTATTGATGAATATTATGAATCAAGGAAAGTTGTTTTAATTGTGAGTTGAGAATTTTGCTTGAGGACAAACAAAAGCTTAAGTGTGGGGGTATTTGATAAACCGTAAAAGTAACATATTTTAAGCCCACATTTAGCATGCTTTTGGATGATTTATCCCTTGATTTATGTAAAAAGGTGCTCTTAATCCTTTCTTTTCATGTTTTATACTCAGGAAAGCACCTGAGGATGAAAAGAACGAGAAACGGGAAATGGACCAAATTAGGCCAAAATAGAAATAGACACGGCCTGGGCCCAAGACCGCACGGTCGTGCCTCATTAAAAGTCTAAACACGGCCTAAAGACGACTCACACTGGCGTATGCCATGGTCGTGTCCCTGTCGTGGAAAAGAGCAATTTCACTCAGAAAAGGATACTTAGGGGCAAAGAAACCTATCCCAAAAGCCTATATAAACACCCTAAGTATAACCTAGAAGGGGGCGGTTAGCAAGGCCAAGGAGCCGTGCCAGAAAGGTCAGATTTGTGGGAATCACTCAAAGATAGCAAGTTGATCCATCTCAAGAAGCCGAAATTATGCTCAAGACGGAGGATCTCTCCTTCAATTCCTTCAGGGGGTTTTAGGGATTTCTTATGTTTTGTTTTATCTTTTCTTTTGAGATGTTTTTTTTTATTGTTATGAACTAAACCCTCAGATACCTGAGGGGATGAAACCTAAGATGAATATTGTTATCGTTTATTGAACTATATGATAAATATTTGACTTGTTCTTAATTATGTGTTCTTAATTCTTGTGTTGATATTTCCTGGATATTATTTCAAGTATGATGTGCTTAGGTGGAGGAGCAAAAGTCCCTGCCTAAGAGTAGATCTAGCATAATTAAGCGGAGTTGATTGCGCGCCCAGAGATAGGGTGATGAGATTTTGCCGGATTAGGGTGAAACCTAATATGGGAGTCCATAGATCAAGTTAATGCGATTCTAGGGGTTTTAATTAGAAAGAGATTTTAATTAATCAACCTAGGGTTAGACGTTAGTTGCCTCGAGAGAGGGATTAATATAACTTAGGGAATCTTACGGATCAAGTCAATTGAATAAATCGTCTGGTTCAGAGTTAGATAACAAGTGAAGTCTAGGTGGATTCTTCCTTGGGTGTCGTCTTAATCAATTGGTTTTTCCTCAAGTTATTTTCCCAAACTCTCTCTTTGTCTTTGCATCTTTAGTTTAGTAGTTAATTAATTTAGATTAGATAAATAAATCCCTTTATTCTTAGGCTAAATAATAAAAAAGAGAGTTAGTATTAGTACTTTTGGTTCCTTTGGGTTCGACATTCCGGTCTTGCCTAAACTAAACTACTGTTCGATAGGTACGCTTGCCTCAAAAATATTTGTCATAGTTAGTTTCCAGGTTCGATCATTCTTTTTATAAATTTTAAGACTCGACAGACACGATCAAGGACATGACCTGTAGAATGAGTTTGTGCTTATGCCGAATGATTAGGATGCCATGATTGAAATGAGTCAAATGCTCCTAATTAGATGTGCAAAATGAGAATGATCCCTTTAATGCTTAGGGTGTCATCACGCGTTATTCATCAAGAGTCTTATCACTGATGTATTATACTACTATCTTATTCGACTGGTATTTTCCAATAGAAACTCAAAGAAACAACCACATTCTACTCAGCAAGCTTGCCCCGCTGTAATTTCAGAGTCCCTTCCACTGTATCATCTGGGACATAAAGTTTGTACCTCCTACTGCAACTTCAGAGGAATAACATTTGGTCTCTTCCATCCATCCTGCTGCCACTAAGAGGTATAGAATTTGATTTGTTACACCATTCCCTGGGTGTAATGACCAGATGTATATGCCTGAAATTTGCATGAATGCAGAGTATCATTTTTCTTTTCCCAGAAATGATCCATTTTTACACTTGGGTTGACATTGCTCATTATTTGTCGAGATGGTATCATTGACGAAATGTCTTGTCTTTTTGTTCAACCAATAAAAATCCAAAGAGATAATCATCTTTCAATATTTCCAACCCTTAGGCTTGGTGAGTTCTAAATAATATTCCTGTTTCAGATTCTCATATTATTTAGAAGCTTCCAGAGTAATATGCAAAACTCCTTTTATGAAAGTATTATGAGTCCATTAATCATTATTTCAATATAAAATGCTTGAAAAAGATCACAACAATGGGCGAGAAAGAAATTAATCAGGAGCATAGCTCAAAACAAATAAGTTAATCAAAGATAACCAAGGCAATAAAAGAAAATTTATTGGGGTGTATCTTGAAAGGAATAAAGTAATCAAAGATGGCCAAGGCCATAAAAGAAAATTGATTGGGGTGTATCTTGAAAAGAATAAAGTAATCAAAGATAGCAAATTCAAAATGGGTAAGATAGAAGCTAGGTGCCCTAGATATCGCAGCCTGAGCTTCTCTGTACAAACTTCTTGAGGACCATTTTGAGCTCAATATGTGTTTAGAAGATTCGAAATACTTTGTCAATGCCCCAAGACGTAGCATACTTCCTCATTGTTAATTTAGGCATAGCAGGACTACCACAAGCCCTATCTTTGATCAAAATTTGAGCTACCTTTTTCAGGTTTTCGGCTCAAAACCCCTTTGGTCTCAAAGCACCCTTTGCTTGTTTTCGCCTTGGCCTCTCCTCTTTTTTTTTTTTTTGAATTTGATCTCAAGGCGCCCTTTGCGGGTTTTCACCTTGGCCTTTCTCCTTTCAGGTAAAATACTTCTTGACTGAATATGAATTCGCTGAATTGGGCAAGTCTTCGCCATCCATCTCGATCAATATCAATGCTCCTCTAGAACAGGCCCTTTTTACTACATAAGGCCCTTCCCAGTTCGGAATCTACTTTCCTCTGAAATCCTTTTATATAAGAAAGATCTTTTTCAACATCAGGTTCCCCTTGTGGAATTCTCTAGGATGAATCTCTTTGTCGTAAGCTTGCATCATCTGACCGTGATGGATAACTTTTAACCTTTTCTTCGATTAGGTCCAATTGGCAAAAATGTTTCCATTCCATAAACCAATAGGTAAGATGTTGCCCCGGCAAAGGTCCTGGCCAATGTTCGATAATCATAGAGAATAAATGGTAACTTCTTTATGCCAATCTTTACAAGTCTCGGTCATCTTTCCTACAATCCTTGTTTTTTTTTTGTTTTTTTCTTTTTGGCTGCCTTTGTTGCTCTATGATATGGCGTCTGATCTTTGAACAGACTACAAACTTTTAACACTGTCCTTTTTGGCATTCTTTTTCGGTGCCTGATCTTTTTTTTTTTTACTGTCGACCTTGTAAAATTGACATGTAAAGCTACTTTCTCCTTCTTAGTGAAGTAATCGACGACCACCAAGATAAATAGATGTATACTAGAAATTTTGCCGAGATTGGCCTGCCCCACATAGAGAAAGTCTGTGAAGAAATTAATGAGGCATATGAATTCTGTCTCCTTAAATACGGCATAACTGATGCCATCCCCTTCTATGTAGATTAGCAGTACCCAAACCTCATGATTAGCTTGGCTAGTGTAAAACCATTAGCATGTGTCCTTCTGACATCCTTATGGACCTCTTTTAAGATTTCAATGTACCCGCGTCTCAGTAGCCCGGGCATGTCCTGATATGATCGTGCAAAAACATCTTTGAATTCTTGAAAATAACTCAATGATGTCTCGCCTTATTTCTGTGGTGAGCTAGGCTACAATATTCACCTCTTTTCTAGGCTCATAATATTTACTGATCCTTTGTAGAGTAGGGTCTATTTTTCATCTTGTTCTACCATTCTTTACAAATCAGAAGATAGGTTACAATCTTTGTCATCTTCAAAGCCCTGAGATCCCTCTAGACACATATCTTACTCGAAAGGAGACTCTGAGTAAGTAGCAGCGTTGCTCACATCGTTGATATCTGGAGACCTATTGTAGGTTCAAAAGAAGATTCCAAAGAATAAATGATTCAAAGTATGATTATTTGTATGGTCATGAATAAAGAATGAAAGAATACTTGAAAGAAAGTCTAAAGAATAAACAAAAAAAAACTAAGAACAATTGTTTGTACAGTATGAAATGGAAAAAATAAAAGAATATTTGCTCAAAAAGATGCATTTTATTGAAATAAAAATTCCGGACACAAGCTTATTTCACAAAAGGGTTCTTATCGCCTCTAGGCTTAAGGCAATAAGCATGTTTTGAATATTACTCTAGATTAGCTCTAAAAATACAGGGATCTCTTCCACAGTCCCATTATTCAAAACACTCCCAAGTATGCAAGAGCTTGGAAACTTCGTTCCCCAGTTCCCTCTTCACTTTTGACTTCTTTAAGGAGTCGCAACTTTATTCTCTCTTCCTTCAATTATCGCATTTACTGCCTCGTCAAAGTGATTAGGTTCTGATAAAACGTTGAACTTCACAATTCCCATGAACCTTTCGACCAACTTTTTAAACGTAGTACAATTTTCAATTGAGTGACCCGTTATGCCCGCGTGGTTCTCGCATTGGGCATTCTCATTATACCATTTTGGGAACGGAGGTTGCACGGGTTCCGAGTAGGACGGAGACACCACATGCACATCAAAAAGATTCTGATACAGCTCCTTTTATGTCATCGAGATGGGTGTGAACTGGAGCTTTTCTGTATTTGGCCTCGAATTGGATTCCTACCTTGAAGAGCCTTGATAGCTAGTGGTTACTTTTGGTTGATTGACAGTAATTGACTTCGAGTACCCTTTGTTATATATACTCGAATTATTCACCTCGTTCTTCTTTTTCCTTGGAGCTGACCTTTTGGTTTTTCCCCTGTTTCTATCTTTCCACCCCTTATGGCATTTTCAATCATTTCTCCCTCCATTACTATATCCGCAAAGCTCTTTGTGGTTGGAAACACAAAAATTTATATACTTTTTCATGCCCTTTTTGACCTAAATTCATGTGGTTTCGAGTAAAATTTTGTCAGAAAATAATTAAATATTATAAAATAATTAAAGTATGCTCAAAATATGAACATGATGAATTTTAATTAATTTTATAGTTAATTTTGTTTAATTTTGACTATTTTCGACATATTCGCACAAAGGGCGAAAATCAGCTCGGCAGACACTGCTCGAAGAATAAACTCGAGAAGCAATTTGAAGCATCAAGGTGAATTTATTTTCAGCCCAAGACGGTCCAATTATGAATATTTAATCATAATATAATTACTTTTAATTTATTCCCAATTTAATTTGGGTTAAATAAATTAATCTTAATTAATTATGAAGAAGGGTCCAGTTAAACCGCACTGGTTGAACCGAACCGATTGAACCGAACCAGCCACCAATTGGGCAGCCCAAACCGTCCATAATGATGGCCCAAATCAACTTATTATCTGATTAATTAAGCTTGCAAAGAAGCCCTTGAAGACCTTTCAAAATTTCATTCAAACCCCTCCAAATATTATGGCTTTTTAGATTGGCCCCATGCTATATTTAGCAAAGTTGAATTCTTAAACTTTGCCACATGGGATGGCCGGCCAAGGGAGGCCTCTTTTGCTGCTGCTATTAGCTATTTTTAGCAGCCTTGATCAGCTATAAATACATCCCTTTGCTGCTCATTCAAAACACACCTCAAGCATTCAACATTCTCCTCTCTCACTTTCTCTCAATTCCCATTTTTCCCATTTCCCTTTATGTGTTCTTGTGCTGATTTCTCCTCTTGGAAAAGAGGTGTTTTCCCAGCCATTTGGAGTATAAATTGGAGTGTTCATAAGCCACCTTGATAGCCAAGGCCAACGAAGAATGAAGAACGGAGCAATCAGTCAAGCCACGGAGAAACACCGGATTTGCTTCTTGTTCCCTATCTCTTTAAATTTCGTTGTTGTTTTGACAAACATGTTTATGAATATTTATGCTATTGGAATGTTTAATTTAATCAATTTAGCTTGAATTTAATTTGTGTTGGGTTGATTACATTTCGTCCTCTTAAATTATTGAAATTGTGTTTATGCTGTTAAAGGCCTCGGTAAAATGTTTGGTTAAGTAAAATCATGTTAAGTTATCTGGCATTATAATTGTTTAGATAGCTAATGAATTAATTATTTAGACGCATTGAAATTATAATTAATGGACACAATACTTAATCTCTGCATGTTTAATTCTTCTAAGGTAGCTGAAGATTAAATTAGCATTGTGTTTGACGATACATATGCCTTGCATAACTTGCAGGATTTTGTGATTAAATTGTTTCAAGGTAAAAATACTTTGTACTTCACATGATCTTTATATGCTTATTAGGTTGAATTAATCGTTTGAATTGACATAGGAATATGCGAGAGATGGTTTAATTTAATGAGTATGTATGTACAATAACATGTTTACTTTTAGAGTCTGTTTAATCGTTCGAATTTGCATAGAAATATGTACAAGAGATGAATGGATTTTTATTTGTAAGTATGTTCATAAGTTAGCAAATTACCGAGTTGCCATGTTTTAACAAGTATAAACACAAGCTTAATAATTCTAAGTTAAGAAATGCAATTGATCCAACACAATTATATCATCTTGATTAAAATCAGTTTTTGAAATCGTGCATTAGAACTTTGTTTATTTTCTTTTACTTTGTTTTTCTTTAGTTTTTTAAGTATTTCTCAAAATCAAATATTTTTCCGTCACCAAAGTGTTTGAAATTATTTTCATAAATAATTCTTTTACAGTCCCTGTGGGTACGATAACTCGACATTTACTTGTCACTTATTACTTGTTACGATTGTGTACACTTGCACATTTCCACCGTTCCAGTGGTACTTCCTATCATGTGAGTAATGAATAGGGCCTTTAAAGTATTGATAAAAAACATTGTAGTTTCCTTTTCTAGGAGCGATGGCTGAACTTGCATGGCAACTTCCCTCCATCTTTGTGCATACTGCCTGAAGCTTTCATTTGATTTCTTCTCCATGTTTTGCAAGGTGATTCTATCAGGCGTCATGTTTGTTACATGATTGTATTGTTTCATAAATGCTTGTGCTAGGTCTCTTCAGGAATTAATCCTAGCACGGCTCAATTGGTTGTACCACCTAGACGCTGCCCCCACCAAGCTATCTTGGAAACAATGGATCAACAGTTGATCATTATTAACATACCCAGTCATCCGTGTACAGAACATGGTAATATGGGCTTCAGGACAGCTAGTCCCATTGTACTTCTCAAATTCTGGCATTTTTAACTTGTGAGGAAGCACCAAATCTGGAACCAAGCTCAAGTCTTTAGCATCAATTCCATGGTGATTATCAGCGTTTTCCAAGACCTTGAACTTTTCTTCTAACCATCTACAACGGTCCTCTAACTGCCTTGGTAATTCAATTGTCGTCCCTTCCCTCTCCGCTATATCTAAATTAGGGATAACAGGATTAACAGGGTTATCTCCTGGGTTAGATCTTGAGCCAACTTGGAAATTCATGGGCACCCTAGTATCAGCTTGACCTTGTTGAGGCCTAATTGTAACAGATGGTCTTTGAGGATATGCTTCAGGTTGTGTTTGTGCATGCGGTGGGGTAAAACCCAGAGGATAATCCTCATTATCTTCTCCAGCATTAGTCATGGGGCATTTTCCTTTGTTCATTGCCCCATTCAGTAGCTGAGTCTTTTGAGCCACCATATTTCTTTGGGCTTCCATCATTTGTTCCCTCATATCTTGTTGGATCTTTGCCAACTGCTCTTGCAGCTGGTCTTGCATGTCTCTTTGGAACTGTTCGAGTCTTTGGTCCATGTTGTTTGTCTTGGCGTGTGTACCGTAACGGTGTTTAGTTTCCAGATTAACTTTCTATCTTTCTCTCTTTTTCTGAAATAACTTCAACTAATTAAGGTCCTTCTATGGATTTTAATGCATATGATGCGATGTAATGAAAATGCATGAAATGAATGCAAAAAGAAAGAGAGGTGTTGATTCTGAATTCAATTCCATTAGAACAACTTTTCTAGAAAATAAATTCCTTTACATAAAACTGATATTTATACGGCCTTTCCCTCATATTCCAAGCGAAGACATTGATCCATTTCTTCTTATCTGGATATTAAGGTCCAATCTTGCGAACTTTTTAATAAATGTCTCTACTAGCTCTTTTTACCTGATTTAGGCCACGACTCACTGCTCACTTATTTCCACAATGCTCGTTAGCCTCTTCAAGAAAGCCGAGATGTGGTGATTCTCGAATAGTCTTTGTCAACTTGAATCCTTGGGCAATAAAGTCTTGTATTCCTTCACGGATTATCAGTCTTCTCTTATTGTGTTTACTTGGACCATATTGGGACGACTGTATTGTAATCCATTTTCTCATGACAAACTCTTCTATTTAGCAATCCAATTTGAATCAACACCTCTTTTCTATGATGTGAATGCAATGCAATCAAAACAAAAGAGAACACGTTAGCATAAGAGAAATAAATAACAAAATAGGGCACCTATCTGGGTGACCACTAGGGTTTTGCATAGTTCTACCTAGGGTGGGCTCTTAGGGTTCGCTATATGCGGTTTAGTTCTAAATAAAGCGTACCTGAACCAGCAGATTCCTCAATCTTCACCCATTATAGGCTCATAGAGATCGAGTTCAGTTCAGGGGAATACATTTCCCTATGGCCATGCAGAAGTGAAAACCTCACGAAGACATAGGTACAGATGTATCCTGGAAGCAATCCACTAGCCCATGCGGAGGTGAAAACCTCACGAAGGCATAGTTTCTCACTCCCACTTAAAGGTGCAACCACAACAGTCATGCAATGCAATGTGCGCAAGAAAATAACAATCATATGCAATGACACAAACAAATGCAAAAAAAGGATCGTAATTTTCAAATCAAATTTTCAAATTTCCGACAAAGGACAGAAAATAATTAATTTTACGGCTTGACTTTCTTATTGGTCCCCAGCGAAGTCACCAAGCTGTCGAAACCATTTTTTTATTATGAAAAAATGAATCGACTTTAAAAATGAAAATGGAGTCGCCACCAATCGTTTTTCGAGGTGTGATCGGGTCACCTTGAAATTGATCATTTTAATAAAAAAAAAATTTGATTTATTAAAACAATGATTTTGGTCTACGAAATTCGAGAAAACGGGTTCGGGGGTCGGTTACGCAAAGGAAGGATTAGCACCCTCGTAGCGCCCAAAATTGGTACCTAATTGATTAATTAATGTCTTAATGTCGAAAATTTTGAGAAGATTTTAAAATATGATCCTTTTTATTTTTAAAAAAATGTTTGAATAAATTGAAATGGATGTTAAGATCCTTTTGTCCCGAAGTAATAAAATATCACATCCAGTACGTTAGGACACGACATTTTAAATCCTCGAAACTAAGCTTGTCTTTTGATTTTCAAAACTCATGCATTTCAATTTTAGAAGGATATTCGGTTATTTGGGTCAGGTGAAAAAATTGGAACCCAGTAAATTAGGGCACAATTTCTCAAAATTCCAAACATAGAATATTGTTTATACTTTTTTAAAAATCCTTACCTCAAGATAACAAGACGTCATATCCAATGAGTTAGGACATAGATTAATCATGTCCCTTGACATATCCAATTTGCTTTAGTACATAATATTTAATTGAGTTACATGTTTTTAACACGTGAAGTTAGGAGTGAGTAAAATTCGATTTGATTTGAAAAAATTGAAAACATTTTAAATTTTGAGTTATTCGAGTCAACTCGAATAAGTAATTCGAGTTTCAACAGTTCGAATTGAGTTGAATTTTACAATTTAAATAACTTGAATAATTCAAATGACATATTGGTGTAAATACCTCTTTGGTCCTTATCAATTTTGAAAATGAGCAAATTTATTTTTCTCCCAACAAAGTTTACAAAAAGAATTCAAAATAATTTTTAAAATTCAATATATTTATAAAAATTCTAAATTTTATATTTTTTAAAAATGTATAATATTTTTTTAAAAAATTCTAAAGAATATATAAAAAAGATAATATTTTAAAAATTTTCTAAACTAATAATTTTGAGGACATAAAAAAAGCATCTTATTTTTTATTATTTTGCTTTGAAAAGTTTTCAAATATATATAGTTTCAAATTTATGCGCTCCAACATGTAATTAGTATAATTGTAACAAGATTTTAATTTGAAATGTTTAATTTTTAATTTAACTCGAATAATTTCACTCGATCCAATTCGACTCAAATTTCATTTTATTTGACTAGAATAAAAAATTTAATTGAGTTAGGATGATAAAATAGGACTCGTCAACTCGATTAACTCGAAATTTTTTTCACTCAATTTAACTCTATTTTCACTCAATTCAACTCTATTTGATAGAACGTTGGACCTACATGAAAGCACTTTGGCTGCTAGAAAAAAAATTCATCTTCATTTCAATTATTTCTCAATTGTTTTCTCTTTTATTTTCTTTTCATTTTACTGCTTTTTCTAAAGGTTGAATTTTTTTTTATACTTGAAGCCTATTTATCTTGCTATAAATTCATAAAAGAGTATTAACTTTTTGCGCATCGAAGCTACTGTCTTACTTTTGAAATGTTCTATTTCATTAAGATTAATTTATTTCTTTGGAATTAGGCATTTTTTATGTTTGTTTTATAACACATGAAAATTAAAATTTTCAAGATTCGTGTTGTCCATTTCAGCAACATGCAATCTCCAAGAATATAAAATATTTGTCATTGTTGATGATTAAAATTAATTAAACATACTAAAATGTTATGAATAGTTTATTATTAAGTGGATGTCTATCAAGATCAATAAAATTTTGATGTACTTTAGGACTCTATTATACCTTTCCACCAGAAAAACACATGTCAAGCCCAAAAGCCATTGTTGACTCTGCATTGATCCTCTGAGCACAACCATCTGGGTCACTTCAAATGGAACCTACCACCCGTGTTGAGTATGACTCCTATTTCAGTCAAATTTGAGAAATAATCTTTTAGTTAAACTCTGTTTATTTGTTTCAATCAAACTCTGATTAGTTTAGATTATTTTATTATTTAACCTATGAATTTAGCCTATAAATAGGCTATTTTACAACATTAGAAAATACACCCATTAGATATTAGAACTCATAATACATTTAAGAGAATTTTGTGTTTACGTTTTGAGGATTCTTTGTTTTTAGGTTTTCGGGATTTAGTTTTTATCTCCATATTTTGTACTCTTCGTTCTTGTTCCATTATAATAGAATTATTATTTCCCGTGGTTTTTTATTCTCTTTGGAAGGGTTTTTCCACGTTAAATTTGTGTATTTAATTTCTCAATTTATCCCGCTATATTTTTACTTGTTGCTTAATCGGGTCAATCCCAACAAGTGGTATCAGAGCTAGCTCAATTTTCATAGATCAACCATTCAAAGATGGTAGCAACAATGTTTGAAACTGAGAAGTTTGATGGTGAGACAAATTTCAATCTGTGGCAAGTTCGGATGATGGCAATTCTAGTTCAAACCGGCTTGAAAAAGGTTGTTACCGGAAAAAAGCCTGAGAATCTAAATTAAACAGAATGGGAAGAGCTTGATGAAAAGGCCTTGTATGCAATCCAGTTGTGCCTCGTGAATCGGTATTACAGGAGGTATTGATGGAGAATGTAGCGCCCCGAATTTTGGGCCTAGAAGTTTTGAGGTTTGGTGGTTAGGGTCACAGAGAAGGGTGTGCTTTTGAGTGTAGTGGCGCGTTTTAGTGTCAGAGTAGTCCTGCTGGTCTAGTGGTTGGTTGTGTGGTAGTTTGCCCCTAGGTTATGAGTTCAAGTCCTTATATGCTCTTTTGAGTGAATTTTCTTTTTAGTTTTATTTCGCTACTTATTTTATTCTATTTAGTTTTAGTTATTATTATATTTTTATTATAATAATACTTATTTTAGTTTATTTTATGTTATTTTTATTATTTTATTTTCTTTGTCTTTTGCTGGGTTACGTTCCTCTCTTTCCCTCCCCCTCCTTGCATTCCTTTTGCTATTTTCTTTTCTGCGAAAACAGTTTTGCTGGCTGATTTTGGGATTTTCACTTCTCCATCATTGAGTTAGTGTCTGAGCATCTTCAATTACGAATCAGGTGTGGGATTCGAACCTTCTCTACCCTATTTTAGTTTTCCCAAATGCTCGATTTGACCTATTTGGTGTGTGTGTTCTAACCCTTTGGTTTTGGATTTTCTGAATGCTAGAAGTGAGTGAAATACTCCACTTTCTGATATATGTTGATAAGGCGAAGGTTAGGGACAGATCTGGTGGCTAAAACGGTGGTTTTGGGGCTGTTGTAGGGTGGTTTCGTGATCACTCCAACTGCCACACGGGCGTGTGTCGTGGCACACAGCCATGTGGATTTGGAAACTAGGGTTTTCTGGGTAAATTGGGTGCCACATGGCCCGGCCATACGGCTGTGTAGCTAATTTGAGGATTTTGTCAGATTCACACAGTCGTGTCCTATGGGCACACGGGCATGTGAGTTTGGGGAGATTAGGGATTCAGATTTTTGGGGTCACACGACCGTGTGATTGATTTTGGGATTAGGGATCCCACACGGGCGTTTGTTTCAGAACACACGGTTGTGTTTGATGGCACACGGGCATGTGTGACCCTCACACAGCCGTGTCTGCCCTGCACCTTATTTTAGCGAAATTTGACAGTGAGTTACATGGCCTATTCACACAGCCGTGTCCCTGCTTCACACGGGCATATACTTCTGTCACACGGCCGTGTGCTACTCTTCACATGGGCGTTTGGACCCCCACACCGCTGGAGCACACGGGAGTGTGGCCCTATCTCGCCAAATAATGATTTTTGGTTAAATTTAAGTGTAATCGCAACTCAGTGTGTTTCAACCCTTGACTGAGCTTTACTGAGGGTAATTATGACTCTGATCTAGGCTTGATGTTTGTGTTATTTGTGATTGGTTGTGTGATGAGCTTGATACTGAACTCGAGTTATGAGTGTGCACATGTCTGATTCTGTAACTGACTGATGGGATGTTAGTGTCTGCTTCTGTTTAACAGTCTGAAATTGGTATTCTGATCGTGTACATCTGACTGCATATGTAACACCCCTTACCCGTATCCTATGCCAGAACCGGGCACGAGGCATTACCGTACTTAATCAACAACCTTAGTCCATAAACTTTTAGTCCCAACTTGACATATCTCTATCGTCATCACAACAACCTCATTAAGGACCTACGAGGCTTTAAACATACTCATGAGGGGTTTAAGAACCCAACCGAAAACTTTTACGATCTTAAGAATTTTTCACCTAAACAGGAGCCACACGCCCATGTGAAATGGAACATGCCCGTGTGGGCAGGCCGTGTGGTCACACACGCCCATGTCCCTACCCCGTGTGGGATTTATTTTCATTTTGAACCTACAGGGGTTTTCACACGGCCGGACACACGCCCATGTGCTTGGCCCCTGTGCTCCACACGACCTAGACATGCCCGTGTCCTTGCCAGTGTGTAAAAACTTGGGTATTCTGTTTGTGACATCAGCAACCTTATAAAGGTCACACGGCCTAGGCACACGCCCGTGTGGCTAGCCCGTGGTCGACACTGACTTATAACACCAACATGCAGGGGACACACGGCCAAGTCACACACCCATGGGACTGACCGTGTGTCACACACGGTCTAGACACACGCCCGTGTGCCTACCCATGTGGACAAGAATAAGGCTATTTGCCAAGCTCTTTTCATCCCTCTAGCTCACACAACATGAATCCATTCAACATATCACTAAACAACTCATATTTTGCAATATAAACTTCCATGAATAACTTCATATTTTCATATATATAACAAAGAGCCAACAACTATGGCTATATACACAAGAGTTTCTTAACAAAGGGGCCAACACACTCTTGGCCAAAATAACAAAACAATATACCTAGTCTAGCCCCTATACATGCCATACTCAAATGTACTAAGTCTAGATATACCGAGGGGAGTTGATAGTGTGGGTGATCTTCCAATTATCTTCGTATCTCGGCCTGACTCTTTAACTCTATAAGACAAGGGAAAAGAAAAGGGGAGTAAGCTTTGAGCTTAGTAAGTTTACATGTAAACAAATAACATTACAGTATGTGCTAAACAATATATAGCATTACATACTAAACAAGAACAATCCACATTCATAATCATGCTTACTCTTTTCTTCCCTTACCAACTTCCAACCATATCACAAGCTTAATGCTTACATTCATTAACATGCTTCCCTACACTTAGCACCTGTAACATCCTGAAAATGGGCCTATGCATTTTTGATTTAATTATACGAAATGGCATGTCTTATGTGTTATGAATGTATTATGAACATTTTTGGAAACTTGGAAATGTAAGGAAATTATTTAGAAATGTTAAGTTTCAAAAGAGGAAAGTGAACATTTTTGGAAACTTAGAAATGTAAGGAAATGATTTAGAAATGTTAAGTTTAAAAGAGGAAACTAAAACAGGGTGGCCTTAAGAAAATTAGTAGAGGAAACTTGACACACAATTGGGCTTGGAAAAGTGGCTTGGAGGTGCCACATAGGGCCCTGGAAATGACGCCACCTGCATGTGAGGAAGGGCCAAGGATCGAGTCACTTAGGAAGCAAAAGAAAGCTTTTTATTTTTTCGGCATTAAGAGGGAGAAGTGGACGGCATTAAGGCTCTATAGGGAGGTGTTTTATTTTTGTTAAAATTCGGCAAATAGATGGATAAATGATGGATTATTATTGATATTTCTAATTAAGAGATAAGAGATAATTAAAGGATTATTCTTTAATTTTAAAATAAAGTGATAAAGATAAGGATATGTGAGTGATGGCCAAGTAAGGGAGTCTTGGCCTAGTAATTTCGGCAAAAGGAGGAAAATAAGGCCATTCATCAATCTTCTCTTCTCCACTGAAGTCTCTGCCGAAAAATTCCCTAGCAAACTCTCTCCTTTCTCTTTTATTTTTTCCAAAGCCGAAATCTTCTTCTCCCTAAGTCCACCATTGCCGAATTCCCTAGTGACTCTTTTCCCTCTCTTTTCTTTTGATAAACCGACAACACAGATAACCTTTAGCCAATTTCTTGTTAAGTTCCAAAAGCCGAAAACTTGCTAAGATCAAGGCCATAGCCGAATAGTTTGAGACTTCAAGCAAGGGGTTGTCGACTTGTGCATTAAGGGTAAGGTTAGTGGTTATCGATTTCCATTCTTTTTCTTCTAAGATTAAAGCCGAAACTAGGAAATCTAACCCCATTATTGTGTTAGTCGAAACTTGGAAAGAAGGCTTCGGGATCTGTCCATAAGTCGACCATAAGGAAGGAATCTTTCAAGATCTAAGGTAAGGATGATATTCGGCCATAGGCCACTTTTACCATGTTTAAATGTTAGAAATTAATCTAACATGTGTCAAAGTGATTTCGACAGATACCAAGGAGTAAATAGGAATTTCGGGATATCAAGTGTTGCCGATTTGAAACACCCCAAACCCGGCCCACGAGCTTTGACCAGATTTGGTATGTTCCTCAAGTAAACCGATTCAAAGTTCTTTTGTTCCTTAGGAAAAACTTGAGCAATTTTAAAGAAAATAATGTTTTGGGTTGGGCTTGTGTTGAAATCCAAATTTATCTTATATTGAAATCCATTTATTTCAGGTGACAAAATACTTAGAGTTTATTTTAAAATAAATTTGTTGATCCATAAATAGTAATTTGTAAACATAATAAATAAAAGTAAAAAGAAATAAAGAAATTCAACTATGGCTTTATGGCCTTATTACATCAAATAATCCCAAAATAAAATTCTTAAGTACTTAAATAAAATAAAATGTCCATTTTGAATAAAACTTTAAGCTGAGCATGGCCACCACAAGTTCTGCCGTCCCGGTCCATCACTGTTCATCACCTGAAAAATGTTCCCACAACGGGGTGAGTCAACAGACTCAATGTGTACACAACACTAAAATTTAATAGATCAGGCATACCATAACGTATCACATGCACATTCATATACAGATAAAATAATGATGCAACCCATACCCAAACCTAGATGCCATCTGCTACACATCCCCGTACCAACCTGCACACCGTGGGGACTACTAAGTCAACCCTCCTTCCGCTACACACCATCGAAGGCAGTCGCTGCAGTCGACGTGCTCATCGCCCATATAAATTTGTGGCATAGCCACCAGATTCAGATAATTGTGTCATGAGACACCACATTCAGATAATGTAACCGAAGTTACCACATTCAAATAATGTGACCGAAGCCACCACATTTAGATAGTGAGACCGAAGTCATCACATTCACTTCCCCTTTCTCATATAACCCGAATGCCCCATATATATTTTATATCATGCATATCATACTTAAATTCACATTCATGTCACTTTTCACATGTTAAAATATAACATATTTCGTAATCCTAGTAGGAGTAGGAAACGTACCTGAGTACTTTGTACCACATTAGGGTATTTTAGCCACATTCACATTCTTATACATTCATATATTAAATATTTGCCATATTACATATTAAAAGTTAGTGTGGGGTACACACCTGATTTGCTTAACGAATTCCTTGAAATCCCGAAAAAACCGATCTATTGCTTTAGATCTCAATTCCTACATTTGGTAACCTTAGTATGTTAGCATAAAGCCTATAAAACCAAATCCTAGTAGGATTTGTATTCTTAAAACCTACCTTGTTGTCAAATTGACTATAGTCAAATCTCGAAAACTTGTATTCTTCTCCTTTGAAATCGTCTACTCACTAGATCCCTTGAATCTGTTAGTTTTCGGCTTAAAATACATAATAATAGATCTAACTATCAAAATAGGCCTTGGCCGAATGCTATAGACACTTACCTTGTGGATTTTAAATCCCGAAACTCACCGAATAACTAGAGAACACGTAGCTTATGGTGTACCTTCAGGAAAAGAACTTCTCCTTCCTTGTAGTCGACACTTAGTAAATCCCGAAAGATCTCCTTACTTTAGATATCGACAGTTCCTTTGCTTGAAGTCTCAACTATTCGGCTATGGCCTTGATCTTAGCAAGCTTTCGGCTTTTGGAATATTGAGAGGAGAAGAATGAAGAAGAAAAGAATAGGGGTTGCAGAGAAAATTCGGCAGAGGTTATCAAGGAAGAGTAAATAATGCTGAATGGCCTCTCTATTCCTTTTATAGCCGAATTTACTAGCTAGAGTCTCTTACTTGGCCACCACTCTTCTATTTGATAGCTTTATCCTTTGTATTATTACTAAATAAAAGAATTTAATCCAACCATTATCTCTTGAAAATAATGATAAATAAATCCCTTATTTATCCATCATTTAGCCGAATTTTAAAGAGAATAAAACTCTTCCTTTTTAAATAGCTTGTGCCGTCCACCTCACTTCTTCTGGAAGCAAAATAAAATTTCTTTTATTTGTTTCCCATGTGACTCGAACTCAGGCCCACTTACTCATGTAGGTGGCGTCACTTACCTGGGCCTTAAGTGGCATTTCCAGGCCACTTTTCCAAGCCTGTTTGTGTGTCAAATTCCTCCTATTATTTTTCTTAAGGCCACCTTGCCTTAGTTTTCTCTTTTTAAGCCTTAAAACTTGACATTTCTTTACATTTCCAAGTTTCCAAAAATTTTCGTTTGGCTCTTTAAACTTGACATTTCCTTACATTTCCAAGTTTCCAAAAATGTTTACTTTCCTCTTTTGAATCATTTCCACATCATTTCCTTACATCCCCTAGTTTCCAAAAATGTTCACTTTCCTCTGTTAAACTTAACGTTTCCAAAGCATTTCCTTACATTTCCTTACATTTCCATACATTGCCTTACATTTCCATACATTTCCACACATTTCCATACATTTCCATACATTTCCATACATTTCCATACATTTCCATACATTTCCTTACATTTCCATACTTTTCCATATATTTCCATGCATTTCCATACATTTCCATACATTTCCATACACCTTAGGGTTCCTAGAACTCCTCAGAACACATCCAACACACCCACTGAGCCCACTATCTCATGAATTACACACGAACGCATAACCCCTAATCTAGGATGTTACACGATTTCAATACTAAAGGTAAGGATGTTATTGACATCGTTTTGGTTCTTTTCTTTAAGCCGAAATTTAGATTCTAATGCCATCCATATCTTTGGCCGACACTTTGAAAGGCCTTTCGGGATTTACTAAGTGTCGACTACAGGGGGGAGAAGTTCTTTTCCCGAAGGTACACCATAGGCCATGTGTTCCCTAGTTATTCGGTGAGTTTCGGGATTTAAAATCCACAAGGTAAGTATCTATAGCATTCGGCCAAGGCCATGTTGAGTAAATAGATGTGTTTCATTAATTATTCAAAAGCCGAAACTAATCTATTGAAGTAATCTAGTGATTGCCGATTTCAAGAAAGAAGGATACAAAGTTTCCGGCATTTGATTAGACATCAATCGGCACCAAGGGTAAGAAAGTAGTTACGATAATCCTTTGGGATTCGATTAAAATTTGCCGAATAAGCTTTTCCCTAAAATACTAAGTGTGGCCAAATGTAGGGATTAAGGATCTAAAGCAGTAGATCAGGATTCTTCGGGAAATCAGTAAACTCGATAAGTTAATCAGGTGTGTACCCCACACCATTTCTTAATAAGTTTAAGGCAATGTTTAATATGTATGTATGATATACGACTGTGAAAATATGGCTAAGTACCATGTTATGGTACACAGTACTAAGGTACGTTTTCCTACTCCTACTATGAGTATGATAAGATTTGTTATGCCATGAATGTGAATATGATAAGAATGTGAATTAAGGCATGATATTGCATAATGTGTATGATATATGGGGGCATATGGGATATTATGAAAAGGGGAAGTGAATGTGGTGACCTAAGACCACGAGATCTGAATGTGGTGACCTAAGACCACAATATCTGAATGTGGTGTCTCTTGACACAAAATATGTATATGGTGGCTATGCCACGAATTTATAAGGGCGATGAGCATGTCGACTGCAGCGACTGCCTTCGATGGTGTGTAGCGGATGGAGGGTTGACTTAGTAGTCCCCACGGTGTGCAGGTTGGTACGGGTGATGTGTAGCGGATGGTATATAGGTTTGGGTTCGGGTTGCATCACTTTTTCTATCTGTTATATGAACATGTATGATAATGTATGCCTGAATTATTAAATTTTAGTGTTGGTTACACATTGAGTCTGTTTGACTCACCCCGTTGGGGAACTTTTTCTTCCAGGTGATGATCAGTGATGGACCAGGCCGGCAGAAGCTTAGGGATGGCCATGCTCAGCAAGAAATTCATTTTTATTCGGACTATTTTATTTTAAGTATTTTGAATTTAGATTTTTGGGAATTATTTTGATGTAATAAGGCCATAGTTGAAGTACTTTATTTTACTCTTAATTATTATGTACGAATTGTTATCACGTAAAGTTTAAGTAAATTTATTTTAAAACAAACCCTAAACGTTTTGTCACCTAAAGTAAAAGATTTTTTTTTTGTTTTCAATTCAAGCCCAACCCAAACCAATCTTTCTTACAAAACACACAAGTTTTTCCTAATTAACAAAAGAATTTTGAACCGGTTTCATCGAGGAACATACCAGATCCGGTCAAGGCTCGTGGGCCGGGTTTGGGGTGTTTCAGCACCACAATATCACATATTACAACACATCACAATTTCTTAATCAACCATTCATAATTCAATCACTCGGTGGTTTCGCACTTAACCCACCATCAATCTTTATTAGGGTGGTATCGCATATAGCCCACCAAATGATAAATAGACGATGGTATCGCACATAGCCCATCGTAATTAAGTATTAAGGTGGTATCGCACTTAGCCCACCGTCAAGTGTTGATATTACACATTTACATATCTATTTCATCATTCATACGAAAACTATTCAATAACTACCACATTCAATCCACTTGAATCATACATGTTCTCAATTGTGCCATGCACTAATTAGCAACAACGATGTATATATAAAATGCATCATTTACACATAAACTTAACTCGGTGCAAAACGATTCAATTTGCGGTTTAATCCGTAACCTTGCCTTTTCCCCGGTCAAGGTTAATTTCGCGGTCTTCTCGATCTATAACAATAAAATTCACTCATTTAGATCATTTTTCCCTTGTATTATGGCAAAATTATGATTTTGCCCCTAGGCTCGTAAATCATTTTTCAACATATATTCTCATTAGACAAACCTAGCTGAACATTTATTTCTCTTACAACTACTCACAGTTCCATCTATTTCATGCATTTATGACACAAATTCATTATTTTCATTCAAGTCCTAATTAGGTGTTTTCATGCTAACACATTTCACAAAAGTTGTTTCTCATCTCCCTAACATTCATATTTTTCCATAAAAACTCAGCTAACAACATAACCATTCTCATGGCAAGTTCCTAGACTTTCAACCATATCACAAATTAGTCCTCTCATTAGCTAGATTAAGCTTTGAGGACTCCAAAAGTACAAAAATTATCAAATAACACCACTAAAATCACTTACTTGTAGAGAAGATTAGTTGCTGAAATTTTCAAGCTTTCAAAACCCTTCTAAGCATGAAATTTTATGGGAAAAATGAAGAGTTAATTGTAACAACCCAAACCCGGCCCAAACACTATGGCCGAATCTGGTCTGTTACAGAGAAAATATTTTTTTTCAAAATCCTTTTTGAAAACCAACTTAAATTTTGAAAACCCCTTTATTTAAGTGGGCTTGTTAAAAACATACTTAGATTTGATTCGGAAATTAAATTAAGTCAAGTTATCATAAAATTACAAGTGTGCCCGATGGCACGTTTAAAAAATTTTCGTTCAACTTAGAACATGTGATTAACTAATATTATTAATAAGGTTTAAAACAAAATATTCAACATATGGTAAATAACAAAATAAAATATAAGGAGGCCTTATTACAAAATAAACAAAACCCGAAAATGAAATAATAATAAAAAGGAAGTATCATAACTAAAATTTAAGTTCATTTAAATTGAATCCACTGCATGGCCACCTCGAGTCCACCCGGCTCCATATCCGCGGTCTATGTATCACCTGAAAAATAGAGGAGAAGGTGAGTCACCAAGACCCAGTATGTAATCCTTCCCCCGTTTTAAAAGCAATTTCATACACAACATATAACAAGTAATATGCAGAATATTAAATACCCAACCTAGCCAACCAAACGCCGCTGTCTACCCCGTTGTGGTACCAAACCACTGGTGGTGCCAAACCACTGGTGACATATAGTCACAATGTGTTACCAAAACACTGGTGTCCGTAGACACAAATCGGGTGATGGGGCCAACCCATCGTGTGATACCAAATCACTGGCAGACGATCCCATATCTCAAGTGGGGCCAACCCACGGTGGTGTTAACCACAGGGATAAGTCGCTATGAGGTGCCAAACCTCTTGAGGTACCAAACCTCTGGTGACCGTAGTCACAGTGTTACCAAAACACTAGTGCCCGTCGGCACAATATCACTGCCCCATCCACTCAGTCAATCCCACATCAGTCACATAAATATATGTTACATGCCATCATATGTATAAATCAGTACATCATGCTTCCCAAAAGCATTAATAATAATTCACGTTAACAGGTACTTACTTGAATTACCATCTATACCGATATGGTATATCATCCAATGCTACATAAATCAAGTAAGCATTTACAATATTCAACACATTTAATAAGTTATAGTGTGTATGTACACACCTGTCACCAACAAAGAGTCTAAATCTCGGAAAGAAGAGTCGGCCTCCCTAGATCTACTGATCCCTATATTCGGCCAAATACCCGGGTTAGTACTATGGCCTAATCGGCCAACCAATTAATTTGAGAGGGGTTCCTTGTGAACCCAAATCCTTACCTTCACACTTTTGGATACTAATCACAATACTTGATTCCCGAATCTGCTCGTCAATCACCATTGATTAGTAAGTAAAACTAATAGCCTTCGCCTTTTAATCGAATTGTTATAATAAAGAAATTGATCTTACCACCACTTACCGAAATCGAATGCTAGAGATCAGGCTTTGAGTCGACTGCTTTACTTTCCTGAATACCTAGAGGGAATCGGTTACCACTCGTTTAGAAGTCTTATAACCATTGCCGAAATCGGCACCTTTCCTTGTAAAAGAAATCGACAGAAAAAGAAGGAAAAGTGGAGATAGATATTCGGCCATTACTTACCTTGATCCAAATCGATTAACAAAGGAGATGCAGGAAGATACTATACTCAATATTTGGCCAAATAGGGTTTAATAAAAAGGGAAAAAGAATTTCGGCACCTTGATAGGGGTTAGATTCGGCTATGGTTGATTTTGTTATCAAACAAGGCTAGACTTTTAGTGAGAAAAAGAAAAAGAAGAGAGGTAAAAGGGAGTAGATGATTCGGATAGAGAGAAAAAATTATGGAAAAGGTGATCAGAATTTCGGCTACTGGAAAATGTCTAAAAGAAAATCAAGATGGTAGCTAGGGGTTTATAAAGGATTTCGGCACCCCCCCTTTATTGCTTGCCATCCACTCTTCATAGGAAGAGTTTAAATTTCGGCAACACACTCCAAGTTATTCTTGGCCACACATTTGTATTAATTCAAATAATTTGAATTAATCCTTATAATAAATAATAATCTCCTAATAATCCATGGAATATCCTCATTTATCTTCTATTATCTAATTAATAATCCATTAATAATTCTTTTAATCTTCATAATATCCTTGATTATCTCTTATTATCCTTAGAATAAAATCCTATTAAAGATGCTCATATTATCCTTTAATGATAATAATTAATAAAAGAGTTTAAAGGGAGAAAAATTCTCCCACTTGTGCCGTCCCTTAAATGAGCAAAAAGAGGGATTGTTGCGACTCGAACACAAGCTCCCTAGCTCCCCTTGGTGGCGTCACATGTAGCTCCTAAGTGGCCTCACTTTTGCCACTTTACCAAGGGCTTTTTAGTGCCCAATTTCCTTCATTTATTCTTATAACACCCTCCTGCTAAGACTCCCTACCTTAAAAGTTAAAAACTGAAATTTTCTACCAAACCGAGCCAACACAAAGCCTTAAATAAATCATTATTATTCCATAAATAATATCACAGTAGTTCATACATAAGAAAAATAATTAAATTCCAAATAGCCCCATTTTTAGGATGTTACATTAATAATGAAAGATGATAGTTTTTCTTTTTACCATATTTTATTCATATTTTCTCACCTAATTCACCCAATTTTGACCAAAAATTAAATGCTCTTGTCTCACTATACTATATGGCCGGCCAACACTCCTACATTGGCCTAATTTCACTTTAAAGACCTCCATTTTAACATTCTATAGCTATTAGGTATCTCTACCTTGTAAAATAGAACTTTCGCACTTTATGCGATTTAGCCCTTTTTCACAGTTACATACATTTGTTAAAATTAAAGCACCAAAATTTTCATGCATCCATATAATCATGCTACAACACATGAAATAATATGAAAATAATTTTCCTCAAACTCGGGTTAGTGGTCTCGAAACAACTATTCCAAATAGCCCCAAAATCGTGCTGTTACAGCATACATACATATGCATATACTGTTTTTAGGTGGGATTTTGAAGAGAAGGAAGATTGACTGAATTGGTAGCTGATCTGTTGGTTATTGATAGCCCCTATTACCCAAAGGGACGTGGGCAGTCCCAATACCCTGAGGGTCGTGAACTTTACTGATAACGGTATAGCGGATTACTGCATTGCACCATACCACATGTACGCTAGTACGTACCATTGACTGAACTGGCAGTTTCACTGCAACCTATCGATATAGTGGATTACCGTATTGTACTGTACCGTATGTACGTTAGCTACTCTATGTATCACTATTTGATCTGGCAGTTCATACTGCATGTCTGTACCGCGGTTTACCGCATGGCACTATACAGCATACTGATAGCCCCTAGTACCCAGAGGGTCGTGGGTAGTCTCAATACCCTGAAGTTCATAGACATTATTGGAGTGCAAGGATTGATAGGCTTTACGAGGTCCTATGTGGTGTGACTGGTTGGATGAGCTCAAACAGCTCTTATGAGGAGTGATGGGGGACGGAGAGGTGTGTTTGCTAGATGGGTGGGTTTTTATTTGACTGCATTTCATTCGCATCTGTCTAAAAATTTCTGACTGCAAAATTGGTTGTATGTAATCGGTTAGTTTGATTAGCACTTTTGCTGAGATTAATGTGTGAACTTGGTGTGTTCTAATTGTTGAGATCTGCTGGGACGTTAGTTCCAAGTGTGTGTTCTGACACTGTGAGTACTGGAAATCTGTTACGCTTCTGAATTGGATTCTGTACTTCTATTTTAGTTTCGTTTCGGACTCATACTGAGCTCGAGTAGCTCACCCCCTCTTAGCGTTTCTTTTCAGGCACCCTTTCTAGATTCTGACGCTGGACTCAGTATGCGGAGGTCCCAGACAGTCTTGGTCGAAAATAGAGAAGTATCAGTTTATATTGCCATTTGTATGTGGTTAAACTATTTTTGGAATGTAAGATTTTATAAAGCTGTGGTACAAATTCTGTTTTATGTTTTATACGTATATTCCGTTTATATAAATATATTTTTTAACGACAAATTTTTTTATTTGAATTCTAATCGATTAAAAGATACGTTTCGACATGTTAACTTGTTTTGTAAAATTCACCTACGATCACTTCAGTGATCAATGTAGGATCCCGAATTTGGTCTAAACTTCTAGGCCGGGTTTAGGGTGTTTCAGAGAAGACCTCATCTGCCTTATGGAAAATGTTAGAAACTCTTTATGCGACTAAGTCTCTAGCTAACTGTTTAGTGTTAAAACAACATCTATTTAAGTTTTGCATGAACGAATGTGAGGTTCTTAGAGATCACATCAGTCAATTCATTACTCTTTTAAATGATTTAAAGAATGTTGAGGTTCATATTGACGATGAAGATCAGGCTATGCTTTATTGTGCTCTTTATCCCCTTCATACAAATCTTTTAGGGAGACCCTGATTTATGGTAGAGACAAACTCTCGTTCGAAAATGTGAAGGGTCATTTGTTGAGTAGAGACAAACTCGACAATGAGTTTGGTTTAGATACCAAGGCAGATAGGCAAGCTTCCGTTTTGGTAGCATCAAAGAAAAAAGACACAAGGTGTCGCTATTGTAAAAAGTTAGGTCACGTCAAAGCAGATTGTTATAAACTGCAAAATAAAAGAGCTGCTGAAAGTAACAAGGAAGATGTAGATGATTTCTTGTTAGTGTCAACGAGCGATAACTCCAAGCTCACATCCGGGTAGATCTTAGATTCGGGATGTTCTTTCCACATATGTCTCAATAGAGAATGGTTCTCCATATATAATTCGGTTGAAGATGGAGTTATGCGCATGAGAAATGATTCATCTAGTAAGGTAATTGGTATTGGTACTATTAAAATTAGGATACACGATGAGACGATTAGGACACTCTCAGATGTTAGGTATGTACCTGATTTACAAAAGAATCTCATCTCCTTGAGTATTTTAGACTTGAAAGGATGCAGAATCAACATCAAGTTGAGCAACATTAAAGTATCGCGTGGAGCTCTCGTTTTGTTAAAAGGTAAAAGAACCGCCAGTCTTTATATTCTGGAAGGTTCTACAGTGACCGTGAAATTGAACGTCCCTCGTCCGTTACGGAGTTGAAGTCAACTCATTTGGAGTGGAGGCAATTTAGTCATAGGAGGGAAAAAGGTATGACCATTTCGTTGAAGAGAGGTTCTTTTTTGGATACAGGTTTTGAAAAGTTAGGGCACTGTGTTCGTGAAAATCAGACTCGGGATAGTATTAATTTGGCAGTGTACAAGTCGAAGGCTAAAAGTCTTCCAGTTTCTAAGCATAGATTCGACTCAATTAATTCCCTGCATAGTTCAAGATAGGCCCATGGCAGGCTTTGGCAAAGATGGCATTATGGAAATATGAGTCAAGGTGGAGATTTGTTGAGTATGACTCTTATTTCAGTCAAATGAAATAATCTTTCAATTAAACTCTATTTATTTGTTTCAATCAAACTCTGATTAGTTTAGATTATTTTATTATTATTTGACCTATGAATTTAGCCTATAAATAGGCTCTTTTACAACCTTAGAAAATACACCTATTAGAGGTTAGAACTCATAACACATTTAAGAGAATTTTGTGTTTACGTTTTGAGGGTTATTTGTTTTTGAGTTTTTGGGGTTTAGTTTTTATCTCCATCTTTTGTACTCTTCGTTCTTTTGCCATTATAATAAAATTATCTTTACCTGTGATTTTTATCCTCTTTGGAGGGGTTTTTCTATGTTAAATTTGTGTGTTCAATTTCTCAATTTATTCTGCTATTTTTTTACTTGTTGCTTAATCGGGTCAATCCCAACAACCCGTGTTCATAGGAGAACGTTATCCTAATGTGAATACACTTCCAAGGTAATAAAAAGTCTATTTAGGCTTAATTACCTCATACTGAAAGAATCCTATAATAAGTTCTCATGATTATCCATTATGTATTTAATGATACCTCTTATCGCAAAGACTATTTGTTGCAAAACTATACTGCCTGTCGTGTTAGGTATTATGCGAACTGTTGGTATCTAACGAACCTATACTACTACATCCAAACCAATGCTATTGTGTGAACTCATACTTTGTGTATGCGAACCCATGTTGGATGTTGTTAGGTGAGCTTATGTCATTCATTGTATGCGAACTCTTAAGTCTTTCTATTGTTTGACATGCGAACTTTTCATTTGTGATCTTGTAAGCTTGCATACTTTCCGTTGTGTGTGAATTATTCTGCTATTGTGTTTCAACTTAACACATTATCTACTATTATTAAGTGGTGTGTTGGAGGTTTGGTTGGGAATTAAAGGAGAGTCACTTTGGTGGCTAATGTAGCTCACTAGATTCGGGCCAAACCTACTCGGTCGGGTTTGGGGTGTTACATTCCTGGTGTGGAGCGACCTATATCTTAAGGTCGAATTGTAGCCCGTTTTCAAATCGTACGCATTTGTCTTGTTTCGTGACCACCATTCCCTAAGCATATCAACTGATCCTCAAGAATTTAACCTCATATTCTGCCACATATTTTTCTCCCTATTCTCAATGATCCACTCAAGATTATGGTATCTGTGAAGGTCACAAATGAATAAATACATAAACGAGTCTAGGAACTATTCTACTTGAGTCTTGTCTGATGTACTGTCAGTCCAGATAGTCACATCTATGTCTCTATTTTCTGGGAATTATCTGCTTCGATGCTCAAGACAAAGCATCTCCTCAATTGGACTTGAGGCATTCGAGTTCGAGTGGCTTTGGTACCGGACAGAAGAAAGAAAGAGAATAATAATGTTACTTTATAGCGGCTTGGAGGTTTTTCCTATTTTTATTTCTCAGTTTAAGCTAGCGATGGAAATAAGAAAGGCTAGGTAGCTAGCTTTCTTGGGATTGCTCGCTGGCTGACTATGACAATTGCCCTCACTCGAAAGTCGCTTCCACTCTCTTTCTTTTCCCACTCCGCGCTAACTCAAAATTTCATAGAATATACAGATCAGATTGTAACCAGGCGAAAGAAAGTTCTACTTCTTCACCCGTTGAAGAAGTCGTGATTGCTTGAGGTGAATCAGTTGAGTTTGTCCTAACGTTTATAAGAGAGAGCCTGCTTTTAGGTATGAAAAAGGTAGATGATCTTAACTATCAATTTCATAAGAGAAGCAAGAGAGGTAGATGAAAGGTATGCCAGTTTCATTCTTGCTTTTGCTTATCGAGGGTTTTGGCAGAATTGGGTTCGTAGGCCCAAAGTACTAGAGTGGGCCTGTCGTGCCAGCCATGTCCGTTCTTGATTATCTTCTTGGTCATCTTTAGGAGCGTCTTATTGGTGGCCTCGGCTTGTCCGTTACCCATAAGGTAATATGGGGTCGAGGCAGACAGTCTATTGCGGATCTTCACTTCAATCATAGGAAACAGAGAGGACTGGATCTGGATAATGTAAGGCACATGCAACAAGACGAAAAGCGTCAGAAAAGGGGATGTGACCATGAAGAGGTTGGGCTGGTTTTGAGCTGCCCTTAAAGCTGCCCAATTCTCTCTTTCGGTACCAGACACAGAGATAGGCTAGGCTGGGAAACCTATTTCATCTGGTTTTGGGGATTATAAAAATCGTTAAGGGAAAGCAGCTTCTCCAAGGTGTCTGTTTGAAGCAAATGGCTACTTCTCAACTAACTTGAAAAATACCCTTACTGGTTTAGGGGCTTTTGATTAAGAGAGAGAGGGGCAGGAAAGACGATAGAATATCCAAACCCAAATCAAAGATAGGCACTCGACTCTATATACAAACGTGAAATAACACCTTTTCAAGGCCCCTTTGGCAAAGGATCTAGAGGTACCTGAAGTGAAGAGGATTCACGAGCACTTAGATGAAGACTCTCGGATAGGGCAGGAAATGGCACGTTTAGGCCTCATAATTAGGAGTATCCTAGTCCGGCGCGCAGCGTCTATTTTTTTTAGATGGGATGTCAGGAAACATAGTGTTTTAAAAAAAGGGATTTCCACTTCGAAACCGCTACACCCCTCAAGATCAAGACGAGTAACTTTCACATGGTTATATTTCGGAATGTCTCATAATGAACGGAGAGGTTCCCCTTTTCTGCCAAGTCTGCTCGAACTCTTTGGAGTTCGGCGACTTTTCCAGGATCTACTTTTGGAAAGACCTTCGCCATCATGTCGATGACGTCCGTCGAATCCTTCAAAGCAAGACCCTCCCGGTCCAAACATTCTATTAGAATGTTTTGGATTTGCGTACGAAGAAAAGGACTTTAAAAACTTTAGAATCGGATGCGCTCGCCCAGGGAGAAAGGCCCTGCCCCTGCCAACCAAGTAAAAAAAAAAAAAAAAGAAAGAAGAGAACGAAAGGAGAAGAGAACTTCGTATTTTGGTAATTCTCTAGGAGTCATGTTTAACCTTGAATGCTATTAATAAATTCTACAGCCATCGGAGTGTGACTGTAGCAAAGGAACTCAAATGCTATGCTGTCACTCCGACTTTGCCATTGCATTAGGAAACTTTCTTTCTTATTAGAATAGAAAGGGAAGGATTGATTTCCTGTGTTCCCCGCGGGCTAAAATGAAAATGGGGAAACTCATTATGGCAGTGTGTTGTCTGTTCCAGACTTTATTACTTTATTTGAAGCTGGCATCGAGTGCCTGACTCACATGCGACCTTCAGGTCTTTCTGTATTAGTTTTCCAATTAGTTTGCTCATTTCCGATTAGACTAAGGACATGTTTAGGTCCTTCTATCAATACAAGTTGTCTTTCCATATTATGATTCGACCACATAATACCATTTAGTATTAGTTAAACATTAGATAACCAGTGAGCTAATATTTGCTTCCATTTTGCATTGCGTGAAAAAACATTGAGCATAATATACAAAAGGTATTAATGTAATTAATGGAGTTTTTATTAAACCAATTTTTTCAAAAAATACAATTTTACATAAAAAAAAATACTACATGTAAGGCACCAGATCCAACAACTACTGCAAAGTTTCTTACAAGTTGATAAAGTCCCCCGATCTGCAAATGTGAAGATTGATTCTCTGTCCCAAATGACATCTCCAATAGGAATCTGAGAGAGAGGCAAAATATTATTGGAACATAAATAAAGAACAAGTCTTCAACATAGATTCTAGGAGATCATGGATGAAAACTTTGCTTGAATATGTTGTTTTATAGAAGAAACAAGTGTGCATCGAGACGTAGATCTATCATTACATGAAATGGTGCATCACTGGCCAGAAAGTCGGGGTTTTCTTCCCCCATTTAGTGACAGCTTTGTACAAGAGAGCTAATGTTCCAATGATGACCACCGAGTAGTTTATGAAGCCCTTCAAAAGTATCATAACGGATACACTATATACATAATGCACAGAACTTCAAAGAAAATAACTCAGGGATTGGAAAAAAAGCCAAAAAGAGAAGATGGATGTCCCAGCCTTGCGGGAACGAAAAGAAAAACTGACATCTCGACAAAGAAATTGGCAAAAGAAACAGTCCAAAATTCAATTGGATGATAAAATGGATGCAAAAGACGATCCTAGTTTTACAAGAATACGTGCAAAAGAATAATATGAGAGTACCAAATTAATCGCCAGATATGTTCGACCCAACACATCCAAAACATGAAGAAGAGGAGTAGGAAAGTGATGAAGAGGAAAAGAACAAGGATGAGGAAGGAGAAAGAAGAAGGGGAAGAGGTGGATTTCAACTTTTTGTTTTTAAGAATACGTGCAAAAGAATAATATGAGAGTACCAAATTAATCGCCAGATATGAAGAGGAGGACGATTAAACTTCAACTTTTTGTTTTTAAGGATTGTAATTAATTTTGGATAATTTTTATTTTATTGTTTTAGGAGTAGGATTAATATTAGAATTATTTTTTTTCTATTTTTGAATTTTCTATGTAGGAACTCCACATAAAAGAAGCACAACAAATTCGAGCTTTTAAGGAAAAATGAATGAAGCACCCACCATTAGACTACAGCAATGTCACAATCAATCAGGTAACTTCTTTTCTTATCTATTCAGGGCTGCACATTAAGGAAAATGTGTTATCTAAAGTGTGGGAAGGTAACATAGGAAATTTTGTGTTACTTTTTCTTTTGATTTTTATGCTTTTCTTTTAAATTTTATTGTCAAAGTGTGCTTGAGCTTGTAGAAATACAAGTAATTGCTTAGAAGCATGTATATTGATCGCTAAAATCAGAGTTTTAAATTTATAATGAATGAGATCGAACCTAGAAACTAACTCTAACAACGATTAAAGGCAAATGTACCTACCGAACAGTAGTATAGCTTAGGCAAGATCGGATTGTCGAACCCAAAGGAACTAAAAGTACTAATACTAACTTTCTTTTTATTATTTAGCCTAAAATAAAGTGGAGTTTCTTTAATCTAAATTAATGACTACTAAGCTAAGACGCGAAGACAAAAAGAATGAATTGGAAAATAACTTGAAAGAAAACTCAGTTGATCATGACGATACCCTCAGGAAGAATCCACCTAGACTTCACTTGTTATCTAACACTGAACCATATGATTTATTCACTCAGTTTGATCTGTAGGACTCCCTAACGTATATTAAACCCTTTCTTGAGGCGAATAACGTCTAACCCTAGGTTAATTAACGGAAATCTCTTTCTCGAATAATAACCCCCTAGAATAGCAGTAAATCGATCTATGGATTCCCATATTAGGTTTCACCCTAATCCGGCAAAATCTCGTCACCCTATCTCTAGGCGTGCGATCAACTCCGCTTAATTACGCTAGATCTACTCTTAGGTAGGGTCTATTCCTCCTCCACCTATGCACATCAAATTTGGATTAAGCACACATAATTAAGAACAAACTAAGTATTTATCATATAATTTAGAAAACAATAACAAGATTCATCTACGTTTCATCCCCTTCAGGTATCTGAAGGGTTTAGTTCATAACAAAAATAAAACATCTCAAGAGAAAAGATAAAACAAAACATAAGAAATCCCTAAAACTCTCTGAAGGAATTGAAGGAGAAATCTGCCGTCTTTAGTAGAATTCCAGCTTCTTGGGATAGATCAACTGGCTAACTTCGAGCGATTCCCACAACTCTGACCTTTTCGGCTTGGCTCTTTAGCCTAGCTTGACCGCCTGTTCCGGCTTCTGCCAACTCCCCTTTCAAGTTGCCCCCTTGGGTGTTTATATAGACTTTGTGATGCCTTGCTTAGCCCCTAAGTATCCTAATTTAAGTAGAATTCCTACTAGGGTGTTTGAATAGGTTTCAGAATGTGTTCCTTTGCCTCCAAGTATCCTTTCCCGAATGAAATTGCTCTTTCCAGCGATAGGGACACGGCCATGGCACACGCCCGTGTGGATCGTCTTCAGGTCGTGTTCGGGTCTGTTTATGGAGGCACGACCGTGTGAATTGTGGTCAGGCCGTGTTTTAGCTGATCCATGAGGCATGACCGTGTGAATCGTGGTCAGGCCGTGTTCTAGCTGATCCATGAGGCACGGTCGTGTAGCTTGAAGGCCAGGCCGTGTCGATTTCGTGAATTGGCCCATTTGGCCTGTTTTAAGCCCGTTTCTCATTCTTTTCATCCTCGGGTGCTTTCCTGGGTATAAGACATGAAAAGAAAGGATTAAGAGCACCTTTTTATATCAATCGAGGCTTAAATTATCCAAAAGCATACTAAATGTGGGATTAAAATATGTTGCTTTTACGGTTTATCATATATATGTTGATTGTATTTACTGTAAACTTGGCATGATAGAGAATGATTTTAAATTTTTATTATTAACCTACTAAGTTCTATATATAACACTATAAATAGGCATTGAGTAACTGAATATGCCAAATTATATAGAGAATACAGGGAAACAAGCGTGCTAGTATGTATGATAAATAGTTGAATTTGTGGTTGTTTGATTGATTAAATTTGTGAATATTGCGATACCTAGGGATGACCTAAGACATTGTTTGGTAGACACCCAAAGCCAAAAACTTAACCCTATTTATTAATCTTTAGCACCTATATTTGAGCCAGAATACATTTCTTGATGAACCTTCATACAAAACCCGAGCCAAAAATGCTAATTTGTATTTACCCTTTTTCCTTGGTCCTAAACTGCATGACTATAGACGTCTGGCCATACGCGTTGACAGTTAAGTAGATGTATCAAGGCAGATTTTCTAAAAATAAGAGTGAAATAGGAAGAAATAGTGTGATATAATGATTATAGGTTAGACATTATGTGCCAAATAAAAGAAAAATACAAAAAGAAAAGAAAAATGAGTAGAAAAAGTACTTGAAAAAGAAAAATAAAAGCATTTTGTGAGTGAGACATATGAAAAAGGAAAAAAATGTGTCAAAGTCTCAAAAAAAAAACTTGTTCATTAGTGCACAAAAACTCATGAGCTAGTCATAGTTGCTATATTATGTTGTGACTTCCTATATGAAGAAATAAGGAAGGCGAGAGGAGGAGAAATAAGATGGTGAGAGAATAAGGGTCACTAATGGGAGAGAATAGGGAACAATACGATGTGCCAAACTATTTTCGTGCTTGAAACTATTTTGATTCTTACTGTTTTTGTATTCCATATCTTTCCTAAACCTTAGAACGTTACAAGCCAAAAAGCCCTATGTGATCTAGGTAGACTGATTCATAAATTGACATAGTATCAAATAATTACATTTATGACAATTTGTATTCTATTAGGATAATCAAATTACCTGTATAATTTATTGATGGATCTATACATTTGAAAACCATAATGATTGTATACTTTGTAATATATTGAACTTAGGTGTTTGATATTAAAAGTGGTAAGTCATCTACATATCATGTCAAGATTATGCGTAAATATGAATTACCTAGTTATATACTCCGAAGCCAAAGTTGTACTAAACTTTCTCAAGGGTCGTCTCTTAATTGTTTATTTTTGTTTGCTTTACTTGATGACAAGCAATGACTTAAGTGTGGGGGATTTTGATCTGTCGTAATGCGGTGTAGCAGATTAAACTAGTTTTCGCACTTGAGGAGCTTGAATACAAGCACTTCTATTATGTTCTAGTTGAGTTGTTATAGTTTAGTTTACATTCAATTAAAAGTGTATTGAGTCTTTTATTGACCTTAGGGGCCGAATAAAGCCTAAAGGTGAGCTAACATACTTAGTTAGTGTGCAGGAGACCATTCAAAGGCATAGGAACTCAATACTGGTCGCTATATTGCAACTCGGGAAGTTCGAGGTCGCAACATAGGGAGCAAAATGCAAAAATTGTCATACTGCCTTTGGTGTCGTGACACAGCCATAGAATGTCACAACATACCCCTGAATCCATCCTTGAACTACACATATTGCCTTCAATGTCACAACACAAGCACTAGGGTGTTGCGACACTAGCCCTGTATGGGAGATAATTACGAGCCAGGAGTGTTTTGGTCTACACAATCAAAAGTTAAACACAAGAGCATTAGAGAAACTTAGAATATCAAAAGTTTTCCTTTGTAATTTAGTTTTCATTTTTTTTTCTTTTTCTTAGGGTTTGATTTCTTTTCAGTTCTTTTCATTCGTGTTCTTCGGAGAACTTAATTTGTAGACGCAATCAAACGTTTGAGGATTTCTATGCTTCATCAATCGAATAAAATCAGGATTCTCTAAACTTTATTCTTGATTTATCTTTTCATGCATATATTTATTATCAAGTTTACTATGTTTATGGATTCCATGAGGAGCTAATCCTTTTATGGGGATTAACGAGTGGAAGTGTAATTGATTAATTGCTATTTAAGGGTTTCTACCGGATCAGTTGTTCAGGAGAGGAAGAGCTTAAGCCCTAGGGTTGACGACACTAGGAGGTCATTTAGGTAGGAATTAACCCAAAATTGGTATAGCCTATCTGTGAACACCTTAGCCCTGAATTGATCTGGACTGTGAGGTCAAGAGATAAGTAATTCTTACCGACTCGTTACTTTAGTAGAAGATCGAGAGATCCTACTAGGGTAAAGACTAGTTGATTGAATAGAAACCCAAAATAGAAATTAGTTATAATCACCAAAACAAGCTAATCACCCATGTTTTCGTTTAATTGAGTTTAGAAATTAGTTTTCCAAAGTCCCTTTTAATTCTTTATTTATAAAAACCCAAAAAATATTTCCTTTTGTTTTATCGTAATATAATTTATTTAAACTACTAATTAATTCTATTTGCGTTTAAGTTAACTTTAATTTAGTACTCGCCTCCCTTGGCTACGATCCTCGGAATACTTACCTACTTCTTTGTAAAATTATATTACAACCTGACCCGTATACTTGCGGACACCGCCTCAAATCTATATCTTTCTTTGGAGTATTTACACCCTAGACGTTAGTATGTCAGGAGGAGGTCATTGGTGTTGGATCACCAGTACACCCCATGGCGCAGCAGAAAATTAAATCTGGTGATCACATCCAAGGATTCATGTGCAAGGAACAAATTGGGGTGAAAAGGGTATGAACGATTAAAGGAAGGAGCATATTACACAATTGTATGTCGATTCCAAGCCGCTACGAAAATGTTTTGGCCTCTACATAATCCACCGATGTGACAACAAACGATAAGCACTCTCTAAAACTTTTTTAGAGAGAAAAATTACTTGAAAACTGCTAGACCTCACACATCCCTTATTTCAGGTATATTAGGTTTTTCTCAAAAACCCTATATTTCCTAATTCTGGAATCATTAATATTTGATATGAATCAAATCATAATAATTAATCAAATATTATAATTACCATAATTATAATAATGTTTGACCAAAAAATTACAATTACTGTAATTATAATAATATTCGATCCTAAATTATAATTAAAATAATTATAACAAGGATTTTGTAAATAATTTTTTAGTTAAATTTTATACGAATCAAATTCATATATTAATTTAACCATAATTCATTATGTGTACATACTTGTACAAATAATTCGTTCGATATATAACTACCCAAGTAAATTAATTCTATAATCAATTTAATTTATGTTGACAACTAAACACAATATCAACTATTTTTGGATTCCGTTCGTTTCAACCATAGGGTGTGACCCTGTAGGTTCTTGTAATGTTAGCAATAGTACTAGAACGATTCTAATATTACAAACAATGAGTGGCATCTAGCAATGCATCACTGCTACCTAAGTTACAAGAAGTCATGATTTGACATAACCTCTATGTGATTAACCCTTCATGTTGATCGTCAAAATCAGAGCTTTAAAATTTATAATAAAAATGATCGAACCTGGAAACTAACTCTGACAACGATTGTAAGGCAAGCGCACCAATCGAACAGTAGTATAGTTTAGGCAAGACCGGAATATCGAATCCCAAAGGAACCAAAAGTACTAATACTAACTCTCTTTCTATTATTTAGCCTAAGAATTAAGTGAATGTTTATCTAATCTAAATTTAACTATCAACTAAACTAAAGACGCAAAGACAAAAAGAGAATGAATTGGGAAAAATAACTTGGAAGAAAAACCAATTGATTAAGATGATACCCTTAGGAAGAATCCACCTAGACTTCACTTGTTATCTAACACTGAACTAGACGATTTATTCACTTGACTTCATCCGTAAGATTCCCTAAGTTATATTAAACCTTCTCTCGAAACGAATAACGTCTAACCCTAGGTTGACTAATTGAAATCTCTTTCTAATTAAAACCCCTAGAATCGCATTAACTCGATCTATGGACTCCCATATTAGGTTTCACCCTAATCTGGCAAAATCTCGTCACCCTATCTCTAGGCGCGGTATCAACTCCGCTTAATTATGCTAGACCTACTCTTAAGCAGAGACTTTTGCTCCTCCACCTAAGCACATCATACTTGAATTAATATCCCGGAAATATCAACACAAGAATTAAGCACACATAATTAAGAACAAGTCAAATATTTACCATATAGTTCAGAAAACAATAACAAGATCCGTCTTAGGTTTCATCCCCTTCGGGTATCTAAAGGGTTTAGTTCATATCAAATAAAGAAAACATCTAAGAAGAAAAGATAAAACAAAACATAAGAAATCCCTAAAACTGCCTGAAGGAATTGAAGGAGAGATCCGCCGTCTTGAGTAGAATTTCGACTTCTTGAGATGGATCAACTGGCTATCTTCGAGTGATTCTCCACAACTCTGGTCTTTCTAGCTCGGCTCCTTGGCCTAGCTAACCATCCTCTTTCAGGTACCACGTAGGGGGTTTATATAGGCTTTCGAAATATGTTTCTTCGGCCCAAAGTATCCGAATCCGAATAAAATTGCTCTTTGCCACGACAGGGACACGGCCATGTCACACGCCCATGTGGATCGTGGTCAGGCCGTGTTCAGACTTCTTTAATGAGGCACGACCGTGTAAGTCGAGATCAAGCCGTGTTCTAGTAGATTGACGTGGCATGGCCATGTGGGCTTAAGTCCAGGCCGTGTCGATTTCCTTTTTGGCCCAATTTGGTCTGTTTTAGGCTCGTTTCTCGTTTTTTTCATCCTCGGGTGCTTTCTTGAGTATAAAACATGAAAACAAAGTATTAAGAGCACCTTTTTACATAAATCGAGGCTTAATTCATCCAAAAGCATACTAAATGTGGGCTTAAAATATGTTACTTTTACGATTTATCAAATACCCCCACACTTAAGCTTTTGCTTGTCCTCAAGCAAAATTCTCAACTTACAATTAAAACGAACTTTCCATAATTAATAGTTCCTACTGATTCATAGATAATTTATACATGGATAATCTAACTCGAAGAGTCCTAAAGATTCAAACAATATAAGTCATACATTTGTATTACGAAAACTTAGTGTTTCCCTTTACCTGAATAATTACATTTAATTCAAAATCTACAAGGACTAACATCCTCACAAAAGACTCACTCAAATCACTCGAAGTGTTTAAGGTTCAAAATTAAGCACTAAAAGTCGAACCTGAAAAGTTAATCAAATAGGCTTGCCTGAAAATCAAATCTCCACCACTGTAAAATGAGATGATAAACGGATCAAAAGGTCTTTAACAGGGTTGTAACGGGGCCTTGGTTAAGGGTATGGATATAGGCTGAATTAGAAGGTTAGAATCGAGATTGAATTGATAAGTTACCTACCTAGGAATATTGAGATGATAATAAATAATTACATCAACTAAAAATAATAACCCTAATAATACGAGCTTTTTCTTTTGATAACAAAATTTTAACTGTATAAGCTCTCTTTTCATAATACTAATACTGAATATACTTCGATTTTTTTTTTAAGAACAAGTCAAATATTACATAATAAGGAATGAATCTATTATAAAGATAATAGCTAGAAAACAAATCAAATCAAATCTCGATGTAAGGGTAGTCAAAAAGAATGGTGATAACTAATACAAAGGGCTTTGGGTTAATTATTAGCGGGTGAGTCAATAAAAAGGGTTATTAGGATCAACGGGTTTCACTAGGGGTTAATTGTGAAGGTAGGCTTTTAGTGGAGTAAGTGGGTTAAATCCTTGGTGCCTTAATCATCTCTGTATATCAAATCATAGGTGTGGTCTCAACATGTATAATAGGCTCAAAATCTCACAAAAATTATGGGTGTTTTGACATCAACCTTGTAAATTTTAAACTTCAAGATAACATTCAGATTCAGGTAGACAACCTAACAAAAAATTTTAATTCTAAAAAATAGACTTATCATGCTTGATTCTCTAATATTCTTCTAATTTAATCATCAATGCACAATTAACTATGACTTACTCAAAAACATGTCAATAAAAATCATAATTCATTGGAAATTTCACCCTAATTAGTAATATGAGAAAATTGATTAAAAACAAGACTAATTTCAGGAATTTGAGAATAATGAAGAAAGTTAGGCCGGATATGAGAATAATGAAAAAAGTTAGGCACTTTATTCAAATAAATATTCACCCCCCACATTTAAGATGTACATTGCCATCAATGTACAAAGATAGATATTAAATTTAAGAGAGAGGGAGAGGTGAAACTTCCTGAATTTGGATGGTTTATCGAAGTTGGAAGTCGATAGGGGTGGTGGCTGCTACCGAGCTCTGTGCTAGATGAAGAAATTGGGGAGCTCGTAGAGAGTTAGCCAGGAGTTATTAAGACACATTTAAAATAAACTAAATATATAAATAAAGATAAGAAAGATAAAGAAAAAGAGACTAAGAAGGAAAATAAACTAAGACTAGAAGATAAAAGGGCTTGAGAATCCTTATTGGTAGATGGTTCGTGAGGTGGGTGTGACTTCTAAAGCGACGGAGGTGCTGGCGGTGGTGAAAGTGGCGTGTTTCCCAAGCAGCCTTTTGAACCTAACACTAAGAAACTAAATTATATTAAACTAAATTAAGCATAAGATTGTCAAAGAGAAGGAAATTGAAGCAAAAGAGAAAAGAAAAAGAAAAGATAAATGGTCTCAAAGACCCTTAGCTTGTTGTTTGGATGAAGCGGCCGGCATGAGCTTATGTATATCGATCTCCCTAAGGAGACTATGCTTGCTTTCTTCCGCTTCTTTGTCATGGCTTTAGTGTGGTTCAAGGGTTTAGAGACTTGTTATAGAGAGGAGAATGTGAGAAAAGGGGATAAGAAACAAAGTGGAAAGTGGATGAGAAGAATGGGGAGGGGGTTGATGTTTAAATAGAGGCTTAATTCTGGTACTTTCCCACGCCCATGGATTGAGGGCGTGTCATTTCACACGGCCATCTCGCACGGCCGTGTGTCTAGGCGTGTTGATTCTCCATGCCCATTTTTCAGACAACCACGCTCGTTCTTGATAAGTCAGTGTTGTCCACGGTCGCCTCCCACGGCCGTGGTGCTTTGTTGGTGCCCGTGTTGGAGTGGTTGGGTCCGTGAACTTCAAAAATTAGTTGAGTCTGATTTGTACCGCCTCTGCCATGTTGGTACAAAGATTCTTGAGGTACATACGGCAACGGCCACGGCCGTGTGCAAGGCCGTATGGTCTAGAAATCTGCACCCTTGGTTAGTTTAGAATTAGCTATAAAGAAAAGAAGAAAAGAGAATGAATTGAAAACAAAATGTGAAAATAAATTGTGTTAGCACTCGGGTTGCCTCCCGAGAAGCGCTCGTTAATAGTCTTAAGCTAGACTTTCCTCGTATTGAAAAATCAAGGAGGTTTAAAGGTTTGAATATCTTCCCTCGTGCTGACAGTTCTATTTTCTTGATGAAGCTGGAGTCGAGAAGCGTGTACCTTAAAAGTGTCGAATATAAGATTGCTTACTTCGACTGTTCCGTATGGGAAGATATTACGTACCTCAAGAGGGATTTCTTCGTTTGTGGTCAGGTCTGATGTGATGACACGAGGATCTACCTTATCTATTAGTACTTGGTCTCCTATTTTGAGGTGATTTGATGTTCCTATGAGCTCTTCTGGAGGCTCTTTTGGCTTTACTTCGCATGGTTCCTGTTCTTCTTTGAAGGATGCCGTCCACTTTTCTAGTTTGTCGACCCTAAGGCTTTGTACCTTGTGTAATTCGTCTTTGATGGCATGGGGTCCATGATTTGGCTCAGGTTTGTAATCTTGTGGCGTTTCCTGTGACGAAGATGGAACAATCTGGTTATCAACTGAATTTACTTTTTCACCTTCATCAATTGTTGTCCTGGCCGAGTCGAGAGCTTGTAAACTGATTGATTCGTCACCTACCTGAAGTATGAGTTCTCCTATGCTAACATCAATTTTAGTCCTAGCAGTTGCTAAAAAGGGTCTTCCTAAAATTAAGGGAATCGAATTATCCTCATCCATGTCTAAGACAACAAAATCTACTGGGAAAACGAATTTATCAATTTTTACAAGAACATCTTCGATAATACCTCTAGGAATTCTAATAGTTTTATCAGCTAATTGAATGCTCATCCTAGTTTGTTTGGGTTTCCCTAGACCTAGTTGTTTAAACAATTTATAAGGTATGACATTTATACTTGCCCCTAAATCAGCTAATGCATTATCAACATTTAGTCTACCAATTAAACATGGAATTGTAAAACTCTCTGGATCTTTTAGCTTCCATGGTAGTCTATTCTGTAACATTACTGAGCATACTGCGTTTAATTCCACATGTGGCTCCTCGTCTAATTTACGCTTGTTCGTCAGGAGCTGTTTTAAAAATTTTCTCGAATCTGGCATCTGAAAAAGAGCTTCTAGAAGAGGTAAGTTAATATGTAATTTCTTTAAAAGTTTAAAAGAAACTTACCGAACTGTTCCTCTGTATCGTCTCTCTTCATCGCTTCGAGATAAGGTATGCAGGGTTTGTACCCTTTGATTACCGGTTTCGGCTTGTTATTGACCTCAACCATATCTTCTTCTACCACCTTCTTTTATTTTGAATTAGGCTTGTCTAGCCCTTCACTATCTTGAGTTGTTATGGCTTGAACTTGCTCCCTTGGGTTAGTCTCAGTGTTGCTCGGTAGTCTTCCCTGTGGTCTCTCAGAAATTTGCTTAGCAAGTTGCCCGAATTGATCCTTGAACTCTTGTGACAATGCCTCAATTTTTGTTTCTATCTTTTGGAAACGTGTGTCTGAGGCTATTATGAAGTTTATTAACGCCTCTTCAAGGTTCGGCTTCTTTTCCTGTGGGTAGGGCTGTTGTTGGAAGTTTTGGGATGGTTGTGATCTTTGATTTCTTTGACCGCCCCATGAGAAATTGGGGTGGTCCTTCCAACCTTGATTATAAGTGTTACTATAAGGGTTATTATTGGATCGAAAATTATTACCCATATAGTTCATTTGTTCGCTCTCCATGCCCTGTCCGTAGGGTGGGTACTCAAGATTCACCACTCCTTCGCTTGCGTCGCACTGCATAACTGGATGTGCCTGCGAAGAACCATAGAAACTATCAAATTTTTTATTAACAATTCCACCTGATTTGATAGCGCGATTACTGCATCAATGTTGAAAACTCTGGCTGCTTTAGCTGGCCTTGTCCTTGTAACTTGCCACTGATAGTTATTCAGTGACATCTCTTTTACAAACTCATAGGCTGCTTTAGGAGTTTTGTTGTTCAGGGTTCCACCGGCGGCTGAATCGATTAGCTGCCTTGTTGAAGGGTTCACACCGTTATAAAAAGTTTGGACCTGTAGACACAAAGGTAATCCGTGGTGTGGGCACCTCCTTAATAAATCTTTGTATCTCTCCCATGCGTTGTAAAGTGTCTCTAAATCCATCTGCACAAAAGAAGAGATATCATTCCTTAACTTGGACGTTTTGGCCGGTGGAAAATATTTTAATAAAAAATTTTCGGTCATTTGATCCCATGTAGTGATTGAGCCTCGTGGAAGAGAATGCAACCACTGTTTGGCTTTATTTCTCAGGGAAAAGGGAAATAACCGAAGACGGATGGCATCATCAGAAACGCCATTTATCTTGAAGGTGTCGGAAAATTCTAGGAAATTCGCTAAGTGTGTGTTAGGATCCTCATCCTGCAAACCATCAAATTGAACAAATTGTTGTATCATCTGTATAGTGTTAGGTTTCAATTCAAAATTATTTGCAGCAATAGTAGGCCTAACAATACTAGACTCAGTTCTTATTAAACTAGGTTTAGCATAGTCATACATAGTACGTGGAGCAAGATGTTCGGCCATCTCTGGAGGTGGCGGATTATTTTCAGCCATCTCTTCTGTGGTATTTATTTCGACTTCTTGCTCTTCGTTTATGCAGTTTAGGCTTCGCCTTATTTCTCTGCGATTTCTACGAACGGTACCTTCAATATCACTGTCGTAAAGTAGAGGTCCTGTCGGGTTCCTTCTAGTCATAAACTAGAGGTACCTGAAAGGGACAAAGGAAAGAAGAAAGAAAAATTAGAAAAATAAAATAAAATTGCAAAAAAAACTAAAAATAAATAGTAAATATGGCTAAAGTACTAAAAATTAAGCTTTCTTAATATTTTAGTTCCCCGGTAACGGCGCCAAAAACTTGATCGTCGAAATCAGAGCTTTAAAATTTATAATAAAAATGATCGAACCTGGAAACTAACTCTGACAACGATTGTAAGGCAAGCGCACCTATCGAATAGTAGTATAGTTTAGGCAAGACCGGAATATCGAATCCCAAAGGAACCAAAAGTACTAATACTAACTCTTTTTCTATTATTTAGCCTAAGAATTAAGTGAATGTTTATCTAATCTAAATTTAACTATCAACTAAACTAAAGACGCAAAGACAAAAAGAGAATGAATTGGGAAAAATAACTTGGAAGAAAAACCAATTGATTAAGACGATACCCTTAGGAAGAATCCACCTAGACTTCACTTGTTATCTAACACTGAACCAGACGATTTATTCACTTGACTTGATCCGTAAGATTCCCTAAGTTATATTAAACCCTCTCTCGAAGCGAATAACGCCTAACCCTAGGTTGATTAATTGAAATCTCTTTCTAATTAAAACCCCTAGAATCGTATTAACTCGATCTATGGACTCCCATATTAGGCTTCACCCTAATCCGGCAAAATCTTGTCACCCTATCTCTAGGCGCGCGATCAACTCCGCTTAATTATGCTAGACCTACTCTTAAGTAGGGACTTTTGCTCCTCCATCTAAGCACATCATACTTGAATTAATATCCCGGAAATATCAACACAAGAATTAAGCACACATAATTAAGAACAAGTCAAATATTTATCATATAGTTCAGAAAACAATAACAAGATCCGTCTTAAGTTTCATCCCCTTCAGGTATCTGAAGGGTTTAGTTCATATCAAATAAAGAAAACATCTCAGAAGAAAAGATAAAACAAAACATAAGAAATCCCTAAAACTCCCTAAAGGAATTGAAGGAGAGATCTGCCGTCTTGAGTAGAATTCCGGCTTCTTGAGATGGATCAACTGGCTATCTTCAAGTGATTCTCCACAACTCTGGTCTTTCTAGCTCGGCTGCTTGGCCTAGCTAACCGCCCTCTTTCAGGTACCACTTAGGGGGTTTATATAGGCTTTCGAAATATGTTTCTTCGCCCCAAAGTATCCGAATCCGAATAAAATTGCCCTTTACCATGACAGGGACACGGCCATGTCACACGCCCGTGTGGATCGCGGTCAGGCCGTGTTTGGACTTCTTTAATGAGGCACGTCCGTGTAAGTCGAGATCAGGCCGTGTTCTAGTAGATTGGCGTGGCACGGCCGTGTGGGCTTAAGTCCAGGCTGTGTTGATTTCCTCTTTGGCCCAATTTGGTCCGTTTTAGGCCCGTTTCTCGTTCTTTTCATCCTCGGGTGCTTTCCTGAGTATAAAACATGAAAATAAAGGATTAAGAGCACCTTTTTACATAATTCGAGGCTTAATTCATCCAAAAGCATACTAAATGTAGGCTTAAAATATGTTACTTTTACGGTTTATCACATGTATTAAATCATTTTGTCCTTTATATCTAGAATGGACACAAGTCATGGAATAATCACACTTGCATAGTCCATCTCATGTTTCTTGATATCCTGAGTAGACTATGAAAAACAAATAAGTATGATATCTTATATCAACTTATTCGAGCATGGCCATGCATTTCTATTCTCACTTAATCAAGTGGCCTAGGATATTGCTCCTATTATTTAGGAAGGATAAATTCTATATTGATCAACCATATCCCACTACATAGATTGTGGTATATCCAACATCAGCCTCTATAGAACAACCAGTTACGGTGGACATTTGGCTGTATCAAAATATACGACTCGTGATGTTGGGATAATGATGATCTCAAGTCTGAGGATCGTATACATAGTAATCACTATGAGTAATGTTATGACTATTAAATAATAATCCAAGAAACATACTTATAGCGGGTCAGTCCAATATGTTGTTCTCTAACACACATACTTGTGTGTTGATTTTGACATCTCATGTCAATGACAACACTTTTTCATCAATTAAGTACACGTTAGTCTTAATGCATTATTGTTGTCCAAGCCCACAATAATACTCGACTAAAGACCTTTTAAGAATAATCATATTATTCTCAAGACATTATTATAAAATAGTGTATTTATATACACAGAAAATAAACTAAAATAATAATGGTTATGCCTTATATTAATAACGAGGTACAATAAGTATGTTATTACAATCATCTCATGATTGGTCTTTGGGTATACTCTAACAATTGGTAATATGTATATATTAGAATGGTTAAATCGTATGATATGGCAAAACCAAAAATTTACATTAGTATCGTCGAATCATATGCATCGTAAACCAAAAGCTTATTAGTCCAAATATACTAATTAGTTGGCATAATCGGTTAGACCATCCCGATCAATAATGATGCAACAAATTAAGAATTTACATGGATATTTATTGAAGAATTTGAATATTCTTAATTTATCAAGTGTTGCTTGTTCTCAAAAAAGATTTATTAAACCTCACTAGCAAAAGTTGATACTGAATCTCTTGCATTTCTAAAAGAAATATGGGTTCATTTATCCAATAAGTGGATATTTTTATATTTTGGTAAATGCATCTATAAGATAATCACAATTGAGTCTTGTAGTTTGCAAGATTACTTTTTAATATTTGTTTAAGAACAAAACTTTTAGATCATGAAATCGAGACAATTCTTACTAATGTTGGTGAGTTTATTTTTCAAACTTTCAATGATCATTATGTGTTAGATTGTTGGTGCAAGTAAATATCACAAAGCTTGATGTTTGTGTATAAAATAGTTTAGCAAAATTAATGACTCAGTCCCTCTAGTTAGTAGCTAAATCGTATCTTTTGAGAAGAAAAGTTTTTATATACATGTATAAAGATATGATATTTTACATGAATCAACATGCATCATGCTAATAAGTTATGATAAATATTCCTCATTACAATTGGTTTTTGGTTAGAGTCAAATACAAACCGTTTTAGAATTTTTAAATTTGCGGTATATGTTTAAGTTGTGTTAGGAAATGTGCTCATTTTGTACTAACCATGTAACTATTTTCTATGTATTCGAACGATGGATAAATAAATAAAAAAGCTAATTTAACATTTCACAATTATATCTACTTCTTCTTCTTCTTTGTCTTTCATGTTTTGCATACATAGTGAAATTGTGACAAACAAATTTCAAGTTGATGATAAGTGGCACTGTAAGAATGTTTCTATTGCCAAAAAGATAACTTACTTCAGCAGATAATCTAAACGAGTTTGTAATCTTGATGTAATCTCGTAAAAGAATCAAAGTGAGCATTTGATTCAAATGCATAAAAGAATTACTATGTCGTCTACAATTCTAATTAGGGGGATGACTGATCTTGGTTATTGGAGCAGTTGGCTCCACGAGTAGAGACAAAGATGTACTCATTGGAAGAATGATACATTAGACCGGACCCAAGTTGAATTAATTCTAAAGCCAATTGTGAATTAATTCAATTGTGATATTCATGATATGACTTACCTAAATCCTAAGTTATTCACTGACCATGTGTATGTAACTCATGTTCTTTGATATAAATGGAGGCTTATACTCTAACAATGATCGAGTTGATAACTAATATGTTAGGTACATGACTTGTGTATGGCATGACTCTATTAGCAACAATGGAATTCATTGCTCGATTAAAGAGTTAACGATATCCTCTCATTAGCATTGTGTGAATTAAAAAATATGGAACGTCACAACAGGTTGCTTGTTCTCAAATGAGCAATTTATCACAGTCATTTGTTGACAGTGATCATATTAATCATTATGAAGACACAATTGCGACAATGAGATAAAAATAGGATTGTATTAAGTGAATGGATTTAACTTAAAGGAATCAAGGATATCATATGAGGGTAACACACACATGATGAGATCATTAGACAATGCAGTTGAATGAATTGCTTTCGTAAAGAGTATACAATAAGGAGTTTTCAATCATGGTACTTCTTGTGGATTGACTCCATGATTAAGTAAATTGCGAATTATTAGAACGATGCTTCAAGACATAATTGTAATTACTCGATCCTAATTGTATATTTTTGATTGGTCCCTCCGCTAGCTCAAGAAAAGCTCGATCGGACTGCATTTGAATTAAAAGAAAATTCTATGACTTTGGAAATAATTTAATTGAGTCAATTTATTCGATGTGGAATTAAATTAGGCAATCGTGAGAATTGTTCAACTAGAGAATTTGATTAAAGAATTTTCTTTAAAAATTAATTCGAAAATCTGAGTGATTTTTGGGAAAACTAATTTTTGTTCAAACAAAATTAAATTAATCAAATTAATTAAAATAAATATGATGTTTTTGAAAATTAAATTTCAAGTCAGACAATTAGCCCGATGGGTAATTGGATTTGAAAATTGGACTCAATATCAAAAATTGAACTCGAGAACCAAAACCCAAAAATTGGTTGTGTAACACCCTGATTTATTTCATCTTGCTTTTATGAATTCTGTCATAATTAAGTATCTGCTTCAGTAGTTAAGTAATATTTTTGTGTGTTGGAGGTCTTGGGTTGAAGTCCCACTGTTGGAAATTTTTTTTGTTTTTGTTCCTTGGCTTATTTTATATTTTCAGTTAGCCCATACTGGAATGAACCTGCTGGTTCAAGTGGTATGGTGTTAGCTTGCCTTAGGGTCTTGTGTTCGAACCCCCGTGTGAGCCAATGATGTTAATTTTTACTTCTGTGAGTGTGTGCCGATTGTGTAGTAGAAATTGGATGGAACTGATACTCTGTGGTAATGGATGAGTGTTAGTGGGTCAGTTTTGGGGGATTTGTTAGTTAATGGGGAGTGGGAGTTGGGATATTATATTAAATTATATTATATTATATTATACTATATTATATTATATTATATTATTTTTTCCCCAAAATTCTCTTCCCTATTAACGTTCTTCTCTATTCATTTCTCTGCCTTTTCTTTTTTCTGCTTTCATCGATTTTGGTCACAAATCCTTATTCTTCGTTTCGTTTCGAATCTTCGGTTTCTTTATGCGGCTTCGTAGGTAAGGGTTCGCTGTGGTTTTGGAAGAAATCTTTGTTGATGTCTTAGTATTCGGTTTGATGTATAAGTTGAGTCTGTGTATCGTTTTTCCAGGTGATATTCAAGAAATTCGAGGCTCTCCAATTGCGTAGTAAAGTTTATGAGCTGTCATGGATGTGGGTAAGCATTTGAAAAGATTATGAGTGCAATCTTTTAGTAGAAATTGTTTATGGTTGTGTTGTAATCCATGTTAATGGTCTTAGATTATTGGTTAATAGAGAATTTGAGTGGTGAGTCGATTGAAATTGAGGAATTAAGATTGATTTTAGGCGCTTTATTAATGAATTTTATGTTCTGGTTATGTCGTGGGAGCATTCACATTAAATTCGAGTCAGGTGTGTAACGAGAAACTCGAAAAAAAGGCGATCGACGAAAGCCAAAAATTGGGTCTGTCGATGCCACATGGCCATACGGTAGGCCGTGTGCGACACATGATCGTGTGATGGGTGTGTGTGAGGCTGTGTGTAGGCCATTTTGGGCTGTGTGGGTTGTATGCCATGCCGTGTGGGCCACACGAGCAAAGGCCATTTTGGGCGTATGGGCCACAAAGACGTGTGGGCCCATACGGGTATGTGGGCCCAAATTTTAGAATTTTTCCCTAGGGTCAAACATGTCGTCTCGATCGACTGTGGGCCTTCCAAAGGGTTGGTATGTATGGTATAAGCATTAAAGCATGAAACCTGCTTCTCTATTAGATTGAAATTGAAGAAAAGAACAATAATATGAGTATTATGGAATACGGTATGTATGATCTATTCTATTATGTATAAGCATGTGTAATATATGTTATACGAGCATGCATGATATGTTAATTCTGATATCTGTTAATTTGTTTTATTTTATATTCTATCTGTATCTAGCTATGGGGCAGGTTTTGTATTATGAGGAGGAAATGTTTTGTGTGAGGCGATACCTTGCCATTATACTGGCAGCGTTGCTGCGATTATTCTGAAAAGTGTTGTATAGACACTATGCGGTGTGTAGGGTTGGGTGGGTGTCTTATACCCCACGTGGTGTGATGGGATAGTCGACTGCAAAACCCTCAATTTAATAGAAAAACATAATGAGCAACGATTTTAAATCAAACAAGTATATCAATAAGTTTTCCAAAAAAATCAGACTCACTAATTAACAACGGTTTATGATGATTTGCAAATATCAAGGAAGTCATTTTATAAATTTTTATTCGTAACATTTTTAGATTCAGCCATAATGTCCAGGCCGGGTTTGGAGTGTTACAGGTTGAACTGGGCCCTGTGTATGAAACTGGACCGACAGTCGAACGGGTGGCTAGACCAGACTGATTGGGTCGTCACCGGCCTAAACTGAACCGACAGAAGTTGAACCAACCAAGCTCTTTCAGGCAAAACGATGGCTATTCAGGGTGTCAGGGAGAAGTGACACCGACAATGGCATTGTCAGGAATGACAACTACAAAAGCGGCATCCTGGCTGCCGATGGATGGTCAGCGGCGGTGGTTCTTCGGTAGTAGAGCAATGGAAAAATTAGACTCTTGGTGGGACTCTATCAGGTAACTTGAATTCAAATTAACTTTTCCAAAGATAATATTTTTTAATGAATTTAATATTTAATTTAATTTAATATTTATCTAGATATTAATATATTATATTTAATTTAATTTAATATTTATCTAGATATTAATATATTATATTTAATTTAATTTAATATTTATTTAGATAATATTTTATTAATTTAATATTAATGTGATTAATTCTAGTCCTAGTTGAACTCTCTCGAAACTCTCCTTATACAAAGAGAGCATGGGTCATTATTCTCATACACTAGAATTCAAGAAAAGTTATAGAGAAAAATTCTCTGAAGAAATTATTTCAGAAAATTTCTAGAGATATTTTTGTCATTTACAACTTGACCCTAGAAGTTTAGAGAAATTACGAAATTGCCCTACATGTAATTTGGTGAAAAAATTTCTAATTCGAAAGGAGTCCACACTCGGCAGAGGTGAGCTTAAGGATAGTGGAGAAGGCTACTCGATCGAAGCGTTCATCATAAATGAATCATAAAGGTACAATTTTGATTAAGTGTTTATTACTTTAGATAACAAAACCAAGTTCTTCTTTTTGGAAAATTATTTAAAACTCTGGTTTTCTTTTAAACTTATTTTGTGCTGCACTTTCCAAACTCAGTCTTCCAACAAGTTGCTCCACCATAATGCACAAAATGAGTATTCAAAGAAAGTTTTGAATATATATTAATTATGAATCTCCTTCTATTATTAGATGGTTTGAACGAACTGGAGATTCAATTATAGCATAAGTTGATTACTATTTTGATTTGATAGTTTTCTCAGCATTAGGGAAGAGAAATAATAGCTAGATGAAATAATTACTTTGAATATGAATTATCATTGTTTATATCCCTATAGAAAGTAATTTGAATCAGAAGCTTAAAAAGATAATTCACTTTGTTGCAAGTAAACTGTCAGATGTATTTTCTGGCCTAATAAGAACAACCATGTAACACCCTGAATTTGGGCCTAGTAGAATTGCGCCTATTGGGCCTTGGGCATGGGAGCGTTTAAAATTTTTGAGAACAAGAGAATGGCACAAATGCATGTTGGATCTGTTAGGTGAGTGATTTTGGAAGGTTAGGGGGCTACTATGAAGTCCTGGGTTCAAGCCATGTCATTTGGAAAATTTTTATTTTAGCATTAGGGGAACCCTGGCTCCTGGTATTAAGCCTTTTAAATAATTGTGGTTAAAAAGAGACATAAGAGAGCCTGTGGTGGAGTGGTTGTGGCGTCACATGTGTGGCAAGGAGGACAGAGGTTCAAGTCTCACTGCATGCAAACGGGATTATTTATTTTACTCATGTGTGGGCAAGAGTTTGTGTTGGATTTGAACTCTGTGTTGGAGAGTTTGAATGGGTCAAATGAGTGAATTAAGGAGGGGATCATGGAGAGATAAGGGGAGGAAATCAAGGAGATTTATGGTTGGAGAAGAGTTGGTGCCGAATGGGATTTGTGGCACTCAAGAAATTCGGCCAAATAGGGGAATTTGGTGCATATTTCGATTTTTTTTAGTGTTGTTTCTCTTCTCTTTAAGCTACTTTTCTCTTTTCTCGATGTTGCCAATACTGCACTAAAAGTGATCTCTCGTGTATTCTTTTTGATTTATTTCACTTCATTTTCTTCATAGTAGAATTCTCTCCTTCCTCTCTCACAGTTCTTTTGACTCGACCAATCCTTCTCTTTTGCATCTTCTGCTTGGCCGATTATCCCCTATTGCATTCTCTTTCAATTTTCCTTTTTCTTTCAGTGATAGCCGAATTTTCTATTCTATCCTCTTCTGAGTCGAACTACCTTTTTCCCCAACGCTTGTTTCTTTTGGTCCTTAGGAGTGCAGAAGCCGAATACCTCTACTCTCTCGCTATCAACTTTTGCCTAATCTGTTCTCATTTCTTTCTCCCTTCATAAAGTTGCGGTTTTTTTCTTCTCTTTTTGCCGAGATCGAGGGTAAGTGATAGTGATTCTTTTTATTTAGTTTCATTACTGGTATTATTCCCTTCCTTTCTGTTGAATCTTCCCCCTTTTCTCTTAGTCTGATGGTGGTTGGTACCTAGGGCTACTCGAGGTTTGATAGGGGGCAAGTGACTTGAAGCAATCGACATACTACTCTTGGGTTCTTGACCAAAATGGCTCTGTTAACTGCCAAGTGTGGTTTTAACTATATAGTTATAATCTCTTTTAATAAGGTTCATTTAATGCGGAATTCGACAAGAGGTTTAATAGTCGCTAACGGCTGGGGAGGACTTAGCAAAGCTAGTTCGATTGAGGTACGGCGCTAGGGATTCGTAGTGCGCTTCGTAGCAGGTGTGTACTCACACACACACACCACCCCAAGTAGATCAGCAAATGCCGAAAAGCCGAAATACCGGCGAATGATGCCACACGAGCGTGCGATAGCACGTGTGGTTGACCGAGCCCACGAATATGGGCGTAAGATGGTTGAGGCCACCATGAGCGTTCTCATGGGCTTAGCTCATTATGGACCTCGTTGGGCCGATATGGGCCTAATGGGCTCATGGGCCCCACACGGACTAATTTACGAAAAGTGGCAGAAATTGAACTGGGCTATAACGTTCACATAGCCGCGATTGGAAATGGGCCGAATGGGCCACACGATAGTGTGGGTCCACCTGGGCCGAGTATTTGGCTTTGGGCCCAAATACACCGTTTTGATGATATATGTTATCTACGTCGCTCGAGGCGACTGTAGACCTTCGGGAAGGTTTTTAAATGATCGAAATACCCCTATAAGGTAAATTGACTGAAATACCCCTGTAGGGTAAAATGATCGAAATACCCCTGGAGGGTAAATTGATCGAAATACCCCCATAGGGTAAATTGACCGATATGCCCCCGAAAGGAAAAATGACCAACATGCCCCTACATGTTATATGATTGTTATTGTATGTTATTTATGGTATGCCTGCATTCATGTGATATTATGCTGCATGGGGGATGAGATTGTTGATACGGAAGAAGTTCTGATAGGATCGCATGGTCGCTTGACAACTGTGGATCCACCGATGGCTTTAAGTCGATTATTTGATTGGCAGCTCTGCTGCAACATTAGTTAGTGCCGCAACCGGTGCTACATAAGGAGTGTAGGGATGGGTGGGTCGATTAAATCCCCACAGGAGTGCAGGGTTGGACAGAAGACGTGGTGCAGGGTTGGTATGGGCATTAATACATTGCATATATGGATTTTAATATTGAGATGGGCTTAGGCCCAGATAAATATGATATGTGACATTTGACATGGGTTAAGGCCCAACTGAGGCTATTATGGGCTAAGGCCCAAATGCCACAGCTAGTGTGTTGGGCTTCTGCCCACATTGATGACTGTAATGGGCTTAGGCATGGATTTTTGTGATGCATGTTTTTACCAATGAGGGTTGTACACACTGAGTTTTCGTAAACTCACCCCCTTTGTTTTTAATTTTTCAGGTAATCCTCAGTAAGCGGTTCGACGTACTGGAGGACTCGGAGATGGCCACACTACGAGCAGCTTTTAATTTCAGTTTTTATTTTACCTTACTAAAACCGCTTTCTTATTGGGTCGTAATAAGGTCGCTTTTAATTTCTGGTTTTTACTTGGGATATTTATCTATGATGTTTTATAACTTTAAAAGTAGATCACGACTTTCCTAAATAAAACTGTTTTCAAAACATCACGTTTTCGTAACTCAATTATTATTAAATTAAGCTTCCGCAACAAACGAGGTTTTTATGGTAATAAATTTTTTTCTAAACATCAGGAAAAAATAATAAACCGACGTAACTGGGATTTTACTCAAGTTTTAATTAAGAAGGGTTTTCAATGAAAACTTGGTTTTCGAAAAACACTTCAATGTGGCACGCCAGATTCGGGCCTAACTTCTAGGCCGGGTTTGGGGTGTTACAAACCAAATGTTATATGTTAGCTAATGTTTCTATTTGAATCAAAGTGTCAGTAGGACAATCTATTAGAAATTGAAAGTAATGCATGCCTAAAACATGGTAGATCGATTGGTTCCAAAGATGAAAATTCTTATAAAAGAAAATAATAAATCAAGATGGTCATATAATAGAGGCATTGGCTCTAGAAGAGATCCAAGACATAACCAATTATTAAAACTCCAAAAAGATTTAGGTACTTGAAATTGACGATGGAAATAATGAAAATAAAGAGATCTCGATAAGTTATATCAGTAAGAGAAGAAATGGAACCAAAATGAAAACTTGTCGACAATGATTTTGCTTACAATATTATTGGTGAAATAATGAAAGAATATAAGGATCTTGAGTAAATTTGTCAAGAATATAGACATGAAATAAATTGGCCAAAATGGAAAGACGCAATTCAAGTAGAATTAAATTCGTAAAGTTTTTAGACCAGTAGTCCAAACGTCTAAAGGTATGAAGGCGTAGTTTTGTGAAAACGAAATAAGAAAAATAAAGTTTTTCACTAAGTTATAGCATTGATTATGAAACGTATAATATTCTTTTATGGTGAATACAATAACCTTTAGATATTTTAGTCTAGCAGTTCATGAAAGATTTGACATACGTCTAATGGTTGTTACAACCTTTTATATGAATCACTATATAGTGGAAGTTTATATTAATATCCTTGAAGGATTTAGAACGATAGAAGCATATAGAAATTCCTGGAAAATTATTCAATATGTGGTAAATTTGACTCAGTGAATAGTAGTTAAAGTAAGATTATAAAGTAATTCAAAATACCTATTTGTATTTTTATAGAAGGATCATGATCAAAGTTTACTATGATTATTGTTGAAACTCCTCAAGAGATCAAAATGTATTTCCCCAAAAATTTTCCTCACTCATCACTTTCAAAAGAACGGTGATATAAATGCTTAGAAATTACATTCAAATGACCATTTGAAAAGCTAGCATTCAAGATTAAATATGTAAAATTTGAGATACCGTAACAGCCCGATTTTCAGTGGTGAAGGAACAATGGTTTCGGGACTACAAATTTTCATCGTGTCAACTCGTAATTATTATTTTTAGAATATTTATAGATTTATTAAATCTGTATTAAAATTTGATTTAGAAATATTAACGTTTAGATAGTTAATTAAATAAAAAGGACTAAATTGAAAAAGGTGCAAAAGTTACTAATTAGTTTAATTAGGTGATTAAATAACTTAGTAATTACATGAGGAGGGACCAATATAATAATTAGTCCGTAATGGATAGTGTTGGACGGCAAGAGAAATTAAAATGATAGATTAATGAGATTTTAATGGCATAATTGTAAATAAATAGAAATTAAATAAAACAAATTAGAATAAATAAGTTTTGCTTCTTCATTTCTTCTTATGCCATTACCGATGTAACACCCCTAACCTGAAACTGTCGCCGGAATAGGGTTAAGAGGCATTACTAAACAATCGAATCATTTCACATCCAATTTACGACACCAAGTCAATCACCATCAAAGTATATCAAAACATAATCAAATAGTCCCTTATTGAGGCCCATGAGACCTTTAACCCATCATAAAGAGGGGTCGGGACTAAACCGAACACTTACGAAAGTTTCAGAGTTTCAAACATTCATCAACACTGTTGAGGTCACACGCCCATGCAGCCAGGCCGTGTGCCTCACACGGCTACCAGACACACCCATGTATCCAGGCCGTGTCTAAACAGAGCATGTATTCTGACTTCTTCACACGGCCACAAGGCACGCCTGTGTGCTAAGGCCGTGTACTCTTAGGCCATATACTGACTTTACCCTACGGTCACTAGGCACGCCCGTGTGCCATGACCGTGTAGGCAAAATAGGCCATTTGCAAGGCCAATTTGCCACCCACACAAGGGTCAAACCTACGAGCACATTTAAGCATAATCCCACACACAATTTGGCAACCAATTTCATGTCAAGTGATCAACATAACATTACATACAAACTCATTTCTAATCACATCAACTTATAAACTAAATTGCACCACTTGAACACATTCAATACCAAACATGATTCATCTCCAAATTCACTAGATCATACTAGCATCAAACCATCACTAAGTTTACCAATCATAAGACATTCTCATTACCAACAAGCCATACCATAATATGCATCAAATACCAAATCCCTTCATGTTTATAGCCAACATATATCTAGCCACATCTCATGGCTATTCATACATCTCAATTATGTTTCACAACAACTAGCCTATACATGCCATATTTTAACTATGTACATATTTCCAAAAATACCAAAATAGATTTTCGATGTGTGATTGAGATGCTGACGATCCCCTGATCTGAGCTAGCTTTGCTGACACTGTAAAACAAAAAAAAAATCACACAGTAAGCTTTCAAAAGATTAGTAAGTTCATAACATAGCACATATTACTCATAAATACCAAAACACTATATCTAAAACAAACCATCAGATAGAATAACCATAATCACATGTACCTTACAATCCAAAACTAATATATTCAATTAACCTTCCGTAACTCATTCATAATTCCATCAACCACATAGGTTCCGAACGTACCTTAGCCAACACTTAGTTTTCGATCACTTATGCTACTCAATACTCACTGTTTCATCTCGCTCAACTTTCGTCACTTCTTCGGTTCATTCAAACACTTAGTGTCCAAATCATTAGCCGAAGCATACTTAACATCGTACACTTAGTGCATCTATATCAAACCGGTTTTAAATCAGTATCACACACACAGTGCCAACCACAAAGTCGAAGCTTATATTATTTCGCACACACAGTGCTAATCATCTCGGTCACATCTCTGTATACGCACACTAAGTGCCACGTAACATTGAGCTTTCACATAGCATTCATAATTCAATAATACCATACCATTCATTACAAGCATTAAACATAGCTAAATACACGTATTATGTCCGAACTTACCTCGGACGTCGAAATACCGATACGGTCAATTAATCGAGCACTTTGTCTTTGCCTCGATCTCAATCCGAACTTCTCCTTTCTTGGTCTATACACATTCAAATTCAACTCATTCAATCACCAATTCATTCAATTTAGTCCATACACATATATTTAGGGCATTTTACAAAATAGCCCTCATATTTTCACATTTCGACACTTTAGTCCCTAATTCATCAAACCACAAAATACACAAAATTTCCATTCACATATGCTTAGTCGAATTTTCACTATGCTCATACAAGCTCATATATTTCATTTATTTTACATTTTAGTCCTCCAATTTACACTTTTCTCAATTTGGCCCAATTTACTCAAATTCACCAAAAATTCAAAGACAAAATATGTTAATCCAACACCAAGCTTTCATATTTCATCAACAATTATCACAAAGCTCAAACATTCATCAATGGCATATCTCAAAATCACCATCAAATTCAAAAATTAAAGCATGGGTTGGCTAAAGCACAAAGTAACGATCACGAAAACGTAAAAATTATCACAAATCGAGTCAAAAACTTACCTCAATCAAGCTAAGCCCTAGCTGAAAATATCAAAGCTTCAAACTCTCTTCTTTGGTTCTTATTTTCGGTGAAAACAACAAAGATGAGCACAAATTTTTGTTTTTGTTTTATTTTATTATACATTAATGCACCATTTACCAATTTGCCCTTAATAAACATTGATAATAACAACCAATGCCATGCCATTATCATCCATTTACTACCAAATGGTTTATTAACAACTTAAGGACTCTTCATTTAAAAAGCCATGACAAATAAACACTTGAACAATCAGCACACAGCATTTTACACTTTATGCGATTGAGTCCTTTTTGCAAATTAAACACACAATCGATAAAATCTTCACACAGAAATTTCACGCAGGCTAAATCACATATTGTAAACACAGAAAATAATATTAAAATATTATTCTAACCTCGAATTTGTGGTCTCAAAACCACTATCCCGACTAGGGTCTAAACCAGGCTGTTACAACCGAAACACCATAGAAGTAGCTTTGGAGAATCGGTTAAGCATAGAAGCTTGCATGTGAGTTCAATTATTACCCGTTGCTTGTAATTTTTACGTTTTTGATATCGTTGCAACTAGGTCTAGCTAGCTCGTACCTTCGTTTCTGATTCTATTAAAAGTTTTAGAAGTTTCCATTATTGAATATTAGATTTTTTTTATGAATATCATGTATTTGGAGCTTTGATTGTGTTGTGTGATAATTTTGTAAAGTGATTTTTGTTAAATTTTGATTTTTAGGATTAAATCGTCGAAATGTCAAAATATTAAGGTTGGATAGTGAATTTGATGTTTATTAGGGGCTGTTTGAGCGCCTAGAATTTTTGGATAAATTATTGATTTGAGAAAATTAGTTAATTTGATGAATTAACTAATTAATGGATTAAATTGTAAAAATTATAAAAGTTTGGGGTAATTATGCAAATTTAAAAAAATAAAAGGGTATTAATTGTAAAATGGATTGGAAATGAAATATATGTTGATAAATGAGTAATTTTATATTTTAGATCAAGATCCTGTAGATACTCGTGGAAAAGGAAAAATAGCAGAATTGTCCTTGAACTTCTGCAATTACTACAATTCAGTCCAGGTAAGTTCGTACGGTTAAAATTTAACATTTGCAATAATTGGTGATTGATATTATGTATATATTCTATTGTTGGAAATAAATTATTTTTTGAATTATAAGATCGAATTGGATATTTAGTTTGAATTGAATGCAGGATTTGAGTACATTCGTGATTTGGTGTATGACGGGGGTTTGGACTGGAGATGGTATTGGTGGGAGATATCGGCATTTTACCCAAGTAAACCAAGGTTCAGCATTTGTTGCAAACTCCCGCGTTATACTTTCTGTTTGGTGTGATTCGGGTGGATTAGCTCTTACGAGCTTCTGTTCAACTTTCGAGCTTCCGTTGGTGTATTCGGGAGGACCAGCTCTTATGAGCTTCTATTGACGATGTACTCTTACCCGTAAGTCATTCTTCGAATGGAAAATCTCGATAAGGTGATTCATTTAATGAATTTGAAAGACATGTTATTTATTTTTGTATTGATTTGAATACGGATGTATTTATCGATTGAAGTTATCAATGACAAGGAGTTCTCTTGGATGATTTTTATTGTTTGATTTATTATAGTTAGTTCGGTAAGATTTTTGTTTAACTCTTCGAACTTACTAAGCTTCATTAAGCTTACTTGTGTTTTTTAATGTCATTGTAGATTTTCAAAAGGTTGGACAATCGGATCCGCACTCAAGTCACACTATCCAGTTTATCTCAATAGTTTTTGAAACATTTAATTCGGATTATACAGCATGTATAGGCTTTTTTTGTGCAGTTTTGGTCAATGTTTGGCTTATGTAAATATTATGAATGATATTTTGTATATATAACCAACTTGCATATTGGTATGAGAATGAGGTATAACTGTGATGCTAGTATGTGTGATATATATATATATATATATATATATGTATTTGAATTGTAGTGATTGTGGTAACTTTATTAGGTATATTGATTGGGTATTGTTTGAAAGAGTTGATGAATTGAATTGATATTTATTTTGTTGTGAAAATGTTATATACTTGTGGTACCATTGAGGGTACATTGGTTAGACACTATTTAGGTTGGGTTGACGTGTTTATGGCTTGATTATTGTCGTTTTGGATTGGTATTTTAATTGGTATTTGAGTTTCTTAAGGTCTAAGAAATCTTGAAATGGTAAACTTGTGTTTTAAGGTTCATTTTGAGGCCACACAACCTGAGACACGGACGTGTGTCTCAGCCGTGTGTGACACACAGCCATGCGGCATGGCTGTCCCCTGTAGGTTCAATGCATACAAATCAGGCTGTTACAAGGGCTAGCACACGGCCTGGCACACGGGCGTGTGAGGTCATTTCGAAGGCTACATGGCTTGGCACACAGGCATGTGGCTTGGCCGTGTGACCCAAGTTAGTGAGTTACACGAGCTGGGACACGGCCATGTGTCCCTATTTCGAATGTACATGTAATATCCTAGATTTAGGGGTTATGCGTTTATGCATAATTCAAGTGATAGTGGGCTTAGTGTGTGTTTGGATATGTTTTAAGGGTTTTTAGAATTTTAGAATGTAAGGGAATGCCTTAGAAAAATATTAGATTTTTAGTCTTAGAAGGGGAGCTAAGCAAAATTGGCCTTAAGAAAATTAGTTTGAGGTTTTAATCACAAGCAGTCAATTGGTAAAGTGGCAAGTAGAGTGTGGAGTGTACTAATGGTCTTAGGTTCGAATCCCATGGATGGCAATAAGGTGACTTTTATTTTTGCATGTGTATGGCATGTGTCGGTCAACTCTAATTAAGATAAGGTTGGACTTTATCATTTATGGATAGTAGACTAAGGGAATAAGGCAAGTTATTAGTTAAGGTATGGAATCAAGGTGTTATGGAAGGATAAGGGGACATAAGGCTTGATGTATAGGTGATGTTTTGGAAATATTTTTATGGTCATTTTGACCATGAATGTAGACGGTATAGTGGACTAGGGGGGTTGGCTTAATTTTGAATGTGATTAGGAAGAATTAAGGGATATGATAGGAAGAATTAAGGGAAATGATAGGATAAGAGTTAAATGAGGAGAGAAAAATGGGACATGATAGGGGAAGGAGTAATGGCCGAATATAGGGCTCTTGGGGGTAGCATTTTCGGTTTTGGTAATAGTAGGATAGGTGTGCCAAAATTGATTCTTTCTCATCTTATTCAGTTGTGCCGAAAATCACTAGGAATACAACTTGTGTTCTTTTTCTTTTCTTCATTTTATTTTCTTTGTGCCGAAAATTGTTCCTCTCATTCTCTCATTGTGCCGTTTTCTTTTTGAGAAAGCAATTTAGTTTCGGCTTGCCTATTCTTTTATTGTTGACCGAAACTTCAAAGAGCATTAGGGCCATTTGTATGTCATTCTTTTTCTCCCTATTTGCTAGCTTGGCCGAATATATTACCCTTCCCAAACTTTCTCTTTTATTTTGTGTTAGCCAAATCCTCCTTTGCCATCATTGCCGAATTTCTCAACTTCTTCTTTTTTTTTCTTTTTCTCTCACGATTCCTTCAAATGGCCGAATCTCCTATTTTGTTGTCATAGCCGAATATTGAATTACCTTTTGAAGGGCTTAGCCGAATCTTCTGTGGTCTTATTCTCCTTCTTCTTGTCACAAGTCTTAAAAACCGAATCTTTTCTCTTCAAGTCTCTTCAAGTAAACGATAGTGCCGACGTTAAGGAGCATCAAAGGAGTCTTTCGGGATTCGTTTCTTCAAGGTAAGGTGATATGTACTATTCGGCCATAAGCCTTATTTGTTATTAGAGTTAGCCGATTCTAACAATGGCATATAGGATTTCGACAGTCTCAAGGAGCAAGCAAGTATTTCGGGATTTGGTAGGAGTCCAAATCGGCATTAAGGGAGGAGGAAAAACCACGTTCTGAGATCGTGTTAAATTCGAGTAGCTAGGGATTTCGCTAATAGTAAGGTGTGTGATTAAACCACTATTTTCCAGGTTTATGTTATATTGTATATGTTGTGTAAATGCTAATATGTGCAGTGGCGATTATGAATGGATACCCTTAAGGGGTATATCGGAAATCAGGTCAGTGTTAATTATTAAGAATGTGAATATGCCAATGAGAATGTGATTGTATGCCGAATAGCATGTGCATGCATTAATTTACTATGTTATGACATTATCATATGTTGCATGTGCATGGGATGGGATATGAATGTGACTATCGAAGGACAGGGTGTACATTTATGTACGTAATCTAATGTTAGCCTTGTGCTACATTGGCGCTTGATGTTACCTGTGTGCTTCATCAAGGGACGTGTTGGCTAGGTGCCACATCTCGGTGGATGATAGCTGTGTGCATCACCGTGGATTGAGGATGACCTCGAGTCACCTTGTGGATATGGACATGTGGGATCACTTAGTTGATCGGTGGCTTAGCCACGGCCTTGGGCAGCAGGTCTGCCAAGGTAAGATATGTGGGATCACTTAGTTGATCGGTGGATTAGCCACGGCCTTGGGCAGCAGGTCTGCCGAGGTAGGTGTAACGGATGGACTCTAGGCTGGGTTGGGTGCATTTGCTTTGCATAATCATGTGTGAAATGTGGATTGATGTGGAAATGGGCCAAGCCCAATATGTGAAATTAAGTGATTATATGGGCCAAGGCCCAATTGTGGAAATGATGTGAGTAAGTTGTTCTACTATCTGAATTGTGATATGATATGTGGTTGTGGGCTAAGCCTACATGTGGGTGGAATTCAGTGGACTGATTACACACTGAGTCTGTTGACTCACCCAAATTTTTACCAACATCGCAGGTGATGCATAAAGCTTAGACCGGGTTGGAGTGGATACGAGGTGGCCCATGCAGAAGTTATTTTCCTTATTTTATACAATTTTATATTGTCAGTATTTTGGGGGATTTATTTGATGTAATAAGGGCCACTTAAAGTATTTGGAAACTTTATTTATGGTTTTTGAAGTTTATATTATTATTGAGCTAATAATGGGAAATATTTTTGAATCAATTTATTTTATAATAACTTATATAAAAGTTTTAAATCCGATAATTTGGAACAATATAGTTTTACTTAAAATTTTAAAAATATAATGTTTTACCAAAGGGAACAAATTTTCATGTTTTCACCTTTAAGTCAAAAGCTTTTCAAATGTTTTCCGCAGTGACATACCAGATCCGGTCAAGGCTCCTGGGCCGGGTTTGGGGGTGTTACAATTTGGTATCAGAGCCCGGTTCAAAACTCGGCTTTGAGGGTTTTGGGTCCAAAAACATTTTTTTTAAGATGGGCTTTTCAAAGATTTGGGCTTTCATAAATTTTTCAGGTTTATTCTGGCATGGCACCTGTATCTCCGACCCGAAGTCCACCAGGTAAGTACCTCTAATTGTTGAAGTGATTTGTTTATGTGAATGTTATGGGCATAATTGGGCTCGTAGATTAGAAGATTAGGGCTATTGAACCCTAGGGCTAGTGCACTCAAACACATGCATAAGACTTAAGAACAACCGAACAAACCTGTGAAGTAAGTCGCCGAGTTAAGGTGTGGCAACCATTGTGCACATGTCTAGGAGTGGATTCGGTAAGAGCTTGGTATTTAAGCAGTCCTAGCGACTCACCTCCTCTTTACTCGAATCCTACCTGGTGCGTAGTAACGGTTCACCCTAACCAAGAGGACTCATTCACGGGCTAAACCCAATAATTAAAACCTTAAGTTTTTAAAATTACTCCTTTGATTTGTAAAACCATTTTATACTTGGAAAATTTTTCGAAATATTCCTGATTTACAAAATTACCTAAATACCCCTGGTTGTGAAAATTACCAAAAATGCCCTTGGTTTATAAAATTACCATACTACCCTCGATTTTTACTGAAATATTCTTACTTTGCAAAAATATCAGAATTTTTATTTTTCGAAACAATAAGATACCCTGACTTGGAAAATTTACCAAATTACCCCTGGTTTACCAAAATTTCCAAAATAACCCCGATTTCAGAAATTTCTGCAATACCTTTAGAAAAACTTCCAAAAGACCCTCGAGTGGTGAAAATTTTAGAATGCTTTTGATTTGTAAAGATTATTTTCAAATTAACCCCAATTTATTACCAAAATACCCCTATAGGAAAAAATGACGGAAATACCCCTGGGTTGGGAATGGACAAAGATGCCCATAATAGTGTGTTGAACGTTGTGAATGAATGTGATTCTCTGAATTAGAATAGTGAACTTGAGATGAAAACTTTGATTGATCGAAAGAACCACTATTAAACTTCTTTTCATAAAACTGTTCGAGGATAAACAGTGGAACCAAAAGTACTAATGCATAAAACTTTCTAATCAGATTAAAGCGCAATCGTAGACATGAGTTCTAGGGGACGTGGTCGTAATGTGCGAGGACGTGGTAGAGGCAGAATGGCTGTGACGGAACCAGTTGGGTCTGGTCAGCGATTCCAAGATTTAGTAGAAAGTATGTTAGTTTTATTAAGATCAGAGTGCGCAGCAGTAGCGTAGTGTGGTGAGTTAGGATGTACGATTGTTCGTTAGTAAGTAATTTCGAGGACGAAATTATTTTTAAGGAGGGTAGAACTGTAATATCCTAGATTTAGGGGTTATGCGTTTATGCATAATTCAAGTGATAGTGGGCTTAGTGTGTGTTTGGATATGTTTTAAGGGTTTTTAGAATTTTAGAATGTAAGGGAATGCCTTAGAAAAATATTAGATTTTTAGTCTTAGAAGGGGAGCTAAGCAAAATTGGCCTTAAGAAAATCAGTTTGAGGTTTTAATCACAAGGAGTCAATTGGTAAAGTGGCAAGTGGAGTGTGGAGTGTACTAATGGTCTTAGGTTCGAATCCCATGGATGGCAATAAGGTGACTTTTATTTTTGCATGTGTATGGCATGTGTCGGTCAACTCTAATTAAGATAAGGTTGGACTTTATCATTTATGGATAGTAGACTAAGGGAATAAGGCAAGTTATTAGTTAAGGTATGGAATCAAGGTGTTATGGAAGGATAAGGGGACATAAGGCTTGATGTATGGGTGATGTTTTGGAAATATTTTTATGGTCATTTTGACCATGAATGTAGACGGTATAGTGGACTAGGGGGGTTGGCTTAATTTTGAATGTGATTAGGAAGAATTAAGGGATATGATAGGAAGAATTAAGGGAAATGATAGGATAAGAGTTAAATGAGGAGAGAAAAATGGGACATGATAGGGGAAGGAGTAATGGCCGAATATAGGGCTCTTAGGGGTAGCATTTTCGATTTTGGTAATAGTAGGATAGGTGTGCCAAAATTGATTCTTTCTCATCTTATTCAGTTGTGCCGAAAATCACTAGGAATACAACTTGTGTTCTTTTTCTTTTCTTCATTTTGTTTTCTTTGTGCCGAAAATTGTTCCTCTCATTCTCTCATTGTGCCGTTTTCTTTTTGAGAAAGCCATTTAGTTTCGGCTTGCCTATTCTTTTATTGTTGACCGAAACTTCAAAGAGCATTAGGGCCATTTGTATTTCATTCTTTTTCTCCCTATTTGCTAGCTTGGCCGAATATATTACCCTTCCCAAACTTTCTCTTTTATTTTGTGTTAGCCAAATCCTCCTTTGCCATCATTGCCGAATTTCTCAACTTCTTCTTTTTTTTTTTTTTCTCTCACGATTCCTTCAAATGGCCGAATCTCCTATTTTGATGTCATAGCCGAATATTGAATTACCTTTTGAAGGGCTTAGCCGAATCTTCTGTGGTCTTATTCTCCTTCTTCTTGTCGCAAGTCTTAAAAACCGAATCTTTTCTCTTTAAGTCTCTTCAAGTAAACGATAGTGCCGACGTTAAGGAGCATCAAAGGAGTCTTTCGGGATTCGTTTCTTCAAGGTAAGGTGATATGTACTATTCGGCCATAAGCCTTATTGGTTATTAGAGTTAGCCGATTCTAACAATGGCATATAGGATTTCGACAGTCTCAAGGAGCAAGCAAGTATTTCGGGATTTGGTAGGAGTCCAAATCAGCATTAAGGGAGGAGGAAAAACCACGTTCTGAGATCGTGTTAAATTTGAGTAGCTAGGGATTTCGCTAATAGTAAGGTGTGTGATTAAACCACTATTTTTCGGGTTTATGTTATATTGTATGTGTTGTGTAAATGCTAATATGTGCAGTGGCGATTATGAATGGATACCCTTAAGGGGTATATCGGAAATCAGGTCAGTGTTAATTATTAAGAATGTGAATATGCCAATGAGAATGTGGTTGTATGCCGAATAGCATGTGCATGCATTAATTTACTATGTTATGACATTATCATATGTTGCATGTGCATGGGATGGGATATGAATGTGACTATCGAAGGACAGGGTGTACATTTATGTACGTGGTCTGATGTTAGCCTTGTGCTACATTGGCGCTTGATGTTAGCTGTGTGCTTCATCAAGGGAGGTGTTGGCTAGGTGCCACATCTCGGCGGATGATAGCTGTGTGCATCACCGTGGATTGAGGATGACCTCGAGTCACCTCGTGGATATGGACACGTGGGATCACTTAATTGATCGGTGGCTTAGCCACGGCCTTGGGCAGCAGGTCTGCCAAGGTAAGATATGTGGGATCACTTAGTTGATCGGTGGATTAGCCACGGCCTTGGGCAGCAGGTCTGCCGAGGTAGGTGTAACGGATGGACTCTAGGCTGGGTTGGGTGCATTTGCTTTGCATAATCATGTGTGAAATGTGGATTGATGTGGAAATGGGCCAAGCCCAATATGTGAAATTAAGTGATTATATGGGCCAAGGCCCAATTGTGGAAATGATGTGAGTAAGTTGTTCTACTATCTGAATTGTGATATGATATGTGGTTGTGGGCTAAGCCCACATGTGGGTGGAATTCAGTGGACTGATTACACACTGAGTCTGTTGACTCACCCAAATTTTTACCAACATCGCAGGTGATGCATAAAGCTTGGACCGGGTTGGAGTGGATACGAGGTGGCCCATGCAGAAGTTATTTTCCTTATTTTATACAATTTTATATTGTCAGTATTTTGGGGGATTTATTTGATGTAATAAGGGCCACTTAAAGTATTTGGAAACTTTATTTATGGTTTTTGAAGTTTATATTATTATTGAGCTAATAATGGGAAATATTTTTGAATCAATTTATTTTATAATAACTTATATAAAAGTTTTAAATCCGATAATTTGGAACAATATAGTTTTACTTAAAATTTTAAAAATATAATGTTTTACCAAAGGGAACAAATTTTCATGTTTTCACCTTTAAGTCAAAAGCTTTTCAAATGTTTTCCGCAGTGACATACCAGATCCGGTCAAGGCTCCTGGGCCGGGTTTGGGGGTGTTACAGTACACACGGCCTGAGACACGGGCGTGTGTCTCAGCTGTGTGACCCTTGCAGTTCAAAATTTTCAACTTTTTCCAAAAAATTTCAAATGTTTTTTATTTAGTCCCGAACTATTTTCAAAGTATTTTTAGGGCCTCGAAGGCTCAATTAAGGGACATTATGGATGTATTTGAGTGAAACTTGATTATGTTTGTATTAATATATGATTTGAATGGTTTAATATTCTGTTTGTCCGGTAATACTCTGTAACCCTATTCCGGTGATGGATACAAGTTAGAGGTGTTACAGATATCATATGATGTTGTCATGAGAGGGAGTAAATAGGTGTTGTACTATTTTTCCCTTAATTGAGGTTGTCATTGGATTTTTCTGGTAAGGTTTTTAATAAGGCAACATGTTATGCATATCATAGATATGTGTACTCTTTTCCTCCACTAGAAATTTTATGTGTACTCTTTTCCTCCACTAGGAATTTTTTCCCCACAGGTTTTTATCTTAGTAAAATTTTAATGAGGCACATTATCTACCAATAGATATCCAAGAGGGAATGTAATGAATTTTTTTTTCTTTTGCTCCGCATTTTTTTTTTTTTTTTGTTATTTATTCTCTACTCTCTTTATTTCTCTTCGGTTCATAAAAAATTTTAATCCGAAAATCTTATTTACACATTAAATGAGGTTTACAAATCATTAAGAGTACAACACCGAATATTCTCACAAGTTCCATACATACAATTGCCAACTTTTTTCTTCTGTGTCAAACTCAGGGAAGACAATGGTAATTGTTGAGAATCAGGATCTAATGCTTCCCAAGAAAGACTCTTAACATTGTATCAATAGGATGGTGAAGAACACCCCCTTAATTTGTGTACCTCTATCAGAGTAGAAGCTTGTGCAACTTCTTGTTTGTTTCTTCGTCTAATTTGCAATATGGCATATACATGAGATTCTTCATTGGAACCTGACAAATTATAGAACAACAAATATGGCCTATTCGAAAAGCACCATAAATATAATAGAAGAATGTCATTCCAAGCATTCGTGATGGATCCTAGGATGATGCAGCGGGTGTTAAATATGTTGGAACTCATCTCATCAGACACACAAAATAAGACAAATGGGTGTCTTCTCTTTGTACTGAAAATTCCTATAACAAAGCTCCTTACGCTTTGTTCTCTATATACCGGGAATCTGTCTTGAAAAGGTCCGCCAAGAAATTGCTATAAAATACTTCAATGGCACCTACTCTGTTCCAAACTTTTTCACACCTAGGGCAGACAAAAATAAGCAATGTTTACTTTCTCTTGTCCAGTCTCCTTTTCCATCACTTGTTCCAGTTCGAATGGTAATATTCAAAACCATGGAGATTACAGAGTGAATATCAACGTTAGTGGGAGTAGTTGTACAAGGAGGCCCATTAAGCATCATGCATTATTGAATGAAGTTGGTGTAAAAGAAGGTTCCACTTCACTCAGTGCTATCCAATTCCTTGAAAACGGGCACATAAGCGAAGAGAATATTCGGCAGAGAATTCCGAGGCAGAAGCAGCTGGTTGATCCATACCATCAAGGCCTCATCACTGAAAGGGGAGTTGGGTATAGACAGACGGTAGTCGTCCGCTCTTACGAAGTTGGCCCTGATAAAACTGCTACATTGGAAAGCCTCCTCAACCTTTTCCAGGTGATTAATTAAACTAATTGTATGCATATACATATGCATATATATATATATATATATATATATGCTTCTTTGCTCTTTCAACCAAAGTCCTTTTCAATTACATTATAAGGCTTGGGAATTAATTTTTTTAATATTCAGAAATACATACTACTGTTATGTAGGAAACAGCATTAAATCATGTGTGGATGTCTGGACTTCTAAGCAATGGATTTGGGGCCACACATGGAATGATGAGGAACAATCTCATTTGGGTGGTCTCAAGAATGCACGTCCAAGTCGATCACTATCCCATATGGTCAGCCTTTTCATCATAAAATAATGCACTCGTACTAAAAGCCTTTCTGATGATAATAAAATTATTATTAATCTCAATTAAATTATACCCCATCTAGCTCTTCCTGCCCTGGCCAACATTTTACAGACTAGAGTACTTACATAAGCACTACAATTGTACTTGGCTCAGGGGAGAGGTAATCGAAATCGACACGTGGGTTGGAGCATCAGGGAAGAATGGGATGAGGCGAGACTGGGTAATCAGGAGTCAAGCCACCGGCAGCACTTACGCACGTGCCACTAGGTATTATACTTGTATGTTTATAGCCAAAGTTACCATCCCTTCCTTAATTTGTGTGTTTATAAACAAAACATGCATGCATGCATGATGAAACAGCACTTGGGTAATGATGAACGAGCAAACACGGCGACTCTCAAAGATGCCGGATGAAGTGAGAGATGAAATTTCTCCTTGGTTTATACAGAAACAAGCAATCAACGAAGCTGTTCCCGACAAAATTGTCAAGTTGGATGATAAAGCAAAACATGTGAACTCTGACTTGAAGGTACAATTTACAATTATGCTTCAACAGGTGGGCAGAGAGAGACTAACTCTATATTCATCATGTTGTAGCCAAAGAGGAGTGATTTGGACATGAACCAGCATGTAAATAATGTGAAGTATGTAAGATGGATGCTGGAGGTAAAAGACAGCCTATCTTATATTAACTGTAGTTACCCTAAATCAACTAGTTGATATTCATCACTGTATTTATTGGTGCAGACAATCCCTGACAAGTTTTTGGAGTGTCATCAGTTATCTAGTATTATACTAGAATATAGAAGGGAATGTGGGAGTTCAGACGTAGTTCAATCACTCTGCCAACCAGATGAAGATGAAAGCTTCGCAAATGGAGTGCAACAGAATCTACTTACAAATAAGGAGTTGGTGGGAGGAAATGGACGCCTGGGCTCCCTGGACATCAACACATTGACGTACGGCGGATTTACACATCTCCTCCAAACCACGGGGGAGACTCAAAATGAAGAGATCGTAAGAGGACGGACCAGGTGGAATAGAAAGATTTGTACGGATCTTTAACACTTGTGGATCCTCTTACAATTATAATAACAATAAAAATAGTATTTATTAATTAAATATACCAGGAGGGAAATAATTAATCAAGCAAAGGGCATCAGGCTTAATTTGGTCAATATCCCAGATGTGTGATCATCTTGAGGAGCCAAGCAATGATATTCAGTTCAGGGAAAACTAAGTGGAAACAAGAGTGAACAAAGTTGTGGGATTATGTAGAAAGAGCTCCTTAATTAGAACTCAAAGCCACACCGTCCTTCCAAGTCTGCCCACTCTGTTTTCTTATTTTTACTTTTATTTTATTAATTGTATAAAAATTATAAATTACTTTTAAAAGTGGCAGGGAGCTACATTGTAAAATGGTTTTACAAATTTGGAAAAATAATGAAGAGGGTATTACTTAGTCTGAAACATCTTATGAAGTGGGAGAAGTCGGGAAATTTTTGGCACTTTGACATTGGTGAAACTGTTGACCATCCAGGGTTACATGAAAGAATAAAATAGCATGGAACTAGCACTTGAATCTTTGATTTACTGCCTATTGACTAAGACTAAGAATAAGCATTTACAATACAATTTATCAAGTGATTGATACACGGTATTTACAAACCTCAATACAATACCGATAGTAGTAAATAACAACCAAAGAATAGTGTAATAGTATTACTGCATTTCCCAAAACTATCTTCTCTTTTTGTCAAAATTGCGCTGCAGTTTCCATGACCAAATCAGAATGAATGAAACCAGTGTCACTGCAACGGACAACCAGAATATTACCAACCATTGTGGCATCGCCTTTGGATATAAACCTGATGAGATTTCGGACATACAATAAAAACTTAGGAACAATTAACATAATCCAAAGACACTATCTATGTATGGGATTTCGGACATACCATGTCCAAACTTGATGCCAATGAGAAGTTCAACAATGCAAATTGCAAGGGAAAGCCAACAAAATGCTCCAACTTTTTTCACAGGTTTCCTGGAAGGAAGGAAAAAGAAAAAAAGGACCAAGTGTTCAAGTGAGACAAGAAATTTCTGCATTGGGGTTATCAAACATTTTTCTGGCACAATATATATGTGCATCCAAAACAAATGGAGAGAAAGGGAGAGTACCGGTCTTGGAGGTACGAGTTGTACTCACGAATTGTTGGTATTGCTATTAGCCACCACAAGATCAACCTATACACAATCACAGGGTTTCTAGGAGGAATCCACAGACAGAACTTCAGAAAGAATGTATTAAGCTCTACTGTCAAAAACACAATGCAAAGGCTCAGAACTTGAACGAAACGCATTGGACCAAGCAGCGGATGCCATTCATCTTTGTCCCACTGTGCTGGTGTAAATTGTCCTAAAGTTCGTTTAACCTGACAACAGCAAACAGCAATGACCATTGCATGACTTGGAAAATTTTGAACTATATTTGCCCTACGAAAGATTCAAAAATTCTAACAAGGCGGCATTTAAAAGGTTAACCCAAGCCAAGTGAAAAATATGAGAAACAGGAGGTTGAAAATATATATAAAATATTTTTCACAGTTATTGTTGCAATTTTAACATTTATAAAAAAGTAATTACACAGCAAGGAACATACTTTGCCAATAATGTTAGGCTGGCGACTTATACCAACCCACTCATAAGTTTTCCCATCAAAGTACCTAACAGTATGCATTCCAGCCCATATACCTACAAGCAAATCAAATATGTTGACATGATAGGCTGAAAAATCATTAACTCATTAATTCCACACCAGCAACTAATAAAACAAAAGGCAGAGCAGACTTGGCCCGTGAGATCACAATAATACAGTGAAGTAGACAACTACTATCATATTAAGGTCTACAAAAGAGTTCCCAACCCCACATTTATACTACTATTATATTCAAGGAGTAACAGTTTTGTGTCACAGAGTTATGTAACACAAACTTGGATATTAAAATTACATCAAAATCTAACTAAGAAAAAAGTAACATAATTAAAATAAGAGTTATACGGCTCACCAAAAATAATAATACTAGTTGTTCAATCATTTTGCCTTCCTAAGGTACTATGAATGGGATCCGATTTAAGTTCTTTTTTAATCACGTGTCCTCTTGTTCAGTTAAAACTACCTTTTTACCATGAAAAAGAATACTGCCTTTCCTGTTTCACCGATGTGGTCGGTGTGCATCAGTTCTACTATTCTAGTAATGGATAAAGTGTTAATACATCGCAACCTTGTGAACCAGTTTATGAATTTGTCATAGAAGCATCAAGAAATCCATGAAAAATCAGCAGAACCAGAAAAACCAAATAGAATGGTAGCAAAATTTTCATCATACAACCAAAACCAAATAACGACCAAAATAATGGGAGCTGGGAACCCCAGAACTGGTCTGAAATGGAGGAAATTTCCTACTTTAAAATATCAAAGCAGAAAATATGATTCCTAACTAGAAATTATTTTATTTTATAAATCATGTACAAACTTTCTAACAAACATTCGAATAGATATAAAATGGAACTAAAAATAGAGAATTCCCAAACCAGGTCAATCAGCTTATATATATTATTCAGTTGCTTGAGCGCATTTCTATGATTTAAAAGCAGACAGTCCTGTAAGCTACAGCCTACAGCACAAAGATTAACAAAAGAACAAAAAAATACAAAGGGGAACAGATATAGCAATGCAGGATCTTACCAAACCAATTACATGTCAAAATATCAAGAATAATGCTGTCCCACCAGCACTCATTAAAGTTGGGTAGCATGTGTCGGAAGGTAAACTGTATATGCCATCATAGTAGTTAGTTTATCGATGCAAAACAGACAGCAAGGACGTGCAAGGAGAAATGAGAGAACAAAAGGAAAAACAATGTGTGTCCATTCAAAAAACTAACCTCCATCAACTCAAATCCAATTGAGAGGACCCAGAGAAGTGGCTGATTGCGGATTAAAATGGCCTTGCCCCACCAACCAAAGATGTGGGCTACTACAAATTCATCAAATAGTGTTTCCTAGAAATAATTTTTTATGCATAACAAAAGTTATAAGTACGAAATAATATATATTCACATAATTTACATCAAGAAACATATAGTAGGCTCAATCATACAACTAAAATAAAAAACTAAAGAAAAAGAGGTAAAAGAAGTAGAATAAAATACAAAAGCCAAGTGGAGCAAGAAGATCCATACATAAACATTCTTAAACCTGCTTGTGGGGTTTTCAGGAATATATATGCGACAATCAGCACCATAGGATCTTTCTGGAAGCTCTGCATGAAGATGCAAACAATAATCAAGAAACTTCAATATATATTAATAATAGCAGAACAAGCATGAAACTAGAAGACTTTGGGTCAAAAGCAGTACCAACACCAAGGTCAGGATGGAGAAACTTCATAAACTGCCTAGCATCATCACGCTTCTGGAAAACAGAGTCGAGAGTAACTATCACCAATAATATATTCAACTATGTATGACAGTTTGTGTGTTGTATGTGAGTATTTATTTAACTGATGACATGTTAGCACTTAACAATATCAAAAGACAAAATCTTTAAACTGTGACGTGGGTGTTAGGGTGGCAGTTACTATAACAATCATGAGTCATAAGATTTAAAAGAGTTCAGGTGCAGTACAGCCAAGAACACATAAAAAAGCTACTATAGATGAATATAAATATGCACCTATTTCCTCAAAAAAGATGCACATACAATATAAATGAATAAGCATTGCAATGGACAAACAGTATAGATAAAGTTGGAAATCTGAACTTAAAGGAAACTAACCTGAAAAAGCAAAAATGTGAGTGCAACAAGGTAAACAACAGCCATCCCATGAACTAAACGCCAAATTGCAGGATGTGGCCGAATAAGGACCCTACAAAGAGGTTAAAATCATGATCTTTAGTCTTCTAGAGAAATAAAACCGGCAGTCCTCTAACGATACTAAAAAGAAACTCTGGAGATTAAAACAGAGATTCACACACAAAACCAAAATAAATAAATAAAACTAAAATAGAAGGAACACAGATTAAACTTTATAAGTATCCATAAGCAAAATTCATAGATGTCTTTCACCATCTTCTCCAGCCAGCATAATCATAAAATGTTGATAAACATAACTGAGGCTTTTACGGTCCAACTAGACAGGAAAATATAATATTGGACTGAAAGCCAAGATAATGAGATGACTCCTTTGATACTTAACTCCATCTCCATGTTACTTCATATAAAGCGATGAGCCTATCCAATTTCACAGGCATTTGGACTCCCAAATTTTTAAAAGTGATTTCTACAGAGACCAAGGTGACTTACTGGAGAAAAATAATCTATTCATACCACTAGATAACAAGAATGCACAAGCAAATCTTTAGAGAGACAAAAAAAAAAATAGAGAATCCATCGAAAAACAGTTAACATAACAAGTTTTACAGAAGAAATGAAAATATTAACTTACGTAGAAGGAGCCTGCAACAAGCAATAAGCTAGAAAAACTGCAATCATTGCCCATACACCCCTACAGAAACAATCACGTGAACAAAAACTCAAAATGTGTTAGCAAGTAAAAAGATGACAGTAAAATGCCATCAGAAATAAGGTGGAACCTTTTTACAGATGTTACAAGATCGCCAGACTCACTGCTCTCAGGATCAAGGGCTCCACTTGCCCAACTGGAAGATATATGCAGACAATAAATAAATAGTAATATAAGAACTGAGAGAATTTTGAACTAAAGAAAAAAAATGAGGTTCATTCTTTTAAATAAAACAAAGAAAATTTTTCATATTCTTTATGGTTTTCTGCCATGTATCATAAGTAAAAGAACTAAAAAATAGGGTGCAACTTAAGGACATGGTACAAGTTCCACCTAGAAAAAACATTTATAGAATACTATCATAAGAAATTACATTCATATTAAATGAAAGTAAAATGTATAATTTCAGGGTGCTACATTTAGCCAAATAGATAATACAAAGAATGTTTGTCTTACAGTTCAGATACTTTACTAGACAAAATGGAAATAGAAAACAGAAACCACTATATTTGCATAATATTTGTTCAATAATATAGATGCAAAACAAATAAGTAGGTTGCCATGAGATTTAAATTATTAAAATAACTTCCAACACTATAGCATCATTGTGACCAACAGTGTCCTTTTGAGAAAACAGACCCCATCCCTCACTCAAAACCTTGATTCACTGGACATGTTGGTGACACTATAAAAGCTTCAGGAATATGTAGGGATGGAGACTAGGAGAAAAACTAATCGGAACTAAGAAATAACCTTTACTTAGCAAACCTTTTACAGATCATACGTACATGCAACAGAAACAAGTTCCACAATTAGGACCCACAGACAACCATACAGTTGAAGATAACCAAAAAAGATTGACAGTCATTTGCAACAAAAACATGGGCATAATTGCAAACAGAAATATAGAAGTTCTCGGACAGAAAGAAGATGCAAGGAAAGATAAATGACTAACATAAATATGTATGCTAACCTAACAAGGGGGAAATTGCACAATTTTATGGTTGAATTGAATCTAAGAGGAAGTAAATATTAAATAGTGTACTCACATAAGAAAGCATGCACCAACGAATAATAATGAAATAGTGCGAGGTTTATAAGCCCATGCAGTCCATGGATCCAGTTCATCGATGGAATATGATAAACCAGTATCCCCATTTTCTCGGACAAGATGTTCCCTTCGCCTCACCCTCCTATGACCATTAGATTCCATACGCTCTGAGTGTTTCAAAAAGACACTGCAGTGCACCAATAGAAGTAAGATTCAGGGAATTGAGCTTGAGAAATTTAAAAAATGACAATATTACAAATAACAGGAAGAGAAAATCTAATCCAAAGAAGTTACACATGCAAAAAGAGCAGTACCGCAGACAATACTAAAGAAAGAGTGTTGACAGCATATATGAATATGAATATAATAAATTCATTCGTCATATCTATCATTAACCAACTTTATGAGAAAGAAGAGTGCAAACTAGAATATGCATTAAAATATCTTCAAAAAAATAACCTTTAAAAAAAGAGATGGTGAACTCTTATCATCAGAGATATTTATACCACCAAAAGACACTTTTATTTCTATTTTCGTATGGTTAAGAGAAAAGAAAAAGAAAAAAAACTTTGGGAAGGATTTTCATTAGGTCTGGTACCAAGATATAATTCAACATTCAGCAAGTATCATCAAGGACATATGTCTCTCTCTCTCTCTAGAAACTTGTAGTGGGTGTTTCCCAAAAGCAGATATCAAGCTATTTCTTAATGAGCAATGTTTCTCAAAAATACAAAAAGGTAGTTGCCTCCTATTAACTCATGCAGTTTCAAGGGGAGACCATACAGCTACAACGTAAGTTCCATGTTAACTAAAACATTTACATTAATTTCATAGGTGAAGACACATATAGATCCCTCTTCATACAAATGAATATTTTGCTAACATTTTTGAGGTAGCGCAACCAGCTTTTTTGTCATAACTGCAGGGGAAGATTTGGTAACTACAAAAGCTACAAGCATTCTAATGAAGACATTGAATTTCCAGAATGACCAAAGACAACCCACATGTTTGGGCAGGAATGCGTAAAATGCAAAACAAATTGTACACTGGTGTAAGGAAAGATGTCAAAAACAATCTTATTAAGGATGAAAGCAAACCAGTATACCATCTCTAAAGCTATGGTCCCTACAGCTTGGCCAAGGATTGAAACTCATATGCAACACCAGTTCATATGATGTGACAATCCACTTTCCTACAAAAAAAGGTGCTATTCTACATTGCAATCTATCTACCACATAATAATTATCAAAATAGTTGCTTTATTAGCCTTACAGTATTCAAAGCTGATGGTCATTTTAATCATCAAAAAGCAAAATATATATATATATATATATCAATAGCAGGACAAGATAAAAAAGGATCCAAACTTTAAGGTGCCTCTAAAAAACTTGGTTTGAGAAGAGAATTTACCAAGGAGCATTAAATACTCCTCACATGGAACTAAAATTGAAACATTTCTGTATCATTAAACCATACGTTCATAACCCACAAGAGAGATTTCAACCTTAACAAAATCTCTTTAAAAAAGAACAGTTTGTAACTAGGCATTTATGTCTCAGAAAACTTAGAACGCAAACAATGATGAACCCATAACTAAACAAACAGCTTCACATCACAATTCTTACACTTTAGAAAGCAAAAGTAAATACCATTCATAAGAACTCCACTAAAGCATTAATATATTGACCAAATGGAATAGCACCCAGTAAGGATTCGATATGCACTGCAGAAAAAAAAGAGGAAAAGCCAATTCCATTCTGATAATGGGAAAAGAATAATAATTAATCACTTTCAATGTACAGAATCAGCAAACTCTTTAAGTCAGTAAACATAGAAAACAGAAATGCTTGGGAACAAGAGTAAAACTTGAGTCACATGCAACTCATAATTAAACTTATAAACCAATTCAAAAATAAATAAATAAGCCATTGATCAACAATAGTTGCTTGACCTTTTTTTATTGTTCTAATAAATTAAATAGAGCTACGGTAGGGTTTAACACAAATAAATAACAGTTTCAAACTCATGATGTAAGACTGGAAGTTCTAAAAGGGAAAAAAAACAAAATTAGTATAGTTGAAGAATAAAAAGTAACGGATCCTTTATTAATAAGCTAAGCAAGCAAATAAACTGTACATAAATAAAATTAACCCGTAACTGAATTGGTTTAAAAAAAAAAACAAATCTCAAAAAGTTCTATTGCATGTAATCAAAACAGCATTAAAAAGATAGAATATTATCTTCAAAAGGGAATAAATAAATAAAAAGGAAACAATAGAAAGCACTTAATGGAAACAATTATTCAGAGAAAATTAGTGAAATGGGAGAAAGAGAGATAATAAGGAAATGGAAAAAAAACAGGAAAAAGCGAATAGAGAAAGAGCGGCATTGATAGAGATTAGGAAATAGAATGGAATGCGCAGAGCAGGAGGTTGGGTTAGAAAGAGAGAGTGACGTAAGAAGGAAAAGGGTCTAACCGTAGGATGGAAGATCGGCAGCGGTCCGATCCCTTGGAGTTTGCGGGTGTCAAGGCAAAGGCAAAGGCAAAGAGGAAGACGGAAAAGAGTGAAAAACGAAGCGAGGATCCAACCACTCAATCTATATATATATGGAATTGATAAAAGAAAGAAAGAAATGGAACAGTATGTGTTTGTTATTCATTGAAATTTGATACAAACACAATATGATGTTATATATACTATTACTATTTTACCATATAAGAGGGAAGGAAAGTTTTTATTTATTTATTTATTTTATCCCAGGTTTTTCAGTAAGGAAATATGTATTAAATAAGAGAGAGAGGGTGGTCAAAGTTAGATTTTAAGATGTTTTATTGTTAGGATACGGAAACTCATCTGGGAGAAAGAAAGATCCATCTTTACTTATTCCTTTTAATGTTTAATTTACATCTTCCCTAAACTACCCCTTTCCCTCTTTTACCCTTCACTTGGGTGGAATCTAATTCAGGTTTTAATCTTTCCTCCTTTATGCTCTCTTTCCTTGTTTTTCTTTTCTAAGAAATTTTTTTTTTAGGAAAACATAGATTTAAATATGTTGAAGTGTATTATCCTCCTATTTATGAATAGTTTTATTTCTTGTATAAAAAAACCAGATATAATCATAACTTAATGATGATATTATTAAAAAAAACACTAATTACAATAAATATAATAAAAATCAATTTATATTAATTTTTAATTTAATCTCTAACACACTCTCCTCTTTATCAACTATATATATATGGTAATTCTCTCTATCTCATATATACTTCCAGATATATTTTATTTCTATAAAAAGCACTTAAATGTCAAAAATCCCTTTTAAAGTAATTAAAAAATGAATTAAGTTGCTAAACAAAAACAACATCAATTCAACCTTTGAGTTATGAAATATACTCAATTATCTAAATTATAAATTTTCAACAAAGATAATATGAAATTGATGTGAAGTTTTGTATGAAAAGTAATTATGTTATAATTACTTAATTATTTTTTGATAAAAATATCTCTTCAGTCTCTTTCAATTTTAAGTATTAAATAAATTATGTCCAAGCCATCTTAACATAAATTTTGCCTTTGGACTCAAAGCGAGTAAAGGAGATTTATAAGGGTAAAATTTACTAATTAGAAATTTATGTAATATCAACAAGTTTGCTACCCTAGCACGAAATAGTCTGTCGTCTCTGGCACGTTTATTAGGTTTTTCTTTCTTTTGTTATTGTCGATTGTTTGTGTGGCGGCGGCGCTCTCTAAACATTCTCGTATCTCTTGCACAGCAAAGCGGCATTCAAGATCGGAACTTTTGACTGAAATCAATGGAAATCGAATTAGCGAGATTAACACTTAATGAAGAAGAAGAAGCAGTCCTACAAATTCAAATAGAGTCGAATATAGAAAGAGATGAGGAGGTTTTCAGGTTAGTGGGTTGTTTCTTAACAACTAGTATTATTTACTTCCCAGCAATGAAAAGTACTATGGCAAACCTTTGGCACCCTGTTCGGGGTGTTCAAATTAGAGATCTGGGAGAAAAACAATTTTTGTTCCAATTTTATCATGTTATGGATATGAATAGGGTTTTGAAAGGGTCGCCATGGACATTTAATAATCATCTGCTAGTGTTACACAAATTACAATTGGGGAAGACCCATTAAAAGTTCCCTTAGTCCTGACACCTTTTTTGGTACAAATCTATGATGTCCCTATTGGCCTTTTTTTCTAAAAACTTGCAGTGCAATTGGGCAACTTTATAGGGAAATTTATAGAATATGATGGATCGAATTTGGGGAAAGAGAACAGGAATTATATGAGAATAAGAGTTTAGATTGATGTACGACGTCCGTTAAAAAGGAATAAGTAGATTATGTTTTGCGAAAATTGCACTTATGTGAGGTTTAGGTATGAAAGAATGTCACTATTCTGTTTGTATTGTGGTCGATTGGGCCATTATGATTCTTTTTGTGAAGCAAAGATGGCACTAGGTGTGGAAATTGCTGAAATGGGCTGGGATCTATTGCTGCGAGCTCAATCTCGAAGGGCATTAGCAATGAGCAGTGTGTGGTTGAAAGAAGAAGGTGATGGGAGTTTGAATGGTAACCGAGAGGATAGTTTTATGAAAGGAAATAATTTATGGGTTGTTGAAGACAAAAATCCAGGATATGGACATCGTTTTGATCCAGTCTTGGGATTCAGGTTGGAAGGCCGACAGGCTTTTTTGAATCACTCGGGGGGAAGACTATTAACAAATCAAGCTTTAACTGATACAGAGTATGATACGTAAGACGGAGTTTTAATCGGAGACGAAAGGAAGAAGAGGGCTAGAGGGGAGATAGAGGATTTAATAACACTGGGAGAGATTAACATCTCAGCGGTAAGGAACAGGAGATTGTTGCAAACCGACCGGGAGCAATGAAAATTTTAAGCTAGAATGTCTGTGGATTGGGGAGCCCACGGGCAGTTCGAAGACTTCAACATATGCTGAAGACGCAAAATCCCCAAATGGTCTTTTTTATGGAGACAAAATTATGCAAAAGTCAAATGGAAAAAGTTCGTAAAAGTTTTGGTTTTGTTAACGGGATTGAAGTTGATCCGGAGGGTACTAAAGGATGATTATGTCTGGCGTAGAGGAATAAGATCTGCGTCACACTTCAAAACTATTCAAAAAGACATATTGATGTGGTGGTTGATGATAATGAAGTAAGAGGTAAATGGAGATTCACTGGTTTTTATGGATCTCCTTATGTACAAGATAGAAATAATTCCTAGGCTGCGTTGAGGAATTTATACATTGGTGAGGGGATTCCTTGGTTTGTTTGTGGGGACTTTAACGAAATTATGTATGGTTTGAGAAAAATGGAGGGTTACCTCGAGACAAAAGGAGAATGGAATTATTCCGCAATGTTCTGGCGGATTGTCAATTAATGTATGTGGGTTTTTCTGGAAATTGGTTTACATGGGAGAGAAGAAATTTACCTGAGATAAATATTCGCGAGAGGCTTGATAGAAGAGTTGCAAATGAAGAATGGATGGCCATGTTTCCTGTGATAACTATTCTACATTTAATACATTCCTTCTCTGATCATTGTCCCCTCTTAATTAATATGAAAAAGGTTGAAAAATGGCCGACTGAAAAAGCCTTTAAGTTTAAAGCCTGGTGGATATTGGAGGAATCGTTTGGTGAAGAAGTTAAAAACATTTGGGGGACATCATCAGGAAATTTGTTGCAGAAATTAGATAATTTGAAGAATGGTTTGAAAAGTTGGGCTGGTCAGATCCGAACTGACAGACGAAGGCAAAAGAAATTTCTTACAGCCAGGTTATCAGAACTTACAGAAGCCGAAAAAGATGACTCCAATTTGGTTGAATTGATTGATACGAAGATTCAACTGAATTTTGAAACTGATAAGGATGAGCGCTATTGGGAACAAAGAGCACGAATAAATTGGTTGAAATTTGGAGACAGGAACACTGCATTCTTTCATAGCCAAGCGACGCAGCATCGAAGAAGAAACTTTCTTCATAAATTGCAAGATGAGGAAGGGAGAGACATCGCAAGATCCTATTTTCAAAATTTATTTACATCAGAAACAAAAGGAAGCTATGATCATTTGTTGTCGGCAATTGATAGATGCATTTCTGAGGAGGATAATCAAATATTTATGGCGTTATACACAAAGGAAGAGATTAGATAAGTAGTGTTTGAGATGGGTCCCACAAAAGCCCTAGGGGAAAATAGATTTCCGGCTTTATTTTATCAAAAGTGCTTGCACATTATTGGGGACGATGTCATCAAATTTTACTTACAAATCCTTAATGAAGGTAAGGAGCTTAAACAGATCAATTCTACTCATATAATACTTATTCCAAAAACTGTCAATCCTTTTAATATAAAGCAGTTCAGACCCATCAGCTTATGCAACGTGATTTATAAAATTTTGGCAAAAGCTATTGCAAATCGGCTTAGAGGAGTTATCGAGAAATGTATTGATTTGGATCAGAGCGCTTTCATACCAGGTAGATTGATTTCGGATAATGTACTACTAGCTTATGAAATCCTTCATACACTGAATCAGAAGAGGCTGGGGAAAAAAGGGTTCATGACAGTGAAGCTAGATATGAGTAAAGTATATGATAGAGTTGAATGGAGTTTTATAAAAGAAATAATGGTTCGAATGGGCTTCGCTATAAACTGGATTGAAATTATTACGAAATGCATAAACTCTGTCTCCTATTAGGTAGTAGTTAATGGATTCACAGGAGGAAACTTTCAACCAACAAGGGGACTACATCAAGGAGATCCATTGAGTCCGTTTTTATTTCTTATATGCGGGGAAGGTTTATCTAGATTAATGCGACTTGCAACTAGGTTTATCTAGTCAATTTCGATAAATCAACTGTCTTTTTTAGCAAAAATACATCAGAGGATGATAGACGAGTGGTAGTCAATATCTTGGGAGTGCGAAGTTCAAACGACCCGGAGCGTTATCTTGGATTACCTAACATGGTTGGAAGAAAGAAAATTGAGTCGTTTCAGAATTTAAAAGATCGGATTAAGAAGCGTATTGATAATTGGAGCACTAGACATCTATCTCAATGCGGGAAGGAAGTATTCATCAAGGTTATTCTACAAGCCATAGCAACATATACAATGGCCTATTTCCTTTTACCTAAACTATTATGTGCTGAATTAGAGAGTATTATTGCTAAATTTTTGTGGTAGAAGGGACAAGGCAAAAGGGGAATACACTGGTGTGTATGGAGAAACCTTTGTACTTTAAAGGAAAACGGGGGTCTCGATTTTTGAAATATTAACCAGTTTAATATCGCATTATTAGCCAAGCAAGGTTGGTGACTCATTAATCATTCGACTTCCTTATTAGCAAGAGTTCTTAAAGCTAAATATTTTTCGCATTTGGATTTTCTTAATGCCAAATTAGGAAACCTACCTTCACTTACCTGGAAGAGTGTATGGGCAACAAAAGGCTTGCTAAAGAACGAACTGTGTTGGAGAGTTGGAAGGGGAACTGGAATATCTGTTTGGGATGACCGATGGATCCCAGGAAAGGATACAGAAGATTGGAGCAACAAAAACGACAATGAAGGAGTAAAGTTAGTTTCTGATTTAATTTATGCCACAAATAAAACTTGGAAGACATATTTAGTTCAAAGTACCTTCCAAACAAATATCGCTCAAAAGATTTTGCAGATCCCTCTTGCGGAAACTCCTCCCGATGACTTTAAAGTGTGAAGGAAGAACCATCTGGCAAATTTTCAGTCAGAAGTGCCTACAAACTATTACAAGATGCTAGTTTGGATTCTAATAATTTTTTAATACAGGCCGATTTAAAGGATTTCTACAAAAAGCTCTGGAATCTACAACTACCCTCAAAAATTACAATTACAGTATGGAGAATATCCTAGAATTATATCCCCACTCTAGTTAATCTAAAGTATAAACGAGTGGTTGATAATGCATCATGTCCTCGTTGTGAACTCGAGGAAGAAGACAACATGCATGTATTTCGGCACTGTCCTTCAACATTAGAGGTATGGCAAATGTTAGATCTTTCTTAGGTTATTAAAATTAGGATTCAAAGTTTCTGGAATTGGATTACCTGGATCTTTAAAAGAAGCACTTCTAAATAGTGTCAAACTTTCTGCTGCAGATTGTGGTTCATATGGGGCTCGAGGAACAAACTCATTCATGAAAGAAAATCAAAGACAGGAAGAGAATTATCACAAAAAGTTCAAAGTTATATGGTCGAACTTGAAGGTTTGACAGGAAGAAAGAGTACCTTGGACACGGACAGAAGCCATAGTCAACGAGTTGCTAATACCAGGGTGACGATTCAATTCGACGCATCCTTTAACAAAGGAAATTTCAAATCGACATCAGGCTTGGTGGTTTGGGACCAGACGGGGGAACTCCTAGCAACGAAGACTATTTTGAACACAAATGTTCCATTTCCATTTGCAGCAGAAGCTTATGCAGGACTGCAAGCTATAAAACTCGAAATCTCGATGAGCTTTCTCTCAATAACGTTAATAGGGGATTCACGCACAGTCATCAAGAATGCCAAACAATGAAGCAAGATAAATCAGTTATAGGGCAATCATCAGTGATATTCAAAGTAAGAAGATTTATTTTCAAGAAATCAGTTTCCAGTTTATCAACAGAACATAGAACGTCTATGCTCACAAAATTGCAGAAGAAACTTTAAGGAAGGGAGAGGAAATGCACCTGGTCAGAGCGACAACAGATCTTCACCATTAGTATCCGAAGGGATGTTGGAGACGGAACCCAGACTGGGACTTGTATTGTGAAGGAAGAAAAGAATCGGATAGCAGATTAAGCAAGATATTGGAAGAGCTATCGACTAAACATATAAGACAAAGGATGTGAAAAGACGATGGAAGGAGGTGCCCAACTGTTCTTGAAATCGACTAGAATAATTATTTTAGGTTTCCTTTTTTGTAGCATTAAATGAATTGTCTTTTCCTAGGTTTTATTTTCTTTTGAATTTTGTTCTATTTAATGGAAAGGCCAAGAATATGCTGAAAATTTAACAGGCCTAAACCCAGTTGTTGAATCCAATTGTGTTTTCACCCTTTATTATAAATAAATTACTAGTCAATTTTATTCAAAAAAAAGTATTGAATAAATTGGTCTCTCAAAAATATCGAAATAATTTAATCTTTTTAATTTCAAAAATAAGTATCTAATGACAATTAATCATAGTATTAATATTTTCCGTCAAATATACATGATTTGATTGGTATAATAATAATTTTAGCTCTTAATATTTACTTATTTTATCAATTTTGAGAATACTTTTACATTGCTAACTTTTGACAAATTTATTAAAATCCATTAAAAAAATACTATTATACAAGTCTAGAGTATTTGGTTTTGGTAGTAAGTAAATGGGAGCTTGAAGTAAGGATGGTAAAGGAATGGGGTGTAGGTGAATGTTACTAAATTCACCACCGCTTCACAGTTGGCATGCTCTACTCTACCATCTGCCCCACTCCACTACAGATGTATAATTTTGAAAACTACTACCACCTCCATAGATGTTGGATACGTCCATCCTGCCGCACCTTACTTCGCTCCAATTTAATTTTTGCTACTTATCTTAAATATTTTCAATCTTTTTAAAGCCAAATAAATATTTAAACATAATTCTTCGAAAAAATATTTAAATATAAACTATATCAATTTTTCTATATTATGTTATTACATTTTTACCCTTTTAATAGTTTGTAACACCCCAAACCCGACCTAGCCGTTATGGCCGAATCTGGAAAAGTTACATCAACTCATTTGAAAAACTAAAATTTAGCTTAGAAATTGTGTGATCTGAAAACTTAATTTAGCTAAGCTCATACGAGTTTCAGGAAATTCTCAAGCTTGAAAACACCTATTTTACGGCATGATCTCATAAAAATTTACATATAAAAACAACGGAAATTTTTAGAAATTGCATTCTAACTTTAGCAATCACATGATTTGAAAATATTTATTTTTGGCAAAACTCGTACATTGCTATTTTTAAAAAAAAAAACTCATGCTCAGAACTTACTCATTTTATGGAAAAGCATTTAGTTTGATACTTAATTTTGCAGCGGATATTTTCAGAGTTTTTTTAGTTTTGAAAACCAAATTCCAATTTGTCAAATTCATATGATTTTGCAATTTTACGTTTAAGATCACCCAAAAACCGACAAACAGATCAAAAACCCAAAAATAAAACCAAATCCGAAAACTTGGTACAAAATTTCAAAAGTCCAGAAATCTTAATTAAAATAATTTGAACCATCTTATATGGAAAACCAATTCGAGCTCCCGCACGCCGTTCGATTCTAAACTTGCCGGTTACCTGAGAAGATAACAAACAAAGAGTGAGCTTTACAAGCTCAGTGTGTAACACAACCCAAGCAACAAATTAGATACGCATAAATAACAGATACGTTTTCAAATCTAGATTCAGACATATTATCATATATAGAATCAGATGTATTTTTCAGGTTCAGATACAGATGCATATTTAGATTCAGATACAAATGCAAACATAGATTCAGATATAGATGCAGTCATAGATCCTACCCCTATCCACTACACACCAACTCCATCCAACCAATCACACCAATTAGGACTATAGTAGTCCATCCATCCAATCATACCGGGTCGTCGTGGTATGTCACTCATAAAGGTACAATTGAGCTGCTAGACAGATATTGCGATTTAACCGCCAAAATTACAGTAATACTGCCAAAATACACTTCCTCTATCACAAATCAAACTCATACCAATATAGATGCATAAATAAACTAATACATATATTCTATAAACAGATGTCATGCGTACTTTTCATACGTAATCATGCTTTCAGAGTTATCAGAACACAAAATCGTACATATATTTTTCACACATTTTACCTGTATCACATACAGACACATATCAACAGATGTCACATTTCAAGTCTTATTTAAGCCAAACGGGCCCTACGAAAGGTCTAATTACGAATTTCAGAGTCAAACAGGCCTAGGTGAAATTTTTTGAAAAATGGGCCCACACGACCTACATGGTTTGCACGTGTAATTGCACACACCCATGTGCTTCACACAACCAACCACACGGCTGTGTGACTAACAACAATCTTGAAAACAACCTCTGTTTTAGCAGATTTTTTGAGTTCTAAATGACGTTTCAGGTTAGAATCAAACACTTGATGCTATTTCTGATTGACCACACACTACAACAAAAAGGTCTTATAGCGACAGTTTTTTTGACATAAGACGACGCAAAAAAGGTTGCCATAGGTTTTGCGACGCTTCGTCCGACGCTTCGAAAATGGTTGTATATAGTGGGGTTGGTATAGGCATTGCGACGCTTTTGAAAAAGCGTCGCAATAAGTCAACATAAGCCGACCCTTATTGAAGGGTTGTGAAAAGCTTAGTCAATGCCGACCTTTAAAAAAGGTTGGGAAAGACCTAGTCAAGGCTAACCTCTGAAAAAGGTTGCGATAGACCTGTTTAAGGCAACCTTAAAAAGGTTGGTATAGTTCTTGTCTAAGGCAACTTTTAAAAACAGTTGGGATAGAACCGTCTAAGGCAACCTTAAAAAGGTTGGGATAGACCTTATCTAAGACAACCTATAAAAAAAAGTTGGGATAGACTTATCTAAGGCAACCCTAAATAGGTTGGGATAGACCATGTCTAAGGCAACCTTTAAAAAAGGGTTAGAATAAACTTATTTAAAGCAACCTTAAAAAAGTTGGGATAGACCATATCTAAGGCAACCTTTAAAAAAAGTTGGGCAACCTTTAAAAAAAGTTGGGATAAACCCGTCTAAAGTAACCTTAAAATGGTTGGGATAGACCTTGTCTAAGGCAATTTTTAAAAAAGGTTGGGATAAACCCGTTTAAAGCAACCTTAAAAAGATTGGAATAAACACGTATAATGTAATTTTTTTCTATTTTTTATTATTTCAATATTAATATATTTTTATAAATATTTACAGTGAATAATGATACAAATTGTGCTTTAAATACAACTAAAAAATATAAAATTAAAATTTAATTAAAAATTGAATATTCAATACAAAAATTGATCCAACAACCAAAAACATTTAGCCAAACTGTATACCACCCACATTCAACCCAATGTACAAAAGTAAACAAATTAAAAAAACACCTAAGACAATGGACATTGATATTCATATTGTACTACATAAAAGCTAATACAGTCTGAAACTACAACTTCAATTCCAAGAAACTCTATTGATCTCTTATTTCGACAAGGGTAGCCTCAAGTAGTGAAACATCTTCAGATCCAAATACACCATATACCTTAACAATCCATTTTGTTTATTACCTACTTGTAACATGAAGTCTTCTCTTTTCACCACTATTGCTTCCCGACTCTTCGCTATATTTAGCATTATCCCTCGAGCCCCAGCCTTGCTATAAGTCAATTGCAGACCTCATTCAACCTCAAACTGTTATAGTAAAATATAGAAAATTCAAAGGTGCATTAGATATGAAATAGCAAATCAAATGAAACATCTCATTTTCTAAGCACAAGAAGACAGCTAAAATGCTCTATTGAGATTTGATGAAGATATAACTAAAGCTCTGTATGCAAACATGATTTTGCAACTACATTATTGACTGACTATTATAAGATAATATTAATACCAATAGTCATGTAATGATTATTTTTATTTTTCTTGTTTATACGCCACATACATTGTCCAGAACCTGCATTCAAGCTAGCCAGTATTAGAACAATATATCTTAAAAGGGGTAGCATTTCGGCACCATCCAATCTTTTATTTCTAATGCCATGTGTTCCTTTATTGCTAGGACTAAGCTCCAGAGCATCATACTCTATAGATTCATTAACAATATTCATTAACATATCACAAGCAAAGGGAAAACATAGAAAAGAAAAAAAAATCAATTTATCTTGAGAGAAAGTCTACTGCCATAACTGCAGCTTCTAGTTTTGAAAAAAAAAACTTGGAAAAAGGAAAGGCAGGAACTTAGTTCAGATAAGATATGGAAAGAAAGAAATGAAGCTCGCTGACTCCCAGCAAGCCTGCTACTGCGCAATATAGTGTATAAGGAGTTTGATCTTGTTAAATTCCTGGAAAAAAAGTGGTTCAGATCAAATATCCTTTAAATACACAACCATGCAAATAGTAACATGAATAATAAAAGTCCTGACAAGTTAATCAAGCAACATATGTCTCTTATTTCCTTTGTGGAAATTTGATCTATCTCAAGCGTTAAAAAATTAGGCAAATTGTCAAAACCAACTAATGCCAAGTTGTAAATGATGTTGGAAATTCAAGGCACATATCCATCATATTCACTAACTCAAAATACTTATTCTTACCATGTTAACTGCATAAGCAAATAAAAGATGCCAGATATGGGTAACTCAGTTATACGCTCTAGTTCAGATGTATTTTGACTACTTTCTTGGTTCTCAATGTTCCAGCAAAACTGCAGGCAAAGAGTCAATGTCCTCAGTTAATTACTTTAAATTTGCCTTTGGGTCTAAGGCTGTCTTCAAACAAATCACGCAACAAAACTAGGATTCTTTCTATTACACTAGAGACTAGTAGAGAATTTTTTTTATTATATTGGAGACTAGAAGAGAAAATTCAAATTAAACTCCAATTTTAAAATCTGTTTTTTTTTTTTTTTGCAATTCACTGTTCTCAACAACGATACATCATCCCATTGTCAGATTAGCACCAACTTGAAAGACAATAGAAACCCAAGAGAAAAGAAAAAAGCTTAAAACAGAAAAAAAATGGCAGATGACTAAGTGGACCCTAAAAGCACACCAATATTAGCTAAGAGCCTAAGACATTGAGAAACCTCGTATAACAGAGGGGCTGATGGTTCTGTCTACTTGGATCTCTATTTCATCTTTCGGCGCTTCCTCTTTAGTCTTCTTATGCGCTTCTTCTTCCACTGTTACATATCATGTAAGATGCCATAAATGAAACATCATTCAAAGATATATTGTATAAATAAGAACAAATTGAGACAAAAAGGAAAACAGTATTACCTTGGCTCTCATGGTGATAGGATAAAAGGAAACTTGACGATTGCTAGAACTCCCCTTTCTCAGCCGAACGGCAATGCAGTAGAAGGTCGGGTAAAATCTAAGGGATTTGGGGAAAAGTTTAGGGAAAAAAATAAGGGATTTGGGGAAAATTTTAGGGAAAAAATAAAGAATTTTGGGAAAGCAAAAACTCTGTAGTTTTTAGGGGGAATTTTCGGCTCAAAGTGGACAACTATAGCATCTCTGTCTGCAAAAAGTTGCCGGGAACTTGAAAAAGTTCAAAACGTTTGGGCTCCAATAGACTTGAAAGGTTAATGTACGTTTTGAAGCTTTCGTATTTTTTATATATTTTACTTGAAAAATAAATACTCATTTAATAAATTTATAATAATAAAAATGAAATAATAAATTTAATTTTAACACAAGAATTTTAGTGGTATTAATAATTAGATTTTTATTTTTAAATTCAAAAATTTAAAAATAAACTTAAAATTCTCAAAATAAAAACAAGAAAACTAAATTCCAAAAATACAAAAAATATAAAAACTTGCATATTCCAACAAATTTGAAACCAACTAGTAAATAATATAATTATTAGAAACAACAATTATGAATTTTAAACGGATAAAAATACCTTAATTCCAAAAAGAGAAAATGCAATTAAAAAAAGGTTCGGTCCAGCTGGGGAATTTTGGGTCCAGTTTTAAGGAATTTAGGGTTTGGAAGAAAATTTTTAGGGGAAATTTTTGAGGGGAAAAATTAAAATGTCGCCATTTTGATTAAAATAAAATGATTTTTTCAATCCAATTTTCTTCTTTGTTTCTATATTTGGAAGGTTTAATTATTTCTTAAATTCCTTTAAATTAAGTTTGTTTTGTTCCAAATAATACATTTAATTTGTAAAATTTTATAATGGTGTATGAAAATAATTTTAAATAATACGAAAACTCGAGCTAGATATGTCTTCCTGATGAAAAATATGTAGTTTTTTGTATTAAAGAAGATAGAGCTTATGATGTTACAATAGAATCGAACAAATCAAAAGAATCAAATCAATCCGAAAGAAGTTCATGGTTGGATAATACAAAACGTTAATTATATTCCTTTGACTCTTTATTTTACTTGAAATATTTGTGTCTGAAACTTGTTTCTAACACGAGCACGGACATATGACATTCTAAGAATCCTACAAATAAGGGTGAAAAAAACTTGATTAAAAATAGCACAATTCCGGTTGACATCGGTTAACTGATTCACTGACCAAACCGTTCTTTAATAGCATTGGCCTCTCTTCCACTCCCGTCTTCATTTGATATTCCCTAAACACTACATCTAAAACCCTAAACTCAAAACC